>JARFIW010001380.1:3402500-6099166 GCA_036346225.1 Platerodrilus igneus | reverse complement strand
TAATCGGTTCAATATACACTTTTATAAATCAACCTTGCCAACGTTAAAACAACTAATCAATATTAAGGCCGGCAAGATCAAGGTTAACCTATAAATGTTTAATAATTGATTTATTAGTGCATTTCATTAGCTAATGATCATTTAGTTTAATAAATTTTTAATACGTTCTACCGTCAAATATGGTGTAGAGAAATGTAATCGAGTATTATTTCCTGTTTGAAATTATAGTAATCGATAATGAAAATATGCGTGTTAATTACCTACTTTATCCACCTCACCTTCTAGCTCATTTAACATTACTTTTAAAAAGATAAGCATAGAGTTTTAGATTGGAGCTTGTATTATTTGGATCGTATAACAATAAAGTTCCACGAATATTAATTACTCGATGTTTGAACTGAATTTTTCAATTAACCTACATTTTATGTAAAGCGGCTGCTTGAAAAAACTGGATGGGTAAACGTGGGGGAGTTATAAATACGAATAAAGTTGAAGCAATTTTTATATTGATTACAATTATTAATATGTTTACTCATTGATGCATTTTCGAAAGAGCTCAAATCCATTTAAATCAGCTTTCAACTTTCTTCCTTTGAAACACTTATATTTCATTTTAATAGTTTCTGTATTAGAAAAATCTAACCAGTAGTATTAGGCAATTTCCTTTAAGAAATATAATTTGTAGGTTACTACAATTTTGATCTAAGGTAAAATTATTTTGTATCATATATAGTTCATACTCAAAGGTTGTCAAATTCATTATGTCAGTTTTAAAGGTTAGACATGATGTCAGCCTTGTAATTTTGTTTTAAATTAGTATAGTTTTATTATTAATTTGTTTTGAATAATAATGTATCACGCTGGCGCCGCGGTATTCTCATCGGCTGGGCATAAATGCTTTATAGGTAGATTTGTGCTGACTCAAATAAATAAAAAGTCGCGGTTGCTGGTTTTAGTTCCGTTATCAATAAGTTAAGTATACATACAAAATAGAGAGAAAACCGACACAAGGTATTTTCATTTTGCAGTTTTAATTCATTTGTCCAAGAATGTCTAGAATTAATTTAAGAAGAGTAGATCCATTTTGTTAAAGCACTTCGTATCTAACATCCAAACAATCAACATGCCACTTTAGTAAGCCAGTTACCTTCGACTATAAAGTTATCGGACAAAACTAGAAGCTGTCTAATCATGTTCGGATAATATCCTACCAAGGGGGTTATTTTAAATTTTAAGGTCATATTGGTTCCCAGATCAACAACTGTCTGTTGGAACAGAACATGTTGAAGATGGCTAAGTCACCTTAGGCATCTTATGGTATCCACCTTAACGACAGTCAATCAGTTATAAGGTATTTATAAATCCATTTGAAACTATACCAGAGAAAGAGTTTGTCACTAAATAAACATTTGAAATTTATTGTGTCAACTGATGAAACGTACCCATAATACGTCTAAGTGCTAAGGTTAACATTCTTGCGATGTATTTGATTTTTAATACTTGCTTAAGACTGTATTAGACATTTGTAATGAAAACATGTGTGTTATATAGTTGAAAACAAATCGTGTTAATGTATGGACATGTTTATATTTGGTCTTCCTCCCATTAATGTAACGGCATTATCTTCGGTGCATGTGATCGGCTGAAGCTGGTAGGCGGTGACGACTGAAGTTGACCTTTAGAGCCTGTAAATCAACTGCTCGCACTGTAACAACTCTTCCTCGAATTTAATTCTTATTAGCAATATCTACAATTCAAATAAACAAATATGTTTGCACAACAAGTGCTATATTTAATTTAACTTGGTTTTACCATTTTTTTCAAATGAACTGAACGCACGCGCGGTCAAAAACAAAACAATCCTCGCGTGTGTTATCAGGAACAGTCGAGTTTTAAAGTACCTGTAGAGACGTCAACTTCGTGAATCTTGCGGGTCGGAAGTGCTCTCGAACCGTCTGATTGTGTTGCAAGTTGTTTGTTTCCTTTCCTTTTCTTCCCCAAATATCCTCTTCAGCTTCAAGTGATGCCACTGGACCGCTGCTGCTACCACCATCGGTAAATCTTTGACTTTGTTTACGTTTTTCTGCTAGAAACTGTTCAACCATTTACGTATTTTCCGTTGGAATTTTGTCGTAACAATGCACAACTGGTCCACTAACTTATCGAAGGAAAATTATTAAATTTACTGCCGTGCGCTGTTATACAAGAACCTACAAAATATTCAATTTATAAAATAAGTGACGACGTCGGCATCAGTTTGGCGTCTCTCTCTCTCTCTCTCTCTCTCTCTCTCTCTTTAATGATTATAAGTTTGTGGAGGCTTTCAGGGACAGCGTCCCTGCGTGGGTAGTCGTACAGCCTCGGTAATGTGGACTGGTGATATTGGCATCGGCGTCGACTTGGTGCCCTTCTCTCATTCTTAGAAGTTCGTTGTGCTCTGCATGGACAACGTTCGTGCATGGTGGTGTTTCTAGCCACGATAATGTGGACTGGTTAATATTGGCGTCGGATTGGCGTCTCTCTTTTAATTCTTGCACGTTTCCCCGGGCTAGTGGAAGCGCCAGTTTGACGGATCTCGGGCTAGAGGAAGCACCGAGATGCTGTTGTGTATTGTGTGTTGTGTATTAAAAAAAAAAAAAAAAAAAGATAATTATACCAAAATGTCCAATATGCACGAGAAACCCCCACTCCATTAATACAATCACTGCCTATCTTCATAATTATGTGCGGAAAATCGGGAATAAATAATACCAAATAAACAATAACAAATAAATCATAAACCCTCATTAAATTAAATCAATAAAGTAAACAAGGATAATAAAACAGAGTGCAACCGCGCATCCCCCCAGGACTTGAAAGTGAAGTGATAGTGATAGTGATTGTGATCCCCCCAAAAACATTTAGTGCATACCCACCAGGACTTTAGCAGTGCACCCCGTCCCACCTTTAGAAGTAAGTTACAGACGACCAGATCTTCGGATGCTGGAGAATTTTATTATCGAGGTAAGACTTAAATTGTGGCGGCTGTACTCGCACAAGCATTGATTTACATTAATTAGTAGTTTTGAAATAATTTAAGAAGCACGTTTGGTGTGTAAAGGCGCTAGCCGACATAATGCTTGTGCGAGTGCACCTGATAAATAGGGTGATGCTTTCGCTATTTTGTGCACTGCTATATGCTTAACGCTTATTAAACATTTATTTATATATTTACATAATTATATTTATTTATATTTTATATTTACACTTTATATTTATTTATATATAGCATGTATTATGTGGCTTATTTGTTTTGTTTGACGTTCTGTCGCCATTTTGGTTGCAGTATATATTTGGGAAGGACGAGCAGAATTGCGAAGATTGTAATCATAATGTAAATCAGTTAGGGAACGATAGGGAAAGCTAGGGATGGATTTAAATTAGTTAGCTAGATTTGGATAGTTTTAAGACGACCCTTCAGGTCGCACTGGTAAGCAGAACCGGCGTCTGCTATCCGGTATTACGGATCCCTCCCCCCTCTCATTTTTGCTTGTTGATCGGGTACACTCGAAAGTCAGCGCTAGGGATACCATTATTTACAACCCTGTTTTTAGTTTTTGTTTTGTTTTTGTTCCAGTTTTTGTCAGATTTTTAGGTTTGTTAGATTGTTAGAGTTTGTTAGGTTTGTTAGATTTTTAGGTTTGTTAGATTTTTATTTAGTTTTTATTTAGGGTGAATCAACTATGAAGTAAGAATAAATTAGGAGCACGACTATTTTTCGCGTTTAAACCCAATGTAGTACCTCCGGGTGGAGCATTGGGGACGTGGCCGCAAGTATAGCGGCCCTAATTCAAATTATAATGTGTATCTCTTCGATCTAGTGTAAGCGCCGGTTTGGCGATGGTGCCAACCCCCGGGTTAGTGGAAGTGCAAGGTGCCGGCTATAGGTTTCCCCGAGTTAGCAGAAACGCCTGCTTGACGTTACGATGGATCCCGGGCTAGTGAAAATGCCGAAATGCTTGTTCCCGGCTAGTGGAAGCGCAAGAACTACTGTCCCTGTACCAGGCTAGTGTAAGCGCTAGTCGAGGACCAGTTCTTTTATTCTCTTCTAGAAGAAGCGACCATTCTCATTGGCTGCCCTATTTTGGCTCAAATAAACACGGAGCGTTCCTATTGATCAAGTGTTTATGGTGGTGCTCTATAAAGATAGATACTTAGGTTGCGCGCGCCCCTATATAAGACAGGATTTCGTGATGTAAGATGGAGCAACGGTATAGTTACAGTTTTGCTGTTATAAATTATTTTGTAATTACCTAGAAGCGCGATTGAATATTGAGATCAGTTAAAATATGCTTTTAGAAACCTTTTTTTCAGGTAACCGTTTTAAATAGATCTATCTATGTGTTCTTATGGTTCATGTTTCTTTTATGTTTAAGTAATAGTGTATTTAAAGATATTTCTGCTAAATTTCTTAACCAGAATCACTCTCCTGATCTCAGGTTTTGCCATCCTCTTGTTATTTTTTTAGGAGTTTTCCCTAGAAACCCTGCGAGATTAGGTTGCGCCAAAGATACTTTCCGAGCAAGACGTATTTCATACCCGATAGAATTCTGGACCCCTCATCAAACACTTACACCACCCGTCCCACTGAGTTAGTCGGCGACCATTTTTATTAGTACAGTCGAGGCTTTCGGTATTTTACCCGAACAGGATTTTTAGCGGAATATTTCACATGGCGATATCCTTTCTTTGTTTATGTGAATCACCCTGCTCTCCGTATTGCATGTTAACCCGGTCTTTCTAAATTTCCTTTGCCGTTTTATGCGTAATCGTAATTCGTGTAGGTGGTTACTTTATTGTCATTTCTGTTTTTGTCTGACTTGTGCGTTTTAACATTACGAACATGGAAATAAGGGAGGCCATTTTAGCTTTAAGGACGATAATGGAGAAAATAACAGAAAAAGTAGAGAGCGTGTATATAGGATTTGTAGATCTGGAAAAATATTCGGCAATGTAAAATGGAAAAAATGTTCGAAATACTTAAAAGATTGAAATGAGTTCTGGAAATAGACGGATGGTACATAGCTTACACAGAGAGCAAATAACTTTAATGGAATTAGAGCAAAAACGTTAAATATTAAGAAAGGAGTGAGACAGGGAAAAGTGCAAAAGATATAAAAAAAAATTACACAAGACCGTACTGCATTTAACAAAAATTGGCAACTTACTATGTTCAAAGGCAAAAAACATAGAATCAAGGAAAGTATTGCTGAAAGCATATGTGTGGGGCACATCAGTTACGGTATACCGTGCGTACAAGGAAAAAAGTAACGTAGGTAGTCCGTTCCGATTATCACTACAATAAAAGGAAGGAAGACTGCCGTGCTAGATAACTTGTCGTAGAGTGGAGGTTTTAAAAAAGAAAAAAAAACTCAATACTGATTTGCCCGGAGAATTTTACACAGTAGTCAAGCTTGTCATATTTTTCATCTTTAACATTCATCTTAATGCTCAACCTTTTTAATTATAGCATTTTGCAGTTGATTCAGTCTTCAATACAGTTTCCCGTTAAAAAAAAATTATACAAAAAATCACAACACTTTCATTTGTTGTTATAAAATAAATGTCATGTATATAAACACAAACAAAACAATCACCTGCTTATCGTAATATTCCACGATTTTAAACGTTGTCCTTTGTGCTGCGTCAGTAGTTGTAGTATCTAATATTCCTTTTAACATTAGTTTGAACAATTCTTGTTTAGTATGACGTCCTCTCTCTGGGTTTTATGTTGATGTAAGATAGTATTAGTATAAGATGTGTAAGATAGGGGATTAACCTGTTTTTAATCGAGTTCCAAAAGCTCTGCGGGTATTGTTAGGTTTTTATGAAGGGACGACGAAGCATCTCGTTCGGTTTGCAGGGTAGCGAGTGAAGCGCGACTAAAAGGTAAGCAAGTGCGTTGTAAATAATGCAAGTGCAAATGGAAGTGTGCTAAACAATGCAGTCTAGTGGTGAAGCTTGCTGAAACCTTCCCCGAAAGACAGTTTGTCTACGGTGCAAGGTAGGATTGTTATAAGTGCACGTCGACGTCGTTCGTAATATTAAGGTTACTTAACTGGACTCATATATACCTGGGGTTAGTGTGAAGTAGACATTCAGCGCGCATAGTCGTACGTATTACTGAGCTTTTAACATTCTAGAGAGTTCAACGTTTGCAAGGAAAGAAATGAATCGGTTGTAAGCCTAGTATATTTTAGTACAGGTCACTTATGTTATGTTTAGATATATCGACTTAGTTTATTTAAGGGCAATGATAATTAATATCTACCATTTTAATATGAACTATAATTAGTTTCCTTAAGTAGTGTAGAGTTAATTTAGCAATTAGTTATACATGTTTATTTCATTATCTCTTTTATACTTTTACTAAAAATTATAGCAATAAAGGATTATACAGGAGTATAACTGTTATTATTCGCTCTATTTCAATCATAAAAAAGAACCATGTTTTAGAAAAAGTCTCATTCTTTACTTTATGTTCCATCTGTTATTGTAGAATTGAAACCTGCTTGGTAACATTGGCCATTATATCTTATGTGAAGTTGTTTTTATGTTTAAAACACTAAACGAACACTTGTTTATTGAAAGATCACTAAAATTGTCGGTGTCGCATAAGATAAACAAAATGATGGAGAAAAATATAATTTTTATTATTACATGTGAACGATAATTTTTACTAAAATGCACGCATTCTATTTCGTCCAACAAACTTCTAACAACACCAAACTAGTACATTTTAAATTATATCTAAAACACAATTACATTTTATGCCACGAAGTGTTTTTAAAATCCAACGCTATCTGAAAGTCAGGAAAAACTATTTCAGACTCGAAGCACACGTGATCAAATTTTCGTGTAAGATAAGGAACAAGAGAATAAACATAAATGTACAGCCCTCAAATTAAATAAAGAACGAGTACAGTTGGCTGCCTATCTACGCGGATCAAAATTATAGCAAACATAAATTAAAATAAGTAAGAACTGAAAGAATCTTTAAATTGAATTAACGAGGCAAGAAATTTTTTACTACGAAATAGAACGTAACAATTGTCCGTCTGTGAAACGATGACAGCAGGAGAAACGGATGAAAAAATTTGAAATGTTGTGCTTCAGGCGTATGATGAAGATATCATGGACAGACAAAGTTAAGAACAAAGAGGTATTAGAAATGCTAGAGGAAGAAAGAAATATGTGGAAAACGGTAAAATGGGAGAGATAGGATAATAAGACACATACTAAGGCTTGAGGGAATAGCGCGGCGTATATTAGAAGTAAAGAAGGAAAAGGTAGAGGAAAAGGTAGACCTAGATTAGACTATAACACATTTAGTAAATAATGTGGGCTGTGGGAATTTCAGGAAAATGTGTAGGTTACCTCACAATAGAATACAATGGAAGTATGCGTCCAACTAGTGCTAGGACTGAAGACTTAATAAAGATGATAAAAACTGATAGCAACTAGTACAACTAAATAAAACTAAATAGACCTATTAAAACTGTTTAAGATTATTAAAACTGAAACAGAGTAGTACAACCGATTAATTATTATAACTAAATAGAGGATTATTAAAACTGAGAGAGATATCCGTATAAAGTCTAAGTAAAGCAATCAAATTTTTAAGTATTCAAGAAGTTCAATCTAAGTGAATGCAAGGTTGATTTTATTTGATTTGCTGTCTGCCCATAATTTTTTGTTAAATTCGTTTTGCAATTCACGATTTTGTAATCTGGTTTACATCATAGTAAACTTGTTACACTTAATTTTTGTATGTAACTACTCCACCTTATAGGCGGCAGAGTCACCACACAACAGACGAGGAGTTCTTGTTTAAAGTTTAAGCCCATGGTAAAATGTATGGAAAGCGGCTTTTCGTACAAAAGAACCCTCGAATAAGATCTTCCAGCCAGCTAAGTTTCTTCAACTCAGGACAGAGCTATGAGCAGGGTTCGTAGGTTGTTATACGATAAAAAAAGAAAATTATGGGTACCACCTTATCTTACTAATAACTGTAATGTCTAACAATACGAAAATCTTCGAAAAGAAAAAAAACATCTTCTGAACAACCAAAACGCATAAACATAATACTTACTTACCTTTAACACTGCAAGCTTGAATTGGAACGATGATCACGTACTGTCTGAAAATATAACCACCTCAAGAAATTTATAGAACTAGGGCTTCATTAGAGCTTAGCCAATTTATCACAAAAAAATTTCAAGCTTATCAATTCAGAAATATAACTCTAAAATGTCTTACCAATAGAATGTTGATGGCTTTTCTCTCTATAGTCATAAATTTTATGAATTTGTTTGTACCAATTGTGAGAAACTATTATCAACTTCAATAAAAATAAAATTTAGAATAACATAATCCATTTTCTATTTGGTTAAAGAAATATATATACATCTTTTATGCAACTTTATATACATTATTGTTTTTTTGTAATCAAGCTATCAAAGTATTTATACGTTATCTCTTATTACTTAAGTACATTTCACATATCTTTATTATTTATTAAAGTCCTTTAAGGAAGATATTGTGTTTCTTTTTTTTATAATAAGTAACAACTTTTTAATTGTCACCGAAAAAGGATCCTGTTTTGGTTTACAAACAAGTGTGTATTTGATGTGAATTTATTTTATGTAAAATTGAATTCGGATATTTATAAAATTTGTACTTTGAACAAAAAGTTAAATATCCTTATGGTACAACATAATAACCTGGGTATTATTATACTTTCGAGTAAAAAAACTGGATTATAAAATGTGACAAACAAGCGATAAAATGTCACCTGCTAAGTTACAAACAAATTCTCGTTTAATCTTTTAGACTCTCTGAAGTTTATCTTTAAATCTTCAACGTTCTTATGAACATTTATACAAATCAAACTGTTAAATATTGAACAAAAAAATATTTACACCAATTTAAACTACTGTATAAATTTACAAAGAAAAAACAACCGCTATGCTTCCTGTAGTTTCTTAGTTTAACGAGTACCGAATAAAGAAATTACTCACCACTGTAGTTTGCATGACTTCTATGTAACTCAGGTAGCAACTATTTACCAATTCATTTGAGAATAAACTTTGTACTATCGCCCATCAATTTTCGTGTACAACTCCAACAATAAATGCGAGTCCCTCATGTATTCCTAGGACTACGAACTTGATTTCCCTTCGGAAATGAACGCTTAAATTTTTGTTTGTTTATGACCAGAGGCACCTTAACATTTCAACTTGAAATACTTAATAATAAAACTTGCACGTTGTGACGTTACATCCGCATCATATAAATCATCTCGAGGGTCGGCTAATCAAAGAAAAATACTAAACAAAAATTTCTTCTCGACTCTCTAGCATCTATCCTACTGATGGTTTCTACTTCAAATTCTAAAGGAATTCTCCTTCTCCAAGCCACGTGCCTCTACTCGACCAAGCAGTCGAAAACTTATCTATCTATTATATCCTCAAATTAAAATAGACTGAAGCGTTTTACTACGCGAGCAAGCGCAGTGAACCGAATTCTTGCATTAACTCATTCGCAAGTATTAGGGGAACCAAAATGCTATATTAAATTTTCAACACAGATGGAGTTCTATATGATAACAAATAAATATTATACTAATGGAATATAAATTTACGCTTTCAATACCGTAAGGGATATTTGTAAATTAATAATTATAAAAAGGCGTAAATTAACTGGGAACGAAATTGTATTCTTTACAAACTACATGCTGAAGAGGCCTCGTGAGGTTAATCTTTCAAGTTCAGGTTTATATTTGTTTCAAAAATATTTGTCATATGTCAAGTAAGATTATTAACGCTCCATATATTGCTGTGTTTTTGAAGCTCCGTTTATTGGGTGCCAAAATCTGCTGTGATGTTATATAGCCGGCTCCGCAGCGTAGCTGGTGTGTGACTAGTATGCCCAAGGTCCCGGGATCGAATCCAGACACGTTCAAATAACAGGTGAAATAGAGGTCCCTTGTGTGTGTGTTGTCATGCACGTTAAAGATCCCTACCTTGCTCGGAATAGCAAGGGCTTGGGAAAAATAAAAATTTCCAGGTAAAAAAAACTCGTTTCCCAGCCAATGTAGTACCTTCGAGTGGAGCACTGGAAAATCAAATGCAGTGTCTCGTAATTATAGTCGGCTCCCTGGGTCAGTTGGTACGCATGTGACTACTATGCCCAAGATTCCAGATTCAAATCTTGACATGGTCCGCCTAGAAAATGTTAGGCGAACATGTTTAATATGCTCTCGTTCGGATAAGAATGTAGATTTCGTGTGCGTGTCTGTGTGTGTGTGTGTGTGTGTGTGTGTGTGTGTGTGTGTGCGCGCGCGCGCGGTGCGTGCGTGCGTGCGCGCGTGCGCGCGTGCGCGCGTGTGTGTGCGCGCGTGCGTGTGTGTGTGGTGTATGTGTGTGCGTGTGTTTGTGTTGTCACGCACTTTAATGATTCCTACTTTGTTTGGAACAGCAAGGGGTCGGCAAAATTCAGATAGATAAATTACATAGTTTAACTTAGTAATAAAAATAGTTAGTCGTCGTGTTAAGAGAGAATTTAGTGTTAGTAAACATTTTAGTAATTATCATCAGTGATATCTATAGCCGCATATCAGCACATTAACATTTCTCTGTATTTGTGGATAACATGCTTATATTGAACCGATTAACAAACAATAGAAAGAAGTTCGTTGTAGTAGTATTGGCGTTACAACATCCTTGTCCTTCGATCGTAAACAAACTCTCGTTTATGTAAACAATTACAAAACTGTTTAAACAAATTGTGTCGATTATTTAAATAAAATTTGTTTTGATAAAAGCTATTTCTGTTATCAAATCTATTATTTTCAATTATATCAATAATTTTATAACTAATGATGATGGAAATTTTTCATTTTGTAATGTTCGATTTGCTTTATTCCCCATAATTAAATCCCAGAATAATGGGCATCAGTTTTGGAACGCCCTGTCTAATCTCTCTTCACCTAACTATTGGCATTTTTGAAGCCAATCTATGACGTTTCAAACCATAAATTTATAATTCCTATCTTTTGCACAGTGCAGGTTTCGATTCTCATTCCTATTAATACATTTTACCCTCTTTTTACCTTATATCATGTTATAGTAAAAATAAAGCTGCAGTAGTTAATCGAGTGCTCACATGTAGTTTCTACTACGTTCCCAGAAATTACAAACGAAATAATATCTATCTATCTATTGAATTTGGAAGGGTGGCCTGCGCCACACGAACTTAGACCACAAGGAAGACCCGTTCTGCTACCTTCCTTACACTAGATTGATCTTCCCTCGCTCAACCACCCGAGGATATCGGACCTGGGTGTAATTCCAATTCTAGCCTTGTCGGGCCAGAAGTCTCCTAGCATGGAACCTCGATGTGTGCCGGACAGGAACACAGAATTTGTCCTGCCGTCTCGTCGTCTTGTTGACGTCTGCGGCAGGTAGGGTCACCAAACAGACTCATTCTGTGTAGGTGTCTTTTGAAATTACCATGCCCAGTCAGGATAGTTTCTGTCTCGGCAGGTTAATGCAATATTTTCTTTTGTTGGTCGCAGAGGACGTGATACACAATTTTACCTGTCGGCAGCTTGTAAAGCTAGCCCACCTCTCCGTATTACGGCGAGGGTTCCCAGTTTTCGCATGGAAACCACTGCAGAAGGCGAAATGGGAACCGACATCTCAGGGCCGATAAAGCACTGAGCTGAGTCCCGCTTAGCCAGATCGACGCTTGCTCGTTACCATTTGCCCCTGAGTGTCCTTTGATCTAGATTAGCTAGAGGACATTAGTGTAAGAAGCAAGCTCTAACGTGTGGTGGCACTGTAGTACCACCCCTGAGGAGCTTCTGTTTGTTTAGGGTTATTAGGGTTGTCTGACTGTCGCATAAAAAGCTTATTGTTTAATTTTGGATTCCACGTTCCAAAATGGCAGATGCAGTGTGCATGATGGCAATGACTTCTACTTGAAAAACAGTAGCCATCGATCCCAGTGTGACGCTAATACGAAGATGGTCATCCAAATAGGTACCTGCCCCTGAACTTTCCTTTGTTTTGGATCCATCCGTGAAGATGGAGATGTCTGGTGGGGATGCACCCTCAGGGTCGATGAAGACACTGAAGTGCTTCCTGAATATTATTTTGGGTGCGATCGAGTCCACCACCCCATCCAAAAGTGATATCGTACACGGCGCCTCCTTGAGGATGCTGCGATATCTACCTCCGCGTCCCTTGTTGATCCACAACCCTTTGACCCGCAGTCTTATTGCCGCCCTCAGAGCCATCTCCTGCACATGATGATCAAGTGGAATGAGGCCGAGAATGACTTCTAAAGCCGCAGGGGGTATGGATCTCATCGCGCCCGTGATGCTTAAGTAGGCTAGTCTTTGAATATGTAGGAGTTCCTTTGCTGCGTGTGCCAGTTTGGTCTTGGGCCACCAGACTACAGCACCATAGAAAAGCATTGGTCTCACTACCGTGGAGAACAACCACAGAACAGCCTTTGAGAAACGACCCCAAAATTTACCTATGGCTTGCCTGCACTGCCAGAAGACCACGCTGGCTTTTGTAGTGTTGGTTTGGAGGTGTTTGGCCCAATTCAACTTCTTGTCAAGTATGATACCCAGATACTGACCTCATCCGAAAAGACTACATGAATTTTGAAGAATAGTAGCAATCTCGTTAACATTAACTTCCTTTTGTTGGTGAACAACATCAGCCCCCTCTTATTAGGGTTGATGCTCAGGAGTTTTCGACGCACTATCGTTCTGTTAGCTTAAGAACTGCTTGCACCAAGTTGCACAGCACTTGTTCAAATTTGCCGACTGCCACTATGGCTATATCACGAGCATATCCTATCGTGTAAAAGCCCGCCTGGTTAGGACGTCGGAGAAAGCTGTCTACTATCAGATTCCAAAGTAGTGGTGACAAGACGCCGCCCTGAGGACACTCTTTCTTCACCATCTTAACGATTGAGGTGTCGCCTACACTAACATGTACTCAGCGGCATCGCAACATCTGTAGGATTAGTTGCCGAAGAGTGTCCTCAGCTCCACGTTCCTGCAGGGCTTTGTTGATGCTTGCAAAGGTCGTTTCATTAAACGCGCCTTCAATATCGACAAAAACACTTAAGGCTGACATTTTGTTGCTGAGAGATTTTTCAATCCGACCTACAACTGCATGAAAGGCAGATTCCATGGATTTCCCTGGTATGTAGGCATGCTTATTAAGATGCAGAGGAAAACACTGTATTACTCCCTCTCTTATATAAATGTCGCACAATCTTTCCAGTGTCTTAAACAGAAAAGACGTTGGACTGGTTAGACGAAACGATTTCGCCTGGGAATAGTCATCCGATCAGGTTTGGGGATAAAGACCACCCTAACATCTCTCCAGCCGCTGCGGATGTATTTAAAGGCAATACAGCCCCTGAAAAATACCACCAGGAATAGAAGCAGCCCCTCCATGCCCCACTGTAGAAGGGCAGGAAAGATGCCGTCCCGACCAGGGGACTTAAACGGTTGGAGGGTTGAAGTGGCCCATTTTACTTTCTCCTTATCCACAACCCGCTTCGAAACCACCCAGTCTGCCTCATATAGGGCAGACGTAGATAAGTCCTCCGCGGGGCTGGGTACTACAGGTGCACTTCTAGGCAGTGTGTTTCTGTAAGTAGATCCGCAGTTTCCTTCTCACTATCCGTGTACCTGCCATCTGGGCGCTCGGGCAGCATGGTAGGTGGCGAGGATCTTTTGAGAGAATTCTGTTGATTCTAGATTTTTTTTTAGCAGACGCTACTGAATTACAGAAGGTCTTCCAGGAGTGTCCCTGTCGTTTCCTAATCACGGTTTTGTATTGTTTCAGGTGGATTTTGTAAACCTCCCAGCCAACTATACTCCTAGTGTTTTTGCCTTATTGAACAATCTGCCAGGAATCTTCTTCAGTTTCGTTAGTTCATCGCACCACCATGGGGTGGGAGATCGAATAGAGGCTGTCCTTACCGGGCATGCTTGCTCAAAAGATTCTATAATAGAGGTCTGTAGAAAATCAGAATTTCTCTGCAGCTCTTTTATAGTCGTGGGGTTGGTAACGCCTTGCTGTGTCAAAAGTCGCTCAGCTAGACAGTCCACAAACACCGACTAGTTGGTGGCTTTTGGATTCCTGTAGTTTTTGCAGTGTGTTTGTGTAAACTGTTCTGTATGGGGGCGAAACTTGGATCTGACAGAATGAGGTTTTTAAGAAGTGTGTGCGGAAAAACATTGAGAGACAAAGTGCCAAAAGAATGGCTCAGAACAGAATGTGGGGTGCAAGCGACTCTTAAGGAGTTGAGCGAACGAAGCACGCTTGGATGGTTTGGACATGTGAAAAGAATGAATGAGAATAGACTTTCCAAGCGTATATATGCACGTAAAGTGACTAGTAGAGCTGCAAGGGGGCAGGCAACAGTAGTTGTTTACGTTTTTATATTTTGAAAAATTGTACAAAAGTTTTCAATAGAACTAGTTAAATGAAAAGTATAATGCAGGAGTAAAATTATTTTCTAGGAATGCGAATCAAATGTAATGAATTGCCATTACGGGTAATTTTGGTTCTTTGATACGACATTTGGCGACCGTAACAGTGTTACCAGACTTTAAATTTTTTACTACCAGACATAAAAACGCAATTTATTTTGCCCCGATACAATAACCACGCCTGCAATCAGAAGGGAGAAAACATATAAAGGCACGGAATCGACTAGAAATTCAATCCTTGTCGATTTTTATCCAAGTAACAGTACCTACTAGCACGCTTGTAATTGTTATCCAAGCAATCTACAACTACGCTACGTACAAGCTTTTGCTAATTAAATCACACTACACACAATCGGTGATATTTATCCTGGTCAACACACTTTACTTTCTCATTATAGTGCTGGTGATTTTTATTCCGACTGTAGTACATTATTACACCGCCAGTAATTTGTATACCAGTGGCACAAAATCATTATATTCCTTTCCACGGTCAGTAATTACATTCTGACCCCACCTTACTCGCTTACATCTGGAAATGCAGAGCACCATCCCACCAACGAGGTCAGTCATCAAGTCTTATCAGCGGATTTACATCGTACCACAATGAGCCGTACAAGCAGTGACTTCATAAGTTCTTGTATCTTCTTTTAAACTAATAATAATCCTTTATTAGTCCATAACAAAATTTCCCTAGGTTAAGTTTAAATATTTATTGTAAAATATGTTTCACGTATAATTCTCCTGTTGTTCTTGTGCTTATAACACGAACTCGCGTTAATCTTTATACTGTACTTGCCTTAATTAATTTAGCATTTGTTCTTATTTGTACTTATTAACGAGCACCCCGGTTAATTCTGTTCATACAGCATTTATCGTTAACTGACTTAATGCAGATGTTACCTGTATGTTTGTGAGATTTTATTATATATAAAGACAGCCAGAAAACTGTTTGTTCTTGTTTGTGCCCATTAACACGCTCTCTGTTAATCATGTAAATATTCATGCTGTATTCTTCTTTACTGCTTTAAGAGGGTTGTTTTATATATATATATATATATATATAAAATATAAAAATATAAAAATATAAAATATAAAATATGTGTTTGCTTATATATAGGAATATATGAATGCTGTTTTTGTTTGTGCTCATTAACTCGCACTCGTGTTAATCCTATAAATATTCAACTGCACTTGTCATTAATTAACTAATTTAAACGTTTGTTAGACGCATATATTGATGTGATATTGAAGTCATGAGAAGTCGTTAAACAAAATTCTATAAAAAAAACTCACCCAAAGAGAAGAAAACCAAGAAAAGTAAAATTTCCCTATATTTAATTTTTACACTTTATATAAATATAAGTGTATTACATTAACACATAAAATAAAAAGTCCAATTTTTAAATTAATTCATATCAGCCGTGCGTATAAATAATTACTTTTAATAGATACCTTAAAACGGGTTTTTATTTTTAGATAGAAATAAAAAACCCATTCTATTCATCCGTGTACAAATAATTATTCTGTAAATACTAAAAATAACTTTGACTTTAAACTATCTTCTTTAAGATATAGGAAACTAAACTCTTTACCCTGTTAGAATGCAAAACGGTCATTAAGAATACAATTGCGAGCTTTAATTAATTATGTAATTTATTTCAATGTGTAGATATATCATTTAAAACAAAAATAACACTTTATGAGTTTTAATTTTTATTCCAAAACAATTAATTCCACAGTTTTCGAATATTATTTAAAGATTACGTCATTTATTAGAAGTGTTCTAAAAGCCATTAAATAAGTCAATTATTATGTATCAATGAATAAACGCCCCAATTCAAAGAAAGCGCGAGTATCAAAAATCTATAAAAGATCAGATAAGCAATTTTAATAACTCTACGTATTACAGTAAGAAAGAAGGAGATAGTAGCAAATCCGTTCGTTTATTATCAAGGAATAGACAACGCTTTACAAGAGCCATAAATCATACCGGCCGCACTTAATTAGCTCATTTAAACGTGACATCCTCATAATTATTACATCATCCAGGATGTGTCTTGCTTCGAAATAAAGACAGAAAAATCTAGATGACATAACGATTTTGTTTTAGTCTATAAGACGGAGGTGAATTAGATCAGGGTCATCTCCAATGTAGTACCTTGGGATGGATCATTGGAAAATCAAATGTAGGGTCATTCTTTCTAAAGCCAAACGATATGTAAGATTTGAGCAAAATTTCATCCTTTAAATTATATTATGACATGAAAAATATACATTTTGAATAATTTGAAAACTATTTCAACGGCGTTCCACGATTAACATAGAAGTTATCAAACGTAATTATTTGATGAATTGTAATTAAGATTTATTACAATAATATAAATAATCTTCGTACAAGATCACAACTGATGCACTTCGTGAACAAGTAGTTTAACGTCAAATGGAGATTTGAAATGGAACCAGGAAGTATTGAATGCCATTAATTACAATGGAAATGAGATTTTGATAAGCGCAATTTGACAATAACAACAGCAAGTTATAATGTGTTTTTTTTGTAACTCATAAGGATATTTAAGTAGTAGCGCTTAGTTAATAAGTTCTTAATTTTATAAAACGATTTGCTAAGGGGATAATTTTCCGTATATTTTGAGGTCAGAGTTTAAAGCATTTTAACCTTTACTAAATTATCTGTGCAGCGTTGTTGGTCAATTACACTGTCAGCCGGGGAAATAAAAAGGATAACAAATTATCCAAAGCAATTTTAAAGAGAATTTTTGTAACTCAAAGAGAAGAGGTTTGGATTCTGTAATTGTGAACAAGGATATAGGTATAGATTATTTTAATAAGTAAGTAATTGTTAGGAATAACTTTCTGTATAAGCTTAAGCTGTAAACTGTTTTATAATCATTATTTAGATTTGTAGAATGTAAGAGATTCTTTAGATAATATGTATAAAAGAAATATGTTTTTGAATGTATAGATGTTTTCTGAATTTTTTGTTTCATTTCATTTTCGTAAATTTCACAACATAATTTTTGTTGAGCTAGCCAGGCAAGGTAAGGGACACGGTAAGAGTGTAATTTCCTATTTGCATCCTTATTAATACAATTCGCTGTACTCAAGTACTAGGAAGACCACAGTAATATTATGCTTATGTTCTTTTTGCTTGTGTGTATGTTGCAGTAGTGTGTCCTGCTAGACACCATCATTCGCCTTGGTACCAACAGGACAAGTTCTATAGAGTTTGTGTACAAGGGTGCGTTTTCTTAATTGATTTACGAGATAGTAGACAATGTTTTAACTTTAATGTAATGTAACGAATAAAGTAGCCTAGAGCTGTTCAACGCAGCATCTTTACGAAAAGCGCACACCTAATGATGGAAGACAAAAGTGATCTTGTACCGGAAATAAAAGCAACCTAATTAATGCTGCAGCAAAAGCACAATTTACTTCGAGAAACAGACCAGAAAATGTATGACATATAGAAATCTGATAACTCTGAGCATGATCTGGTGAAAGGAAGTTACTTCCGCCGATGAATATTTGTCTACATTTAAGAAATTGTCGATACCCTATCATACTCTAACCACAAAGCAAGACTCGCGGTCTATAAATTCACAAGCTGTTAGTAAAAACACACCTTAGTCTCCGATACAAGGAAGTAGTTTTAAACTTCGAAGAATAGAGCCTAAGTTTGGTAGTGATGTGAGAGACTGGTTAACGCTTTGTAGTCAAATCAAGAAGATAAATGATGATTCAGATACAGACAAGGAAGACAAATTTCAATACTTGATACAAGGTACCATACATGGTTCCAAATCAAGAGAGCTTATTGAGAACTTTCCTCCAACAGAAACTAATTATGAAAAGGATGTAGAAAGTTTAAAATCACGACTTGGTAGCGAAGAACTGCAAGTGCTAGTTTACGTTCGCGAATTATTGAAACTAGTTCTCAACAAAGTGTTCTTGCAAGGAGAAGTACCTTTAGTTAACTTGTATGATAAAATCGGAACTCAATTAAGGGCCCTAGTCTTTGTTACATCCACTAGTGGAATCTTGCTTACCAGAAGACCTACTAAGAATTTGGCAAAGTACTACGTATTGTGTTCAATACAGAAATGAGAAAGCTACGACCAAATTAGGAGGGTTAATGCAGTTTTTAAAAACGGAAGTCAAAAGTAAGAAACGCGTAAGATTAGCTGTCGAAAGTTTTGATGAAGGTGTTCACGTGGCGAAGATAAAGAAGTTGGACCTTAAACAAACAAGTACCTCTGTCCCAATCGTTGCCGGATTGAGTAATGCTCAATCATCACCAAAATGTTCTTTTTGTGATGGAATGTATATAACAGTGAAGAATGTTTTAAGGCACAAAAGAAACATTTAAAATCTAAAGAAGCCTGTTTTTGTTTAAAATTTGGACATTTAAGTCTTCTCTCAATAGGGGCAGATCAACCGGAAATTTTTTTACTAGAGAACGGTATATCTTGAAATGTGATATTATGGCCGTGGAAACTTTACTGGAACGGACGTTAATGGGCAAGGTTCCCAGGGACAACAAAACGAAGATCACTTTTATGATCATTACAACTTTGATAGCTAAAGACATGAATGTTACCTAGATCTGGAGGTTATATGTGGTTGATATCACTGATCCTTCAGAAACAAGGCTACAAACGGAATTAGAAGTCGCAATAAACAAGAACTTCTTAGTAACCATTAAAACTGATAACCTTGGAAGGTATGAAGTACAGTTACTATGGTTAGAAAGACACCCGCCACTATCATCGAATTGTCTGGTTACAAAAAGGCGTCTAGATTCTGTAATACGCATATTGAATTTGAAGGGTTACTATGACGAATACGAAGAGATGTTTCGTTAGTGTATGAGGACGGTATTATCGAGTTTGTAACAGTATAGTTCCCTGTTACGAGTTTGGGAAGTTATGTAACTTTACGTACGTGCTTTATTATAGGTGTAACAGCGAGATGCAGCTGCCTTTTGTCCAGCTATTATGCGAAATTGAAAGTTCAACTTGTTTAGGCAAATCGCAGTCCCCACGTCATCTTGCTTCCCTTTTTTAGTGTTGTGGTGGACGATGGATTGCCGTTACCATGTTTGGTTCTTTTGATATTTCAACAAGGTTGTGACCAGTTTGTTCAACTGGCAGTTGAAATAATTCAAGGCCTGTAGGGGGTAAGATTTTTTTTGTGTTAGCAATTGAATTACACTTATAAGGATGTAAATTTTCTTAGCACCTAGGAAGGAATATACTTTCAAAGCTTTCCATTTTATTGAAAGCATCATGTTGTTGCCGCATGGTCGGAATTCTAATCACGAAATGGTTGGCACCTCTTGATAATTTTGAGTTGGTATTCGTAATTAGCCTTTGAACGAGAGTGATGCATTTAATACGAAATATTATTTAGAAATATTGTTTTATAAGTAAATGTAATGAGAAATTTTTTCGTTTAGTATTTTAAAAGAATTACTCTAAAAAATATTTCGGAAAATTGGATATGTGGGGGTTAACAGGTGTCAAGGTTACTTACGTCACCATTACTTTAATAGAACGTGTTTGTCTTCAGTGCATTTAAATTGGTATAATGAATAATTTATGCATTCGTTTAAGATATTTAACAAGTAATTTTTTAATTGACTGTAAAGCTGTTAGCTATACTTTGAGCTCAAGGTGTCGGTAAATTATTCTTAACTTTTGACTGTCAAGTTGTTTTCTTATTATTTTATTTTTTTAATGGCGTGTCTTATTACTAACTCACTACAAATACTTGCTAATTTAAACTTGATGAGAAACCTTTAAAACTGTAATCATTAATTTAAGTTTTTTGTTTAGTTTAAATAAACTTGATTGTGGTTATCAACTGTTTTAATTAACAGCATTCACTTAACGAGATGCAGTATTAATTTTTACCGTGTTATTAATGTACTGCGTTTTCATAGCTCCTGCAGCGACTCACACAAAACCCACTAGATGATCCAGAGGTAAGGTCTCATTCAGTGTTGTTGTTTAATCATTTCCCATAGCTGCTCTTGCATTTAAAAGAAAAGGATTACTGTTTAGTGTTTCGAGCAAGTATTAAACAGGTTGTTACGCTTTATTGTAAAGCTAAAAATTAAGTTTATTAATTTAAAGTGAGTGACTTTGTTAGAATTCAAAAAAATCCCAGTTGAATACTGTAGTTTTGTTGACTCTGTGAAACCCCAGGATTATTAGCTTCACACGGGTCGTGATGTCATTTGTTTATCTTTCCCATCGTAAACGCTGACGTAAGGTTTTGTATGTAAGAAGAAGTTTATTTACCCACGAACGCAGATGGAAGTGCGCCAATCTCGGTTGGAAGGTGAGCCATTTAAGGCAAGGAACGCTGTCTAGTTCGACTATTACCGTACCGACCTCCAATGATTATCGTACCGTTTACCGGGTAATGCAGGCATGAGTGCGTTTCCGTTCCTACTTTTTACCCCTATCCCTACCGTATCGTCAGCAAAGCCCTACCAGCGGGAGCAGGAACAGCGATCCACAACAGGGCAATAGCAGAGAGAACCGCCCCTGAGGACATGGACGCTCAGTTAAATGTCGGGTAAATCTTTTTAGAACTTTATTTCCTCGCCCAGTTTACTGGAAGGGTTGAGTGTAATAAGATTGCGACCGTTACAAGTTTGTACCATACCATGAACTCTCTAATCTTGCACATTATCTACTGCGCCTGTCTGATATAAAACTTTTCAAGTGCGACGACCCGTGTTTGAATCATCGGCACATAAAAAAGGACAACCATTGTTAAACGTTTGATTATAGAAAGAGCCAAATTTAATTGAGTTACTTTCTATTATCTTGATGAGATTTAGAACTTCTCGTTTCGAAGTAGTTTCTGATATAAAAGACGCATTTTTCAAATCGGCCTTTATAGCTGAGATGGGGACTTTCTAAGTTTTCTATGGATGGACAAAAACGCAAAACCAATTGTTTATTGTCGCTGAAGAGTAGTTTTTAGTGTGTGCTGTCGTCCATATTTATTAGATATGGCCACTCAATATCATTTAGATAGAATGCTGAAAGAATCCACATTTTACCTTGATGAAAAGCTTTTATATTGATAATTGCGTTGCCAGTATTTCAAGTAAGGAAGGACTTTACCTTTTTTTATAAATGATTCAACGCAAATAATGGCCGAAGGACAATTCGAGTTTCTAAGGTGGAAATACAGCAATGCTCTAAGGATGGACGAGTCTAACGTACCAGTTTTTGAGTTGATTTGAGATCCACATAAGGATACATTGACATTCAACGAACAACTACTAAAGTTCGATTCAGAGGTATTAAGGAAGACACGAATCCTCTCTACAGCAAAGAGTATATTTGATCCAATTGGATTTATGAGTCCTGCTACGTTTTTTCCGAAAGTATTACTTCAAAGAACGTAGAAAATGTGAGTGAAATGACCTTGTCGATGAAGAAACTAAACGCGCATATCTTACTTGGGTAAATGAGTTGCCAGATCTTCAGAACATTCAGATACCTCGATGGATGCATGTTGATACCAATATACCGGGTCTACTGATGGTAAAAGTTTTAATACATTTTGCGATTCCGGTACTGAAACTTATGCAGCTGCAATATTTTTGCGAGTAGAAAAAGATGATGGCGTAAAAATTATTTTGGTAATTGCCAAGCCAAGGGTAGCGTCTTCGAAAAACTTACCATTCCCAAGTTAGAATTGCTAGCAGCTACCTTAGCTGCCTGAGTCTCGTCTGGAGTCAAAGAGAACTTTGAAAAAGTAAAACGTTATTTCTGGACTGATTCCGCAACAGTTCTGTCGCAGATCAACCGAAAAGAAGAATGAGCGACGTTTGTTTGAAACATAGTGTCAAAAATTGGGAGTTTGACTCGTATAGAAGAGTAGAACTACATTCCTAGCATATTAAATCCCATTGATCTTTCTTCGCGCGGATGACCTTCAAAATATATCTTAGAATCGAAATGGTGCGAGAGTCCAAAATGGCTATAGAAATTTCCAAATGGTGAATTTCAAGAGGTGTGGAGTATGATGAACTTCAAATAAATCTAGAAAAGAAGAAACAGATGTTAGTGATATTGACTATTGGAAATTTTTAAGAAGATCCAAAAGTTCATTCACTAGACCATTTTTGGGTGAAGATAATGTACTTTGACTACGAAGCCTGCTACGTACCTAGACGTAGCCGGAAGAAAAGTAAATACCAGACTAACTACCAACCGCGGAGAGTGGGGGAATGCGCTTACATACCAAAAAACAAAAAAGCACGTTGCCCACTATTATCTATTAACAATGAAAATAAATTAAAATTTCTTGATTCACATGGACAAAGAAAAGTATTAAATTTGAGTTATATTGTAAAGGACAAATTTTATAATGGATCCACGAAGTGCGCATTTCTTAGCTAACATGTAATAAAACTCATTGGGAAAAGGTAATGCTTAGATTTTCTCAATAGCAAGTGTGTTAAATTAAAGTATTAAATGTAGACCAAGTTGTAGTAAGAATTAAAGAAATATAACCAGAAGCACTAGCGAAGTTAGCTTTTAAACATGTATGGTGAACGGGTTTCACAACATCAACCGCTAATAAACAATAATCCTCGATGTGCATAAAAGAAAACGAGTCACATACCTCTATGCGTCGGGATGCTTATCTTGCAAGCCGCCAGCTCAGCAACGCCACGGTAGTCAGTATCCATTCACCCTGCCATTGTAACTTCAGCAGTGGCCTACAAACAAAAGCAGTTGGTCTACGTCAACCAACAGTTGGGCCTACATAAAGAAAGAACCCATTTGGCCTCCAGCTAAGAGCTAAAAAGATAATCTGACTGGAATGGGTAAGCGCGGGAAAACTCACCAATATACGCAAGTTACCTCCTACTTATCTAACAAAAAAACATGCATCCCTATAAAAAATATTTCAACGCACAAGCTGCAGAATCAAATTAAAAATTAGTTCAAATAACACGAGTTCGAACTGCAAGCCTCGCGTTATCAAAGCGCGATTAGCAAATTGGAAAACAGACTATCAAATAATGGTAGGATCTATTATTTCGACAAGTCTTTAGATGGGAAACACAAGAGAAAGCAATTCTCCGTTATCGGAATGTTTAACAAATTAACAAATACCTAAAACAAGGTATTGACTATTTAATTTATCGAATAAATTTTTGTTTTAGAATGAATAGATTTGAAAGAAATGTTATGATTGCACGTACTATTGTAACGAGGTAAAAATACAGGATGATGTTTTGAATAGAAACAGAAGCTAGATGAATAAAAAACGAATTACTACAAAAAAAGGACGTATTTGAATCTATCGTCGAAAATAAACGTAACAAGCCGTATTTGTAAAAGAGAGAATTTTCCCGATTTTAGTCATCCTATTATACTACTAAGCAAGCATCCAATAGTGACGCGATTGATGTGACAATATCATTTAAAGAACAGTCACGTTGGTATATAAAGACTGGTAAGTATACTAAGAGAACGTTTTTGATTTTAGAAAGTAGAAAATCTAGGGTGCTGTAAAATGCATAGCCTGCAAACTTTATAATCGTAAACAGTTTCAATCAGTCCCAGCTCTGCTCTTTTTGGATTGAGTTCGAGATGCAGTGGCATTTGAAATAAGTGGCGCGAACCTAGCAGATCCAATGTTTTTGAAAGATTCCAAATCTGTTGTAAATGCCCGTCCTATCACTTATCAAACAATCCTGGTAAGTTTAACGCCAGTCATGTTTCGTCGGGATATTTGGGAAACCGGAATGCCAGATTATGATCGAATGGATGCAGTCCCTACACAAAAGGGTACGGTATCGCCATCGATTGCGTGAAGAATTAAAATCATAGTTTAACAGTTATTATACTCCCGTAAACGAGGTACGCGAGACACAAAAGACAGTTGGTAACGATATTCGATAATGTAAAAATCGACGCTCAAATTTCGATGACGTCACACCATATGCAAATTATGGCACGTAATTGACCAATTGTAAAAAATATATAAAAACCCACACGTGGCACTTACGTGAATAGGTAAATCTTCCTGCGGAAATACTCCATGATGGTCCTCGGGTCGGGCTGCTCTGCTCACGGCTTTTTCTCGGGTCGGGGCTGCTACCAGGTTGTATCCAGATTCGGTCTTCTTTCTATATGTAGAGGTAATAATGAGGAACGGGTTGAGGAACGATAATCAAAAGGCAAAGGAAATCTACATAATACAAAAAAGAGAAGATAAAATACCAGACCAAACACTAGTATTCACGTTTAAAAGGCAAGTTCCTAAGCGTCTTGCGAAAACTCCCCACCTCCTTTTTCCACACGCGCCGACGCGAAATCTCGCGCAAGCACTTCTGAAGTGACTGAAATACGCGCAACAAGTCTTTTAAATTTATGGCTCGAAATTCCCGCATATTAAAACTATATTAAAAAATGTCTAGTGCCAAAATTTTTGGCACGTAACACAGTGAATATTTAGGACAACTACGACAAACGTACTATAATAAACCTAGGCGGAAGGGTGCACTAGGGAAAGTAGTGAAGATTGACCGTTGGAATTAGTAGTCGAACTGTTACTGGGAAGTGATGGTGCGGTACGTTTAGTTCGTTTAGAAACTGCGTAAAGTTATATGTTAACACCTGTTCCGAGTTTATTCCCTCTAGAATATACAAAAGATTTAGAATGTAAAGAAACAGAAGGGACTAAACCATTGTTGGATTGGATATTATACATAAGAAGAGGGAACTCTGTGAAGAGATTGAAAAAATCTAATAAAACGCGCATCAAGGCTGATATTCCTAAAGTGATGCATAGAGGCCGAACTGTGAGACTGCTTTTAAGATTTTCTCATTAAGCTGGTTCCGCGTTAGAATGGTGTCATTTCTTTTGCGACAAGTGGAAGGATGTTACGGGACCCACATAATTATCATTAATAATAGTGGTGGCACAGTTTTGGTTTTGCTAAGAGTAAATAGTTAAACTTGAGGGTTTTTTTTTGAGAAGAACAATAGTTGTTTACGTTTTTACATTTTGAAAGTGTTACGGCTGTTGATTCAACCCGCAATCTTAAGGGGTAATATTCGACTGCAGTTAAAATTTTACCTGCACCGCTGCGGAAGAACAAACAAAGCAAAGGATTGCCAGCAATTAACCACTTTCAGTTACGGATACAGCACTATAATATACCCAACAATGCTGTACCAACTGCCAAAGAGACGCCTTTTTTTTGGTAACAACTTCTTTATTTTTCGAATGAATGACATAATAAAAATGACATCTTAGATCCCAAAAAAAAGGAAATTTACAAGATTGATACACTATCACACACGATCTTCAAGCCACAACATTCCCAACTACAAATTAGCAAAATTATGCTAATTTCCCAGATTTATACCTAACGGGATTATCTTATCAACGCTGCGCTGATAATTGCGAGCCCCTTTTGTATTAAAGTCTCCAGTAACTGTCACTGCACGCACTTGACGGTCGTTACCAGGAAAGATTGCCCTAACGATTGCTTTCATCCATACGTTGCGGGGTAGTTGCTCATCAACTAGCAGTACAACATCGCTAACTCGAAGCGGTTCTCAGTTCTAATGCCATTTAACCCGCTGGTTGAGATCTGGGAGGTATTCTTTTGTCCATCTTTCCCAAAACGAGTTCAGAGTGGCTTGTGCTCGTTTCCAGTTTGCGCGTAGAGTATCATACTATACGTCGTATGTTCCGGGGATTGAGGGTTCGACTGAACATGCACCGTTCAAGAAATGATTGGAACTTAATGTTTCAGAATCTTGTGGATCTCCAGATATGTACGTGATAGGTCGAGAGTTAACTATATTTTCGGCCCCTTTTAATATGGTAAGCAGTACTTGGTTCTTAGGGTGTGTTTCATTCAACGTTACTTTTAATGCCTTTTTCACACTTTGAACTATTCCTTCCAAAGCCCCGCCCATATGGGGTGCTAGTGCAGGAAGAAAATGCCATTTTATATTATGAAATTTATCTGATGAGGCGATAGTCGTCCAATCGACTTGGTCCCATGCCTCATTCAACATTCTGTCCGCTCCGACAAATGCTGTATCGTTGTCGGTGTAGATGTGCATTGGATTCGTCCGCGCGTCGATAAATCTTGATAACACTAGTAACATTTTATCGGTGCTTAGACTGTACGCCACTGCGATATGTGTAGCTCTTGTAACCATACACGTGAAGAGAGCACCCCAGCGTTTTTCGTGCCTCCAACCCACAGTGACTTCCATGGGGCCAAAATAATCTAAGCCTATGTATGTAAAGGGGGGATTTCCAGATGACAATGTATAATGCGGACTTTCTAGTTGCCGCTTGAAGCGAGCGGACGTGTTTTTGCCGAGCTCCAGCTTCAGCAATAACAGTAAGTTTTTATCTAGGGTTTATATTATTTATTGTTGTATTATTTTATTTGAAGCTTTGCTTTTTATTGTGTTTTATTTTTATAATTGTGTGCCATCAAATTTTAAATACAGGGCAGTAAAATAAAAATTTTAAAACAGAATTTAAACTAAATAAAAACTAAATAAATCGCGTCTTCTTTGTAATTTAAACCAAATCCGCGTTTTAAAATAAACTAAATAAATTTCGGGTTAATAAAACAAAGGTCTACTCAACTAATACCCAAAAACAATTTCGAAATAACTTAAAAGGCATTTTTAATAATAAATTTAAAATAAAATCCGCCTAAATCAAGTAAAAACCGGGTAAAACAACCAAAAAGTGTGTGAATTTTTATAGTGCGCGTATAATAAAATAATAACCAAAAACAAAAATCTAAGCCCTTTTAAATCAAATAAATAACTCAAAACTGTAAATTTTAAAACAATTTTAATATAAATTTTCCGTAATTTAAGTTCACGCGTATTTAAAAGTTCCTTTAAAATCGATTTTGGTGTAATTAAGCGGTGTAACAGTTACGGGTTGTGCTAGTTACCAAGCGATTAAGTAAAAGGTCATTTCCGGTTACCACATTCCGATTGCGCTCGACCTTATTTTGTTAATTACACATTTAAAAATAAAGTGTTCTTATTTATAAATTAGATATTTTAATATTTTGAAGTAATTAGTTTATTTAAATTTGATTTGGCGGTTTAAAATTTAAAATAAATAAATAGCGTTCTTTACGGTACATTTTAAATCGAGATATTTTTATTGCGTTAGGAAATTTATTTGATTCTAGTTGTTATTTTGACGCTTAGTGCTTGTTGTATTTTGTTAAAATTTGATATTTAATTGGGCGGTTGAAGTTTAATAAATACAAGGTTGTTTACGGTTCACCTTTAAACAAAACATTTTATTGGACCAACGTTTTGCGTTCTTCTAGCGTCGTTCTTTTAGCGTCGTAACGGTTAGGACGTTTTTGAGCTGCGTTTTAGGTGTCATTTTATTGCTAGTTTTGTCAGCATGGTGGTCCACCGCGATGAGGAGCCGCTGCCCAGGAGGAAGAGGGCGATCGGTCGGAGTCTGCTAGGTCGGCGGCGGAGGGCGCTGTTGGGGAGACAGCTTAAGGTAGTGCTAAAGGACTTCTTGTTAGAAACTCAGGAGGAGGTACCGGAGGTAAGGAAGGAGCCTGCGTCTGCGGCGGTCGTGTCTGGGGAGTCGGGGCCTCCCGTGGTGGTTGCGGCGCCAGAATTGCCCTCTACTTCGAGAGCCCAGCGCACGATGTCGACTAGCAGCAACGGTAGCGTTAATGCTAGCGACCTCGATGAGCTGGAACTCTTAAAGTTTAGGGTGAGGAAGGCGCACGCTGCCGTCTATGGGAAGGTGCCGACGACCTCCGCCACTATCGTCGTGGAGGATAGGAAGATGGTTCGGCACGCCGTGGATGATATCCGTGACGTGACGAACCAACTGATAGGTATGGTTAGGGCGCTGCGTCTTTGTTTAGATGGTTCAGGAGAGCAAGTGTTGTTGGGGAAGTCCGGCGGTGAATTCTGTCGTTTCAAGAGGCCAGAGTCAGGGTGCGTCGGTGCAGCGCAAGGTCTCCTACGCCGCTGCAGCTTCAGGATCTGCCCCTACGTTTGCTGTAAGGGTCGACGCCAGGCCAGGCCAGAAGGACGACGTGATGACGACCCTGAAGCAGAAGGTCGATCCCGCTCGAGATGGGTTTGTTGTTGTCGGAGCTCGTAGGACGCGCCGGGGCGGTGTCGTTGTGGAGTGCGCAGGTCGCGACGACGCCAAGAAACTGCAGTTGAAGGTCGACGGAACTGCAAGGAACTCGTGGCGAAGACCATCGAGAAGAAACGTCCACGGGTCGTTCTTCCGGGGTCGAAGCGGGGATGAAGGCTGAAGAGCTCGTGCGGTTGATTGCGAGCCAGAATCCCCGTTTCGGCGATTTGAAGCTAGAAGACCACCTGAGAGAGAAGTTCAGGTTTGGCGGAAAGGGCCCTAGAGATCCCTTCGCCAACGTAGTCTTCGAAGTGACCCCCACACTTCGAAGACGTATATTAGCTGATGCTATTAACCTCAGGTGGCGAAGAGTATGGGCCCGGGACCACTTCTCGATGACCCAGTGTTACCGGTGCTACGAGTACGGCCATCGATCGATGGAGTGCAGGGAGAAGGTACAGTGGTGCGGTAACTGTGCCGATGTCGGGCATGAATTCAAGAATTGCCGGAAGGCAGTCCCCTGCTGTGTGGTTTGCGCTAGGGCAAACGACAGAACTGGCGGTGGCGCGAAGGTCGATACGCGCCACGACGCCAAGTCGAGTAGATGCCCCACGATGCAACGTCTGAAGCACGCAATCACACGAAACATCGATTATGGACTGTGAAGATAAAACAAAGTCCATAAGAAGCAAGAAGATTAAATTCGCGCAACTAAATCTCGGGAAAGGTAGAGGGGCAACAAATAACTTCGTAAAGTTATTCATCGAAAATAATATCGACATCGGGTTTATACAGGAACCGCACCTGTATGGCCACAAAATAACAGGTTTTGGGAGGGGGGTTACCGTCTTAAACGCGAATAGTGAACGACCGCGTAGCGGGATAATAATAAATAATGGAACGTGCGCCGGAATTATATTAAATAATTTATCGAACGAGTTTGTAACGACGGCCGAAATCAAATCAGGGAAAATGCGTTCTATGTAATAAGCGTGTACCTCCGCCGGTCGATTCCCGGCGGAAAATCCCAAACCGAAGACTTGATAAATGAAGTAGATAATATTATTCGTAAAATCGGCAGAAATAAAAATCTAGTCATTGGGGAGATTTTAATGCCAAGTCGCCACTATGGGGCAGCCCTATCGAAGACGATAGAGGCTCGCAGGTTGCTGATCTTTTACGGAATGGGATCTTAGTGTGATAAACACTAATGATTTACCTACGTTTGAGACGCATAGAGGCAGCAGTTTTATAGATATTACTGCAGTCTCGCACGAAATGTTAGAAACGATTTGTAATTGGAAATTAAGGTCGGACGAGGAAACGCTCTCTGATCATAAATTAATAACATGGGATGTTGAAACCAAAACAAGTGCAAACGAGCAGCTAACTGTATTTCCGCGGTTCTGTAATAAAAAGCAAATTGGGAGCGATTTAAACAAAATTTGGCGAAAGTATCCTGTGCTCGAAAATGAGCTATTTAACTGCCGAGAGGCAGACGAAGTAGAAACACTCGCGAAAAATTAAACGACGCGGTGGTAGACGCGTCGTCGTATTCCATGCCGAAAAGAAAACATTTAAAGACAGCGTACCCTGGTGGACCCGGGAACTAACCACCAAGCGGGCAGAAACGCGTAACCTAAGGCGCCGCTATCAACGCGCCTCGGGAGATATAAGAGAACAACGGAGAATAGAATATAATCAAAGTTACCGCGAATATAAAATATTAATAGAAGAAACGCGAACGAATAAATTTAAAGAATTCTGCACGCAAAACTCAGAGAAAGAACCCTGGGGAACCGCATACCGCGTAATTAGAGGAAAACAACAAAAAATCGCGCTCAGTAATATAAAGAAAACAAATGGCGAATACACGGAAGGTTTTAAAACCACAGCGGAATATTTACTAGAGAAATTTTTCCCATCGGATAATCCCGAGGGGGATGAAGAGTCGCACGATTTAATACGTCGGGAAGCTGCAAAGGCGCAAGGAACAGGTACCGATAAGGCAATCCTAGTTCACGAGGTCGTCAGGGCTCTTAGGAGGATGAACCCTAAGAAGGCACCGGGGCATGATGGAATCACTTCAGACGCAGCTCTGCAGGCGTGCCTGTTAGCCCCGTGTGTCTTTGTTGGGTTGTTTAATCTTTGTTTAGAAAGGGGCGTTTTTCCGCGTTGCTGGAAAATCCAGAATGTGAAATTTATACCCAAACCTAAAAAGGCGGATGCGTCAGATCCGGGCAGCTATCGTCCAATTAGCTTGCTACCGGTGCTGGGGAAAGTTCTAGATCGCGTTATGACTACGCGTGTTGAACACCTAGTGCGAGACAGCGGCGGTTTTAATAACCGACAGTTTGGTTTCGTGGAGGGCAAGTCGACTATCGACGCGTTAGAGTTCGTTGTCGGGGAAATTAAGCAGGCAAGAGATGCCAAAGAGTACTGTGTCGTTGTTGCTTTGGACATTTCAGGAGCATTTGATGCTGCCTGGTGGCCATTAATCGTTTGCGAGTTAGATCGTAGGGGTTGTCCGCGAAACTTGATGTCTTTGGTCAAGAGCTATTTCTCGGGCGATTAGCACAGGTTGAAATTCCGGGTGAAGTTCTGTCGCGTGAGGTGGAAAAGGGATGCCCGCAAGGGTCATGTTCTGGTCCCACATTTTGAAGTTGTTGTATGAGAGCATCTTTAGGGTCAAGTTGCCCGCAGGATGCTCAATCGTTGGGTTTGCAGATGACACACTTTTAATTGTAAGATCGAGATTGTTAATGGATATGCGCACAAAACCGAACGAGGCGCTTAATAAATTACACGAATGGTCGCAGGCGGTAAAATTAAAATTTAACACGGCGAAGTCAGAGGCGCTTTATTTCGGCACGAAACCAGGACAGAGACCTCCTAGGTTAGAGCTAGGAGGGAGAAAATCCCGTTTAAAGATTGTATTACCTACCTCGGCGTCAAGATCGACAATAAATTAAATTGGAAAGCGCACGTACAATACGTAAAAAGTAAGGGCGGCGAAATATCAAATAAAATGATGGCGGCGGCTAAAATAAAGTGGGGTTTCAGGGGCGAATCGCTGAGGACGGTTTATGCCGGAGCAATTGAGCCGGCAATACTGTACGCAGCTTCTGTATGGGCAGAAGGTTGTAAAGTCCGGGAGATGCGTCAATTGACGAGCGTACAACGCATAACCGCGGTAAAAGCGGCGAGGGCGTACAGGACCACCTCCACGGAGGCTGTCCTGGTGATCAGTAGGACTCTCCTATCGAATATGTCGTTAGGAGATTAGAGATAGACGATTAATAAATATAGGAAAAGGGCGCGAAATTATCGAAGATCTTAATCTTGGTAATAGGGAAATTGCAAGAAAGATTGTTGTATCTGAGTTAGGGCACCCGGCTGATATTAGAGGATCGAGTTTGTCGAAGGTGATGAGGACGCGATGGGTATCAGAATTTATACGGACGGTTCACGTATGGACGATGGGCAAGCAGGCGCGGCGTTTGTCGTGTATAAGCAGGAAAGGAAGGTGTTTCGGTTTCAAACCAAACTCGCGAACTGGTGCACTATCTTCCAGTGCGAATTGGTAGCCATACGAGAAGCTATCGATTACGTAATAAACCATACGGGCAGAGACGAGTATTATATAATCAGTGATAGTAAATCGGCGCTAACGGCTTTAACAAACATGAACACCTCGACAGATCTCCAAGCGGACGTCTGGAGGATAGCGCGTACGGCGCTAGGGTTTCGACGTTTAAAGTTCTGTTGGGTCAGGTCGCACAATGGTAACGTAGGAAACGATAGGGCTGACGAATTAGCTAAAGAGGCCGCGACGGGCGACTTTCGAATATCACATTCGTCGATACCGAGGTCTTTAATCAAAAGAAAGCTGCGCGAAAAATCAATTCGACAATGGGAAGAGAGGTGGAACAACGCTGCCACGGGCAGGTTGACCCACAAATTCATACCGAGCATAGAAGCCAGAGGTAAGATCGAGGTTAAGCTCGATCACAAAATGGTGCAGTTGATAACAGGGCACGGCGCCCTGAAGGCGTATTTACAAAGGTTCGGTCTAACCAATAGCGACCGCTGCGAATGCGGTGAGGGCGCGGAAAGCGCAGAGCACGTGCTCTTCGACTGCCCGCTTGAGGCGGGAAATCGAGGGTTGGCTGATAGCAAACTAGCTATCCTAGGTCTGGCATGGCCAAAGAGCCTAGAGGAAGTCGGGGAAGTGGTTAACCAGAAGGCGTTCTGGACAGCCTTAAAAGAATTCGCGGGAAGGGTCGCGAGATTAGACAATCAATGACGACCGCGTGTAAAAATTCGGTGGGGTTGGTGGGAGGATTGAAAATTTTAGATTGACTTGGCGTGAGTAAGGATACGAGCATAACCAAAACCTGATATTAAAAAAAAAAAAAAAAAAAAAAAAGATAATTATACCAAAATTTACAATAAGCCCGAGAAACCCCACTCCATTAATACAATCACTGCCTATCTTCATAATTATGTGCGGAAAATCGGAATAAATAATACCAAATAAACAATAACAAATAAATCATAAACCCTCATTAAATTAAATCAATAAAGTAAACAAGGATAATAAAACAGAGTGCAACCGCGCATCCCCCAGGACTTGAAAGTGAAGTGATAGTGATAGTGATTGTGATCCCCCCAAAAACATTTAGTGCATACCCACCAGGACTTTAGCTGTGCACCCCGTCCCACCTTTAGAAGTAAGTTACAGACGACCAGATCTTCGGATGCTGGAGAATTTTATTATCGAGGTAAGACTTAAATTGTGGCGGCTGTACTCGCACAAGCATTGATTTACATTAATTAGTAGTTTTCGAAATAATATAACAAGCACGTTTGGTGTGTAAAGGCGCTAGCCGACATAATGCTTGTGCGAGTGCACCTGATAAATAGGGTGATGCTTTCGCTATTTTGTGCACTGCTATATGCTTAACGCTTATTAAACATTTATTTATATATTTACATAATTATATTTATTTATATTTTATATTTACACTTTATATTTATTTATATATAGCATGTATTATGTGGCTTATTTGTTTTGTTTGACGTTCTGTCGCCATTTTGGTTGCAGTATATATTTGGGAAGGACGAGCAGAATTGCGAAGATTGTAATCATAATGTAAATCAGTTAGGAAACGATAGGAAAGCTAGGGATGGATTTAAATTAGTTAGCTAGATTTGGATAGTTTTAAGACGACCCTTCAGGTCGCACTGGTAAGCAGAACCGGCATCTGCTCTCCGGTATTACGGATCCCTCCCTCTCATTTTTGCTTGTTGATCGGGTACACTCGAAAGTCAGCGCTAGGGATACCATTATTTACAACCCTGTTTTTAGTTTTTGTTTTGTTTTTGTTCCAGTTTTTGTCAGATTTTTAGGTTTGTTAGATTGTTAGAGTTTGTTAGGTTTGTTAGATTTTTAGGTTTGTTAGATTTTTATTTAGTTTTTATTTAGGGTGAATCAACTATGAAGTAAGAATAAATTAGGAGCACGACTATTTTTCGCGTTTAAACCCAATGTAGTACCTCCGGGTGGAGCATTGGGGACGTGGCCGCAAGTATAGCGGCCCTAATTCAAATTATAATGACAATGTATAATGCGGCAGATTCGCTTTCCTGATTATAATAGATTTAGCCTTGCGGATAATGCATTTTCTGCACCCTTCGCAAATGTGGCGAACTGCAGCTCGTCCATTTACTATCCAGTACTTCAATCGTTTTTGAGTTCGTGAGACCCATGGTGATGTTGCTGTTTCGATTAGTGCGGTTTGCTGTTTCCAGTATCTAGCTGATGCTATAGTAGCTGCCCCTACTCGCAGCATTCTATAACATGACAAAAACCTTTCGGGGTCTACGAATTCGTTCTGTATCATCGATACCTTAACGTAGGTAGCTGTAAAGTGTACCGCTTTTACCTCGAATTCGTCATTCACCCCCATAGCACATCTGATTTCCCACTGTGGCCATTCGTCCTTGTCTTCCTGGAGAAAACTTGGTCCTGTAAGTCATATTGAATTTTTGTCAAGTTCAATGTCCTTTTTCAATCGGGTAGCTTTGTCTGCAATGTTGACATTAGTGGAACCCAGTTCCATTCAGTAGCTCGCGTTAGATCAAGATTTCGCTAACTCTGCTACGAATTCCTTGTAGCGAATAAATTCACTAGTAATCCAAGTCAGCACTAAGTTGGCATCGCTCCAAAAAAATCTTTTTGTAAGTTGGAGGCATAGCTAGCTAGTAATTGTTCTTGTCAATGTGGCACCCATTACTGCAGCAACTAATTCAAGCCTTGGGATACTGAGCTTTTTAATATGAGGTACCCTTGCCTTTGAAGAGACAAAGGCGATCTTTATCTTATTATTCATAGTGACTCGCAGATAAGACACAGCCGCATAAGCTTCTTCACTGGTATCAACGAACATATGAAGTTGTAGAGACGTTGCTTTATGAATATCAAAGCAATAAGTTCGTGGTATTTTAACTAAATGGATTTACTTTAGTAGAGCCAACCACTTTTCCCATTCCTCATATATTCCATCGGAAATATAGTCATCCCATCCACAACCGCTTCTCCACCTCATTTGAACGATAATCATCCCTTTTTATTTAAGATTTTGTAAAAAACCAAGCGAATCATAGACCGCCATCACTAAACTACACACTTCTTGTTTGGTCGGTCTTACTCCGTCCAAAACGTGTTGTTTTACCTTTTGGAATTGGCAGCGGAATTGGAATACGTCTTCCATTGGATTCTACCATCGACCCAACGCTCGCTCTGCATTTATTTCCTGTTTACCGATGCAAAATTTCTTAACTCCGGTTTTTCACACTAAAACCTTCTTCCTCGTTTAACTTTATTATTTCTTTACACAGCTTTATGGCTGCTTCAGTCGTTTTAGCTCCGCTCAGGCAATCATCTACGTAGAAATCATGAATTGTCGATTTTGTTGCCTTTGGGTATCTTTCCCGCATATCTTTGCGTTCATGTTTTTGATGTATGTTGCGGTGCTTAAAGATGATGTGGCTCCGAAAATCAGAACGGTCATGACAAAGATTTCCGGTTTTTTGCCAAGTCGCGCCTCCTCCAACGTGCGCCACAAAAAACGTTGTGCGTCCTGATCGTCTACTCGAATTTTGACTTTATAGAACATATCTTCCATGCCCCTTGTTATTGCAACGTTATGAATGCGGACGGGTCAGGTCCGGGCCGGTTAACACCCTATCATTAAAAACAACTCCATTAGCCCGTGAGGCAGCATCCAATACCGGCCTCAGCTTACCAGGCTTATTCGGGTTTAAAACTTCAAACAATGGCAGGTACCAAGTTTTTTCGGTGGTAATTGCCGTTTCCTTACAGCTAAGTTTTTTGATATAGTTTTTGTTTTGATACTCTTTGATTTTCTTATGAAAGAGATCTGCGTAAACTGCATACCTATTCATCCGCTTTTCGTTGGCGATCATTCGATTATATGCTTCCTGTCTACTGGGAAGAAACCGAACCGTTTCCGTTCCACAACAAGCCACACTCCAAACTGTTTCCGACTTTTCGTGATGTTTTACACATGATTTCAATAGCTTTTTGATCTTCCAAAGAACCCTTGGTTTTACTTGTTATAACTCCAAAGGACGCTAGGGAGAAGAACTCCTTTACCATTTTATCGACCTTGTCCAAACTACAAGTTGATACGCATTAAACATAGGTTGTGTCGCTTGTTGCCGACAATTGTTTCCTGGTAAGACACCATCCCAGTCGGGTCCGTCTCGCGACAGGTTCGTCGACGTACCTTTCTATTATCTCTTGATGAGCCGTAAGATGAGGGTGATTCTCGCCGATGATGATAGTGGGGATAACATTGTCTAGAGAGTTCATTTTGAGCTTTTGTAGATAGGGGAATGACGTTTTAGCTAAATCTACATCGACGCTGTATGGTGAGAATCCTAGCTCTTTCGTGGTTATGGCTCCCGTTACGTTAAACCGTTTAGCACCTTTATAATTACCACAAACTTCGAAGTCCACCCTTTTTGCGTTCTCTTTATGGACTATGCCACATATACCTTTATAAGTGTGTTCAAAGTCTTCGCTCTGAATTCCCATTTCTGCGCAAAGTTTATGTGATAGAGTGGTAATAGGCGAACCGCTATCGGGAACAATGAATGCCTTGCGCACACCTTTTGGACCTTTGACTTTTTCTGATATGACGGGTGTAGGGTGAAAACTTCTTAGCATAACCGCTCGAACTAACCACAAATCCAAGATATTACTTTTTTCGTCATTTGAGCAAAATTCTGCTTTTAAGTCGGAGAGACTGGACTGCAGCGGCTCTTCGTTTTTATCTATTACTGTTTCATTTTTGTGTAAGAGGAATGGTGTTTTCTTGCACAACTTGCGATTGCACACATTGTTTTTACTAAACATTTATGTGCACTGTGACCGTGACGTAAGCACAGAAAACACAAATGCGTGTCTTGTACAAACTTATGACGCTCATCGGCTGATTTCTGTTTAAACGTCCAACAGAACGTGCACAGTTTTGATGCGTTCTACTCTCTTCGTTTTTCAATGGTTGTCGCGGTTTGGATTATTCTACGTACTTTCTTATATTTCTCTTTAGATTTTTCTTCCAGTGGTCTGATGGTAGAGCTGATGGGTGTTTTGGATAGTCGTATCGTGCGCCTAATTTTTAGTTCCATCCATTCGCCAAGATCTTCCAAATTGGGATCGTCAATTAGATGTTTGTCGGTCCAATTCACCCACTACTCGGCATCGTTAAGGGTTAATTTTGAAATGATCTTAGCCAATAGAGTTGAATCGTTTAGAACCCTTTCCTTTTTCATAGCTTTGCCTGTGAATTAAGTTCTGGACAAAGATCCCAAATTACACCATTGCCTCTAGATTATCTCGTTCGGGCTTTCTTACTTCTCTTATTTTTTTGATAAGCGTATCAATGATAAATTCATTCGTTCCGAATCGTAAGTCAAAGGGTATCCATAACTTTGTCAACACAGTTTGGATTATCTAATATTTCAATAACTGCTTCTTTCGCTGCACCTCTAAGGGCTTTGTTTAGTTTTGAGGCAATTTTTTCATCGCGCATTTTCCTCTTGCCCTTCTTACTTCTGCCTCAAAAATTAACCAGTCATCCGGGTTATCTGAAAAGTACAGTAACTCGATAGTGTGACTTCCAAACACATTCACGAGTGCTTTGGCGAAATGATCAACCATATGTACATAATCTCCTGTTGATGGCGTGTTCCTATGAGCCTGGTGTAAAGATGATGCGCGCTGGTCGGGTATTTTCTGACGATCGCAATTAGTTAATGGGTTTATTTGTTGAAAATATGCCGAGGTTGGATGCGTTGAATTTATTGGATTTGTGGGCTCCTGTTCAGCCATTTCTTCATCCCAATTTTTAATTACGCGTTCTTCGTCTGAGTCTAGATTTTGTTCCAAAACTTCACGGAGTTCTTTTTGTTCTTCGATATTTACTTAAATCATTTGCATCTTCAGATCAGCGTGTTCTTCTATAATGTTTTGATAATACCGAGATTCCTCGAGGACCTTCTCTAATTGTAGGTATTTTTTAAGGACAACTTGCACCAAGTCCACAAGCTTAGCTTCCAATCTCTGTTTCCCTCCATTTCCGTTTGTGTTGGATGTTGTTTGGTAGAGAAGCTCATTATTTTTTTACTAACCGAGTAATCTGCAGCCTTGTTAGCATCTGCATCTTTTTCCAACGAATTAATTGTGTATCCGAAGCGGTCTTTTAATTTCGACAATTCTAGTTGCTTTTTAATTGCCACCCGTTTCTGACTTGATATTTTTAATACTACTTAAGTGTTTACGAACCTTACGCTTGATCTTTTACTAACTTTACCAGAATTATGTGTAGCAGCGACATCGTTACATGCTACAGTTTTGTTCATGGTAGTAACAGCTTCTTCCTCCTGATTACCAAGTGCAGAGTAGGTAAGTCTTTGCATTGGCTTAATGGCATGCTTTTCGCTTTTATGCATTTGTAAGTTATGTTATCGAACAGTTCTTACTGCGGTTCAGGCCCGGGTGTTCCCTTCGATTATGTAACGGTTGTTGATTCAACCCGCAATCCTAAGGGGAGATATTCGACTGCAGTTAAAATTTTATCTGTACCGCTGTGTAAGAACAAACAAAGCAAAGGATTACCAGCAAATAACCACTTTTAGTTACGGATACAGCACTATAATATACCCAACAACGCTGTACCAAATGACAAAGAGACGCTTTTTGAAACAACTTCTTTATTTTTCGAATGAATGACATAATAAAAATAGCATGACTAGGCTGTTAAGTTTTACATCCTAGATAAAAAAAAAGGAAATTTACGAGGGCCATATTTTTTTTCAACCTCTGATCGCTCCGTGCAGACGCTACGCGGGTAACAGAAAACGGGCATGCGCTATGGGCGACTGCGTAGCTCTTGCACTACACACTCCGCCATTGTTGACATTCAGGCGTCAGTCGGCGTTGTGCTACAGCCACGTAAACATGTCCGCTATTATTGATGCTCCCGCCAAGTGTGAAGTGTGATTCGTTTTCTATAGGCTGAAGGCCATAGTGCTGCAGAAATCCATCGAAGAATGAGTCGTGTGTATGGGGAACATTTCATGAGTGATGATGTTGTGCGTGAATGGTGTCGAAAGTTTAAAGATGGCCGTAATGATGTGCATGATGAAGAGGGCCAAGGGCGCAAATCTGTCGTTTCAGATGACCTGGTTCAACGTGTTGACAGAATGGTTAAAGAATACCGCAGATTCACCATTACTGCTTTGTCTACGGAATTTCCAGAAGTTTCAAAGTCTGTTTTGTACTCTATTGTTACTGATGGTTAGGCTACAAAAAACTTTGTGAACTTTGGGTCCCAAAACTGCTGACGGACGGCCACAAAACTCGTCGAATGGCGTCAGTGTTGGAGTTCCTTGAGCATTATCATGATGGAGACAACTTTTTGAAATCAATCGTGACTGGGGATGAAACCTGGATTCAATACGGCACACCGGAAACAAAACGACAATCACAACAATGAATGCATTCAACTTCACCAAACAAACCAAAGAAATTCAAACAAACCTTCAACAACAGAAAGACCATGGCTACTGTGTTTTGGAACCAACAAGGTGTGTTGCTTGTGGAGCTTATGGAGTCCGGAACCACAATCACCAAAGCTTTACGACGGTTGCGTGGAGCCATTCAGAACAAACAAAGAGGAAAGCTGACCGCTGGTGTTGTTCTGATCTACGACAATGCCCGTCCACACACCATGCTGGAGCAACTCAATGGCTTTTCGAACAATTTGGATGGGACATTTTCGATCATCCGCCATACAGTCCTGACTTAGCACCAAGCGATTTTCATCTTTTTCCTGACCTGAAGACGTGGCTTGGTGGGAAGCGCTTTCAAACCAATGAGGACCTTCAAACCAACGTCAAGGACTACTTGAATTCATTGGCGGCAACTTTCTTTGAACAGGGTATTGAAAAGCTTGTCCACAGATGACAAATGTCTTAATTTCTTCGGTAATTATGTCGAAAAGTAACCGTAAGTGTACCAATCTTTTGGTAATAAAATTATTGTTTTATATGAACTTGTCTTTTATTTATAACCTATCGCAGGTTGAAAAAAAATGGCCCTCGTACAAGATTGCAATACTATCACACACGATCTTTAAGCAACAACAGAAAGGTTGTACAAGAGTTTCCAAGAAAACTAGTTAAATAAAAAAATTTGATGCAGTAGTAAAATTATTTTCTAGAGAACGTGAATTATATATAATCAATTACAAGTACTGGTAGTTTTGATGACAAAGTCAATTCGGTATTGAAATAGGTCAAAACTGCATCTTCAGTGATTCTCGTTACATTGTTCTTCACGCATCATTTCTTATAGGCGGCGTAATCTTTATATAAATGTCTAAACTTACTCAGGAAAAGTAATTTTTTTTACTTTTATTACAATTTTACGCATTCCTTTTATTTCGTACCTTAAAATCTTGTAGTAGTACATCCACAGTACGCCTTTAAATAATTATAAACAAATAACATAACAACTGACAACTAGGGACAAGTATACCATACGCGCCTTGATTTCTAGAAATTATATTCAATTGTAATACTATTTTAAACATAAAAAATTAGTGCCAAAAATTAAAATATATGAAGTTACGTATGTAATTCGTACATAAACAGACTTTATGAACTTGTTCTATATTTATTAGCCTTGCTCGCTCGGCAAATAAACTATAGGACTCTCATTAAGACACACTTTATGTACTGATTACATAAATAGCTATCGTAAATAATTTAAGTAAAGCCTGAAGTGTTACGAGACCGCAACTCTTCTATTCAGTAGTTTGTTATTGAATACATTATTTGTTAAGTAAAATGTGAGTGTTCTAATTCTTGTGCACCTTGAAATTTAAATTCTCACTCACACTTTCTCTTTGTGCATGTTTAAAACAAAAAGATATCACAATATATTTCAACAACAGTTAAATAAAATTAACTTCGATATTACAATATTTTATTTGTACTTATAATATATTATGTATAACTTACATTAATATAATCCCTAAACTACTTTTAACCCAAACTTAGTAAATAATTGACCAATCACAAAGGTTTATGTTATTTTAAATCTGGTGTACTTCCACCTAAATAACATTTCAAGTCAGCAATTGTTGATTTAATTAGTTTAGCCTTAATTGTATGCAAATTCAATTCTTTATGAGCTACGTATCTATGACATCCTCCAAAACTATAATAATAATTACCCCCTTCTCTGCCTTGAATCCATAATACATCGATCGGTGGAACTCTATCATAAGTTTGAGGATTGGACAACGTTTCCTTGAGAGATTCCAGTTTGCTACGATCTACCTCGGGCACAAAAGGACGGGTTATGACCGCGAGTGGCATGTCGTACACATCCGTTATATTTGCAGAGTGAATGCTAGTCATTCCTAAAACAAGGTTATGTAGTTTACAAGTATTTATTGAATAGGACGTACTTCTTTTTGAGGTTGTAGTTAAGAGGTTTTTATTTTTCAGATTAATCCGATTAAATAAATGAATAGCGTAGGAAATTGCTGCGAACTGCGGTGAACTACGAGACACACTCATTTCCACTTTTAAGAAATGTTTGATAATAAACCATTAAAATACATATTTGGAAGTGGCTATGACGCTCGACATACTAAGTTTCAATTGGCTTTAGAAATTAAGGCGTGACGATTGTTATATTCCAGCTTAATTAGTACAAACTATTCAAATACATAAGAGCGAAGTTGACATTCAGAATACTTTTTATAACCCTCTGAAATACAAGCGTAACTAATTCCATTTCAGGAATAGTTAATTAATAAAACAATTTATTTAAAATGATTACACATGGAATGATTAATGTAATGTACACATCAGCTTATTAGCATATGACAGCAAGTTGGGAAAGTAATGAGATGGATGAAAACATACTAAAATTATTCCTTTGTTTTATGTCGGTACAAGATTGATAGAAATGAATATTACAAAGGCCAGGGATTAGAACATTGGGTGTCAATCGTTGAACAAATATATACAAGCGTATGCAAAACATCATACATATAAATTGAAAGGGTGTTGCCACGTGCACGTTGGGGGTTAATTGATTGTTGGTTTTTTGTGTATACGTACAGTTTTGAATATTTAATAAATATATAGAGCGCGTTCGATTTAATAATAAATCATAATCAGTGTGAAGCTACAAATTAACTTTATTAATGTAATAAATTTTATTAAAAAAATACCTTATACTAATGAAATGACATATATGATTGTGACCAGGGTATATTCACTTTTATGTACAACATTGTTTTGATTTTAATGGTAATGCTATGGTTATACTATTCGTTCAGATGCCGCTATTTTAAATTTAGGGTCCTAAGTAATTTTAGGAACCCTAGATTTAAATTTAGACGTCACATCAGGCTACAGGTATCTAACCTATGCTACATGTTTGATATTTATTTGTTAAAAATTTCTCTATTTGGTTTGTTGTTTTTACGCTTTCGTAATTATTTCAACTGTACTTCTGTTTAATTGTGTGGTTTTGTTCCCAAAGAAAAAAAGAAATAACACTTGAAATATACGTCTTTCAAAATCTCATGCGCTGTAAGATGCGCAATGAAGGAAGCGAGAGGTACAGTATAAAAAGAAAGAACAATACAATATAAGTAAAATCTAAAAACATTTAATTTCCGGATGCGTATTCTAAATATATATATATATATATATATATATATATATATATATATATATATATATATTGCTATGTATTCTAAATTATTCGCGCCCCATCGTTTGGGCGACCATATTAATATTGCTATGTATAAACAAGATTGTAATTATCTCCTCCGACGTTGGGCTGTATTATTAATATAGCTATAAATTCCCTCCAGAAACTCAACCGGATTTTATCTTGAACCAACCTTGTCTACCAATAACAAAATTTGATATGTTACCGCCTTACATGCTATCAATTTCGTATTCAACTTATAACTCCACCTTGATTGTTTAAATTATCAAATCACTCCCATTAACTTTATCTTATGACCTCGACTAGCATTTATTTGGAATTATAAAATTCAGTTAATTCGATTCTATATAATGAAACAAATATTATGTACAGTTTTTGTAAATTATTTGAAATACACTTTTCAATTAGTTAATGTTGTAGATCTCATTTATTAAAAATCATATACTCAAAACCCAAAGTCACCAAAAAAACCTATTATCTTTATAAAAGAAGAAGTGTGGAACGTTCTAAACCTCTTATCATATCACGCACTATATACGTATTTAAATCCCTTGTTTTGGTGAACTTCGTCACATTAATTTATATTAAGCAAATTCAATATTCAAATAAAAAATATATAAAAATAATGTCTTACAACTAAAAATCTAACCTGGTCTATTTTCTTCTTGCAATTGACGCATCCACTAATATTTTTCATGCATTAAGCCATCCATTTGAATAAAAATTATTTTCCCCCAATTCAGGATTATTACATGCCCATTCGAAATATTGTCTATCCACACGCTTGAACCATTACACTTAAATTATTGCCATCACCCTCTGGACTACCATTATTAACCTATACTTATGCATCCCAATTTATTGTCGTCTCATTTCAGAGTTAGAATTACTTCTTATCAATTTCCCCAAACCTAGAATTGGATTATCATCATTTATTTTCCCTTGACTTAGAAATTGTAGTATTCTCCCCCCAGAACTCGGAACTTGGATTTTTCTCCCCGGCTTTAGAAGCCCTATTATTATTATGTTTTAGTTTAAAATAAATTCACCAAAATCTACTTACGTTTAATCGGCAATCGTAATTTTTATTTTAGCAATTATACAATTTTTTACTTTGAATTATTATTACGTTTCACTTTATTTCATAGTGGCGCACCTCGGCCTTTGTTGAGTTCAAAACTGACTTCGTTATCACTGTACCTGTTAATATATCTTTTCTCTCCTACTCCGTTAGTGGGTACGGTCTACAAACTCGTCGCTCATTTTTAACGAATCAAATCTTTGCATTTAAAGTAGTTTCTGATGTAATTTTTTATGCTTTCCAATAATTGTGACCTGGTCGCAGCTGTCTTCGTTATCAAACATGCGGTGTTTTGATGAATCTAATTGCTTTTACATAAACAACTGATGCAATTCGACTTTTAATTTTCATATCTGCCTGTTATTTACGCAATTTTTAATCTCCTTTCTTATTAAAAATGGTTAACTATTTTGTACGCATTTACCTATGCTTCTTGAAGCTCTATTTCTATCTCCGTATTAACCTAATCATTTGGAACTCTTTTGAATGCGTGTTTAATTACACTTTATTATGTTTACTTATAAATACGCGTGCTTCCACTGAAAAATATCATTATTTACATTGCCTAAATTAACTAAAACTTTATCTACAGGGTATTAAATATTTACTATTTACCTAATGCATGTGTTCCTGGTTTCTACGCTAACTATGCGTCTTCCTGTGTGTATTTGTGTCGCTTAATACTATTTATAATTTATATACAGGGTGTTGATTGCTTACTATTTACAAACTATCTCCATTTCTCAATTCTTTACTAAATAAATGCAGTTTTCTGCTTCCTATTTTAATTTCTGATTTCTAAACGACCTTTACTATAAAGTACACTCTTAAACATCCCCTTATCACAGCAATATATATATATATATATATATATATATATATACAGGGTGCCCACAATCTATCTCCGTATATGGGTAACTTTTTTATTATAGAAGATACAATGTTGGTTAAATTAGCAAAGTTGAAGAGAAATTTACGAGTAGTATGATGCTTTTTTGAAAACTCACCTTGATGCTCAACTTTTTTAGATATTTGAAAAAACTGAAATTTGCCATTTTCTTCAAACGCTAATAACTTTTTAACCGTTTAACCTATAGAGAAAATAAAAACTGCTTGTAAGGTAACTTTTTACGTAGAATTCAATAGCGTATATGACAATTTTAATTGGAAATGGGTTTTCAAGCTACAAATATAACCTCACTTTTTTTAAATAGAAACCATAGTTCAATATAACCCAAATGGAAAGGTTTTTCTTTTCTGATTACCATGATGTAAGGGTTGATGTACTTATTTTCAGTAGTTTCTTCATAATAAAGAAAAAACGATTTATTTATTTGCGGACATCAAGGAGTCCATGGATACATATTACAAACAAACAAAATGTGTAAAAATCAATAATGGAAACACAAGTTTATTGTAACTAAATTTATTATAAACTAAGAAAAATAAAATACTTAAAAAATAAACTATCCATACAATATAAATAACTTAATCAAAGGAAATAAAAATTAATTAATGCGAATATGCCCACTCCTACATTAACATATGATCAAAATGACCTCCATTAGCTTGCAAACACATTTCGCACCTTTTAATTAGGTTTTGGTGCACCTTATTTAACGTTTGTGGTTTTATACTTGTAATAGCTGCTGTAATACTATCTTTGAGTTGCTCAATGTTATTGGATTTTTTAGCATACACTACATCCTTTACAGTACCCCAAAGAAAAAAATCCAGTGGCGATAGTTCTGGTGACCTTACCGGCCATGGAACGGGACCTACATTGCCAATCCAATTTGGAAAACTATTATCAAGATATTCAGAAACGGCTTGAGCATTGTGAGCAGGTGCACCGTCATGCTGAAAATAATATAAGTTTTGCAGTAAATGAAGTGGCAAATTATCGAGCATTTCTTGCAATTGTTTTGTAGAAAATTTAAATAGCGTACACCATTTAAATTATAATTATAGAAGAAAGGCCCAAGTATTTTATTACCAAAATGGCACACCACACATTTATCGAAAATTGATGTTGATTCCGCCTTTCTTCTGTTAAATGGGGATTTTCCTGACTCAGTAGACTGTATTTTTCTGTTAAACATGCCTTTGTTAGTAAATTTTGCTTCGTCGGTAAATATAATAGTGTGACTAAAACCAGGATTATTATTTGTTTCATTAAGAAACCACCTACAAAACTGTTGTCTTCTCTCACAATCCCCATGATACAGTGTATTGCTAACATGGGTTTTGTATGGTTTGTAGCGGTTTTGTTTTAAAATTAGGCGAGCTTTTTCTGTAGAAGTAGCGCACTCAATTGCAGTTTCTCGGGTGGACGCTGTTGGCTTAAAATTTATGTAGGCTAACACACGTTCTTCATCATCAGTTTTGAATTTCTTTTATCAGTACTGGGTTTTGTAAAAGCACCAAACCTTTTAAATTGTTTTCTAATTTAGATACTCTTTACTATCGGTTATTTCAGTCCACGTGTATTCTTATTTGAGTTAAATAACCCGTATCTAGCCTTCCCGTTAATATAAGCTACGGTTTATCCGACCGTTTCCAATATACGCAGAATTTTCATGTTTATCCAAACAAATTAAACTGAAATTGACTTTTAAAAATACGCAGGTGTGTGCTCTTAATTAACGTTTCTCAGAGCTTTTATTTCATGGTATTTTAACCTTGGATTTTCACAGGCTTTTATGCTTATTATATTATTAATAATGGTTCAATTAACTCCAACTAAAATAATAATAATGGCATTGACTTCTACCCTTTAATTTTTAGCGAATACGCACTAAATATTAATTTATTATTTGTACACTTTGTTTAATACCCATTACTTAAAAATTGAATTAATTACTATAAATTTCGCACGTAATTTCTATTTGTTTCTTTATACTTGGAACAGTTAAAATACATACAAGTTGAGCATTTTAATGACGCGTACTTTTTCCCAAAGCTTCCTTATACACGGTGATTAAAATTATTTGATGTCGTTAATTAATTTTCTACCCTGGTCTAAATTTGAGTAATATATATATATATATATATATATATATATATATATATATATATATATATATGAACCAGAGCAGAAAATTTAACAAAAGTTGGAGATCGTATTAAATATTAAGAGGATCCTGAGATATAAATACCAGTGTATCGGTATCTCATTTATTTAATCGTTATTGTAGAACCAATTCGTTTTTACATTCTGAAAATTATATAAGGTGTAGTAACATAAATAAATTATAGATATTACCCTGTGAGAGAGGTTTTGCGCCACATCCAACACATTGTAAAGAAGATTCAACAATCTAGTCAAAATTAGAAGCTATAAATTCATTATAATAATAGTAATGTTTGTATAAACTGAATTTCTGAACCGATAACGTGGTTTCACACTACATCAGCATAGGCAGGCATTTTGTGGTAGTTAAAAGCATTCACTGTAAAGCTAAGGTTGGTTGGTTTATTCAAGTATATTAAGATTGTGATAGGGGCATACATAGTAAAAAAGATTTAATGTGGATTTGCACGAATAATTTGAACAAAGATTAACTCTGAGCTAATAAAATTAAAGGTAGAATTAAAAGCCGGGACAGATTATGATAATCAAATATTTTTAACATTGTAACGTTGACGTGGGGGGCTCAGTTCAGCTCCTGAAATAACGTAACAAATTATAACAAATATATATATATATATATATGTAAATATATATATATATATATATAATATATATATATATATATATATATATATATAACATATATATATATATAATCATTGGTCTGCGGTCCTAGAACTGGAGGCGGCTCCGTGGCGTACTTGGTATGCGCGTGACTACTACGCCCAAGGTCCAAGGTTCGAATCCCGACACGGTCCGCGTGAAAAATGTTAGGCGAGCATTTTTCACAAAAATACGCCCTCGTTCGGATGAGAGGTAAAATGGAGGTTGTGTGAGTGTTGTCACGCACGTTAAAGATCCCTACCTTGCTTGGAACAGCAAGGGTTCGGCAAAATTGAAAAAATTTCCAGGTTAAAAAAACTCGTTTCCTGGCCAATGTAGTACCTTCGGGTGGAGCATTGGAAAAACAAATGTAGGGTCCTAGAACTGGTTGGACGCGTACTTTGATTGTTTTCTAACTGCCATTTGCTCCGTATGTTTTAATCCGGAATTCAGTTTTAATCTAAGATTAATGTGTACACTGATTTTGTAACACCCAAGAACATCTTTAAATTAATCCAATTTTCAAATAATATTTTCGGCCAATCACAAACAATTCTATCAAAATGTGACCTATCACTGACAGGAATTAAGATAGTTATCCAATCCTAGTTTGATTTTGGGGTGACAATTGACACTTTAAATGAACATAATCTATCAACTGAGATCTAACATCCCGTGAAATTTAGAAGATTTTAAATTTAGGCGCCAAAGGAAATGCCAGTTTGTTCTAGAAAATTCAAAACCGGAAGTACATAATAAAATGTAATTTTTTGTGATATCTATAAAAATATTAACAGGAAATACTTTAGAATATTGCAAAATATCTTAAATTTAATTATAGGGTAATTTCAATTAGCAATGGCAATAATAAAAATAGATTTAAACCATTAACCTAAAAGCACATGTAGGGATGATGTACAATTGTGAAATATGTAAGATTTTTAATTGACTAGAACAATCACGTGATCAAAGGTATATAAATATGGGGAGTGGAAAAATTCAGACACAAACACGACACACAAAGACTCAACAAGACACACAAAGACAAAAGATATTACAAAATGAAAACTAACTAGCACAAAGCTAGTGTGGAGTAGGCGACAATGTCGCGTAGCAATATTGGTTATACGGCCGTGTTAATTTAATCAATGGTTAGTGGACAGAGCTAATGAATTAGTATGTTTATTACGGGCAGAATAGTGAATTTAAGTAGTGGATAAAAAGCACAGATACGTTTCGCTCTTACAGTAGAATTAAATAGGCGGTTAATGGTTGGAGGCGCCGGTTTATTAACGGCAGAAAAGATGATAATTAACCCAACCTATACGGTTAATTATTGATTGATTGTGGTAGTTCGGATTTTGGAAGTTCGATTCCAAGCCAAATTGGTACAAGAGTAGAGAGATATCAAGAGTTTCAAGCACAAAAGTTATCAACACCCGTGTTAAGCATTATCAACTCTGGTGAGGATAAGTTACCGCGGAGGCATTGTAGAGAGTGGAGCAACAGTGGGTATTGCATACCCGAAACAGGTATTGAGTGAATCTTTGAATAAATGTTTCGAGAAAACGGACGTGTATATGCATGCATACACGTGGGGTTGTAAGTATGAACTTTTATATAATAATACATATGTTGAATATGTTACGTTGCTAGATTAAGGTTGAAATTTTTGGACATTATTAACGTCACCAGTCATTATTATGAATTTTGTATAGAATATCAAGAGTTATTGGCTATGTTTAAGTTGGAAACCAATTTGTTTTAACTGTAGAATTTGCAGTGCTTAGTATAATATTTAACAACCCGGATTAAAGAAACTTTTAGTTAAATAAGAGATATTGATTTTATTGCATTCAAGTATGTCAATATAGTAAATGTAAATAGTTATATCACCATATTAAAGGTTATTAAATTCAGTATTTAATACAAATGTTGAGATATAAATATATATGTATATATATATATATATATATATATATATATATATTTTAGTATTTGACATTATCAAAGGGTTTAGAAAGGTAGTTGTTAGTACTAAGGATAAAAACATTAATTTACCACTTTTATCAAGCTATTCTAAATTTTAAAAACACTACGGTAATCAAAGATTGATGAATAATTACTTGTTAAACGCAGATAGAGAATATTATGTACTAGTGATGCAGCGTTGAGGTTTAAAAAAGCATTTTTCCACTGTTTTTCAAGACGAAGGGTATCTAATGTAACTTCAACTGAATGTGTATAGGTTTTGTTGATAGAATAAATTGTAATTTGTTCAGGATACTTCATTCCATTTATAAATTTTATGTACCTGAAATGAAAGTAGTTTAATATATTTTAATTATAAAGTGATAAAAAGTTATGAAATGTCAAAATGAAGTTTAATAACACCACAAGTATCTGTTCCAAAATAGCAATTAAGTTAGAGTTAAGTATGAAATAATGAATGCATCCCTTATAATTATTAGTTAGTAGGCTAGATGTAAATGTTTTAGTTTTTCCTAGGTGATGATTGTTTGGAATTAAAAAGAAGATTGATTAAAATTTTTGTATATGATATAGATGTTTTTGGCCTGAGGAGCCTGTAAAATTTATAAAAATTAATATATATGTTTTCAAGTGCATGCATTTTAATTGAATTATTATACAAAATAAGTGATAAGGTTATACAACCAAGATAATTCCAGAGGAGGATTTCCAATTGAACCAGACATCGGGTCATCTCTTGTGTTATTGAAGAGTTGCACCAGTAAAAGTGAGATATTTTGCAGCAGGGTCCAGCCTTTTAGGATTACGGTCCCATTGATATCGGTGAAGTATTGAAGTGTTCTTAGTAATAGAGCCGATTAAGCATACAGTTGCTGAAGTTGTAGTATTTGTAGAACCTAAAACTAAAGTCAAGTCCATTTTAAACATAAAACTAAAACGTACTTTTAACAGGTATTCACTGCACGCATTCAAGGCGATCTTGTTGTATCCTGTATCAGAGTCCATGTACAACCCAGACACATTCAAAGGAGTTGCAGGTATTTGAAGTTATCTTTATATACACATCATTTAAAGTAATTTGTGAATAATTTGAATTTCAAACGCTTACCTAAATTAAATATTGTTGGGTCTATTTATCAATCTGTGAATAATCACGATACGCAAGCACTAAAAAGAGGTTAGGTGGTTTTGATTAAACAACGCTTTATGCGCCTGTGTTTTCTATACCTGTAAGGGGACAAAGAACTCACGTCTTCTTACAGAACATAAATAATAGATTCAGTTTCCCTGAGCGAGTCTTTTAAAAAGCCGTGGCATAATTAAATTTGAAAATTTGTTTTATTTAAATCATTTAAAGGCCAACACCACATTAAGGTTGCACTTATTAAACTTTAACTCGTATTTTGAAGCATAAATTTTATTTAATATCACCATACATTGAAATGTTCTTTAATTATATACGCCTCACGTTGCCGGCGCCTATGAAATATCATTTTATTTGAAAATGAAGTTTTTCTCTTCTTTACTATATTCGCGGTCTAGTCTGGGAATTACCCCAAGGGTGAGCAATGAGTTTGGGCGTGGGTATATGGTGGGCTCGACTACAAACGGGAACAAAAAAAATAAATGGACGCCACTGCATCTATATAAGCAAAACAAAACTAAAGTATCCTACAGGAAGACGCAGAAACCTATAGGATATTATGATTATCAAAAAACTTACAAACCTCAATATACAATATCTCTGAAATTCTGCTTTAGCTTCCGCGATGTCGGACCTGCAAGAAGATGTCACAAAAAATAAAATATAAGACACCGTTTGTGTCTTACAGCAACAAAATATCTCGATCTTTATAGATCGATTAGCCTGAATTCAAAATCTTAATAACACCTTACGTATGAGAAAATACTCTACTGGAAATTACTTATTCCATTTCTATTACCTGATATTGTATCAACTTTTCCACATTCAAAATTTTCTGGTCTAATTTGATCAATGTTAATTTCAATAAGTGAAATAAAAGACAAAGGTATCAATTCAATGTTTAATCTAAATATATATCTCTTTTGTTGCAAAAATTACTTGTAAATAAATTTCATTAATCAATATATAAACTTTAAAACTTTTCTTAGAGTGTTCCTCAATAATCAAAATAATCAACATTAAATAAGTTACAGAAGTTTCTGAATATACTTCTCTACATAGAGAGGTATTAGCATTTATAAGTTAGTTAATACAGTTTAGTTTCTTAAACATCCATGAAACAGATCTGTTTTGGCTTACAAGATTTTTATCTAAGGAACTTGTTACATAAACAGTTCATATGGTTTAAGTATGAAAATAATAAACTCAGATTAACATATGTCAAAAACAGCTTAGTTCTTCTACTAATTACAACAAATTGCTAGAAAACACCTTTCATCCAAAGGTGGACTTTATACATGTTTTTATCACTTGACAAGTGCATCATAAAAGCACTTTGAATAACAACTTTTAGAGCATCTAAAGATAAAAAATTCTCTTATAAAGCAATCTAGTTCCGAATGAAAAATATTTGACTAATTAAATTTTAGGTTATGTTTCCAACTAAATTTTTACGTAGTATATAAGCATAAATACATTTAGCAAACAAATTTGAAATTTACGTTATTTAACGAAGGTTTCTCATGATTTCATAAATAGTAATTTAAAGCTTTAACCTTAAACAGCACACGAAATTGATTTTCAGCAAAAGGTTCATAAGTACCTGGTAGATTTAGTTTTTACAGCAACGATGTTGACGAATGTAATCGATGAGCTCGGACACTTTACTTCCCATCTGTTTGATATTTTGAAAGACACAAAACAGGCCTGCACTAACCGCAACTCCTCGGACGCTCCAAAACAATCAACTTCCCAATGCTCGACCAAAATCCAACACCATCGCTTAGCGTGTTCCTCAAATTGTGCTAAAGGGATTGAATCAAGTATTACTATTAAACACGGCTAATTAATTACACGGTCCTTACCACTAAATTTCTCACCACGTGTTGCAGCTGTTGCTTTGAATTGACTGGGCGGCTTCCACGAGAGCTCTTCGTGGAGCCTCCACGCGACAATCCAACAGCCCTACCATTCCTCTAGAGCTATCCTCCTCTTCCACTTACAAGCAGAATTCACCATCCTTGTAAGTGAAGTCTACGTACCCACGGTTGCTTGCAAGATGGCCGTATTCTTTTTTGTCGATGCTCATAGCCTTCGCGTCATTTTCGCGCAGGCGTTATGTTTAACAACGCTCTAGTGGACGCCAGAACGCCCGCAATATATGCAACACAAACCACGCTCAAGGCATCCTCGATATTGAAAGTATAGAAGTCTGTTAAATACTCCTTATAGGTAAAAATAACATAAACGGAAAAGTTGTTCTTCTTTATAGTTCATTAAATTAATTAATGATTACACGCTAAATGACAGATTCGCAAAATAATAGCAGTTAGAACTGTTTTTCTTTATAGATATGAAATGTAACAAAATTTTGTTACACTGCCTCCGATCAAAAAGAAAAAACTTTGAGGTTAATTATATCTTAATATATACATAACCGAGAAGTTTTTTATATGGACGAAAACTATCGCCTTAACCAAAAGATAAATACAAAAAGAAGCATTACTACAAATCGAAGTATGAACAAAGTAAGTTTGCACTTTGATTTCTGAACTAAAAATCATGAATGAACTCTTGGATTAAGAAAAGGAAAATGGGTGCAACCAAATGAGTGTGTAGGTAACTCTGCGTACCACACATCCGTCAGGAGTCAATATAGGTATGTCGTAATCGGTAAAAAGTCATAATCGGTAAAAGTCAAAATATTGTAGTCTAACACTGAGTTGCAACCAAACGGGGACCAAAAACAACCCACTTCTTAAAATATAAACTGAAATTCAAACAAAAGCCTGACATGAACTATCGCAAAATAACAACAAAAGATTTACTTTCCTACTACTACCCTTGACATGACAACCTTACTAATGTTAATAGCAAAACAAAACTCACACCTATATACAGAAATATCAATACTGCTCCAACAATGATTATGTATTTGCTGGTCTCAAAATTCCAGCTCAATACATTCAGCAAAATTTGATTATTGCCTCTACCAAAATAAACTGCTCGTCAAGCCACTACTCATTGTAGCTTACTAATGAATACTTGGCTTCTTCAGCTTATAGCTATTCATAGCCCAATCGCTACTCTTTTCTTTGGGACACTCCAGTCTCAAAAAAAAATCCTCAACTCTACTGTGGCCACACCAAACATCTCGAACCAAAACTACTCAATACTACAATGGTCTCACCAACTAGGTTACTCCGACCTACGACAACAAACAGCACCTACCTTCCTCGCTTACTCTAGACACAACAACACATGACGCGATCAAAACACGTCCACAAACATGAAGCAACAAACATTTGCCTCACTTGCACTTCGGGCTATAACAACAACACGGCAAAATAACCTTTTTTTTTTTTTGAATAATCCATTAGTGCACATTTAAAAAACAACACTAGTTGAGAAACTTTCAATCTCTACCAGCAACGATATACTGGCAAAAGCCTTCAATTTGTCTTCACCACTCTATCCCATAACCAAATTTATACTATATTCTTTACGACACAAATACTAAAGATAACCACTCCGTCCTCTGGTACATATTCTGGATCTACGACAGAATAGGGTTTTAGATCCTTGACATGCCACCTGCCTGCTTTTGATCCATCTAGATTAATTAGATCGTACACCACATTCGAGCACTTCTTCTTGACTACACTCAAAATAAATTTTGGAGCCAGTTTAGCAGCAAATTTATTAGCCGCGCTCGACAACACCTTGTTGGACCTCCACACTTTATTGCCAACCTCAAAAGAAATGTTTTCCTCCTTAGATTATATCGATTGCTTGACCTTTGATAAGCTACATGCAACTTCGCACGAACGTCTTCAAATACTTTAAATATACCTTGGTGGTCTGAAGCATATAATGGGCGGCTACCAGGAACGATTTCAACATCAGCTTCAGGAATAAATCCACTACCGTAAAATTTACCGGACATGGGGACGTGTCGGCCAAAACTAAAAATTCGAGTATAACCCGTCGACTCATGCTTAGCAGAATTAATAGCAAACTGAATCTGCGCTAACTCAGCATCCCAGGTATCATGTTCTTCGAGATAGGATCGAATAGCTGTCCCTACCGTCCTATTAATCCTCTCAACAAAATTACATTGTGGCGCACAAACAGCATTATACCATATCTTTTGAATTTCAAACCTATTACATAATGACTTAAAAATTCGACCAGCTAAATTTGAACCATTATCGCAAATAATAAATTGGGGCACTCAAACATTAAAACACTTTCTGTTCTATAAACTGTTCTATGACATGTGACTTTGCACTGCGTAGAGGATGTAGAATTGTATATTTTGAGAACCAATCTCCTACTACCAACAACCATTTAAATCCTAATTTTGAGCGAGGAATGGACCCATAAGATCTAACGCGATAATTTGAAATGGAAACTTGGCCTCTTTCTCCTTTCCCATTAAGCCTAAAGGACCTGCATTAGAAGATTTTTGGCCCACACTAAACATGCACGACAAAATTTCAACACATCTAAATTCATCTTGGGCCAATAATAATGTTCTTGGACTCTAGCATTTGTCTTCGAGAACCCAAAATGTCCTGCAACTGAGGGGTCATGACACGATCTAATGACTTCTTCTCTTTGAACCTTCGGCACTAAATATTTCCACTCTACTACATTTGACAACATAGGCAAATTTGATGGAATAGACTTAAAAACAAACTCATTCTCAACTTTCCATTGAGGGTATTTCTCAGGTGACATCAAAATCTTATCACGTAACGACACATACAAATTTTCTAAATTATCAAGCTAGACCTCTATTAAATTTATGATATGATGTTCTGGAATTGCACGACTAAGACAACCGGGATCAACATTAACTTTACTCTTTCTATGTACTTCGCAAACAATGATAACTTTAGACTTAATAAAATTTATACATCAAATTGCTTTCAACCTTCCATTGAGAATAACAATAACTAAATACTTTGGTACACTCTTACACTATACTCCTAATCAAACTGTTAAGAAAAACTAAAGTGCTTCACAACGCATAAACTTGCTAGCATGACAAACTCCTCTGTGAGCCTCACCTAGACTAATTAACAAAAATTACATCATAACTAACCTCCAATAATGATGACCAAATTGCTAAAGCGACAAACTTACCACGAGTCTCGTTTAGACTAATGTAATGCTGAGCGGCCAACTCTCCACGAGTCCCGTCTAGACTAACATACCGCTATCCGACAAACTACTACGATAAATTTCGCTTAGACTTACAAACCTCTTAACATCCTGCGTTGCAATGCGGATATAAATAAAAAATTGCTACCAAAACGAATCAAATCAAAAGTGTGCCGATGCACAAGAGCAAATTTTCAAACAATACCTCAACAGTATACACCAATGTACCAAATACTTAAATCATTATTTCTTAAATCAAGAAATTAAGACAACAACTATTATAACTAATAAGAATGGAAGATGAACCTACTATCGATATAGTACATCCAGAATAAAATAAACCTATACTATCTATATCGAACAACTTTACTATCACACATGGTCAATTATCACCAGATTTTTCAATAAATAATGAATTAGTCTTGGGTTGTGAATTAGTATGACAAAAAAATTTTACTACACTTAACCAATCTGACCAATCTTTCTTACTAAAATAATTCCTCTGCTCACAAATCATTACTGCTGCCTTTTTTAATCAGTTCACTTCTGAAATAACGAAAAAAATTTACTTTAATACGAATTTATACCTGCTACAACATTTAGACGACTATCAAACAAACTTTGAGGTTCCAGACACGACATGAGTACTATAAAAAATTTTAACCAAACTATTTTGAGTTTACCACAAGCCAATAGTTAAACGATGTTGTAACAACTTGTTACTAATCGAGCAAACCCTTTTAAACGAACGACCATCGAGCCTCACACGTTGTGCGCCAGTGAAATGTTCTTTAATTATATACGCCTCACGTTGCCGGCGCCTATGAAATATCATTTTATTTGAAAATGAAGTTTTCTCTTCTTTACTATATTCGCGGTCTAGTCTGGGAATTACCCCAAGGGTGAGCAATGAGTTTGGGCGTGGGTATATGGTGGGCTCGACTACAAACGGGAACAAAAAAATAAATGGACGCCACTGCATCTATATAAGACAATAAACAAAACTAAAGTATCCTACAGGAAGACGCAGAAACCTATAGGATATTATGATTATCAAAAAACTTACAAACCTCAATATACAATATCTCTGGAAATCTCTGCTTTAGCTTCCGCGATGTCGGACCTGCAAGAAGATGTCACACAAAAATAAAATATAAGACACCGTTTGTGTCTTACAGCAACAAAATATCTCGATCTTTATAGATCGATTAGCCTGAATTCAAAATCTTAATAACACCTTACGTATGAGAAAATACTCTACTGGAAATTACTTATTCCATTTCTATTACCTGATATTGTATCAACTTTTTCCACATTCAAAATTTTCTGGTCTAATTTGATCAATGTTAATTTCAATAAGTGAAATAAAAAGACAAAGGTATCAATTCAATGTTTAATCTAAATATATATCTCTTTTGTTGCAAAAATTACTTGTAAATAAATTTCATTAATCAATATATAAACTTTAAAACTTTTCTTAGAGTGTTCCTCAATAATCAAAATAATCAACATTAAATAAGTTACAGAAGTTTCTGAATATACTTCTCTACATAGAGAGGTATTAGCATTTATAAGTTAGTTAATACAGTTTAGTTTCTTAAACATCCATGAAACAGATCTGTTTTGGCTTACAAGATTTTTATCTAAGGAACTTGTTACATAAACAGTTCATATGGTTTAAGTATGAAAATAATAAACTCAGATTAACATATGTCAAAAACAGCTTAGTTCTTCTACTAATTACAACAAATTGCTAGAAAACACCTTTCATCCAAAGGTGGACTTTATACATGTTTTTATCACTTGACAAGTGCATCATAAAAGCACTTTGAATAACAACTTTTAGAGCATCTAAAGATAAAAAATTCTCTTATAAAGCAATCTAGTTCCGAATGAAAAATATTTGACTAATTAAATTTTAGGTTATGTTTCCAACTAAATTTTTACGTAGTATATAAGCATAAATACATTTAGCAAACAAATTTGAAATTTACGTTATTTAACGAAGGTTTCTCATGATTTCATAAATAGTAATTTAAAGCTTTAACCTTAAACAGCACACGAAATTGATTTTCAGCAAAAAGGTTCATAAGTACCTGGTAGATTTAGTTTTTTTTACAGCAACGATGTTGACGAATGTAATCGATGAGCTCGGACACTTTACTTCCCATCTGTTTGATATTTTGAAAGACACAAAACAGGCCTGCACTAACCGCAACTCCTCGGACGCTCCAAAACAATCAACTTCCCAATGCTCGACCAAAATCCAACACCATCGCTTAGCGTGTTCCTCAAATTGTGCTAAAGGGATTGAATCAAGTATTACTATTAAACACGGCTAATTAATTACACGGTCCTTACCACTAAGGATTTCTCACCACGTGTTGCAGCTGTTGCTTTGAATTGACTGGGCGGCTTCCACGAGAGCTCTTCGTGGAGCCTCCACGCGACAATCCAACAGCCCTACCATTCCTCTAGAGCTATCCTCCTCTTCCACTTACAAGCAGAATTCACCATCCTTGTAAGTGAAGTCTACGTACCCACGGTTGCTTGCAAGATGGCCGTATTCTTTATTTGTCGATGCTCATAGCCTTCGCGTCATTTTCGCGCAGGCGTTATGTTTAACAACGCTCTAGTGGACGCCAGAACGCCCGCAATATATGCAACACAAACCACGCTCAAGGCATCCTCGATATTGAAAGTATAGAAGTCTGTTAAATACTCCTTATAGGTAAAAATAACATAAACGGAAAAGTTGTTCTTCTTTATAGTTCATTAAATTAATTAATGATTACACGCTAAATGACAGATTCGCAAAATAATAGCAGTTAGAACTGTTTTTTCTTTATAGATATGAAATGTAACAAAAATTTTGTTACAACATAATAATATATATATATATATATATATATATATATATATATATTAGTAGTAAAAGAGGTTTGTTGAAATACATTTAGGTACAGATACTTTGTAAACTTTTGGGTAAGTTAACTCACCAGTATCGGTTTTAGAATTCTAGGCCTATCCACCCTGGGACATGTCCATGTACTCTCCGCTGTACAGTAGCCGAGGCGTTTGAGGAAAGTAGAGTAAAGACTATTGGAATAGGTAAGTGGACCCTTGTATTGCAATTTTGAACCATAAAAAGCGATATAGAGTTGGCATTCGATTATATATGTATTAGGTAACTCGTTTCTTGTTTCTTTGACTGCTAGATAGGTCAGGGAAGTAAGGTGAAGTGTTACAATTTACACCGCAACACTCAACATTTTAAAGCTATAAGATAAGAGATAGTAATTAATTTTTGGTTTGGAGGTCCTACACTTAGCAAAGCACATTGTCTTTCCTACATATAGATAACATAAAGGGATTCTCAAGGGATAGGAGTCATCTTGTAAGATCCTGGAAAGATATTTTTTCTCATGCCCTCCAGGAGGAAAAGTTCTGTGAAGCAGGTCCTGTTTGTGAGAACAGCATGAAGGACCAGGTAAGAATGTGAATGCAGACACTGCACTACTGCGTTGGTTAAGAGAGAATCAGCCTGCAGGTAAAATCAATAGTAAATTACACTGTCGACGGCTTTAGCGTAGACCTAGCGGAAGACAGTGGCGACATAAAGCCAGACGGAGGTTCACACACCCGCGACCCAAAGTCGTGGGGTAACAACCCTCTCTCTAGCTTCGGGTGGAGCATTGAAAAATTACATGTAGGGTAATAACCTTCTGAACTGTACAGCGACTTAAAAATAAAGGACAAATAAAAAAAATAGAAAAGATAAAAGAGGGAGATGGGATGTTAGGAGCTGTATAGCAACCAATTGAAAGAGAAAAGAAGAAAGGTTTGCATTAAGCAGAAGCGATAGAAGGAACGGTGAACCGCAAAACGCTGCTCAATCAGTCAAAATGTAGTTAGGAACCTGGAGTGCGGAGTACCACTCTTATATGATGGATAGTTATCTTGGGACTACGACAAGTCGAAGAAGGAAAATATAAGATTGAAGCAGAGATAGAGGGATATGAAAAAGTAGAGCTTTAGGATAACCACTCTAGAAAAAGGGTAGAGAGTGGAGAATGTCTCTTTTAAAACAGATCAGTTTGGGGTACCACCTGCAACGTTAGCGACAAAATAAACGCGCTATACCAACACGTCCATAATTAAAAATAATTACGCTTCAGATGGGACTCAGACAAATCACCTTCCCAACAAGCGCATCCACTACGATAAGAAAATCAGACAAAAGTTAAAACGACTAACTTAAATGTATTCAGCTAGTACTTTTAAAAACAGTAGCTATTACAGACATATAGAAAAAGTTGTATGCTAGACAGTTATTCAAGGATAGGAGTAGTAGATTTTCCAATATACCAAAAAACATTAAGGAATTAACACTGAAAACTTTTTAAAAAACAGAAAAAAAATGTGCAAACGTCCTTATGACAAAAAAGAACAAGTGATTATGGAAATTGTAAAAAATGATTGAGGTACTTGTGTAAGAAAACACGTCGAATAGGAATTTTTTGTAGTCGCAACTGTTGACTTTTTACTACAAAGGCATCGGTTGCGATCCCATGGTAACCCAAAGAGGAAAGCAGTAAACCGACATCAGCTAGTACAAATTCTAAAGATTTGCATAGTTGCTCAAATGAAAGATATATAAACTACGAAAAAAGAATGCGGTGAGTTGTATGATAATAAGAATAACAAGGTAATAAAGGGTGAAAATTTAAAAAAATAGAAATTATTTAAGTATTGTGACCAATAAAGTTTTTAAACTAGAGGCGAGAGAACTATGTCATTTTGAAATAAATGAGATATTTAAGAAATCAAAAAGGTTTGAAATGATTCTAGGTTTAAAAGTAGGCTACATGTATACACGACAAGATAGAGTCAAAAGATAAAAATTCAATTCAGATAATGGCAAAAGGGAGAAAATATATTTAGATAAAGATATAAACATAGGTATGAGTAACTATTGATCATCAGGAATTGAGAAAGTAGATATTGTCTTTAATATGCCAGTGTTCTTGAAATTTACCATCAAAACTTTGTAATTCATAAATTAATGTAGTAACTATATAATATTGTTTACATAAAGTATAATCAAAGGTTGGTTTAAAGGAAAATTCTTAACTGTATTAGATAAGAAATGATAAAGTTACAATTTTAATTTTAAAATGTCAAAGGTAATTTTGTCTAAGTTTATATGTTTACATAATTCATCTTAATTAATCTAATATGGAGATAAAATAAACCAGCAAAATATACAGGTAAAAAGTGTAAATATTTACTTTTTAAGAAAAGAGTTTAAAGTATTTTTCATACAAAGCAACTGTTAAACACATAGAATACAGACAGTAGTTAATGAGATACAAATAAAACTCAATCATCTCACCTGTTAAAGAGTCAATAAGTAGATATGTTTGAAAATGAAGATGACTTACGTTTTCTTTTTTTATAAAAAGCACTTGTTACGTTCCAGGCCTGTATGCAAATATTTTTGTGCCTCTTAATTAAATCTTGCATTTCTTACTTCTTTTTACGGTTATCTGAGAATTTATTAACCATTTCGATCCAATAAAATTTCTGCTTTGCTTATCTTTACACGGTATTATTGAGAGGTCACACTTTATATAATTTTATTTGAAAAGTTGGGCAACTCTTCTTACGCGTCCCATGCTATGGGTATAACAGATGTCGACTTTAAAAAATTGCTGAGACCCGACAGTGACTTATCCGAACCTTTTAAGATCACGCTATGGTAAGCTTGAGACAGGAACGTCATCATAAACTGTAAGACAGTGTAACAAGTTTATTTCGTAGTTACTAAATCCCATCATAAAAAGCAAAGTTATAAAGCGCTTTTATTCAAATTATTAGTAAAGTACATGCAACAAGTTTAGTAATACGCTAAAGTTGTATCTACAAATTGTTTTCTATGTATAGTCAAGTATCTGTACCTTCGATAACGTTTCGCAGGCGCGTTTTGCTTGAAGGCCTCGGCTGGGGGTCACGCCGTCGCTCGTGCGAGGTGATAAGGAGTCGGTCCTGTAAGCTTGAAAAATCAAGATGGATGATTGGAAGCAGGCCGCGAATTTGCGGTTACATTTTGACGAGTAGAGATCCATCTTTAAATAGCGGTTGGTATCTTATAATCAGTATTTACTTTGTTTAATTGAGGTATTTTGTTTAGCGCGTAATTAACCACCATAACACCAACTATAGAAACCACAATTCCAACTACTGATGTAAAGCGACTTTGTATTGCAGTCCGTAAGAAGCGGCTTTGATAATGGAGTAATTGAATAATTGGTAGAAGAGCTTATTACTACAAAACCTGATCGAAGTATGGTGATTACGTTTGATTTTGCAACACCTATTAACATCCAAATAAAGCAGTTCTGGTTTGTAGATAAGTTTAAGAATTTTGCTCGTGTTCTAAATTAGAAACACGCTATTTTTGTTTAGTGCATAAAAGCACGAATAATATAAAATTTAGATTATTTGTTGAACTGAATTTTTCAGTGTTAAAATTATAATTCAGCATTTTTAATGGTTTGAGAAACCATACACGTGGTTCATTTTGTCCTGTTGGTAACAACGACAGATGTTTTGTTACGTCACTTGTTTGCTTGCAGTTTACTGCTGACACCTGTGTTCAAATAACATATGCTTTGAACAATGTTTGCCTAAGTTGAACCTATAAGAATATTTTTATGATCTTTCTTTATTAGAAACTGAAACTAACACAATTAATTTAGATAAGGAAACTTGATTTGCTATGTATTGATTTGTAACCCTCTCGAACAGATCTGTCCGAGTCGGCTTTTCTTTGTAACAAGTTTACACTAAGTTTTAAAATGTTTGCTGAGTAATTATTTTGATGAAACTTTATTTAAAATACTTGACCTCATTTAATTATTTATGAAACTTTGTAGCATTGAATTTTGTTTTAAAAGAGAATCTTTTGAGTAAATTATTAGTTCAAAATTAAAGCTTTTTTATTTTGATCAAATATGGTCAAAACTAACTACAAGAAACTAATATCCGTATGAGTGGAATTTTAATGTCAACTTATATAGGAGATTTTTTTTTTGATATTTCTTTAGGTATGTTTGTGGTACACAAATAGTGTTCCACCCTTCTATTAAGCTAATTATTACCATTTCTTACAGGAGCAGCGTCTTGTTCAGTTAAGACGGGTTTCTGTCATCGAAGGCGATTTTTTTTCTTTGGGTTTCCACGTCCGCCCCTAGAATTATACTACGCAATTATCCTAATTAAGTCAGGACTTGGTGGCGCCTTATTTGTTTTGGATTAGATTCAATGTACAATCAGAATTCGACTTACCCCCCCATTTCTCATAGCTCTACCCAAGGAATAGACCCCTAGTTATGTCGGAAGACTTCGTTACACTTGCTCATAACGTGAGACCAGTTATATGTAAGAAAGATTAGCTTGACTGGCTTTCTATAAACGTAGGGCAGGTGCCTCATAAAACAATATTCGTTTCACTGGTGCCGGCAACGTCTAGGCACTTTAAGAAAAAATACGTTAGCTGAGCCCAGTTAGGAAAAACGTTTCAACATGCTGTTTCTTTTCTTGATTCTTTTCTTCGTCGGAAATGTTACTGTGACAGCTGATAGTGGTTGAGTATTTACCAATTTAGCATTACTGGTCCTATAAACTTTGCTTGTATAAAGTTAGAGTTACAACATTGTTTAGGTGCGACATTTTTTCCTAATCATATTTTGTTTAAGATACAGGCAAGAATGCATTCTATCCTGTATGCCGTTCGTATTGATTGCTGAAATATGTAAATAATTTTTGTTCTATTAATCTTAAAGAGAAAAATGTTAGTGTATTAATGGTTTTGCAGATATTTTATTGTACTGTATAAATCCTCCGGGATGTTCTACATAAAAGTTTTTTTTGTTAGTGGATTGTGTTTTTAACATGTTGTTGTCTTAAGGTTTTGTAAATAAAATCCTTTTTTTTCTGTGTGACCAACCGAACTTAACGACTTTCTAGCTAGCACGGCCTTCTTTGGATTCCTCTTGTTTTTGTTGGGGTACTCGATGCAGGTTTACTGTTCCTTTACTTACTGTGCTTTACTTTTCTTTTGTGCGCACGGATTACCGTAACACTACTAAAGATACATATATAAATAAGAATTATACAGATTTTATAAAAACAATTAAGTCAGTAAAGATTAATTAGACAATTTAAGCGTAGTTCTTTTCAAACATAAAATTATTCCTAACAAGTACCTATTTACTTAATTATCAAAATGTTCATCACCTAATCTTGCTTAAAATTTACAGAATTCAAATTTCTTCTCTTGTGAATAGTTTACCTGACTTTTATTCCCACGATTGTAAGGTTTGGTTTGGTTAAAAAGATTCTTGACAGATAATCTATTTAAAAAGAATTAGAGTATTTTAAACTCTGACCACAAACTTTCTGGTAAATATCCTTACAAAAAATAGTATATGATTAAAACTTATTCTACTTTAAATTAAAATGACAAATACTCAACTATCAGTTACAAACTAAAGATTCTAAAAGTAATACTTGCAAAATCCAAAAAACGCTTATCCAATTGGTAATAAACAGTATTAAATTTCTTCTGCTTCTATTTTTAAATTGACGTTCAAATCCCAATTTACAAAATCTTGCATATTCGCTTAAATCTCCATTTAGAACATCAGTTACCAAAAGTGCATTTCCTTCTAATTAATTAATTTAAACTAGCGTTGTATTGAAGAATTTCCCCTCTTCATTGTATATTACAAAATCAAATAACTGCATTTAACAACTTCCATATTTCAAACTATTTCATATGTAAACTCTACCTGTTATTTTTAACGTTCTAATCAATGTTACTTTCACTTGTTGACGCAAAATTAAGAATAAATTATTACATTATCGATGGCGTAAATGGACATGTATCGAATTATTGAATGAATCTAATCACTGAAATCGAATGAATCTCTTTAATAAAGTTCCCGTTTATATACAATTTATTTTGACTACGTCACTCCTTCTAGATTGTACGGGAATCTAATCAAAAGATTACACACCTATCTAACGCTAATTTCCCTTGTAAATCCAAGCATTTGTCATTCGACATCTTGTTATTTTGTTGTCCTGCTGGTTCGGTTCTTGTTTATTTTTGGTTTTATCATTTATGTTCTTGAATATTTTATAAAACAGTTCTTTTCAGAACTAAAATATATTATCTGAATTGTGAATACATAATATATAATATATATATATATATATATATATCTATATATATAATATAAGTAAAAAAAAACATTACTTATATTATATAATAAAATAAAATCATAAAATACTTACCTGTTATATATATATATATATATATATATAAACGCTTGTCTTATTTACACATGTTTACGCCTTTCCGTACACAGTAATATATATATATTACTGTGTAAACATGTGTAAATAGGACAAGCATTTATTTATGTAAAAATCAATAATTTATTTATTAAGCTTTAGTATAGTTAGATTGGAATAAAATTATTATTGTAGGTTTAATTTGTATTCGTTTATTTAAGCAACGTACATTTATTTAATATCATAATTTAAAGCATTCGTAGAAAGCTACAAAGTTTAAGATGATAAACAGGTTAAAACGTTCAAGGATTTCAAGGAACACAAGCTTCGGGTAGATAAATAATTCTTGCTAAGGCTAGAAAACGTTTAGAAAACAATTCGAAGTATTGTGGTAACGGAAAGACACAAGGTTAACAATAACAGACGAGTATATTTTAAATACCAATTAGCAGGACAAAGATGCAACATGTTTGTGAACAGTATCGACTTTTCAAGGCGCACGTATATGGAGGGAGAAATAACAGCAAACAACATATTAATAGTGGGGCAATAAAAAAGACAGAAAACATGTGGCAGACAAAGATTTCAAAAGAATGGAAATAACGTCGACAATTTAGGTAGGAAATTAAAACAAAGATAGAAAAGATGGTTATGAAAGCGTGAATGCGATAACGGTATAGACGCGCACATCAGAGGTGTAATTAGATTTGTTTGGGGGTATAGCAGACTACAAATTTCAAGGAAGACTTAAACCGGTTGGAGTTATACAGAGCTTTTCGTGGTAAAACAATATTGGAGTGGATGAATTCTAGGTTTTGGAGGTTCGTTGCATGTTTGTACGGATTGAATTTGTGGAATTGTTATGGCAGTTGACAACTTTTCATAGAATGTGTAGTGAAAATACGGGCAACGTGAGGGGCTAAGAAATATATAAGCACTACCGGAGGTAGATTTGCTCTCTTATTTTTCGATTATAATTTGAATTATTCAGAATCACCTCTTAGCTTTGATACCGCGTGACAGTGCAGTCCGTCGGAAAATTATACAAGTGTTTTGTTAATCCACAAGTGGGTGCAAAGTAGATTAAACGGGTTAAACTGGAATAAATAATTATAATAATTAATGCAGGATGCTACGTAAGTAGAAGAATTATTTACATTTTGAACGAGGGTGTTAGTGGCACATTAAGTTGAAAAAGAAGTGTGGTTTGGTTGTTGTACGTGCAGTCTGGTGGAAGGCGTCTTCAGATTGTTAATGATTTGGATGAACGTGTATGAGATGGGATTGCAGTCCAACTTGGAAAGCAGCAAGATGGAGTAATCCTGGAACCAGCAGTCTGGTGGAAAATCATCTACAGAGATGGTGATCTGGAAGAACACACTCCAGGTAACGATTTTTTTTTATTGAAACTGTTGTGCTGGTGCTTAGATATTTTAAACTATGAGTGATTTGAGTTATTTATGGTGATAATTTTTATAAACTAAAAAGTAATTTTATGGACATATGTCATGGACAATTTTTCTATTATTAATTTGAGGGTGGAAATACTTGAATAATATGTTATAGATGTTAGAAGTAAACGGGTCTTTAGTATAATTTGACAATGCAAATAATTTATGCACAGAAAATAAAAAGATTTATATTGAGCTCTCCATAGACCTAGGGGAAGTAAATTAAAGGTATAGGATAGGCCTATCTACTTTTAAATATAAATATGAAATGTAGAGGAGCATAAAATCACGGGAATTTTAGATTGATGTTTTACTATTGAGCAGAAATATGAAATGTTTTAACTTGAATATTAATTGTACATATTGAGATTTTTGAGAATTATTATTTGTGTTGGTTGAATAAAAGGGCTCTATGTTTTTGTGTCGAAATATTTTTTATTTTTTTTTCTATTCTAAAGGTGGTTGAAAGAATGAGTAGTTCTGATGAGTATTTAGGGGGACGCAGTGAGCAGAACTAGCCGTGGTATTATCAACTTGGAAAGCATTCTCTGAAAATACTCAACCTAGACATATCATAATCATAGCGTAGACTCATTAAGTGAAAATTGGTGGAGTTTTTTTTTATTCCATTTTCAGCTAGAGTATAGCGACGTAAAGAGAAGCACAACTTCCTAAGTTAGTAACACGATTTAATAGGTGAGTATGTAGCATTTTTATGATAAACCCAAAGCAAGGGGCACGAATTTTGGAACTCTTCCAACCGAAGAACGCGGCATTTTTATGGTGCCCAAATAGTGGGGCGTAATTCATAGGGGAACCAGAGTAATATATATATATATATATTGCTGTGATAAGGCGTTGTTTAGGGGTGTATTGAGTAGTAAGGGTCTTGTAGTAACTGTAAATAGCAATGAGAATCAGAAAACTGCATTTATTTAGCAGGAAAATAAATCATTCGCACATTATGTAAATAGCAAGCATTTAACACCCTGTATATGAACCGTAATTAACTTTAATCAATGCCAGTAAGCAGATCTTCCGATAATAGAACGCGTATTCAGCAGAGAAATAATCATACATGTAATTAAAATACGTCGGGATACGCATAAGATAAGATAAAACCTAGTAAATCTTCATGCAGTTACGCTTGTAAGAAAGAAGGAACAATTGCGCTTTGATAAGAAAACGCACTTTCAAAGATGAGTTTTAAATAGTACATAAACGAAAACATTACTCGTGTTACATCATTTATTTTGTACAATTCTCCAAAAACTTTATCTACACAAAAAAACAGACATAAGCTATAGCAAAGTCCAACAACGATAACAATAACAAGGCGATCAAAGATCGGAAAACAATAGTAAATAACAGCATGATATGGAACTCCAGGATAGTTTCGTCAGAAATCAGCTTGAAAAATACTAGGAATGTCCAAAACAAATATGGTTGGTTGCAACACTTTGTAAAGTTCTTTGGAAAACCAATCCAAATGTAGAGAGCAAAAGCTATATAACGCCCAGAGTTGATAAGAAAGGGTCAGTCTCAATTTGAAGCACGTCGAAACTGCAATACTCTTAATCAAACATTTACACGTCAAATATATAAATATTATATTATATTATTGTGAAAAGTAGTATTGTGTAAGAATAATCGTTGATGACGAATTGCGTTAAGAATATATGAAAAAGCTTTTGCCTTTTGCAGAAAACGTGAGTAGAAATTAGTTAATTAATTTAAATTAAATGTTGATCCACAACACGCAACAGCAAATCAGGATATCACAGGTTAGGGCTAACTAGTTTTAAGGAATCTTTTCAAATTTAAATTTTAAACGCTGAATATATTAATTTTCTCTTAAGCTTGTAAGCAGTCAACAAAAATATTGAATACGTCGAAACTTACGTTATTTCCTTTCATTATACGAATGTTGATTGACTTCGTTTTATCAATTCAAACAGGTAAGATTTAAAAGGGTAAATTAAATTGATCATCGTAACGCTGGGTGCACTTTGTGTAAATTAAACTGGATTAGCCGTGGCATAATTAAATTAAAAGATTAGAGAAAAACACAGAGCGGTGGCGTTCAGCTGGAGTTTATCACATCGGCGTGCAACGTTATCATATATATATATATATATATATATATATATATATATATTATTATATATAGAATGCTGTGATTTCACCAAAATCCGGGAACTACGGTTTTCGAATCGTGGCCCACAGATTGGGCGTCAAGAATGCTGTGAAACGTAAAAAAAAGCTATTAACTTAACTGGTCCGTTGACTTTCTTCTGTTAATCGCCTCTTTACTCTTTTCCGCCTCGGCTGCTCACCTAGTTAAACCTTCATCCTCATTCATAAAAAAAACAAACACATTCCTACCACAAACATCAACGTTAACTCTATTTACATCAATATTCACAATACATTAAAATTTCAAAATTAAAATTCAGCATAAATTTCAGTATCAGAAAATTTCAAGATTAAATTTTGTTATCATTTTAATGTGCATCCAGAATTAAAGTCCTTGTAGGATGCCTACTAATTAATATAACAATATATGCAGACCTGAGTCTGAGTACAAAGGAGCATCTACCACCCTTTACGTTAATTAACCAGGTTCGTCTAATTGAGCTCAAAGACATACCCAAATTTTCATCATAATCCAGAACATAAATACTAAATACCCTTTCTACTTAAACAAGAAAATGTCACCTTAAAATTAAAAATTTGTTGTTAGTACAATTTCACTACTGTCCATTTTAAGTAAATCAATTATAAAGTTATTCAACACACACCAACACATCAAAAATCGAACAACAAAGCATAAGTTACCTGAAGGTTACTGCACTCGTAGCTTCAATGTACATCATCCCTTTGTTAATCACACCATTTCAACTGGGTTATATTTACGGCTTCTGATTCTCAACGCTTTTAAAATTTTCTCCATCACCATTCATCTAAAGTTGTTTCAGGGCTTTTCCGGAACTCATCTGTGTATATCTGAACCTTGTTTTGTGGATCCAGTCATGTTTACGAACCATTTAATTATTAACACCCCGAAAATAACAAAGAAATTCATACTTCTTTCACAAATATACGCCAAAACTGCCTACTTTTGTGTATTCATTTGTCGTTGCAAATTTGACTAATTAGTACAGTGATACTAAACTTTATTACCTTGTATCTTCTTTTCTAAGTGCACTAAATTACATTCATTGTAGCACGTAAAGAACAAACTGTTTTAAATCACCAAAATATACGAGCAAACTGTTTAAATTATTTAATCAAAATCGGAAAACTAAAAAGCACTGTTTAACGCATTGAATCAAGTCGAAAATCTAAGAGAGCCCCACTCCTATCAACACGGGTTTAAATAGAGGTTAGCCCGTCTGTCGGTCTTGTCCCCAAAACGGACAATTTTCAGAATTTCGTATACTATGTTCCCATCTCGCCCGCCTGTGCGTCGGTTCTTATTAAATTTGCACTCGCACCAGTTAAATCTCAGAAATTTCGACACGGCTCGCAACGTCTGGAAATAACTAATTAATTTTTATACAGAAATGTTATTTTTACCTCTCAAGTTTGCCTCTTATTTTCAACCAATCGCAACCCAGTGACGTTGCTCAACTCACGCCTTTTACTATATGTGTTTCGGTCTTGCGCATATTATCTGTCTCTATCTACCCTGTTCTTATTGGTGCAAATTGATATTCTTTATTATCGATTATTTCAGTCCACGTGTGTTCTTATCTGGATTAAATAATCCCGTATCCAGCCTTCCCGTGAATATTAAACGACGGTTTCTCCAAGATTCTCTGTAACCATTTGTTATCTGCAAAATTTACGCAGAACGAGCTTTTTAAATAAACCCTGTTTTGTATTTCGTGCTAAAGCATCCGACCGTTTCCAATATCCGTAGAATCGACATGTTTATCTAAACAAATTAAACTGAAATTGCCTTTTAAAAATACGCAGGTGTGTTCAAACGTAACACTTCTAAATAACACTTCTCCGATTTGCATATTATTGGGTTTTTACAAGCTTTTTTATACATATTATATGTTCCTAACGGTTCAATTAACTCCAATTAAAATACCCTTTAATTTTTAGTGAATCCTAATTAAATATTCAATTATTATCTGTACATTTTGTTTAATACCTGTTACCCAAACTTGAATCAATTAATATAAATTTTGCACGTAATTTCCATTTGTTTCTTTACGCGGAATAATTATATTACACGTGGAGCATTTTAATACTGCTTCTTTTTATATAAAGCGTCTTGTAAATAATTTAAATCTCTTATTTTTAATGAAACGAATGAATTTTTATTCTCCACGGTTTTTTAATAAAGCGTATTATCTAATAAAATTCCTTATACACGGTGATTAAAATTATTTGATGTAATTCATTAATTTTCTACCCTGGTCTAAATATGAGTATTTTCCCCCTATTTGAATACAAATAATCCCACTTATTTGAATGCAAATATAAAGCATTTAGACCGCAAACACAATTTACAAAAAAAAATTGCCTATCTCTCTCTACCCTTATCTATCTAACTTACCTACCTTATCTCCAATCCAAAAAAATTATTACACCTATCCTATATCCCTATCCTATTCCTAACTCTCACCTAATTCTATAAACCGAAATTATCCCTAACTTCATCCTATCTACCTATCCTATTCTTAACTTTTAACTAATCTTCACTATACTTTACTTCCCCCTACCTAATCCTATATACCTATCCTACTCTTATTCTATTCCTAACTCTCCACTAATCTTATATGAAATATCTATACTTAACCTATCTTATTTTCTTCCTACATTTACTCTTTATTCTCATCCTAAACCTATTTCTAATTATCTCCCATATTTATCCTATATCTAGCTTTATTTTCTATAACTATACTAAAATTCACCTATCTCTATTCTTTGTTCATCAAGTTATTTAAATCTAACTCTCTTCTTGACCCTCCAAGTCTTTCTTCTCACCATCCTAATACTCTTCATCCCTATTTCTCCCCCTTCTATATCTATACTTAACATCCCTGTTATCTCACATAAAATAAACTTATCATCCCTATTATCCTGACTCTTAAATATTACTTCTTCTTCAGTCCCTACACTTGTCTGTTTCTTATTTATTATTATTTTCTTTTCTGCCGACAAACCAAACGATACTACCTTAAAATTATCGATTTTTCCCTCTATGGAAAATCCTATGTACCTTCTAGAATTCTTGTGTAATGGAATCCGCCAGAATGAATTCCTTAAATCTACTTTATTAAAAACAAACTTGCCACTTAACCTCGTCAAAAGTGTGTCCATGGATGGTGGACAATGGAATTGCGGTTTGGTCCATTGGTTAATTTTACGTGCATCTTTACTTAATTCTGCCTTCACCTGCTCCCGATATGCTGCTGTTGCTTCTACCCCCACTAATTCTGCATGTTTTTGTACTAAAGCTTGAACCTCTACTATCCTATCCTCTGGACATCTTATTGTGTTGATCTGTTTACCTTCATCATCTTCTACCTCTACTACATTAATACTCAACCCTGTGTCATCCTCTGTGACTTCATAACTGCCCTTCCATGGCACTACCCTATCCTTAATCCTTACTACCTTCCTTTCCATATCTATCAAAACCCCTAACTGCATCATACAGTCAACACCTAAAATGCTCTGAAACTTCAGTCCAGGTACAATTACAAACTCCTGTTCACAGCTTAAACCTCCTATATCTATCCTAAGCACCACAACACTATCTACTACAGCAAACTTCTTTTTATTTGGAGCTACTAAATGGCTACGCTTTATAGGCATAATTCTATCACAAACCTTATCCCTAATTTTGCTGACGAATTCCTCCGATATTAAACTCGCCTCTGCCCCTGTATCAAGTAATACTTCTACATTATTCTCAAAAGTTCCTATATTAATAATTGGCAAACATAATTTTTCCTCAGTTTCTGGCTCTACTTCCTCCTCAATTTTGAAAAATTCACGTGGATGTTCATATACATTTACACTGAAATCTAGTGGTCTGTCGCGTTCTAAAAATCCTGTCCAGGTCTGTTTTCCCTACTTGGTCCTGGTCTAGCCGTCACCTCAGCGTATGTCCTAGGCGTTTCCACTCGTTCCGTGTCTGTATTAGCAGTCCCCCTCATATCCGGTGAACTATTCCTTCTGGTAGGTTCCGGTTTCGGTGCAGGTCCCCTTCCTAAACTATTACTTCTAAAGTATGGTCGTCTCTGTTCCCAATTCTGTCGCTGGTATCCGTAACTATTCCCCTTCTAGCATAGTTGTCCCGTCTATTGTCAAACCAAACTGTGTTGATTTGTCTTTCCCTATTATCCCGAGGTCGTCCACTACTTACGTCGTCATACCTCTGCAGGTATTCTAAAAACATTTCTCTGTCCACTATGTTCTGTAGTGCTACGTGTTGTCTTACTTCTACCTCGAAGTGTCGTGATAAATACTTGATAATTTGTCGGTCCGTCAGTGGTGGGTTCAGTTGCTTTGCTATGCTATACTTGCGTATAGCATATTGCTCCTACTTCCTGAAAATTCTCCTTAAATTTCCTGTGATTAAGTCGTCTCGTACCTGGTCTTGTCTGTGGTCACTCCAGTAGTGCTTTAAAAATCTGGCTTCAAAGTCCGTGTAGGTGTCTATGTCCTGTCCTACTAAATTGAACCATGCTTCCGCGTTGTCTTTCAATAAAGCCTTTATCGTATTCAGTTTAGTCTGTTCGTCAAATAAATTTCCCACTAGATTTCTTACACTATTAATAAAAATTTGTGGATTTACCCTGTTATCGCCATAAAACTTCATGTGTTGGTCCAATGATACTCCACCTGTATAAAATCTGGGACCATCCCCCGTTAAATTTGACATGTTGTATTTGATACTAACTTCGCGCTCTACCCTGCCTAACTGATCCCTACATGAGTCCGTTACTTCAGTCATTTTTATATTAATCTCTTCTTCACAAAAAATGCGTACTTCGGACCTTAAATGTCCCATTTCCTATCGAAGACCTGTAATATCACGCTCATTTTTTTCAACCCTATTTTCTACTTCCCCCAGTTTCACGGTAAGACTATTTTTAAATTCTGTAAATTCTTTAGTATTTTGTTCAATTTTCCCGCTTATCTGCTCTAATTTTTGGTTGGACTCCTCCCTCGCTCTATTCGATTCTTCCCTAGCTCTATTCGATTCTTCTCTAGCTAATCGCATTTCCTCTAACATTCTCATCATTAACTCATTTCCTTGATCCCCTGATTCCGTCCTCGACTGATCTCTACTGCCTCCAGATTCTTCCATTTTCGAATTTTTCCCACACAATGCACTATCGTCACTTCCAATTTCCACTCCTTGACTCCTTAACCACTCCTTTCTCTGCATACGTTCTAATCACTCTCACACACTCTAAAATACTCTTAAATTTATACACAAACAGAAACTCTCTCTCTCAGATCGCCAGTTTCCTGGAATAAAATCACAAAAATTTTATTTGGAACTCGAGCCTCACTTTTGGGTCGTCATGAATGCTGTGATTCCACCAAAATCCGGGAACTACGGTTTTCGAATCGTGGCCCACAGATTGGGCGTCAAGAATGCTGTGAAACGTAAAAAAAAGCTATTAACTTAACTGGTCCGTTGACTTTCTTCTGTTAATCGCCTCTTTACTCTTTTCCGCCTCGGCTGCTCACCTAGTTAAACCTTCATCCTCATTCATAAAAAAAAACAAACACATTCCTACCACAAACATCAACGTTAACTCTATTTACATCAATATTCACAATACATTAAAATTTCAAAATTAAAATTCAGCATAAATTTCAGTATCAGAAAATTTCAAGATTAAATTTTGTTATCATTTTAATGTGCATCCAGAATTAAAGTCCTTGTAGGATGCCTACTAATTAATATAACAATATATGCAGACCTGAGTCTGAGTACAAAGGAGCATCTACCACCCTTTACGTTAATTAACCAGGTTCGTCTAATTGAGCTCAAAGACATACCCAAATTTTCATCATAATTCAGAACATAAATACTAAATACCCCTTTCTACTTAAACAAGAAAATGTCACCTTAAAATTAAAAATTTGTTGTTAGTACAATTTCACTACTGTCCATTTTAAGTAAATCAATTATAAAGTTATTCAACACACACCAACACATCAAAAATCGAACAACAAAGCATAAGTTACCTGAAGGTTACTGCACTCGTAGCTTCAATGTACATCATCCCTTTGTTAATCACACCATTCCAACTGGGTTATATTTACGGCTTCTGATTCTCAACGCTTTTAAAATTTTCTCCATCACCATTCATCTAAAGTTGTTTCAGGGCTTTTCCGGAACTCATCTGTGTATATCTGAACCTTGTTTTGTGGATCCAGTCATGTTTACGAACCATTTAATTATTAACACCCCCGAAAAATAACAAAGAAATTCATACTTCTTTCACAAATATACGCCAAAACTGCCTACTTTTGTGTATTCATTTGTCGTTGCAAATTTGACTAATTGGTACAGTGATACTAAACTTTATTACCTTGTATCTTCTTTTCTAAGTGCACTAAATTACATTCATTGTAGCACGTAAAGAACAAACTGTTTTAAATCACCAAAATATACGAGCAAACTGTTTAAATTATTTAATCAAAATCGGAAAACTAAAAAGCACTGTTTAACGCATTGAATCAAGTCGAAAATCTAAGAGAGCCCCACTCCTATCAACACGGGTTTAAATAGATGTTAGCCCGTCTGTCGGTCTTGTCCCCAAAACGGACAATTTCCAGAATTTCGTATACTATGTTCCCATCTCGTCCGCCTGTGCGTCGGTTCTTATTAAATTTGCACTCGCACCAGTTAAATCTCAGAAATTTCGACACGGCTCGCAACGTCTGGAAATAACTAATTAATTTTTATACAAAAATGTTATTTTTACCTCTCAAGTTTGCCTCTTATTTTCAACCAATCGCAACCCAGTGACGTTGCTCCACTCACGCCTTTTACTATATGTGTCTCGGTCTTGCGCATATTATCTGTCTCTATCTACCCTGTTCTTATTGGTGCAAATTGATATTCTTTATTATCGATTATTTCAGTCCACGTGTGTTCTTATCTGGGTTAAATAATCCCGTATCCAGCCTTCCCGTGAATATTAAACGACGGTTTCTCCAAGATTCTCTGTAACCATTTGTTATCTGCAAAATTTACGCAGAATGAGCTTTTTAAATAAACCCTGTTTTGTATTTCGTGCTAAAGCATCCGACCGTTTCCAATATCCGTAGAATCGACATGTTTATCTAAACAAATTAAACTGAAATTGCCTTTTAAAAATACTCAGGTGTGTTCAAACGTAACACTTCTAAATAACACTTCTCCAATTTGCATATTATTGGGTTTTTACAAGCTTTTTTATACATATTATATGTTCCTAACGGTTCAATTAACTCCAATTAAAATACCCTTTAATTTTTAGTGAATCCTAATTAAATATTCAATTATTATCTGTACATTTTGTTTAATACCTGTTACCCAAACTTGAATCAATTAATATAAATTTTTCACGTAATTTCCATTTGTTTCTTTACGCGGAATAATTATATTACACGTGGAGCATTTTAACACTGCTTCTTTTTATATAAAGCGTCTTGTAAATAATTTAAATCTCTTATTTTTAATGAAACGAATGAATTTTTATTCTCCACGGTTTTTTAATAAAGCGTATTATCTAATAAAATTCCTTATACACGGTGATTAAAATTATTTGTTGTAATTCATTAATTTTCTACCCTGGTCTAAATATGAGTAATATATTGCCGTGTTTGTGCCTTTTGGTCACAGGAACTGGTACTTTCTCAAAAAACATTCGAGCCCCAACGTTGGGCCGTCATAATTTGCCGTGTTTGCCCTCAGGAATCTCAGTAGATTCAAAAATTAATTTATATAAGAATCGAAAATTTTACCAAAAATAAAAAAATTCAAAAATACTTCTTACCTAGATTCCTTTCTCTTTTTCACCTTAATACTTGTTCAGTTCCCAGGCTAGCTCAGTTGGGCCAAATCTTGGATACCTAGATTCACTATTATGCTCTGCATCGTTCACGCACACTCTCAAAAAACCACAAAATACAACAATCATACAATCTTTATTTATCACTATTTACAACTAAAATTCAATATTATCCACATTTCAGTGATCAAGTTACACCTCAATAAATTCTATTTTAGTAATGTCCTGTATTTTAATTTAAATTATCAAACACATAGAATGTACCCGGAGTAAATGGGCGCTGAATAATATCTTATTTTTCTTTTTTTAGGTATAATTGATTTTAAATTAGTAAACTCTGGAGTATGGTGAGCTCATGATAACCCAGTTAATTATGAATAATGTATGCTTTTTACCTTGCATACGCTGACTGCAAACAAAAAAACCCTTGTACTCGTCACAATAAAAATTTTTAATTCCTGATGGAACGTTAATAAGCTTTATATACCTTTAGATTTCTATTTAAATACCATAATATAGTTAGTTATACGTATTATTTTTAATACGCAAAGTAATGCACAATACCTTCAAAATTCACTCTCACACGTCACACAATATTCATAGTTTCATAGTTTATAACAACAGCAATTTTAAAGCGTTACCTGGAATTTCTAGAAGATCTCTACTCCGTTAACGAAGCTGTAAAGTTGGTTCGCTCTGCTCTGCTGGCTGCCTCTAGCTATTTGTAGAAGAACATTATTTATGTTGTGCTGCATGCGCTGCCTTCACGGTGCATCCCACTTCCAAATCCAAATTAATTACTCTTCTTTCATAATCGCGTACTTTAGTTAAATTCAATTTCATATACGTTTAATTACTTCACGTCACTTCACGAGCTTGTTTAAGATAAATGTTGCACCTCAAATTAAAATTTAGACTCGACACTTATTCGCGTATCAACTTTTGAGGCCAACATTGTACTATATAATTTAAAATTATTTATACTTACAAACTCGGATCTGAAACGATGTAAATACTATTAGAACGAAGTTAAAATAGAGAGAGAGCCGTGCTAATTTATCGAGTATTTATATGCTTCGACTGTAACTCCGAAATTTAGCGCGTCGTTACAATATTTTTCCAATAAACCCGACTTCAAATATTCTCGTGCTTGTCTGTTGTACAACTAACGATATCGACCAATATTATATGCATTGACGTCTTAAAAATCTCGCATATATTAACGCTATCCTTGCATATGCATAGCATATGTTTCCTTCTAACCTTGTTTGAGTGGTAGAGAATCGATATTACTGTCTGCGTTCTACAACTCCATGTGGACCTGAATACGTGCTTTTGCGACTGTTGTTTACCAATATTCTTTGAAACTTGTTTGCTATCTATAAAGATAAGAGGAACCTGACATTTAGAAAACATGCAAGTGTTTAATTAGCCGACGTTTTAACACAACATTTCTAGGAGTTGGCTTTTCAACGTATTTTATATCCAACGGCTGCTTCTGTGTTAGCAACGCGTTTCACCTTGGTATTATCGATTTTTCATGCTTTTATGCATATTATACGTAAATAACCGTTCAATTAAACTCAATTAAATTAATACATTAATTGCATTGGCTTCTACAATTTTTTTTCTTTGCAAACTTACTAAATTTTAATCATTATTTGTAAAATTTTGTTAATACTTGTTACTTAAAAATGAACTAAATGAAATAAATTTTGCACGTAATTTCTGGTTGTTTCCTCTATACAGGGTGTTTCAAATTGCTTTGTTTATAGTTACTTTAACCTTTTAAAACCACTACATAATCCCCCTATTTCAATTCTAGGAAAAACTCTTCCGGTTTTCTGAATTTAAATACCTACACTCTAATTTAATCTTACCTGCTATTTATATACACCTATTTGCTCTCCTAACACTCCCTATACCTATTTATCCAACCTATCACTACTTATCTACCTATTTCTATCTATTTCTACTCCTATCTCTACTTATTTCTATCTATCTACACCTATCTTTATTTCTAATTACCTATACACATCTATCGCTACCTTTTACCTAACTATTTCTATCTATTATTAACTTTTCACCCTCTTATTTCATTTTATTTTATTCTTTTATTTCACCCTCTAGTCCTTTATTGACTCTTTACGTACCTCTTTTGTACTTTTCTTTTTATCTTCACTTTTCATATCTTTTAATCCTACCTACTATCACTATCTATTCTTATCCTACCTATACATACCTAATTCTATACCTATATCTAACTATCTCCCATATTTATCCTATTTCTAATCTTATTTTCTATAAACCCTTACTTCTACTATTCTATTTACACCTATTCTATCCCTATCTATTCAAATTTTACTCTATTATACACCTATCTCTACTTTTCTATATACACCTATCCATATTTATCCTATTTCTACTTCTACTTTTCTCTATACACCTATCGCTATCTCTATATTCTACATCTACACTAAAATTCACCTATCTCTATCCTTTTGTCATTAACCTTCATCTTGCCCATTTAAATCTGACTCTTTTCTTAATCCTCCAAGTCTTTCTTCTTACAATCCTAATACTTTTCATCCCTATTTCTCCTGCTTCTATTTCTATACTTATCATCCCTGTTACTTCACATAAAATAAACTTATCCCTATTATTCTGACTCTTAAATATTTCTTCTTCATTCCTATACTTGTTTGTTTCTCATTTATTATAATTTCCTTTTCTGCGGACAAACCAAACGATACTACCTCAACATCTTTATCTTTCCCCTCTATACACAACTTTTCCTCTCTTCTAGACCCTTCATGTACAATATTCAATTCACAAAAAACCTTTTAAATTCAAATTCAAATTACCAAAATTATCTTTGCCCCTTAACTCACTTATGCCTACTTTTACTTCTTGTGTGTCACATAATGCTATTTTACTTCTATCTTTCTTAATTCTGACTCGTTATCCACTATTAACTCTGTGCCTGACTCTACTTCTACTTGTTCAGCCTCTTCTTTTACTATTACTTGTACCTCATCTAACTTTTCCTCACTATATTCCCCTGAGTCGATCACTCTCACTTCTTCATAATCTCCCTCTGTACTATTAATACATAACCCCATGTCATCTTCTGTGACATCATAACTTGCCTTCCAGGGCAATATCCTATCCCCATTGCTAACTATTTTCCCCTCCATATCTATTATAACCCCTGACTTCATCATGCAATCGACCCCTAATATCCCTTTAAACTTTAATCCAGGTACAATTATAAACTCTTGTTCACAGCTTACTGAACCTAACTCTACTTTCAAAATAACCACGCTATTTACAACAGCAAATCGTTTTTTATTCGGCGCAACCAAGTGACTTCTTTTTATTGGCATTATCCTGTCGCACACCTCATTTTTAATTTCATTGACGAATTTCTCCGATACCAAACTCGCCTCAGCTCCTGAATCTAATAATGCTCCTAAATTTTTCTCATAAATTTTAATTTCAATTATGGGCAAACAAAATTTTTCTACAATTTCTGGCTCAATTTCTTCTTCTATTTTCAAAAATTCCCTAAGATGTTCATATTTATACACAGTGATGTCTAGTGGTTTGTCCTGCTTTAAAAATCCTGTCCAGGTCTGTTCTCCCTACTCGGTCCTGGTCTAGCTGTTACTTTCGCGTATTGCCTTGGCGTTTCCACTCGGTCTGTGTTGTTACCTTCCCTGTTTGTACTTGCTGTCCCCCTCATGTCCGGTGAACTGTTTTGTCTTGTAGGTCCCGGTCTAGGTGCAGGTCCCCTACCTACACTGTTGCTCCTGTAAAATGTCCTTCGCGGTTCCCAATTTTGTCGTTGATACGTATAATTATTCCCCCGTCTTGCGTAACTGTCCCGTCTGTTGTCGAACCTAACCGTGTTTACCTGTCGTTCCCTTGGTTCCCGAGGTCGTCCACTGTTTACATCGCCATACCTCTGCAGGTACTCCAGAAACATTTCCCTGTCCACAATGTTTTGTAATGCTACGTGCTGTCTCACTTCAACCTCAAAATGCCTCGACAAGTATTTTATGATCTGTCGGTCCGTCAGTGGTGGGTTCAGTTGTTTCGCTATGCTATACTTTCGTATAGCATATTGCTCCCTACTTCCTAAAAATTCTCCCTTAAATTTACCCGTGATCAAATCATCTCGTACCTGGTCCTGTCTGTGGTCACTCCAATAATGTTTCAAAAATCTGTCCTCAAAGTCCGTTAAGTGTCAATTTCCTGTCCTATTAAATTGTACCAAGCTTCAGCATGGTCTTTTAGTAAAGCTGTTCATCGTATAGGTTATTTATTAAACCTCTAACGTTATTAATAAATATCTGAGGGTTAACTTTACTATCCCCATAAAATTTCATCTGCTGCTCTAAAGACACATTACCTGTTACAAACCTTGGACCATCCCCCATTAAAGTCGCTACATTATGCTTAATCCCGGTCACTTCTCTCTCAACCCGACCTAACTGTTGAGCGTGAAGCGGTAGTACAAACTGATTTTCATAAATAATTTTAGCGGAAGCCAAATACATAAATAAAGCAAGTGCAAGACAAAAGTACTTACCAATTCAGCATCGACTGCAGAAGATCAACAGGAAACCACTCTTCTACTAGATTCAAAAAGGGCACCCTTCATCAATATAGCTATTGTGGCGGCGGACGAATTCAACAGACGGCTGCTGATATTGGAACGGCGACACAAGTTTTATATTATATATTGGAAACAACACCTTTCAATGCAAAGTTCGAATAGCAACTAAACTTGTACCTTGACTTTCAACATCTGCGAGCTATCAACTAGATAAATAAACTATATACAAATGTTAGCATTTCTACTTTTACTAAAATTACCTTAATGGCGCCAACACTAACTGATCCTTACACGAGTCCGTTACCTCAGTCATTTTTGCATTAATCTCGTCCTCACAGAAAATCCTTACATCAGTCCTTAATTGTCCCATTTCCAGATTTAAACCTCGAATATCACGCTCATTTTTATCTACCCGGTTTTCAACTTCCCCCATTTTTACCATCAAACTATTTTTAAATTCAGAAAATTCTCTCGTCGATTTCTCTAATTCCTGGTTTAATTGGTCAAATTTCTTATTCGATTCGGCACTCATTTGTTCAAATTTCCTGTTTAAATCTTCTCTAACCCCGTTTAACGTCTCATTCATTTTTCAAGCATCCTCATTATCATCTCGATTCCTTGATCTCCTGATTCCGTCCTCGACTGATCCCTACTACCTCCAGCTTCCTCCATTTTCGAATTTTTATCACACAAGGCACTATCGTCACTTCCAATTTCCACTTCTTGACTCCTTAACCACTCCTTTCTCTGCATACGTTCAAATCACTCCCACACACACTTACAATATTCTAAAATTTATACAAATCACAAACCCTCTCTCTCAGATCGCCAGTTACCTGGAATAAAATTACTAAAATTCTATCTGGAATTCGAGCCTCACTTTTGGGTCGCCATAATTTGCCGTGTTTGTGCCTTTTGGTCACAGGAACTGGTAATTTCTCAAAAAACATTCGAGCCCCAACGTTGGGCCGTCATAATTTGCCGTGTTTGCCTTCAGGAATCTCAGTAGATTTGAAAATTAATTTATATAAAAATCGAAAATTTCACCAAAAATAAAAAAATTCAAAAAAACTTCTTACCTAGATTCCTCTCTCTTCCTCATCTTAATACTTCTTCAGTTCCCAGGCTAGCTGGGCCTCCTCTTGGATACCTAGATTCACTATTATGCTCTGCATCGTTCACGCACACTCTCAAAAAAACCACAAAATACAACAATAATACAATCTTTATTTATCACTATTTACAACTAAAATTCAATATTATCCACATTTCAGTGATCAAGTTACACCTCAATAAATTCTATTTTAGTAATGTCCTGTATTTTAATTTAAATTATCAAACACATAAAATGTACCCGGAGTAAATGGGCGCTGAATAATATCTTATTTTTCTTTCTTTAGGTATAATTGATTTTAAATTAGTAAACTCTGGAGTATGGTAAGCTCATGATAACCCAGTTAATTATGAATAATGTATGCTTTTTACTTTGCATACGCTGACTGCAAACAAAAAAACCCATGTACTCGTCACAATAAAAATTTTTAATTCCTGATGGAACGTTAATAAGCTTTATATACCTTTAGATTTCTATTTAAATACCATAATACAGTTAGTTATACGTATTATTTTTAATACGCAAAGTAATGCACAATACCTTCAAAATTCACTCTCACACGTCACACAATATTCATAGTTTCATAGTTTATAACAACAGCAATTTTAAAGCGTTACCTGGAATTTCTAGAAGATCTCTACTCCGTTAACGAAGCTGTAAAGTTGGTTCGCTCTGCTCTGCTAGCCGCCTCTAGCTATTTGTAGAAGAACATTATTTATGTTGTGCTGCTTGCGCTGCCTTCACGGTGCATCCCACTTCCAAATCCAAATTAATTACTCTTCTTTCATAATCGCGTACTTTAGTTAAATTCAATTTCATATACGTTTAATTACTTCAGGTCACTTCATGAGCTTGTTTAAGATAAATGTTGCACCTCAAATTAAAATTTAGACTCGACACTTATTCGCGTATCAACTTATGAGGCCAACTTTGTACTATATAATTTACAATTATTTATACTTACAAACTCTGATCTGAAGCGATGTAAATACTATTAGAACGAAGTTAAAAGAAAGAGAGAGCCATGCTAATTCATCGAGTATTTATATGCTTCGACTGTAACCTCTCCGGCCACTCTTACCGTGAAAATCTAATTTAAAATAACATGTTCTTAAAATTTTGGTTCAACCGTTTTCGAAATCTCCGAAATTTAGCGCGTCGTTACGATATTTTCCAATAAACCCGACTTCAAATATTCTCGTGCTTGTCTGTTGTACAACTAACGATATCGACCAATAGTATATGCATTGACGTCTTAAAAATCCCGCCTATATTAACGCTATTCCTTGCTTATGCATAGCATATGTTTCCTTCTAACCTTGTTTGAGTGGTAGGGAATCGATATTACTGTCCGCGTTCTACAACTCCATGTGGACCTGAATACGTGCTTTTGCGACTGTGGTTTACCAATATTCTTTGAAACTTGTTTGCTATCTATAAAAATAAGGGCACCTGACATTTAGAAAACATGCAGGTGTTTAATTAACCGACGTTTTAACACAACATTTCTAGGAGTTGGCTTTTCAACGTATTTTATATCCAACGGCTGTTTCTGTGTTAGCAGCGCGTTTGACCTTGGTATTATCGATTTTTCATGCTTTTATGCATATTATACGTAAATAACCGTTCAATTAAACTCAATTAAATTAATACATTAATTGCATTGGCTTCTACAATTTATTTTCTTTGCAAACCTACTAAATTTTAATCATTATTTGTAAAATTTTGTTAATACTTGTTACTTAAAAATGAACTAAATGAAATAAATTTCGCACGTAATTTCTGGTTGTTTCCTCTATACAGGGTGTTTCAAATTGCTTTGTTTACAGTTACTTTAACCTTTTAAAACCACTACAATATATATATATATATATATATATATATATATATATAAAGTTTTCACAATGCCTAAACCGTTAGAACGCCTGCTCAAGAAATGATAGCTTCACTAATAGACTATTTTGAAAAAGAACGTGATCATAATGGGCTTCTTCTACCATTCACTTCTGTAAAAGACGTAAGTAATTTCTGTATTTATGTGTTTGTTTCCACTGGAATAATTTCAAATTTGATGAAGTTAAGTAAAATAAACAGTTTCATTAAAAGTTATTTGTTATAGCGAGGCGCATCAGCATTAAATATTAGTATAAGCACTGTAAACAGCATTGGAACTAAATTCAATAAGGGTAAAGCGCTAGGCCGCCCACAAAGGGGGTCAATGGGGTCGCCTGACCCCCCTGAATATGTTCCTTTGGTGTTTTTTTTCGTTAGAAATCGCAACACGAAGTGCACCTTCACTAGAGATTGAAGAAGATTACGATTTCACTATCGGTTATACTATTGTTTAAAAATAAAGTAAACCTAAATGTTGAGATTACACTACAGGTATGCCTATTGTCTAACTATAAATAGACCGACTTTGTATGTCATTTTAAGCAGGAAATGCGAATTAATGCGCTTACCTTACAATAGTAACCCTAACCGCCTATAACAAAACTGTTATTTTCATTCTTTATTCTTTAGTATCTAAATATCTTTACCCTGAAAGTTTCTATCCAAACGAAATATAAATAAAGGCTTTCATAATGGTTTCTTTCTTATTGTACAGGTTCAGGTACTCTACAACTAAAACTTTGGAATGTTCTACAAATGTCTCATTGTGTTCTATTCTGAGAAAAAATATATTCTTTATCTATAACAGTAAAGTACGTCTATATCCTCAGTGACTTCAGTTTGTATTCAGTATTTTTCGAATGCGGTGTACTTTTAATTTGTGACTTAGGAAACTTTATCTGACTGTTGAATTAGTAGAAGACGTGTATGTTGATAGATATTGATTGGTCATTTTCCTTGTAGTTATTGTTATCAGTGTTGATAAGTAGTGTAGTTACTGGTTTTGTTTTAAAGAAGGCCGAAGATTTCAGTTACAGTTTAGTTACGGATAGGATAGCAGTAAGTACTAATGTACCTAATGCGTGAGAATACATATTTAAAAATAATATTTATTTGCAATTGGGAGATTCTTATTTTTTCTTTAAAGTCTATTTGATTAACAAATCTCTTCTTTTGAAGTATCAGAAAAGTAAAGCGTGTTATTTTTTCAGAAATTCAGATCTAAGATCAGTAATAATACTAACAATGGATATTAGAAAATTTTTCAAACGAAATGAACTAAAAGAATCATCTAGCATAGGCTGTAGTAGTAGCGGTGCTGGTGCTAATGCTATTTTTGAGTGTAATAGTATAGTACAAAATAGTGTCAATGATCTAAATAAAGCTGGTAGTTCGTCACCTAATACTTTAAAATCTCTCACATGTGAATATGACACCAATCTTTCAACTGATAAGAATGAGTACATGCTCGATTTGGGCAATTTTGTTAACTCGAATGAAACACTTTCCGACGATGTTCGCTTTTCATGATTAACAAATCCTTACAAACCAGATACTAAATATAATTTCAAGAACGATTCCGAAGAAAGAAGACGTGCTTTTAAATATGACTGGCTTCAACAATACGATTGGCTTGCGTATTCTCCAAAACTCAAAGGCGCACTTTGCAAATATTGCGTAGTTTTTCGGCCAACTGTTAAAAGAGGGGTTCTTGGTTCTTTCATTGTGAAGCCCTTCACAAAATATCATGACTTTGTCGCTTCTGCAAAAGCACATGCTACAACCGAATGACATCGTGATTCAACTATAAAAGCTTCTAGTTTTACAAAAATTATTGAAGGAAAACGTCTATCAATTACCTCTCAAATAAATGAATCTGAGTGGGATTTGATTGAATCGAATCGCAAAAAACTTATACCAATAATATCCACCGTCATTTTTTGTGGTATGCATGATTTGCCATTACGAGGTGATAAGAAAGGTAATTTTGAGGATTTTTTACAATTCAGAATAGAAAGTGGGGATCACATTCTAAACGAGCACTTAAAGTTTTGCAAGAGGAACTCAAAATACACCTCTCACAGAACTCAAAATCAAATAATTTCAATTTGTGGAACATTAATTAATTAATTAAGATATTGCTGGGGTAGAAGAGTTATCACTTGGAGTAAGATTTGTTAGTAATGACAATTCGGTCAGAGAAGAATTTTTAGGCTTTGTAGTCCTTACATCGATGAACGCAGAAGGTATAACTGCTGCAATTTTAAACGCTTGTAATGAATATGGTCTTTGTATGGATAAATTAGTTGGATTAGGGTTTGATGGTTGCTCGACGATGGCAGGTCATGAGCAGGGAGTCCAAAAACTTATTAAAAATAAATATCCAAAAGCGATATAAGTAGGGTAGCTAAGCCGCTTTGGCAACAGAGATCCACAGCAAGATATGTATACGCCGATTCGAGAACAATATGAACAGCTAAGCCGCTTTGGGAAACAAAACGTGCAGCAAGATATGTATACGCCGCTTTGAGAACAAAATTGTCTTTGTGTGTAAATTTGTTGCGTCGGGGGTCGTTAGGTCTTTGGGGTGTGCGTTCGGCGGGGTCGTTAGATTTTTGTCGTGGGGTGGTGCGCGTGCGCTGGGGTGGAGATATTTTCTTAAGAAATTTTTTTAGCAGCGTTCCCGACGTTAAATGTTAAATATTAAATTTTAAAAAAATGTTGTGTGTGTAGAAAATGGAGTTCACGTGTTGGTTCGTATTTTTCTGGGTAGGTTAAGTTAAAAATTAAAACGCCGCGGTGAAGAATTTTTTTAATATTAGGCAAACGCGCGCAAGTGGTAAAGAGTGTTTTAGCTCTCCTCATAAGCTGCGTTTTGTACGAAGTAGAAAATAAAATTAAGAAAATATACGAAATGTTATATGATGGAGGTCAAATTTTTAAACGTCTGCAGGTAAAATCTTGTAAAAAAGAAGTCGTTCACTTCTCGCAATTTCAATGTCACGATAAAATACTAAGAATTTGCATGCAGTCGAATATAACCTCGTGTTTTTTATCTGTTAATATATATGTAAATCACGTCGACATTCGACTTTTAATATAATGTATTTAATTAACATAAGGTGTGTTGCAAAAACATTTCAAGACAGGTATGTCGTATATTCCCTTTTGGTTACATCATCCCAAAATAATTTATACAAGTACACTGAACTTGCAGTCGGATCTAACATATAATCTTTTAATTATACCCGTATGAATTTAAAATATATGCAAATTATACCACCTTTCATCACGTTTTATTTGACTCTCAAATTATTTGATTTGATCTTATATCAAGGCTTATGTATTAACTTTTACAACTCAAGGTGTAGCATCAAGGTTTTACGTCACTCTCAAACTATAGAACTTAATAAAAATAGCTTTCCTTAGCACCAATATCATTTAGAAAATATGTGTTTCATTAACATATACTTATTTATTAAATATTTCCTACCAAAATTTATTCAAAAAATTTAAAAGTTCTTTATTTTCATTTTCATATAGGTAAAATCACCACTTTGCTATGCTCTCGGCTACCTAGTTCCGGCTACTTTTCCAAGGTCGTTGTGACGTCATAGCCTTTTATAAATATAGAGCAATGTAATACTATTCTAAAATTCTAAAAAGAGTCTTTCTTACTAACCACAAATACATACAGCTTGTAGAACGCGGATGTATCCAAGTCAGTCCATCGGCACATAAAATAATCTTTTAATCCTTTCCTCTTTCTCTAATAAGATGTTCTTTGTCTAACACATCTTTGTATTGTTCGCGTATTGTCGCAGTGTCTTCTATTTAGTCCAACTTTCGCCTTTTGCATGCATTTCCTCTAATTCCAGCTGTCTTTTCTTCCTCTTACAGCGTATGGCGTGCATAATTGGGCAATTTCCTGCAGCGTCAACGGAGAGTTTACTGCCAATATTTACGCGTTGTCGTACAACCTCTGGGCGAATGTTAGGCGTACCTATCAACCCCGATACCGAAATGATTATTTCTTTTGGAATTGTAGAATATGGTGTTACAGATTGTGTAAAATATGTTACCTGCTTTAATGTAGCACTTGTGTAAGATTTTATTTTATCTTGGCTGTCTTCCTACTCTACTATCCCCAAATAATTTACAGGTAAATAGTTAAAACTAAAAGCTGAAAGCACATACTTTATCAATTTTTCCTTTTCTCTGGTTTTTCTGACAACTTAATTTGCAAGCCCGTCAATTTCTTTGTATTGCCGTTCCCCAATACATGTACTGTAGCAGGTTATTATACACTAAACAGCAGCTATTTTGAAGCTTGTCCGATAACTTACTCCACATTTTAGCGATACCGAGTACATTGGCGCCTTTAGGAAGTATAACTTACTATATTCCAATAAGGTTAAACAGTCTTTTAAGGGATTATACACCCGTTCCGCACTGACATAGCTTCCAATTGTACAGTTTTATATTGTCGCTTCCAATTGCGTAATACCGTGTTCTTTGGTCAAAGTAGACGCGAATGTTGCTCTTAAATGTGCATCTGGACAACGTAAAACTCTAGTATATAATTTCCAAGTTGTTTATTAACACCAGGATTTGTTATCTGACACACAAATTTGTTGTATATCTTAATTCTTGCATTGGTTGTTAGCCATGTTAAACAATCGAATTTATATTAAAATTAAGTTTAAATGGCTCCATGCTTGGCATTAAATATTTTTAAATTTTGTTATGTATAATGCCAGAATAAAATTTTAGAATAGTATTACATTGTTCTTTATTTATAAAAGGCTATGACGTCACAACGACCTTGGAAAAGTAGCCGAAACTAGGTAGCCGAGAGCATAGCGAAGTGGTGATTTTACCTATATGAAGAATTTTGTTATGTTAAGTAAAAACGTGCAAATGGTAAAGAATTTTTAGCTTTCCTCAAAAGCTGTATTTTGTATGAAGTAGCGAATAACATTTAGAAAATATACGAAATGTGATATAATGGATCTAATTATAAAGTCTGCATGTAAAATCTTGTAAAAACATGTTGTTCACGATTTCATTACCAAGATAAAATAACAAGAACTCGCAGTCGAATATAACCTCGTGTTTTTTTATTGAAATTATAGCTCTCTGGTAATATATATGCAAATCATTCAACTTTTAATATAATGGATTTAATTAACATAAGGTGTGTTTGCAAAAACATGTTAAGACTATTTCCTTCTTGGTATGCAAATTATACCACCTTTCATCACGATTTATTTGACTCTCAAATAAAAAAATTAATTTGATCTTATATCAAGGTGTTCTTGCTTACATTTAGCAATTTCAATATATATTTAATATGTGTGTATATGTAAAAACATGTTAAGACAGGTCACTCGTTATTTTATTCATGATTGCATCACCAAAATAATTTATACAACCACACTAAACTCGTACCCGGATCTATATAACCTTTAAATGTATGCAAATAATGTCGTTATTTAAAACGTGGTGAAGAATTTGGATGGGGATGTACTCATTCTCAAATGCGGAATGGTACTCCATAAGGCGTTCTGAACGGAGGCTTTGCACGCATTAGGTGATTGAATACTTCGGAGATTTTTAGGTTAAGCAAAACATGCACGTGTTGAAGAATCTCCGAGAATTTCAAAAATTATTTTGTATTAAATATATAATATTAAAAGAAACACACAATATTTTAATGTTTTATTTACAAAACTTACATTCTTTAATTGTCCCTATCTTTTGTAGGTGGCGGTAGCAGATTCTTATTTGAATAAAATATAGATAAGACTTCCACATTAAGAAAAATGTATCTTAGTTAAATGTACGGGGATTTTATTAATTATAGTTTAGTAAAGTGCATGGTAGTTAATGACCTCGAGGTTGTGATATTTATAACAACATACCAATATATGTAAATTATATATGGAAACTGCATAACTTCAAATCATTTTAGCATAATTGTTAATTACCAAAATTCTTAATTTCTACTTCCGTTAAAAACACATTAAGTAAGTAAGTTTATACATACCGATAATACAATGGTAAAAATTCTTCTACAACACATTAAACAGCTTATTTATATTTGCTACCTTAAACAACTATGCGGAGTGCATATAAATGTCAGAGGAAGATTTCTTATCGTTCCCTTCCGATCTTAAAATTTACATCGTCAATAAAATAATAAACAGATTACTAATAATAGGTCGTCAATGGAACTAAAACAACATATACAAAATGTGTACAAATGAAAAGACCACTTATTAATTAATCATGACTGTAAATTCCTTTAAAGATTTGATATTCATAGGTAGTAACAATGTTGGTGCTATATATATAAACGACTTTTTATGAGCATAGTTTAAATTAAAATAACACCGAAATTTATGTAAATTTAATAGTTCTGGTTTATAGTTGGTTGATCTTTGGAAAATAAATTTTATGAAACTTAGGTTTAAGAAATTAATCATTTTACAAGTGGGATTAAATAAAATGTACTACTTTGATGATAAAACCTATGCAATGCATTTTATGTTTACACAACTATAACATACTTTAAAATTTAATACCTCGGTAGTAGAATATAATTTTTAATTGTATTATTGTAACATAAAGTTTGCATAAAAATGCAAAATACATATCCGTTAAGAGGAATTTTTCAATATGATACTTACAGATTCGTTAGTAAGTTTTACAATTAAACTTATTTCAAGACATTTTTTGAAACACATCTTACTAGGAATATGTATGTATGTAGGTATAAAATATACAAATAAAAACACTACTTAATGTAAACATTATTCTTTATTAAAATGAATAATTGGTTATATGTACAAACCAGTTTTTGAGTACAATTACATCTGTGGTTGCGCAATTGAATGACGAATGTCGTGTGATATGCTAGAAACACTTGTGTGAATTGGTGTAATACTTTAATTTATGTAAAGGAGTACACCCTAAATCTTCTAGGTTAATAACATTTAGGTGTGGAAATTCATTGTAAATTGCCATCATCTCAAGATATACCGTGAAAGTTTCTGCTTAACCATACCTTTTGGTATTTGAAGCGAGCTGATAGACAGTTCCAAGAATATGGTGGTTTCAGCACATATGTTATTGCAACTTCATTCGATAGGGATAGTTGTAAAACAGCCATTTCTTTAAACACAAAGTTATTATGTGCAATTTTAAACCTTTGAACGTCGACAACTAATGGACTATTAATTTTAGACTTCACTCACAATATTGGTTGCAGGATTGTAGCGGACCAAACGATCGTGTAGAATGAGGCAGTACGCTGTAGTGTGAGCTTTAAGCGCTTCTTTCATTTGAAATTCTAATCGTACGTCAACCGCTCCCACTTTCACTATTTCGTTTTGATGGGAACAATCAATGACTACAAGTGGAACGTGCGTTTGAAATTTATTGGGTGTTAATATCGGCTCGCTGATACCCCCGTAGTACGATTGTTGAAACTGTGCAAACATCTCATATAGTATAGAATAGCGATTGGTATCGAAATCAATGTTAAGATTATCGTAAGGATACATAGATGAACCCAGATGTAATTTCATATTGGTCAACTTACAGTGGTCGCGCCCCTTTTTGCGCGATGTATCGGTTTGAAAGCAGACAATAACAAAACGTGGTTTCTCCACTTGAGAAGCCGTCTTCACGGCCCACGTATGCGTGTGTGTTGTATGTAATTCTGGATATTCGTGTAGTTCCCAACTGCGAAAGCTTATGTCCATGGTGGCATTGCGTTGAATATGTTTGAGTAGTTTTAAGCGCTCTGCATCTGCAACGGTTATATGTGGAATCCACCATGATATATGTGTAATAGTAATTTTGATTGACTCTTTGGTATCAGAATTCGATATAGCTGCATCGTCAGCACTACTTCTAATAAGAATAAGCTCCTGTTTGATATTCAAAAGAATTTTCGGTAGTCCTCCGCAAATCCTAAAACCATGCGCAAGGGAATGCATACGTTGAAATGACCATTAGCATCAACGAGATCAAGCTTATCGATGGGGACCAACCGGCGTTTCTAAAGCGACGACTTTCGCTATAATCGTAGGATAGGAAATTTTTAATAGTCGTAGTTATACCTGGATTACGAACGCGGTCAATAGTCTTTCCACCAAGTTCATAACGAATTTCATCAAAAAAATAAAACTCCGTTGTTGACAAAATCGGCTGTAGGCGAAACGCCACCATCTGACTTATTCATTGTACCCTCAATATAAATTACGCTGTCCCATGGTAGTGTATAGACATCTTCGTTTTCTATTGGAATCCGTATAACATCGTTCTTCTCATACGTGGTATTGGAGTACGGAGTAGGCATATGTTTGTCGGCATTGACGATGGTTGTATCAAATATAGCACGTTGCGTAACATTTAAAATATTACTATCCATTTTAGCTATGTAGCACTTTGAGTCCTAATGTTTGCAGAAATTTAACGTTTTCCGGTGTTAATCGGTGCACTGGTGTCTTGTAACTGGTAAAGGTGCTGACAATGCGTCTATTAATAGGTTTTGGTGGTTTATGCTCATAGCGCAAAACCATTGTTTAAAGACGCTTTAGATAAAGTCTAATCGTGATGGTTTCCCGACGAAAAGTGATGAGATTACCGTTTTGATCAACTATTTTAACAATGATGCGATCGATGATTCGTGTATTAAGTGGCATATAGGTGACGTTCACGGGGTTTTCAATAATCTTGTACCCTGCAGCAACTGCAGGAAAGAATTGATGCAAAATGTGTACAGGTTTGCTATTCCGATACGATCCGACCACAAGATTACATTCAATACATATTGAATTGATTGGAAAGACTTGTGCCGGATGGTCCGAAATAGCAGTAGTGAGAGCTGGTAGTTTACGTTTCTCAAAACCCAGCAACGAAGCAAGTGAATTTGGTTGTGTAAAATCCACTATACCTGATGCTTTGATTTCTGTATGTAAACTGTTATTATTGGCTCGAATATCAATAAGATAACGTTTGGATGAAGTGCGTTCACGGGGATCGTTCAGATTACGTCGTACGAACTTATTAATATCTGCCACTTCATAAGTTCCTTCTGGTAAAGTAAGCACGATGTCATCAATGTAAAATTTATTGTTCGCTTCCGTTACATTGGGAATTGAAAAATATGTATCAAAGTTTGTAAGACCAATAACGTATTCATGGTCATCATCGAGAACAATTGGTGGGTTGATGATTGCGGTGAGCGTAGATTCAATTCCAGTTAAAGTAAATGTGTACATGTTCGGTGGTTGACGATAAACTAACAACTAGTCGTATTCGTAGTTGGGATGGGGTAATAAAAGCAAATTCCTGAAACACTTGCAATATATGGTTTTAATTAAACACTTTTATACAAAACAGTTAAAATACACTAAAATCAAATAATATATAACGTTGTTAGAAACTTAACGGAGGACTATTTTGCAGTAAAAATTTCAATACGAAGTGTCCACAGGTAACAGTGTTAAGCGGTTGAAATTGTTCATAATTATAATAGAGAGTGCATGGTCCTGATGAGGTTAAGTATTTGACAAGTTCCCTCGGAGGTCGTAGATTACCAATGCTATCATAATAGACTGCCCTTGAACCATCTTTTTTGTACGCGGTCCAATGAGTTCCCACACCACGTGTGGTATCATGATTAAGAATACCACATTCTCGCCAACGAATTGTGTTTGGAAGTGAATTGCGCATGAATATTCCACGAAAGTGGGATATTGGTAAACGTTTTATGTATTTGTTCAAGTCAACATTGGTCAACGCTCGCATAGGTAGGTTTAACGAATGCGTTGAGTTTTTTTTTTTCGTTGTCTTTGTTTACGCAAACCTTGCCCGTGTGTAAGAAAAGGCTTTAGGTACAGTCCATGTCCACGGCGATAAGGTTTCAAATAGAGACCCTTTCCAAGTGTCACTGCCTCTTGTGCCATATTATGTCGTTTCGCTTCATCTAATTGTTGTTGTCCAAGTTTAGCATCGTTGACAGCTTTTGCAATCCCAGCTGCTCCACCCGACAACGCTCCAATTGCGGAAAGGGCTGCAAAATAGGTATCAAAGGTAGGAAACCACCAGTTTTGGGTACAGGGATTACACGTGGGATGCCACGAATTTCATCTGTTATTTCTTTAATCGGTGCCACTGCAAGTTTAGCAGTTTTAATAAGATCGGTCGGACGAACGTTTTAATGCGTTCCCAAATGGTGCGAATTAAACGCTTGAATGGTATACCACTTCCTGTACGTAGACGCTGACCATGTCGTTTTCCTTTACACCTTATCGTTTTCTTGCGACAACCCATACCAAATTTAACTTTGGCATTCATTGCAGAACCAACAGCAAACGCAGCAAGTTTTTCACCTAACGAAGCGTCGGGTGCAGTACGACGTTTTTGTGCTGTTTCGGCAAGACGTCGATCAGCTTGGTGTCGGGTTGTTAAGTCTGTAGAAAAATCGTAGGCGATGTCGTGTAGTTTGCAGGCTTCGTCTAAGGGATTACGACCTATATCACCACGCTCGAGGCGTTTCTGAAGCTTAGTACCCGGTCCACAGAAGCGATAGCCTGGTAAATGTAATTCTACCGGTAAACGATTGATGGCACTATTGAGTAACCCGTAGCCACGATAGGATTTCATTAATCTTGTCAGTCGAAAGGTTTAAAGGAGACTGGTCATGCGTGTAGAATTACTCGCTTAAATGCTTACCATACTGCAATTACGTTTTAGTATATGGATAGAATGCGTCTGGTAAAGCAACAATTGGCGTTGCCAATTACGGACCACAACTGCAGCAACAACACTAACGTGCAAAAGCATGGACTACTATTACCATCAACAATACGGTGTATCATTACAGGTCCATCCAATTGTGGTAAAACTAATGTAGTCATCGGTCTCTTGAAACATCCGAATGGTGTACGCTTTGAAAACGTTTATCTCTACTCAAAATCCTTGTATCAACCAAAGTATCAGTACCTAGAGAGGTTATTACAACCAATAAAAGAAATAGGATATTTTGCGTTTAACAAATGGGATGCAAAACCTAATTCGATATTTATTTTCGATGACGTGTCGTGCGATAAACAAAATGTAATGCGAGAATATTTTTCTTTAGGTCGACATAAGGCCATTGATTGTTTTTACCTATGTCAGACCTATTCCAAAATACCTAAACAATTGATTAGAGACAATGCTAATGTCCTAGTGCTATTCAAACAAGACGAACTCAATTTAAAACACGTATACGCTGACCATGTAAACACGGATATGTCGTTTAACCGGTTTAAAGAATTGTGCGGCGTATGCTGGCGAGATCGGTATGGGTTCCTGGTGATCAATAAAGATGGCGATTTGCAGAACGGTCAAGAACTCATAAAAGTACGAAAGGCAGTCAAGAGGAAATTACAAGCGCTAAAAGCAGGTGTGGTTGAAAAGGAGCTTGCATTAAGTAAAACCTATGCACCTATTACAAAACGTTTACAAACACTTCAGACCAGTCTGCTGAAAGATATTAAACAGGAGTCCAAGATCGAAAGCCAGCACTGGTTACCACAACAACATGACGTACAATCTACTCCTAAAAGACGCCCTAAATTTCTCGATCAGGTGCGCAGTTCCACACCAATCGCCGCACCACCAATAGAGGAGGCATGGGAACACAATCCTCATAGCCCAGTCCAGTCTGTGGAGTCCACCTTCGAAGAATCGGAGAGTAGCGGCAACACTCCAGAGACCCATACAGAGTACGAACGGTACCTAAACAGCGAAGAACATCAGGCCTACTTACAACGATTCTTACCATCGGTAAGATACTATGTCGATAATCTGTTTTCCAACTTTACTGGTATTTATAACAATGACACGGAGCACTTGCGCAGGGATAAAGTACGTTTTAATCCGGAGACAGGAAAATTAATGATTGGTGATTCGGACATTATCTTCGGGATTGGTGAAAAGGTGTGTAGAACGATTTTGCTACAACGGTAGCAAAGGGTTGTACGAGCAACTGTTCCTTCTCAATCCTTTGGGTAAATTCTCACTTAAAGAAATTAACGATTATGCGGACATTAAAAAAAGAAGTAATGCAATGTATAGCTTACGACAGCAAACTATAAACCCGAGTGGTCGTGGTCTACTCATGGATTATAACGAGAAGCCACTAGAGTATGTATACTTTGATGATCCCAACGAACTGTGCGAACGACTCAAGCTTCTGGTCGCCTCGCAAGATGCAGGTAACACCGGTCACACAAACGAAATTACATCGATTATGGAAGAATTACGCGAATTGCGTATAATAGCGTAGATTGTGCGACTTGTTATTCATTATCACGATGGTTATCGACAAGTTTGGACATGCGTCTGACTGTGCTTCATATATTTCTTATGATGATTACTACGATTTTAACAACATGAGATTAGCGCGCGTCGCTACACCACAAGAAGATGATGATGCAGTCACGAAAGCGTACTTAGAATCGCGGTTAGCAACGCTACACCAGCAAGAGGGCGAACCAACGCTTGGAAGTGGTTCCACTATTCAGCAGTATATAGACACGCTTGTGAAGGAGACAACAAACAGTATGATAACACAATTCTCGAGCGAGTATGTTACAAGATCAGACTTTAACCATTTTGAAGAGATGATGCGTAACCTTGTTCCAGCCACTGTGAACGCTAATGTTGCACAAATCGTAACCAAACGGATAGATGATTCTATGAATAGCATATATAAGACATTAGACGCTGCTATTCAACAAGTGAAAGCACAATTTAGAATAGACATTGCACGAATTCAAGCAGATATTCAACAGTTGCAAGAGAAACTTAAAACGCACGCATATAGCCGTCAACCATACACACACACACACACATATATTAGCAATATGTCTGTAAAGGAGCAAATCGTCCACGAGTTACATAAGCCTGCTCGCATTAACTTTCCTAGAAGACATGTAATCACAAAAGGATTAAACGAGCTGTTTCAAGCCGATTTGGTGGAAATGATCCCATATGCAAAGATGAATAAAGGATTTAGATACATTCTAGTTGTTATGGATGTATTTTCTAAATACTTATGGGCCGTACCGGTTAAGCGCAAGACGGGTAAGGCTGTTTCAAACGCTTTTCAATCAATTTTCAACAAAGACCATCGTATTCCACGGTACATTCAAACGGATTTGGGAAACGAATTTTATAATTCAACATTTAAGGCTTTAATGGAAAAATATGAGATTACACATTATAGTGTGTACAGCAATAAAAAAGCTTGCGTAGTAGAACGCGTTAATCGTACCTGAAAGTCAAAAATGTGGAAACAATTTAGTTTGAATGGTTCGTATCGATGGCTGAATACACTATCCTCACTCGTGACTGCATATAACAACACCAAACATCGAACAATCGGCATGCGACCTGTAGATGTGACAAAACGCAATGAACGCAAACTTTTCAATACAGTGTACAGTACGATCAAAACAGTTAACTTAAAGAGTAAAAAATTTTCTGTTGGGGATCATGTTCGCATTAGTAAACATAGAGGTCAATTTACCAAGGGATACACACCAAAGTGCATTTGACTAATCCTTTAACGTACCTATTGCGCGATAGTCGAGGACAACCAATATTAGGCGGCTTCTATGCAGAAGAACTTCAACGAACACACTATCCGGATGTATATTTAGTGGAAAAAGTATTGAAGAGAGTTAAAAATCAAGTATATGTAAAATGGTTAAATTTAGATTCTAGCCATAATAGTTGGATATCCAAAAATCATATTTTGTAGATTTGCTGTTACGTGTTTGTTTACCATCATATGTCATTCATCAATAAAAAAATTTTTACTGTTATATGCTTTATTATAGCGACACACACACACACACACAAATTACATCTATGTACTACTAATTACTACACTAGTTCTACATCAAGAAAGTTGTTTATAATTTCTCATGCCCGAAGCGCAAAACGTTGATGTAGGTTGATTTTTGCTGTTTTGGTTGAACTTGAGTATTTCGATGTCCGTGAATATGTGTAAATAACAAGCAGGTAAAAACACATTACCTTCTCAGCTAACAATTTCTCCCCGTACTTGACCAACACTCGAGGTATATATATTTATTGTAAAAGGTATGCGACACGTACAATAGCATCCTCCATTATATCTAATAAGTGCTATCTAAAGCGCATTAGGTAGGATTACCAAGATGACATGATTTACATACAAAAAATAGTATTAAACTAAAACAATAACTTTAATAGCATATACACTTTTTTATAATCATCTATACTATTTGATGGCCATTTTCCCGAATCCGGACCACACGTCCATCCTGGTTGCTGTTTTGAGCCCTCCATTGCCAAATTCTTGAGGAGCCAGTTATATGTTGTTCTATGAGGGCCAACTACATTAGGTTGGTACTTATAATTTACCTTATACTTTAAAATTAACTTCAATACTTTTTTTAATACCATAGGTTGTGCGAAATATACAACATCTACAATCATATCGTCAATCGCTGTGACCAGTGATTTATAGTTGCATTTTATATTCATGATAGGATATGCCTTCGTACTCAATACAGCTCGGTTGGTTAGTAATTCTTCAAGGAAATATACATCGCTCAAACTATAATTACTCTCTATTGCGTCTAGTACACCGCGCACCTGATGACATTTTAACTCTGTTTTGCCGTTGCAAGCATCAATGAAGTTTGATACAAATTGATCGCACCTACTCTGTTGATTAAACAGCATGTCCATTACATCAATGGATGTATCATTGGTCAGCGTTAGCCATTTGAAGGCTTTAAAGGGAACATGAACACCTACTCTGAACAGTATACGTTTGATTTTGTCTACATCATTCAATACTATGGCATGTTTCAGATGTTGGTGTAAAATGCGTTGTTCACTCTCGAACAAATCGTACAGTACATTGTCCATGTTAACTTGAAACCTTCGCACCACTATCGTCACTATCGTTGCTGTTCCACTCACTGCGATATCTATCCAAGTACCTAGCTTTTATGGCACATTCATCAAAATAGGTAATGCTAAAGTGTTGTGATACTGAGCATCACCTAGTTATTCGTCTGATAAACCCCCCACTAGTTTTTGTAACAGCATTAACAAATCAACAACCTCGAGATGATCTCTGGCAAGGCGACTCTGTTGAATTTGAGCAATATATTTAAGGAAAATCCAATTAGAGGTGTGTTGGTGGTGATAGATTGTTATTCAAATTATCTATGGGAATATCCTTCACTTTTAACGAAGGATGCATGCCCGGTAAATTGCAAATTAATCAAAAGAGCATAACGTTAATCATTACTCTACATACAGCACAAAAAGCTGTCATAGCCATGCGAGAAATATGTTGCCTGATAAATACTCCCTGTATGATTGTTGTGGTTTTGACAATTTTGACAACGATCCTAGGTCATGGATCGAAACGTAAAGAAAGATGATTTTAAAAACTATGAGTGGTTTAATTCCCAACGAAGATTAAGAAAAAGGTTGCCTGATGTCGCTAAATCTATATATATATATATATATATATATATATATATATATATATATTACTCATATTTAGACCAGGGTAGAAAATTAAATAATCACATCAAATAATTTTAATCACCGTGTAGAAGCTTTGGGAAAAGGTACGCGTTATTAAAACCGTGAAGCATAAAAATTCATTCGTTTCATTAAAAATAAGGGAGTTAAATTATTTACAAGACGCTTGCTATAAAAAAAGGAAGCAGTATTAAAATGCTCTACGTGTAATTTAATTATTCCGAGTAAAGAAACAAATGGAAATTACGTGCAAAATTTATATTAATTAACTCAATTTTAAGTAACCGGTATTAAACAAAATGTACAGATAATAATTAATATTTGATTAGGAGTCACTAAAAATTAAAGGGTATTATTTTAATTGAAGTTAATTGAACCATTAGTAACATATAATATTTATAAAAGCTTGTAAAAACCCAATAATATTCAAATCGTGGAAGTATTATGTTTGAACACCTGCGTATTTTTAAAAGGCTCATTCTGCGTAAAATTGCAGATAACAAATGGTTACAGAGAATGCTGGAGAAACCGTAGCTTAATAGTTACGGAAAATGCTAATAAGGTCGGTTATATCACAGTCCACATGGACTGAAATAATCGATAATAAAGAATATCAATTTGTACCACTCGGAACAGGGTAGATAGAGACAGATAATATGCGCAAGACAGAGACATATATAGTAAAAGGCGTGAGTGGAGCAACGTCACTGGGTTGCGATTGGTTGAAAATAAAAGGCAAACTTGAGAAGGAAAAATAACATTTCTGTATAAAAATTAATTAGTTATTTCCAGACGTTGCGAGCCGTGTCGAAATTTCTGAGATTTAACTGGTGCGAGTGCAAAATTTAATAAGAACCGACGCACAGGCGGGCGAGATGGGAACATAGCACACGAAATTCTAGAAACTGGCCGTTTTGGGGACAAGACCGACAGACGGGCTAACCTCTATATATACCCGGGTTAATATGAGTTTCTCTCTCTTAGATTTTCAAATTGATTCAATGCGTTAAACAGTGCTTTTAGTTTTCCGAATTTGATAGAATAATTTAAACAGTTTGCTCGTATATTTTGGTGATTTAAAACAGTTTGTTCTTTACGTGCTACAATGAATGTAATTTAGTGCACTTAGAAAAGAAGATACAAGGTAATAAAGTTTAGTATCACTGTACCAATTAGTCAAATCTGCAACGACAAATGAATACACAAAAGTAGGCAGTTTTGGCGTATATTTCTGAAAGAAGTATGAATTTCTTTGCAATTTTTCGGGGGTGTTAATAATTAAATGGTTCATAAACGTGTCTGGATCCACAAAACAAGGTTCAGATATACACAGATGAGTTTCGGAAAAGCCCTAAAACAACTTTAGATGAATGGTGATGGAGAAAATTTTAAAAGCGTTGAGAATCAGAAGCCGTAAATATAACCCAGTTGGAATGGTGTGATTAACAAAGGGACGATGTACATTGAAGCTACGAGTGCAGTAACCTTCAGGTAACTTATGCTTTGTTGTTCGATTTTGATGTGTTGGTGTGTTGAATAACTTTATAATTGATTTACTTAAAATGGACAGTAGTGAAATTGTACTAACAGCAAATTTTTAATTGTAAGGTGAAATTTTCTTGTTTAAGTAGAAAGGGGTATTTAGTATTTATGTTCTGGATTATGATGAAAATTTGGGTATGTCTTTGAGCTCAATTAGACGAACCTGGTTAATTAACGTAAAGGGGTGGTAGATGCTCCCTTAGTACTCAGACTCAGGTCTGCATATATTGTTATATTAATTAGTAGGCATCCTACAAGGACTTTAATTCTGGATGCACATTAAAATGATAACAAATTTAATCTTGAAATTTTCTGATACTGAAATTTATGCTGAATTTTAATTTTGAAATTTTAATGTATTGTAAATATTGATGTAAATAGAGTTAACGTTGATGTTTGTGGTAGGAATGTGTTTGTTTTTTTTATGAATGAAGATGAAGGTTTAACTAGGTGAGCAGCCGAGGCGGAAAAGAGTAAAGAGGCGATTAACAGAAGAAAGTCAACGGACCAGGTAATTTAATAGCTTTTTATACCTTTCACAGCATTCTTGACGCCCAACTCGTGAGGCTCGATTCGAAAAGCGAGTACCCGGATTTTGGAGGTTTCACAGCAATATATATATATATATATATATATATATATATATACCAATGTTTAATACCTTGAAAGTAATAGGGAAAATAAAATTTAAAGTTGTCAACCATGTTCGGGTGGTAATGTTGATTCGGTCATTGATACCTACTGCAAGTTAAAACAAGTCGTATACAATGATGAAAAGTTTTTTGAAACTAACTAAATGTGATCTTGAATACATGCTTTGTAAAAGCGATATAGTTCAGATTCTGCTACGATTCTTCAACAGACGGCGATAACAATAAAAACTCTGTTTAAATTAATTTTAATAACGACTTAACATTGCGTAATTCTATTAAAATGATTTGAAATATAACGGTATTATTTTTATTGTTTAGCATCAATTTAATAACATTTGTTGATATAAGATGAAAATTGTGAATTTTGGTAATTGACAATTATGCTAAAATGTTTTGAAGTTACCTTGTTGCCATATGTTCCATTTAACAGAATTAAAACTTAGATATATTATAGACATTCTTGCAATTATTTACCATATGTGTATATATTTCTTTTGACAATAATTATTAATTTAAGAATAACTTATTAAATTAAAGTAGGTTATTTATAAGCACTAAATTCTACAATAATTAAAACGAGTTTGAAAATAAAAATGTATTGACAATGTAGCTATACTTGTAATTTATTCTGTCAGGATCAACAAAATATAATGCAAAATAGTTGTTTTTAGGTATAAACCAGAACCATATAATTTACATATGGGGATATGTTGTTATAATTATACTATAAATAGCACAATCGCCGAGGTCATTAACTACCATGCACTTTACTGAACGCGGTTGTTAAAGGGCGTTATATGAACGTTTTCTGCAAAGAAATAAGTAATATTTATCTTAGTTTGCGAGATGTTGAAACGTTTAGATCCGTAAGTTATGCATATCTTTTAGAAAACATATTTGCTTTTATGGACAAATTTTTGCTTTACATTCCTTAACTTGAATAATTTCACTAATCATGTTTATAGAGTCTTTTAAATAATAATATCCTTTGAACATACTATCATCTGGAATACAAATTTTGTTATACCTATATCTAGTACTAATAATAATTAGTGTCTCTAGCACTGTAAAATTTAACTAGAATAAATAATTCACAATCTTTTATAGTGTTTAATTAAATCGGTCTTTTAACAACAAAAGAGGTATTTTGCACATTGCAAATTATTATTACCATGCTTGTAGCAATAAATATTACATAATAAATTGCTGGTTATTCACCTAACAATAAAATTTTACACTAAGAATATATAATTGGTGTATGCTGGGTTGCCTGCCATAGATATGCATATATTTTTTAGAATTCAATTAAATTTAAGTACACGTAGGTAAATGTGTGAAAGTTACTTTACATTTCAGTATTCAGCTGTATTGTAAATAGTTACTGATATTGTATTGAAAAAAACGGCACCCAGTATTGCCAGCTGTGTAAAAATGTTTCGTTTCGGCAGTGAATCAATCAAACTGTATGAAAATATATGAACTCATTAGCATGTAATTAAAATAAGCTGGTAAGTGAAACTAATATAAATAAAACATTCAAATTTTGTGTGTTTCTTTTTAAAATTATATATTTAATACAAAAATATTTTTTTAAAAATCTCGGGGGATTCTTCAGCACGTGCACGTTTTTGCTTAACCTAAAAATCTCCGAAGTATTCAATCACCTAATGCGTGCAAAACCTCCGTTCAGAACGCCTTATGGAGTACCATTCCGCATTTGAGAATGATTACATCACTATCCAAATTCTTCACCACGTTTTAAATAACGACATTATTTGCATACATTTAAAGGTTAAATTATAGATCCGGGTACGAGTTCAGTGTGGTTGTATAAATTATTTTGGGGTGCAATCATGAATAAAATAACGAGTGACCTGCTTAACATGTTTTTTGCACACATACCAATATTTTAAATTAAAACCATTATAAAATACGAGTCGAATAATTTCTTCTATTCTTTTGATATTTAATACAAAATAATGGGCAGAGCCCCGTTTAGGACACGTTTAGAAGCTCCCTTCCCCACCATTCATCATTTTGAGAGTGATTATGTCATCCACCACATTTCCTATTTTTGCTTAACCTACAAATCTCTTTTAATTAACTAAAGCAACGAGAATAAAACAATGACGAAGCTCTAAAGAACACCGCTAAATTCTTCACTACATGCACGTTTTTGCATAACCTATAAATTTTTTATCACGTTTGTGCAATTAAACGAGTTATATATATATATATACAATGTCTAATACGTCATCTACATACAATCACCAAACCGCTAAAAGTAAAAGAATTTTTATTGCCACATAAATTAAATGTATAATTACATTTAAATATTTAAATATATTCAAATTGCTAAAATGTAAGCAAGAGATCCTTGATATAAGATTAAATTAATTTTTTATTTGAGAGTCAAATAAATCGTGATGAAAGGGGTATATTTTGCATACCAAGAAGGAAATAGTCTTAACATGTTTTTGCAACACACCTTATGTTAATTAAATACATTATATTAAAAGTCGAACGTCGGCGTAATTTGCATATATATTACCAGAGAGCTATAATTCCAAACTCGAGGTTATATTCGACTGCGAATTCTTGTTATTTTATCGTGACATTGAAATCGCGAGAAGTGAACGACTTCTTTGTAAGCAAGACATCCTTGATATAAGATTAAATTAATTTTTTATTTAAAAGTCAAATAAATCGTGATGCAAGGTGGTATAATTTGCATACCAATAAGAAAATATACGGCATACCTGTCTTGGCATGTTTTTGCAAACACACCTTATGTTAATTAAATACATTATATTAAAAGTCGAATGTCGACGTGATTTACATATATATTACCAGATAAAAAACACGAGGTTATATTTGACTGCATGCAAATTCTTAGTATTTTATCGTGACATTGAAATTGCGAGAAGTGAACGACTTCTTTTTTACAAGATTTTACCTGCAAACGTTTAAAAATTTGACCTCCATCATATAACATTTCGTATATTTTCTTAATTTTATTTTCTACTTCGTACAAAACGCAGCTTATGAGGAGAGCTAAAACACTCTACCACTTGCGCGCGTTTGCCTAATATTAAAAAAATTCTTCACCGCGGCGTTTTAATTTTTAGCTTAACCTACCCAGAAAAATACGAACCAACACGTGAACTCCATTTTCTACACATACTACATTTTTTTAAAATTTAATATTTAATATTTAACGTCGGGAACGCTGCTAAAAAAATTTCTTAAGAAAATATCTCCACCCCAGCGCACGCGCACCACCCCACGACAAAAATCTAACGACCCCGCCGAACGCACACCCCAAAGACCTAACGACCCCCCGACGCAACAAATTTACACACAAAGACAATTTTGTTCTCAAAGCGGCGTATACATATCTTGCTGCACGTTTTGTTTCCCAAAGCGGCTTAGCTGTTCATATTGTTCTCGAATCGGCGTATACATATCTTGCTGTGGATTTCTGTTGCCAAAGCGGCTTAGCTACCCTACTGATATATTTTCACTGCGCGTCCCATGGATTAAATTTAGTGATAAATGATTTGAACAAGATTCCGAATATTCAAAATTCAGTAGGTACCATTAAAGAAGTAATTACTTTCTTTCGAGATAGTCCATTAAGACGTAGATATGTTTCTAATATTCCACTATTATGTGAAACACGCTGGTCCGCCAAATATAAATCAATGAGGTTGTTTGCGGAACATTTTGCAGATACTATGAACGCTCTGGAAAATTTAGCTCATAACCGTGAAATAAATGCTCAGACAAGAAATAGGGCCAGTCAACTTTTAAATTGCGTTTCTTCGTCGAAATTTATTCTTTGTCTGCATATTATGGCCAAATATTCTAGCAAATTGGAACCTGTTTGTAATGCACTGCAGTCTAACAGTATAAACTTATTTTCCGTTAAACAGCACATAGATGAACTACTCAAACTTTTTAAGACACACCGTAGTGATCCTGAACAATATTTTAAAGAGGTTTATAAAAAAAGTGTTGAACATGCCCATGGTTTTGGATTGGAAATTACATTACCACGTATTGCACCAAGACAACCTCATAGGTCTAATTATCATATGAGTAGTGTTGAAGATTACTTTCGAGTAAGCCTTTTTATTCCTTATTTGGATTCTGTTATACAGTCTATTTCCACAAGGTTTTCTGAAGATGCTACAACTTCTTTTTACTCTCTGGATTACATCCAAATAACTTAAAAGACAACAATATAAAAAGAGCATTGTTAAATAAAAAAGAAGAAATAGCCAGAAGTTACAACATTGCTAACTTTTCAGAACAGTTGCAAACGTGGGTTGAATTTTGGCAAAATAGAGAGATTCAACAAGATACAGACTTTGTACATTTGCTTGATAATGAAGTTTCTTTTTTTCCGGCCATCAAAACTGCGCTGAATATTTTTTTGGCATTACCTCCAACTACTGCAACAATAGAAAGGTCATTTAGTACGCTAAAGCGGGTAAAATCGTGGCTTAGATCAAGCATATCAAGGGATAGATTATCAGGTTTATGCATGCTTAGTGTACATAAGGACATGGTAGGTAGGGAGAAACAAGCATTTATAAATGAAGTCCTAAATAGATTTGGTCAAGACCGAAGAAGATTGATATTTTTATTCAAAAATGATGATGATTAATAAAACGCGAGAACAGTTCTATTCAGCAGTGCCAGTTATAATAGTTTGTTGTACCCTTCTTAGTTCTTAGTCATGTTTGTTTGTGCAACAAATATTAAAGACACTATTTAAAGTGCGGGTCAGATATTTATTTACTATTAATTAATATCTGTGGTTTGTGGCCATTTGATTGACAATGTGGCTTTTCTGTTTCCGTTAAATATGGTTGTGTCGTGTCTGTATTTTTACATTTTCTTACGGGCAGCTTATTACGTGTATTGGAATAAGTCCATTCAATTTTCAATTAGTGTGTGTTAATGTAAAATCCAATCTTTTCCATTTGCTACCCTGTGCATCATCAAGCCAAAAGAATTGATAGCCTGCTGCACCAGCAATTTACCAGATTGGTAAGTAACTTTACACTATGAAAATTCGATTAATTAATTAATTAAATTATAATAAAAAAAAATGTCTTTGAACACAGTAGTTGCGTTTTTTTAAATGTAGCACGACCTTTTGTGCCTTTCCCATCTTGCGTTTCTTGGCTTCCTAGGTAGCAGCAATCCTTAACCTCTTATAAGTTCTCGTTACCTATTTGTATTCTAATTTTTAATTTATTTTCCCCTCCTTTGCAGACTAGAACTTTAGTTTCATTTTTGTTAATTTTTATACCGTATCTCTTTGTTAGAACTGGTTCCATTTCATTATGAGCAGCTTCAAACTCTTCCTTGCTAGATGCTAATACCGCTATATAATCTGCAAATCTAAGCATATCAATCTTTTGTCCCTGCATAATAATTCCAACTATCTTCCTGCATTTGACAGTATTCATTGCTTCTTCGACAAGTTAAAAATTATTGGCGAAAAGGCACATCTCTGTCTCACCCCTTTCCCAATATTTACTTCTCTACGTTCCTGCTTTAATTCTATTACCGCTGTTTGCTCTTTGTATAAGTTATGTACCATTTGTCTATCCCTAAAATTCATTCCAATCTTTTTGAGTATGTAAATAAAATGTAAATATTGAAAAACAGTTGCTTCTTCTCCATAAAAAATGTTAATAAACTGATATGTGTAAAACTATTCAAGGTCATCAAAATTCTTGGCAATTTTTTACTTATTTTTAAGTTTTATAAATTGATCAATAAATTGTTGTGTGTAAAGCAGATATTAGATTACTAGATATCATAATAGTACCTTCTGGAAATTATGTGTCCTACGCGTAACCCTCAAACGAATACTCTATTTTCTTTCATCTTATTATTAAAACCACATTAGTAGCGGTTAGGTTAATAAACTAACGACTTTAGTCGCTGTTGCAGCTATAAGCAAATCAATAGTATTACCAGCAACCTAAAACGTCGCTGTGATAAATCATCAGTTTTAAAATATCGCTCATATCTTCTTGTAATTCCAATAACAATTTAGTAAGACTTGTTTCTCATCTAGAGCTATTCTGATCACAATTATCCTACGGTTCTTATTTAATACCTATGTGTCCTCATCTTGATTTTGTTGTTTTCAATGATTTATGTACATAACCTCTTTAATTGAAATTGTCGTACTGCGATACTACCTCAATGGCTGTTGTAAATATTGAGTTTCTTTAAACTAGGATTTTTAATTTTGACTATGAAAGCCTGTAGGTTATGTTTATGTCAAGGTGAAGATCATTGTATAGTTTCCATATTTGAGTATAAAGTTGAAGATTTGGCTTCTAAAATTCTAGAGTGTGTGGCTATTGATGTAAGTTTTTGTTACTAGTAGTGTTCTAAGAATTTGCAATAGATTGCTATTAAGAGTAGAATGAAAATTTGTTGTATAAAAGCCTCCTCATTATAATTTTTAAATGTCTAATGTATATATATATATATATATATATATATATATATATATATATAAAAAGTATGAAAGAATTTTGGATATTGGTCAGTTTTGAACTCGATAGCCATTTCAAGTGTGCAAACAAAGCTATAAAGTGTTGTGAAAATATTTCATGCTTAACAAAAATGCATTTCGGTCATGACGATTTTCAATTTGCTCTATAAATATTACAATATTAAACTAAAGGTATTCAGAATGTTATACATACCAAATTTCTTTAATTAGATGGAATAATGAAATGGTAACTCTGTATTTTTATAGTCGGTTAGCTAAATATATAACAACCTAAAATATTTATATATTTAATACTTAGCTTATAGTTGTAATTTTGATCATTGCTTCCTGTTTATAACTGACATAAATCAAAAACTTGACAATGTCAGATATGATTGACAAAAATGCCAAACGTAATTGAAACTTAGGTTGATGAATCGTTGTGTACATGATTTAGATTTGTAAATTTTCCAATTGTCGTCATCGGTCTCAGTGGCATAATTGGAAAACGCATGGTCCTAGAAAGACTAAGATACAGGTTCAAGTCCTGTCCAAGACCTTATATTTTCCATCTTTCAATTACTAGCTCGATTTGAAATGATCATTTGTTTTTGCATAAAAATCTAAGTTATTATTTCATCTTATTCACTGTAATACGCTAGTATTTATCAACTTACCTTGTGTAATTAACTCTCCAAAATATTTATATATTTAATGCTTGGCTTATAGCCTTAATTCTGAGCGTTGCTTCCTATCTATAACTGACATAAGTCAAAAACTTGACAATGTCAGATATGATTGACAAAATGCGAAACACAATTGAATGTTAGGTTGATGTATTGTTGTGTACATGATTTAGATTTGTAAATTTTCCAATTGTCGCCATCGGTCTCGTGGCGAATTGGAAAATGCATGGTCCTAAAAGGCTAAGATATAGGCTCAAGTCGTACAAGACCTTATATTTTCCATCTTTCAATTACTAGCTTGGTTTTAAATGATCATTTTGGTCGTTACATAAAAGTCTAAGTTATTATTTCATCTCGCCAGATTTATAAACGACCAATTGCCTGCTGATCGCCACCTCTGTGCCTCTTAAATAATTTTAAAATTAACACAATTAAATTTATGTTCCGACTAGCTCAGTGATACCCACTCGCTTCTAACACTCCATATACCTGAATAATATTAAATAAAACACGCTCGTTCTATTGTAGAACCATAAGCAAGACTGACTTTTATTTAATAGTTAATTACAGGTTAACTACGTTTCATCTTCAAGAGATGGCACATACATTATTTGCTAATGAGTTGAAATCTGCATTTGTTAGTAAATATAATCGCCGATACACTGACGATATGAAACAGTTGTGTTTAAGTTGGTATTACTCTTCTCCTAGAGGATACAGAAAAGCTGCTGTAGCATTGAATTTACCAACTCCACGAAGCATTAGAAATTGGCAGTCTTCTTTAGAAATGCAACCAGGCATCAATAAGGCTGTGCTTTTTCAATTAGAAACTATCTCAATAACAGTAAGCATAGTTATGAAAAATTCTGTTCGCTGTTATTTGACGAAATAGGTATCAAAGAAGAAATTCATTATGATACAGCCAAAGACATAGTTATTGGTGTTGCGGATGATGGATGCATTCGGACAAATGAACGGGCGAAATCCGTTCTTGTGTGTATGGCAACTGGAATTGCACATCAGTGGAAGCATGCTGTTGGTTACTGGTTTTTAAGCAGTAAGCACTCTTCAATTCACATTGAGAACATAGTTTCACATTGTCTTAATGCTGCAGAAGAAGTGGGCTTAGTAGTAAAAGCCATTATATGTGATCAGGGTCCACTAAACCAGAAACTTGCCAGGGAATTGAAAATTTCTAAAGAACAACCTTATTTTTGGCAAAATGAAAAAAAAATTTTTAAAAATCATTGAAGTAGTGCATAACGACAATTTTAATACGTTACTACAGAGTAACTCATTGACATCAGATTTTATTTGTGTTATTCGTAGTTTGGGTATTGAACCTAACTTTACTTTGTGTTCTGAGAATTCATTTATGCTCTTTTTGACAACATATCTGAAAATGAGGCACCGGTGGGGATGTCGATTAGAAAATAGGCATAGGTCTACTACAATGTGTAGCAACAATCAAAAATTAAAAACGTTTGCCACAAATAATAAATCATCATGCTTAGGAGTAGAGGTGGGTGATTTTAAAAATAAGCATCGATTTTTGATAGCTGGAAAACTATTAACTTTGATTAATCGATAGTTATAAATAAAAATATTGTTAATTGATAGTTATAGACTATAAATGTGTTTTTGAAAATTACACGGAATTATTAGCAAAAACATTCTTATAACTTTTGCTCTAAATTCAACAGTAATGGTTCTAGTTTAGAGATCTTCTTAAATAGTGACTACTCAAAGATTTATTAATGTAAATTCAAATTTACCGCTTGTTTTAAGTTTAAATTTGCCGCAAAATAACCGGTCACTTCTTTAAACATGTTTTGTAGCGCCCTCTCAACGGGTCAAATGTTAACTTAACATTGTAAAAGCTGGTCGTTTTAATACATAGGTCCCTTATGCACGTTTCCTATCTTCTTCTTATTAATCTATGGATTTATGTACATAACCTCTTTAATTGAAATTGTCGTACTGCGATACTACCTCAATGGCTGTTGTAAATATTGAGTTTCTTTAAACTAGGATTTTTAATTTTGACTATGAAAGCCTGTAGGTTATGTTTATGTCAAGGTGAAGATCATTGTATAGTTTCCATATTTGAGTATAAAGTTGAAGATTTGGCTTCTAAAATTCTAGAGTGTGTGGCTATTGATGTAAGTTTTTTGTTACTAGTAGTGTTCTAAGAATTTGCAATAGATTGCTATTAAGAGTAGAATGAAAATTTGTTGTATAAAAGCCTCCTCATTATAATTTTTTAAATGTCTAATGTAATATATATATATATATATATATATATATATATATATATATATAAAAAGTATGAAAGAATTTTTGGATATTGGTCAGTTTTGAACTCGATAGCCATTTCAAGTGTGCAAACAAAGCTATAAAGTGTTGTGAAAATATTTCATGTTTAACAAAAAATGCATTTCGGTCATGACGATTTTCAATTTGCTCTATAAATATTACAATATTAAACTAAAGGTATTCAGAATGTTATACATACCAAATTTCTTTAATTAGATGGAATAATGAAATGGTAACTCTGTATTTTTATAGTCGGTTAGCTAAATATATAACAACCTAAAATATTTATATATTTAATACTTAGCTTATAGTTGTAATTTTGATCATTGCTTCCTGTTTATAACTGACATAAATCAAAAACTTGACAATGTCAGATATGATTGACAAAAATGCCAAACGTAATTGAAACTTAGGTTGATGAATCGTTGTGTACATGATTTAGATTTGTAAATTTTCCAATTGTCGTCATCGGTCTCAGTGGCATAATTGGAAAACGCATGGTCCTAGAAAGACTAAGATACAGGTTCAAGTCCTGTCCAAGACCTTATATTTTCCATCTTTCAATTACTAGCTCGATTTGAAATGATCATTTGTTTTTGCATAAAAATCTAAGTTATTATTTCATCTTATTCACTGTAATACGCTAGTATTTATCAACTTACCTTGTGTAATTAACTCTCCAAAATATTTATATATTTAATGCTTGGCTTATAGCCTTAATTCTGAGCGTTGCTTCCTATCTATAACTGACATAAGTCAAAAACTTGACAATGTCAGATATGATTGACAAAAATGCGAAACACAATTGAATGTTAGGTTGATGTATTGTTGTGTACATGATTTAGATTTGTAAATTTTCCAATTGTCGTCATCGGTCTCGGTGGCGTAATTGGAAAATGCATGGTCCTAAAAGGCTAAGATATAGGCTCAAGTCGTGTACAAGACCTTATATTTTCCATCTTTCAATTACTAGCTTGGTTTTAAATGATCATTTTGGTCGTTACATAAAAGTCTAAGTTATTATTTCATCTCGCCAGATTTATAAACGACCAATTGCCTGCTGATCGCCACCTCTCTGTGCCTCTTAAATAATTTTAAAATTAACACAATTAAATTTATGTTCCGACTAGCTCAGTGATACCCACTCGCTTCTAACACTCCATATACCTGAATAATATTAAATAAAACACGTTCGTTCTATTGTAGAACCATAAGCAGACTGACTTTTATTTAATAGTTAATTACAGGTTAACTACGTTTCATCTTACTAAAGGTAGATGGCGTGACATGGCAAATATTTTGATATATTTCAACATCTCCACTATATCAAAAAATTTTGCAAACAATACCTAAATTATTTACAATTTTATTATGTTTCACAGAACACAAAGCTTTAGTAAGTATGTCAGCTGGCATCTCAGCTGTCTGCAAATATGCAAGTTTGACTAAATCATTAGCAATGGCCTCTCTATAAAATGATGGCGTACATCAATGTGCTTTGACCTTTTATGAGATACTGGATTCATAGACAATCTTTGCGCACTTTGGTTATCATTATACAATGTAATGGCCCATTTAGTTTTAGTTAATTCACAAAGTAAATTACTTAAATAGATAGCCTCCTTCGATGCTCCACAAATGGCCTCAGTACTGGACAGAGCAACTGTCTTTTGTTTATTGCTCTCCAACAAAATTACAGTGCCGGACAGTTTAAAACAAAATCCTGTATATGATTTTCTATCATGAATATTGCTAGCCCAATCGGCATCTACAAAACCTTCTAACTCTGCATTTCCCTTTTCGAACTTCAAACAATAACTTGTCTACTCCTTGGTACACCTATCTGTAAGGGAGTAAAAAATATATCTAATACCTCGGGACTGCTGCACTGGCTGCAAACTCCGTCTCCCTAAGTATGGCAGAATCTAAACAAAACACTAATTTTGCTTACAAAAAAAACATAGCCTAAGCTATAATAATTTAAGAGCATAAAACGTCTAATAACTTCTTCAGGGGTGGGATGACCTGTATAACTTAACACAGTAGTGTACCATTTAATGCACTAAGTCACAAACACACCAGTTCAATAAATAAACAATTGGAAGGCAAAGTATTTCTAATGTTTTCGTAATATATGTACAAGAAAAGGTATGTACAAATAAGCATGATTCGCCATAATTCCTTAAGAAAAGATTCAAGCAGCAAAACTATATACAACTGACTTAAACTTTCATAAGTCAAAATTTTATATACAATTAATGGAAAAAATTTAATTACGTTAAATTATTTACAATTAATTTAAATGCGCCGATAAGTGTCTGAGCTCATAACCTCATCAGTGTTACACTGTTTGTTAATACAAAATATTTATACAAAGCACTTTATGTAAAGTTGCTATATTTTCAAAGTGAAATTCAATTTAGGTAACGGTCATTATAGTTCAAATTTAATTTCAAGTAAATGTGGACTGATACCGGTATTAAAATTATCTAGCAGGCATCAGGTAACTTACTAACAATTTTAAAATAGAATTAATTTAGAACGTCCAGGAATGTTTACAACATCATGGGGTAAGTTACGTATAAAGATTATTGTAGTTTACACTTTTGTTTAGATAAATTATGTTCCAAACCCGATCAGATAAGAAAGTCATAAATACCTAATTACATGATTTGTAGGCAAACCAATATCATCTGCCTGCAACCAGCCAAACCTAACCGCCAGCTGCGTCCTTGACTCGACTTGACCCTTGCAATGACCATGGAATTATGAAGTATCAGCAACCTTTGCTCTCCAAACTCGCACTTGTAGATTCTTCACCTGTTATTTGTTTAAATTCGAATGGTACAGCTTCCTATGAATTTCCTTTTACTCAAATCCAAATTTATGCCAACGCCATTAGATAACTGGGAAACCTCTTTCGTTCAAGACGGTACCTTAGTCATCTAATTTTTAAAATAACTACAGTTATTTGTTTCAGCCGTAACTGACAGCTAAAATTTGTAATACTTCATTAGCAAAATTTTATTTAAAAGAAATCTCACCTACCACTAGCCTGCTGTAAGTTTCGTTAGGTAAAACTTTTTAAATCAAACTCGCTTCTTTGCAAAAATTCTTCCTAAGAAACAGATTTCTCGAATCACCATCGTGCTTGCAAGTTCAAATCAACAAGAACCAGAAAACCGAGATGACCTAGAGTGTCGCCGTCGGATCTCGAATTCCTACTCCGTTCTAATTTGTTCTACCCGCAATAGAACTGTATACTACCATAGATGTATACGCTACGTAATTATGATTGCCTACCTATAATGATATTAGCAGGATTTTACACTGCTACAAACTTTTAGTTAACTGTAAATATCTCAAAATTCTTTTTGCATATTCCCAATGTGTTCTACTATAACAATTATTGAATTGATTAAGAAAACTAACACTATATGCGATATCTGGTCTAGTCAGAACCGCCAAATACATTAAACCTCCTATCAACTGTTGATACGGAACATCAACCTCTTGAATAACCGAAGTTTCTAAATTCATATTTGTTTCCATAGGTGTTGACGCAGTTTTACACTCAAGCATATTAAATCTTTTTAGCAATTGATTAACATAATGCTCCTGATCTAAAGTTATAATGCCCCTAACTTTATCAATGTTTATCCTCATTCCTAGACATTGTTTAGCCTCACCTAAATCTTTTATTTTAAACTTTGCACCTAATTGAACCTTCAGAAATTCAGTTTCAGCTTTGTTATTAGAAAAAATAAAAAAATCATCAACATACAAAGCCATTACTGTTAGCAACTTTCCATGATTTTCATTTTTAAAATACAAACAATGCTCTAACCTTGATTTTTTGTATCCTAGACTAGTTAGTGTTTCATCAACTCGTTTATTCCAGGCCCTAGATGACTGTTTGAGTCCATAAATAGCCGTATTCAATTTTAAAATTTTGCTTTCATTCCCTGGATCAATAAAACCCTCTGGTTGTTACATATAAACAATATTTTCTAAAAAAACCATTCAAAAAAGCAGTTTTCACATCTATGTGTGTTATATCTAAATCTAATTGAACTGACAATGCAATTAATAACCTTAACGTTGAGTGCCTGACTACAGGTGAAAAAGTTTCTTTAAAATCAATACCTGGCTTTTGCGTATAACCTTTCGCAACCAATCGAGCTCTGTAACTCACCTAGTTTTCACTATTAATTTTAGTTTTGAACACCCATTTACACTCTACTACTGTTCCTTTCTCAGGTAAATCTTCTAATTCCCATGCATTATTTTCCTTAAATGGTTCCATTTCTTCCAACATTGCTCGTTTCCACATTTCCTTGTCTGGTCTAGACAACGCATCTGAAACATCTATTGGATCCATATCCAAATTTCTCATATCTGCACATATATAAGTCACAAAGTCCTCCATTACTTTAGGCTTGGGTTCCCTTTTACTTTTTCGTATTACTGCTACAACATCTTTCCGATCGGGAATATAATCTTCGTCATCTAATTCTTCCAATGATTCAGTATCACATTTTTCCAAATTACCAAAAAACAATTGCTTTTCTTCATCCTCAGAATTAGAGCAATCAGTCCCCACTGATTCTATTACCTCTGACTTAGATTCCACGTTGGACACAATGCTAACATCGTTGGTGTTTACACTTTCCATAATAACGATATCTCTGCTAGTTGTAACGGAATTATTACTTGGGTCATATACCCTGTAACCTTTGGTAACGTCACTGTAACCCACAAAAATCAATTTTTTTGCCTTTTTGTCCCACTTTAATCTTCTTGCCTTTGGAACATGTACCATGACTGTACTTCCGAATATTTTTAAATGACTTACATCCGGTTTTCTACCTGTCCAAACCTCAAATGGAGTTCTATCGTGTAGTCCTGATGCTATAGATCTGTTTTTCAAATAAACAGCAGTACTCACCGCTTCTGTCCAAAACATTTTTTCTAAATCCGCATCAAATAATAAACACCTTGCCTTTTCAACTAAACTACGGTTTAGTCTTTCTGCTAACCCATTCTCTTCTGGAGTATAAGGATTAGTTTTCTGGTGAATAATACCACAGATTCATAAGAATTTTTCAAAAATTTCACCGCAAAATTCACCACCACTATCCGTTCGTAGAATTTTTATTTTGCAACCAATCTGATTTTCAGCAAAACTTTTAAATTCTTTGAAGTAATTAAAAACTTCATCCTTAGTTTTCAAGAAAAGTCATACGACTAAAATCATCCTGAAATGTTAAGAAATATTTTGAACGACCTATCGAACTAACTTCCATTGGACCTGCTAAATCTGCATGAATAGTTTCTAATAAAGCTTTAGCTCTTGTACCTTCACGTGGAAATGGCAACCTGAATTGTTTACCTTCACAACATACCATGCAATTGTGTTTTCCTGGTTTTATTTTGCCAGTACAAACAATTCCTTCTACTATGCCACTTTTCATTTTATTTAAATCGCTATAATTTATGTGTCCAAATCTGCGATGCCATGTGTCCACTGTAACATTTGCTGACGTAGCTAGTAAACACTGCTTCAAGTTTTTAGTATTTAATTTGTATACATTTGCACATAAATCCGCTGTAGCAACTAGTTCGTTAAGCTTGTTATAAATTTTACAACCGTTTGCTTCAAAGCTCACTTTATTACTATTACGTATTAACTGACTTACTGATAACAAATTTGTTGTTAAATCCGGAACATGCTAAACATTTGTAACAGTTATATTAAAATCTTGATTGTTAGCACAAGTTGTGATATTTATTTCACCTTTACAAGACACTGGAATTTTCATTTTATTATCAACCATAATTTCTTGCAAATCTTTCCGCTCTGAAACATTAATCATCCAATGCCTTTCCGCGGTTAAATGAAAACTTGCTTCGGAATCAACATACCAATCATTTTTATTAAATTGTCCTGATAAAAATACTGCAGTAAACGCGTTAGACGCTTTTGGTATAGAACCACTATTTTTATTATCCAAAAACACGTTAGATGTGCCATTCATTGGACATTTATTCTTGAAATGACCGCTTTGTTTACATCTGTAACATTTAACATCCTTTCTGACAGCTTTCTTTGGATTATTGTTTGTGTTGTGTTTGTTGCTATGGCAACCTGTCATTTTTCCAGCAAAAGCACCACCTGTTTTACCGACATCAACTTCGATGTCCATCAACTTGGTTTTAATAGCATCTGCTGTTATCGCAATACCAGAATGCTCAATCGCCATTATCATTGGTGAAAATTAATGAAAAAACGGACATAAATAAATTAAGTACAATCTATCACAACCTAATTAAACAAGAAAGTATAATAGCTAATAAAGCAGTTGATTAGATGCGTGAATTTTGGGCGCATGTGGACTACGTGTTGTGTACATGTATGTATATGTGTGGGGTGTGGTGGGAGTGTGTATGTATAAATATGTGGTCAACGCTGTATGTAGTTGATATATATATATATATATATATATATATATATATATTGTATATGTTGTACATAACGTACGAGTATATATTGGTGTATATGGATAAGTATGTGTAGTAATATAGATATCATACAAGAGCGCGTAAATATAAATTATACGGCAACGAAAATGAGCTATATAAGCAATAAATAAATAAAGTAATCACGTTCGTCCTGCGTCACTAGTAATTGTATATACAGTCTTAAAATATGTAGATAACCAAAATTAATAGCTAATTAGACTAACAGCTGAGTAGAAGATAAATTTATTCCAGTTGTATATATGTTTTAATCAATGGACCCCATTTAAAACTTTATTTCCCTTTACAGATTTTCCTTCAATCTCGACCACCTACTTACGAGCTGCTTTACCAAACAAAATCAACTCTTCTTCTAAACTCTATAATGTCAATATTCAATCTAACTAATTTCAATGCCCCACGTTGGTTGTGCCATATATATACCTTACCTGTACTCTTATTTATTATTATTATTATTATTATTATTATTATTATTATATATATATATATTAAAATTATTTATAAAGCATACCAACAAAATTTGGAGGTATATGTTTAATAATAACAGCTTGAACGATTGTAGGTTAATTCTAACTGATGGTTGTTTGAATACAATATCCTTACTGTAAATAAAGATTTTGGATTTATTGACCTCTGAACATGGTATCCATGATGAACACTACAGTTCACCGACCTGAAAATAAATTATCAAGCCAAGCTTTACTTTTATTAATTGATTATGAATAAATGTTTTTGTGTTCAGAGTAACTTGTTATGTTGTATCAGTTTCACCTACCCTTGTGTGTGTGTGTGCGCGCGCGTGTGTGTGTGTGCGTGCGTGCGTGCGTGTATATAATGTATAATGTGTATATAGGGAATCCGGAAAAATAGAAATGTCTGTAAATTCATGTAAAATACGAGCAACTTTTATTCATTAAAGTGCCATGCAAAAACGCAAATTGCGCGTGTATAAATAATCATCATGTATTATATAAGCGTATTGTAAATAAATAGCAAGTAACGCAAGTTATAAAAATAATTAATTGTAAGATACCGTAAAACGTATTTCAATTCTAACGCAAATCGATGCATATCAAAATATTCTTTCATTTGCTGTAAGTGGCATAAGAAACTACAATCAACGTGTATTTAAAACCCCAAAATTAATAAATAATTTTGTGTACTGAAACGTGAAAACAAATAGTTTATATAAAACACAACCCCTTTTGCATTAAAAAGCAATTAAAGTTTAAATTAATTACCCTGTGAATTACACAAATGTATTTTAAATAGAGAAGTTTCTGGAATATACTAGATTGGGAAGGAAGTGTCGGGAGAATACGTCAAATTTGTATAAACTCATTAATAAATAAACATTTTATTCCTAGATGCGGCAGGAAACGTAGAACACATAAAAATCCTAGAAATATCAGATATGATCTTTTAGCATTAGTATGCGACGCCGCAATAATAGTGTATGTGAAATAATGACAAATAGTGCGTCAGGAGTAACTGGAACCAGATAATTAGGTAATAAAACGCCATAAATTTAGACACTAATTGGTTTTTCCAAGAATCTTACATCATAATGTTCCACATTTTTCTACTAGCTTCTGGAAACAGATAAATTTAATGTTCCACATTTTTCTACTAGCTTCTGGAAACAGATAAATTGAATATATAAGGTAGCGTTTATTAAAAGAAGCCATTCGATTTCATTCATTAATTTGATTCGATTCATTCGAGCACGAAATGTTATTTTAAATAAGGAGCAGTTGCTATGCGGAAATAGTATTTGAGTATGCAGGAAGCATATTGTAATTTAATAGTGTCGAGGTTGCAATGAATAATTACAATGCTATGATTAATATAGAAGTGATGTTTTTTTAAACGTAACTTACAACAAAAAAAATGGTGGATATTAAAAATGTACTTTAAATTTTAGCACCCTTAAAATTTTGTTTCAGTTGTTATACTTCATTTCATGTTTTTAAATTAAATTTTGTTTTTTATTTTAGATAAGCAGCTATGATGAATTACCAAAATGTATATGTAGTGATTGTATTAAACAAGTTTTACTGTGGGAAAACTTTAGGAATATTTGTCAGAAGTCAAATGAAATATTACTTAGTGGGTTGGAACTGAATTGTAAGGAACTTAATGAAGACATAAAGAACTTGGATTTTATCGAGGTAGTTAAGGAAGAATTGCATACCGATCAAACTAAATCTAATGAAGAATCTGACGAAGACAATCTGTATATTGATTTAGACGGATATGAAAATGGAAAACTCGAATCTGAGTATTATTCGGTCTGTTAGTTAAGAAAAGTTACAAAGTGGTTACATTATCAATTTTTAGGACTTACCTAATGAGACTTTTGTTAAAGAAATGCTATTTTATGAATGCGAGATTTGCCACTTGTATTTTGATAACTGCTTTGAGTTCTTAGATCATCAGTATAAACATAAAGGGAAGGATATTTTTAAATGCGACAAGTGCCCAGAGGTAGGTATTGTCTTATTTGGCAGGTATAAAAAAATGTGCTATTTAAAATCCCGAAATACAAAAAATTTAATAAAATTTGCTAGGCATGACAGCTCTTTTTTTATGTTTAAACTATAACATTATTCCTTCTTCTTAAGCCAGCTTTTGAATGTGTGGTATAATCGTAGAATCTTTCTATTTCAGACATTTAGTACCAGGCAAGAGATCGTATTTCATGATCGAACACACAAAATTCCATGTCCACGTTGTGGTGTATTAATTCTACGACCTAGTATGAAATTGCATTTAGTGAAACATGCTGGTAGACATAAGTAAGTACAGCAAAATAAACAAATTTGTTCTTGGATTTTATTTTAGATGTTCACAATGTGGATCTACATGCAATTCGAAAGCAGCATTAAAGCAACACATAATTACTGTGCACACCAATATTAAAGAACATGTTTGTGAAGTATGTGGCAAACGTTTTTCATCAATATCTGCTATGCGGGTTCATAATAAGATCCATAGTGATGATAGATCGTATCCGTGCAAAAAGTGTTCTTATGCCGGACGAACTGCTTCTGCTCTTTATATTCACATGTCAACTCATGCAAATGATTTCTGTATCTGTGACAGGTGCAGTAAAGTTTTTAAAAGTAATCGCAACTTAAATGATCACATGAGAAGAGCTCACAGTGAAATAAAAAAACATTCATGTATTTACTGTGGGAAAAGCTTTGTGGATAAATATATGTTAAAAGTTCATATCCGTTGGCATACTAATATAAGACCTTACAAATGCACAGTTTGTTCTAAAGCTTTTATACGATCAGATGGATTAAAAGAGCATATGCTCCGACATGCTAGTAGAGAAAAAATTGAATGTTTTAAATGTTTAAGAAGATTTACGACTAAGCAAGGAGTATTCAGACATAATTGTCTAGCAGTTAAAGAGTAATCATTAAATATAATTGTATAGCAACTGTTACTGTGAGTATTTGTATGATATTAAGTATGCATAACAGGGGCAGGCAACTAGCAAATGAACCATGAGGGTATACAGAGTGAAAACTTTAACTAGAACTAATTCTGTAACTTAGTAAATAAAGGTTTGTTGCAAAATTCCTGAGACATGTAAATTTTTATTTTCAATGGTGCATATAACAAAGAGGTTTGTTTATTTTTTTTTTCATTATCTTGGGAGTTGCAACTACCCCCATTTTTTTTTTAAACAGAGGTAGGTTGATTATTTTTTTATCTTAAAGCTGTTTTTGTTACATTTCATAAGCATCGTGTTGTAAAAAAAGATAAAATAAAGATATGTTCTCTTAAACCACTTTAATGTACCATTTGTTTCTTACGTGATAAGCCACGGTAACAATTTCATACCTTATCATACTAGCTCGATAGTTTGTTGGCCAATTTGCACTGAATGTAATTGATTTGTTAATACTTGTTTGCATTTCAACATGTAAATTAAAAACCAAAAGTAGGAAATTGGCGTATTTAACCGAACTGTATGATATCAAAATTTTAATGATGATCGGATATGGGGACAGAAGTCGAACACCAAGCTGAAGTCGCTTGTTTGTTTGCTGAAGTTCATCCAGAATTGCCTCCAATTACTCGAAGTAGGATTAGCAAAATCAAAACTCGATATCAGAAGTTGGGACACGTGATGGATGCTCCTTGACAAAGAAGCCTTGTTGAACATGTTGTTGAAAGTTGAAAAAAATCTCGTTGCTTCTGCTAAGCAAATAGCTTGTGTTCATGGCACCAGTCACACAAGCATTTTAAAAATTATGAAAGAAGCCCAAAAGCACCCATGTAAAACCTGCATGATCTTAACTAAAATGATCCTGATCATAGATTCGAATTTTGTGAACGAATTATGGCTTCTATCACTGGTGGGCAAATTGGTTTTGAATGGGTGCTTTTTTCTGATAAAGTTACGTTTGCCTTAGATAGGCACGTCGATCGACACAAGTCTCGTTATTGAACTGCGGATGCATGAATGCCATACTCGAAAACCTCGAAAACAAATGTCTCGGCTAGAATTATCGGGGATCGTATAATAGGTCCTGTCCATACTCGAAAACCTCAAAGACTAATGTGTCGGCTAGAATTATCGGGGATTGTATAGTAGGTCCTGTATTTTTCAATGTAAATGTAACTGGATAAAAATACCTAACTAAGCTCCAAGATGAACTGGTTCCTGCTTTAGCAGTTTATTCCCAAATAATTTGGATTCCGACTTATTTCACCAACGGGGCACCACCACAGTTTGCTCAACATGTACGGATCTTTCTCAGTGAATAGTTTTGAAATAGGTGTATTGGAAGAACGGGCCCAATTGAGTGGTCAGCAAGATCACTTGATCTTATCCCATTAGAGTTTTTTAATGGGGATCTACATCCCCATGCTTCAACTAAGAATCAGAGATGAAATTAGGCAAGTAATGCCAGAACTGGTACTAAATATTTGGAATGCTTTTTATTATAGATTAAGGTATTATCAGCAACAAGGTTCAGGGCATTTTGAATAATTTTTGCATTAAAGTAGGTAGTTATACAAGGCGGGTTACAGAGCCAACCACGCACCGGTGTTCGGAATCCGCCCTGCTGTGACCAACTGTAATATATCTTATAGCTTGCAAAAGGCTAAGGATTCGGTCCAAGGGCTCCGTTGGATGGCTATTTGTTTCAAAGATAATGGATAAATAAATAATGGGGCATTGAGGCCCTGAAACACAAGGTTTTGTCCCAAAATTTTAAATAAAGGTGCATATGGTGAAGAATTTAAATGTAACGTACTTATCATATATAACTTTTAGCTTGTGGGGGGCGCAGCACTAGGGCTTTTGATGTTGGTGTGGTTAACGTTCCATTGACAGGTGCTGAACGGGGTTGTGCCACATTTGGCCAACTAAATAGTTGAGAATGGAGGTTTAGGTTAGTGTAAAAGTATTAAAAATAAGCAACTATTAATGTGAAATTCAAATGAGTCATGACATAATCATCATATAACTTTTAGCTCGGAGGCTCTGCAGTATTAGGGCTTCGCCCCCAATAACCTCTTTCAAGGATCATTTTTATATTAAATAAACAGCATGTAATGTTTAAAATGTGGAAAGCAAGTAAAATAGACTTACAGTTTTGGTAATCATTCTTGAATTAGAAACAAGGAATGTTAAAAGTTAAAAAGAGCACACCTTAATACATTCACTGCGCACAACGCACACGTTCATCTTGTGCTACCTGACATGCCCCCACCGCACCAGGCGCGTTTGATACAGCTTGAAGTTCTGCTGTAGATTTTATAGTGGAGTACGGCTGGAACGATATCCTAAAACACTAGGGCATGCCGGTAGTGTCTATTCTTTGCAAAGTGATAGTTGATTTAAGTCAAATTAGAAATTACGCACTTTTACACGCGATTGTTTGAAATACATATTTGTGTTTCACATTTTGTAGTGGTAAGTATTATGTTATAATTTTTTCATGCTAATAAAGGTATTATAATAAGAATGTAGATCTTATATAAATGTAATTTAGATTTAACCACACATTATGACCGCACTAGATGTATTGGGTCATGCAGTATTCACTTATATATTTTTTTTGTTACAGGTGGTTATGGATTCAAGATCTGGGCCTTCTAAAGAACTTGATCCTCCTAAAAAAAGAGCGAAATATGATCAGTATTGGCAAAAATCCCTTACAGATGCCGAGCTTCAAGAATATTTAGAAGATGATGTGGAAATAGATCCATTCGTAAACGACAGTGATGACGACGATCCTGACTATGATAGTGATTTTGATGAGGAGGGGACTTCTCAAACACTTTCAGCTTTACCAGTCGTGCAATTCCTCCTGCTGTTAGCCAATGGTCATCCACTGAAGTTCCAACGAAAAACTTTCCGTTTACTGGTGTCCCAGGTATTTGTGTTAGTTAACGTTGGTGGAATAGAAGCAATCGATTATTTTCGTATAATTGCAACAGATGACTTTTTTGATTCCGTCTGCAAAAAAAGCTAACTCGCACGCAGTAGAGTTGCTTTCCAAAAGTGAAGGAGTTGTATCTAGAATCACTAGATGGAAAGAAGTAACTGTAGCTGAAATAAAAAATTTTTTTGGGTTGTTATTTCATATGGGAACTATTTGTACTAATCGATTGAATGATTATTGGAAAAAAGATTATTTATTTAGGTTATCAATATTTCCTTCATTTATGAGTCGCAATCGCTTTTTGCTGATTTTGAGAGCACTACATTTTGAAGATGAAGAAACGTGCACACAAATGGAAAAATACTTGCCCTTATAAATTTTTTCAACGAATCTATAGTGTTATGGCGTGGAAGGTTGAAATTCCGACAATACATAAAGGGGAAAAGGCACAAGTTTGGGGTTAAGCTATACGTTTTATGCGAACCTAATGGATTATCATTAAAAATAATTGTTTACTCTGGAGCCTCTGTTCCGAGTTGTCTGGTCCTCAACACACAGAAAAAGTTGTTTTATCTCTCCTGCAAAACAATCTTGGTGCTGGGCATTCCATTTATATGGATAACTATTACAACAGTGTAAAACTAGTAAGAGACTTGTTAGATGAGAAAACATATTACATGGAATTTGAGAACAAATAGAAAAAAGAACCCGCCCAGCGTGGTCTCAAAAAAATTAAAAAAAGGAGAGCTGGTGATGGAGTTTAGTACTGAGGGTACTGTGTAATCAAATGGAAAGATCGCAGGGAAATATTGGCAATTTCCAGCGAATTTACTGGAAAATTGGAAAGTGTTATTACTCAGCGTGGTCAGGAGAAAATGAAGCCACAACTAATACATGAGTATAAGAAATATATGTCAGGTGTTGACCACTGCGACCAAATGATGTTTTATCATTCTTGCGAACACAAAACCCTCATATGGTACACAAAATTGCCATCCATGTTTTCCAAATGATGCTGCTAGACTCTTTCTATTTGTATAAAAAAGAGTCGGAAGTCGCATTGATTATTACAATTTTAGATTAAAAGTGATTCGGAAACTCCTTGAAACACCAGCTTCGGAAATACAGCAGAGTCCACTGCCAAATAATGAGCAGCATTTTATAGAATATTGTCCCAAAGGAAAAGATTGAAAATCAAAAAGAAGAAGATGTCGAGTTTGTTGGACCAGTAAAAAACAACGTAAAGATTCAATTTTTTATTGCCCCTGGTGCCCCGATACTCTCTGATTTTACCTCACTCCTTGTTTTAAATTGTTTCACACAAACCAATTAGTATAAACTTTTTTTATGTGTTTTAGATCTTGTTTTTTAACTTTTATATAACTCTTTGTTTTTTATTACATTTTACTTATAATTTTGTTTAATTTTGAAGTGTGTTTAATAATTAGCTTGTTTACAAGGGCTTTGTGTTTTATATACAACAATAGAATAAAAAATAATGGCAATATAATCAGTTTTGGAACAAGACATGTGCACAACACACGTGTTTTCATTGCTCTATGCCCTCAACCCGCCTAGTGCGTTTTGCTTTTTTTTTTTTAAAAAAATTACAGATATTCAGTCTAGAGTCTATATGCAACCCAAATCAAACGTCCACTACACATTTTTTTAAAAAAGTTACGGTGGCATTTGGGCATTTGAGGGGCAGTGAATGTGTTAATGTTAATGTTTTATTTTTAAAAATTACATTTTTAATTGCCTTTTTGTGGAGTGACGGCCACAAATTCTTTATTAAATGTTCTTGTTTTTGCATTGTGGTCACCGCTAGAGTCCTATCAATTTAAAAAATTCGTTTAGTAATAAAAATTATGTATTAGTTTTTACTTACCTGGAATGCAGTGATTTTGTTCTTTCATGTAAATTAATGGATTCGCTACAGAAACAAAACGTTTTTTACACAGCTGACAATATTGCATACTATACATTTTTCTTATGTAAGTTAGATTTGCAAGTATAATCATTATGATGTCATTAACTATCTACACCACAACCGGAAACTACATCGTAGTTAACATTCTCGATTCCTTCCTAATCACAGCAATTCTATTCTAAAGTTTTGTTGTAACATTAGGTAAATGACGTAATTTAAAAACATTCGGCCAGCCAAGTGGGGACCCAATGAAACTTAATTTTAGTCGAAGTTACGCACAGAAAACATTCCTTTTTGTATACTTGTTTGGGGTAGTTTTAATTTTATCCAGTTTTATGTTTAAAATCCAAATCGATGTCAAAGTCTTCTAATTTCCTTTTTTTAAATTATACATCCATCTTACAGAAATTAATTCAATTACTAAAACACAATTATTATAACAAAGTGAATAATGTCATAAAACAAATTCATGTACTTTATAATTTTTTGATATTTTTAGTTGAGGTGTAGAAAATATCTTTGAATTTTTGAGTAATTCGTGCAGATCACTTGCAAAGGAGAGAATTTAAGTACGGGGTATGACATTATGAAACGTTAGGATATTACAAGAAGTCCATGCTAGCCAATAATTTGATACATATAGACAATCGAGATTTTCCAATTGCAACATGTACCGAAATTTGTTTCTATATATAAAGTCTGTGATTCTATAAACAACTTGATCCATTTCTTCATGTAATTCTTGCAGCTTGTGGCCATCTTAGTCGTGGCTTTCCAACTATCTCCTGCATACGAATCTTGTTGACTTGGTTGATATTCTCTTGCTGGTAATGGATGCAAACCTAATTCTCCCACACGCTGTTGTACAGTTGTGTCTACTTTTGGGAATATTTTACCATTATAGGTTGTAAAACCCTCTGCTTTAAATGATCCGAAAGGTTCTTGGTTGAGCTATAGACAATATTTAGCGGAACCTCTTTAGTGTGGTGTACGCCAATGTTATGAACCCCACCTTCCTTAGTTCGTCCATGTCATCTGCCATTTTGATAAATACGTTCTTAGAAAAACCTTTTAAATAGTATACCAATATAGTACTATCCCTTTCCGCAATGACGTCCACATAACTAAAAGAGTTTTTGTACCAACCACAAATACATATAGCTCGTAAAACCCAAATGTAATTAAATTGGTCCACCATCACATAAAATAATTTTTTAATTTTTCCTCATTTTCTCTAATAAGATGTTCTTTGTCTAATACATCTTTGTATTGTGCTCGTATTGCCACAGTATTTTCCATGTAGTCCAACTTTGGTCTTTTGCTTCCAGTTTTCTTTTTCTGCCATGTACAGCATATGGTCCACACAACGGAGTAATTTCTTTTAGCGTAAACAGATAGAGTTTGTTACGAATAGTTTTACATTGTCTTACAACCTCAGGGCAAATGTTAGGTTATTAATTAACTCTGATTCCGAAATAATTATGTCTTATTGTAGAATATGCGGCTGCAGATTGTGTAAAATATGTACTACCTGCTTTAATGTAGCACCTGTGTAACTTTTTTACTTTATCTTGGCTATCTACTTCTACTATCTCCAAGTAATTTACAGGTAAATAGTTAAAAGTAAAAGCCGAAAGTGCATACTTTATCAATTTTTCTCTTTTTCTGGATTTTTGGACAACTTAATTTGCAATCCAATCAACTTTTTTGTATTGCTGCTCCCCCAATATGCGTACTGTAGTGGGTTATTATACTCTAGACAGCAACTATTTTGTAGCTTGTATAACAGCTTCATATTTTGGTCAGCAGTATCAAGTACATAGATGCCTTTAGAAAATATAACTTATGTTCTCGCATTAAATTTAAAGTCTTTTAATGGATTATAGATCTGGTCTGCATTGACATAACTTTCCGTTATGCAGTTGCTGCCTCCAGTCGGGTAATACCAAATCTTTTAACCGAAGTAGATGCAAATGTTTCCCTTAAACGTGTATTTGGACAATGTAGAAAATCAGTTTATGATTCCCAGGTTGCTTATTAACACCGAGACTTGTTATTTAACACACAAATTTGTTGTATATTTTAATTCTTGTATTAGCTGTTAGCCATGTTAAACAATCAATCTCCGCAGTTTTATCATTCTCAGCTATAATATTGCAGTTTTACGTATTTGCCCGTGTCGCAACAGTTATGGTTGGTAGTTAAATACTTACACATCTCTGTCTTGCTAAAAATTCCAATAAAATCCTGGGTTATGTCCACCATGCCAAAGAGATTAGTATTCATTTTTTTGAGTCTGTCTAATATATCTGGCAGTTCTTCCAATAAAGTTCCCAACTTAACATCCACTAGTTCCATTTTGTACAAAACACAGGATTTTTTAAAATTCCTTAATATTCTCGAAACCTGCTTTTTTGATAATTTCCTTACTACATGCCCCATCTTGTTGCTGCTCTCTAGAGAAAACGGAAATTTAGCTTTAACACCTTGCCTAGGGGAAACAAATCTGCCGAACATGTTTCATAGATAACTTTTAAAAGCGCCATCAATTTTTTTAGAATAAAAGTCCTGTTGTTTACAGAGGTTTGCTCAATGTTAGAAAGGTCACAAATTTTAACTAGCATATTGTCACAAAATGGTTCTGTAATTGGCATGTGTGGTCCACCAGTTAGCATCTATTCGCCTTTGACATAACAAATATTACCACTATTGGTAACCAAATTATTGTTGTACAAATGTTCTGTCAGCAACCACAATCCAAATCGCTAATTTGTTGATTTCACTTTATTTCCAAGATGTTGAGGAACGTTAGTCACCTTGGAGGAGCTCATGTTTACCGTTCTAGCTACTACCGAATACTAAGCGCCCTTATATACGCTATAGAACGGGAACCGTAGGTTGCCAAATACACCTGAACGAAGTTGGGGAGTAGGATGGAAAAACTAAAATGAGAAGTAAATCCGATAGATCATAAGCATATATGGAAAAGCTATGGCATGCATACTGTTTAGAATCTACCAAAAGTTATCGCGAACACCTCCAAAGTCGGCGACCGCTAGTAGTGCGATCCACCACACCCGGTGCATACCACGACATGACCTGGCCACTTAAACTGTATTTAGGATTTTTATTATTGCTGAATTATGTCTCAAATCTGTTTTATAGTGAGGTATATAGAATAAATTTTTACGGCGACTTAATATAGTCATTAAGAACTTTGTATAAAAAAAATCATTGCTATTTTCGTTCCACAATTGGATATTGTGACAATCCAATATGCAACAATTTTCTAGCATTCCCATAAGAATTGTATGCTGTGAAAGCCTTAAAAGTCTTGTAAGAATGATATTTAATGAATTTATTTTGCACTTTTTCAATCCACCGGGAATGTGTTGCTGCTCCAGAATCCCATACTATAATGACAAATTCTAGTCTCGTGCGGACTAGTTTATTGTAAAGGGTCTTAGTACCTCTACAGTACTGAAAGACTGCAAATTTCTGATGATAAAGCCTAATATCTTACTTGCAGCCGTTACAGTAGATTTACTGTGCATATCAAAGTTTAGATTTGTTGTGAAGTGAACTCCTAAATGCTTTTTGTTGTTCACCGTCTTAAATTTAGTAATTTACCATCCGGTGTATTTTGAATGTTATTATTAGGTCATCTGCAAATAATAGATATTGACTGCTGAAATGGAATTCGGAAGATCGTAGACGAATATGAGAAATAGATGGGTTGTTACCCTGTGGAACACCTTGCATATGAACAAAGCATTTAGAAACAGCATTCTTATAAGTAACATAAGATTTTCTATTCAATACATATAATTTGAAGAATTCAATTATTGGTATTGAAAAACTGAAGGATACTAATTTCAATAAAAGAACATCATGATCGATTTTATCAAATCCTTTGGCGAAATTCGTATTATATGACGTCGACATGGTGTTTTCTGTCCAAGGCTTCAGCTACAAATTCTGTAAAAACAACTAGGTTTGTATTAGTTGACCGTTTTGGCAAAAAACCATGTTGATTTAGGTCAATCGAAGTCATTACATGTATTAATGACAAGATTTAGAGCTTCATAGAAGGCATTTATACTTCATTTACATCGTTAAACTCTAGCAGTGTAGTGAAATCTGTACTCAAAACTATATTATACAGTAATAAAAAATCTGCCCATTTAAAATTATAGCACCGTGTATTTTCCACATTTGTTGGTTTCCAAGTTTTGTGTTGCATTGCAAAACTACCATGTAACGATGGATCATGACCTACGTTTACCAATGTAGCAACCGGAAGTGTTATATATGTAGGAAAACATTTGAGAAAACAAGATCCAACATCTTTTGATTGTTATTTAGATTGCAGTTATATGATCTCGAATTGCACAAGCTAGTGAATTCATTAATTATAGCATATGTTGGAGTGGCTATGTCAAAATTGAAGTTAATACCATTTCCAATGGTAGGTTACTCTTATGTAATAAGTTTTGCCATTTTTCTAGTTGTATTATTACCAATTCGAGGGTTATATTTAGTTGTACATCAGAGGAATTGAATTTTTTATGTATGGCAATGAATACCCCTCCTCCGTGTGCTCCATCGGATTGTGCTCGATTAACCCTAAACACATTATATCTGCTATTATAATTAATATAAAGAAACCAACAGCTATTGTGAAGCCTAGAAATACCACGGAAGTCACGTGGTGTGTGACACCTCTTATTAAGAGGCACATGATCAAGTTACTAATACGGAAAGTATACACATATCCTTTTTTAAAAAATATTGCTTCTGTAAACTACGCTCATTTATATTCATTACTGAAATTTGTTACTAGTTTTTTACAATTGTACTATCGTGTTTACAATAAAACTTAACTTTATTTTCTTATTGTTAGTGACATGCATTGCACGGTAACGCAGGCACCCTGCCAACCTCCAGGAAATGCTGTGGGAGAATATTTTCCTAACATTGACTTAAATTTACTATATGAATATTTTTCATTTTATATTTAATTTTTAAAAAAATAAACAATATTAATGTGTGTGCGTTCATTTTAACTTTAAAATTACTTGGAGCGAAGCCCTGATGCTGCACTTTCTAGCTAAAAGTTGTATACCGCATGTTCAATTTCAAAGTCGCACATAGGCAATTTATAAATATATTCAATTTTAAGGTTTTTTGGCATTAGTTTTATAATAAAACTGTAAATACGCAAAAACTTTAAGTGATTTTTATTAGAAATGTAGAGAAAAAACCGGTTTAAGAAAAATTAATTATAATAAATATTCAAATAATCTCCCGTTTTGAGATAAACAATATCTTTGTCTGTTGTAAAAACTATTTCTAACGTTTGCTAACTGCTTGACAGTAATTATCACACATTCATTATTGCTTTTCTCAAAGAATTAATATTTGGGCAGCATCTTCAGTAAATGTTGCTTTTGTGTCCCTATAAGAAAAAGCCGCAAGGTGCTAAATCAGATCTTGCTGTCCAATTTATAACACCACTTCCACCAATCCAATGGTTCGGAAAGGAATCATTTAAGAACTTTCTAACATCTAAACCAAGATGTGTGGGACAGCCGTCTTGTTGCACCCAGATCTCTTGATATTCTGCTGCAACTTCTTCCAACACTGATCCTACCATCGTTATTAAAAGATCTAAATACGTTTTTGAATTTAAATTTCCTTGAATTTCAGACGGGTGAATATTATTATCAAAAATTCCAGCCCAAATAATTTTTTGAGGATACTGCGTTCTGATCGAAATGTTCACAATATGATTTTTTGTGCCCAATATCTTGTTTTCAATATTGGATTCATTATTTAGTGTAAAGGTGTACTTTTCGGTGAAGCATAGCGACGATCATTGTTCGCGTGCTCTTGCATTTCATAATAAAACATTCCTATCTTCTTTGTCTACAGCAAAAATCTCTCGATGGCATTGTAGCCTAAAAGGATGATATTGATTTATTTTAAATATATCCCATACCTGTCGTTTACTTAATCCAACTTCCATTGAAATTTGATTCAAAATAACTGTTGGGTCTGCATTTACCAATGCCAAAACACACTCGTTTGTGCAAGCAGCTATATGTCGATTTCCTGTATCATGATCAGTACTTTAGAACATCATTGAATACAAACTGAAGCTACTCACCACCCCTACCTTCTAATTCTTCCATAATATTGGTACAGCTTTTAAATCTTTGTACATATTTTTGAATAGTACTTACAGATGATAAGGTCGCATTAAAGTTAACAGCAAACAAATCTCTAACTCTTCGCAAACTAAGACTACTATAATAGGTTTTCACCATAAAAACTCTTTTCTTTGTTAGTATAATTATTCATTTTTCAGGAAAATTAACCTTAACACACGCCTAAAAGTCGACTGCTTATAATAAACGAACAGTGATCTAAGCATACAATTAAAACTATGGCAAATTGAAAATCCTGTTGAATATTAAAATCAAGGCTAATCGTATTTACAAACTGTCAAATTTTTTATTCGTTTTTTAAATTAGTTATTTTACTTGAGTGTTGTTAGTGGTATCATTTGAATAGTAATACTTTTGTCCTCGATTTATACTATTATCTTTCCTGTACGATAAATTGGCATGCAACAATCACCAAAAACGTCCAACTGCATGTTAAAAACCCATGTTCGAATTTGAGAACAAACATATGGTACAATAATTGTGTCAAGGACAAATCTGATTTTTTTACATTAATACATGAGCATTTATTTAAGTAATTGCAAGTGCAATCATTATGATGGCAGCAACTTTTTACACCTCATCCAGAAACCACATTTACAATAATGATAAAAAATATTTAAATTAAGTGTGTTAGTGATTAGCCGAGTAATATAAAATAATACGAAGAAAATAAGATTTGCGTTTGTTTATTTCTAATTCTTTTACACTAACTTAAACAATTCTCAACTATTAACCATGCAGATAAGTTAAAATAAATAACATATAATTTTTATTACTAAACGACTTTTCCTAAATTGATTGATAGGTCTCTAATGGTGATGACGATGCAAAAACACGAAAATTTAATAAAGAAGCACCTGCTGCTGTCACTCCACAAAAAGGCAATTAAAAATGTACTATTTGAAAATAAAACATTAACATTAAAGTGTGTTGTTTTAACGTTGTACTAATTTTTTTTTGTAAGGGAAAAATTACTGGTTGAAACAAATTAGAAATCTACCAGAAAAAGGAAAAGAAAAAATTGAAAAATCCGTCCAAACCACTTATTTACAGTATTAGGTCGATCATCACTTTTAATAAGCTTTTGGTGCCATATGGAAAACAGCAAAAATCATTGTTATTTTCTAACTTGATTCAATCACAATGTTAAATTCAACATTTCGTATCCACAATCTTGCAGAATACAATCCAGCTGTTATGAAATCTGTTTTGTAATGTCACAAATAACAATTTAATCTTTCAAAAACCTGTTTAAAACACCTTATGGTTCAGGAAATACCCATAGTTTCCAACTTGTTTCACACACAGCACGTAAGCATTGAACGTTTTGTTCTGATTAGACTTCCCCTGCTTGAACTGTCCTGAGAAGTAATTTTCTTAATCCGTCCACTTCTACATCTTCGAAGCTGGAAATTAATAAAAACTTTAAGTTTGACATTTATGACATAAATTGAAGGTGACTTTGATTTATTGATGTTCGATATATTTGGTTTGAGTACATTAGGTGAAAATTTTTAAAGAATGATTGTCTTCAATTTGTGTTGCGGCCTGGGACCGACTTTTTAGGTAGCCAATATGCTTAACGTGAAATCAGTCATCCATAAGTCAACATATGTTACAGTACTTGACGACATCACTGTTTGAGTTTGCAATACCTTGAACATGATGTTTCTCACTAGGTGCCGGTAGAAAATTCTGAATATTTGTATTATTTTCATGTGGCTCATTTGTATATTCATGTTCAATAATTATTTTCGCTTTGAGTTGGTGTAACGACTGTTTCATCGCACAACTTCCTGTATTGCTTCAGTAATATTTTCTTCCAATTAATAGTACTACTTGGCACATCCATATAAACAGTCATAGGTGTTATCTTCTTTACCTCACTCTCTTGAAGTCTCTTTCTCCTGCGTTTGCATGTGCCACTTTCAAATCTTGTATTCATTCTTAGATTAGAATCTAAAATTAAATATTTGAATTATTTCTAAATAAGGATTGGAAAATTAAAAAATAATTGGAACTTAAAAAGTTTGGAAGAATGCACATTGTTTTTGCTTGCTGTTTTATAATTTGTTTATGCCTTACAGCTCTTCTTTTTTTTTAATAATACTGCACCTGCTAGCAAAACCGATAGTTTTCAAGAACAAAGTAGTAATTTAGTATTTGAATGTATTGATGAGCTAAATAATACATAGTATTCGGCGAGAAATATACACTATGATGTAAGCCCATGAATTAATTCAGGACTCGCTTAATTTGGCTATAATAAACGTAATAGTTAACATTCGGACAAAATGATATTTCAGCAGTAATATCGAAGGAGCTATTGAATATTTCAATGTAAAGTAAATACTCTCTTCGGCATGATACCTGCTTTTTAATTATTATTTCATATTCTATCAGTTTAATGTATGATTCAGCATTCTGTACGAATATATTTCTTATAAAAATCATCGTTTGAAAATATTAGATAACAATCGTCAAATGCGCAAAATGTTAACTGTATGTATTACAAACAAATACCAAACGTTAAAACTGGTTGAACTACAAAAACAGCGAATACTACTTTTTCAAATATATTTTGATAAACAATTTATTTTCGAATACTAAATTGAAGTACAACAATTCATTTCCACGAATAGCGGCGTCTCTTATAATAATCATTGTTTAAAATAAATGTGAATTACATAATTCCTGAATTTCAATACTAATCAATTTAAAAAACATTTCCGAAATATGTTTAATCCAATATAAAAACTAAATTTTCATTTTTCAATGAAGATTATATTGAATTATTATTTTTCTCATAAAAAAAATAGCAGCTACGAATGAATTATATATGTGTATAATCATGAAAATATAAAAAAGTATGTAATATACCTTTTTAAAATATACAAATTAGATAACTAACTTACCTAAAACTCCTCGAAATGAAAAAATTACTTTCAATAGGCGATAGACACTATAAACACTTCACAAATATCAAGAAAATATACGAACTACTGAGGTCAACATCTTAAAAACTGGAGAATAAAATGATCGTGAATATATTACTGAAAAATAAAAATCTTTTCTATTAATACATGTTTCATATTAGTAAAGATTTATTGGAAAGGTTCTTTTTTAGGTTTCGGAGAGCAGTTTATGGCATTGCTTTTTTGTTCGTAAATAAACAGCTCTCGTCTGCATCGAATTTCGTATCTGCTGTTTCCAAGAAATGTAAACCGTGTGTTAAAAGAACAATGCAATAATTCAATTAAAATGGAATATTTAATACATAGTTTTGAGGTCTTAGCCTTTAGGAAAATTCGACACTGAATGTAATAATTACTTAAAACGCGCTTCTGTAGTAAAATTCACAAATATCAAGTTGCAGATAATTTAATAATTTTATACAATACAATATGTTACTAAAGGTATTTACACGTGACACTAACTTAAGTAAACCGTATGACATCATGCTTTATTCAGGCACAATAGAAATTTTATACAATGACATACGCACCTCTACTCCCCTGAATGCAAGAAAAAGTCGAGAAAGGACAAATACAGGAAAATAAAAATTATTCGCAAGCCATCAACAGAACAGATCCGAGGGTGGTTAGTGAAGTATGCCCCATAAGTTCTGAAGTAACATTCGGGTGTTAACGTGATGAGATCCTGCTGATTTTCGACAAACCCATAACATTAACAAATTTCGACGATTTAGCTCCAAGTAATAATCATATTGGTGCTAACAAATGAATTTACTCTTGGCTCAAATGGAATTCTTTGTTCACCTGAAAGATGTAAACTGTAAGTTATAAACTTGTTAGAAATTGTTTTTATTGTGGCATTTATGCACGTTTTGTTTTGTAAAATATTGATAAACTTAATCTGGACATTGTTTCAATTGAAAATTACGAGACGTGTTGCTTGTTCTTATAATTCAATCATCAAGGTTGTGGTTAATTGAGAATTGATTTTGAAAATGTTACCGTTCTGCGTGTATTTGTTTGCACGAATATTATCGTTGATGGTACTTTAAAATTGCTGTATGTACACGTGTTAACAGGAAAATGAAATAATGTTATGTTAAAATAGATTTAAGTGATGTAGTAAGTTGAAATTTGTTATTTTTGTTCAAACATACAGGTAGAATTTTGTAAAAGGAACTGCCATTTTACAAGGAGGTTAATGTAATTAAAATCCCCGAGGACTACTAGTCCACAGGATTATTAGGCTAGACGAGTTGGTACCCATAAAGTTGAGTGTTAAAAGCCTTTCAAGGTAAGTGTTATTGGTAACGTAGCTTAAAACTGCACCTAGTAAATTGTTACATTTTTTTTATCGTTTTATAGGAACCCATTCCTGCACCAATATAGTTAGACGGTGCATCCTTATTTTGTTACGGGATTACCGTCCCTTCTGGGCAATTTCAAATTTAAGAATGTAACATATTTTCGAAAAGGAAGTCTATAAAACAACACAAAACAAAATGTAAGTGAAATAGAAATTCACACGTTACAAAGCGGCTAAATATAATCATTCTATACAAAATTTTAGTATTTCCTTTTAGTAATTTTCAATATATTCAATTAAAATGTCCGTAATGTCCCTGGATATATTAAAATATTGCTAACTTCTAAATAAAATCACTCGTAAAACTGGGTGGAATCAAGTTTTATTACCTAAAACACAAGAGCTTATTATTAGTTTTACTAACATCAAGTTTTGTGTAAGTAACAAATCTATAGTCCATTCCAGCTAAGAATAAAGCGATGGAAAGTTTAGCCTTCGATTTGATTGGTTAAAACATGATGCTGATTTACACAGCTCAATATTAAAAATTTGTATTTAAAATATATGTAATGTGCCATTGTTAGATTTGCAATAAAAACGAGTTATGGAAATTAATTTAGGTTAGTCACGATTTATAATCACTCAAATATGGAATTAAAAATTATTCTGTTATGTATATATTGAAATTATTATTAATTTGCTGTGTAAATCCATCTTGCGTACAAGGTCATGTACTTTATTCTTATTTGGAATGGACTATAAATAAATATTTCCTGAAAATAAATGTATAACAAAAATGATATAATGCATGAAAGAGAATTTTGGACATAATATTAGGATATATACATCGTGTCAATTCTAAAATAACAATATTTTTGAAATGCACATTATAACCTAAAAATTGAAGATCACACACTGAAAATAATTCAACATATAAACAACATTGTGTACCTAAAATCTAAGAGTACTTCGTCAATATCCATCCGATTTCATAAAATTTACATTCAATATCAATTACAAATTTGTAAAAAATATTTAACTACAAAATTTGTGTACAAAAATAAACATAAACATTTAGTTTTTGCACAAATTTAACTAGCACTGCTGATACTTAGATTAGATTTTTCTACTTTATCTACATGCTTATTTTTAATTTCACAGCATAAAGACTGACCCATTTTTATTTTTTGCCCAGCAGAAACATTAAATAAAAAATTTGATGGTGCTTCAAAAAGTAATACAATTGTAGATCCCATTCGAAATTCGCCAAATGGATCACCTTTCTCAAAAGTATATTACTTCCTAAACACTTGTCTTTGTAAGCATACGGCTGCTTATACTTTGGTTTATTTGTTTGAAGCATTTTGTCAAAGTAAACTTTAATACTACCCACATTTGTAGCACCTATAAAGAAGGTAATTAATAATTACCTTAAATACATACGATAGCATTCATACCAACTGCAGTCATCGAAAAGAATCCATGGCCCCACTGTCCTACATATGCAGCACGTTCATTTATGCAAAAAACTCCAGGATAACGAGACACAACTGCAGGTTTAACAGATAAAAGTTGTCCTGGAAAATGCCTCCTATGTGTAGTTTGCCAATCAGTTGGCGAATGAAATCTGAAATATAGTATATTAGATCACTATCAACCATACAAAATACACATTGTGTTCTTTGAAGAAATATGGCAACTATACATACTGTTTTGCAACATGTTTGCAAATATTGATCTTATTTTCACCGCTACTTATAGCTACACGTGTTAAAGATAAAAATGTTCCCAAAACGATAGTAATTCTATTTTAATAATATTCAAGTAATTTAGTAGTAAATTTATGGCTTGCCAATAACATTCTGCTTTCTGCTTTGTATATATTTTATTTAACTATTTTTATCGTGATTAACCTTCAAGCAAAGTCGCCTGTATATAGTGTAAACTGGTTTGTTACCTGCCAAAAGCTATGTTTGTCCTACATTTGATTTTCCGATGCACCACCTAAAGGTAATACGTTGTCCAAGGAAGTGAGTTTCTTATCTGGAAATTTTGAATGTTGCCAAACCCTTGTTAGTCCAAGCAAGATAAGGATTTTTATTAACGTGCATGACAACACACACATGGGACATACATTTTACCCCTCATTCAAACAAGGGGGTGCATTTTTGTGAAAAATGCTCGCCTAACTATTTTCAAACAGTCTGTGTCGGAATCAAACCTGGGATCTTGGAATCAACAGTCATATGTAAACTTGTCTGACGGACGGAGTGTCCTGCTATGTTTGTTTTCTACATGTGATTCTTGCTATTCCAAGCAAGGTATGGATCTTTAGCGTGCATTAAAAACATTCACGCATGGGACCTACATTTTACCTCTCATCCAAACGAGGGTGTATTTTTGTGAAAAATGCTCGCTAACATTGTTCAAGCAGTTTATGTGGGGAATCAAGCTCGGACCTTTGGAATCAGCAGTCATATAGGCATTTTATTTTTCTACTTTACATTTCTTAACTAGATTTACAATTGACAACTTTTGTAATTTTTCTTATTTTAAATTGATCACTTACCGTTGACTTTAAATATTCTCTAAAAATCACTGTCACTGCCAACTATTAAAATGTCATCAACATGTATTCAAAAAACAGAATTAAATTTACCTTTAATACCAACCAAAGTTTATTTCCATGCATATACGAATGTTTTTTTACAGACAGGGAGGACCACTGTACAAACGGTATATATATACAGGGTGGTCAGGTTTTCATTAGCCAGCGTATATCTTTTGAAATATGGAAGATATAGAAAAATTTCATGGGAAAAAGTTTTTAAATATATTTTCTCTACAAATATAAGGCATTAAGGTATGGGAGCAGATCCATGGGCAGTAGAAATCCAGGTAACGGATGTTTATTAAAATTTGTTTTTTTGTGTTTAACTGGTGTGCAATGACTTTTGTACTTTATGGGTATGTGCTGTGGAACTAGAAGTAACAGAATCGAAAACAGTTAATGATCGAACTTGTATGATATTATTTTTCTTATAAGGGAATTTAGGTTATTAAAATGATTGCTGTACTATTTTATTATGTGTAAGGTAAAAGGGACTTTTGTAATTTGTTGTGCTGAAATTAGCATGAGTAATTAAAGGTTTTACTATGAGCTCGTATTAAGCCAGGGGTAACGTAAGGTTGGTGGTAAAGCCCTGTTACTTTTAATAATTATTAATCTAAGTAATATGTGATAAAATGTATTATTTGAAAAGGGGGAAACATGTAATATAATTAATCTGCAAACTAGATGTTGATGATGATTTTTGGTGTATAATTTTTCTCTGAATAAATCGAGGAGAGTTACCGTTGCAAGCATTTTTCTTTTTGTGGTGCAGTAATTTTTCAGACACGAGCAGAGCAGCCGTGGCAAACTACACTTAACTTCAGAGCATTTATAATGCCCAAAGTTGTGGGGTTCGAATTGGCACTAGGAACCAGAGTTCAAATAATTTTATGGCGCCCAATTTTAGGGGCTTTTAGAAAAGGAAACTCGTAGAATTCATGACACCCAATTGTGGGGTCGTATTACAGAGAACACTTCGCAGAATTTATGGCACCCAAATTGTGGGGCGTTTTAAATATAATGTTCATCTCAGTAGCAAGTAGTTCGTAAATGTAGAATTCAGAGAAATTTTATAAGTCGTCCAAGTCGTGGGGCCGTAGTAATAGCATTTAAGGTTTCTTTTAATTAGGCAGTTTTTAACAGACCGCATATCGCATTATTTTACTATTATTATAATTTTCTTAGCAACTAATTAAATAAAAGTTAGTTATGAGCACTAAATTCTACAATAACTGAAATGAGCTTGGAAATTGAATTGGTAATGTTGTTTTTTTTTCCTATGAAACTTCTCAATAAATGTAAATCGTCAAATGACTTCAGAAATTCATATTGATTCAGACGAATACAAATGATCACATGATGCTCTTCTTTCCTGGTTTCAATTAAGTATTGAGTACTGTCAATGCGCATTTATATATTTTTTCGTAAACTTTTTATGAGCCAAGTGAAATAGAAAAGAGTGTAAGCACCATGGAATGTTAAGTGCATAATTACTTATATATTACCTTTCTAAAAATGTCTTCCAAAATTTTATTTCTCATGTGATATTTATAACTAGTGAACAAATGACCGATTACCTTCTTAACACTGGCGGTCTTCTGAGAAAGTACTACACCCAATGCTAAATAAAGAAATTGGTCCACGGAAACTAATACGTTTCGAGCTAAATAGTAATGAATAATTTTGTCTGACATTGGAAAAGTAATTCGAGTAAAATGAACAAAAATTAATGTAAATTGTTGATTATTTTTTCAAAGAGAAAGGCCAACGAACGGTTTAGCTGTTGTTGAAGCTCGTCAAACTAGTGCATTTCCCCCTACAAAACAACCAACCAAGACTTGCCTTTTGACTAGTTATTAAAAACTATATCATGTCGGTGACTTGAAAAAGTCACCGATAGATAGTTGTTTACATTCGAGTATAAAGGGCGCAAAAGAAATATTTTGTACTTATTAATACACCATGATTTGTGTATAATTCAAGAACTTGGTTGGTTGTTTTGCAGGAGAAATACGCCAGTCCGAAGAGCCGCAACAACAGCGAAACCGGTCATTGGCTTTTCTCTTTGCAAAATAACCAACAATTTACATTAATTTTCGTTCACTATACTCTAATTACTTTGCTAATGCCAGACAAAATTATTCATTACTATTTATAACTGCTCATTTATTTTAATTTATGCTTGTTAGTGCTCAAGAAATATTCTCCAAAAATAGATTAGCTTACAATGAGTCGGTACAATATAAATATCGGTTAATATTAAACATGTAGATTAGATATGTGCATTGAAACCAGACACCAAAATTAAAAATGATGAATATCCAATTATATCAATTAGTTTCAGAATATAAGTAATTGTAGATCATACACGGTACTAACTTTGTTTCACGATCATACAATTTTAAAATAAAATATTATAGATGTAAATTGCTACTATATAATATTGATACTCACCTATGATAATCACCTGGAGCTAAATAAATTACACACTGATACAAAGAACTTCCAGAATCTGAATATTGGAGAAGAGAACATCTATAATCTGAACTATTCTTGTATTTATTCCAAGTATTTTTTCCCAAAAAATTTTCCAATGAATAGGTTAAACCTTTTACCTAAAAATTGATAAATATATATAAATATATACTTTAAATTTAATAATCGAATAAGAATTTACAGATAAGTAGAATATTGAATTAAATTGAAATTTACCATGCTTATTATATGGATATTTTAGAAACAGCCCTCAGTCTCTTTAAGACTGGCCCAATTCCATGAAGTATTCATGTACTACTACTGGTCTATCAGGATATTGTCGTTATGTGGGTTAAAAATTAAAGTGAAAGTAAAAATGGCATTCACATACTGTAAGCACATGTATTGGCTATCATATAATGAAAAACAACCTTCTTATAATTTATCAATATTTTATTAAGTGTTAACTATATGATAAACAAAGGTTTAGCAAGCTCATGGTGTTGGCACTTAGATGGGGTAGCTGTTGGCACGTCAAACGAAAATGCACATCTCACTAGATAGCAGTGCATACAAAAATTATAAAGGATGAGGCAAAGGGAAGTGATCGACAAGTACATTAAATGTTATGTTTATATTGCACAATCAACTTATGACGCTAACTAAAAGGTAAATTTGTTACAAGTGTATTTTGTCAAAACATGCGTGGCATGAAGTGCATATTTTTGCTTTTGAAAGTTTTAAAAAGTACAGCGTGATTTACATGATTATTTTTGGTTGACAAAAATATTGATCAAGAAGTAGGTTGAACTAGATGCAGAACAATGTTCATATTAATAATATTAAGACAAAAATATTTGTTTAACCTTTTTGATGTATCAGCATTTCAATGAGATGATGGATTTTATTATATAATGTATGTAGGGGAGAGTCGGATAATTGCGCGTAGCGGGTAATTGTACGCATCTCCATATTTTAGCTCCTAGATGATGTACTTCAGAATTAACATCCACACGCCATCAGTCGTTAAACATACAAACTATCAAAAAAGATTTAGTTATCTAGCCCTACGCCACCAGCCACAAATGCCTGTATGCACATTTTTTAGTGTTAGGTTATAGTTTACAGCTTGCGGAAACTAAGCAGTAAGTATTTCAGTTTTGACTATTTAATATACGTGCATGTTTCCTTGTATTGCTTAATGAATCCCCCTTAACAATAATATATTATGTTTCAACAAAAGTAGTGCCCCCTTAATTTTATAATTTATAATAATAAACATTCCATTGTCGGTTAGCTGGACGCAATGCGCATAATTAGCCGGTAGTGCGCACCATTACCGACTAACAGTTTTTGAAATAATGAACTCTTTTTTCTTTATTACAGATGCCAAAGTACCATCGTAAAACTACAAAGGCCCAATGGTATTCAGAAAGTATGAAACATGTCCTAGCGTTTGTTATAAATGGCGGTTCTATACGGCAGGCTGGTACAAATTTCAATATTCCAGAGTCGTCAATAAGAAAACAAAAAAAAGGATTTGACAATGGACTTGATGTTTCAGGTCCACGTTTGGGAAAGCACTGTGTGTTTACACCCGATCAGGAAAAGGAGTTGAAAAATCATGTTCTTAAGTTGGCGAAACTATCATGTAATGACAAAACTTCAACTTAGAAAGCTAGCATTCTCCAGTGCGGAAACAAATCAAATTAAAACAACTTTAATGTGCAAACACAATTGGCCGGCAAGGACTGGTATTATGGTTTTCTAAATAGAAATCCAGAGATAACGCTAAGAAACCCTGAGCCAACAACTATTAATAGAATTTCTGCTTTTAATAAAGAAGAGGTCTCTACATTCTTTAAAAACCTAAAAACAGAGTATACGGAGGACAAAATATTTAATGATAAAACGAGAATTTCAACTGTGCAAAAACCCTGTAAACGACTTGGGCCCAAGGGCATTAAGCAACTTGGTGCTAAAACATCTGGTGAAAGGGGAAAGACAGTTACTGTTATCTGCTGTATTAATGCTTCTGGAACTTGCTACGTGCCACCAATGTTTATATTTCCTCGAAGTAGAATGACAAATACATTAACCAAAAATAGCCCACCTAATTCAATTTATTCTTGTTCAAAAAGTGGCTGGAGTAATGAACAGCTTTACCTGCAGTGGCTAGAACACCTTAGAAAAACTGTGAAGCCCTCAAAAGATGAACAAATTCTATTTATTCTAAATAATCATTTCAGTCACATATCTCTCCCAATTTATGACTATTGCAAGGCACATGGTATAAATCTCGTCACTATACCACCTCATACATTCCATAAGCTACAGCCATTGGATATTAGTTTCTACGGTCCCTTAAAATCATCATTCAACAGGCAATGTGACTATTGTTTGATAGGGGCAGAAAGAATTACACAGTATGATTTGGCTGAAATATTTTACAAAGCATATGCCCTTGTTGCTACAATGAATAATGCCCAATCAGGGTTTAAAACGACTGGGATATGGTCCTATTAACCACATAAATTTACAGATGAAGATTTTTTACCTGCTGCACACCATTTCCCAGTTATTGACGACGAGTTACCTTCTGCTGCCATTTCTTTTTCTGCTATTAATGAAACCGATATACAGATGGTGAAAATAATATAAACTTAACTAAAACTGAAAACAGTAATGCTCCTGTTCCGAATTCAACTTTTATTTTAGAACAAGTAAGTCCTCTTCCAAAACCACCTAAAGCCAAATCAAATAAACGTAAAAAACAAAAATAAGAAGTTTTAACTGACACCCCAAACAGAAAAATTGGAGAAACCTACATCAAGAAAACAGCAAAGGCAAAAGAGTTTGAAAGAAAAAGAAGAAAGACGCCAAAAGAAAGGGTGTAAGATTAAAAAGGGTCCAAAGAGAAAGATCGTTGATGATAGCGACTCTGGTGAAGATATTTCAGAGAGTGAGTTATGTAACGATGATGAAATGAATGACCTTGAGTCAGATGAAAATGATAGAAGCATTTTTTGCAACGAAGGCATTATAAAGAGTGAACTGTGGTTCGTGTGTTCCGTTTGCAAAAGGTGGGCACATCAGCTATGCACTGGAATTGATAGCCCCGACGGATATATTTGTGATTGGTGTGATACTTATTAATATTTTGTTTTCATGTTTCTTATAAAATTTATTTAGTTATTATTTCTACGTTCAATAAATAAATTAAGCATTCATCAAGAATGTGCACAATTATACTCTATATGTGCACCATTAGCCACATACTTCGGGTAATTGTGCTCATCATTCCTTTTTATATATTTTAGATTTGTGCCTTCTGTGTAGAATTTTATTATAAATATATTATAGGATATTGTTGCCAATTGTTCAATGTCTCTTTGTGACAAAACGTGAAGATGTCATTCGTTTTAATTTTAGAACTATTTAGTGAATCATAAGCTTAAGTGCGCTCCAATATCCGACTCTCCCCTATATGATTTTGAATAAATATTGAGAAAATCACAAACTTATTCCAATTTTCAGTTTCAATCTAATTCTGTTTTCATGTGTTCATGAGAACAAATGTTACATCTAATCAATGTATTTGTATTATTGCTCTTGGCCTATATCAGTTTTAAAATTAAAATATTTAATTTTGTTATGTTGTGGTTGACTGTTACTCAATTTTGAATTTGCTGTAGTAGAAGTTGATCAGCAGTTTCAGTCAGTAACACTGCTGCAAACTTACAATGTCCTTTGATCAAAAGATATATCGTGTATTTCAGCATCTTTCATAGGAAGTATTGATAAATGTTACACTATTTCAAAAATTAATAACGCTTTTTCACAATATAAAATGATTACATCTTTTATCGTAATTTTAAAAGAGAAAGGTCAAGAAACAAATCTGCATGCATTTCAATTTAAATAATTTTATAATTCCTGCCACCCCACAGTATTTAAATAGTTTTAAATTTCCTGTGCTGGCTGAAACCGTGACGCACATCTCACTAAATGGTGTTTTCGTGCCAACAAAACTTAACCAGAAGTGACTTATCTATTATACTTTTTAACCTATGGTGTAGTTGTGGTTGCTGCCATAAGTATTGTAATAGATGTGAAATTCGATTATATCAATGTTCATCAACTTACAATTATTATTACAAATCTCCCTGTAATAAATGTAAGTAATGCCTGCTTTATACGAAGCATTGATGAAGGTTATGTCAGATTTTGTTTTATCAAAGCCAAGTGTTTAGAAAAATCAATGCTAAAATTGGATTGCAGTGCAACTAAACAAAAATAAGAGGATATATCTTCATATAAAACCAAAATTTTAAAATTAACAACAAAGTTAATTCCCGACATATAAAAATATAGATTAGCCATGTTTGGTGGTATGGTTAACATTGCAGCTAATCTGGGACATAGAATTTGGAAAGTTAGAACCCAAAATTAAAATCATTAAATGACCTGGATTAGTAAGTGCAATTAATAAATAAACCAATAATACAATTTCTTCAATAAGTATTTCCAAAAAAATTACCTGTATGTACATTTAAAAAATTCAATAAAAGATAGGGTTTTTAATGGCATTATTAAAATGAAACATTTAAACTTGTTTTTGCATGATTTTTAACAGTTTTGATGATTAGACTTCATAAATGTATACATTTTTATAATGTTTAAGATAATTTTGATATAAATATGTGGTCAAAAACTTAAGAGGTTCTAAACATTAACAAACAGTACAGACAATGTATATGTTTTTCACTAAATATTTAATACAATGATATCGCTTATGCAGCCTGTTGTATTTAGCAGTAAGTATCAACTGCCCTGCAACATTTTTATAAAAAACAAATCACTCGATGTCCAAGAATTGTAATCTTAAAACACAAACAATTCATCAGTAACTTAACTTTCCCCACCACCGTTTAATTGTATAGAAAGACAAACTATTTTAAATAAATCTACAATGCTTCACAAACAATCATAACTAGCTTGCTAGTCTGAGATAATGTTAAGTGATTGTGGTGACAAAGCAGTACCAATACTTTGTGTTATCATAAAAACAACCCAATGTATAACTTAACCTTGTCTTATTCTATTGGCAACGTATTTACGATTGTATTGTCCAACTACAGAAACAATCATAAGTGTTGCCCAACTTCATTTTAACTATTTCTCGCTATTGCTCACGTGTATTTATAAATAGTTTTTTGGTAATTTATACGCACAAAAGAAAATAGGTTTGGAAGAGTTCATTATATAATTAGGAGTTGCAGTATTCAGGCATCAGTTGCATCGACTTTTGTGATCAATCAATCAGGAATTACATTGCAACTGTCTAGACCCGCGTTGCGATACTTTTTTACTATAACGCCATTATCGTTTATTTATACTATCAGCATACGATCATATCTCTAAATTTTGTCAATCATTCGGTTCGGATCTAAAACTAATAAAAAACTAACCTTTATATGTGAGAGTATTTATAAAAACGCGCCGTGCCAACCATCACCATAATAAGTTAACTATGCCACTGATATTACATTTCTGTGCTATCTGTCAAATTACATTTGATTCTTCTTAAAGTGAAATGCCTCTAGTACATACTATTATAATTCACGCGCGACTGTTATGATGCACGCGGCAATTATAGTCTAAGGCATAACCGTTAAAGTCTCGACTTAATTGATAAATGCCACTACGACAGTTGGCAACATAATAAACACGTACATAATATTGCGCAACAAGATATTACATCAGAATTGCGTCTCAAATGGTATTACATACCAAAAATATTTATTGTAATACCCAAGACGCCATATAGGAAAAGATAAAATGTACTCACGTAAAATGTGGAGCCCTTCACGACATTACGGTTATTCTTGCGGCAAGAGCCATGCTTCTTTCCATTGATCTCGCTGTTGGTTGGGCATGGTCCGGCCTTCGCTCTCGTTGAAGTCAGATTGGTTTTGTCTTCCCTCTTCTTTCTGTAGCGGTACGATAAAGGATCAACCAGGTAAGGAACGATAATAGGTACGACAGAGGAAACCTACATTATTTGAAAGAGAAGACAAAAAAAGACACAGATAAACCTCACTGTTAGACGTCTAGTTGGCTAATGAATCATGTCGGAAAACGCGCACTTCCTTCCCCACTTCACGTCTGCACATTCTCTGGCGCCGACGCAACTGTCCCAAGTTACAGAAATACACATGTCCTTTTTTAAAATATTGGCGCGATTAAGTCACATATTTAAAACTAAAATCAAAAATGTTTACATAGCCGATTTTCGGCATGTAACAATACACTCCTAACTGTAACTTAACCTCGGCCATATTTAGCACTTGTGTTAACAGCAACAAATGCAGAATTGCTAAGTTTAAGTCACAAAGCAATCCTAGTTTTCACTTAGTCTCATCTTGCAAACTTTAGACTCTATTTAAAAAGAGTTTGTGAACAATGATTATTACATTTGTAGTAGACATTTCTGGTACCAACCTGAGGTAAGAATACAACACCTTAAAAATTATAATTTTGTTACACTGTTGTGTAACACGTTACATTATGCTAGTTATAATATAGCCTTTTAAGTTATTTTGGGATTTTGTTTAACGAGAATTTCCAATAAGCGAAGGGAGCCCACGGCAAGTTCTGATGGAAAATGGCTCAAAGTTGTGGAAATCTCAAAGGCAAAGCGGCTAGTCGAACTATATGCTCTGGGTGGAACATGAGCTGTGGGTCGGGGTTGAATTGCGACCACAAATACAAAGAATAAGGTGCCACCGTATTTTTCTATACAGAGAAGACCTTCTCAAGTCCCTTGTACAAGGCTAATGCGGAAACCTTTATGCTATAACCGCTATACAATTTATTAAAGACCACATAATCCCTAAAGTTTCTTACCTTATTGCTCGACCTTGACCTTAGTAATCCTCTGCAACACCTGCGAACAGATTAAACAAAGAAAAGCACTGTTTGTGCATTCATACTCAAAAATTTTTAAATTCAATTGGAATCATCTTTCATTCATCCTAAATAAAAAGAATAGTCTTTTGTTCGAAAATAAAAATCTATTCCTCTAGTATTCAATTATGTGTTTTTTATACAAAATATCTTTCTTTCTTTATATCATGATTAATTTAATTTGTGAAAAATTATTTACAAAGGTACTGGATAAAATCAGCACCACTCACATTAAATGTGGTTTTATTTAACAAATTGACAAAGCATAAAGTTGCTTTCTAAATTGTTGCTTATTGATAACAAAAATGTTAATTAGGGTAGATCTACCTTAACCTTACAATGGATAATTCCAAATAAGTATGAATGAAATATCAAACATAGAAATTTAATTTTTAAGTTCTCATAAATATAAGAATTCACTTTCTCTAACACGTAATGACATCTTCTGTTGTTTCATTGAATTAATAAAAGAATGAGGTAAGTAAAAGTTACAGATTCCTATTGCTTAATATTGAAAAATATAATTGTGGTCTGTCCTTGACCTACTTAGAAGTTTACACAACTTGATTAAACAAAATTTATCTCGATTACTCGTCCATAGTTCATCTAACATACGAAAACAATTTTTCTACATACCAGAACTCCGTCTGTCTGAAAAATACCATAAAGGAATCTTACGTCAGCATTGAAATACGGAAATCTCCAATTTCGAACAAATAATTGTACTGCATACTGAAAATCACATTACTCGGCCTCCATTTTGAGTAATTAAATTCCGCCAGGACCACACCATGAACAAAGCGTAAAAACCTATATTTCTTCTTGCTTTTAATCAAAAATAACGTAAACCAGTCTCCTGATTACCATTCTGCATGTTAATTTAAAGTTGCTTTATATGTACATTAAACCACGAAAACCATCAAATGATGCATGATAATTTAACTTGAATACTATCATAGATAAATAAATTGCACTGAACATTTTTAATTAATACCGTTACAGAATCAGATTTTTACTTACTGTTACCACGGCCTTTCACCAAAAAAATCTTTCGTCATCTGCGAGCTGTTCCAACAAATGGACTATCAAAAATGCCTCTCGGAGATGACATTCTCCTAACAGAACTTAATCCGTACGTGCTTCCAACACGAAAAACAGCAAACAACCATTGTTTCTAAGAACAATTCGACCTGCTTTCACCACAGCTGTGTTAGAAGTGTCGTCAAGCGAGTTGCTGCCCGGAAACAACGTTACTTCGTAATTTCTTAATAGATGGAGCTCTAGGAATGATACTTAATAGAAGCTTTTTATTTTGTCATTGTGGAAATTAAATTTTAATTTGAACTGAATGCTAATACTTTATTGGGCAATAGGTAATATTTAATCAATGGATTGAATAGCATTATTATGCATTATATTATTTATTATTAAATAAAGGGATAAATTATACGAACATATCTAGGTAGAAAATAAAATTGGTACAATAAATCAGATGGGAAAAGGAAAATTTTAATTTAAGAAATTAAATATGGAGGCACCTTGTATGGTAGATTTCAAGAATAGCTAATATTGATCAAGTATGATTTTTTAATTTTTTTGTTTTTAAAAACAATAATTTCAAATTAGAGCAGTTATATAACTAAAACAATAAAAAATGAATTTTCTTAAAATAAATTGGTACAATTTAGTATAATATTAAGATAATGCAGTTATTAAACAAGATAACCACCACGACAATGAAACCACTGAAATGAAAGATTGAATAAATCATACAATGTTAAATAGGAATAGAATGCAGAGCGTTATGCAATAAACTCAAACCACAAAATCAGAGAGTTATTTATGGTAAATACATATCACGATGGAACTCGGATTCATAAATTATTTTAAAACCACAAACAAGGAAAACAGCTTTCAATGTTATGCATTTCTTACATAAAATTAAGAAAGCTTTTGTACATCAGTCAATAAAAATAACTCCATTTAATAATACAACGAAATAGATACAGATACAATTTACAATGTAGTAATTACTTAAAACCGTGACGCTTCGTTGGTAAGATTCACGAATATCAGATTGCAGATAATTTAATCGTATTATACAATGCAATATAAACTGTTACAAAGTATACATTTTATATTGCTAAACACAGAAAGAAACACGGAACGTTAACCTAAATAAATCACATGATACCACAAGTATTTTCCTGGTATTCATTCCACAAACTCAAGAAAAAGAGCATGCCATGACAAAAACGCGACAACATAAGAAAGAGGAGGAATTAAATAACAATAATTATATCCGACAGAAAAAACCAATCAATTATTCTTGAACCAGTAATAAAACATCTCAAAATGTAATCATTCGAGCAATTAATACAGTGGTAGACCCATGTGGCAGGGCAGGTATGGCGTAATGTTAAGTTTTGATAGTAAAATACGAAAAATAAAATTCAAAGAAATTAATTTAGAAAGTAAAAAATGTAGTAATATTAGCAAATAGTGGAAAGTTGAACAAAACCGGCTTCAAGATGTAAAATGGATTTCTCTTAAGGGTAAAATTTAACGGTGTACAACCTTTTGTAGATCTTCGCTTGCAAATTTGGCAAGAAGGTTAACCATATGTGAGGTTTTGCAAACTCGTGTATGTGCCGTGATGAAGAGGGGATAACTAAAATAAATGGATTGTGTTGAATTTGAAACACAGAAGGTCTCTGGATATTCTTAGATGTAAGGAATTGAAATAAAACAGTGAGTAATTGAGTTTTTATGTTTAGATTTAATGATTATGTACAAGTTGATTGAAAATGTCAATAGAGTATATTTATGTAATAGGGAATTAGTGAAAGTAATTATTTTATTGGATTACTTAGCAACGGAACTGGTGTATATTGATATTACAGTATTTTAGAAAGGACAATGAAGTGATGTACCGAAAAGTTGGTATGTAATTGTTTCTGTTTGTTATTAACGACATTTCCAGAAATTGAGATATATAAATGTTTATTTTTAGAATTTTTTAGCTATACCTCGCCAGATTGAGATAGGAATTTAGTTTTTGTTTAAAAGAAAGTATATTTGTATTTTTATTGAATTTATTTAAAAACTAGGAAAACACACATTTGTAAAGGATATCTAGCTACCCTATTGATGGAGTTGCATTTTATTCTTCAGTTTCACTTGACCAAAAATTTAATAAGCATTTTAAGGTATTTTGGAGAACAGTTAAGTATAATGAGAAAAAGTTAGGAAATCGAAATGCAGAATAATCATCTTCCATGTAGGGATAATATCAAAAGGGATTGCAGTGGAAGATGGTTTGGCACCTCTTAATTGTAACTTAGTTTTTGTATTTCAGCATTTTTATTTATAAAAATTTTTGTTTAATATTTTTAATGTAAATTTTTCTATTTTATTTTATAATTCGTTCATAGGAACTCACTCTTGCACCACTGCAGTTAACCGACACAGCCTTATATTGTTACGGGATCCCCGGCCCTTCAGAGCGAGTCAAAATTTATTAAAGTAACGCTCATTTTGCCCGTAACAGTTACTGATAAAACAAATATTGAAAAACCTTTTAATGAAAGAAAACCATCCTTAATTGAGAATATCCTAAAGAACCCCCAAACAATTACTGATTAGGTTTCAAAATTATTGTTTTTGATATAATTTCTAACAATTTCTAAATACATTTACAAAATAAACTATATGACAAGTTTCTTCTGTTTGCATTTTTTCTATAGCTGGTTTTTCTTTTGGTCTGTGACACTTAGTTTCTTCAGAACTATAGAATTGTAGTTTTTCATGCATCTCAGTAAACAGCAACTTTTTTCTCTGTGTTTGTGCAATTTTATATACAAAGCCTCTAAAAAGTGGCAAATGTTCGTATTCTACTAAAAAAGTGTGATTTCAGTGTTTCCAAAAACTGAGTTTGTAAAAATCCCATCACAAATACATGTGCACTCTGTTTGCAATTTACAACACTTAAAATATAAAATTCCTCAAAATATTAAAGCTATTAGAAATTTCGCATAAATAAAGGTCATTAATTTGAAATATTTTCATATAAATTACTAGGAATACACTCGCATTCCTTACTTTTAAATATAAATCTTAACAATAGTTTAATAAAGGAAATAATAAATCAAACATTATAACCCAGATTTTATCACGATAACCTCTTGGCATGAGTGGACGTCGAGTCTTCACATCAAATGCAATGATTCCATCGCATACTAATGAAGCGTCTTACAAAAATTACTAACTTTAAGCAGAAATTAACCCACTGCTAACGAATAATTTCATACTTCCCTGTAAAATTTAAAAAAACCATACCTGTTCAACTTGTCCTGTATTAACAGCACCAAAATGAAGAACGGTTCCATCACAAGGTGACACCAAACAAGAATTTGTATTAATTGTCCTTATGTCATCTTTTAAAGGCCTGCAAATATCGTGCAAAGAATAGAAAGTAATTTGCAAATTATATTGTAATAATATAGATTATTTTATTACAGTCTGATACTAATTTTTGCGTATCAGTAGATTCAGTTAAACATTGTTGGGTAACTACCCTACAAATATTTGTATGTTGAAGATTTCCTTAAAAAACTAAATTCAAAAGTTAAAAATATAAAATTCACATAGAAACTGAAGAATACTGAACAATTACCGTTCTTAGATATGCTAGTAATTAAAAATAGCAGCAAACTTACACTTATTAAACAAATGGCGGATGATTATGAGCTCTCTACTACTATTAAAATAATATTTTTAGAAAATGTACAAATTGAAGTAAGAACCATAAATCTATAACCTTGCAACCAATCACTACTATTGACAGTGGTGAATTTGATAGCGGTAGTGCAATTAATTTTATCAACAATTTTAGCGGAAGTTCCAAATACATAAATAAAGCAAGTGCAAGACAAAAGTACTTACCAATTCAGCATCAACTGCAGAAGATCAACAGGATACCACTCTTCTACTAAATTCAAAAAGGGCACCCTTAATCAAGATAGCTATTGGTGACGGCGGACGAGTTCGACAGGGGGCTGCTGATATTGGAACGACAACACAAGTTTTTAATTATGCTTTCATAGAACTACCAATGGCTTTAATAGGATATTTAAATGATTGCTTTTACTAGTACAAATAAGATTAAAAATGTGTTGGGTAACCCCAAAAGATGAATGGACAAGTTGCAGAAGTCGGGAATTTATGAGACTAGTGATTTAGGCCCAGGATATTCTCAAAAATATATTGTTCAGGTTAAGACAACTATAGCAACAATATTTAAAGAACACACTGCACATTTCAAATATGGTAACTATAAAAGGTCTGAAGTCACCAATCACATTTTTGAAACCAGTTACCATTTTTAAATGCAAAATGTCAAACTGTTTAAAGCAATAAACACTGCCAAAATAATTTTTGTAACTCACAAGCCACAACACAAATAAACGTGTTTATTTTGTTAACAAGATTTTTTATATTGAAAAACAAATGCTTAGATTTTGAACATATATTGACTTAACAGTTGTCTAAACTTTTTTGACAGATGAAGCATAAGTTTCTACATTAATGCAATTAATAATAAGTATGAACCAATAAGTATGCATAGTTAATTTTCTATGCATAACACTGAAACAAATGCACCAAAACAATAAATTCAGCTCTAAGAACCACACTGTTCCCTTGCAAAATGGTATTAATTTTGTGAAAATATAGAAATCAATAATAGTTCGTGTATACCAGTCCTAAAAGAAGAGTTTCACTGAAATCATGAAAAACGAATCATACAATCCAATTAAAGTAGACTTTAGAAAATGCAACATTTTCCATCTAAACTATCAAAAAAAGGGTGACACAATTTCTATTTAATTAATCAAATTCTACTCTCATTGAAGAAGACAGCTGCATTAATAACTTGAATTTAAGACAGAAATCTTATCTCAAGAAAAAAACAAGTAAAGATCTATTGTGAAAAATGTTTAGACAGGTGACTTTATTTAGTAAAACATTTTATTAAAAAGTCACAATTTGTATAATTTGAAATCAAATCAATATTTTGCTTGGTTATTAAATAAGGGCAATCGTAAGTTTAAAAATGGGTAATTATTTATTTTAAAGTTGCCTTTTAGGTATTTGAGTATTGGTGCTGTAAAAATACAGATAAAAAATAATTCAGTCTGTAGCTGTTCCTCTGGAGGGGTTTACAGTATAGAGATTAATCACTTCATATAACTGGTGCAACCCTTATAGTTGATCATACTGCGAGAAATTGCCAATCTTATAGAAGTTTTATTGTGTCTCAACAAAAGCTCAACTATGACTGCCCTTATTTAAGAACCAAGCAAAAAAATTGATTTGATTTCAAATTATACATATGTGTGACAATTTAATAAATTGTTTTACTAAACAATGTCACTTTCTAAGTATTCTTCACACTCCCACCCAGTACAACAGACTTAGCACATGGATGTTGTTCTTTCTCTAATTTATGGATTTTCTACTAGTAGAACAGCCAGCTTAACGGCTGGTCTCTTGTAGATTCCACTGTTTGTTTGAACCTTAGCTTTCCTTACAAATCTGTCATGATCTATAAAAACTTCTATAACTTTTCCTTTGGCCAGTTGTATATAGATAAATTTCCATTGCAAATAATCACAATATCGCCCTCTTTAATATTTGTTATTTTATTGTGCCATTTACAGCATAATATCTATATTCCTACACAAAACAACATATTTGAAAATAAAATCACAAAATGATAGATCTTTGCAATTTTCTGACCTCGATAGAGGTACATTACCAAAATTCAAAATTTCTTCCAACTGAATATAAGGTGCAGTGTATCATTTTATAATAATTAATCCTGAGAATGATGCAAGGAAGTTTCTTATATGGAAAACAAACTATGAACTAACTGAAAATGCTTCTTCTACACAAAAGCAAATTTATCAAAAACTAGTAATAATTCTAAACTAATCAAAAATTCTGTATACAGTAAATAATAAAAAAATTAAATTACATACCTTGCAAAAAAATCTGCCAAGCTAGGATATGATTTCAAATCTTCATCAGCAGCCTCAGACAAATTTACTCCAAATGACCTTATATATAAACCATATACATAAGGGCGAAGATATTCTGGTAACTGTTTATCTGTTAAAAAAAATATTCAAATATATTAACTATTTAAACCACAACTGAATATGATAATATACCGGGTGTAACAACATAAGTGTAAAACATTTCAGGGGGTGATTCCTCATCGTAAAAGAGATAGGGTCTTTCATATAAAGAAACTTCATTGGAGCATCCTTGTTAAGATACAGCCCTCAAAGGGGTACATAAAATTTGTTTTCATTTTTTTACAAACACTAAAAGTTACAAAATTGAAATTAAGGTGACATTTTACTATTAAAATACACTTACTCAGTAATTTATTTGGTTTACCACATGGTTGTAAGGGTGGAAAACGCAACCACTAAAATTTATTTCAATGTAACTTTTGTCTTATTATTTGTTTGCCATTTAAAATTTATTTCAATAGCTTATTTCATTCTAAACAAAAATGTCTCTTGAATTTTTTGCCCAAAATTAACCAGTTCACAGAAAAAAATTATTTTACAAACAACTACAGAGATACATCGTCATAAATGCGAACTGGATTATTATTGTTATTTTGTAGTTACTACCTGCATCAAAGTATGATTAAAGATGAATAAACAAAACTAATTTATTAATAACAAAACACAACATGTACAAATCCTAGTAAATGTTCAATATGTCCACCTTCAGTCATTACACATGCGTCTAGACGTCGGCGCATTGAGTCACGTATTCGATCAAATATTCCTGGAGTCTCTCTAATTACCCTGCACTCATCGTTGATGCGATTTTTTAAGTCCTCTACATCGCGAACAGGAGTAGGATAAACCAAACTTTGTAAATGGCCCCAAGTAGAGAAATCGAGAGGATTCAAATCCGGGGATCGAGCGGGCCAATTCTGTGATCCTCCTCGACCTATTCAATGATTTGGATATGTTTGAGTTAAATGCTGACGTGCTGCTTGACTAAAATGGGCGGGAGCTCCATCATGCATAAAAAACATAACCCTTCTGATACCACAAGGAACTTCCTCCAGCAGTACTGGATGCACTTCTCTTAAAAATTGAGTGTATGCCTCACCATTTAATCGAGGAGGTAGAAAATGAGGGCCAATTAAATAATCCCCAATAACTCCAACCCACACGTTAAGACAAAAATGTTCTTGATGGTTAGCTTGGACAATAGCGTGAGGGTTTTCATCAGCCCATATGTGGTTATTATGAAAATTATTAATCTTGTCCCGAGAAAAAGTACATTCGTCTGTGAATTCGATCGTCTTCAGAAAGTCAGGATTTCTTCTAATCATTTGCAGCATCCAACTGGAAAATTCAAGACAGTTAGGAAAATATCGCAGTAACAGTGCCTGTGCTCGTTGTAGATGGTAGAGGTATAAGCGTTGTTCCTTTAAAATTCGAAATACCGTCATATGATCAACATTTAACTCGAAAGCAATCTTTCTAGTACTGCTAGTGGGTTGTTCTTCAACCAAATTAAGTACTGCTTCTTCAAGCTGTGGTGTTCTAATTTCTCGATGGCGACCACAATCCTGCGTTCTTTTTTTGAATGAACAATATTCTCGTAATCGTTGATGAAGTTGGGCAAATATTCTATGCGAAGGAAGCTGCCGTTGAGGATACATTTCAGCACACCTTCTACAAGCTTAGAACCCATTACCCTGCGACAGACCGTAAACGTAATGCATATCAGCCATTTCCGCATTTGTGTATGCCATTTTAATAACAAATTAAGTACAGAATAACGACACACAATTATTAATTCAATTTCAAAAATTTACAAACTGACAACGTGATAACAATTTAATTGTCACTATCACTAATAGCGACCTACTAGAAAAATTAGTTTCACATTTTCTTCTTATGACGATGTATCTCTGTAGTTAATTTTTTCTGCAAACTGGTTAATTTTACGCAAAAAATTCAAGAGTCATTTTTTGTTTAGAATGAAATAAGCTATTGAAAATAAATTTTTAAATGGCAAACAAATAATAAGACAAAAAGTTACATTGGAAATAAATTTTAGGGGTTGCATTTTCCACCCCTTACAACCATGTGGTAAACCAAACAAATTACTGAGAAGTGTAATTTTGATAGTAAAAAATGTCACCTTAATTTCAATTTTGTAACTTTTTTAGTGTTTGTAAAAACAATGAAAACAATTTTATGTACCCCTTTAAGGGGCTGTATCTTAACAAGGGATGCTCCAATGAAGTTTCTTTATATGAAAGACCCTATCTCTTTTACGATGAGGAATCACCCCCTGAAATGCTTTACACTTATTTTGTTACACCCGATATACTGCTATACAGTCTACGAATCTACAACTATAAGTATTAATAAAAGGACTTCATCAAAAAGTCAATATGCACAGAAATTTCCATTGATAAACAATCAAGTTAAATGTTATTCTTTTACAAAATAAAATTCTTAGAAGTTCTATTTGACAGCATTATATGTAGAAAAGTACACTTTATCAAATTTTCAAGCAAATAAATCAAAGAACAATTTCATGAGAAATGTTAAGTTAACAAACGCAATAAATCAAACAAGTATTTGTGTTTACAAGGCACATGTTGCAAAACGATAGCAAAATAATCTCTTAATTATATAAACTTATTGGTTTTTCTTAGAATTAATGGAGATATTTTTGTGAGAAACCGGTGTCTTTAAAAAGATCGTACACAACTTTATTTTTATTAAATTGGATCAATATGTTGAATGTAAGAACAACAAAGAGCATTTATTTCTCCCATGATAATAATAAACTGTCCTGATAGAAAAGTGGGCATTAGGTAGTCCTATTTGTGGGCGACTATGTGGCTTAGTTGGTTCGTGTGCGACTACTAAGCCCAAGGTTCCAAATTCGATTCCCGATACTGACAGCTTGAAAAATGTTCGGATGAAAAGTAAAATGTAGATCCCGTGTGTGTGTGTGTTGTCATGACATTAAGGATACTTACCTTACATGAAATAGCAAGGTTTCGGCAAAATTCAAAATTTTCTGGTAAAAAAGTTGGCTTCTTAGCCAGTGTAAAGCCTTTGGGTGGAGCATTGGAAAATCAAATGCAGGGTCTTGTTTGACGGTAATGTCAATGCATTTTTAAATATAAAAATTTGATAAATTTCAAGGAACGATATCTTTTTTCTTTGCCTTCCTGTGTTTTTCTTAATTATAAAAAAAATAGAGCTTTAAAACTTACATATTAGTGAAAAATATTGTATAATAAAATTATAAAAATGTGTCAATCCATTTGGAAGAAATACTAAAATTACACAATGGTTGTCAGAAAATCTAAATTAGATGTTAATTGGAAATTTTTGTTGATAGTAAAAATTAAATATGGAAATTTCAAATTATAACGCTACATTATGCAAAACGTTTCTTAGCCAACTATAATACGTATTTTATAAAACATTTTCATGAAATTGAATTATGATAATTTAATGGATGATATGTATTATTGTAACTTTGAAAAATATTTCAAAGGAATTTGATGGTGCGAATATGCGTGCTAAATATTTGATGGAACAATTTATTTATGTTTGAAAATATTTCTGAGTAAATTGGTGGTAAGAACTTGATACTATAAATGATTATTTAATGTAACGATTTATTTATTTTTGAAAATATTCGTAAGTAGGTTGCCATAATTAATATTTGTTGTAACAAAGATAAATTTAATTTGGACGATTGCGTTTCTAATGAAGATTAATTAAAAGTAAGAAATTTTATGATTCATTATGCAGGTCTTATTCTGGTAATTGTTAATTATAAAATCAGGTACGGGTGTAAAATAATTATTAAGAGTGTGGGAAAGGTAGAAATTCTAATTTAGAGTTTTATTTATTTGATTATATAAATAGCAATTGTAAAATTAATAAAGAAGAATGATCTTTGATGTTAATAAAATTTTTGGAATTTCCAAACATGTTGATTCGATATTTCATGATTTATTCATATATGTGTAAATAAATAACAGGTGATATGTGCTATGGTGCCTGAGATAGTTTTATTGACGTCTTATGTTCTTACTCTTGGGGATGATAAAAGAGCGATAATGTGCTAGGTTTTTGTTTTTATGCGTCTCTTCATGTCTTCTTTAGTTGTAGCAGGTAGTACTGTACAATGAATTTTTTACACAACTCCATAAAAAGAAGTCAGTGGAAATTACTTCTTGAGATCTAGGTGGCCAGTTAACTGGATAGTTCCTTACAGCTTTTCAAAAATGTGCAAGAGCACTGTTTAATTGCAGCCACATTTTTCGTCTGGTATTTTGTAAAAGTAACCAGAAATCTTTTTAGGCTTTAAAATTTTCCTGCCATTTACATTTCCATCGAAGAAATATGGACCAATGACTTGGTGGCACATTATTGCTCCATACACATAATGCTCCACCTGTTTTGACAGTCAGTAGAATTAAATTTGTGTCCTCAGTATCATAGTAACGAAAGTTATATTGGGTCACCATTCCAATATTGTGAAAAAATGGATTCATCCGTTAATAAAACATGAAAAAATCATATGCCTCTTATACCCGATCCAAGATCCACAGATAAAACAGTTCGTTTTTCAACATCTGTTGTACAGAACTAATAACTAATGTACATGAACAAGAAATTAACATTAATTCAATGCGTCGCTAATTGACAGCAGCACACTACATCTAACTAGAAATCAGTCATCTTAAAACATCAAAAATGTATCGATCTAATAGAGCGGATGGGGAAGAATCCTTAAATCTACATCCCAGAGGGGTTAATTTAAGAGAGGGTTTGGAAATAATCAAAATGAGTTGACTCGTGAAAGGGATGTTAGTATAGAATTTGCAAAATATAGTGAGGTTACAGTATTTTAGGCATAGGAGAAGTTATTTGATTTTACGCTTGTAGTTCGGCAACATAATCTTCAAAACGCCTATGGGCAGAATTAGCATCGTTATGACAGTTTGTAGGGAGTGAAAAAGGATTTGTTCTCTGGCCATTAATTTGGAAGTTTGGAGTTATGTTATAGCAGTTGTGTTTGAATAGGGAAAACAGGCATCACCTGGACAATACCTAAATTAGATGAATAAAATGGTAAGTAATAGTATAAGTGTGTTTATGATACGGTATAAATTATATGTGAACATGGACATTGATTGAGGATTTATCAAGGAACGATTGGTAATTAAAACGTAAAGGTAAGGTTATTAGTAGTGAAAAATTAAGAAATTTGTAGGTGATAAGTATTTTGGAAAGAACAATGTTGTAGTGTTGATATTGAACTGTTTTCTTGTTTTGATAAACGACATTACCAATAATTTGGGATTCATTAATGTAATAATTAAATAAGAGAGCAGGAAAATGTGGACTTCGAATAGTTTTGTTGATGGTTTAGGTTTAAGTTTTTCTTTAAGATTTTCTTTACGCTTTAGTTCAACACACCTGGTCAGATTGCAGATAAGAATTTATTTTTAAAAAAGTATATTTATATGTGCATGTATATATAATAAAATTACTTTTATGTTAATAGATGTTAAGTTAGGTTGATTTTTATTTCAATTATTTATGGAATAGGTGTAAAGTTAGTGATTTGAAAAGGATGTCCAGCTACCTCAGTGCTAGTCATATCTGGAAGGAGTATTTTGCTTTAACAGAAAAACTTGATAACGACCAAATCTTAGATTATCGAAGCAAGGGAGTTTTATACGAAATATCAGCCTTCCACATAGAAAGGACATCACAAAGCTTGCGGTGATAGACTGATTGGCACCCCTCAATACTGACAGAGAGAAGACCTTTCAGGATAATGTAATGTAGAATTTTTAATTGGAAACCTTGTTAGGTTATCATTTTTGTATTTCTTTAATGTTCTTTATATTCTTTTCTCATTTATCTATAGGAACCCACTCCCGCACCAATGCAATTAGCCGATGCACCCTTTTGTTGTTACGGAATTCCCATCCCTTAAAGGCAAATCAACATTTAAATTGTGTTAATGCCTATTATACCTGTAACAAACCCCTACATGTAGATTAGATTAGCTTCTGACAAACGGTCGAAATCACAGAATAGAACTTAAACAAAATGGTTGACAAAATCAGCATGTCAACCTTAAACATAACTGCGATTGTGGGACATTTTCATCCAAGTCTTCACTTGAATAAAAAGTTGTTTGTCCGACGTGTTATTCAAGACAATTTGAACAAACGGGAGCATTTACCGAATATGAACAGTTAGTATGTGCTCTGTGTGCGTCAGATCTTGAATAGTTCAGCAATGTAATTCTCAGAAGTGAACTTATAAACATGAGCAATATTCTGTTACTGTTTACACTTTATAGAATAAATAGTCATAGTAGAGTAGTGCAGGTCAGGAGATCTGGGTTAAATTATAGTTATACCTTTTGCTAATTGATACTGTCATGTCAAGTTTACTACAGCCAATGTCATTTGAATCTGCTAAAAAGTTTTACAATAAATAGGATAGTATTGTAATAATGATTACACAAGTAGTGCATTTGCATGTTAAATATTTTTTAAAAGTTCACTCTTTAGGTTAACTAATTTTCATAGGTGCATTAAATAGTAATTGTAAAAGTGAAAACAACAGGTAAAGTTTTTCATTTAAAAAAAAAAGTTTTTTAACATGTTTTTTTCACTGTTGAAAAAAAAACATATTTTTTACATCGCTAGATTTTTATATGATCTTAGAGAAGTTAAATTCTCTTATTGAATTAAATTTGAATAAGATATTCTTGCTAAGTATAAAGCTGTATCTCAGACATTGTAAGCAAGATTTATTGCTGTTATTCTGCTGCAATTAAGTCTATTTTAAAAATGTAAGCATTTTATTGATTTATGTACATTATAGTTCAATAATTTGTTGTAATCTTTTATTTCTCAATATTTCTGTCTTTTTTTATATCCATATTAATTCCTGATCCTTATCATGTGTAAGGTTATGACATTAAGCTTGTCAGTGATAACAAAACTATATTGTGTAGAATACTGTTAATTAGTTTTTAAATCTTATAGCAGAACAATCAACTTATAAAAACCAACAAGACTATGTAACTGATTACACATGTGTAAGACAAAAGCACAGGAAAAAAATCCAAGCATTATTATCTCACACACCAACTAACTAACTAAGCATTTCTATGTTCTGCAAAACAACTGGTATTCTGCACACAATTACTAAGTATTCTACAAAAAGTATGAGACATTACCATGTTTCATATCTGCATGTGATAAAAACTTATACTATTATAAATCTTATAAAATTAGTAATATTATTATTTTTATACTGCAAAACAAGGTCATTACAAAGAATATTTTTTTGTAAAATTAATTATGGAGAGTTAAATACATTATAGTAAGAAGCACAACTAGTAGGCGTGTTTCCAAGTCTACCTGCAATAAAAAACATGACAAAAATATAAAGTGTATTTTAGCTAATAAAATCGATATACAAAGAAAAATATAATAGGTGCTATTATATTAATATAACGTGCAACAACAACAGTTTTACCTTTTATCTGTTACTAGATAACCTAGTACAATATGTACAATCTAGAATGCCAGGTACATACAAGTACACATGTACAGGGTGGTTTTCTCACTCCTACCATGGACAATTAGTATTTAAGACATATAAGGTGATAATCTTATTTAGCTTTTAAAGTCAGTCATTTCATAGGAAACCCCTTTATTAACTACATTGTAACATTTTAATTTTTGCTCTATTCTTATTTAATTTAAATTCCTTATGCTTATTTCAGAAGCATGATTTTAAATCAATTTTTCATTTTATAGGAATTTGTTGATTAGTCAATGTATTCTCTTCTTTGCTATATGATTCTCATGTCAATTGTTTGAATTTATATTGACGGTGACATGACTAGGTGACGGCACTTGTCAGTCTTCAGCTGTCGTTCGTGAAAGAGCAAAAGCTTGAGGTTGAAAGTATGGTAGGGTGGTGGTTTTTGGTGTTTAACTTCTACTGGTGATGTATACTTTCTATAACAACTGGTTAAGTGCTCAAACCTTTTTTCAGATTACATGTCCGTTAGTTTGAAATTTTTTGAAATACTGTAGAATATGATTTGTTCGATATATTTTAACACTTTATGCAATAAAATCATTGATATTTTACCAATATGAAAAATTATCTTATTCAAATAAAATATAACAAAAATATATTACGAAAAATGCTGTTTTATTCGTAATGTTTTTTAGTAATCAACATAAACAAAGAACATACCATTTTTTTTAAACATTATATATGAATGAATAGTAAAAGAATAGTAATGGTTACATAAGTAATTATAACTAAAAACTGCAGGGTTTAAATATTCATAAAAGTAAATATGTATTCTATTTACTTTTTACATATATCGGCTCTACAATCATCACACATTGGAAGTTTACAGTTAATACACATCTTGCTTGTTTTTTATTCTTTTTACATGGACAAATTCCACATCTTTTTCTCTTACCCTCTGGATTGGTCTGAGCATGGTCGTTGTAGTTGTAGTTTATATGGAAGTTCTTGATTTAGCAAACATCTGCTCATGTGGGCCTTCTACTAAATGTTTTGAAAGTATTTTTACAAACTCTACTCTTTCAATCTGTTCAAAGTCCTGATAACTTTGATACAAGATAGAAGAGTTGACGGATGCAATATCCAGTGCCACGGAAAAGACAGCCATTGGCCAACATCTAGTGCATCTGGATGTAGTATAATTCAAGCATTTTTTATCCAGTGTGTCAAATCCTCTCGTGGTTTGGTTGTAAAATGCTATTATTTCTGGCTTCCCAGTAGCTTCACCAACACTGGTGTTGTGGTGCATGGAAGATATAAGTACAACTTCTTTCCATTTTTGAGTAAGTGAGATACTAAAGTTTTATTTTTTGAAAAGCCATACAAAGATGTTCCTGCTGGTTTTCTACAATCTGATAAGAACCGTTGAAGTATCCCCTTGTTTTTCTTTCACGTCCCTATGTAGGTGAGTTCTCTGGTTCGCAGCTTGTCAACAACTTCTAGCGAAGAAAACAAGTCGTCTGCTGTTACGTTCCTATTTGTGTCTTTAATGGATGAACAGTAACTTTCATCTGCTGCTCTGGTTGGTGTATATGTAGTCATTATAAAAATAATTTGTACGGGCATCGTAAGAAATTTTAACTTTAATCCCATATTTATTGGACTTATTTGACATGTACATTCAAAATTTAACAGGCCCCCTGAAACCTACAAGCATTTCATCCATACATGTTAGTTCCCCAAGAGAATGCTGATTTTGACAATTCTTCACAAACTCCTTGAAAATCTAACTAATTGCAGTCGCCATATCATCCGCTTTTCTCTCCTGTCTATATTATCAAAAAGCAAGCACGCCAAAATAATTAGAATTCTTTTCAGCGACATTACACATCTGCATATGTCTCGACCTGTACCAACGGTTGCATGCAAAGACCGAATGTCTTCATTATTAGACTTAAAGGCAAAAGTGTAATATAAACGTCCAAAAAATGCACAAAATTCTACCATATCCAAATTTCTCAGCTCCTGTTTTTCCATACGTCCATACTTTTCTTTCATTTCGCAGTTTTTTATTTGTGTGTTATTTCAGACATCATTCTATTTGAAATTAGACACATCCATATTTGCATACGAGTCGCAGATCATCCATAATTTTTTAGCATCTCCTTTCAGCCCTGGCAATGTTATGTTTCTGTCTTAGATTTCTGGGTCACTGTTTACATTATGTGACCTCAGCTAGAGGCTTCTACCTTGCGGTAAATACTTTCAAATACGTCTAAAATAACAAATCAACAGACAAAACTGCGGGTTTTTGTGATTTATGCGTAAAAAACGAGATTTTTGTACCGAATTTTGAGGTTATGTAACCCGATTAGGTATTATTTTAATTCTGCTTAAATTATGTTTAGGGCATTAATTGTGAATAATAAAAGGACGAAACACATTTGGATAGTTATTTCTGATAATCTGCTTTGAATACAACTAACACAAGAATGGAATATACATTGCCAACAAATTTTTACCTTTTCTAAGAATGTGTTAGGAGTATAACTTAGTTATTTTGATTGTTTTACTTTTATCACAAATACACACCACAGAGTTACATTCTGATAAAAAATACTTGAGTTTCGGTTTTGACATTAATATATTTAAACTATTAAATACTTACATTTTCCGTTATTATTATTGCTCATTACCATTTATTATTATAAGAATTAATTTCTATTTTTATTTTGTAAAGGATTAAAGCATATTGCATAATTATATTATTGTCCCATTCTGAGATGCTAGTACATAAGAATAACAAGAATGTTCAATGATTAGGCGAAATGTTCTTGAATATTACTTCACTAATATTATTTGTTGCTGCGGGTATCATTAAGGTTATCGATATAGTAGTTGTACTAACATTATTCGATGCTGACTGTCAACGAAACAATATAAACACACTTAAAGTGCGGCGGTGTTAGGTTTTTGTAATAATTAGAAGAGATTATGTTATTGTTTTAATAGTTACATTAATATTATTCCGAGCTTCAGGTACGAGATAATCGAACGAGTGTATGAGTGGAAATAGTGTTGAGGTATAAATAATGCTGAGGCAAAAATTGAGGTTTCAAGTTAGATTAGTAGTCGAAATGTTTTACCTACTACTAAGACAAAATAATCGAACAGGTATCAGTGTGGAAATAGTGTTGAGGTATAAACAGTGCTTAGGCAAAAATAGTGCTGATGTTTCAACTTAGGTTAGTAGTTGAAACGTTTTATTACTCATCATCATTAGGTCTTCAGTCCTAGAACTGGTTAGACGCGTACCATCATTGTTTCCTATTCTGAACTAACCTACAGATTTCCCTGAAATATGCACAGTTTGCATCAAAAGCTGTCTGATCTAGGTCTACATCTACCTCTTTTTTTCCTATCTCTGCTTGTAATATATCACATACTATTCCCCAAAAATGCCTTAGAACGTATTCCGCCCTACTATTTCTCTTTTTCCCCAATATCCTTGTTCCCATACTATTTCTGTAACTTATTTGTTATTATCTTTGTCTGTCCATGCTATCGTCCTCATACATCTGGAGCATTTCAAAAGACTGCTACCGTTTTTGTGTCTGCATTTCAGCCAACATTTTTTAACATGTTTTTATCTATACAATTGAGAGGATGGTTATTAAAGAAGTGTGCGATTGCATTATTGAAAGGCTTAAGTAGTCGTTTTTTTTTATATTTATTTTGAGGGGGAAAATTCATTATGATTTAAGTTACCTCCTTGGTAGATTTTAACATGGTTCTGAGGCGACTCTATGGCGGGTTTACACTTGTCAGATACCAGTGTTGTTCTATGAAAATTGTATATGGATCTGAGGCGACCCTATGGCGGGTTTACACTTGTCAGATACCAATGTTGTTCTATGAAGATTGTATATGGATCTGAGGCGACCCTATGGCGGGTTTACACTTGTCAGATACCAATGTTGTTCTATGAAGATTGTATATGGATCTGAGGTGACCCTATGGTGGGTTTACACTTGTCAGATACCAATGTTGTTCTATGAAGATTGTATATGGATCTGAGGCGACCCTATGGCGGGTTTACATTTGTCAGATACCAATACTGTTCAATGGAGATTGTATATGGTTTTGAGGTAACCTTATTGTGGATTTATACTTGTCAGATACCAATGCTGTTTTACAAGGATTGTTAATATGCTTATTTTTATGTAATTAGTTATTTTATGTATAAATAAAAATCATGTATGTAGGCTGTATTTCATGTTAATATTGCAAGGAAAACCCAGGAAAAACTTGCAATGCTACCTAGATATTGTGGGCATTTGATTTTCATTTGTTATTTCTTTTAGTAATGGAATCCATTGTTTACTGAAAGTCACGGATTCGTTTGCAACGCAGTTATTTTTATGCAGGGTTATATAGGCAGCTTCTTTGATTTTGCGTTTTGGTGGTTTCTTCTTTTCTTCTTTTCAGGAGTATGTGTATTCAGCTCGTTCCTTTCTATTGTCTTCTAATTTTATACCCTATTTTACCGAGATTCAGTGAAGGAGGTTAAGCAACCTGTGGCTACCAAGATCCCCAACACTTAGACATTTGCCGAAATAATGGTTTTCTAGTAAATCCTTTCACACACTTAACATTATTCGAGAATATTGCCCAACCAATTCTTGTAGTTACTTATAATAATCATCATGTTTACGCACAGTTATCTTTTCGTCATTAGTTTATCCATCTTGGGATTGGTTGGATGCGTACCTCCATTGATTTCTATTCTGGGCTAGCCTACACATCTCCCTGAAACCTCTACAGCCTACATCTTTTACTATCTGTGTGCAGTAGTCTAATCTAGGTCTGCCTCTTCTTCTCTTTTTTCCTATCTCTGCTTCTAAAATATTCCGCAATATTCCCTCATGCCATAGTATGTGGCCTACCATCCTATCTCTCCTATTTTTTACCGTTTTCCACATATTTCTTTCTTCCCCTACCATTTTTAGTACCTCTTCGTTCTTAACTTTGTCTGTCCATGATATCTTCATCATACGCCTGTAACACCACATTTCAAAGGCTTCTACCTTTTTCTTGTTCGCTTCTCCTACTGTCCAGGCTTCACAGCCGTACAGTGCTGTGCTCCACACATATGTTTTAAGCAATCTTTTCCTTGTTTCTATGTTTGTGGTCTTTGAGCACAACAGTTGCTTTTTCTTGTTAAATGTAGCACGACCTTGTGCTAATCTTTGTTTTATATCTTTTGTGCTTTTCCCATCTTGCGTTATTTGGCTTCCTAGGTAGCAGAAATCCTTAACCTCTTGTAAGTTCGTGTTAAATACTTGTATTCTTGTTTTGATTTATTTTCCCCACCTTTGCAAACTAGAACTTTAGTTTTAGTTTTGTTAATTTTCATACCGTATCTCTCTGTTAGAACCGTTTCCATTTCATTAAGAGCCGCTTCTAACTCTTCCTTGCTAGACGCTAATACCGCTATAACATCTGCAAATCTAAGCATATCAATTTTTTGTCCCTGCATAGTAATTCCAAATGTCTTTCTGCATTTGACAGTATTCATTGCCTCTTCTATGTACAAGTTAAAAATCAATGGGGATAGGGCACATCCCTGTCTCACCCCTTTCCTAATGTTTACTTCTCTACGTTCCTGCTCTAATTCTATTACTGCTGTTTGCTCTTTGTATAAGCTATGTACTATTCGTCTATCCCTATAACTCATTCCAATCCTTTTGAGTATTTCAAACATTTTTTTCCAATTTACATTGTCGAATGCTTTTTCCAGATCTACAAACCCTATATACATGCTTTCCCTTTTCTATTGTTTTCTCCATTATCACTCTCAGAGCTAAAATAGCCTCCCGTGTTCCCCTGTTTCGCCTAAACCCAAATTGGTCTTCTCCCAGTATTTCTTCAGCTCGTTTTTCCATTCGTCTTTGCACAATTCTAGTTAATATTTTTGACACGTGTGCTGTCAAACTTATTGTTAGAAAATTTTCACATCTATCCGCGCCTTTCTTTTTTGGTATAGTTACTATGATGCTACGTTTGAAATCTTTGGGTATCTCGCCTGTCTCATACATATAGCTTACAAGTTGGAAGAGACGTTCTGTTACTGCTTGTCCAGCGGCTTTTAGAGTTTCTGCTTGCACCTTATCTGTACCCGGCGCCTTACCATTTTCAGACTCTTTAATGCTAATTCAAACTCGTCTCAAGTATAGGATATCCCAAGTCATCATTTTCAATGTCTGATTCCTGTTCTAATGCAGTTAGTTCCTCTCCTGCATATAAATTCCTATATATTCTTGCCATCTACTCACTTTCTCTATGTTTTCTATAATGACGTTTCCTTGTCGTCCCTTATATTTTTGCTATACGGTTTTATATCCCTAAAATTTATTCTAATTAATTTGTATGCTTCGTCTGTCTTTCCTATTTCCATCTTAGTTTGTACTTCTTTGCACTTTTCATCAATCCATTGTTCTTTAGCTTTCCTGCCTTTTGAATAATTTCCCATTTTATGGCTTTGTATCTCTGTTTTCCTGTTTCGTCTGATTTATTTTTGTATTTTCGTCTTTCTTCTATTAAATTCACGATATCCTTTGTTATCCATGGTTTCTTATTTTCTTTTTGTGTATACCCCAAAATATCTCTGGCCGCCATGTCTAGGCTGGATTTAATGTTATTCCATTCTGTTTCTACTTCCTTAGTTTCAGATATTTTCGCGATATCATTCAGCAATTCATTTGACTTTTTTTCGAATCTTACTTGAATATCGTTGTCTTTTAGTTTCTCTAAGTCCAAGTGCCTTTTTCCGTTCCTCTTTTTCAGATTTTTAAATTTAAGTGCGGCCTTCATAATTACGATGTTGTGGTCAGTATCTATATCTGCTTCTGGGTAGCTTCTACAGTCTTTTACTTGATTCCTAAACCGTTGTCTAACAAGAATGTAATCTATTTGATATCGTCCTATATCTCCTGGCATCTTCCACATATATCGTCTTCTAGCATGATGCTGAAATAATGTGTTTGTGATGATTAAATTGTTCTTGTCGCAAAATTCTACCAGCCTATTTCCCTGTCGTTTCTCGTGCCTAAACCAAATAAACCTACTACCGCTCCTTCCCTACCCTCACCTACCACAGCATTAAAATCCCCGTAATTATTAAATTTTCATGTCCTTTACGTATCTTAATATGTCTTCGATATCTTTGTAGATGGCTTCTACCTCTTCGTCACTGTAGCTAGAGGTGGGCATGTATACTTGTATTATTACTGTGTTTACCGGTTTAGATTCTAATCTAACCATGAGTACTCTTACGTTCTTTTGTAAGTAATTTTCTACACAGTATCCTATCTTTTCCGCATAACTATCCCCACACCCAAATTTCCGTCCTCTGCTCCTGTATGAATTACCCTGAAGTCTCCACTCCAAAAATCCCCGCCTCTGGCCACCGAACTTCGCTGATCCCTACTATGTCTAGTGATAACCTATTCATTTCGATTTTAGGTTCTCTAGCTTACCTACTTGCTTCATACTTCTAACATTCCACGCTCCGACTCGCAGAATGTTCCCGACTCTTTTTAACTTTCCGATCGCATCCTCCGAAGTAGTCCCTCCCGGAGATCCGAATGGGGACTATTTTAACTCCGGAATCTTTTACCCCAGAGAATGCCATCATTTTATTATAATTTAGGTACGCTGTGTACTTGGAAGATAATGTGGTGGTTTCCCGTTGCCTTCCACATCGCGGTAGTGTGTCTTAGACTGCCATACCGACCCCTATGGTCTCTGCCAATCTAAGTACCGAAAGAGCCGCTGCCCTCTTTCGGGGACCTGTCTTAGTCTGGTTCCTCACTAACGACCCTACTACTTTGGTTGGACCTGTAGTTTGGCTCTTTAGCTCATTAGAACATGCAAGCCATTTCACCTGTTCTAGTAATTTAGAACTTCGGCAAGGTGCAGGTCCATTCGAAATTGAACAAGTGCATGAGTGGAAACAGTGTTGAGGTATAAATAGTACTCAGGCGAAAACAGTGTTGAGGTTTCAACTTAGGTTAGTAATTGAAATGTTTTACTACTAAGACAAAACAATCGAACGGGTGTAAGAGCAGAAATAGTGTTGAGGTATAAACATAGCTGTGGCGAAAATAGTGTTGAGATTTCAACTTAGATTACTAATCAAAATGTTTTACTACCAAGACAAAGTAATCGATGAGTCATGAGTGGAAATAGTGTTGAGGTATAAATTGTGCTGAGGCGAAAACAGTGTTGAGGTTTCAACTTAGGTTAGTAGTTGAAATGTTTTACTACTAAGACAAAATAATCGAACGGGTGCATGAGCAAACATATAGTCGTGAGGCATAAATAGTGCCGATGCGAAAACGGTGTTGTGGTGTCAACTTAGGTTAGTAGTCGAAATGTTTTACTACTAAGACAATAATTGAACGGGTGCATGAGCGGAAACAGTGTTGAGGTATAAATAGTACTGACGCGAAAACAGTGTTGGGGTTTTCACTTAGGTTAGCAGTTGAAATGTTTTACTACTAAGACAAAATATTCGAACAGGTGTAAGAGCGGAAATAGTATTGAGGTATAAACATTGGTGAGGCGAAAATAGTGTTGAGATTTCAACTTAGGTTACTAATCGAAATGTTTTACTACTAAGACAATAATTGAACGGGTGCATGAGCGGAAACAGTGTTGAGGTATAAATAGTACTGACGCGAAAACAGTGTTGGGGTTTTCACTTAGGTTAGCAGTTGAAATGTTTTACTACTAAGACAAAATATTCGAACAGGTGTAAGAGCGGAAATAGTATTGAGGTATAAACATTGGTGAGGCGAAAATAGTGTTGAGATTTCAACTTAGGTTACTAATCGAAATGTTTTACTGCTAAGACAAAATAATCAAACGGGTGCATGAGCGAACATATAGTCTTGAGGCATAACTAGTGCTGAGGCAAAAATAGTGTTGAAGTTTCAACTTAGGTTAGTAGTCGTAATTTTTACTACTAAGACAAAATAATCGAACCAGTGCATGAGCGAGTATAGTGTTGAGGCATAAATAGTGCCAAGGTGAAAATAGTGTTGAGGTTTCTACTTAGTTTAGTAGTCGTAACGTTTTACTACTAAGATAAAATGATCGATTTGGTATATGTGTGAAAATACTGTTGTGATTTCATTATGGGCCACTACGCGGAACATTTTACGTAAGGCAAAATAATGAAAGATGCATTCAACACTAACTGCATGGGATCACAGTATATCCTAGCAATACATCAACGATTATGCTGTATAAAGCCCTCTCGTTGCAAGTCCCCTACAAAAACGGCTTTGTCGTGCCGAAAATACTCATGTATATCAATGTCGATGAGAACTTGCACAAAGGTAACATTTGGCAATTGATTTGTTTTGTAAAAGAGTTCGGAATAGTTAATACAATGAGTATTAAATGAAAACAAATAAACAAACAATTGCAAAAGATACATCATTATAATAGAACAATTAGGAAGTAGTGCTAATTCATACGTTTGACATTTAATTACTGTGAAGTTTGTTATATTTGTATGGTCGTTGATGTTATAATAGTAACACTATTGTTCGATAAAGAGTGCGGATTTATTTTAAAGAAAAAACAATACATGTATAAAATCTGCAAAAACTCTGTTTTTAATTAACATTTCATTTTATGGTCTGCTGCATTAGTTTTCAACTTATAAGCATTGTCTGTCTTTACACTCAATAACCCGCAAAACTTCTATCGTATTATCAATAGCGAAATAAGATCGACAATGTCGAAACGAAAGATTGAACTGAATGCAGTCATTATTTTTTTACAAATTATGCTACGCCAATGACCTGTTTGAAAACACAATCTGTGTTTAACGGTTATAGATGTTCTATGTGTGTTTATGAATCAATTGTTGAGAGCCTTCGTTGTTGTGGCACGCATTGATATTTCAATTACAAAATTTCATACTGCAAGGAATATGTTCTCAAATAGCGTCAAAGGCTCTTCCAACTGTCAAAGATTACACATCAAGGCGAGGTTATTGTTCTAATAGTATCAAGAGCGCTTTGTATATTCATCCGTGATCTACAGTCGCGTGACATTTCAGTAAGAAGTAGTTCAAGGTTTTGGAATTTAATTAAACCAAATTTACCGAAAAACCCGCAAATTTTTCATTTGTATTTGAAAATGTACGTGTTTGTGTATGGTTTCTAATAATTTTTAATTATATTTGACAGGTCACGTAATGTAAACCGGCTCCGATCTCTGAACATGGGATTTTGCAGACCACTTGAAATGATTTTTACTGTTATAGCTTTTTACCTTTTCTTCATCTGATTCAGAGCTACTTTCGTGAAGCTCCTCGTTGTCACTTCCTTCGGATAATTCAAGCTATACCGTGCTCACTTTCTATGTCACTTTGATCATCGTCTCCTGCACCACTAACATAACTTTCTGCTTCGTCATACCACTTATTAAAAACCTCTTTGTAATTAGCATCGCCATACTGTACAAATTTGGGAGTATTAGCCATCTCAACCTATTATATAATATTAATGTTAACAGTGACGCGATGCCAATATAACCCCAGATAAAATTTAATTACAAATAAACAAAATTTTGGAAAAACACGTAAAGCGGCACAAAATGAAACTAACTTAAAAGTAGATGAATTCACAAATGCATACTTTTAAAATTTAACTGGCACTAAATTTAAAATCGCTTGAGGTCAAAATGGCACCATGTCACCAGTAGAAGGTTAAAGCACACACGTTTAATTTCAAATAAAACTTATGTTCTATTAATGTTTCTTTGATTATTATAAAACGGTTGGTAAATGGTACAGTGACTTCCTATAGTTAATAATAATTAAACTTTAAGCAAGCAAGCAATTAGCCATTTGACATCACCTTTTACCCTGGGATACTATTTTTATCCACTACAATCCCGTCAATATGGTCAAGAGTGCACTTTGTTAATAATAAGAAACATTTCTCAAAAAATGGTTATGTATCAGCATTACAAAGTATGCTACCATTAAAATAAGAATTAGTGAATGTGTTGAAGTATCTAATCCCATATTCAAAACAAACAGTGTACAGAATTTTAAAAGTTTGAAGAAAAATATCAGATAAAAACTGATAAAACCTAATGTGCATTTTCGATAACACCAAAGAAAGATCCACAAAACAAAGTGCTTATGTACATAAGAAATTCCTTTAAATCTAAATTAAATGAAGCATTATATTAAAAAAAAACTACGAAATTATATAGGATAGGTTTCAATTCTCACAAGATATTTAACTGTTACACAAACAAATAGATAAGCACTCAAGGAAGAAACGTTTATAAATAATAAAGTAAATGGGTCACATTAAAAAGAACTTGAACTTGTAGATAATAACTATTTAAATGTATCGTATGTTTAGGGTCGTCAATTAAACTGTGCAACAATAAAAAAAATTTGCTTAAATTTCAAATTAATGGTTAAACAGCATATTTAAAAATTATAAATCAAAATTTATTATAAATTTTATATATTAAGAATTTAATATGTTTTTGAAATATAGTAACTATAAAATAGATGAAAATTGTTTAGATAAAAGAAGTAAACAATCAAAAGCTTTAACCGTGTTTACTGCAAATACTGATAACTATTCTTAGTAATCAAGCCTTATCCTTTATAAAGTCCATAAATCCAAGTAACAGAAAAATAAATATAATTTTTCAGATATTCATCATACTATTTAAAAAATTCAGTAACTGAAACTGTAAAAAATGTAAATTTGGCTGTCATAGGCAGTAAATCCAGTATGGCTATCTACTTACCTGCAATCCAACCCCAGCATCTACTTGTCACACGAAGAGGAAGAGAACGATAGACAGATACTTCCCAGTTTTTAGCAACAGACTCCGTTGTTAATTTTCTGTAATTTCTCCATTGCATTACAGTTATCAAGCATATTCCTAATGGTAAAAATCCAGTGACAATACTTCGCCAAGAGTTCCATCCTATCAGAAAAGATAATTAATTCAAATGCCTATACTATTACGTTTACAAGTAAACATACACTTGTTACACGTTACAATTCAGACCTTGTGCTTTAAGTAAAATATCATATAAACGAAAAATTATGGATGGAAGTGTAGCAGCATACATTATAAGAACACAACTTGCTGAATGGTTGTGGGAGTATGGTACATAAAACTAATAGCATAGGTTACAAGTTGATAACCTTTTATTAATAATAATGTATATGTACCTTTAACTTTTCCATGATATGATGAAAAATACTTATTGAAGCTTGTTTTCAGCATAAACGTTGCACACAATCCACCTGGATGCAAACCACGTAAAGTACTATTCTGAGGTCTGTATATTCTTAAAACACTACAGAAATAAAAAATGTTCATGAAGTTTAGGTATATGAAATAAAAACCTATTCCAACATACTTCTTTAAGGAGCTTCCTCTTAATATATAAATTGACATTATTATTTAGCAACATTCCACCAAAGAAAAGAATTTTAGGGTGTTCAACCTATAATTATTTCTGCTTCTATTTACAAATGCTCATTTCCAATTTCAAATTACCATGGTAAACCAAAATTTAAAACTAACTAAAATTAAGCACCGTACAAGAATACGCTATCTCAGAAAATTGAATAAAAGTTCAGGTTCAAAATTAAAAACCACAAGGTATAGAGTCCAATAACAATAAAACTAAAATCAAATAGACATTTTGTGTTTCAGTAGTTCAATTACAACCGAACATAATACTATAAAAACCATAGATAAAGATAAAAACAGAGACCACGATACGTTCCAAAAACTATGAAAATTAAATTTAATATTACATATTTCTATAAAATATAATTCATCACAAACCAAACAGTAAATTATAAAAATTCAGCTATATTATTACTAATTAATCTTAACCCACATAAGATGATTAACGTGATCGTAACCATAGAGAACCTATGGTCGTGACAACCATAAAGTTATTTAAATACCAATATAATCCAAAAGAGAGAGTACTTTCGTTTAAAAATTTTTACACAAAAGAACTCTCCATTTTTTAATTTTATTGGAAAAATTCGTGTACACAGCCAATAAGTTTCAACTTGTGGTTTCTAAATACTGTCCAGCGGCTTTTAACAAATTCACACTAACTTTGAAATTAATAAGATTATACTTGAAGCAGAGATTTTAAAGCGTCTGATGTACACTCGCATTAATACAAATAAATTAGTTTCTTTATAATATAGTATTTTTTTTATACTTCTTAAATTAATATTGCATAAAATAAAAAATTTGTGTAAATTATAAAATTAATATAAAATGTCGTGCAGATATCTCAAAATCCTTGATTTTTATTTTAATTTGCTGTATGAGAAACATATAATATAAAATAATAATAATATAAAATAGTATAATAGAAAATAATAGTGATATAATATAAAGTAATGTAATATAAAGGAATACAATGCAACACAATGTAAAACAATTTTAATTTAATACATAATAATACAATGCAAAACAATGCAATTCAATGCAATTCAATGCAATTCAATGCAATTCAATGCAATTCAATGCAATTCAATGCAATACAATGCAATGCAATACAATGCAATGCAATACAATGCAATGCAATACAATGCAATGCCAATGCAATGCCATGCAATGCCATGCAATGCCATGCAATGCCATGCAATGCATGCAATGCCATGCAATGCCATGCAATGCCATGCAATGCCATGCAATGCCATGCAATGCCATGCAATGCCATGCAATGCCATGCAATGCCATGCAATGCCATGCAATGCCATGCAATGCCATGCAATGCCGATAATGCCATGCATACAATGCCATGTCAATGCTGCCATGCAATGCATGCATGCATATGCCATGCAATGCATGCAATGCCATGTACATGCAATGCATGATCAATGCCATGCAATGCCATGCAATGCATGCAATGCATGCAATGCCATGCAATGCTAATGCAATGCATGCAATGCAATGTCAATGCATGCAATGATGCAATGCAATGTAATGCAATGCGTAATCTGTACAATGCAATGATCAATGCACATGCAATGAATGCAATGCTAATGCAATGCAATGCAATGTAATGCAATGTAATGCAATGCCATGCAATGCAATGCAATGCAATGCAATAATATAATATAATATAGTGTAGTATAGTATAACATAGCAACATAATATAACATAATTTAACAGAACATAACATAGCATAACATAATAAAATATTACGTAGATTAACATAACATAACATGACATGACATAACATGACATAACATGACATAACATGACATAACATGACATAACATGACATAACATAACATAACATAACATAACATGACATAACATGACATAACATAACATGACATAACATAACATAACATAACATAACATAACATAACATAACATAACATAACATAACATAACATAACATAACATAACATAACATAACATGACATAACATGACATAACATGACATAACATGACATAACATGACATAACATAACATAACATGACATAACATGACATAACATGACATAACATGATATAACATGACATAACATGACATAACATGACATAACATGACATTACATGACATAACATGACATAAGATGACATAGCATGACATAACATGACATAACATGACATAACATGACATGACATGACGTGACATAACGTGACATAACGTGACATAACATGACATAACATGACATAACATGACATAACATGACATAACATGACACAACATGACACAACATGACACAACATAACACAACATGACATAACATGACATAACATGACATAACATGACATAACATGACATAACATGACATAACATGACATAACATGACATAACATGACATAACATGTCATTACATGACATAACATGACATAACGTGACATAATATGACATAACATGGGATAACATGGCATAACATGACATAACATGACATAACATGACATAACATGACATAACATGACATAACATGACATAACATGACATAACATGACATAACATGACATAACATGACATAACATGACATAACATGACATAACATGACATAACATGACATAACATGACATAACATGACATAACATGACATAACATGACATAACATGACATAACATGACATAACATGACATAACATGACATAACATGACATAACATGACATAACATGACATAACATGACATAACATGACATAACATGACATAACATGACATAACATGACATAACATGACATAACATGACATAACATGACATAACATGACATAACATGACATAACATGACATAACATGACATGACATGACGTGACATAACATGACATAACATGACATAACATGACATAACATGACATAACATGACATAACATGACATAACATGACGTGACATGACGTGACATAACATGACATAACATGACATAACATGACATAACATGACATAACATGACATAACATGACATAACATGACATAACATGACATGACATGACATAACATGACATAACATGACATAACATGACATAACATGACATAACATGACATAACATGACATAACATGACATAACATGACATAACATGACATAACATGACATAACATGACATAACATGACATAACATGACATAACATGACATAACATGACATAACATGACATAACATGACATAACATGACATAACATGACATAACATGACATAACATGACATAACATGACATAACATGACATAACATGAGCATAACATGACATAACATGACATAACATGACATAACATGACATAATATGACATAACATGACATAACATGACATAACATGACATAACATGACATAACATGACATAACATGACATAACATGACATAACATGACATAACATGACATAACATGACATAACATGACATAACATGACATAACATGACACAACATGACATAACATGACATAACATGACATAACATGACATAACATGACATAACATGACATAACATGACATTACATGACATAACATGACACAACATGACACAACATGACACAACATAACATAACATGACATAACATGACATAACATGACATAACATGACATAACATGACATAACATGACATAACATGACATAACATGACATAACATGACATAACATGACATAACATGACGTGACATGACGTGACATAACATGACATAACATGACATAACATGACATAATATGACATAACATGGCATAACATGACATAACATGACATAACATGACATAACATGACATAACATGACATAACATGACATAACATGACATAACATGATTAACATGACATAGCACAACACAACATATCATAACAGAACATAACCAGACCATACACAACATAACATATAACATAACATAACATAACATAACATAACATAACATAACATAACATAACATAACATAACATAACATAACAACATAACGTCACATTAAATATCATAGTTTAACTTGGTATAATATAGCATAACGTAACGCAAACTGAGTGTGTGCGTGCATGCTTGTGTATGTGCGTGAATGTGTAGGTTCATTAGTATGTACATACATACACACACGCACACACAAGCATTTACAAAACATACACACACACACATGCATACATACCAACACATGATAAAACAAGTTTCAGTTGTATATGAAATGAGAAGGTAATAAATATGTTTATAAATATATTAGGCAACATAGTACACGCCCATACACAGACGCGCAAGCACTCACACACACACACGCGCGCGCACCATTTACACAAACTCTGTTTTCTTATCAACATACAGTTTTATTTAAACCTAGACCAATAAACCTGATATTAACACGAGTATAAAATAATTCTTGGTTGTTATCTACTAACAATATCTTATATACATATTATATAGTCTGGTTACTATTCAAATTGTTTATTTATTTGTAAGGATTTTGGCTCTGTTATGTACATCAAGATTTGGCACCTAGTCTTGATAGCAATACTATGATGGGTTTTAAGTAGATAACTAGTATGAAGGTTTAGGATTGAGAAGAGGAATATGCTTTTTACCAATTTACGGTAACGTTAGAAGCTAAAAATTGATGTTATGATAGATAATTCTTGTTTTTTACAAAAAGGCCAATAAATATTTAATTGCACACTATAAATAGAAGCGCTAACACTTTTTCATTTTACTTCAAATCGCACTTGTTTAACAGTTTAAGTAAGTTTATTAAAAACAGCGAAGAAGTAACAAATTAAAATGCTTGAGGTGTATTTCAAATTCGTTAATCATTTAATGTAAGTTAATTAAAAATAAACAGTTGAATTTTTATAATTATTTTTGTCTGATGTTGCATAATATTACATACAGCATACAGTATTGCTATGATTTTTAACAGGTCTAATATTGTTTAGTCGTATTTATAATACGTTGAAAAAGTTATAATCAGATGAACATTTAGTACCTTCTAAAGAACATGTTGATTAGGCATTTGATTCTTGAACAGAAGTTTAAGTTATAATTATTTTGTTTATTTTTTATTAGGCAGCATATATATTGTTACCTATAATACGGAACGCATCTTGGTAGTTCATTTGATGAAATTAATAAACACTTTTCAAAGGTATAACCGTAATTTGTATACAGTGTAAAATGAGGTTATATGAAAACGAATAGTTTCTTATTATTATATTGTATTGGAAAAAACTAATATAGTAAGTAAAAAGTTCTGTTGTTTGAATTAATTTTATTTATTCGCATTATGAAACGTAGATCATGCAGCCCAATGTAACTCTGAATATTTATTTTTTTAAAATGAGTCTATTAGAATTTAATAAAGATCATGTTTACTGTACTGTTACTATGGTTTTAATAGTTCTCGGCGTAGTCTACGCATTTTAATTGCTGACCAAAATATATCTATTAATTATTAAACTATGATCATAGGTAAAAATTTGTTTGGCATGCTGGAATTGTTTTTCACGAGGTCTTTAAGTTAAAAATTGGTCATCATCATTTTGTTTTCGACCTTACTTAAGGTCGGTTTGACGTAGCTCTAACTTCTTTTCAATTCTGTGCTAATCTAAAAAGTTCTACATACCCTTCACAACCTATATTTCTAATAATTTGACTAATATAGCTTGGTCTAGGTCTTCCTATACTCTTCTATCTTTTTCTTTCTACCTGGCTCTACATGGATATTAGCAACCTGATCGTTGTTAAAGAACTCCAACCTATTTACATGATTCCCATTTATAAGGAAATGAAATATTACCTGTGTATCACCTCCAAAAAAAGGAAAAGTGTTAAATTATATGTTATGGTAAGCCTTAAGCAACGAATCGCTGCCAACATGCCAGACTGCTACCTAATTGCGAGTTATGTCATGGAGACGTTTATTAAGTTATATGTTATGGTAAGGCTTAAGCAGCGAATCGCTGCCAACATGCCAGACCGCTAATAATTGCGAGTTATGTCATGGAGACGTTAAATGTAATGGTACGGCTTAAGCAACGAATTGCTGCCAACATGCCAGACCACTAACTAATTGTGAGTTATGTCATGGTGACATTTAGTTAACTGATTTTTATTTATTTTTGTTTTGTTTTCGAACTACCTAAATAGCAAAATTGGTCAAGTAGAAAGATAAGTTTTAATCTCCAATAACATTCAAGGGTTAACAAACAAATGGAGGTTACAAAGAACTAAGTAACTAGTTCTATCAAATTTAAAAAAATACACCAATGTGAAGCTAATATTTTTTTAAAAATCTTTGATGTGAAAATTTTCAGAGAAATCTCAGATCTCAAAAAATAAAGTAAAGCAATGGAATGAATTGGTACAAAACTTGAAAATAGGGCATTGTGCATATGTACCAACCACTTCATAATCTGTCTCAATACTGTTCATGCATTTTGTACTTTATGAATTTTACAATAACAGTTTTTAAGTTGGAATATCATAGTTATAGGATGTGTTTTATTATGTGGAACTACAGCCGTTGATCGTAGAAATTATAAAAAAGGTGTAGGTGTACAGGTATTTGTTTGATTGTGGAACAGATGGACATAAAACTGTGTTATATCGTATTATGTAATTAACAGTCCAGACGTAATACCAATGATACCACTAACTTCTATGAGTGTTCGGATTATAAATTAGATATTTAACTAGAGAATTGAATCATAGTTTTCAAGGTAACTAGTTATCACTTGTCAGTTTTTGCATCAGCAAATGAATAATAGCCACAAATTAAGACTACAACTAACTATCTAAATTTCTAATTTAACGTATTAGTAAAAATATCCCGTTTATGATTAGGCTGATTGTTCAATATCAATGTGATCACCAAAGATAATATCATCATGCTCAAAACAAAAAAAAATAAAAATCAGTTAACTAAATGTCACCATGACATAACTCACAATTAGTTAGCGGTCTGGCATGTTGGTAGCGTTTCGTTGCTTAAGCCTTACCATAACATATAATTTAATAAACGTCACCATGACATAACTCACAATTAGGTAGCGGTCTGGCATGTTGGTAGCGATTCGTTGCTTAAGCCTTACCATAACATATAATTTAATAAACGTCACCATGACATAACTCACAATTAGGTAGCGGTCTGGCATGTTGGCAGCGATTCGTTGCTTAAGCCTTACCATAACATAATTTAACACTTTTCCTTTTTTGAAGCGGATAACCAGGTTATATTTCATTTCCTTATAAATGGTAATCATGTAAACATGTTAGAGTTCTTTAACAACCATCAGGTTGCTAATATCTATGTAGAGCCAGGTGGATAGGAAAAAGATAGAAGGATATAGGAAGATCTAGACCAAACTATATTAGTCAAATTATTAGAAATTTTGGTTGTGAAGGGTATGTAGAGCTTTTTAGATTAGCACAGAATAGAAAAGAAGTTAGAGCTGCATTAAACCGACCTTGAGTAAGGTCGAAAACAAAATGAATGGCTGAAAATTATTTGTGAAATGAATGATTATGAAATAGAAAATGCTTATAATATCCTTTTAAAATTTTAACATTGTGACATTCGACATTATTGAATTACCGCAATTAGGTTTGAAAGCTCTCGGAAGTATTCATTTTGTTTTTATTAATAGGAGTTTAATAATGTGTTTAATAATAATAAAAAAAACTAAACTATAACAAATGTTGGAATCTCATGTCTGTCAAAATTATTTTGCAATATTTCTGGTGTTGTGTTAGCACACTTGTCTACAATCCTTGCAGACTATTTATATGATTCTAAATATCCTATTTTTTAAATTAGATAACACAAAATATCTAATCGAGACCAAGACGAGTGTGGAGCATGGACCAACAGCAGATTTTTTTTGTACATGAAACTGATTGGTTTTTTATGTGACGTGGTAGTGTTTGTTCTTGTAACTGCAGAAATTAATATTTTATGAAAAATTATCGGTTCTAAATTTACATGTGATATATCTGCTGTAAACCGAAGGCATATGGCCACCAAACAAATTGCTAAAGTAGTAGTAGTAAACTTGTGACTACTTTTCTATTACATGTAGTTCTTGTTATGCATGTACTTTGAAATAATAAAATGTTGCATTATCAATACTGAATTGAAATTTCCAAAAACAAGCATTTATTTCTTAGAATATTTGATCTCTTAGTTTCTAGAAATTTTTGATACTAACTTTTTGTAGCAAAAATCAAATAAAATTACGAATGACCCATCAATCTTAACTGTTTGTTTCAATAATCTACAAACATACGTCGAGTACGGTTCAGAATTTACTATGCATAATAACAGCATTGATGCAATGCTGATTAAATTGCTGAAGTATTATGAAAAAAAAATGATATGAAAAAAATTTTGTATGAAAAACTTAATCACAAACACCTACACCTACAGCTCAAACAACATAATGACAATGCTGAGTATTCAAATTTAAAAAAAACCTAAATCAATCTCCGATTCATGTCTGTGGTTGTATTACAACAACAATCAACACATGCTCTTCTACAGCCTCCAATGTCTTCAAGTCTCTATTGAAAAACTTAACTGCTACTGCATTCACCATTTGCACTCGGTAAGTAATCTATTATATTTCAAATTAGCATCTCAGCATTGATTAAAATAATTATAAGACTTAAATCAAACTCAGTTGGTATAAATTGTATTAATTGCATTTAATATTTATTTCTACCTAGATTTACACACAGCATTAATTATTTGCTAGAAATGGCAATATTTGAACTGCTGTTATATCTATTGCTAAACATCGCTGGGTGTCAGCTACGCAGATTTGCGATCAATAAATATACTGCTCATAATATCTAAATTTACTATCAGAGTTCCAATCAGTTTTTCACCTAGGTTACATCACCACAAGCCTGACAATGATTATGAATGACCGAACACTGTCAAATGACGAATATAAATACATATCTTGTGTTTTTAAATTTCTGTAAGGCATTCAATATTATTCACAAATTACTTACGCCAAGCTACACCATTATGACTGTGATAATATAGTCATTGATTGGTTTATAAGTTATCTCAGCAATATATATTAATTAATTAAGTAGTGAAGCTAAAAAATAGACAATCACAGTTTCTTACTGTATTACAAGGCTTGGGATCAGCATTGTTTGAAATATTTACAGATGACATTCCTAAGACTATTCACTATGTGCATATACCACATGTTATGCAGATAACACACACATGCGCATTTGCATATATATATATATATATATATATATATATATATATAAACAAAGACAAGTTATTTGCAGTCCGCAATAAGAAAATAGTATATAAAGTAAGATGTATCTCTGATGAGGCTAACAAGCCGAAACCATTGGTCAGTGGATGTTTCCTCCCCTATGAATTAATAAAGCTAATGTTTTGTTAATGGCTATATAACTACCAGCCCGATTTGTATTTGTCAATGGCTCTTATTATTTTCATAAGAGTTTGTTTACAGATACATCTTACTTTATATATATATATATATATATATATATATTGTTGTGAATTCAAAGGGTTAAATTTGGGATAAACAATACAATTTCGACCACCCTGTATATAGAAAAGAACAAATTATTTACGTGCAAAATTTATTTCATTCATTTAGGGAGCAGGGACAAGTATTGACGTATTTTTATAATTAATGATTGAAAGGTTAAAAGTACATAAAGAAAAACAGTTTTAAAACAAATAGAAAACGCATAATTAATTTAAAATATTTTAATTCAACACGTAAAAGCCTTAGAAAACCCACTAGGGTAAGGAAAATCAATAATTCGAAGGCAAAAGCTTTCTTTGTAACAAGCAAGCGTCAGTTTATCTAATACAACGAAATATAAACTCCAAGAATTGTTGTGCCAAGCGGTCTATAATTAACGAACACCTGCATTTTTAAAAGGTTACATTTGTCGAAATTATGAGCATAATAAGACAGGACTTCATAGAAAATAATTTCAACCGTCAGTTGGTTCGAACAACAAGCTAACAAATTTCTTAAAGAGCAAGGGAGATGCACGATCGGTTATATATTACAGATAGAGACAGAGATAAAAGCGTTGATATTGGAAACGCACGTACTAATACACATGGAGTGGAGATGAGCTGTCAGCAATATCGATTTTCTATAACTCATGTGGAGTTTTGAACACGACAGCAGACATTCATCAGACAGATAAAAATATTACAGGCAGGGTTTTATGACGACACAGAATAGTATCATTAGTTAGGAACAGACAGTTTTCCAAACGTACGAACACGCGACAGGTGGGAACGATTTGCAGAATTTTAATTTGAAAATAAGCTTTTCGCTTGAAGTGTGTCCGGGAGGTAGCATTTTGAAAGATATAAATACTCTAGCTAAATTATTAGGGCTCTCTTTATCTTCTCATCGCTTTTATACTACTTTACTATGATAGACCAACATTATAGTAGAGTTTTTGTTTTGTGAGTATTAGATATGTTCCTAATACAGTAAATATAGTGCTAGCACGTGTAACTGAGTAGTAGTGACTTTCTATTTATTAACGTGAGATACGTGTAGTGTAAATTAAATTAATAGAGGTCCGGCTACTACTTTACCAAGCTAGAAAATCAATAAATAGAAGCATAATATACGTGGGTAAGCATCACAAACAACCAAGAATGGTATGCTGTTATGGAATGGTACTTTGAAACAAAGCACTTGGCGAATAATTGGGGCTATCGTCTATGAATATGCGGAGTATCACAGAGCATGGGCACGAAGCAGAGATGTTCTGGTGATCGTCGTCAAAGGAATGGAGGCATGAAGCATTCTCCAGGTAATTTATTTGAAATTTCTGTTGTCTGATAAACTTTTTGCGAAATTTTGTGCTGTGTGGGTGAATTTTGGGGTTTATTTATGGTTATATAAACTTAGTGGAAAAGATACATGTACTGGACGATTTATTGGAGTTATTTAAATATTGAAAAGGGGTGTATTTAAAACTTATAAAATTTTATTCTGAATATAAATTGGATTGTAAAGGGTAAACGGGTCTATTAATTTTGTATTAATCTATGCAAGGTAAAAGGCATATACTAAATAAACTGGGTTATTATGAGCTCACCATACTCCAGTGTCCAATCAATTTAGGGTATTATGTGGGGCCCATCTACTCATATTTTATTAAATTTGTTTGCAAATAATTAGAAAAGCAAGGACTTTAAAACATATCACATTTTGAGTTTGTAATTAATGTACCAAACTGTTTTATACATGTGAATAATTTGTCTGTAAATAGCGGTAAATAAAAGATTGTATGATTGTTGTATTATTTGGTGATTTTATTGAATGGTGTGCGAGTGTGAAGGAAGAATGGTTTTATATTTAGGTATCCGAGAAGGGGCACAGCTGAACTAGCCAGGGAAGCTGCTGAAGATTTTTTGAAGCAGAAAGTAACAGGGTAAAAATTTTTTTTTTATTTTTGAAAATTATTTGATGACACTGGCGATGTCAAACACTTAATGTCACCGATCACAGCAATATATATATATATATATATATATATATATATATATATTGATATGCCACACGCCGATGTAATAAACGTCCAGTTTCCTGCTGGACGCCACCGCTCTGTGTTTTTCTAATATATTCTAATTTGAATTATGCCTCGGCTAGCCCAGTGTAATTCACACAGAGTGCACAACGTTACGAAGATCAAATAATTTACCCCTTCAAATCTTACCTGCTTAGAATGATAAAACGAAGTCGATCAATATTCGTATAATAAAAGGAAATAATATCTACACTTCACAATTTTGTAATCTGACAAATAAACCCTTCAATATTATTTAGATCATTTATCCCAAAATTTGTATCTCCCTTTCTTTAATTTAAAGTCACCAAAAACAACACCTTTTGCTGAAAAAATCTAGAACGTTCAAGACATTTTATCCTCTTTGCATAAATTTCTACGTATTCAAATATTTTTGTTGACTCCTTACAAATTAGAAGAATATATTCAGTGTTTAAATTTAACTTTGAAATGATTCCTTATACTAGTTAGCCCTGACCTATGATTTCCTGGTGAGTCCTTTTCCCTTTTTGTCTGCTGTTGCGTGTGCTTGATCAACACCCCTTTTATTATCTTCAATCGAAAAACAATGCTCTGCTTTGTGCTCCTTCACGTGAGTTTGAACCAATAATTTTATTCAGTATTGTTAATCCTTGTTTCCAAAATTTACCTCGTGCTTTACTTTATATTTTTCTGAATACGCCTTAGATTTCTCGATACCACTTAGATACAACTCAGATTTCTGAATACCACACTTAGATCCTTCTGGATACCACTTCGAGCCGTTTTTCAGCAAACGGTGAAAGCTTTTTCATATATCTTCAATGTAATTTGTCATCAAATATTATACAACACCACTTTTCACAAAATTTAATAATTTAATTTGAAATTTATTTCGACGTGTAAATTTTCGAGTGACAGTGATTCAGGTTCGACGTAGTTCAAATTGAGACTGGGGCTCTTTATCAACTCTGGGCGTTATATAGTTTTCACTATCTAAATTTTGATTGGTTTATCAGAACCGTCGTACAAGTCTTGTAACCAACCATGGTTGTTTTAGATATTCCTAGGAGTTTTCAAGCTTTATTTCTGATGAAATTATTCTGTGGTTACGTATTATGCTCGTACTTCTATTGTTTCACGATGTTTGACCGCTTGTTTTGTTATTATTACTGGTCTTTAATTTAGCTTATGGACGCTTGTTGGACGCCAGTAAAAGAGTGATGTGGTAAGCCTCAAATTAGAGCGTCACTGAAAGAGTGCTTTGAGAGCGTTACTAAAAGAGTGTTGTGATACAGATATAGCAAATTGTAAAATTTGAAATTGTTGACTTACCTTTCTTTCTAACTTTGCCTAGATAGCTCATACAATCTTTACCTCGAAATGACTGATAAAATGATAATGAGTCATCATAACCACACATCACATAATATTTAACACTATATGGAGCATGTTCTTGATACTTCTTTTTGCCTGTATATATAATAAATGGCACTTTTACTTTATTCTTAGAATTCTTGAAGCAAAGTATTTTATCTTCTTCTGTTGGCAGTCGAGGTAGGCATAATTGCTTAAGCCGATTGGTATCTTTTCAACTTAGTTCTGACCATACAAAGAAACATTTTTGTGATCGGTGCCTTCATTACTTTAGTACAGACGAAAAATTAAGAAATCATGTCGTGAACTGTAAGAGAAAGCAATTATGCCTACCTCGACTGTCTACAGAAGAAGATAAAATACTTCACTTTAAGAATTCCAAGAATAAAGTAAAAGTGCCATTTAATATCTATATCTGGAATGTATTGGAGACTGCTGCGGACGAGAAGAAGTATCAAGAACATGTTCCATATAGTGTTGGATATTATGTGAAGTGTGGTTATGATGACTCATTATCATTTTATCAGTCATATCTAGGTAAAGATTGCATAAATTAATTTACTGTGGAACTTCGACAATTGGCAGAAGACATTGAATCTGTGTTTATATGTCCCTATGATATAGCTCCATTAATATTGGAGCAACAAGCTGATTTTGAAGCAGCAACTCACTGCCATATTTGTGAACGATCGTTTGGTTTAGAAGATAAAAAAAGGTTGCGATCATGATCGTTTAGTGCCCACCAACAACTACAGAGGACCGGTGCATGAGAGTTGTAATATTACGTATCAAAATTTGCATACAATACCTGTCGTTTTTCATAATCTGAGTGGTTATGACAGTTATTTCTTAATTAAAAGCATTACTGTAGATTTGGATGGTTCGTGTGGAAGTACTGCCGGCAACTAAGGAAAAATATATCTCCTTTACAAAATATATACCTGAAAACTTGATCAATTATAGATTTATCGATAGCTTGCACTTAATGAGCTCATGTTTAGAAACACTGGGGTTATACCTGAACATATTTCCACTACTAGAAAGTGAATTTGCTTATTTGAGTGAAGGGCAGTTTAAGTTATTGACTTGAAAAGGCATATATCCATATGATTTTGTTGATTCTTTTGAAAAACATTATCTAACCAGCAGGAATTCTACAACCATCTGGAAGGTGAAGGAATCACAAAAGACCTGTATGTGTATGCTCAGAAACTGTGGGAAGCATTTAATATTCAGAGCTCTGATCAATATTCTGATTTATATCCAAAGACCGAGGTGATGTTATTAGCAGAGGTTTTGAACAATTCCGCACAAGCTGTCATTTAACATATGGACTTGACTCTGCCCATTATTGCACGTTGTCTGGTTACACGTGGAACGCAATGTTGAAGCATACAGGACAAGAACTCAAGTTGTTGACCCATATCGACCAGCTATTGTTTATAGAAAAGGGTATGCATGGAGGTCTTAGCCAAATGTGTTCGGAACGACGTGCTACTGCGAACAATACATATTTACCAACGTATGATCCTTCCAAACCTGATGTATACCTTATGTATTATGATCTTAATAATCAGTATGGATGGGCAATGAGTTAACCTCTACCCCACGGAGGATTTGAATGGACCGACACCAACATCAATGTGACATCAGTTCCTGAGGATCCTCCTGAAGGCTACATCTTGGAGGTGAATTTGTAGTATTTTGAACAAATACATGATCTACATAAGGACATTCCCTTCTGTCCTGAGCATATTGACCCGAAAACTAAAACACTGCCTGTTCCGAAAGCTCAAAGCACTAAGTTGATGGCTACACTAAATTTTAAAAGAAGATATGTAATCCACCCCAGAAACCTGAAAAAGACAATGGCAAATGGACTTAAACTACTTATAATTCATTGAGTGCTAAAATTTAAGCAAAGCTGCTGGTTAAAATCCTACATTGACATCAATACTGAACTTCGGATACAAGCAAGGAATGAATTTGAGAAGAATTTGTTCAAGATAATGAATAATGCAGTTTTCAGGAAGACGATGGAGAATGTAAGAAAACATTGTAATGTAGAACTTGTGCGAAACTGGTTAAGGAAGATATGGCGCTGAGACTAAAATATCCAATACTCTATTAAAAAATGTTGCCATCTTTGATGAAAACCTTGCTGCAGTGGAACTTCTCAAATCTGAAATTTATTTTAATAAACCCATATATGTTGGAATGTGCGTGCATCCTTGATATGGCCAAGTTAACCATCTATGATTTTCACTATGGGTATATGAAGGCAGCTTTTGGAAATGGATGCTATATTCTCTACATGGACACAGATAGTTTAATTTACAAAATTATACATCATGATCCTTTCATACATCTTTCATACATCGGACTATTTTTTCAACAATATTTATGGAATTCCTTTGGTTAACAAGAAAGTGTTGGGGATGATGAAGGACGAAAATAATGATCAACTTATAACCGATTTCATTGGATTACGATCAAAAATGCATGTGACAAAGATTTACAAGACATCTGAGGAAAAGGAGGCTGAACTCTCACGGTTAATGGAAGAGAATGATTCACATCACTTGCTATTCAAGATTTCGGCATTACAAAGAAGATAAAGTGAATGAAAAAAATCAGTAGTTAAGAACAGAATCATGTTTGATGATTATGTAAGCGGCATAGAAGATTTTAAGCAAGTATTTATAACTCAGAACTTAGTTCAGGCTTTCAAGCATCAAGCATCACACTGTTGTTCAGGAGAAGATTGCTCTAAGCTCACACGATAAAAAATGTTACTCGATTCTTGGTTCGTATGCAACATTACCAAGTGGACACTATTCAATCATGGACTCTGATTAGACTACTGTATAAAATATTTATTGTAAATGTAGATATAGGAAAAATCGATAATACATTAATTTGCTATTAGATTATGTTGTTATATGTTAGTTTTTATATAAATTATATTGTAGACGTGTAATAATATGTATAATAATTCATGTATTTAAACATAAGTGTAATAATATATATACAAGATGGTACTATTGTGAGGAAAACATGTATCGATTACTACTATGTATATATTTTTATAAATCTTTATTTATTTAACTATGGTTTATTTCTATACTCAATCATCAATATCAACAAACAGAACTTCTTTAAAATTATATCTAATCCCTCCGACCAGAGTTAGGGTATTCAATGCTCACTTCAACACCCATACTCAGAACCCACTGTGTACCTCTCCTAAAAAAAAAGGTATATCATTCTTTCAAATACTTTTTAAGCTCTCCCATTGATGGTGGAAGTAGTGTATGTTTGAACTTGAAAAGTGAAGCGTTGTCCATGCAGACGTCGCGTGAGTTTCGAATGAACGACCTTGAAGGGTTCAAAAATGACCAGAAGGCACCCTTAGATTTTCCCATAAGAAAATACTTGTAAAAATTGCACTTTTTGCACTCATGCGAACATAGGTACACTTTTAAGGGTATTGTGTATCTTTTAACAAAAATTAGGTAACAAATGTTTTAATAATTAAGTAACTTGTTATGAAAGAAAATTTTTTTGAATGTATAGATGTACTGAGATTGCTGTGCCTTATTTCATTTTATAAATTCCATAGTATAATTTCTGTTGAGCTAGGCAGGCAAAGCAAAGTAAAGAAAAGGAAGGTAAGATACTTATTTCGAATTTTCCATTGCTGTACCTAAGTTACAGTATAAGTTGGGTAAACCCCCAAACACAACGGTTGTCACAGTAATATACCAATATACCATTGGGATATCCGAAGTGGTAAGAGATACAGCTTGGGTTAAATAAAAGAAAAGTTGCACTTTTTTTATTTAATTATTTAATGGCATACAAATCCAACATGGCATCCATAAGAAAATCAAAAGTGAACATTGAAAAATAAGATTTTGAGCCGGCCTAGAAATTTTCTGAAAACTTCATTAGAAAGCCCGAGATCGATAATGCAAACGTAGCAAGTTTCATAATTTTTTTGAAACAAAAAAGTTATTGAAGGAAATTGCAAGGTTCGGCGTTTTTGCGATAACTCAAAATCGGGTAGAGATACCGTATGCTTCTTTTTAGATTCTCGAAAGGTATAAAAAACACTATTTTCTCTAATTTAACCAATTGCTGTATCTCTTGCCATTTCGAATATCGCAATGGTATGCACTGTAAGAAGAGTGACCACATACAGTCACAACTGCTGACTGATTACTTACCTTGTTTGTTCGTCATGCTAGCTGAAAAACTTTCAGACATTGTAACCATATATGGTTATTTACACGTTTATGAACAAAAATGAAATATTAACTCAATATTTCCAAAAGTTCTATACAACACTAAAAAAATATAGTTTTTCTAAACAACATTGCTATTGCTATTTACATAATCAAATAAACAAAACTTGAAATTAAATTTCCTGGTATTCTTCCACATAGCTGGCTTCTTCTGAAGTGAACCACTATCAATTCGGCGACGTTTTGACACAATCACATCTGTCATCTTTAGGCTCTGTAAATAGAGCACTATAGAGCCTGAAAATGACAGCAGAAACAATGTTACCTACGTATACATCATGTTGCATTTTCTTCTTTTTATGTGTTCTTTGCTGAACCAAAGGGGACTTTTTGGGTTCTTACGATACATGTAGATAATCAATGCTTAAGGTTGTACAGAAAATTAAAATATTTTGACAGAATTTTTATTTGTAGATTATCGAAAATTATTAACTATGAATGATGAATCAACTGATTTTATTTGTCGAAGTAATTTTAAAGCCCAGAGGCAAGGTTTTGGGAAAAAGAAGAAATGGACTGGTCTTTCATTAACAAATTTACAATGCAGTGGTAAGTTAGTTCCAAATATTTATGTAAACTATAAACAGTATTTATGATATTAATGCTGTGTATATTAAATGTTGTCATTTGTCAGGGTTTGCCCATTAGTACAATTGCAGGCTTTAAAATATCTGTTGATGTGCTAACTGGTTCTTTCCCTAGGGAATAGACATCCTGTAGGAACCTAAAAGAGGGTTTTTACTCATACCCTCCAAAAGGCGAACTTCCATGAAGCGATACTCGTTCCTACGAACAGCATGAGAGACCAAATGGAAAGGCGAATGCAATCTCTGCATCCCGGCGTTGATTAAGAGAGGATCGTCACACAGGTCAAATCAGATATAACAAATTCACTGTAGATGGCTTTAATGTAGATTAGCGGAAGACAATGGCGATACACAGCTAAACAGAGGTTCACCACACCCTTTAAGTATGTAGTGACTTAGAAAGCAAAAGAAAAAATAGAATATAGAGAAAAGGTAAAAGAGGGAGATGAGATATTTAGAGTTTTGTAGCAACCAAGTAGAAGAGAGAAGAAGGACTTGCATGCTGGTTGATCAATAGCAATAGAAAAAATAATGGATAGCTAAACACTACTGATCAGCCAAAGTGTAGTCAGCAGTCCGGAGTGGGGGAGCACCACTCTTATATGATGGACAGTTGTCTTGGGACTAAGACAGGCTACCAGGAAAAAAATAAAATTGAAGACAGAAATAGAGGGATAAGAAAAAAGTGGTTTTAGGATAAGCATCTTAGAGAAAGAGTAGAGAGTAGAAAATGTCTATATTCAAAAGGATCGATCTGTAGGAACACCCGCAACGTTGGCCCTATGCCAACATGTCAACACTTTAAAACAACTAGGCTCCAAATAAGACCCAGACATCATTTTCTTACCGAGTGCGTCTACTACGATAATAAAAGTAAAGGTAACATGACGAACTTAAATATACCCACACAGTAATTTCAAAGACATAACTACCATGAACACAGCAATAATTATACGATAGACAGTTAATTGAAGATAAAAGTAGGAGAGTTTTAAATACACCAACACAATAAGGAATAGTATTGGGAATGACAAAGATGGCAGTCTCTCGCCAACACGTTCAGAAAAAAACAAAGAAAAATGCATTAACATCTCTATGACGTAACACGATTGATTAGAATTTTTAAGAAATGATTGAAATATTTGTGATAGAAAATATATCGAATAGAAATGTTTTGTATTTGCAACTATCAAAATAGACTTTTTTACTATAGAGACATATGTCGCGACCCTATTGGTATCAAAAGAATAAAGCTTAAAACCGACATCAGCTAGTACAAGTCCTAAAGATTCGATAAGTTGTTCAAATGAAAAATTGTCCATCACGGTTAAAGAATGTAGTGGGTTATGGAATAATAACAAGATAAAAGATGGAAATTTAAAAGAAATGAAATTATTTGAGAATAGGGACGAATAAAAAAATGTTGTAGCAAGGAATGAAGCAATGTATCTTTTAGAACTGAATAAGTTATGTATGACATGACAAGGTTTGAAACACTACAAGATTCAACGGTAACATCCATTTAAATGTACAATAGGATAGGTCAAAGGTTATAAATTGAATTTACATAAAAGTAAATGATATGGAAGTTCAATGGTAAGGTATATTCGTGTAGGGGGAGGAAACGCCAAAAGAAAAAATTAGTTGAAATAAAGATAGAAAAGAGAAAATATATTTAGATGTAAGTATAAACATAAATATAAGTAAATATTACTCGTTAGGGGCAGACGAAAATGGTTTTAAGTTTTTAATATGCCAACGTCAATAAGGTTTGCCATTTGTAGTTCATAAACCAATAGAAAAATTACACAAAAAATTTTAATAATATGAATTTAGGAGCTAGTTTAGTAGAAAAACTTTTAGTAGCATCAGATAAAATATTATTTTTCTTCCATAATTGTTGACCCAAGACAAAGGAAATGTCTCCTCACATGTCTCCGCACAATGCGATAATGCTTCACTCGTTGCAGATTTGCAGCAGAGCCATTGCTGTCGTATTGTTTTAGCAATTTGCTATCAAATAGAGGGGTTTGAAAGTAAACTCAAAGGATTTTGTAGGCACCTTTCTGTTTTAAGTTCACCAATACTTCTAGATAACATCTATGAGTTTATGTGCCGGCAACACTTTATAAGATGTCTACAGGAAAATGTGTCTACACGGAAGAAAACGTTATCCTGTGTAAATATATCTGGCAATATGTCCATGTAATCTTAATTTAGTATTATACGAACGTTTGAAAAGTAATTTTTGTAGGATGAATAAAAAGTGTGGGGTTTCGATTTTTTGTTACAATCCATTGGCAAATCTTGCATTTTTGTTTTTGTGTTGAATTAACGGTAATATAAGGTCCTTGCAATAGTTACAACCAACCTTTATATTATCAATAAGTGCTCGGTGCACCTACCCTAACACAACTTAAACTAATCTAACCTAACCTTAATACTATTTTCATCCATGCACCTGTTTGGGTTTTGTGTCTTAGTAGTAAAACGTTTACAATGGTAACATGACCTGAACATTATACTAGCGTAGTGCTCATTTAAGTAAACTTCTTAGTAGTAACCATTCCTAACTGCAACCTAACTTCAACCCCATTTTCACACATGTATCTGTTTGAGTGTTTTTCTGTTAGCAATAAAGTATTTCTTTCAGTAACTTAACCTCAACACTTTTTGCCCATGCATCTTAGTAGTTATTTTGTCTTGGTAATGAAATATTCCTAACAATAACTTAACCTCAACACTATTTTTGCACATGTACCCATACGAGTATAGCTTCTTAGTAGTAAAACATTCCTAACAGTAACCTAACCTAAAGACAATTTTTGCCCATGTAGACGTTTTGATATTTTGTTTTTTATCTCAGTAGTAAAACGTTTTTAACGGTATCCTAACCTCAACACTACTTTTGCCCATGCACCTTAGTGAATATTTTATCTGAGTAATAAAAATTCCTAATGGTAACCTAGCCTCAACATTATTTTTTGCACATGTACCTGTTCGAATATAGTTTTGTAGTAGTAAAACACTCCTAACCGTAGCCTCACCTCAACATTATTTTCGTACATATACCTGTTAAAGGATTTCTGAGTAGTAAAACATTCCTAATGATAACCTTACCTCAACACTATTTTTGCACCTGTATCCCTTCGAGTATAGTTTCTTAGTAGTAGAACATTCAACACTATTTTCGCACATATATTCGTTCCAGTATTTTTTTCTTAGTAGTAAAACATTCCTAACGGTAATCTAACCTTAACACTATTTTCAATTATATAAACAATTACTACAAACAAATAAACCGATTTTTGATGTATCTTCAAAAGAACCGATACACCATGACTTCGATGAATTAGTCAATAATTATCCTCACATCATGAGGAATTGTTGTATGTGCAGTCACCGGGTCAAATTCGTCAAACAGCAGGGCCCTATACTTGTTAATTTCTTATAGTTGAGCTCAGTGCAATATTCTAAATTAGAATTGTTAGTGATTGTTGTAATTGCTGAAAATAATTATTTTATAACACTCACTTTTTTGCTCATCTATTAACTTGTGAAGTTTTTCAAAAGAATGAAAACTCTCAGTAAAATCTATCTGCCTAGTTCTTATTTTTATAATAGGTTTGTATTATGAACAAATGGCAAAAGATATAAAAGAAGGTTATCACAAGACCGTTCTGTATTTAACAAGATGCAGCAACTGCTATATTCGAATACAACAAACATAGAAACGAGGAAATTGTTGAAAGGAGACGTGTGGAGCACAGCATTGTACGGCTGTGAAACGTAGACAGTAGGAGAAGCTGATAGGAAAAAGATAGAGGTCTTTGAAATGTGGTGCTGCAGACGTATGTTGAAGATATGGACATACAAAGTTAGGAACAAAGAGGTTCTAGAAATACTAGAGGAAGAATGATGTATGTGGAACACAGTAAAAAATGAGAGATAGTATGATAGGACATGTTCTAAGGCATGAGGGAATAGTGTGAGATGTATTTGAAGCAGAGATAGAGGGAAAGATAGGTAGAGGTAGACCTAGATTAGACTATTGCACACAGGTAGTGAAAGATGTAGGCTGTGAGAATTTCAAGGAAATGTGTAGGTTAGCTCAGAATAGGAAACGATGGAGGTATGCATCTAACCAGTTACAGGACTGAAGACCTAATGATGATGATGGACAAATAATATCATATGAGAGGTCGTCAAAAACGGCACTTGCATCTATGCCTTGAATGATATTCATGGTCGTTGTTACTGGACATTGATTAGCATATAAGCTCCCTAGATGGCCCTCAGGCCCTTTCCTTCCAGTGAAAGATAACTAACAACTTCTTTAGATACAGTTTATCAAAAATGATTTGTACATGAGAAATTATCTTCGAAGCTGCAGAATTTATCAAATTTTGGAGTTTTAAACTTAAGGCTCTTTGAAATAATTTTAGGTATCAGCCCATCTATGAACATAAACTTCTATATTTGACATCAAAAATATTTTTGTGTCTTTCACATAAGCATGTGTATTTTAATTAGGTTTGCAACCATTCTCATTCTCAAATATGAATTTAACTTCATTATTTGTAGTGTCGATTCTTTCACATAAAAATAGTCTTAAATTTGAAAAAGTTTAACAAGTGTAATTCATAATAACTTGATTTACAATATTTTATGTGTAGTGTTATTATTTTATTGCCATTTAAACTAATTTTATTCCTATTTTGCTAACACATTATTGATATCGAAACTTGATTTCAAGTTATATTTGCATATACTTTTTTTTGGTATTTCAGAAAGCAATTCTACCCATCAGTTACTTTCTCAGGATATGTCTTGTGGAACAAAAAGTGCAACCTCTAAGCTTCACGTAAAATCAAATGACTATAGCAAAAATTTGGAGAATCAAAATATAGCAGATGAAGAAGCAATTGAAGATTTATTCAGAGATTCCTTTGATTATAATAAATCTCCCATTTTTAACGATGCACAAGATCTTTTTAAAATGGTTTGTATAGATAGTGGTGCAATTAATTTAACTTGTGATAAAAATACGAAATCTGGTTCTGATCTGGTAAATAACAAATCACCTACTGTTGATGGTGTTTTATATAATGCTTGTGAGGGATATTTGAAATTGAAAACCAGTGAGCAACAAAATAATATAGATTCTTCTTCTTTATTTTCTTCAGATAGTGGAGGTTTATATAATCTTTCCTGTTCTGTTAATAAAAATAAACTGTTTTCATCACAAAATTGTGACAAAGCAAGTTCTTGTGTAATGGAAAAGGGCAATGAATTTGAATTTTCTCAAATGTGTAAAGCAACACAAGTTATTAAACAGTTGGATGATGCAATATCATTGGGCGAAAAAAGAAATAAGACTTCAAATAGATTTTCAAGTGGTAATTCACTCAATCATGATACCGTACAAACTTTTAAACGGCCACCTAATAATATTCTTAGAAAGAGGTCTAATTCTGAGGATAGAATGTGTAATTCAAAGATCAAAAAGAGTGAAACGGTTATAACTGAAAAACCAAATACAAGTACAAGTAATATTATTAATGACAGTCTATGGGAAAATGATATCGACTTTCGAATGACTCAAATGTTCAAATCTTCACAGTATCGTAAACAAGTTTCTCAGTTATTTGAAGATTTAGAACAATCAGTATGTCAAATGGGATGTCAAAATGTAATATAAATTAAAACAAGTAATTGGATTTATCAATTCTATTTTTTTAGGTTGATAAGGATGTAACTAAATGGCCAGAAGATTCATTTATGATGGACACAGTTTTAAATGGGATTAGTCAAGAAATTTCTAATGGGACATGCATTAGTGATCTTGTGAAGAAAAATCTCTTGGAAAATGCAACAAAAACTATTTTACCTTCAAATTTAGTAAATCGAACAGTAATTGCGAATAAAATAACCTTTACAGAAGTAGGACCTTTTCATGGACTACCAAATAAAGTTCAAGAACTGATACACTTATATAAAGGAATTGATAAATTATATGGTAAGTGTTGCATACTGCTGCGTACTAAATTGACTTTAGTTTCCTGTATTAATTTTACTCTACAAAAGAGACAATGTAAATAATGCACTAGCTAGCTTTCAGTGGTGAGGGGTGAATTTTATAAAAGAAAATGCAAATCTTTTTAAGGGAATACAAATTGTAACACTTCCACTAAATATTCTTACTCCTATCTGGAAAGATCTTTGAACTTTCTGTCGATAAAAAGCTGTTGAGCGCCAGCCCACCCAGATTTGTCTCCCTAGAAGATGTGTATTCCAATAGAGTATTTTATTAGTTTTTGCTGTAATATAGGTTGATGGGCCTTGTGTGCACTTTTTCTCATCTCTTAATATAAATAAACACAAATAATAAGAAAACTCCAAGTCGTTTGCTTGTAACATTTCAAACGTTAGGTCCATATTATGTTTATATTACCGTCTTATTAGCTATTTTTGTACGCAGCAATGTACGCTGTTAAATTTATACAACCCTGAATACAAAACAAAATACGTGTTGAGTACCCACATTTACGCTTATTAAAACCAAAATTCACAAATATTACACATCTCAATAATTACTTAGTTCCCATTTAGAACACCCTTAATATTGTTATTATGTTTATTTGAATAATTGGTTTAGTTACAATGTAAACAAGCATCTATATTTTTTATTATATATTACTTGATGATGTAATGCAGCCATCTACCATAGACATTCATATAGTAGTATATATCGTTTAACAGAACGCTGCTAGGAACAACCATCTGCATCAGCTCATACAACTAGTTCCTTATCAAAAAAGGCAGTCTAAGGTTGCCCTTTAAAATGCAAGATGGATCATTTGACGACTTGAGACTTAAGAATAGCAATTGCAGTAGTATTGGCGAGGTCGTGAAGTTATTCCACTAACTGCCTTTAAACTTAATTAACAATGGTTTGTATTGCTAAAATAGATTCAGGCCATTAATTCTTGTTTCTTTCCACAACGCATTTGGAGTAACGATTAGTGTAGCATCTATCATTGCATTTAATGTAATATTTGAGTAAAATTCAAATAACATCTAAATAACATTGGCATAACATAGAACTAATATTAAAACTTGGGTTCTGTTCTTAAAATCGTCTAGAAAGCAGACACGTGTTTGACTAATTTGACTGTGAAGAATTGCTAAAATACTTACATGTGAGAGCAATGTTGGTAATTTTCAATTTTGTAAAATTAGTCCAGGTTATAAACTAATTTGGAATAAGTAAATTGAACAACCCTCATTTAATATAAAGATTGGACACGTCAGCAGTTCAAAGTTCACTTTACCTTGTTTGTTTCGTTATGGCACTTAACGGACATATGGTTCTTGATAATGCAGGTAGTATTACTTTAAACTGCACAATCAAGGTTTGTACTCTTTTGCATCTAACATGACAAGCAATGTTGTTAGCTTTGTTTTGATTAACGCTTTGTTTAAGGCTTATTATAAAATCTATTGAAATAAATATTAGTGTATGGAATTTAATTTAAAGTTAAAAGTCAAGAGTTGATGTAAGCATTGATACTTTATGTAATAGGATAACGTAGATCAATCCAATTAAATAAAACCCCTTGCCTTAGTATTATAAAGATTCGCTTGTCATAATATCTAACAAGCAACTTGTTAAATGCCGCACTCTGAATATGCAGGATGAGGACCACATTTATATTAATACTCAGAACACCTATTATTTACATATCTGATTTTGTTTGCAAATCTAAACATACTTTTGCTCTTCTGTACATCTAGTTTTGATAACGTTGGGCATTTTTTAAATAATTATGAGATATTTAAGATTTAAACATTTTGATTGTAAGTATAAAACATATCCAGTTTACGACGTAAATTTCTTTGTTATAACTTTAAGAACCAAACACTAAGGTAAGATTTCTTATATTCTTTGAGATTTAAAATAATAAGAATAATTAAATTTTTTAATGCTAACAATACAGAATTTATTATAAAATATCAATCTATAAATTGCTAATTTATAACAGAAATATTTTTGCTTTACATTATATGATCTAAAAGAAATTTTCATCTTTTTTTATTAGAAGAAAGGTTTTACAGTAATTTAAAAGATAAAATATTCTAATGGTGCTTGGTTAGGTTATGAGATACAAAGTGATAATTACTTTATGGCATTGCTTTAATTTTGAATTGCAATGGAGGAGCAAATAGCTGTCTCATGTGTTCTTTTTTTAAACTTATAATTTCTTTCAGGTATCGCATCATCTTAATTTTTCGTATTGGCATCAATTTTTTTGGGTACTACATTTCCCTTTCTTACTAAATGTAGTGGCGCTCGTTTAAACAACTTTGAACCCCCGCCCCCGCGCCTGTTCCGTTGCTATCTACCACTTAGAATAAAGTGTAAAGTTTAGCTCTGAGGCATACAAATTTTTTCAAAAGGAAAAATTGTTACACACTTAACATATATTATCTAAACATGAATATCACCGTATATAGCAATTGCAACAAAACAAAATAAAAACTAAGCTATATCCCAAATTGGCCAAATATGCGTGTATTTAAAAGAAATAGCACATTTTAAATTTATTAATTATAGGTATTCAACCAAATTAACTGATACATATAATACATGCCGATACAATTGTAGTGCTTTTCCATATAAGGATTTGTGGTTTACAATATGCTTTAACTCTAAGCGTGCACCAATGTTGTTACGCGTTAAGTGAATTAACCCGTAAAATGTTTATTTCAATTATTAGATAACCAGTTTCCATTTCCTATCTTTATTAAATGTACTGTATTTAGTATAAACGTGAAGGAATTCTTTTTGTTTCCTGGGTCCAGTCTTGTTCATTTTACAAATTATTAGATACATTGCAAGTTTAGAATGATTTGTTACATTCTAAATTTGGACATGTACACTTTTAAATTTGTGAGTGAATTCCCGCCATTATTTCAAATAAACTTGTTAAATTTCCGTCATTTCGGACAGTTGCGTCGGCGCAAAAGAATGCGCAGACGCGGAGCAATGGTGCAAGTGCGCGGTGTGTGAGACACAACATTATTAGCCAACGAGACGTCGAACGGGACGTTTACCTGTGTCGTTCCTTTGTCTTTTCTCTTTCAGAATGTAGGTTTCCTCTTTATCTGGCTTTATCGTTCCTTACCTGGTTGTTCGTTTATCCTACCTACGATCAAAGAAGAGGAAAGACACTAAATCTGGTTTCAACAATGGCATGACGTAACTCACGCCAAAACGAGATACTCGGAAATCAGCATGGCTCCTGCGCAAAGATGACCGTAAAATCGTAAAGCGTTCCACATTTTTAAGTGAGTACTTTTTATCTTTTTTTTAGGTGCAACTTGTATCATTGTAAACATATTTGGCATGTGATACAATTTGACACGTAGTTATGTTGTAATATCTTTCTTGTGCAATAATGTGAATGTGGATAGTACCAGTGTTTCCAACTGCGGAAGTGGCTCTGAACACGCGACGCCGGGAGTATAACAGCTCCACGTTGAGCGCCACTGTTATGCGTCGCGTGTTCAGAGCCACTTTTGCAGTTAGCAACACTGGTACTATCCACGTTCACATTATTGCACAACAAAGATATTACGACATAACTACGTGTCAAATTGTATCACATGCCAAATATGTTTACAATGACCGCAGTAGAATTGAAACAAATGTTAGGATTACTTTTACTTATGGGCAGAGTTCGTAAAGAAAGTAGGGATGAATATTGGTCTACAGACAGAACAATTGAAATCCCAATTTTTGCACAAGTGATGAGTAGAGATCGTTTCCGCCGAATATGGTATTCGTGGCATTTTTCTAATAATGAAAATGACATCAATGGAAGAGATCACCTTAAAAAAATTCGCCCAATCATATCTTCATTTCTAACAAAATTTGAAAAAGTATATAAGCCTCAACGAGAGTTGTCATTAGATGAAAGCATTATGCCCTGGAGAGGTCGCCCATTGTTCAAGGTGTATAATGCTTCCAAAATCATCAAATATGGGATTCTTATTCAAATGGTTTGTGTAGCAAAAACAGGATATATATGCAATTTCAGAATATATCATGGTGAAGGAAGTCGACTTCAGGAGACAATTCTACTCCTCCTACAGCCGTATGAAAACTTGTGGCACCACGTCTACATGGACGATTATTACAATAGTGTCAAGTCTTGTTACAAAATGGATTCCGAAGTGTGATACTATGCGTAAAAATAAAGGCCTTCCTGCATGTTTACAAAATGCAAATTTAAAAAAAGGTGAATCTATGTTTCGTCGTTGAAACGATATTCTTTTACAATGCTGACAATCAAAAAGACCAGTTCGAATGATATCAACAATTCATTCTGCCACTATCATAGAAAGTACAAATATTGATTGGAACACAAGAGAAAACATTTGGAAGCCGATATGTATTATCGATTATAATAAATTCATGAAAGGTGTCGACCGCACTGATCAGTACTTGTCATATTATTCTATTGTACGATGCACAAAAAAATGGACGAAAAGGACAGTGATGTTTTTGCTAAATGGAGCTCTTTTCAACGCTTTTAGAGTTTTTAAAACTTTAAATATCAATTAAAGAAAAAGTTATAAAAGATTTTTGCACGATGTGGCCAAAGAATGGATAAGTGCTAATGTTATAGATAATCTTGATGATAGAATTTTAGATAATCCTGATGCTCCAGGACCCAGTACATCTAGTACATGTAGAAGAAACGATTTTCTAAACAGATTATTGGATACCAAAACACATAAAATTATAAAATTATTTACGGATGGCAAAAAAAAGAATCCCCAGAAACAATGCCGTGTTTATGCTACTCACAAGAAAAAGAGTTTAATCTGTTTTATGTACCAGTTTTGCGACGTGTCCCTTCATAAGGGAGAATGTTTTTTTAAATATCACACATTTAAAAAATATTACTGTTAGAAAATATTTTTCAAAAACAATAAGATAGTTTATACATTATAATAAATTTAAATAGTTTAAGACAAAAGATAAATACATTAGTTTAGGTTATGTCTGAATTTTACAAACTACTTCTTCATAACAATGACTATTTCTTTAACTACCACACTGTACAAGTATTATATAAGCTTAAAAGACAGTAAAACATTTTTTACAGAATGTCTATTGATTTATAAATGTAAATTTATTAATATAGTTGACATTTTGATTAACGTATACAGATAGGTTAGGTTACGTTTTAGTACCAAACTTTTGATAAAATAAAATAATGTATAGTGGTTAGTAGTATATTGCCAAATTTTATTAAAATCTAACTATTACTTTTGCAAAAAAAAATTTTGGATCGCACGAGTTTATCTTATTTTGCAAATTATGCCCGCTATGCAGCTTAGTTTCATACGTTAGGCACCCGCCCATAATGTCTTAAAATATGACAATTTTGTTTTTATATAGGTACTCCCTGTATGTTTGTTGTGGTTTGTTTAGCATTCTTCTTAATCTTCTTTGGGAATGAAACCACTCATAGTTTTTAAAATCTATTTTATTTACGTTTCGATCCATGACCTAGGATCGTTGTCAAAATAATAAAAACTTCAAGTTTGACGTTTATGACATAAATTGAAGGTTACTTTGATTTATTGATGTTTGAAATATTTGGTTTGAGTACACTAAGCAAAAATTTTTAAAGTTTAAAAGAATGATTGCCTTCAATTTGTGTTGCGACCTGGGATCGACTTTCCTATGGTAGCCAATACGCTTAACGTGAAATCAGCTGATTAATTTTTATTGGTGAATTTTATATAAATTCAATAATTTGGGAAACATTTTTAACATGTTTCTATTTATACAATTGAGAGATTTCTGATTTTATGTCTTTTTACCGAGATTCAGTGAAGGGGTTAAGCAACCTGTGGCTACCAAGATCCCCAACATTTATAATTTGCCGAAATAATGGTTTTCTAGTTAATATGCTTATTGTTATGTAATTAGTTATTGTATGTATAAATAGAAATAATGTATGTAGGCTGTATTTCATGTTAATATCGCAAGGAAAACCCAGGAAAACTTGCAATGCTACCTAGATATTGTGGGCATTTGATCTTTATTTGTTATTTCTTTTAGTAATGGAATCCATTGTTTACTGAAAGTCACGGATTCGTTTGCAACGCAGTTATTTTATGTAGGGTTATATAGGCAGCTTCTTTGATTTTGCGTTTTGGTGGTTTTCTTCTTTGTCGATAATTTTTGCATCTTCCCATTTTATTTTATGACTGGAGTCCCATGCATGTTGGCAAATCATGGATTTTTCAAATTTTTCTATTTTTATATATGATTTATGTTCTCTTAATCGAACTTCAAATGGTCTGGAAGTTTCTCCTATATAAAACTTATTACATTCGCACGGTATTTTGTAGATACAGTTTTTGAATTTTGTATTGCGTTTTGGGTTTTGTTTTGTTAATTGTGCTCTTAGTGTATTGTTGGTTCTAAATACTGTTTTAATTCTAAATTTGTTTCCTATTCTTTGAATTTTTCGGAGAATCCTTTTATGTATGGTATAGAGAGCATTTTGTGGTGTGTATCATTGTTTTTGTTTTCTTTTCTTTATTTTTAGGGTTTTATTCATTTCTTTCTCTATTATTCTTTTAGGATATTTGTTTTCTATTAGTGTACATCTGATTAAGTCTTTCTTTCTTTAAAATTTCTTCGTTTGATGATATTAATGTTGCTCTATCATACATGGTTTTGATAATTCCTCGTTTGACACATTGTGGGTGGTTTGAATTGAAGTTTAAGTATCTGTTTGTGTGCGTTGGTTTTCTATATACCGATGTATTAATTGTTGTATCGTTTTGCTAACTAGAATATCTAAAACGGAAGTTTTCCATGTTGTTCTAATTCATATGTGAATTTAATAGTTGGTTCTATTTCGTTAATTGACTGTATAAAGTTTTAATTAATTCTATATTATGAGGCCAAATAGCATAAACATCATCAACGTATCTCCACCAGATCAATGGTTTCAATTCTTGTGTGAATATCACATCTTTTCGAATTCCTCCATGAATATATTACTGAAGATTGGGGATAGTGGACTTCCCATTGCCATTCAAGCTTTGTTTGTAAAATTGATCATTTATTTGAAAATATGTGGTATTTACGCATAAACCAAGTAATTCCATAATCGATGATATACTTAGTTTTGTTCTTTCTTTAAGATTGCCATCTTTTTCGAGTTTGTTTTTATAATATTAAGCGTTTTGTTTATAGGGACATTTGTAAAGAGATTTACTACATCAAAGCTTACCATTGTGTGTATTTTCAATTTTTATGTTTGATAGTTTTCTAAAAAGTGTTGGTTGTTTTAATGAAAGAATCTGTTTTGCCTGCTAATGGATTTATAATTTTTAGTAGAAATTTTGCTAAATTATGGCATGGTGAATCTATTGAGCTTACGATAGGTCTTAGAGGAATGTCTTTTTATGAATTTTGGTAGACCGTAAAAGTGGGGTGGTTTACTGTAATGTGGGACTAGTTTACTTCTTTCTTTGTCTTCGAATTCATTTTAAATTTAAATAGAGTTTTGTATATTTTATTTTCAATTGATTTTGTTGGGTCTGTTTCTAAACTGGTGTAATTCTCAGTGTTCAATAGTTCGTTGACTTTTGTGTTGTAATCGTTTTATTCATTATTACTGTTGCATTGCCTTTGTCAGCAGGTAGAATTATAATTGAGTTATCGTTTTTTAGATTGCAAATTGCTTTTATTTCGTTATTACTTACATTTGGCTTTATTTTGTGATTCTTTTCTATTTCGATTTTACATCGTATTCTAAATTCGTTTGCTTGATCATCTTCGAGTTGGTTTGCTGTTTTCTCAATACAGCTAATTATTTCAAAGGTTGGTATTGATTTTGGTGTTACTGCAAAATTAAGGCCTTTTGAAAGAATTGATTTTTCTGTGTCGTTAATAGTTCTGTTTGATAAATTTATCACGGTGTTTAGCATGGTGTTCCTGTTTTCTAACGTTTTAGTTTGTGTGTTATTTTCTCTATAAATAGGTTATTAAATTTCTTTATGTGAATTTCTTTTGTTTGGAAAATACTGATTCGTAGTAGGTTTTGCACTAACGAGAATTTTATCAAAATCATATTTTGTTACCTTTATTCGTATGAAATTTATAATGCCCTCAATATCTTGTTTTAACTTATAAATAATGTGTCGGTGGTTTTGTAGTCTTTCCTCATCATACTGTAACTTGCTCTTTCGAGAATTCTTGATAGTTTATTGCTTGTCTTTCCAAATTTGATTCTAAATCCTTTTGGTATTATTTCGTTGTTTTGCACTTTATTAGGAATGTGAGTGAATTTTTGGAATGCGATAGCTTTAGGTTTAGATTGTCCAACTGTCTAAAACAAATACAAATTTCAGGCCCATACCTGACTTGTAAATACTCCCTGTATGTTTGTTGTGGTTTGTTTAGCATTCTTCTTAATCTTCTTTGGGAATGAAACCACTCATAGTTTTTAAAATCTATTTTATTTACGTTTCGATCCATGACCTAGGATCGTTGTCAAAATAATAAAACTTCAAGTTTGACGTTTATGACATAAATTGAAGGTTACTTTGATTTATTGATGTTTGAAATATTTGGTTTGAGTACACTAAGCAAAAATTTTTAAAGTTTAAAAGAATGATTGCCTTCAATTTGTGTTGCGACCTGGGATCGACTTTCCTATGGTAGCCAATACGCTTAACGTGAAATCAGCTGATTAATTTTTATTGGTGAATTTTATATAAATTCAATAATTTGGGAAACATTTTTAACATGTTTCTATTTATACAATTGAGAGATTTCTGATTTTATGTCTTTTTACCGAGATTCAGTGAAGGGGTTAAGCAACCTGTGGCTACCAAGATCCCCAACATTTATAATTTGCCGAAATAATGGTTTTCTAGTTAATATGCTTATTGTTATGTAATTAGTTATTGTATGTATAAATAGAAATAATGTATGTAGGCTGTATTTCATGTTAATATCGCAAGGAAAACCCAGGAAAAACTTGCAATGCTACCTAGATATTGTGGGCATTTGATCTTTATTTGTTATTTCTTTTGATAAAATTCTCGTTAGTGCAAAAACCTACTACGAATCAGTATTTTCCAAACAAAAAGAAATTCACATAAAGAAATTTAATAACCTATTTATAGAGAAAAATAACACACAAACTAAAACGTTAGAAAACAGGAACACCATGCTAAACACCGTGATAAATTTATCAAACAGAACTATTAACGACACAGAAAAATCAATTCTTTCAAAAGGCCTTAATTTTGCAGTAACACCAAAATCAATACCAACCTTTGAAATAATTAGCTGTATTGAGAAAACAGCAAACCAACTCGAAGATGATCAAGCAAACGAATTTAGAATACGATGTAAAATCGAAATAGAAAAGAATCACAAAATAAAGCCAAATGTAAGTAATAACGAAATAAAAGCAATTTGCAATCTAAAAAACGATAACTCAATTATAATTCTACCTGCTGACAAAGGCAATGCAACAGTAATAATGAATAAAACGATTACAACACAAAAGTCAACGAACTATTGAACACTGAGAATTACACCAGTTTAGAAACAGACCCAACAAAATCAATTGAAAATAAAATATACAAAACTCTATTTAAATTTAAAATGAATTCGAAGACAAAGAAAGAAGTAAACTAGTCCCACATTACAGTAAACCACCCCACTTTTACGGTCTACCAAAATTCATAAAAAGACATTCCTCTAAGACCTATCGTAAGCTCAATAGATTCACCATGCCATAATTTAGCAAAATTTCTACTAAAATTATAAATCCATTAGCAGGCAAAACAGATTCTTTCATTAAAACAACCAACACTTTTAGAAAACTATCAAACATAAAATTGAAAATACACACACAATGGTAAGCTTTGATGTAGTAAATCTCTTTACAAATGTCCCTATAAACAAAACGCTTAATATTATAAAACAAACTCGAAAAAGATGGCAATCTTAAAGAAAGAACAAAACTAAGTATATCATCGATTATGGAATTACTTGGTTTATGCGTAAATACCACATATTTTCAAATAAATGATCAATTTTACAAACAAAGCTTCGAATGGCAATGGAAGTCCACTATCCCCAATCTTCAGTAATATATTCATGGAGGAATTGAAAAGATGTGATATTCACACAAGAATTGAAACCATTGATCTGGTGGAGATACGTTGATGATGTTTATGCTATTTGGCCTCATAATATAGAATTAATTAAAACTTTATACAGTCAATTAACAAAATAGAACCAACTATTAAATTCACATATGAATTAGAACAACATGGAAAACTTCCGTTTTAGATATTCTAGTTAGCAAAACGATACAACAATTAATACATCGGTATATAGAAACCAACGCACACAAACAGATACTTAAACTTCAATTCAAACCACCCACAATGTGTCAAACGAGGAATTATCAAAACCATGTATGATAGAGCAAAATTAATATCATCAAACGAAGAAATTTTAAAGAAAGAGAAAGACTTAATCAGATGTACACTAATAGAAAACAAATATCCTAAAAGAATAATAGAGAAAGAAATGAATAAAAACCCTAAAAATAAAGAAAAGAAAACAAAAACAATGATACCACCACAAAATGCTCTCTATACCATACATAAAAGGATTCTCCGAAAAATTCAAAGAATAGGAAACAAATTTAGAATTAAAACAGTATTTAGAACCAACAATACACTAAGAGCACAATTAACAAAACAAAACCCAAAACGCAATACAAAATTCAAAAACTGTATCTACAAAATACCGTGAATGTAATAAGTTTTATATAGGAGAAACTTCAGACCATTTGAAGTTCGATTAAGAGAACATAAATCATATATAAAAATAGAAAAATTTGAAAAATCCATGATTTGCCAACATGCATGGGACTCCAGTCATAAAATAAAATGGGAAGATGCAAAATTATCGACAAAGAAGAAAACCACCAAAACGCAAAATCAAAGAAGCTGCCTATATAACCCTACATAAAAATAACTGCGTTGCAAACGAATCCGTGACTTTCAGTAAACAATGGATTCCATTACTAAAAGAAATAACAAAAGAAATAACAAATAAAGATCAAATGCCCACAATATCTAGGTAGCATTGCAAGTTTTTCCTGGGTTTTCCTTGCGATATTAACATGAAATACAGCCTACATACATTATTTCTATTTATACATACAATAACTAATTACATAACAATAAGCATATTAACTAGAAAACCATTATTTCGGCAAATTATAAATGTTGGGGATCTTGGTAGCCACAGGTTGCTTAACCCCTTCACTGAATCTCGGTAAAAAGACATAAAATCAGAAATCTCTCAATTGTATAAATAGAAACAAGTTAAAAATGTTTCCCAAATTATTGAATTTATATAAAATTCACCAATAAAATTAATCAGCTGATTTCACGTTAAGCGATTGGCTACCATAGGAAAGTCGATCCCAGGTCGCAACACAAATTGAAGGCAATCATTCTTTTAAACTTTAAAATTTTTGCTTAGTGTACTCAAACCAAATATTTCAAACATCAATAAATCAAAGTAACTTCAATTTATGTCATAAACGTCAAACTTGAAGTTTTATTATTTTGACAACGATCCTAGGTCATGGATCGAAACGTAAATAAAATAGATTTTAAAAACTATGAGTGGTTTCATTCCCAAAGAAGATTAAGAAGAATTTATATAGGTAGTTGAAATAGAAAATTGGTTTATATATTTTTATAATTTAATTTCATCGTAGGCATGTTAGTGAAAAGGACATTTTACAAAGCAGCAGCAAATGAATTATTTCTTGTATTGAATATTACATACATGTTGTTACCAAAAAGTATATACCATAATTGACTCAATAGAAAACTTTAGATAACTCCTTGTGATTTGTAGCTAAAAATGAGATTTTTGAACATGGAGTTAACAGATCACAGTAATTTTCATTAGAAAAGCGAATAAAAAAAATATTTGCAAAATTAAACATATGTCTATCTCAATATAACTTTTGATTTAATTTTAATCATGCTGTTGTTTTTTTCCACACTGTTTTTGCACTAGATTGGCAAGATGAATGTCTGAATCTACCTGCAGTAAAAGAAAGAAGGAATCTTGTGTATTCATTGCCCACAAGTGGCGGAAAAACGTTAGTAGCTGAAATTTTGATTCTACGAGAAATTTTATGTAGGAAACATAATGTAATATTTGTGTTACCTTATGTTGCTATTGTACAAGAAAAGGTATAGTTCATTATGTCTTTTAATGTTTCTAAATTTCATTGTTTCAGGTGTGGGCGTTATCACCATTTGGAGTAGCTCTTGATTTTCTTATTGAAGAATATGCAGCTGGCAAAGGCACATGTCCACCAAGAAAACGTAGATATAAAAATTCTGTATTTATAGCAACTACAGAAAAGGCTTTAAGCATAATAAATAGTTTGGTTGAACATGGCCGTATTGAGGAATTGGGTTTAGTGGTGGTAGATGAGTTGCACTTGATTGGTGAAGGTAAAAGGGGACCAAAACTTGAAACATTGCTTACCAAGTTGATGTATTTAAATGGTATTGTAGATTAGAATGAATTATGTTTATAAATTAGACTTGTAGAGGATATCCAAATAGTAGGTATGAGTGCAACTATTGGAAATTTACAAGATATCTGCCAATTTTTAAATGCAGATGTTTACACCCACAATTTTCGGCCTGTAGAATTGGTAGAATATGTAAAATGTGGTGGTGAAATAGCGAAACTAAATTATAATGCGAAAGAAGAGAATATTTTTGGATCAGTTAAAACTGTTAATTTTCATGTACGTTAGAAATGATATCATTTTTATAATTATTAGACATGCTTATAGTATTCAGATGCTATTGCTAAAATTGATCCAGATCATTTAGGTGGACTAATTCTTGAAGTGATTCCAGAAGGGTCGTGTTTAATTTTTTGTCCTTCCAAAAAAAATTGTGAAAACGTTACACGTCTTTTATGTGCAATATTTCTTCCGTATGTATTTTAAAATTTAGGAAGGACATACAAATCTTGTTTTTTTAGTAAATTAAAAGAATATAAGCAACAAGAAAAGATGCAACTTTTAAATGCCTTGAAAGAGGAGGCCCAAACTCTCTGTGATATTTTAAGGATATCAGTTCCATTTGGAATTGCCTACCACCATTCAGGTATGCACAGTTTCCATTTTATGTTAATTGAATTGTGACTGTTGAATAGGTTTAACGTCAGAAGAGAGAAGACTTATAGAAGAGGCCTATAGAGTAGGCACTTTGTCTGTGATATGTTGTACTTCTACATTAGCTGCTGGTGTTAATTTACCAGCAAAGCGTGTGAGTACTATTTAAGATCTGAAAAATTTGAATAAGAGCGTTTTTACTAGCATTTCACCTATAACATGCATTTGTATATAGAGAAACTTGTCAATTTTAGCTAGTTCAGGAGCTTTAATTACAAAATACTCTTAAAAGTTTGATAGAAGCTGGGTAATTTACAGTTTATTATAGGACTCCAATTAGATTATTGAAGTAAAATAGCGAAATAAATAATAAAGTACCTAATACATTCTTTTACAACCATAGATATACTGAATTAGAAAAACATCAACATCTTTTCATTGACTAATCATCCTACGTGGATGTGAAAACATTCTCACATATTGGAAAGAACCGAAATTACTATAAATCACTCAAACCGACAAGCCCTTAAAATAATACAATTTAAGACGTATTGGACCTATCCGATGATGCAGATGTCAATATATAATATTCCTATGTACCGAAAAACCCTTGACCGTAACTGCAAGTTCAGTTTAAATCATACAAACCATGAGAATGGTTGAAATTGGGGAATTCCATAAAATAATATAGATTTATAAATACCACTATCTCATAATAGAGAAATTAATTCATTCAGATTCATTGAATACAAGCTTGTAGTTTCAGTCAAGTGACAAGCACGATAGTCAAGCAGATGAACCAGGTGATAGTAATTCACATAACAGTAATGTTATAAATTCGGGCTTGCTAGTAGGAAAAAGCTTCCAAACATGAAGGTGATCATGGAATTAAATAAATTGCCGTTACATTGTGAACATGTTTTGCAGTGAATACTTTCAGTCAACACCAGTTGTATTATGGATTACTGACACTCAAGTTTGTTTTGCTCTGAACAGGGTAGCTGCACCGTATATTTTATCTAAAACTTATAAGTAATAAAATTTGAACTTTCTTCCTGCTTCACGTATTGTTGATGTGTATTCCATAGTTTACAAAACATTTATTGGGATTTAGACTTTTACATTGGTGCATGCTTAATAAATGCATAATGTAACAGAAACCAGCATCACAATTGTATTAGTAGAAATTTACATATACCAGTTCAATTTGTTGGATAATTGCACTGGAACAAATTTAAATAAACACAAGTTGACCAATTAGGGTAGAATTTAATTTATTTGTGTTGGTTGTGAGCTATTCATGTTTTAATATAGGTTAAGTAAACAGCGTGAAGTTTTTTTAATTTGTACTTAGTTTAAATTAATATGAGAAAGAAAGTGTACACAGGGTTCCATCAACCTGTCGAGATAGGAAATAATCCTTCAGTCATCTTGTAGACCACCCATCGTTTAGCGAGATAAGACCAAATTCCAGGTGGTATAGCACTCAACATTGTATTCTACAGACAGTTCGAAGGTCTTTCTAGATATGTGAAAGTGTCAAAGGTTGTATACCCCTAAACAACGTGCTTTTGTTTTCATAGAATGCACCCCTCACCACTGAAAGATAGCTGGTTCATTTTTCTGTTGTGTCTCTGTGATAAAGTAAGTTTGAAAAGGCATTTACATAAGTTCGAAACATAATACACTTTTGACGTCCAATGTTTAGAGCTTGATTTTAAATTTTTTCAGTTGTTAATTAGATTTTTTGTTTAAAGAAACCTTTTTCTTTGTAATTTCTTAATTTTTGTTAGTCATTTTAAAAAAATTTAGCATTTTTTAAACATAGTTGTGTGTGGAAGGTTTTTGTATGGAAAATTTAACCGATTGTGACAAAAGGGTAACATAAAGAATTAAAATGCATTGTAGGTATAACGTATATCATTTATTGAAGACCGAATTAACTTACGAATAAAACGTGAGAAATATAAAAACTGAAAATTTGATAGTCACAGAACTAAGAAAATTTTGTGGAAAGAAATTAAAACACGCATAATGGTAGATGATGACTTTGATTATCCATTTGGTTTTGCAGGTGATATTATAGCCATTAAAACAATATTAATCAAATTAGAGAAAATATTGCAAGATTAATCAGATTAATTTTCAGGGAAATTATCGCATAGTTTACCAAATGACAGGAGTGATGAGGAATACAGGAATCAGTTACAAATTGATTTAGAGAAATTAATTGAGGACCCCAAAAGAAGAAAAAGGAAATATTTTTAAAGTTAGGGGAGTTGAAAATTTTTAGAAAAATGAAAATTTTGTTTTGGACATAGAAATTGAGAATAATGAAGACAGTTTAAAAGAAGTATATAAGGATTTAAAAGATTTTAGAGAAAATTAAATTTAAAATAAGCATTATTAGAATAAATTCAGTATGTCCTATACGGGTAAAGTAAACTAGAGTTATGATTTTATATACAGCACTAATAATCCTAATACTCTAATTGGTCAAGTACATTAGTCATATATATAAACAATCCACCGGTTCTTTTTTTTATGAGAGAAATATTTTAGTATGGCCAAAAGTGAATGTACACCATTATGAATGTGAGTCCTGTCATATAGTGGGTCATATAACGAGAATTTGTATGTTTTTGGTAACAGATGTCACCTCTAACTAATATTAATAATGGTTATAGTTACAATCATAGCTGTGTTGTTCCATAAGTTTCGAAGCTACAACCATTGAAGGAGAAGTGCACTATGAGGAATAGACCGTTCCACATCCAAGTTTCATGCCAGGACACACCACGTAGAAGTCAACAGAAAAGCGTAGGATCTAAAGCGAGCTACAAAAGACTGTTTTTAAGAACTCCCAAACCAAATGGTTACTTACCAATTGCACGGATAGAACATAATCACCCGAGCAAATTGTGCATATCAGCGCAGATTATCTCTAAAGTAACACCGTTTTGAAGGCAATGTCAAAATTATTTTTTTTGAACTTAAACAAAGCCGTTACCTAGATTATAAAAATGTAGTACTAATTGTGTATACAGAGTAATATGAGTTACCTATATACGTATCCTGAATTTAGAATAAATGAAAAATATTGATAACGTGGTATTTAATTAGGAATAACCAGGAATTGTCAAGCGACAGAAAATGAACGTAATATTTTGAAGGCTATTTTCTTATTAAAGCTTCTGAACTAGCTAAATTTGACAAATGTTTTTCCCTTTACGAATGTATGCTTAATTAATGCACGAGCATTAAACCATTTACTTTATTATTGCTATATTAGCACTTATGTAATAAAGGATTAAATTTAAAGACAAATAATCAGAAAGTTAAGAAACGTTTGACCTTCGGTTATTAAAGATGAAGTTGTGCAAGATAGATTTGAAAAAATCAAGGGGATTATTGTAAGACATGAAAAAATTGATTTAAAATCAGAATGGAGTAAAATTGAACCAGCTTAGTCTTTATGGTTCAAAATATTTTGGGATGTTGTCAAAGAAGCCTTGAATAAAAAATGTGAAAATATAGGAAACATATTAGAACGTGGCTTGACACTTGAAAATTAAAGCAAAGTAAATTTTAAGGTGGGAAAAGAAGAAACATATAAAATGTTGAAAATAATTTAAGGAACTTGCTAGAAGCCTTAGGATGCAACAAAAATACTAGAAGCCTGAGAGAAGCCGTCTTTATAAATATCGATGGAAAACATGGAAAACCAATATGTAGGGTAGGAACTTGAACTATTAGAACAGGAAATAACATTCAAGAAAACAATAATCTATAAGGGAAGCACTTAAAATAACCATAAAAGGCCCTAAAAAGATATAGTTAAAATGCCGTTAGATATTTTCAAATGTGCTAACAAAAAATTAATAGAGCCTATTTTCAAATTAGCTTACTAATTGTGCTGAAGGATTTCAAACAGAATATAGTTGCTCTATTAAAAAAGAAAGGTGCAAGTTGATGTGAAAGTTTTAGAGCAATTAGCTTAACTTTGCATGGGCCAAAAATATTAACCAAAATTATACAGAATGGGTGGAAATTGAACTATATTTGGGTTCAGATGATACACTAGAACATAAAAGCAATAGAAGGAGATGTTCATAGAGGATTCATAGATCTGGTAGGACTTTAACAATGTAACACGGAAAACAATATTTGAAATACTTGGAGGTAGGAATGAATTGTAGGGATAAAAAAGTGGTATATATTTGGATAAAAAGTAATCATTATTCATAGAATTTAAACAGAAATGAAATTAATAACCGTAAGAAATTAGACAGGGTTGTATGTTATCAACTTTTAACCTGTTTATTAGAGACGGTCAACATTGCACTACTGACATTCAGCAAGTAAAAGCTGGACACAGATCAAAATTAAATACAAATGTTGTTAGTTGAGTGCTGGTATATGAAATAAAATTAAATCAAAGGAATGGCATGTAAGAAAAATTAAAACAAGTTCAGAACTAGAATACAAATAAGAAACGATGAAATAGAAGTCACGGTTTCTGGTTCTTAGGAAGCCATATAATGAAAGATATCAAGAGCATAAAAGGTATTAAATGAAGATTAGTGTAGGGCAGGGCCTTGTTTGAGAGGAGGACAATTATTGTACTCAAGAATGACTGGTCTGACTTTAAAACATTTATACCCATTTGCACCGAAATGTTTAAGCAGTGCTTAAAAGTAAGAGCTTTTTAAATAAGACATTTCTGTTGCATCACACTATAAGATATTTTTAACAATAGAAAAGAATTCTTAATTTTGAGTATAAGATTCGCTGTGGCTTAAGAACTTCTTAGCAGTCGGCGCATGCCCATGACATTTGTAAATGAAGATATCAGACCAAATTTGTTTATATTTATTTATAGTAGTCGCATAACTCTGATGCTGTCGAAGAACAGGACATTCTAAAATATTTTATTTATAGTCATGGACCATCAAGTACGTCACTTATTTGAAAATGAGTTAGATGTCCTAGAAATTATTGTTTATGGATTTCTGCGAATAAAATATACACGTTCAAATTATTTCATACTATGGTTGAATTTAATTTTTACAAACGTTTTCATCTAAACCAACAGGATTTATGGTGCAAAACAGAAGCTCCCGGCAAGGTTAGCCAATGAAACACTAATAAACACTATAAGTTACTAGATTTTGCATGATTGCCAAAGTTAATGTCTTAAGAAATACTTTAGTTAGTATATGATTTGCCGTGGCTGGTGCAACAGAGTATTGTAATAAGCAGAGCTTGACCTCAAGAACTACTTATATAAGCAGTTCTTATACATGTGTCAGTGCAAACATGCATTAGTGACTGGTAAAATTTGAGGTACACTCTCAGTTCCAAAGCAAGGGGTGTGCCTGCATGGAAGAAATAATTTTCTCTCAACTAAAGGTGGTCCTGAATGAGCCCATATAACCTTATTTCTAATAAAACTTCGTAACTATTTTTTTATCCTTTGTCAAATTTGATCTAGTTTTATAGAAATATATACATGTATGTATACAAATCCTATTTTTTAATGGTAAAGTACATACTATATGCTATCTTTTACAATCTTACATTTTTTGAAAGCAGCCACTGTTTTGCATGGTTAATTACATGTACATTTAGAGATACGTTATAAACATTTTTAGCCACACTTTTCAAGAAAACGAAATACCTTCCTATCGCCATGACAGTCAATCTTTTATTCCTATATATTATTCAATCTAGCAATATACAGAAAATAACATGGTTTTTAACAAAACATGTTTATTAAAAATCCAGTGGTTAGCTATAAAAATCCCATAACCATCAAGCAGTAAATTTATACAGTTTTACTAATTTGTAGTCTATCTGTAACTGCCCTTTTTAATTTCTACAATGCCACCTGCTTTGTTCATAGATTTGAAATAATTTTTTTCGGATGGGTTTTTTGCCAAAGGCGATTGTACATTTTTCACAAGAAAAGGTAAGTCCATATGTTCTTCGTGTAAGATTTACAGATTAGTGATGTCTATTTCAGATCTGATTCGCTTTACATTTACTAATCATCAAGTTAAGAAACTTATTAGAATATTAATTAAAGGATCTAACGACTAAGAGTTAGTAGTATTTTGCGAAGCAAAATGAATAATTTGATGTTCATAGTCACTCAAGAAATTTTATATTTACAGTTTACAACAAAAATGAAAAATAGCAGTTCTTTTACTCCATAAAAATTTAACATATCCCGTTAGTAAAGATATAATTCTTTACTAAAATGTTTAGTTTCAAGAAATGGATAGTATTTTTATGACTTCCGATAACATAGGAAATAAATCGCTTACCCCTTTCCATACATTTGAAATAGACCAGAACCACACCTCTCAAAGGGAGACAGCTAACAACACCTGTCACTGTTCTCTTAAGGTTGACCTTATAAGTAATGCTAATCTCCAGCCAGGTATCTATCTTTTTAACGTTATCTCAAGACAACGCAAAGTTATTTTCCATTGAATTCAGTCATAAAATCTCCTTAGTCTCAATAATTTAATTAACAAAAATTGTTTTTTTATTTGAACTTAATTCCAACACAAGCAATTTAGTGAATGAAATACATGGTATTAGGTTAGTTAAACCCTAAATTGTTTCACTAAGATACCAAAAACAAAGTATTAGTCTGATTAAATATTTAATTTATACTGACCATTGTTACCCGAGAACGAAGTACCTATCTACTGGCAATCACTTAAGAAAAGGATTTAGCCTTTTGGCATCTCCATGCAAATTTTTCGTCTCAAACCATCTTACACCTTCAACAAATCACGTGGATGTGACCCGATTAGACGGTTTACATAAGAGCGACCATTCAAAAAGGCATTCGGGATGCAGGTGCGACTAACAAACACGACTCTAAACGAGCTATGTTTTCACTAGCTAGCTGGATAAACCCAACAAATTTCATTTGAAAACGTAAAATTATCATGCTAGACTTGATATTTATGAAGTGTACTCTTATTAAAGGTACAAGGAGTTAAATTCTACAATTTTTAATGATAGAACTTGTTATTCTGAATCAAATAGAGTATGATACTAAATTATGCATTTTAAAAATTTATTTACGTTACAACTGTAGTACTTATAGAGAAGAGTTAAATACATTGTCATCATCATTGTTAGGTCTTTAGTCCTGGAACTAGTTAGGCACGTACCATCATTGTTTCCTATTTTGAGCTAACCTACAAATTTCCCGGAAATTTACACAGTCTGCATCATGCACTATTTGCGTGCAATAGTCTGATCTAGGTTTTCTCTACCTCTTTTTGTCCTATCTCTGCTTGTAATATATCTCGCACTATTCCCCAAAAATGCCTTAGAACTTATCCTGTTCTTCTATTTTCCCTATTTTTTCTTGTTTTCCACAGATATCTTTATTCCCCTACTATTTCTATAACCTCTTTGTTATTAACTTTGGCTGTCCATGCTATCAAACTCATACATCTGAAGCACAACATTGCAAAAGGTTTCTGCCGTTTTTCTGTCTGCTTCTCCTACTGCGCTTACTTCATAGACATAATGTGCTTGCTCCACAAATATTGTTTCAACAATTTTCTCCTTGTTTCTGTTTGTTGTCTTTGAACATAGCCTCTGCTTTTTCTTATTAGATGCAGTTCGGTTCATCTATTGTCTACAAATATATACCATATTTTCCCGATATTCGGTAGTATGTGAAAGTGGTTAAGCAGCTTGTGGATACCAAGATCCCCCATCACTTGAACATTTGCCGAGTTAATAGTTTTCTAATATATCCGTTCACACAATCAACATTATTTGAAGATATTTCAAAACCAACACCTGTAGTTTTATAATAATCATCAGGTTTAAGTGCAATTATTTTTTTCGTCATTAGGTTTTTTGTCTTGAAATTGGTTGGATGTGTACCTTCACTTATTTCTATTCTGAACTTGCCTACATCGTTCCCTGAAATTCCCACAACCTAGATGCAGCTCGGTTCCTCTTTTGTTGTTTCCTAATTATATACAATATTTCACCCAGATTCCGTGGTATGTGAAGGGGGTTAAGCAGCCTGTGGCTACCAAGAATTCCCCAACACTCAGACATTTGCCGAATTAATAGTTTTCCAGTAAATCCTTTCGCACAATAAACATTAGTTGAGAGTATTGCAAAACCAATACCTGTAGTTGCTTATAATGATCATCAGATTTAAGTACAGTTATATTTTTCATCATTAGGTTTCCATCTGGGAATTAATTGGATGCAATTTCTATTCTAAGCTAGCATACACATTTCCCTGAATTCTTACAGCCTACATCCTTTCACTATCTGTGTGCAATAGTCTAACCTAGGACTACATCTACCTCTCTTTTTTCCTATCTGTGCTTCTAATATATTCCGCACTATTGCCTCATGCCTTAGGATGTGGCTAATCATCATATCTCTCTTATTTTTTCTGTTTTCCATATACTTCTTTCTTCCTCTACCATTTCTAGTACCTCTTTGTTCTTAACTTTGTCTGTCCATGGTATCTTCATCATACGTCTGTAGCACCACATTTCAAATGCTTCTATCTTTTTCCTGTCCGCTTCTACTGTCCAAGTTTTACAGCCGTACAGTGCTGTGCTCCACACATATGTTTTAAACAACACAGTAGTTGCTTTTTCTTGTTAAATGTAGCACGATCTTGTGCTAATCTTTGTTTTATATCTTTTGTGTCCTTCCCATCTTGCGTTATTTGACTTCCTAGGTAGTAGAAATCCTTAACCTCGTGTGTAAGTTCTCGTTACCTATGTGTATTCTAGTTTTTAATTTATTTTCCCTTCCTTTGCATACTAGTACTTTATTTTTATTTTTGTTAATTTTCATACTATATCTCTCTCTGTTAGAACTGTTTCCATTTCATTAAGAGCAGCTTCTAACTCTTCTTTGCTAGATGTTAATACCTACCGCTATATCATCTGCAATTCTAATCAAATCAATCTTTTGTCCCTGCATAATAATTCCAAATGTCTTCTTGCATTTGACAGTATTCATTGCCTCTTCGATGTACAAGTGAAAAATTAATGGGAATAGGGCACATCCCTGTCTCACCCCTTTCCTAATATTTGCTTCTCTACGTTCCTGCTCTAATTCTATTACCACTGTTTGTTCCTTGTATAAGCTATGTACTATCCGTCTATCCTTAGAACTCATTCCAATCTTTTCAAGCATTTCGAACATTTGTTTCCATTTTACATTGTCGAATTGTTTTTTCCAGATCTACCAACTCTATATACATGCTTTCCCCTTTATCTATTGTTTTCTCCATTATCACCTCAGACCTAAAATAGCCTCCCTGTTTCGTCTAAACCCAAATTGATGTTCTTTTAGTATTTCATCAGCTCTTTCCATTTGTCTTTGTACAATTCTAGTTAATATTTTTGACACGTGTGTTGTCAAACTTATTGTTTGAAAATTTTCACATCTATCCGAGCCTTTCTTTTTTTTGTATAGTGACTATGATGTTACGTTTGAAATTTTTGGGTATCTCGCCTGTCTCATACATATAGCTTACAAGTTGGAAGAGACATTCTGGTACGACTTGTCCAGGGGCTTTTAGAGTTTCTGCTTGCACCTTATCTGTACCCGGCACCTTATCATTCTTGAGATCCTTTATTGCTAATTTAAACTCATCTCGCCATATAGGAACATTTTCAATGTATGATTCCTGTTCTAATGCTGTTGGTTCTTCTCCTGCATATATATTGCCTATTTATTCTTGCCATCTATCCACTTTCTCTACATTTTCTATAATAACTTTTCCTCCCGCATCCCTTTTTTTTGCTATACGGTTTTATTTTCCTAAAATTCATTCTAATTAGTTTGTATGCTTTGTCTGTCTTTCCTATTTCCATCTTAGTTTGTACCTCTTTGCACTTTTCATCAATCCATTGTTCTTTAGCTTTCCTGTATTTGCGAATAATTTCCCATTTTATGGCTTTGTATCTCTGTTTTCCTGTTTCATCTGATCTATTTTTGTATTTTCGTCTTTCTTCTATTAAATTCAGGATATCCTTTGTTATCCATGGTTTCTTATTTTCTTTTTGTGTATACGATGATATGGAAGAAATAGAATTCAAAATTGGACAAAATCATTTGCCGAAACTATTGGGCTAAACATAAAGGAAAAGAAAATTACCAACCATTCTAACAGATCTACAGCAGGGACTGAATTAGTAAAAATGATGTTCAAGAGCAAGAACTCATAAATATTACGGGTCATAATTGCTCCAGTTCGATAAAGCAGTATTTTAATATTGATAAAGATTATAATAAAATAATTAGCTCCATACGTGGAAATACTTTTTCGTCGTTTATCGAAACTAATTTGTTTCGTCCTTCGTTTAATTTTTCTAACTGTACTTTTAATAATTGTACATTTGATTAAACAGTTTGTTCTACATTACTTTCTTTTTTTTGAACTTAGCTAAAAATTTTCTTACGAATAAACCTCGAACATCGATAAATTGTCAATAGTTTAACAGTTCTCTCAAGCATATTGCTTGGCAACAGACCTTCGCCTTTGGCGTCGGTCTGTTGCCGAGCAACGTCTTCTCACAGACATTTAATTATTTCGATTATCGAAGTTCTTGGTTTATTACTACTGAAAATTAAATACATTACAGTATATTAATCAAGCGCTTTATTATATAACCTAATTACATATATTTAAATTCTTTATTAATCTCATAATGATAGCATGCATAAGATAAGTCAACAGTGCACGTATACAATTAAGCACTAACCCCGGTACTTCTGCACTAAAAATACGAACACGTGGATACACTATATACAATGTTATTCTAAAAAATCCTCCACTCTATAGGTTGTCAATAAACATATTCCTAACTTTGTCCTTAAATACAGATATAGATTTTACGTACTTCATTTATCTGTTAAATCGTATTGTGGTAGCACCAGTTCGGTTGCTCCTGTGACTTAGTTGGTTTGCGTATGACTACTAATCTGAAGGTGCCAGATTCGTTTCTGGACATGGACTGCTTGAAAAATGTTAGGCGAGCAATTCTTTACAAAAATACGTCCTCGTTTAGATGAGAGGTAAAAACGTAGGTCCCGTGTGTTCTTCAATTGAGCACTTAAAATATTAATAATATCATTTTGAATTTTTAGTCTACACAATCTATGATTGATAATTTCTTTTCTTAAATTGTCATGTTGTAAAACATTAACTTTTAAAAAATGTGCAAAATCCATAGAAAATTCTTTCGTTAGATCCAAAGATTGTTCACTATGTAACAAAGTACGGCTTACAATTTTTTCAGTATTTGTAGTAGTGCCAATTTCCAAATTTTTATCGCGATCGTCACTATGTGATGTACTTTCGTTCTACACAAGTTTTTTTGAAATTATTGACTACTGCTGTCTGTCTGAATCAGAACTAGTAGATGCTATTGTTGAAAATCCAATTTCTTTCATATCTTGTTCCTGATCTTGTGTTTCAGGTCCTTTTGAAGTAAAAAAAGAACTTATTTTTGGAATATTGCTCTTTGATTTTTCAAAAGCTTTCTTTCTTATTTTTTTGCAGCATCGCTTATGGAGCTTATTTTATGAGATAAATTGTCAGCTTATTTCCTTCAATTTTTAGTGAATTTAGTGCCAATGTAATTAAATAAGTAATGGCTATTCAAAAGCTTTTTGAAATTGCAAAACACGTGTACTTTAATTTTAAAAACAACTTAAATCTAAATTGAAGCCATAAATAACTATGTAATTCTCAATGCGAATTAAACTCTGATCTGATCAGTAATAGTTTAATAAAAAGATACTTATATAAATACTAACATTTCAATGAAAGACCTTTGCTAAAACCAACACATCAATGACAAGTAAACACACTGTAATATTTTCTTAATTTCTTTCTGTTGTTTAATGCAGGTTGTGCAGATTGTTGAGATCATCTGAACCAAACCAGCAACTTTTAAGAAAGAAATCTGATGAAGTCAAGCTACCTGTGAATTTGTACATGTACAGTACAGACAATATCTTGGCCATTGAGCACATTCAGCAGAAAAAGTAGCTTGTGCAAGCGCTACCTTGCTCTAGCGTCTTCTGCTGAACACATTACTAATATGGTATATGAAAACTGAATATCTACAAATATTAACAAGAATGAGTTTCTTTTATAGTTCGTACTTATTAAATTTTTTAAATCTATCAAGAATTTGAAGCATAGTGTTAATAGTATAAAATTCGTTTTTATATTCGTATATCACAGAAAAAACAAGATGGAGTCAATAATTCGACAACGTGTCAGTAACGCTTGAACTTTGTGATATCATAAGATCAGTGACCTTGTGATGCGACCTCCAAGGAAATTAAAGAACTTAGTACTCTTGCACTACAATTGATGTGATGAAACACTGTGCTTCAGATAATCTTACTATACAACTTTTGACATGGTATGCTGCACATGTGGGAATATACTCATTCTATAGCATATGTCAGTAAGAGAAAATGTCATAGGACAATTTCGATGCCTTTACAAGGTTAATGTCCTTCTGACATCACATTTTTGAGGATCCAGAATTCTCCAAAATCTCTACTCTTGTAGGGCTTGTAATGTGTACTTTGAAACATTATTTGATGCAATCATTGCTAACTATTTATTTACATTCTTATTTATTAAAATCAGCTGTTTAAATTTCTTACAATGTTAGTAAATCATAAACTTATGTCATTATTTGCAGGTAATAATCCGAAAACCATATATAGCACAGGACTTCATAAATCTTTCGAGGTATAAGCAAATGGTTGGGCGTGCTGGCAGAGCTGGCTTAGGTGAATTAGGTGAAAGTATTTTAATATGTACCAAAAATGAATTACCAAAAGTAAAGGAAATGTTCACACTGCCAATGGACAAAACTATATCCAAAATGCATGAAGATGATGGTATATATTTAAGGTACTATTAAAATTTTCTTCAAACTATTTTCAGTGGTTGATTGTGAAATACGAAGTTGAGCCTTTTTTGGTTTTACATTTTATTTTAATATTTAAATTTAGGGGATTTTATACCCAGCACGGGAAGGTTTTCCTTTACTATCCTTAATATAAGTTACGTGTATAGTTCCACAATTATAGTTACCTTAAATGTGATTTTCCAATGTTACACCCGAAGGTACTACATTGACCAGGAAGCGAGTTTCTTTTACCTGGAAAATAATGGAATTTTTCCGAACCCTTGCTGTTCCAAGCAAGGTAGGGATTTTTAACGTGTGTGATAACACTAACACACGATACCTCCATTTTACATCTCATCCGAACGAGGGTGTAGTTTTGTGAAAAATGCTCGCCTAACATTTTCCAAGTGGACCGTGTCGGGATTTGAACCCGGGACCTTGGGCATAGTAGTCACACGCATACCAATTACGCCACGGAGCCACCTGATTATAGTTACCCACGGATTCTGGGATATTAACTCATGATTTATGATATGCAAATCCCGCATACGTTTGCATTCCCAGGCTAAAAGAATGTGGCGTGGGAGCTGGGGGGGGCGACTGTAGTTGGTGAGAACTAAGCCTCTTAAAAGAGAGGACTTTACTATCGACGTTTGACGAGATGTGAAGTTCAAGTTCGGTGTAGTGATTCCTTTCAATTCCTTATTACCTTCACTCTTTAACTACAAGCTATCATGTTTTGCTACCACGTCGGTACTTCACTTCATCGACAATAAAATTTGGCCAGCCGAAGACTCGACCTGAGAAGCAAGACGCGGTCTTAACTTCAGTAACAAACCAAGTAAGCTCCTCACTTGTTTTATTATCTCGTGGGCTTCACTAGCGATCGTCATTCATGCAGTCGAAGTTGTAGGCATAATACTTTACGTCTAGGATTATGCATGATTAATCGACACGAGGAAGTTCAACTTATGCCAGAATTAGCATGTTGTAACAATTTTATTTTTGATTAATAAATCCCTTCATAAAAGTGCGAGAATAATAAAACACTTTTATTAAAACAATAGTAAATTACATTCAACAACTAAAGTAATACGTTAAAGCAGCATCGTCCTTTGGTATTCTATTTGTGGTTAAATATCTGTGTCTTCTACAGCTATTTTCAGGCGCGTTTCTGTTTGACTGTCCCCTCCTCGGACGCCTCGGTCGCCCGAGCTAGTTTTGTAATCAGTCGGCCATACGTGGAAGAAGCAATAAGATGTATCAAAATTGCAGGCCGGCAATTTGCGTATCAACTTTGATGAGTTAGGACACATCTTCGAATAGCGCGCGACGAGACATAATGCCACAATTGACAATGCAACTCTGAAAATAGAAAATTTAAGAAACCAATTTTATGAAAACCACTTTGTTATACAACGTAAGGATGCTACTTTGGTGAGGCGGCGTGATTCAACATCCAAATTGCAGCAGCTGCCGAATGTATCGTGGCCGTATTTGATTCTACACGTGGAGCAACACCATAGTAGAAGTTGTTTAGTATGAACTTGGTTCACACTACACGCAGTGATCTTTGTATGAAATAACAAGTACCTCATCAAGGCGAGAAATGCAGTTTTTGGTTCGTAGATAGCTTTAAGTCCTTTTTATGTGTTTCACACTAAAAACACGTTAATTTGTTCTAATGTGTAAAAGCATGAATATTATAAAAGTTTCAACTATTGCTGAGCTGGATTTTCCAGTGTCGAAATTAAAATTCACTGATTTGATGTTTTGAGAAACAAACACGCGTGGTTCATTATGAATCGTTAGTAACAACAACAGGTGTTACTGACGTCACTTATTTTTCTGTAGTATACTGCTGACAGATGTATTCTTGAAAGCAAATGCTTCGAACAGCTTTAGCACAAGTTATGTAAACAAGAGTATTTTTGTGATCTGCTTTTTAGAAACTAAAACTTGCACATGTAATTTAAAAAAGAAAAACTTGAGTAGTAACATTTTTAGAAGTAATTAATTTGTCATCTGCCTGACCAGATCTGCACAGGTCGGAGTTTTTTTTGTATAACAAGTTTACAATATACTGTAAAATATTTGATTATAAATAATTTAGATAAACCTGAAGTTGAAAACCATGAAGTAATTCAGTTATTAATTAAATTTTTGTTGCAATTCATTTTATTTTAAAGAGATTCTTTTAGTAAACAATTGGTTCAAGATTAAAGTTTTTATTTTGATCAAATATGATCAAACCTAAACACATAAAGCTAGCATCCTTATGAGTAGAATTTTGATGCCAACTTTATATTGAAAATATCTTTTTACTACTTCTTTATGTATATTAGCTGGACACAAATAGTGTTCCACTTTTTATTTATCTAACTATTACAATTTCTTACAGGAACAGCGTCTTATTTTATTAAGACAGGTTTTGTCATCGAGCGATCTTTTTCTTTGGGTCTCCACGTCCGCCCTTAGAAATATGCCATGCCATTATCATGAATAAGTCCGGACTTGGTGGCGCCTATTTGGTTTAGATTAAGTTTGACCTACAAACAGATTTCGACTTACCCCCCCATTTCTCATAGCTCTACCCAAGGAATAGACCCCTAGTTATGTCGGAAGACTTATTTTCACTGCCACCCAAAATGGGGCGGGTGCCTTTAAGAAAAGAAACGTTTCAATGTTTATAACACCTGAAGAAAATAAATAAGTTTAGAAAAATGATTTGTTCTTCATAAATCAACCATTACTAACTCACAATTTTTGTGTTGAATGAAAATTGATTCTGCTGTCTTTGACGTATTTTGTACTGATTTGTATTGTATTGTATTGTATTAATATCAAATTTAAATCTAATCCAAGCAAAGCAGCAAGTACCATTAGAGACAAATGTACTGTAAATATGCACACGTTGCTAGTATTGAAAGCTTTTCATTGTGTAAAACTTGTAATATAATATTTTAAAGTTCACGACAGTGTATTATTTCCATCATAGAAACCATTCTTTCCAACTTATTAATCGTATTGTCACTTGGAACTTCGCCTTATCCATAACCTATTAGAAAGATATTTAGGACCCTTGGTCCTTATATGAACAACGTAGTGCTTCGGTCAAGTACACCCAACAAACTTATTTTTGTAATGAATTTGATGCCATCCAATCCGGATCGTCTAAAACAGTTGTTCCCTTTTCACAGTGAGGAAATTTTGCAGGTATATTATTGCCTGTCTTACAGTCCTTTATCTCCTGATAGTAAATTTTCCATTTTTTACTTAGCAAAAGTCGCTTTACGGATTTATATATTAATTTGGTTCATTTGAAACATTTTCACGTGAGAGCGAATTCATCAAGTTTTTTTGTCTTGCTGGTTTAATGCTACAGCAATGTTACAACTAACATAAAAATCCACATGGGTTAATTTGGGCGCCTTAGTGCTAATTAAGGCTCGGAGTTTCACATTTTCAATGGCCCATTGGACCTGTTGTGACTGCATCACGGGACCGATGGTGTTGTTTGGGTTGTGACGATTAAAACGGCTCATGGTGAACTGAAGCGTCCTATGGTAAATCTCTACTTCTTACCCTCTCTAAAAGTATTTACTCTTTTTCTTTGTTAATACTATATTTTGTAAATATTTTCCTTTTCATATATCTTTTGTGCTTTTTTCTTTGCAAATGTTGTTCTCTTCTCTTTGTTTTGCCTCACCATTGGCAATTATTTTGGTTTCTAAAATGCCTTGCATTTTTGGTGGGTGGTATGTTCCGTTCATATTTTATAGAGTAGACTAATTTGACAAAATTTTCCTTTAGCATGCTCTTTTTAGTGCTTCTGTTTTCAATAGGAACAACTAATTGGGTCATTTGCTTAGTATTAGGTTGATGCATTACCACATTCCGACTTGTAATTGCATACATTGTATGGCGATCCCATAGCGTATTTCCTTCTGAGGAATATTTAACAAGCATCGTTGATTCAGATTTATTATCTAATTTAGATCTTTTTGCTTTATTAGATAAAACATATGCTGTACTCCCATTGATTCTAAAATGTCCGATATTAGGCTTACATCCATAAAATAGTTCACGAGGCGTTTTCCAATTTAGTCGATTTAACGGTATAACACAAGTGCTGATGTAGAATAGACTTTAGCCCAAAGACCTTCCGAAAGATCTGTGTTATCATTCATTACACGAGTCATTTCAACTATCGTTCTATTCTGCCACTAAACACGGCTCATTTGCTGCACGTAAAGTATCTGGCATCTAAGAGCTCTTGAATTCACAAGCATTATCATATCTTAAAACGTATAATCTCATTATTAGCAACTCTCAGTAGTCACATCTTGTACCGCCTCCACAATATTGCTTTTTAACTTTAGAGACTTGACAAAACTAACGTACAGCAATCATCCACAAATACTCCCAACCAAATTGAACCGCCAAACAACTTGCAATGCATAGGGCCACAATGTCATTATAAACTGATTCACCAGGTCTGGAAGCCCAATATTCCTTTTCTTCAAATGCTTTTCGTATTTGTTGAGAGCAATCACAAGCTTCACAAAACAAATCATTTCTTCTAACTAGTTAATGAATTTTGAAATGTTTATGCCTATTGCTGCATGGTTTTTGACTATTTGTTTGACAGAATGATAATTAAAATACCAAACTTGGAAACTTTCAGGTTTTGCATCGACATGGGTTACATGGACACTACTTCCAGTTGGTGTGCAATCTATTGCATTAGTACTTCCTTCAGGAGATACAAAATCCATATCTTGTTGAACCCTCTATAACCACTAGCAATAACCTTATATTTTGTGTCATTACCATTAAATTATTGTAAAATTTAATCTCTGTATTTTTCTTCATAGCGACACCCAACTAAATTTCAACAAAGCTTTGGTACCTAAAGCGTATCTGTCAAAATTACATCTCCTCCAGACTTGGAGATCACAGTAACATTATCACGGCCTCTTGCATATAATATTGCAATAGAGCCAACTGCTACTGGAAACTGCTCATTTTCAATATCAACAATTGAAATAAATAAATAAATAAACCACTGTATCTTATGTTCCAAACATCGATGAGTCATGACCAAGTTAATTTGGTCCCGACTGTAATAGTTTACTTTTAGTAAACATAACTCTGGAGGTCTTGAATAATAGTGGCTATTATTCTGTGTCTGGTATAATGTATTAATGATTGTATATTTAGGGGAAAAAAAGATGATTAAGACACTCAACTAGGTTGAAAATATGCTTAGCAGTGAGTCTTATGTAAATAGCCTCATTTACTAAAGGAAATAATTTAATTTGACATTCTGTCAATTTCTAACAATTACATTTTTGCAAAATACATACTGCAATCTTTGTGTAGAAGACTTAAATTTATTTAATTATAATAAAAAATATATTCAAACGACGAAAAAATGACAAGCTTTTTTGTTACTATGCCTGTAACAGAAATTGCGATGCTGCTAGTGATATGTATTATGAAAGCTATTTGGAAAGAAGGCAGCCAGATAAGCGATTGTTTTCTAAATTAGAAAACGATTTAAATTGGTTTGGTACTTTTACAAAACCCATTATTGCTAAAAGAATATTCCAAACTGATGATGAAAAACGTGTGTTAGCGTACATCAATTTTAATCCAACTGCGTCTACCCTATAAACTGCAATTGAGTGCACTATTTCTACAGAAAAGGCTTGTCTAATTTTACAACAAAACCACTACAAAGCATACTAAACCCATGTTAGCAATACACTGTAATATAGAGATTATGAAAGAAGACAACAGTTTTCTGGGTTGTTTCTTAATGAAGCAAATGATAATCCTCGTTTTAGTCATGCTATTATGTTTACTGACGAAATTAAATTTATCAACAAAGGCATGTTTAACAGAAAAATACAGTCTGTTGGATTCAGGAAAATTCCCATTTAACAGGAGAAAGGTGGGATTAATATCAATTTTTAATAAATGTGCGGTGTGCCATTTTTGGAATAAAATCCAAAAGAGAGTATTCTCGTGTAGAAATAATATAATATTTAAAAAAGTTTTATAAAATTACAGTAGAGCACTTTCGGCGTTAGCCATCTTCGGTGCCATGTCAACTTAAAAATTAATATTCCATCAAACTATTACATTAAATATAGTATAGCCTATATTTATTATTATTAAGGGATTTTATTTTACGAGAATTTCCAGTAAGCGAATAGAGTCCACGGCAAGTTCTGATGGAAAATGGCCCGAAGTTGAGGAAATCTCAAAGGCTAGTCGAACTATATGCTCTGGGTGGAACATGAGCTGTGGGTCGGGGTTGGATTGCGACCAAAAATATGAAGAATAAGGCGCCACCGAATTTTTCTATACGAAGAAGACTTACTTAAGTCCCTAGTACAAGGCGAATGCGAAACCTTTATTCAATAACCGCTATACAATTTATTAAAGACAACATAATCCCTAAAGTTCTTACCTTATGGCTCGACTTTGACCTTTATACTTCACTGCTACACCTGTGAACAGATTAAACAAAGAACAGCACTGTTTGTGCATTTATATCAAAATTTTTAAATTCAATACGAATCAACTTTCATTCATTCTAATTAAAAAGAATAGTCTTGATCAAAATAAAAATCTATTCCTCTTGTATACAGTTAACGTGCTTTTTACAAAACATCTTTTCAGTTTTTATATAATTTTGATTAATTTAATTCATGAAAATTATTTACAAAGGCACTGGATATAATAAGTACCATTCAGTTTAAAATGTGGTCATTTCTATAAGAAATATCTAGCCAAATTTTATTTAAAAATGATTAAGCCTGAAGTTGCTTTCTGAACAATTACTTACAAATAACAATATCTGTTGGTTTGAGTAGATCTACCATAACCTCACAATAAATTATTCCAGTCAGCTATTACTGAAATAGTAAACATAGAAGTTTAATTTCTAATGGTTCGAGCAAACCATGTTTCAAATAATAATATCTATTTTCTTAAATAGGAGAATTTACTTTCTCTATCACATAATGAGATCTTCCGTAGTTTCAGTGTATTAACAAAAGATTTAGAAATGAAAAATTTACAGGTTCCTGTTGCTTAATATTGAAAAATATATATAGTCTGTCCTTGACCTATTTTGAAGTTCAAATAACTTGATTAAACAAAAAATTATCTATCTACTATATCCATAATTCAGCTAACATACGAAAACAAATTTACATACCAGATGTTCATCTGACAGAAAAATACCTGCTAGGCGTCTTGCATCAGCATTTAAATAAAGGAATCTCCAATTCAGTACAAGTAAATTTGCTGCTTACTGAAGCTCCAAACTACATCACGGCATCCATTTTACGTAATTGATACTCGTCAGATCCACACTCGAACAAAGCGTAAATTCTTAAATTTTCTTCTTGTGCATTTATTAAATTAACGTTAAACAAAACTTCTGTTAACTAAAGGTTGCATGTTTTTTCAAAGCTAAACATCATTTCCAATTTTCATATCATTTACAAACTGCATATTAATTAAGGGTGCGTTACCTATAAATTAAAGTTACGAATATTATTTCCAAGTTATATATTATATCAAAAGTTGAATACTATATCGAAAGTTGCACTGAAAAATCTTTACTTAATATGGTTACAGAATCAATTCTACTTACTGTCAACCACCGGCCCTTCAACCAAATTAATTTCTCGTCATCTGCGAGCTATTTTCCAGCAAGTGGACAACAAAATGAGCTTCGGAGACGACATTCTCTCCCGAAAACAACTTTAAATCGCACGTGCTTCCAACACGTAGATACTTCAAACGCCATTCCTCGGGTTCAAGGAACAATTCGACTTGTTTTCACCACAGCTGTATTGGAAGTGCCCATCTCACGCGGGTTACCGCCTGGCAACAAGATTAACCTTACAATTGCCTAACAGAGGGAGCTCTAGGAATGACACTAAATGAAAAGTTTATTTTGTCACCGTATAAATTAAATTTTAAATTGAATTGAAAGCTAATATTTTATTGGACAATAGGTAATATTTATTTAGTGGATTGTGTAGCATTATTATGCATTATATTGTTTTTTATTAAATAAATAGATTAATCATATGTACACATCTTGATAGGAAATAAAATCGTTACAATAGGACATTTTAAGTATTAAACTAACATCACTTCAATAAAGACTAATTAAATTATTGCTTGTTCCAATAAATATGGATTACATCTTATCTAGGTCGTTGCTTTTCGCCTTCATCAACAACGTAGACAAGATGTAATCTATATTTATTGAAACAATCAATAATTTAACTAGTATTTATTGAAGTGATATTAGTTTAGTACTTAAAATATCCTATATTTAATGTAATAGTTTAATGGAATATTAATTTTTAAGTTGACATGGCACCGAAGATGGTTAACACCGAAAGCACTCTGCTGTAATTTTATAAAACTTTTTTAGATATTATATTATTTCTAGACGAGAATACTCTCTTTTGGATTTTATTGGAAAATTTCGTGTACACGGTCAGGAATTAATTCTGCATGCCATTTTTGGTACTAAAATACTCCGGCTTTTCTTCTATAATTATAATTTAAACGCAATACGCTATTTGAATTTTTTACAAAACGAATTGCAAGAAATGCTATACAATTTGCCACTTCATTTACTGCAAACTTAAAATATTTTCAGCCTGATGGTGCACCTGCTCACAATGCTTAAGCCATTTCTGAATATCTTTCTAATAATTTTCCAAATTGACAATTTGGCAATGCAAGTCCCATTCCATGGCCAGCAAAGTCACAACTATTGTCACTAGATTTTTTCTTTGAGATTTTTTTAAGGATATAGTGCATGCTAAAAAAAACCTAACAACACTGAGGAGCTCAAAGATAATATTATTGCAACTATTACAAGTATGAGACCACAAACTTTAGCTAAGATACAACGATATCTAATTAAAAGGTGGGAGATGTGTTTGGGAACTAATGGAAGTCGTTTTGAGCATATGTCAATTCAGCAGTTGGCATATTAGCATTAATTAATTTGCGTTTCCTATGGTTAAGTTGTTTGTATGGTATTGATAGTTTATTTTTGTGTACTTAATGTCTTCTTTGTTTATAATGAATTTGGTTATTCTTTTATTTTATACTTTGATTCCAGTTACTAGCATCGTTAGTTACAACAAACATTTATTTTAGGTTATTGATTTTTACACATTTTGTTTATTTGAAATATGTTTCCATGGGCTCCTTGAATCTGCAAATAAATAAATCGTTTTTCTTTATTATGAAGAAGCTACTGACAATAAGTACATCAACCCTTATATGGGAGAATAAAAAAATCTTCCTTGTGATTATATTATACTATGGTTTACATTTAAAAAAGTGACGTTATCTTTGCAACTTGAATTCCCCTTCCCTATTAAAATTGTCATATTTGCTATTGAATTCTACATAAAAATTTATATTACAAGCAGTTTTTATTTTCTCTATAGGTTAAATCGTAAAAAAATTATTAATGTTTGAAGAAAGTGACCAATTTCAGTTTTTTCCAAATATCTAAGGAAGTTGAGTATCAAAGTGGATTTTTAAAAAAGCATCATACTACTTGTAAATTTCTGCTCAACTTTGCTACTTTAACCAACATTGTATCATTTATAATAAAAAAGTTACCCATATACAGAGATAGATTGTAGACACCCTGTATTAATATAGTCCTGTATTAGCAGCTATTGTTGAACATTTGCGTTAGCTGTATAGTGACTTCATTTAAATTTATCTTATGTTTTAGGGATTTATTTTTAAGCTGCATAAGTCTTCGAACAGCAAATACCAGACTACAACTAGAACAAGTTACAAGTATAACGCTTTTAGCTGTGCAACAAGAAAAGTTGAATGTCGAACTCAAAACATTGACTAAAAAAGTTCTTTCGGATCTGTTCGTTTTAGGTGCTGTACAAATATCAAAAGATTCTGAAAAGCTTGAAAATGGATCACAGTCATTAAATATTAGTGTTTACTCTAACATTACAGTATGCAATCAACTTTATTTATAAATTGTTTTCACCACTTTTAATTTAATTTAGGAAACGAGCAGCTCATCTTCTAAAAAGAAGACTAAAAGACGAATAGTTATAAATAATGATACGAAGTTAACTGTTACTAAGCTAGGATCTGCTGCTATTAAAGGTAAGCTGAATTTCTTAAAAGTAAATTAAACAATGCATTCCTTTAAGGTGGTTTGGATATGTGTAGTGCTCTTACTCTGTATGAAGATTTATTACAAGCTCAAGAAAGTTTAGTACTTGTTGATTGCTTACATTTGCTGTATTTAATTACACCTTATAACTTGGAGGAACAAATCAAGCCTTCAAGGGACCAATATCACAGTATTGTAAGTATAAATGTTTCCAGATGGTGTTTGTTGTCGATGTTTCAATGAACAAAAGAATCAAGTAAATTAAGATGCTTTGCATGTAATATTTGCATAGTATATTTTGTTTCGTAAAATTTTTAATAACCTTTTTGAAATGAAAAGCTTTTCGAAAAATCATCCTTTCAATTTTTATCACATGTTATGTTTATTAACACACTATGAACATTGTCACATAATTATTTCCAATCACTTGTTGGTTGTTTAAAACTTTAGAAAAATATTAAATCTTTGAACTATTTGAATGTAAACGACTAATTTGTTCAATTTCCTGATTTTAATACCTGTTATTTTGTTTATTGTTAAAATGCATATTGTATATTTGATCTTGTGTGGTTTGTAATATGCCCCTTATAGTTGTGAAGGTCGTACATTAGTTGTCATCTGGGGTGGTTCAAATTTTAGAACAGAGCTTTAGCTCTTAGCTGTGAAAAACGGTTGCAGTGAGAGCAAGATGATGTACTGTAGTTGATAGACGTGGGTGGTGCTTGATGGTTATGGATGATGATGGCAGCAGTGAGACTGCAGCATAAGAGGCTCTTAGTGTTGGCATAAGTTTAATTTAGTTTTGTTGTTTTGTATATTTAACAATTTTAATCTCTTAGGAAACACTTTCGATTTATAGCACAACAAATCATACCGTTTCTGTAATATCTAGCATTAATTATAATAGCAACATGTCATACTTATCACATAGTGAGGGGGGGGATTAGGGGTAGTACTCTCGATGATTGAGAGTCCAGTTGTATGTGGTCCATTGAATGTATTACGTACAATAAAAGATAGCTTAAGGTAGGTCTTGTTATTTGTACTACATGTAATCCCACAAGATACATTGAAACAATTTGTATTTTTTTTCTCTATGGGGCAAGCTGGATGCTGGTTCGCATGAAACCTGTATGGTACGATTGTATTTAAAATTTGTAATTAACAAATGCGCCCTCTAAAGTCATAATCCAATAAAAATGAAATTTTAATTCGTAATAAGGGACTTGAGACTTTCGAACTAACTCTGAACTCTAATTTCATCGAGTTTCACGAGACTAATGGGGGGTTATGGATTGCTCTTAGGCATCACTACACTTAACAAGTGTTTACCAAGAATACTGTCCAGAAGGAACTGAACTGTAATTAACGGATCTAAACACAAATGCTTAAGTTGAAATATTTTCTTTATGGAACCTGTAAGAAAAAGATACAAGCTTATGAATCTTATTTATCAATATTAAGTAACAAGATATCACCGCAAAAGGAAAGAACATAAAACGTAGATGTACTAACCATGTATATTTGAACTCACACCTACATGAACGATCTACTTATTATGAGGAAAATTACTGATCATTTTTAGTATAAACTTTTTATCATTAACCTAACTTTTGCTGGGAATCTTATAGACATATGTGCGTCATACTTTTAGCATAGTTATTTACTGAAATCATAAGACCGAACACCGAAAATCACATTTATATTTCTTTTTTTAATTGACAAAAACTACATTCATTGGAAATATTTACACAAAAATATCAAGTATTTACTAGAAGGAAAATTAGGTATTGCATTTGTTATCCTTTCAGATCCGAACTATAGCATTACTACAAATTACGTTAAATGTATATAATAATTAAAATGGGTTTTAATAAGAATGTTGTTAAATATTCAAAATATATAGTCCTTTACATTAACCACACTTCGGTGCAACATCAAACAAAACTAGATCTTTTTATTGTAACATAATTTAGATTTCTTTTATGAACTAAGAACGCGAAGTTATTTAATTTAATCTAAACTAGTTTTTATAACTTGTTATAGTCCCGTGCAACTGTTATGAGCCACTACTACAGTTGGCAACACTGATATGCTCCACGTCCACAATATTGCACAATAAAGGTATTACGACATACTTTGCCAAATTGTTTCATGTACCAAATATGTTTACAGTGATACAAGATGCACCTTAAAAAAGGTAAAAAACACTCACCTAAAAATGTGGAACGCTTCACGATTTTGTGGTCATCCTTACGCAGGAGCCGTGCTGATTCCCATGGATCTCGTTGGGCGTTGTTTGGGCGTGGGTTTCATTAGGCCATCGTTGAAACCAGATTTGACGCCTTCCCTCTTCTTCTGTTTGTAGGCAGGACGAAAGGAAAAGGTGAAGGCAACGATATCAGGTAGAGATAGAGGGAAACCTACATTCTGAAAGAGAAAAGACAGAGGAATGACACAGGTAAACGTCACTGTTCGACGTCTCGTTGGCTAATAATGATGTCCGGACGTGTCGCAAACCGCACACTTACCCCATCACTCCATGCCTGTGCATTCTTTTGCGCCGACGCAACTGTCCGGGATGGCAGAAATGAACAAGTTTATTTTTTAAAATATTGGCGCGAATTCACTCACAAATTAAAAAGTGTGCAATGCCAATTTTGGCATGTAACAAAATTTAAATTATTGGAAGAAGCGAAAACGGGAAATTTATTTATTTATAAAAAACATGTGTTGATCACAAAAGTGAATTACATTTAGTCAATGATATGATAAATAACAAAAGCATTAATAAACATCTCTGTGAAATAGGGCATATAATTAGAAAACAATAGAGGGGAACCGAGTTGTATATAGGCTTCGCTCAAAGAAAAAAAGTTTTAATAAATATATCGTGTGAGGTATCATTTGAAAGAGGATTCTAAAAGGCTTTTAAAAATATATTTTTATAATTTACGGTCCAGTAGTCTTCATGATATAGTTCAAAATGTGCCAAAAATGATCGCGCACCCCCTCCCGAACTCCTACATTTCCAAAGCTAACATTTTGATTTTAATAGGGATAGTAGCTATTGAGTCATAGATTATCGGAAAATTTTTTAAACACAGTAATAGAAAACGTATTTAGTAATAATGTACCAGTACAGTGTGGGACAATATATTCATTTTTCAGTTATCACAATCAAGTTTGGATAAGATTTAAATATACTTAAAAAAGAAAAACAGCTTAATTTGGTTTATTGATTGCTCACTGTAGTATTGGTACGGAACCTTAATAGTGTGAGCTCGACTCGCTCTTGGCTAACTATTTTTTTATATAGGATTTAAGTACTTCGCTAGATTTAGATTTGTACCTGTCACATAAGATTAAATAATTATTCCGTAAAGATTTTAGATTTTGATTGAACCATTTGACTATATTTTGTTGACTATTAGATGATGATTTAGTTATTTAAATGGAAAACTTAATGCTGCAGTATTTAGTATTTTGTCTGTAAACGGAACCTATCTTCACTACCTAAATTTGTTCATCCACAAAATCCCAATGTAACTTTTCTACATAGGTATAAAAGTTAAGTTTACCCAGGCAAGTGATGGGTTGGTAAATTTTTGATTTATGTATAAAATTTGGTTTGTAATTGAGTCGACATTGTAAAACAGTCCATAATGATAAGATAATCTAGTATTAACAATATGGCGTACTAGATTTGGTAAATTAGTAAAAATATTATCAAAACAATTATTATTGAGACGAATAGCATTAAAATTAGTGCAGTACAAACCAAAACCTGCAAAAAAATTCATCAATAATTTAGCATCTTTATCATCAGTTCCAAAATGCACATTGAAAGCACCACATATAAACAAATTCTTATGAATTAAATTATTCATAACATTGAATATTGTAGCCAATGTTTGACAGAAAATCTCCAAAATTCCCTTATTAGGAGATCTGTAAGCCGTAATTATAACGAGATTCAAATGTTTAACATATATAGTAGTAAGTTCAGCATGAAGTTACACTGAAAATTTATTGATCATATCACCTTTTATCACTTCATATTTACAATCCGATCTAGCCAGAATAGTAACACCACCCCAAATGAGTGTTGTCCTGCAAAAGCTACAAACTAGTGTAAGATTATTAATTTGTAAGAATTTTAATTCATTCTCATTTAAATTGATTTCAGCAAGACACAAAAAGTCTCAATCTAAATTGCTTTGCACTAACAAAGCCGCAAGTCATTAATCTTATTGGATATAGATTGAATATTTAGACAGAACAAGTTCAAGTTCACAATAGTGCCTCCTGGAATTCCTTAACAAAATCTACAAGTATCATTCTCAATTGCATGGTCATTGCCTTTAAAAAATCCCTGTTACTATAAGTACTATTCTTAAATGATTTATTAATACTATAATCTACAGAATTATTAATAACTATTGTGTCATGATCTATTGAAAACCCCTATTGTTAAAATTCTTATTTCTAAAAGGTTTAGCTATTTATGGCGACCCCAGGTACCTGCACTAATACTCTGTTAACATCGCCTTTCAATATCCCTACTTTAAAAGATTTGTAAGTATTGAATTTAGTTTGAAGTTCTTCACAAGATAGTACTTCAATAGACTGGTTTTTAAGATGAATATTTATATGTAGAATATTTAGGATCAACTCTTGAGATAAAGATGTACATGGCTTTTTCTACGCCCTGGTTTATAGATTTTTCATTATTACCATGAATCACTGATCCTATTAGTAACTGCTTTGATGTTGTGTTCATCTTAACAGCTATGCTATGAGAAACATTATTCTTGTATATATTAGTTTCAGGACCTTGCTTATCTAAATGTATATTCTTTTCCATTATATTCCTTTGTTTTATTTCAAGTGAATCAACCGAGGTCAACTACTCTCCTTTACATTTTCTAAACCTAACGGTATCAATATATGGATCTTTGACGGCAAGTTTTTTATTACAAAATGAAGGTTGCCTTTCTTTATCAGTAGTCAAAGATGTTGAAACTATTATTTGTCATAACAAGTTTTGCACCAGTAGAGTTATGTGAATATCTTAAAATTGCATTTTCGTACTGTGGGCTAGTTATTTTATCCTTGAGTAAACCATTATTTTCATGTAACAGACTAATTTCATTCTTTAAACAAGTTGTTTATGAATATCTAAAATGTCAACCAAATTCACTTCGTTTACTACCACAGCGGCAGAAACAACCAATGTTACATCAATATTAGAGCAACTGCAAATATGTTTAAATCATTAACTTATATGCAATTTCTTCTGTTCTGCATAACTATGATGAAAAACGACCTTGCACATTTTACAATTAACAAACACACTCCCCCCCTCTTTCACAGACTACACAATAGTCTATGAGCATCATCAACACGCATGATACCTTCCCTTCTTTGCGATCTTGTTATAGAAGATCTTTAAACTATAATATAACACTCTCCTGACAGTTTGTGTAGTGCAATTTGAGGGTTATACCAAATTAAATGAAGACCATATTCCCTTAGTCGGCCTCGCTTCTGCAGATGTCGACAGGAAAATACTACTGAATTTTCATAACCAATTTTGTAATGAAATTTCTTCGAGTCACTTCAAACGGGCTGCGTGTAGTCATTACAAACCATCATATCTTGGACTTTATAAGTCATTTCTGCATACGGATTCTTATGTTGTATCAAAAAAATGTTAGAATAAAAAGAACCTTGAATAGTTGAAAGTTGAACATAGTAATTAAGCATAATTATTTATTATAACTATCAAAAGTTTGTCGTAGATATATCGTTTTACAAAACACTGCTATTTAACACCGATATAAAGACGTGGTATAAAAACGTAGTTGTTGTTTAAACTTTGTTGCGCTGTTGTAGAAAAATTAGATGTGTTTAAAGTAGATCAAAATTACTAACCATTTTGAGTTGACTACTCCAAATGCCATGTCTGTTCATTCACACCTCCACACAAATATATTTTAGAGCAAATCTCCAGTCGCTTGCGGCCAACATGTTGCTTAGATTAAGGGCAACGAACAACTGTCGGAGTCCGATGACAATTCTAACAACGCAAGTCTGGGGCAAGAGAGAAAATGTTCCTTATATAGTTTTAACACTGTATAATGAAACAACAACGGCTAAATATAGCTGGAAATGTAGCGTTTTGCTTCAACGTTAAAGTTTGTGTACTTTGTTTTCGATGAATTCAACTACGAAAGCTAACATTTGTTTCGCAACGAGCATTAACTTATAACTTTGACTTGATAGGAAGTAGCAAAATATAATACAGGATATGTCGCGTATAAAACGACTTATAAATTTATCCAGATGTTTCACGATACATTAGAACCGCTTCATAATTTGTTTAGAAAATGTGTACAGTGGTCTTAGTCTGACAATTGTGAAAAAGCATTTGTGAGTGATAAATCGGCAATTTTGGAAAAGTAATTATTTGTTTTCTTTAATCCCAATATACCACTCATGTTTATTTGTGTGACAGTAGTTCTTGTGGTGTCACCTTCATGATGGTATTGAGGAAATTATATAAAGAAACACTAAGTATTATATTTGGCATAACTAGATTTCACAAATTCTTGTGGAAAATTGGTTTTCCGTCATAACAGATCACGAACTGGTGTGGTCATTTTTCTAAAAAAAAAAGTTGTGACAAATTACGATAACACATCTACTACATTGGCCAATAATATTATTACCGTACAGATACAAAATAAAGTTTCCAAAAGGTGTTAATTTTCAAACTGTAGATTCCATGTTATGTCTACCTGTCAGCGCAGTCTTGAAAATACTCGACGATTACTTTGATTGTAAATTTATATATTTGTTTACACCAATAGTGTCACATACAGGATGGCATTAGTTTTATGTCATTAATTTAAAGGGGCGTGTAGAGACCAATAAGACAAACAAAAATTATTAATAAACCTGGGGTCTAAAGCAAACAGCTTAGCTATAAATAGACACACAAGAAAAGTATTAAAATTGTTTTAAAACCACTGTAATGTTGACTTAGGTCACAAATAAAATATACAATTGCATCATGCTTTAAAATCAACCAATTAAGGTGTGACCTTCAACAAACTTAAATTAGTGAAATAGAGTGCATTTTTGCTGCCAAACGAAATAACTTGATGTACTTTAGCCGCTACTGAAAAAAGTTTAAAATTTTTTCTAAAATTCGCATGTTTAGATAATAATCACAACAAAAAATAATATTCAATAATGCTGATGTGGTTGACCGTATTTTCTTCCTGACATTCCTGGTGTGTTTGTTGCAACTCAGCTTATATGTAGAATACAATATCCTACTTTAAGTTGAATGTACTTTTTCATTACATAGCTCGTAACCGGGGTTAGATGTAATTGTGTGAAAGTGTTCTGTGTTTCACCTACGTGCTTAGGTAATACATTTAAATACAGTGTTGGGACATTATTGTAATTGGAGTTTTTTGTCGTGTTAGTAGATTATTAAGTTGTTTTTTGAAAATACGAAAACTCGAGAATTTTATCAACAACAAATTTGCAGATATGGTGGAAATTTCGAACACACTCTGAAATCATTTCAGTGCATGTTGTGATTGAGAATATCAGTTGTTTACGTAAATATTTCTTAAAAAACATATGACAAAACAGCAGTCCTAAAACTTTTACTTAAGTTGACTTAGGTCGGGCATTTAAAAAACGGTCCAAGATTAAAATTCCTTATAGGTTTTTTGTTTAGTTAATCAATCGCCTTCTAAATTTAATGACATAAAACTAATATCACCCAGTATGAAGGTCTCTATAGAAACTCCCAACGATATGATGTTAAATAAAATCGTAAATGCGGTATTAAGTGGTCATATAAATGAATCCAAGTCTGATTCAGAATCTAAAAATTTTATAAAACAAGCAAACTTTTGCACATACAATGAGGATATCTAATTTTTGGTAACAGGGTCGTTATACCCAATATACTAAAAGACAAAGTTTCGTCATTAATTCATGCATACCACATCGGAAATACTAGATGTAAATGTTTGGTGGTGTTTGGTGGTTCGGCATGTATGACGACATCGAACAAATATCTGGTCTTGTAAAATTTGTCAAGCACTGCAACATAAAAATCTTACTTTGATCAAATTGTGGCGTATGTCCAAAAGACCCTGGCATAGAATTCATTCGATCTATTGGATAGACATAAAACTAAGCTACTACTTCTAGTAGATGGTTACACAAAGTGGGTCATGTGTTTCATCTTAAATATTAAAACATTCACAATATAATTTCTAAATATGTGAATGCTTTCCTAGGTTTTCAGTGTCATTGTGTCAGATAATGGTCCACCATTTAATACAAACGAATTAGCAATTTTCTGTAAAAACCAAAATATTAAGCTTATTCATACTCCACCATATAACAGATTAATTAGCAGAAAGGGAAGTTCTAATGTTAAAAAAATCCTTAGTTAAGTCGATATTAGCACATAATAAGGTTCGTATACTAACTCGCATAAATTATTTATTTTCATTGCAATCAATGCAGTCCAGCATCCCCAGCATGTCTGTGATGAAGCTAATGTTAAATTTTAGTCCTAAAACACGCGTTTCATTGTGTAATTCAAATAGTAAAAACATGATATTGTCTTAAGAAGAGAAGGCGAAACAAAGTGAGATTTAATGTTCCCATTTCGTTCAAATATAAAACCTATTCTGTATGAGAGAAAGTACTCGTTTACTTACACTATCTTAGAGGATCGGTTAAATAGTAACAAGTCGTAACGTATAAAAAAAATTGACAAATTTGTTTATTTGGTTAAACTAACTCGAACGAAATAAAAAAGGTACATATATCACTTAAAATATAGTCATTTGAGTGATTGTCATAATGACAATAATGATTATTGGCAAAACATCTAAACCAATAGTAGCAATAAACACTCAATTTAGACGATACCCAAATTGGCAGTCAAGGGAATGACAAATTCATATAAAGGAACAGTTAGGATCGCATGACTCCCTGATCGTTTTTCATATAGCAATTATCCTTAATGTGTATATTTACCAAATTATTGTATTTCATTTATTAAGAGGAAAATAATGTAATATCTAGCATTAATTGTAACGGTAACATGTCGTACTTGTCACGTAGAGTAGGGAGGTTGTTCTTGCCATGATTGAGAGTCCAATTGTATATATACCTTTGAATGCGTTACTGTACAATAAAAATAGCTTAGTGTATGGTTTGTAATTTATATTACATATAATCTCACAAAATACATCAGTTTCATGTAGCTTAAATGTTGCTTAGCAAAATATGCATTACTTTAAATTTAATATTTGGATATTTAGCTTCATTCATGTGATGTCTGAAACTGATCATGTCGGTAAGATTTCTGGAGCATATGCCCATTATTTAATTTTTTTTTTGTTTGATGTATAAGATTTATGAGTTAGCAAGAGCTACATTGTTCCACGTACTTTTGTTTTATGTGAGTTAAGTTTATTGAGGGGCTAGGCATGCTTAACTTATTTTTGATTTATCAAATTGAAATAGGTAGAAATTGCTGTGCTTTGTGTGTTCAACACGAACATATGTTATTTCATGTAAGAATTTTTGGAGGGTGAAGTTTAGTAACACACACGCCCCATGCTCTTGCCTCTGTGATCCTAATACGGGTTAGCTATTTCCTCTTGCAGATTTTTCCATTTCCATTTCAAGTTTTAAATCTTTACAAACATTTGCTACTGTCACAGTTGACCAAGTAATTTGTTGATAGTGAAAAAATGGTTAATTTCGCATAAAGGGAAGTCCTAACTTAACAATACATAGAAATGCTTCGTTCAACTTTTGCTAATGAAGCACTGTCAGAAAGGACTGTCTATAATTGGTTTGCAAATTTTGTTACATCCGCCAGTGATGAATTTTGCGAAAGTGAACTCAAATTGGTTGTTATTTCAAAAAACACCAATGCTGTGTGCAAAACATGATTGCAGAAGATCTGCATGTTGTTACAAGCATACAAATTATGGTATAATTTAAACTTCCCCACCTCACCAATCTTGCATGACCCTGGAAGTAAAATATTACCGTCTACAAATTCGACTGCATGGATTTCTGCCACGAGTGAAGCCCACAATGTAACAAAACAAGCAAGGAGCTTACCTGGTTTACACTAAACACCAAAGCAGCATCCTGCTTCTCAGGTTTCCAAATTTTATAAGCTACGAAGCTACTTTGCCGAACATAACTGCACACGTGTCCGATCTCGTCGAACACCGATATTAAAGTCTGTTCTTTCAAGATACTTCGTTCTCGCCAACTATAGTAACTCCATCATTTCACATTCCCACGACCAACCACACTAACCACAATCACATTCTTTTAGCCTGGGAATGGAAACGTATGTGATTTACATACCATAACTCATGGGTTAATATCGTGGAATTTGTGTGAACTATGGTCGTGGAACTTACACGTAGAAACTTAAATTAAGGAGGAGAAAGAAATTTCCCCATACTGGGTTTAAAAGTCCCCTAAAATTAAATATTAAACTAAATTGTAAAACGGAAAAGGCACAACAATGTTATTTAGACAGATAAAGGCATTCTTAAGTATATCGTTGATTGCAGTACATTTGATTTAACATGAACATTTAGCTTTGAAAAAGTATGCTACTGGCGTTCCTCATAATTTGGCTGAAGTTCAAAAAAGGCTCGTGTTAATTGGTGTACTAAAATGCTCCAAATATTCGTTCGAGGATCTGCAGAATTTGTATATACCACTGCAACAATTAACTGTTTGGGTGAAGTCCACGAAAGTTGTTCGTTCACGAAGCACTTCCATAAAATTCTAGTTTCTTCAGTTATATTGGCCATGTTGGAACAAATCCTTTAGATTGCTAAAGCAATTTGTTTAACAAAATACTTCTATAACATTTATTTTTTTGTTTATGTTATTTCAATTCCTAATATGAATCGATTACTTATAAATCGTAGTAGTATGATAATTGGTGTCACTCTATTAAGCTTCATATTAATTATATATCTTTATAAAACATAGATGTTGCGAATTGGTGAAAAGGAAAGAAAAACAGCAATCATTTTGGGCATTAGTGAATCCTGTATTGTACGTATGTTATCAAATCAATCTGTAAAGGTAAGGACTGGAATCTACAAATGTAAATTTCTAATGTTTTATTTTGCAGAATGTTCCAAAACGCATTTTAAACAGGTTTTATGTATCTCTTATGTTGTACGATTTATGGAATGAAATTTCTATTATTGATGTTTCTGAAAAATATCAAGTGAGTCAAATGAATCATATGTTCTTTTTCTTATTTGATTGCAATAGGTAAGTAGAGGAATTGTTCAAAATATGATGACTGCTGCATCAACATTTGCTGCAAATGTAGTTAGTTTTTGTGAAGAGTTGGAAGAATTTTGGTCCTTTGCACATCTCCTAAAAGGAATGTCCCAAAGACTTTCTCATTGTTGCACAAGAGAACTTTTACCACTTATGGAATTGCCTGCAGTCAAACAGGTTGTTATTTAGATTATTCATAAAGTAATAATAAAACATGTTGTAGTGTCGTGCAAAACAATTGTATAATGCTGGTTATAAAAATTTACAAAGTATTGCGAAAGCAGATGAACAGGATTTAATCAGATGCATTGAATTTATGTCTAGAAAACTAGCTGGACAACTTATAGCAGCAGCTAAAGTAAGTATTAAAAAGGTCGGTCTATGAATTGTAATAAATTATTTATAGTTATTATTATTGCAAAAAATTGAAACCTTACGAGAGGAGGCTGAAGACGTTCTTGATGGAGTGGAAAATCCATTTGTACTTTTTAATCAACAAGTTATAAAATAGGTTTTCAAAGTGAATTATTTTATTTTTAAATAAAGCATTTTAATTTCATTTTCATCTTCATATTTCACATATTTTGTAGTATAATAGTATAATATTGGAAGTTCAATAATTGGCACAGACTTGTGCATCCTATGAACAAAAGTTGTTTAGAAAAAAAAACTAATAATCAAAGTAAAAACATATAAATTTGTGTGATAGAACATTAATTATTATGGAAGTGAAAACTTCAGCAGAAGTCATGGAGTTACACTTGAGCTTAGGGATATAATCATTATTACCTTCCCATGGTTATTTTGAGATCTCTAAAGACAGTTCAATATACTAATCAATATATCGGACACACCAGTATGCAGGATTAAAAATGCAATTTTATAATGAAAAGAGATAAGGATGTATAAAGTATTAAGTGAGGGTGAAAAATAACCTCATACAACCTTGCATGCTTAAACACAAAGGATCCTTAAATACTTGATAACCAACAAGTAATTATGTTTGCATAAACTAGCACTGCTTGTACCACAAAAGCTGTATAGATAGGAAACAAATAAAAAAAGTTGACCATTATAAAATAAAGCGTTACGGAAAGGACGTAATATTACTCATTCTTGGTTTTGAGAACTACTAGAAGAAATAATTCAGTTCAAAGTGGAAAATGATATTTACAAATGAAGTGTAAAACGCAAATTACAACGCCAAACTAAATTCTTCTTTCTCGCTATTGCAAGAAAAGTAATGCTTTCCTTACTTATCTCCAAGTTGTGAGCGACAGTATAATATTTGTTTTTAAATTTATTTGTACTCATGAAAACATGATAATTTAAAATATTTAAATTTTCAAATTAAAACATATAAGTAATACATGTATACCGACAATATACACAATAGTGTACTAGTCAAAATCATTCACCAGAAATTCCTCTATGGAGTAGTAGCATCATTCACGTAACAAGGTTAACTAAACCCGTTTAAAAGATGTGTGAATTTCTGACGATGTTACGTGCCGAAAAATAGGCCGTAAAAATTTCCAAATTTAGTTTTAATTTGTAAGGATTTTGCGCCAATAATTTTAATAGACTTGTGCACGTATTTTTGTCACTTCGGACAGTGCGTTTGCGCAAAGGATTACGCAGACGCGGAGTGTGGGAGGGTGGTGATTTCCGGACACGTCGAGACTTGCCAGCGAGACGTCGCCGAGTGTGGTTATCTTGTGCCGTTATCTTGTCTTTTTTCAGCTATGTAGGTTTCCTGCCTTATACGTAATTATCGTCCCTCACCCTATTCCTGTGTTCCGCTACAAGGAAGAGAAAGAAGACAAATTAAATTTGGATTCGACAAGGGGGCCCAACGAATACCCACGCCCGAAAAGATCAACGAAGCCCAGCTGCCGTTATACTAGCGCAATGCTGTGAGAAGTCCTACAGTTTACGTAAGTACTTTTCTCGTTTTTTATGTGATGTAGTAATTTTAAACAATTATGTGACGTAATATCTTATTTGCACATTATTTTTGCAATTATTTATCATTGCTACCAACTGACTGTAGTGGCTCGCGTACCTCACCGACGGGGGTATAATAACGACTTGATCGTACTAGGTAGATTATTGTATAGTGTTGGAGCTAGCGCTATATATCAGAATAACCTTTTAAAATATGTAGAAGAAGGCACATGGCGATGATAGAAGCTGGCATTCCTGGTGTTACGACTATGAACGGAATCGGCGATTGGAAAATTAAAGCGATATCTATAGAATAGTGTTAGGGAATCATAAATAAAGGCTGATGGATATGTAAGAACATTAAGTTTTGAAATAATGGTTTGCAGTGATAAAATTTATGTATTTTACAGACTATTCTAATGGTTCTTTTTGTAATTTAAAGATTACGTCAAGATTCTTTAATGAGCTATTGCCCCAAAAGGTCAGGTCATATTTCATTTTAGAATCAAACAGGGCATAGTAGGCGTTTAGAGAGCCTTTTTACACCAATACCTTGAACACAGATCTAATAGCATAGCAAGCTGTAGCCAATGAATTTGCAAGCTTTAATATGCTCATTTCAGTTTAAACTGCAGTCTATCGATAAACCTAAACATTCCGTAGTTAATGTGCTGTTTAGAAGGGCAAATGGAGTGTGTCTTAATATATTATATCCTTTGAAAGCCACGGATCAGGTTTTCTGCTTATTTACAGATAGCTTATTTATGTTGAACCAATTGTTCGCAGCAATCACGTCTAAGGTGACCTGAGATTCAAGTAATGAAGTGGACGTGGCTTCCCTACTTAAACTTTCATCATCAAATAGAGTAGAAATTGCATATTTAATAGAATCAGTAGTTGTAGATGAAAAAACATAAAGAGAATGGGTCTCAATACTGAACCTTGAGACACCCCTAGATTCAATTCTAGTTTTGTTGAGGGAATGTTAATTCCATTGCGAGCAGATTGTGTTCGATTAAAACTAGTCGTTGGGGATTCCCCATATTCCAGAGAAATAAAGTTTCTTTGTTAGGATTTCATGATTAACTGAATCAAAAGCCTTACAAAGATCCACGGATACAGCAAAGGGACAAGACTTTATTGTATTTATACTGTGGAAGATGTGTATCAGAAAGTTATAAATCACGTCATCTGTTGATATTTTTTTGCACAGAATCCAAACTGGTGAAAAGTAAATTAAATTTATTAACAAAACTTAAAAGTCTGAATTTGACAAGTGTGTCAATGATTTTAACGAATGTTGACAATAAGGATATTGGGAGAAAGTTATTTACTAAGTGGTCCACCTTTATGCAGTGTGATTACAATTGGAGTTTGATGCAATTAGGCAATCAGAAAGATGATGCAGTATCTTTTCAGGAAGGTCAAAAAGTATTTTAGCTGGTAAACTATTGACTGCTACAAAGCTTTTATTTTCGAATTTACCAATTACCTCTCGTATCTCATATTTATTTGTGGAGAACAGCTAAAATTTTGTGAATTATAGGTTGTTTACATTTACACAAAAAGTCAATAGAAGCAGATACTAGCTCATGGTTATTAGACACCAAGGGTGGGGCTGCATTCACAAAATGCAAATTTAAGGTGTCGGCAACATTTCCTTACGGCAATGTTACACAACTGCGTGTATTTATTCGAGGGTTTTACTTTGACTGATACCTCATTATGTGCCATACTTCTCTTTGTTTGTTATTGTACTTCATGATTTGTTTAGTAATTGTTGTAATTGTACAATTAAATATTTGTTTATACTTGTAGTAGAAAATTATTGTAAAGCTAAGATCATATTTAAAGGTTAAGTTAAGTTTGAATTTAGGCAGGAAGTAGAAAGGAGGATGGCGGATTATGTTGTTATCTGAGAGTGTGCTTTTGAAGTTTTCATTAAATAATTTATAACCTGACTTATGTATTTGTTTAAAACGCCTGAACCCTCTTATTTATGTATGTATGTGCTTCTACATACTTTAAGTAGTAATTTCGAATAGAGTGATTCAGGAAAACGTTTATATAAGACGTGCAAGAGCTTTTTATTTTTGCAGAAATCCTTATGGCAGTGGTTAGCCAGGATTTATTACGATGATTAACATATCGTGGCGGAAAAGATTCCTCGTAGGCTAATGAGAGATTTGTAACGAAATTATGATTGAAGCTCGCTAGTGGCTTAGAAGTGTCGATTTGGGAACATGTGAAGGTAGTATTATTTTTCGGAATGAAAGCATGTCATTTTGATCTCTTCAGATTGTCTGGATAAAGTGAAGAGCAAATGAAGTGTAATAATTGGTGATCTGACAAGTCGTTACTTATTAAGTGCATACCTAATACATATGAGTGATGAATATGTATGATAATGTAATCAATACGAGAGCTAGTTTTTGAGGAGTAATGTGTATCATTGTGAACTTCTACTGTCAGGTTGTGAAGAGCAATTAACCGTTTTAGGTCAATAACATTTTTATTGGAATCATTATAGTTTAAATTAGTCGCCTGTCAAGATTACTTTGCTATGTATAGAAATTGCATGAAGGATTGTGTCCAGGGCATTTAAGAAATAATCAAATTTCCCCATAAGTGAGCGATAAATACAAAACATAAGAAAATTATTAAATTTAGAATATACATGAGAACGCTCAAAACTGGAATCGCAGCTTAATTGCTAAAAAGTAGATTTGATTTCACAACTTGAACTATATATCGCTGTGTCTCTGTGAAGTAAAGTGTTTCGACAGTAAATGCTTTTATGAGATTATAATTATCAATGTGTATATATTTTTTAGAATTTAACCAGTGTTCCGTGATACATAAGACAGAGAAAATTTAAGGATTCTAACGGGATTAAAAGATTATCAACCTTGTTTTGCAAACTGTGAATATTAAGTGTAAGTAATGAAAATGAAATTTCAGCTGAGGACGCTTATAAAGCATGACACGTAGCAGACAGAGGACTGGTCCATGTCTAATGAGAAGATAAGTGGAAAACTTGCATCGTAGATGGGATCACCTGGTGCAGATTCAGTTTAACTTTCGTTAACATTATCTGTGTGTCGTAAGTACACCAAATTGCGATTGGCTTGATGGTGTGTGTAGTACGTTCAAAACTTGTTTGTATGTTACGCAATGTGTTGGAGGAGTTTTTTACCGCGATATTTCATGCGCAGTCCATGTTGAGTGAAATGATTAGTAGCTAAAATACTATTTATATCAAAGTAATTAAACATGAAATTTGTAGCAATAAGAAATTCATATATCTGAAGGTTAATAGTTTTAAGAAATTTATTCAAGACACTACGACCATTCCAAAAGGCATTGTCAGTGCCACCCAATATGATAATAGAATCGGCTTTAGAGAATTCACTGAGCACCGATATCACGTTGCTTACAGCTTGATCCAGTGTTGCACTAGGCTTATATGGCTATCACCAAACACGGCAATTATCCCTTGTTTGTAAGTAGTATTTATTGCGCTTATATTGAACGCAGGCGATGGAACATTCTTTTTATTTGCAGCTGTGAGCTCCTCTGCAAGTGATAACGAGTTAGATGTGAAGTATAGTGGAGTTGGATTGACTTCTGACTGGTTTTCTGTTGGTTTTTGGACACGTTCCGGAGAAATATTAATAGCACATGTAATTTGGATGATTGTTGTCAAAGCATGTGTTAGTAGCTTCTTTTTGCCCTATTACGTTTAAAGATGACAGAGTAGGTTTGTCCAGTTGCAAACTCTCACTTTGAGAGATTTTCTTCACAGACAAGTGATCTAATGTATCGGATCGATTTGATTCAACAGAAGGAACAGTCTGTATTGCTTTGTCAGAGCTTAAAACTAACTCATACTCATATTGAGTACCGACGTCAGTCAGATTTATTAAGTTTAATATGCAATCTTTCCCAGGAGCATTTGTTTTTTGTTGACCATTTTTTCCTTGTCCAGAAGTGCGAACATATCAGAATGTTGTTGAAGAAGTATGCTGTATGAATTTCCTCAAGACACAATGCTAGACAACTTAATTTTGCCTTATGCTTTAACAGATTGTCACGTTCAGTTTGTAGCAAGTGTTTGTATTCAGCAGCCCGTATAGAAATTAAGTTATTATCACAGCAGAAAATTTTATATTGATCTGTTTTAATGAACGCTTTTCCTGTCCAGGCAACTTTTTTGAAATACTTAATTGCAGTTCACACAGACGTAGTAGCTATGAAACTAAGAACTGCAACATTTAAATGTAAATCTATTTGCCACTATTGTCTTGAAGATATGACTAATTGTTTACACTGCAGGGTTCTTTAGATTGATCTATTGCCATGATGGTTACTCACTAAAAAAAAGTTTAATGATTCTTGTATTTTGACCTTTTATATAATATACCACCGGTTAAATCAGCATTATTATCACTAGCACATGCATGAAGATTATCTGTTGGAACACCAGTATTGAAAACAGCCGATTTAAACAACTTAAATAATAATATTAGACTTTCAAAATCAGTAAAATTTATAAATTGGTAGTTAATTTTGCATTATTGGCCTTTATATGCTCAAACGAGCCTTCTTTTGTTAACACAGCCATATTAAATTGACGGTTAACCACTTGTAATTCCACTTTGTTTCTGGAGTATAAAATCAGCTGCTTTAATTCACAACATCTTTGCATCCTGGGAAACCTTTATTTTTTTTAGACACAAAGTGAACTAACAATTTGGATATCCTTAAAAGTGGATATGGGAATTCCTGTGGAAAATAAATAGAAGCCCAGGGTATAACTAGGTGTTCAATGGTTTAAAGTTAAAGGAATTTCCCTTTAAGACTTTTTGGTCTAGTTGGATTTTAACCCTGGGGAGAGCCAAGCTGGGCGATGGGTAAAACATCAAACGAATGAACGATTGACTCGACTAACATGAACACCACCACATCCAGATGATAAACAACTGAAGCGAAACTTCCTAAGAGAGGATGTAGAAACTCTTAGGAAAAATTTTCCGGAAAGCTGTAATAAAGAAAAACATTCCAGAAATATATACTTATCTCGACTCAAACTCGCTTTCACCTACGATCTGCTGTACAGGTGATACCTATTGAAAAAACAATAGCATATGAAAAAAAAATCTAATCTAAGACACTTTTTGTGTGATCAACATCCAATATTCTTAAATAACTATCTTGAATGAACTAAAATGAAAAGTTTCTCTATTGACTCAAGATACGGTACAAATAATAACAATTTACAGTTCACTCCAAAGTTTAAACCATAATTATATTTCTCTTCTATTAATTAAATACTCATTGTAGTACAATGTTAATCAATGACTACCACGCTATGAATTATTTGAAATCCTATATTCAAATATACAACGCTTGACAAGGTAAATAATCAGTTTATCACCAAGAAACAGATCTGGTCCTTTGTTTACAGATATGCTCTAAAATTAATGATCTGCTATCAATTTTGCTCTTTAAACTTAATATTTTAGTTGAAATGATACCTCAGAAAACTTTACGTTCAAAGAATACCATAAAGCTTCTTATTAGTAACAAGTTATTATTGGTTACAAATAAACTTGGCATTGTTTAAATATACATCACACATGAGGTGAAAGTGGTTTATATCAAAATTCCATTAATTTTGCAAAACATACCTTCAACTACTTTTATGATCCTTTGAAAAGCATAAACAACAATATGAGGCTAACAACTAAATGCTTTTGTAAACCCCACTGAAGCAAGTTAACTTTCTTCAATATTTTAAGCAATCAACAAAATAAAAATAAGTCTGAGAACACCCCTTCTTATCAGCTATACTTTACATAAATATATTGATATATCAATCACCCGGTGAACTAGGATAGCCCATCACAACATGTGTTTTCTAAACGACAGGGCAATTAAAAAGTGCTGTAATATCGTTCAACCAAACCAAAAATACATATAGCTTGTATTAACAAATATTTGGGCTTCCATATTAGAAATAATAACTTTTCTGCAGTATGAGGAAATCGAATAAAACAACAAACATTTTCAAATTCTTAAATTGCAGTATCATCCACAATTTAGAAACATCCTATACACAAGAAATTAAGATGTTAACTGTGCAATTTATGAATTAAACATGCTGGGACCACTCAGACTTCAACTGATAGGTTCCCACGTCAATACCATCAGGAATATACATCGTGGCCAACTTACACGCTTTAAATCCCTATTTGGAGTAACCAAGCAAAATATCTTTTTAGGACATCTTGCTTAAACCACCTTCAACAACTGACTCTAGTCAACCTTCATACATTAACTCATCGACTTGAAGAAGTAAAACCTAAACGTTAATGCGCTAGACACCTGTTTGAACATACGAATAACAACTGCAATACGTATAGCTCTGTCTTGTAGCATGCAACCCACAATACATGATTAGTGACATTCAAACCAGCACACTTAACATTATTAATTATTACATTTATTAATACCGGATCTTCACAACAACATATAATACAATTAAGAACTTAAGGTGAAGGTAAATATGCCAATATATTGATTGTTAATATCATCATCATCATTGGGTCTTCAGTCCTGAAACTGGTTAGACGCGTACCATCATTGTTTCCTATTCTGAACTAACCTACAGATTTCCCCGAAATTTGCACAGTCTGCATCTAACATTCCACGCTCCGACTCGCAAAATGTTCCCGACTCTTATTCTTAACTTTCCGATCGCATCCTCGAGTAGTCCCTCCGGAGATCCGAATGGGGACTATTTTAACTCGGAATCTTTTACCCCAGAGAATGCCATCATTTTATTATAATTTAGGTACGCTGTGTACTTGGGAGGTAATGTGGTGGTTTCCCGTTGCCTTGCACATCGCGGTAGTGTGTCTTAGACTGCCATACCGACCCCTATGGTCTCTGCCAATCTAAGTACCGAAAGAGCCGCTGCCCTCTTTCGGGGACCTGTCTTGGTCTGGTTCCTCGCTAACGACCCTACTACTATGGTTGGACCTGTAGTTTGGCTCTTTAGCTCATTAGAACACGCAAGCCATTTCACCTGTTCTAGTAATCTAGAACTTCGGCAAGGTGCAGGTCCATTCGAAATGGGATTGTTAATAACTCTACAATAAAAAAGTAATAGACTACGTATGTACAAGCTGTCCAAGTATTAGTGAACCGAAACTTGTATATGTTACAAGGTGCTAGTCTGGCTGAATCGATGGATTCTTTATCCAACTCATATGTCACTGCTTCGGTAACATTTGGTTGAAACAACAACGCTTCACAAAGAAATTTTGCTATTAAATCTAGACTGTTGTTAACCACTGAATCTAATATGTGGTTGATGAATGTATTCAATATGACCGTGACTTAATTGTGAATTTTGACAAAGGTTTTCAAACGAATCAGGAGTGGAACTGGACAAATGTGTGCATACTGAACAGTAATTATAATGGTATAAGTAACAAGAACAAGAGCGCACAAACTGTTTACAAAATGTACAAAAGTTCTCAAGCCCGACAAGGTAATAGCTACAATTATCATAATGTGAAAAACAAGAGTACACAAACAAACGGTTTTTTATCTATTGGCAGATCCTTGGTTAGCAATATGTCAACTCTACCCTCTACTTCTTATAACACGCACGTGCACATGCAGTCGTGCATGCACATACACACATACACATGACCGCATTCATGTGTGTAGTGTGTGTGCCCCCCACCCCCGAAACTTGACAAACCAATGATGCAATTTTTAAATATAACTTGCTGCTAAAATATTCAATAAGTATACAGACTCTCATTTCAAAATTATTTTAATTTAGAAGTTAATAAAACATATGTAAATACGATGTAATTAAGTATGATTTATTTGCAAAGCAGAGGTAATGCCTAGACCCTTTAAAATTTAAAATCATGTGTACAAGAAAATAAAATCGATGGTGATTAATATTTGTTGGATCATTACATTTAATTATCTTACAGTAGCTTTGCGTGCTAATTATTTCAAAATTGTCTACAATACGTGCTATCAGGTAATTAATGATGGATATTGTAATCGTTGTAGACATTTATACAACAAACGTGGTGTCAGCCAAAAATATAATAAATATTAAAATATCAGTATCAATGAGTCATGAAAGTCATGTGAACTGGTCAGTTGGTGGGTGATAAGTATGTCATGTATAATATATTGCCTTCCTAACAAACATTTTACAATAGTGTTCTTTATTCAATGCTTTTACTTAAATCTTCAAAGGTTTAAAATAACATTTTCTAAATAGATTTGTCGACTACAATCAAAACCTATTATTTGATTTGAAGAAGACTATGTAGGATTAGTTTTAGTTTAGTAATCGTTTCCTTTTTACATTGTGTCATCTATGATTTTAAGAAGTGAAAAAAAAGATCAGTCTGATATAGGTCAGGATAGGGTAGAACCCTCTCAGTTAGGTAATGCACAGTTAGAAAATGCAGTAACTGGTGCAAAAGAAATTACTGTTATTAGTATTCCTTTTTTGTCAAGCGAATAACGATTTAGAAATTACACAAGTGGCATCAAAATTGACAATTTATTAAAACAACGCTTCTTGTATATTCCTGTTTCACAGGGGATAACTATTAATTTCCTGTGGTTAAACACTGCCAGAAATACATTTTAGACTGATTCTTAGTTTCTAAGTCATGTACACTCTCAGGAAATAAAAATTTAAAGTTTCAAAAACAATGGTGGGATAGATTTCCTTGGCTAACCTATACAAAGCAGTACAGTCACAGAGCGCTTTGTAAATATTGTGTGCTCTTTTCAAACGAATTTGTGAGTAAAGGCAAGACACATGAAACAAGTGCCTTAGTGAGAAAACCTTTTTGTGCTTATTAAGATACAATACAAGATTTTAAGGACCATGAAAAATTAAAATACCATATCAAAAGTGCTATTTTTGCTGATAACTTTTGTAAAATCTTTTCTAAATTACAAGATAATATAGTATCAAAACTTAACAAAAACTATAGCAAGCAGACAGTGCAAAATGGCCAGAAAATAGAACCTACTATAGAAACTATAATTCTTTGTGGGCAACAAGAATTTCTCTTGCGTGGGACTTCAGACTCTGGATCAATAGGTCTTAATAGTCCATTGTTGCATAGTGAGGGTGCGATTCGGGCTCTTCTGCGTTTTCATGTTAGTGCTGGTGATCAAATATCACAAGGACAACATTTACAAAATTTTGCAAGTAATGCAACATATCTTAACCCTCAAATACAAAATTGCATAATTTCGTTATGTTGGAATATAATTCAGGACAAGCTCGTAAAACAAATCAGTAACTCCAAAGGATTTTCTATTTTAGCAGATGAAATTTCTGATGTTTCGCGAACAGAACAATTATCACTTTGCATGCGGTATTTGGATGAAAATCTATCAATACGAAAAGTTTTTTTGGGATTTATTTCAGTAAAAGAAACAACAGGTGACCATTTGGCAGTGGGTATGTGATTCATTGAAAACTTTAAGAATCTATATGAATTATCTTGCTAGACAAGGTTACGACGCAGCGGCAGCCATGTCAGACAGTTTTAAGGCGTTACGCACTACTTTACTTCGCAACAGACAGTTTCGCTTCCTAAGCGGACTGACTTGAGATTGCGCCGCTAGCCGTTTTATACTCCAATTACTACCATCTAGAAGTGATTGAAATATACCATAACTTTCTCGAAACGAGATTAGTCGAAAGTACTGCTAGCGCTATCTGTTAGCGATAGAAGGTACTACCACTACCTTCTTCCGCATGTGACCACCAGGTATCATCAAGTGTCACGGTCGTACCAATAAAGTACAGTTAGTACCCAATATTAATTGAACTAGCGAATTTAGCAAGCGCATGCTCGCTCAGAGTGCGTACTCAGCGATTAATCTAGAAATTATAAATACTCCCTGTATGTTTGTTGTGGTTTGTTTAGCATTCTTCTTAATCTTCTTTGGGAATTAAACCACTCATATTTTTTAAAATGATCTTTATTTATGTTTCGATCCATGACCTAGGATCGTTGTCAAAATAATAAAAACTTCAAGTTTGACGTTTATGACATAAATAGAAATTATAGATAATGGCTGGAAAATGAAAATTGTTTCAACCCTTGGAACTTACTGGAATAATCAGTATGGAAACCCCTGATCTAGTATAAATTAGTTAATTTTTAGTATTAGTGTTATAATTCAATGCAGTGTTGTGGAGTCACAAGAAAATTACCTCTGCCTACATGCATGCATTCAGTGTAATCTTCTCTACCCTTCATTTTAAATGGATCATCCTTTAAACAAAGGTAATTTAGGTAAGTAGCTTTAAATGGAAATCGAATTTCATAAAAGGATGTGGTACTTTTTATCGTGAGATGCATCGGAAAAAGACTATGGCAAGATTTGTAAAGCGAAGTAGAGGCAGTTTTTGCTAACGCACATGCATAACTATTTTAATGTAAATTACAAGTGCTTGTGTAGATTAAATTGTTTATTATATAAATGTATATGTAATTTGTTGACCATCTCAAAATTGGCACACTAATTGTTAGTGTTATCAAAAGCATACTACGACCTCAGCGCAATTAATATACCTATAATTATAAAGGAATTATCACGTAGAAACTATTGGGATACACCAATGAATAAATAGTAGCTGCATGTTATAATGCCTTGAAATTAAGTTAAACAGAAACCAGATGTAAAAAGAGGAAAATTCATCTTAAACTGACAAATTAATTTGATGCACTCTGTATAATTCTGATTACATGAATAGCTAATATACCTAATCCGTCGAATCAAGGCCAAGATGTCATAAATAGTAATTCAGTAATGCGTGTAGAAAGGTATAATGTGTTGACATTACATTTTAGAGCATTCTGGTTTTTGCTATTGGTATTGCAATGCACTGTCGCAAAGCCTATTTTGTTCGGTTTATAATTACTGCACATCTTGTATATAAATATCATGAAGGTATAACGAGGATATGCTATCACAATGCTTTTCTTAATGAGAAAAGGTTATCAAGAGGTGTGGCTAAGTGACTATTTAATATGGCATCTCTACTGTTACAAACACGAACGGTATATGACACCGTAATTATTTACGATTACCAACTTCAAATATAATCTACACACACACACACACACTAATTTGTTGAAATGTACTAAAAACTCAAAAATATATACAAATGACAAAAAGGATGGCAACATGGCTGACAATACCACTTTTATTTATGTAACAGATAAATAAAAAATCGACTGCTTAAGCCCCTTACGGTATCGTATTCGCACACTTCTTTAATAACCATCCTCTCAATCGTATAAATAGAAACATATTAAACAAGTTGAAAATGCAAGGCATTGTCGCAACGAACTTCCAAATGTAGACTTACTTTAAAACAATTTAAAGAAATTAAAATTATTATGTTGTGATAATTATAAGTATTCAGATAAAATACAAAAATTTATAAACAACAAAAGAGACATTTTAATATACTTTATTTTATTGAATAAATATTTTAAAAGCTATATATGTGTGTGTGTATGTATGTATGTATGTATGTGTGTGTGTTTGTGTGTGTGTGTGTAAATAAGGGGGCATCATATTTTGATTCAGTTTTTTCAGAGGATTCTAAATATGTATCGCACATTAATTTTGGACCTATTTGAAATTTTGATAAAATTAATTCCCGGGGTCGGGAATCCGTGGTCAGATTTTGTGGGGTACCATATTTCGACTCAGCTATGTTAGGGAGTCCAAATATGTATCGCACATTAATTTTGGACCTATTTGAAATTTTAATTTTCCCGACGGAATATCGGCGGGGCACGCGGCGTCCCGTGGCCCGATTTCAACTGACATCAAAACTTAAGCTCAGGACACCGAGCTGAATCGATTGATGTATCACACATTGATGTCCGACCATTAGAAAGGCCTCGGACGGACAGACAGACGGACGACAAATCGATTTCATAAACGAACGAAGTTCGTTGAAAATGTTTTCCAATCCTCAAGTTATAGAATTTATATGAAATTTAACTATATAAAAATTAATTAGCTGATTTCACGTTAAGTATATTGGCTACCTGAAAGTCGCTCCCAGGGCGCAACACAAATTGAAGGCACTCATTCTTCTAAACTTTAAAATTTTCACCTAATGTATTCATACCAAACACATCAAACATTAATAAATCAAAGTCGCCTTCAATTTATGTCATAAATATTGTTTTGACAACGATCCTAGTTCATGGATCGAAACATAAATAACGACAATTTTAACAACTATCAGTGGTTTAATTCCCAAAGAAGATCAAGAAAAATCTCCTTACTATACTACTACTGAACACATTTTTAATGTAATATCAACAACCATTCGGTTCAGTTTTTAATGACTTTATTCAACAAATAGTATAAAATACATACCGGAGTTATATGATGCTATCGCACTTACAAGCATCATCATGGTAGTGTCTTACCTACCTGTTACATGACTGAGCTGCAGTGCAGATGTTATCATTTAACACCTAGAATAAAGACCTTATATACTACAATCAATATTTGGCAACGTAGAAGACAGCTAACCATATGATGTCATGATCCTGATTCAACGGATCAAGTATATTAATTAAGCATGATTGTAATTCTTTTGTTATTAGAACATATAATTTCACATTAAAGCAGTTAGTATAACGAAAGCAATAAAAAATGTATTTTCTTGAAATAAATTGGTACAAATTAATTCAATATTAAGAGAATGCATTAGTCATTAAATAACATAAACGTTGCCACAATAAAAATCGCTGGATTTAAAAAAATGTCATAAATCATACAATGTAATAAATATGTAATGAATGCAGGGTGTCATGCAATAAATAAAACAGATTATACATTAATGAAATAAATTAATACGTGTGAAATGCAGAATCATACATGAAATATCGCATGGCTAGACGTAAGATAAATTGAACAAGCACATGACTTGTAATAGCAGGACAATAACCTTTTATTATTAAGCACAGATTAAAATTGGTACATTGTATTACTGGATGCTAACTACAATTCATAATACTTTTATAGTGGGAAAAATAGAAGTAGTAAAACACCCAACTGAAAAGAACTAACTAATTATCCGCAAATAGTTAATTAGAAAATGTCAAAATGTAGCAATTACAGGCGAATAATAAAAGTGGGAGAGAAAATGAAAAGTCGATCGAAACCAGCTTCAAAATATAACTTGTCCAACTGGTGCACGAGTTTTTAATATAACTTCGCTTGCAGATTTAGCATGAAGGTTAATCATGCGTGGGATTTTGCAAACTCGTAACTAAGTGGATTATGCTAAGGGAACTGTGTTAGTTGAACGATCTCCATAATTGTTGTTTGAAGGACATAAAATAGGAATGCTGGTGTGGTTTGGACATTCTTAACCTTCTTCTTAATCTTCTTGGGAATGAAACCACTCATAGTTTTTTAAATCTATTTTATTTACGAAACAAACCACAACAAACATACAGGGAGTATTCTTAACCTTATAACAGGGAATTAAAACTGTGAGTAATTATAAGCTTTTATGTTTATATTTTCTTTATGTATATGTGAATTCTGAATGTAAACAGGTTGGCATTTTCTGACAAAACATTAATCGAATATGAGAGCGATCATAAACAACTTAGCGATAGAGCGAGTGTTGGTTAAATTGAAGCATGATGTTATGATTTTAAAATGTTAAGAAATATGCACATATTGATTTTACATTATTTTGGAATGAAGAATGAAATAATGGAAAAACGGGTATTAACTGTTTTATACGTTGGTTATTAAAGATATTTCCAGATTGGGATTTAGAGAGTCATGTAATTTAATATGGGAAATGGAGAAAATTTGGAGTGATATTATTAATTAGGATTTTTGTGAATAGTACCTGGCCAGGGTGAGGTTAAAAATTAGATTTTTTTTGGATTGTATGTTTGTATTTTTATTGAAATTATTTAATGATAACTGAAGTTAAGTATAGGTTGAATTTTATTTAAAATTTATTTATAATTTAGGATCAAAATTAGGTAATTGTAGAAGGATATCCAGCCCCCCAGTAATGGAGCTGTATTTGGAAGACATTTTAGTTTTCAATTTTATTTAATTTGACCAAAAATGTAATGTGTTTTAAGCATAGAATAATAATACGCTTTGCTAAGAAGTAACACTTCATAAATTACATTGCTTTTCACGTACCAAAAATACATGACCTCCAGCCATTATCCTGTAGGTACACAGATGCAGCGAAAATTTAAAAGCATTGGGTTAAAAATTGCTTTAAATATTTAAATTGATTATTGTATGCAAAACTGCACAATTTAGGCTCTAACGTAATAAAGGTATCAATTGAATTGAAATTACAATGTAAAACAAGAACAGTACAATAAATTAAAGGGAGATTGAAGAATATACCATAGAATAATAATACACTACGCTAGCCTGACTATTACTATGCTATTGATATACCAACAAAATAATGGCAGATTTTAGACATCGCAAAGAAATTTAGTCTTCCTAAAAACGACGAGTGTCATTTTGTGTCATTATTCTATGGTTTTAAGATATAGAGAAAGATAATGTAATAGAATTCAGAAAATCGAATGTCTTATGTAAGAATAATAAGGAAGGAATTGCTGTGACAGACGGATTAGTGCCCCTCAATTATCACAAGAGAAAAAGCCTTTCAGAGTAAGTAATTAGGGTAACAAATTGTTTGCATTTCAACCAATTTGTTTATTATTTTGAATTCTATTATTTTTATAATTTCTTCAACAGGAACCCACTTCCGCACCACTGCAGTTAGCTGATGTAACTTTATACTGTTATGGGATTCCAGCCCTTTCAGGGCAAATCAAAATTTATTAACGTAGCGCTCAGTTTACTCATAACACTGTACAAGATTTTTTTTGAAAAAAGTTTTATAATGAGATATCTACTATCTCAAGTATTTATCAACATGTGGCAATTAAAAGAAGAAACTAGCGAAAAGTGCAATTGTGTTTAAATTTTGAAACAAAAGCACTTCATATTGCGTCAGCAATCAAAAGATAATAAAAGTACACCAATTTTCTGTTAAGAATGAATCATTTCAATACATATTTCCAATTTAGATGGAAATGCTAAACTATTCTCTAAAAATTCTGATCATAGGATACTTTTTTATTAAAACGTGGGGTGAAAATCTATATAAAATGTTTAGGTGGATATTGGGATTAGAAGGACATGCATCTGATGTTTTCCATAATTTTAATAATAATTTAGCAAACGAAACTACTAACAGTTTTATTGCTCAACATCCATTCAACACTACAACATTATACCAATTTATCTCCTTTTATATAGGCAAGGATTCAGATGAATATCTGGTAGTTTGTGTTTTTGCATAATGGAAAAACTCTTCTTAACAAAATCGAGGAACCAAAACAAATCATGGGACAAATCCTTTTCAGCCTTGGAAAATCCAAATTTTTGTACATCTTGAATAAAGTTGTCAATATTATCAAACCTGCTTTCTACTTCTGCTATTATCATTCTTCCACTGAAAGGATGTGATACATTAAAGTGAATAAATTAACGTGTAATTAAAACTCTTACCCTGTTTTCAATACTCTTGCACCTTCATGCAGATATTCTTTTAAGTTAGTACCCATTAAGGACAAACAAAATACGACGACATCAACACTGTTATTTGGCAATGGAACTTTACACATATCACATGCTATAATGCTGTCATCAACTGCCACCAGGTCAAATGAATGGACCTTTTGTGATACACTTTTGGCCAATTTTGCTTCACCGCATCCAAAATCAGCTATTATATGATCTTGAGGCCTACAATAATATTTTAATAATTATGCAAATAGTAGAACATAATTAATAGGATATTCTTACATAATATGGTAAAAGCAAAAATAAGTTATACTGAGGGATTAAAATCGCTAAACTTACAGATACATGAGAGTTAAAGAAATGATCAGAAATACTCCATATGAAAGTTTGAAATATTTCGTAATGCGATCTATTACACTAAGCATAAATTAGAGTGAAAGAAATAATATATAATCTTGAATGGATTAACTTGTTATTGAAGCACCTTGTATAATTTAAATTTTCATGTAAAATAGTGTTTAATAACAAGACTTGCAATTACAAAAGTATAAACTGAAAATCACAAAGATAATCGTCTTATTTCCAATAAACACATGAGGGAACTTGAATAAATGATTGTAAATTGTTTTAAACCACAAGAGTGTAAACAAGTCACTTATAACCATCAAATTTTATAGTAAAAGCGTCTCATAAAACGCTTTCAGAATAGTTAAGAAAATGATAGGAAATTTTTCAGATGCACTCCAAATATAAGCTTTAGAAAGTTGGTTTAATAAACTCCTGCAATATGACATAGCTGTTAATAGACAGTTTCAATAAAGGGAAACCACGAACATTGTTGCAATTACAGACAATTAAAAAAAGCCAAGTATATGGTTACAAAGATGATGTAATCGTTTCTTTGTGATAGATTGTAAGCCGTGAAAATGATAAAATAAGCATAAAGTGAAGTTGATACATTGTATTATGCAACCACTGACCGTAATAAAATGATTTACAGTGGGAGGTGACAGGTTTGGTGAACATAGCGAAAGAATCAGTTAGTGATATAGAACTCGGTTACCTGAAAACATCAATATGTAGAGAGACATGCAATGATATGGAAGAGGGAAATTTATATCATTACCCAATTTTACCTAGATTTCTGCCATTTATTGCTACGAGAGCCCGCTCCTGCACCACTGTAGTTAGCCATTGAATCCTTTTTCTTTTATAGGGTTCCTGCCCCTTTTGAACACTTCCAAGTTCAAAAAGTTAATGCTTTGAACACCAGCAACATAAATTTTTATAGCCCAACTTTTGGAGCTTGATTTTTTATTTTTAATTGTTTTATAATAATGTTTACACTTTGGATGCAGGCTTTGTAAGTTTAAAAAATTTTATTTGTCCTTTTTTATTCAGTAGACGAAACAAAATTTTGATTATAAATCTATCATTTTCTTTGTAAATAAACATATATACCCATGTACATCATGCAGATATTCTTCAGGTACGGAACTTATTATTTTGAAATTACTGTAGTTAAAAATTTGTATTTAAGTACAGAAGTTTATTTTTTTACTAGAGGGTATCAGAGTGACGTTGACACTTGTCAAAATTCCAATTTGCTAATCTTATTTGTGATACGCAGGTCATTAAGAAGATTAAGTTCCTCTTCGATACACCTAAATTGTCCTTCATACCTATCTTGAGATCCTACCGGATTAGTAATTGTGAGTAGGTAGTTATGTTTCCAAATTGGTCAATAAGGATAAAATCCTAATTCGGAATAATTAATTATAAAAGCGTAAACTTTCATTAAGAACACTCGGTATATGAGACTACGTTTTGTATTAATTAATGGATGGACATTTTACTCACATCATTTATGCAGCATCTGGCCAATAACTTCAACAAGAAAAAATTATTTCGCTGAAATAAATTTGCATTAATTCTCAATATAAAAGCTACACGGTACTAACCACATAATTGCTCATTATTCCATTTAATAAAATCCAACATTTGCACAATAAGGAGTGACAATGAACCAAATTTTCCGTGTATGAAGGAAACATTTGTAGATTAATAATTAAAATGATTGGAATTTACATAGCGAAAAACAGGTCAATTTTGCATTGATGAAAGTGCTAGACAAATAAAACGTTTTGCTATGGACTGAAACACTTGTATTGGTCTAAAGTACGTGACTGATAAAGTTTCACTACTTGGATAATATAATTTTAAAGGCATTGTTTATAATTTAAATTACACTTTATATTTACGACTAAGGAAACTTTAAAATGATTATTCCCATTGTTCTGCAAACCAGTGAGGCAATTTAAAATAATCGTGTTCAATAAAAATTTAATGCATCTTATAATTCATGAAGGTATTTGAATTTAGTTGATTTTGCCGATATGAAAAACCGTAAGTAGAACTGGATGTTTTAAATGAATTTGATAATGGGGGTTTGTTTTAGAGCTTTAAATACTATTCCAAATTCTGTTCAAATACTACTTCAACTTCAAATACTACTTCAAATCTTGGTTCAAATCCTAGTACAAGTTCAATTTCTGTTCATATACAGGTCAAATTTTAAGCAACTTCAATTAAAATCCATTAGTTATTTCCATTGAAATTGGTTTTCTTGGTTTTGGGGTGGAAAGGTCATGTGTAATTTTATTCATGCAACTTCCTGTCTATAACTGACATAAGTTAAAAACTTGACAATGTCAGATATGATTGACAAAAATGCCAAACGTAATTGAAAGTTAGGTTTATGTATAGTTGTGTACACGATTTAAATTTGTAAATTTCCCAATCGTCATCATCGGTCTCGGTGGCATAATTGGTAAACGCATGGTTTCGGCAAAACCAATATGCAAGATTCAAGTACTGTCCAAGACCTTATATTTTCCATCTTTGAATTACTAGCTCGATTTAAAATGATCATTTGGGCTTTGCATAAAAGTCTAAGTTATTATTTCATCTTATTCACTGTAATACGATAGTATTTATCAAGTTACCTTGTGCAATTAACTACCTAATATATATATATATATATATATATATATATATATATATATATATATATGAAATGCAGGTTCAAATCCTGTCCAAGGCCTTATATTTTCCTTCTTTCAATTACTAGCTCGATTTGAAATGACCATTTGGGCTGTGCTTATAAAAGTCTAAGTTATTATTTCATCTTATTAATTGCAATACGTTAGTATTTATCAACTTACCTTGTGTAAAAACTACTTATATATATATATATATATATATATATATATATATATATATATATATATATATATATATATATATATATATATATAGATGTGATAGAGGTGTCACAATCCAAACTCTACAGATAAATCCCACCAAGATATACAAAATTCAGAAAAAATAGAAATTTCTGAAAATTCATGGCTACACCAATACAGGCTTACTTTTTGCCAAGCGAAAATGCAATTCTGTGTGTGTAAATAATAATCTTGTATAATGTAAGCGTATTGTAAATACACAAGATTTAATGTGCAATAGGGAAAACACTTCCCGTGTATTTAAAAGCCCCAATTCATATTAATAATATAGCTGTGAAAGTCAAATAATTGACTGTTAAGAAATAGTGTAAAAACGCATTAAATGTGAACTTCATACCTTATAAAAATCAATCGATTTCAAGCGTGACTAAAAGCTACTTATAAATTATCATAAAAATACCTTTCCCGTTGCATAATTTAGCGTACAAACTTGATAACGCTCTAATCTTTATAAAATAATTTTGTGTATTGAAAACACGTTTTAGTTTATCCTGAAAGCAAATATTTATTACAATTATAAAAATGCAACTGGTTTGCATTATAAAACAATTAAAGCTTTTATTTTAATAATATAAATTGACTCCAGCACATGTTCAATCTTAAATAAAGAGTTCTTCTTTAAGGTTCGAGATTAAGAAAGAATTTCCCAGAGAATACGTTAATTTCGTATGAACTCATTAAACAAATAAACATTTATTCGAAGAAGCCGCCGTAACATTAAAATGTGATACAAATTTCGATAAAAATGCGGTTTAATAGCCTTATGTATTAGTGAAGTAGACCGTGGACCATTAACCTTATGTGTTAGAGAAAGACGAGGCAGCACACGTCACTAAGAAATAAATCAAGCTAATGAGGTAATAAAATGAGGAATTCCCAGAAACTTGTGTCAGTGAGGTGTGAAGTCTTTGAAATGGAATCTCGTTAAAACTTGAAAACTCTAGAATATACATAAATTGTATATAAACGGAAACTTTATTAAAGACATTCATTCATGAATACGATCTCTAAAATGTCACTTTGAGAAGAAATTGTTTTAAAGTTGTACCGAAGTCAAATTTACGGTATAATTAAATAAACAAAATTCTTATTGCTAATTTTATAGCATTGCATTTCTTCCTTATAATGCAATATTTAATTCTATTCAGTTCATTGTTTTTAAAAAAAGATTTGGTCGTTAAATTGGCAGATCGTGTATTTTGTGTTAGATATAATTAGGCGGAGTATTGTCCTTATTATAACTTATTACAACTTCATGGTTAGGTATCACTATCCAAAACGTGTTGTGCACTTGCGTTTATCGTGAGTCTGATGTTTAGAACAGGAACAGCAGATAGTTATTAAGTTCTGGTGAGGTAGAGAAGATGGCCAGAAAAGTTTTCCTGGCAAAGGCGGATAGGCATTTAGAATGGGTGCAGTGCAGCTCTTGATATGAGGTTCCCAAAGCAGAACTTGCCAATGCGTAATTTAAGGTATTAAAAAAGATTGTAGTCACATGTTTTCGCAACGAATATGGTTGATTAACAAATTTAAGGATTTCATCAGTTGTTTGAATATGAAGTAATGGTCAATTGGTTTACACATAAATCGTTCCTGCAAGAAATGCAACGTGGAATTTTGCTGCCATAAAACTCCTCATCAAGCGTCAGTTCGTTTTGGTTTGTAGTACGTTAAATTACTATTTCTTTCTTAGAATATTCAAGGGTAAGTAGAACTTGTAACACTTCAAATTTTCTGTTACCAATATTGTTTGTTAGGCAATGTATTCTACTTATTCTGATAGATAGACAACCATACATACAGACCTTGTAGGAACGTGTTTGGTTGAAAACAACATTTTAAAAACCACCTGTGCTTAGGAGGGATATTATCTACTTTGTTAGATACGCGAATTTTGTCTTTCTTTTTGATTTAAGCACTGCGCGAAAATGGGTCTTCCTAATTGTGAATTTGAGCTTAGCCTGAAAAGCATCAAGTACTTAGGTTCTCACAAGTTAGTTGGTTCACCTTGTTATAATGTGCAAAGCCGAAAGTGGGTAAGTGTACTTCGCTTTTATTAATTTGAAATTGTTAAATCTTCAACATTTAGTTACTGATTCGCGTGACATTAAATTATTGCGAGAAGCATGCAATACTAAATTACTCCAGGGAGCACGTGGACATAATTTTGATCCCGGCGAAATTACTATGGTATCCAAAATACGTATTATTTTAATAGAATTCGCACTGATGAATTCTAACCACTAAGTTTGGGACATCTCAAACACCATTCGTCGCCACTCTGAATGCACCCTGCAACATCGCAACATCGTTATCAACTTATTCATCAGGTGACACCAAATATCTACATACCAAACACGCAAACAGGTAGTACAAATTTTATTCCTCTTATAATAGCAAAATTTTAATTTTATGAGTAGTTAAAACTGTACTGTAAAACTTTTTAAAGCAACACATGAAATTTCATTACCTTCAATTTTTGCTGAATTAATTACTAATCTCGGGACTTCAATTTTGTACAAGTTTGAAACAATTAAAATGAGCTCGATTTAAAATACTTGACGACTTCATTCAATATTAAAGTATATAACAATTTTGTTTAGGCATTTTGCATTTCAGCAATTTTTTACTGTTATTGTTCAAATGGCAACATTGCATTTCTGTAAATATTGTAAAAAAAAAGTTATTAAAAAAATTTGGTTGTACATATCGTTGGTGAAGAAACAATTATTAATAATATATTTTTTTACTCACTAAAATAGTGGCAATGTGTTATGTTTTATTGAACTTGGTTTTATTAGTAGGAATAACAATTCAAAGAACCCACTGGCAGTCCCTGAGATAAGAGTGCAGTCCATCTATATTTTAGCAAGAAAATTTTAACCTCGTTAATTTTTTTAGAAAGGTAAATAATCATAAAGGTTACAAACTTTGTACATGCCCTTGATCAGCTGTTATTTAAATTTATTCACTCAATTGCAAGGTTATAGATAAGTTGTTTATAACACAAAATATACTAAAAACCTGGTAAAAAAAATTACTGTTCGAATTTGAATTTATATTGAGATAGTGTTCATAAAACTGAAATCAAATAGTTTGAAATAATAGTATGCTTTAAAAATGTTGTTTTGTAAAAATTGCAGTTGTTTTCAATTTAGTCCTTTAACCGATGAAGGTCAAATTTTATTGTAGTCACATCACTTTTGTGAACTTTTTTTATTATGGTAAATAAATATGGTCATTATATCGAAATAATAAAAAAGATTGTTCCTAAAAATTGCTGTTATATGAAATACTATAGAATACAATAAAACCAGTTTTATTTTTGAATTTAAAGAAACTTAAAACTTTCACAAACGATGTCAAATCCTTATAACAGATTTGATATGGGATATTTTTATAACTTGTGTCAAATTAATAATGATCGGATTTTAATCTTAAACCTTTTGAATGCATAGAACAAAAACCTTCCGAGTTTTATATCAACTTGTGAATTATGATTTATATGTTCATTGAATTACTTTTCTTGTAAATACATTTATAGAATATTACATGAATTATTAATTACAAACACAAAATTGAATTGGATCTTTAAGTGTTTCATTTGGTTTATTTTTCTTGAATAAAATCTAGAGAAAAAAGATAGACCTCTCTACAAAAGTTAGTGTTGTGAGCATGAGTGCAGAAATGTTCAATTGCTCTACTTTATATACTACTTAGGACACGCTCTACTGCAACTGCTCGATTTCTGGTGCGGCTCCGTGTCATAGGTATGAGTGTCGTTGTGTAGGAGTTCAGCATTGCTGATTTAGTGTAATATTCCTTTCCGATTGTTTGAAGATACGTACACCAGTAATTGCACACAGCGGTCTTTGAGAATCATCTCTTGTGTTAAGACTATGTGGGCATTTTTCTATTTCAATAGCTTCTCGGGATATTCTCAAAATTTAGTGCTCAATCTTTGCTAGCATCGCTGTAGTATTCTTAAAATCGATGTTGTGTCCTGTAGTGCTAAGCTAGCGATGATGTTTTTTTGCTTATTGGAATTTGTGGTACATTCTTAATTCAGCTTTGTGATTATGCCAAATGTAAATTGTTAACGAGATATGACACTTCTAGCCCTGACGGGTGCTCCAAAGATTACATCAATGGATATACTTGAAATACCTCTTTGCAAGTACTGTTTATTGTACTTAAACCTGATGATTATCATAAGTAACTACAGGTTTTGGTTTTGCAATATTCTCAAGTAATGTTGATTGTGCGAAAGTATTTATTGGAAAACAGTTAATTCGATATGTCTAAGTGTTGGGAATCTCAGTAGCCGCAGGTTGCCTAATCACCTTCACAAACCACTGAATATCAGTGAAATAGAGTATATATTTAGAAAACAATAACCGTGAAACCGAACTGTATTTAGACTCTAGAAATTTCAGGGAAATGTGTAGGTTAGCTCAGAATAGGAAATAATGAAGGTACGCATCTAATCAGTTCCAGGACTGAACACCTAATGATGATTAGAGTCATAAGTGCTACACTGATTAATTTTTTTAAATCTATTATTTCCTAGCCACACTACTGCAGATGTAGAAATATATCAAGTTAAATACCAGAACAATAAAACAAATTTCCGTGTAGTTAGTTTTCATATCAACTACAGACATGTAAGTTAATAAACATAATAACCATTAGCATACCTACATTTTGTTAATTTTACCAATAATAACATCCAACGGATTCAATGGCCACATGGAAACTTGTTGTCTGTAACCTTGATGATAGGCATTATAATCACTTGGATTTTGTTGAAAATATTTTTTAGAATCCTGCCCAGTATTGGTATACATCTGTTCATTCAAATATCGAAATCGAGCACCTTTTAATTTTTCCAACATACGTTCCCGCAATGACATCATAGATTTTTGTTTTCTACTTACAGAAAATGCGTGTGTTTCATATTGATGTGATGTCGACTTTGTCTTTACATTAATACTGCGTTTCAATTTCGAATTATGTTTGTTTAGATTTTTTGTTTCGTGTATCTTAACAGGTAAATCAATATTTGTGTCTACTTTTGAGTATTTGGTTTTTACTTTTTTTCTATCAACATTATAATTTATGTTCAATTCATTTTTTATTTTACTACCTGTTGCATAGTCATTGCTTGTGCTGCTAGCGATTTTGCTGGTGCCCTCTTTATTATGTATATGTTTCTGTGCTGCAACTATTTTATCCTTTTTTGGGCGAGTTTTTAATATGTTCTTCTTCTTATGAACAGCTTTTTTATTGGTCTTATTGTAATTTGCAGTAATGCTTGTTCTTTTACTCAAAGCTTGTTGTTTTTTAACTGTAGCAGTTTGAGTTTTTTGCTTTTCTTTCTAGAATAAAAAAATATGCATTAGTTATCTACATGTAATATTTTTCTAATACTAAAAACAGTTAAAGGAGGGAATGTTTAAAGAAAAATTATTGATGTGAGAAACAATTTTTTATTATTTCCACAATAATAAAAGTAAAGAAACGGTTTTGCCATATAAACAAGACGCACACTAAATGATGAATTTGCATGCATACTTTCTTATTACTTTGGCACATCCTAGATATAGAGAAAAAATTCGTTTGTCAAGATATGGTGGGCTTATGTCAGTTCCACTATTTCGCATAGTCACAGCTTCTTTGACTTTAATCTTCTACATTGGTTTGCGCATTTCCCGATCAAGATGATTCCAAAGGTTTTCAATAGGGTTTGGATCAGGATTCATGAATGTTTAATTCACTACATAAAGTTTTTTATCCATGAACAGTTACCTTAATGATACATGATGCTTGCTATATACTGGTGATAGTTGCCATGTCCACTTAATGCTGAGCACGTCTTCTGCAACATTCAGCATTTCTTACAAATGATTCAAAACAACCTCAAAATTTGGGAGTCACACATTTTCTGTATTTAGAATTAAATGTTGTACTTGTGAACTCTTGGTATATACAGTGGGCAGTTCCTTGTCCATAAGACATAACAGAATGTCAAGCTACAACAAGCCAGCATGTAATTCCCTTTATGCTTTATGTAAATGTACAATTCATATCCAGACAGGGACCTGATGAATGAACATACAATTTATTCCAAGTCTAATTTATACATACTCATTACATTTTTGAAATGTAAAATTTGGTATAATTACAATAACAAACCCATAAATATGTAGGAGGTAAAGGAATTTTACCAAATAAAAACTACAAATTGTTGCTATGATTTATCACTGGCAAAACAAAAGGGCATAGCTAAAAAAGCAATGCGGAATTTGATCACCAATGTTAATTGTAAATTCATGTCTATAAACCAATTATCAATTCAGCAGCATAAAAATGCAATATTTAAGCAAAAAGACACACGTTTATGTGTTTTTGGCTAAATCTCTTAGAAACACATCGCTTCTTTCAAATTACTAATTCAAATATTGCTCCATAATTAGTTTAGGTTTAAATTCAGCATCTTTTTTCTGAACATCATATGATTTCCTGTTAGAAATTGTGCAGTTGGCTGTTAATGGTTATCTGATATTCGTTGGTCAATGAGAAACGAATGTTTGGAAAAAGTGAATGTTAGATATTGTTCCTAAGAAGTTCCTGGTAGTGAACTGAACACTTTTTACCAGTACCCTGATGTGTGAAGGTGTGCAGAAGTGGGTCTCATCTGCAGCAGAAATGGCTGGCCACACCCACCATCCTCCCAAGATTGGCGTGAAGTTTACATTAATTAAATTTAAATACCTTCATTTTTTTTAAATCTTATAATTTATAATATCTAAATTTTGAAGTGTAACAAAGTATACCTACTGTAATCTAAATGTTTTACAGCTGCCTAATTTAGAACAGTATACAAAGTTTATTTCTAAAATGCATAACTACATACATTCTCGTGCATATACTAATTTGTATTCGATTAAGAGATCATAAATATCTCGTTTTTTGCTCAGTAGTACATTATACTTATAATAATAATAATAATAAATGTCTTTTATTGACTAATATGCACAAAATAGGTGATAAAAGCCAGTCAACGAGTGAAGTTCAACTAGGTTAAAAAAACTACTAGCTGCTCTTCCACTTAACCCTATTATTGTGCTATATTACTAAGTGGGTGTCCATCAATTTTGAATTTTTATTATCTCTTTAATACCTTTTGTTGATCTCGTTTTTGCACAACTTTATTTTACAATTTATTGAACACTGCTAATTTAAAGCTTCTGGTAGATAGTTGTTTAAGTTCATTTGGAACAGAATTATAATAACTTGTAATAATGTAGAAATATGCTCTTTTAAATGATTCTGTCGAATGCAAAATAATAGTAGTTTCGAAATGTGACACCTTGGTGTTATGGGAAATAAAAACCCAACGTTAAAAAGAGAAAAATTAATCTAAAACAGGCAAAATTATTATTGATGCACCCTGTATAATGGATTTCATGAATAGCTAATATTAATTAAACATGGTATTTCAATTCTCTGTTTTGGAATATATACTTTCAATTAGGGCAGTTAGTATAAGCAAAGCAATAAAAATGAATTTTCTTAAAATAAATTGGTACAATTTAACATATTATTAAGATAACGCAAGGGTGATTCAGGAGAATACACCTAACAACAATGAAAACCGCTGAAATGAAAGTTTCCATAAATCATACAACGTAATAAATACGTAATGAATGCAAGGCATCATGCAATAAATTCAAACCATGAAATCAGAAAGTTATATATGGTAAAATACATATTAGAATGGAACTATGATTCTTAAATTAATTTAAACCACAAAAGGGGTAAACAAAATATTTATTTCAGTCAAGTTTCACATCATAATCATATCATTTAAAGAAAACTTTAGAATAATGAAAAAATAACCATGAACCAACTAATAGGAATGTTGCATACCATAATTATTCCAAATGTAAAACATCTTTTACAAATTTTAGTTAATTAAATTAAATTTAATGATGAAAAGTTGCAATACAAAGAAAACCCCAGTCACACCGTGGGATCCTGCAATATAATAAAAAACAAAGATGCATAGTAATGGAAATACCCAAGATTAAGTTTCAGATAATTATATTTTTCCATACAAAGTAATAAGGGTTTCAATGTATTTATTCAGATTGATGAGAAACGGCAAGTCGTGGACACGTGGTTCTTGTGTGCTAGGATCATACAAGGTCACGCCTGAGTCATGTAGAAGACATGCGATACAATGACAACCCCCACCAAACATATAAAAAGTAAAATCTAGACAGTGCAAAAAACCACAAATTAATTACTCGCAAGTCAGACAGAAACACATATAAGGGTGATTGTGAACAAAAAGTTAGACAACTACATCTTGTGGTTATGAATTAACAGATGGACGGTAATGTGAGAAGATTTCACAGATTTTCAAATAAACCAAAATAGAAAGATTTGGATGAATTGGTTCCAAGCAATGAACAAATATTGGAAATAAAAAAAACTCGAAGGCAAACTAATATACATCTCCTGGATCTCATGGCTCCATGGAATTCCTTTAGTCATCTGAAGGCATATTGTAAGTCATAGTTAACTAGGTTAGGTTGTTTGTTTTTTGTATTGTGGCATTATGCATGATGTTGCTCGAAAACATTTTGCTAAGATTATACAACGTCCTCTCTTAGTTGCAGCATATAGTAAATTATTAGATGTACAAAATCTGGACATTGACGACTTTAAGTGAATATTTGAGATCTGTTGTAAATTATGTACTGAATTAACCAACTGAATATGAACAGTTTCTGAAATTTTACAATTGTGTGTATTTGTTTACAGGAATACTGTTCTGTTGCTAATGTAAAAATTAATGTAAATAACTTTAACATTTTTTATGTATACCTGTTTCCAGGAATAATGGAAGAATTTTGTATTCAAATAGATTTATGTGGCGCGGCAAGTGGAAAGCGTTGTTTGATTTGTTTACCCATACAGGTAGCATTTGTAAAAAAGAACTTCAATTCACCAGGAGGACACCGTAATCTAAAATTCCCTGGTTCACTCGTTGTTCAAGGAAATCTCACTAGACTTGTCAAATTGGCGCAGATAAAACTTGGCAGTGATTAAAAGCGCCTTTCAAGGTATTATTGGTAACGTAACTTGAAATTGCGCCTAGTAAATGTTACATTTTCTGAATTTTTGTTCAATTTTTTTTACTTATTTCTAATAGAAACCCACTCCCACGCCACTGTAGTTGACCGATGCATCCTTATTTTGCTACGAGATTTCCGCACCTTTTGGACAATTGCAAATTTAATAATTTAATGCTTCATTCACCCGTAACATCTTTAGTTTGTTGATGTCTGTAAAATGTCACTCTCTTAGCTCGGTAATCACCATATCGTTTGTATGTATACCAAAATATCAAGTACAATTTACACCCTAAATTTCATGTTGTTAAATATAAGTTATACATCGTGCTTGTAATACAAAGTAGCACGTGTTAATGCAAGTTGTATAGTAAATTCTACTGTACATTTCAAAAGTGTTCAAATTAAAATTTTATTCAAATTAAGTTCAAAATGGAGGAACAAGTTTCAAAATTAAAAAAAAAAGGAACTACCGTAAAGGCTAAGTTAACAAATTTCAAAACATTTTTATTAATATTTAGTGTAAAAAATGCAAAACAAGTTGAGATCGAGAGTTTGAAATCAAAACATTAATGTAGAACCTCTTTGTGCGTTTTTTGAAATTTACAAGAGGAAAAAGATCTATTAATGAGTAAAAATTTCAAAATTCAGTGTAAATTATCAAGAATTTCTGTAATTCAGTTATAATCGACAATCCAAATCTAGACCCTATTGCCAACTATCGGTACCAACCAAATTAATAGAGTTACTGCCAGTTTTGGCAAATCGTTTTCAAATTACGTGGAATATCGTGATAGATCTTTGCACAAACGAATAAATATTAATCAAAAATGCATGCATGATCATTATGTTGTTTCAGAAATGCCATTCTAAAAAATATTTTTCGTATATTCTGATTGTTAATGTACATGTATGGAAGCTACATATGATGGAAATATTGCAGTGTTCTTTATGTATTAGTATATCATTAAAATAATACTATCTTACCATATAATACTACTCCTCATTATTGGGTCTGCAGTCTTAGAACTGTATGGATGCACACTTCCATTGTTTCCTATTATGAGCTAACCTATACATTTCCTTGAAATTCCCACAACCTATATCTTTCACTACCTGTGTGCAATAGTCTAGTCTAGGTCTACCTCTACCTCTTTTTTTCCTTTCTCTGCTTCTAATATATTCCACACAATTCCCTCATGCCTTAGTATATATTCTTCCACCACAACTCTCCCATTTTGTACTGTTTACCACATATTTCAGTCTTCCCCTACATTTCCAGTAGCTCTTTGTTCTTAACTTTGTCTGCCCATGATATCTTCGTCATCCGTATATAGCACCATATTTAAAGGGTTTCTATCTTTTCCCTGTCCACGTTTCACAACTGTATAGTGCTGTGTTCCACACATATTTTCAGCAACCTTCTCCGTGTTTCTACGTTTGTTGACTTCAAACATAATCGTTTGCTTTTTCTTTTTAAATACAGCATAGCCTTGTACTAATCTTTGTTTTATATATCTTTTGCACTTTTCCTATCTTGGGTCAATCCATATGAAGTGACCCAAAAAAGAATTTTCAGGTTGATCGACCAATTTTAATATTTTTAATTTTTATATGTTTTTCTTACATAAGTCAGCACTTCAAAACAGGTTTAAATTTTTTTCTCTTCCTGTTTTGGAGATACGGCCATTTTTGTTTGACCATGCGGGCTAATTTTGACCGTTACAGTCATTAGTGATAAATTAAATATCTCCAAACTGGTTAATGCTACAGTAATGGATTCGTACTACTCTTTTTAGAAAAGTTCATTCTACAATTTAGACCCTTACAGTTTAAACTGTTAATGTAACATAAATAGATCAAAAATACAACCATAGTTCATGATCAAATTTTAACAAATTCGACTTTTTAAGGCTAAAAATTTCAATGAAAGAATAAAATACCCAAGCTAATATTTGTATGGCTATAAGATATAATAGGATACTTGCCAGTTTAAGAGAAAGAAGGTTAAAATATGTCTTCCTCAATTTTTTATAATTTTTCAAAAAACGTAATTTTGAATTTTTTGAAATTTCGAGGCTTAATAACTCTGAAGAGGGAAAATATAAAAATCTGAATTTTTTACACAAGATGCACCTTTATGATAGTAAACTACTGTAAAAGTTTCAATCTTGGTATTTGATCTTGAACCAAGTTATGAATTTTTAAAGTTTAACAAAAATATGCATTTCAGTGTAAATTATAAACAAATACAAGAATGATAAATGTGCAAAATAAATATTCCTAATGTTAAAGAGTATAGGATTTTAACAAAGGAGGGGTAATTAAAAAAATTAGTCAATGGTTTTCAAAAAGGATAGAGATTAAAGCTTCATGTTCTAACAGTCACATATGTATCATTCATGTCTGGACAGGAATCTGCCTGATTGTGAAACTTATTATACCCCCCGGTGCGGTACGCGAGCCACTACAGTCAGTTGGTAGCAATGTTAAATAATTGTAAAAATGACGCGCAAATAAAAGATTGCGTCATATCAATGTTCGAATTATTACAACATAATAAAAAGGTTATACTAATTTTAAAGAAAACCCAAAAGGGCACTCACGTAAACTGTAGGGCGACTCCGGCATTACTCCATGATGGCGGGCTCCGTTGAATCTTCTTCGGGCATGGGTGTTCGTTGAGTCTGGTCGAATCCAGATTCAATTTTGTCTTCTTTCTATTTGTAGGTAAAAGTACGATAAGGAAGACAGGTAGAGGTACGGTAATTGGTAGAAATGAGAGGAAACCTACATAACAAAAAAAAAAGACACGATAAGATACAAAGATAACTACATTCGTTGGCCTCTCGATCACCAGCCTCGACACGTCTGCCGGAAATCACCACCACCCTTTCTTGGCACATCGCGTCAGCGCAATCTCGCGCAAACGCACTGTCTAAAGTGACGGAAATACGCGCACGTCTTTTTAAATCCTTTGCGCGAAATTCTTACAAATTAAAACTTGGATTGAAAATGTTTAGTGCTGATTTCGGCACGTAACAAACTTATCTGCTCATTGAGGTTCAGCAAGTGCCACAGTCTGTTAGAGTGCAGAAAGTTTTCTAATGTGTTGTGTCTTTTGTTAATTCAAGTTTATTTTATTAATTACAAGTGTTTATTAATTATTTCTTCATTTTACTTTTACTGTGAGTATTTGTTATTATTGCTTACCTTAAAATGGATGATCTGTATTCTGTTGGACAATTAATTAATGAACATTGCCATAAAACAAGTTATGGTTTAGTGCCTAAAAAATTAAAACATATCAATGAGTTTGATGATGTTGAACAAAAACTTTTAAAATTACGAGCGAGTAACGATATTATTTTAATTTGTGAGTACCACGAAAAAAAATCTTCTAAAATATGATCACCTTTTTGGGAAATCCTGTTTGGATCCGTTCAAAGTTCACAAGAAACGAATTACTTCTGATTTGAGAGAGATTAAATTAGAACGTTGTTTTTATCGAAAGCTCATGAATATATTGATAAATTAGTCTCGGGACAGTTCCTTTGTCGAAACTGTTATGAAAAACTATTTGTTTTAGACACACAATCTAAAGTTTCCAGTGATACTGATTGTTTGGATAATTATGTTCCTTTTGAAGTAACCCAGGAGAAAGTAGATTCAGCTTGTTCTTTGTTAGGACTATCTCCAGCGTGCAAAATAAAAAAGCTAACTTACGAGAAGAGGCAATCAGTCATTGAGAATAAAGTTCATAAAGCTAGTGAAACACTAAGAAAGAATTTGGAATTGTGTTTTGATCATACTGAAAATAACACTGTTCCTGTACAACAAGATGTGTTAGACTCAGAATATTCTGATTTGATTGAAAAATTGAAGGAAAAGTGTTTAATAGCTTCTAACGAGGAAAAAGTTAAAATCATTAGCTTGCTTCCTAGTTCATGGCCAACAGAAAAGATTACGCGATAATTCCAAGTGTCAGAGCGTTTGATTAGACTTACACGAAATCTGATGAAAGAACAAGGCATTTTGCCTTCATTACGGAAAAAGAAAGGAACCCCCATTGCTGAAGAAACTGTGGAGAAAGTAAAAATGTTTTTTGAAAATGAGAATAGTAGAATGAATTCCGGTAAAAAAGAGTGTACCAAAGTGATAGTTAATGGAAAAAAAGTAGTACAACAAAAACGTTTAGTTGTTTGCAATCTCAATGAATTATATGTGGCGTTTAAAAAATCACATCCAGAATGTCAAATAGGCAGATCCAAGTTTTGTGAACTGCGTCCAAAGTGGTGTATTTTGGCAGGAACTTCACGTACCCACTCTGTGTGCATGTGTGTATACCATCAAAATGTGAAATTAATGATCAATTGTGTAAAGCTGAATGTTGGCTATAAGGAATTGATTGATTTATTAGTTTGTGACGTAAACGATTATGATTGTATGATGGGTTTGTGTGAAAGTTGCCCTGGAAAGGAAAGTGTATTAGAACTATTTAGGGATTCGGAAGAGGATCTTCCAGATCATATTGCGTTTAAGCAGTGGGTCACGACTGATAGATCAGAGATGGTCACTATTATTAAATCTCAAGAAGAATATTTTGAATCGCTAGTTGAAAAGTTAGAAAATCTGAAGAGTCACCATTACATTTCTAAAATTCAAGGACAGTTTTTGAAGAATAAGAAAGAAAACCTAGTTGAATCAGAATGTATAGTTTTAGCAGACTTTGCAGAAAATTTCACCTACATTATCCAGGATGATACAAAGTTACCATTGGATAAATGAGCAAGCAACAGTGCATCCATTTGTTATATATTTTAAGAACGAAGATGGTAAGGTGAAAAGTCATTCGATTTGTGTTTTAAGTGACTATTTGGAGCACAATACGGCTGTCATACATGCCTTTCAAACGAAAGTAATCCACTATATTAAGGACAAACTGCCTAAAGTAGAAAAGTTGTTTTACTTTTCAGACGGCAGTGGAAGCCAGTATAAAAATAGGTATAATTTCTCAAACATTTCCAATCACAAGAAAGATTTTGGTCTGGGGGCTGAGTGGCATTTCTTTGCCTCTTGCCACAGAAAAAACGGCTGTGGTTGAGAGGGGGGACAACAAAACGAGAAGTGACGAAAGCTAGTTTACAAAGGACCAGATGTTTCCCTTTTGCAAGGAACATATTACAGACATAACTTATTTCCTTGTTAAAGAGGAGGATATCATTATACACAAGGAAAAACTTAGACCAAGATTTGAAAATACATTGCGGGTCAAAGGAACGAGAAAATTCCATAGATACCATGCTGTTGGAGAAAACACAATTAGGTGCTATAAACCTCAGAAACTGACAAATTTGGCAGTATTTATACGAGGATCACTGCATCGCTAAAATCATACCTTTAAGTCTCGAAGTTAATAACACTATTGCCTGTATATATGATGGACAGTGGTGGTTAGCTCAGACGGAGCAAATCAGCCTAGAACATAATGATGTCTATGTTCACTTTTATCACCCTGCAGGACCACACACATCTTTCAAGAAGTGTGCAAGTGATCGAGTTTGGATACCAATTTCAAACATTTTAAGAAAATTGACGGTGCTAGAACTAACAACACTATCTTTCAAAATAAATAATTATGCTCCTAAATGGGCATTTATTGTAAAGAAAATAATTAAAAACATTATATATGTGAACTTCAGTCATTCAATTTTTGTTTATAATAAATACACGTTCTTTCTTTAAATGAGAGTTTTTGTTAAACTTTAAAAATTCATTACTTGTTTCAGGATCAAATACCAAGATTGAAACTTTTACAGTAGTTTATTATCAGAAAGGTGCATCTTGTGTAAAAAATTCAGATTTTTATATTTTCCCCCCACCAGAGTTAATGTCTCGAAATTTCAAAAAATTTCAAAATTACGTTTTTTGAAAAACTATAGAAAATCGAGGAAGACATATTTTAACCCTCTTTGTCTAAAATTAGTATCCTATTATATCTTATATACAAATATTAGCTTGGGTATTTTATTCTTTCATTGAAATTTTCAGCCTTAAAAAGTCAAATTTGTTAAAATTTGATCATGAACTATGGTTGTATTTTTGATCTATTTATGTTAGATTAACAGTTTAAACTGTAAGGGTCTAAATTGTAAAATGGACTTTTCTAAAAAAAATAGTACAAATCCCATTACTGTAGCATTAATCGGTCTGGAGATATTTAATTTATCGCTAATGACTGTAACGGTCAAAATTAGCCTGCATGACCAAACAAAAATGGCCGTATCTCCAAAACGGGATGAGATAAAAAAAATTTCAAACCTGTTTTGAAGTGCTGACTTATGTAACAAAACATATAAAAAGATTAAAAATATTAAAGTTGGTCAAGCAACCATCACCGGATCACTTCATATGGATTGACTCTCTTGTGTTATTAGTCTTCCTAGGTAGCAGGCATCTTAACCTCTCGTAAGTCATTGTTTCCTATTTGTATTCTGGTTTTTAACTTATTTCCCTCTCCTTTACATACTAGTACTTTAGTTTTATTTTCGTTAATTTTCATACCATATCTCTCTGTTAGTACTGTTTCAATTTCATTAAGAGCTGCTTCTAATTCTTCCTTGCTAGATGTTAATACTGCTATATCGTCTGCAAATCTAAGCATATTAATCTTTCGTCCTTGTATAATAATTACACATCTTTCTGCATTTGACAATATTTATCTCTTTGATATATAAGCAAAAATTAATGGGGATAGATCACACTTCTGTTTCACCCCTTTCCTAATATTTACTTATCTATTTTCTTGCTCTAATTCTATTACTGATGTTTGTCTTTTGTATAAACCATGTACTAATCCGGCTATCCCTATAACTCATTCCAATCTTTTTGAGCATTCAAACATTTTTCCCATTTTCCATCATCGAGTGCTTTTTCATCCTTTTCAATGTCTGATTTCTGTTCTAGTGCCTCTATTTCCTGTCCTGCATATCAATTCCCTATGCTGCCATCTATTCACATTCTATACAATTTCTATAATATATCTCCTGCCACGGACCTTTTATTTTTGCTATATGGCTTTTATCACTAAAACTAATTATAATTAGTTTGTACGCTTCGTACGTCTTTCCTATTTCCATATTAGTTTGTACCTCTTTACACTTTTTCTTAATTCATTGTGCTTTCCTGCATTTCTGAATAATTTTCCATTTTATAGCTTTGTATCTCGATTTTCTTGCTTCGTGTAGTCTGTTTTAGTATTTTCATCTTTCTTATATTAATCTTAAGATCCTTTATTACCCACAGTTTTTATTTTCTTTTTGTTGATATCCCAAAATATCTTCGGTAGCCGTGTTTAAGCTGAATTTAATGTTATTCCGTTCTGCTTCTACTTCTTTAGTATCAGAAATTTCTATGGGGTCTTTCAGCAATTCTTAACTTTTTCTCAAACTTCTTTAACTGGAAGCACTAACTGTGATAGCATATACTGTTACTAACAGAATGTTCGCAGCTTAAGGAACAAGGTAGATCAAATAGGGCCATTTGTAGCGGATAGTGAATATGATTTAATTGCCTTTACGGAAACTTGGCTAACTGGAGATGAAGCTAATTCAGAATATTTCCCGTCGCAAACCTATACAGTTTATAGATGTGACAGAAATTCCGATAGGACTAATTTGATGCGTGGAGGAGGAGTATTAATTGCTATTAAAAATCATATTATGGTGGAAACACTGAATTTATCCGACTTGTTAAATAATCTCATTTTTATTGATCTTGTAGGCTGCAAATGTACCATGAACACTATAGTTTTCTATGTATTTGTAGTCTACATACCACATACTCCCACTGTTACTTGTTTACAGTTACTAGTGGACTATTTTATTCAATTCCATTTATGTACCAAAAAGCTATTAATACTTGGAGATTTTAACATACCTAAGTTTACCGATTCAAAAACTGATGAATTAAATCATATCTTAAGCAATTTTGAAAATATACTTAATGTAGTACAGCAAAACCACATACGTAACAACAAAGGTAGATTACTTGATCTAGTATTTACCAACTTTGATTGTGCCCTTGAGAGAGATATTTGGCCACTAATTGATGCTTATCACCCTGCATTGAAAATTACATTTGATTTTAAAAAGAATCCCAAAAGAAACTTCTCCACTAACTCACATAATAAAGCATATAACTTTTATAAAGCCGATTACTGTTCACTATACAAAGAATTATCTGTAGCAGACTGATGCCCGTTAGAACAATGTAATAATGTAGATGAAGCATGCTGCACTTTTTATAAATTACTTTACTCTCTGTTGGATAGATATGTACCTGTGTATACATCCAGGAACAGGTCAAAAACATATCCTAAATGGTTTTCTCGTGAGCTTATTAATATCATCAAGCAGAAAAATAAATCTCACAAGAAATATATTTCAACGCATTCACAGGTTCACTACATTACATTCAAACGGCTCAGATCTCATTCAAAATCAAAAATCAAGGAGGATTATATCAGCTACTTAACTCATGCAGAAAACTCTATTAATGAAATTCTAAAAGCTTTTGGTCATTTATAAGAGGCAGAAAAGGCTTTAGCAAAATACCAGGTATGCTCAATGTTGGAAATATCATTTATGACACACCTCAGCAGATTGTAAATGGATTCAAAGACTATTTTTGCTCTGTCTACCATAAGCCGGAAGATATCAGAGGTATACAATGCAATGAAGAAGCTGGCTCATTGGGTATGAACATGCCGCACATTAATCTGGACAGTGTCACTGAAGATGGTGTCATAGCTGCTATTCGTAAATTAAAAAATAAGCACACAGCCGGTATGGACCAGGTGCCGAGCTTTTTAATTAAAGATTGTGCAGTGGTTTTAGCTCAACCGCTACTATTTATAATTAATTTAGGTCTAAAGACTAGTACTTCCCTGGTGTATGGAAAATAGCATGAGTTAATCCTGTGTACAAAGCTGGTAATGCTTCCTGTATAATTAATTATCGCCCAATAGCCATTTTATCAAACTTTGCAAAAGTATTTGAATTGGTATTATTACAACATATCTATAGTCATATCAAAACTTATATTTCACCTAGTCAGCATGGTTTTATTGAAAGGCGATCTACCTTTACCAATTTGTGTTGTTTTACCCAATTCACCGCAGAAGCCTTGGATGATCATGGTCAAGTGGATGTGGTCTATACAGATTTCCCCAAGGCTTTTGACAGGATCATTCATTGTATATTACTGGAGAAGTTAAGAAGCTTCGATTTTAGTAATAAGTATATAGCTCTGTTAAAATCTTATCTTGAAAACAGACCACAGCAAGTTGTACACAATGGTTTTAAGTCTGATGTATTTATTGCTAGGTCTGGTGTTCCTCAGGGGTCGAACCTAGGACCTTTGCTATTTCTACTATTCATCAATGACATATGTGTCAATCTGAAATCAAAGGTATTAATGTTTGCAGATGATGTAAAATTTTTCCAGGAAATCAAGTTGATCCAGGACTGTAGAAACGTGCAATTAGACTTAGATATGTTACTGAACTGGCGTAGGAACTATAAGCTTACACTGAACATTAGTAAATGTAAGGTTGTCACGTTTACGCGCAAAGTAAACCTGATTGTCTTTGAGTACAGGATTGATTCAATTAATTTGATTCGGTGTTCTGAAACCAAAGATTTGGGTGTGATGTTTGATCATCAGTTGTCATTTGTTGCTCACATTAAGCTAATTGTTACGGCTGCTTACAAAATGTTGGGGTTTATTTTGCACAACTGTAACCATTTTTCAAACCGCTCTGCTCTGATAACTTTATATTTATCTTTTATATGTTCAAAACTTGAATATTGCAGTGTCATTTGGAACCCCATTTACCATAATCACAAGATCTTAATAGAATGAGTTCAAAGTAAATTTTTAAAATATTTATGGTACAAAATGCATGGTAGCTATCCGATCAGAGGTTTCGACCATGAAACACTGTTAAGCACCTTTCATCTAAAAACTTGTGAATCCAGAAAGATTGCTTTAAGTATCACCATTCTCTACAAGATCATGCATGACAATATAGACTGTCCGTATATAATGGATAAACTAAATTTTTTGGTTCCTAGACATAATAGTAGAATTAATAGAAATAATAGAGTGTTCTATCTCTCAGCCTGTAAAACCAATATGTTGTTAAAATCTCCCGTATATTACATGTGTAGTAATTTTAATCAAATATGTGGCAATGTTGATAGCCTGGAAAAAATTCTTGAAGAGCTTTCTGCTAAATGATGTTTACTCTCTTAAACTGTTTTTAACAGTTACATTTTAACTTTAATTTTAATTCTAATAATTATTCTGTTTTAATAATTATAAGTTGTACATAATTATGGTTTGTTGGATGTCCTGTAATGTGGCTAAGGCTGTTGGACAATAAACATTATTATTATTATTATCTTTTGTGGGTATCTTTATCTTATAATTTCTCAAAATCAAAGTGCCTTTTTCCATTCCTTTTTGAATTTTTTTAATTTAAACACGGCTTTTATAATTATTATGTTGTGGTCAGTATCAATATCTGCTTCTGGGTAGCTTCTACAATCTTTTACTTGTTTCCTAAACCATTGTCTAACAAGAATGTAATCCATTTGACATTCCCTGTCTTCTGATATCTCCCACATGCATCGTCATCTAGCACGATGTTGAAATTATGTTTGTGATGGTTAAATTGTTGTCGCAAGATTCTACCTTTCCCCTGTTGTTTCTCATGCATGAACCAAATAAACCTACTACTGCTCCTTCCCTACCCTCACCTACCACTGTATTAAAATCTCCCGTAATTATTAAATTTTCGTGTACTTTGATATCTTTGCAGATGGCTTCTATCTCTTCCTTACTGCAGCTACAGGTGGGCTTGTATACCTGTATATTATCGGTTTAGATGCTAATCTAACCATGAATACTCATTTGTTCTTTTTTTGGAAGTAGTTTTTTACGCGGTGTTCTATCTTTTTCCGCATAACTATCACCACAACCGAATTTCCTTCTGATTCTATATGAATTACCCGTAAGTCTCCGCTCCAAAAATTCCCGGTTTCTGGCCACTCAACTTCGCTAATCCTTATATCTAATGCTAGCCTAATACTACTAAAAAATGTAAACCACCCACGTCCAAATATAAACTACAGCAGCATTTAGACACTGGTTATAAGTCTAGTGACTCTAAAATTCTGAAATATTTCGTTCGCATAGAAACACATGGTCATAAAATTCCAATACGAACATGATCAACTTCTTAGCAGTAACAATTAGTTTAAAGAACTACGTTACACCAGATATCCAGTTTCACATTATACTAAAATTTTTCAAACTAATAATTGCTCAAGTTTCCATCTAAAATGAATACTCTCAATCATACTATAGAACGCACTGTTTAGGACTGTCCATTGCGATCAGTTAATAAAATTTTGTGAAAAATATTATTCATGTTTTCTCTAAGAATATGGTTAGACTATTCTATTTGAAAATATTCGGTTCCCATTCATTAATAAAACAACTCAACTGCCGATTATAAGCAAAACCATACACTTGATCTGTATGAATGTGTTATTCCCACAACACACAAATACCTAGTTGAATATTGAATGATTTATGATTTATCACTTACTTTATTAAATAAAGCCCTGCATGCTTTATCCACAGCAGTACTTGAATCCCATTGTGGAGTTGCAAAATTAAATGCCATACTTTTTCTATTGTAATACTTGCTTTGAAACTATATGGTCTACTACATCCGTAATGAAATTATTTAAAAATTCCAAAACAGAAATAACATAAATGTTTAACTAAAAGCCTTTTATTATGTCAATATATTTGTAAACCAAAACTTTAAACTTTTACTGATCACAGGTTATACATTAAATGCACAATTAGTCCTCATACTTTAGTTTAATAAACATAACCTCTGGAAGTCTTGATTATTGTGGCTATTATTTCGTGCTCGGTATAACATGCGTATGGCTATTTAATTAAGGATATTAACACATTAAAATCATTCATTTAAAATATGCTCACTAGTACAAATTCCCACATAATAACATTTATTTTGTCAGTATAAAATCATTTTACAAGTTACTTTTTAAAAAGTAACCAACCACATTCCAAAAACAATTACCAAATGCTTGCAAAATCTATATTGTACCAATAGCTTTATTGTAGTTATGAGGAATTGCTATTTTGATAGTGGCAACGGCGCCAATATATGTCATCACAAATATTGAAGACGAAAGTCCGTTTAGAAAATCCAAGAGCTATAGTCCATTCGCTTTAACTTTAAGATGACGTTACAACTGAATGAAATGCTACATCGCCAATGTTAGTTTATATTATAGTATATTTAATGAGAGATATAAGAATATTCCCATTGGCAGGAAGAATTGGTGGCAACACCGTACAGAACTGTCAACCTTTATTATGTTAAATGACAGTATTCTTCATGCGCAATACTAGGTATTTATTTGTATATAGTTGCCAACACTTTATTACTATATTTGACGTCATTCTAAAGTTATTTTGAATGGACAATATATATAAAAATTTAATACACGTAACAACTACAAATATAGGTTATATTTGTAACGTAGCGTAAAAAGTAACTGTAATAGCTGCATCGTGATCCTTCAAGAATTTACTTTAATAACTCCACAACACGAGTTTGACACACGGGAGTCGTTAATTGCCATTACAGTAAATAGCCATTTGAAAAATCTGCCTGTCACATTCTCCTAATCTTTAATAGCCATTACTTATCGCGATGGTGTTTTGAATGATCCATGGGAGAAATCGTTGAAAATCGACAAATTTAAAATTACCGCGCCCAATGTATCTTCCACAAAATGGTTGTATTTGTATTAGCTGTTTGGTTTGTAATGTTTATGTTTTTCTAAATCATCATCATTTTGTTTTCGACCTTGCTTAAGATCGGTTTGACGCAGCTCTAACTTTTTTTCTATTCTGTGCTAATCTAAAAAGTTCTACATAACCTTCACAACCTAAATTTCTAATAATTTGACTAACATAGTTTGGTCTAGTTCTTCCTATACTCTTCTATCTTTTACTATCTACCAATTTTTCTAAATACATAACCTATAATAAATTTGCTAAAAGTTTTGAAATTATATACTAAATTCTTATTGTTGATACAAATTTATTATATGACTAAGCAATGAATTGTAGAAAATAAAATAGTAAAACGCAAATGTTTTATTCGATAGGTGTTCCGAATTTTCGAATTAATCAAACAGCTTTTAATAAACTTGTGGAAAACTTAATTATTTGAAAGTCTAAGATATAAATATGAGACTTGCCATTTCTGTACAAAAAAGATATTGCAATTGGCATTTATACCGTTTGTAGTTCTACGGAATTCAGAGCGATTGCTAATCTTTTTGGTGTTATAAGAACAAGTGTATGTGAAATTGTAAGACATGTCTGTGAAACAGTTTGTTACTCTTTAGAAAAACAGTATTTAACCACTTATCCGATCACACAGTAGAAATTTGAAGAAATTCTTGCCGGCTTTGAACATATTGGAATATTAATAATCAAACTCTTTAATCTTTCCCTGGTGCATGTTCACAAATCTTATTATGTATGTGATTTACATTTTGAAGATGACTTTAAAGTTTCTGGCACATAGAGAGGCTAACAAAAGACTGCTGTACCAACCTTTCATTTCAATAATTGTAAGTAGCGGATTATGCAAATTTTAAAAAATAATCTGTGTTTAGGTAATTTGATTCAAGCAACTATCGTTCATAGACAAACATGGAACACTGTAGCGGAAGAATTCATACAATTCTTATACCTATACTTAAACCTGTACTATATCTAAATTATTAAAAAGAAAAATAAATGTTGAATCAATTGCTTGTTTGTATGTTTATTGAATTTACTGTTGCTCCAAATCAGCTATCAAAAAATTCTATTTTCTCGTCTTCACCAAATAGTTACAGGGCATTCACTGCTGTAATACACCTTTTCCCATTCCATTTTTTTTATTTATGGGTGTTTTGTAACCCATTTATTTAGTTGCTTACCCGCTAAAATTAAATTGTATTTGACCTCCAAATAAAAGCTATATCTAACCTATGATAAAAGCTCTACTCAAAACCAAGGCGATACCAACCTACCTTATTTAATATATTGTGACTAAGCAGCTGAAACATAGTGCAGACATTTACGCTACCGGTCATTTAATTATATTTACTGCGTAAGTGCAAATCCTTTCGTGTGCCAACATTATTTATATTTTGTCAATTTATTTTATGGCCATATACGATAGCTGTATGTCGAAGGTGCTATGGTATTAATAATTACTCTTTAATATATAGTCAAGTTTCAAACTCACTCTCAGGACCATTAAATGAGTGAACCTATAATTTGTTATTTTATTAATATAAATATTGTGAATACACTTTTTGCACTGCAGAATCTAAACTGTTTAAGTAAATTTTTATAGTAAGATCTTTTTTTTATGTATTTAATTGTAGTTAAACAATATAGTCTTAAAATATAAAGTTTTAATACATAGCTCATTACTAGAACAAGGATATTAACATACGTGTCTGTAACTGTTTCGATTTCATTTTGTATATGTTCTAGGACAATTAAAATGACATTTTTCTTTAAACGGAATCGTTCAACAAATTCCCTTTTATTAAAGGATTTGAAACAATTCTTTTATTCTCTTACAGTATATGGTTTTGTTTGTCTTGCATGTATAATAAGAAATCTTCATCTGCATCACTATTTGATCAAAAACGTTCATCTCAATTAGTAAAATTCAGCAAATAATAGAAATTGTTTAAATTTTAAGGTATGTAACTTTATATATACGTGAATAATAATCAGTTAATAATCTAACTAACGCTTTTAACTCTCGGTCAATGTACTGCAACTTTAACTTATAGCTAAACTTTAACCGAAGGTTAATAAACACTTAACTAATAGTTAAATAGTAACCGACAGTTAATTTAACTGTAGCTGAGCATTGATAAGCCGGCTTTAAGTGTAAAAGTTCATTGATTGATAATTACGAGGGTGTTTACTACAGTATTCCTCACAATAAAATGGCAAACTGAAGATACTAAATCAGTAAAAAACTTGAAAGAACTTCGATATTTACAGTTGGCTAACGCCTCAATATAAATCTTGTTGACGATTAGTGCGAGCAAGACGGCTATATGAGAAATTTACAAGGGTTATTGAAAACTTAATAGCGGAAGAGGTAATAATTAAAAATTTCATCATTCCTCTAATATCTCGCCGAATGAGGATTTTTTTTAATGGTCACGTAACATCAAATTATGAACTCGGATAAAAACGCGTTGACAAATTCAATAAACTTGTATTAAAATTGCGAATTCCTTAAATGGTTTAACACATAAAATATGAACAAGCACTCGAAGTGAATTTTAAAACAAATCGAGTTACTGTCTTGCGCTAGTTTGTTATCATTTCAAACATCTATCTATGAGAAAAGTTTGAAGCAGTTTTTGTTTTATAAACATTTAATTTCTTCAATTATAGTTGTTAGGATATAATCAAAACCAAACAAGGTTGTTTATGACTCATTGTTTGTAATCGTATGCTGAAATACCATAAAAACGTATGTCCAGCAAGCTCCAGAATGTATTGCGACGTTGGAATACAACGTTCTAACAATATTGATAGTTGTAAGTTAGGTTAGCTTTATGTCGCATTTCGACTTATAAACAAACATAGGTTAATATAAACAAATGTTTATTAAAAATTTACTTTAGAATTTGAACAGTTTTATAAATAATTTGATGAGTTACAAATGTTATATTAGCCTAAGTAAATAGATATTCAAGATCGGATATTTCCAAACAAGTCTTCATTACATCAAAAGTAAATTATTGAATATCTTAATAAAAGATATTTAAAAATATTTTTATAACTTAGAACAAGATAACGATTCTTCTAAATCTTTTAATTAACGACCTACAATTATATTGATGCCGACGTCATACTGCACTCAACATTGTTAATGAAATACTGTCCAAAAATTATGTAAAATTTTAGTACCTTCTGCAAGTGACACCAATTTTGTTACTGGAGAAAATATTTGAGTGCATCATTAAGGTAGACCAAGATCAGACTTTTGCATGCAGATAGTGATAGATGCAGACTTTGCAAATTTTAGGGAAATATGGGGATTAGTTCAGAATAGGAAACAACAATGAGGGTACGCGTCTAACCACTTCCAGGACTGAAGACCTAATGATGATGATGCATCATTAATACAACGTCAAACGAAAACCTGTACAAAACTTTTAAGCTTACAAATTTTATGTCAAATGTCGATCGAAATAATTAATCATATTAGAATTGTAGATGTGGGATATAGTAATATGTTAGATTCGACTATATTGCGAAGACGTTATTGGAGAAACAAGTGAAGTTGTTGTGCAGTGCTGGAAAGTTAATAAATTTAATTACTTCTTTCTAAGTGAGATAATAAGAGCAAAGTGTTCTGTTAGTTTTCTATGCAATGCGAACGCTTATTTTCTAGAGCTGGAAATATATTAAGCAAATGTTGCACAAGCTTATCTGCGCTGAGTTCAGCAATTGTTATATCTGGTTGTATTAAAAGGATATTAATTAAAAATCAGCATTTGAATACCTTTTTTTCTATAATTATATTATTTAATGTTTGAAATAGTACTTCTACTATACATGGTGGCATTAGTTATATGTCATGTAATTTAGGAGGTGATAGAGATTGATTAGTTAAACAAAAAACCTAAAAGGTGTTTTACTCTTGAATCGCCTTTTAAATGTCCGAACTAGGTCAACTTAAGTATAAGTTTTAGGACTGTTGTTTTGTCATATGTTTTATAAGAAACCAACTTACGTATGCAAGTGCTAGCCTGAATCACATACCGCACGTAAAATGATTTCTCAATAAGTGTTCGAAATTTTTACGGTGTTTGCAAGTTCGTGGTTGGTATACTTCTCGGGTTTTGTATTTTCAAAAAACAAGTCATTAAGCTACTAACGCGACAGAAACTCCAATTACAATTAAGTTCCAACACTGTGTTTAATATCTATATTCTCCGTATTTGGTAAAAGCGGAGCTTACTTAAGCCTGCTTAAATTATTAAGCCAAGCTTTAGATATGTTATTATGTACCGTTAGAAGTAGATAAAAGGTTTAACTATAGCGTTAATTAAATCTGGCAACATTGCAATATTTATAAATTGTAACACCTTTGTATGTCTGTCATACTTCGCTAACCTATTTCTGTAATATTATTCCAAAAGTTTTCTAGAGTAAATTTGATGTGCACTACCTACATAAAGCAATAGTGCCGTGAGAAACTGATTTATTGGAGATACACTATTATTTCTAAAAAGTTTAAAATTCTAACTATTGAAATTAAATATACATAGCTAAACTATACAACTCGTTCTTAAACATCATTGTCAAACTACAAACGTTTCCATAACATTTCTAATATTGATATCACCTTGGCTTAGTAAGTAGAAACCTGAGAAAAAACTTAAATTGTCCATGTTTTCAATATAATTAGGCCTGATGTAAAGACCACGTGGAAATCCTAACTCAATTTTGTCTAATACGTCCGCATAAGCTTGTAAAAATATTTCATCTACCACATCCAATTACAAAAAAGATAAATATAAACACTAAAACACGTTGAACTTGTAAAAACCGTGCAAGATGTGGGGTTATAGTCAACAATAAACCGAGCTTAGTTATTTAAGCCGCCAAAGTCAAAGGCTTAACTTTAAGCGAGTTTAAAGCTTCTTGCCAGTTCAGTGCATATAAAATAAATGTGTTAAGCCCGCTTAAATCTTAAGCCAAGCTTAAATACATGTGGAAAATATGGCCATAAGTGTATTACCTAAGCGCGAAGGTGAAACACACAACACTAACAGACACTTACAACATCTAATCCCGGTTACGAGCTATGTAATGAAAAAGTACATTCAGCTTAAAGTAGGATATCGTATACTGCATAAACGCTGAATTGTAATCAACGCCAAACTACGTCGAAACCCAATACAGTCGACCACATCAGCATAATGGAATTTTATTTTTCTTCCGATTATTATTTAAACATCCGAATTTTAGAGAAAAATTTTAATTTATATCAGCAGTATCAGCTAAAGTACATTGAGTTATTTCGTTTAGCAGCAAAAATGCGCACAATTTCAATAATATAAGTTTGCTGAAGATCACAACTTAATCGGTCGACTTTAAAGCATGATGTAATTATATATTTTATTTGTGACCTAGTTAACATTGCAGTGGTTTTAAAACAATTTTGAAACCTTTTTGTGTGTCCATTTGTAGATAAACTGTTTGCTTTAGACACCAGGTTTATTAATAATTTTTGTTTGTTTTATCGGTCTCTACACCCCTTTAAATTAATGACATAAAACTAATGCCTCCCTGTTTACATATGATGTATTTCAACAATAGGTCGAAATATCTTGCATTTGCATGTGACTGAACTACTGAAACATAGAAACATTAGACATTAAATCAACATTTTGAAATAATTATTACTTATGTTCTACAATACAATATAACAAATATCTACATAAATAATTGCCAGAAGGAAGTTTTGTAATTCTAATATTTTAAAGTTTAGATTCACTTATTCCTGTCATAACTACAGTCAGTGTCACTGTCACTACTACTGCTTTCATTGATACCATTTATAACTAATGGTTGAACAACGTCAAATTGTTTTTCAATATCCCACTATTCCTCCATACATTTGTGAGCATGGTGTATACATTTTTGCCAATATGCAGCGTCTATTTGTTGAAGTGATTTAAACCATATCATTCTTGTGTTATGATCATTATTTTGTTCGTTAAATCGTTTCATATTTTTATTGTAGACATTTTTGGTTTTAGCCCATATTAACTCAATTGAATTCAATTGACAATGGTATGGAGGTGATCGTAAAACTGTATGACCGTGCTTCGCTACAATTTCATCTAGTTCATAAACTTTAGCTGTTGATTGGTTATTATATACTCGCCGTATATTTTGGCGCCTCTCGTCAAATTCTCATGTAACCGAGTTTTTTTTCATTAATTTTTCTTTTGTAAATTAGTACTGGAGTTTTCTACAAATTTTCTTCCGTGGGGTATTGAAAAACATGCCTTTCAGAGTTAAATTTAATAAAAGTTATCGAAGTCTCGCTATAACCGGTTCGTTTAGTACCCTTTTGGTATTTAAGCGCTTACTTCGATATTTATTTAATATTCCCTAAAAACAAGGCGTTTTAATGTCATTTTATTTGCTTTAGTTGTTTTGGAAATGTGTTAAAGCTTGATTTAAGAGCCTTTTTATGTTTTGTAAAACGAAAATACAAAAAGACATGCTGGGGTCGAAATGTAGCTGTAAGTCCCTATTGTGTAACTTAACAATTGAACCTTTTAGTTTGCATTTGTATTATTTTAAAAAACTCGTTTCATGTTTTACACACATGCAATGTCTGTAAGTTCATTGTCGGTAATTTTATGTTTCTCTCTCACCCCCCATATATTGTTTAGTTTCTTTCTAGCTTAGAAAAGCGAACTCAGGATAATATTTTTCTATTCTTATGTATCTATAGCCAATGTATCTTTTTGCAATGTTTAGGTTCGTATACATAATCTATAGAAAAATCCCCATTGTCCCTGACCTAAATTAATTGAAGGTTATGTTTTCGTGACCCATTGCGTAAAGTATGGAGACTCTTGAATTACACACTTTTTAACCAGGTATTGTTTATTTGGCTTACATAATATTTTTCTAATAAATTATGATTTAAACAGTTTAAACTGGTAGATGCCATGGTGGCAGTACTAAAACGTTATTTAAGAAAATGAAACATATTTATAAAAACTTCCAGTAATTTTTTTTAAAGCGTTATTCCAAGGAGATGGCATGTCGTTTTCTATACGGCAACAAAAGTTGCTTATTATATCAAGAAATTTTAACATTTTACAAATCCATATTAAAATTTTCGACACAATACAATGTTAAAGAAAGTGTTAGGTGGACACCTGTTGATGCTTTGTATGATAAAATTGATAAAGGAGAATTATTACCAGATCCCCAACAGGTACAAATATGTGAAGCTTTACAACGTGTTTATGATGAAATTCAAGAGTATTCCCCACGCCAAGGTGGTGTCTTTTATGAATTTTTAATGGGCAAGCCAAAAGTTCCAAAAGGCCTTTATATTCATGGATCAGTAGGTGGAGGTAAAACTATGTTAATGGATATTTTCTATAATTGTTGTAAGATTGATCTCAAAAGTAGGATTCATTTTAATGCTTTTATGATTGACGTTCATCAAAAAATACATGAAACTAAGGCGCTAGTGACCAATACTAGTCATTCCGATAAACCAAAACCATTTGATCCAATCCCCATTGTAGCAGATTGGATATGTAATAAAGCTTGGCTTATATGTTTTGATGAATTTCAAGTAACTGATATTGCAGATGCTATGATTTTGAAACGTTTATTTACTCAGTTGTTTGATATTGGTGTAGTAGTAGTGGCCACAAGTAATAGAGCACCAGACGACTTGTATAAAAATGGATTACAACGTTCAAACTTTGTTCCATTTATAAAGGTTTTAAAACATCACTGTGAAATTGTTAATTTAGATTCAGGAATTGATTACAGACAAAAAGGAACGCTTGGACAGAGTCGTTATTTTATAAAATCACGATATAAAGAAGATCCTATAAATAAAGTTTTCAAATATCTATGTTCTAAGGAAAATGATACTGTTAGACAAAAGAATTTTATAGTTTTAGGGCGTAATGTCATGTTTAAAAAGGCTTGTGGTGGTGTTTTAGATACCACATTTGAGGAATTATGTGACCGTCCATTGGGAGCTAATGATTATATTCATCTGTCCCAATTTTTTCACACTATTATAATTCGTGATCTGCCTCAACTTAATTTAAGACTTGCATCACAAGCAAGACGTTTTATTGTTCTTATAGATTCTTTGTATAACTACAAAACTCGTGTTGTGATATCTGCTGATGTTCCTCTGAAGCAATTATTTTCTGCAGACAAATATGATGAAGATGATGAGAATCGAATTTTAATGGATGATCTGAATATTGATAAGGGAGAAGCAAATGCCACTGCTAGTATATTTACAGGAGATGAAGAAATCTTTGCCTTTGATCGAACGTTGTCACGGTTAGCAGAAATGCAAACCTTAGAATATTGGGATAAATATGAAGTAAAGTAAATTTTCTTTATTTTGATTAAGTATTACTATGTGATTTGGTTTTAACTTATATTTTGAAGTTTGAAGATACAACCGATTTATCTATAGAAATTTTACAGTGCATGGTAACACATTTGGATAAATGATTTAATAATTTTAACTAAATCACTAACTTATTTTAATCTTGCATGTATAAAATTAACTTCACTTGATTGATTCCCAGACATCATAATAACATTCGCTCTTTTAGGCGAGAGTTCTATGTGTAATATATCATGCATGTTAAAGAACCTAAACTTGATCGAAACAGATACAGTTTGGTAAAGTAATTACTCACATTTTGATGAAGATGATGAGTTATAGTAACTGAAGGAAGCATATAAAAGTAATCGAATTAATAATTCTGCCATTAGCGATGTTTATTCCGAAGGCATATCAAGTTCAGGTTTTTTATTCTTGATATTTAGCATATTATAATCTACTTAAAATATTAAGAGTAGGATGTACTCTACTTATGAATCTCTGATACTTAATTATTGATTTTAGTATATCTCGTATTCTTTTTAAAACAGTTTGATATTATAACCAATCTCAGTATTTCAAAAAACTTCGAGGCTGGAAAACTGCAGTTATGTGCATTACTGCAGCTAGTCAAATTATTACAATTAAGCACAAATTAATGAATTGAATGATTGAAAATTTTAAGGTTAGATAACATTCATATAGTAACATGCTAATATAGTTTGTGTGTGAAACTATTGTTTTAATTAAACAACAAAGCAAATAATAATAAGTTGGTTAAGTTTAACATGCTGTTATTGCATGTTATTGGTTATATAGGTGCAGATGGATCAAAATTTGAACAGGGGACAATTTGTTTATGTAGAACTTTAAAATATTAGTCTCGAAACTACATTGATACATAGCGCTTTTAAATCACACCTTTTAGAACATTTAAAAATGTATGTCTATTTTAGAGGTGTACACATGGAAAAAATTACTTTTTATGTAATGGAGGTCACATACTTTGAATATAAATAACAAAATGAATAATCTATGTAATATAGATGACACTTCGTTTCGTGCCGACTCGAATTAAACAATTTACCATTCAAATACGTAAAGTATAGTACATTAGTAGTCTAGTAAAGCAAGAAATGATCATGAACGATAAATTTCGAAGAAAATAATTGCAAAAGTTTGTATTGCTCTCCAGGTAGCATAGCGAGAACAAACTTGTGTGTAGCAGATTGATGTAATAAATAACATTGTGAGCACTTACTGCTACGCGGTCCAAGCGTAAACAGTGTCGAAGTTACAATTAGGAATGTTTTTATTAAGTATAAATACCCAAACCGGTACATGTGCGATTCAATTTAGGTTAGTTGTCTAAATGTTTTACCACTAAAACAAAATCATTGAAAGGGTACACGCCTCAATACTATTGTCGCACATTTTGGATGTTTAATAAACAAGATTTCTAAACCTATCAACTGCAGTGGGTCTGTACACGTGCCACCACATAAACATATCTACATACTCGTCAAGGAAGGGGCTTGTCATGACCCCCAGCCGTCTCAAAAATTGTTTAAGCGTTGACCAGTATCCTTCCACATGATTGGTACACACACTAGTTACTGGATCTCGAAAATAGCGTGTATGGTTTACAGTTTTGTGAGTGAATGGAGACACCCCGCTTTACAGAGCTAGATCGGTGTACCCTCGCCAACAATCCATCCAAATCTCCAATACTAGTACATGCTGTTTAATAACTTCTGTCGACACATTTGCCGAGCGGTTCGGTATAAAACGGATATATCTTTCTTAGTCGTTGTATCATAAATATCTATCATCCGCTTACTGGGCACCATCCGACCTCTATGGTATTTCCGTTTTATGAGTACATTCTCGTCAATTTGTACCACATTGTCTATGCCTCCCAGCTTAAACAAGTCTGCTTCCTGTAGTAACTGCCACAAGCATATATCACGCACGTAGCGTAGGAGCTTCACTATGGATGCTGGAACACTTCCTAGCGAACTGACTAAACAACCATTGCATACACCGCATGCCCAGTGCCACATTACATACTGTACATCTCGTATACTCTCGTATACTCGCATACTGCACCATGTGTTTACAATAAAAGTGACCCAACGCCACCTGGTACCGTTGTCGTAGTATGCTGAATCTGGGCGGCTCCGTTGCGTAATTAGTATGTGTGTGACTACTACGCCCAAGATCCCGGGTTCGAATCCTGACACGGTCCGCTTGAAAAATGTTTGGCGCGCATTTTTCACAAAAATACACTCTCATTCGGATGAGAGCTAAAATGGAGATCCCGTGTGTGAATGTTGTCCCTACCTCGCTTGGAACACCAAGGGTTCGGCAAAATTCCAAATTTTCCAGGTAAAAAAACCTCGCTTCCTGGCCAATGTAGTACCTTCGGGTGGAGCATTGGAAAAATCACATGTAAAGTATGCAGAATCTACGACATTGCCTGTTCGAACATCTATTAACATATAATGAAATAAATGACGACTTCACCATAAAATATACGTATATTCAAATATAAGTTCTATTTTGGTTTTTATATAAATTCATTAAATTTGTTCTTCATTGCACTATATCGGGTTAGATGTGTTGTGTTCAGCACGGCCATTAATTGGGAAGTCCCTCTCCTAAAGTCACACCTCCCACATAATACGCATGTGCGCTCGATAACAAATTATAGCACACACTTTTTACACAAATTTGAATTTGAAATATACGTATTGTAATTACGAGAATAATCTAATATTGTCACAACATCTATTTGTTCGTTTAATTAATGATACATGCTACTGGGTATTGTTGCTTTCCATGGTGATAATGTTCAACAATAACACCAAACTAAGTAATAACGGAAACAACAAAACAGTTACAATAATAACAGTACAGTAACAGTAACAATATCAAATCCCAGAGGTAATAATACTGGTAAATCAATTAACCAAAATGAAATGAAGGATTAACTTGATACATGTCAAACCAAATGTCAACGAACATTTGGATTGCATAGCAGTAGGTGCTCACAATGTTATTTAGTACATCAATTTGCTACACACAAGCTTGTTCTGACTACTTTACCTGGTAAGTAATAGTAACTTTAGCAATTATTTTCTTCGAAATTTATCGTCCGTCCGCTTACTTTTTTTGCTTTAATATACTACTCTGTACTAGACTTTACGTATTTGAATAGTAAATTGTTTAATTCGAGTCGTCAAATGTACGTTTTTGATTATTTTGTTTTAGTAGTAAAACATTTCGATAACTAACCTAAGTTGAAACATCAACACTATTTTCGCAAGTATATCCTTTTGATTTTTTTGTTTTAGTAGTAAAACATTTAGACAACTAACCTAAATTGAAACATCAAAATTATTGTTGCACATGTACAGGTTTGGGTATTTTTTATTTATTTATTTATTTATTTACTTAACGGGAAACCCCGTTTTTACCAACACTTACAAATATTTACAACAGCATGTTATAGTAAAAAACAAAAAGCATAAAAGCACATTCTAAAACATAAACAATTAATCTAAATGAACATTGATCTAATTTCTTGTAAACAACATTTTCCGCAAAGTACTACGGAAATTATTGATCGAAGGGCAGAACCAATCAAGTTGAGGAAACTTATCTGAATAAACTGCACATCGGTTAAGGTATGAATGGTAACCATAATTTGTGGTATGTATATAACGATGTACAAATGCGTGTTGGAGTACCTCTGGTGACTCTATTGGGAACGTTGAAGTGAACTTGATGTAGAATTTCAGGACAGCAAATCAGATAGTTTATAATTTTAAATAGAAAGCACAAGTCCAGAAAAAGATGTCTCTGTTGTATACTTAAGAGTTGGAGTTCATTTATCAAGTTGACAGTAGAGTAAGATGAACCGTACATGTTCCATTTGTAAGCAACATACCGTAGAAACTTCTTTTGGACTTTCTCTATTTTATTAATATGAGTTTTATAATAAGGTGACCAGATAACAGACCCATATTCCAAGATACTCTGAACTAAGGATAAATACAGTAATTTAATGGTATCATAGGAAAAGTTTCTAGAGTTTCTTTGTATAAAACCTAGCATCTGCAAGGCTTTGGTTTGAACATAGGCAATATGTGAAATATATGAGAGCTTGGGGTCAATTACAACCCCAAGATCTTTGATTTTTACAACACGTTGAAGAATGACATTTTCTATAAAGTAATCCATATGATCTGTATTAGTCGCACGGGAGTAAGTGATCACATAACATTTATTAGTATTAAGAAAAAGCCTATTTAATTCACACCATACAACCAGCGACTCAAGATCAGCTTGAATTAATAGGTGATCACTTGCGTCAAAAATGGATTTCTACAGCTTTAAATCATCAGCATATAACAGGAAGGAGCAGTATTTGAAGCAACTGACAATGTCATTAATAAAAAGAAGAAATAATAGGGGCCCAAGGTGCGAACCTTGCGGTACCCCCGAATGCACAGTAAATTTGAATGATACAAATTGTTTGTATTTAACTGCCTGAACTCTGCCATAAAGATATGATGAAAGCCAGTTGTAGATGTTTCCAGGCGGCTCCGTGGCGTAGTGGTATGTGTGTGACTACTACGCCCAAGGTCCTGGGTTCGAATCTCGACACGGTCCGCTTGAAAAATGTTAGGCGAGCATTTTTCACAAAAATACACCCTCGTTCGGATGAGAGGTAAAATGGAGGTCCCGTGTGTGGGTGTTGTCACGCACGTTAAAGATCTCTACCTTGCTTGGAACAGCAAGGGTTCGGCAAAATTCAAAATTTTCCAGGTAAAAAAAACTCGCTTCCTGGCCAATGTAGTACCTTCGGGTGGAGCATTGGAAAAAAAAACCACATGTAATGTAGATGTTTCCTCCAAAACCAATCTTGTCTACTTTCTGCATCAGAAGATTTAAGTTCACTTGATCAAAGGCTTTAGATAAGTCCGTGTAAATAGCCTCAACTTCTAGACCATTCTCCAAAGATTGTATAATTGAATTAGTAAATACCAGTAAATTTGTTGTGGTGGACTTGTGTTGCTGAAAACCATGCTGGTTACAACTTATTATTTCTTTACAATTCCAGTATAGAAATTTTGAAATCAAGAAATCTAACAGTTTTGGAATAGCAGATTGAATACATATACCTCTATAATTAGATACATCCTCTTTGTCTCCGGCTTTAAAAATAGGATTTATATAACTGAGTTTCCATTCTGAAGGAAATTTGCCAAGAGACAAAGAAAGGTTAAATAAATCTGTTAATGGTGAACAGAGGCCATAAATGCATTTCTTTAATAAGATGGAAGGAATACCATCTGGACCAGGTAACTTGCAATTTTTTATATTGCATATAGCTTTAAAAACGTCACTTTTACTAAATTGTAAATTCTGTAAATATAGTGATTGAGAGACAGTTGTGTCAGGTGGAACTATGTCTTCTAAATAATAAACTTGTGAAAAGTATTCAGCAAATAAGTTCACTATACTCAAACCATCAGTGCCTTTGGTATTATTAAATTTCATTTGTTCAGGAATTCGGTTTGCATTTTTCAGGTTGTTAATATGAGTCTAGAAGTTTCGAGGATTTGTTTGTATACTATGTTCTGTACATAGTATGTATTTCGAATAAAGCCGAGCACTGAGACGTTTGGCTAGGCTACGATAGAAGATGAACCTGTGGTAAGACTTCAACTTATTTGACAATTTATAATGCTTATGAGCAGCTTTTTTCATGTATATAAGATTAATAAGTTCCTTACTGAACCAACTAGGAAATGTAAAGGGTTTAATAAGCTTCTTAGGAACATAGGATTCCAAACCATGTTGAAGTAAATAGTAAAAATTCTTAGTAAAACATTCGTAATGGTAACCTCAACACTGTTTATGCTTGGATCGTGTAGCAGTAGGTGCTAGCAATGTTATTTATTACGTCAATCTGCTACACACAAGTTTGTTTTGGCTACTTCGTCTGGTAAGTAATACAAACTTTAGCAATTATTTTCTTCAAAATTTATCGTGTCCTCTCATTTTTTTGCTTTAATAAACTACTAATGTACTATACGCATTTGAACAGCAAATTGTTTAATTTGAGTCGGCAGGAAACAAAGCGTCACCATCATATGTTCTTAAGTTGTGTTTAATTCACATACTGAAGAAACAACTACTCAAAAAAATTATGGTTGAGCAATATTTATGTGAACAATGAATCAATACAATATTATATATACATTAAAGGAAAAAAAATACAAAATTTAGTATAATTTTGAACACTATTTTTAAGATTGGAAATTAATTCATATTTATTTATATTTGCAACTTAAAATGATTCCTTGTGTCATTTGGAGTTAAAATTAAACACGTATCATATATGCATAAGCTTACAAGTGTTAATATAGGTGTATGATCTCCAATTACAAGAGTGACAACTGTTACGAATATTTAACATACTGTGATCTCTGTTACTTGCATGTGACCTCTTTACAATTAACACCATTTTTTTTTCAATTAGAATTCTTTCGTTATTCAGAAAAGTCGATCTGATAAAGTCAAACAAATGCTGTCCGACAATATTTCGAAACGTATTAAACTTGTAATTTTTTATGTTTCATTTGAATACATTCTCGAGTATATACTTAATGTGCAGGTAAAATTACTGAACATCACATTTTATTCACCATCAATTTTATAATGTCTATTTGACACTAAAGATCCTCAGTACCCAGTGTCAAATAGACATTCAGTAGCATTCCTTCTAGAATTGTCTAACAGAGTTTTATAGCAACATCACTGTAACATTCATGGCCAGGGTGGGAGATAAGTTTTACTAGCCTGTTGCAGCAGATATCCAATCTGTATGCACTGAAGATATGTGCCACTTTAAAGATCCTCAGTACCCAAAGTGGCACATATCTTCAGTGCATACAGATTGGATATCTGCTGCAACAGGCTAGTAAAACTTATCTCCCACCCTGGCCATGAATGTTACAGTGATGTTGCTATAAAAACTCTGTTAGACAATTCCTAGAAGGAAGCTAGTTTTTTCACAATATATTGCATTACCTGGCTACCGCCGGTTGTTGTATATGACTGCTATCCACAATCCAATTGGAGTATCATTGTATCCATGTATGTCTTGATCATGTATCTGTATCATCTAAGGGTTGTATTTAGATAGGATCAATCCATATCATACAAACCAAAGGAAATTACTTTATTATTTTATATAAACTTAAGACGTTGGCATTTTTTTGTACTTGATCTAAAAAAAAATTTTATTTCGTCATTTTTAAGTTATATAAAATCATTAAATTTGGATGAAAACGGTTTATGTTTATAGGAATATCTCAGGCGAGGATAAAGCTAGGTGGGTAAAACAAACGCTATTGTCTTCAGAATATTACAAGCTTTAATTTAATATATTACAAGGGCGTGTTTGAAACGTTGATATTTTTCAAACTCACAATTTTAAAGACGATTCCAAAGAAACAACATGAATAAAAATGTTCAAGAAATTCTTAATTATTTAAGTGTTTGTTTACATACCTACAAAAATTCAAGTTGTAATCTCGATAGGATTCTAGTGGAAAAAAATTTTTTTAATCAGAGGCGCTAACCAAGATTGGTTAATTTGTTACTGTGTTAAAATCAATACCATTAATTAACTTACTATTCCGTCAGATATGAAAACCTAAGTCTTGTATGCAGGCTTCTTGTACCAGTGACCAATTGTTTTGTGGTAATGTGTAGGTCCTCCTAGTTATAGTTGTTGGATCAACTATAGTTAGTATTTCGTTTGCTGTGCACTCTCACAATGTCTGGGGTTTCTTGGGAACACAAACGACGGCACTGGGCCTGAAGGATGCAAAAAGTTACCTCCACCTTTTAACTAATGCAGTTCTTCGACAAAACATTTGCAAGCCACCAACTTTGATCATTTCACAGGTTACATAATTATTGATATCTTTCATTGTTAATGTTATACCACTTTCAACAACTGCATGAACAGAACTTTCATTGCTCAATGAATAAATCATGATTTTTACATTAGTTTCACTATGTGATTAAAAGTGTGTTACTGTTGTGTGTCATTTATTGGTTCAGCTTCTTGCAGGGGCTGGTGGCATATGTTAATGAAATTTTTCTATTTTTGCACTGGGATGTTGAACCATCAGAAAAGAAAAGTAATTTCTGCAAGGAAGATATAACATCAGTTGTCAGATACGAAATTAGCGTTTCTGAAATAACTGAACAACTACTTTTATTGTGATTTAAGCATTCAGAAATAATTACATAACTATTATATTTTAGAATTCCTTACTCATTGTAGTGTACTGCAAGAGGATGTACAGTTGCTTGATTGTTATTCCAATGAAAAGATTATACTTCATCTTAAATGACAAAGGAACAGTTTTTGGGAAAGTCTAAACTAAAAACAGCTTCATTTTCTTTTATGTTTTCTTTGCAGTGACTGTAGTATTTTAGTTGTTGACAGAATATGAATGTGTGTTTTATAAGTAGAATGAGCTGTTCACAAAAGCAATCCACAAAGTCTTCAACACTTTTTGTAATAGTCTCAAAATTGCACCTGTCAGCTGAAAATCCCCCGTTTATATATATATATATATATATATATATATATATATATATACAGGGTGGTCCGGTTTTCATTAGCCAGCGTATATCTTCTGAACTATGCAAGATATAGAAAAATTTCATAGGAAAAAGTTGTTTGAATATATTTTCTCTGCAAATATAAGGCATTAAGTATTTTTTATGGCCTACTATATTTGAGCAATAATATGTCACTTTGGTTTTTTAAATAGAACACCCTGTATATTTTTTTGAAAAAATACTCTACTTGAAATTGTCTTTATGGCAATATACCACAACCAATGAGTTCTTGTCGGAATGCACTAAATAACTCAAATAATAGAATTCCAATAGGAAACTGTAATTATTGTTATTTACTGTATAAATTAAGAAATTGCAAATTTTTTTATACCTACATCTGAAAATAATAGCTAACAAGAAAACTAATTATCTTAGTAAATGTTCAAATTGTTCACCATTACATTCTAAACATTTATTAACTTGAATAATTAAATTTTTTCTAGCATCCTGCAGCATGACGTTCAAGATTTGGTAAAAGGGTAGAATTAGAATTACACTCGATCTTTTAAAAACCCCAAAACAAAGAAATCAAGAACTGACAAATCAGGTGATCGGGGAGGCCACAAAGTCGGTCCCCTATTACCGATCCAGTTCTGACCAAACTCATTATTTAAATAATTTGTAACATTGATTCCATATGTGGTGCAGCGCTATCGTGTTGAAACCATAAGTTTCTCCTGATAACTAGGAAAATATCATCTAAGAAATCTTGAAACGAAGTTTGCAAAAACATCAAATATCTATTTTGGGTTAAACTACCATTACAGAAATACGGACCCGGTATGCGGTCACCTACTACACCTATCCATACATTCACTGAAAATCGTACTTGTGAACGGGTTTCAACAAATTGCAAAGGATTTCTATCATTCCAATAATGTGTATTTTTTCAGTTAAAAATACAATTTTTATGAAAGTTAGATTCATCAGTCCAAATTATACTGTCCAAAAATTCTCTTCCTATACATTCAATATCCATATACAAAAACCAACTCGGCTGTTGGCATAATTGGGATGTAATGTTTGAACCAAATGCATCTTAAATGCTTTCATTGAATGACGCCTCAAAACATTACAAATCTGTCGAAACGTTTAGTTCAGCTGCAGCTTGTCTCGGAGAAACTATAGGATAAGGTCTAAAGTAGGCCAAAATAATCAATTTATGTTGTACTTGATTTCTGGTGAAAGTTGAAAAGCTACCATTGGACCTTAAAAAATTTTCTAAATTCTTAAATGTATTTATATTTGGTTGTCTACGGTCAGGATATAACTTTCGATATAAAACTGCAGCTTGACGTTTATTGTTGCTTGACCTATGAAGACAGCATAACATATCAACTTTTTCATTGTTGAATAATTTATTTTCATTATTTTGCGCGAAACAACTATTAAGAACACAATAATACTTTTACTTATTTATGTGACAGATAATTGTGAATAAACAACTGAAATACTGCAATGGCATTTGTTAACAGAAATAATCAGATTGAAATTCTATTATTTAGGTTATTTAGCGCACTTTGAATAGAAATCATTCATTGTGGCATATTGCCGTAAAGACAATTTCAAGTAGAATATTTTTTCAAAAAAATATACAGGGTATTCTATTAAAAAAACCAAAGTGACATATTATTGCTCAAATATAGTAGGCCATGAAAAATACTTAATGCCTTATATTTGCAGAGAAAATATATTCAAACAACTTTTTCCTATGAAATTTTTCTATATCTTGCATAGTTCAGAAGATATACGCTGGCTAATGAAAACCGGACCACCCTGTATATAACTGTCCTGGAATAAATGTTTTAAAAGAAAAAGAAAAAGTTTTAAAGAGGCTATGCTAGGTAGAAAATGTTATATATATATATATATATATATATATATATATATATATATAACATTGTCCTGGAATAAATGTTTTAAAAGAAAAAGAAAAAGTTTTAAAGAGGCTATGCTAGGTAGAAAATGTTATATATATATATATATATATATATATATATATATATATATATATTCTTTTAAAACATTTATTCCAGGACAGTTTTCACAAACGTTAAGAAAGTAGTTTAGAGTTTTGACTGAGTACATTATCAGTGACAAACCTACTTTATAATCACTAATATTGGTATCATCATCCACCACGTTTTACTTTCTGGCGTTTAGTACATACACAAACAGCGGTTTCTATTACCACTTGCTAATACATAGTTTTAGACCGCAGCTTAGTAGAGTTGGAAATTTTGTCGGATGAATATCCTCTCTAAAAAGTTCGTATATTTCTGTCCTGGATTTACCGAAGGCGTTTCATCGATCAGTGAGCACTTTTTTCAAATGGAAGTTAGGATTAATATGAGTTGAGGATTAATATTTCAGGAGGATTTTTTTTTAGCTTTGTATGCCAAAACATAAAATAAACCATTGAAATAAGTATTAGTCCTACAGTACCCGAATTAGCAATTTTGGTATAATTATTTACATCTCCCTATAACAACTAACCCAAAGAAATTCACAGCAGTACAAAAAAAATCACAACACACTGAACAAAGAGCTAAACTGAACAGCTCAATTAAAGTGATAGTATGAGACTGACTCAGGTCCTCATAGTAGCTCTGACTATAAGCTCCTATTTGTCTATTTCCTGTTACAGCTTGTCTGGCTTAATATACTCATCTATCCTAGTCCTTGGCACAACTATACAAAATTCTGTATTGACACCCAACAAAATTGGTGTCGTGTATAATTTGTAATAATACAACATAAGTAAAAAAAAATACAAATAAGGCTTACATATGTATGTTTTTGCAATTATAAACTAAATAAATACGGTAAATTGATTACGCAATTAACTATTTCAATATTGGATATTTTTTATGCCACATTTTTGTTGAAATTCTTGCTTAATGATAAATTCAAAACGCATTTGTTAGGTGTATCTGAAATAAAATTATTTTTTCACTAGGATCCCATTGAGATTCCAACGTGAATTTTTGTAGGTTTGTAAAAAAGTACTTGAGAAATATTTAGGAATTTTTGAAAATCTTTATTGTTTTTTTAACCGTTTTTCAAAATTTTTAGTTTATAGACGAAAAATATTAATGTTTCAAACACAGCCTTATAATATATCAACCCTACGACATAAAAATCTGAAATTCATAATTTTCTACTTACTATATATCATAGTACTTAAACAAAACAAAAGGAATAAGATATTGAGTGAGGTCTGGTAAAATAATTAATTCAGATTTGGATCATTTGATGTGGATTCAACCAGATTATTGTAAGTTCAACACAATCAAATTAAAATTAAACTCCTCAAAAATTAAAGAATCTGAGCATATCTTTAATAATTGCAAAAAAAGGATACAGGTTATATCTTCATCCACAACCAGTTGTGTTTCTTCGTATTCAGCTACAAGTACGTATATACTTTCGTAATGGCAATGGGGATTCTCATTATAATAACGTGTAAAACAACTGAACTTCCTCAAATATATTAACGAGTCGTTCGATGCATCCAAAGTTGTTTGAGGTACTTTGGAAATACCAGTAATTGAATTTACTTTTGTGGCTTCTTTCACGCATTCTTGCTTTAATTTCAATTAAATTTATCTTTTTACAAATTGAAGTTACTGCTTCAATAGAAGAAGTTACATCAACTATATCAGTCCCTATTTTTACTTTTAAGTCTGCACACCGTTTAACTACTACATCCACTTCATCAACAGCGCTTTTTTCATGACCACTAGCAGAAAAATTTCATGTCAGGTATGTAATTTGTTGCCATAAAATAAAAATTAAACTTGTTTTTATATTGTCAGTATGGGCCATTAGATAGGATATGCACAGTGTCTATATTAGGGTCATAATTTTGTACCGTGTCAAAAATATGTCTCAAGTGAGCTCACACTACATTGACCGTATGCTTTTGTATCTTCAACAGTGCAAAATGATTTAATGCAGTTTTCACTGTAGATAATACATACCTGTGTGCAAGGACAGCTGCCTTTTTGAACCACCAAAATGGCAGCTGTGTATTTCTTTATATAATTTGCAAAGATAGTTTTCCGAAATGTCGATATTTATTAAATGCTCATTGACCTTAAGTTCTTCTTTTAATTTCTGATTGACATATACTGATGCATAATTTTATAAGTGTGTTCCGTATACTGATGCAGCTTTACTGATATCTTGGCGGCTCCGTGGCATAGTTGGTATGTGTGTGACTACTATTTCCAAGGTCCTGGGTTCATATCCCGACACGGTTTGCTGGAAAAATGTTAGGTGAGCATTTTTCACAAAAATACACCCTCGTTCGGATGAGAGGTAAAATGTAGGTCCCGTGTGTGTGTGTGTGTTGTCATGCACTTTAAAGATCCCTACCTTGCTTGAAACAGCAAGGGTTCGGCAAAATTCCAAATTTTCCAGGTAAAAAGACTCGCTTCCTGGCCAATGTAGTACCTTCGGGTGGAGCATTGGAAAATCAAATATAATGTACTGATACCTTGTCGAACAACTCTTCTTTTGTGCAATATACTGTTTCTTTACTACCCATATTATTTTTTTCATTGGCTTCAGATATTTTTCTCTTATTGTTTTCTCATTGTTTATGAGTTCCAGGTTGGTTTTCTTCATTTTTATCTAACGAATGTCGTGCAAATGCTAACAAGAATTGTCCATGGTATTACAGATCCCTTTCCTTTTACTTTTTGCTAATGTCTTGTTGATCAGACACATTAAAGTAAACGTTGTGGGCACCATTATTTAAACCCATCCTTAGTTTTAGTTTCTAAATTTCATTTACCATTTAGTTAATTTTGAAGTCCAATTGATCTGATGCACATACATTGTTCGCGTTTAAACATAATGTAGCACCTTCAGGTGGAGCATTGGGATGTGACCATAAGTGCAGCAGCCCTTACTTACATTATACTGATGTAATCGAGTGTAACACGAACCAACATAATGACCACATATTTGATATTAAAAACATCTATTGCTATTGCTGCATTGACAAATAATGCTACCGTTATTACATATGCGAGTAATTTTAAGTAATATTAAACTTGTCGCTGTTTTATAAACCCCTCTGCTGTAAACAACCCAACATGCATTAGCACTCATAGTGCTACTAAATAAGTCGTCAAACCGGGATTATATAACTCTTTGACAGTTAAATGTTGAATGCATAGTTCCGCGATCGACAATACAAAAAACATTTGGGACTTGGAATTTTGACGGTTATAAATATGTAAAAAATTTTATATAAATGCAATAAAAGTTGAAATAGTTTTCTATCATTTTTCTAATAAAGAATAAATATCTTTATAAGCACAGGTGATTGAATTGTGAAAATAAGTGACGTGTTCTCACTTAACCTCCTGTTTGGAATGCGTGACCGCCGATATAGTTTGTGTGGTTTTTATATTTTATTTGCATTTAAAAAAGTTAATGCGCTAAGCACATATAATTTATGTATATTGCTAATATCCTATACTGATTTAATAAATATTTTATTTAAATGTCATTAACATAACTTGTTTATTCTCAGGGATTGAAATTGTCCCTAATTCAAATTTTGACCCAGATAGAGTTTCAGATGAGTGATGAACTTACCAATGGCTTTCAGGTTACCAGTATAACAGCGACCGAGATCATTTGGTAACCGGTTATTTTTAATGGTTATTTAAGTAGCTGCAAACAATAGTTTCTCAAATTATTAGCAGGTTCATTACCATGAATTGGAAGCTTTTATCTGAAATAATAGGTATCCAATGATTATTGTAGTCCTGGATGGCTGTGGAATTATATACGAACGTCAATTCTTACTTCACTCAAAATTATTGAACTCGATATTTGTAAAATAAGAATTTGAAATATACTTTATCAGAAATTTTTTCATAATTCAAACATTTATAGTAATTGCTAAAAGTGCTCTTGTTTAATGTCTAAACTAATTAAACAAGTCTTTAAGCTACCAAACATTTATTAACATATTTTTATTAACTAATCTGCAGCTTTAAAAATCGTGTTTGTTAAATATAGGAATAAATAGAAGTCTATGAGGAGCACCACAAGATCATGGAGGGAACTGATATACACGTATTAAAAAATTCACGCAAATAAAGTAATAGTTACATGAGTAACACAAGGCCATGCAGAATCATGCTAGAAAACCCCATTTTGAAGTTTGCAATGGAGTTTGATATATGGTTCTAAAATATGTTGATGATAGGTTTCTGAAGTGGTATTTTCTTCAAAAATATCGGACTGATTAACTTTTTTTGGGATATAGCACTCCAAACACCTATTTTGGCAGGACATAAACTGCTGTCCTCCAAAATAGTGTGACTTGCCTTCGAACACATTCGCTTATTCTTGGAATTTCCATAACCATTTACTCGTCCTCAAAAAAAGTACTATCTAATATGTCATTGTTCTTGAGTTGCATAATCAGGTGGTAGCAGTTTCTCATAAATCTGTATGTCGTATGGATGGAATCTAAGATTTTTGGTGAGAATGTTGTGGCTGGATCTTCTGCTAATGCCTAAATGTTAAGTTGAACGTTGTTCTTTAATAGCGTTTCTTGCTTCCTGTGTAACATTTTAACTTCACACAAAAAGATGCTGTTATTAACAATAACATCTTGAAATATTTGTAGAAAACATTCTAAACATGCATCTATTGAATTCTCTAAATTTCTATCTCCATTTTCAAATGATGGCTTTGTGAAAATACCTTGCCCTTTTTTCTGTTGCAAGACTCATGTATCACAAAGTATTGTACATTTGCTTTCAAATCGTGTGAAAAGGTGCTGATATTAGCAATAACGTGCGGAAATATTTGCAGAAAAGAATGTTATGTCTCTATTTTCTAAATGATGGCTGTTGTAAAAGTATGCTGCCCTTTTTTGTTTTGCTGAAATTAGGGAAAATTGTTAGTTATTGGACACTTAAGAAAACTGCAACTTCAAAAATACTAACTGGTAGACTTTTTGGAAATCTAATTGAAATTTACGCCAAACAAAGGCTAAAACAATTTATTATAAAATGTCTGTAACGCTTTAAAGAAACTCTTCAAAATTTTTTAGTACTACATATTTAGTAAAAAAACATACAAAAATTATAGCTATTGGACCGATTGCTTAGTTATAGGACACTCAGATTTAGTTATTGGACAACCGATTTGTCATACTGGAAAATAATATAAATGAACTATAACCTACAATATAAAAATGTGTGTGAGGTATGTAATATAACTAATAAGTTACACAACTAAGTTAAACTTTACAATTGCTTCTGCCCTTCTTTGTATTGCGTGCAAGGTTCGTCGATTTCTTCATCAGCGATGTCTTCCTCAGAATTGTCTTCTGTCACTATTCTTTTGCTTGTAGCAGTTATGACATATAAATAAATCATCATCGCTAAGTACTTATGGTGCTTATGATGCTTATGATTTTTATTATACTTATGGCTGTTTATGGTTGACAGGAATACAACTTTCATGATAGTAAAGCTTGCAATCATCACCTTTTAGTTTTTTAGATTTAATATCATTTGAACAAGTAGAACATTGATCTTTTTGTTTCGAGTTTTTCTTATTGCTAGGCTGATTTTTATTTAACTTTTCCTCTCTCTTTTTGTTTTCTTTCTTGTTTTTCCTGCTCCTCTTTTAACTCCTGCTTTTTTCGTAACATTTCATGGTATCTTGCAGACGTTATAGCAAAAGGAAGTCGTTCAATATTTTTTTTACCTTTTCTTTCCAGTGCACACAGAGAGGTTAAAAAACTGCCTAACAAATTGTGTTTTACAATAATTTTACTGGTGGATGGTATGTCATAAATTTTTTTTTTTGTTGAGTTGGTTGGTACCGGGTTGAAGACAAATATTTTTATTTGAATATTTTTAACGGGAGAAGATTTTGTATTATATTAATTTTTCTTTCTTTACTAGTACATTTGAGTTCGAATGTTTCGGATCATGTTTGATAAAATTCCAAATTTTTAATAACAAACTCAAATTTTCATCGGTATGTAGATTGCTCATGAGATTTTGTTTAATATTCTGTAAACTTTGAATTTTTCTAGGACCTGATATTTACAAGGGTGGTGTAGTCCAGCTTCGGTTGCTTTTGAGGTTCTTCTGGAATCTCTAAATCTTGAGCTAATTCTTTACCTAAACATTTTGTTTAGTCAATGGCATCTGCTTTGAATCGGAATAACCTACAAGCTTTGAAACCATTTATTACTGTTTCTACTTTAAAGCTCTTTTTCATAGCTAGCTCTAATATAGAAGCAAATATAACTTTATTCACCACCTTTCCTGGATGTTGTTCTTCTCATTTTCTTACGGTCTGCCGTCCAGCTTCGTTAACTGGACGAAAATTAGAAACATCACAGGGTTGTAAAATCCTTCTGGCATTAGGATAAAGTGTAAATATTTCAATTTGCAGTTCGTTACATTAAAGACTAACTGGTAACTTAGGTGACTCTTGTGGCCATCAACGAAAAGAATGACTGGCAGTTTAATATTGTTTTCAGCTAAGTGGAGATAAAAAACATTTGCAATATACTGATAAAATGTCACTGCTGTCGTCCAGCCATAATCGCTTCTGCCCACACCCCATTTAGGATTAATGCTGTTAGCAACTTTTTAGGGATACACTGATAAGGATAAATAACCATAGGCATGCAAATTGTATTATCTGCTGAAAAGGTAACCATAACAGTGACGTTTTCGTTTGAACAGCTTTGTTTGACACTATAAATTTTGAACCTTTCATTGCAAATACTTTTCCAGAGGATGGACATATTTGAAACCCTGACTCATCTCCATTAAAAATTCTTGATGCATCTTTGATAACTTCTTCTAGATGTTTTTCTTTAATATAGCCTTCAATGTTGGCAAACCAGTTTTTTAATGTCTTGTTCCGACCCACATGCGCTAGCTGCCGTTACTCTTTCACTTATCTTTTTAGAAACTTCTGGATGTCATTTCAAAAATCTTTAGTGTTAAAAAGAAATCAATTAACAAAACTGATTAAAACATACGTATTTTGATAACTTACTTTTAGCCATCCATCCCCAGGCCGATAATTTTTAAACTTATTAGGATGCGGATTATCTGTCAAAAATCGTTTTGCTCTGCTTCTTAAATCATAAGCCTTCTTTGGAAATTTTTTTGAGGCAGTGTCTTTTATCCATCTGCAATTATTAATTTAAAATCAAATAAAGTGGTCGACTAAAATTAAAAACGATAAACGTACCTAACCAGAGATTGTCCTCTTTGCAAGTTAAAATATTTTCAGGATGTTTTAATTTAAATTCAATAGTGAACTTTGGAATTAATATTTTTTCAGCTGTTCGATATGATTCAATGCCATTTTGGACATCCTTAGCAGTTTCTTTGTTTCACCTTATCGTATTTCTTAAGTTTTGGCATAGCTATACTACAGTCCTATAAACAAATTTCAGTGATTGGACGGTTAAATCTAGTTATTGGACACGTGTCCAATAACTGCCAAATTGATTAATAAAATGATTTGTACGTCCACCTGTAGTTAATTATAGATAAATACGTTGAAAACTGTAAGAATGTAAGGTATGAACACTTGATTGGACAGGTGTCCTATAGCAAAATTAATTAAACTTATCTTGACGCTGCAATTTCTTTGATATTTTTCCTACCTGGAAGACTGTTATTTTGGATAGGTCTCGGTGCTTTCACCTTTCCTAAATCTCTCTACCTCATACTCTACCATTATGTCATTTCTTAAAAATATTCCTTAACTTTTTATTGAGTTAAAGTGATTTTCAAAATAAAATCTTCTCCGGTCATCACTGGAGTGGCTAGATAATCCTTTCACAATAATCACCTTTATCTATCTTATAAATAACTTCAAATAAAAATCTATCTAAGTTTAAACTCAGTTAACAGTAAATTTCGAAAATATAATTGCCCATACACTGACCTTAAAAAAACAAACCTAATCCACCTCCAACTGACCAGCCATTATTAACAGAACTTTTAAAAAAAAATCTGTAAATAATACTACCATTCCATTGTTCTCGTTTCCCAGATTGATTTATACGACATTTTAAATTCCATTTATGTGGAAATTCCCTTAATAACAAACAATACCTAGAAAAACTGTAAAATACCATATTCTGCTTTCTCCTTTCCAATGTCTAATATTAATACTAAATTTACTCAAAGACATTTACTAGCAAATATGTCTCACAAATAAAGGTTACATTTACACATTTCGTATTCTTTTTTAAATGTTCAAATGTCTTTTGATAATAATATTATACTTAAATTTAAACAAAACTATTTCCGTCGCTACTTCATAGTCCAACAGAATAATTATGTAACAGAATATTAATTTCTCACTACATATATACAAACCATTTTAATTTTAAATCTACAGGGACATAATTATACATCAGAAACAAACAGAAAGTTCATATCATACAAATTATTTTTAAAACTAAGATGAAGGATGTCCAAGGATGCCAATGACATACCTGTTTTTTTCTTTTTTGGCTCGTTAAGTTATTCCATTCCATTTATTTAACAATTGACAAGTGAAACGTATTTATCAACCTTTCATAGTTTAATAAACCCCAACCGTCACGAATATAAATTCCAGTATGTACCCGTTTGCTTTCCTGGCCTAAGTGTCTAACAAAGGTTGTTGGAAAAAGGCTACTACTCATATGTGAATTATTTACATGACACTGATTTTTTGATGCTTATTATTTTATTATACCAGTTATTATTATACCAGATTCAAGACGGAAAAACTAATGACGAAAAAAATAATCGCACTTAAATCTGATGATTATTATAAACACCTAGGTGTTGATTTTGAAAAATTTTCAAATAATGTTGATTGTGCGAAAGGATATATTGGAAAACTATTAATTCGGCAAATGTTCAAGTGTTGGGGGATTTTGGTAGCCGCAGGCTGCTTAACCCCTTTCACATACTACTGAATATTGGTGAAATAGGGTATATATTTATAAACAATAGAAGGGGAACCAAACTGCATCTAACAAGAAAGCGCAGCAACTATGTTTGAAGATAACAAACATAGAAACACGGCAAAAATTCGTTGAAAGCATATGTGTGAAGCACAACACAGTACGTCTATGAAATAGTGGAGTAGGAGAAGCAGACACAAAAACGGCAGAATCTTTTTGGAATGTTGTGCTTCAGATTTATGAGGATGATAGCATGGACAGACAAAGTTAATAACAAAGAGGTTATAGAAATAGGAGAAATAGGACAGGATACCGTTCCACGACTTTTTGGGGAATATTGCGGGAATATTACAAGCAGAGATAGGAAAAAAGAGGTAGAAATAGACCTAGATCAGACTATTGCACACAGATAGTGAAAGATACAGACTGGAAATTTCAGGGAAATGTGTAAGTTAGCTCAGAATAGGAAACAACGAGGGTACTCTTCTAACCAGTTCCAGGACTTAAGACCTAATGATGATTATGTATTATTTATTTGTTATTTAGGCTTTAAGTATTGTGTTTTATATTGCTAAACTTTGTAATTTTATTGAATATTCAGGATAGGGACCATGATCTTGTATAAATTGTACTTATTGACGTGTCCTATTTCATGATGTCATGGACTAAGGACTAATAAAATACTACTCCTATACTACTAAAGCTCAAAACAATTCTACCTTGGTCCTTCGGAGTTCACGACCTACCGTCAACGACACATCTACTGTCACTCAAACACCATTTCCTTCTTAACTTGCTAATTAACTTAATCGTTATATCCCATTGTTTCCCTTTTAAAAATTCCGTTTTTACACTTTATGTGTTCATTGCATAAAACCCGACTTATGTCTTTCAGTTCATGTGAACGCTTTAATTTTATGATGTTTTATGCTTTTATTGTGGTTTCTTAAACTAGTGTGAATATTTACGACGAAACGGAATCTACACAGTTATTTCCCTATCGTTATTGCGGGTTGTATTTAATATCCATTAGGTATTTTTCAGTTTACTTATTTGTTCTAATTTAATATCCTATTGAAATAGCTCATTTATAAAATGTAAACTACTATCCAAATGTCTATAATTTTTCAAGATGATTTCTTACTAAAGTCCACTGAACTAACTAATTATATAAATTTATTTCTACGGACTATTGTTTGCTCACGTAATGCGCGAGCATTATGTACTTCAAAATAATGGGTATTACGAATTTACACTACAAAAATACTTTCTGTTCATGTTTTAACATTTTTAACTAACTATTGTTTCGCATTGCACTAAAACTTTAAATATGTAAACATAGTTTGTTATTAGACAATAAAATCTTGAAACGTTAATTCAGCGACATGAAGTAAGAACTAACATTTTTGTGATACCATAGCCATCCAAGACACTTATTACTAGAATATACTTAAAATTCAATGCCTCATTGGTGGTGTTTATAAAGGTGTATGTACTTACATAACAATGAAAATGGTTAATTGAGGGGTAAACTGCAGACCAGATTTTGTACACCAGACTACATAAAATACCATGAATATACAGATTTCAGGGAATACGCAAGGAATTACGCAGATTTCACAGAATGCACATGAGATTACACAGAGTTTATGGAATACACTGATTTCGTGTATTTAACATTTAATAATCGTTATTTTGCTAGTTTATACTGTTTTTGAATGTTAATCACATGGTCCATAAAACACGTACATAGAATTCACACTTTCAACATCCTCGTTTTTTTGGCCAAATAAAGAACAGAGTTGAGATTTTAAAAATTTTAATTTAAAGTAATTTTTAGCATCTTTTATGACCCTACCTACATATTCTGATAGTCTTGAGATCAGCATAATACTTTTCTAGGCATACCCCAGGAACCAGAAGTGCTTCACTTCAAGACATATTGTCAGTACTTATATTAGAAAATGATCCGGCATCTGATAAATCGTTTGATACAACTTGATATTTATGTTCGTCGGTTGTACTACTTTCAAGTTTTGTTCCTTGTTTTTAAATTTTCTTTTTGTATATTTCTTTAAACGCATGTCAGGATATCTCTTGCTTTGTATCTCAGCGTATCAGTACTTATCGTACTGAAAGATTCGCCCATCAACCAGCAGTACGAAGATTTCTTGACAACGTACTTGTTTTTAATTTTAATTCTGATGTACAGTGAATCCTCTTTGCAAAATCTTTTAAATATTAAGATTTTAAATTTACGTCTTCGCTACAAATAATGAAAGAGTTTGCTTGTTCTGAATGATCTGTGTAAATGTTTTCCATTTTTGCCTCCTATTTTCTAAAATTTGTGTGTTGTCCGACTGTTTTGGAAAATCTGTATTAGTCCATTCACTTTGATTGCCACTTAATTCAAATTTATCTGCTTGCTTTAACGCTTCACTTAGAGCAGATTCCACACAATATCTAATGTTTGAACTATATGTTTCTTTCTTGGTTGTTGACCACATAGAATCGGCAAATAATGCTTTTTTTGCTGCAAACTCATAATGGACATAATTTAAGATGTTATTTATTGTGCATATTCTAGTCATGCTATGCATAAAGTCTCTAATGCTAAAAATGATGACCGTAGAGTATTGTTGAGGTTATTGAACGAACCAATCAGAACTGTTTTCCACAAATTTGGCTAGAAAATTTTGGAAAATGTAACATTAGAATCGAGACTCTCCACTGTCTCATCTTTAAAAGGAAAGATTAGTGTAACCTAAGTATAGCAATTTAAAGTTAAGAAATTATCTTCTAGGCTATATTCTGTGTGCTTTTTACGTCTGCTCTCCAAATTCTCAAAATGAATACACCCTGTCATATAACAACAGGGAATTATCTACAAAAGAAGTTAATATGTAATACATAAGTTTTAAATAAAGTACATTGCCTTCACCTTTGGGTATAGTTTTTAAGCATTGTAGGACCAAAGAAGAGTACATGTTTTTCGCAGAACTAAAATTCATCTTATCTTCAACTTCCACAGTACTTAATGTACGTTTATACTTATCTCTCGGAGTCTTATTTATAAATTGAAGCAACTGATCAACGGACGCCCGTGTGTTTCGTATTGGCAGCAGTATACCAGGTTTTAAAAGCTACGTGCAGAATTTTGTTAAAATATACACAAAGTCACAAAAACAAATCGTATCAGTAGTGTTTATATGATACCTGGTCCTGTTTGCTGGTTGTACTATCAGCACTGATAAACCCCAGGAGAAAACCTGATTTTATTTGTTTTGTTTTTAGCAATCTCAGATCACCATCTGATGAAAATCCAATTATTGTATCTCCGAATTCTTTGGCAGTTAATTTGATGGATGCCCATCTATCGTGCATGTCTCTAGGATTGAACTTATTGCCTGTTGCCATAATTGATTAGTAAAATGACGGAGCTCCAACAGTCAATGGTTGAGCCATAATTATGTATGCATAGAAAGCGTTCATTCATGTACGAAAATAATTTTCTCTTGCTTCAGCAGACGATGGTCTTCTTTAGGTATGCCATTTTTTAAAGGATCATATTTGGTTTTGCCTTTAATTTGATTTGTGTTATCTTCAGATAGCCAAACTAGTTTCTTTCTTCTAAGTGGTTTGCCAACCCTTGGAAATCTAAAACATCTTATAGAGTACCCCTATGTGTTTCTAAGTATCTATTTACGGTCGGTATTGATGCTAGTTTTTTTTCAGTTATGGTGAAACGTTTCATATAGTAATTTGCCTCCAATGTAATATAAATAAATTGCAATTTTTTTGGCATTTTTATCAAATGTGTTATGATTATTTGAGTGACATGCATTTTCATACGCATATGAGAGAAGTTTTTGAAATAACTTTGTTAAACATACTTTTCTGTGTTCAGTATGTTGCAGAATTGTGCTTTCACTTACGTCGACAGTAGTGCAATTCTTAGAAACATAAGACAAGCTCGACCGCTGCATCCGAATTGCTCTCAAGAATTTCGAATAGCTTCCTGTCGCTTTCAGGAAAGGCAACTAAAGTAGTTTCATCATTGTGATGGTTTTTCTGACTTTCTGTGATCTCTCTTAAGGACGGTTCCATGAGTCAGTTGGTGTGCATGTGACTACTCAGCCTAAGGTCCCGGGTTCGAATCCTAACACGGTCTGTTTGAAAAATGTTAGGTGAGGTAAAATGTAGGTCTTGTGTGTGTTATCACGCACGTTAAAGATTCCCACCTTGCTTAGAACAGCAAGGGTTCGGCAAAATTCAAAATTTCTAAGTAAAAAAACTCGCTTCCTGGCCAATGCAGTACTTTTAGGAGGAAAATCAAATATAGTGTGATCTCTCTGATCTTGAGTATTTTAAAGCAACTTTTTTTGCATGATTTTCACATGGAATGCCATTTATCTTTTTTTTTTTATTATTAGAGTCGTCAATTGTAATTAGATCATATCAGTCAAGGTCAGATTTTACTTTTTCATTATTGTTATTGCATACAGCAGAAACAGGATTGTCAGGTTTGGAAACCCTAATATTTTATAAGATACTTATTTTCGACGTACCTGCATCAGCCGATTGAAGTTGGAAAAACGAAATAAATTTTCCACCATTTTTTCGATGCACTGTCCCTCTGATATTAACAGGCTAGTTAATATACTTTATAAACGCCTAAAGAAATTTAATAGCACCCACCTTTGGGCATTTGAACCCCTACCTTTATCAGCAAGTTTAAATAGTTTAAAATAAATTCCGCAGAAACAAGTTATGTTACAGTATAGTTTGTCTTTGACTTTAGAATATTCAGAATTTATTAAAATATTATCAAGGTCCGCTACAAATTTTTTCCACCTTATTTTACCTACTCTATTTTTAGTTCATGTTTTTCACCTCATGCAGTATTCCTGAGGTTTTTTCTCTATGAACAAATACTGATACCCCTTGCATTTGTAGGGGTCTCGATTTACCCATTGCTGTGGAACCTGTTCTTAATTGTAGTCGATTGTTGGTATCGTAAACTTTACTAAAAGCTGGTAATATTTTATTTTATTTGCAGATATTTTTTGAAAAATTGAATTTACAAATTCAGCATTTTCCTAAGCCCGTAAACCAGTTTAAAGCATATGGGATTTTTAAAATATATATTGGGCCAAAATATGTTGGAAATTAATATATTGCTCAGCTGTTCTTGTGCGAATCTCTAGATCTCTTGTATCGCTTCCTCATTAATTTTTTGCAATTAGTGCTGGTGCTTCAAATCCATTGATTACTAACAATGTTTTAAATAGTCCGGAATTTTAAAACCCAATGAAATTTCTGCAGCACCAGAAACATCAGATATAATTTCTGGTACGACAGCGACATCTTCGAATGCATTTGACATCTTTACAATATATTTTGTACAATATTTCATGTATATTAGTAAAATATGATTGTTTTGAAACACCCAAACAAAAACGGTACACTGGATTTATCATTTTATTGACACTTTCATAATACAACCAATAATTAAACAGAGCATTTTACACACTTTAATCGATCACAGCACAAATTCATTTGCAAATGTAAAAATCACAGAGAAAATTCAGTTATAGATTCGTTGCTGTTTAATTATCATTGCCGTAATTAATTTCATTAGTTGTAAACATTAATAATTTTAGATACAACACTGAATGTTTTTTTCTATAATAATAAACGTATTCATTTAATTGTTGATGTTATATTTAAAATAAATGCATATCTAGCCTTCATATCATGCGTGCATCAAAAAGAATTGGATCGATTAAATTCTTGGAGTTTAGTGAGAGTGTCGTGCCGATTAACAAATGAAGTTCTGATACCGCTATCATAACATTATGTTGTTGTATATTTTTAATGTGCTATGCCATCATCATTTTAATACCATTTAAAACTATGAGTGTATAAAACAAAGAGGGTAATATTATGCTAATAAAATTATTTTTATATATTTTTTAAACTATTCTTTGTAACTTTATAAAACAAGAGGGCACGCATATGTTCTCATAAATATGCATAATACTCGTACTATACACAAGAATGAAATGCTTGTGTAGTGCAATTAAGTAAATGCACACCAAGCTCAGTTTGATCAGCGACATTTAACTTAAGATTACCTAATTAAATATCAAGCAGTTAGCACTTCATACGTAGTAATTTTGTTTTTCCTTGTTCGGTAACTCTGCTTGGTTTTGAACCTTAGCATACACAATTAATTATACAGAATAAATCCTGATTCCACAGAGAATAAACAGATTATACAAAAAATACACAGATTTCATGCTGATTACACCAGATTACACAGATTTCACAGCTGGATTACATGCTGCAGTTTACCCTCGGTGGCAATTGAAGAATAAACTATTATAATGTATATGTAAAACTAATATTTAAGTTTTGAAATGAACTGATACCAATTCTAATTTTTTCTTATTTTGGAAGTAAAATATTAATAAAAAAATTCAACTTTGAACTAATGTCAATTTTAATTTTAATGGCTTACAAATAGGATATTTAAATGATTTGACGTTTTACAAATATTAAACTGAACACCAAGTTTATTAAGTTTCTGTTGTTCTAAAAGTGTACTACCTATGTAAACCATTGGAAAATAAAATAACTTAGAACACAGTAGTTAAGGGTTGATCATCTATTAGTAATCAGGATCCATGCAGGCCCAACTTAAAAATAAGAATAATCGATATGCCCCCAATAGTCCAACTTAAGATTGCAGTGTCCTACTTGTGACAGCAAAAGAATATTGCATTTGCTCGTTAAGCTTATTAATCACATCAATAGTGATTAGATTATTTATTAAACCAGTGCTTTAAGTCATAGCAAAAGAAAAGCAAGTTGCTGGTATTACCAGTGACTAAGAGAGGCACAGTGTCATATGCACTAAAAGAGTGCTCATATCTACTAACTGTTTTTAACATTGAGTCAAATATTATTGACCTAAAAAATATATTTACAATTTCAAATTTATATTAATGAATTCCAAACAGTTTGTGTTCTACCTACTAATTCGACCTTTGCAAAAAATTAGTGATTTTTATGTCGTATTTGTCTCTATATTTATTATGCTTTAAAACTGCTTTGCATTTTTTAATCAATTTTGCTTATTTTGATAAGTTGTTTGAATTTATCGAAACAATTTTTAAAAAAAGCACCTTTTTCTTTGAATTATCATTATTATCACTTGATGCATGAAATTTTGCATATTTTAACAAATCAGTAACAAGACTCTTAGAACTTAATGCCTAAAATGTTATTTACAACCTACCATTGAACTAAAAAATGTTATTGTAGCTATTTGACTTTATTGCCCTCTGTCAACTGTAGTTAATCTTCTCTCAAACTTCGTGCAACTTAATGTAATTCATTTTCCATACTAAATATGGTAAAGTTTTGGAATATTTAGTGATGTTAGTATAAGAAACCAGTGCCTTATTTGCCAAGCGTGATTTAATATGTTTATAATTGGTGTGTTTATTTTTGAAGTATGCCTCTAAAATTTATAATTCCTTCTATACCTTTAGCCTCGGATTTTGTTTTCCAATTTTAATTATATATAATTATTATAATTATATATATAATTATATATATATATATATATATATATATATATATATATATATATATATATATATAGTCGAGAGCATATTCTTAATTGATTCAAACAACGAAATAATGATAATTCAACAGACTAATTAGTATTATAAAATAACAAGTACTTACCATCACATTATCAGTAAAAATTTCCGATTGTCTGATTGATAATAAGTAACATACTAGTCGTAAAAAAATGGTTAAGGTTTTATTAATACAGTATTGCTGTCCATATACATTATTTCAGCCGCAAACATGGCATACAGTGCAATCCCTATTTCTCTTAAAATACAGTACAGCACAAAAAATCCTTTATCTTCAGAATTTTGCAATAACAAGGGATATTTTATATCTAGACTTCAACTACATGTTAAGATCGTATTATGTATAAATCAAAATTTATAGAATAGATATGTTATAATATAAGAATATTCAACATTTCAATGTATTTTTTATAATGATTAAGTGCAACTGTATTCTTGGCATATGGAGTTTTCTTTATGAAGCTGTTTGACAAACATTGAAATATTACAGTATTTAGAATATTTCGTAATGTACGGGTAGATACAGGAATTTTGCCACTGTACATACCATTCTGTAGGTTGGCAACATTGCAACATAACGAAATACGTTGTTGTACAAGTAGATCTAATTTACTTATTGTGTTGAATTGTATTTTCATGTTATAATGGCTTTTTCTAAACTGCTGAGAATATATAAGTTACCACTATAATTTCTGTTCAGAATGGATATAATCTCAAACTTATTCTATGTACGTAAAGAAGTGTCATGTAGATTATAGTTAAGTTGTACTGTATGAACTATGAGTAATATAAGTTGACGTTAAGTACCTGAATTAACGTTAACCAGGAGCGAAGCGGCGTAACAGTTAATTAGTGCACCGGCTAGCTTTCAATGGTGCATGATGGGTTCTATGAAATCAAATTCACAATTCTCAGTGCGAAATGACTAAATACTTTTACACCTACGTTGAAAGGTTTTTAAATTCTTTGTCTAATGAAGACTTGAGCACCAACCCACCTGAAGAAATCCCAATTAAGCCTTCCTGGAAGATGAGTGCTCTGAGAGATTGTTTAACATGTATTACTGCAGTAGAGATTGATGGAGGCATGTAGCTAAAAAAGACAACTTAAATTTATCAATTATAGACATTTGACCAGTTTAATTTTTACATACGAATTAGGCTGATACCGATGTCTTGCACGGCAATTGTTTTGTGTCACTTGGATTCGAAGCTCTGCTCTGATCTTTGATTTCGAATAACTGAATATGAGGATCCCATTCTTTATTAAGCATGGTTTTTATGTTTCAACACACCAGAGAGTTATTCTATGAACTCTCGTTCTCAAGGGGTAGTGCATCTAACTGTTCAATTTTCGAGGTCAATGTCGTTCTGTTTATGTAAACTGTCATCTTGTTCTCACACTTCTGCATTGGATACAAAAAGCTGCATCAATTGTTTATGTTCCCAATACAATTTTTTTATGGTTATTGATTATTGGGGGTGTATTTCCTATGGTTGCTTTTTCTTTGAACCCGTGTGAATTTGTACAAATAACTTTAATATGCCGCTTATTTCACGAGTGTCTATCATGTAATTATTCTAAATTTAATACAAAGAAGGTAAAATATCGATAGTGATTAACTTTTGTATTTAATATATTGGGTGTTCTTTCCTGATTATTTCTGTATCCTAATTTAATATCATATTGAAATAGCTTCGTTAATGGATGTAAACTACTAAAGTTTCTACAAATTTTTTTAAGGTACTGTTTGGGATAAGTTTAGACGAAGGACCCTTGATATATGCGGTCTTAATACTAGCTCGGTGTAACACAGAATGGGTAACACAAATACGCTTTATATTATCGTAAGTTTAAATGACATCCAATATTGTTACTTACATGTATGTCTCAATGTGTGTATATGTTGACACGGTCCAAAATACAGAAGCTGTGTGTGTGGTCTGGAAATACAGGATTCCAATGACGCACTAAATAACAACTTAATGTACAGGTTAGTTCACCTTGCTTGGTTGACGGTTCAAAGTCGAATCTCGCGTTACATTGATAATATCATAGGTTTTTGGCACTTGCGCGGGATGATCTATACAGTCGGCATCATATTGGATGCACACGCGAGAAATTATAAATATAAACAAATACAAAACACGAAGCATGATCCAGGTACTTTTATGCTAAAAGCTCCTGTAACTAACTGAATTTTATTTCTACTATCTAAAGTTTCATGATGTAACTCACTTGCGTTACAATTTGATCCTATTAAATTAAACAATTAATATTTGATTTACACAAATAACATATCCTAAGTTGAACTAAGCATGTTTGTGACTTCAAATGTTATATAAAATCCAGATACACACAATGCGAGAGCTAACAAGAAGCGCTGATACACCCAAAGTGATGTTTTGGATATTTAAAAAAAAACCTTGAATTGTGAGTTACTCCATGTGATCATAACTAAAGATTTCAGCGACCGCTTTAATTCCTTTTTGGACACACTGCGACAAAGTTTATTAGAATATATAATGTACTTGGATTCTTTAATATTGTTTTTTAATTTCAAATGCTCTGTTATGGGTAAAAATGCTGTTAGGAATTACCCAGAAGAGACCGGAATCTCGTATCAATTTTATTGGCGCATTTGGTTAACTTTCAGTGGTGCGGGCGTGAATTCCAATGGCAAAATTATAAAAAGATACCATAAACTTTTAAAGATGGCCGAACTATAAAACTACTTTAAAGTACTCACTTACCTATCTTGAAAGGTATTAATTGTTCAAAATTAAAGAGTGCCAAACTCTCTTGATCCAGCAATTTCATTAAATATTTTCACTATCCGGAAGACAGGTTATTCCGGAGAGGCTTCTTTGCTTTTGATTCCAATCTGCGATTTTAAGCTACGTTATTATTAGCACTTACCCTGTTAGATTTTCAATCCGTCAAGTTTAAAGGGTGCCAACTACATCTACTTCTAATAGAAATTCGTCTAGACGACGTGTTACCTAGAGGATTATTAATTACGGGATATTCTCTTGGTGAAATGGATTTCCTTACAAAATGACACCTGCATGTTTGAACAAATAAAACAACTCTCAACTCAACTTGTTTAAATCTATTCTAAAATAACATTATTTGAACATTTCTGTAAAGAAATAGGCATACAGCAATTTTAACTATAAATACATTAATATTTAGGATAGCGATCTAAAGATGTTTCTATAATAAAATACATACAATAAACAGAAATGGTAAAATTCTTTGTCCATTCATTCTTAATACATATAGCCATTAGGGTTAAAAAACATAATCAGTTGCCTTTAAATGTGCTATGTCCAAACCTTATATTTCTAATAATGTAACACTATAGATTGGACAATAAGGTATAAATGCCATTCCATAAAGACAGTCCAAATTACACATCTATTTCTACAAAAAATTTACCTTACAGTTTTATCTGAAAGTTGCCATTAACTCCATCGAAGCCAAGAGATATCATTTGATCCTTTGGGGCATTGAATTCCAAACTATTTTGCCTGGAAATAAGCGTCTCAATCTTCATGTGTTTGTAGGTTATGTCGAAAAATCGATGATTAATCACGTGCCCCTCATTTATTATTCCATATCCAACAGGGCGTTTACAACAAACCTTTACTTTTCTGTCTAACCCCACATCTGTTCGTATTGATGAGTTTTAAGGAATTAAATTCTTTTGTTCAAGTAGTTGTCTAGCGATGTCATTATTTCCACTTCTCTGCCTCAGAGAAGCATGCTAATGTGTGTAAGATACCTGACACCATGGTTTCTTTTGGTTAACCTCACGTAACTGTAATTGCCCTGTATAATGATGTATGGTTGATAATTTTATCTCTATGGGTTTTATTAAATCGCGATTTTTTCCTTTGTATTTAACCACATTGTAAAAATTTGACTTTTAGTGTGCTTTGCATACATTGTAACTTATATCTGTAATTGTGTTGAATGTATTATTATATGCAATACTTTAAATGTACAATATACACAAGGTTTCTTTATATTTTATGAGCAGTGGATAGAAATCTGTTTTCCTTTTTGGTAGCTTTTAAAATAATTAATGAATCGGAGTTTCATTTCAAATGTATTTTACAGAAATAAAATGATGTTTTTGTGATTTCTAAGTTTGTAATTTTTTTAGAACTATTTATTGCAATAGCTTCAATAATGTCGTCCATTTGAAATTACTTGTTGTTTATTATTTAGTGCTCGGCGGGTGTGTGTGTGTGTGCGTGCATGCGTGGGTGTGCGCGTGCATGCACGCACGCATGTGTGGGTGCATGCACACATGGGTGTGCGGCCATGCGTGCATGTGTGGACATCGTCTTGTTTCGTCATAGGAATTTATGCGCTTTTTTGTTTTACTATCTGTATTTTTATTTGCATATAAACAATATGTTCTTGTATCAAACTTTTTTTAAATGTTGAACCAGTATAAGAAATAATTGTGTGACACATTTAGGTATAAATTTTTCAAATCGGACATATGAAACAGCGTGACCCCAGTTTGAAGGTACTTTGCAAGACTGTAGAAAATTTTTAATTGCGAACTTAATGAAGGATTTCTTCTTAGTTTTCATCGGATAATTAATACACTTGAGCAAAGTTTCAATTTGTATTGGTTGCAAGTATTTATACATAAAAGTTTGCGTTAGTTGAAATAAACATTTTAGGAACTTCCAAGTTTTGAAAATAGCTGTGTAAATACAAAACGGAAAATCCCTGAAAATTTTGTTACCACAGTGTTGATAAATGTTCTGTTTGATGGTACAGCATTCTTTGAGAATAATATACCCTTTTTTGGATTAGAGGTTGAGTTCAACTCAAATATATTGATGTTACATGTACAATAAAAATTAGAACATCAAGTAATTGTCAAAATTTTAAACAAGTATCTATCTTTGTTCCCTCCTAAATCTTATCCTCAGAAATTGACTGACGTAAAATAAAGACTTTTATTTTATTACAGGTTGCAAAAAAATTGTACCAATATGTTCACACATACCTTTGCAGCTCTTTCCTTACTCTTGTCATCTTTTAAGCAATCTTTTCCTCTCATATGTGCATCAGTTTATCAACACTACTAAGATGAATGACTGATTATGTATGTATATTATATACCAATTTTATTATATCAATGTAGTTAAATAGTTTCTATGAGCAGTTGTTCACAATTAAAAAAGTCATTATAACATAATCTGTTTTTTATTTCTAAGAACATTAATCTGAAAATGTTATTCATATATGAAAGTACTTAATAATTGCAGTTGTTGTTAATTTATAAATTTTAGTTTTTGTTACTTAAAACCTTTACAAAATTAAAAATGAATATCTGAATATTTTTGATTTATTTATATAAGTATGATAATTGTTTTGTTTTGTGTTATTGATTTTACCAGTGTACATTGTACAAAAACTTAAGATTTATTGTATGAAAAACATTAAAAGCTTGCACAATCTGAGTATATTATTAATACTGAAACCTTTTTCGATTTCTTATTTTATGGTAAACTAAGATACAATAAAAATTACCACATATACTACATATAATTCTATAAGTGTTTAGGTTTCTATCTGTAAGACGAGCTGGCCAGTAGAAAAGAATGCATTAACAATAAGGAATGAAATCGTTTGAGCGGGCCAGTAGAAAAGAATGAATTAACAATAAGAAATTGTTACGTTTATTTTCCGCATAAATTACTCTATTTTTCTCCCTGGTTCATTCATTACTCGTTCGAATAAACTCCGTTCCAATCCTTAAATTCTTCAACAACTCCCTTTATAGTTTACTTATTTCATAAGCCCGTTTTACCATAAATCTGTTAAATCCTTCAACATAATTAATAATAAACACGTTCACGAATAAACTCCTCAACTCAAACCTCTTTTTGCTTTTAAAACGAAAATTTATTCTGTAAATTAAATATTCTAGGCCTTGTGTTAGGTATCCCGTAATCTCCTAAATTCTTCAATAACATCCTGTTTACAATAATAAATACGCTTTCTACAAATTTTCATTTTGAACTCATTTATTTCGAAATGACAAGTTTATGCTACAAGTAAATAGTTCATATCCTGTTTTAGGTACCCGCTATCTTAGTATACCTTACGATCGCCGTATAATGGTTTTTTCTATTGTTCTAAGGTAGCGACTTGTTGAAATAAGGTCGCGCACTATCCGATATAAATCCGGGTTTTCCAGTTTTACCATGCTTCGCTAAGCTAGGAATTGGCAGTTTGAATTCGTGTTGCTTGAACCATTGTTGAGTTTGATTCTGCAGCTTGTGCGTTGAAGTGTTTTCTACATTATTCGTCGTCGTATTGCAAAAGCAATGCACGTTTGTTTTTTTCTGTTCGACAACTAGGAGATGTCTTGCATGTATTCGGTGAGTTTTCTTTGTGTGTACCCATTCTAATCAGATGCTCTTTTTAGCTTTTTTTCGCTGGAGGCCAAATGGGTTCTTGCTTTATGTAGAACAACTACTTTTGTCCGTAGACTGTGCTGCAATTATGGTAGCAGAGTAAATGTATGCTGACGACCATGGCGTTTCTATGCTGTCTCAACCCCGACGGATTGCAAGCTAAGTATCAGGACACCTACAGGTATGCAACTTGTTTTCTTTTATGTGCGTTAATGGCACATTCCGTATCAACGGTTGGTGTAGTTACGTGACAAGAAACGTCACATTTTAGAACTATTGTTTGTTGCTGCGATTCAATATTAGCGCTCTACAGGTGCGATGTACTATTTTTAAACACGCTTGTCAAACGAACGCACACGTTTATTCGCTTTACGGACTAGTTTATTTTACAAAAATTATTAGGTGAAATTTTAAAAACGTTTGACCAAAATTCTCACACGTTAATTCGTTCCTACTAATTAGTTATTTTATAAAAAGTATTAGGTGAAATTTTAGAAACACTTGACAAAAGCTCTCTGTTTTTATTTCATACTGATAAATTTTATTTTGTGTAAATACGAGATGCACACTTCGTATCTAGATTCCTAAATTGTCCCTTTAATATAATTGTTGGCTGTAAAATAGTAAAGCTTAATTTATTTTCCTTTAGCTTGTTTGTGCAGAATTCTTTATTTATTTTTATGTGTTAATAGTTAATCGTGGGCGATGTACTTTATTTCTTTTGTTTTCTTGGTATGTAGGCGAATCCCCCCACTCTCCGCATCTGGTAGTTAGCCTGGTATCTACTTTTCGTCTGGCTACGTCTAGGTACGTAGCAAAATGAACTGGCTCGAATTACAGTAACATAGAAGGGAAAGAACGAAAGTGAATACCATGCTAACACAGTCGGAGATTGGGGGTCTAAAGAATGGAACAAAAGAACACAGCCCAATTTGCCCCGAAAAAAATGATTTCTATATATGCAACGTGTAAATGCAGACAGAACACTAGTCAGTCCAATGCAATAAAATACAACACTGAATAATAATTATGGGGTTTATTACAGCATTTTTCTACATATTTGTCTCTATATAGCTATACCCCATAATACATAATAATAAAAAAAAATATCACATATAAGTATCCATAGAAATATCCCATATAATGGTCGACCTAAATCTTACTAAAATCTTACCCACTTATTTCTACGTTGACGATGAAGAGCTCCCCTCCAATAGAATCTATTAAACCTAAGAAGCAAAGTACATATTTACAACAATGTCTTTAGGCGCAATAAACACCAACAGCTAATCAAAACAACTGATGGATAATCATCAAGTGTCTATATAAAATTTTGAAACTAATTCACTCGTTTATCCTTCAATATAAAAATCAATATCGCACAAAACATGCAGTAATTCTTTATTCTAGTAGATAAAAGTATTAAATAAGTAAAAGTAGTTTGCTCATCAATTTCTTAATATTTTTGTGAAACAAGTAAAACCCATGTACCATAAATGAGTAGAGCTATTCATTACCTGTTGCTTATTTCCTCACGTAGGCTGTTAAGGGTTATGGATAACTTCAATATGTACCCATCTCATCATTACTTGATCTGCATACAAAAAGGCAGCCAGACGGAATGTGCTGAAGGACAAAGCGAAACTATTTGAGGTATGATATGGAATGTAAGAAGGTGAACATTGAAATTCTTGTTTAAAGGTTAAACTGCACTTGTGATAAACTTTTTAACATGTTCGTTGCCCAGTACGAGAGAATTTGTATTTGGCATCGAATTTCTTAAGAAAAGAATAGTAAGATAGTATCTGATCTGAAATATCAATTTCTGGATTATGCGATGCTCCTGCTACTTTTGAACGTTTGATGGAGTCGATACTGCGAGGACTGTCCTGGAAAATATGTCTGGTATACCTAGACGATGTGATAGTGTTAGGTGGGTCTTTTGAAGAACATCGTAGGAACCTAGAGGGGATATTCCAAAGATTACGCGGGGCAAACCTTACCTTGAGCCCTAAGAAATGTCACTTTTTGGAAAAGAGCTGAAATACCTAGGACACGTCGTTTCAGAGACCAAACTAAGCGCCGACCCTGACAAGATAAAAACGGTACAAGAGTGGCCTACACCAGCAGATATACACAACTATGCAGTTTTCTGGGATTATGTACATATTACCAACGTTTTATAGCAGGATTTGCGAACATTACCAAACCGTTGACGAAATTAATCGAAGGTGGACAAGAATGTAATTGGAATGACGAGAGCCACAGCGCATTTGAACAAGTGAAATGGCTACTAGTTGCAGCACCGATTCTGATATATATATATATATATATATATATATATATATATAGTTGTGGATTTAAAGGGGTAAATCTGTGTAAAACAATAAAATTTTAACAACCCTGTATATAGAAAAGAGCAAATTATTTACGCGCAAAATTAATTTAATTCATTTAGTGAGACGAGTATTAGGGTATTTTTATATTTAATAATTGGAATATTAGAATTACATAAAGGAAAAAAGCTTCAAAGCAAATAGAAGGTCAAGGGTACGCGTAATTAAAAAAAGTTATTTTAATCAAACACATATAAGCATAAGAGAGCGTGCTTGCGTAAGAAAATCAATAATTTCCTAGGCAAATGTATTCGTTGTAAAAGCCAACGTCAGTTTTATCAAATACGAAGAAGTAGAATATCCAGGAATGGTTATTTTCAAACGGTCGATAATTAACAGGAACACCTGCTTGTTAAAGTTTACGTTCACAGAATTTTTATGTACGTTAAGATAAGATTTCATCGAAATTGTTTTCAACCGTCAGTTGGTATAAATAACTAGGGTAACAAATATCTTGATGAGCGAGTGAAATGAACGATTGGTAATATACAACAGATAGAGACAAATATAAAAGCGTTGGGATTGAAGATCACGTAAGGCATACACGTGAAGTTGAGATAGGATGTCAACAATATCGATTTTCTGTAACTCAAGTGGGGTTTTGAATGAGACAACAAACATGCATAGAACTGAGATGCATAGCGCTTAGGAGGGAGGAGTTTGGTGATGACATAAAACTCTTTCATTGGTCGAAAGCCCACAGTGTTAGAAACGAACGCACACGCGAAGGTTGAAAGCGCATTCGTGGTATACAACAAGTACGGCGGGAGAAATGTTAGGAATGAAGCGACGGTTATGCTCAAAATTTTTAGAATTCGTTTTGAAAATAAGCTTTTCGAAGGAAGCGCGTCCACTAGGGGGGGTTTGAAAGCATATAAATATCCAAGCTAGGTTATTAAGGGTCTCTTTTTCATTACTTCGGTAAAGTGCTTAATAACGATTCAGACTACGATAATAATTAAGCTTTTTGTGAGTATTTTATGTATGTGTAGCAATGTTATCGTAAATATAGTGGTTGCAAGTATAAAACGGTAGTAGCAGACCTCTAATTATTGACGTGAAGTACGAATAGTGCGTATTAAATTAAAAAAGGTCCGGCTACTACAACAAAAAAATTATTAAATAGATGCATGATATATGGGGGTAAGCACTGCAAGTAATCAAGTTTGTATGCATGATATATGGAATGGTACTGTGAGACGAGGCGCATAGCTTGCAGAGGTATCAGATGGTAGAGGCCTGTGGATCCGCTGAGCAGCACAGTAAATGGAAACAATGCCGAGGGGTTTTCTGGCAATCATCTCCGACGGGAAGGAAGCCTGAAGAATTCTCCAAGTAATTTATTTGAAATTTCTGTTGTTTTATAAACATTTGTGGAATTTTGTGTTGTGTGGTTGACTTTTTTTGGGTGGCATATTTATGGTTGTAGAAACTTATTGTAAAAGGTACATGTACTGGACAATTTACTGATGTTGAATATTGGGTGTATTTAGAACATCAAAAATTTTATTCAGGATATAAATTGAATTGTAAAGGGTAAACGGGTCTGTAAATTTTGTTTTAATTTATGCAAGGTTTAAAAGGCATATACAAACTAAACTGGGTTATAATGAACTCACAATACTCCAGTGTGAAGTCAATTTAGGGTAACATGTGGGGCTTATCTACTCATATTTAATTAAATTGTTTAAAAATCACTATAAAACCAAGGACTTTAAAAACATATCATAAATTGAACTAATAATTATTGTTTCAAACTGTTTTAACACATGCGTAAATAAAATTTATCTGTTAATAGGTGTAAATAAAAGGTTGTATGGTTGTTGTATTATTTGGTGATTTTATTGAATGGTGTGCGAGTGTGAAAGAGGTATGTCTGTAAATTTAGGTATTCGAGAAGAGGCCCAGCTGAGCTAGCCAAAGGGCAGAAGAGGTTTGAAGGCATAATAAAAGGGTAAGGAATTTTTTTTTAATTTTTTTTTGGAAAATTTTATGTTGGCCCAAGGAGGGGCACGAATGTTAATAGAGTAATCCAGAGACTGTCCCGACTTGCACAGCAATATATATATATATATATATATATATATATATATCAAAGAACGATGCCCTTGTGGCTAATATTGAGTCACTTGCCATTAAATTTCGTTCTTTGATATTATTTTAAGACTCATTAAATTTACTTATTCTTTATATATATATATATATATATATATATATATATTGCTGTGTTATTTTCGCCCCACGGCTTGGGCGCAATAAAATGTTGTGATATACCCCCATATTAGGCCCCACGACTTGGGCAGACCATAAAATGCTGTGTTAATCGATCCCCACGATTGGGTCGTGCATAAAATGCTGTGATACTTCACCAGCCCCTACGATAAGCGTCCTAAAATGCTGTGTTATTTTCTTTATATTACTCAAGCACTTGTAAAAATGTTAATTTATAAATCTCTTTGCCTCAACTAGCCGATTCAATTAAATAAAGCAATTCTACAATACACAGTATAATGATTAAATATTTACAACCTTTTTAAATATCTTCCCCTTTTTAAATTATTTACATCTGTCAGATTTTGAGAAAATGAAGCCAGCAAAACGAGCTTTTTATTGTTACATTTAGAGGCCTTTTGAAACGTTTTAATATGCCTATTGCCTTTCATAAATTTATCATAGAAACCCCGGTTTTGTCGTCTCTTACATTTTTGAATTATTATTGAATTAAAACAGTTTACAGAAATAAATCATATCAAAGTATCTAGCCTGGAGTGATTCTGTAGCTTCTCTGCATCCCCAAGAGTTTTCGTGTCCAGTCTGAATGTTTTGAGTCGAATTTGAAAGTTGACATCCAACCAAAATACTATCCAAATCGTTATTAATAAGTTTATTCCAATAAAAGGTTTTCCATCTCCGTAATTAACGAAACGGTAATAGAATATTTACCATGTCAGTGATTAATCTAACAGGTAGTAATCTCCAGGGTCTTCCTGACTCGTATTCAAAATCGTATCCAAAAGTCGTACCCAAGAGCCCTGTTTTATTTATTCTTAGAAATTATATAATTTCACTAAATCTGGTTTACTTACGTCTGTAGTAGAACGGCTCGCTTACATAATTTTTACACTCTTATAAAAATGATTTTCACTTTACTTTTATTTAACTGTTTGCGTGAATAATTTAGCACTTTTGAGTATAGTGACTGCCCAGTTTCAAATGTATATTCACTCGTTGTTCAATTGTTATCGTATTTATAGGCCTTGTCCCTTTGTTTGCGATTCGTTGATTCCACGTGTTGGGCGACACCAAGAGTCTTATCTCTTGTGTTATTTCGGAAACTTTACCAATTGTGTAGTTTAATTACTTGGAAGAACGCTCAAGTTGTCACGTAATTCATTCACATAACATCACATATAATTCAGAAATCCCAGGAATTTTCGTTTATTAAATCACGTATTCTTGTTATTTGCTTTATTCTAATCTAAATAGAAATAAATTTGGTGTTTGTTTATTTCCTAGTTAAATTGGATTTTTGAACAAATGTAATACTTTTCTATCACGTACGCTTTTCAAATATGCATAATTTAACCTGCGTAAATGATGATATATTTAATGCACTTGTTGAATATTTATCTAGCCAATTCATATAGGTTTTCCATTGATTTAATTTTTACGCATTTCATTACATTTTTAAATCTTATATTTGCTCGCAATTACTCTTGGATATGCGTTTAATCGCTTGTACTGTTATATACAGTGTGCTCTCAACTAACCATATTTATAATGACCTATTTACTCTTCTAATATCTGTAATTATATGCTTTTGTTATTTGGGTTTTCTTGTTTATTCTACGACCCCTATGACTTAACCTACCCTTAAATTAACCCTATAATTACAGCAATATATATATATATATATATATATATATATATATATAACAGCAAATTGTAAAATTTGAAATTACTCACTTACCTTCATTTCTAACTGTTCTTTGGCTGGCTAGCTCAACGGAAATAATGGAATTTACAAAATGAAATGAAACAGCAATATCAAAAAGCATATATACAGTCTAAAATTTTCTCTCATACAAAAGAATATATAACATTTACAGCATAGTTCCTAACAAGTACTTATTTACTTAATTATCAAAATGTTGCTCACCTTATCTAGGTTAAAATTTACAGGCTTAAATTTCTTCTGTTGTGGATAGTTTACCTGATTTTGATTCCCACGCTTGTAAAGTTTGTTTTGGCCAAAAAAATTCGTGACAGATAGTCTAGTTAAAAAGTTAGAGTGTTTGGAACTCTAATCACGAACTTTTTTGGTAAGTATTCCTTACAAAAAATATATGAATATGACTTATTCCACCTTAAAGTAAATGACAAATATGCAAATATCAGTTACAAACAACAAAACACTAAAAGTAATACTTGCCAAACTCCAAGACGCCTATCCAATTCGTAATTTACAGTATTAAGTATCTTCTGCTTCTATTTTTAAATTGACGTTCAAAATCAGCTCACAAGATTGCCCATATTAATTAAATTTCCATTTAGAAAGCAATGTGCATGCTAGGTTTAATTATTCAATCTTTCTATCTTGAAGAGTTTCCATATTCACTGTATATTACAAAATCAAATAACTGCATTTAACAATTTTTATATTTATGCAGGTTACATTAAAAATTACTTCTTTATTCACTGTTATATCGTAATTATTAATTGCAGTATGTATACTGCATACTTCAAAACAATTTTTGTTTAAAGTAACATTTTAGCGATCAGATTCATGAATAAAGTTTCCCGTTTATATACAATTTATTTTGACTACGTCACTCTTTCCAGATTGTACGAGATCTTAATCTAAAGATTATCCACCTTTCTGACGCAAGTTTCTTAGTTTATAACCTCATTAGCGTGATTTATTTCATAGTGACGTGCACTGGCCGTCCTTGTTTAACATAAGGAGGTAATTGTGGCATCGAACTTTTATCATGTAATAATGCGAAAGATAATAAAATTAATTCTTATCGATTTTATGGGGTTTTTTATTGCATTTTTATGTTCCTGCGGCTTCTTAGAATAAATGTTTAGTTGTTAATTAGGTATTTAAATAGTTCTAAGTACAAATGACGCATTTTTTCTATTAATCTCAAAACTTCTAGAGAATTCTTTAAAATTAAATTTCTGTTATACAGAATCAATTTGGCTAATTAATTAAAAACTTTAATTGCTTTTTCATGCAAACAATTTGCATTCTTAACGATTGTACAAGAAAATATTTGCTTTCGCGATAAACTAAATCGTGCTTAATACACATCTATTAAGATTAAAGCGTTAGTTTTTAATAAGATTGATATGGTTCTTACGTTAAATAAAGCAAATGTTTCATGCAACGGGAAATGTATTTTTATGATAATTAATAAATGAAAATAAATGGCTTTGTATTTACACTTAAAATTGATTGATTTTCATAAGGTGTTTGCATTTAATGCGTTTTTACATTATTTCTTACCGATTAATTATTTATACTAGACGGCTTACACGGCTGTATTATTGATATAAAATTGGGAGTTTTGAATACACGGGAACCGTGTTTTTCAATATTGCACATTAATTGCTATGTATTAACAATAGGCTTATATTATGCAGGTTGGAACAACGAATTTTTGAAAATTTCTATTTTTTTTTCGGTTTCTCTTATATTTTACTTTTATTTGTAAAATTTGGTTCAATGAACTCTCGCGACGAGACGTCATTGAAACCCAACGCCTACAAATAATACCTACCAAAAATAAAAGAAACCGGAAAGACTAGAAATTTCCGGAGATTCATTTTTCACCCTGTATATAATATAAGCGTACTTTTTAGCCATTAAAGTGTAAAGCGAAAACACACTTCCCGTGTATTTAAAAGCCCTAATTTTAAATCAATAATACAGCCGTGTGTAGAAATTTAAGCCGTATATGTAAAAATAGGTAATCGTTAAGAAATACAGTAAAAAGGAATTTCAATTTTTAAAAGGTATAAACTTTATACCTTAAGCAAATCGATCATTTTGAAGCGCATTATAAATACAAAACCATTTATTTTGTTGCCATAGAGATATATTCATTTTATTACCCGTAACTGGCATGGAATAATGTAAGTAATTATTTTAAGAGAAGTACAAATCCATTTATTTTTATTTATTAATTATCATAAAAATACATTTCCCGTGCATAAAACATTTGCTTTAGTTAGCGTAAAAACCATATCAATCTGGTTAAAAACTAAGGCTTTAATCTTTATAAAATATACATTAAAAACAAGTTTTAGTTACCGTGAAAACAAATATTTTTTTTACAATCGTTAAAAATGCACATCTTTTGCATGTGCAGAACACGTTGCAAAAGCAATTAAAAAGTTGGTTATTTATGTAATAAATAATTACACCGTGTGTAAAATATCCGTGTAAAAGTAATGCAAATCTTTTGCATATGCCAAACCCGCTGGAAATGCAATTAAGGGTTTAATTAATCATATAAATTGACTTCCGTATAAGATTTTAAATAAAACATGTTCTCGAATTTTCTGGATTAATTTGGAACAAATACCTCATTGTTTATCAGGAAATGTTTTTAAAAGCCACTAAATCAAAGAATATTCGATTCTAAGAGCGCGAACATTAGAATGTAATAAAAATATCCATAAAATCGATAAGAACGCGGTTTAATAGCCTTACGTATTAGTGAAGGAATGCGACGCAACCATTAACCTCGTTGTGTTAGAAGACAAACAGCACGCGGCAATTCGACGCGAATGAGTTAATAAATTGCAAAATTCCTGAAAATCTTGTGTCATGTAGGTGAGTAACCCTTCGAATTGAATCCTGTAAAATCTAGAAAAAGTGACGTAGTCAAAATAAACTGTATATAAACGGGAACCTTATTAAGCAGAGGAATTAATTCGATTCAATTCATTAAGTCGCGAACATGTTACTTTAAGAAAAAAGTATGCAGTATGCATTCAGTATTTAATATTTAAAATGTTACTGTAAATAAAGAAGTAAGTCTTAAAACGTAACTCTGCATAAATATGGAAGTTATTAAATGCGGTTATTTGGTGAAACATGATTGTACGCGGTGAATTTTCGAAAGCTCAATTTAGTAAAGATGAATGGACTGTATTTTTCTATAGCGTGTTTCAAACAAGCAACACAATTAATTACTGTTTATGCACATGACAAAGAAACAAAGTAGCGTTTATTCTTTGTACTCACCTACAAACGGCAACGATGAAAGAAGTTGTAACCAATTAATAGTTTGCAGCACACGAACTAGGGCGGTGCAAAGTGTATAATATACAATTAGCGGCATGTAACACGTGCACACTGGACGCCGCACATGGACAAAACGATGCGAGCACCAACGCGGTGTGTAACAATTCATAAACAAGCCGGCACGATAAGTACGACTGCGGTTTTTACGATAACATTTTCAGCGCCCAGTAATTAACGAAGATATGCGGCTTTCTTCAACGACATTTGTTGAGCGATTACAAATACTAGAGCGGCTTATTGCTACGGCGGTTCTACAACATCTTCTAATAATGCGGTCTCTAACGATACTCCACTATCTGCGAGTTCTACGATACTTCAAGCTAATGCGGGCACTGCGATCACTACAAGCTAACGTGGACACACTGCAAAATACTTGTAGAACGATTTCGTTTAGCAAGTTACTTGGATATTCCAAATCGAATTTGGTGCCTCCGCGCGCGACAGACGCTCACCATTCACAAGGTTGATATACATCAAATAAGCGCATTGGGGAAATTTGACTAACAAAATTTAAATCTATCGCTTCGAATTGAGAACAGCAAGCAAACCCAAGCAAATAATAAATCCTAAACTATAAACTATTTACAAGGACGGAACAATGATTATTTTGTAAAATACCATGAAAATTGAAAACTCTTCGATACAAACGTTACCTTAAATTAAATAATTAAAGCGAAGATACATTTTTTGGTTACTGATGTTCTAAATGGGATTTAAGCGAATATGAATGATATTGTAAACTGAAATTTGAATGTCAATTTAAAATAAAAATTAGGAAGGATTTAATATCATTGAGAATAAAGAAAAGAAGATTTGGATAAGCGCTCGTTTAACATATTACCAAAAATACAAAATTTTAGATTTCTTTGTTTGTAACTAAAATTTCAGTATTTTTGTGATTTGAATTTAATGTAGAATAAGTGTTAGTCATATAATATGTTTTTGTAAGGATATTTACCAGAAAGTTTGTGGTCAGAGTTCGAAACACCTTGATTTTTTAATAGACTATTTGTCAAGGATTTGTTGGCCAAACAAACTTACAAGCGTGGGAATAAAAGCCAGGTAAACTATCCACGAGAGAAGAGATTTTACTTTTGTAAATTTTAACTAAGATTAGTCGAGGAAAATTTGGATAATTAAGTAAATAGGTACTTGTTAGGAATAATTTTGTTTAAAAAAAGTTATGCTGTAAATGTTCTATATTCTTTTGTATGAGAAAAAATTGTTTTTGAATGTATAGATGTTTATGATACTGCTGTTTGAATTCATTTTGTGAATTTCATAATTTCCGTTGAGCTAGCCAGGCAAAGAACAGCTAGAAAGGAAGGTAAGTCGGCAATTTCAAATTTACCATTTTTTTTACCTGTGACACGGCACTTTTTGCGACGTTCCTACGCACAGACGCTGTCATATCACTTTATATATATATATATATTATTGTGTAAGGGAGGGGGTTATAAGGTTTCTAAAGGTATATTTGTATTAATAGGGGTGTATGCCAAACGATAGGGTAAATATTTCAGATTTAATAATTTAAAAAACTATAAATTTTGCTATACTTTACATACGTTAAAGTATGTACCATTTCAGATTGAAACTTATATGCCAAAAGGTAGTAACATGACTTTATGACGTTGATATAATGCACGGTACTTGAGGTTTTATACTGAGTTGATATTTCATGAGCCAGTTGAGAGTACATTTGCCGTCGGAAAGCCGGACGCATTTATGGATATCTGCAATATAACAAAGCGTCCAGGTCGTGTATGAATTATTTGGTTTTTCCTTTTTATAGAATCAAACTTTTAGACGAATTGTAAATCAAAATTTAAAGTGAATCAAAATGTAAAAGGTTATTGGAGTTTAGTGAAGTGTTTTGGACCAATGGTAGAAATTTAAAATTATTATAAAGACTATAGCGAAGGTATGTTGGACACTGAAAGATAGGAGATTTGTTATTGGATGTTATATATGTAAAAAAATGTTATTGTAGTAAGCTAAGTTTGTTTAGTTAATAACTAAGCAATATAAATAAGGGACTTCTTTTTTAAATTTGTTCAGATACAGACCTATTTATGAAACCTGCGTTAAAATTGTAAAATAGTTTTGAAATAAAAGTTTATTTGTGTATTCATCGAGTATTATTGAATTCAAGTATAAAAGGAAAGTATATAAAGTGTTTAAAAGTGAAAAGGGAAAGTCAGCGTGTATGTAAAGAAGATTGTGGAAGTGGTTATTGATGTAAAGGAGAAAGCGACGGGATATTTATTGGAGAAGATTAGTGTTGGTTTTGGGATAGATTTGGGTATTACGGCAGCAGGATATTGGAGTGGTTAAAGAAGGCATCGACGACGTAAAGAATTTTGGGATTGATTTGAGAAGATATAACGGCAGAAGGACATCGTATGGATAATTGGTATAGCAGGATTAGGAGTGATTTGTATTAAGACAGCGGGATTGATTTGGTTGTGCGAAGAGAGAAGTAAGCGGGATACGGAGCAGAGGAACAGGAGAAAGGAATACGGCGAGGAAGAATTGACGCAGGGAAAGTAGATAAAGGTTTTTACTAAATTCTAAATTGGGGTAACATTATTTCAGGTTTGGGGCATCAAAATTGTTTTACAAACACCTGGAGGCAGTGCGCAAGAGGACAATTTTGGAGAATCTTTTGTAAAAGTGCGTACGGCAATTTCGAACTTGAGCCAGCAGTCAAAGGAAGGCCTTCAGCGCAGTATATTTCTGGTAAGTACCGTGAATATATTAGAACGTCAGAAATTAAAGTCATAAAAGTTACATAAATTAATTTGACATCAGGCATCGTTGATCTATTAAGATTTGGCATATCAAAATAAATTTAGTACATTTCAAAAGTGGTAAAACAAACGAAGGTGCAGTTTGGTTGGGTATTGCACATCTACTCACGATTGAACCCACGGTGAGTAGGTGAGAAAACCCTGAGATTAAAGTTTCAAATAGTCGAGGCATATAAAATATAGTAATTAGTAAAAGAAAAACCAACCAAACGTTTGCTAAAGCACCTCGATTTGAAATCATAAGGGACGGCGACAAAAGTCGTATAATAAAATCTTGTTTAAAGGAGGAGTAATTATATAAAGTTAAAAATAGTAGAGACAAAAAAACATAGTAATTATATTATATAAAATATAAATTCAAGAAGGTGGCAAACCCAACGTGAGGCTCGAGAAAAAGGGTAAAAAGGCGTTAGAGCGAAAGAGAGTAGAATCCGGGAGCCCGAGTTAGGTGGGGCCCGCAAGTTTTTTTTTTTAAATTTTTTCAGGAAACGAGTTCAAAACAAGGGAACAGAGATGACGAACCAGGACATTATGAGATTTTTGATAAGTATGAAAGACTAAATGGAAAAAGCACACAAGGATTTAATGAACCAAATTAAAGAATGGCGGACAGATATTAAGACGACATGCACGGAACCAAAAACGGATGTAACGAACGCCACTGCAGAATCACACGCGGAACTACACACGGAATCGACAGACAAAACCGAACAGTCGCGGACAGATATCAAGACGACATGCACGGCACTAAAAACCGATGTAACTGACACAATTACAGAAACACACGGAACTACAAACGGACCTAACAGACGCAATCGAAGAATCGCGGACAGAGGACGAACGCGGACGGAATTACAAGACAACGTAGACCGCGTAGATGACGAGAATAAAATTACACGGGTACAATTGCAGGGACAGACACAGCACTTGACACCGAAATTGGGCGCGACGACATGGTATTACTACTCACAGGACAAGTGATACTAAACGTTAAAACACTGAGGGAATTCTTGGGAGTAATGAGAAATTTCGACCTAGCGACAGTACTGGAAGCGAAAACGCGGACACACCATTGGGAACAAAACAGGGTTACAGGGAAGACAGTCGACGACCACCGTACCACGAAAACAGACAAAATTATAGACAGGAAAATTTTAACTACGGACATAGGAATCATTGGGGACACGAGGCACATAGACGACCGTATCACAATAGGGATCACCGGGATAACGTCTACAATGGACAGAACAGATGCCGCACGACAACGCGAGGATGACGGCCGGACGACAGGGGCGGAATACAAAATGGAAATAGCCGGACGGACAGGGACGTAAACGTCCAACATATGACGACGAGCGCAATTACAACGGACCCGAATAGGATTGAGGTGGTGGAAATTCACGAGTCGCCTCAAGAAAAAAAACGCGAATTTTTGGACGACCGACTGCTTAGGAGTTAAGATTGATGTTTGCTATAGTATAAGGGATTTGTTGTTAAACAGTTACATTTATAATAAAAAGAATTTGTTATTTATAAATATTAGTTTAAGGGACCGTGTTTATGTTGCTTTAGTGGATAGTGGGTCACAGTTGTCGCTGGTAAATGATAGGGTAGTAGTCGAACATGGAGAATTTTTAAAGGAAAGAATAGGAACAATTGAGGGGTTAATTTATGGTCAGCGATGAACAAAAAGCTTACGACGATTTATAATGTTATCCGTGTACCGATATATATAGGAAATAAAGAAGCAGGGAATGCAGAGTTTTTAATTACGAAGGGTTACAGTTAGACTTCATATTGGGTATGGATTTTATAGAGGATTTTGGATTGAATATAGATGGAAAGGATAGGTCAATTAGGATATTTGATAAAGATAGGTCATGGGTGGTGCCTACGGTTAGTGAGGAAAATAGGAATGGAAATGATATAGATAGTACAGGATTAGGAATGATTAAAGAGTATAATGATGGACAGGTTAAAGTACGATTATGTAATATGTTTGTAAGATTAATTAATGATGAACAGATAGGAAAGTGAGTATTGATACTAAGATGAAGCTAGGAGAATTATTTAATAAATATGTAGGGTTATTTAATGAAGAGCCAAGATTTGCGGCGGTACACACATAAGTGGGAGGTCACGGAAGACATCGGATTTAATACAAGGGTGTATCCAATTCCGTTTGCCATAAGAAATAGGGTTAAAATAGAGATAGACAGGATGTTAAAAGAGGGTATTATAGAACCAGCGAGAACTCAATATGTGAACCCAGTAGTTATAGTACCAAAACCAAATAAAAAGGATATAAGGATTTGTTTAGATGCGAGGAAATTGAATGCGATTACAAAACCGCAGTATGAGCAACCACAAGGGTTGGATAATTTATTGTATAAAGTATATGAAATGAAAGTTTTCAGCAAATTAGATTTAAAGAATTCGTTTTGGTTAATTCCGTTGCATGAAGACAGTAAAAGTTTACAGGTTTTAGTATCGAAGGCGAGATTTATATGTTTTCTGTAGTTCCATTTGGTTTAAGTAGTTCTTCAGCAGCACTTGTAAGAGCGATGCAGAAGTTGTTTAATGAATATGAATGTTTCTGTTCGCATTATGTCGATGATTTGTTAATTTTTCAAGGGACGAGCAAAACACCTGGAGCATTTAGAAAAGGTGATCCAACGACTGGACGAAGGAGGTTTAAAGTTGAACGTAGAGAAATGCGAGTTGTTTAAAAGCAAGGTTACATACTTAGGGTTTGAAATTAGCGAACAAGGGATGAAAATTTGCAATAAAAGATTGGACGAGTTGAAAACATTCAGCGACCAAAGAATGTGAGAGGACTGCGAGGATTTTTAGGGTGCTAAATTATTACAAACGGTTTATACCGAGGTATTCTGAAGTGTGCGTACCGTTGGTGAGTTTGTTAAAGAAAAGGAAAGATGGAAGTGGACTGCTGAACGAGAGAAGGCGTTCCAGGATTTAAAAGATGCATTTTACAAGGAGTTAGCATTAAAATATCCAAATTTTAAAGATGATTTTATTTTGAGGACGGATGCGTCGAAATATGCAATCGGGGCTGAGTTGGTGCAGATACAGGATGGAGTTGAAGTACCAATTGTTTTCATTTCTAGGGTGTTGAAAGACTGCGAAACCAGGTATGCGACGGCAGAGAAGGAGATGTTGGCCATAGTATACGCGGTGAAGAAGTTGCGTTTTATTTGTTAGGTAAGAAATTTCTAATAGAATCCGACAACACGGTGGTAACGTTCATGAAGAAAAAGGAGTTTTAAACAGCAGGTTGTATAGATGGGCATTGGTGTTACAGGAATACGACTTCGAAATTAAGCATAAGCCAGGAAAGGAGAATGTGACAGCGGATTTTCTGAGCAGACTGCAGGTGGAATCAAATCAGGACAAAAACGGGTGTTTAATTGCTTTGCAGGAATTCAGGGATGTTGGTCGATGGACAAACACCAAACTTATAGAGGCGCAGAGGCACAGCGAGGTGAGCTCGATACGAGAGAAACTTACAAGAGAAAATATGGAAGAGTACAGGGGTTTTACCATCGTAGGGCAGTTTGTGGTGAAAAGAATAGGGGATGCAGAGCTGGTAGTGCTATCAAGAGACGTTGCCGCTGAAATCATAAACGAAATTCATTTAAAATTCGGACACATAGGTATCAGGAAAACATTTTTAGTATTCAGAGAGGCGTTTTACGCAAAAATGATATCACGGTGATAAAGGAAAGGATAAATCGGTGTGAAATTTGCATTCTAGGAAAAGACTCTCGTGGTGCTGCAAAATATGCCGATGAGCGTGAGCGTAAATGGACCATTGGAATTGGTGGCGATTGATTATTTAAGCAACCTGATCACGAGTGAACAGGGGTATCGACATATTTTGGTGGTGGTCGACGTTTTTCTAAATTTGTAAAATTATTTCCTGCAAGACGGAGTAACACGGTGCATGCATTGCAGTCAATTGGAGAATTTGAAAGCCAGGTCGGGAAGATAAAAAGAATTTTGGTAGACAACGCAACGTATTTTAACAATCAAAGATTCAGGAACGGGTTAAAAGGGCAAATATTAAAGTATCATTTAGTAGCATACGACATCCAAAAGCTAATCCATGCGAACGTTACATACGAAGTGATAAAATATTTACGATTAGCGACACAGGAGCATCACGACAGATGGGTTAGGTATCTACCACAAATAGAAAATTTTATGAACAGCGTGCGAGTTCGGTTACGAAAACATGTCCGGTAACATTAATGCGAAGGATTATACCAGCTAGACCATGGAGGAGGAAGTCGAGGTACAAGACATAACAGAGTTGCTAAGTAATGCCAGGCGCAGAATCGAAAGGATGCAGCGTAGGGACATCGAACGAAGGTGTAGAAAAATTAAGAAAAGAACGATTTTTGGAATAGGGTTTGGTAGTCGTCAAACGATTAAGGGTTTCAAACCGCGACAAAAACATTTGCGCGAAGCTGTTGTTTCCTTATGAAGGGCCGTACAGGATCACGCGTAGTTTTGCTGAAGGCAATACGTTTGAGCTGGAGAATATGACAGGGGATATCGCGGGCGTTTTCATTTGGAAAATTTGTACCCATATAGGGTAGTACAGGAAGAGGGTTTAATAGGATAGGTTAAAATGTGGTTCATGCAACGGAAAGTTTAGTTTAGTTTTTATTTTTGTTTTGTTATAGTAGTAATAGTATAGGTTAGAAAATAGCGTAGTGTAATAGATGTGAGAGAAAGGCGAATGCGGGTTGCCAAAGTAAAATAGAAACAACGAAAGGATGGTTTTGAATGAAAATCAGAAATTTTGCACACCAGGGAAGAGAAAACATATGAAATTTCCAATTTCATTAAAACCAGTGGGGCCAAATATTGTGTAAGGGAGGGGTTATAAGGTTTCTAAAGGTATATTTGTATTAATAGGGTGTATGCCAAACGATAGGGTAAATATTTCAGATTTAATAATTTAAAAAACTATAAATTTTGCTATACTTTACATACGTTAAAGTATGTACCATTTTAGATTGAAACTTATATGCCAAAAGGTAGTAACATGACTTTATGACGTTGATATAATGCACGGTACTTGAGGTTTTATACTGAGTTGATATTTCATGAGCCAGTTGAGAGTACATTTGCCGTCGGAAAGCCGGACGCATTTATGGATATCTGCAATATAACAAAGCGTCCAGGTCGTGTATGAATTATTTGGTTTTCCTTTTATAGAATCAAACTTTTAGACGAATTGTAAATCAAAATTTAAAGTGAATCAAAATGTAAAAGGTTATTGGAGTTTAGTGAAGTGTTTTGGACCAATGGTAGAAATTTAAAATTATTATAAAGACTATAGCGAAGGTATGTTGGACACTGAAAGATAGGAGATTTGTTATTGGATGTTATATATGTAAAAAATGTTATTGTAGTAAGCTAAGTTTGTTTAGTTAATAACTAAGCAATATAAATAAGGGACTTCTTTTTTAAATTTGTTCAGATACAGACCTATTTATGAAACCTGCGTTAAAATTGTAAAATAGTTTTGAAATAAAAGTTTATTTGTGTATTCATCGAGTATTATTGAATTCAAGTATAAAAGGAAAGTATATAAAGTGTTTAAAAGTGAAAAGGGAAAGTCAGCGTGTATGTAAAGAAGATTGTGGAAGTGGTTATTGATGTAAAGGAGAAAGCGACGGATATTTATTGGAGAAGATTAGTGTTGGTTTTGGGATAGATTTGGGTATTACGGCAGCAGGATATTGGAGTGGTTAAAGAAGGCATCGACGACGTAAAGAATTTTGGGATTGATTTGAGAAGATATAACGGCAGAAGGACATCGTATGGATAATTGGTATAGCAGGATTAGGAGTGATTTGTATTAAGACAGCGGGATTGATTTGGTTGTGCGAAGAGAGAAGTAAGCGGGATACGGAGCAGAGGAACAGGAGAAAGGAATACGGCGAGGAAGAATTGACGCAGGAAAGTAGATAAAGGTTTTACTAAATTCTAAATTGGGGTAACATTATTTCAGGTTTGGGGCATCAAAATTGTTTTACAAACACCTGGAGGCAGTGCGCAAGAGGACAATTTTGGAGAATCTTTTGTAAAAGTGCGTACGGCAATTTCGAACTTGAGCCAGCAGTCAAAGGAAGGCCTTCAGCGCAGTATATTTCTGGTAAGTACCGTGAATATATTAGAACGTCAGAAATTAAAGTCATAAAAGTTACATAAATTAATTTGACATCAGGCATCGTTGATCTATTAAGATTTGGCATATCAAAATAAATTTAGTACATTTCAAAAGTGGTAAAACAAACGAAGGTGCAGTTTGGTTGGGTATTGCACATCTACTCACGATTGAACCCACGGTGAGTAGGTGAGAAAACCCTGAGATTAAAGTTTCAAATAGTCGAGGCATATAAAATATAGTAATTAGTAAAAGAAAAACCAACCAAACGTTTGCTAAAGCACCTCGATTTGAAATCATAAGGGACGGCGACAAAAGTCGTATAATAAAATCTTGTTTAAAGGAGGAGTAATTATATAAAGTTAAAAATAGTAGAGACAAAAAACAGTAATTATATTATATAAAATATAAATTCAAGAAGGTGGCAAACCCAACGTGAGGCTCGAGAAAAAGGGTAAAAGGCGTTAGAGCGAAGAGAGTAGAATCCGGGAGCCCGAGTTAGGTGGGGCCCAAGTTTTTAAATTTTTCAGGAAACGAGTTCAAAACAAGGGAACAGAGATGACGAACCAGGACATTATGAGATTTTGATAAGTATGAAAGACTAAATGGAAAAGCACACAAGGATTTAATGAACCAAATTAAAGAATGGCGGACAGATATTAAGACGACATGCACGGAACCAAAAACGGATGTAACGAACGCCACTGCAGAATCACACGCGGAACTACACACGGAATCGACAGACAAAACCGAACAGTCGCGGACAGATATCAAGACGACATGCACGGCACTAAAAACCGATGTAACTGACACAATTACAGAAACACACGGAACTACAAACGGACCTAACAGACGCAATCGAAGAATCGCGGACAGAGGACGAACGCGGGACGGAATTACAAGACAACGTAGACCGCGTAGATGACGAGAATAAAATTACACGGGTACAATTGCAGGGACAGACACAGCACTTGACACCGAAATTGGGCGCGGACGACATGGTATTACTACTCACAGGACAAGTGATACTAAACGTTAAAACACTGAGGGAATTCTTGGGAGTAATGAGAAATTTCGACCTAGCGACAGTACTGGAAGCGAAAACGCGGACACACCATTGGGAACAAAACAGGGGTTACAGGGAAGACAGTCGACGACCACCGTACCACGAAAACAGACAAAATTATAGACAGGAAAATTTTAACTACGGACATAGGAATCATTGGGGACACGAGGCACATAGACGACCGTATCACAATAGGGATCACCGGGATAACGTCTACAATGGACAGAACAGATGCCGGCACGACAACGACGAGGATGACGGCCGGACGACAGGGGGCGGAATACAAAATGGAAATAGCCGGACGGACAGGGACGTAAACGTCCAACATATGACGACGAGCGCAATTACAACGGACCCGAATAGGATTGAGGTGGTGGAAATTCACGAGTCGCCTCAAGAAAAAAAAACGCGAATTTTTGGACGACCGACTGCTTAGGAGTTAAGATTGATGTTTGCTATAGTATAAGGGATTTGTTGTTAAACAGTTACATTTATAATAAAAAGAATTTGTTATTTATAAATATTAGTTTAAGGGACCGTGTTTATGTTGCTTTAGTGGATAGTGGGTCACAGTTGTCGCTGGTAAATGATAGGGTAGTAGTCGAACATGGAGAATTTTTAAAGGAAAGAATAGGAACAATTGAGGGGGTTAATTTATGGTCAGCGATGAACAAAAAGCTTACGACGATTTATAATGTTATCCGTGTACCGATATATATAGGAAATAAAGAAGCAGGGAATGCAGAGTTTTAATTACGAAAGGGTTACAGTTAGACTTCATATTGGGTATGGATTTTATAGAGGATTTTGGATTGAATATAGATGGAAAGGATAGGTCAATTAGGATATTTGATAAAGATAGGTCATGGGCGGTGCCTACGGTTAGTGAGGAAAATAGGAATGGAAATGATATAGATAGTACAGGATTAGGAATGATTAAAGAGTATAATGATGGACAGGTTAAAGTACGATTATGTAATATGTTTGTAAGATTAATTAATGATGAACAGATAGGAAAGTGAGTATTGATACTAAGATGAAGCTAGGAGAATTATTTAATAAATATGTAGGGTTATTTAATGAAGAGCCAAGATTTGCGAGGCGGTACACACATAAGTGGGAGGTCACGGAAGACATCGGATTTAATACAAGGGTGTATCCAATTCCGTTTGCCATAAGAAATAGGGTTAAAATAGAGATAGACAGGATGTTAAAAGAGGGTATTATAGAACCAGCGAGAACTCAATATGTGAACCCAGTAGTTATAGTACCAAAACCAAATAAAAGGATATAAGGATTTGTTTAGATGCGAGGAAATTGAATGCGATTACAAAACCGCAGTATGAGCAACCACAAGGGTTGGATAATTTATTGTATAAAGTATATGAAATGAAAGTTTTCAGCAAATTAGATTTAAAGAATTCGTTTTGGTTAATTCCGTTGCATGAAGACAGTAAAAGTTTACAGGTTTTAGTATCGAAGGCGAGATTTATATGTTTTCTGTAGTTCCATTTGGTTTAAGTAGTTCTTCAGCAGCACTTGTAAGAGCGATGCAGAAGTTGTTTAATGAATATGAATGTTTCTGTTCGCATTATGTCGATGATTTGTTAATTTTTTCAAGGGACGAGCAAAAACACCTGGAGCATTTAGAAAAGGTGATCCAACGACTGGACGAAGGAGGTTTAAAGTTGAACGTAGAGAAATGCGAGTTGTTTAAAAGCAAGGTTACATACTTAGGGTTTGAAATTAGCGAACAAGGGATGAAAATTTGCAATAAAAGATTGGACGAGTTGAAAACATTCAGCGACCAAAGAATGTGAGAGGACTGCGAGGATTTTAGGGTGCTAAATTATTACAAACGGTTTATACCGAGGTATTCTGAAGTGTGCGTACCGTTGGTGAGTTTGTTAAAGAAAAGGAAAGATGGAAGTGGACTGCTGAACGAGAGAAGGCGTTCCAGGATTTAAAAGATGCATTTTACAAGGAGTTAGCATTAAAATATCCAAATTTTAAAGATGATTTTATTTTGAGGACGGATGCGTCGAAATATGCAATCGGGGCTGAGTTGGTGCAGATACAGGATGGAGTTGAAGTACCAATTGTTTTCATTTCTAGGGTGTTGAAAGACTGCGAAACCAGGTATGCGACGGCAGAGAAGGAGATGTTGGCCATAGTATACGCGGTGAAGAAGTTGCGTTTTTATTTGTTAGGTAAGAAATTTCTAATAGAATCCGACAACACGGTGGTAACGTTCATGAAGAAAAAGGAGTTTTTAAACAGCAGGTTGTATAGATGGGCATTGGTGTTACAGGAATACGACTTCGAAATTAAGCATAAGCCAGGAAAGGAGAATGTGACAGCGGATTTTCTGAGCAGACTGCAGGTGGAATCAAATCAGGACAAAAACGGGTGTTTAATTGCTTTGCAGGAATTCAGGGATGTTGGTCGATGGACAAACACCAAACTTATAGAGGCGCAGAGGCACAGCGAGGTGAGCTCGATACGAGAGAAACTTACAAGAGAAAATATGGAAGAGTACAGGGGTTTTACCATCGTAGGGCAGTTTGTGGTGAAAAGAATAGGGGATGCAGAGCTGGTAGTGCTATCAAGAGACGTTGCCGCTGAAATCATAAACGAAATTCATTTAAAATTCGGACACATAGGTATCAGGAAAACATTTTTAGTATTCAGAGAGGCGTTTTACGCAAAAAATGATATCACGGTGATAAAGGAAAGGATAAATCGGTGTGAAATTTGCATTCTAGGAAAAGACAAGAACGTGGTGCTGCAAAATATGCCGATGAGCGTGAGCGTAAATGGACCATTGGAATTGGTGGCGATTGATTATTTAAGCAACCTGATCACGAGTGAACAGGGGTATCGACATATTTTGGTGGTGGTCGACGTTTTTTCTAAATTTGTAAAATTATTTCCTGCAAGACGGAGTAACACGGTGCATGCATTGCAGTCAATTGGAGAATTTGAAAGCCAGGTCGGGAAGATAAAAAGAATTTTGGTAGACAACGCAACGTATTTTAACAATCAAAGATTCAGGAACGGGTTAAAAAGGGCAAATATTAAAGTATCATTTAGTAGCATACGACATCCAAAAGCTAATCCATGCGAACGTTACATACGAGAAGTGATAAAATATTTACGATTAGCGACACAGGAGCATCACGACAGATGGGTTAGGTATCTACCACAAATAGAAAATTTTATGAACAGCGTGCGAGTTCGGTTACGAAAACATGTCCGGTAACATTAATGCGAAGGATTATACCAGCTAGACCATGGAGGGAGGAAGTCGAGGTACAAGACATAACAGAGTTGCTAAGTAATGCCAGGCGCAGAATCGAAAGGATGCAGCGTAGGGACATCGAACGAAGGTGTAGAAAAATTAAGAAAAGAACGATTTTTGGAATAGGGGATTTGGTAGTCGTCAAACGATTAAGGGTTTCAAACCGCGACAAAAACATTTGCGCGAAGCTGTTGTTTCCTTATGAAGGGCCGTACAGGATCACGCGTAGTTTTGCTGAAGGCAATACGTTTGAGCTGGAGAATATGACAGGGGGATATCGCGGGCGTTTTCATTTGGAAAATTTGTACCCATATAGGGTAGTACAGGAAGAGGGTTTAATAGGATAGGTTAAAATGTGGTTCATGCAACGGAAAGTTTAGTTTAGTTTTTATTTTTGTTTTTGTTATAGTAGTAATAGTATAGGTTAGAAAATAGCGTAGTGTAATAGATGTGAGAGAAAGGCGAATGCGGGTTGCCAAAGTAAAATAGAAACAACGAAAGGATGGTTTTGAATGAAAATCAGAAATTTTTGCACACCAGGGGAAGAGAAAAACATATGAAATTTCCAATTTCATTAAAAACCAGTGGGGCCAAATATTGTGTAAGGGAGGGGGTTATAAGGTTTCTAAAGGTATATTTGTATTAATAGGGGTGTATGCCAAACGATAGGGTAAATATTTCAGATTTAATAATTTAAAAAACTATAAATTTTGCTATACTTTACATACGTTAAAGTATGTACCATTTTAGATTGAAACCTATATGCCAAAAGGTAGTAACATGACTTTATGACGTTGATATAATGCACGGTACTTGAGGTTTTATACTGAGTTGATATTTCATGAGCCAGTTGAGAGTACATTTGCCGTCGGAAAGCCGGACGCATTTATGGATATCTGCAATATAACAAAGCGTCCAGGTCGTGTATGAATTATTTGGTTTTTCCTTTTATAGAATCAAACTTTTAGACGAATTGTAAATCAAAATTTAAAGTGAATCAAAATGTAAAGGTTATTGGAGTTTAGTGAAGTGTTTTGGACCAATGGTAGAAATTTAAAATTATTATAAAGACTATAGCGAAGGTATGTTGGACACTGAAAGATAGGAGATTTGTTATTGGATGTTATATATGTAAAAAATGTTATTGTAGTAAGCTAAGTTTGTTTAGTTAATAACTAAGCAATATAAATAAGGGACTTCTTTTTTAAATTTGTTCAGATACAGACCTATTTATGAAACCTGCGTTAAAATTGTAAAATAGTTTTGAAATAAAAGTTTATTTGTGTATTCATCGAGTATTATTGAATTCAAGTATAAAAGGAAAGTATATAAAGTGTTTAAAAGTGAAAAGGGAAAGTCAGCGTGTATGTAAAGAAGATTGTGGAAGTGGTTATTGATGTAAAGGAGAAAGCGACGGATATTTATTGGAGAAGATTAGTGTTGGTTTTGGGATAGATTTGGGTATTACGGCAGCAGGATATTGGAGTGGTTAAAGAAGGCATCGACGACGTAAAGAATTTTGGGATTGATTTGAGAAGATATAACGGCAGAAGGACATCGTATGGATAATTGGTATAGCAGGATTAGGAGTGATTTGTATTAAGACAGCGGGATTGATTTGGTTGTGCGAAGAGAGAGTAAGCGGGATACGGAGCAGAGGAACAGGAGAAAGGAATACGGCGAGGAAGAATTGACGCAGGAAAGTAGATAAAGGTTTTACTAAATTCTAAATTGGGGTAACATTATTTCAGGTTTGGGGCATCAAAATTGTTTTACAAACACCTGGAGGCAGTGCGCAAGAGGACAATTTTGGAGAATCTTTTGTAAAAGTGCGTACGGCAATTTCGAACTTGAGCCAGCAGTCAAAGGAAGGCCTTCAGCGCAGTATATTTCTGGTAAGTACCGTGAATATATTAGAACGTCAGAAATTAAAGTCATAAAAGTTACATAAATTAATTTGACATCAGGCATCGTTGATCTATTAAGATTTGGCATATCAAAATAAATTTAGTACATTTCAAAAGTGGTAAAACAAACGAAGGTGCAGTTTGGTTGGTATTGCACATCTACTCACGATTGAACCCACGGTGAGTAGGTGAGAAAACCCTGAGATTAAAGTTTCAAATAGTCGAGGCATATAAAATATAGTAATTAGTAAAAGAAAAACCAACCAAACGTTTGCTAAAGCACCTCGATTTGAAATCATAAGGGACGACGACAAAAGTCGTATAATAAAATCTTGTTTAAAGGAGGAGTAATTATATAAAGTTAAAAATAGTAGAGACAAAAAAACATAGTAATTATATTATATAAAATATAAATTCAAGAATATATATATATATATATATATATATATATATATATATATATATATATATATATGATATTGAAATTCGATTTATGAGGGATAATTAGGTGTCAAGAGGGAAGCATGATTTAGGGGTTAATCAATCAATCAATCAAATCACTTTATTGGTTTTATACCAAAAGGGATAGAATTCAGCACTGCTGATTTTAGATTCCACCCTTAAATATAAAATACAAAATATACGATTATATACATAATACAATAAACATCTAGGATAGTCTAAGACAGTCGCTGCTCCCTTATTAATACATCATAAAATTTTAGCCTAAATATATTTTTATTATTAGTCTTGTCAAATAGTGTTCTATATTTGTTTATTAAAACAGGTGCTACATAAGCATAACATGATTCAAATTTCTTTGTTGAGTGTTGCGGAATACTGAAATCATTTGTATTTCGTAGGTTAATACTATGCTGAGTAGCTCTGATTTGTGTAGCTTCTAACAGGTAGTTTGGTCTACATTTGGTTAATATAGCATATATGTACACAGCGAAAAGGAGTTCTGCACGTTTATCATATTTAAGTATACTCTTAGAATTATAGTATGGTGTTATATGTTGCTTACGTTCAATATTATATGAATATCTAAAACATACATTCTGAAGTACTTGTATTCTTTGCCTTAAGTAGCCTGCCAAAATTTATAGTAAACTACACTACAGTAATCTATATGACACAACACAACACTATTACATAAGTTCCATTTAATGTTTGAGCTTAACAGAAATTTGTATCTGTAAAGGGTCCGCATTTTACTATAACACAAACCTATTCTTTTGTTGATATGTTTTTCAAACGTAAGATGCTTGTCGAGAGAAAGGCCTAAATATTTAACACAGTCAGCAAATGTCACTACCTTATTGTTTATTTTGATATCTAGAGATCTTTGCACTTCAGATTTAACATGGTTTACCTGTGAACCAACGAGTAATGCAAGTGTTTTGTTAGCATTAAGGATAAGACCATTGTCGTGTACCCATTTATCCACTACAACAAGATTTTCATTCAGTTTTACTATTGCATCATCGACAAGTGAAACATTACTAGAAACATAAAGTAGGATATCATCTGCATACATATGATATTTGCATTCTGGTGATAGTATTTCTGGAAAATCTGACGTAAAAATAGCAAAGAGTAGAGGGCCCAAGATACTGCCCTGTGGAACACCTCGTGAAACACAGCGGAACTGGGACTGTTGTCCATGTAGTTTAACTGATTGCTGTCTGTTACTCAAATAGTCTTTAAACCATTCTGTTGCAATATTATCGCACCCATAGAAACGAAGCTTAGCAACAAGCAGGTTATGATTGATTAAGTCAAACGCCTTACTGAAGTCTAGAAATAATAGATAAACAATATTTGATGCATCAATTGAGCATGTAAGATCATTAACAACCTTACTTAGTGCAGTTGCTGTGCTATAGCCAGTGCGAAATCCAGATTGGAATGTGGGTAACAAGTTCCATTTGGATATGTGTTCAATTAGTTGTGTGTAAACTATGTGTTCCATAACCTTTGACATTATAGGCAATATACTAATTGGGCGTAAATCAGCATATGTAGTAGCCAGAGGTTTTTTAGCAATTGGAGTGATAGTCGAATATTTCCAAGCTATAGGGAATTTGCCTGATTCTAGTGATACATTTATAATATGCGTTAAAACATTAATAATGAATGGCATTACCAACACTAGTATTTTCTTATTTATGCCATCAAATCCTTGAGCATTAGACCTGATCTTCATGATCGATTTCTCTACAACATTTACATTTACTGGTTGTAGAATGAATGGCCCATTTATAGCTTTGTGAATGTTTTGATTGTAAAGTTCATTTGATGACTTGGTATTGATCGATCTGGGATGGATTCAATAAAAATTCGTTGACTTCATCAGGATTTTGAATTTCATTTGAAATTTGGGTTTTCGTTTTGAATGTATTTGACATCTATCAAAAATATTCCATAGCTGCTTAGGATTGTTAATATTATTCCTGCATTGATATTCAAGATATGCTTTTTTCATTCCTTACTGCTGTTGTGATAATGTTTTTTAGGTCTTTATAAAAGCGAAGCTTAGTATTGTTCTTAGTCTTAATATACTTGCTATATTCCAAATGCCGTAGACGTATCATCAGTCTGATGGTGGGCGTTATATATGGTGGCGTTTTCTTTTATATAAGCTGTACGTATTGGAGCATGTTCATTAAATAATAATGTTATTGCATTATTAAGATAATTCACTTTATCATTGAGGTCTGGTAATGATCTTATTAAATCCCATTGAATGTGACTAGCATCATAATTAAAGTTATTCATATTAAAGTTCTTAAAACATCTGTATGTGAAGCAGTATGGCTCATGTTTGCGTACATTTACATCAAATGTACAAAGTACTGCTCTGTGATCAGTCATGTGATAGAGATCGATAGTTTCACATGATATCATATTGATTTGAGGACTGGCACATACTATATCGATTAATGTTGATGTAGTTTCAGTAATTCGTGTTGGATCCTTCACATGTTGTGTAAGATTGAAAATGTTCAACAGTGAACTTAATTTTTTACACCTTGTGTCATGTTGAATGAAGTCAAGATTTACATCCCCAATAAGGATGATATCATCATATGTTGTACAAACATGTGAAAGAACCAGTTCAAGATCATTTAAACATTCCAATGATGTACTCGGTGGTCTATAAATAAGTCCTGCTGCAATGTTATGTTTGTTGGTTTTAATGCTAATCCATAATTGTTCTAACTGAGGATGTTCAACATAATTTATATCCAACATTTTATGCGCCAGACTGCTGGCAATATACCAGCATAATCCCCACCTATAGTTGGGCGATCATTTCTTATCAAATTGTAACCTGCAATGCTAATCAATGCAGATGGAAAGTTACTTGAGAGCCATGTTTCTGCAACCCCAATTAGATCACAATCATTTAATGAAATAAAAGATACAAAATCATCGAAACAGGAATTGATGGAACGAATATTTATAAGACATAACCGCAATGGCTGGATTATTTGCTGATTTTTTAGGTCATGTGAGATATTGTAAACAGTTTTTTGATGTAGTTGCTATATAGGAGTATAGTATTCTATCTTTACAGCTTCTCTTTTGTATGCTTGTATATAACAGGGACATTCTTTGTGTATAGCAGGATGCCTGTTATCAATATCCATGTTCAACTTTTCCTTTGCATATGTACAGTTTGAGCATTTGTTAACATCAGAGCTGCAGTTTTTATAGTTGTGTTTTCCAGCACACAACGAACATGTTATTTCCGACTTACAATCCTGAGCATGATGATTGAACTTGAGGCAATTGAAGCACTGAGTTACGTTGATATGATTGTATATGATACCCATTGACCAACCAATTGCAGCTGTTTTCATATTTATTAGATGGTTATGTGTTTTTCGATCAGCTTCCAAAATGATTGTTGACTTTCTCATCTTTTATTTTCAATTACTTTTAAAACTTTAATATGGAAGCTGTTTTCTTCAGAATGTATTTTATTTTGTTTGATTATTTTTTCTAGGATTTGAGTGTGATCCATTCCATCTACATCGTCATGTTTAACGTTAACTATTCGTACTTTTGGTTTTTTTAGATTAGGGGCTTCTACATTATATCTTTTACCTAACTTTTCTGCAATCTTATTTTGTAGCATATCACGATCCATTTCAGTTCTGCACCCAATGACAACTTTGCCTTTTGATGCCTCAAATACTTTAGATACATTAATCCCCATTTCAACAGGGTTGATTGCATCTTTAATTTCAGATTTAGTATCCTTACTTTGCTGAATGTTTACTGGTTTTACCACAAGTATTGGATCAGATTTAGTTATGCTAGCATACGTTTTCATGGGTTCATTGGTCATATTAAGTTGATGGGTAGTGAGTTTTTTGGAAGCCATCTCCATGAATTCAGTTTTAAAACTTTCAAACATTGTACTGAGATTTTTCAATATTTCTTGATTGCTTAATTGGATAATGTTTTGTATGTAATTGTCATCATTACTAACACTAGACAAGCATTCTTTGCAGTGGAATAGAAGCACCCTCTTTTTGAGTTCAAGGCATCGAACTTCAGAAGAGGTAATATTACTGCATACATCACAAAATAGCTTTTTACATTTATCACAGGTAAAAACTTTATTACTTACTTTACACAAAGTACAGCTCAACATTTTCAATCTCCCTGTACATTCAATAATATATATTGGTATTTAATAAAGATTATAACGCTTTACCAGCCTACTCACAGCCTACTTAACTTTAAAATCTTAAATGGCATCCTACATTTTGTACTACATGGTAATAAAGCTGTAGAAAAACGAAGTCTTTTGGTGAAAAGATCGTTAAAATCTGCCGATCCATTCTGTAGTTATTAAATAAAAGGTGTTTTATTGCATACAATAAATTTAAATTAATTAATCCAATTATCTTAGGTTTTATGAAATGCGGTGTTACAGCAAAGCTTCAAAATGTTCAACGTTATTTGTCTGATAATGGTAGAGTTTGTTTTCAAATACCTTTCTATCGTTTTGAAAAGTTTCTTTGCGAATAGTCCTACACGTCCTTATTATTCTATTTAGTAAATCTTGCATATCAACTGGCTGAGTCTAGTAAACAATGGATTTTATGTAACCCCACAAGAAAAAAATCGATTGGAGATCTTGGTAGTCACTCAGTTCCTCCTCTTGTGCCAATCCACTAATTAGGAAACCTCTCGTTTAACCACTGCCGAACGGCTAGCACATAATAGGGAGTAGCTCCGTCCTGTTGATAATAAAGCTTGTCTTCATCCAGTTGAAAATTTCCATATTCTATAGCTTCCTTGATTAAAAGATCGATGGTATCTTGCAGCATGTTCAAATAAATTTCACAGTTTAAATTTCCATCGATGAATAAAGGACCGATAATTGTGTCCCCCAAGATATCTGCCAACACTTTATTTTTTCTGGCTACTGAGTATGTCCTTCTCTAAAAATATTACTCCAATAGCGATAGTTCTGTTTATTAACGCATCAGTTAAAAAAAATATGCAGTCATCAGAAAAACAGATGTTCTGTAAAAGATCCGGATCATTATTAATCATTTCACCTAATGTCTCACAAAACTGTAGTTATCGATCAAAGTCATATCTGCGTTTTATATGGATGGAATTTATGTAATTGCGCCATCTTATAAACGGAACCTATTGAAATTCCCGTCAGCTTAGATACCTGCCGTACTGAGCTGGTAGGATTCAATTTGTGCTTCTTCGTTCGACAATGTGGGTTCTTTACGTTTCTTATTTTTGCCAGATCCACATTTCTCAAACTTTCTAACAAGTTTTTGTACGTACGTGTGCGAGACATTTTTATCCGGATGCCTTTAAAGGTAGCCGTTGTATACCGGTTCCGTAAATGAAAATTAACTCCAATCTCTCAGTTAGACTGTAAAGCATTTTTAAAGTACTAACTACTACTAAATACTAACTAGTTAAATTACTATAACAACAGAAATGAAATATTAAGCTATTTACTTGTTTGAAAATAAAATAAAATTTGTACCATGTCAGGTATTTAGATGCATTTTGAACATTTTCTGTAGCACTGTACAGAGAGTTTATAAAAGAACTTCTTGATTTAAAGTTTTGTTTGCACACAGTAAAGATAAAATAATAGTTATTAAACCTATACAGTATAACAGAGAATCTTCTCAAGTTTTTTTTGATATCTAATAAAGTTCTATATGAGCATTTGTCGCCCTGGCTGCGCCTAAACAATAATCAGTTTCTTCTTAGGTATTCAGCAGCATATCAGATGTGACTGATGCTACATCTGCAATAATCTGCTACCTCAAATGAGCACTGTCACAGATCTTCTCGGAATAAACAATGCTTTTTACACGTCCCCAAAAAAAAGAAATCTAGTGGAGTCAGATCTGGACTCTTTGGTGGCCATGCAATCGGCCCACATCTACCAATCCACCTGTCAGTTCGACGCATCACGGACATGGTTGCTATAGTGAGGTGGCGTGCCGTATTGTTGGAAGACAATTGGTCCCTTTTCTAGTTCGATATCATCTATCTGTGGGAAAACGTATAGTTCAAGCACTTCACAATAAATATCCCCATTAATTGTCTTCTCTGCGAAGATGAAAGGTCCTACGATACAATCATGCATCAATCCACACCAAACATTGACTTTGGAAGAGTCTCGCTGATGTTCTATGAATTCATGCAGTGTCTCAGATCCCCAAATCCTACAGTTGTATCGGTTGACAGACCCACTTACGTGAAAAATCGTCTCATCTGAAAACATAACATTTTCTAGGAAGTTCTCATTTTATTTCAATCCTGTTCAAAATATAGACTGGCTAAATGGAATCTTTTCACTTTGTCATTGGGCTTGATTTCATACAGAAGTTGAATCTTATACCTACGTAATTTAATCCTCTTACGCATCTCTTTGTACACCGTAGACTTAGGTGTTCCCAACTTCGCCTTGCTAATGACTTTTTAGGGCTACGAGTACAAGATTGTACCACTGCAGAATAGTTTAGTTAGTCTACCTCATTATTCACGTTGATAATTACGCTGAACTGTGATCACTGCACTTGATCGAATAAACCAAATCACACACTAAGCTTTCTGCTGTGGCGAAGCCATGACTGGCGAGTAGCGACTCCCGGCCGGTGGAAGCAGTAGCACTCTTCCACCACCACGCTCGCTCCAAGGCCACGCACTGCAATCGAATATTGGCAAAACAATCTTGACAATATACTGAACTCAAGTTCAAAACCCGAAAGTTTATTATTGGTTTCGTTTTTTAATTATGATTTTCTTTTAAATCAAGAAGTTCTTTGACAAACTCCCTGTATTTCATAAAACCGAAGGTAACTAGATTAATTAATTTAAATGTATTGTACGCAATAGAACACCTTTTATTTAATAATACAGATTAGATAGACCGACAAAATGTAGGATGCCATTTAAAATTTTAAAGTTGAGTAGGCTGTAGGTGGGCTGGTAAAGTGGTATAATCTTACAACCCCTAAATCATGCTTCCCCTTGACACCTAATAATCACTCATAAACTGTATTTCAATATCTTTACTAATTTTCTTTATATTACAGGTGGAAACTTTTTAAATGAACACATGTATACAGATAATGCTACATTGGAATTAAATTAAGGAATTAAATTATACTATTGGGATATAATCTATATTAAAGTAATAAGTTTTACAGTAGTGTCTTAAATCCAACTATTAACACTGTTCTAAGTTCATTATTATCACCAGTTAATTTGAAAGATATGTACATAGGCAAATAATCGTTATAATAATAAAACGTGCCAACATCTGGTCCAAGTATACATCCACAACGCCATTTCAACAAATACTTTTTCTTGCATTCATCAACAACGTGCCTGCACATAGAACTTTGTCCTAAATACCATCCATCATAAACGAATGTCTGAAAGTTATCCATAGTTTCTGAATTAACATCTCCATTATAATCAATAACTTCTATCTACAACAAAAAATAAATTATACAAAATTTAAAATCATTACATGGAATAACGAGATGACTTATTTATCAACGTTGTTTACGTTTTTTATTTATTATGCACCTTGCAGTCTGTTTAATTCTTGTTGTTAAAGTACCATGTTAATCCATAAAAAATTAACATTGCTTTGAATTGATATTGCTTCATTGCCAAAACATCAGCAGAAACGTTTTTGGATCCTCTTTTGCAACATTTTTTAAAAAATACCAACAATGCATGCATATTTGTAAGTACTAGTAATTTTTGATAACCATAGAACTGTTTTAGTATCGGTTACTAGTTTTAGGGTAGCTGAAGTGGAAACACTATGATGTGTTATGAGTTGAAGGTTCCACCATAGACAACATTGTTCTCTATGGGTTCCATGTCAAATGTATACGAGTTGCTCTTAGATATAAAACTATTACGTCACAGTTTCTGCATGAGGATCCGCGTCTGTGATTAAGCTTTCCCGGTTATTTGAACACGTCATCGTTTGATGCACGTAATATATGTCAACAATTTCATTTTCAAAATTATTTTTAATTCGATAACCTTATTTAAACAAATATTTTATTAAAGTAAGAGGGCGTTTCTCCTACCTTACATTAACCCATTTGTCTTATCATGAGCTCATAGAAAAACTCATTAAATGCGAGTGCAAATTTACCACACTACAAAAAAATAAAATAAGCCCCCTATACTTCTTTACAACATAGCCTGGTTATCTGGAAATTAATTATTCTTCACTACCTAAATAAGTTTCATTTTCATCTAAAGTCCCATAAATTTTCAGTTCATTAAATATATCAAATACGAAACACTCAAAAGCAAAAAACAAAAACCATAGAAAATATTCACTACACAGTTTTTAAACAATGGCATACCTGGTAAATATTTTGCAAACGTTAACCGCCAACCAGCACTTGAGGTGCCGTCCAGTACGGCACTAGTTCATAAAACAGCTCCCTGGTTGAATCACCATCCTTCTCTGCCTGCTGCAACTCCAAACTCTCTTCATTTACAATAAAACCATGAGTATCCACTTTCCAAAATTTACTCTACGTATTCCCAAATAAATTAACCAAAAATCGCCGCGTTCACCATCAAATACTTCCAAATTTTACTTAGTTTCGTGCATTCCAAAACCACAATAATAATTGTTTGTACTTACATACAAAATGTACTCTTTGCTTAACTTGCTTTATTAGTTTTTACTTGACTTGTCATGAAACTGCACTAACTTACATAATTTCACTAAAAGTAACTCGATGAAGCGCGAATGACTGAAGAAAAATTAAGAGACCGCCACCCCTTTGAAAGTGGTTTATATAGCCATTGTTACACCTCTCTTATTTTCCAATTCGCACGTAAAAATGTTAACGTACAAAAATTATTCCGTGTACAAGCAGCAACCGTTCTTCATTTCTTAACATTGTTTGTTTAACCGACTCGATATTCTCGCGAAAAACTTGAATTATGATAACAAATTATTCCGAATACATCCCCGCCTTCAAACTCAAACAAACATCTTTTGTCTCCCTTTTTCATATCACCCCATTTCACACATGTTTCCACCAGCTTAATATTTGCCCTACCTAATACAAACTTGTCGCACGTATACCTGCATCGTCCAATCATCTTGCCAATTTCTCTCCCATGCTTTCAATCGATGCGCATCTGCCTCTAATATCCCTAGAAATTATTGATTTTGTTTCCCCCTCTAAAATAAGTTTGTTCGTCGTTTCCGTACTATACTATATCCATAATTAAATCTCTGTTTCTCACTCGTATTCATACGTTTTTGCTCCGTCCTTGTTCCTCCATGACAGTTGTTTCTAGCTTCCCTACAATACTACCTCTATAATTAAAAATCGATATTTTAACAAATATACTGTTTCTTCGTCCTACTTATGTGTTTTCTGTTTTGTCCTCGTTGTATATTGACTACTCTAATTCCCGACGGTCTTTTTCTTCTTGTAACATATTAAATCTTGTTTATCTTGAAGTATCTCCGCCTTTTATTTTGCTTTCAAACGTTTCTGGTTTTATCCTTGAAAATAATAATCCTATTTTAACGAACATGCAAGCTTTTATGTTTTCATATAATACCTAACTAAAATTGAAAGTGGTATTTTTACCTCATTGTTTTTAATTCTTTATCGCCCTATCTTACAATAAATTTTATGCTATGTCATTCCTAAATAAATATAACTAAAATTAAATTAACCCTACATTACTATACGTTGACTAAGCTCTAAATTAATTATTTAAAATACCTTAATTATCTAAACTGCCTAACTTGATTGTCTAATAAGTTGTTACTCTAACCCCCAAGCTTAATTTATGCCCTTATCTATTTACAATTAGCTACTAATTACACGATAATATATATATATATATATATATATATATATATTATACTGTCAAGAAGGGGGTGGGCTTATAAAATGTTTAAATAGGGCTTCGAAACGACTTTGCTAGAATGGGGTTATATTTGGTTTTGTTTGAGTATTTTCTTTCAGGTATTTTTGGTTTATAAATTAACAACAACTATTCCACGTTTATAAATTTATAAAGCTTTTGAAACTGCATTGCATTCAACAACATATACCGGCCATAGACCAGGCTAAGCTAGTTATAAGTTTGCATTGTATACGTATTTTAATTGTTATGGTTGCACGTATATGAAATTTAATTTGGAGTTAGCGTTTTCAGAACCATTTGAATGTAAAACAAATATCAAAATTGCTTGGTATTCTACACGCTTTTAAAATTTTAAGAAGTTAAGTGATACTCCCGTAAAATTTGTTAATCAATTTCAGTTTGAATATGTTTTAACAATTAAAGATTGGTTATGTAATGACAGGACGTTTACCGAATAAGACATAAATGTCTGTGGCGTACAATTTAAAAGCTGAACCATCAAAGTTTGTTAGCTATTTTCAATATTGTAAAAGTTCAATATACATAAATCACTGGATTACAAACCATCTAGAAAATGAATGTATCTAGAGAAAACAACTGTATTATTAATCAATTATTAATAATTATAAATTACATAGTGTGCGTAGAGATAGTTGTTATGGCAACGGAAACAAAAGAAGACGGTTTTATTTATAAAAGGACTTCAAATTTATATTACTGAAAAATAGACGTGTTTTGTACTGTTATGAGTTTTATTACATTTAAAAGTTACGAGAAAGTTTTGAAAGTCAAGTTGTACCTGGAGATAGCAAATAGTAGCAGTTTTACGGCGAATAAAAGTTAATTAAAAGAGGGAGTGCTGGTCTGTACCGTTATTGTTTGAAGACGAAAGCATAGTGGAATTGGAGTTATCTGAGTATTTGTATAACATAAAATTTGTAGAAATATTAGTAGTTTTATAGTCTGGAGATTACCAGTTGCTCGAGTTACTTATTATTTACAGGAGGTGCCTGCAGTTGGTCACTTGGCTTCAGGACGGCTGGAAGGCGGCGCTTGTATCTGGATTCCAGGTATTAGTATTTAATATCTACGCAGTGCTTTAATCAAATTTATAAAAGTGGAACTAGTGTTTGGGAATACTTTTGGCTTTTAAAATTATTTTAAAAAATCCTTGAATATTTGTTTGGGTGTCTAGTTGAGAGGTGTTTGCTTAGGACGGACCCACCCTAGGTAGATTCCGCCACGTGTTTGACGGCCCTGTAAAATATTTAAGTGCAGCAGCCGTGTAAAATATTTAAAGATAAATTGTGTGGCATAACTCAACAAGGCTCTAAAATAAGACAAGGAGTGACAGATAGATATATTACGCCTATCACTAATAAGGTAGGATCACAGTATATATAACAGATGGCGCTAACAACGTGAGGCAGAGTAGATTTGTTAGTTGTACGTTGCATATATTCTATTTAAAAGTGAAAATTAATATTTGATTGACGTTTCATATATATTTATTTGACAGTTGTTGGAGGTTTTGAATTTATTGTAGTAGGCTAAGACGTAATTTGATATTCACACTTTGGTCAATTTTAGCGGCGGTAAAACATTAGGTGGGGCTCGAATAAGTAAATAACTTCGCAACAAAATATTTGTTCGCCTAAAGGTGGGGCTCGATAGGGCTGATTCAGATTTGCAGAGGTTGTGTAGCTTAGTGGGGCACATCATTGAAGTTTATTTTGAAAATTAAAGGGACATGTCTGATGAGGAGAGAATCACGAGGTCAGGGAAAGTTTATGGAGTTGAGACTGGTGTGAGAGGGCAACCGGTGGTTAAGACTGTAGCAGCAGGGGATGCTAGGGATGAAGCTGGAGGATATGTGAAAGCCGGAGGTGATTATTGTGAATTCAGGGATACATCGGGAGAAAATGAAATTGATAAGGAAAAGAGAATATGCAGATCCAAGATGTGATGATGGTTTTGTTGGAATTAAAAGGGTCGTTAACTAAGTCGCATGAAGAATTGAGAGGATCATTGTTGGCCGAGGTTAGAAATTCACAAGCGGAAGTTAAGGAAAAATTTGATATGATGGAAATGAAAATTGAAGGAATTAATGTATCAATACAGAGCAGTTTGTGTTCATTTAAGGATGAAGTTCTGAAGGACGTAGAGGATAGAGTCCAGGTTGTAGAAGGAAGGTAACAACAGGTTTAAATGAATTAAGGGAAGAGCTGTACATGGTCGAAGTTAGACAGACAGAAAAATTGCAGAATTTAGGTGAAATAGTTCGGATTCAGACGGAGGACAATATTAACTCTAAAAACGAAATTATAGGCAAATTGCGGGCGAGTCAGGAGGTGGCAGAGAAGCTGAGAAGGGATACGACGGTTCTGGGGAATACGGTAAATGGATTGTCTGGTCTTGAAGGGAATGTTAGACAGATGAGAGAACAGTTGGTTGAATTGGAAAGGGAAGAGTTGTTTGTGATGCAGGATACCAGTATAGGCTAGGAAAGAGACCTTGCCGAGGTTTGAAGGCAGAAAGAATGAGCAGCCGATGGTCTATCTTAGCAAGTTGGACGAGATGGTAGAGAGTGAGCCTGAGAGGGTGAAGATGCAGATGGTGAGCGTGACATTGGGGGGTTGTGCAGAGAAATGGCACTGTATCGTGAGGAGGCAATATAGTTCGTACGAGGAATTTCGAAGGCTATTCATAGAACAATATTGGGGAAACACGCATCAGGCTAATATTCGAACGGATTTAAACACTGGGAACTATAGGTCATACCAGGGATCGAGAGAAAATTATGTGATTGAAAAGTATAACCAGGCGCAGCACCTGATTCCTAAATTAAGAGAAGATGAAATTATATTATTGTTGTCAAGGCATATGGAGGCGGAAATAACTAGGGCCGTAGCGATACAAAACGTTCGGACTTTAAGAGACTTTTGGAAATGATGCGAAATTATGACGTAGCTAGGACGTTTGAAACGAATACCAGGAAAATAGTGATAATAGGAATTGGGATAGGAATAGGAATAGCACAGACTACCAGAGGACTGGGGTGCAAGGATACAATTATAGGGAGAATGGACAGGACAACTACAGAAAGCAATATCAGGAAATCAAGGAGAACGAATAATAATTGGGAACAGCGTTTTAATAGAGACGATAATTATAGGGGAATAATGACTGGAACAGGACGGATAGGAATGACAGAGGTTTTGGACAGCAAAGGACGGGTTTTGGGCAGAGATGGCAGAGAGAAAGGGAGCAGAGATCAACGGATCAGGGGAAATACCGACAGGGATTAGAGACCGAGAACGGGAGACAGATAGAAACTTGACGATCCAACACGCAACAACAAGAGACACGCGACAGAGATCGGAGGATAGGATAGAGAAAGTGGAGGTCCACGATGAACCCACGGTACAAAAAAACGTCGATTTATTAGTGTTAGGAAAATCAGATTTAGGGACACAGCATAGTATTAGTTTAGTAGATAAGTTGTTAGATAATAAGTTTGAAAGAAGGCGGGAGTTACCATTTATTCATATTAGTTTAGGGATTCTGTTTACACGGCATTGATAGATACAGGGTCGCAGTTATCGCTGGTGAGAGAGGAAATAGTTTTGAAACATGCAGAATTATTCAAAGGGAAAATTTGTAGGGTTAAGAGTATTAATTTATGGTCTGCGATTAAGAGGAAGTTAACTACGATAGACAAAGTTGTACAGTATCGATTGTATTAGGAAGTACCAGACTAGGTGAAGTAGAGTTTTGGATAGCAAGAGGATTATATTTAGATTTTATTGTAGGGATAGATGTAATTGAGGAATTTGGACTGGTTATAGATGGTAAAGCACGAATGGTAAAGGTATTAAATTTAGAGAAGAAATGGGTGGTGCCTAAGGATAATCGGGATACTAGGGATGAGATAAATACAGATAGTATAGGATCAGGAAAGACTAAGAATAGAATTTATGATGGAATTGATGAGTTACGGTTATGTAATATATTTGAGAAGGTATTTGATGAGGAACAGATAGGATTAATAGGGGTGGATATGAAGGAAATGTTATATGAGGTGTTTAATAGACATGCAGGAGTTTTAGTAATGAGCCTAGGTTTGCGAAGGAGTATACGCATAAGTTAGAGGTCACAGACGAGGGAAGTTTTCGTACTAGGGTATATCCAATACCATTTGCATTAAGGGGTCGAGTGAAAAATGAGATTAAAAAGATGTTAAAAGAGGGAATTATTGAATCAGCGAGAACACCCTATATCAATCCGGTAGTGGTTGTGCCTAAATCTGATAATTTAGAATTAAGAATATGTTTAGATGCTAGGAGATTGAATGCGATTACTAAACCACAATTTGAACAACCAAAATCACTAGATAATTTGTTATACAAGGTAAGCGAGATGAAAATTTTTAGCAAACTGGACTTAAAGAATTCTTTTTGGCTAATTCCTTTGCATGAGGAAAGTCGGAAGTATACTGGATTTAGCATTGAAGGGGAGATTTATCAGTACAGAGTTGTTCCATTTGGTCTTTCAACGTCATCCGCTGCATTAGTTCGAGCCATGCAGAAGTTATTAGATGAGTACGAAGACTTCTGTACGCACTATGTCGATGATATTTTGATTTTTCTAAGAACGAGTTAGAACATTTAGAACATTTAAGAAAAGTGATCCGAAGGTTAGACGAGGGAGGTTTGAGGTTGAATTCGAAGAAGTGTGAGTTTTTAAGGACCAGGTAAAGTATTTGGGGTTTGTCGTTGGCAGCGAAGGAATTAGAATTTGTGAAAAACGCTTGGACGAGTTGAAGAATTTGAAACAGCCAAGAAATTTGAAAGGTTTAAGAGGATTTTAGGTGTATTAAATTATTATCGTCGATTCATACCAAAATATTCGAGTTGTGCATTCCATTGTTGGAGTTGTTAAAAAGAACGAAAGGTGGAAATGGAACGAGCAAAGGAGCAGGCATTTCGGGAGTTGAAGGCGGTATTTTATAGGAACTGTCATTAAAATATCCCAATTTTACGGATCCATTTATTTTAAGGACAGACGCTTCGAGTTTTGCAATAGGGGCTGAGTTGGTGCAGGTTCAAGAAGGAGAGAAGTGTCAATTTGTTTTATTTCGAGGGCTCTGAAAGACTGCGAGACTAGGTATTCGACAGCGGAAAAAGAGATGCTGGCAATCGTATATGCTGTGAAGAAGTTAAGATTTTATTTATTGGGTAATAAATTTCTGGTTGAATCGGATAACACAGTGGTCACGTTTCTGAAGAAGAAAGAGTTTTGAACAGTCGATTGTATAGATGGGCGTTAGTATTGCAGGAATATGATTTTGAGATTAGACATAAACCTGGTAAAGAAAATGTTACGGCTGATTTCTTTAGTAGGAAGGATGAAGGGTTGCTAACGGATAGTAGGAATGGATTTTGATTGCATTGCAAGTGTTTGAAGATCTGGGAAGATGGTCGAATGCCAGATTTCATCGGATGCAAGCACACGAAGAAATAAGGGTGATCAGAGAAAAATTATTCAGAGAGAATTTAGAACAAGACAGAGGTTTTATATGGTCGAGGGAGTTTTGGTGAAAAGGTTATGGGATGATGAATTATTAGTGTTAACGACACAGGTAGCCGTTGAGCTGATCCAGGAAATTCATACTACGTTTGGTCATATAGGGATTCGTAAGACGTTCTTGATATTTAGGAAGCTTTCTATGCACGAAACGATAGAAAATTGGTGAAAAATTGCATAAATCTGTGTGAGACGTGTTTGTTAGGAAAGGATAAGAATGTGGTGTTGCAGAATCAAGTTAGATGTATAAGAGCGGAAGGTCCATTAGATATTGTGGCAATGGATTACTTGAGTAATTTGATACCGGTAGGAACGGATATCAGCATATTTTAGTTGTAGTTGATATTTTTACAAAGTTTGTGCAGCTTTATCCAGCGAGGAGATGTAATTCTAGGCATGTATTGAGTTCTGTAAGAAAGTTTGTAGAACGAATAGGTAAGATGAATAGGGTATTGTTGGACAATGCAACGTATTTTCGTAATCGAAGGGTTGAAAGTAAATTAAGGAAGGATGGAATAAAGATGACATTCTGTAGTATCAGACATCCTCAAGGAAATCCGTGTGAAAGATATATTCGAGAAGTAATAAAGTTTTTGAGGTTAATAACGCAGGAACAACATGATCGGTGGGTAAGGTATTTACCGCAAATAGAAGAATATATTAATTTTGTACCAAGTTCAGTGACAGGAATGTGTCCTGTGACATTGATGAAGAAGGTGATTCCAGCAAGACCGTGGAGAGCTGAACAAAAGTGGAGGATATAACGGAGTTGTTGCATAAAGCCAAACAACAAGTCGAAACGATACAAAGAAGGGAGTTGGAGAAACGTAACAAGAAAATCAAGAAGCAAGTGGTTTTTCAGTTGGGGATCTTGTTATTGTTAAAAGATTGAGAATGTCAAATTGGGAAAGAAATATTTGTGCCAAGTTGTTATTTCCATACGAAGGTCCTTATCGAGTGAGAAGAATTTTGCAGAAGGAATACTTACGAATTGGAGAATGACAGGGTGAATGTCGGGGACGTTTTCATATAGAAAATTTGTATCCATATTTCCATGTGGAAAGTAAAGTATCGCAAGAATAGAATTAACACTGTAAATAATACTAACGAGCTTAAAACTATACAGAATATACAGAAACTAACACTTAATCCTCATACATAAAGAAAAAAACTATAGTGATTTTAACTAAAATTTAAAATTTCTCAACCATTAAAAGAATTACTTATATCCAGGAAGCAAATTTTCATTTTATTTAAAATCAGTGGGGCCTTATATACTGTCAAGAAGGGGTGGGCTTATAAAATGTTTAAATAGGGCTTCAAACGACTTTGCTAGAATGGGGTTATATTTGGTTTTGTTTGAGTATTTTCTTTCAGGTATTTTTGGTTTATAAATTAACAACAACTATTCCACGTTTATAAATTTATAAAGCTTTTGAAACTGCATTGCATTCAACAACATATACCGCCATAGACCAGGCTAAGCTAGTTATAAGTTTGCATTGTATACGTATTTTAATTGTTATGGTTGCACGTATATGAAATTTAATTTGGAGTTAGCGTTTTCAGAACCATTTGAATGTAAAACAAATATCAAAATTGCTTGGTATACTGCACGCTTTTAAAATTTTAAGGAGTTAAGTGATACTCCGTAAAATTTGTAAATCAATTTCAGTTTGAATATGTTTTAACAATTAAAGATTGGTTATGTAATGACAGGACGTTTACCGAATAAGACATAAATGTCTGTGGCGTACAATTTAAAAGCTGAACCATCAAAGTTTGTTAGCTATTTTCAATATTGTAAAAGTTCAATATACATAAATCACTGGATTACAAACCATCTAGAAAATGAATGTATCTAGAGAAAACAACTGTATTATTAATCAATTATTAATAATTATAAATTACATAGTGTGCGTAGAGATAGTTGTTATGGCAACGGAAACAAAAGAAGACGGTTTTATTTATAAAAGGACTTCAAATTTATATTACTGAAAAATAGACGTGTTTTTGTACTGTTATGAGTTTTATTACATTTAAAAGTTACGAGAAAGTTTTGAAAGTCAAGTTGTACCTGGAGATAGCAAATAGTAGCAGTTTTACGGCGAATAAAAGTTAATTAAAAGAGGAGTGTTGGTCTGTACCGTTATTGTTTGAAGACGAAAGCATAGTGGAATTGGAGTTATCTGAGTATTTGTATAACATAAAATTTGTAGAAATATTAGTAGTTTTATAGTCTGGAGATTACCAGTTGCTCGAGTTACTTATTATTTACAGGAGGTGCCTGCAGTTGGTCACTTGGCTTCAGGACGGCTGGAAGGCGGCGCTTGTATCTGGATTCCAGGTATTAGTATTTAATATCTACGCAGTGCTTTAATCAAATTTATAAAAGTGGAACTAGTGTTTGGGAATACTTTTGGCTTTTAAAATTATTTTAAAAAATCCTTGAATATTTGTTTGGGTGTCTAGTTGAGAGGTGTTTGCTTAGGACGGACCCACCCTAGGTAGATTCCGCCACGTGTTTGACGGCCCTGTAAAATATTTAAGTGCAGCAGCCGTGTAAAATATTTAAAGATAAATTGTGTGGCATAACTCAACAAGGCTCTAAAATAAGACAAGGAGTGACAGATAGATATATTACGCCTATCACTAATAAGGTAGGATCACAGTATATATAACAATATATATAACTTTGGAATATGTTGTTATTGGGGATTCAGTCTATATTTATTAGAAATTATAACTTCTTTTTTTCTATTCGAGCTTTCGAAAATTTATTATTTTCTTCGTCAGGAAAACTAAAGGTACATTATATGAATGTTAATAATTAATATTAAGATTACTTACGAATAATGAAGTTTTAACAATTTAGAATAGGTTGTAGCATCTAAAAGTTTTATGTGCGATTATGTATAAAATAAACTAGGTGACAATTAGTAGATTAAAAATTAATGTGACAGGATTTTGAAATATAACATATGTGTATAAGTGTATCCTAGATTATACTAAAATTAATTGTGTACAGTTCAAGTTAGGTATCTGAGCACAAGTATCAAAAGATTTTATAAATTATGTTAAGTTGATGTTAAGTGTTAAATCGATTTTTTGTTTTTTAGATTTTTGAATGACGGTTAGTAGATGTGAATAAATGTTGTTGAGATTTTGTGTATCAGTTTTTTTGTTTAAAGCTGTGTTTGTTAAGGAAATGGCAATCATTTCTAAGAATATTCTTTTTTTATAATTATTTTCATTGAAGATTATTTTAGTGTCATTATAATTGATTTTGTGACCAGTTTCAATAGCATGGGAAGATAGTGCGCATGTTTTGTTATTATTTCTACAATTACTTTTATGAGCGGTTAGTCTTGTTGAGAGCCAAGTAGATGTGTGACCTATATATTTGCCATCACATTCTTGACAAGGTATGCAATAAACTATTCCCGATTTTTGTAATTTTGTAGTAGGATCTTTTAAGTTTGTGTATAAATTTTTGTTCAGTGTTAATATGGGTTTTATTGAAAATTTTACATTGTTATTGTTTTTGAAGAGATGTTTGAATTTGGTAGTAAGTTTTTCTATGTAAGGTAGTGAGATAAAGGTTATTGAATTATTATTAACATTTTGGTCGGTATTGTTTATAGAATTGGGTGGAGTTTTTAATTATTTTGGAAGTATTGAAAGAAGTTTATTAACTAAAGTTTTAGGGTATGAGTTTTTAATAGTAGATCTTTAAGTATAAGTAAGTTTTATGTTTTAAAGTATGGTGTGTCACAGATTCTATTTTTTTCTTTAAGCCTAGGATTATATTTATTTTTATATGCATAGGATGGAAAGAATAGTAGTTTAAATATCTGCCAGATGACATTGGTTTATTATACCATTCTGTTATTAAAGTGTTATTTTTTCTTATTATTTTCATGTCTAAAAGGAACTGAACAGTTTGTTTCTTTTTTATTGTGAATTGGATTGATGGATCGTAATTGTTAAATATTTGTAATATATGATTTTCAGTGTCTAATGGTATGCAGCAGATTAAATCGTCGACATATTTTTTTAAGAAAGGAAAATTAAAATCAAATTTCGTGATGCAATTGTCTATTAAATCGTCCATAATAAATTGAGCGATGATAGGTGATACACTGGCTCCCATAGGGTTCCTAGGATTTGTTTATAGAAGTTGTTATTTACAGTAAAGTAAGTAGTGTCGAATAAGAATTCGATTAGTTTTAAGAAGTTAGTTTTGTTTATTTTACAGTTTTTTTGTATATTATCCCAATGTAAATCAATACTTTTTTTTGGTTAGATTTAATGAAATGTTACTAAATAAGATATGACATCTAAGCTGATGATAACGTAATTTTGAGGTATTTTAAATTCATTAATAAAATTTGCAAAATGGAATGAATCTTGGACATAGTATGGATTATTAGTGTTATACGTGGATGTAAGAATTTTGGTTATCAATTCAGAAATTTTAGAGTTAGGTGCTGATATTGAAGAAATTATTGGACGTAAGGAAAGTGTGGGTTTATGAATTTTAGGTAGGCCATAGAATTTTGGTGGAGTAGCATTATAGATCATTAATTTAGTGGCTTCTTCTGGATTTATTTTTTTTGGTATCTTTAAGTTCTTTGATCATCTTATTTGCTTTTTGTTGTATAGTACTAGTTGGATCTCTATTGATGGGAATGTAATATTTACGATCTTTGATAATTGTGTCTGTCATTTCTTTGTATTGTGTAGTGGTTAATAATACTGTTACATTACCTTTGTCTGATTTGGTTAAAATTAATTCTTTATGGTTTTTTAGGAATTTAGAAGCTTTAAATAGTAATTTTCTGTATTCTGTTAGAGATTTAAATGAATTATTTGTGAAATTTGTTATGATATTAGTGGTACGTGCAAGTAGAATGTCTTTTGATTCTGTATTTGAACTGGACACAATTGATTCTATATCTGCTAATAATTTTGGTATACTAATATCATCGATTATAGGATTTACACTAAAATTGGGTCCTAATGCCATCAACTGTTGAATTTCTTGTGGTACGTTGATATTTGAAAGGTTAGTAAACCATGTATTTTGTGAATTAATCTTATTTACTATTGCTTCTTTGAGGTTGTTAATCTTCTTCAAGTTTATGTTCTTTATATTTAGAAATATTTTATTGTAGTGTACGGATATACGTTGTTGAAATTCTAATGTGATAAAATCTGGTAATAGGTTTTTTGCTTGTGCTATGGAATATTTTAATTGACTTTCTAAAGTTTTAAGGTTTTCTATAGTAATCTGTATTTCTAGGTTTAAAATTTTCTTCTTAAAATTTTCATTGAATCTTAAAACAGCTTGTTTCATTTTACCTGAGTTACTAATTAGTAAATTGTCGACACAACGTAATGATGCTGTAATATGGTTTGGACGAAGATTGTTGGTTCGGCAAGTAAGAAGATAAATACGTCTATTTCTAATAGATGCTAATTTCATAGTTAAATTTGACCATTGTTTGAGATGGGTGACTGCTTCATTACCATAATTGATACGGATTTGTTGGTAGAACCCCATACTTTTATATAATTAGGTTAATATCGACTGTAAAATATATAACTTTGGAATATGTTGTTATTGGGGATTCAGTCTATATTTATTAGAAATTATAACTTCTTTTTTTCTATTCGAGCTTTCGAAAATTTATTATTTTCTTCGTCAGGAAAACTAAAGGTACATTATATGAATGTTAACAATTAATATTAAGATTACTTACGAATAATGAAGCTTTAACAATTTAGAATAGGTTGTAGCATCTAAAAGTTTTATGTGCGATTATGTATAAAATAAACTAGGTGACAATTATTAGATTAAAATTAATGTGACAGGATTTTGAAATATAACATATGTGTGTAAGTGTATCCTAGATTATACTAAAATTAATTGTGTACAGTTCAAGTTAGGTATCTGAGCACAAGTATCAAAAGATTTTATAAATTATGTTAAGTTGATGTTAAGTGTTAAATCGATTTTTATGTTTTTTAGATTTTTGAATGACGGTTAGTAGATGTGAATAAATGTTGTTGAGATTTTGTGTATCAGTTTTTTTGTTTAAAGCTGTGTTTGTTAAGAAAATGGCAATCATTTCTAAGAATATTCTTTTTTTATAATTATTTTCATTGAAGATTATTTTAGTGTCATTATAATTGATTTTGTGACCAGTTTCAATAGCATGGGAAGATAGTGCGCATGTTTTGTTATTATTTCTACAATTACTTTTATGAGTGGTTAGTCTTGTTGAGAGCCAAGTAGATGTGTGACCTATATATTTGCCATCACATTCTTGACAAGGTATGCAATAAACTATTCCCGATTTTGTAATTTTGTAGTAGGATCTTTTAAGTTTGTGTATAAATTTTTGTTCAGTGTTAATATGGGTTTTATTGAAAATTTTACATTGTTATTGTTTTGAAGAGATGTTTGAATTTGGTAGTAAGTTTTTCTATGTAAGGTAGTGAGATAAAGGTTATTGAATTATTATTAACATTTTGGTCGGTATTGTTTATAGAATTGGGTGGAGTTTTTAATTATTTTGGAAGTATTGAAAGAAGTTTATTAACTAAATTTTAGGGTATGAGTTTTTAATAGTAGATCTTTAAGTATAAGTAAGTTTTATGTTTTAAAGTATGGTGTGTCACAGATTCTATTTTTTTCTTTAAGCCTAGGATTATATTTATTTTTATATGCATAGGATGGAAAGAATAGTAGTTTAAATATCTGCCAGATGACATTGGTTTATTATACCATTCTGTTATTAAAGTGTTATTTTTTCTTATTATTTTCATGTCTAAAAAGGGAACTGAACAGTTTGTTTCTTTTTCTATTGTGAATTGGATTGATGGATCGTAATTGTTAAATATTTGTAATATATGATTTTCAGTGTCTAATGGACGATTTAATAGACAATTGCATCACGAAATTTGATTTTAATTTTCCTTTCTTAAAAAAATATGTCGACGATTTAATCTGCTGCATACCATTAGACACTGAAAATCATATATTACAAATATTTAACAATTACGATCCATCAATCCAATTCACAATAGAAAAGAAACAAACTGTTCAGTTCCTTTTAGACATGAAAATAATAAGAAAAATAACACTTTAATAACAGAATGGTATAATAAACCAATGTCATCTGGCAGATATTTAAACTACTATTCTTTCCATCCTATGCATATAAAAATAAATATAATCCTAGGCTTAAAGAAAAAAATAGAATCTGTGACACACCATACTTTAAAACATAAAAACTTACTTATACTTAAAGATCTACTATTAAAAAACTCATACCCTAAAATTTAGTTAATAAACTTCTTTTCAATACTTCCAAAATAATTAAAAAAACTCCACCCAATTCTATAAACAATACCGACCAAAATGTTAATAATAATTCAATAACCTTTATCTCACTACCTTACATAGAAAAACTTACTACCAAATTCAAACATCTCTTCAAAACAATAACAATGTAAAATTTTCAATAAAACCCATATTAACACTGAACAAAATTTATACACAAACTTAAAAGATCCTACTACAAAATTACAAAATCGGGAATAGTTTATTGCATACCTTGTCAAGAATGTGATGGCAAATATATAGGTCACACATCTACTTGGCTCTCAACAAGACTAACCGCTCATAAAAGTAATTGTAGAAATAATAACAAAACATGCGCACTATCTTCCCATGCTATTGAAACTGGTCACAAAATCAATTATAATGACACTAAAATAATCTTCAATGAAAATAATTATAAAAAAAGAATATTCTTAGAAATGATTGCCATTTCCTTAACAAACACAGCTTTAAACAAAAAAACTGATACACAAAATCTCAACAACATTTATTCACATCTACTAACCGTCATTCAAAAATCTAAAAAACATAAAAATTGATTTAACACTTAACATCAACTTAACATAATTTATAAAATCTTTTGATACTTGTGCTCAGATACCTAACTTGAACTGTACACAATTAATTTTAGTATAATCTAGGATACTGTTAATATATATGTTAATATGTTAATATATATTAATAAACATGCATTTGCATTCCAAATGTGGATTATTCTTCCTCGCTATATATATATATATATATATATATATATATATATATATATATATTAACTATTTAAAAAAACAATAAACAAAACACACATATACACGCACACGCACACCTTGTGCAATTTCCCTTCAGATCTCCTTGCTCACTTACTGCCTGATAGTAGATGTTCAAGGTACTTTTTTCGAAAAAATTTACGGAAGGTAAATAGTAAATGTTTTATATTTATAGAAATATAGTTCCAGAGAGTTGATCCAGAGATTAATAAAGAAGAGTGATAAACTTCAGTACAGTGCAGTGGAATCAACAATCTGTGTGCGTCTCTTTTGATAATGATCAGAGTTTAGTTGTAAGATAAAGATGGGCCTTTTCATTAAAAAGTTTATACAACATTGTTGTTTGGTGTAATTTTCAACGTTGAGCTAATTTGACCCAAGGTAACTTTGCAAAATATTGTGAAATGTGATCATGCTGTCTAAGACCGTATATAAATCGTATATAATTATTGTAGAGATTTTCAAGGCAGTTACTGCTAATTGAAGGCAAATTGTAATACACCACATCACAATAGTTAAACAACAGGTGAATAAGTGACCAAACGACTTATACCTTTAAGCGAATAGGCAAAAGAGCTTTACTCTGTCAAGAGTATGTACCGTAGAAAAACCCTTTTCGCTGATATACATACTGTGTTCTGTCAAGCTTAAATTAGTCAATTATCACACCAAGGTTTTTAACTTTCGAACTGAACCTAATTATCTTGCTATGCAGTTGTAATGGTGGGTATGCTGAAATATCAGTTTTACTGAGCAGCTTGGATGTTTCAATTATGATTGCCTGGCGTTTAGCCAGATTTATTGTAAGTTGATTTTCATCTCTCCACAATGTAATACTATCAATATCTCCGTTAATTCTATTTAAGACCAATTTTAGGTCATCAGCGGTCCAGTGGAGATAAATTTGTATATCGTCCGCATAACAATGATGTTTACTCAATTTTAAAACCTTAGTAAAATCCTGAATATACATTGTGAACGGGATTGGTCCGAGCACACTTCCTTGAGATACCCCTGCTTGTATATATGCCCAGTTAGAGCATTTTCAGTAATGACACATTGTTTATGGTCACTCAGGTATGAGTTGAACCATTGTAACTTATTTTGCGAAAAATTGTTATTGCTTTTAATTTAGATTGCAAGAGTTTATGATACACATTGTTGAACGCAGCACTAATATCAGGTAACACCAGGATAGTAATCTGTTTCTTATCCGTTGCTTTTGGTTCGAGTACAAGAGTCAAACGACCTTTTCGGTGCAGAATAAACTTGAGTGTCTGTAACTCATATATTGAACTTCTATTGCCGGAATGTTTTTACCATTGAAACTTTAATATTATAATGGCATTTGTATTCGTGAATACTTTCGCGTTTACGGCTGGTTTCTACAACGCCAATTTTATTTACCATCATTCGAATTACTATAAACCAGTTCATTCGCTCGACGATCGTACTTGTCACTCAACTGAAGCCAAAGCTTGTCTTCAAAGATTTGAATGAATGAATTGCCCTCTCCATTATGCGATGGCGGTATTTATGAGCTATACTATTTTAGGGATTCCTAATTTCCTATGTTCACAGGGTTTATATGATTTAAACTGAACTTACGGTTCAGGTCCAGAGTTTTTCGGTGCATGGGAATATTATGTATTTCTACAGTTCCTATTTAATATGTGTCATTGGGTGTGTCCGCTAGGTTTTAAGTGCTATATTATTTTATGGACTTTTGTCCGGAAATTGTCATATGATAATAGAATATTTAACTGGAAATTTTCTTTACAAACTTAACTCAGATTTTTGTGTTTAACTGCATTCTAAAAAGTCAGCATTGCATTTGCTCATTGTTGTGGATTATTAATCATTAACATAGCGTGCATTAAAATCAGTTTTGTATGCCTTTTTTTTACTAAAGTTATTCAAAGTACATGTTTATTGTAATTTGGTGAGTTAGCAAATAGGTTAAATGGAGAGTATTGGGAAGTTTTTTATACTTAATTCGAATATACTATGGTTTTTTAAAAAAGTTTGTCTCTAGATATTTTCAAAAAACAGAAAAATTCGATTTTTTCAAATTAATCTATCTGCCTTGTTATCGTAGATGGAGAAAAATGATTGTAATAAAATTTATAGATTTTATTCTTTCCTTTAGGGTGCTCTAGCGGAATAATTGTTTCCTTGTATGGTTTACGAGATATGACATAATTTTGCATTATTTAAATGCAAACCATAGTTGACCATGACATCATGAAATAGCAAAATTTCTCCCCTTTTCCATGTTATAAAAATGTTGATAGGTTTGACTAAAAAATTGTGGAGATATTTGCATTTATTTGATTTTTATGTAAAAATCAAGTAACCATAAAAAAAGAATAGATGGTGCCATTGAATCATAAAACAATTATTACATTTCAATTATTATTAATTTTTGATTAAGTAAGTAACCTATACTTGTTATTAATCGCGGTTACTGTTAATAATAACTGGTGTGTAGTGTTTAGCATTTCAATAAATATGCCTCATTTGACAGAGGAGAGAAACGATATGTTGTTTTGTTACTATGTTTCCAATTGGGATGCAAATGCGACTTCTAATTGTATCTTCAAAGTTACATGAAAAGGAACCGACCTGATCAAAGGTTATTTACCAAGTTAGAAGTAAATTTTAAACAATATGGCTGTTTTTCTAAACCAAAAGGTAGCAATGAAAAAGAGAAATGAAGATACAGAGATTCACTTTTGGCATACAACAATTTTAAGCCGACTGCGTCTGTACGTGAAATTGGATTGGAATGTAACACCTTTAGGGAAGAAGCACGAATAATTTTAGGCTCTACCATTATCATATAGGAAATACATTGTACCCAACAGATATGCAGAGAACTTTGCTACATGGTTTATTGAAGAAAATCATATAAATGATGCGAAATTTACAAATAATGGATTATTCAATACAAAAGACCACGTTCATTCGGTACAACACTATCCTGATATTATGCCTGAAAGACGAGATCAATATGTTTTTTCTATAAATGTATTGTGTGGAATATTCGGTACAAAAATCATTGTCCTTATTTTTACAAACACGATTTAAATTCAGAACAACATTTTTCATTTCTGAGAAACGAATTAGAAGAAATGCTGGATGAGCTGCAATTAAATCTGATCATCATCATTAGGTCTTCAGTCCTGGAACTGGTTAGACATGTACCCTCATTGTTTCCTATTCTGAACTAACGTACACATTTCCCTGAAATTTGCACAGTCTGCATCTATCACTATCTGATCTAGGTCTACATCTACTTCTTTTTTCCTATCTCTGCTTGTAATATATCCCATACTATTCCCCCAAAAATGCCTTAGAACGTATTCTGCCCTTCTATTTCTCCTATTTTTTTCACAGATATCCTTATTCCCCTACTATTTCTATAACCTGTTTGTTATTAACTTTGTCTGTCCATGCTATCATCCTCATACATCTGAAGCACAACATTCCAAAAGGCTGCTACCATTTTTCTGTCTGCTTTTCCTACTGCCCGTATTTCATAGGCATACTGTGCTGTGCTGCACACATATGTTTTAAGCAATCTTTTCCTTGTTTCTATGTTTGTTGTTTTTGAACACAATAGTTGCTTTTTCTTGTTAAATGTAGCACGACCTTGTGCTAATCTTTGTTTTATATCTTTTGCACTTTTCCCATCTTGCGTTATTTGGCTTCCTAAATAGCAGAAATCCTTAACCTCTTGTAAGTTCTTGTTACATATTTGTATTCTTGTTTTTGATTTATTTTCCCCTCCTTTGCATACAAGTAGTTTAGTTTTATTTTTGTTAATGTTCATACCATATCTCTCTGTTAGAACCGTTTCTATATCATTAAGAGCAGCTTCTAACTCTTCCTTGCTAGATGCTAATACCGCTATATCATCTGCAAATCTAAGCATATCCATTTTTTGTCCCTGCATAGTAATTCCAAGTGTCTTCCTGCATTTGACAGTGTTCATTGCCTCTTCAATGTACAAGTTAAAAATTAATGGGGATAGGTCACATTCCTGTCTCACCCTTTCCTAATGTTTACTTATCTGTGTTCCTGCTCTAATTCTATTACTGCTGTTTGCTTTTTGTATAGGCTATGTACTATTCGTCTATCTCTATAACTCATTCCAATCTTTTTGAGTTTTTCGAACATTTTTTCCGTTTTACATCATCGCATGCTTTTTCCAGATCTACAAATTCTATATACACGCTTTCCCCTTTTTCTATTGTTTTCTCCATTATCACTCAGAGCTAAAATAGCCTCCCGTGTTCTCCTGTTTCGCCTAAACCCAAATTGATCTTCTCCTAGTATTTCTTCAGCTCGTTTTTCCATTCATCTTTGTACAATTCTAGTTAATATTTTTGACACGTGTGTTGTCAAACTTATTGTTCGAAAATTTTCACATCTATCTGTGCTTTTCTTTTTTTGTATAGTTACTATGATGTTACGTTTGAAATCTTTAGATATCTCGCTTGTCTCGTACATATAGCTTTCAAGTTGGAAGAGACGTTCTGTTACTGCTTGTCCAGCGGCTGTATTAAATCTGATATGAAATTTAAATTATTTTCAACATGAAGGGGGCACCTGCCCATAAGGCACAAATAGTTTCGAATTATTTATTTAAAAAAAATTGATAACTGGATTGGTACTACAGGTGTCATTCCTTGATCTCCTAGATTTCCTGATCTAACTTAGATGGATTTCTTTTTATGGGGAATAATAGAAGACGGCATATAAGGAAAAGCCACAAATTTGGAAGATTTAAAAACAAAGTTACTGTAGCTATTAGGGGAATTTGGCACAACACTTTATTAAAGCTGCAGAGGGAAATATTAAAACGATCTCAAATACGTGTACATCAAAATGATGGACATTTTGAAGCTACACTACACACCAGTTATTATTAACAGTAACCATGATTAATAACAAGTATAGGTTATTTACTTTATCGAAAACTAATAATAGTTTTAATATAACAATTGTTTCTGTTGTTTTATGATTCTATGACACCATCTATTCGTTTGAGTATATGGTTACTCGATTTTTACATAAAAATCAAATAAATGCAAATATCTTCACAATTTTTTAGTCAAACCTATCAATATTTTTATATCATTGAAAAGGAGAGAAAATTTGCTATTCGTTGATGTCATGACCAACTATGGTTTCCATTTAAAAAATTTGCAAGATTATGTCATATTTCGTAAATCGTACAAAGGAAACAATTATTCAGCTAGGGCACCCTAAAGATAAGGATAACATCTACAAATTTCATTACCATTATTTTTCTCCACTTACGATAAAGATCGAGTTTTTCTGTTTTTTGAAAATATTTAGAGAGCCATACACTTTTTAAAAAAAACAAAAAGCATGTCTGAATTAAATATAAAAAACTACTCAATTGTCTCCATTTAACCTATTTGCTAACTATTATAATAACAAAGTTACCCATAGAACATAGGAAGATTATTGTCACCCTGTAGACATCGTATTGACACTCGTTAAAAAGATATGAGGCGATTGTGGAAAATGTATGACCATCAATGATTACATATCTGTGCTTTAAATTAAAAAATAATAAAACATAATTTAATACTAACAAAGATCAAATGAAAGAGTCAAGAACTTACTTCAGCTGCTGTCACTAAATGTGACACCAATACAGTAACAATCACAAGAGCTAGTAAAACTTTCTTCATTATAAAAATTGCTTGTGGGTAAATAAAGCAAAACTAAAGATATTTCTAAGAATTAATAGTTTATAATAATACTTTAATAGATAATATTATCAAATAAAAAGTCATGCAATCTATTGATACAAATTCCATAATTTAAATCCCCTCATGGTAACTGATAACAGCATTTTCACAATTACAGGATGTATTACAAAAGGATTATGTACTTCAACACCTGGAAATTTTTAAATGATAGCATTGATCCATTTTGTACCAGCAAAGTAGATAAGATTGGCATCTTCCAACTGAATGACTTACTAATAACCTTTGAAGGTTAATAATGCATAATGCAAAACTTAATGCTTGATTAGATCGCTTTCAGTTTGTCATTGACTAATAGATTGTTACTAAATTAGTGGTAAATTATAATTCGCTATATAGAAATACCTAATACAGAAATTTAAGATGTCTTTGAAGCTTTAAAGTGCACTATTTTTTCATCGGCCCAGCTGTAGAAAAAACAGCATTTTTAAAAACTTAAAATTGTAGTTGGATATCTTGAGATAGCTGCACTTATTAAATTTATTAATAGATGATAGTAGTATTTTAGATACTAGAAATGACAATGTTTATATTCAAAGAATAACACACTTCAATATTCAAAATTCTCTGCAATTGCTCGGAACATGCATATTTGTGACTTTGATTTAAAGAAGACCTAAAGTGCGAAACTCAACTTAGAGACGTTGACCATATATGTGCTGATTATGATTAAATGAGCGTATCATTCCTGAAGTATACTGTTATCTACTGAGTCTTATCCATATGAGCTTTTTAGATAACTGTCCAAAATTTGAAACTTTCTACCATATTGACTTAAAAATGTCTAATGAACGCATAATTTTTCTGGTCATTTCAGATGTGGACGGCATATTTATAAATCATCATACTTTACCATTAGAGATTTTATAATGATTACAGTAGGCCTTTAAAGAAACACTCGCAAAACCCATGCAAGTACCGTGTCTATAGTAGCAAAAAAATGTATGTCTATGGGGTCAACATTTTAAAAAATTTTAGCACTTTCTTTTGTGACATGCATGGCTGTTTTTAAAATAAATTAAGTAATCTGGAAACTTGTGTATATAAAAGTAAATTGGAAGGTAAATCCACAACAAATAAAATGGAATTTTCAAACAGTTTAGAACTTTGTTTAAACAACATTATCATTTGAAAGAAAAGGATTGATTTATAATTGCGCCCAAAAAAAAAGTAGGCTTTGTTTGTTAGGGGAAGCTGTTTGTGTTATCAAATATATAACAATGTTTAATTAATTGAACTACACTAACCTTGTAAGGGTTGCCAATATTGCTGGTTATGAAGATGAGCGGATTATATTTCTGCATGATGCAATTCACAATTCTTGAAGATTATGAACCAGAAGCACTACATGTTTGTAGATGCACCGAAAAACAGTGGCATTCATTTCTATTATGTAAGCCATAATGATCGCAGGTGATATCCACTCGCGAATACTGTACACGTGCGACATGGTTCCACGTGTTCAATGTACATGTTATATGATACGTGTTATCAGGAATCTAGGGATGGCCCAAGGATGAGACCTTGATAATACCATTATAATATAACAGAGCATGGTGAAACCAAATAAAATAAATGTTATGAACTATATAACATACTGCCCACCAAAATAAGAATGAAAACTTATTTTTAAACAATGTAATTAATTGCATACAAATGCGTAATACCACACCAAAAATGAAAAGAATACAAAATTTTAACAAAATAAAAATAATTATTGATTAATTTTATTTTACGTACCCTCGAAAAGAAAACTATATAATTTGACCAACGGCCATTTGATAGTACCGGGCATAGTTTGAACCTGCGCCACCCTGATGGCATTATCTTTAACAGGATACAAATGTGCAATGCGTCCCAGTCGCCACAAAAATAGAGGGGCGATATCTTCTTTAATTAGAACTAATATCCCAACCTTAATATTTGGGGAAGAGGAGAACCATTTAGTTTTCTGCTGGAGAGTATGTAAATACTTTGTGTGCCACAAGTGCCAAAAGGATTATTGAATCCTCTAAATGAGTTGCCGATGATCTAAAGTTGATAATTTTAAATCCATGACATTAAGGTCAGGAAGCACTGGGTCTATTCCTAAAAATGGCAAGGTGCCATATAAGAAAAATCTTGGGACTTGGGCACAATCACTGTGAATTAAGAATGGCCTAAATTTGAACCAATACTGTATTAAATTCCCCATAAGAAAGTTTGAGCACATATAACTTTGTTGAAATGGGTCTGACTGACTTGATTCCAGCTTCTCACAATCCTCCAAAGTGAGGGGTTGAATATAAATTCAATGCCCTCTGCTGCACCTGTAGTAGCATGCTGCATAAGTTCCACCAATTACCGCGCAGCTCCAATAAAATTTGTATCACGGTCCCTGTAGATTTTAACACATTTCTCACGGCAGGTGATGAAACGTCTCAATGCAGCTACAAAAGCTGCTGCGGATAAATTCAACACCAACTATAAGTGTAAAGCCTTAGTGCCAAAACAAAGGAATAAACAAAGATGGGATTTCAATGCTTTTGCACCACGAGTGCGGATCATGGTGATTGCAAAAGGACTACCAAATTCAACTCCAGCATGAAAAAAGACACCTGTAATAGTGCGATTGGCGGGTAGGTCACCCATATAGCGGCAATAAGGAGTAGGATTGACTCGAAAACAAATGATGCCCGACTTGAGGCATTGTTGGACAACCTTTTTTGTGGCCAAGATCCAAAAGTTTTGGGTTACCAAAATTGGGCAGTCCTAAAACCAGGATGCAAATATTTTTGATGACAGTCCAAAATAACAAGATCTGTCAAGCAACAAGTCCGAGGTAACAAAAGCGGAAATTTTTCTCCATATGGAATATCTGAATTTCGAAGGCTATGTTAATGGGCTCTTTGTGTTCAATATTCTTTATGTCCTTGTAAAAGAATTCCGTCTGAAGTTCTTTAATCAATAAATGAAGAGAAATTTGTTACTGCTGATTAGATGCAATTCATATTTATACTTTATTCGCCATTCATCATCATCCATCATTAAGTCTTCAGTCCTGAAACTGGTTAGACACGTACCTCCATTGTGTCTTATTCTGAGTTAACCTACACATTTCTCTAGAATTTCCACAGTCTGCATCTTTCAATATCTGCATGCAATATTCTGATCTAGGTCTATATTTACCTCGCTATTCCTATATCTGCTTGTAATATAGCCCACACTATTCCCCAAAAATGCCTTAAAACATATCCTGCCCATTATGGTACATACATTGTACATAGTATGACAAGTCAGTCAATAATATAATACAACTTTATATAACTAAAGTAAAAAATAGGCTCACAATATGACTAATTAAAGTTTACGGACTATACTTAAAATAAGAATTATATTTCTGTCATAGTCTAAGACATTTCTAGTATATAATGATATCACATCAATATTAGAAGTTATGTATAAGTTACAGTTTTAATGAATGATTTCAAAAAATAGTTTGCTCATAATTTATATAATTAACTATTTTATAAAAGGCATTAACAATTAAAAACTTTTTGACCTCAGTCTTGAAGGATTTAAATTGATTTATTGGTAGCGCATTATACAAAATAGTACAGTTGTAGAATGGAGAGTTCTTGAATAAGCTAGTGCTGTGCGTAGGAATAAGCAGACTTTCACCATGTCTTGTATTGTGCTTATGTTGGCTACTAACAGTGGTAAAAAGTGACAGATTTTTCTTTACAAATAATAGGTTATTTAGAATAAATATGGAAGGAAAAGTTAATATTTTATTATTGATAAATATGCTTTTACATGATTCTTTGGATTTTAGGTTAAATATCAGTCTTAAGATACTGTTACAAGTAACTATTAGGCAACCCGTCAAACGCACAAGCGCCGTAAGCAATGTATATACTACAGAGGCCTCGAACCTTCTAGCATATACCGGAGTATAAATCATCCATTTAATTCAGGGTATATATAACACCGCTGATAAATATAAGAAGTTAGTCTATATCAGAATGTCGAATATAAATTATATCATGTAAAGTTAATTAGTTACACTTTTGGAAGTCCAAGAGTAAATATAAATTTGTGTTATTTGAATGTGTATATTGTACCGCCAGCTTGCTGAATACATAAATAGACAAAAGTGTAATAAATAAATTATAGTAGTGTTTAGTGTTGCTAAAAAGACTTATAGTTAAGGAATTATTTTAAGAAGATATTAGTGCTTGTAAATCGCATTAGCGTGATAGTGCTTCATTGTTAATTGGACTGAAAACATCTATAAATAAGGCATATACTGTTAATTAGACTTGTGAACAGTGAGTAATAAAGACTTTTGTTATTACTTGTTTTAAATTGGTGAAACGCATTAATAGTAGCCCGCTACAATACGCTTTTGAGATACAAAGATTCTGTGCATTTTTGCAGTTTTACCCCAGATAGAGACACCATAAGCAATGAATGATAATGCTAATCCATAGTAGACACTCATTAAACCCGTTTGGTTAAGACAATCACGCAATTGTAAAATTGCATAATACGTTTTATTTAATTGCTTGCAGACGAAATCAATATGATCAGTCCATGATAATGTACTGAACTTAGCTTTAGTTTGATATGGAATATTTAGTTGTGACCATAGAGAATGGTCGTGACTTTAATTAATGATGATTCGATCTTATATACTCCCATTAACTATATTTCAGTCAAATCTTTTATCATTAGTTTCCACACCAACATGGTCAGTCGTTCATTATCATTTTAATTTTATACAGATGTTTTTAACTCTAAATAACATTGTAACATTTGTCGAGTTCTTTAATTTAGTGTTAACATACAATATTCAAAATCTTTTGATAAAAACTTTTAATTTGTCTTATGTCTTAATTGTAAGTATTTCATATCTTATCTTATAATTTTTAATTTACCTAATTTTTAGGAACCATATTCGTAGATTTTAGATGTTGTTTTAATTGTATTATTCCATTTGGATTTTATTAGCCTGGTGCTGAGGATAGTTTTTCGTCGAAACATGTAGCTGCTTAATTATTATTAAACAATTTGATGTGGGAAGATTTTGTGACATTTTATATTTGACTTTCTCAATTTCATAATTACATTTTTAGATGGACCATATCAAGCGAAAAAAACACTCTGGGTCAGAATACCAAAAAAGGGCCTTTGAAAAAGAAGCAAAAGTGAAAAAATTGAAATCAGTTAAAATTGGCCGACACAATCATCAGTTACACATGCGGTTACTTCAAACCTTGTAGTTTCAGATTTAGAACCTCATCATATTATTCCGGCAAGTACATCAGGTACATCTATATGGTTACTATTTGTGTTCTCATATACTTAATAAAAGGGTGATGCCCTTGATAGTTAGGCCAGGGGCACACGAGTGTTTATTTTACGTACGAAGTTTATAGCGAACGTTATTAGTAGCTGTCACATGATGAATTTTATTTCTGTAGTTACAACCCAGTCTAGCCCTTTAACTTTGTTTTAAAATTATTGAAATTACACATGATGAATACCGCACACAACATTGTCAGCAACATGCTCGTGTTGTGTATGGAATAACGAATATAAGTACAAATAGAACACTGCAATACACGTCCACTAATCTCACTGTGCGCCTAGCTTGGTACGGAACGTCCGTCGCGTAATTGTACATAAGATTAGACATACACTAATGAGGTCGCACGTTGATATGTGACTAGTGGTATCAACACTGGTATGTCCCGGGTCTAAAATTGATTTACTAATTACGTTACGAACTAAAAGACATTCTTGTTTAAGGTGAAGTGTTGCTGCAGGAAGATCCAACCTTTCGTGTGCAGAGTACTTCTACTTCTGCGTCATTCAAGGTGCAGCAGGAGCATCACCAGTATCAAGACACAGATGTTCATGAAGGAGTGGTTACTACTGATTCACTAACAATAATGCAGATCCTGCAAAATGTGCTTTGACAGACAGTTTAGTAGACTACATTGCTCAAAATGGTGCTGTTCAAAATTTAGAAAAAGGTTTTCAGTTGACAAAAAGAATGTTTGGAAACAAGACACGGACTCTTAATAAAAACGATTTTTTTTTTTAGAAAAATGACTAACAGAGTAGTCACACCACGCAAATGGTTAATTTATTCAGAGTCCACCAAAAAAGTGTTTGCGGACCCTGCCGGTTATTCTCTGCTGATGCTAGATTTGCCCAAGAGGGCATTGATGACTGGAAAAATCTAAAAAAATTGTTAATGGTCCACGAAAACTATGCAAAGCATAAGAGTAACTTACTACTCTTTAAAGCTAGGGGTACTGAATTAGGCAGAATTGACACAGGCTTAACTGAGGTAATAGAGGAAGAAATGTCTTACTGGAAAAACGTTTTGCAGAGAGTTGTCATTGTGGTTAAAGCTTTGGCTTCCCGTGGACTGCCATTTAGAGGAACAGATGAAGTTTTTGGCTCTTTACATAATGGAAATTTTATGATGTTGCTTGAAGTAATTTCCGAATTCGATCCATTTTTAGCACAGCACATACAAAAGTATGGAAACCCCGGTAAAGGTAATGTATCTTACCTTTCATCAACCGCATGTAATGAGTTTATTCAAATAATATCCAATACTGTTCTATGCGAAATTGTTCGAGAGGTACAGGAACAGAAATACTTTTCTCTCATCCTTAACTCAACGCCGACCATGGCTCACATTGACCAATTATCTTTAGTTTTACGATATGTTCATAAAAATGGAGACTTGGCTGAAAGATTTTGGATGTTTTTACTTAACGTTGATCACAAGACAGGAGATCTGTGTACATGCGTCACTAATAAGTCGAAAGAATTAAAGATAGATTTGCAGAACTGCCATGGACAGTCTTATGACAACGCGTCAAATATGTTGGGTATATACTCAAAGCTACAAGCCAGAAAATCAAGAAAGAAAATCCCACAGTGTTCTATGTGCCTTGCGCAGGACACTCTCTCAATTTAGTTGCGACCAATAGCGCTGAATGCTGTCTTGAAGCTGCTTCGTTTTTTAGTCTGCTACAGGAAGTTTACAAATTCTTTTCTGTTTCTACCGGCAAGTGGAAAGTGTTGAGCCAGTTTCAGGGAAATATTGTTGATGATAACGCTAAAACAGTAACACAAAAAAATTTATCTGTTATGCGGTGGTCTGGTCGTGGCGATGCATGCATTGCCCTGAAGAAAAATTGGTTTGCTGTCATTAATGCGCTCTCTGAAATAGAGAATGGCAGTGGTCAGAAGATAGCGACTAGAGCTGGAGCATCCACATTAATGACAAAGCTGCAACGTTTAGAAACAGCAATATTATTGTAGGTTTGGGGAACGATTTTGATCAGGGTAAATAGCGTCAGTGCACATTTACAGAGAGTAGATTTGGAATTCGCTGAGGCAGTTAATTTATTGAAATCGTTGACGTCATTCTTCGTAGAAATTCGTAATGATTTTTATAAGTATGAAAAAAAGGCTATGAAATTATGCGGCCTGGAATCGTATGAAATAAAAAAGGAAACGGATTCGAAAACTTAAAATAAACAAAACCCGAAACAACTAATATATTTTAACAAACTCGACCAATTTAGATTTAAATCCTTTAATATCATCTTAGATAAGCTTATTGCAGAACTAAAGTGCTGTAGCGAAGCTTACATGAACACTGAAAGAATTCAACATGTTACTCAGCCTAAATGATGCGAGTGTTGCAGAAGTAAAAGAAAGGGGCTTAGAAATTAGTAAAGCATTCAGCAAAGACATCGAAAATGAGATAATAGATGAGCTAGTTCACCTTCAGTGTCATTTAAAAAGTTTAAAACTCTACAGTTCGGGCAGTGGTAGTATTGCAATCCTAGGGAATCCAAGACACTTATTGAAATGGCTAAAGGAAAAAGAATTACAAGACATTTACCCAAACGTTTAAATCTTATTTAGGATATTTAACACACTCCCTATTTCGAACACATCTGTGAACGCTCATTCTGCCCTAAAATGCATTAAAAATGTTTATAGAACAAGTATCATTCAAGAACGTGTTACTGGACTTGCCCTACTATGTGGGTGAGCTTACAAGAAAAATTTCTTTTGAGAAAACAATACAATTATTTGCATTTGAGAAGGCAAGAAAAAAGCAGTTTTAATATTTTTTAGTAATTCAATGTATTTGTATATTATTATATGTAAATATTATTTGAACATTAATTTTGTTTGTTATGACGAAAAATATTTTTATATAAAAGTAAATTTTTATTTTGATTTGAGAAGGTATTAATCAAAAAGGGTCGCCTAACGATTTTGTGCCTAACGACGTCAAACGTGGTTAATCCGGCTCTGATCCTGCAGCCACTGCTTAATTTGAAGTATTACTGGTAAGTACTCGAAAGTTTCACTTATATAAACTTTGCTCATATTTACATGACTCCACCATCTGTGGTTATCGAAGTCAACATAAAAGACGAATAAAATTTTCATATATGTGCACGGGCAGAATTATAAAAGTAAGATTCAGGCGGTAAATTCAAATTATACACCTTTATCACAATTTTGCAGTACAAAATAATAGATGCGGCTGTGAACATTTTTTAGTGTACATTATTGAACACTACTATAATAATACCTCTGTGCATGCACACACAGTGTACAATTTCGATGCAAAATGCATGGTATATCTAGGAAAGTTGCTGCCAACATGCCATAATTATGTTAGAAATATGTTTTAAAAATGCATCTTGTCTCAGGATTAAAGAGAGCCCAACTGCAATTTAGAATTAGATTTTTACTGAGATTCCTACATTTTACAAGCTTTAAGGATCCAAAACATACGTCAATCCAATGACAGAATTTGTATAAAACCCACAACTTCAATGTTCTTCAATTGCAATTTCTTCATCATCATCATTAGGTCTTCAGTCCTTAAACTGGATAGGCGCTTACTCTCATTGTTTCCTATTCTGAACTAACCTATGCATTGCCCTGAAATTTGCACAGTCTGCATCTATCACTATCTGATCTAGGTCTACATCTACCTCCTTTTTCCTACCTCTGCTTGTAATATATCCCATACTATTCCCCAAAAATGCCTTAGAACATATTCTGCACTTCTATTTCGCGTATTTTTTTCCACAGATATCTTTATTCCCCTACTATTTCTATAACCTATTTGTTTTTAACTTTGTCTCTCCATGCTATCATCCTCATACATCTGAAGCACAACATTCCAAAAGGCTGCTACCTTTTTCTGTCTGCTTCTCCTACTGCCCGAATTGCATAGGCATACTGTGCTGTGCTCCACACATACGCTGTTACGTGCCGGAATCGGCACTAAACATTTTTTATTTAGTTTTAATTTGTTAGAATTTCGCGTCAAGGATTTAAAAAAAGTGCGCGTATTTCCGTCACTTTAGACAGTGCGTTGCGCGAGATTGCGCCGACGCGGTGTGCCAATAAGGGTGGTGGTGATTTCCGGCAGAGGTGTCGAGACTGTTGATCGAGACGTGAACAAAAGTAGTTACCTTTGTGTCTTATCGTGTCTTTCTCTTGAGATGTAGGTTTCCTGCCTTCTACATAATTATCGTCCTTCATCCTATTCCTGTGTTCCGCTACAAAAAAAAGAAGAAGACAATTTGAATTTGGATTCGACCGGGCTCAACGATTACCCACGCCCGAAAGATCAACGGAGCCCGCCATCATGGAGTAGCGCTGGAGTCGCCCCACAATTTACGTGATTACCCCTTTGGTTTGCCTTAAAATTAGTATAACTTTTTTTATTATGTTGTAATAATTTGAATATTGTGTGACGTAATCTTTTATCTGCGCGTCATTTTTACAATTATTTAACATTGCTACCAACTGACTGTAGTGGCTCGCGTACCGCACCGGCTGGGTTATAATAACGCTTTCAACAATTTTCTTTTTGTTTCTATGTTTAATGTCTTTGATCATAGGCGCTGTTCTTTCTTGTTAGATGCAGCTTGGTTCCCTTCTATTATTTTACAATTATATACCCTATTTCTCCGACATTCAGTGGTTGTGAAGGGGGGGCGTCGGCGTGGATCAATGTAGTAAGCGTAAGACTACGGATCCCAAGGTCCTGGGTTCAAATCCCGACACGGTCGACTGCTTGAAAAATGGCAGGTGAGCATTTTTCACAAAAATTACGCCCTCGTTCGGATGAGAGGTTAAATGGAGGTCCCGTGTGTGAGTGTTGTCACGCACGTTAAAGACCCCTACCTTGCCTGGAACGGCAAGGGTTCGGGAAAATTCTAAATTTCCAGGCAACAAAAAACTCGCCTCCTGGCCAATGTAGTACCTTCTGGTGGAGCATAGGAAATGTAAATGAACGGTTGTGAAGGGGGGAAGCAGCCTGTGGCTGTTAAGTTCCCCAACACTTAGACATTTGCCGAATTAATAGTTTTCCAGTAAATCCTTTCACACAATTAACATTATTCAAGAATATTGCACAACCAATACCTGTAGTTTCTTATAATAATCATTATGTTTAAGTAGTTATTTTTTTCGTCATTAGTTTATCCATCTTGGGACTGGTTGGATGGGTACCTCCATTGATTTCTATTCTGAGCTACCCTATACATTTCCCTGAAACTCCTACAGCCTACATCTTTCACTATCTGTGTGCAATAGTCTAACCTAGGTCTAGCTCTACTTCCCTTTTTTCCTATCCCTGCTTCTAATATATTCCATGCTATTCCCTCATGCCGTAGTATGTGGCCTATCATCCTATCTCTCCTATTTTTTACCGTTTTCCACATATTTCTTTCTTCCTTTACCATTTTTAGTACCTCTTTGTTCTTAACTTTGTCTGTCCATGATATCTTCATCATTCGTCTGTAGCATCACATTTCAAAGGTTTCTACCTTTTCTTGTCTGCTTTCCATACTGTCCAGGCTTCACAGCCGTACAGTGCTGTGTTCCATACTTATGCTTTAAGCAATCTTTTCCTTGTTTCTATGTTTGTTGTTTTTGAACACAGTAGTTGCTTTTTCTTGTTAAATGTAGCACGACCTTGTGCTAATCTTTGTTTGATATCTTTTGTGCTTTTCCCATCTTGCGTTATTTGGCTTCCTAGGTAGCAGAAATCCTTAACCTCTTGTAAGATCTTTTTACCTACTTGTGTACTTGTTTTTGATTTATTTTCCCCTCCTTTGCATACTAGTACTTTAGTTTTATCTTTGTTAATTTTCATACTGTATCTCTCTGTTAGAACCGTTTCCATTTCATTAAGAACAGCTTCTAAATCTTCCTTGCTAGATGTTAATACCGCTATCATCATCATTGGGTCTTCAGTCCTGAAACTGGTTAGACGCGTACCATCATTGTTTCCTATTCTGAACTAACCTACAGATTTCCCTGAAATTTGCACAGTCTGCATCTATCACAATCTGATCTAGGTCTACATCCACTTCTTTTTTCCTATCTCTGCTTGTCATATATCCCATACTATTCCCCAAAAATGCCTTAGAACGTATTCTGCCCTTCTATTTCTCATATTTTTTCCCTTACTGTTTCTATAACCTATTTGTTATTACCTTTGTCTGTCCATCCTCAAACATCTGAAGCACGGCATTTCAAAGGCCGCTACTGTTCTTCTGTCTGCTTTTCAGACTGCTCGTATTTCGTAGGCATATTGTCTGTGCTGTGCTCCACACATACGCTTTCAACAACTTTTTGTTCTATGTTTGTTGTCTTTCATCATAGGCGCCGTTCTTTCTTGTTAGATGCAGTTCGGTCACCTTCTATTGTTTTACAATATATACCCTATTTCTCCGACATTCAGTGGTTGCGAAGGGGGGTAAGCAGCCTGTGGCTGCCAAGTTCCCCCAGCACTTGAACATTTACTGATTTAATATTTTTTCCAATATGTCTTTTCGCACAGTCAACATTAGTTGCAGATATTTCACAACAAACAACTAGTTGTTTATAATAATCATCAGATTTGTCTGCGTTTATTTTTTCGTCATTGGGTTTCCCGTCTCAAAACTGGTTGGACATGTACCTGCACTTATTTCTTTTTTAAACTAACCTACATGGTTCCCTGAAATTCTCACACAGCAATACAGCTCGGTTCCCCTTATATAGTTTTCTAATATTATGCCCTATTTCACAGAGATTTATTGAAGGGGGTTAAGCAACCTGTGGCTGCCAAGATCCCCCAACACTTAGACATTTACCGAAATAATAGTTTTCCAGTAAATGCTTTCACGCAATTACCATAATTCGAGAATATTGCCCATCCAATGCTTGTAGTTGTTTATAATAGATATCATGTTTCTTCTATTGTTTTCTAATATTATGCCCTTTTTCACTGAGATTTATTGAAGGGGGTTAAGCAACCTGTGGCTGCCAAGATCCCCAACACTTAGACATTTGCCGAAATAATAGTTTTCCAGTAAATGCTTTCACGCAATTACCATTATTCGAGAATATTGCCCCTCCAATGCTTGTAGTTGCTTATTATGAATATCATGTTTCAGTGCAGCCACTTTCTTCGTCATTAATTTATCCATCTTGGGACTGGTTGGATGCATACCTCCATTGATTTCTCTTCTGAGCTAGCCTACACATTTCCCTGAAACTCCTACAGCCTACATCTTTCACTATCTGTGTGCAGTAGTCTAACCTAGGTCTACCTCTTCTTATCTTTTTTCCTATCTCTGCTTCTAGTATATTCCGCACTATTCCTTCTTGCCGTAGTATGTGACCTATCATCCTATCTCTCCTATTTTTTACTGTTTTCCACATATTTATTTCTTCCCCTACCATTTTTAGTACCTCTTCGTTCTTAACTTTGTCTGTCCATGATATCTTCATCATACGTCTGTAGCACCACATTTCAAAGGCTTCTACCTTTTTCTTGTCCGCTTCTCCCACTGTCCAGGCTTCACAGCCATACAGTGCTGTGCTCCACACATATGTTTTGAGCAATCTTTTCCTTGTTTCTATGTTTGTGGTCTTTGAGCACAGTAGTTGCTTTTTCTTGTTAAATGTAGCACAACCTTGTGCTAATCTTTGTTTTATATCTTTTGTGCTTTTCCGATCTTGCGTTATTTGGGTTCCTAGGTAGCAGAAATCCTTAACCTCTTGTAAGTTCGTGTTACATATTTGTATTCTTGTTTTTGATTTATTTTTCCCTCCTTTGCATACTAGTACCCCTCTCCTGATGTTTACTTCTCTACGTTCCTGCTCTAATTCTATTACTCCTGTTTGCAATTTGTATAAGCTATGTACTATCCGTCTATCCCTATAACTCATTCCAATCTTTTTGAGTATTTCGAACATTTTTTTCCATTTTACATTGTCAAATGCTTTTTCCAAATCTACAAACCCTATATACACGCTTTCCCCTTTTTTCTATTGTTTTCTCCATTATCACCCTCAGAGCTAAGATAGCCTCCCGTGTTCCCCTGTTTCGCTTAAACCCAAATTGGTCTTCTCCTAGTATTTCTTCAGCCCGTTTTTCCATTCGTCTTTGTACAATTCTAGTTAATATTTATGATACGTGTGCTGTCAAGCTTATTGTTCGGAAATTTTCACATCTATCTGCGCCTTTCTTTTTTGGTATAGTTACTATGATGTTATGTTTGAAATCTTTGGGTATCTCGCCTGTCTCATACATATAGCTTACAAGTTGGAAGAGACGTTCTGTTACTGCTTGACCAGCGGCTTTTAGAGTCTCCGCTTGCACCTTATCTGTACCCGGCGCCTTACCATTTTTCAGACCCTTTAATGCTATTTCAAATTCATCTCTAAGTATAGGATATCCCAAGTCATCATTTTCAATGTCTGATTCCTTTTCTAATGCAGTTAGTTCTTCTCCTGCATATAAATTCCCTATATATTCTTGCCATCTACCCACTTTCGCTACATTTTCTATAATGACATTTCCTCCGCGTCCCTTAAATTTTTGCTATACGGTTCTATATCCCTAAAATTGATTTTAATTAGTTTGTATGCTTCATCTGTCTTTCCTACTTCCATCTTAGTTTGTACCTCTTTGCACTTTTCATCAATCCATTGTTCTTTAGCTTCCCTGCATTTTCGAATAATTTCCCATTTTATGGCTTTGTATCTGTTTTCCTGTTTCGTCTGATTTATTTTTGTATTTTCGTCTTTCTTGTATTAAATTCAGGATATCCTTTGTTATCCATGGTTTCTTATTTACTTTTTATGTCCCGACTCTTATTCTTAACTTTCCAATCGCATCCTCCGAAGTAGTCCCCTCCCGGAGATCCGAATGGGGGACTATTTTAACTCCGGAATCTTTTACCCCAGAGAATGCCATCATTTTATTATAATTTAGGTACGCTGTGTACTTGGGAGGTAATGTGGTGGTTTCCCGTTGCCTTCCACATCGCGGTAGTGTGTCTTAGACTGCCATACCGACCCCTATGGTCTCTGCCAATCTAAGTACCGAAAGAGCCGCTGCCCACTTTCGGGGACCTGTCTTAGTCTGGTTCCTCACTAACGACCCTACTACTTTGGTTGGACCTGTAGTTTGGCTCTTTAACTCATTAGAACACGCAAGCCATTTCACCTGTTCTAATAATTTAGAACTTCGTCAAGGTGCAGGTCCATTCGAAATGGCCAAGACGAAGAACCTCAGTCTCATTCAATATGTGTTCGACGAGAGAAATCAACAAGAAATAACTAATTGGTAGTAAGTGTGTACAGTGTGAAACAATTTAAAATTAGGTAAAGAAGTTACATAATTTTATACCCTGCAAACTTATTGTACAATCCATAGTATAATTACAAGCAGAGCCTAGTATTTTTTCTTTGTCATGGTACAATGTACTGATTAACGATTTTAACCTAAAATAATTTTTAAAATCGATTGTTGAGCAGTGGCGTAACATTTAATTTTTTTTTTACTTTTTAGAGGTGACTTGAAAATCATGTCAAGAAAATATCAACTGCTGCAATTATTTAACGGAGGCAGCACAACAGGCAGTTAGTGACTACAATAATAGGCAGCAAGGTAGTTTTGAAGCTATTGAACAAAATTATGGGGTTCGAGTTGCCACTTTGTATCGTAAAGTAAAACATTTACACAAAAAACACCAAGTGGTCAAACTGAATTATCAAGTGTATATGAAACCGCAATTGTAAATTGCATTGTGTTACCTGCAGATTGTGAATTTCAGTTAGAATGTGAGGACATAAGAGAAATAGTTAAAAATTATTTAAATAGATGTGATATTACTGTTCCATCATTTCACGACAACATCCCGAGAAGGGAGCGGTACCTAACCTTTGTAGAAAGATAAAAATGTTCTTTCAAAGGGACTGTTCAGGCTATTAAATAAGTCTGACAAAAATAACCCCTCACACTATCAACCAATACTTCGATAATTTAACATCTATTTTAAACAACGTTGATCCAGCAGCTACAGTAAATTATAACAAGACAAATTAAACAGATGACCCTGGCCAGGTCAAATTCGTCGTTCGTCGAAGTTGTAAAAGAGCCAAAAAATTATGGATTCGTTGAAGGCAGTAACATCAGTTTATGTTTAGTGATTCTGCTCTAGGAAAAATGCTTCCTATATACGCTGTGTACAAGGCTGATCACGTTTGGTCAAGTTGGATGGAAAATGACCTAAATCCAATACAACAGAAGCAAGTCAGGCTGGCTAGATACGAACTTATTACATGGATGGTTTGCGACAGTGCTCTACCGTATTTTTAATTTCTACTAGAAGGGCCAAAAGTATTAATTGGCGATAATTTGGCAAGCCACATCTCGGTTCAAATAATATCTTTATGCGAAGTGAAGAATATAAAATGTATGTTACTACCGTCAAATAGTACTCATTTAATCCAACCTCCAGATGTCAGCATCTTTCGATCTATTAAAAATGCTTGGCGCAAAATTTTGCAGACTGGAAAAGAAGTAACAGAAGTGTAGTGTGCAAATAACGTACTTGCACAGCTTTTAAGTCGAGCTTTAAATAGTATAGAAATTCAAAATGTGGCCAATATAGGCTCTGGATTTGAAGCCACCGAAATTTTTACTTTGTGCAAAGATAAAGTTTAGAATAAACTTCCATAAGTTCCTTCAGAAAGGGGAGCAGAGAATAGTGCTACAGCTGCATTGCGAGACATAGTTCAGGAAACTAGATGCGGAAGCACCGAGACACCAAAATGAAGATGAAAGAAACTTGACATTCAACCAGGAAAAAGTATCGCGACTAAAGACATTACTCAAAAAAAATATGATTTAAAGAATAAGGCCAATAACGAGCCTGGTGTCTCCAAACCCAAAAAACCAAGAAAAAACAGTGTCTTTAGAATCTAAGACAGTAGAAGAAGATGCATTTGTAAACAGATAGTGTCCCTAGAAAAGACGTTTCAGTGAAACTGCATTAGAGGAATTGTTTTTCTTGAAAATGAGAGTGACACTAATCCAGTTACTATAGACATTGATGGAACAACAAGCGACGAAGAAATAAAAGAGACGCTATACACTTCCCATGACTTCAGTACGATTTGTGTATTTACCTACCTACCAACTTATCCCAACCATGCAAATGTTTTTTGTTTATTTAATCAGTGCTACTATGTTTTTGTTTTTTTGCAGTTTCTAAAAACTTTTGTATTGCTAAAATAAATATTTTTTTAAATAAATCCAGTGTTTTTGCCAAAATTGGCACTTTCTAAGAATTTTTTTGAATTTTTTTGTTTCATTTCACCTAATGACATTTGCAAATTGATTTATATGTCCATTAACTGTCATTTTCAAGTCACCCCACAGTGGAGTGGCTTGAAAAAAATACACTACATACAATATTTTTTTCATCAAAAACCATACTGGATAAAAACAGTTTTAATGTCTCATTATGTTCCCTAGGATCTAAAGGGTTGGTTACTATTTTTAGTTTGCTTTAAGGTTGCATATTAATCTTGCAATTTATGCAGGTATGTTAAAAAATCCTATCGTCACAATATTTTACAGTAAATGAAATATCCTTAAATAAAATGACTGCAGATTAAACAATTTAACAATAATCGCAATACTTAAATCATTATTAATTCTGTACAGTCGATCACTTTACTTGCATTCATGTTTTTAATTTCCATTACCTTGTTACTAATCTATTGAAGATCTTACACGAGAGTTAGTAAAGTTGATCATTTATATGGATCAGGAATAATAAAAAAAATTCAACAATTAAAACAAATTTAATTATGCCACAATTTTAAAACTTTATCTTTCCCTCCTGATGCAACTTGAGCACCATCACTTGACCAATCTACAGCATAGACAGCATCAGCATGTCCAGGTAAATCTATTTCCAATTTTTTATGCTTAAGGTTCCATAATTTTAAAGTAGAGTCAGAACCACCGCTAACTAACAAACGAGAATCAACTGAAAATGCTATCATATGCACTTCTTGTACGTGGCCTCTAAGAGTAGATATAAATTTTCCTGTTAGAGCTTCCCATAATTTAATAGATTTGTCAAAAGAAGCAGATGCTAGAATTCGGCCATCAGGTGAAAATTTAACATCGTTAATTAATTGTTGATGACCTGTTAGTCGAGCAATTGGCTTTTTATCATTTTCAGGATTCCATAAAAATAAAGTAAAATCATCAGATCCTGATACCAAACGTTCTCCATTATTCCGCACAACGTTTGTGTAACGTTCATGTGCATAATGTTTTAAATCAGCAATTGACATATTTGAGTTATCTTTTTTGAAAGGGTCGCAAGGACCTGTTTTCAAAACATAGTCTGTATTTAACGCTAAAGTATTAACCCAATGGGCATGTCCTTGTAAAGTTCGACATAAAACACCATCGCTAGCCCGCCACACACAAATATTTCTATCATGTGAAGCTGTGTATAAAAGACCAGAACCTCCCCATTTAACAACCGTCACACTTTTTGTATGACCTGAATTTGTGAGAACTGTCTGACACAATACTGTATCCCATATTCGTACATCACCATCTTTAGAAGAACTAGCCAGCAATCTACAAAGATATCTAAGATAAAGAGAACTTCATTATTATACATTACCTGCATTCGGGATCACTAAGATAAGGTTTCCAACATAATGAAGTAATCCACTGTTTATGACCAATCATTGTTTTCCCTATTTGATTACCCGTTGTGGGATCCCAAATAATAATTTTACCACTTTTACAGGCCGATGCCAATTTAAGGCTATTTGGAGACCACGCTATGCATAACACCCAGTTTGTATGTCCTTTACATGTATGATATGGTGACTGAGTTGATAAGTCCCAGAACCTTACAGTTGTATCACCTGAACCACTAGCTAAATGTTTACTATCAGGACTGAAACATACAGAGAGAACCGCTTCAGCATGTCCTGGCATTGAACTTGTACACCTAGTAACTGGACGCACTTTAAACACAGCTTGCTGATGATAGACAATTTCAACAACATCCTCAGTATTAAGTTTATCAATATCTAGTACACTTCTTAAACTTTTGGTAATTTCTATCTCGTTAACATAGAATAAATAAGGAGTCTGTTCGTCTTGTTGTAAAATTGCATTACATATTAAAGTTAATTGTTCTGGTGTACAGTCCCACGGCATATCCATCATATCTCCCACAGCTTCACCTGTTTCAGATTTAAATCGACACAGCAGACGTTTTGGTTCCTCCATGCTTTCAGTAATGTTTATGTTCATTCTTAATAGCTAAACTAGACCAAACTAAAAATATTCGTGGAACTTGCTACTACTTTAAATCCTATTAACCAATAGGTTTAGTGTAGGACTACCAAGAAATGCACCATTATTAGAATTTTTGGGTAATACCGAACTTTCCTGATATTTCTCCAAAGATTTAAATATGAGAGAGCATGATATAACCAAACTTTACAATTGCACGCGTGGTTAACAATTCACTATGTGGTAACTTAAATATAATAAGTAAATAAAACCATTGATTAAGGAAATATTATCCATGACAGATAACCCTAATGCATTTTGACAAATACGTCATCATTGGACCGATTCTAGTTACGGGGAGTGGCGAGTTCGAACATAGGACACAATGCAAAAGAAGCGCTTGTAAAAAATTTTTTCTTAACCATCCACCCGAGTTTTTACGTTCGAACAAGTCCCGCGATAGGCTTTTTGAGGTTAGGTTACTGTTAGAAATAGATATTACATATTATTAAAAAACGCAAATCACTTAACACGCATATCAGAAAAGTCTTGTTTTTGTTGCTAAAACTACTGCAGACTGTTCTGATATGCCTGTTAAGTGTTTTGCGTTTTTTAATAATATTATCTATTTCTAACAGTAACCTAACCGAGGACTCGTTTGATAAGAAAAAAATTACAGCGACGCGGTTAATAACACAATTACCATGGCCATTGACATTTTACTTTTTCGTATTTTTTTTAAATGGGACAACGCTGCTCTAACGTAATTTATTAGTTCAGACAAACCAATTTTGTTAAGTAAACTTCTTGTCAATTTTAAAGCGTCCTTTGTGAGTCGCCAACTCGGCATCAAAGCATCATCTCTTAGTCGAGAAATTTACGCAGTCGAATATTGCCATAGTCTACTATCAATGTATATTTCCTTAATCAATGATTAAAACCAATAAATTGTCCAGAATATTAAAGATAGACAGTAAGGGCAAGAATTTTAAAGAAATGTCTTGGCTTAACCAGAATCATTATTAAAGAGTTTAATTTAGAATATTTATTAGAACGGATGTTTCCTATTAATAATATAAAAAAGACTATGGATTCACGATTCATGTGGTGCCGATGCTAGGTACAACAATTTTGTTATAATAATAAAATTACAAAGAATTGCTTTAAATCCACTCACGACATTAGTGCAAAGCTTATACTAATTTAATATTTATCTCAAATCTTCTATAAAGTTCAGCACTTTCCACATGAACAATTATATTAAAATTAAATTTTTAACTGAATGACAATAATTAGACATGTTTCACTACAAAAGTTATAGCATCTTCAGTTATAAAGTTTCTATAACAAACCAAATCTATTAAACAATGTACTTAAATTATTATTAAATACTTACCCAGCATATTTTCTAACCTAACAAACGATTATTTACTGTCCTCAAAGACAACCATTATGATAGTAAACATTTTGTCCACATTACAAATAGCAAAGAAATTGTGTATAGATTATAGTTTAAGGTTCAGCCAAGTTTGAATAGGAGAACAACCACACTTGTTAAGCACTTTGCGTTATCCGCAATTGCGGAAAGCTACGAAATACTTTAAAAAAGGTATTGCAATTGTTGATATAGAAAGGAAGAAATTAGAAGATGAATTAACATGGCAAGCAAAGCAACACCAACTACAAATGAAATCTTTAAAATTAGATATTTTAATAAAAAAAAGTTGCACTTTCTAAGTTACTGTAGCGTAACCGACCCGAGGACTGACCCGAACGCCCTCTCTAAACGGCACACCGGACTCCATTATCTATAATCTAGTGGCAGTGGCTCGACGATACCTACGTTGTGTTTTTATTATGTGACCCAAATTCACACTGGAAACATGGCGTTAAGGCGGGAAGGTTTGAAATAAAACTACAGAATTTACCTAACTTGACTTTTAATCAAAACAATAACCACTAAATAGGTCATTCGCATGAAAGCATAGAAAAATAACATTCAAAGTAAAAAGTGCCGTACTTAACCTGAGCGATTGAGGAAAGTGCACGGCAGAGAAAACCCAAAACTGCCCTCACGTTTCCAACTGCATTTGATACATCTCAGCAAGAACAGGTGACGTATAAGTACCCAAATCAAGAAACGCTGAATTTGACGGTATGCCAACTGTTACCCACACATGACGACTGAAGAAATGTTAGTGTAGTTCAGCTAGTCTTTTCTGGAAGATACTGATGTCGGATAACCAATACTAGCCAGCTAAATTGAAGAGGGAGGACACCAGAAAGGTAACCTGTACCTTGACTACCAATAATTCCACCCCGCACGGACATAAAATGTTAGTAATATTCAACAAGGCTCAATCACACGCGCCCACATATACGCATTAACAGTTTTCAGCACGAGTAACAAAATATTTCACAAAGGCTAGCCAACTTTCTATTATTTGCAAAAACATACAACTACAAATACATTAACAAGACAACATGAATCGCAGAAATGAACTTATGGTATGATTGCGCATAGTTAACAAGGCGCTTATTATTGAATAGACTATCTCCAACATAGTCATAAATGCAAACGCAAAGTTACGAGATGGTCTGTCATACCAGAGGTTCAATTTAATTGCATCACAACAATTATCACAAACGTTAATTACTAGTTAATTATGTAGGAACATCGACTAGATAATAGGATAAACACAAAAAACATATAATTAAGTTTAAACCAATATGTGAGCGATGCAGTTGTAAATGTGGTTAATACGGTGAAATAAAACAATTACATATAATAAAAATACTAAAGTGAGTCACAAATATCAAACAAATAAAACATAGAAATATAATACTGTTCATATTCAAACTTGATCAATAATTAGGTGTAATATCCAACGAATGATGTCGGTACCATTTATTAATTGTCATAAAATAGCAGTAATGGTACATATACTATTGATTCTGCAATAAGTGCGATGCAATTGGTGTTCAACTCTGTATTAGATACTAAATAAACCTTAATTCAAATAAATAAATGGTAGTTTGTCGGTTGTTAAACCAAACAACACTCCTTTACACATAAAACATGAGCAATAAAATCGAAAATCCACATGCAATTACATATTCAACATCATAAGTAAAACAACAGGCCAGTTAGCATTGTATACATCAATTCAAAGACAAAAGCAACAAGTAATCACAAAAATATTCCCTTCAATGTTTACATAAATTACGGTTTTACAATAAGTACCAACATCACATTCAAAACAGGGCTGAAATTACAAGATGTAATCACATTACCCTAAATAGCAACTACATTATAAACTTATAAAACATTACCTTTAATAAAACCGCCAGGTAAAACTTTTTGTCCTTCCATTTTGAAATGCTGAAAACAAAGTCCCTTAACCTTATCCACCAGATCGATCGCCCCTAATAACGTAAATTCTGTGGTCACAGCATGCGTTCAGAATCCTGCAAGCGGCTACTGAGCTATTCTAACAAATACCTTCATTTAACAAAATGTACACTATAATATTTGCAATAATTATCAACCAATGAGAATCGACTTAAATACTATGGATCACTACATTACATAATAATAAATAAAATATTGGAGATTATGTATATGTATTCATTAATTATGCATAATTTCATTTACATTTCTCCTGTTACATTATATCATCAACATCATTAGGTCTTCAGTTCGGAAACTGGATAGACGCACATCTCATTGTTTCCTATTCTGTGCTAACCTACACATTTCCCTAAAATTTACACAGTCTGCATATTTCACTATCTATGTACAATAGTCTGAACTAGTTCTACCTTTACCTCTTTTTTCCTGTCTCTGTTTGTAATATATCCTGCACTATTCCCCAAAAATGCCTTAGAACGTATCCTGCCCTTCTATTTTTCCTATTGTTTTTGTTTTCCACAGATATCTTTATTTCTCTATTTCATAGACGTACTGTGCTGTACTCCACACATATGCTTTCAACAATTTTCTCCTTGTTTCTATGTTTGTTGTTTTCAAACATAGCTGCAGCTCTTTCTTGTTAGATGCAGTTCAGCTCCCCTTCTATTGTTTATAAATATATACCCTATTTCCCCATTATTCAGTAGTATGTGAAGGGGGTTAACCAGCCTGTGACCACCAAGATCCTCAACACTTGAACATCTGTAGAATTAATAGTTTCGCAATATATCCTTTTGCACAATCCACATTAGCTGAAAATATTTAAAAAACCAACACCTGTAGGTGTTTATAATAATCATCAGATTTAAGTTCAATTATTTTTTTCGTCATTAGGTTTCCCTCTTGAAACTGGTTGGACGCGTACCTTCACTTACTTCTATTTTGAGCTAGCCTACACCGTTCCCTGAAATTTCCACAGCCTAGATGCAGCTGGGTTCCCATTATAGTGTTTCCTTACTATATGCCCTATTTCACCAAGATTCAATGGTACGTAAAGGAGGTTAAGCAGCCTGTGGCTACCAAGGATCTGCAACACTTAGACACTTGCCGAATTAATAGTTTTCCAGTAAATCCTTTCGCACAATTAACATTAGTTGAGAATATTACAAAATCAATACCTTTAGTTGCTCATAATAATCATCAGGTTTAAGTACAGTTACTTTTTTCGTCATTAGGTTTTCCATCTTGGAATTGGTTGGACGCGTACCTCCATTGATGTCTATTCTGAGCTAGCCTGTGCATTTCCCTGAAATTGCCACAACCAACATATTTCACTATCTGTGTGCAATAGTCTAACCTAGGTCTACCTCTACCTCTCTTTTTTCCTATCTCTGCTTCTAATATATTCCGCACTATTCCCTCATGCCTTAGTATATGGCCTATCATCCTCTCTCCTATTTTTTACTGTTTTCCACATATTTTTTCCCCTACCATTTCTAGTACTCTTTCTTCTTAACGTTGTCTGTCCAGGATATCTTCATCATTCGTCTGAGGCACCATATTTCAAAGGCTTCTATCTTTGTCCTGTCTGCTTCTCCTACTGGCGAGGTTTTACAGCTGTACAGTACTGTGCTCCACACATGTTTTAAGCAATCTTTATCTTGTTTCTGTTTGTTGTCTTTGAACAGTAGTTGCTTTTTCTTGTTAAATGTAGCACGACCTTGTGCTAATCTTTGTTTTATATCTTTTCCGCTCTACCCATCTTGCGTTATTGACTTTTTAGGTAGCAGAAATCCTTAACCTCTTGTAAGTTCTCGTTACCTATTTGTATTTTGTTTTTAATTTATTTACCCCTCCTTTGCAAACTAGTACCTGTTTTATTTTTGTTAATTTTCATACCTTATCTCTCTGTTAGAAATGTTTCCATTTCATTAAAAGCAGCTTCTAACTCATCCTTGCTAGATGCTAATACCGATATATCATCTGCAAATCTAAGCATATCAATCTTTTGTCCCTGCATAGTAATTCCAAATGTCTTCTTGCATTTGACAGTATTCATTGCCTCTTCGATGTACAAGTTAAAAATTATTGAGGATAGGGCTAGGGCACATCCCTGTCTCACCACTTTCCTAATATCTACTTTTCTATGTTCCTGCTCTAATTCTATTACAGCCGTTTGCTCTTTGTATAAGCTATGTACTATTCGTCTACCCCTAAAACTCATTCCAATCTTTTTGAGTATTTCAAACATTTTTTTCCATTTTACATTGTCGAATGCTATTTCCATATCTATAAACCCTATATACACGATTTCTCCTTTTTCTACTGTCTTCTCCATTATCACCCTCAGAGCTGAAATAGCCTTGCGTGTTCCCCTGTTTCGCCTAAGCCCAATTGATCTTCTCCTAATACTTCTTCGGTCCGTTTTCCATCTGTCTTTGTATAATTCTACTTAATATTTTTGGCACGAGTGCTGTTAAACATTGTTCAAAAATGTTCGCATCTATCCGCGCCTTTCTTTTTTGGTATAGTGACTATGATGTTACGTTTGAAATCTTGTAGTATCTTACCTGTCTCAGACATATAGCTTGCAAGTTAGAAAAGTCGTGCTGTTACTGCTTGTCCAGCAGCTTTTAGAGTTTCTACTTGCACCTTATCTTTACCCAGTGCCTTACAATGTGTTAGGCCTTTTAATGCTAATTCAAACTTATCTCTAAGTATAGGATATCCCGTCATCGTCTTCAATATCCGATTCCTGTTCTAAATGCAGTTAGTTCGTCTCCTGCATATAAATTCTGTATATATTCTTGCCATCGAACCATATTCTCTACATTTTCTATAATGATGACTCCTTCTGTGTCACATATTTTTGCAATATGGTTATATATCACTAAAATTCATTCTAATTAGTTCATATGCTTTGTCTGTCTTTCCTATTTTCATCTTAGTTTGTATCTCTTTGCACTTTTTATCAATCCATTGTTTTTTAGCTTTCCTGCATTTGCAAATAATTTCCCATTTTCTGGCTTTGTATCTCTGTTTTCCCGTTTCGTCTAATCTATTATTGTATTTTCGTTTTTCTTTTATTAACTTCAGGATATCCTTTGTTATCCATGGTTTTAAAACGACTGGTATGGTATTAAAAAATTCAATATGTTGTACAATTTAATTTTCCCTATGTATTCATGCAATTATTTTTCTACATCCGATGGGTACCAGTATTGGGTGCCGAAACTGGTGCTAATTTGTATTGTTGAAGTTCATCGTTATCAATAACAAAATATAATCGTACGTAGGGATGGTTATGAGTTTTCTTTCATTATTAAACTTCCAAGCTGATCCATTATGAGAATTTCTCTAACAGTTTGGATCAATTCACGAGAAGTTGCTGTATCTTGATTGTTAATGTTTAAAGCACTGCTGTTTCGATTCATTTTACAATACTTCAGAAATATACACTTATAACGCATTATACGATTTGAAAAGTTCTTCAATTTAACATAATTTCTAAATAGAGTTTTTTTGTCCCTTTAGACCTTCCACTACAATGCTGACAAGGCATAATCAACCCCTTGTGCAAAAAGAGGTGCAATAGGAAATAACTGCAGTTTTCAAAGCGATGCATACAAAAACAATATGGAGAATGTACCAGAAATTTAAATTTTAGCTATAATCCTAAATATTCGATTTTTACCTTTTTTATTCCCTAGTGTGGAATCCATGACTACAATATGTTAGTAGGTGTCGTAGAGTAGTCAAGTCAAAAAATAGAAGAACTTGTCAAGAAAAGATTCTATAAAAGTGAAGTTTTAGTTAGTCCATGCAATGTATGTTTGAATTGTTGCCTTAGAGGAGATTCTTGGGATGCCGACTTAGCTTGGCGTTCTTTGCGATTAATAGTTTTTCGAACTGCCCTAGCTGAGTGCAACGGGTAGCAGTACAATGGCTGGACACGACACATAGTTTGGTTTAACTTTTCTTATAAAATACCCATATCAAAAATTTTCAACAATAATTTAATGCAACTACATTCGATAAAACAAAATTTATTCAAATTAGGATTTTCATTAAATTTACAAACTTATTTACAATTTCAAGCGGTCATGCATAATATTATTATTTTCACAAACAATACTTTTCAACTTGTCTTCTCTCTTTTTACGCATTTCAATCATGTGGTCATGCATAGATGACATATACTGGACCAAATCATTTACATGTCTAGCTTTGGCTATGTAATTCTCATGTTCCTCTAAGCAATCAGGTTCAATTACAACAACGTTTTTATTTCTACAAGCATAACTGTTATAACATACATCCAATGATTTATCACAACACTTACTTTAATTTTAAATATTCATCCTTCAAAGTGTCATATGCTTCTCGCCATTTGTAACTTTCCTCCAATAACTTAGACTTGTAATTTGGCGAATAATCCACAACCTCAACAGTATTCTCTGGATAAGTGTCTAAAACGGTTTTAATTTACAATAATCCATTCTTAAGTATGAAAATTTGCTGATATATGTGAATACAAACTATGATTCAATAGCAAACATCAAATAATTTAAGAACATAGTTTTTAGTTGATTACCAATCATATTGAAATAATGTTTAAAAAGATATCATTAAGTATGAGCCTGGCTGCTTTTAAACATGCAGTGAAAATCACTTTGAAAAGTCGCATTATATTATATTATCATTATATTATCAGGAGAAATTTATAAGAACAAACAATTTATTTAAAGCCCCTAGTGCAAAATAAAAGTATAACCAAAATATAGTTAATACAAAATCAGGTAGTATATTCTTAAGAAGGTTGATTACAATTGCACTTCCTTTTGACGATATTTGTGCTTCACAAAGAAAATAAAAGTAAATGACATGCAAATTCGACTGTACTTAATTGAACAAAAAACACTTCCAATTCTAAAAAATTATAACCACAGATTATTACGTACAGTTTTGGCCCTAGAAAATCATGCAGGTAATCCACAGAAAAGCTCTGTAAACTACTCCATTAAAAATCTTGTTTTGGTAAGTGAAAACCTCGACTATGTTAACAAAACCAATTGCCGACTAAATTGGTGGAACGGATGATGCAAGTGGTTGAAGAGGAACCCCAAATGCTATCGTGTGTGAAATATGTCTTAATCAGGAAGTATGCCACTTAATCCATTTATTGATCACTACGTTTCGGGTATAACTTTGTACCCTTAATCATGTGATTAAAGTGGATTAAATATAAATCAGAATAAAAATTAAAACTATTGTAATGTCATTAATGTCAGTTAATGACATTACAATAGTTTTAATTTTCATTCGGATTTATATTCAATCCACTCTACACATGATTAAGGGTACCAAGTAATACCCGAAACGTAGTGATCAATAAATGGATTCATCATTTTGTTTTCGACCTTACTTAAAGTCGGTTTGACGCAGCTCCTAACTTCTTTTCTATTCTGTGCTAATCTAAAAAATTTTACATACCCTTCACAACCTAAATTTCTAATAATTTTACTAATATAGCTTGGTCTAGGTCTTCCTATACTCTTCTATCTTTTTCTTATCTACCTAACTTTACATAGATATTAGCAACCTGATGGTTGTTAAAGAACTCCCAACATGTTTACATGATTCCCATTTATAAGAAAATGAAATATTACCTGGTTACCCTCTCCAAAAAAGCAAAAATGTTAAATTATATGTTATGTTAAGGCTTAAGCAACAAATCACTGCCTACATGCTGGACCGCTAACTAATTGTGAGTTATGTCATGGAGATGTTAATTAAGTTATATGTTAAGGTAAGGCTTAAGCAACAAATTGCTATTTTTTCGAATCTAATTATCCCAAAAATTAAGATCAAAAAACGTTTTTAACTATAATCGTTCGTAACAAAAACAAAATTATATATATATATATATATATATATATATATATATATATATATATATATACATATTGAATGCTCCGAATGCTTTTTTGGATAAAAGGCCCTCGCTCGTTCGGGTTGCCATGAATGCTCCTGAATCGTTTTTTTTTATAAAAATCCCATCCTGGAACGTTATAATTTCTGCGGGTTCTCTCTGGATTAAAGCTCTTTGCCGGGGTTGCATCAATACTCAGCCTCTCCAATGAAGTTTGCAACGGCTGCTCAGCTGCTGTCTGGAAACTACTACCCTACTGTCTTATACAAGTAAACTCAACTACAAAAAGCACCTGGTTTTATTCAAAAAGAAATTTTCAACAACATCCTTTTTATTGGTTCATATATCGTCAACATTACATACATCCTTGAGTTGAAATACTACATTGTATTTTGAATATTTCATTAAAAGCTTTAACCAACAATAAACAGTATAAAGTAACCGGGCTTAACCCTACCCTTACGTTAAACCTTGGTTTAATACAAGCTCACACAAAACCTGTAAATATTAGTGCTAATTTTTGCACTGCAGATACCAAAAAGTCCCCTTTACTTTTCACATTAATCAATATTATAAAAATTATTCTCCAAATATATATCTCTATATCAAATTATTTTCAAAGAAATAATAAAATGTTCGTTAGACAACGCTTTAGTTCATAGAGTTCATAAATTTACCCATAAGGCACCCCGTCGTCATAATACATTAAATAACCACATAAAAGTTTCACAAAATCATCAAATAAGCACAAAAAAGAATATCAATTTTCAAAAATTAGTTACCTTGAAAGCATTACCGCTCCTGGATTTGCAATCCTACCATTGATGACTGCTGTCCCTTACAAAGACTGCTCTTTCCTGCACCTCTCCAAGTTGTAGATCGCCATCCGTGGAGGTAATCAGCCATTTAAATTTCTCTGGCTATCAATGGATAATATAACAAACCTTCCACGCTTTCCCTACTGTTCCATTTATCATATGTACACCATCAATTCAATCCATCCACTCTCTACACCATGTATGTGCATCGCTGTCGCATTTTCAAACTGTTTCATACAATTTTTAAACTGCCCGTGATGATTACACTAACTTGTGCAATTAGCCTTACTTATTAAACCCACTTGTAATTTACTTGTTCACTACTAGTTGAAGATGCTTCGATGAACAAAAAAAAAAGAGAGTTCTATCACTGCTCCAAAGTGTATTTATAGACCAAATCGCCCCTCTCTCGTAGTCACTTCTCACAACACACCACCCCAAAACAACTTGTCTTCCTAGTAAAACTTTTCAATGGCTACCACACTTCCAACAACTTTCACACACTTGTAACTGCCACCAATTCCGAAAATATCACCGTTAACCTTCACTAATTCGACGTATTTTTAGCCTCCGTACACAACCATCTTTCAAATATGAGAATTTCGAACGATATCCACAAACATTTCTAATGGAAACCCACTCTAACCTTCCAACCGATATTCTTGTTCCTTGAATTTTCATTTCAACCGCCAATCATTTAGTATCTAAAGCACACCTTCCTAATACGCGTATTCAAGCCATCTCACTCTATCCTATATACAAAAATTCTCAATTTCTTACAATATACCCTTTCTATCCTACCATGAGTTCTCCCCATCTCAGTCCAACCCGTGTTCTCATCTTTTCTCCCTTTCTACCCCCAGTTTGCACGTTCTATTCTACCCTAACAATCTAACACTATCATCTGTCCCTCTTTTATACACTATGTCTAACAATCTTACTCTGTGTGTCACCTGCAAGATTAGTTGAAGGTGTCAACCACTCTTAAATATTATAAACCCTATTTTCATCCTCTTCCCATATATGCGCAATATATTAATCTTTAATTTGTCTTAACAATTAGTCTGTAGCCTTTTACAATACTTCTCATCCCACTTTCAAACTGACGTTCTATGCAAACATGTTGCATCTCCCTCTTGCTTATACCCTCTAATTGGTCTTTGTCCCAAAGATTGTTTCAAAGTCAAACGAACTCAACATATGATATCTTTTGTCCCCTGCTAACGCCTGCAAAACACAGTCTTTCCCTATATTCTATCGATCCGTTTTAGTTCAACCTACAGCTGCATTCGTAGAATATGTTTTCGGACGTTGTTTGCCATGCTATTGAACTTTAGTTAGAAATTCTTGGCAACTATATATTTTTCCCCTGTACATTAATACCTGGAATGCTTTAAACTTATACGTTAGAAACCATTGCATTTGCTATAACGAAACTTATGATAAATTATACACTAGGATTATTTACACAGGCTAAGATTTGATTAATTAATAATTCAACTTAATTGATTATGACCTTACTGTTATCGATTTTTATGTTTAATAAACTGAAATGATTTTTAACTGATGTACCTACATGCTACATAGTATTTACATATTTTTGTCAATATTTACACTCGCTAAATAAAGCAACCTTAACCCTACCATCTACTCTAAATTATTATTCCTCTACTAATGTTTTTGAAAAGTGTCTTAAATATTTAAATACTCAATATTTACACGTGGTAACCTGCCATAAATTACCAAGTGACTTCTCTAATCATTTTAACCCCTAAAATACATAGAATTATATATATTGCTATGATAATAGGGCAGTTTAAGGGTAGATTAAGTCATAGGGGTCGTAGAATAAATATAAACAACTTCAACTTTAAGAAAAGCAAATAATTCCAGAAATTATAAGAGTAAATCGGTCACTCTACATAATGTTAATTAAGAGGACACTGTGTATAAAATATACGGAATTAAATGCAGGAGAACATAAATATGTCTAAGTGTAGTTTACAAGATAAAATTTTAAAACGCAATAAATAGCATCAAAATTAAATCACCGGGAAGCATAGATAAATTGGCATTGCAAATATTTAACAATTGCGTCGAAAATATCAACGTAAACGCATCCTAAATAATTCATTATTAGAAAATCGTTACGTGACTAGAAAAGAACACATTTGTTCAGAAAACCAATATTCTGCGGAAACAAATAAACACCAGGCGGTTCAATTATATGATAAATTAACAAACATCAAATACATGAGTTAATGAAAAGCCAAAAGTTGGAAATCCTCGAATAATACTGCAATATGCTGAATGCGGACATGACAAACAGAGCATTCATCGAAGATTTAAACTAAGTAATTTGTAAAAATTCCGAGTTCTGCTATATAAGGCAAAAGTATCAGCCTAGATTGTAAACACGCCAATGAAAACAATTGGAGGAAGGGCTTATATGTACGATAGAAACGGAACAACATTTTAGTCTATATTCAACTAAGCAACAACTATGTCCGAAGGTGTTAAGAACACACTTAACTAGTGAAGTAAAAATTAAAACAAATCAGATTTAAAAGTGCGAGAATTTGTGCAACGAAATATAAGACGATCTATAGATAGATGTAAGTTAAACAACTTAATTCAATTCATTTCTAATATTAACGAAACAGGGCTTTAATTTGGCACCTTTAATTTGAGACGGCTTTAATTTGGGACTTCTAACTTTGGACATATTCTAATTTTGGTGATATTTTAAAAATGGAGATATAATTTTGGAGATATTTTAAAAATGGATATTCTAATTTAGACATATTCCGATTTAGGACGTTTTAATTTTAGATGTACTGTAATTTGGTACGATTTTAATTGGAAGCGATTTATGGGAGGCGATTCTTATATGGGGCTGGCATATCAATAAGCAAAACGGGCACAGCAAGGTGATGCAGATCATAGACTGGGATGGAACTCCAGAACCCATTCCAGGTTAACAATTTTTAATACACTGTATTCTTGAACGACTGTTTTCACTTTAATATTTGCTATGCATTGTATATTTGTAAGAGTCATCAAAAAATATGAAAATGGAATAGGTATCTTGGAACATTCGAAGGTCCCTGCATATAATTAAAATATATTTTTGCCGACTTTCAGAAAAGCATAAATCTAGTATATGTAGATATTTTGTACAAAAAGGAAAATTTGGAGTGTTGTAAATATTATCAATTATTATATTGTGTGTTCTAGAACTGCTTTATTTGATTCAATAAGATTTATTCAGTAAGCTAGTCGGGGTAAAAATCCTAATTTAACATTTCATAACATTGGGGCTTAAAATAATAAAAGGAATATCACAGCAATAAATATGGTACGCCCAATCGTGGAGAGAATTTCACAGCAATAAATATGACACCCACCGTAGGAGCTCGATAATCCTAAAATAGGGCATATCACAGCAATATATATATATACATATATAGATATATATATATATATATATATATATATATACATAAGAAATAATGAGAGGAAAAATACTAATGGTTGTTGAAAATCCTGCAAAAAAAGCTAGTACTTCTATGAACATGTAAGTAATGTTTTACTAGCAATGTTATGAATTTTTTGAATGCTTAATGGTTGATATTTTAGTAATAAAAATTAATTAGATGAAAATAATTGTTTGACTGGACTAATTAGTGATGGAATTGTATATATTAAATCTAAAGTGAAAGCTTTATGGTGAAATTTAATGTTAGTACAAGTATACAAATTAGCAATTTTGGAATGGACAATAAAAAATACAGAAAAAGTTGCGATTTAACTGTTTTTTGTTTATTATAAACGACATTTCCAATAATTTGGAATTTATTAATGTTCTTTCTTATAATTAAATGGCAAATAGTATTTTGTCAATGGGTTAGATTTGTTTTCTTTTAAGATTTCATTTGGCATTTATTTTAGTACTACCTGGCCAGATTTGAGGATAGGGATTGGAAAGGATATTTGTATGTGTACTGAATTATTTGTATGTTATTAGAGGTTAAGTTTAGATTGATTTTTATTTCAATTGATTTAGAAAATAGGTAAAGCCAGTGATTTGTAAAAGATATCCAGCTACCCCAGTGAAATAGTCTTATTTGGAAAGAGCATTTTATTTTGAGAAATTTCTTTAATTATGACCAACTCTAGGATACAAATGCAAGGGATTTTTATGTGTAGTGACAGCCTTCCACATAGAAATAGCTTCAAAGGAATGCTGTGACAAAGTGTTTGGTGCCCCTCGAGTTTGACAGTAGTAGGAAGAACTTACAGGGTAAGTGTTAATGTAATGTAGAATTTTTGAATTCAAATTTTGTTATTTATTATTTTTGTATTTCTTAATTGTTTTTCTTTTCTTTTCTCATTTATCCATAGGAACCTGCTCTCACACCACTACAGTTTGCCGACGCACTCTTATATTGTTATGGGATTCCCGCCCGTTCACGGTTAATCAGAATTTAATTCTTTTAACTCTTATTTTATCCATAATTATCTAATATTAAAATTTAACCTTACTGTCAACGAAATACCACTAATTACTTTAAATAACTAATTTTGGTATAGTGCAAGTAACCGAGTATACGTGATTTTATTCTAGACTACCGAGATCGTATAGGGTTGAAACAACTTTGCTTCTATTAAATACATTAAAATTTTGCATATTCCTACACTTTTCGCGCTTAATCTACATGCGTGCAGTCAGAGCAAATGTGAAACACCTTCAATATTCCTTATTTTAAAACGCCTGTTATTTAAAATAATTAGACCTGCTCACAAAAAACTCAAAGAATCATTTCTGATTTGCCTTAACTGTGCATATACAACTAGCTATGTTTATTATACACAATAATGAATACACATATTCCAGTCCTTAACTAACACACTATCAAGTTATACCTGTGGCATTTACTGGAAACAAAGAAGTTCTTGTAGAAATACGACTTTGCTTTAATGCCGCAACAGCTAAAACAAACATAGTTCAAGAGTTATAAAATTTTATTTTTACACACCTTCCACAGTAATAGTATCGATTTCACTGATGTCCATTGTAGAAACTAGCACGCAATACTTTTACTCAGTTAAAACTTGTCTGAAACAAAACTATTAAAAATAAATAAAAATATACAACTAGTATCAAAAATTTAATAGCTGTAATTCTTGCAGTATGTGTGCAGAATGCCAATATCATACCAGTAGAATGTGCTTCATTACTCGTGAAATTTACACATAATTACATTAGCAAAACTTGGTTTGGTTTATTGTGCTTAAAATCAACACCATCCATTCAGTGGCGGCAATAATAGTATATAAACTTTAAACTTACATTATATTCACTATTTTAAAACAATTACATTTGACTGGTACCAAGGCTTAACAAAATATAAACTTAAATTTTATTAAACAAAGAAATAAATTTTAGAGTAGAATGCCCTTTGCCTAGGTTGCAAATGAATCCCGACTAACATAATAAAATATATATTATTATAAACAGCTACAAAATAAGTAACTTGTAGTGGTAGTAATACAATATTAATTTTTTGATTACAAAATTTATACGCGACTGCAATTGAAATTGTGCTTAATTAATAGATTTTTTCATAAGTCTCTAATCGATTTATGTTTTCATTATTAGCTAACATGGTTAAATACCCTGCAGACTCAATTCATAAATGATCAATGGGTTTCACTGTTTTAGCTGTATTAAAGCTAATTTAATTTGTGCTAACCGATTTTAATACAGGGCTAAATAGTTATTGACATGTCTGTAACAAAACATAAACCTGAAACCATCGACAAGGAATTACGGTTACTATATCAGAATGGTAGGGTAAAATGCTATCAGTTCCATGTCACCTGTATACATAAACTGCAAATTCAGCATAATTCAAACTATATACATTGATACGTTATTTATTACACGTCACTTTTATTTAATTTATTATTTCAGTTTAATTATACAAATTTCTATCTAAATCGTACTACATTAATAACACTTACAGTGTATGCCTTCATGCAGCGGAACCAACTTCTCAAGAGTTTTTGTGGTTTGGTTTTCTGCAAATTACGTTATTGCTTGCTTGTAGTAATAGTAGTGCGCTAAAGGTAAAGGTATGGGAGGTTGAAGAGATAAACGAACACCACATCACAACATGTGCAATAACGGTATCTCTGAAAACACAGTTGCTTTTCGTCAATTCCACACTGAAGGGATCAATTTAAGTTCATGTAAATTACTCCATTGTTTCAACACTCATTCGTCGCTCTTCAGAATTGGCTTATTCAAATTGGCTGATGTCTTACAACCAATTGGAATAGAGAACTTCGACGTTTCAATAATGTGTGTTCACAGTACATTCTCCGATAGCAATAAAAATCCTCGAGGGTATAATAACATATTTATACACAGTAAAATCATTCTAATCCTACAATAACTTATAATTTATAAAATACACAGGACAGGATTCGGGAAACAAAAGTAATTACTTTACTTTCACACAAAAATAATAGATTTATTGAATATAAGAAATGGAAACTGGTTATCCGGTAATTAAAAGGTCACACTACCAGAGCTGAGTACTTCAGTACAAAAATGTACTGGTAATACGGTATTCAGTACTTTTAGCTACTGTAAGTAGTTTACTGTAAGTACTTTCAAAATACATGTACTGGTACTTAAATACTGAAGTATTGTCTGCAAAGTACTGGTACTGGTACTGGTTCTCTAATTTTTGTTCAGTATTACTTGTTACTTGTTACTTACAAATGTACTGTAATATGTTGTAAGTACTTGTACTCTGTAAAACTTCCAGTAATTTATTTAAGTACATTTATGTATTTCCCATAATTTACTTGTGAAGTACAGCCCACTGCATTGCTTAGTCTACATACTTATATCTTATATTACTTCATATTACACTACTTGGTGTTCAGTGCATGTGCAGTTCTGAGTAAGTTGCAGTGTTATTTGAAATCATACAAAAGTGAATTGGTAGACAATATATATCAGGCGAATATCAGTAGGTAGGTATGAACATAAGATAAATCATGTTAGAGTAATTATAAAGAATAGGTATCATTTTTAGCTTAGCTGTATGTCATTTGTGTTTTGTGTATATTTAAATTTAAATAGTAACAAAAATAAAACTTCAATAGTTTAATACAGACCAAGTTATCGGTTACAGCAGTCAGCAGTTAAAAAATACGGTTGACGCAACACATTCAATGCAGCCGTAGAATAGAATTTAACTAGTTGTAGAAATGCGATTAGATTACAATAATTAAAGGTAATACTAGGTGAACAATTATTCAATAATTTTTCTGTATAAGTTACAAAATTTAAATGACATGGCTGCAATAATCTTATAATTATTATAATTATAAATTGCAACTGATGTAATTACAATAAGCCAAGCCCATAAATTTTTTTCATGTCATTATCATCAGATGACGCATATCATAATATTTTAACTTCTGATTATTTAAGTTTAAAACTTAATGGATTAGAGGTTAGCTGGCTGCTTTAATGAAAACATAAAAAGTATACATAACAACGTTGTATATTGAATCTTTATTTTAAAATGTGTGTCCTAAATTGGATGCTGTTAATGGGTTACATATGGTTATTATTAAAAATACGATACAATAAAACTGTTTTTCAGTCATCAGCCAACTTTTCGAGATCAATTCAATTGTGAATTCAGAAATGAGCGAACTTCTTTTGTTTTCAAATTATAACCAAAAGTGATATTTTTATCAATTTCATTAATTTGTATAACTCGTTTATTTGTAAAAATATCAAAAATGCTGTAGAAGTTTTCTTTGCAATGTTTAATATTTATAACATTTTAGAAGTTATAACAAATTTGCCATTTTTAAGTGGAAACCGCATTTGACTGCCACTTAATTTAAAAGCTCTTTTCAATGCAAGAGCTTTTCAAAAATCAAAATATATAGTTTAATATAGTTATTTTTGAAATGGCCGATTTTTTCATGTTTTCGGTATAATAAATTAATTAATTATATCGGTAATAAATAGTTGGTCGCGAAACAAAAGATAAACACAAAATGACATTGACAATTATTTGTATTTTGACATTTTACAAATAAACGAGTTATACGAATTAATGGAATTGTTTAAAATATCAATTTCTGGCTATAATTTGAAAACAAAAGAAGTTCACTTATTTTTGATTTTACCATTCAATTGATCTTAAAAAGTTGGCCCATGACAGCAAAAATAGTTTTATCGTATCTTTAATTATAACCAAGTTGCCCATTAACAGCATCCAACTTGGGCCACACTGTACTTAGGTACAAGAAAAAGCTAATAATAGGTGAAATATTTTAGAAATTAAAATGGACGATAAATATGACTTGTTAGAATCATCCATTACTGATCCTTACAAAACATCAGGAGATGATGATCCAGATTATGAATACAATCCTCAAAAAGAAATAAAGAAGCCCAAACTGCTATCAGATTATTTTCGATTAAGATGTGAAACAACTACACGAGATGCTTTGAATACGCAAACACCTTGTAAAAGTTTGTCACAATCACAAACTATTAGTAGTGGCACTGGCACAGAACAACAAGCTTTAAGTAGTCAAGATGATTTGATATTAAAGAAGAAGATACAAAACAGCTCTATTCTAGATGGAAAATTCTTTGGGGTTATTGGAAAGGTAATATTAAAAATTTTAATATTATAAATACATAAACATAATTTCCTTCTTGTGACGTTGTATTGCACTTTTACTGTAATTTGATATGTTAGGTGATGTGGTAGATTAAATTTGGTAAAACTATAGTACTTAACTTTAATCTAATATTAATTACTTTACTGTTACACCAATCTATTATATTTAGTTCGAATACCGTTGATACCTCAATCAACACTAATACAATAACATTTGTTTTGTTGCTGTGAGTATCAAATACCTACACACCTCACCTATTTACTTATTTTTACTGAGATTTGCATTAATTTTTCTTTAGGTAACAGATATTAATCACATCCAAGCAGAATGCAAGATGTGCTTACCAAAGAAAACTGTTATTAAAGGATCTGTAGATATATCCACGAATTTTGTTAAGCACATTAAGAATAAACACAATGAGCAAATTGAAATCTATAGAGTATACAAAGAAGAAAAAGGCGGAATCGTATGACAAAAACTAATTTTAAAAACTGGAACATTGAAACTGACGATGGGAATAGCTCTACATCTACATCAACCGCATCTTCAATATCTCTGACAAAAGCCAAACGTCCATTAAAACAGGCTCAATTTTTATTTCCGCAAAGTAAAGTTGCACAAAAAGACTTTGATGAAAGAATAATTAGATTTATTGTGGAAAGTATGTCACCGATATCTATAATATGTCATCAAAGCTTTATTAACATTTTCAAAGGCATGAATTTAAAGGTCATGAGCCGATTTGCTGCTATTCAGAAAGTTGACAATGAGTATCAAAATATGATTACATCTATAAAACAACAACTATCCGGTTGTGACTTTGTTTGTACAACTGCAGATATTTGGTCGTCCAAAAGAAGAAGTTTTATGGGAGTAACTTGCCACTGGATAGATCAAAATTTGACACGTCATTCGGTTGCATTATCATGTAGACGATTTGAAGGAGTTCATTCTTTTGACAGAATTGGAGAACTCTTAGATGAAATTAATAAGTATTTTGGCTTAGATAATAAAAAGATTCTTGCAACTATCACAGATAATGGCGCACATTTTATAAAATGTTTTAAAGAATTTGGAATTATGTTAAATGATGGTTTGCAAGCTACAAGTAATGGGTTTGACAAAATAGAAGAAAACCACGAAGAGGAAGAATCTCCAGAGTTTATCAATGTAACGATGTCATTTGAATCTGAAACTTCCAAAAGTTTATCTTCTGAATTTAAAGTCTGTAATTTTTTACCGGATCACTTACGATGTGCATCACATACAATAAATTTAATTGCTACCACAGACTACAACAATTCTTTACAAAGCTCGCATCAACTTAGAAGTAAAATTGCCAAACTTTTAACAAATGTTCAAACCTCTGGAACAAGGCAAGAAGACCTAAATCAACAGAGATAATTCAAGAAGTTCTGGGTTGCACGTTGAGTTATCCTGGTGTAACTCGATGTAATTCGACATATGATGCTATACAAACAATTCTAGCTTACAAGGAAAAATTATTAGAGCTTTGCAATAAATTACTTGTACCTAACTTAAGTGACAACGACTTTTCATTTTAAAAGAATACTCAAAAATTATGAAACCACTGCTGAAACACTTGATTTTCTCCAAGGGGATAAAAACACCTATTATGGGTACCTTCTTCCAAGTATTGTATCAATGCACACAAAATTGGAAAAATTAAGCTGTCAGGAAATATTAAACAACTGTCTAAGTCTCTGGATTACATTTTAGATTCCATAGTTAAAAACGATTTAAAGACATATTTATGTTGCAATCTCAAAAAGCTGTTATAGCTGCAGTAACACATCCTATGTTTAAAATGAGGTGGTTTAATGCTTTTAAAGGAACAGATGTCTCTGTTACACCAAAAGACATTCAATCTTGGATAATAGATGCTGCTTTGGAGTTTAAAGATTTAGTGGAGCCCGATGTGGTAGCCAGTGAAGACATTCCAGGCACGTTTTTTGATTTTAAAGATGATAATGTAATGCTTACACCTCAATTACAACATTCAATTTCAAATGAGCTATTGCAAAATCAGTTTGAATTTGAACTGTTAAAATATTTAAATGATAAACGAACCAACCTTGAAATGTTGAATGATTATAAAGTTGTAAGGAAAATATTTATAAAATACAACACTATCTTACCATCCTCCGCACCAGTGGAACGACTATTTTCGTTTGCACAAATTATAAATGCACCAAGGCGCCATGCACTTAGTGACACTAATTTTGAAAAGTTGGTTCTATTAAAAAGCAATGTAGGTTTTAAGTAGAAATATCTTTGTTGAATGATTTTTGTATATAATGTTACATTTCCTTTTGTAAATGTAAATAATCATTTTTATTATTAAATATTAATTACACAAACAGTTGTAAAATTTTATCAGTTCCGCTCGTTTAGATAAATACAATTTGTATCGTACAGATACAAGATTTTTTTTATAAACTTTGCATTTGGTTATAAAAGGCCTTAACCACTAACCTCTTCTACGGTTGTTAGGTAAGGTCACTTAAACCTGCAGGTGAAGAAAATATTCTCAGAAGTGCTTCCGTGCTTCAGAATTATACAGTTTATCTGTATCTGTCTACTAATTTTGACCACTTAGTAGTTGGGAACCGCATTTAGATTATGTAAAATATTGTAGTTAAGAGTTTTTTAATTATTGGTAATTGGTATATTCATTTCACCATACAACACAGTACACAGGTTCCAAAATCATTATACCAATGTAGTATTTGATTTGGAGTAATAAGTTTGCTACAACAATTTCCACAACTTATTACTACTTCAATAGTAAAAAGATAATTATTACACATTATTGATGATGGATTTTGGAAAAGTTCTTGAAATTATTTACTTCGTGCGTTCTAGTACTGGTACTTGATACTGTAAGTAAAGCAAATATTATTTAGTACTGGTTACTGGTTACTTCCAGTACTTTTATTAGGTACTGGTCACAGCTCTACTTGTACTGCAATATTTTTTTACTTTCAGTACATTACTTGAATATTGTAAGTACTTGGTAAAGAATACTGGTACTTGGTACTGTAAGTAAAACAAATATTATTTAGTACTGGTTACTGGTTACTTCCAGTACTTTTTTAAGTACTGGTCACAGCTCTGCACACTACGAGTTAATTCACTTAACACGTAACAATATCCAATAAATACAGCAAAGGGCCTAAAACAGACCCTTGTGGTACCCCTGTTTACTATAATTGTACAGTTATCTTTTCAATTTACTAATTGCGTAATATTTATTTATGAATGGCACCAACATCGTTTACATCAATGAATTTTAAGGTGTGTCTAATTTTACCATGCTAAATATAGCTTTTCAAGGTTGTTACTAAATGTACAATTTACTGTATACACTAACACAAATCCAAATATAGATACGATGTTGGTAAATAAACTCTGCAATTATAAAACATATTTCAAAATACTATTTTAAAAAAGTCAATTATAAAGAGGATTAAGATGTTCGTATAGACATGTGATTAAATAATTCTATTGATATAAAAGCCAAATCCTTCATGAGCTATTGTACTTATATTTTGTTAGTCTGTTTTTATTCCTGGTGGTTTTGTATGTGGTTATTAAAACAATAACATATGTTTTTCTGCATGAATTATGATATACAGGCTGATTCAAATTCGAGAGCCACTATGGAGATCTTGCTTATTGATGGAGATAGAGGGTATGTTTAAATTTGGCAAAGTTGCTAAATTTTACACTAATTAATAATCTGCAAAGCAATTTGATATATCTCATTTGGCATCCGAGATATATCCAAAAATGTAAAAAATTGAATTTGTTTTTATTTTGAGTGCAATTATTTCAAATAATATTCAAAGTTTAAAAGCACTTCCTCATGGTCACTTTTTACCCCCTATCGAATAGCCCGATTCAATTTGTTAATAAACGGTTTGTCCTTGCCTGACTATCATCAACTTTCATATTTCTTATGGATGCCATTTTGGTTTTTTGTACATTCGGATTCACCAATTTTTTCTGATTATAGTAGTGAAGAACAGGTAGCAAAAAAGCTTAATCGTAAATTACAGTGTTTCAATACCAAATTTAAAACATGATAAGCATAAACCACTGTTGCAAGTGATGTACTGACCAAACAATAACTACAATAACTGCTCAAACAGCTGACCATTTTCAGTAACGCACAATTGTGCACGTCTTCTTGCATTTAGCACAAGTCTTTGAATGGACCGACCTCCTAGGAATAGCGCCAAATGCAAGAGTAAACCTTGTTCTAAGTTCTTCCATGTTTCTAGGGGTTTCCTCGTAAAATGGATTTTTAACAGTACTCCATAAAGAGTAGTCTAATGGTGTTAGATCTGGGAATCTAGCAGACCATGCAACTATTCAATCATTTCCAATCCAATGATTTTGGTTTAAGTATTCATTGACAATTACTGCATTATGCACTGATACACCATCCTGCTGTCACAAATGTCTATGTAGATTTAACGGAATGTAATACATATACTCGGATATTTGTGCACGAAGAAGATTCGCATATCTTTCCCCATTTAATGATTCCTCATACATGAATAGTCCAATTAAACGGTCATCTAAAATACCCATCCAAACATTTATGCCAAAACGCTCTTTCCCGATTTTGTCTTGAATTTTCTACTGCCCAGTAATGTTCAGTAATACAATTAAAAATACCAGCGTTTGTGAATTCAGATTCGTCAGACCAAATGATTTTCTTCAAAAAATCGTTACCATTATTTAGCATTCCTAACAGCCAATTGCAATATTCTAGCCGCCTGATGGTATCTCCAGCTTGTAGTGTACGGTTACATGAATCGCGTATGGTTTATACTTATCTGTACATAAAGTTCTCCAAATTGTGTCTGCGGTATGTTTAATTCAACAGCTACTTCACGTGTGGATGTTGAAGGAATATTATTTATCTAAACAACAAAATTGTTGGTTACTTCAGTAAAAAGTATTTTAGCTTTATGGTTTACCATTTGTAAAATATCATGCTGGTTATTATTCAAATTTCTGTTGCCATAAGCATTGCAAGATTTAGTAAACGATTCGTATTTGGCTAAGTTCGCATCAAGCATAGTACGATTCGATTGTTGTCAATCCGGATACAATCTTCAATACATTTTAGTACTTATTGTTGAATTTTGACGAGCGGAATAAAAAACACGCAACATATCTCGTTTCTCGATATGACTAAAAGATATATTTACTGCTAATAGAAATAATGCGTTATTTAGATAATGCGCAATGACAGGAGTTATTAGGATTAGTCAGCAGATGTTTCATGGCCTGGCTAATATTAACAGTAGTTCTAAAATATCGATACTGACGAGAAAGTCATTGTTTTAAAAGCTTTTGTTACTTAACACACATAATTGTAATCAGAATAATAGGTGTATGAGAATGTACCAAAACATAAAATGGCACGCACGTATAAGAAATAAAAAAAGTTGATGATGGTCAGTTATTATTCCTTTGCTACATCACTTAAGTTACAAAAGGTTAGTTTAGGTTTACCATTTTTAAGTATTAAAATACTATTATTTACAATTAAGTTATTGTTTAAAAATCTTTTTGCTACCTGTCATACACTACTATAATCTGAAAAAAATTGGTGAATCCGAATGTACAAAAAACCAAAATGACGCCCAGAAGAAATGGGAAATTTAATGATGGTCAGGTAACGATGAAATATTTTTTAACGAATTGAATCGAGCTATTCGATAGGCAGTAAAAAATGGCCATGAAAAAGTACTTTTAAATTTTGAATATTATTTGAAATACCGGCACTAAAAATAAAAAACAGAAAATTATTTTTTATATTTTTGGAAATATCTCGGGTGCCAAATGAGATATGTCAAATTGCTTTGCACATTAATTGGTGTAAAATTTAGCAACTTTGCCAAATTTAAACATACCCTCTATCTCCATTAATAAGTGAGATCCCCATAGTGGCCCTCGAATTTGAATCAGTCAGTATATGCCGTGGTGCTCCTCTCTGCACTCTGAATTAAATTAAATTAAACTCCACCAATGGGACACAAATATAATGAGTCTACATCTTTCTCTTACAAACAATATCCTACATACAAATATAATGATTTATTTGAAATGCGTGTTGTAGACGTGCAAACATTTTTAACATTCTGCAATAAATCTTTACCATAAGTGCATTCGACACATTTTTTTGTCATTATCAGTGTTTTTTCCTCCTTCTTCAAACAATATTATGAAATTAAAATTTGTTGAGTAATTGTCACTTATGACTAGTTGAAGCTAAACTAAAATTAAAACCTTATTTAACTTTAATAGTTCCTTTTAGTCAAACTTATTACATGCTATATTGAAACACATATAAATTCACATGTAGAAAATTAAAAAGCATAGGTGTATAATCTAAATCTGAATGTACATATATTGAAAAGTTGTAGTCGACTATAACAGGAATGATAGCAGTGGTTACCTGATATATACGTGGAGCTCAACAACTAAGATAAAAGAATTGAATGTGTTATTAATGGGTATCCACGGTCATTAGAAACGAAAAGAGGTATGTAATTTTTATTTAGATTAGTTTGTGTGTTTAAGTTATTCAGATTTCTTAGAAGTTCTCATTGTATGTCGAGATCTTCTAAGAAATTTAATCTAGTAAGGTTTTTGGAGCTAATATTGTGTATAATTTTGGTATTGCTATTTGGGCTCATAGAAACAAGGAAAAGATTGCTCAAAACATATGTGTGGAGCACAGCACTGTATGGCTATGAAGCCTGGACAGTGGGAGAAGCGGACGAGAAAAAGGTAGAAGACTTTGAAATGTGGTGCTACAGACGTATGATGAAGATGCCATGAACAGACAAAGTTAAGAACGAAGAGGTACTAAAAATGGTAGGGGAAGAAATAAATATGTGGAAAACGGTAAAAAATAGGAGAGATAGGATGATAGGCCACATACTACGGCATGAAGGAATAGTGCGGAATATACTAGAAGCAGAGATGGGAAAAAAGAGAGGAAGAGGTAGACCTAGGTTAAACTACTGCACACAGATAGTGAAAGATGTAGGCTGTAGGAGTTTCAGGGAAATGTGTAGACTAGCTCAGAAGAAAAATCAATAGAGGTACGCATCCAACCAGTCCCAAGATGGATAAATTAATGACAAAGAAAGTAGTTGCACTTAAACACGATATTTATTATAAGCAACTACAAGCATTGGAGGGGCAATATTCTTGAATAATGGTAATTGCGTGAAAGCATTTACTGGAAAACTATTATTTCGGCAAATGTATGTGTTGGGGGATTTTGGCAGCCACAGCTCGCTTAACCCCCTTCAATAAATCTCAGTGAAAAAGGGCATAATATTAGAAAACAATGGAAGAAACATGATATTTATTATAAGCAACTACAAGCATTGGATGGGCAATATTCTCGAATTATGGTAATTGCGTGAAAGCATTTACTGGAAAACTATTATTTCGGCAAATGTCTAAGTGTTGGGGGATCTTGGCAGCCACAGGTTGCTTAACCCCCTTCAATAAATCTCTGTGAAATAGGGCATAATATTAGAAAACAATATAAGGGGAACCGAGCTGTATTGCTGTGTGAGAATTTCAGGGAACCATGTAGGTTAGTTTAGAAAAGAAATAAGTGCAGGTACATGTCCAACCAGTTTTGAGACGGGAAACCCAATGACGAAAAAATAAACGCAGACAAATCTGATGATTATTATAAACAACTAGTTGTTTGTTGTGAAATATCTGCAACTAATGTTGACTGTGCGAAAAGACATATTGGAAAAAATATTAAATCAGTAAATGTTCAAGTGCTGGGGAAACTTGGCAGCCACAGGCTGCTTACCCCCCTTCGCAACCACTGAATGTCACGAGAAATAGGGTATATAATTGTAAAACAATAGAAGGTGACCGAACTGCATCTAACAAGAAAGAACGGCGCCTATGATGAAAGACAACAAACATAGAACAAAAAGTTGTTGAAAGCGTATGTGTGGAGCACAGCACAGACAATATGCCTACGAAATACGAGCAGTCTGAAAAGCAGACAGAAGAACAGTAGCGGCCTTTGAAATGCCGTGCTTCAGATGTTTGAAGATGGACAGACGAAGGTAATAACAAATAGGTTATAGAAACAGTAAGGGAACAAGGATATCTTTGGGAAAAAAATATGAGAAATAGAAGGGCAGAATACGTTCTAAGGCATTTTTGGGGAATAGTATGGGATATATGACAAGCAGAGATAGGAAAAAAGAAGTGGATGTAGACCTAGATCAGATAGTGATAGATGCAGACTGTGCAAATTTCGGGGAAATCTGTATGTTAGCTCAGAATAGGAAACAATGATGGTACGCGTCTAACCAGTTTCAGGACTGAAGACCCAATGATGATGATTTGGGCTAAAATTATGTCTGTTAAAATTAAGATGAGGCTCGAAAGTGGAGTGAATGAGAAGGCTAAGTGTGCTTGAAGTCTAGTTTGTAATGATCTAAACATGCATCCTACATAAGTGGTTTCACAACTTCCAGAAGATAATTTGTAAATTCCGCTTTGAGATAACTTATCAATTCTATCTTTTGTGGTAACCAAAACTCATTGAAGGATGTTATTAGTTTTTAGGGCTATGTTGGTGTTGCTTGAAAATGGTTGGTTTTGAAAATTTACTGTTTAGGTTATGTTCTAGGAAAGAAAGGGAAATAAATGTTTTGATGTGTGTGTTGGGATCTTGAACAAATGCTTGATTTCTCTGTTTTTTATTTGGAATTTTTGTATTAATTTTTTGATTATATTTTAGTGTTTAACAGCTTTTTAACGTATTGTTTAAGAAAGTTTAGTTCTTTTTGGTAGTTAGAGTTAATGGGATAATTAAAAGACGATTAATATAGCAATTGAAGGCCATCGTTTTATGTTGCCACAGTGTGAGGTTGGAACTTACATGAATGATGTGCAGTTTGGATGGTTTTTCTATAAATTCTATATTCTAAGTTTTGATTTGATTTTGTTATTGTTACATCAAGAAAATTAATTTCATTGTTCTGTTCTAATTCTAAAGTAAATTTTATGCTAGGATCGATATTATTTAGCTTGTTTAATAAAACATCACTGATATAGTGAGTACCTTCTATGAAAACTAGACAATCGTCTAGGTAGCAGTGCTAGCTTGTAATTTCGGGGTTAGCATTAATAAGGGTAGAAGTTTGTTCTAGATTATCTATGTAGATTTCTGCTAGAAGTGGAGATAGACAATTCCCCTTGGCAAGTGAGAATGGTTGACTGTACATGATATTATTAAAGGAGAATAAGTCTTGTGTTAAGCAAAATTTCAGAACTGATATTATACTGTTCAAGGTGACGGTGGGTATGTTTTGTTTTTGTGCTCCTTCGATTAAAGCAATATTATCTTTTAAAGATTTTGTAATAGCTTTTGTGCTTCTGTTACAAGATATGCGGCAAACTGTCATTTCTTTTTTGGCTAACGTCATTCAAATCATTTCAAGATCAAGTAATTTATAGTTTTCCTTTTCTTTAACCAGTAATTCTTTATCATCTTCATAGTCCAGTGCTATTGTGTAATGTTGAAACACATGATATTTGATATATTCAAATTTACATTTCATCAAAATGAGCACACATGAGAATGTTTATTATTTTATAATAACAGTAACATAAAGGAGTTTTTAATTGTGGTTTGTAACAATTTACCATAGTCCTTATGTTTGTAATTAATACAGTATCTAATAATGGAAGTCGTCATTGGGTTTCTACAGACCAGTTCAAGCGAGCACCAGTACAGACGAGGAACTACACTACGATATCACAAATGTGGTATATTAACAACAACAATATTTTTAACTATTTTACTTATACTTAGGAAAATAGCACAACAATAGCAGGGCTCATAATTTGATTACAATTTACCACCTACAAGTCAAAAACAATTTTAAATTGAAGTACATAAATTAGACAAGGAATAAATTATTGTATCAATTTTGGATACTGCAACTAACTTTCGAGCATTCGGTCTTCCTTAAATTTAATATAAGTTATACATATTATTCAATACAAATAAATATTATAAACAAGCACTCACCCATCCAATTTTATAGTTTCTTCTTGTTTTGATAAAAATATAGAACCGTTAGAGTCTAGGATTTTTAAATGTTCCAAGCAGATCCTCGTTAAAAATTTAAGAATACCTTGTATCTGGTTTTTATGCTTATTTATTTCATCTACTCCACTAGCAAAACAGTTAGATAGACATAACCTAGATAATTCAAATTATAAACGCCGAATTATAAACCAACTACTGGATGACAGTGGAGAAACAGATACACGATTAAAAATAGTACCTATCGATAACTCATATTCGTATCAACAAGAAGTATGTAAGTTGAAATCGGTTACCAATTAAATAAAATTGTACCGAGTATGAAAAGCAAAATAAAATGGAAAACTATTTATTTTGAAAGGTTTCTGACAAATTTTAATAGCTATTTTAACAAATAATAAAAGCTAACAATCTGTATGGTATTAAATTAGAATCTAGTACAGATCAGAACAAGTACAAACAAATATATGGATAACTAATATATAAATGCAACACTTATATAGATAACATTGAAACTTTAATAAAGGAATTTTAAACGTAACTGAAAACATTGATAATTAGATTAGAAATATAATAACAACTAATATAAAATTGAGACCCCCAATATATATTTATTTAAAAATAAAATGTACAATAACGGAGTTTTATTACACTCTACAGATGAAGCTTTAACCTTGGCTTTTCACAAACTGATAGCGATGTATATATATATATATATATATATATATATATATATATATATATATATATATATATAGTTAAAACCAGTTAAGCTGACTGATGATGCATCTTGTTAAAGCATATGCATCAATGCAATCAGAACGTATTTCTAGCATTCGGATTAGTTCAGTTGTTTATACAAAATGGCGCATGAAGTTTATATTGTGGCAAATGAGCTGAAATGTCCCAAGGCTTTTATAAATGATCTTTTAATTTTTACGAATTATAAGAAATGTTTGTTGGATGTGGAGTTGACAATGGCGTTAACATTAATATAAAATACATTTTTTTTTATAAATAATTAAACCAAAAAATTTAAGGTAAATTGGAAGTTAGGAACGGAAATAGAGCAATATTATATTTAGATGAATTGTGTTTAAATGAAGATGTTAATAATATAATATGGAAATTCAGAAATGTAGATAAAATCTTGGTATAGAAATGTACAACAGAACTGGATATTTTGGTTCGGAGCATGGTGTCGCAAATATTATTGGTTTTTGAAAACAAAGTGAATTTTCAAGATACTATATTGACATTAAGTATAAAGACGCTTGTGTTCTAACTGATTCGATAATATCTGAAGACTAATGATTACTGTTGGAATTGAGACTGTTATTCACACGATTATCAGGGAAATTGTAGTTTCGGGATTTTATATTATTGCTGTTTTAAATGGTTAACAAGTATGGTTGTACATATAAAAGTGTATTTGTAAATATTTAATTTGTATTTAATCAAATTTAGTATTAAACAAACAAAACGGTATTGTATTATTTTATTGTACTATTGCTCTACTACATTAAGGTAGGTAAAAGTCTTCTTAAGCTAGTTAATTTAAAATCATATATGCCGGCAGTAGCAAGCTCTTTTGGAGTGTTTTGCAGTTACATGCAATCCTAAAAATATAAAAATCAGTTACTATTTACGATTAATTTTTGTATTACTTTTCGAGTGCATCTCATAAATCTTACGTTTAATTGCATCTGTATTTACCTTTACAATGTGTAAGAAATCCTTTTAGTTTTGAAAAACTTATATATTTGCAATTTGAGCTAAATGTAAAACGTAAATACAACAAAAAGCAAAACTACGTGAAAAGACAACAAAAGTGACAGGAAACTAAAATTATTTATAGGTTATAATAATACATAAATATTAGTTATAACAGACATACGTTTTGATGCTGCCATACTAATCTTTAAAAGACATACTTCTTTCCTATCCATCCTTTTTAGCACAGAGTAGTTACATATACTGACAAAGACAATGCAGTTTACATTATCATTTCTAATAATGTACCGCGGTGAGTCATAGGTCAGCTTAAATGGTTTTGACTATATATATATATATATATATATATATATATATATATATATAAATTAAAAGGAAACTAGAGAAACGTCTTCATAGCACTACTAATCTATTGGTTAAGACCAACATGCTTTTTAGTATACTTAAAAGCACCAAAAACGAAAAGAAAAATTGCCGGTTTTGTAAAAAAAAAAAAATTCATCTATTTTCAATATTCTTTTTAATAGTAAAGAAAATTACGACGTTTTAAAACTTAATCTAAAAACGTATTTATGTGGTTAAGTATCTGGTCTAGATTATTAGCAAAAAATATATTTATACTGACAATTTCACGATATTACGATATTAAATTTTTTAAAAGTGCATAGAATTATAACCAGCATATTATATAATTTAACTGATTAGACAAATAGAAACACTGCTACATGATACAAATTACAGATAAAAAAACAACAATAGTAAATTAAATGTTGTAAGAATGTACTTTAGCTCACGTGTTGAAGAAAATACCATCAGAAGATTCTGGAACAATTTCTTTATTATATATATTGTCGTGGTTCCAAGGGTTAAATTTGGGGTAAGCAATACAATTTCGACCACCCTGTATAGAGAAAAGAACAAATTATTTACGCGCAAAATTTATTTAATTCATTTAGGGAGAACGGACATGTGTTGACGTATTTTTATAATTAATAATGGTATGTTAGAAAAGTACATAAAGAAAAACAGTTTTAAAACAAATAGAATACGCATAATTAATTTTAATTTATTTTAATTCGACACGTAAAAGCATAAGAAAACCTACTAGGGTAAGAAAAATCAATAATTCCAAGGCAAAAGTTCTTTGTAATAAGCAGATGTCAGTTTTATACAAATACAACGAAATATAAACTCCAAGAATTGTTGTGCTAAACGGTCTATAATTAACGAACACCTGCATTCGTCGAAATTATGAGCATAGTAAGACAGGGCTTCATAGAAAATATTTTCAACCGTCGGTTGGTTCGAACAACAAGCTATCAAATTTCTTAAAGAGCAAGGGAAATGCACGATAGGTTATATACTACAGAGAGAGACAGATATGAAAGCGTTGACATTGAAAACGCACGTACTAATACACGTGGAGTGGAGATGAACTGTCAGCAATATCGATTTTCTATAACTCAAGTAGGGTTTTAAACGCGACAGCAAAGATACATAAGACAGAGATAAAAATATTACAGGCGGGGTTTTATGACGACACAGAATAGTATCATTGGTTAAGAACAGACAGTTTTCCAAACGTAGACAAACGCGACAGGCGGGAGCGATTTCGGATACGTAAGACACGTCCACGGAGTAAATTTCAGGAATTTTCAACACGGTTGTATGTAAATTTGCAGAATTTTAATTCGAAAATAAGCTTTTCGCGTGAAGTGTGTCCGGGAGGTAGCATTTTGAAATGATATAAATATTCTAGCTAAATTATTACGGTCTCTTTATCTCTTTGTCTTCTCGTCGCTTTTATACTACTTTACTACAGTAGACCAACATTATAGTAGAGTTTTTGGTTATGTGAGTATTAGATATGTTCATAATACAGTAAATATAGTGCTTGCACGTGTAACGGAGTAGTAGTGGCCTTCTATTTATTAACGCGAAATACGAGTAGTGTATATTAAATTAATAGAGGTCTGGCTACTATTGTACTAAGCTACAAAATCAATAAATGGAAGTATAATATATGTGGGGTAAGCATTACAACAACCAGGATTGTATGCTGTTATGGAATAATACTTTGAAACAAGGCGCTTGCTCGCAAATGGGGTATCGTCTGTGAATCCGTTGTGTATCACAGCGCATGGTCTCGTAGCCAAGGGATTCTGGTGATCGTCGTCGAAGGAATGGAAGCCTGAAGCATTCTCCGGTTATTTATTTTAAATTTCTGTTGTCTAGTAAACTTTTGTAAAATTTGGTGCTGTGTGAGTGAATTTTGGGGTTTATTTATGGTTATATAAACTTATTGGAAAATATATATGTACTGGACGATTTATTGGGGTTATTTAAATATTGAAAAAGGGTGTATTTAAAACTTACTAAATTTTATTCTGAATATAAATTAGATTGTAAAGGGTAAACGGGTCTATCAATTTTGTATTAATCTATGCAAGGTAAAAGGCATATACAAAATAAACTGGGTTATTATGAGCTCACCATACTCCAGTGTACAATCATTTTAGGGTAATATGTGGGGCCCTTTTACTCATATCTCATTAAATTTGTTTGCAAATAAGTAGAAAATTAAGGACTTTAATAACCTATCACATTTTGAGTTTGTAGTTAGTGTACCAAACAGTTTTTATACATGTGAATAATTTCTCTGTACATAGCGGTAAATAAAAGATGATTGTTGTATTATTTGGTGATTTTATTGAATGGTGTGCGAGTGGGAAGGACAAATGGTTGTATATTTAGGTATCCGAGAAGAGACACAGCTGAGCTAGCCAGGGAAGCTGCTGAAGATTTTTGAAGCAGAAATTTTCACGGGTAAGAAATGTTTTTTTTTAAAATTTTTTTATTTATGAAAATTATTTAATGACACTGGCTCGATGTTAAAAGCTTAAAATACCCTTTGCATACTTTAGTATAAGACAAGGCAGACGATTACATACAGAAAATTTGGTGTTAAATGACATATTTTTATGTAGCTTCAAAGTAATAATTTGTATACATTAATTTAAGGCAAATACAAGTAGGATTGATGACAAGGTTGGCTATTGCATACAACTATGTATAATACTAAAGCTTCGCGAGTTATGTAATCCCCCAATTGATATATATGTAAAGAAAGGTATAATTATGAAATTATTAGAAATATTAGAAATGCGCTAACTAATGTGCATCATTGTAAATGAAGAACAATTTATACAGTTTATTAACGTTCATGGAAACGGAAACGCTACTTTGTAGCAGAGACGATAGTGACACTGCAGATGTCAGGTCACAGGCGGTCGCAGACAGTCACGTACCGAGATTACCTAGAAAGTAAGCTCTCAACAATGTATTTATGAACAGAATTAAGTGTAAGCAGCCTTTAGGTCTGCAAGTTCCCACAGCCATGTGAGGGGTAGGGATATTATAAAAGGCCCGGGAGCGCCAGTCGACGACAGTCAATCCATCGTTCAGCTTTTACCTTGCAGTTCGTTAGATTATTCATTTTTGTACAATTAATTAATTAATTTCGGACTTAGAATAATATTTCAAGATTGTCAAAATTCCAATAAATTTCTGTATAAATAAATAAATGTGTTAAGAAGTTGGAAATGTATTTTTAAAAAGGACCGCTCCCAGCCACGAACCTTAACTCTCGCTAGGTAAAAATCAATAATTTATATACATTAAAGTAGGACAAAGTTGACTATTACAGACAAACATGTGTAATATTAAGGCTTCGCGGTATATAAAAATCAATAATTGATGCAACGGATATTTGTTTAGCATCGTAAACTAAAAAGTACGTTCATTTAATTCGTAAAAAGCTACAAAATAACATAACCAAACGGTCGAGGAATTCAAGGAATGAAAACTTCAAGTAAATAAATATTTTTTTTTGAAAGCTAGAAGATGATGCGATAACATTTCGAGGTATTGTACAACGGAAAAGCCAGGTTAACAAACAGTATGTTATTTTTGAAGTAAAAAGCAATAATTTTAAGGAACAGAAAATCGTTAGAAGGCAACTAAGGGAGATAGAAAATACATCAGTTGGTAGAAGGACAAGCAGTTTCAAGCGCGTGACAGACGAGTATATTTTAAAAAACAAATGTGTGAAACAAAGATGCAATATGTTTGTCGACGACATCGATTTTCAAGGCGCACATTTAGCGAGGTATCGGTAACCGTAGACAGCAGGTCAATAGTGGGGATCGGTGAAAGTAGGGAAACACGAATGAGACAGAAAATAGTGGTTATAAACGAATGACTGCAAGGAGAATAGAGACGCGGGCACTATGGGCGTGTTTTGCAGGCCGTTAGAGATATGGAGAGGAATGATTTCTGGGAACGCGTCGACGGTTGCAACTTTTAGATAGCTTTTCGTGATAAAGCCGTGGTGGAACGAGTGAAATTCTGAATTTTAAAAGTTCGTTGTGTTTTGAGTGGAGGAATTTGAAGAATTGTTTGTAGCGAGTGCGATAGTTCAGCGAAAACTGTGAAAATACGTGACTAGAGAAAAGGTTTGAAGATTATAAAAGCTCTTGCCAAGGGTGAAGGGGTTCTCTGATTTTTCTGATTCGCTTCAAGGACACTAAGTAGCATCGAGAAGACATCCTAATTTAAAATTAAAAACCGCGACATAGTGCAGTCCGCCGTATATTTTTACAAGTGTTATACATGCAGGAATTGGTGCTAATAAGTAAACGGGCTGAAAATAAATTATCATAAATAATTGTACGAGTAAAACAGGATGCTACTGAGGTAAACAAACCAAGTATTTCTTGAACGAGAGTGCTGGTGGCACGTTAAATTGAGATGGAAACAACATTTGAATTTGGATGGATGTAGTATGGAAAGCATCCACTAATAACTTGGGGAACTGGATGAACGAGTAGAGATGGAGTTGCTGTCCATTTAGGAGTGAGAAATTGGGGGAAATCCTAGTAGGTGAGTTTGGTGGAGGTCATCTAAGAAGGTGATGCGTCCGAAGAACACACCAGGTAACAAATTTTATTGATGAACTGTGGTGCTGGCATTGTGTTATAAAACTATGTGTGATTAGAATTATGTGGTGAAAATTTTATGAACTAAAAATTAATTTAATTACCGTATATAAAAGTCTAAGTGTTGGGGGATCTTGGTAGCCACAGGTTGCTTAACCCCCCCTTCACTGAATCTCGGTGAAATAGGGCATAAAATTAGAAAACATTAGAAGGGGAACGAGCTGTATACACATGCAGTGTGAGAATTTCAGGGAACTATGTAAGCTAGCTCAGAATATAAATAAGTGCAGGCACGTGTCCAACCAGTTTTGAGACGGAAAGCCTAATGACGAAAAAATAAGCGCAGATAAATCTGATGATTAGTATAGACAACTAGTTGTTGGTTGCGAAATATCTGCAACTAATGTTTACTGTGCGAAAAGATATATTGGAAAATATATTAAATTGGTAAATGGTTAAGTGTGGGGGAACTTGACAGCCACAGTTTGCTTACCTCCCTTCACAACCACTGACGGTCGGAGAAATAGAGTATATAATTGTAAAACAATAGTAGGTGGCCGAACGGCATCTAACAAGAAAGAACAGCGCCTATGAGGAAAGACAACAAACATAGAACAAGAAGAAAATTGTTGAAAGCATATGTGTGGAGCACAGCACAGTATGCCTATGAAATACGGGCAGTCTGAAACGCAGACAGAAAAACGGTAGCAGCCTTTTGAAATGCTGTGCTTCATATGTATGAGGACGATAGCATGGACAGACAAAGATAATAACAAATAGGTTATAGAAATAGTAGGGGAACAACGATATCTGGGGAAAAAGAGAAATAGAAGGGCAGAATATGTTCTAAGGCATTTTTTGGGGAATAGTATGGGATATATTACAAGCAGAGATAGGAAAAAAGAGGTAGATGTAGACCTCAATCAGATGGTGATAGATGCGGACTGTGCAAACTTCAAGGAAATCTGTAGATTAGTTCAGAATAGGAAACAATAATGGTACGCGTCTAACCAGTTCCAGGACTGTAGATCTAATGATGATGACATAAAAGACAATTTTCTACTGTTATTTGAGTAGGTAAAACTGGAATAATAATTTTTGATGTAAAGAGTAAACGGGTCTTTAGAATAATTTGACCATGCAATATTTTATGCATATCAGGGAATAAGGTAAGGTTTATACTGAGCTCATCATAGATCAAGAAAAAGGTAAATTTAGGGTTTCACGATAGACCCATCTACTTTGAAGTAAAAATGTTGAGGTGTAATAACTCACAAACAATTTAGATTGAAACAAAAGGGTGAAATGTTTTATTGTAAATATAAAAGTGTAAATATTGAGATTCTCTGAATAATTATTCAAGTCATACAAATAAAAGGGTGTATGTTTGTCCAAGGTGTTTATTTATTTTTGAATTTGTTGTGTGTAATATAAAAGTGTTGAAAAAATGTGTAGTTGGGGTAAGTATATCATAGGAGGTAGTGTACAGAGCTAGCCGAGGAAGATCAGCTTGGGAAAGCAGTAAGAATTGGTGGAGTTGGTTTGGAGTACAGACAGGTTTGTAAAAACAGTGGGGCACGATTTTTAGGGCTTCCTTTCAAATTTAATCACATAAATAAGGGCTCCAAAGGGTGCGGCTCGAATTCATTCTAAGCACAGTAACAATGACGCCCAAAGTGTGGGGGCACGAATTAGCGAGCCGAGTCAAGTTAATCATACAATAATATATATATATATATATATAAAAGACAGGTTATTTGCAGTCCGCAATAAGAAATTGGATATATAAAATAAGATGTATCTGTAAACAAACTCTATGAAAATAATAGAGTCTATTGACGAATACAAATCGGGCTGGTAGTTATATAGCCATTAACAAAACATTAGCTTATTACTTCATAGGGGAGGAAACATCCACTGACCGACGGTTTCGGCTTTATTCAGCCTCCTCAGAGTGAAATAGTCTCCAAGACCCGGGTGTCGCCGCGAGAAGGTTTGTTACGTTTGCAAATAAATTTTGCTGTAACATTCCGCAAATCTCAAATGGCCACACGTACTTGTATAGCCATCTATAGGATTTACTATGTAGTTTCGGTTCAATTCTGTACTTCCACACTTTAGTAGTGTTGGTGTTTTATCACCTGATGGCGGTTTTATTTACTTTTGCCATAGTACAGAGATTGTTTCAAAATTATACCAGTATAATAGCTTCGATTACTTCATAGGGTTCTTGGAGACTATTTCACTCTGAGGAGGCTTAATAAAGCCGAAACCGTCGGTCAGTGGATGTTTCCTCCCTATGAAGTAATAAGCTAATGTTTTGTTAATGGCTATATAACTACCAGCCCGATTTGTATTCGTCAATAGACTCTATTATTTTCATAGAGTTTGTTTACAGATACATCTTATTTTATATATCCAATTTCTTATTGCGGACTGCAAATAACCTGTCTTTTATTATTTGATTTGCCTTGGGGCATGAACCCGGGTGTCGCCGCGAGAAGGTTTGTTACGTTTGCAAATAAATTTTGCTGTAACATTCCGCAAATCTCAAATGGCCACACGTACTTGTATAGCCATTTATAGGATTTACTATGTAGTTTCGGTTCAATTCTGTACTTCCACACTTTAGTAGTGTTGGTGTTTTATCACCTGATGGCGGTTTTATTTACTTTTGCCATAGTACAGAGATTGTTTCGAAATTATACCAGTATAATAGCTTCGATTACTTCATAGGGTTCTTGGAGACTATTTCACTCTGAGGAGGCTTAATAAAGCCGAAACCGTCGGTCAGTGGATGTTTCCTCCCCTATGAAGTAATAAGCTAATGTTTTGTTAATGGCTATATAACTACCAGCCCGATTTGTATTCGTCAATAGACTCTATTATTTTCATAGAGTTTGTTTACAGATACATCTTATTTTATATATATATATATATATATATATATATATATATATATATTTACAGCTACATACGATCTTTTAGACGATAGCCAAGGTGCCTATTGTCTACGAATATATACCCTATTCACGATAAATATGGGATGCCGTCACAATACACATAAATGCTGTGTTGTCATGATTAACTTATTGAATGCTTATTTAATAGTTACACTTTTATAGTTTTTGTTTATTATTAAATAATTATTAAAAGTTGGCATATTTTAAATTGTAAGGTTATTTTTAAAATACTTTCTTTCTATACGGTAGTGAATTGTGGTAGCAATGTAACTTAAGATGCAGTAGTAAGATCTTTCAAGTAAAAGAACAGTGTCTTAAAATTGCACTGCAAACAAATTTTGCGTCTAAGGATACAGAAGCAGAAAATGTTACAACACCGCACAAAACTGCCAACTGTAACATACTAAATCGTAATATCATTGAAGCTGCGTTCATAGTTACGTCTATATTATACAATTACTAGCACTTTATTTCAGTTTACGACGTCATCCCATATTTATTGTGAATAGGGTATAACATCGTCTACAAGATCACATGTAGCTGTAATAATAGTTACAGTGGGCAGACGAGTCGGTGGTTAAAAAGTAGTTTAACACAGCACAGGAGTGAGTGTCGAAGGAACTCCGCTAAATGTGCATTGTCCTCGCATGTTTATTCAACTAAACAGCTTTATTCGATGATACCATCATTTTGGACAGCAAACCCAATTACAAGACCAGGTTGTTCACAGAATCGTTTTATATCAATAAAGAAATCAATTCTATTAACAACAAAATGAATGTTGATAAAGCACATAACGCTTACTTCGCTTTATACAATATAGATCTTTCTAAACAATGCGGAAGTAATAAATACTCGTTTGAAGTGTAACTGCTGTTATTTTCGGAACGTTCTCCTTGTCAAGTTCAAATAATTATATTACATGCCTTCTTTCCGTTGTTAACCGTTAATAGTACAAGACGTGCCCTTCTGGCACTTTTTAATGTGATAATTTTCAAGCTACTTTTATTATGTAAAGCTTTTAGATTATCTTTGATATTTTTACAAATTTAAAGAGTTCACAGTATGTTATATGCGTCTTATTATGTATTTTTACTCATGTTGGTTTATTCCATTTTAGCTGTTGTAAACAGCTAAACTGAAATAAACCAACAAGATGGTTGGATAAATTTCGTACAATAGTTCTTGCAATTTCTAAACCGACTTTCTTCATCTATATTTGTGATGTCATATATTGACGCAGTAGCCACTATCAAAATAGCAATTCCTCGTAATTACAACGACCCTATCGGTACAATATTTTATTTATCTATTTATTAATCGTTGGGTTTTATTTTTAATACCAGGGATAAACTGGTCAAACACAGAGTTGGTAAAATAACCTCAAACCTCTGAAAATTTATATTGAATAAAATAATATAGTTCATTTCACGAATAGGTTTAGTGACGTTAAAAACATTTGGTAGGTATAATTCAAAACTATGTTCGTGTAATATTTAGAAGAAAACAAATGCTACGAGTTGGTATCACTTGGCGCTGTTGTCATTAGCATTTTACATCTATCGGCTGTGATTTGTGTTTTTAGCAATTTTACAAATTTTTCCTGTTTATTTTGTATTAAACATGTTTTTTCAGAACAAATTTCGCTTTTTGTATTGTTATTCATGATTAACAGTGAACGATATGCCTAAGGTTTTAGACAAACGTTCTAAAGAAATGGTATTGCTTGCAATGAATGACAACATAGTAGCTACTGGTTTATATGACATCACTTCACTGTTTCGTCAAATAGACTATAAGACTGCATTCTATAAGAACGAACAGCGATACACCATCTTACAATTTTAGGAGATAAATGAATTTGAGAGCTGACAGAGATAAAACTGCCTGTTTTGTTTGTTACTATTTTACCGAATCTAAACTATTGCATTTTGGAACATATAATAGGAGAGTCAAAATGCACACTAAAAATCGCATTAAATAAAGCTATTAATATAAATTACGTAATACAACTTATACTAACAAAGCAATTAAATAAATATAAAATGTAAAGATTTAAAATTTGGCATAGAAAGGCAATTCATATTTGTTAGTTTTCAATAGTTTTATGTTATAGATTGATTACCTGAAATATCAGCGATCTGTGTTCGTTGGTGAAAGTGATAAAATATTTTGGCTGAATAGAAAAAAAAATGACCAATTCTTTCTTAAAAACCTTTTTATAGGTATTGAACCATTTGTCTATTTGAACATTTTTCTCGGCAGAAGGTGTTTACATTTTTAACAAACTGTGTTAGATAATGACAACTGGTAATAGCAACACACACTCGATTAATATTAATTGCAGAATTGACTTTTCGATGCTTTATTTAACCGTTGGTTTGACTTAAAAGATGTCGAATTACTTCTGCAGTATAATCATAAGTTTAATATTCCATAATATTGTGATATATTCAACTTTATTTAAACATGTAAATTGCAAAGGCTGGCGATTATTATCCAGTTATACTATTTTATATCCATGGAAATAGGAGAAAGACTAGTATTGTTTACATATATAATCGTGCTTTTATAATAGTTTTGGTACACCCCTCAATATCATAATTAACTTTGAATATAGTTTAAGTTAAATGATTATTCTCGTTCACTTGCTTAATTGTTTAAGGGTTTGATTTTTCTTTTATGTGGAATGCGTTTCTCAAAATTTTTAATTTCATGTGTTTGAAAAAAATTTAGTGCGTCTTTTTTAATAAATTTTTGTGATAATTAAATATATTGTCTCTACGTTGCTTCATACTCAAAGTAGTTTAGCTGTCATTCTTCGTTAGGTTATGTTATAGAGAACATATGTATGGGTTATGTTTACTTTGAAAAATAGTAATAATAACTGAAGTAGTGGTGTTGTTGTTTGCTAATACGTCTTTAGTCTAGTTTTTGATTAAAAGACTACTGAATCGCTCAATTTTTCCTTAGGTGGAAGTACGCTGTTTAAAATGGATACAAAAGTACAAAAAATGCCTAAAGTCGCGAAGGTAATTATACCGAATTCAATAAGCTTGTATTATCAAGTTAAATTTCAGGTTAAAAATAAAGGCCCTGCAGAGATACAAATTACTGCTGAGCAACTACTTCGCGAGGCTAAAGAACGTGATCTTGAAATTTTACCACCGCCTCCAAAACAGAAAATTTCAGATCCTGCCGAGTTAGCTGATTATCAGATGCGAAAACGCAAAACCTTTGAGGACAATATTAGAAAAAATCGTACCGTGATGTCAAATTGGATCAAGTACGCTGTTTGGGAAGAATCGCAGAAAGAGATTCAAAGGGCGAGGTCTGTGTTTGAACGTGCTTTAGATGTTGATCATCGAAATATAACACTTTGGTTAAAATATTCCGAAATGGAAATGCGTAGTCGTCAAGTTAATCATGCCCGCAATTTATGGGATCGCGCTATTACTACTTTACCTCGTATTAATCAATTTTGGTACAAATATACATACATGGAAGAGCAGTTGGAAAATATTCCTGGTGCTAGAGCTGTTTTTGAACGATGGATGGAGTGGGAGCCTGATGAACAAGCCTGGCAAACTTTCATTAATTTTGAGCTCAGATATAAAGAAGTCGAACGTGCTCGGCAGATATACGAACGATTTGTGATTACTCATCCTCTAGTAATACATTGGATTAAATATGCAAGATTTGAAGAAAGTAATGGTTTTATCAATTCTGCACGCAGCACTTTTGAGCGTGCCGTACGTTTTTATGGTGATGATCATATGGATGAAAAGTTATATATTGCGTTTGCAAAATTTGAAGAAAATCAAAAGGAACATGATCGTGCACGTGTGATATATAAATATGCATTAGATAATATTCCTAAGGAGCAAACTAAAGAATTATATAAAGCTTACACAATACATCAAAAAAAGTATGGGGATCGAAGTGGAATAGAAGATGTTATTGTATCGAAGCGTAAGTTTCAATACGAGCAAGAAATTGTTCAGAATCCAACAAATTATGATGCTTGGTTTGATTATCTACGTCTTATTGAAGCCGAAGGTGATGATGAACTTATATGTGAAACATATGAAAGAGGAATTGCCAACATTCCACCAACAAAAAATAAACAGTTTTGGAGAAGGTATGTATAGTAGAATAATATAATCATGTCTTTACTTTGCAACATTTGATTTATGTTAAATTATGACTTTGAGACCTTAGCTACTTAATAAAATTTTAAGTATGTTTAACAAATCACGTCACACAATTCTTATTATACCACTCGTCACTATGTTCTACTGAAAGCGATAATAAACCAACATTTATTATATAAAGGGAAGAGTCAATGTGCAGATCTTACTGTTTAGTATTCTATAGGAAAATGCAACCAACCATACTTCTAACTAACTGACCAGAAAGCACGCAGCATGCAGATAAATAGCATGCATGTTTAAAACACCCCTCAAACATTAATAGACTCATCGGACACCCCTCGAAATACATACTAGTACCGCCCCGACGTACAATACAAACAAACCCAAGATATAAAACTAGCTTCAACCACTAAAGTAAATTACTTGTTAATTATTCTCTTTTTAAGAGGCCACCAAACTTCTTGGAGAGAACTTAAGAATACTGCAAGACGGAAGTCACCAAGCTCCTCATGCACTAAGGGTTTTCTTCAGATTATCCCAAGTGACTGCCAAATCTAATGGGATAAAATGAAATAAACTTTTTATAGCTGTACTACGGACGCAGGAACCCACTATAACACAGCTCGGATCCACTCCATCTCTGAAGGGATCAGGACCACTTCCTAGAGCATGTGATGCCAACATACATGCCAGAATTGGAGACATTAAGCCACCTGCTCGTTCCAGTTTCTACCAACCAATGATGTTGCCCATATACATGCCGCTTCACCTACCAACCGTAGTGAACCGAAGCATGGAAATTTTATTCCAGTCACCGTCGTTTAGTGCTGCATTGCATTTCGTTTAACAATGGACATCATCCGCACACAACACCAGATCCAGGTCTTCGTCCTGAAACTACAATATTCAATTCTTCAAAATAGAATCTCATCCAGCAACTTTACAGATTAAAGTGCTTTCAGTGATTAAAGACATTTACAATAATTATGCACGAAAAACTTTAGTAAATATTTTTTTTTATTCGTCATGCCTTTAATGTATAATTAGTTCGTATTTTAAACTTGTAATTAAATGTTATCTCCGTGGTTCTGAAGCATTAACAAGGTGACCCCGACGTGATCATCCAAAAGGTTAATACGACAGAGATAACACTTATTCATTTAAGTGCTTAAAGACAATTTAAACCATTTAAAATGACAGGATAAGTGAATATGGTTGCCGTGTGAATTCCAGCTTTCTGGCCAGCTGATCCAGAATTATGATTTTCCCAAGTAGAACAGAGCCTTGAAATAAGCGGTTTTACACAAGATGCTACAAAATATGCATACATAATATCCAACCTCAAAGTTAGGTTTGCACAAGAGCCCTGGGACATCATAATTAAACCCCACAAGATCGACAAATATACAAAAATCAAAGGCAAATTAATTAAACTGCTAAGTGGATCACAAGAACAACGAACTAGTAAGTTGTTGGAGCACGAAACACTGGGCGACAGAAAACCCTCATAATTCTTGAGGGGATTACAACAACTGAGTGGAACAATTGTGCCAGATACACTATTAAAATCTATCTCGTCACGCCGCTTGCCAATACAAATGAAAGAAATCCCAGCTACTTGATCGCGAGCGTCCATGGATGACACACTACGTTTAGCAGATGCAGTCTATGAAGCACAATCTGCACATCATGCTAGCACAATTGTGGATACAAGCTTTACACTTCTGGAAAAGTTTAGAAAAGAAGTTGCCACACTCAAAGTCCAACTCAAGCAAACACAACACGTTACAACTAAATAGCGCAGCCAAAACCCATATACCATTGTTCTGAACACACCAACATAGTCAAAATCCACAATGGCAGCAACAACATAAAGATTTTTGTTAGTTCTACTTCAAATTCGGAACTGCAACATGCAAGTGCACACAGCCTTGCAATTTCACTGCCCAGGCAAACACCGAACGCAGAAATTTCCTGATTTCCATTTCACACCACTTAAACTTAAAAGATCGCATCATATCTGTGGAATTCAATACTGGTGTAAAGCTGTGTGTATACCCAAGAAGCAAGGTTCATGGACTATTCAAACCAATGAATTATCAATTGTTTGCAGCAAATAAGATGGTCATAAACACTTATTATACTATTACATTAACATTAGATTTGGGACTAAGACAACATTCACTTGACAATTCGTCATCGTCAATGTCAAGAAACCCATTATTAGCATGGATTTCCTCGTACACCATGAAGTACTGGTTGATGCAAAAAACTAGAAATTTGTCGACTCTGAAACAAAACTTTCTACCAAAGATAAATCCGCCAGAGTGCGATATAAACCACAGTATCCAGTTCAAAATACCACAAAATCCTGGCCAAAAACCTGGACATAACCTGTCCGAGAGGCCTTTTCATTCTAATAAAGCAAAGTACTGAACATCGCATCCTAACGACACAAGGACCTTCACTACACAGTCGTCCGTGTAGATTGGAACCTGACAAACTTAAAATCGCCAAGGACAAAGTTGACTACAATGGCCCAGTTACGAATAGCAAGACCATTCAAATCACCAAGAGCTTCACCCCCTACATTTAGTGACCAAACACAACAAAGAGTGGCGACCCCTTTGAGACGATAGGGCTTTAAACGCTCACACAATTCCTGATATGTACTATCCCATTCCTGAAAGATTTTGCACAAAAACTGAAATGTAGAAAAATGTTTTCTGCAATCGATCTTGCCAGAACTTTTCACCAAATCCCTGTAGCCGAAAAGGACACAGAAAAGACAAATATAACAACACGTTTTGGTTTATTGGAATTTCTATATATAACCATTGGATTACGAAACACTGTACAACCTTTTCAACAATTCGTGACGAAGTTTTAAGCAGATTAGATTTCTGTTACGACTACATCGACGATATTTTGGTGGTATCTCAATCTGAAGAACAAAACAACCATTTGGAAATTTACTTCAACAGATTACGGCATGGTCATAAACTCTGTCAACGCATGTTTGGGCAAAATGAAGTCACATTTCTTGACTATCTTAGCGCCAAAGATGGCACCAAACCACTACCAGAAAGTCAGCATTATACAGAATTACACAAAACCTGAGAGCCAAAAACCACGAATGATTCTTAGGAATGTTGATTTATTACTGACATTTCATACCACGAGCAGCTGACTCACAAGCTACGCTCAACGAGCTATTATAAGGCAAAATAAAAGGCAAACCTACTATCAATTGGGCAAGTGAGCCAAACATGGCTTTTGCTAAGTGCAAAGAACAGCTAGTACAAACCATGCTATTCATACATCCACTTCCCTACACAAGACTATCTGTAACAATAGATGCTTCAGACTTTGTTGTCTGTGGAGTAATCCAACAACGGAGCGATAAACAATTGCAAGCTTTAGGGTTTTATTCCAAACAACTAACTAATGCCCAAACTCAATATTCGGCTTACGGTCGAGAACTTTTAACAAATTACCTAACTGTCAAACAGTTTAAGCACATATTAGAGGGTAGATATTTCATGAGATACACAGACCACAAACCTCTAACCTTTGCTTTCCAACAGAAATTGGAAAAGTGTACTCCCGGGCTATTTAGATATCTGAATTACACAAGCCAATATTCAACACACATCAAACACATTTCAGAGGAAAAAAACATTGTTGCAGATACACTTTCAAAAAATGGATAGCATTGACTTCAAACAGCCATCTAATTCGCGGCAAAATGATTAAGAGCTCAATTGCCTCAGGGGAAACAATAACTCAAGTTAGACCTACAGACTGATACAAATTCTGAACTCTGATCAAATAATTTTCTGTGACATTTCAATAATGATAGCTCGCCCGTTCGTACCAAAAGAATTACGAAAAGAAGCTTTTGCAAGCATTCACAACTTAGTACACCCAGGAATAAAGGCAACCACCATGCTGGTAACCCAAAAACTTGTTTGGTCTTTCATCAAATCAGACTGTCACACCTAGACTCAAAGTTGTATTTAATGCCAATCCCAAGACACAAGATCACAGTAACGCAAAATTTCAAACCACCATCTTCAAGATTCGATCATGTCCACATAGACATTGTTGAACCATTATCCATACTAGAAGGACACTGATACATATTCACATGTATTGCCTGCTCTACAAGATGCCCAGAGGCAATATCTCTGCAAAACATTGAAACTTAAACGGTAGCCAGAGCATTCATATTGAAACAAATTTTCCTAACTGGGCTCAACTAGCCTCACGCATGGGCGCCAGTGAAACTATTTACTTAACACTTATAACTGACCCTAGAAGTTGGGTGTCAGCAAAACGAAGTCTTCCGACGTAACTAGGGGTCTATTCCTTGGGTAGAGCTATGAGCAATGGGGGTAAGTCGAAATCTGTTGGGGGGTCACACTCAAACTAAAACAAATAGGCGCCACCAAGTCCAGATTGATTCATGTTAATAGCATGGCATATTTCTAAGGGCGGACGTGGAGACCCAAAGAAAAAAAGATCGCCTTCGGTGACAAAAACCTGTCTTAACAGAATAAGACGCTGTTCCTGTAAGAAAGAATAATAATTAAGTCAACATAGAAAATGGGAACACTGTTTGTGTCCCTCAAATATGCCTAAAAAAAATAAAAAGAATATTTTCTACATAAGGGTGGCATCAAAATTCAACTCTTATTGCTTTTTGGTTGTTAGGTTTGATCACACTTGATCAAAATAAAACTTTAAGCTTGGGTTAATAATTTACTAGAAAGAATTCCTTTAACTTTAAATAAAATTTAATGCAACAAAATTAAATAATTACTTGAAGTAGTTTGTAAATTTAAGATAAGGTTTATCAACCTGATTCTTGATCAAATAAATTACAACAAAGTGTAATTTGTTACACAAATATTTTCTAACCCATTCAGATCTGATTAGGTCTATTACATTGTCAAAATTAAAATACAAAATGTTCTCGTTAAGTTAAATGTGCTAATTTCAGTTTAAAATGAAAATGTTCACAAAGATATTCTCGTTTTCAAAGTTGGTAGTAATATAATACTAAGCATCTGCTTTCAAAAATACAAGTGTCAGCAGCATATTTCAAACAAACAAATGACGTAGTTACACCTGTTATTTTATACTGAAGCAACGTGTTGTTCTGACAAAATAAACTGAGTGAATTTTAAGTTTGGTGCTGGGAAATCCAGCTTAGTAACAGATAAAGTGAATAACAAAATCGTATTTCTACGTATCGAAGCAAAATAGCGTGCTTCCTGAATGGAACACAAATGAATTTCTTAAAGCTACTACGAACCAAACAAAACTGCTTTCCTAGACTGGATTAGGACGTGCATCGCCATGCGGTACTAACTGCTTACATCCTATCAAAGTAGTATCTTGGCTCGGACCAACAAACGATCTGCTGTTAATTAGATCTGCTTTCCATCCTCTAAATACACGTGTTAAAATGAAGTGGTTTTCCTAACGTTGATTCAAAGTTCTAAGTTCTTGACGTTTAAATTCTCATCGCCTAAGTTTTGTAGCGTAATCTTTCGTCGTCTAATCTTGGTTGCGTACATTCATATCGTTGTTGCGCTAAACAAATTTTCAAATTAAACAAGATAATAAAGTGTATACTTTACCAACCGTTACTCTAAGAATGTGCTTACGCATTCAAACCGACCCGCAGGTCACTGGCCATCGTCCTCTTATACATGTTGCTCTTACTTCTACCTATGGCCGAGTGCTTATCTGTGCTCTCGGACGATCGGAGCGTCGGGGGTGTCACACTTCCAAGCGTCTTTGCGACTGGCTGTGGAATACACCAACATCCAAAACAAATAGACTAACGAGTCTAGATACTGTTTCAATGTAATATTTAATTGTTACACGTATTACGACTTTACTTAATAAATGTGTTTTATTATTTTTGTACCTTTAATGAAGAGATTTATCAATTCGAAAATAAAATTGTTACACTACCCCTTTCCTAAAAGAAAAAAATTTTTTTCAATGAATAAACTTTAAGTATAACAAATACAAAAAAAATTTTTTTTTAAATATACTAGCCTTTTCTACCTTTCTAACTATCAATACAAGTTTTATGAATTTATTCAAACGAGGGAGACAAATATTTACAAATTCGAGTGTGTTGGTAACTACGTGTACCTGACGTCCATCGGGAGACAAAATCGGGGAGTCATAATCGGTATAAGTCAAAATTGGGAAGGGTCAAATTAGAAAGTCAAACACTCCACGGAAAAAAAATTAATCAAAATCAAACTCAAAATGATCCTTCAACTAGAGGTTCTCATTCTTACCAAGGCTAGTATTTACTAACTGTAACCAAACATTTCACAATTTATCTCAACTTCCACAAAAAAACTTCACTTCCTGGAGCTCTATTAGCTCTATCTACAAAAAAAGGGAATGCTACAACATCAAAACAGCATAACCATTCAAAATATTATCACTATAAAGTGACAATCAAAAGAAAGACCCTACTAATAGGTCTAAATTTCAAACACTATTATCACAAAGTGATAATCAAAACAAAAGTAACTCAACCAAAAGGTTGCGCACAAATTTCAAATACAAAATATTATCACTTTAGTGCAAAGAGATAATCAAAACTGAGGTAACCTAACCATACGGTTACTTAACAAATTCAAATACAAAATATTATCACTTTAGTGCAAAGAGATAATCAAAACTGAGGTAACCTAACCATAAGGTTACTTAACAAATTCAAATACAAAATATTATCACTTTATTGCAAAGAGATAATCAAAACTGAGGTAACCTAACCATAAGGTTACTTAACAAATTCAAATACAAAATTGAACCAGATAGGGCTGTAATCTACTACACCCTACTGATTATCCTATCACTAATTTCCAAACAACAGATCCCATTAGTGATGGACCAAATGGTGAGGCTCACCGGGCAAACTTTTGACCTTATCAAACAAAAAAATTTCGAACGGTCAAAACAAGGGAAAGAATAAATCAATATTCTCTCTACCTCGATATGTAGAAATCAGGACTAACAACTTAAATAGCCCACCTACTTCTACATCTAAAAGATATCTGTCAACGACATCTTCTAAACACATCTCCGAATAACGCGCGAACAAAACGACCAGCGTGCACACCAATGCACACCTCAAACCTACAAAACCTACAAAATCCTTAACCACTTGTCCCACTTATCAAACAAAATACTCAAAATTAGTGAAACGACACTAAATCAAAAATCGGAACAAAACAAAGCAAACCACTACTGTATTACTTAACATCAAAGAGATGACCAGACCGGAACTAATCGTCAGGATCATCATTTTCATTTAGATACGAAGCTTCAATGGGTTTCAAATCCTTTACGTGCCATTTTCCGGCTCTTGTCCCATCTTCATTCTCTAATTCATACACGAAATTGGAATGTTTTTTTCGAACTTTACTCAAAACGAATTTTGGAGCTAACTTAGCGGAGAATTTATCACCAGCACTCGAGAGTACCTTATTAGCTCTCCAAACACTTTCTCCGACTTGGAATGAAATGTCTCTTCTTCTAAGATTGTAGCGTTTACTCGAACGTTGATAAGCTACATGCAAATTTTCACGGACATTTCCAAAAATATCAAACAAAAGTTGACGATCCAACACATAAGAAGGTCTACTACTGGAGACGACATCCACATCCTCACCAGGTTTAAAATTATCACTATAAGCTTTTCCACTTAAGGGTACCTGACGACCAAAGACTAAAAAATTTGGAGAATAGTTGGTGGACTCATGTTTTGCTGAATTAATTGCGTACTGAATTTTTGATATTTCATTATCCCACGTATCATGTTCTTCTACGTATGAACGAATTGCAGTACCAACTGTCTTATTGATTCTTTCCACAAAATTGCATTGAGGAGCACAAACAGCATTGTACCAAATCTTTTGGATTTCGTACTTTGCACACAAAGCTTTAAAAACACGTCCAATTAATTGTGGACCATTATCACAAATTGCTACACTTCGTTTACAGTTTTACCTGGTCGGTAATGCAGTTAACAAAATGTTACACTTAGATTCTGGTACATTGAAATGGCGATAGATGGCTCTTCAAAGCCGGTAATACAATTACCAAAGTTCATAAGATACACATGACGTCACTGATAATTTATATTGCGCCATAATTAAGAGAAGGTACATAAAATTTAAACAATAAAAATTAGATAATCTACTCACGTGAAGGATCCGCTAACCGGCAGGAAATCACGCCACGGTAACCTCGGCATCGCTGCTGGTAGAGTTGGACATCCAAATTATCTCGGGTCATGGTCCAGGGTCATCTTCGTTCCTATATGCAGTGGAAGACGGGAATAGGGAATTAAGGAAAGATACTCAAGATAAGGAAATCTACATAATAAGATAACACGACACCCGGCACGACTGTTCACTTCAAAGTTTGGCGTAAAAAAGCCACGTTTCCGCGCGAGAACCGCGGAACTCCCTACTCTTTGTAGCATTGCTATACCCCTATAGGGATAATTCACACTTCCAATTGCACTATTGTGACGTGCCGGAAGCCCCGCCCAGTTCATTTAAAAATGTTCGCGCGTCTTGCGTATTTAAAATTATGGCGGGAAAACTTCCGTACATTAAAAACTGAACTAAAACAATGTTTAAGTGCAAATTCAGTTTGCACGTAACAATCGCGACAAAGCCACAAAAGAAAAAACTTAAAAAAAGAAAAAGTCTGTTAGCACAGTAACAGTTTAAAATCTAAGTCCTTACTACCCTACATAAACCCTAACTTAAAACCTACAAAATGTTTATATAAGGCGCCACCTGGTTTTTCGACCGATAACACGTCTACCGAAGTACCAGGAAACGGAATAGGTAGCCCGATAGTCTTTGACTACACTACTTACCGACAGCACAAATTTGTCGGGGAGCATGAAACACTGCTTAAACTAACACGGGTGCGACAAGTCGCCTAACCTATCTAAACCTATCTAAACTTATCTAACTAAAGCTAACATATAGTTCTTATATGCAAACACACATGAGTGTCGCATCAAACTATTCTTCTTTTGGCAAGAAGTGCCCAAATTTAAAAGTTCATGAGAGTGCGTCACTTGCACTCTAGCAAATTTTGTTTCTGGTACTTTGGTTTCCTCCGATGCACATTTAACTTGTCCATGACACAGTTGTGAATCCACAAATTTACCAAAAGTACCGCCTACTAAATCCTTATATGCTAACCTGACAAATTACATTTCTAAATCGGGTTAGCTTTTCACTTAAATTTCAGAAAGATAATTCCCACGTCTGGTCATATATACCACACGTTAGGACGATAAAAGATAAGATAAGATCTCAAATTGATGTTAAAGATAATAGATAAGGTAAAGATATTAAGCTTAAGTTGTTATCCTCAAAGGTAATGAATAAGATAACGGTATTAAGCTTTAGTTATTATTTGAGATACTCGATAAGATAACACGATATTAAGTTAAAGTGATTATAAGAGATAGTAGGTAACATGAATTTAAACAGAAGTTATTGCTCAAGATAACCGGTAAGATAACGCGACATAACTCAAGTCATTCCTAACGGTAGTCGGTAAGATAACGATAAATTAAACCAAAGTTATTACTAACGGTAATCGGTAAGATAACGATACTAAACTAAGGTTATTACCAAAGGTAATCAATAAGATAACGATATTAAACCTAAAGGTATTGTCAAAGATAATAAAGAAGACAAAGATATTGGCCTAGTTATTACCCAAGACAATGATAACAACAAAAGAGTGGCTCCAGTAGAGCCGTTTAAATGGGATTGACCCTATAAAACACAACGTAGTCTGAAGGACCACCTGCGATATTAATCCGACAAGATAAGATATACACATTTTAAAATTCACTAGACTCCTAAGAGAACTAGTACGATAATTTTCCTAACGAGTGCTTCGACTACGATAAGAAAATCAGACAAAGATAGACACGACAACTTAAAAGTATCTTCACAGATACAAACACACAAAACAAACTGTTTTAAGGTAGTTTTTAAATCGGTAGCACCCTAAACACACAAAATGTCCAATTAAAAGCAGTTAGATACAGATACACTGTCCCCATATGCTAAAACAACCGAGAATTTAATAAGATAACAATAAGAAGCAATAGCACCTCACCACAAAGTTCAATAAAAACAACGAAAAAAATGTTTATACGTTATGTTGATTTAGTAGAAAAACAAATAAAGATATAGTGTAATGATGTAGTATAATGTGGGCGACTGCAGTAATTCAGAAGAAAAACACATGGAATAGACAATCCTAGCCTTTGCAACTGCGAATATGAACTATTTCTTTCAATGGCATAGACTGCGCGTGTCCTATGTGAGCCCAAAGAAGAAAGCATTCACTCAACATCAGCCAAAACCAGTCATAAAAATTCAATGGGTTATTTCAACCAAAGTTACGACAATTACCTTTCAATTAAACCATATAAGAGAAATACTAAAGACCGAACAATATGTAGTAGGAAAATTTCAAGGGTTAATTAAATGAAACGACAGAGCTATATTGGGGGGGGGTGTAGAGGATGAAGTGATATATATCTAACGGTATGGTGAAGGAAAAGTCAACCAGAAGAAAAAGATAGCTAAATTAAGGTAAGTAAAGTTAACGTGTAAGAAATTATATACTATATGAGAGAAGGAATAAGTAATTAAAGATACTAATTGAGGGTGAGAACAAAAAAATATTAGGTAAATCGTGAGGAGAATGGGGCATGAAAAACTTAATTAGCATTTGGGTCGGCAGAGAATGGCTTAAGGTCTTTAATATGCCACCTGCCTTGGCGTTTTCCTTCAGTATCCTGAAGTTCATAGATAAGGGGACTAATAACACGTGTGACTTTACAAAGAATGAATTTAGGGGCCAATTTTGAAGAAAATTTCTTAGATGCATCCGATAAGACATAGTTCTTTTTCCAAACTTGTTCGCCCAAGGCAAAGGAAATATTTCGCCACGCAAGTTATAATGGTCCTTACTCTTTTCGTAAGCTTTTAACAAATTTTTTCTAACGTCGTTAAAGATAGAAGGTAGTGACTGTTGGTCCTTGTCCCAACGTACTTTTATCGTCAAATTCAATTACGTTAGTATCGTCAGGCACTAAACCATAGTAACTCCCATCGATTGGGGTATATCTTCCAAAAACAAGAAAAGACGGAGTGAATTGGGTTGCTTCGTGCTTAGATGTACGCAAAGCTTGAGCAATTTCAAAGATATGTTCATCCCATGTAGTATGGTCTGAATTAATATAAGACGAGATAGCGGTAATTAACACTCGATTTACTCTCTCGGTAGGGTTTACTTGGGGATGATATTTTGCGTTAAACCAAATTTTTGTACTTTGTAACTTTTAACGAAATTCTGAAAATCTTTAGAGATAAATTGTGCACCATTGTCACAAAGAATAATCTGGGGGACACCAAAGATAAGAAAGACATTCTGTTCTAGGAATTTAATTATTGCAGCGGAGGTAGCTTTACGTAAGGGTTGCACCATAACAAATTTAGAAAACCAATCGGTAACAACCAAAAGATATTGATTACCTCTTTTCGATCGAGGGAGAGGTCCTAATAAGTCAAGCGATATTAATTGAAAGGGATAAGATACACGCTTAAAGTTACCCATTAAACCAGGGCGAGCATCTTGCGAACTTTTATGGGAACCACAAATTTTGCAGCTTTTAATGTAGCGACAAACAGATTGCTTAAGTGTGGGCCAGTAATACAATTCAGATATTTTCGCGAGAGTTTTTGTAACACCAAGGTGTGCAGCTAAGGATCGTCGTGACATAATTTGAGCACCTCACTGCGATTTGCAGTGGGCACAACGAGTTTCCATTCAGGTATATTCGATATTTTATGTGGGGACGAGGATACAAATTTATACAGTCTATTATTAGTTACTCGAAAGGTAGGAAATTTGTCGGGATTATCGGAAACTTTTTTTATCATATTGAGGTACCAGGTATCCAGAATTAAATTTGGAAGGTTAAGAGAAAAAACATCTCGAGATAACGCATCAGGTACGATATTTAATTTGCCAGGCCTATGCCTAACATCGAAAGTAAATTGAGATATACGCAAGTTCCATCTTGCCAAACGACCTGCGGGTTGTTTCAAGTTATTAAGCCAAGTGAGTGCTGCACAATCAGTGATTACGGTAAAGTGTGTACCTTCGACATATCCTCTAAATTTCTCGATGCCAAAGATAACACCCAATAGTTCTCGTTCGGTAGCAGAGTATTTTTGTTCGGCAGAAGTTAAGGCACGGCTCGCATAAGCGATTGGATGTTCTAAACCATTGTTTACCTGGAACAACATTGCACCTAACCCAGTAAGTGAGGCATCGGTTTGTATATAAAACTTATCATCGAAATTTGGAGAGATTAAGATAGGTGCTGAAGTGATTAGTGTTTTAATTTGTTCGAAAGCTTGTTGGGATTCTAAATTCCACTCGATAGTTTGGGATTTCTTTTATTTTTAATTAAAGCGGTAATGGGTGCAGATATAGTTGAAAGGTTAGGTAGAAAAATGCGATAGTAGCTAATCATTCCTATCAAACGTTTGATTTCGGTAACAGTTTTTGGTGTTTTAAATTTAGTAATAGCATCAACTTTAGCAGGATCGCTCGTAAGCCTGTCCCATCGACAATAAAACCAAGAAATGTAAGGGATGAACGACAAAATTGAGACTTTTCCCAGTTTATCTTAAAACCTGCTGCATTTAAACGTTCAGCAACTTCATCTAATGTGGCGATATGTTCATCGAAAGAACTTGAGATAACTAAGATATCATCTAAAAATACAAAGGCACGTTCTTGATGTAAGATAGGACCTAACGTTTGATCCATAGTACGTTGTAAAGTTTGTGGAGCGTTACAGAGACCAAATGGCAAAAAATTATATTCGAAAAGACCTCGGCCTGGGACACAAAAGCAGTTTTTGACGAGAAGATAAGTCAAGAGGTATCTGATAAAAAGCTTGTCTAAGGTCGATAGATGAGATAAATTTTGCGTTACGAAGCCTGCTCAAAATTGAGTCAGTTCTGGGTAGAGGGTAAGCGTCTGGAACAGTAACAGAATTTAGCTTCCTGCCATCAAAACAAACACGCCATTCGTCATTCTTTTTCCGAACTAGCAATACGGGAGAGGTCCACGGTGAATTTGAAGGAGAGATAACACCAGATACTAACATTTTGTCTATTTCCGCATGTAAATGCTTTTGTAAGGCAGGCGATAAGGGATATTGACGTTGCTTAAAGGGAAGGGCATCACCTGTGGAGATAACGTGTGTTGCCGTTGTAACACAACCAAGTTCAGAGGTATTAAGTTTGCGAAATTTGTCGATTGTAGCGTTAAGAGTTACATCTTGGGAGTCAGTAAGAGAGATTTTGTTAGATATTCCTGTAGATGCACAGGAGTTCGTTTTAATAGAGGTTTGCCATGAAAATCCTGAAAGTAAAGTGACAGATTAAAAGTTTACAGAAATCAACGCCCAGTAGAAAAGGATACGCTAATGCAGGGACAATCAAAATAAAACATCACGTTCAAGAGACTCTACACGAATTTTTAGCTTAAGGGAACCGGTTACATGTATTTGATTATCGTCAGCTAAATTTATGGAAGTTTTTCAGGAATAATTTGAATTTTGATATTTTGTTGAGATAATTGATGTAAACCTTCGTTATTTATAAGAGAACATGAAGAACCTGTATCCAGTAAAGCAATTACATTTAAGGAACCAATTGAGATAGATAAGTGTGGACGGTTATCGAAGGGTTTTTTAACAAGTTGTGAAACGGTAGCAGTCTTTTTATGATAAAAGGAATTGACGGTTTGTAACCACTTAGACCACTCGGCTGGAGTAGTGTAGCATAATTCCTCTAATGAAGGTAAGGTATTTTGTACATTAATAGTAGCGGTATTATTATTAGATAAATTTAATGACGGTACAACGTTAGAAGTGGTTTTATAATTTAAATTTATTGGCGTCTGTGTCCGTTGAATGATTGGTGTTGAGGGCGATTTTGGTTTCTTGAGATATTCACACCCTGATTTGAAATATCTCGACGGGAGTTTCCCGATACGTTAGGATTACAGTTGGTGCAGTTAGATTTGTAGATATTTGAGCGACCACAGCCATAACAAAAAATATTTCTAGGGTAAGTGCAGACAGTATAGTTATGTCCACTTCGCTTGCAGTTCCAACAGGTAAGTGCGTTGTTAGTGACGGTAGAAGGAACGTTAAGGGTAGATACTTTACGGGAAGGTCGAACTTGGCAAGCTAGATCAGGTTCGAGAAGACCAGATAATTTCTCGGTGGTGGTCGATATTTGTCAATCCTTGACCTCACTTCTTGGAGAGAGCGACATAGGTCTTTAAAATGAGCTAGCGAAGATATGGGCTGTAAATGCCAAACGTTCTGAGAAATGGGGTTTAAATTTCTAAGTAATTGATCGATAATTTCGGATTCGGAAGGTTTTTGTCGAGTCTGCTATATAAAGCTTCTAATGAGGTAATAAAAGACACAACATTTTCGTCGGGACCTTGAGTTCGGTTTCGATTTCGTTCCAAAGATCGTTAATGTAGCCATAAGGTAGGAAATCTCGTTTTAAACAGGCAACTAACTCATTCCAGGTAGAAATTTGGTGTCGTATGTTTCTATACCATATTAATGCTGAGCCTGCGAACAAATCACCAGCTGAGATAAATAGGTCCTGGTCGGTACACCCGCGAGAAATTTTAAAATCGTTAATCCGGTCAAGAAAGGATGATAAAGAAACCTTCGAATCAAACCCTTCAAAGGTGAGACCCCATTTGTATACAGGTATAGGTTTTCCTAATGGTTTAGGTTCGGCAAGCGCAAGATTTGAAAAAGGTAACGATATATCTACGTCTGCGTTAGGATTAAGTCTTTCTAAAAGAATTCCTTCAAGCAATAACACCTCGGACAACAAACTTTGTTTAGCTTGAGTCACTTGGTCATCGTTATATAAAGATAATGAATCAACTCGCTGTTTGACGTGAGTTATTCTTGAAGTCAATCTCCCTAATTCGATATTAGTAGCCGCAGGATCTGTTTTGTTTATTATACCCGATATATCATCTAAAGATAATTTAATTTCTGATACGTTGAGTGGCCAGTCGCCAACAGGGTTCTTTAAGATAGCAACGCCTTTGGTTTCCTGTGACAAAACAGCCCTAAGTTGAGATCGCCTATCATTCTGATTGGTTGCAGCTATGATACTTCTGCACTCTAGCTCGTAGATCAATTCCACGATTTTAAATGTGATACGTTCATTATGAATACAATATTCAAGACACGATATAAAAAATATGCGATTTTGACGCAGGTTAGAAGGTAAAAAACACGTTACAGCTACTTTAAGGTAATACGATACGATATTTAGAGGTAAGAACTTGTTAGAACGTCACCGATAACACCAAAGAAACACATTTAAGGTATATGGAAACGAAATCAATGTTCAGTTAAATACATATTTTATAGATAATGACAGACAAGCCTTCCAAAATGGAAAATGGGCGCAGAGGATATGTTATTTAACCTATAAGGCAACAACGTATAGTCAAACACTTCTTAAAAAAGGTATACTAGCAATTTATTTCACTCAAGTGTTTTTTTAAACACTTAATTTTCATGTAAAAGATAAACCATAATGCAATTTTAGAATGTAACATAAAGATGTATTTAAGTTTCAAAAAACGGCCTTTCAAAGTTAAGGAAAGCAACTAAAGATATTTTAATAGGTAATTCTATAATACTGTATTTAAAGACATAAGGTAAGGTAAATACTTACATGAATAAAAGTAAAGTTCTTTAAGTGAAGAAGCTATTAATGCATTGTATCCTTATAAAGGAAATTATTCTAACCTAAAAACAAAGAAGAAGCCCTGAAGTTCATAGCCTGAACAGGTTGAAGGCGCCATCTGCTACACTTCGTTTACAGTTTTACCTGGTCGGTAATGCAGTTAACAAAATGTTACACTTAGATTCTGGTACATTGAAATGGCGATAGATGGCTCTTCAAAGCCGGTAATACAATTACCAAAGTTCATAAGATACACATGACGTCACTGATAATTTATATTGCGCCATAATTAAGAGAAGGTACATAAAATTTAAACAATAAAAATTAGATAATCTACTCACGTGAAGGATCCGCTAACCGGCAGGAAATCACGCCACGGTAACCTCGGCATCGCTGCTGGTAGAGTTGGACATCCAAATTATCTCGGGGTCATGGTCCAGGGTCATCTTCGTTCCTATATGCAGTGGAAGACGGGAATAGGGAATTAAGGAAAGATACTCAAGATAAGGAAATCTACATAATAAGATAACACGACACCCGGCACGACTGTTCACTTCAAAGTTTGGCGTAAAAAAGCCACGTTTCCGCGCGAGAACCGCGGAACTCCCTACTCTTTTGTAGCATTGCTATACCCCTATAGGGATAATTCACACTTCCAATTGCACTATTGTGACGTGCCGGAAGCCCCGCCCAGTTCATTTAAAAATGTTCGCGCGTCTTGCGTATTTAAAATTATGGCGGGAAAACTTCCGTACATTAAAAACTGAACTAAAACAATGTTTAAGTGCAAATTCAGTTTGCACGTAACAAAATAACAAATTGCGGTATTCCGTAAACAAGAAATACTTTTTCCTCTAAAAACTTCTCAATCAAATGTGCCGTGGCACTACGCAAAGGTTGTAAAATCGAATACTTCGAGAACCAGTCACCAACAACTAAAAGCCATTTACCTGCTTATGAATCATCAATAAAAAAACTAATCACGACTATAGCTAACAAAAAGATCAGTGTTCGGGTACACTCTCACCCTTCTACCAATTGAACTGTCGAAACAACTACAATGCTTCACAACGCCTAAATATGCTAGAGTGACAAACCCTCTACGAGTCTCACCTAGACTAACAATACAAAAATTACATCAACTCAAAACAAAATATGATGCAAAAATTCTAGAGCGCCTAACTCACCTCGAGTCTCGTCTAGACTTACGCAATGCCGAGCGACCAACTCTTCCTGAGTCTCGTCTGGACTGACATACTGCTGAGCGACCAACCACGACGACAAGTTCCGCCTAGAATAAATTGCGTTGCAAAGCTAATCTAAACAAAATCTGCTAACAAAATCAAAAACGTGCTTATGCACAAAGAGCAATTTTCAAACGACACGACGACAGCTCTCTCCAATGTACCCTCAAAATAAAATCTCTAGCCTTATCATCAAATTTGGACAAAAATGTTCTTTATTAACTCAAGCAAATCAAACTACAGGCTTACTAGCTTCTTCAGCTAACAGTCTTCCAAAAATTTTCTTTTCTCCAAAACTGGTTTCTCACTCACTACTCCAGTTCTTCTTTAAGTAGACAAACAATTTGGAATTTTTCCGACATGATTACAAAAGCCTAATATTTTAATGAGATCAAACTAATAAATCTAAATGATCTAAACCTTACAAAAATTATCAAAACAAATTCGGGCAACTAAAGGTAAAAGTCAAAAAGTGTATTTGGTAAAGTAATTTTTGCTAAAACAATATCAAAAAAAATTATATTGGGTCAAAACGGAATGAAAGTTAAAAAAAATTTGACTAAGTCAATTAATTGACTGTATGGGGGTCAACGTCTCAACCAATCTTTTAAACAACCAAACCTTATTATTAAATAACGTTGAGCAACCAAATCTCGAGTTTCGAACAACCAAATTCCAATGCAAAATAGATTTTGAACTAACAATTTTCGAAGCAAATTAAATTTTGAACAAACAAATTTCGAAGCAAATTAAATTTTGAACAAACAAATTTCGAGCTCCAAACGTTTCCTGAACAAACAAATTCGAGCCCCACGTTGGGCGCCAGTGAAACAAATTTTCCTAACTGGGCTCAACTAGCCTCACGCATGGGCGCCAGTGAAACTATTTACTTAACACTTATAACTGACCCTAGAAGTTGGGTGTCAGCAAAACGAAGTCTTCCGACGTAACTAGGGGTCTATTCCTTGGGTAGAGCTATGAGCAATGGGGGGGTAAGTCGAAATCTGTTGGGGGGTCACACTCAAACTAAAACAAATAGGCGCCACCAAGTCCAGATTGCTTCATGTTAATAGCATGGCATATTTCTAAGGGCGGACGTGGAGACCCAAAGAAAAAAAGATCGCCTTCGGTGACAAAAACCTGTCTTAACAGAATAAGACGCTGTTCCTGTAAGAAAGAATAATAATTAAGTCAACATAGAAAATGGGAACACTGTTTGTGTCCCTCAAATATGCCTAAAAAAAATAAAAAGAATATTTTCTACATAAGGGTGGCATCAAAATTCAACTCTTATTGCTTTTTGGTTGTTAGGTTTGATCACACTTGATCAAAATAAAAAACTTTAAGCTTGGGTTAATAATTTACTAGAAAGAATTCCTTTAACTTTAAATAAAATTTAATGCAACAAAATTAAATAATTACTTGAAGTAGTTTGTAAATTTAAGATAAGGTTTATCAACCTGATTCTTGATCAAATAAATTACAACAAAGTGTAATTTGTTACACAAATATTTTCTAACCCATTCAGATCTGATTAGGTCTATTACATTGTCAAAATTAAAATACAAAATGTTCTCGTTAAGTTAAATGTGCTAATTTCAGTTTAAAATGAAAATGTTCACAAAGATATTCTCGTTTTCAAAGTTGGTAGTAATATAATACTAAGCATCTGCTTTCAAAAATACAAGTGTCAGCAGCATATTTCAAACAAACAAATGACGTAGTTACACCTGTTATTTTATACTGAAGCAACGTGTTGTTCTGACAAAATAAACTGAGTGAATTTTAAGTTTGGTGCTGGAAATCCAGCTTAGTAACAGATAAAGTGAATAACAAAATCGTATTTCACGTATCGAAGCAAAATAGCGTGCTTCCTGAATGGAACACAAATGAATTTCTTAAAGCTACTACGAACCAAACAAAACTGCTTTCCTAGACTGGATTAGGACGTGCATCGCCATGCGGTACTAACTGCTTACATCCTATCAAAGTAGTATCTTGGCTCGGACCAACAAACGATCTGCTGTTAATTAGATCTGCTTTCCATCCTCTAAATACACGTGTTAAAATGAAGTGGTTTTCCTAACGTTGATTCAAAGTTCTAAGTTCTTGACGTTTAAATTCTCATCGCCTAAGTTTTGTAGCGTAATCTTTCGTCGTCTAATCTTGGTTGCGTACATTCATATCGTTGTTGCGCTAAACAAATTTTCAAATTAAACAAGATAATAAAGTGTATACTTTACCAACCGTTACTCTAAGAATGTGCTTACGATTCAAACCGACCCGCAGGTCACTGGCCATCGTCCTCTTATACATGTTGCTCTTACTTCTACCTATGGCCGAGTGCTTATCTGTGCTCTCGGACGATCGGAGCGTCGGGGGGGGGGGGGTCACACTTCCAAGCGTCTTTGCGACTGGCTGTGGAATACACCAACATCCAAAACAAATAGACTAACGAGTCTAGATACTGTTTCAATGTAATATTTAATTGTTACACGTATTACGACTTTACTTAATAAATGTGTTTTATTATTTTTGTACCTTTAATGAAGAGATTTATCAATTCGAAAATAAAATTGTTACAATATAACAATGGATCACATGCTTCGACATACTACTCAGACTAACAACAGATCAAGGCCGTCAGTTTGAATCACAATTAATCCAACAATTAGAAAACTTGATCGGATTCACAAGAATCCACGCAACAGCATATCACCCACAGTCCAATGGCATGGTGTAGTAATTCCACCGACAACTGAAAACTACATTAATTTGCCAAAAGACAAATAGACAGAAGCATTACTTTTAATCCTATTCGGAATCAGAAATGCTTGGAAGAAAGAACTAAATGTTACAGCTGCAGAGCTTACATTTGGCAAAACGCTATGCCTACCAGGAGAATTTCTCACAAGTTCGAGCAAGACAATGAAACAAACATCCTGAGGCACTTTCAAACCAGCTACATTACCACTTTCAACGACTATAACCAGTTCAAGGCATCAAGCATATCAGCAGACATACATTCGTATTCAAAGATTAAAAACTCAAGCCACATTTTTCTACACTGTGGAGGCAACAAAAATGCTTTACAATGCACATATGAAGGACCATACAAAGTAATCCACATGAACTGTTAATTATAAAAATAATTTAATATTTTGTAATTTAAATTTACAATAAGTTTTTTATTATTTGTAAAGGGGATAATTTGAATCAAATTTTAAGGTCAGAGTTCGCAGCATCTTGACCTTAAATAAATTGTCCATGACAGTTATTGGCCAATCACATTCACGAACGTGATAATAAAGGATCAGCAAATTACGCACCTATTAATTAAAAAGGATTGTGGACCAGTTAACAAAGACTAGGTAAGAATTTTAATTATGTTCTGTATAAATTGGAACTGTGAATCGTTATATAAACTATTTATATGAAAGAAAAATGTTTTTGAATGTATAGACGTTTTCTTAAGATAGTTGTGTTTTATTTCATTTTGTAAATTCCATAACTTCCGTTGAGCTAGCTAGGCAATGAAAAGAAAAGGAAGGTAAGATAATAATTTCAAATTTCCCATTGCTGTACCGTTGTCACAGTACTCTTTTAGCTCCCACTCCAACGTGCGGCAGTGTCACAGCACTCTTCTAGTGATGCTCCAACGTGAGACCGTTGCCACAAAAGTAGTTCTAACAAGAACTATTATGTAATAACGCCACACCTAAACATTAATTTAACTATAAATTTTTATACCGAATATCGTATGGGCAGTCAATGCTAATCCTGTTTTATAATTAATACCCAAACCATAAAAACTGCTAGCATTAGCATATTCATAACCTTAAACCAAAGCAATTAAAATTTACCAGATTGTTTCTACACAAATTTATTTATCTCATTGTGACTTGAAAACAATCACGTAAACACATATTATGTACCTAAACCATACGTTATATTTAGAACCTGATTATGCAAGATTTTTAACACAATAAAATCAAATGTAAACAACATTTTTATCTAATTTTCTTTAAAAAACCTAGAGTTATTGAATGGCCCTAAATTAATTTTTATCCCAAAAAATTTAATATTTGTATCTTGTAAATTCGAACGTGACCTGAACAGATAAAGCCAAATGTGGGCTGACCTACAGAAAACCAAAATATCAATACATATGTAAACTGGTGGAATGATGTCTTCAAAAGGTGCACTTTCCAATGTCCTGTCTTTGTCTCTTCAAAATTCTATGACACTGGAACCATCTTCCAGGAATTCAGCAAAACAAACAACGCCGCTTCTATTGTATGGCCGCCCAGATTCTACCAGATGTTTCGAAACCCATGCTCGACGATGTGTGCAACGACATTTAAAATTTGTAGCTGCAGGAAGAAACCTCATGTCTCTAAGTCGTTAATTAAAATCAAATGGTCTGTGATGATTGTATTATTGGATAATTTGTATATTGTCATATTCACGTTCACTCACTATCGCGTTAACTATATTTAAACTGGTATTAGAATATGCCAAAATAATTGCTTGTAAAAATTCTTGCATTCAATACTGATACGAAGTGTATTGTTACATTAACTCTTTGAAATAGGGCGATTCTGCATTTATCTTCAAATTATACAAGCTTAACAAGTTCAATAAATACGTATTAAACCGTCCTGTATAAAATTTCCCTAAGTATGTGGAATATATCCTATAACATTGTATAAATTCTTTGAAATGTATGCCCTTCGAATCACTTTAATAGTTTCTCCTTCCTTGAAATACGCACTTGATATTTCCAATAGTTATTCGTTAAACAATTAACACTTATCACTCATTTAAATACTTTAAATGGATTGTTATCTACTCGTTTACTGTGAAATATGATAAAGCACCATGACTGACAATGAATAACATGGTGTTGTTGATGTATCTATTTATGTAATTATTGTAGTAAAAAGCTATCTAACAAATGTGTTGAGTGTAAGAATTGTAAAGTTTTTATGCACCCAATCATGTGGTGAAAGAAATGCTCCTGGTAAAAATGTATGTAATAAATGTTACAAGTGTTATAAACATGGTAGTTCTAATGTCAAAGATCAGTCTGTAATGGTTACCTGTGCAAGTAGTGCTAATTCAACTCTTAATAATGGTGGAGACCAGAAGGATGCTGAAAGTGCTGTGGTTAATTTCCTTAAAGGTAACTTATTCTTGTGATATTGTCGGAGGCTTTCACGGTCGAAGTCATTATAAATATTCATGGTTCCTGGTTGGGAGTGTGTCATCTTATAAACTTTTTATTAATGATGTAATTTCTTTTACAAATGTAAGGATCCTGTAAGATTTATTTATCATGCCAATGATATCTCTTTAGAATCTGTTCGCAGCATTTCTGACCTAGGAATAACATTTGCTCGTGAACTAGATTTTTCTGATCATATTGGCCAGATATTACTGAAATTTTTCAAAATGAATATAAGGACAGAACTAATTACGGATCGACTAACTGCATGTTGAGGTTATGTACGGCCTATAATAGGTTTTTTTTGGCTTGAACTTCAAAAACAAAATTCTACAATTATGAATTTTACAGATTAGTACACTTGACTTCTACTTTTTGTATCATTTGGAGTTAATCTAAAGAAACGTTAATAAACTAAATAAATAAATTCTATTTTGTTATTTGCAGGCATTTGAACTCGCTCAAGTTTTATGGGTAATAAAATCATTCCCTCTAATTAAGTCATTCGTGGTATCTTTGTAGCGTAGATCGATAATAATACAAACCATCATCTTTTCGTAAAAGTCAGGCAACTGATTTTTTTGGCTGCCTGGTAGCATAATCGCTTAGATGTTTTAAAATATATTTTGCTTTCCTATGTGAACAACGAAATTCATTGGAATTAATTATTGTATTTTGCCTTCTCTATTGCTTGCATTCGAAGAATGTTTCATTGTTGTTGTTTGGAATATATATATTTTTGTTCGCTTTCGTAGAAGATTTAACATTCTATTGCTGGGAATGGTTTTATGTTACTCACCCCTGTCATTTTCAAGCTGTATAAATAAAAGTTCAATTTTTAAAAGACTCTCTTACTTATTCGTCGCTCTTACTTATCCGACTCTTCTGTATAGGATTCTAATGCTATACAACTTATAATACAAATAACATGTTTTAATAATAAAAAGAATCCTTTTTGTAAATGAGCATGGGATGTAAATAATAACTTTATTCTTTTTTGCAGATACATTTACCTGTGGATAAATTATGCATTATATGAAGAACTTCAAGCCAATAATCCAGATCGAACCAGACAGGTTTATAGAGCATGCTTGGAGCTGTTACCACACAAAATATTCACTTTTTCAAAAATTTGGTTACTTTATGCCCAATTTGAAATAAGGCAAAAGAATCTTACAACAGCTCGAAAAATTTTAGGTACCTCGATTGGTATGTGCCCCCGGGACAAATTGTTTCGAGGCTACATTGATATTGAAATACAGCTGCGAGAATTTGATAGATGCCGTATTTTATATGAAAAATTTTTGGAATTTGGGCCTGAAAATTGTGTTACGTGGATGAAATTTGCTGAATTAGAAACATTGCTAGGTGATTATGAAAGAGCACGATCAATTTATAGATTAGCGATCAGTCAGCCTCGTTTAGATATGCCAGAATTACTGTGGAAATCATTTATTGATTTTGAAATTTCACAAGACGAGCCAGAAAATGCACGTCAGTTGTATGAAGAATTATTAGAACGTACAAATCATATCAAAGTATGGCTATCATATGCTAAATTTGAATTAAATAATGCACAAGAAGATACTTTAAATATATTATTAGCTAGAAAGGTGTATGAACGAGCAAACGAAGGCTTGAAGAATTCCGCAGAAAAGGAATCTAGAGTCTTGTTGTTGGAGAATTGGCGTGATTTTGAAAATGAAAGTGGTAATGATGAATATAAACAAAAAGTTGAAGCAAAAATGCCACGAAGAATTAAGAAGCGACAAAAAGTTATTGATGAGGATGGCAATGAACAAGGTTGGGAGGAAGTTTTTGATTACATTTTCCCAGAAGATGAAGCTAGTAGACCTAATCTGAAGTTGCTTGCTGCAGCAAAGATGTGGAAGAAACATACAGACAATTCTGAATCAGAAAGTAAAGATGGTAATGATGCCACTACTGTAGAAGAAACTGAACCCACTAGTTAGATGAGGTGCTTTCATATACCTTTAGTACAATATACATGTATTTATTCTGATCGAATTTATGAATTTTATCATAATTTGAAATTTTTTTGGTAGTAGTAAATTTGTAAAATTGTATTTATTTAATCTGTAAGACTAAATGCATATGGCTTTAATTAATTTAACTTAAATAGTAAAAGTTAGGTAAATATTTAGTTTAAATTTGTAATATAATTGAATTTATTATTTCTTTTTTCATATCTAATATAAAATGTTATATGGTGACAGGGTCTGGAGTGATATATAAAAAATACAATTTACCGACTTTCCAGGTTTCTCTGACCTTTTCATCTAAATACCAGGCTCGTACTTTCTAATTATACATTAAAATGAAATTTTTCCATTCCGAATGGACCTGCACCTTGAAGAAGTTCTAGATTACTAGAACAGGTGGAACGACTTGAGTGTTGCAATGAGCTAAAGATCCAAAACGAAGGTTTTACCAAATCGGTGGGGTCTTTGGTGAGGAACCAGACTAAGACAGGTTTCCAAAAGAGGGCAGCAGCTCCTTCGGTACTTAGAGTGGCAGAGAACCATAGGAGTCGGTATGGCATTCTAAGGTACACTACTGTGATGTGGAAGGCAAAGGGACACCACCACATTATCTCCCAAGTACACAGCATACTTAAATTGTAAGTAACATGATGGCATCATCTGGGGTAAAAGATTCCAGAGTTAAAATAGTCCTCCAAATTTCTGTTTCTTATAAGCAAAGTAGTTAAATAAATAAATACTCAAAAAGATTGAAATGAGTTGTTGGGATAAACGGATAGTACATAGCTTATACAAAGAGCAAACAGCAGTAATAGAATTAGAGCAGAAACGTAGAGAAGTAAATATTAGGAAAGCGGTGAGACAGGGATGTGCCCTATTCCATTAATTTTTAACTTGTACAGTGAAGAGGCAATGATTACTGTCAAATGCAGGAAGACATTTGAAATTAATATGCAGGGACAAAGGATTGATATGCTTAGATTTGCAGATGATATAGTGGTATTATCATCTAGCTTATACAAGAAATCCTATGTTTATATGAGTCCTATACTATATAATAAATTACATCAAATTTCAAATCTTTATCCTCTCTATCAAAATTTAAACGTGCACTGTTCGCTTTGCTTAGCGACCATTGTTATTACAGTGTATCTGAGTATCTTGAAGATGATTTTAGGCACTTTTAGAATGTAATAATGTTTATACAATTATTTTTTTTACTGCTTTTTGTATGTCTAAGATTTCATTATATTATGTTATTTTATAGTAACTACCTCTTGAAGTAACTCACTACAATTTAGGTGTAGTTAATTTTTGAATATTTTTATATTTGGACTGTAATTCGTTACTATTTAGTACCATCTATATTATTATTATTTTCGGCTTATATATGATTTTGCATGTAAAAAGGGTTGTTCTTTCAGATTTCGAAGTCGGTTGTATGCTAGATGTAGAGGGTAAAAAGTTGCGGCTAATTAATCATAAGAAAGATTGTAAATAGCGCCCTCTATGGCCAAAGTCAAAAATAGTATTACACTCTTTTTCTCTGTACCCAAAAGCATAACGATGTCAATTTTCAAGTCGATAACCCAAAAATTTTCACAAAAAATTGATATAAAATTATAAGAAAAGTTTGCCTTAATGATCATCATTTGATGCATAGTATCTCGTTAACCATTGTTAATGAAACCCCATGTGTATATATATATTATAATTATAATGGACTAGCCAGTCATAGAGTAATACACATGAAGTTTGTCAAATTTTTTTGAGATAGTCCAATAATAAAACGATTAAATGAATATTTTTTTAATCAACATTTTGACATTTCCGTAGATTTTCCTAAGTTATTAACATCATTAGCATTAAAGTCAATAAGTGAGAGTGATACTCGTAGATGGTAAATTCCCATATAGGTAATTGCACGCTTTTTAATACTAGCTAAACTAAATTTGACAGCTAGTATATAGATATATTGAGCTTTGTGGTCGGATATGTTAGTTTCCAACACACCTGATTTAAACGTTTTGGGATTAATGTTTGTGATTATATTATCGATGCAGGTTGTGGGTTTGAGCCAGAATTACTCTTGTAGGTGCTAGTTGATAATACTAGTTAGTCCACATGATTTGTATCATATATGAGAGTATGCACAGTTCATTAGTAGGTGGTGTACTTAGGAAGTTAATATTGAAGTCGCCAACAATTATCACTTTACTACATATCAAGTGGCGATAAGTTAATAACCGTGCAAATTTTTCCATAAAGATATTGTGGATAGCAATTGATGCACCAGAATTCAGCATTTATTTCATCACATAATTAAGTGAGGTCAAGAGGATTTGCACCAATTCCCTGTTCAATGTATATAAACACACCTCCATGTATATGATTGGATCTAGAAAAAATCAGAATATAAAGTGTAATTTTCAATAACAATAGACTTAATTAGATTATTAACATCCCAATGTTCGGTAACACAAATAACAAAGAATCTTTTCTCATGTAATAATACTGCTAATTCATTGATTTTATTTGAAAGACACTCTATATTTTGATGCATAATACTGAATAAGTTTCCAAACCATAATTGTTCAGTTACAGTTGGTTGACTAATTATGGTGTTAGTGGCATCATTTGCGGGGGATGTTCAGAATTGGTAAATGTTTCAGAGTTCTTCTTTTCCTTAGTTAATCATGAAGCTGGTAAATTAATATCACATAATTTCTCGGCATCATTTGTGTTTTGTAATAAGCATTTAGTCTTCCTTTTATAATCAAGTTTATCTTTGTCACTGATTTTGAATTCGAAGAAGCTCACCACACCACTAGGTCAATAAGAAGGCGATATGACTTTTTCAGCGATATCCGCAGAAATGCCAAGTGTAAAGGAGTTTAAATTACCTCTAGTACCAATCTTAAAGCAAACCCCATCTAGGCCATCCTTTGGCATGTATTTAAAAATATCAGAGTCTCAACAGTGATTTGGGGTGTTGCTCATAACTCTGCTTAAATGCAGCCAAGTTGTCTTGACACTGCCACTACAAGGTGTAGAATCAGGTATCACCGTTTGTATACCAATGATTACCTTTTTATGCGACAAAAGTTTTGATCTACTCCTATTTACAACCTCAGAATTCTTAATTTCAGCCGAGTTAAATACAGTATTGGGTACTAAGTTAGAAGATGTCTCTTTTAGATGTTGCAGATGCTTACAATCCCTGTGCAACAAAATATTAGACACCATAACTTTGCTAATATTTTTTGATGTACCTGCATATGTAACTGATTTTATAGCCTTATTAACTTGGTTCTTAGTTATTAATAAACTAGATACAGAAGTAGTTCTTAATTGAGAATCCGACTGAAGAGTGCTAGGCCCATGCTCTTGTTCAGCAGTAGAACAGCAACTGTGAGTACAAGTTAATTTGTTTTTTAAATCTGCTATTTCAGTCTCCATGAACAGAAATTTCTTATGAAAAAATTCGGCACTTTGTCGCAAGTATTTTAAAATTTCACGAAGAATTGGGATATCACAACTCGGATTCAAATCATTGCTTATTTTATCTTTGGAGATAATGGAGGGTGCAGCACATTCAGGGCATATCAACCTGTCATATCGTATGATTGATGTTCCTTTTAGCCTTACTGCACAGCCTGAATAAAAACAGGATGCACAAAGATTACATTTCACCTCGCCTTTGACACCTCTAAGGCAACTATTACACTTTCTATTAATAGAGATAGTCTAATTTATCACCATCTTTTCCAATGATAAAATATTTTTTTTGTGTAACAAAAGTAAAAGTAACAACTTAATATGACCCTGTCTCAAATTTTTATGTCGAAGTAAAAGTGAGAGTTGAAAGTACACAGCTTCAATGAAAAAATAAAAACGAATATTTTGCAGGGACAATAAATGCAGCATACGATAAAATTTGTGAATTTACGATTGCACGGACAAGATATTTTCAATTCACCTTGTTACATTCATTTTCGAAAATAATTGATTAGTTTATATACAATAATTTTTAACTCAAATTCCTTTGGCGTTAAACACGAAAATTAATTCCGTAAATTAAAATAACCCTTTCGCGTGTTTAAAATTGTATTTCAATTAATAATAAATATCCTATATATTTTACTTGATAAATCTTTCTGCTCATTAAAAATAAATATCCTTTCTAAGAATTCCTTAACGTGGAATTTACGCCATAATTAGATAGGCGTCTTTCCAAGTATCCAATAATTAATGCTGGTGTGTTTTCCCTTTTGAAAGAATTCGGCGACATTATTTCAATAAATTCGGGTTTTCCTGTTTTATATCCTTGACGACAAAATTACGTTGAGCTTTGGTGCTTTAACTAAACAAATTTAATATTCACTTTCTGTTCGAATAGCAACACGAAAACATCCGGCCTGCTTGCGCTTCGTTCCGTTTTTCATTAGGCGAATTTCTGGCACGCATTATGGCATGGTCAGTATTTAGAGCTTGTATAAAACGGTACTTTTCGGCTTCGATAAATTAATTGTTCGTAATTATTCTAGCTTCCTGCGGGACACGTTAATCCCTTGAGCTGTTGTTTCTTCTGGTAATTGGAGGCCAAACGCGTTCTTCCTGGGCATAGGCCTAGCTACTCGCTGACGTGGACCAGCTACTGACTCAACCCCGACGTCAGCAACTCAAGGGTGAGTTTTTTTGTTATCTCTCGCTACTTACTTTGGAACCAGAACGCTTGGGATTTTACCGTTCAAGTATCAGGCATTTCTAAATTTAATTCGTATATACGAAAATTATTGAACTATTTTGGTATTTACTGCTCTTATATTAATGCTTTACTATTTGTTTATAAATAACTAAAAATATACTACTTATTAATGTAAAAACGGTTTAATGACTTGCTGGCACATTTGAAAATGTTCTTGCCATTATGTTTGTAAATATAGGTTAAGTTTATATTTACGATGATCTAGAGCTGTGGTTTTTAGGGTTGCGTTTGGTTCTTTTTTTTATTAATTAATGTCAGGAGGTAATTACCTAAAAACTACAGCTCGCCATTTTCATGAGTAATTTTTTGGGGGTTTTTTAATAATGTATATGTAAATTGGAGACATTGACTTTTTTGGGTTGGGTTTGGGAATACTGTTTCTGTAAATATTTTGTTTAATTATAAGTTCTTCTTTTCCTTTGTATGTTTTGTTCTGAGTGTGAATGAGTGAGTGTATATAAATTTTCTCTCTATTTATTTCAGGTTTCTTTTTAAGTTATATATAAGTATAAAACCCCGCCCACTCACCGATTGAGCCCGGTCATCCTTTCTTTCTTTTTCTTGTTTTTTTTTTAGGTTACGTCAATGTACGTAGCATAAAATATTGACGCCCCGGCGTGGGGCTGCGATTTTTTTGTAATTAATTTCTGCTGCGATTTTATTTAGTTAATTTTGCTCCGATTTTTTTTTGTGCATTATTGTTATTGCCTAAGTTTGTTACGTTCCCTTCCTGTCAGCGTACTTAAATTGCATCGTTCTTTGGATCGCCCATTTGTAAAAATTTTGTTCATTATATTATTATCCCAGCCTGTATAATAGACGATCAGAGGTTATGTGTATCAACTATTTTATGTTAAACAGATTTGCAGTGAAGTGAAAGTTCTTGATAATTTTAATTAGTCGGTACCTTATTTCAATAAACCGTCGAGTTATACCTTATCACTAGACATTATTTTGAATGAGTTCTATCATTGTTATTATGCGGCTCTTCGAAATGTCGATCTACGTCGGATGGATAAACCACTTCGAAATTTCAAACACCTGTTTGATAATATTGGTATTGAGATTACATTCTATTATAATAGAAAGTGAGTTCTATGCATTCTTTCTGAATTTTTGTGGCGAACAATACTTGATTTTCAATGCCTGGCTGCATTTAATTCGCACTTTGTCACTTCATGTACCATACTTTAACTTTGGATCGTCCTCGTACTCATTTTGTGTGGTAAGTAGTTTTACGGTTTATAACGTTAAAATTTGTTCGGAAATTATCTAATTGCGGGTCTCCCTTCACAGCGTTTCTGCGGTGGGCATAAAGCCTACTATAATACATGGAATGGTACTGCTACTGATGGATCTCTGGCGTGCTTCCGTACCTGTCTAGGGTCCGTTGCTGCTGAAAACGTGTTGCTCCAGCAACGTTGGGTTCTGTCCTTCCTCTCAGGTCACTGAGTGAGTTCCTTATAATTAATCTGCACACTACAGGTATGTGGTTTTGTTGTGCATATGTTGTGCATATATATATATATATATATATATATATATATATATATAAATTTACTTTTATGAGTGTGTCTAAGGGAAAATTTATTGATAGTGTTTTGCTACTGTATTGCTTTTCAAATCAAAACAACTAAAACTTCAACCAGTCAATTTGGGTCTCTCATTTAGTAATTTTTGGTGACCCATATTGCTTAAAGGGTCTATATAAATAATGAATGTCTAATTAATCGAAACATTATCTTATCAATGTTTAATTGTCGACTATTAAGTAGATCCTACTGATGTTTCTCGTATTGTTAAATGCAACCATTACGCTTCCTACAATCTTGGGTCAAATGCTCGTTTTATTGTCGGAGCTTATAAATTGACCTTGTGGTTGCTGAATCCTGATATAAAAAAAAGAAGCTCTAATTCTTGGTTGTAGTTACTTTACGTGTAAAAATATCTTGTACCATAATTAATTGTGACTTAAAGTTAGTTCTTGAGTAATTTAAATATTTAAAAGAGAAAAATCACTACTACTTGATTACTTATATAAATTGTGTTTACATATTTATCCTTTGTGCTATAATTACGTTTGACTTATGGTTAATTGGTGTGTGAGGAAACGTTTTCTGATACTCCCCAATATTACCTTACATTGTAATAAAAGTTATTGTAATGCTTTTATCGTTCTTATATTATATAGATTATCCAAACAGTTGTTTACATTTTACTGAGTACTGAATAATTTATGCTTGATCAACATGCTATTCTTATTCTTTTATTTCAAGTTTGCCTGACTATTTTTATTGCAGGTATTGTCACTAATTCCTTACAGCCGCGTACATTATATGTTAGTCTGCTTTCTACCCCCAATCACCGATTGAGCCCGGTCATTCCTTTGGTTTCTTTGTGTCACGCACGGCTACGAGCTAACGTAACAAGTTCCTACATGACCCGCATTTTCTTGTCCTGATATTACTTATGTTTCGTCCCTTGCGTTCAATATTATTGGTTGGCTTATTTCAGATTATTGGACTTGTGTTTTCGCCAATAATCCTAGTCCGTTGAAAACGCTGGCGCCCAAGATTTTTCTTTTTCTTCCTTCCCTCTCTGTATATTTTGTTCTCCCCATCAAGTCTAGAGTTAGTTTTTCCCACCGATTTTTCTTTTATTCTACAGTCCTATTCTAATTTCTATTTTGTTGTGTCGCTCCTATTGGTGTCAGATATGTTTCAGATTGTCCTGTATTTGCAATAATTTTTTCTTGAGCTTCTATCGCATTACGGTTAGCCTTTGTTTAGTTACTTTCTACCAATTTCTTTCTTGTTCATATTAAAAATGACTTCTTTTTCGGCTTACTACCAAGGTCTCCCAGTGTGGGAGTGGAATTTGAAATTTTCTGGAAATCCAAACACTCTTACCGTACATGATTTTTTGAAGCGAGTCGAAAAACTCGGACGAGCTCACCATGTATTCGAATTGCAGTTATTTGAGTCTGCAGTGAAATTATTCGAGGCTAAAGCTTTACTTTGGTATCATGGTTTTCGGCATAGGTTTTTGGACTGAAAGTCTTTGTCTAATTTACTGATTCAACATTTTGAACTCCCGAATTTTGCTTATAAGTTTGCTACTACTGAGGAAAATACTTTTGCTTCACATGAACGAGTTGTTAAGATTTCTCCGATGCCTACGAGTAGATCCGATACTTCTTCCGTACGTTCTACTGTTCTTCCTCCTTGTTCTACTTCTACTCGTCAGGTCGTATGCTTTAATTGCGATAAACCTGGTAATGTTTCGACACGTTGTAATCGTCCTCAAGTATTCAATTGCCACGGTTGCGGATATCAAGGAGTGTCTCGCTGCAACTGTCCGAACTGTCATCCTACTACCAATAGTTCTTCAAATAATATTTCAACTTCTGTTCTCAGTTCTAGATGCCTAGATTCTTCTGCTCTCACTCTATGTTCTCTCCTATACCTCATTCGGGTCATCCTGCTAATACTCTTCTTCGATAAATATAACTTCGAACAAAATTTCCTCCGTTTCTAGTTCTACATTCTATTCTACTCCTTCTTCTCGCCCTACTTATTCATTCTCACCCCAGACTGCCTCCACCACCATTACAACCCATGCTTCGAATTGGTGACTTTCAGCTAGCTTCTCAAGAGTTTGTTCCCGCTTTCCTAAACGATTCTACCAAAGAATTTTCTGTCATATCTGCAGGCACAAAGGTCGCTGAAATGACCATAACTTCTAATTCCGTCTGTGAAGGTCCTGTTTAAGTCCACGAACCTGTATCTTTAATGCCTCTTCCCGTTTTTGTCAAAATTTTACCTGTTCCTGCTTTCTTATATGCTTCGACTCCAAAAATTCCTGTTGTGCCGGCAATCACAGCCGTAGCTGAAATGAAGATAATTCCCAGTACGGATAGAGGTCTTGTTGAAGTTAGGGAACCCATAGCTGTGATGGCTGTTGCTGTTGTTGTTAAAGCTTTACCTGATCCTGTTTCGTTACCTACTCTTACTCATTTTTCTCATGTGGATAAAATGCTACTTACTTCTGTTCTTTTAACTAAGGTTGGTGACATCCTAGCTGATGTTCTGTTATTTAATGCTGACGAACTTCTACCTGATTCTGCTCCTTTTCCTAAGCTGGATACTTTCACAACCAATGCTGTTTTCTTTCCTAACTATGATACTTATAGTCCTGCACATAACGTCAATGAAATTTTATCTGCTTCTGTCCCTTTCTCTGACGTAACTGAAGTGCGTTCCGCTTGTTTCTTTTCGACAGGTTGGTTCTTGTACAGCCAATACTATTTCTTTTTCCACCGTTGATATGCTGACAACCCATGATGTTTCCTTTTCTGCCGTTGACCTTCCTACCACCCATCCTAACAATATACAACATTCTTCTATGACGCGTGTTGAGTTTTCTAAACCACCCTTGCCACCTCCTAAACCTAGTGCTATAACTACTACACCCCTGCTATTCCTATTTGGCTGAAAACTGCCCAAAAGAGGCAGACTTTATTCTATGCTCCTTCCGAACCTGAGGATGTAGGTTGGCAAAACCCTAATGTCCTCAATCTTGTTTCATTTTCCTTCTGGCGGCATAAACGCCTTAAGCCCAATACCTAGTCCTCGAGCCCCTGATTCTGATGACGATTTTGCTCTCCTTCGGACATGATTTTTGGATATTGCGATTTCGGTTTACTTCCTGGTTTTACTGGGGTGTCTTTCGTTTGCTTTCCTTTTTTTCTTTCACTCGTGTGGGTCCGGGAATAGAATAGTCCTAAGGTACGACCTGCCTGTCGTAAGAGGCGACTAAAGAGGTCAAACACATTCACACACTTTATACATGCACAACACCTACCCACACACTTCTTACACACCCATACACACAATACACCTGCACACACATACACATGCACACACCTACTTATACCTAACTACACTGGAATTCTGTTTTATTTTCTTTGGAACAATTTTGAGTTTTTTTTTTGGATTTTGTACTTAGTGTTGGTAATATTCCTTTTGGTTTTTTCTTTTCTTTATTTTCTTCCGTTCCTTACGTTCCACTTTCCTTTCCCTATCCTTTTGCTGGTCTTCTTTGCTGTCGGTTCTTAGTCCGTTTGTGTTTCCTCCATCCACTCCTGTGGTCAGTGCTTTCTAGTCCGTTTTTCTTTCTTCGGAAGCCGCGAGTTAGTCGACTGTAGGACTAGTCAGCATTCCTTTTCGTCAGTTTTTCGTTTGTTGTGTTTCTTCGTTACCACAGTTGAGAGTACATCGTTTCCTTTTACCAGCGTTCCTCCTCTCTTCTTCTCGTGCTTCCTTGTTGTCCCGTTTGTTTACTTGAGGCTTGACCATTGGGTCCTCTTCTGGCTGTACTGTTAGTTTTCTTCCTCGTTCCTTTACTTCTTTTGAGGTTGAAGACCTTACTGTTTCTTCACAAGAAATATCCGTCTTCCGACGACTTTTGAGTACGTATTACCCGTCTTCCCTTCCTTCTTTCCTTTTTCTCTCTTCTTCTTCCTTTCTATTCTTGGTCCTTCAAGCCGGATAGAAGTTTTTTGTGCGTTTTGTTGGGTAATTCTTTTTTTTTGGGTCTCTTTATTTTCGTAACGAGTTTTCTTTTAGTTATCAACCGAATTTTTTTTCTTATTCTTCTCTTTGGTTTTTTTGTGGTTGGTCCTACCCACTCCTATTATTTTGCTTCCCGACCCTGACCTTTTAATTTTGCTGGGGGGATTTGTTACGTTCATTTTCGTAAATAATTGATTAGTTTATATACAATAATTTTTAACTCAAATTCCTTTGGCGTTAAACACGAAAATTAATTCCGGTAATTAAAATAACCCTTTCGCGTGTTTAAAAGTGTATTTCAATTAATAATAAATATCCTATATATTTTACTTGATACATCTTTCTGCTCATTAAAAATAAATATCCTTTCTAAGAATTCCTTAACGTGGAATTTACGCCATAATTAGATAGGCGTCTTTCCAAGTATCCAATAATTAATGCTGGTGTGTTTTCCCTTTTGAAAGAATTCGGCGAAATTATTTCAATAAATTCGGGTTTTCCTGTTTTATTTCCTTGGCGACAAGATTACGTTGAGCTTTTGTGCTTTAACTAAACAAATTTAATATTCACTTTCTGTTCGAATAGCAACACGAAAACATCCGTCCTGTTTGCGCTTCGTGCCGTTTTTCATTAAGCGAATTTCTGGCACGCATTATGGCGTGGTCAGTATTTAGAGTTTGTATAAAACGGTACTTTTCGGCTTCAATAAATTAATTTATTGTTCTTAATTATTCTAGCTTCCTGCGGGGGAAAAGTTAATCCCTTGAGCTGTTGTTTCATCTGGTAATGGGTTCTTCCTGAGCATAGGCCTACCTACTCGCTGACGTGGACTATCTACTCGCTACTTACTTTGGAACCAGAACACCTGGAATTTTACCGTTCAAGTATCAGGCATTTCCAAATTTAATTCGTATATACGAAAATTATTGAACTATTTTGGTATTTACTGCTCTTATATTAATGCTTTACTATTTGTTTATAAATAACTAAAAATATACTACTTATTAATGTAAAAACGGTTTAACTGCTAAATGCTGGCACATTTGAAAATATTGTTGCCATTATGTTTGTAAATATAGGTTAAGTTTATATTTACGATGATCTACAGCTGTGGTTTTTAGAGTTACGTTTGGTTCTATTTTTTACTAATTAATGTCAGGGGGTAATTACCTAAAAACTACAGCTCGCCATTTTCATGAGTAATTTTTTTTGAATGTTTGGGGGTTTCTCATAATGTATATGTAAATTGAGGACATTGACTTTTTTCGTTGGGTTTGGGAATACTGTGTTCTGTAAATATTTTGTTTAATTATAAGTTCTTTTTTTCCTTTGTATGTTTTGTTCTGAGTGTGAATGAGTGAGTGTATATAAATTTTCTCTCTATTTATTTCAGGTTTCTTTTGAATTTATATATATATATATATATATATATATATATATATATGTATAAAACCCCGCCCACTCACCGATTGAGCCCGGTTATCCTTTCTTTCTTTTTCTTGATTTTTTTTAGGTTACTTCAATGTACGTAGCATAAAATATTGACGCCCCGGCGTGGGGCTGCGATTTTTTGTAATTAATTACTGCTGCGATTTTATTTAGTTAATTTTGCTCGGATTTTTTTTGGTGTATTATTGTTAGTGCCTAAGTTCCTACATGACCCGCATTTTCTTGGCCTGATATTACTTATGTTTTGTCCCTTACGTTCAATATTATTAGTTGGCTTATTTCAGATTATTGGACTTGTGTTTTCGCCAATAATCCTAGTCCGTTGAAAACGTTGGACCCCAAGATCTTTCTTTTTTTTCCTTCCCTCTCTGTATATTTTGTTCTCCCCATCAAGTCTAGAGTTAGTTTTTCCCTACGATTTTTCTTTTATTCTACAGTCCTATTGTCATTTCTATTTTGTTGTGTCGCTCCTATTGGTGTCAGATATGTTTCAGATTGTCCTGTATTTGCAATAATTTTTTCTTGAGCTTCTATCGCATTACGGTTAGTCTCTGTTTAGTTACTTTCTACCAATTTCTTTCTTGTTCATATTAAAAATGACTTCTTTTTTGGCTTACTAACCAAGGTCTCCCAGTGTGAGAGTGGAATTTGAAATTTTCTGGTAATCCAAACACTCTTACCGTACATGATTTTTTGGAATCAGTCGAAAAACTCCGACGAGCTCACCATGTATCCGAATTGCAGTTATTTGAGTCTGCAGTGGAATTATTCGAGGCTAAAGCTTTACTTTAGTATCGTGGTTTTCGGCATAGGTTTTTAGACTGGAAGTCGTCTAATTTACTGATTCAACATTTTGAATTCCCGAATTTTGCTTATGAGTTTGCTACTACTGAGGAAAATACTTTTGCTTCACATGAACCGAGTTGTTAAGATTTCTCTGACGCCTACGAGTAGATCCGATACTTCTTCCGTACGTTCTACTGTTCTTCCTCCTTGTTCGACGTCTACTCGTCAGGTCGTATGCTTTAATTGCGATAAACCTGGTAATGTTTCGACAAGTTGTAATCGTCCTCAAGTACTCAATTGCCACGATTGCGGACATAAGGGAATGTCTCGCCACAACTGTCATCCTACTACCAATAGTTCTTCAAATAATATTACAACGTCTGTTCTCAGTTATAGATACCTAATTTCTTCTGCTCTCACTCTACGTTCTCTCCTATACCTCATTCGGGTCATCCTGCTCCTACTATCAAAACCTACTCTTCTTCGACAAATATAACTTCGAACAAAATTTCCTCTGTTTCTAGTTCTACATTCTATTTTACTCCTTCTCGCCCTACTTATTCATTCTCACCCCAGACTGTGCCTCCACCACCATTACAACCCATGCTTCGAATTAGTGACTTGCAGCTAGCTTCTCAAGAGTTTGTTCCCGCTTTCCTAAACGATACAACCAAAGAATTTTCTGTCGTATCTGCAGGCACAAAGGTCGCTGAAATGACCATAACTTGTAATTCCGTCTGCGAAGGTCCTGTTTAAGTCCACGAACCTGTATCTTTAATGCCTCTTCCCGTTTTTGTTAAAATTTTACCTGTTCCTGATTTCTTATATGCTTCGACTCCAAAAATTCCTGTTGTGCCGGCAATCACAGCCGTAGCTGAAATGAAGATAATTCCCAGTACGGATAGAGAAGATCTTGTTGAAGTTAGGGAACCCGTAGCTGTGATGCCTGTTGCTGTTGTCGTTAAAGCTTTACCTGATCCTGTTTCGTTACCTACTCTTACTCATTTTTCTCATGTGGACAAAATGCTACTTACTTCTGTTCTTTTAACTAAGGTTGGTAACATCCTAGCTGATGTTCTGTTATATAATGCTGACGAACTTCTATCTGATTCTGCTCCTTTTCCTAAGCTGGATACTTCCACAACCAATGCTATTTTCTTTCCTAACTGTGATACTTATAGTCCTGCACATAACGTCAATGAAATTTTATCTGCTTCTGTCCCTTTCTCTGACGTAACTGAAGTGCGTTCCGCTTGTTTCTTTTCGACAGGTTGGTTCTCGTACAGCCAATACTTTTCTTTTTACACCGTTGATATGCTGACAATCCATGATGTTTCCTTTTCTGCTGTGTTCTTACCACCCATCCTAACAATAAACAACGTCCTTCTATGACACGTGTTGAGTTTTCTAAACCACCCTTGCCACCTCCTAAACCTAGTGCTATAACTACTACACCCCCTGCTATTCCTATTTGGCAGAAAACTGCCCAGAAGAGGCAGACTTTATTCTATGCTCCTTCCGAACCTGAGGATATAGGTTGGCAAAACCCTAATGTCCTCAATCTTGTTTCATTTTCCTTCTGGCGGCGTAAACGCCTTAAGCCCAATACCTAGTCCTCGAGCCCCCGATTCTGATGACGATTTTGCTCTCCTTCGGACATGATTTTTGGATATTGCGATTTCGGTTTACTTCCTGGTTTTACTGGGGTGTCTTTCGTTTGCTTTCCTTTTTTTCTTTCACCCATGTGGGTCCGGGAATAGAATAGTCCCATGGTACGCCTGCCTGTCGTAAGAGGCGACTACAGCGGTCAAACACATACACGCACGCACACTTTATACATGTACAACACCTACCCACACACTTCTTACACACCCATACACACAATACACCTGCACACACATACACATGCACACACCTACTTATACCTAACTACACTGGAATTCTGTTTTATTTTCTTTGGAACAATTTTTAGTTTTTTTTTGGGTTATGTACTTAGTGTTGGTATTATTCTTTTTGGTTTTTTCTTTTCTTTATTTTCGTCAGTTCCTTACGTTCCACTTTCCTTTCCCCATCCTTTTGCTGGTCCTCTTTGCTGTCGGTTCTTAGCCCGTTGGTGTTTCCTCCATCCGCTCATGTGGTAGGTGCTTTATAGTCCGTTTTTCTTTCTTCGGAAAGCCGCGACTTAGTCGACTGTAGGACTAGTCAGCATTCGTTTTCGTCAGTTTTTCGTTTGTTGTGTTTCTTCGTTACCACAGTTGAGAGTACATCGTTTCCTTTTACCAGCGTTCCTCCTCTCTTCTTCTCGTACTTCCTTGTTGTCCCGTTTGTTTACTTGAGGCTTGACCTTTGGGTCCTCTTCTGGCTGTACTGTTGGTTTTCTTCCTCGTTCCTTTACTTCTTTTGAGGTTGAAGACCTTACTGTTTCTTCACAAGAAATATCCGTCCTCCGACGACTTTTTCAGTGTCGATGCCATTCTATCTTAGTCCTCTTTGAGTACGTATATCCGTCTTCCCTTCATTCCTTCCTTTTTTCTCTCCTCTTCTTCCTTTCTATTCTTGGTCCTTCAAGCCGGATAGAAGTTTTTTTTGTGTTTTGTTGGGTAATTCTTTTTTTTTTGGTCTCTTTATTTTCGTAATGAGTTTTCTTTTAGTTTTCAAGCAATTTTTTTTTTCTTATTCTTCTCTTTGGGTTTTTTGTGGTTGGTCCTACCCACTCATATTATTTTTTCCCCCCGACCCCGACCTTTTAATTTTGCTGGGGGAGGGGGGGGATTTGTTACGTTCATTTTCGTAAATAATTGATTAGTTTATATACAATAATTTTTAACTCAAATTCCTTTGGCGTTAGTTAAACACGAAAATTAATTCCGTAAATTAAAATAACCCTTTCGCGTGTTTAAAATAAATATCCTATATATTTTACTTGATAAATCTTTCTGCTCATTAAAAATAAATATCCTTCTAAGAATTCCTTAACGTGGAATTTACGCCATAATTAGATAGGCGTGTTTCCAAGTATCCAATAATTAATGCTGGTGTGTTTTCCCTTTTGAAAGAATTCGGCGAAATTATTTCAATAAATTCGGGTTTTCCTGCTTTATTTCCTTGACAACAAGATTACATTGAACTTTGGTGCTTTAACTAAACAAATTTAATATTCAATTTCTGTTCGAACAGCAACACGAAAACATCCGTCCTGTTTGCGCTTCGTTCCGTTTTTCGTTAGGCGAATTTCTGACACGCATTACGGCGTGGTCAGTATTTAGAGTTTGTATAAAACGGTACTTTTCGGCTTCAATAAATTAATTTATTGTTCATAATTATTCTAGCTTCCTGCGGGGGACACGTTAATTCCTTGAGCTGCTGTTTCTTCTGGTAATGGGAGGCCAAACGCGTTCTTCCTGGGTATAGGCCTACCTACTCGCTGACGTGGACCAGCTACTGACTCAACCCCGACGTCAGCAACTCGAGGGTGAGTTTTTTTGTTATCTCTCGCTACTTACTGTGGAATCAGAACGCCTGGGATTTTACCGTTCAAGTATCAGGCATTTCCAAATTTAATTCTTATATACGAAAATTATTGAACTATTTTGGTATTTACTGCTCTTATATTAATGCTTTACTATTTGTTTATAAATAACTAAAAATATACTACTTATTAATGTAAAAACGGTTTAACGACTTGCTGGCACATTTGAAAATGTTGTTGCCATTATGTTTGTAAATATAGGTTAAGTTTATATTTATGATGATCTAGAGCTGTGGTTTTTAGGGTTGCGTTTGGTTCTTTTTTTTACTAATTAATGTCAGGGGGTAATTACCTAAAAACTACAACTCGCCATTTTCATGAGTAATTTTTTTTTACTGTTTGGGGGTTTCTCATAATGTATATGTAAATTGGGGACATTGACTTTTTTGGGTTGGGTTTGGGAATACTGTGTTCTGTAAATATTTTGTTTAATTATAAGTTCTTTTTTCCTTTGTATGTTTTGTTCTGAGTGTGAATGAGTGAGTGTATATAAATTTTCTCTCAATTTATTTCAGGTTTCTTTTTAATTTATCTATAGGTATAAAACCCCGTACACTGACCGATTGAGCCCGGTCATCCTTTCTTTCTTTTTCTTGGTATTTTTTAAGGTTACGTCAATGTACGTAGCAACCTGTTGGCGGGATTATTGTCACTTTAACCAGTTGAAGGAGTTAGGACTTGGATAGGCCATTCCGTCATTATGTTGGAATTTTAGGTTATACTGTGTCAAGGTAACCGTTGTTTGAAGGCTGAACTATGGAAATAATTAAACCTTGAAACACTGATGGTCTCTGGACATTCTTAGATTTAAGGAACTGAAATAAAACTGCGAATAATATTAAAAGCTTGCTATATTTCCTTATAATGTCAATGTGAAATTTAAATGTAAATTGGATGGTCTTCATGGAGTAGGAAATGAAGCAAACATGAAAGTGATTATCTAGTTGAATGATATATACTGACACAATTAGTGTTTGTTAAAATTTAAGCATTATATTATCATGCAAGTAAGTTTGGAACATTTTAAAATATTAAGAAATATTTAAAAATGGGAATTTAAAAGTAACTTTTATTAGTGGAATTTGCCGTTAGTTAAAGCATGGAACTTTACTATTTGAAATGATATAATGAAAAACTGGTATTTAATTGTTTTTCTATATTATGAACATTTCCAAAAATTGGAATTTATAGATGTCATGCACTTCTATACTGAAAACATACAAATTTGGAGTGATGATGCTGGCTTTGTTAATAGATTAGAGTTTTTGATGCTTTCACCAATACCTGACCAGAATTGAGGTTAAGAAATAGTTTTAAGAAAGTATATTTATAACCTGAAATTATTTTATGTTAATAGATAAGTTTAGGTCAAATTTTATTTGAATTTATTTAAAAACCAGGTAAACAGACATTTGTAAAGGATATCCCGGTCTCCTAATGAGGGAATCGAATTTTGGTGAAACCTCGATGACAAGAATTTCGTTAATTATGACAGAAATTCAAAGGTTTTTTTAAATATTTTAGAGAATGGTAAATATAATGTAAAATGTGATAGAATTTAGAATACCAATGCAAAGGAGGCTTATGTGGAATAACCGCCTTCCGTATAATAATAATATTAAAAGGAATTGCTGAAACAAATGGTTTGGCATACCTCGAATTTTACAGAGAAAAATCCTTTCAAGGTAAGTGATCATGTAACGTAATTTTTTTGTATTTAAGCCCTTTTATTCATTAATTTTATTTCTTTATTGTTTTGTTTTATAATTCTTTCATAGGATCCCACTCCTGCACCACTACAGTTAACTGACACACCTTTATGTTGTTACGAGATCCCTGCACCATCAGGGCAAATCAAAATTTATTCATTTGATGTTCATTTTACCAGTAACAACAATTTGATTACTAACTGAAACCATGGTTACAAACCGATGGTAATATATCTAAGCCTACTGTAAATAATGTTTTCTTCCTTATTTGGATTTTAAACACAATTTAAAACAGTATTTAATGATTAAGAGGTAACTAATTAGACACGGGTTAAAGACTAAATGCAGATGCGTTTAGCTAATAGATTTTGAATATGAATAATTGATTATAACACGGCAGTCCAAAACCAAAACACAAAATGTGCTAAATGTCTAACAACTCATTGCGTCCCTCTTTACTTAGATTGCTGTAGTTGTTAGATGTTGATAGATACCCTTGGGGTGAAGCACTTGTGTAGCACCATTCGATAACACTGGTTGGAACTCGGCTGATATACAAAATTTCAAAATCTTGCCAAGCATTCATGAATAACGTTTCCACAGCAACAACTGCCTTTCACCGATTTCATCTTTTTTAACAAATGCCAATGTGAAACGATGCAAAAGTTTACTTAACAAAATGATAATGAGCAGTCCGAATAAAATGAATATATTAAACTGAAACCAAGAGATATGGGGAAAAAATAATGTACATCATAGTGCAGGATATCTGGAATTCACAATACCTTGATTTTCAGGTTTAGCTTTGCTCGGGCTGCAAACCAGTCTCGTCGCCATAAATCCTACTAGAATTCCATATTCTGTAATATACTATTTACTTGAAAAAATTCATAATTACTATTGGAAAAATTTGAAAAAATTAATGACAAAGCACATTTGAAATTCGATGCTTACTACGTTTAGTTTTAGGATAAAAGTTATATTATAAATAATTATTTCTCGGAGAAATGAAAATTTATTCATACTAAGTACTATTTTCTTTATATAGCAAATAAACTATATCCTTAAAATAAATATAGTGGTTTACAGAAAAAGGTTCTGTTTGCAATACAACACTATTCGCTTGTTCAAATAATGTAGGGACGACAACTACAATTCAATGGTCGGTTTTACATAATTTTTTACAAGATCCAACAATTACCACTTGGCTTTAAAGGCAATGTTTTTTTTTGACATTCACTTCTACACTAATATTGAAGTCCAAAAGCTTGAAAAAATTAATAAATTATCTTAATGGTGTAAAACTTTGAATGAAATATTTACTTGAACTAAAAAGGGAGGACCTATGTAGAAAAATGTATGTACATTGCTGTCATATCATATATAAATTTAAACCCATCAACTGTTTTTATTTATAACACCAACATGCTATGGTGATATTCAAAATTAATTTCTCCGAAGATATTATAAGTTCATAAAAAAAGGTAGTTTATTAGCTTCATATGTTCATAAATTTAAGCATTGGTAGAACCGGAATAGCAAATGCGACAAGTAAAAATTATGTTTTCCAAAAATTCGGATTTTGAATTAATCTTCTTTCAAAGTTTGTATACCAATTCTGAATAGTCGAAATTGGAATATATGTTTCAGTTGGACTTGGCAGCATTTGAGATTGAGTAATAGAAAAGCTAAGTACATAATTCATAAAATTTTGCAGCATTTTTTGGGCAAAATTGATATATGAATGTGAATCTGAAGGTTGTTGAATCTCTTGAATTACCGCCAAATGTTCTGAAACATATTATATTATTATATAATTTACATTTATGTCCTCACCTATAGATACTCCTATTTGGGCATTATGACAAATAGCTTGTTGACCAAATGTATCCGTAAAGTCAGAATCACCCATTTCGTTTAATTTCTTTAAAGTATTTATACGGAAGATAGCAGATGGTTTACTATTCGATATATAACCTAAAAGTTGCCAGTTTGGCGGTGCATTTGGATCAGGCCAACTAAAAAATACTATCAACACCAACATGCCATAGCATTCAAATGTATATTACGAACAATACCTTGTCCAGCAGTTCCCTCGGGAAAAGGCACTGCACCAGTAAGAAATATAACTACATGATTTACATTATCTGCATCCGTTATTGTAGTAAGAAACTGTTTTTCATTAATTTGTTCATATTCAGTCGAAACCTAAAAATATCATTTTAGTTGTGGATAAAATTAAATATGAGAAAAATGAAACTCAATTTGATGCAATCAAGTATAGCAACGAATTTTGGAATTTAACTACTTCTTTAATAATGTGACGTATTTATTTCGTATCATCTGGTGTTTGTTTAAAATTTTCGAAAATAAAAAAACATTGAACTAATTTAGCGTTAACAATTTGTATTTGTTGAATTTCTTAGTTTTAAAACTAATTATTTATTTGTTATTGCATGGCATGCATTTTTTGTGTTTGCAAGATATTCCTTATGGTTTTCAAGGTTGATTCTTTGTTATGTTCTATTTCATAGTTAAAAATTTTCTGTCTCGTTACTTGAAAAACCCATTCAGTCCCAATCATATAATCTACGTTTGCTACAAATTCAAGACACGTAGATAGGCCACCAACTCTATGTGTTGTTTATTTAATTCAAGGTCTGCAAAGTTTAAGTTTATATTTTCTAGTTCCTTATCGATACATGCATATCTTTGAAGTAGATATCATTCATATAGTGTTGGATTTTAAAAACAGTTTGTGGAATAAAATGTAAATCAATTTTGGATGTAATTTTAAAAATGTACTAGATGTGTATAGTTAGAAATCCGGTTGGACGAGATAAAATACTTGCATATTAGTTAAAAATTGATGTTCATTTTGAAAAACAAGAGTTGTACTTTTCTCCATCGTTTATTTATTTTAAGTTACACCACGAATGTTAGTGCTTTTTCTATAAACACATGTTTGTTTCTGTTTTAAACATAGAAACAACTTTAAGTGAGATATCACATAATGACTAGTGTTACCAAGCAGTTTTAAAGACGGAATGTGAAGCGAAAGACAACATTTAAAATGGTGGATCATTATGGTAAGAAATGATTGTTTTGTCTACATTTATATACTTGACATTTATTTTATAACCAACGAATGAAGGCACAAACTCTTTTTTTTATATAAACATTGTTTTAATGGGAATCTGCATTGAAGACTAAACTAACTGCAGAATATTATAATTAAAAAAGGTTGAGCATCGGATAAATATTTGAAGATGGAAAATATGATAACTTGAACTACTGTAAAATCCTCCAGGGTGATACGATATTGAGGTTTATCTTTTACACCCCCCCACATTAGTTCGCACGGCATTCTTCCGTTCCCTTTTTTTGTTGTGGTAATCCTTGCATGCTACTTATGTTACTTACATTACTCTCTTTCTTATCCGCACGGAATACCGTTAACATACCCCAACATGGGGCCTCAATTTTTTTTTGTACACATCCTTCTGTCGGCGAGAAAGGTGCCTGGGAGACAACAAGTGTTTGTATGTGGATATTATTTTTAATAATGGTCTAATTAAGTGTTTGTGATCGATCAGAGGCAAGTTTTTGGGTAACGCTTACATTTTGAGGACAACAAATTAGGCATGATATTTAATTTGTCGTTTGGAACCGTGTGATGCATTTGAAGTAATGATAATCGTTAATTCAATTATTATTAAGCAAATGGATGGTAACAATAGTCCAATTATTTTTGGGATGGTACATTTATACAACGCTAAGTATGTTCTTAAGCTGCACCTCTTCAACCTAACATGAAAGATAAGTATTTTTACGCACAGAGGTGCGTTACTTTTTAATTTAAGCCTCAGAAATTTTGTTAAACAATGTGGGATTGCATGCAGTTCGCAAATGACTGTCGTCTATTTTGAGCATGTCAAATTTTGAAAACCTGTTTTTTACCTAAATCCTCGACATTTAAATTATTAACTCGAATATTCTGTTTTTTTAAAATCATTCATGTATAAACTTTACTTTATTAATAAAGTTTTTGAAGTTACAAAAATTTATGAACAATATGCACATTTTGTAACAAATTATTTATTTTTAAGTTGCTTTAGAAACTGAAATATATAATGTAACAAATTAATTTTTATTTAACAAGAAAATACAGATAGCAACAAAACCCTTCAGCACAGAAATTTTGTTCTACAAGTTTTACCTTACGCATATAAAAAATTTGTATAGTTATACAGGATATTAAAACTTACAATTTCTTTTGGCTGTTGAATTGTTTGTTTATTCAACAAATTACAGACACCCAACCTTCATTGTTATAGTATGAAATTAATGAGTGAACAGGAGCTCCAACACAATTTTATTTTACGTTTATTTAATTGTTATAAGAAAGCATATGTGTTTCACATTATTTTTTTAATTTATAGCGTTTATAGTAATAATTAGTATACTTAGATCACTCGTCAAAATTAAAGTAAACACGAAAAACATTTAAGTCGCAAAAATTAGTAATTTCTATTTTAGTTTCCTTTCATTCTTCATTTGAAGGGGCCATCTTCTCCTCTTTATTTTTAATCCTGGTTAAGTCCACCCTCTCCCTCTTTCCGTTTAGTTTTTGGTCCTTATCCCCTTACGCGCATGCCTCCGGGGGCAACAGCGGTTAGTAATTTCCTCTTCTGCAGTTTTTTCATTAACTGCAGCCTTGTACTTCATCTCCTCCTCCCATGGGTCAATTTGTGATGGAAAACTTTCCTTTCGATATCTTGACGGCAATTTTAAGGCAAAACTGCACTGTAAAATGTTCGGCCTACATTTGAATAAAAAAGTACCCCATAATAGAGCATGGCAAAAATAAAACAAATACTATATTTAATTAAATTTTGTATGTATAATTAATAAACTAAAACATAAAAATTGTTCATAAAATAATTTTCTTTATTAAAACATGCTGTCAAAAAACCAAATCTTTGTGCAAATTTGACGGCTCATGCAAAATAACGGATTACACTTTTCCGTGTGACATCATTAAGTAATCTTAAGCCTGTTTTAAATGTATTCTTTTTGCTCATTTTTAAAAAACTATCTCATCTTTTACTTATTACTCATATGCTGTTTTTTAAACTGTATTAAATATTAAATACAAAATCAAATTTTTATTAGAATAAGATAATTCGAAATACCCTTACTTTGTACATCAATATTGGTTTTCAATGCTGCATAAAATTCGTCTGGGATTCTAGTATATAGTATATGAGATCTCAATGTTATAAGCACTAACGATGCACACTCAAAGTTATAATTTGTGTTATCTGCACAGTATGCTATCAACTTGTTTCTATTTAAAACATCTAGAACATAGGTTCCCAACCTTTTCTGAACCACCGCCCCCTCTACTGGAAAAAAAACTTCCAACGCCCCCCTCCTCATCATAGTGCATTATAACGAATATTAAAATATTGTTGCATAGTATCTATCTATCTATCTATCTATCTATCTATCTATCTATCTATCTATATATATATATATATATATATATATATATATATATATATATATACATAGATACTCATATACGAACGTTGCACTTTTGACTGCTATTACAAGCGTTCACTAAAGCGTTGGACAAGGTATATATATTAAAAATCGCAAAAGTAAACCTTAATTAAAACGACTATCAAATGTAGTACAAACTTGTTTATTAAAACTTAAATATGAATACATAATGAACAGAAAAAGATTAAGAAGAAAAATTAATGAGATAGTTGAGGCTGGTGAAGTTTTAACAATTTGCTAATGTCGGGTTCCAATTTCGTTAACATCAGCCGCAAATCGCCACGTTCAGTAATGTGCAGTCTGTTCCTTTTCTTAGACAATAAATTAGCTACTGCACTGAACCCACGCTCAGCCAAATAAGATGAAGGAAATGCAATTAAAAATATCTGTACTCTTGACCACAATCCAGGGTAAAGAACTGGTATTGGTTTTTGAAGCCAGAACTCTTGATATCCATTTCTGAATTTTACTTTTAGTTCTTCGTTAGTTGTGAGTTCTACGAGTTCCTCTTCTAAATTTGATGATTCTGCTGTATTTGCATTTGCGAAAGGATCTAAAACCCAACCCGGTATATTCATGTTTAAAATATCCTGGAATCTCTCCACACTGATAATGTGGGAAAGTGGCTGTATTCACCTCTCCCTAGATTTCGTTTGAATAGAAGAAGTTTTCCCACAAAAGCAGCTATGACGTTTTTTGTTTTAATTAAATTCAATTCGTCACCTTTCAATTGTAAATTGACTTCATTAAATATTTTAAACAAGTCTGTCAAATAAGCGATGTCATTTTATGTATAATCAGGTTTTCGCAATTTTTCGTTTCTGTTTTCAAGAAAGTCCAGTACTGAATCAAATAGTTGAAAAAACGGTTCAAACAAGTACCTTTTGAGAGCCAACGAACTTCTGTGTGCAGCAACAGCGATTGTAATCTTCATCATTTTCACTACAAAGTTGGCTAAATAATCTGTCATGCAATGAATTGCTTCTAATCGTATTTACTGCTCTAATAACGTAATGAAGCGGCGAATGCAAACGTTCGTTCAGATTTTTTGCAACCAAGTGCTGACGATGAATAATACAATGTATAGCGAGTACATTTGGTACTGCTTGTTTCAAATGAGCTATGAAACCCTTATGACGTCCCGTCATTGCTGGAGCACCATCAGTAGCTGCCGACAAAATATTATGCATAGGTATTTCTTTCTCTTGAAAAAACGTACTCATGGTATTAAATATCGTTTCTCCCTTTGTATCAGTTTCCAAATTTTTTGCAAATAATAACTCTTGATAAATTTTTTCGTCTTTTATGAACCAAACGTATGATAACAGCAGTACTTCGTTATTTGGTAGAGTGGATTCATCAAGTTGAATGGAAAAATTGCAAGTTTTTAAGTAATCGCATAATGATATTTCAACGTCTTGAGCCATTTCGTCTATTCTCCTTTGCACTGAGTTATTACTCAGAGGAATTTTTCTGATGACATCTGCCGATGTCTTATGACGAAGAACAGTTTTTATTACCTCTCTGACTGCCGGCAAGATAAGTTCCTCGCCAATGGTATGTGGTTTTCCCGTTTTTGCGATTAACAATGAAATGTTATATGATGCTCGTAGTCCATCATCTTCTTGTTTAGAAGACGACGCAAATAGGTTTGATATAGTTGGCTGTTTCAAATATTTCTTCTGCAGTTCTTGAAAATAGGACAAATCTTTGTCCTTTTTATCAGTATGCATTTTATTTAAATGTTCTTGTAGCCTAGAAGGCTTCATGGCTTCATTTGAGAAAACTTTTTGGCAAAGTAAACACATGGGTAATGATGGGTGTTCACGCGCGGGGGGTCTTATAAATTTATAAATGGACTTACCTCCGCGGTGTTTTGTTTTTCTAAGCTGCAGTTCCTATTCTTTCAACCAAGTGGACTGTATGCGAATTGAGTCTATGTTACGTTACACTTGCACTGTGTTTTTTAGGGGTTTAACAACGAAAGTCTGCGGCACTTGACTAACTTACGGTACTGAACGAAGAAACCCACACGACCGTTCTGCTTCAATATCCATAAGAAAAAGTGTTTGTTCACTACTCTGTCCACCTTATTCACAAATGCACAAGGAATTTTTATGGCAGGATATAAGGGAACAAGGGATGACAGTTTTACTACTAGATTTACGACTACAAATTTAAATAACTTAAAATTAACCACGCGGAACGTGCGACAAAGAGACCGAACAATGGGTTTACAGGAGAGTGCGTAAATCCATATTTCAAATACAAAAGACTGTACTGCCGGCATTTCTTCTTAGATTCAGACATTTTGAAATCCAAAACTTGCCATGGTTTAAAATAAATTAACTTTTCAACGAATTTATAGATAATTATAAAATTAATGGTTATAATGACTTATATAACTTATCACTCACGAACATGGATTATTTGCAAAGCACACAAAAATAATAACACATTCCTAGAGCTATCCCTGCCTTTTATCGTTTGATTTCATACAAGCATCAACTTGTATGTTTTATCTTGTTTGCGATGCCGGTGCACTTTGTAAGCAAGTCATATCGCGTCTTTGCTTATCAACTTGCAAAGACTTGTTGCGGACAATATTAAACGGAATTAGGTATTCATAGACCTAATGCTGAATTAAATGTTTTAAAGTATATTTTCTCGATAACAATAACATAGACATTTTAGATAGCTAAATAAACTGTCTATTCATGCCAACTAGGTATTTTCAAAGTATTTTAATATATTTATTTTCTAAAAAGGTAAGTACGTCACGAACGCCCCCCTTGATCCTCCTAACGCCCCCCTTTTGCCCCTGTACTCGCTACCGCCCCCTTTGAAAGCTTCAGCGCCCACTGGGGGGCAGTACCGGCCCCGTTGGAAACCTATGATCTAGAATAACATTAGTAATTTTTTCAGATACCTTCAGGCAAAGTAAACAAATCTAATATATTTATTTGAACACTTAGTTTGTAACAAAGTAACCTATATGGGTACGAAATAATTTTATATCTCCCTGATTTGAAGCATCTAATTAAATCGTTATAAACCTTATATTCACTACTGTAGTTTTAAACACCAAATCAAATTTATTATGCAATACCTATGTACAGTTTAAGATGCAGTACATGGGGATCTTGAAACCTGTAAGAGATATGATCTTGGTTAAATGGCAGGAAAGTAGCACAATAATCATGAAATTAAAAAACTGATGTATTAACATGTAAATTTAATTAAAAAATTTAATAAATGGCAAAGCGCTTCCGGCATGAGCCATCCTCAGTACATTTTTTTGGTCAAATTTAATTAAAATACCATAATTCAGACACGATATCTGTTTAGAATTAATATTTTAAATTGTAAATTTGTACACGCAAACTTTGTCCGCGAATAGACTGGTATTCAATTTAGTGAAAGCACCACCCGGCCACCTGCTGTCACCCTTGTTGCCTAGTGGATTGAAGACGAACATTGCGGGCTATTTACCGCAATCCTTTTCGATGTGAAGACGTGATGTGTTTTGTCGAGATTACGTTTGGTGTTTTGTCGAGGTGAGTGTCTTGACTTTTGAACATAAATTGATATACTAGGTCACGTGTGTATATATAATTATTTATGTACTGGTCCTTCGACTATTAATTATTGCTACTTGGTTAATTAGAATTTATAATATCACACTGTAAAATTTAAAAAATGTGTAACAATTAAGTTAGAAGCTTTAGCTATACATGATTTATAAATTTAGATGTGGCTAGTTGGATTGAGAGATAAAGATTTTGACTTCATCTTTCAAACCAACTAGCCACATCTAAATTTATAAATCATGTATAGCTAAACTTCTAACTTAATTGTTACACAATTTTTTTAATTTTACAATGTGATATCGTGTATAATTATCTGAATTATGGTATTTTAATTAAATAAGGATGGCTCACACCGAAAGCTCTTTGCTATTTATGAAATTTTTTAATTAAATTTTACATGTTAATACATCAGTTTTTAATTTTATTAATCAAAACTTGTACACAGCCAATTGGGATAACAATAATTATGGTGTCTCGAATCGGTTTTCAAATTTCGACATTTTTTCATAGGTTACTAGATATAGGCAACAAATACAAAATTGCCGATTTCTTTATTTGCTCGTAGCTAGGCTGCTAATTAAAATAGAATGCTCAAATGTTGTAAATCATGGTAATTCACCATTGCACTTCACATTGTAAACTTATATTTTGTCTAAAGCACATAGATTTTGCATGTCGATGTTCAACTTTTTATTTTCTAATAGATGCTATATTAGATTTTTACAGTTTTGAAATGCTGAGAAAAAAATCTTTTCCAAAGAGGTATAACGTGGCTATGCTTGATTGAATCAAAACATTAAAAATCACGAACCTATGTTTTAGTTGTAGTAGACTTTAATTTCCACCATGACAAAAAGAAACAATAGGTCTAAAACCTTTAAACTCAATTTGCAGGGGCAATGAACGCAATTATAAATTAACAACAATGCAAAACAGTTATTCACACATGTGTTAACTGATTGATTTAAATGTTCAAATAATCCTTCATTTTATAGGACACACAACTGATAATTTGTATAAACAGCTTCACAGGACCGCCTTATCATAGCTGCAGTTGTTTCATTTATGGCCTCTTGTAATTGGGCTACATTTTCGTATGTTCTTGTTCAAATCTTTAAGTAAATTAACTGTTTTTACACTACAAACTTGAAACATAGATAAAGGACAAACTTTGATGTCTCTAATGCGTAGAACATTGCTTCGTTTAATCATAATGGAAATTAAAGTCTACTACAACTAAAACACACGTTTCATGATTTTTAATGTTTTGATTCAATCAAACATAGCCATGTTATACTTTTTGGAAAGGATTTTTGTCAGCATTTCAAAAATGTAAAAATCCAATATGGCGGGTATTAGGCAATAAAAAGTTGAACATCGTCACCCAAAATCTATGTGCCTTAAACAAAATCTAAGTAAATTATCCATGACAGTTATTGGCCAATCATCTTCATGAATGTGGTAATAAAAGATAGGTGAATTATCCACATATTAAGTAAGAAAGATTTGTACCTTTAACAAGCATTAGGTAAGGAATATTTTAATAACTATGGAACTCGTAGGAATTATTTTTGTAGGAAAGAAAAACGTTTTTGAATGTAAACATGTTTTCTTAATATGTAAAAATCATTCCGATTTACGAGATAAACCATATAACAAATAAAGCAGAATTGTATGCTGTAAATTATTTTATAACATGCAAGTTGTATATTTGAGTAGTTTCACACAGAAAAGTTATTAACTGCAATTATTTGGTAAAACATGATTATTTTGTAAAATACAATGAAGATTGAACATTCTTCGATACCAAAGCTACTTTAAAGCAAATTAATTAAAAATAGAAGATGCATTTTGAAAATTAATATTCAAATGGAGATATACGCTAATATGAATGATCTTGTACACTGGGATTTTAACGTCAATATAAAATGGAAGCCGGAGGTATTTAATAACGTTAGTTACGAGTTGATAGTTTTCCCAGGTATAGAATTTTCTATTTCTTTGTTTGTAACTGATAAAAATATTTGTACATTAGTGAGCTAGAATCAGTTCTTATTCCTATATTTTTTATTGTGAACGGATAATTAACAGAAAATTTTGAGTCAGAGTTAGCAGCATCCTGACCTTTAGTAAATTATCCCTGACAGTTATTGGCCAATGATCTTCATGGATGTGGTAATAAAAGATGGGTAAACTATCCACGTATTAAGTAGGAAGATTTGTGGCTTTAACAAGCATTAGGTAAGGAATATTTTAATAACTATGTAACTCGTAAGAATTATTTTCTGTATGAATTTAAGCTGTACACTGTTTTATAAATTCTTTTGGATGAAAGAAAAACGTTTTTGAATGTAAACATGTTTTCCTGATATTGCTGTTATATTTCATTTTGTAAACTTCATAACTTCCATTGAGCTAACCACACAAAGAAAAGAAAGGAAAAAATAATTTCAAATTTCCCATTTCTGTACCATGTCACAGCTCCCACTCCAAAAAAAGGATGTCACAGCACTTTTTTAGTGACGCCCAACGCGGGGCGTTATCACAGCACTCCTTTAGCAGTGTACTAACCTAGGGCTAGATTAAATTGTCTGAAAATTAGATTTTCTTGTCTCGTAAAATTTTGTGGAAGTTTTCTTTTTGTGATATCTAATTGGTTTCCAGTGTGATTGATAGGATGAAAGAAGTTCTCAGGAATGATAAATACTCAAAATGTGCCCCTTGCACTAAAATACAAGCGATAAAATCTACAAATCATCGAATCATAAACACAAACTATGACATTGCCTTACATTTGATTTTTCAATGCTCCAGTCAAAGGTACTACATTGGCCAAGAAGCGAGTTTTTTATTACCCGAAAAATTTTGAATTTTGTCGAACCCTTGCTGTTCCAAGCAAGGTAAGGATCTTTAACGGGGGTGACAACACACATGGGATCTCCATTTTACCTCTCATCCGAACGATGGCGTATTTTTGTGAAAAATGCTCGCCTAACATTTTTCAAGCAGACTGTGTCGGGATTCAAACCTGGATCTTTGAGCGTAGTAGTCACATGCATACCAACTACACCATGGAGCCGCTACTATGACATTGCCGTCACAAACCTGGCACCATCAATTATTCTTTGGTGTAATTGTAGATGTGTTTATTTCAAAACTGTTTATCAGCTGGTTTGGATATAACCCTCACAGGTAACAGTCCAATGGATTCAGATAGAGTGATTTTGGAGGCTAAACAATGAGACCTTCACGAGTTCATTTGTTGGGATAATTCACATTGGCAATTTGATTATTTGTGTTCCATAATGGACTGAAGTACCATCTAGTTGGTACCACATTTGTTGTCAAAGATGAAGAGAAATATCTTCGAGCATTTCATAAATTCTTCCATCTAAGAAAGTAACATATCGGTCTGCATTTAAGCAATAATCCATAACTTTGATATTCAACATTCAACTATTAAAAATGCCAGCCCATGTATTAAAGTCTTGAAATCTCCTCTGTAGGATGGTATGGGGATTTTGGAGAAACCATAGATGATAATTATGGGTGGTATTAATGCCATCTCTTGTAAATGTAGCCTCATCAGTCCATAATATTCTATCTAAAAAACCTGTTTCTTATATAGTTTTACGTAGTAACCTCCACACGTTGGCCATAATCTTGATATAGTAATGCCTGAACTTATTGAATGTGATAAGGATACAGTTCTTCGCAATGTTATGTTCGACACACAAAGCTCTGTGAAAAGTAGTTGTGCACAACAGTGTCTAGTACAAGTGTAGCATTATCTTGGAATGCATCAATTACATTTTCTTCATGGTTAAGATTACCTCCTGCTGCTTGATTACCACCATGATTAACAGCAGTTGTGCCAGTCTTGCAGAACTTTTGAAAAGTGCATTCAAAACTCGATGAGAAGGTTCCTAATTTGGATACCTGCAGTGATATTCTGTAAATGAACAACGAGCATTACTATTATAGTAACCATACACCAAAACAATATCACAATATTCCGTTGCACTAAAACTTGGCATGTAGCAACACAGGTTCTTTTACAGAAAACAACTAATCGTAATATTACCTCGAACTTTGTCAACAAAACAAGTAATTGAAATTACTTAAATGACAGTTCAGTAATTGTCAATTATGAATAGATTGTATTCTGCATTTTCAATGTTAACTAAACGTGAATGTACTATTACACTTTTAAAACTTTGATCGTGCATAGTTCTCTAACAAAATGAAATAGGACCTAGGTTTATATACCAATCTTTACTTATATCGACTATACAATAAAATGCCGAAGTTTGTTATACTCGTTACGAATCACCCTGTAATATATACACATATGTAATAAAAAACACAAAGTTCAGCAAATGTAAATTCAGTACATTTCGAGCTGTACGAGATAATGCCAAAGTACAATACCTTCTCAGAATACCTGGGACAAATACTTGCTCTAACCTAAGACATTTAATATTTTAATTGCCATTTCCAGATATGGGTATGTTAGTTAATGTTTATGAAAGAACTACCGATTTATTTGATAGTTGCTACATGTTATAAAAACTCTCATATTTTAATATACAAATTTGTTATTTTAACCAGAATTCTTATAAATGAAAGTAAATGGTAAACTTAAGTGTAACACCCTACGAAACCACTAGTTTTTAACTAAAAGGTCACTCATACTGGAAAAGCCAACAAGGAGAAATCCTTAAAATAATAGCTAGTGGCTGGTATGATGCCAATCAATTATTTAATTAGCAACTTTAGATAGAAATGGAGATTAGTGCACAATGTTTACTTTAGCAACAGATATATAGAATAAATATTTGTAAAACATTAAAATTAGAAACACATTAAATAATCATGCAATGAATTTAAAATGATAGTTATAAAAAAGTACCAGTCTTCCAGAAACAATAATTCCAAACATTGCCATTTTCTGTATGTTTAAAAGACTATTAGAAAGAAATACTATTAACACAAGTATTAAAAGGAACAGTACACAAATTTTAGAAGTTAGGTTAGAATCAGACAAGTTACTTGGAACCTATAGAACCGCTAAAGGTATTTTAAGGTGAAATGTGGTATAGTAGACACTGACCAATAGAAATGTAGAAACAAATAATTCCCTGCATTATAAAATATTATAAATTAAATTTTGATAAATTACCCAGTTAAAAAATATAAAGAAGAATAAGTACTTTTAAATCAATTATACAAAAATTGCCAAAAAAGCTTAATTGCTATAGAAACAAAAACCAAAATACATTTAATAAGAATTACTTAAGCTTCAAAAAATACCATAAAGGAATTTCTTAATTTGAATTGTATAACCTAACACGTTTATAGTAAAAGGATTTATATTAATAAAAACAAAATCATAAATATTCGATATCTATACGTAATTATTAGGCAATTAAAAAGCTTTAAAAACTTTTTAATGTTGAAATCTTATTAAAATCTTTTTGCGTTTATTTCTAAAAATATTATACCTATTGAATTCTTTGCCTACTAAAAACTAAAAAGGAAGCAATTGTTATGGAGTTGCAATTCATGCTTTTATTTCAAAATGTAGCTGTTTTTCTAAATACTAGTATCATAAACTAATAGGTATACCCAGATTTTTTTCAAAACTAAACTAAGCGTTCAGGACTGATTAAACCAACAAATGGAAAGTTCTACGCTAATAACCAAATTATATATATTGCTGTGAAAATTGGGGTACTCCCGCGCTGACTAATAAAGATCCAAGGACTATTAATTGAAACGATAAAAAAGATATGATGTGGATTCTTACTTAAATATGCCCGTATTATTTTGTCAGCTTAGCGATAAATATGCCGTGGGCTTTACGCAAACATTACAGTTATAATTACATAAAATTTTTATGTACAATCCTCGATTCATTAAAAAACAATTTTCTTCTACACACATTATATAATAAATTTACTTACAGACAAAGATATAAACAAAGCTTTTAAATGCAATCTACAACTTGAGTCTAGAAAGAAACAACATTACTATACGTAAATATAGTCCTTGCATAAATCCTTGTTAATGATTAGAAAACCCTAAAACTTTTCATATGTAAATCACAATTTTTTTTAGACGAATATGGATAATTTAAATACTCCCCGAATATCCCGTTTCAGTGTGATTGATCAGTAAGCTTGAGAAAACTTTTTGTAAGTGTCGAGATTTGATCTCAAAATTTAAAAAAGTTATACACTCACAAGTAATTTATATTTACAAAAATCTTATACTATCTTAATCTACTTAATAATAGCACACGTTGTCTCTCTAAGGGAGTAAGATAATGTTATATTTGTGTTTTAGATCGTCAAATTTTTGCTGGTATTCAGGTCTCCATTATTACACGCCTTTGATTAATAAATACTTTCTGAAAATCGTCTTCATTTAGAAATAACTGCATGGAAAAATTTCCAAGTGCCAATTTAAATGTCCATTTTAAATAAATCTTTATATGTTCAAATCCATTTTATCAACCTATAATTTATATTAAAGTATTAAATACGTCGTCGGTACCATCCATTAAATAGTGATTCGGTAACTATCTATGAATAAACTATTCTTCATTAATTCCCGGCTTTATATAATAAAATCTCAATACGTCATCCATCCCGAAAGTTTTGATTACTTTCTAGCAGATTTCATTAATATCAGGATATAATAATTATCTGTAATTTCATGTATTCTTTTCCTTATTTGCCTGTCAGATTAAAATCTATTGCAACCATAAAATTTTACTATCTCTTAATGCTTGACGTAGATCTCTCCCTATTATAATTTATTCGCTTTTGTTATACTTTATGGACATTAAAACCTTAGTTTTCCCGGTGTTATCGTATTTAATGAACCCACTTAATTAATGTTTATTCATTTATGCTAGTCGTTAGCGTATAAATAATGGATTCTTGAAGGTTCTAGAAAAGTAGCTTTTTTCAAAGAAAAATACCTCGTATTAGATACTCGTAATTGTACTGTATTATTTAAAGATACTCTTATGCAACATAGCTAAAGCTTATGATATCACGGGTCTTCGCATACTACATTATAAAAGTGTTCCAATTTTAGAGTTGCGAGTATTGAGAAAATTTTCTTTATTTTTTGATGCTTCTCTTGTGTTGTATGTATAGGATATAGTGCGCAATGACCTTTATATAACGCCTTAGTACATCAATATATTCATGTTAAAATAACCCTCTCCTTTGTATATTTTTATATAAATTATTTATAAACTTATAAGTTTTTAGCTTTCACTTTTAGTCAAATTCTAAAATTTTCAATGTTAGCCTTAGGTAGCCAAATGCAACAAACAAAATATTTTTTTATATAAGCCACGGGATGTACTTAGATGAATTTCTCCTTTTTTATTATTAAAATATCCTCACAGATGGCATGATAATCAATTTAGCGCAGAAGGTTTTACAACAGATTATCCACCTCTTACAGATGCGAAGGCCAGTCCTTCTCGCTTAATTGTTTTTCTTTGCGCATGCTTCAAATAAGTGATTTTATAATCAATCTAAAATTTTCTTCTGGTTAGCTTAACTTTTTATTTCGATTCGTATTGTTATAAGTATTGTTTTTTAACGTTTAACAGTGAATACGGACGGTAAAAATGAAAAAGATGGCACATTTTGTGATATTAGGTGTTCCACAATGTCTTCAAACAGTAGAAATGGACAAATTATCGACACGTTTCAAAGCATTTGATCACGGTAGAAGTATTTTCTTTGTAAAATTATTTTTAATTTACTTTTTTGTGATTGTTTGTGTTAATTAAAAAGAAGTACAAACATGTTTTATTATTATGAAAATCCACGTTTTATATGAATAGGTATGACTGCTAGAAACATAGCAGATTTTATTATTCACATTCAAATTCCGTACAAAAAAAACCTCATGTAATGGCGGATTGTGTTCAAAGTTATATAATTTACCATACAAACCTCAAACGATCCGACAAGGCACAACAAAACCTTCGCATCTGTAAGAGGTGGATAATCTGTGGTTTTACGTACAGAATTTCAATAAGTATTAAATTTTGTACTGCCACGGCTATATTTTAAATAAGAGCAATAAAAACTCTGGATACTTACACCCAAATCTAACAGGAGTTCTTCATTCGACTTATATTGTAAATAAAATTTAAAGTCCTATTACCCCTCCCTTAACTCCAACAGGACACAATCAGCAAAAATCAGGTATATAAATGCGAATTACAAGCGTTTAACTTACCCTGCAGACTCTCTAACTTACCTTTTATGTAAATGTGTGTTTTAGATATAAACAACGGTAAATGTGTGGATCTAGCTCCAAAAATCAATCTTTAATAAGTTGTAACTGTGTTGGCTTTAATAAAATACATTCAAACTCTTTTGTAATGCTCACACCTCAACACTACTTACTGCCACTTACTTGAGAAATGTGAGTAAAATCTAATAGAATATACAGACTTTACTATTACAAAAATCAACCCTTTCGTTTCAAATAAAAGATACAAATTAACGAAATTGATAATCAAGCAAATAACACTACAAATACTTGGGCTGATGCTCCTCACTTAACTGGTTTTCAACTGAATGCAAACCAACAAAGTTAACACTTGACTGTGATGAAATATATCCACCAAAGAGTTTGTTGCTGCTCTTCTCTAATTTCTTATTAATTCTTCTTTACCGCAGGCTACCTACACCTTATATTCGAACTACAAATTTTAATACTTCGACGAAAAGGTAGCAAAATTTTAATTGATGCAATATACGTAGATACTTTCGCTTGTAATAGCTTCTAACAGTTTTGGACTACTAGTCAACTTAACACTTTATTTTAATAAAAAATACGAGTAACAAGCAAACACAACTCTTTATTCCAAAACTAGCAATCAACATCAACCAATTTTTATAACCTATCTACCTAATAAAAACTTTTCTTGTCCAAATTTCCTTTTCTTAATTTTGCATATCCTACTTATAAATTAAAATAATACATCACGCTTACCTAAAACCACATTACGAATAACTTATGATTTGTTTTACAAAGGTAATTCCACTGGAGGACACCATATCATATTTAAAATAAACTTTTCATAGTACTAAATGTTTTAATTATTTTTGACTGAATTAAAATTTTTCGTACAGTACGAAACAACAGTTAGTTATTTGTCATGTTAATGTTTAAAACTCACAAACTTAAACGTATTTTAAGTAGTTCTGAGTTAAAATTATGTATTCGTTGATCACAAACGCAAAATTACTTAAAATACAACAACATTATATTATATGCTGTATATATTTACCATTAAACACACCTTCAAACCCTTAATGTCATTTATGGCGGAACATATATTAACCAGAGCAGTAATACACCCTTTAATTTATGTCATAGCTTGGGAAGCTCACTGGAGGAAACACACTATAATCGTAATATCTGAAGAATATTTAACAAATAACCTACATGGAAATGTGCTATTAATCAAAATTGTAGTTTAGGATGTTGTTGTTTTCGGAGGCCGACCAGCTCTTCTACAACAACAACAAATATTAATAATTTTTAAAAACATATCTAACTGATATGAGTATTTTCGATTTAAATCTAACTGACACAATATACCATAATATGCAATAAGCACACGGTTTTAACTGAGTAATAAACACAGCTTTCCTATATTAAACTAATAACAGAAATCATTTTCTTCTGTTTAGCTTACCGAATAAGTTTTTCCTATTTCTTCTTATCTCTTCTCTAGGAAATTATAACATTTGGAACCATTTTTGTTGATGTGACTGTATTGTACAGCAACACAGCAACTCATGATAGTTTTAAAAGTGATCTATATCAATAAAAAATAAAGAAGATAATTATAAATTCTAAGTAAATGCAGTTTAACAATTTACCAAAATGCCATTCTTGCAAGATGAATTGATTCTATAAAGAACTGTTTCTAGTAAACCATGTAACTATAAACAAATAAAACGATGAAGGAAAAAAGATCAGCTAAGATCAGAAAATAACCCAATAACAATCAACAAAAGAAAATAATATTTATGGCGGGATAAAGTAAACAATAAAATAATGAATAAGGTTATATCATATCAAATCACTTATGCAGGACCATCATAACAGTTCGTCTGTTTATCCGGCAAATATGGATTTAATATTTAATTACACGTTAAAGGAGGAATTTTTAACGCCCAACTTAAATAAATAGTTACGTATTTTCCATAAGCACGAACAATCTTAAATACTAGTAATAAAATTCACAAAGCAGTTCAAAGTTGATCATGAATTTATTTTTCCTTATTGTAAATACGCATAAAGATCATATTAAGTGGCAATTATGATGACATCTGTTTAAAATTTGCGCAAAAAATTACGTGAACTGTTGTCGTTCATGAAATTGATTTAAATATATCTTTTAGCTTTTTAAGTTCTTTTGTAGCGTACAGTTAGACACTACATTTATGTAAATTAAACATCAATTAATGTTAAACATAACCTTTCTTTTCTTGTTTTGACATTTTCTGTTTTTCTTAAAACTAAGTTTTAATTATAGATATTCAAATATAATTTAATTAAAATAGTTGGTATATTATGATCAACAATGCCTAAGTAGAATTATATGTGCCCATGATGTTGACAGTGTTTCCTTTTTCATATTTCGGAGGACCTAATAATGAAGATGGACTCTAAAGATACTGGTTTTAAAAGTTATATACTAGATGATAGCAGTTTTGAGGTTTGTTTGGTTACCCTACTGTATTTACAAAATGCATCATTAGAAAATTGTTTAAAATGTATTAGTATTAGTTTCAGTATACCTCGTTCTCATTTTCTGGATTGACAAAAGTCTGTACTAGAGCTTATCCATAATTTCCACATCCTTACTATTTTTCTCCACAACTTCATATCTTCACTTCAACAATATTTCTTACTTTAATTTATGTAGGTGTATTTGTTACTACAATCTTCAACTTTGTTTACACATTCATCTTAAGCACGTTAGTCGTGGTTGTCCCCTACTTTTGTTCCTCTCATTTTGTAAATTTTTGTTGTTATTCTATCTGATGCTCGATACAATATTGCTACCTTTGTGATCCTTATATAGGAGACGACAAGCTTTTAAGTAAGTAAACATACTGCATGCGTAGAAGTATGTACAGGTTGAGCACATATATAGATATGTATTTAAATGAATAAACACATTGATATATATCTATACATAAATTTAAATTTACCTAATAACACAGATATACATAGTTGTAGAAAACATTACCATTCTAACCTGTTTTAAAAATGTGTATTTATCCAGTGATAAGAAATATAAACTCCGATAAATCAAGCATTAGTTTCCAATCAAACTTTCTACTAAACATTTTAATAGACATGTTTATTAAGAAAGTTGAATTTTAAATTTTGACTAAGAGTTCAGCAACTCGCATCAAGGTGTGCATAATTTATACATAATAACAATATTTTAATTTGTGACATAAAGGATTTGTACAATTTTAAATTAAATAAATTGAATTGTAATAACTGTACCACATCATTCAGTGCATTATTCAATTTTATACTATGTTATAAATATATAGAGCTCCGTCTATTGGAAAAACCATCATTGATAAAAACCATCTAGCGACAGTCGAAATGTCTGATTATGAATACAACATAAACACGCATATAGTGGAAATTTTTTTTTTATTTATTTAGACCTTTTTCCCAAGAAACAAAATTTCAAGTATTATTATATAAAAGGTCAAGAAATACCAATTGATTATATATATATATATATATATATATATAAAGTAAAAAGGAATTATTGGTAAGTGACTCAAATTCAGCCACAAGGGCATTCTGTCGACGCGTTTTGCCCTAATTGGGGCTCATCAGGACAGGAGTAGCAAAGTTGTAATATTTAATACAGACACATTATGGGAAGTACAGCATCACCTAGCTGATAATTTGTGTCTTTATGTCGTTTCACCGGACATCGCAGATTTTTAGCAAGTCGGCACGGAGGAAATCCGGCTCAACTGCCTTTTTCCATAGCCAAAAGTTATTATTTAAAAGAAAAGTATTTTTCTTTTATATATATATATATATATATATATATATATATATTGCCGTGGAAGTCGGGATAATCTCTGGAACACTCAAGCCTCCTCCTTGGGCCAACATAAAATTTTCAAAAACTTTACAGACCCGTTTACCCTTTACAACACAATTTATAGCCTGAATAAATTTTTAATATATCCTAAATAAACCCTTTTCTATACTCAAGATTATTAAATTGTCCTATACATGTATCTCTTCAAACAAGTTTTTAAAACAATAAATATGCCACCAAAAAGTCAACCACACAAACACAAAATATCCACAAATGTTTATATAAAAACAGAAATTTCCAATTAATTACCTAGAGACACCTTCACTCTTCATTCCCGCAGGAGATGGCTACCAGAAACCCCTCGTCGTTATTTCCATCTACTATGCTGTTTTCAGGAACCACATCTCTACTATCTGATATCTCCGCTACCACTCCTGTTCTTTGTAAGATATTTGCTTCGTCTCACAGTACCATTCCATACTAGATATTTCACGCATACAAAATTGATTTCCAGGTCTGCTTACCCCATATATCATGCATCCATTTAATAATTTTGTCGTAATAGCCAGAGCTCTTATTTAAATAAGCACTAACTCGTGCATCACTTCAATAACTTGAGGTCCGCTACTACAGTTTTATACTTTCAACTAATATGTTAAATGTAACTTTATTACACACACAAATTCTAACCGAAAGCTTTACTATTATGTTGGTCTGAACCCGTATTCAGAACTCGATGGAAGTAAAAGAGAAGAGAGCTTTAATATCTTTGCTCCGGTATTTATATTATTACCCAATCCACCTATTGGACCCGTTTCGTTTGAAAAGCTTATTTTCCAAAGCGGCTTCTTAAAATTTTGAACGTAGTCGACACTAAATTCTGCAAAATTTCTCCCGTCCTACGTGCTATTTACATAGACTTCGTTTTCTACCTTACCGTGTGCGTTCGTTTCGAAAACTGTTGGCTCTCAACCAATGACAAAATTCTCTGTTGTCACAATGCTCCGCCTAACCGCTATTCATCTTTGTTCTATGCATGTTTATTGTTTCCTTTCAAACCCCACTTGAGTTACAGAAAATCGATATTGTCGACGTCCTTCATCAACTCCACGTGTATATCTTATGTGACTTTCAATTCAACGCTTGCTTTATATTTGTCTCTATCTGTTGTATATTACCGATTGTTCATTCCACTCCCTCAAGATATTTGTCCATATAGCTGTTTATACAAATTGACTGTTGAAAACAATTTCTATGGAATTCTATATTAACGTCCGTTCACTATTCTCTGAACGTAACATTTAACCAACATGTGTTTCTTGTAATTGTCGACCGTTTGAAAATAACAATTCCTATATTTTCTGCTTTGTAGTATCTGTGTAAATGAACGTTGGCTTTTAAAAGCATACATTTACATTAGAAATTATTGATTTTCTTATGCAAGCACGCTCTCCTATTGCTTTCATGTGTTTGATTAAAAGAAATTATGATTAATTATGCGTGTCCTTGAACTTCTATATGCTTTAAAGCTTTCTTCCTTTATGTAATTCTAACATTCCAATCCGTTAAATATAAAATTACCTTAATACTCGTCCGTTTTCACTATATGAATTAAATTAATTTGGCGCGTAAATAATTTGCTCTTTTCTATATACACGGTTGCTAAAATTTTATTGCCTATGCCTATTTACCCCTTTAAATCCACAACAATATATATATATATATATATATATATATATATATATAAACATTTAAGATAAAAGATAAACATTAACGGTTTGCTATAAATATTAATATTCAAAATATTGATAGGGACGCTTAGTATTAAATAAACATACTAGAAGGAAATAACACATGTTTTGATGTTTCAAAAAGCAAATGTAAAATCTAAAGAATATTCTATATAATATGGGGTGGGTTGCAACCATGGCTGAACATGACCAAACCAATGATGACATTATCGCATTTTGTTTTTACAACTTACCATGGTGTTCATCTTGTTAGAATATTTTTCTAAATATTGCTAGATATTTTTTTATACATTTTGCACCAGTATTGCCTGCTTCTTATGTTTCTAATTCTGTTTTCAGTCGATTTCTTTACATGATGTGCAACGAACAAAATTTTTAGATGGTACGTTGTTTATAATTATTAACTGTCAATTTTAAGCGAACGTTATTAGGTGAACATTTGGTGACTGAAGCCCAGAGAGTGTTATTGTATGCTCCTATAAGTGACAGGAAAATAGCAACTTTGGGAATTTTAACCATTACAAATTTTAAATTATCTTTTGTTAGTGTAAAAGAGAAAGACGAAGTAGATGAATGTTATCAACGAAGTTTGCTATTAGGTCCTTATGAAGTTTGTTTATCATCCATAGATGCGATATATCAAATTGGTGATCGTTCCAGAAAGAAATTATTAGCAGACCAACAAGTTTCATCGAAAGTTAAAGAACTTGCAGTAATATGTAAGGTTGGTAAAATGTATTAAAATAATGTAAAATAATTTATTGCTGTTTTTGTAGAATATGCGAATGTTTGAATTTAGCTTTAAATTTGCAGATAAAGATAAAGGTAAAAATATTGCAAATGCTTTAGTCCATTATTCATATCCAAAGAAGCATGGGTTTTTATTTGCATATGCATATAAGTAAAATACTGTTTATTTTTCAATTGTTATGACATTTGTTATGCAGGGAGCCATATTATAAAACCGACAGAAATATAAAGTTTTTTCGTTCTACAGAGGATTGGAAGCGTGAATTACTTAGGACAGGTTGTAAGAATTGGAGAATATCTTTAGTGAATCAACATTTTCAAATGTCAACGATGTTGCCACAAGTTTTAGTTGTGCCCTTATCAGTTACCGATGCTAATTTAAGTCATGCGGTAGAACACTTCAGAAACAGGTGTTGTCCAATTTGGGTATAATGGTTGTGTTCTAATATCAGTATTTCAACAAATTAATATTTTAGGTATGGGGAACATCTTCAGGAGCTGCACTAGTCAGAATGTCTGATCTGCTTCCTACTATAACTAATCGAACTCAGGAAAATATAATGTTAGAACATGTACGTAAAAGCCATACAGAAAAAGGACCGCCATATATAATGGACCTTAGTAAAGATTGCCCTTCTCCCAAAGATATTCAAATAAGTTACCTTAAATTAAGAGATCTTTGCACGCCTGACAGCATACGTACATTCAAAATGCAAGATTTTAAATTTTATGGTCTTTTAGATAACACAAAGTGGCTTCAGCATGTGTCAACAACCTTACGAAAAGCAATGGAAGGTGCTAGTGTACTTTCACAAACCAACCCTACTTCAGTTGTTTTACAAGAAGGTAATTTATGTATGATGATGATGATGCTATTATTATAAACTTGAATGATGTACACTCATTTTACAATAAGGACACTCTTGTGAATAATAATTGGTATGTGAATGTATTAAAAAGTATTAGCGTAATGACATAGATTACTGAACATTGTAGTTCTTGTAATCAAGCGATTAATAATCCAGTAATTTGAATGGTTTCAGCCGTACTTCCTGTATATATTTTTTCAATTCAAAAGTACAATTTTATTCAATGTATAAACAATGCTAAACTTCTGCAGCACAGCCAAGTTCTGTAGGTGAGTTAATGTCCCCCCTTGAGCATTTAGGAGATGGACAGTTGTATGTTGACCTAAATTTGTTCTATTTGCATAATACTACAGGATGGTATACCAAAATGACTAATATATACTTAGTAGCATGATCCATATTGTTATGTTTATAAGTGTGACCACTATGAAACTGTAATTATTGTTATTTAATTGTTGATATATTTGGTCGGGTATTCTGGAAGCCATCAGGTTGCTTAAATAAATCCCCCGTTCGCTTACAATTGGATATTAGTGAAATAATTTATATTTTTAGAAAAAGGAGAAACCTTGAATATATTGTCGATCTGGAAAAAGCATTCAACAATGTAAAAGGGGAAAAGGTGTTCGAAACACTAAAAAAGATAGGAATGAGTTATAGGGATAGACGGATAGTACATAGATCATACAAAGAGCTGTAATAGAAGTAGGAGCAGGAACGTAGAGAAGTAAATATTAGGAAAGGGGTGAGATATGAATGTGTGCTATCCTCATTAATTTTTAACTTGTATATCAAAGATGCAATGAATATTGTCAAATGCAGGAAGACATTTGGAATTATTATACAGCGACAAATAATTGATATGCTTAGATTTGCAGTTAATGTTGCAGATGACATATCACTATTAGCATCTAGCAAGGAAGAGTTAAAAGCAGCGCTTAATTAAATGGAAACAGTACTAACATAGATATGCAGTATGAGAATCAATAAGAATAAAACTAAAGCACTACTAGGTAAAGGAGGGGAAAAAAGTCAAAAACCATAATAAAAAATAGGAAGCAAAAATTTACAAGAGGTTAAGGATTTCTGCTATTTATGAAGCTAAATAACGCAAAATGGGAAAAATGCAAAAGATGTGGGAATTTCAGGGGCAAGCGTAGGTTATCTCAGAATAGGAAACAATGAAGGTGCACGTTCATCCAGTTCCAGGACTGTAGACCTAATGATTAAGTGAGGTTTTGTCAATAATTTAAAACGTACTGTTAATTATTAAAAACAGATAACCACACACAAAATATTAATTGTGAAATATTTAGCAATGTACGTAACTAAGTTAACTAGTTTTATCCTTATTGTTTTTGTTAACAAGATCCAGGTTCAAGTCCTGTCCAAGACCTTATATTTTCCATCTTTCAATTACTAGCTCGTTTTAAATTGATCATTTGGGCTTTGCATAAAAGTCTAAGTTATTATTTCATCTTATTCACGGTAATACGATAGTATTTATCAACTTACCTTATGTAATTAACTACCTAAAATATTTATATATTATTATATACCCCACCTCTCTACTTTTTGTGTGTTTCACCTATATTATACCCTTTATTTTATACTTTTGTAAAATGTGCACACCTAATGCACGCCCCTTGTACTTGCACCGTTTGGTTGGTTCTTTTATAAACTATTTAATGTAATGCCTCGACTATTTAAAACTCTTAATCTCAGGTTATTCAACTGCTTATAGTGGGTTTTCCGTTATAAGTAGTTGTGTTAAGTCCAACCAACGTGCACCCTTTTGTTTTACTACTAAAATTGCTACTCTACTTTAGTATATGCCAAAATTTCTAATTAGATCAAAGTTACTATGTGCCAAATTAAATTACAACCAAATTTTATATGACTAAATTTTGACGTATTAAAGAATATGATTTTAAAAACTCACCTGGTCTATACTCCGTCGATGCCTTGCTGAATCCTGGCACAAAATCCAAATTACCGTATACGTCTTCACAATGCTGTTCTTGAATTTCCGTGCTGCTTCCAGGTGTCCTCGACTTTTAACTGTTCCCCAATATCTGAAATGATTAACCCAAATTTAGAATTTAGAAAATACCGTGTTACAACTTCCCTTCTGCTAATATCCACTTCGAATTCTTGTTTCCTCTATAAAACCGTCCGCTTCTCCGTATCTAATCTCCAATCTACTCGTTTCTTTATCTTTCTATTCGATGCTCCTTCTAACCTTAAACCACACTCCAATATCCAACTTCTAATCTGTATAACCACTCTCGATGACCTTCTAACTTTAAACCACACTCCAATATCAAACTTCTTTCTGTATAACCACTCTCGATAACCTGCTACCTTTAAACCACCCTCCAAATCCACTAATTTTCCGTCGCACAATCACTACTATTCCTTTATAATTCCTATGCTTGTATCTTTTACCACTTTTCAATTAAACTCACTTTAAAACAATTACTTTTATTATCTGAATACAAAATTAGCACAGTTCTGAAAACACGTCTTTGACAAAATTGGTTCGAAAAATAATCACTTTGTTTACTCTCTAAGGCTACCATGTTAACTCTCTACTAGCCTACTACATCTTAAAGTCCATAACAAATAACTAAGTTCGTGTCGCACATACCATAGTCCATGTCTTTTATACAGTTTCATAATCACATTAAATTCTAATATATGTCCTAAATCTTTACATTCAACCAATCACATTTTACGTTGTTATAACTAATAATTTTGAGTTTACAAATATTGTCCAAAAGTTGATTTTATAGAAAATGAAACCAAAATAAATTATACTTGACCCTGGATGCATGTTGATAGTGAACATTCATAGACGCATCCGGCTTTTGGACGGCAAATGTACTTTCAAAGGCTTTTAAAATTCAACTCGGTATAAACCCTTGAGCATTTCACATCTTACTACGCCACTTAGTCATTTTAAATTGCCTTTTGGCACTTAATTTCAACTACTATATTTGCATGGTATTTTAGTATACATAAAATACGGCAAACATATATTTTTAGGTTTATGTGATCAAATATGTGGATTATTTTTGTTTGGCATATACTACCTTGTACTAACCAACCCTTATAACTCTTAGTAGCTCCTTTGACATTTTATTGGCCCCACTGATTTTGAATGAAATTGGAAATTGCGTCGGCTTTACTCTTTCCTGGTGTGCATAATTTCTAGTTTTATTTAAAATCAAACACCCTCTCACCTTTCTACACAAACCCCTTTTCGGATTCCTATATATTTTAATTATTCAACCCCTATTTTTAATTCTCAATATCTCTGTCTAACTATGCTACATACTAACCTAACTTATAAACTAAAACAAAACTAAACTTTCCGTTGCATGAACTATAAAACAACTATTCTACTAAACCCTCTTCCTGTACAACCTTATATGGGTATAGATTTTCCAAGTGAAAACGCCCACGATATACCCCTGTCATAGTAGCTAATTCAAATGTATTTCCTTCCGCAAAACTACGCGTAATCTTGTACGGCCCTTCATATGGAAACAACAACTTCGCGCAAATGTTCCTGTCGCGGTTCGAAACTCTTAACCTTTTCACCACCACCATATCTCCTATTTCGAAAGTCATCCTTTTTTTGATCCTGCTACACCTCCGCTCGATATCCCTACGCTGCATCCTTTCGATCCTACGTCCAACGCTGCCCAACAACTCTGTGATGTCTTGTACCTCGACTTCTTCCCTCCATGGCCTAGCTGGTATAATCCTCCGAATCAATGTTATCGGACACGTTTTTGTCACTGAACTCGGTACACAATTCATGAAGTTTTCAATCTGCGGCAGATATCTAACCCATCTATTATGGTGCTCTTGCGTTGCTAACCGTAGATATTTTATTACCTCCCGTATATATCGTTCGCATGGATTTGCTTTCGGATGCCGTATACTGCTAAATGACACCTTAATGTGCGCTCGATTTAACCCGTTCCTAAATCTTTGGTTGTTAAAATAAGTTGCGTTGTCTACCAAAATCCTTTCCATTCTCCCTACCTGGCTTCCAAATTCTTTGATCGATTGTAAAGCATGCACCGTGTTGCTTCGCCTCGCCGGAAATAATTTAACAAATTTTGAAAAACGTCCACCATTACTAATATGCGCCGATACCCCTGTTCACTCGTAATCAGGTTGCTTAAGTAATCAACAGCTACCAATTCAATGGTCTGCTCACGCTCACACTCATCGGTATGTTCTGCAACACCACGTTCTTGTCCTTCCCTAAGATACAAATTTTGCAACGATTGATCCTTTCTTTGACCACCGTGATATCGTTCCGTGCATAAAACGCCTCCTGAATACCAAAAATGTTTTTCTTATACCTATATGTCCAAAATTTAAATGAATTTCATCTATGATTTCCACAGCCGCGTCTCTGGATACCACTACTAGCTCTGCCTCACCTATCCTTTTGACTACGAACTGCCCTCGATGGTAAATCCACGGTACTCCTCCACATTTTCGCTTGTTAATCTCTGCGGATCGAGCTCACCTCACTGTGCCTTTGCGTTTCCATTAGCTTGGCATTAGTCCACCGACCCACATCCCTGAACTCCTGCAAAGCAACTAAACAATCCCTCACGTCTTTATTTTCTTCCACCTGCGGTCTGCTTAGAAAATCCGCCATCACATTCTCCTTGCCTGGTTTGTGCTTGATTTCGAAATCGTATTCCTGTAATACTAACGCCCATCTGTACAACCTGCTGTTTAGAAACTCCTTTTTCTTCATAAATGTTACCACCGTGTTGTCGGATTCTATTAAAATTTGTTACCTAGCAGATAAAACGCAACTTTTTCACTGCATATACGATCGCCAACATTTCCTTCTCTGCCGTTGCATATCTGGTTTCGCAGTCTTTTAATACCCTCGAAATAAATACAATTGGTACCTCAGCTCCATCCTGGATCTGCACCAACTCAGCCCCTATCGCATATTTCGACGCATCCGTTCTTAAAATAAATTCGTCTTTGAAATTTGGATATTTTAATGACAACTCTTTATAAAATGCACTTTTAAATCCTGGAACGCCTTCTCTCGATCAGCAGTCCATTTCTATCTTTCATTTTTCTTCAATAAACTCACCAACGGCACACACAACTCGGAATATCGCGGTATAAATCGTTTATAATAATTTATAACCCCTAAAAATCCTCGTAATCCTCTCACGTTCTTTGGTTGAGCAATCTTTTTCAACTCGTCCAACCTTTTATTACAAATTTTCATCCCATTCTCACTGATTTCAAACCCTAAATATGTAACTTTGTTCTTGAACAACTCGCATTTCTCCACGTTCAACTTCAAACCCCCTTCGTCCAGCCTCTGGATCACCTTTTCTATATGCTCCAAGTGTTCTTGCTCAGTCCTTGAAAAGATCAACAAATCATCCACATAGTGCGAACAGAAACATTCATACTCGTTAAACAGCTTCTGCATGGCCCTTACCAGTGCTGCGGAAGAACTACTTAACCCAAACGGAACCACAGAAAACATGTAAATCTCCCCTTCAATGCTAAACCCTGTAAACTTCTTACTGTCTTCATGCAACGGAATTAACCAAAATGAATTTTTTTAAATCTAGTTTACTGAAAAACTTCATCTCGTACACTTTGTACAACAAATTATCCAACCCCTGCGGTTGTTCATACTGCGGTTTCGTAATCGAATTCAACTTCCTCGCATCCAAACAAATCCTTATATCCCTTTTATTGGGTTTAGGAACAATAACTACCGGGTTCACATATTGAGTTTTCGCTGGTTCTATTATTCCATCTCGTAACATCTTGTTAATCTCGGCTTTAACCCTATTTCTAATAGCAAACGGAATTGGATACATCTTTGTATTAAACCCGTTGTCTTCCGTGACCTCTAACTTATGCATGTATCGCCTCGCCAATCTCGGCTCTTCATTAAATAACCCTACATGTTTATTAAACAATTCTTCTAGCTTCGCCTTTATCTCAATACTCACTCTTCCAATCTGTTCATCCTTAATTAATCTCACAAACATATTACATAACCGTACTTTAACCTGTCTATTATCACTTGTCCTATCCATTCCTAATCCTGACTTATCTATATTATCTCCATTCCTATATTCCTCACTAACCGTAGACACCATCCATAACTTATCTTTATCAAAAATTCGAATCGACCTATCCTTACCATCTATATTCACTCCAAAATCCTCTATAAAATCCATTCCTAATATGAAATCTATATGCAACCCCTTTGTAATTAAAAATTCTGCCTCTCCTGCATTTTTTTCCCCTACAAATATTGGTACACGGATGATCCTATAAATCGTAGTTAACTTTTTATTCATAGCCGACCATAAATTAACCCCATCAATCGCTTCTATTCTTTCTTTTAACAAATCCGCATGTTTTATCACTACCCTCTCATCTACCAGCGACAACTGTGAACCACTATCAACTAAAGCAACATATAAACACTCATTTAAACTAATATTAATGAACAAAAGGTTCTTTTTATTCAAATTATAATTATTTAACAACAAGTCCTTCAAACTATAAACCACGTCGACCTTTAATCCTACACATTCCTTCGTCCAAAATTTGGCGTTTTTTTTTTTTTCGGAGGGTGCCTCGTGTATCTGCACCACTTCAATTTGATCGGTTTCCTGAGTCCTTGCGCTGGTCGTTATATGGTGGACATTCGCGTCCCTGTCCGTCCGGCTATATCCGTTCTGTGTACCGCCCCCTGTATTTCGACCGTCATCCGCGTTGTCGTCGCGCCGGTACCTGCTTTGTCTTTGTATGTCGTTCTCCCGGTGTTCCCTATGGTAGTATGGTCTCCTGTTTCCGTCGTGTCCCCAGTGGTTTCGGTGTCCGTGGTTAAAATAGTCCTGTCGGTAGCTGGGTCGATGGTCGTGATGGAAATTGTCCTGTCTATGGTTGGGTCGCTGTTCGTGGTACATATGTCGTCGGTTGTCATCCCTATAACCCCGGTTTTGATCCCAATGACTAGTCCGTGTTTTTGCCTCCAGTGCCGTTGCCAAATCGAAATTCCTCATAACGCCTAAAAATTCTCGCAGTGTTTTAACATTATGGAACACAACCATCTTAGTCACTTCCGGCTCCATGTGGCCCGCAAGTAGTAGTATGATGTCGTCCTTGCCCAACTTTGGTGTCAAGTGCTGTGCCTGGTTGTATTTGTCTATTGCATATTCTTCGCGAGTCCCGTGTGTCCGACTGTAGTGTCCCGTAATCAAATTTGTACGTATGTCTGTCTGGTGCGTGTTGCTCCAGAACTGTTCCATAAATAGTCGTCGAAATTCTGCGTAGGTGTCGTACTGTCGGCGTATGATATTGTGCCACTTTTCCGCGTTCCCTGTCAATGTCGCCCCTACTATCTGTAACTTTGTTCTTTCATTTTCCGATTCGACGATCTCGTCCAGTCTGTCTAGAAATCCCATCGGCTGTTCTGTCCTCCGTCCTTCAAATTTAGGTAGCGCGTCCCGGTTCAATTTGATGTGCTGTCCGTAGTCCAGTCCAATGCGCCGTCGTTCTAGGTCGTCCAATTTTCATGTATTTGTCTTACGTCGTGTCCTACCCGGTTTTCTACTACCGTGACTTTGTCGTCCAGTTGTGTCTTAGCGTTCAAATTTTCGGTCTGTATCGTCTCTAAGGTTTGTCCTAAATTCCTGTAGTTTGTCAAATGTCTTTTGTCGCACGTTTGAATTTCGGAATGTAACGTCGTAAAACCACTGACCATTGTCTCCTCAACTGTCTCTACTCGTGTCTTAATTTCAGTCCGTAGGTCCGTTTTTGTCGCGTTCAAGTCTCCCTGAATCTGTACCCGCGTGTTTTCAAATTTGTCATCTATTCTGTCAATCTTTTCATGTACCTCAGTCCTTATGTCGTCCTTTACGTTTTGTATTTGCATGAGTAGGTAGTCCTGCGTGTAGTTCATTTTTGCCGTCAGTTCCGCGTGTGCCGTCCTAAACTCGTTCCTCAATTCGTTATGTGATTCTGTAATTTTATCCGTCAGTTCCATATGTGATTCTGTAATTTTATCCGTCAGTTCCGTATGTGATTCTGTAAATTTTATAGCTAACGCCGTATTTGCCTCCTTTTGTTCCGCCTGTGCAGTTACCATTGTCTTTAAATCGTCTTTCATACTCATTAAGAATCGCATTATGTCCTGGGTTCCAGCGGCGTCTGCTACCTCGACCCCCGGTCCCGTCGCCTGGTCCGTGTCCATGCCTGTCACCTTCGGCTCTGTCTGCCTCACGTCCATCTCCGGTATGTCTCCCCCTGCATCCAACTCTATGTCTTGTGTCCCTAATCCTATTTCATCGTTTTGTGTCGTGTTGTCTGCTTCAATTCCGTATATCAGTCCCGATCTCGTAAACCGTTTCATTGCTGGGTCCGTCATCTCTGCAGCCTGTCTTTAAACTCGTATGCCTGAAAAATAAAGAGAAAACTGCGGGCCCCACCTAATCTCTGGATCCTGTATCCTACTGCTATTCCTGTCTAATTTCAACTCAATCTAGCCTTTTTTTCAGCCCCACGTTGGGTTTGCCACGTATTATATACCCCACCTCTCTACTTTTTGTGTGTTTCACCTATATTATACCCTTTATTTTATACTTTTGTAAAATGTGCACACCTAATGCACGCCCCTTGTACTTGCACCGTTTGGTTGGTTCTTTTATAAACTATTTAATGTAATGCCTCGACTATTTAAAACTCTTAATCTCAGGTTATTCAACTGCTTATAGTGGGTTTTCCGTTATAAGTAGTTGTGTTAAGTCCAACCAACGTGCACCCTTTTGTTTTACTACTAAAATTGCTACTCTACTTTAGTATATGCCAAAATTTCTAATTAGATCAAAGTTACTATGTGCCAAATTAAATTACAACCAAATTTTATATGACTAAATTTTGACGTATTAAAGAATATGATTTAAAAAACTCACCTGGTCTATACTCCGTCGATGCCTTGCTGAATCCTGGCACAAAATCCAAATTACCGTATACGTCTTCACAATGCTGTTCTTGAATTTCCGTGCTGCTTCCAGGTGTCCTCGACTTTTAACTGTTCCCCAATATCTGAAATGATTAACCCAAATTTAGAATTTAGAAAATACCGTGTTACAACTTCCCTTCTGCTAATATCCACTTCGAATTCTTGTTTCCTCTATAAAACCGTCCGCTTCTCCGTATCTAATCTCCAATCTACTCGTTTCTTTATCTTTCTATTCGATGCTCCTTCTAACCTTAAACCACACTCCAATATCCAACTTCTAATCTGTATAACCACTCTCGATGACCTTCTAACTTTAAACCACACTCCAATATCAAACTTCTTTCTGTATAACCACTCTCGATAACCTGCTACCTTTAAACCACCCTCCAAATCCACTAATTTTCCGTCGCACAATCACTACTATTCCCTTTATAATTCCTATGCTTGTATCTTTTACCACTTTTCAATTAAACTCACTTTAAAACAATTACTTTTATTATCTGAATACAAAATTAGCACAGTTCTGAAAACACGTCTTTGACAAAATTGGTTCGAAAAATAATCACTTTGTTTACTCTCTAAGGCTACCATGTTAACTCTCTACTAGCCTACTACATCTTAAAGTCCATAACAAATAACTAAGTTCGTGTCGCACATACCATAGTCCATGTCTTTTATACAGTTTCATAATCACATTAAATTCTAATATATGTCCTAAATCTTTACATTCAACCAATCACATTTTACGTTGTTATAACTAATAATTTTGAGTTTACAAATATTGTCCAAAAGTTGATTTTATAGAAAATGAAACCAAAATAAATTATACTTGACCCTGGATGCATGTTGATAGTGAACATTCATAGACGCATCCGGCTTTTGGACGGCAAATGTACTTTCAAAGGCTTTTAAAAATTCAACTCGGTATAAACCCTTGAGCATTTCACATCTTACTACGCCACTTAGTCATTTTAAAATTGCCTTTTGGCACTTAATTTCAACTACTATATTTGCATGGTATTTTAGTATACATAAAATACGGCAAACATATATTTTTAGGTTTATGTGATCAAATATGTGGATTATTTTTGTTTGGCATATACTACCTTGTACTAACCAACCCTTATAACTCTTAGTAGCTCCCTTTGACATTTTAATATATATATATATATATATATATATATATATATATTGCTGTGGCAAGGCCCGCTTTGGTGCACTGCTGAAAGGGTGATGTGATAAGGCACACGTTGAGCATCGCTGAAAGAGTGCTGTGATACAGATACAGTAATTTGTAAAACTTGAAATTGTTCACTTACCTTTCTTTCTAACTTTGCCTGGCTAGCTCAACGGAATTGACGGAGTTTTTGAGATGAAATCAAACAGCAATATCACAAAGCATTTATGCAGTATGAAATATTTTCTCTCATACAAAACATATAGAACATTTACATCGTTTCTTTCCTACATAGAATAATTTCTAATAAGTATTTATTATAAAAAAAAGTTCCTTACCTTATTTTAAATTTACACAATTAAATTTCCTTTCTTATGTAAATTTTACCTGATTTTGTTTATTCCCATGCTTGTAAGGTTTGTTTGGCCAAAAAATTCTCGACAGATAATCTATTAAAGATCAGAGTGTTTCGTATTCTGAACACAAACTTTCCTGGTAAAAAAATCCTTTACAAAAAAATATTAAGACTATCTTAAACTGACAAAATTCAAATATGAGTTACAAAAAAATTATACTTGCAAAAAAAACTCCACGAAGCCTTTCTTTATCCAGCTCGTAATTAAATATCTTCTTATTTTAAATTGATAAAATCAGCTTACAAGATTTTCCATATTTAAAATCCTCGTTTCAAACAACAGTTACCAAGGTACATTTTTTGATTAAATCTTCCTTTCGATTATTTAATAAAAATTTTGAAATAGTGTTATATTGAAGAATTTTCCCTCTTCATTGTAATTAATAATTTCCTCGTTTCAAACAAATCTTCCTCTCGATTATTAATAAAATTTTAAAATAGCGTTGTATTGAAAAATTTTCTCTTTATTGTAATTAATAATTTTTATTTTTATGTAATTCGCGTTTAAAACATCACTTCCGTATTCATTGTAACAATGTAATTATTAAATTACAGTATGCTTACTGCATACTTCAAATATTATCTTCGCAAGGCAACATCTTGCAACTTAAATCAAAATAACATTTTGCGATCGAATTTAAGAATCGAGTGAACCCCTGTTTTAAATAAACGCTTCCCTATATATCTAAATTATCTATTTCCAGAAGGTAGTAGATTAGTATGGAACATTATGATGCAAGGTTCACAGAAAAACTCATTAGCGTCTAAAATCGCGGTGTTTATTACTTCGTAATCTCGTTCCATTTATTCGTGACGCGCTGTTTGTCCTTGTTTAACACTTATACGATTATTGTGGCGTCGCATACTAATGCGAAAGATAATCAATTTTATCGATTATTTTATGGAGTTTGTGGGTTTTTGTGTTCCGGTCGCTTCTTGGAATAAAAGTTTCATTTATTAATTAGATATTTACGTAGTTCTAAATATAGATGATTCATCCTTTTATATTCCTAATATTCTAGAAAATTCTTTATTTAAAATAAATTTCTGTAATCCACAGGGTAATAATTTAAACTTTAATTGCTTTTTAATTCAAAGGGGGTTGCATTTTATAGAAATTAAAGAGAAAAAAAGACAAAATTTTGAGATTTCCAGAAAAATTTTGTGGTGTTGAAAGTTGATTTTGCAATAATGGATGGTTTAATAGAAATATCCATTACCGCTTGATTCGAGGACATCAATATTTTTACCAATAAACAGCTTTCCAGGAGTGATTTGGTATTAACGTTTGGCTCTGGATAGTGGATAACAACGTAGTGGGATCTTTCTTTAACTTACAAGGTTCCTGCATAATTTTAAACGTAGTTATTGGGTTGGTAACAATCGTTCGATAAACTGGCCTGCACTTAACAAATTTCACTCCTGTGGATTTTTCCATGTGGGGTTTATTAAAACCAAGTTTAGCAAACCATCACAAATGACTTGGGCGATTTATTACCGAAAATTCGAAAAGCATGTACTAAATTATTCCAATGATGTTACAAAAAAAGTACAACAGAAAATCATCCCAAGAGTGCGAAAATGTTTACGAAATATTGGTTTTCATTTTGAACACGTACATTAGGTTTTTTTTTGTTGCTAATAATGAAACTTTCTATTTTTTGTTTTATACTTTGTATTATGTTCATTTATTGATAATACATAGAAAAGTTCAATATTTTCAATCAAGTTTGTGTTTAGTGATCAACCAAATAGAAAATAACACAATTTTCATACGACATGGTTCCAAAAGTGCAAAATAGATTTTTAAAACGCTGCAGGGCCATACTTAAATTAATTCTTGATAAAATATATTGATGATGAATTTTTCATTTAGACATGTCCGCAAACATTCATGTATGGTTGGATTGTCAATTAAATTTTTTTGAAAAATCAAACAAAACAATCTAGGTCTATATTGAAAAAAATAAAGTTAATGATGGTACCTTGGAGACCAAACACCGTATTTGAAAATAAACAATACTATATTGTAGGGCAAAAAAATCTATAAAACTTTTAAATTTAAAATGTATCTCCAAAGTCACTAGTTTTCGAGATATTCAACAAATTAATTTTAGATGTTTTCTGAACAAACCTGCACCTTGAACAAGTTCTAAAATACTAGAACGGGTAGAATGACATGTGTTTCAGTGAGCTAGACGGCCAAACAATAGATTTCACGAAATTAGTAAGGTCTTTAGTGGAATAGAGCCATAAATAAATAAAGAAAATAAAATATATTTCAGAGGTAAGATTTATATTTTAATTTCTCTTTCCGATATATACATATTCCAGCTTTATTTCTTACGAGGTATTAGTGATGATTTTTCTAGTGATTGTTACTTGGATCACAGCACATGACTTCAAAAATTACTTTGCAAAGTATAGAGGGTAATTCCTTAGGTGTAATTTTTTGATTAATGGCCAAAATAGATACCTTTCAAAGCCTCATTCAGTTAGTACTTATTTGATTAGTATATATTTAAAATGAAGGTTGTTGCATAGTCGTGATATGATTAAGTATTAGGATTATGCGATTCAAAGGCATTTACAATTTTTGTTATGTATAAGACATAAGTGTAGAAGTTTTATTGTAAAACTAAGGAATAAATACACGATGAGATTACAGAACCAAGATCTCTCAACAAACATGGTACCTTATTAATTATTCTAGTGCAAAGCAACACGTATAACACTCTTGTTCACACACAACACCAAATTTACGTCATTAATAAAATTGAGAAGGCCAACTCTGTTACAATAATACAAATTAATCTACATTTGCACTTTGCCTGCATCGCCAACTATGCATAACCCGGGACATAGTTTGTACATCCCCAAATTTGGTTGTCTGGGTTGCCATAACGGATAAAGCCCACAAGTTAACAAGGCAGGAGCTTACCTGGTTTTTACTGGAAGCCAAGGCCTTCTCCTGCTTTTTAGGTCAGGTTTGTCTTTGGGTGGTTTATTCTGTGTGGACCAAATTTTGGACGATGAAGTAAACAAGCCTGCATGATAACGGAATACAAAATAGTTTGTTTTAGGTAACAGGAGAGGTACAAGTACATTAAAGGAATCACTTTGCCAATCTAACCGCACATGTATCAAATCTTTTCAAACACCGATAGTAAAGTTCTGTAATTTAAAATACATCGTGCTCACCAGCTATATATAGTAACTCCTGCATTCCACACTTCTTATGGTGAACTGTGCTAACCACATCCACATTCCTTTAGCCTGGGAAATGTAAGCATATGTGGTTTACATGCCGTAAATCATAAGGTGATTGCGCTCGGATTTGTGGTAAACTATAATCGTGAAGCTTTGTACGTAGAAACGTATATTAAGGATGGAAAAAAAGTTTTCCCATGCTGAATTTAAAAATCCCTTAAATCTAAATATTAAAATAAAATTTGGTTGAATCAAAAAGTGCAACAACTCCTACAATTAACAGCACTTAGAAACAATCTAATATGTTAAAATGTTTACTGTTAGATGCACGTAAAATCCATAGTAATCTGGAAAACAGTTGATATGCTTTATTATGTGGAACATTAAGTGAAAGCACTCGCTTTTCTTTTAATTCTTCAGTTGCAACCGTATAAGGGGGGAAAGGTAAGAGAACGACAAAATCAGATGCCTACTGAAACCGCATCTTAGAGTTAAATTAAATTATGTGTCACAATACCACATCTAGTATTACTTCTGATATGCTAGCATTAAAATGGGTTGGTACAATCTACTCATACTTGACACCATATGCGACTCCTTGGAATTACCACTCAATATTGTTCTCTTTCGATGGTATTTTTGTTATGTGAATTCAACGAAAAATATAATATCTATAGGTTTAGTAATGTTATTAGACATTTTCACCTCACAAAATGTTTTATAATATCGAATGGTTGATTAATAACGTATCGTTGTGCATTTTACGAACAACAACAAATTATAAATGCTGTTATTTTAAAACAATTTAAATATTGTATATTTTGTAAGACTTATGCAGAAAACTAATAAGTTCTATTGCATTAGTAATTTTACTTAAAACTGGAAAACATAAGAGAATGTGCAGAGGCATTAAATACCATTTAATTTTGGGTTATTTAGCTGTAAAAATCTTGCTACTGTATTTGTTTCAGGGAATGGACAAGATATGAACTGTGTAATTTCTAGTCTTATTCAATTAATTCTTGATCCATGTTGGCGTACTGTGAATGGTTTCCAGTCTTTAGTTCAGAAAGAATGGGTAGCATTAGCCCATCCATTTTGTTTAAGACTTGGTCTTGTGGCTAATGATGAACAAGAGTCTTCACCACTTTTCCTTCTTTTTCTGGACTGTGTTTGGCAGCTGTTACAGCAGTTTCCTACTGCTTTCCAATTTACAGATACATATCTTACTACACTGTGGGATTCTGTATATATTAATATATTTGATACGTTTTTGTTTAATTCAGAACATGAGCGGTTTCTTACTCAAAAGGTATGTTGAAGTGTGTAATATTATGACTTTGTGTTTTTATAGGGTACTGGATGTTTAATTCTTCGCAGTGTTTGGGATTGGAAAGAGCAGTTCATGGAAAAACATATTGCCTTATTTTGCAATCCATTATTTGACGATAATTATCTCTATCGATTACATCCCAAACCTGAAATGGCATGTTTAGATATATGGACACAATGTTATTCACGATGGTTACCAGATTTAGAAATACAAAATGGTGGAAAACCACAGATAGACTTATGTAGCAGAATTATTACATCAGAAATTCATATTTTAAGGCAGAAATTACTTAGGGGTGATGTTAATGGTACTGTTAAAGGTTTAACCGGTGATGGTTTACACTTATTAAAAAAAGTTAATAGTTTTTTTCCTTTTACACGAGACTATGGACAAATTCCAGGCAATGTATCTTTAGATAATTCTTTACTATCAGGTGATACTTTAGACACACAGTCCATTCTTAATCACAGTTCTGCCAACGATTAAATTTAATTAGTACTTTAAATGTATAACATAGTTTCAGTGTATTTCTCATAACTTACAGGGTGATCTATTAGTATGATAACATTCTTTATCTTCTGCATCTTAAAGACTTTATAAAAAATTGTAAATGAGCTAAGTTTGAAATTTCTAAAATGTACAATGTGTTACACATCTGAGTGGTATCAGTGTACTGGTACATTCTATGGTTTAATATCAAATTATATTTCCCCTATATAAAACAATATTACTGTGTTTAAGGTTCTGCATGGTATTCCATAAGATAAAAACTAATTTTATAAGCAAACATCTCGATATATCTGGTATTATTGACTAGATAGTTATGTAATTGAGGGGAAATAAAAATTTGATTAATCAACACTATTCCGCGTTCAAATGCCTTGCAAATGATTTTGCGCTGCAATAAAGACAACCCCGTCACCACTTAATTCTGTATAGTGGTCAAGCACATTGAAACTAAATGTAAGAATATGCTGTTCTAGATAAATATTTGTCTTTTCGTTTTTCACCATGATTTATTGCTATTACACTACTACCAACAACTGCCCTTGCACCTATCATCACAGCAATTACAGAAAAGCTTTTTTAACAGTTAAAACTCTTGTTTCTGAAATTCTTCCTTCCAATTACTTATTTGACCTGTTTTATTTTCTTAATCTAGTGTCAAGGGAAATATGTCTTTTGCACGAATTACATAAAGTGTGTAGATCCAACAAATATGTTGCCCAAGCAAAACCTGAGAAAACGTTGTGAAATGCTCAAATGGATGCATTCGGTTTCTTCTTAAGTTTGAACGAATGTGAAATCTGGTCATATAATTCAATAAAAGAATGGCAGAAATACCTAGCTATTGTTGTTCTACGATTGAGTTTCTTATTTGGTAAAATGAACAATTTCAATTTCTTTTTTATATGCATATTTGGAATTGGTCCAATTTTATGATGTGGCTATTTAAGAATTACAAAAATTATCCGCAGACGCAGTCACAATTCGAATTAATACTTTCTAAGGTTTTTATGCATTTTTATATATTGTTTGCAGTGACGTGCCATGTGATTTTTTAGTGGGGAAGCACTTCAAGTTGGCACTTATACTACTTAATTCTATCTCTTTTTGAATCTTAGATTTTAATACTCCTCTTTTTTTAACATAAGTAAATTCCATTTTCCGCATTTTGAAGGACACCCAGTGTGGGTGTGTGTGTGTGCATGTGCACATATGTGTGTGTTGCATGCATGTGTGTGACAAACGTGCGTGTGTGACTATGTGTAACTTAAGAAGCTTGATTTGTGTTTAGAAGCAAAAAAGTAGATATAAGAAAGTATGTGTTGTTTTGGAGGAGTATTACAGTATTTTGTTTTATTTCTTTGGATTTGAAATAATTAGTTTTGCTGATTTATGTACTGTTAATGTTTGTATTATTTGGAATTTTCAAATTACCTAAAAAGTTATTCAAAACCTTTGATGCCAATAAACTTTCATTTAGAATTGAACCAACCTTTTTAAAAAATATGCTCCAATATAACCAATAAATTATTCTGCAAATTTTGCATTAAGAGCTGTTAAAATGTGAGGAAGACCACATTGCTTTTTTATTTTTCCACTTTTAAGAATTGCACTCACATTAACAAAGATAAATCTTTAAAACCTATTTATTATTCGAAGTAAAACTAAATCACCTTATTTTAGAAATATTAAAAAGGCATTTTTGGTTAAAAAAATAATAAACCTAAGGACGTAAAAATTCAAGTTAATGTGACTGCATTTTTCAATTTACTTATCAAGCACTAAAAAAAACTAAGTATTAATAACTATAAACAATAAGACACACGAATATACACACACTTAAACATTATATACAGTGTTGACGATGCACTTTTTTCTTTGCCTCTTATTCAATATTTTATTTATAATGCAATTCTATTCTTCTATTAATCTGTGCAAACCTGTCTATTACATCATCATAAAATCTTGGATTCTGTAGCAAGTTAATACATACCTTCGCCAGTTGAATTTCTGATAAAGGTTTTAATGCGCTTTAATGTAGAAAAACTGCGTTCAACCGAAGCACTTGTTGCCGGAATTGTTAAAACAAGTTGACACAATTTAAAGACTTCACTATAGGACTCTGCCAAATCAAATTCTTTAAGAAAACGTAGCACATGTAACGGTGTTTTTTTATTATTGACTTCTGAGTGTTGTATAAAACACTTAGTTGTGAATTTAATGCCAATATGTCAAAAAAATTGCATAACTAAGTTTTAAACTATTAAAGGCTTCTTCAGCAAAACGGACTTTATTATAGTTGTTATAATTACATAATTTGACGTATTTTAATTCACTGAAGTTCTGAAATCTGCTTCTGAGTTGTTGAGAAATATTATCAAAAATTTACAACACAATAGTTTTTCTTATGGTATCTACTACAAACACAAACTCTACTTAATGATGGTATAATAATCTAAATTAAAAAAAGCTTTAATCCTATTACTAAACACAAATTTTTAATTAGTTTTGAAACTTTGTAATTCAAATTAAAAATAATTCACTTGTTCGTGATTTATTTAAAAAATAATTAGTACCTATCACAAGCACGAGTTTGCTACTTAAGCCACACCATAAATAAAATAATGCTACTTCTAATATATGGATAACCACCATCAACACAACTAACAACAAACGTTCATCTTTCATGAAGCGGCAGTAAACATCGCTTCCAACTCATTTAAAATAGACAGCATTCAATAAATACACGATTGTGACGACTTGTCGTGTAGGATGAACCTCAAGTTGATATCGTTTACATATTTAGAAGCGCTAGAAAATGCCGCAAAGTAATCAAGTTCAAAAAGTCTATACTGACAGACGAAGGGGCGCGATCATGAATACTTTTCTATTCAGTTTCTTGTATTTATTTGAGGGGGTAACTTACGTATGAAAGATGCAAAGAGCAACGTACGTCAAGGAGCAATGAAAGCTCTATCAAATATTGAATAAACTTTAAATGCTTATTCTTATAACAACTAAGGGAAGCGGTGCTTCCGTCGCTTCCATGGACTGCACGCCCCCGATTGTTTGTCTTGTAGTATAGTGTTTGTTTTGGTAACATACCTATCGAATTTATCTTTTGATTCGCATTGAATGAGCACTTGGTGAGCATACGCCCAACCATGTAGATATGTAACTGTATTTTGAAATTGTGTTTATACGTATTTTCTTTTTTATAAATGTAGCAGTATATGAGAGCTTGCAAAAAGTTATTCAATATGTAAACCTAATGCCTAGCGTAATTTTAATTATTAATTAATAAATTCATAAAATGGCCTATATCAGAACTGGTCAATTTGGGAACTGTAGTTCATTCCACATTTAAAACAATCGACAGCAGTCTACTAATGGCAACGTTAAATTAAAAAATAAATATGTGATTAAGCATTTGTTATCTGTGACATGAAAAATTTGTAAATTATCTTGTTTTTCTAAGAATGCTTAATATTAGCACTATTGTTTACAAAGAGATGGCACTTATCAAAAATGAATAACGTTTTCAAGTATCAAAAATTTTAACAATTGTTCTTGTTCACACTTGGCGAAACGATCCTATTCATTACTTTGTCGAGTTGATATTTAGGACTGCGTATTTACAAGTTTTTCATGTTGTGGCTGGTACAAGGTTATTGCAATGCACAAATGACATTTGCTTTTTATGGCATTCATGGTGGAACAAGTAGATTCACAGAGATATGTTGATCCAAAAAATTATTATAATACAAAGTCAATTTATAAATACTGGGAAATGTTTCCTCAAAATCAGTATCGCTGGAAGCTCTGAATTTAAGAAATATATTGCATCTAATTTAATAATTTGTTTCTCGACCATAACTGATGTAGCATCTATTAAATGTCTTATTTTTTCCTAACTAGTTAAGTCAGTTGTTTCAACTTCCTCAAACAAAATATTTAACTGTTCAGCAAAATGATCAAAGTTCGGTTTGGGCTATGGACACACTTCTCCAAGTTTTCGAGGTTCATCAATTTATGTTTTCTTAATTAGAATGGATACTTTTTTATCCTTTCTTTGAAAGTTTTAAATACGCTCATCGTGTCTGTTAAACATTTATTCTTTCCTTATAGTTTTAGGTTCAAGTCATTAAGTTTTCCAGTGCTATTGCAAAGAAAAACTAGCTTCACGAGCCACTTCTCTTCTAATTCAGCAATGTGCTCCCCTTTTAAGAAAATCTTTTATTTCTGATAACAGAATACAAAATCTTTTTTAAGAAGGCATCACAGCTTGGCCACCTCATGTCTGTGTAGAACGAGACCTCCATAGTCAGCTTAAGTTTATTCTCAAAGTGCCCGAAATTGTCGTCTCTGTAGGCTTCTCGCACAAATTGAATTGGTGATGTTAAATGCAATGATAGCTGGTAGAACTGCGAATTTCGTCGTTGTTGCACAATGTAATAAAATCAATGATTCGCGACTATTGCTGGAGCTCCATATGTCGTAATAGATACCAATTTATGTATTGTAAATCCTGTTTTATAAATAAAATTTTTTAATGAATTGTAGATATGTTCTTAGTTTATCCTTTCAATGGACTTACAGTTAATAACTTTTCTTTCGATGTCATATTCTTGAAAACCATTATCACAAAAATGCATAACTGTGAGTTTATTACTTATACAGTCGAAATCAGGAAAGAATGAATGCACGTCATCAACCATATTCGTATGCATCAAGATTTATCAATTGAATGTTTAATAAAGATTTCAAGAAATATTCCCATTGGAGGATTAACTAGTTTCCGGTTCTGTTTAATAATATAATGAAAACATCAAAATATAAAAGCGAACCCAAATATAAAGGCGCAGTTATAAGTTATGGTTATGTTAGGTATGTTGTATTAAAAATGACGTGTTAAAAAACTGCACAAATCAACTTTATTAATATGTGTAATATAGTTAGGACATGCGACAGTTTACTGTTCCCATTCTTTACGTATCATAAACTCCACATCGTAAGTCGTTACTAAGCTACTTTGCTTGAAACAGGTGCTACTTGTATTCGTTCTTTCTCTTACATGTTAAATACGCCCATTGTATATGCGGATGTATATCTTGGATTGAATCAGAAATTAATGACGTGCATTCATTCTTTCCTGATTTCGACTGTACTCATCAAATTGAAATGATAGGAACTTACAATCTTTTTAATAGATCTTCAAAATTAATGTTCAAGTTTGCCATATCATAGTATTGCACGACAAGGCAATATTTATTGATGATATTACTTCGGATTGCTTTTTAGAATCGAGGAACGCATTTCTTTTATCACTTCTCTATCTTCAAAGGGTTTATTTTCCTTTATCAAAACTTCTATAACTTTAAACAACGCCAATATTGCTGCCTGATCTTGTAAATAACGATTGCTATGAACGTAGATTTTATTTCAATTCATACACTTTAACCTTTTCATGTTACTGCCAATTGGACAACAGATCCTCCAAATTGTCGTTCAAATGACTTCAGTCTGCCGCATCACAGCATTGTGCAATAAGGAAATATTATTAATTGACGATATTATTTCGGATTTGTTTTTAGAATCATGGAAAAGCATTTTGTATATCAATTCTCCATCTTCGAAAGGTTTTTTTGCTTTATCAAAACTTTTGTAACTTTAAACAACTCCCAGGTGCTGCCTTATATTTGGTGTGTGATCTTGTAAATAATGATCTATGAACGTAGATTTGATTTCAATTCATGCACTTTAACCTTTCGAAGTTCACTACCGATTGAAACATTAGATTCTCCAAATTATTGTTCATGGCTTCAGTCCACCACATCACAGTATTGTGCGACAAGGAAATATTTATTGATAATATTATTTCGAATGTTTTTAAAATCGTGGAAAAGCATTTCTTTTATCAATTCTTGTTCTTCAAAGGGTTTCTTTACTTTTATGAAAACTTCTGTAACATTAAACAACACCAATGTTGCTGCCTTAGATTTGGTGGCTGGTATTCTAAATAACAACTGCTATGAATATAGATTAGATTTTAATTCACGCATTTTAACCTTTTGAAGTTCACTGTCGATTGGAACATTTGTAATGTATTTAACGTATTTTAAATGCATGGTTTAAAAATGTCTATCGATGTTTGCTTTTTTTTGTAAGGTCACTTTTGAGTTGCATATGCGACAAACACATTTTTCCTTTACCATAACAAAAATTTGTATCCCACTGATTGCGATAATGGTATTTTACTTCTCTTAGTGCTGGTACCTGGCTGAGAGTCCTTTTGAATTAAATATTAAAATGACAAACATTTGTATTAGATGGGTAGCGAGTGAACGACCAACAGCGAAAGATGACTGGATGGGAACTAAGGCTAAACGAGCAAGCATGATGGGTGGGCTAGTCATAATGCCGTTACCGCTGGTTATAGTGAAAGCATCACACTTAATCAGGTTTTTTTTTCTATTTAATTCTCTGCTGCAAGATGACAAATTCTGTGTATAAAATTAATTATACACATAATGGTGAAATTGTACTGAATAATGAAACAAAACCTAAAGTTTAAAATGAGATGCAGGGTGTGCTTTTATTTGATACAATGTTATGTAGCATACTGTAAATTTTAGAACAACTCTAAAACGTAGAGCTTTTGCCAACTTACAATTTTGTGTAAAGAATTTTTTAATATTTCCTAAGATACAAAAGAATTGAATTTTTTGCAATTATGGATCATACCCTATAAAGCAGAATATGTTTCAAAAGTTTATTCTTTATTTATGTGCCAGATCTTCTAGATTGTTTTATAACATGCTTATATTAATATAAGAAGTACTTTTATTTTCAAAGATTATAAGTATTTTCCTTAAAAATAGTACAAGTTTTTTTTGTTATATACTTATATTGTTAATGATTGAAAATAGTAATTTAAAAGCGAGACAATTACATTAACAAGCAATGTGATTCAACAATTTATTTCCCATACTGACTAATGTCGTATCTTAACAAGAATTAATATTTCTTTTTTAATATAAACGATAAGCAAGTTGATATGTTTGTTTGATGTTTTTGTATAAGTATAATATATAGCTAAATGTTTCACAGTAACCTGAAATACCAAAAATTATTGTTAATTTCTTTTATATAATTTATTAAGTTCTAACTTATTGTGCTTTGTAAGTACTACATAAATATTCTATATTATTTTTGTAATAAATAATGTGACGATTTTTTGAGTTGTTTAGAATAGAATATAATAGTTTATTAAATAATAAATTATATATTATAATAATTATTCAAAAGACATTGTCAGCAAGGCTGATTTTCACAGAGTACCTCTGTATACCAACTATATGTGGCTCTGCCTTTCAATCCTTCTACCTGTATTGCCTTCTTGAATACTTGAACTTAACTGGCTCTTAAATATAAATCTAAATATTTATTAAATACTATGGCAGTCTGATATTCAAATGAGCACTTGTTCCTTGCCGTTTTGTGGATAGGAATTGTTAATGTACTACTACTGCAAAGATTTAGATTGTGGTTGTAGCATCTTACATTTAAACAATCATATAAACAAGTAGGCTGTTTACTCATATATAAATATTCCACAGAAAAATCGCAAAAAATAGTTCGTATTGAAATGTTAGCTCAGGAATTCCCAAAATATTATATGTAGGTGTGACATGCTCTCTATATGGGGTATTATATGAATATCATAAACAGTTCTGTAAAATTTGTTTTTAAGCTGTTCTATTAGATAACTGAAGTATACCGTCGCAGTAGTATATATGACAATATTAGACATTGACATAATTTCCCACTTTGTTGAGTGGAGAAGGAGGTGGCGTCGTGGGGGGTGTTGTAGGGGGAGAGTAACATTGTATATCTATAGAGGGACTTAGTTTAAAATATCCAATACTGCAAATTCTTTTTAGATGGCTTTTAAAATTTAGATTTGTATCATAAATTATACCTAAATTTTTACTTTCCTCACTGAAGACTAATACATAATACTCAAGGATGATATTTTCACGTTCAAGTTTTTAAATAATTCACAGTTATAGGAGGATCCTAGGCATTGACAAACTGTTTTTCTAGGATTTAGTAGTCCACTAGCCGATGACCACTGATACACTGCACTTAAATTGATCTTAAGCTCATTTACAATCCATGGCATAACTGGGTTTCATCAGCATACATATAGATGCCACAGTTTTTGGTTACAATTGATGGAAGATCAGTAGTAAAGAAAGCGAACAGTAGAGGTCTAAATATACTTCCCCGAGCACCTTGCGTTACGAGCAATTCAGTTGATATAATACCATCAAGTTTCACTACTTGTAATCGCGATAGTAAGTAGTTTTGCATCAATTGCAAAGCAGGTGTGCTCTATCAATAAAATTTTAGTTTTGCATGGAGCACTTTATGGTTTATTATATCAAATGCTTCAATATAGTCCAGATATACAACTACTGTTACGTTTGAGTATGTTTTTAGTAATGTCATTTGTGACTACACAAAGTAGTTGCAGTGCTATGTTTTGCTAGAAACCGAGACTGGATTTTAGGTAAAATATTGTTTGCATTAAAATGCTGTAAAATTTGACAATACATAAGATACCCAAACACTTTGGAAAGCATAGGTAAAATGTTTATGGCCCGAGTTCCTTGCAAATAGTAGCAATGGTAACCTTAGGTAAAGGTGTAACTATCGATTTTCCCATGTACTAGGCTTGGTTAAACTCTCTAGAATAACATTAATAGGGTGAGTTAGGGCGTCAGCACAATATGGAAGAATTGGTTTTATCATTCATAAATTGATTCCATCCATGCCCATAGTGTTTGATTTGTGTTGTGTGATAGCATTAATTACTCATTAGGATGTACCGTGTGAAACGTTAGGGATTCAGTTGCCAAAGGGTATCTGTTATTTGAAAAGTAGTTTAATGTTTCTTCAGATGCTATGGAGATTGACATACTCTTAATCTAGAACTTGATATCTGTATAATGCCAGTTTTCATTCTTACAGCTAGTGTAATATAGTTTCGTAGTTCTTTATAATAATTATAAGTTGCCGTTTGTTTTGTTTTAATACATTTTTCAAGGGTTCTATCTCTTAACTTAATCATTTGTACTAAAGTTTCAGTTAGACATCCTGTGTTTTTTTTGCGATTATTCTTTGATATATAAATGGGGGCATGTATGTCAAAGAGTAATAATGTAACAGCTTGATTGAAATAAAACGGTTTTTTATCAATTGTTGCATAGATATGGCAATGTAGTCAATCAATGTTAGTTGCATCGTTAACAAACTCCTGTTGATTATATTATCTGTAGCTACAGGTTGTATTTGCTTCAGGTTGTGGTTTATCAAGTGAAAAACACATATTACAGTACACTATTAAATGATCAGAGATGTGGTCTGTCATAGTAGCCAATGTTTGCACTCTGTACGGTTTTACTAGCATAAATAAGTCAAGTAGTAGTGTCCATAATCCTCATTAGTTTACAGACGTGTTGTGTCAGTTTAAATGCCGAGAGTATTGTTTTCAAGTATTCAGAATTGTAGTTTTCTTCCAAGAAATCAAAACCCACGCCTATCCCAGCAGTATATATCATCATATTCGATGAAGGGTTTCAGGAGGAATAGTATAGACGAATGGCAACAAAAAATTCCATATAACACCAATTTTTACAGAGTACAGAGATACAGTTATTAGTATGTAATCCAAACAAATGGCAAATGGGATGTTCAAAGTTGATTTTCAACAATTCCACCACCATTTTCAATGCACTTTTGACTTCTCTTGATAACATCACATGCAGCTCTTCTGGGGTCGTCTTGGCATTCTTTTATGAGAATTGCACTATTCATAATCCGAACGAACAAATTGGCTCGTGTGTGTACTCTTTTTTGTAGAGTTTGCTTTTCTACCATCCCCGCAGGCAAAAATCCAAAAGGGGTAAGGTCCAGGGACCTTGGTGGCTAAGAAACGTGATCATATCTGCCGTCCCATCTTCAGTGGAAGGTTATAATTAGATCGTGTCATCTCACCACTAGAATGTGCAGGAGCCCCATCATGCTGGAAGAACATATCCATTCTTGTAGTCAAAGGAATCTCTTCAAGGAAGTCTAGATAACGGGGTCCTGTAAGACATTGCAGTATCATAACAGGCCCAATCAACTGATAACCTATCAAACCACATCACACATTTACAAAGAAGCTTTCTTGAAAATATATCACCACAGTGGCATGTGGGTTTTCTTCGGACGACCGATGTGAATTACGACTGTTATTGATGCCGTCACAAATGAAAATGGCTTCATCGGTGAAGATTAAAAATGGGATTATTTGACGATTTTCAAGTATCCAATGACAAAATTCCAATCGTCCATACCCTGCTCGAAGGCGTTTGAGCTGTAAATCATACGGATGGAACCAGTGAATACGTAATATTCTACGAACTCTTGTATGTGCCACCGATACGTGCAGAAATTTTGCATGTACATGTACAAGGGCTATGCTCTATCGACAATAATATCTTCTACTTCGTTCACATTCGGTTCGTTTACAGGTTCAGATGAAATTTGCCTGCTGGATACTGCACCAGTCTCACGCAGTGTATTGAAAACACGAGTAAACACTCTTGAATCTGGTAGTTTGCAGTTAGGAAATTGTATGCCGTATTCTCTACAAGCAGCAGCAGCGTTTCCATTACAAGTTTCATACCTAAATACCATATCGGCATACTCAGCATGTGTAAATATGTGCTGCATGTTTACGCGATACAGTAGACTACGCCAACAAATCACAATGGCAGTTAAAAAATTCAATGTAAACTAAATAAAGCACAACTTCACAGCTTGAATATCAACACACTACTGTTGACAATCAATAAATACATCCATAGCAACCGGTGTACCAACACACGAAGCGAAAATGCAATGAACTTAGTTGTGAAACGTTTTAAAAATCTACTTTGAACGTTCCATTTGCCACATGTTATATGGAATTTTTTATTGCCATTCGTCTATACTACCACCTCCTAAAATATTTATTATTCCTCCTGATACACCCTTTAGATATAATATTGACAAAGCGTGTTCCAACTCTTGAAGGGAGAACAATGAACTGAGAGGAGGTTTATAAATAACACCTACAGCATATGTTATTTTCTTAATTGTCATTTTTAGCCACAATTGCTCTACAATTCCCGTTTGTGTAAATTCAATCATTTAGCAACTTATTTTATTATGCTCATAAGAGCAAACACCCCCCTCCTCTAGTTGGTCTGTCTTTTCTGAATAGAGTATAACCAGGAATTGTATTTAGTTTAGAGGTAAAGTCAACTGAAAGCCAAATTTCAGAAAGTGAGATAAGTTTAGAAGTTTTATCTTGAACAAAAGTACTGAAATCTTCAGAAGAGGATATTAGTGATCTAATATTAAAGTGGCAGGATTTGATATCACGGTAAAATTTCTGTTGTTGCTATTTAGAACCGTAGTCGATTTTGGAATTTAACCTCTCTAGTAGTTTGATGTAACAAGGACACTGGTGGTCTGAAAACATTCATAGTGTAGCGATACATGTGCGGATAAAATGTGTGTGTGTGTTCATGCATGCTCGCATGTGTGTGTGTGTGATTGTAGCAAGTGGTTAATGGGAGATTTGACCGAATGTACAGAAGTTTCAAGAAAAATTGTGTGGTAAGTCCAAAAAGCAAAAAATGTGGCAAAAGAACGTTTAAAACAAAGGGGTGGACCAGATGAGTCATCCCTTCATTAATGGAACTTTGTAACTTGATTGGTTTAAGAGAGTTTTCTGTGTTGGAACATTAAAGCAAGGATTGCAACATTGAGGTTCTTGGATAACCTCACAATATGCAGTGAGTAAATAATTGTACTTGTAAAAATTTAATTATGTACGGATGACCTAAAATGTAATGGTTGTTATATACGTAGCAGGGAATTAATTTTCAGGTGAAAAATAATTATTGGATTGTATGAATTAGCAATGGAGGGAGTGAATAGTGATTTGAAATTTATTAGTGAAATGTAGGTTAATAATGGGATAAAACTTACGTATTGTGGAAAGGATAACGGTATAGCACAAAGTTGGAATTTAAGTTTTTGTTGAAGGACATTACCAACACTTTGAGATTTATTAATCTCGGTGAAATAGGGCATAAAATTAGAAAACAATAAAAGGGGAACCGAGCTGTATACATGCTGTGTGAGAATTTCAGGGAACTGTGTAGGCTAACTCAGAATATAAATAAGTGCAGGTGTGTGTCCAACCAGTTTTAAGATAGAAAACTTAATGACGAAAAAATAAGCGCAGATAAATCTGATGATTATTATAAACAACTACAGGTGTTGGTTGTGAAATAACTGCAACTAATGTTGACTGTGCGAAAAGTTATATTGGAAAAATATATTGTATATATAAAAAAAAAATTAAAAAAAAAATATTTTAAATCGGTAAATGTCTAAGTGCTGGGGGAACTTGACAGCCACAGGCTGCTTACCCCCCTATACAACCACTGAATGTCGGAGAAATAGGGTATATAATTGTAAAACAATAGAAGGAGACTGAACTGCATATAACAAGAAAGAACAGCGCCTATGATGAAAGGCAACAAACATAGAACAAGAAGAAAATTGTTGAAATCATAAGTGTGACGCACAGCACAGTATGCCTATGAAATACGGGCAGTCTGAAAAGCAGACAGAAAAACGGTTGCAGCTATTTGAAATGCTGTGCTTCAGAGGTATGAGGATGATAGCATGGACAGACAAAGTTAATAACAAGTAGGTTATTGAAATAGTAGGGGAACAAGAATATCTGGGGGAAAAAATAGAAGAAATAAAAGGGCAGAATATGTTCTAAGGCATTTTTTGGGGAATAGTATGGGATATATTACAAGCAGATAGGAAAAAAGAGCAGTAGGGGTAGAACTAGATCAGATTAGTGATAGAAGCAACTGTGCAAATTTAAGGATATGTGTAGGTTAGTTCAGAATAGGAAGCAATGAGGGTACACGTCTAACCAGTTCCAGGACTGAAGACCTAATGATGATGAATTATTAAATAAGAAAACATGAAACTTTTGAGTGGTAAATAGTTTTGATGGCTTAGAATTAAGTTCTTTTTGAAGACTTTTAGGATATTTTTTATTTTAGCGACGCCTGACCAGATTGCAAATAAGTTAATTTCAGAAAAGTATATTTATATGTGCATGTGTAATAAAATTGGTTTTATGTTAATAGAGGTTAGGTTAGGTTGATTTTTGTTTCAATTATTTAGGAGATATGTAGTTATGATCTGTAAAGGATTGATTATACAGCTACCCGTGTTAGTTGAACGAGTGTTTTATTTTGGCAGAGAAACTGGAGAATGACCGAATGTAGAATAACTAAAGCAAGGGAGTTTAATGTGGAATAATAGTCTTTCGCATAGAAAGGACACCACAAAACTTGCAATGATACACTGTTTGGTGCCCTGCGATATTGATGAGACAGAACTTTTCAGGGTAAGCGTTAATGTAATGTAAAATTTTTAATTGGAAACCTTGGCAGTTATTTTGTATTTCGTCATTGTTCTGCCATTAGCCGATGCACCTTTTTATTGGTACGGAGTCCCTGTCCCTTCAGGGCAAATCAAAATTTAAATTGTTTTAACGCCTATTTCACCTGTAACGTGAATTTCGCCCATAACACACATCATGTGATATTGAAGTGATAGAAATTATGAAGCTTTAAAATGTCAAAGGGGAGGTGGAGCAGTTATTGCACTTAAGTCTGAATTTGCTGCGACGGAACTGGGAGGTTGTAAAAATGTGAACTTTGAGGATATGTGGGTGAAAGTCACAATTGGCAACTCACAATTTCTTCTTGGAGCTATTTACATGCCACCTAACTCATCTGTCCTAACATTTCAGGATTTAATAGATACAGTTGAAAACATGAGATACATGAATAATATCAATAAGGTAAACATACTTGGATACTTTAATTGTCCAGATATCTGCCGGCAACGAGAGAGTGACCACTTTATGCCCTCGCGATTTATTAATACACAATCAGAAATAATTATTAATGGTATGTATCGTTTAGAATTACAGCAGTACAATTGTGTTGTAAATAATTATAGTAAAATGCTGGATCTTGTATCCTCTGACAACCAGGAATTCATTTGAGTTAGTAAAACAGATTTATCAATTTACAAATATTCATAAGAATACTACTGACTTTAACTACAATACTTTATCTGAACACCAATTTAACTGAGGATGAAATACTTAATAAAATAAAATCTTTAGATTGTAAGAAAAGTCCAGGTCCAGATGGTATTCCAGTCATATTTATTCAACAATGTGCATATTCGCTATCAAATCCTCTATGTATAATATTTCAAAGATCGTTTAAAGAGTTACGTTTTCCACGACCACGAAGAGCTCCTATCTTTATGCTATTCATAAATCAGGAGGTAATACTAACGTAGAAAATGCAGAGGCATTTCTTTAATTTCCATTATGGCAAAAGTTTTTGAAGTCATCATCACAAATGAAATTTTTTATACATCACAGTGGACGAAAACATGGATTTTTCAAAGGTCGTCCAACAACAACCAATCTAGCAATAATTCAAAATTATTTAATCACTGTATGGAAGAAGGATCACAAGTAGATGGGGTTTATTTGTCAAAAGCTTTTAATAGTGTATGTCATGCTCTGCTATTGGAAAAGCTAAAAGTACTTGGAAAACATAGTTTGTATCTCCTATGGGTTAAATCTTATTTAGAAGACCGTAAACAGTATGTGCAGAGTTATGTCTTCAGGCATAAATGTGCTATCAGGGGTACTGCAAAGCTCACATCTTGGCCCCGTACCACTTTCTGCTGTTTTTGAATATCTATTTTTGGATATTGTAAATGCCTTATGTATGGGGATGACAAAAATATATACAATTGTCAAACATCTTCAGGACTGTATTAATATTCAAGATGACCTGAATGCACTAGCTATTTGGTGTAATAAAAAACTTAACCAAATATAGCAGTGTAAAGTAATGCATTTTTACAAGGTAAAACGACCATTACTATATACATACAGCATACAAGATGTTGAATTGGAGTCTGTAGTGTTAATGAACGATATAGCTGTAATGTTTGATCGTAACCCACCTTCAATATACATATACATAATGTAATTATGAAAGATTTCAGAATGCTAGGCTTCATCTGTAGAAACTGTGACATGATCTGTGATACCCATGCAATAAAAACTGTTTATAACTGCTTAGTGCGTAGTGTTCTGGAATATAATAATGTTATGTGGTCGTCTAGCAAAGAAGAGTTAGAAGCTGGTCTTAATGAAATGGAAACGGTTCTAACAGAGAGATACAGTATGAAAATTGACAAAAATAAAACTATAGCTCTAGTATGCAAAGGAGGGGAAAATAAACCAAAAACAAGAATACAAGTAGGTAACGAGAACTTACAGGAGGTTAAGGATTTCTGCTACCTAGGAAGCCAAATAATGCAAGATGGGAAAAGCACAAAAGATATAAAACAAAGATTAGCACAAGGTCGTGCTACATTTAACAAAAAATAGCAACTACTGTGCTCAAAGACCACAAACATAGAAACAAGGAAAAGGTTGCTTAAAACATATGTGTGGAGCACAGCACTGTATGGCTGTAAAACCTGGACAGTAGGAGAAGCAGACAAGTAAAAGGTAGAAGCCTTTGAAATGTGGTCCTACAGACAAAGTTAAGAACAAAGAGATACTAGAAATGGTAGCGAAAGAAAGAAATATGTGGAAAACAGTAAAAAAAATAGGAGAGATAGGATGATACGTCACATACTAAGACATGAGGGAATAGTGTGGAATATATTAGAAGCAGAGATAGGGAAAAAAGAGAAGTAGAGGTACACCTAGGTTACACTACTGCACACAGATAGTGAAAGATGTTGGATGTGGGAATTTCAGGGAAATGTGTAGGCTAGCTCAGAATAGAAATTGATAGAGTTACGCATCCAGCCAGTCCCACAATGGAAAAACTAATCACGAAAAAAGTAAACGTACTTAAACATGATGATTATTATTAACAACCACAGGTATTGGTCTTGGAATATTCTCAACTAAAGTTAATTGAACGAAAGTATTTACTGGAAAACTATGAACTCGGTAAATGTTACGTTTGAGGATTCTTGGCAGCCACAGGCTGCTTAACCCCCTTCACATACCTTTACATGTGATTTTCCAATGCTCCACCCGTAGGTACTACATTGGCCAGGAAGCGAGTTTTTTTTACCTGGAAAATTTTGAATTTTGCCGAACCCTTGCTGTTCCAAGCAAGGTAGGGATCTTTAACGTGCGTGACAACACTCACACACGGGACCTCCATTTTACCTCTCATCCGAACGAGGGTGTATTTTTGTGAAAAATGCTCGCCTAACATTTTTCAAGCGGACCGTGTCGGGATCCCCCCCTTCACATACCACTGAATCTCGGTTAAATACGGCATATAATTAGAAAACAATAGAAGGGGAACCGCGCTGTATATAGGCTGTAGTGGGAATTTTAGGGAACTGTGTAGGCTAACTCAGAACATAAATAAGCGACAGTACGCGTCCAACAAGTTTCAAGACGGAAAATCTAAGGTTGAAAAATAAGTGCACTTAAATCTTATGGTTATTATAAACAACTACAGGTGTTGGTTGTGAAATATTTTCAACTACTGTTGATTGTGCGAAATGATATATTGGAAAAACTATTAATTCGACAAATGTTAAAGTGCTGGGAAAACTTGGCAGCCACAGGCTGCTTACTCCGCTTCACATACCACCGCATATCAGGGAAATAAGGTATATAGCTGTAAAACAATAAGTGACCGAACTGCATCTAACAAGAAAGAACAGCAGATATGTTCAGACAACAAACAGAGACAAGAAGAAAATTGTTCAAAGCATATGTGTGGAGCACAGCACAGTACGTCTATGAAATAGGGGCGGTAGGAAAAGCAGACAGAAAGAGATAGAAGCCTTCTGGAATGTTGTGCTTCGTATGTATAAGAATGATAGCATGGACAGACAAGGTTAATAACAAATAGGTTATAGAAATACTAGAAGAATAAAGATATGTGGAAAACAAAAAAAAATTGGAGAAATAGAAGGGCAGGATGCGTACTAAGGTATTTTTGGGAATAGTACTAGATATATTACAAGCAGAGATAGGAAAAAAGAAAAGGTAGACCGAATTAGAACAACATGGAAAACTTCCGTTTTTAGATATTCTAGTTAGCAAAAACGATACAACAATTAATACATCGGTATATAGAAAACCAACGCACACAAACAGATACTTAAACTTCGATTCAAACCACCCACAATGTGTCAAACGAGGAATTATCAAAACCATGTATGATAGAGCAAAATTAATATCATCAAACGAAGAAATTTTAAAGAAAGAGAAAGACCTAATCAGATGTACACTAATAGAAAACAAATATCCTAAAAGAATAATAGAGAAAGAAATGAATAAAAACCCTAAAAATAAAGAAAAAGAAAACAAAAACAACGATACACACCACAAAATGCTCTCAATACCATACATAAAAGGATTCTCCGAAAAAATTCAAAGAATAGGAAACAAATTTAGAATTAAAACAGTATTTAGAACCAACAATACACTAAGAGCACAATTAACAAAAACAAAACCCAAAAACGCAATACAAAATTCAAAAAACTGTATCTACAAAATACCGTGCGAATGTAATAAGTTTTATATAGGAGAAACTTCCAGACGTACGATTAAGAGAACATAAATCATATATAAAAAATAGAAAATTTGAAAAATCCATGATTTGCCAACATGCATGGGACTCCAGCCATAAAATAAAATGGGAAGATGCAAAAATTATCGACAAAGAAGAAAACCACCAAAAACGCAAAATCAAAGAAGCTGCCTATATAACCCTACATAAAAATAACTGCGTTGCAAACGAATCCGTGACTTTCAGTAAACAATGGATTCCATTACTAAAAGAAATAACAAATAAAGATCAAATGCCCACAATATCTAGGTAGCATTGCAAGTTTTTCCTGGGTTTTCCTTGCGATATTAACATGAAATACAGCCTACATACATGATTTCTATTTATACATACAATAACTAATTACATAACAATAAGCATATTAACTAGAAAACCATTATTTCGCAAATTATAAATGTTGGGGATCTTGGTAGCCACAGGTTGCTTAACCCCCTTCACTGAATCTCGGTAAAATAAGACATAAAATCAGAAATCTCTCAATTGTATATAACAATAAGCATATTAACTAGAAAACCATTATTTCGGCAAATTATAAATGTTGGGGATCTTGGTAGCCACAGGTTGCTTAACCCCTTCACTGAATCTCGGTAAAATAAGACATAAAATCAGAAATCTCTCAATTGTATAAATAGAAACATGTTAAAAAATGTTTCCCAAATTATTGAATTTATATAAAATTCACCAATAAAAATAAATCAGCTGATTTCACGTTAAGCGTATTGGCTACCATAGGAAAGTCGATCCCAGGTCGCAACACAAATTGAAGGCAATCATTCTTTTAAACTTTAAAAATTTTTGCTTGGTGTACTCAAACCAAATATTTCATACATCAATAAATCAAAGTAACCTTCAATTTGTCATAAACGTCAAACTTGAAGTTTTTATTATTTTGACAACGATCCTAGGTCATGGATCGAAACGTAAATAAAATAGATTTTAAAAACTATGAGTGGTTTCATTCCCAAAGAAGATTAAGAAGAATGCTAAACAAACCACAACAAACATACAGGGAGGTAGACCGAGCTCAGACTTTTGTACGCAGATAGTGATAGATGCAGACTGCAAATGACAGGGAAACGTGTATTGAAGACCTAATGATGATATGGTCGTTATTGTATGTGTGTCACACAATCAGGTTAGAGAGAGTGCAAAACACCTTTGAAAAGTTCCTTCTTTTCAAGGCATATTTCCCTTACAAATATTTATCGTACAACGTTCGACTACAGCTTGCTGGCATTGAGAGCCTGGAGTTATGCAGGCACAGGACTATGCTCATGTTCACAAACAAATTATTAAACGGCCTTATTGATTGTATCTATTATCGAAAATCTGATTTAGAATTTCTAGTCATAGAACTCATTCTGCTGATTTTGCAGGTACGTAGGTGTAAAACAAATTATGGACACAATGAGTTTATGAATAGATTAGCTACCAATATGAACATAGTGGTTACAAAATTTCCTGAGCTGAATATGTTTAACTTTAACTTGTCTATTGACGTTTTTAAAAACAAGTTAATAACCTTCTTTATGGTAATAATTAGTAATTTAAATTTAGAATTTTGTGCAATTTATATTAGTATGTTCTTATTCTTACCAATTTGGGATTCTTTTCCTGTGGTTGTATTAATGATAAATAAATGAAATATATAAATAAATCATTTATAATATCCATTTTTAACTGTGAACTGCAATTTTCTCTTATGGTATTATGAAATATTTTGTATATATGTAAATTGACATTTATCTTGTTTTATTAATGCCATCACCTGTTCATTCTTACCATACAATGTATTTAAAAGAGACTCTTTGTACTCTCCTACCTGAATTGTTCACATAGCAATAAAATTGAAATATACTGATTAATTAAGAATAATTAATTGCTGAAATCTTTTATACAAAGTGTGTCCATATATTTTCACACCTAATTTATTGTTAGCGTGACACATCATATTACAAGCAGCTACTTATTTTATAACTCGTGGTGTGCATAATAATTCATGTTCAACATCAAAATCAATTCATCGTTTTTAGCACAACTATTAAACTTGATTTGAAAACATCAAACTACTATCAATTCAAAATTATTAAGTTGCCTTACTTCCCATACATAAATGAATCGTTTCATTTTTTTATATAGAATTGTAAAGAACCAGTTTTGCGCACTGGGTCGATTCAATTATACAAGTCAGTCATGAGGAGATCGACACTATCTAGTACGAACACAGAGCGTTATAATAACTTACAAGTCATTTATTATCTTACACTTTGTTTATATATACTATAATTTGCCCAAAAGCAGTCGAACAATTAATATGTAATTCGATAGTAGTAAATAAAGTATTTACACTATTGTCAGCATGTGTAGATGTCTATTTACCTTGAACGACTTTTGTCACATGACATTCTTGATTATTTATTTCTGTATCTGCATAAGTTGGACGTTTTTCACAGTTGAAAAATTTTGTACCGTTACTGTCACTATTTATTAGTTCTTTTATTTTACTACAGGAAATATGGATCTTTACAGAACACAGGGTCACTGCTAAGCTTTTAACAACTCTTATTACAATAAATTCAAAGTCCAAAGAGAACGTTTACAACTGCACTTGTAAACATCTTTGTATATTAAAAATTTTATTTTGCCAAAGAAAAAAGTCGAGAATTATTTTACAAGATTATAAGTAATGAAAGTTATATCATCTTTCAGGAATACAATAACAGCAACAATTACAAGTATTTAATACTTTTGGCTATTATTTACAAGAAAGAGAAAACACAATAAAAAATGTGACATCCAACAAAATACCTCGATACATTAGCATTTCAAAAACTATTGTTTTATTAATTGAGCTCTACATGGCCCAGCACGTTGGATATTTTACAATATAGGTTACTCATCAGAATATTCCACTTTCGGTTCATTTAACTGTTTAAATAAATGCATTCTAGCCCCATAATATTTGAGCCAATCACTAGAGGATTAATTTCTATACACTGCATATACTTTTTAGTTTAAATTTTTATAAATATCACATTAAATTATATTTATATAATAACTAGTTTATTTAGGTATACATTAAGTAGTATACCTATCTGCTAATCACTAACAGAATCATGTATATATTACAAATTTTGGTATTAGATGCTTAACATAGCATAAGATATAGAACAAATGGTAACACAATATTATCAATTTGGGTAGTTTTAGCTTCTATAAGAGATGCTAAAGTAAGAGCAAGAATTGTTATAACGAGCTCAGCATTATTTACAACAATTATACCTGAAACAAATGTATGAGATAATTCGAATACCATGCTTTCATATACCTAATGTTCTAAGCACATAAATCACAGCCAATTGACTTAGTATGCATGCTAAAGTTCCTTCAATAGTCTTTTCAGTTCCTAAAAATTGTAATAATAATAATATTCCAAGAAGTAATACAATACTGTACCAGTCCAACGATGTCTTCCAATTGTGCTACCAACAATACCAGCCGTGGTATCACCGACACCAACTGAAAGTACACCACTTATAACAGGAAGTAAATTAAACCCTGCTGAATCAGACATATCACATGGTGCTGGATGAATCCACAGAGGTAGGGCACATCCCACTAGTAAATACAATGGTGTAAGTGCAACTGCTCCTGTATCTTTTTCATCAGTGTATATAAATAGTGCTTCTTGTAAAGAGCTGCCCAAAGGAGGAATTTTTAATATCGCCAACATCTGTAAACTTTTTAAATGGTAATTCTAAGTATTCAGTATACCCATTTAGTTCACATTGTACAACAACATTCTAATTTCTACAAATAAATTAATAAAACTTATGTATAAAAAACTTCATGAAATCACATTACAAGTACAATGCAAAATTTTCAAATGTGTTCTATATTTCTATGCTGATTTTTGTTTACTTGTACCAGTAGCATATCCCTGCAGTTGGAGTATATTACTACAGTGATGGGTCATTACTGACCGATCTACAAAGAAATTAGAGCAGACCATACTGGAGATTAAGTTACCCGGATGTCCAGAGTTTAAATTCCCTTCGAAGCAATTTATTTTATTTATTTAAAAAAGTATTCATTTTTACTTTGCGTCAATTAAAATGGCTGTAAACCATTATTAAAATAGACAACCCAGATTTGTGTTTGTTCTATTACTGTAAGAGAATTAGGTGAAAACGTTTTTCAAAGAAGATTAAATTATAACAAGTTTGAGGTCATCAAAATGTAATATTGTTATTTAGAGGTGTATTAAATCCCTTTTAGTATTTAATTTTTATACGTAATTTCATTATACCCTTATGTTTAAATTAAACGCCTTTTCTGTACATTTACATAACTTGGATATGGTGAAATTGGCTTTCAGCGATTGCATGACCATAAACCAACGACAATCGACTTTGCGACAAATGGGGAATACAATAGGTTTCCAGCAGTGAGATGCATTTTTACAATCCATTTTTATTTGCACCCACACTTTTTAAACTAGATTGAAGTTTAGTTATTGTAAAGATTTTGCTTAAACTAGGTTAGTATGTTAATGGATAAATATGAAGCAAGTGATTTTTGGCTATATGTTGAACATACATATATCTGTCAAATAAACCAGATGTAAATAATAATAAATAAGTAAATAAAAGAAGAATAACTTAATACTTTTATCTTCACAATAATAAAGTTATTATAATGTCAATTTAATAAAATAAAATACGACGAGCGCTTTCGACTATTAAGTCATTATCAAGTCTTACAGAAAACTAAAATTGAGCTAAAATATATATAAAAGCTAATCACATGTAGAGAGGGATAAACAGGTTACAATCTTGAAGCAAAGTCAATTATTGGAGACGCATTTATAAATGTAATATCATTAACAATATTTTGTTCAAGTGCCAACGCCTTCTTAATTTCTATATTATTGTGAAGATAAAAGTATTAAGTTATTCTTCTTTTATTTACTTATTTATTATTATTATGGATCTTCACCAAGTCAACGCTGATTACATTAATATGTCAGATGTAAATAAATAAGAATTCGTTGTTTTTCCAAACTATTATAGCGAAGCATAAAAATGTTTTGGAGTATGATGCTAACATTACCATTCCAAGCAATAAAGAAAAGAATTCTTGTTGTTTTGTTTGTAACATAACCTATATACTCATACACACTAAACTGACAGCTTTACAAGATCAACATATGAAAAGTGTCCAACTTCAACCAACTTTTCGTTGAAAAATAGAATGTGATTCCTGCATTCCAACTGGTCAACAGATAAACGGAAAGCAGGGAAGCTAACCTTAATTCTGTTTTGTCATAACTGCAAATTTAAAATTAACCAAAGTGACATACACTAACAATCTAACAACAAATTAGTAACTAAGTTGGGGGCAAATAAAAAAACGGGTTAAACCTTGTCCCTTTATTTTATTCAAGCAGTAATTTGGTTCAGTAGTGAATGATTAAAAATATACTGTAACATATGATATATCTAGTGAGTTTTTACACTTCCTGAAAAATCGTCATTTACAATTTAAACATTGTTGGTTGCATTGATAATGATTTTTTCCATTTGACAAATTTTTCTGGAAAATGATGCTTTTAAAACTGAAATGAATAAAAATAAAACATAAATACTTACCACTTATGTTTATATACCACCTATATTTATACAATGTATATTTGTTTTAAATCAACTAGACTTTCACCACAGTTTTAACGGACACTTATTACGAATTTAACACCAGCGGTGAAAGCTGAGAAAAACTATACAAACACTGCATTCAGAACAGGCGGCACGGGATGCATAGTGCCGGTATTGTAGACGATAGTGCGTCTAATAGTAAAATCACGGCTACAAACATGGCGAACAGAAATTACCTACACTAGACATTTAGGACAATAATCCACATTGGGCTGGCTTTGGTAGGATATGTCACAAGTTCTTATAGAGTCTGAGTATTCGGTGGGGTTCTTCTCTACTCAAAGTTTTATTGGTGCATGTGAATTAGTCTGCCTCGTGCTATGCAGCTTACTCATTGTGGAAGGTTGCCCTTACCCAGTCTTAGTATCGAGTCGCCATACAGCTAACTTGAACTCTACAAGTTCATTTTACAATTGCCTCCATGTGAGACATGGGCTCCCACATTGACAAACATGGGATTAAGGTATACAGTGGCACCCTGGGTAAAATATACATTTTCAATTTGCGTTTTAAATAATGAGAGTGGACTAATCTCCTTTCAATCAAAAAAGAATGAATAATATTATCTCCATTAATGTCAGCCCAAACATTTCGTTTTTGCTGGCATTGTAACTGATTAAATACTTGGTGAGATTTTTCTACAGGCCAAATTATTGAGCTTGGTGTTAGTTTAAAAAGTGTTAATTTGTCTGTAAAATAAAAATATTTTATGTAGGGTATTCATTTTGTTTACATATTTTTACAATTACTTCACAAAATATATTTCGTAAATCATAACTTCTTTCCAATAATTTTATAGTTTTAGGTCATAAGGTTTTTAAAAAATTCTTGAAAAATAAGACAGAGAATACCTCGTTCCTTCAGCAATTTTCTCAACACGCTTAATAGGATCCTGAAATATCAGAGATATCACTTTATGCAGCTGTTGTCCCCTTTCTTGCTTTTGTCAAACTAAAGGTTTTTGTTACATTTCTGGTATCATTAGACCATTTAATTATTTCATGAATAGTCTTTAAATTTATAAGTGGTTCATCAGGAAAAAGTCCTATCATACTGTATCTTATTTAATGCACACTTATATTTTGTTTATAATACAACTTCGTAATTGCGGCTTTTTATTCGTCCCTCAACAGTATGATTTTAAAACACTATGAAAGATGTGAAAACGGAAGTATCAGTAGGATAGTAAATTTCAATGTCGTATTTGATTATTATAATAGTTAACGTTAATGTGTGGGCAAACAAATACACAACAGATACATGAAAACAAAAGATCGTGTCCAGGTAATTAACAATAAAATTAGTTTATTGTTAAATGGTCAACTATGTGCAAAGGAAGCCTACAATTGCAATGGCCTTAAATAAAAACTTTCAACTGCAAAACAAAGTATACTGATTGTTATAATCAAATACATTTTGCAACAATGTGATGGCAGTTTTATTGGTAATTTTGGGGCATCCTACACATTCTCAAATAACTCCGATTAAAAATTAAAATATTAGTTGTTATACAATAAACATTCACTGACTATTATTTACTTACCTCCAGTACAATAAAAATCGCAAGAACAATTCCACTGGCCATATACATTAAAGTACACTGATAAATTAATCCTGGTATAAATACAGCTACAGCTAAAATATGAAACACCTTTCGGACAGCAGTTGTTGCTTTTTTTGCAATTTTTATTTGCCAAGCAACTGCAACTGCTGCAGCACCACTACATGCTAACCAATAAATAAGCATTTTAATCTGCAACAAATAAATGTATTTATAGTCTGAAACCAATTAAATCACCATAATTACCCTATGAATATCTTCAAACAAAAAACCAAACATCCATAATAATGGACTTTGCTGTAGTAATAAGTGCAGTGGCATTAACAAAAGCATCGTTATTACAAATAATGCAGTTGTATAAAATAGTTTAGTTTGTCGCAATGATTTAAAACGATACACTAAAATACACAGAAATCCAATCGCACATAATCCTACCTGCAATGAAAACCGATAAATACATAATAATCATTTATCTATTTAATGAAATTTACCTGAAGAACAGTGGTAGCAATATGCATTACTTTTATAGGAGTATGAAGCATAACGTAATATAGATTAATTGAAGTACCATACAAAAACAGTATCAAACCTTGTACTGCAATGGAAATTTCACCAAGTGTAAAACTATGTGGAAACATACGAAAAATTTTCAGAAGTAACTCCCAATATAAAAGTGTACAAATTAGCCCACTTATGAAGCTAAACATTACTCCTAAAATCAAACTCAAAGATAGAAACCACATGCTACTTTAGAGTAAATTACGTAACAATATTTAATACTCAATACATAACTTATTCAGAATAAAGGTAACATTCCACGCCAACTGCACTAACCACATTCACATTCCTTTAGCCTGGGAAATGCAAGTGTATGCGATTTATATTTATTTATTTAGTTATAAAAAATATGTATCGATCACAAAAGTGTAAATATTGTAAATCATGAAAACAAAGGAGGCAACTGCAAACCCTTCACTTCACTCAAAAACTCTTGAACTAAATAAACGACATTATCCAATAAAAAACTTTTGATAATTTTTTTTAATTTATCTAGTGGCAATTCTCTAGTATTGTCATTTATGACATTGTAAAAAAACAGCCATAGTAATTAGGACCGAACTTACTGCTAGAAATACGGTGATAGGGCAGAACAAGATTTAATTTACCACGTGTATTAATATCATGTATGCTAGAATACTTATAAAATCTTAATATATATTTTTTATATATATTAAATAATTTAGTATATAAATACTTGGAAATGTTAAAATTTTTAATTTAATAAAATAGCTGCGACAATCATCTCTATAAGGAAATTTTGCCATTGTCCTAACGGCACGATGTTGTAATCGAAAAATGCTTTTTGTGGAAGAGCAGTGATCCCACACTTCCACAGCATAAGACAAACGACAATGCAATATTGCAAAATAACTGTATATAATGAACTCAAAAGAAACAGGGGTTTTCAAAAAATTGATAAAATATATAACTTGGCAAAGTTTGCCCCACAGATTATCACAATGCTTGTCCCAGTTTAAAGTTGTATCCAATATAACACCTAGAAATTACAGTGAACATTCATTATCAGGCAGCCCTCTTTTTAAAGAAAAAAACATTTGCTTGGTTTTGTTCTTGTTTAAGCAAAATTTATTTTATTGAAACTAATTTTGTGCTGCATTTATGGATTCATTACTTTTCATCTTAAGTTCATCAACAGATTCACCTTGATAAAACAATGTAGTATCAACGGCATATAAAATTAGTTCTGTATTAGTCAGGTTGGAAGCCAGATCATTAATGTAACACAAAAACAATAGTGGGTCCAAAACTGAACCTCGAGGTACTCCAAAGGGCACATTTACAGTACACGACAACACGCCATTATAATAAACAGACTGTCTTATCAGTTAAATATGATTTGATTAAATTGGTACTTGTTTGGTCAAAACCTAACATGTGTAACTTTTTTATCAAGATTGAATGACTGACACAAATAAAGGCTTTACTAAGATCACAGAAATCTGCCAGCAGATAATCACAATTTTCAAACGCTTCAGTAATCTTTAGTACTAACCTAGTAACCGCGTCGTTTGTAGACAAACCTTTGCGATATCCAAATTGTTGAGCACATAATGACTTCTCATTTTCAAAATATACTAGCATCTGATTCTTAAGGACCAATTCAAAAATTTTTGAGAATACCGGTAATAACGAAATCGGACGATAATTTGCAATATCAAAATATGAACCTTTTTGTGTATAGGAACCACCTTAGCATGTTTCAAAACTCATGTGAAAATAGCAGTTCTAATACAGCATAAATTATGAGCTGACTGTCCTCGCATTCGTGGAAAACTATAATTGTGAAGCTTTACATGTAGAAACTTAAAAGGATGTGAAAAAGCTTTCCGATGCTGGATTTCAAAATCCCTTAAATCTAAATATTAAAATAAAATTTGGTGGCACTAAAAGGCGCAACAATTTATACATATGTTTATTTTGCTCTGTTAAAAGTCCTAATTTCATATAGTTACAGTGCATTTTAAAATTTAATACTTACACTAAAAATCTAAAATAGGTCATGAAATATTCTAATTCATGGGTTAGTTTTGATACTTCTTCAATGCTGTGATCTTATAAATTATACAAGATATAATTTCAAAAGTTATCAAGTTATTAACATCTGGTATTTCATAATCAGTTGGTAGTATTATAAATCTGGTTTGTACATAAATCGATATTCAGTGGTATACCATCTAAATGGTCTTAGATATACAAACATAAATTTTACTACTTTCTTAATTTCTTTACAAGCAAAACTAACATGTTCTGTATCAAATATATCGAGGAATTGAATCTTGAAAAAGAATCCGTGCTTCATTGTAATGGTTGCAAAATAACTATCCATAAAAGTAGTTCAGAGGTGACCGCTTCAGAAATTAAAGTGATAGAATAGAAAGTGAACGTACTCTTAAATACTTTTGTAAAGATTGTGAAGAGGGGTTGTTAAATATCCCCTCTTTAATGAAGACAATCTCTGCATTACAATTTGAAGTTGAAAAACTCAAAAATAGATGTTTCGAGAATATATTCATTGAAATTCAAGAATGACAGTTTAGATCAAATAATATAATGGTCTTTAATGTAAAAGAATCGAATGCAACCAATAATGATGTAAGAATGAATGGCAATAAAAGCAAATTGAATCTATAATAACATCTTTATTCGATTCTCCTGTCAAAATTCATGTAAAGAAGTTGATAAGAATAGGCCAGATAGGTGACAGGAATCAGCCCTTGAAAGTCATACTTGATAGTCCATCGGAGGTTGCTGAAATACTTAGAAACAAATCAAAACTTCCCAAACTGGATTTTAACACAAGGATTTATTCCTATCAAACTCCAATGCAAAGACGATACGTACAATTAATATTTATGCAAAGAATTACGAACCAGAAAAGGTAATGGTGAAGAAGACATATATATTAAATTTACTAGAGGTGTAGTGTACCAAAAATATTCAACAATTGACCTAAAGAAAACTACCCTGTAATACTAATGCACTTGCATCTACAAATAGTGCTGATCTCTTTTCAATTAATGTGTACTTTCAAAATGTTGATGGTTTGCAGACAAAACCAAATATTCTGTGAAACGAAATTAACTCCTCAATTTAGAAATACCTATTCTTTGTGAATCATGGTTATCTCCAGACATCGTTACAAGTGAAATAGCTCTCACCAATTATAATGTACATATGAAAGAACACTCTACAATTATATGCAAGAAAACCAGGAGGGGTAGGATAATGATCGCCGTTAATAAACATTCATCACCCACTATTATTTCTGCAATTTGTGATTCTGCTGAAGATTTGTAAGTGAAGAAAAACTTCACAAAGCTACAACTGTGGTTATAGGCGGTACTTTCATCCTCTGCATTCCGATTCTGTAGCTTATAAAAATCATTCAACTAACATAAAACATATCTACGATATTTATTCTGACATGCATATATATGTATTTGGTGACTTTAATGTGCCTAATGTAATTAGGAAACAGAATAAGTGTAGGAACTTCCACTATAATTAGTACTCTTCACTTACAGTAACATTATTTGTAATAACTATGCCCTTCTCAACGTGTTCCAACTAATAGCTTGTAAACTACACAAGGAACTTTTCTTGATTTAATATTTTTTATTTAACACATTAGTTACTCATGCTTTGAATCCTCCATTTACGAATTCTTTACATCATTCAGCGTCATCTACAGAAATTAAGGTGAAAATAGTCATTTCGTATATTGAATAATAATTGCATAAGCTTTGTATTTTAATAATGAGAATTACTCAGGTTTAAACAACTATCTTTTGAATATTGATTGAAAGCATCATTTAACTTCACATAGCATCTCTGAAGCCGTGAACAACTTTTATAATATAATGTTTGGTGCAATTGAGCAGTATATCCCAGTAGAATGATATAAACCCACAACTTAAAATGGCACAGTTATGAACTAAGACAGTTAATATATTGCTCACAAGTTATTCAAGAGTAGCGGATCTTCAGATTACACTAATCTCATGAAAGAGTGTAAACAATTACATAAAAAATGTTAAAGATACACAAATCTTGTTGGAAGTAGCATCCCACGTAATATTAAAACTTTTTGGAGTTTTGTTAATTCTATAAGATCTGAAAGAGGTATTCCTGATATAAAGTACTTCAATGATATTGAGGTGTCTGGTGGACATGATATAGTTAATAGTTTTTCAAAGTATTTCACAAGTACCTATGAAAAGTATAAATTGTCTACACTCAATTATAACTTTATGCATACTGTTTATATCCCTCACGTGGACATTAAACCAGAAATTCTACAGAAAAAAATAATAGCTTTGGACGTTTACAAAGGAGCTGGACCAGATGGCATCCCTCATTAAAATTCTGTTCAAGTACTTTATATTGTTCTTGCTCCTTACTTTTCACTGCATTTCTAAAATAACACTGTATGCTTGACTTCAGGAGGCTTAGGTTTGTAACTCCCATTTACAAATCTGAAAATAAAAATTTAATTAGTAATTACAGAGCAATATCTGTGCTTAGCTGCATTCCCAAGGTTTTGAAAGCTTGATTACCGATACGTTGATTTCTGTCATTAAACCACTAATCACAAACCAGCAACTTGGTTTCATTGCAAGGAAATTACTTTGAGCAATCTGATTTGGTATAAGGACTTTATTTCTGCATCTCTAGAAGAGGGGTTTCAAGACGATTCCATTTACACTGATTTTTCCAAAGCTTTCGATAGCGTAAGTCATACTATCTTGATTGCAAAACTCGATGCACATGGAATTGATGGTCGCTTACTAAAATGGTCGAGAAGCTATTTTTGACAGAAAGCAGATTGTTCGAATGGTTGGTTATATCCCAGAAGAAGCACTTGTTCCTTCTGGTGTTCCAAAAGGTTCCTACCTTGGTCCCTTACTTTTTGTTATCATTATAATTGACCTAAGTCAACATATAATCAATTGTAAACATCTATTGTATGCTGATGGTTTTTTCGTCACATAATAACTACAGATAATTGTGCAAAACTACAAAAAGATATTGACGTATTTTCTCAATGATGTGTTGATAACGGTCCGAGTTTGAATATAAAAAATGTTATAGTATTACCTTTAGGAAATCTCATCATCCTGTTTTATTTGAGTACCACATCTATAATACTAGTCTTAGTGATGTTCACAATATTGAGGATTTGCGTGTAATTTTTTACTCTTCTGTTAATAAATCTTATAAGATATTAGAGTTAATAGAAACCATAGTAGTTATCTCAACAACATTGCTGCTGTTATATACATGTCTAGTTCGTACTCTAGTTGAATATAACTTTCCAGTCGAATCCATTCAATTTAAACAAGATTTCCCAGATGGAAAGGGTTAAAAGATAGTTTGATAATGTATGCTCTTTGAATTACACGTGCCAGTCGATATATTCACTTATGAGGACGGCGAACATGAAAATCCTAAAAACTGTAAGACTCTCTAACGACCTGTTATTGCTCTTCAAAGTTAGAAACTCGCATATCAATTCACGGGAAATTTTTCAGCACCTAGACTTTCATGTGTCAGGTCGGTCTAGACACAACCATGCTCTATTTCACACAGAACAAATTATGGTTTAAACTCAAGTATCACAAGGATGTGCAATATTTGAAAAGAACTTTCTCAACAAATTTACCTTTTTGATGTTACCATAATTTTTTTCCTCAATCAGCCCGAAAAAGTCAAAATGTAGTCGATTGGTTTCTGCTGCATGATAATATTGGGAGCTTTTATAGGTTGTCTTTAATTTTGCTTTATTCACATTCCACATAATTATTATCTCCACTTTTTTAGATTTTATTTTGCATATAACTTTATTATTAATTATTTACTTATAATTTTATTATTTAAATGTCTCAAATTTGTGTTTATTACCTTAAACTGCACAAATTCATTTATATATATATATATATATATATATATATATATATATATATATTCTACTGGCTAACCCCCCCTTTACTTTTATATATTTATTTAAATATAAATTATTTATACACTACTTTTGTCGTCGCCCCTATTTTTATTATTAAATGAATGACTTTTATATAATGTGCTTTAGCAAAGTTTGGTTGGTTATCTAATTAAAATTGTTTACTATTATTATGCCTCGACTATATGAACTCTTTTATCTCAGGGCGTCCACCTACTTACCGTGGGTTCAGTCGTAAGTAGATGTGCACTGCCCAACCAAACTGCACACTCTTTTGTTTTACTACTTTTATATGAATTTACTACTGTATATGCCAAATTTTACTGATCAACGTAGCTTTGTGCCAAATTAATTACTACACAATTTCTGACTTTTGACGTTTTATGATATTGCACGGTACTCACCTGAATTATACTTCGCTGATGCCCTTTTTTAATGCTGCTGGCTCACGATCTTAGTCGCCATATGCGTCTTTACATGGACTCACAATCACTATTGAACTTTCGTATCGCCTCCAGGTGTCTTAGTACAATTTTGATGACCCCAAATCTGAAATGAATAACCCGAATTTTAGAATTTTAACAGACCGTTGTAATTACTTCCCCTGAGCTAATCCTTCCGTGTTCCTTTTTTGCGTTGAATCTTCCCCTGCAATTGCTGCTCTCCTAATTTCCCTCTTCGTGCTCCAATTAATCCGTCCGCCTTTTCGTATTCAATCCAAATCTAACCGCCGTCCTGTTCCAAATCACTCAATGCCCTGCTATAAATTCGATGTCCTGCTACCTTCAAATCTCTATCCAAATCGATCCTCGTTCGTTTATATAACCACTCTATGTCCTACTGCCTTCAAATCTCTATCCAAATCAATTCCAAATCTATTTAAATATTCGTTGCTTCGCCGTCGCTTGTATAACCACTCTATGTCCTTCTGCCTTTTAAACCTCTATCCAAATCCAACTTCGTCCCTTTGTATAACCACTCGAATGTCCTACTACCTTTCCCAATCTCGTTCCAAATCTAATTAAATATTCGTCGCTTTCCCGTCGCACTATTCCCAATCTTTACACTTCTTTTATCGTCGCTGTTGCTTATTTAACCACCGATGCTTCTTGTACCTCCACTTTAATAAATCAGACTATTTAAATTCAAACACATTTATTTTTTCAAAATATTTAACAACTTTAACGCAGGTTTGCAAAAACACGTCTTTATACTAAATTTAATCGATAAAGAATCAAGTTTATAAAAATACGTCTTTACATGAATTTAAATTGAAAAAGAATCATCTTGTTTACTCTCCTAGGCAATAAGCACAACAAAACTAGCTTACTTAATTACATTTTAAATACATAAAAATATCCAATAACAATTTGTCCTTTTTTTGGTGTCACAAATACCTTCACTATTGTCTTTATACACATTCCTAAATTCTATCATTGGTCCTAAATACTTCACAATTCTCCAATTATATTTGATACTGCTATTAACTTATAATTTTGAATTTACAAATTCGTCCAAAAGTTAATTCTATTTAAATAAAAACCAAAATAATTCACATGACCTGGATGCTTGGTTGATAGTAGACATCCGTAGACGCATCCGGTTTTCAGACGGCAAATGTACTTTCAATGGCCTATTCAATTTCAACTTAGTATAAAACCTTGAGCACTGTGCATTTTATCAACGTCATCAAGTCATTTAGTTTACCTTTTGGCACATACGTTTCAAACTAACATGGTAAATACTTTAGCATATGTAAAGTACGGCAAAATATAGTTTTGAATTACTGGATCTGATATATGGATCATTTTATTTGGCATACACCTTTTAACACAAATCTACCCTTAGAAGCCTTGTACCTCCCCCTGACATTACAATATATATATATATATATATATATATATATTGAAGTGTTAGGAAGGCCTAAAAGGTTCTAAAGGTTATTTTGTTGAAAGTAGTGTATGCCAAATAAAGAAAGCCAAATATCAGATCCCGTAACTGAGAAAAATATGTTTGCCGTACTTTACAAATGTTAAAGTATTTGGAGTATAATAGTCAAAGTATAAGTGCCAAGACATAAAAATGACTTGATGACGTGAGAAAGCACAGTATTCAAGGATTTACACTGAGTTGTATGTTTAATAAGCCATAGAATGTACATTTGCTAATCGAGAAACCGGATGCGTCTGTAGAAGTACACTATTAACCACACAGATTCAGGTTTATACGTGTAACATTTCGGCATTTATTTTAGTAGAATCAACCTTTGGACAAACATGTAATATCAAAATTATAAGTAAAAGTATTGTCAAATATGATTGAAGGGTTGTGCGATATTAGGGACCAATGATTGAACATTTATATATGAAAAAGGAAAGTGTAGAAGAAAGATTATAAGGTATTAGTGACACGAACTTGTTGGGACGATTTTATTGGATGGAATTTGTATAAAATGTATTAAAGAGTAGGCATATTTTAATTGTAATAATCACCTAGGAAAAGATAAACAAGGAGTCGATTTTTAAATATTTTGGGTAGTAAGACGTATTTTTGTAAACTGCGCTATATTTTGAATATAAAGAGTTAATAAATGTTTTTGAAAAGTTTACGAATTTAATTGATATACAGAAGAGTACTGATAAGCGAGAGAAATAATTAAATAATAGTAACGACGAAGTAATAAAGTGATAAGAGTGGATTAGTGAGATTGAAAAAGGCGGAATAAATAGTTGGATATTGGAACGAGATTGATAAAGGCAGAAAGGCATTGAATGGGATTTATGAAACTGAAGGCGATATTAATGGAATAGATTTGGATATGGTATTATGGATAGAATGGTATTGAATGGTAATTAGAGGATAGCAGTGAATTGGAACGAGCAGATTTGAAAAAGGAAAGCATTGGAGTAACAGGAAGATTAGTACGAGTAACGAAGATTCAACATCAGGAAAATTAGCGCAGGGGAAGTTACATTAAAAGGTAATCAAAATTCTAAATTTGGTCATATTTATTTTAGATTTGGGGATATCAAAATTCATTAAAAGAAACCTGGAGTCTGGACAGCAGATCTTTCATAGTGATAGTGCCACGCATTGTAAAGACGCATACGGCGAGTGAGATTTTTGAGCCAGTTTTCATAGAGGCCGACGGCGAAGTGTAAAATAGGTGAGTACTGTGTGTTTTGAACGTCAAAGTCATAAATTGGTAATATTAATTAATTTGGCACAAGGCTACGTGGATCTTATATAAAAATTTGGCATATACAAGTGTAAAAGATTATAGGTACAAAAATAAAGGTAGTGCTGTTTGGTTGGTGCATTGCACATCTACTTACCACTGAACCCACGGTAAGTAGGTGGATACCCTGGGAAGACGAGTTTTCAAATAGTCGAGGCATATTAACACAGCTTTGTTTTATAAACCAACCAAACGTAGATAAAGCACGTAACATAAAATAAATATTTCATATCATATAAATTAAAATTAAATAATAAAAAAAAGCGGGGGTGGAGCATAAGAATATATATATATATATATATATATATATATATATATATATATATATATATTGTAAAAGAGGAGTTCTTCCTGTTTATCGATAAAATAGATAATGTTCTCATAGCCATAGAAACCTGGTTAAAATAGTCATGTATTTTAATTCCGTTTTTCAAACAAAACCGTAATTGAGAAAACTTCCAGAGTTTCCCGTCTATGAGCGTTTTAGCTCGAACACCTTGTGCTTTAGCATAAATAACCATTTTGGACAAACACTTAAGAAAAGCGGCAGAAATAGTAGCAATTGCGGAGTTTGATGATGCAAGATAGGCCTTGAAGCTAGATGTCAATTTCGTGCAAACCTCTGAAAAGTTACAGTCTTGATCCTTTACGGGATATACATTACATGTGATTTTCCAATGCTCCACCCGAAGGTACTACATTGGCCAGGAAGCGAGTTGTTTTTTTTACCTGGAAAATTTTGAATTTTGCCGAATCCTTGCTGTTTCAAACAAGGTAGGGATCTTTAACGTGCGTCACAACACACACACGGGACCTCCATTTTACCTCTCATCCGAACGAGGGTGTATTTTTGCGAAAAATGCCCGCCTAACATTTTTCAAGCGGACCGTGTCGGGATTCGAACCCGGGACCTAGGGCGTAGTAGTCACACACATACCACTACGCCACGGAGCCGCCTTACGGGATATACAGATCGAAAATGTTTTGAAAGTCCACAGAAAAAGCACTTTTGAGAACTGATTGCAGCTGAAGTCGAATCAATGTGAAACTGGGATGGAGCAGCAGCATGAGAAATATTTCGTTCGGAAACGTTGTTTTGCTTTATTTTGTTTTTTGAAGGGCTTACTTAAAATACGTTGAACGATGTCGATGTACTTCCAGAATTCTCTGAATAAATTTCGAAATGTTTTTGTGCTTCTTCCATTGACCTAGATTTGCTTTCAGTCTCTTCTAACGTCAATATTGTGTTGTTGAGCAATTTTTGCCTTATTTGACTTATAAACAGACCACTAATAAAAGCAGCTCTCATAGAATCATTCCTGTTTTCCTCAATGCTCGTGGCTTTAGAATTACATTCTTTGTCAAGAAACTTATGAGATTGGAGAAACTGATCAATGTTTTCTCCTACTTAGGGAATGCCTTGCGAACACTTCATTATTCTTCTTAGCATAGTATTTAGGTTTTGAATCATTTCATTTAATTCCTTGGAATAATTTATAAACTCGAACACAACGTGGGAAATATAATTTGCCATAAGCTTCGATTTGTGGTCTTCAGTAACGTTTTCCTTCCTCTGCAGTTTCCAGAAAATTCATAAAAGTTCTGATCCAATGCATGCATTCTTTTGATGCGTTAATCGCATTAGGATCTATTTTAAATGTTTCGGGTCGGAAATATTTATCCATCAGTGGAAATATTAAGTTGATTAAATTGTAGTAAAAACCTTTGGAATTAATACTTTTATCAAGTTAATTTGCATGCGCTCACTTCTACATCATCTTCGAATCAAACAAGTTTGGAAGTCGTTGATATGCAAAACCCTGTAGAGCCAACAAAAATCCGTATGGTCAACAAAACCCCACAGGGCCAACAAAAATTCATAGGGACGACAATAAATCGGTATGGCCAACAAAACCCTGTAGGGCCAACAAAAATTGGTATGGTCAACAAAACCCTTTTAAGCCAACAAAAAATCTGTAGGGCCAACAAAATCCTGTAGTACTAACAAACACCTACTAGCCTACATGTACCCTCACACCAACCAACATCGTTAATGTCCAAGCATGCCCGAGTTGATCGTCATCCTTGAGCTCACCCGTCATGTACTACGATATCAGTCCGGAGCCATCGCCTTCATCTAAGGATGCCAGCCAGCGGCTAGTAGTTAAGGGTGAGTGATTTTTACCTAATCCCGAATGGATTTTTTTTGTTTTACAACCCCCTTTCCCACAAACGGTGAAGTTTAGAGCTGCGAAAACCTCCATCGTTCCAGTCTGTAAGACCTGGCACCCAACTGAGTCCAAATTATAATCTTGTGTTGATTATTTAATATCTTTTACTTAGAATGTAATATTATTTGAATTATTTGAATTTATACACGATTGTCAGATTATAATACTAATATAGATGTTAAGAAGCAAAATTTTATTTAACTTACTCTGTTTTTAAATTAAGAGGAGCCTTTCAAATGTCATATGTTGAAATCTGCACTTATGATTGGTTACGTGGAAGGCAAACTTACACATTACATGTGATTTTCCAATACTCCACCCGAAGGTACTACATTGGCCAGGAAGCGAGTTTTTTTTTACCTGGAAAATTTGGAATTTTGCCGAACCCTTGCTGTTCCAAGCAAGGTAGGGATCTTTAACGTGCGTGACAACACTCACACACGGGACCTCCATTTTACCTCTCATCCGAACGAGGGTGTATTTTTGTGAAAAATGCTCGCCTAACATTTTTCAAGCGGACCGTGTCGGGATTCAAACCCGGGACCTTGGGCGTAGTAGTCACACACATACCACTACGCCACGGAGCCGCCGGCAAACTTACACAGTGAAATTACTGACATTTTCTGAGAAAACAGTGCCTGTAATTCCGTAATCGTGAAACAATAGCTTCTAAATTATAATTGAATATTGAGTACGTTTAGTAAAAAAAGCAAGGTTTGTTACTATCAACTAATAGTATTTTCTGCTGGACACACTTCTGTCACATAAAAATATTATCCTTTTGTATCTTCTGATGGGCGCATACAGTCACATACAGTGCTGTAACGCTCTAAATTAGAATTTTCTTAAATGGTAATTTTAACTGTCATTTTTTAAAGCACTTTAATAAAGCATACCACGTGATTTTAAATGTTAGACTATTATAATGTAAGGGCTAGAGTACTGAATGCATGTTGTTTTCTACATAAAATATGGAAAAATGGAAAAAATAGTAAAAATGCAAATGGAATTTGAAATACAAACACTTATAGTTAATCCCACTACAGGCATGTTTCATTTGTTCTCTACTCATTCAAGTGTTCTTAAAACTCTTTAAATCCATACAATGGAATTCAGGCTGCATATTAATAATTTACTTTGCTATATTATTAAATCCTTCTAATATATTAATATCGTCATCTTCAAATAGCATTATATATTTTTAGATATATTTTAAACTCTTACCACCGGCTTTATCTTACCCAAAACAATATTTTGTACGTTGCATGTGCCTATTGTTATATGTTATTAATTTATTAAAGTTAATATTTATTTTATTAGAACTTCTATCTTTCCAAAAGATAATCCTCGTTTATCACTAGCAGTTTGCAAATTATTGGTTCTGCTGAACGCACCTATTGCTAGATTAATTTCCCATGTCAAATTTTGAGAGTTATTTACATTTGCGGTCTACAGTTTTAAAATCTTCGACTTTAGAGTATCATGCTCAACCCTCTTAGTAAACCTATTTATTACCCTGTGTTACGGTCGTAATTTTCATAACGACATTTGCATTTAGCAGTGTACTTCAAAAGTATATTCTTTCCAAATTAGATTGTATGAATTCGAATAGTGATAGCACGCCGTGTTATCAGGTACCGGTTCCCGGACTAGCTTTGATGGTCTCAACACAATATTCTTGATTACACTCTTGATTCGAATCGAGCAATTTTAATTACGCCGTTGGAACGTTGTATTTCCTCCTTTATTGAAAGGGTTTTGGCGGATTAATTGAAGGAAATTATTCGTTGTGATTTGAAATAATTTTCTTATTTCCTTATTGGGATTTCGGCGATTCGTAAGTATCAAGAATTTTTCAAATAGATAACTTTTATGCTATTGTAGATCTAAAGTGAATCCTCGACCGTTGTATTTGGTGACCACTTGTACATTTTTCGTTTGTTGTTTTGTACTGGACCCGGAATTGACCGGTAAGAAGTCGTGAATATATTAATGGAAGTTATAGGTTATAAATTTTAGGGTTCCAAGTTCCAAGTGCCAAGTTCCAAGTTCTAAGTCTTCAAATCCCAGTTTGCAGTTTTCAGTCTCGATCTGCGGTTTTCAGTTTAGCCCCAATAATAGCTCCAGTCGTTATTTTGCCGTCGCAACCCTTAGTTGGCTTATGCTAAGATCAGCTTACAACGACTAGTGCAGCTGTGGGTGAGTCGTTCCACATTTAATTTTTTTTTCTACTGCAACCGTCTGGTTGATATTGCTTGTTGAAGATTTTGTTTTTTTTATTTAATAACACTTTACTGAAGACTGTTTTGTTTACACATTTATTATAGGGTGGGTTCAGATTTACTAATTTGTAATTTTACATTATTCACAATTTTAACACGTGTGTGAAGTTTAGCCAATGCACCGATTATTATAGGTATAATTATAGTTTATACCAATGCCCTCAGCGTTCAAGGGTCAATCTACGAGGATCCTGGTATACCACCCTTAACATTATTTAATAGTCATTCTGTTCTGCCATCTTGGCGCAGATTTGTTTCAATAGGTTGGCTGAATTGCGTTAAATATAATAGTAAAAGTAGCAGTAAGAGTTATACAATCAGGTTATTTGCTGGTTGTTTATTGGAAATTACACCATAACAAGTGGGTGGGTAATTGGAGCCTTTTATATGTTTACTGTTGTTATAAATATATTATATGTTTGTAGTAAAGTGTCAATACTGTATGTAAAAGATAGTTTTGTATTACTCGAGTGTGAGGTGTGAGGAGAATTTTTGCTGATTTGGGTGTTACAGGTAAGCGTGAGGATTTCCTATTTCAGTCCCGTCGGAGTACAGCTGTTATAGATTTAGGTGGCGCTCATTTGGCTGGTTGTTTATGGTCTACCCACCCGGCCTCAGTACTGGGTCGGTCCAGGGCATATGGAAGCTGTTGACTCCGACTACCCGGAAAGGTATTATTTGCCCGTTCCTCTTTTGTGATTAGTATTGAACTATATCGAGTACGTCCCTGTGTTGTGTTGTTTTGTAGCGTCACATTCTTGGCGCCCAACGTGAAGGCTTGTTTTGTTTCTGATTTATATCGCTGGTTGCTAATCAGAACATTTGTTTTGAATTGAAGTGTTGAATTTTGTTAATCGATATGGACGTAAATCGACTATTATCTGATGAAATTTCGTATGAATTGAGAATACGCGGTCTTTGTTTAACCAAAGCCAATGTAGAAGATAAACGTAAATTATTAAGAGACTTACTACAAGTAAGTGTCACGTGTGAATTAGTGCCTAATGAAAATTTAAATATTATACCTGGTACAGAGCTTGCTATTTGTTTAGCCAAGCTTAATAATCTAGATAATGACTTAAACAATTTTAATTATTCTAACCATTCTAATGAATCAAAACGCATATCTACGCGACTTTCACATATTGATAACCGGTTGCAACGAATTACTTCTTCTAATGAAGATGAAATAATTCGGAAAAATGAACTTACAAACAAATGCTTAAGTCTAATAAACTTTTAACTGAAATTCAGAATAAAGCCGCTATTGTTAGACAAGTGTCAACAATTTCAGATCAAGGCGAAATGTCGTTAATGGACTTAGACATCCCGCATACTTCGGGTCATGTTTTAGATCAACCCAATTTATTATTGCCTGAAGTAACGCACAATAATAACATAAATTTAAATGACGATAACCCGTTTATTGAGACAGAACGGATTTCCCACTCTAGTCCGGCACGGAGAAATTTTTCGGATGTAAATAAGAATTGCCTTCCATTGTACAAATGGAATTGCACTTTGACGGCTCTACTAGTGTGAACGATTTTCTACAGCGTGGAAGAACTATGCGACTCGCGCAATGTATCAAAACACCATGTTTTCAATTCGGTAATCGAATTGCTTCAAGGGCAAGCACTTATATGGTATAGGGCGAATAAACATACCATTAATTCATGGCAAGACTTAGAAACTAGATTACGTCAAGCTTTTCTACCTTATGATTATGAATTCATCCTTCAAGAAGAAATTCGATCACGGACGCAAGGCCCCGATGAAAGAATTGTTATATTTATTTCGGTGATGGAAAATATGTTTAGTCGTTTGCATCACCCTCCTCCTGAAAATAGTAGAATCCAATTAATTAAACGTAATTTGTTGCCGCACATTCAAGCGCAATTGGCATTGCACCCCATAAAGACAATGGCGGAGTTATCACAGTTGGGGCAAACTCTTGAGGAAACCCACTTGAGGGCAAGGCAATACCGCCCACCCCCGTCAAATTCACAAGGTTTACTTGAACCTGATTTAGCTTACCATAAATCGAAACACAAAGCTGTTTTGTGTCAAATCGAGGACAGTAGTCCCGACTATGCTTTTGTTAATACTAACGTGAACAATACCAATCCATTTTTAACTTATGAGTTTTCTGAGACACCAATTCAATCGGTGAACCAGATCCAACCGAACTTGTGTGCAATTAAGTGTTGGAATTGCGACAAAGAAGGGCACCCATTTCGATTATGCCTTCAACCAAGAAAGTTACGCTGCTTTAAATGCGGTACCGCCAACTATACCGTCTGAAATTGTCCCCAGTGTTCGGAACGGACAATTGGGCCGCCGATAGATCGGTCTGCGCGCTCTGTGTCAACCCCGAATCCGATCGACCTGTCTAAGAAAAATAACCCCAACAACGATCTTAACCCTACTATTAAAGCCACCCTTAATTTTGTTTTGGCGAACGTTATAGACGACGAACGTCCTTATCTCGAAGTGGACATCTATGGAATATCCATGCTCGGTTTGCTTGATAGTGGAGCCTCCCACACAATATTAGGCCAAGCTGGTTACGACAAGCTCCGTAAATTAAATATAAAACTTCAAACTAGTAACATTCAAGCATGCCGCGTTGCTAATGGTCAAATGTGTAACATTAGTGGCACTTATAATTTACCAATTAAATTACAAAATAAAGTTGTCTGCATAAAAGTTCTGGTGATTCCTTCCGTACCAGATCCGTTGATTCTTGGTACCGATTGTTGGTTTAGTATGGGTGTTGTACCTGACTTACGCCACGGTCTATGGCAGTTTTCTTCAGTAACACCAAACCTATTTAGTATACAATCGGATGATAAACTTAACCCAGAACATACAGCCCTACTAAATTCGACGATTGAACAATTATTTAAAGATATGCCCGACGCACTAGGTTGCACTCACTTGGTAGAACATGTGATAAGAACAAGTGCTGAACCAATAAAGCAAAGGTTTTACCCTTTGTCTCCAACCCTTAAAAAAATTGTCAATTCACAGTTGGACATCATGTAAGAACAAGGTGTTGTTAGCCCATCTTCAAGTCCTTGGTCGTCACCGGTGGTTATGGCGAGAAAGAAGGATGGCAGCTATCGGTTTTGTGTTGATTACCGGAAGGTAAATAAGGTCACCGAACGCGACGCCTACCCCTGCCTTTAGTTTCAGCGACCCTCGATAAACTTCGCGACGCCAAGTACCTTACTGATTGATATTAAAAGCGCCTACTGGCAAGTGCCGGTAGCTGAACCGTCCCGCCCAATTACTGCTTTTAGCGTTCCCGATAGAGGTCTCTTCGAGTTCAACCGAATGCCTTTCGGTTTACATAATAGTCCCGCTACGTGGCAGAGACTTATTGACCGCGTTATCGGTCTTGACCTCGATTCCTACGTATACGTCTATCTTGATGATTTGGTCATTGCTACTAACGACTTCAATAAACATTTAGAAGTAACCAAAGAAATTTTCCGTCGGTTGAAATCGGCTGGTTTAACGGTAGCTCGACAGAAATGTCACTTTTGTAGACCCGAAATCAAATATCTAGGCTACGTCGTTGATAAGGAAGGGTTGCACGTTGATCCCGAAAAGGTTTCGGCCATTTTGGATCTTCCTCAACCTAGCAACGTTCTTGAAGTCCGCCGCTTTTTGGGTTTATGCGGTTGGTATCGCCGTTTTCTTCCAAACTTCTCACGGTAGTAGCCCTATAAATAAATTAATGCGAAAGGGCCATAAATTTTATGGGCGAGGAATGCGAGTCCGCTTTACTGAAATTAAAATTTCCTAGTATCCGCTCCCATTATGAGTTGTCCCGACTTTGAATTACCATTTACTATCCAAACAGATGCCAGTGATTATGGCTTGGGCGCTGTTTTATCCCAAATTCACCCGATGGCGAAAAGGTGATAAGTTATATTAGCAGATCTCTGAGTCCTAGCGAGCGGAAATTTACCGCCACTGAGAAAGAGTGTCTTGCGGTAGTGTGGGCTATCGGCAAGTTCAGATCTTATGTTGAAGGTTCCCACTTCACGATTGTTACGGACCACTTTGCTTTACTTTGGCTAGATAATTTAAAAGACCCTGCTGGTCGTTTAGCGCGTTGGAGTGTCCGTTTACAACAATTCAGTTTTGATATTGTCCACCGTCGTGGCAAAGACAACGTTGTCCCCGACGCTTTATCTCGTTTTGTGCCTGTTATTAACCAGATCGGACCCCCTAGTAACCCGGAACCACATTTTAAAAATATAAAAGATCGTTGGTTTCACAAAATGTGTGATCAGATTTTGAAAGATCTCCTTAGATTTCCCTTATGGCGATTTGATGGGTCAAATTTATTCAAAAGTGTAAGTCCCCATACCCTGATTTAGAATCGGCTGCTTCTGAGTGGAAGATCGTAGTCCCCAAGTCCCATAGATTGGAGATTGTGCGTAATAATCATGATGAGCCTACATCAGGCCACTTAGGTGTTTTTAAAACCTACCATCGAATTAGTTCTAGGTACTTTTGGCCGAAAGCCAAAAGTGATGTTGCAAAATATGTGCGTAACTGTCATACTTGCATTGCTTGCAAGGTTGAACAGAAACCACCTGCTGGATACCTTTTGGGCCGCCCAGATATCTCAAGACCTTGGGAACTTATTTTTGTTGACATTGTTGGACCGTTTCCAAGATCCACTTCCGGATACAAGTATGTGTTGAGTGTAAAGGATTATTTCAGTAAGTTTTGTATTTTTCTCCCCATGAGAGAGGCTACTTCATCCAAGCTTGTTGAATTATTAGAGGACCATGTGTTTTGTTTATTCGGTGTCCCCCGCACCATAATTTGTGATAACGGCAATCAATTTCAGGGACGTCAGTTTAAATCTCTGATGGATGCCTATCGTGTTAAGGTCAGCCATACGGCAAATTATCATCCTCAGCGAATGCTGCCGAACGACAGCACCGTTCTCTGAAAACTATATTGGCTTCTTTTGTTAAAGACAATCAACGTACATGGGCTTCGTTGCTTCAGAAAGCCGCATGCGCAGTTCGTACGTCGAGACATGAGGCTACTGGTCTCACGCCGTGCCGTGAACTTTGGTCGTGAAATGCATCATAGGGGTAACAGTCACGATTTACCCAAAGTCCCGTGAGTGATGACATTGGGCAAGATCCTGTGCTTCCTGTGGATCGACCTCCAATTTTTGAAAAGGTTTTAAAGATATTCGTGCTCGTTTAGACAGAGCTTTTGACGTAGTAAAAGGTGTACGACCTACGTCGCCGCCCGATAGTTATGTTGTGGGCCAAAAGTGTGGCACAAAAATTTTGTACACTCGGATGCGCGGCTTATTTTACAAATAAGCTCGCACCCAAGTACGTAGGACCCTTTACTATATCTAAATGCGTTTCTCCGTGGACTTATCAGTTGGAGACTGATGATGGTCGTAGTGTTGGATTGTGGCACGCCAAGGATCTCCGTCCTGATCCTTGACTAAGTTTTGTTGTCTGTTGTTTAGTTATTTTGTTCTGTTCCGCTCGTTGATTTTGGATTTCAGTATTTGGGATACGTTGCGCACTTTGGTGCCCTTCAGTAGTTTTGTCGGTTTTGTTCCCTTTACTGTACTTTGAGTAACTTTTGTCGTCAAAGGTTACTTGAAGGCGAAGAAACTTCGGATTTGGTGTCTTTGTTATGGTCATGCGTGGGTTCGAACCCCAGCGCTAGCTTCCTTTTTTTTGGGTAAGAAGGGAGTTGTTACGGTCGTAATTTTCATAACGACATTTGCATTTAGCAGTGTACTTCAAAAGTATATTCTTTCCAAATTAGATTATATGAATTGAATAGTGATAGCACGCCGTGTTATCAGGTACCGGTTCCCGGACTAGCTTTGATGGTCTCAACACAATATTCTTGATTACACTCTTGATTCGAATCGAGCAATTTTAATTACGCCGTTGGAACGTTGTATTTCCTCCTTTATTGAAAGGGTTTTGGCGGATTAATTGAAGGAAATTATTCGTTGTGATTTGAAATAATTTTCTTATTTCCTTATTGGGATTTCGCGATTCGTAAGTATCGAAGAATTTTTCAAATAGATAACTTTTATGCTATTGTAGATCTAAAGTGAATCCTCGACCGTTGTATTTGGTGACCACTTGTACATTTTTCGTTTGTTGTTTTGTACTGGACCCGGAATTGACCGGTAAGAAGTCGTGAATATATTAATGGAAGTTATAGGTTATAAATTTTAGGGTTCCAAGTTCCAAGTGCCAAGTTCCAAGTTCTAAGTCTTCAAATCCCAGTTTGCAGTTTTCAGTCTCGATCTGCGGTTTTCAGTTTAGCCCCAATAATAGCTCCAGTCGTTATTTTGCCGTCGCAACCCTTAGTTGGCTTATGCTAAGATCAGCTTACAACGACTAGTGCAGCTGTGGGTGAGTCGTTCCACATTTAATTTTTTTTTCTACTGCAACCGTCTGGTTGATATTGCTTGTTGAAGATTTTGTTTTTTTTTATTTAATAACACTTTACTGAAGACTGTTTTGTTTACACATTTATTATAGGGTGGGTTCAGATTTACTAATTTGTAATTTTACATTATTCACAATTTTAACACGTGTGTGAAGTTTAGCCAATGCACCGATCATTATAGGTATAATTATAGTTTATACCAATGCCCTCAGCGTTCAAGGGTCAATCTACGAGGATCCTGGTATACCACCCTTAACATTATTTAATAGTCATTCTGTTCTGCCATCTTGGCGCAGATTTGTTTCAATAGGTTGGCTGAATTGCGTTAAATTAATAGTAAAAGTAGCAGTAAGAGTTATACAATCAGGTTATTTGCTGGTTGTTTATTGGAAATTACACCATAACAAGTGGGTGGGTAATTGGAGCCTTTTATATGTTTACTGTTGTTATAAATATATTATATGTTTGTAGTAAAGTGTCAATACTGTATGTAAAAGATAGTTTTGTATTACTCGAGTGTGAGGTGTGAGGAGAATTTTTGCTGATTTGGGTGTTACAGGTAAGCGTGAGGATTTCCTATTTCAGTCCCGTCGGAGTACAGCTGTTATAGATTTAGGTGGCGCTCATTTGGCTGGTTGTTTATGGTCTACCCCACCCCGGCCTCAGTACTGGGTCGGTCCAGGGCATATGGAAGCTGTTGACTCCGACTACCCGGAAAGGTATTATTTGCCCGTTCCTCTTTTGTGATTAGTATTGAACTATATCGAGTACGTCCCTGTGTTGTGTTGTTTTGTAGCGTCACACCTGACGAGACATGGATTAATGACGGCCATACAAAACAAAAACTGTGAGTAGATGACAACATAAGAAATCGGAGGCAGGCGTTTATTGAAGTGTTGTCAACTGGAATCAAACGACAATCTGGAAAACGAAAGTGGCTTATTATGGTGCAAGTAGGGTCTACAGAAGGTTTTGTAGAAGATGATTTGTACCTTCTTCAAAGCAAACGAACCGTTGATTACCACGAGGAAATGAATTCAACAGCGTTCGAAAAATGGTTCAAACGTATATTATCAAAATTACCAGATACTGCTGTAATTGTTACGGACAATGCGTCTCATCATGACCGCAGATTAGAGGCGATACCAACCACATCTTCAAAAAAAGAAAGGCATGCAAGAATGACAACGATCAAAAGATATTCAATTTATTGAAATCAGAACTGCTCCATTTAATTAAATTGCATAAAGAACAATTTAGTAAGTATGCGATTGATAAAATAGCTAAAAGTTACAATAAACTTGTGTTACACCTATCACCTTATCATTGTGTACTCAATCCAATTGATTTAATTTGGGCACAAATTAAAAAAAAAGTTGCAGCAAAAAACACCACCTTCAAATTGTCAGATGTTGATAAATTGTAAATAAATGCCATTAACCATGTTACGACTGTTCATTGGAACAACTGTATTGAGTACGTGATAAAGGAAGAAGACAAAATGTGTAGATTGGATGGAGTTGTAGATGACTTGGTGGAACCTCTGATTATTTCACTTGCCCCTGGCTGAAAGTAGTTCTGAAAGTTTGGATGAGGACTGATTAAGAATGTGTAGTGTGTTATTCACCGGTTGTGAAATTTTTGGGTAATATTTTCCCGAGGCGGTTTCCGTCAACTTTGATCATTCTTCTGATAATCTATACCATGTGGGAACACACTTCTGTAGTTCGTACCCTATTTTTTATAACAATAACTACCAATTTCACATTTATTTTTTATTTATTAATTTAGGGAACAGCCCCAATGGAAACTGAGACACATATAGTACTTTACGAGATTGTTTAACAGGCAATTTAGATTCCTACCAGCTACATTTAAAAGTTACATAAATTTTCCATCATAAACTCTCTTTTAGAAATTATTATATCAATCATATTTTTGGATAATGTAGTATGATTCAAATTTGCCGTCGAATGTAATCTAGTGTCATTTTCTAGTTACTTTTTACAGTGTAAATTATGCTTTTCATTCGCTCCTCTTAGTTTAAAAACAGAATTTCTTTTTATAATTATTATTGGATACAAATTATTTATTATATAATAGATACCTTTTGATTTTAATATGTTCAATTTTCTAAAAAGGGGAAATTCAAATTTTTGAACTATCTGCCCCGATAGGGTTTTTGTATCTACCTTAAAAATTATTTATTTTTAATGCTTGTTAGATACAGTGGCGTCCAACTTCATATTATTTTGTTTTCAGTTTAACAACGAATATTTCAACCATGCCCTTCTCATAATCTCCCATGGAAAAATAGCCAAGTTAGCCACTGGCACAGTAGGTTTTTATAGTTCCATCCCGTACGCATAAAAATTTTAAGTTCCTTTAAAGTTCTGAGTTGTTGATCTATCTTCGCCCTAGGGGCAAGATCTCACAGCGTGTTCTCTTAATAATTAAAACCGTTACACTGGAGCCCATAGGGCCCAAAATGTGTAACAATTTTAGTTCATTATATATAAAAATAAAAACCATTTAGCATTAGCTCTTCTTATATCTGTCTGTGTTGCCTCTGGTATAAGCTATGAATTAGTTTTGGAAATGGTTCGATAAGCACATAACAAAAATGTAATGACAGAAATGAGTCATGCAGTTAAAAAGTTGTTTCAATAAAGTACTTATTATTTTTAATTCGGCATTTGACAAAAGAATTTAAGCTCATTATGAAAATTAAATATATTGAGTAACAATTTTTAGTACCCTGAAAGATTAAAAATTCTAATTATTTATCAAAACATTTAGCAAATTATATTTAGTTTTACTTCTTCATTTATTTGTTTTATTAAAAACATTAAAGTTTTCTAACTTAAATACTTTTGGGCAACTGAATTATTCATTTATTCTGAAATTTAGACACACCTAGTTACCACCTCCAAGATCGGTTGGTCCAACAGGGACAGTTATAAAAGTAAGGAAATGTTTAAGATTTTAAGTGAATAAATTCATTGTTATTGTTGAAATGTTGGATGTTTAACTTTTCACTTCTGGCTGTTGAGCCTTTTTGGCTTTATATTTTATTTTAATAATTAAATTCAGGGGATTTTTAAAACCAGCAGGGAAGAGTTTTCCTTTCCTATCCTTAATTTAAGTTTTACGTGTATAATTCCATGATTTGCAAGATATTAACCCATAATTTATGGTATGCAAACCGCATACATTGCGTTCCTACACTAAAAGAATGTGGATGCCGTTGCGCAGTTGGCCGTGAGAAGCATGGAAAAAGCGTGGGGTACTATAGTTGGTGACAACAAAGCCTCTTAAAGAAGAGGACTTTACTTTCGGCAAAATGATTCCTTTCCATTCCTTGTTACCTTTTCCTTCTACCTACAAACTGTAGGTACTTCACTTCGTCAACGGTAAAATTTTGAAACCCCAACCAAAGACCCAGACCCGAGAAGCCAGAAGCGACTTTGACATTTAGTAACAAAGCAGGTAAGCCCCTGGATTGTATTTTACTAACTTCTATATTTCACGTACAGGGTCTTGCATGAAGTTAATAAAGCATTCTTACTGTTTAAATTGTAATTAGTTAATAGTCAATATCTTCAACAGATTATGGTCCCATACGTTCTGGATTATAATAACAAATTGTGGAGTTCGAACACAGATTCAAAGTCCCATTGTGCAACAGTGATCATTTTTCAAATTGGAAGTTCCGATTGGAGACTGTGTTGAACAAATTACAGGTACTGTACTGCATGCAGGAAGGCGTGGAAAAAACTGAAAGGCCTGGTAAGCAGGAATGAATTAACAATAACAAGGAAAAAATGTCATATGCAAATAATTATGCATATAGCTGATTCGCACTTAGTGTATGTCAAAGACTATGATTCGTGCTTTGCCATATGGATTAAACTGCAAAGTATCTTTGAAGGAAAACATGTGGCCAGTCAACTACTTCTGCATAAAAAGTTGCTGTTGATGAAGTTTCACCCTTCCTTTGGAAATTTGTCAAGCCATTTTTTACAATTTGACAAGCTTGTACAGAAGTTAAAACGGATTGGCGGTACTCTCGAAGAAACGGACATAGTTTGCCACTTGCTGTTAACGTTGCCTTTTGAATACGATAATGTTGTAACTGCAATAGAGACTTTGTCATCACAGATACTGTCCTTGTCATTTGTAAAAAATTGCCTTCTGGAAGAAGCATCCAAATGTACATCAGGTAACGATGGGTGGAAATTTATCATCGTTCAGTTGTGTTCAGTGTACAAAACACAAAGAAGTGGAATAGTAAACCAGTACGGAGGAAGTTTTCCCTCACTTGCAAAAGAATAGGTCATCGATGTGTAGAATGTCCTAATCCGAAGAATTCGTCTGAGCCTGAAGTGCAGGTTGCTAAACAAAATAAAGACCTAACATTTGTCGCAGTGTCTGAGACAGCGATTTCTGTTCAAAAGAAAACAAGTTCAGGAGCAGTGCAGTCCTATCTGGATTCTGGGGCATCTCAGCACATATGTACTGAGGATGCACATTTTCTAAACAGTGTGGAGCTACCTCACCCACTAAATATCACTGTTGCTTCTGGACAGAAGGTTAGTGTAAACAAAAGGGGAAGTTACATGTGTTAGTTAATATCGGAAAAAAGGTTGAACTCGTAACCATTCACAACATTTTGTTAAGCTCCTTTATGTTGAACTACTACCCATGGGTACACTAGAAGTACGGTCTTATAAAATCATGTTTGAACACAGAAAAGCAGTTCTTTCGAAAGAAATTGTGAAGATCGCTGAAGGTGAGCATGTTGGAAAGTTGTTCGTCTTTGATTTTCAACTGGCGTCAGAAGTACCAATGTAACTGGCAGCTCAACTTAATCTGGAACTGTGGCACAAGTGGCTTGGATATGTAAGCAACCGTAAACTTAAAGTTCTAGAGAAACAAATGGATGAACTTGCAATTACAATAGAACCAAGGAAGGTTGGTGAAATGTGTGTGAAAAGTAAACAACCAAAATTGCCCCACAATAAAGAACGTATTTGTGTTTGTCGACCCTTGGAGTTAATACAAGTGACGTAATGGAATCGATCAAGCAGATGGCACAAGACGGGGCAAGATACATTGTGACTCCTATTGACGACTTTACTCATTTCCAGCAGTAATAAAGAACAGCGCATTCAGATTAGATGTAGTTATAATTTCTATATAATAATGGTAGACAGCTAGCATACCGTCCGTGAACTGGCAATAACTCCTATATGAAATTAGTTAAATTTTACAGGAATCCTTTAAAAGTAAATAAGTAAATAAAATGTAACTGAAATTGTATTCCTTCAAAACTTGAAAACTAGTCACAATGTAACACATTTTCATTATAGCATTTTCATTTTAAATTTGTAAAAATGTTTCAGATTGTTATGTTAGATAGGAGATTTTGACGCAACAGAATTATGTCATAATGCACAAGTTAGTTAGTAGGAGTTACTAATATGAAAAACAATTAAATACACAAACTTGTAAGGAAAAAAAATGTTTTCTTAAAATAAACATAGTAGTAATATAAGAATTAAGAAAACGCCTCAAAATTTGGCAAGTTTTATTAGTAAGCTGTACAACTAAATGTTTATAAAACAAAATTATTCTACAAAAAATAGCGAAACGAACTAACATTTTATAAATAAGGAAAATTGTCATAATAATGGTGGCATTTGGGTGGCATAACACTTTTAAGGTCTTGCAAGTGATAAAATTTTATTCTTGAAATAGGCAATCTTTCATTGTGTAGATTTGTGTACTCAACTGTTTCCTTCTTTTGTAACCATTGTGGTAGGTCCATCCAATCATCGTCAAAGGCTAACTCTACTTGTATGTATCCTTTAGAAGCGTACAGAATAGCACGCAGATCGGTCCCTATAGGGTCTCCAGGTTACGTCCTGGTCTTATGGATTTACATGTAAGTGTTTCCAGATCTGCATAATTTTTGAAAAAGTCGAACTGGACCATGTGTACTTCGTAAGGAAAAGGTTTTTGTCGTGCTTCTTTAGTTACAGAGACATAGTCACTTGGAAGGTGAATCGGTCGATTTTTTAGTTTTTCTCAATACTGCTATCAACTGAGTCACCTTCCATTTGTGGTGTCCCACTTCTAGAAACTTTTGAGTAATAGTGACGCTATGTGAAACTGCAAAGTTTAATAATGCATTGGATAAAATATTGTTACGGTTTTGACTTGTGCATCTATCAGTGTAGATAACAACGGGCAAATTCTCATCGAGACAATTTGTACATAGATAATCAATGATAAGTGATGCATAAGTGGAAGCTGTAAGATCACTTTTAGTTTTAGAGAACCAATAAAAAGTAGCATGATGGGAACCAAGATTATATACTGCATAGTTATGCAAGCAAAGCTGTTTTATAATAAAAAGCACTTGCTGTTGTAAATGGGCATACCTGTACAGCTTGCAAATCAGTCGTCAGGACAATACTTTTTCTCTCATTCACGAGTATTTTGTCAACATGTTTTTCCACCCTTGCTCGATTTTTTTTCTCGTTATATGTACATTGTATGTTTCATCGTCCACATTTCAATGTTCGTGTCCTACACAAATGTCGCACATACCTTTTTTCAACTGATGAATCGTTAAATTTTTTTCTGGAAAATGCTCCATGTAATTCTGAGCAACGATCTTTGTAAATTTGATATACATGAGAAATACTTCTATAAATAGGTTCTAAAAAGAGTTTGTTTGTATTCATCCTATTATAGTGAAAAGGAAGTTTCGGAATATCATCAAAAAGTATGTTTAAAATTTTGGACTGACGTCACTGTTTATTTGTACAGTAGTCCTGTTTGATGCTCTTGTCTGATATTCCAAAATTACATTGCTTTGCTCACAATTGAACAGAAAATGATCCAAGGCATAATTTTGATAGGAACAAGCTACGCCAAACTTGTTTCTTTTCTTAATTTTCCATAATTGGCAAATAATAAATAAAACTTCCTCCTCTTCTTGAATTATTAGAAGTGATTATATTTCGCTTTCTCTCTTTAAACACAACATTATTGCCTACAAAAAAATTTTCTCTCGTCCTAAGTCATGTTACTCCAAAATCTTTGAAATAAAGCTTGGCGTTGGATTTCCGTAACTGAATTACAAAACTTCAATTTACTTTTTCTACAGTAACTGGAATTACAACTGGGGCTCAATTTTCTCTCTGCCTTTTGCACATTTTGCAGTATTTTACCGTCTTTTGGATATATAAATCCAAGATACAGTTGCCCTTTCATTCTTAATTTCTTGTTTACATTTCTTTTCCACGTATCTGGTTTACCTTTACGTCTTCTTTTTTTTTATCCTCTTTCATATTACCATGGTATATGTTTTCGAAACTGCATCTTTCTTTTATGAGCTCAAGCTCATTATTAGCATCTATTTCTTCATTGATTTGCTCTATATCAGAATCAGATTCAGAAAATGGTTGATAGTCACTGTCTTCATCAGGAGAAACATCACCGATTCCTCTTTTTCAGATGAATTAAGCTGACACGGTACTAGCGTTGTTAGAGAATATTCAGAACCTGGAGCATTTATTTCTTTATTTCGAATTGAATTTAAGTTGGTCAGTTCTTTATGTATATTACTAACGTGTGCACACTCGTTTTCCAAACTGGGTGTCGTTGAAACTGTGTTTTCAGCCAAAGACAAACATAATTGCACTATTTATGCCGTTCTACTGTGATTCATTCTTCTATAACAATAAATTAAAATTAACGGAAAAAAATAATTATCAAATCAAAATACGTAAAGCGTTTATCCTATTTACTGTAAGAACTGTACGAACATCTCAAAGAAATTAGCATGTGTTTAAATAGAAAAATGTTGGTGTAAAATAATGCCATTTATTCAATGAAATCTACTATTGTACAAAAAAATAACTACGCAGCTAAAGTAAACTATCGGAATCGTACAAAGCAATATCTCCTAACTCCGATTTAATGCCCATAAAATATTGTAGAAATAGAAATAAAACTAATACAGCAATTTCTCTTATCTCAAATAAATAAAAAAAAAACACTGTCAATCGTATTTGATATGAATACAAAAGATTAATTTAATTCAAAGATTTGATTAACTATGACTAAAATACGTACCACTCAAAAAATTGTTAATCCACAAAAAAACAACTAAATAAATGTACATTCAGAAATGCAAACGTGCACATTCTGACAAGTCTATGCATGTACTAAGCTAAGAACGCTAGTTAGAAGCATTTGCTACTAACTTTCTACGTGTTACAGTTTAAAGGGATCACTGCTTAGAAGGAATTATTGCCAGTATTCCTTGCATTCGAGTTGGAAGTTATTGTCACTTAAGGAAAATAGCGTTTATAATAGACATATCACTTGGAAAGATTTCGTCCTAATATAGATAGTAACTATTTCCAACAAATAACGTGCATAACTCATTGTCGGAAAAAATGTTAGTTAGGAGGTATTGCCGGTTCACGGACTTTTCATTTCTGGTTTGAGTTAATAAAGTGTTCTTACTCTTTAAACTGTAATTCGTTATTATACCCTATTCACGTTAAATATGGGATGACGTCATAATTCAAATAAATGCTGCGTTGTCATAGTTAATGTTATTTTATGATCAGAGTAACCATTTCATGTGCACGCGAATCCAAATGTTTAGTCATTCTAAATGTCAAATACTCGAAACTTGTAATGTATAAAGTGTTTTAGTACTGAAAAAAACTGTTTTATTTAGCAAATATAAAGCACAAACGATTTACTACAAAACTAAACAATCACAATAAAATGAAAAATGTTAAAGTAATAGAAGGGAAAAATGTTGCAACACCGAACAGAATAGCAAACTGCTACACACTAAATTCTAACATCATTAAACCTACGTTCTTAGTTACATTCACATTTTACAATCGCTAGCACTTTATTACTGTTTATGACGTCATCCCATATTTAACGTGAATAGGGTATAGTCAATATCTTCAACAGTTTTATTTAATATTTGGTGTAGTTACAAAATTTATTAGTTATTTAGTGTTCCGATGGTTAAATTGCTTCAAGTAGTTCTGTTTTGCATTTGTTTAAAATTTTTGCTGGAGCAAATATGTGTTTAAACTTATTTTAGGTTTTATGTTTAAAAAAGGAAATACTGGTATGCTTTAAGCATTCAACAAAATCAGTATTTCGTATAAAATTTTTAGAATGCAGAGTTTGGTAATTCCCATTTAACTTTATTTATCATTTAAAGATCTATTAACCCCCATCTTCATAACTTAACCTGGTTAAATGGTGCCTAATTCTCCCCCCTCCCATCGCCATGGTCTTAACAATAGCTACATATTTTCTCTTGGGAGTTTTTCCATTTACATTAGCCATTTATTCTATCTCCTCCATAGTGGGCAGATTACAAGAAAATATCTCGTATTAATATCTCGACAATGCTTTTAGGCAAAACTTCACTGAATTTGTCCGCATTCACAGGAAAATTTTTTCCCTAAAGTAACCTTTCGATAAAAACTAAATTCTGGAAAACATATCGTGTGGTATGCTATCAGTGTTGGAACTTTTACCAAGTCACCCTATGCCCCTAAAAATACATTCTTGTTTTGTTTTCGAACTACTTAAGTTCGGTTTGACGCAGCTTTAAATTCTTTTCAATTGAGCTAGTCGAAAAAGGTCTACATACCTTTCACAACCTAAATCTCTACTAATTTGACTAATATAGTTTTGTCTAGGTCTTCCTACTCTAATTTTATTTGGTAGTCTATAATCTAAGACCATACTAAATAGTCCCTAATGTCTTAACTGGTGCTCTATCATTCTATCTCTCCTGATCTTTAATTGTTTCCACATACAGGGTTCCTCACCTATCCTTTTATAAACTTCCTCATTGGGTACTCTATCTGTCCAAGTAATCTTTAACATTCTCCTAAAATAGCAAGTTTCAAAAGCTACTATCTTCTTCTTATCTACCTATTTAATTATCCAAGTCTCACTACCATATAATAGAACACTCCATACGCACGGCTTTAAGAAACTTATTCTATTATCTAAACTAATACTATTAGCTATTAGTAAGTTTTTCTTTTTTAAAAACATTTTTCTAGCTTGAGCTATTCTAGCCACGTTTGCCTACTTCTTACCTCCGTCCTTTGTAATTATACCTAAATAGCAAAATTCATTTACCTTCTCTAACCCGGCATTACCTATTTTTAATTTTGGTTTAGAACTAGGCTGTAACTCACTTGTCATTATCTTTGTCTTTCCTGAGTTAACTCTCATACTACAGTTACTCTGTAACATCTCATCTAAACTCTCTATTCTAGACTCTGCTATAATGGCTACATCATCTGCAAAATGTAACATGTCTATTTTCTGTCCCTGTACACTAATACCTATCTCTTTTCTCGCTCTAGCTAAGTTTAAAGCTTCTTCAATATAAACATTAAAAATCAAGGGAGATAGTATACAGCCCTGTCTAACACCATTTCTAATATTAGTTTCCTTTTCTATTTCATCAAATCTAATGACTATGCTTTGGTTTTTATATAGACTGTAAATAATTGTTCTATCCCTATGAGAGATTCCTATTTTTCGCAAAACCCTGAACATAACAATCCAATTAACCCTATCAAGATATGCTTTCTCTAAATCTACAAGTGCAAAATGAGTCTTTTTAGTTTCTTTGTAACTTTTTTTTCGATAATTACCCTAACCATTAATATCGGTTCTCTAGTCCCTCTGTCTTTACGAAAACCATATTGGTATTCGCTTAAATAATTCTCAGTCAAAGCTTCTACTCTATATTTAATTATTATTGTTAGTATTTTGGAAGCGTGGGAAGTTAAACTAACCGTTCTAAAATTATCACATCTATCGGCTCCCGACTTTTTTGGGATTGGGATAATCTTTTTTTTGAAATCTATTGAACCTCATCTGTGTCATATAATACTTTTATTAGTTCATATAATCTGTCTAAAGTTTTCTGACTTGCATATTTTATTAATTCTGCTGGTATATCGTCTATCCCCGGCACTTTATTTAGTTTAAGATTCCTAACAGCCCTATCAAATTCCTCTTTTAATATTGAGAACCCTATTTCTACATTCTCTTCGTGGTCATTCTTTAAATTAACCATATCGCCTCCCTTATATAAATCTTCTAAATATCTTTTCCATTCATCTGCTACCTCAACTTTATTTATTGGAAGCTCATTATTCTCATCTTTAATACCATTATATTTTTTCCTATCTTCCCCGAAAAACTCTTTAACTGCCCTGTAAGCCCTGTCTGTGTTACCTACTCTCAAATCATCTTGTATTGCCTTACAATTCTCCTCTATCCATTTATTTCTAGCATTTCTACTCTCATGTACTATCTTATTTCTAACTCTATTATATTTTTGCTTACTTTCACTATCCAATTCTCTGAGAGGTTTAAGCTTTCTTCTATTCTGTACTAAATATAATATCTCTTTTATTACCCAGGGATTTCTCCCTTCTACTTTTTTTCTTACTTATAGTCTGTGTTGCTGTATCATGAACAACCCTTTTTATTTCTTTCCATCTATTTTCTACGTTCCCTCCTAAAGCTATCTCTATGATCTTATTATCTAATACTTGTTTATATTCCTCTTTTACCTCACCATCGTTAAGCCATCCGTCTCTTTTAGCCTTTCTCAAATTTTTGAATTTTTGATTACACTTCATTTTAACCAAGTTATGATCGCTATCTATGTCAGCTCCTGGATAACTACTGAAATACATATACATTTTTAATTCTTTTTAGATGTGTACCTAGAAACAGAAATCTGCAATTTAAATTTACAAATAAAATATGACTAAATACTGTTCAAAATCTAGTCCCACAATTTTATGTTACCAGTTGTTGCCCAGACGCCGACGAGGCAGTAACGTACGTATATCTACCACCGCCTCCGGGCGATCAAAGGTGAGCAGCGGAACGTTGACGTACTGAGGGAGTTCTCCAGCTATGCGGGGTGCCAAGGAATGGGTACACAAGTGAAGTCGTGGGGTATGCACATCCGTCAGTCCTGTTTAGACGAGCTACCTGACGATGGAGCGGCCTGTGGCGAGTGGCCATCCTGTCGGTCAAAAACCACAGGCCAGTGGACCCAGGATCCGAAATACTGTGTAGTTGTAGGACAACCAAGGGGAAGATCCGGGAAACTGCTCATTGCACTAAAATAAGACGATTCCAGGAGCAGGTCTCTTGGAATCCAGTCCTACATATTTATTTATTTACGAAGATCAACCTGTTAGAAACACCACAACAACTCATAGAAACAAAAACATCAACAAGCCAAAAAACTCGCTAGAGTTGTAAGGCACTGTTAACGACGCTGAGAGCATCGTGTCCATCTACTGCGGCTTTATGTTACCAAGGGAGGGAAGGTTGTAAATATTAAATGTTTAAGTGCATCATTTTAATCTACGTAAATTATATAAAAAATACATTAACACTATTTTTGAATATATTTACAAACAAACAAATTAAAAGAATTGTTAAAAATATCAATATTTGGCTGTAATTTGAAAACAAAAGAAGATCGCTCATTTCTTATTTTGCCATTGAATTGATCGCAAACAAATGATCTGTAAATGTACAAACTGTTTTTTTAAATCTTTAATAACAGAGTTAACACAATTAACTGTATCCGATTTGGGATGCTATTGATTTGTTTGGGGGAGAGGTTATAGAGAATATGAGGCAGTAAGACAGGCGGGAATCATTCAGTTCCAGTAACTAATCTGCAACATATTTAGGAAAATGGGGAGGAAGTGGATAAGGGCATTGTGTCCATTAGCAAAGTGATGCAGAATCCTTTCACAACCATATTTATAAGCAATCCTAAAACAAAACCTATAAAAACCTCAAAGATGGCAAATAAATGCAATGTGTGGGGGCCAGATCTAGAGACAAAAAAGGTGGAAAAAAAGTCAGACAGATATGCTTGTCAATCTTATAACCTTTATCATTTTATATTTGAATTAATAAATGTTTTAATTACATTCCATTTCCTTGCATTCATGGGTAATATACTGTTCTCGTGAAAACACATTAAAGTAGCAAAATCTAAATGCATATTTATGCATGAACTTCTAATGCAATTTATTCCAAGAATAGTTAGTTCATACCAATATATATTTACAATTTAAAGTAGCAATTTTCATAAATTTTGAAGTTAATCTTAATCATAAAATTTATGAAGTTGCAGATGTGCTTACACAATTATCATGTACCTGTACGTTTACTTGACCAAAAAATAAAGTAATGGCTAATCTAATAAAAAATGTTAAATGTTTGCATGTTACTAACGGCAATGCAGTTCATAAACTTACTATATAATGTAACTAACCTTCATGAAGGAAAAACCTAAATACAGTTGTAGTGAATGCGGTCGGTATCAGATGCAAAGATCTAACAATAGTGAGTGGCTGTTTCCTTACTGATTGCATAATAAAAATAAAGGATGTTCCTACAAGCCCAACGGAAATTGCAGCACATAATCTATAAGTATAAGAAGATTCTGCCCTATGTTTCAAACATGATATAATGATAGAAAGTGGCAACAGAAACATTAGCCATAGTCCAGGTCCTGCATTTGGTCTAAAATGTAAATTTGCATTACACAATCAGATAAGTTGTTTGTACCTGGATTTTATACCAGACTGTGAAAAAGTCACCGTCACGGCTTCGTTTATTGTATACATTTTCTATATTGAAGGTGTACTTGTTTATATTATTTAAGGTTTTTTTTTAATTGTGTAGCAAATGCTAAAATTTAACTTATCTAACCTATGTTTAGTGTTTAGAACACAAAATCCATCTGTTAACGTTTGGCTCATTGCAGAATAAAGTTTTTGTCCCAGACGTCATCAATCTTTACCTTAGATTAAAATTTCATATGGCTGTTTCACACACGACAATTTATTTCTATTGGCAATTTCTAGAATTTAAAACTAAGAATCTTGATGACCTTGAATAGTTTTACACACAATTTATCAACTTTTTTCTGGTTATTTGAAAAGCAACAACCGTTTTTCAGAAGTCGCGCACGGGAGTTGTGTACTTAATCGCTCGTATCTCTGTAATGATTATAGATGGAGCGATGTATATGTTTTTTTCTATTTACATAGCTTCTACAGATTGTTGACCCGAATAATACTAATTTAAGTTAGTAAAAACTACAGTACCTTAAGTAATTCACAAAAACACCACACAATAAATACTTAACCTATTAATTATTACAGAAATAAACAAATTAGTGAGCATCCTATAGGTTGGTAATAAAAAATAGCCAGAAAATTGATGAAAAATCAGAACTTGATGAGCATCAAGTTCTATAAATTGGTGTATATAATACCCACTTTTGGACCAACTTGCTGTTCAAGGTCAACAAAGTCTAGAAATTAATCAATAAATTATTGTGTGAAAAACAGATATAAGGTTATGTGGGATATATTTGTTTACGTAGTATAGTAATTGCCAATTAGTTCTTATTCTTCATTCAGGTAGAATAATAAGGAGACGCTATCACAATGCTTCTCTTATGCCTGGTTAACGATGAACTTAAAGTAACGGGACGCGACGCGAGGTAAGCGAATTTGATGTTTGCGGTTTTTCTTGAAATTACGTACCGTAAAATGATTTCCGCTCTGAAGCATTACCAGCATGTAAATGTAAGTTTAAGCGAATCTTTATATTTGCTACTGCGAAGAAGAAAACGTATATGAACTATGGTGTCAGAATAATTTTTCGAAGAAGAATACAGTTTGGTGACAGGCAAAACTAGTGAAAAACGGTTCTTGTGATCCGCATTTTTTTTTTATTTACACAAGGATAAATGTTAAAAAGTAAGTAAGTGACTGTTTAGCAAAAAATTTAATCGTTTTTACAAATTAATAGTTATTTTTCTTATATTATTATACCTTTTGGTTTTGTTTGTTCTACTGATAAAGAAGCGCAAACACTTTATAGTTTTCTGACAAGGAGTTTATGTTTATAAATTATATGTTTATTTTCTTAGATTAAAGTACCTGGTGCGTTTGGTTGAACCACTTTTAAAGAAACGAAAAATGTATACTACTCTTTTTACCGACTCGGAGGCTTGCTATGACATTGAGGTAAAGTTATCAATGTTTACTGTATTTTAATATGTCAATTTCTCAGGATCGACATAATTTATAAATTTGTTTTGCAGGTCTTTAAGGTAAGAGACAGAATTCATCTTTTTGGAAAACTAAGTGGTCAGAATAGTAAGCATTTAAATTTTGAATTAATTGAGTCAAGATCTCGGTTTTATAAGGTTCTTTTATCTATAAGGTTCTTTTAAATAATGTTTGTACTTCTATAGTATAAGATAGTATGTTTTTATTCGAAGCTTGAAAACGAGCACGTATTTGAAATAAAAATTCATAATAATTATCAAATGTGGCAAAATCTTTCTTTAAAAACTTTTCTAGTTCTGGCTAACTACGAATTTGCTGTTTAATATTACGGAACCAAGCTAAGGCACTATCAGAGAACAATCAACCGCACTTTTAAATAGCTGTTCGTCGGTACAATTTCTAGAGATTTTTAAGTCGTCAATTCTTTCGAGAAAGGAAGTTAAAAAAACTTTAGAATTATAACCTGAAAAAGTTAAATTCCATTTTTATACTGGCACTGCTTTACAAACGTCTTTATTTTCTGTAGCTTAAAATAGGTTATTTAAATTTAAAGCAGTTACAAGGATACCAAGGGATATTAATGCATTTTTTTCTGTTTTTCCTAAACATGTTGGTGAACCACCTTTGTCATTTCTAATATTATTCCTTATTGTGTTGTTCTATTCAAACTTTTCCTACTTTTATCCTCGACTAACTGTCTATCGTACAATTATTGCTTGTTCACGGTAGTTATGTTTTTGAAATTACTGTATGGGTATCACAGAGTTAGTTATCTGTGATGGGTATAGTTAAGTTGGTTATGTTACCGTTATTTGATTTTTTATCGCAGTGGATGTGTTAGGTAGGAAGATGACCTGTCTGGGTTTCATTACTCTATCTCTAGGATGCCTATCTTAACAATTCTACTTGTTCTTATCACTCTATCCCCCGTTTCCAATCTTATTTTTTCCTTTGTCAAACTTGTCTTAGTTCTGGGACAACCGTCCATTACATAAGAGTGGTGCTCCCCCACTTCAGGCTGCTGGTTATACTTTGGCTGGTGGAGTAGTGCTTTGCTATTCACCTTCTTTTCTATCGCTATTACTCAGTGCGAGCCCTGCCTGTTCTTTCTTCTACTTGGTTGCTATAAAGCTCCAAATATCCCATCTCCCGCCTTTATCTTTTCTCTATCTTTTAGTTTTTCTTTTACTTTCTAATTCGCTGCATAGTTAAAGATTGTTGCTATACGACATTGGGCCCTGGGCGTAGGGAACCTCTGCCTAGCTGTGTATCTTCACTGTCTTCAGCTGATCTACATTAAATCCGTCGATAATGAATTTGTTATCTGATTTGACCTGTGTGCCGATTCTCTCTTAATCGACACCGGGATGCAGGGTGCATTCTCCTTTCTGTTTGATCTCTCTTGCTGTACCTTTGAACGAATACCGCTTCCCGGAACTTCTCCTTCTGTAAGTCATGAGTAAAACCCCTTTTCAGGTGGCTACAAGCTTACTCTATTCCCTCGGGAGTCTCCCTTCTGTTACTATATTTGTAGGAGAGGCGGTGTGCCTTTTCCTTAAATTTTTTTAGGACAGTGGTATACTTAAAAGATGTAAAGTCTAAAAAACTGTATGCCTTCGGCTAACTTGGCTATTACCATAAGGGAGAGTTTGAGGTGAACCGGGATTGAATTTGCTTAGTTAAATAAAAAGAAAATGTAATTTTAAGTTGGGCGCCTCTATATCTAACAACTATTAATTAATTTTGAAAGGCAGATGCAGAAAACCCTTTAGTGTTTATAATTCTTATTCTTTACCAAAATTCTTGAATACCTATAGAGTGACGATATATAAGGTAGATCTTGTCTCAATCAATTAGATGCATTTCGGAACAAAAAATATTTTAACATACCACTCTTAAACTCTTAAATTACAAAATATAAAAAACTGCAACCGTAATGACACGTCTTTTTAATTTTTGAGAAATAAAACTTTTTATCATAATAACACTATATTCATACTCAATAAAAATATAAAATAATATCACAGGTTTTTGATTTTAGAGTATATGAACAGGATTTTTAAATAGTTTAAGCATTTGCAAATTTGTTGACTTAATTATGATATACCAGATCTAGCATATCATTTACATGTTTATGAATTAGCTAGGTTTTAAATTATAGAATAGGAGGAATGAGTACTTTTTTTTGTTTCATACAAGACAGATTCGTTGCAAATCATTACACAAAGAAATCTTTAAAAAATTTCTTTAGTCTTTCACAAACGAGAAGGACAAACAAAAGTAAGCTCTAATTGTTACAAATATTAAACAGACATTCACTTAAATTACTTTCCTTTTAAAAATATCTTAAGTTAAAGAACTGAAATCTTGATTACAATTTTTGTTTTACGAAAAAATCCTATGGACTGAAATGATGATACTGTTACATATAATTAGGTTAACGGGTGTGTTGACGTCTCACGCCTTAACAGAAGTTGTTTAATACAACCAGTTTTTCATAAATTCTTTAACGAATTGAGCAACTGAATAAATAGTTACTCACATTTAACAGCGAGTTGTGTATAGCCTACCTGATGAAACTACTCTGCAGTGGTGCAGGATTCTAATGCGGTAGAGCCATAAACGTTTATTGATATCAATTGCACATTCACATATAACAATTCACACTACTTCGGACCACATCTCTGAAGGGGTAATCTGTATTAGGATTCTTAGGTATTGCGCTAAAAAAACAGATAAAAGCACTGTCCTAAAAATTAAGCTAAATTTTACCATCAACGACTCTATTAAGAGCGTTTCGAAGGATGGAATAGGAGTGACATAATTATGAAAAAGGCTCATAAGTACAAATCGTCCCGGAAAACCATATCTACAAGGAATTATGCCAAAGAAGACAAATACTTAACAAAACTAGGATCGACCACCAGCGGTATTTATAAAATAATTCAGAAAACCTTGAAATATTTGGGAATAATAACGTATTTACTTACAATATCTAATGTTAAACAGCTATAATAAACGATTACCTTGAATTTTTATGACTTTTTCAGCAAGATTTCAAACACATGAAGCATACAGTTTATGATTACAGTAAAGTACGGAACTTAACCCTGCAATAGAACTAAAAAGAAATAACGGATTGTTTATATTTTCCCATCTGGAACTAAAATTTTACTAGGAATATGAAAACTTATTTAGGTTCGCAAATAAATAATTCCGCAAATGTTTTAATTTTTTGTTTATAAAAAAATTGTACGCTGCCCTCTTAAAAAAAAAAAAGAAAATTCTGAATATAAGACTAAAAAAACGAATAGTTTTAAGGCAAATTGACCACATAAAAAATATTGACGAAAAACAACTAAAGTAGTTGGAACTAAACGTATATTGGTTTAGTTAGAAAAATATTTTTAACAAAAACATTTGCTGCATAACCAGAAATATGAAAAACTATACTAGCAATTACTAAACAACTTAAGGGATTAAAAGGACTAATAGACTAATAAATGATTGAGAGGGAAACTCTGCATACCATACTTTCAAGGGGAATAAAGTCAAGGATAAACAAAAACGGTAAAAGTCGAAATTAGTTGAAATGAAAATATAAAAAACTTTCACTTCATTCCAAAAAAGTTTATATGTAAATTTTTTTTTGGAAACCGAAAAAGAAATTCGTTTATTTTCTTTAATCTTATTACCTCAAATGCTAATATTTTTTATTAGCATATACCTATCCATTAGTGTTTGTTTAAAAAAATGTGTTGAATAATCCCTTAAAAAATAAACTGCTTACAAATTCAGTTTTCAACAAAATTGCGAGATTCAACCTTAGATATATTCATTACATCATATATTATAAAGTACTATCTAAATAAAACGTTGCTCGATTGCAAAAAATTGCTCAAAAAATTCTGTGTTTTTATTTGGGAATCTCCGAGCATTCCTGACAGAAAATTTCTTAAATTTTCTAGAAATACAACATACATTTAGCTGGATTTATTTTCCTTTTATAAGTGAATAAATAATTCATTTCACCACCAAAATTCTAAAAAATTTAAAAAAATATTTAAACCTTTACTAGAAAACATCAGTTGATGAATTATGAAATCAGCAACTCCAATCCCACATACAAAGTAAATTTCCTTGTTGATGCGCAAATTTGGGTATTGGCCCCTAAAAATGAATATACTAACCAGAACGCTAAGATTTTTACCAAACCAAATTAAATAACTAACGGTTTTACAATAAGTACCAACATCACACTCAAAACAACGCTCTGATTACAAAATGTAATCAGATTACCTTAAATAACCACTACATTGTAAACTTAAAAACATTACCTTTAATAAAAAACCGCTAAGTGAAAATGTTTCAACCATCTATCTTGAATTCTCAAAACAAAGTCGTTTAACCCTTGCCGACTCGATCGATCGTTCCTACACATGCGCCCTTATAACATAAATTCTGACATAAAAGAATGCGTTCAGAAACCTGCAAGTAGCTACCAAGCTATTCTAACAAACACCTTCAAATATTGAAATGTACACTATAATATTTTCAATAATTATCAACCAATGAGAAATCGACTTAGAAACACTACGGATCACTTCAACTTCTATCTTATTCTTGTCCACGATTTACAGCCATACGGCGCCATACAGAGCTTTCAGCAATTCCTTCCTTGTTCTTATGCTTGTTGTCTACGAACACAACTGTTGCTTTTTCTTGTTAAATACAGTCCGGCTTGTAAAATCTTTTTTTTATTTTATATCTTTTGCACTTTTCCTTTAGATACAGCTCGGTTCTCCTTCTATTGCGTTGTAAAAGATATCCTATTTCACCTATCTTAAATGGTGCGTGAAAGAGGTTTAAACAACCTGATGGTTACCAAGATCTCTCACCACTTAAACACCCACACGAATTCACCAAAATTCTACAGCATTCTTGACCTAGAAAATAATGCAAACTGCAAGAGCAAACAACTCACCATGAGTCTCGACTAGATTAACACACATGTGCCTCGTGCCATGCTGTTGAAACAAAATTGGGCCAGTGAAACAAAACCATGCCTGTGTGACAAAACCAGACCTTTCACGTTATAGCGACAGTAAAACAGTACATACCGGTGTAATAAATTTTGCCAATATTTTTATCTTCTCCTGCTTAGGTCAACTACTAACAACTCCTGGAATTTTTAACGTAATCAATTTCATCTTTATGCAAATATAAAATCAGATAAGTATCTGCCATTTTACAATACCAAATAGTTATACCACTTATCTCCTAAACTAAAATAATCAATCCGCACTAAAGGACTTTAAACTTCTCAGTCACCTTGATGAAACTACTCTGTGGTGGTGCAACATTCTAACTCGGTAGAGCCGTAAAAGTTTATTCACATCAATTATACATTCTCGTGTAAGATTCATACTATTTCAGATCACATCTTTGAAAGGGTCAGCTATATTAAGATTCTTTGGTTTTGCGCTAAAAAACACTGTTCTAATTCTTAAATTAAATTTTACCATTAACGACTCCATTACAAGCGTCTCGAAGGATGAAATAGGAGTAACAAAATTATTAATGCGGCTCATAAGAACGATTGGTCCTGGGAAATTTTGCCTATATGAAATTATGCCAAAGAAGACAGATGCTTAACAAAACTAGGATCGAATACTAGCGGTGTTTATAACATAACCCGTAAAACCTTAAAATATTTAAGAATAATAACGTATTTACTTACAATATCTAATGTTAAACTGTTATTTTAAACTATTATTTTGAATTTTTATGACCTTCTCAATAAGATTTGAAACACTTAAAGCATATAATTTTTGATTATAATAAAGTATGGAACTTAAATTTGCAATAGAATTAAAAGGAAATAACGGATTATTTATCGTTTTCCATATGAAACCAAAAACTTGCTATGAATATGAAAACCTATTTACTCTTCCGAACCCTTTGATATTAATGACCAATGGTAAGATTTATTATTCAAAAATGAAAAAAAGCTAACTTATCTTTAATATTGCATTAGATAGGATAGAATTAAGGGAACTATGTATCTTTAATGCAGTATCACTGGCTAATTTGTTAACTTAACGTTTTTGCTGCTGCAAAGTATTTTGTCTTTTCCTGTTACAAGCCAGCAAGATATTTGTTTACTTTAGGAGAATATTTTAAAACATATTAATAAAAATTTGTATGCATTCATATACAAATATGAAAATAAACTTTATATTTAGTTTAATAGTGAATTTAAATGTTAGCTTTATGTGTTTGAGTCTCATACTCACGACTACATTTGTGCGGTTGGTGCGGCGGCAAACATGATTTTTGCGCACTTAGTTGAGGTAGCCTAAACATTAGGTGGTTACTTATTTTTGTTTCCTGGTATCGCAAGTATTGCTGTGGTGAAAAAAAAACAGGTGGCGTCTATAGACATTACTTAATTTAACTTTTCCGTGCGTGTGAATTCCCATACTTTTTTTTTTAAGTTTTGAGGCGATTGTTGCGGCTTTTGGCTCTACCAAATTTTATTTTAATGTTTAGATTTAGGTGATTTTGAATCCTACAAGAGAAAGTCTTTTTTTCATAGTATAAAGTTTATGAATGTAGTTTCTTCCAAAACCGAGGACAAGCGCCCCATGATTTATGGTATGTAAATCGTATACGCTGGTCTTCCCAGACTAAATAAATACGATGTGGTTTAAAAGGTTTGCCTTGAGAAGTATGAAATGGTGGGGATGCTACAGCTCGTGGGAACAAGGCGTCTTGAAGAAGAGATCGGACGTGTGTGCGCGTTAGTTCGGCGAAGTGATTTCTTTAGATTCCCGTACTTTCTTCCTCTACCTAAGAAAACTATCTCTGTGCTTCGCCATAGTATAGGCATCTTCACTTCGTCGTCCAAACTTTGAAAACATTGAGAAACCAGCCGCAACGCGACCCTGACCTAAAAAGCAGGAGGTGGCCTTGGCTTCCAATATAAACCAGGTAAGACTTCGACTAATTGTTATTTGTGTTGGTTACACCCGTGACGACAACACATGCAGTTATATTTTGGGACGTAATACTTTACGTCTAGGGTAATGCAATGAGTGGCGATTCGGGGAAAACGTAAAATATTTTTATTTGTAATATTGTAACAAGTGGCTTGAAATATCTGCTGAATTTTAGAAAGAACGTTGATTGACCGAAAGTGTCACACGAATAGTTCGACTTGACAGAACGCAAAGTCAAAATTTGACATTGGCAAGCTTCAGGAGGCGTTAATTCTGTTACAATGAATAGTCAGATTTGACGAAGCGTAACGTTAAAATTCATATCACGTTCCATAGAGTCGATCGTAATTTACCGCATATAAAACAGTACATTTTAGATTTTGCGTCACTTTATGCCGGGCGAACTTCGCGTAACGGAATGTGAAAGGACCTGAAGTGTCGCAAAATCTAGAGCATATTGTGTTATATGCGGCTACTTACGATCGACTTTATGTAACGTGTCGTGAAAGTCAAATTTTGACATTGCGCTGCATCAAATCAATTGTAGCAGTTTTTATTATTAGACAACGCACTTTGAGGTCTTGCCCTAAGGGAGGAGATAGAACAATTCGCGCCGCACGATGCTAGTACATTCCAACGAGTTTGAAATTTTAGAGTTGAAAGTGTTGTAATGGTTCTAAATTTTTAATTATAATAATGAAAAGCTTTTGAAATAATAGTACATGTGAAACGCGGTATTTGGGTACTTTAAAGCGACTTAAATTTTTTAAGATGGAACAATAAAAAACCGTTGTGCCGGCGGTTAACTAGGTCATTATCCCATGGAAGATTATGAGAAGGGCAGGGTTAAAATATTTTTTGTTAAACGGAAAATAAAATAAAGTGAAGTTGGACGCCACTGTATCTAGCAAGCAAAAGGATATAATTTTTAGGGTAGACACAGAAACCCTATCGCAGTAGATAATTTTAAAATTTTTAATAACACTTGTAGAAAATGGAATATACTAAAACAAAAGGTTTCTATTCTATAATAAATAATTTGTATCCAATCATCATCATTCATCATTTTGTTTTCGACCTTACTTAAGGTCGGTTTGACGCAGCTCTAACTTCTTTTCTATTCTGTGCTAATCTAAAAAGCTCTACATACCATTCACAACCTAAATTTCTAATAATTTGACTAATATAGTTTGGTCTAGGTGTTCCTATATCCTTCTATCTTTTTCCTATCCACCTGGCTCTACATAGATATTAGCAACCTGATGTTTGTTAAAGAACTCTAACATGGTTACATAATTACCATTTATAAGGAAATGAAATATAACCTGGTTATCCGCTTCAAAAAGGAAAAGTGTTAAATTATATGTTATGGTAAGGCTTAAGCAATTGTATCCAATAATAATTATAAAAAGAAATAACTAATTTCACGTGTTAGTTATATAAAATTTTGTTACTTAGCGTTTTGATGAGCGTCAGATCTGATAATCACGTACAAATTTAATCATAAACTATAATTCAAATAATCTTAAAATAGTTATTAGTGAGAATTTCAAATATAACAAAGTTAAAGCAAATATTACTTTTAAAAAAATATATTCTAAATAATCATCAACAAAAATATTATATCGATTCAGTTAGGTGCTGGGTCTTACAGACTGGGGCAATGGAGGTTTTCGCAGCTCTAAACTTAACCGTTTGTGGGAAAGGGCGTTGTGAAATTAAAATCCGTTTCGGGATTAAACAAAAGTAACTCACTCTTAACGTTTGGACGCTGGCTGCTATCCTTAGATTGTTTGGACCCAGGTTCCAGCTGATTGCTTGCAGTGACAAACACGATGGCCCCAGATTAATGTCGTAGTACGTTACTGGTAAGTTCTAGAATGACGGTCCGCTCAAAGGAGCTTGAACATCAACGATGTTAGTTGGCTTGAGATACATGTAGGCTGGGGGGTATTTGTTGGTTCGACGGCATTTATTGGCTTTACAGAATTTGTAGACTCTAAAGAATTCTGTTGGCCATACAGGATTTTTTGGCTCTACAGCTTTTTGTTGGCTCTACAGGATTTTTTTGGCCTTATAATAGGATTTGCGTATCAACGACTCACCATCCTGTTTGACTCGAAGATGATGTTGAAATGAGCGAATTCGAAAACCTTGCATGTTGTTTTCCATACGGAACCAAGGTCTTATTAAAAATTCGAAAATCTATCAAAATTTGCAAATAAATATTCTTGGGAATTTTTTCATTTTTTTTCTATTGTCTTAATACCTCTATGTTGCTTTGAAAACAATTTCTTTATATATCAAAAAAATTGTTGCATTATGTGACACTTTCAGCCAATCAACGTACTTTCCAAAATTCAGCAAATATTTCAAGCCACTCTACATCATTTAAAGGAGGATTCGCAAACATATTTTTAATAAATAAACAAGTATTCGAGTGTTTTTGGCCAAATCTTGGTCACAATGATAAAAAATTCAGCGTATTGTAAGATATACTGTATATAAGGCCAGGTAGGCGTGTGCCATGTAGCGGAAAAAGAGAGTAGGTTGTCGTTGGATGTCAAATTGACACATAAAAGAATTATATTGCTTTTGCGAATAAATATGCAGTTATTTCTATACTGTTTATGGTTTATTCTGACCCGGAGCTGACAGTATTCTGATTGTCTCGTGCTGCCAATAACATGCAATGCAAATTTATAAACTGACTCTTAGAAATTCACATCTGCCAAATGACATTGAGTTGTTCATAAAGTGAAATAACTCCGCCAACTTTTTAAATGGCATTCTAAAATTCTTAGACAAACTTTTTGATAAAATTTTTAAATAGTATAAAGTTATGTTTGTACAGCCTGTTTCCGTTTATTCATTTACATAATAAATTCTTCTATAATACAATACCTTTAGCTTAAGATCACAGTAAACAACTCTGATTCCTTACAGTTGGAAGCTAATATCAAAATATTTTGTATATTAATTAAATATATAATTATGTAATCAACCCAATTTATTTGGAAAACGGCCTTTTAATCCACTTGATATTTAAAACTATTAATATGATATGTTATAAACAATCTCTTTATTAAGAAAATTAGATTATAATGCATACATTTTATTTGTTTATTCATCTCTGTTTTTGTTTCTAGAAGACTGTGTACAGGGTCATTACATGGTTTTGACTTGAGCAGTACGCCGAGAATATTGAATGACGGGAGTTGCTCACGGTAGGGGAAATATGCAGTTTTAGTTATAGCTGAGATATTGATTTTTAAACATCGTTGGTTCGTCATGCGACGCTTTTACGTACACGGTGAATCAGTGACTCAGACCCAACGAGACTTTCGTGTCCATTTTAGCGTTGCACGACCCGACGCGATCCCTGCTCGCAGCACTATATTGCGTTGGATAAGTAATTTCAACACAACGAGATCATTGTTGAAAAGAATACCTCCAGGGCCGGCAATAACAGTTCGTACTCCGGAGATGTGGAGCGAGTGCGTAGCCGATTCATAAATAAGTGGGCAGCAAGTCTCGGCATCTCCCCATTCACGGTTAGGAACATTTTGGACAAGGACTTTTAGTTTCATCCGTACAAGCTCGTGGTATGTCAACAATTACGTCCTGTAGGTAACAGATAGTGTTCGGTCTCTTTGTCGCACGTATGCGTGGTTAATTTTAAGTTATTTTAAATTCTTAGTTGTAAATCAAATGGTAAAGCTTTCATCTCTTGTCCTGTTAATACCTGACGTAATACCTCCTTTGTGCATGTGAAAATTAAGTTGAAAAAGGGGTAGTGACAAAAACACTCTCTCATCGACATCGAAGCGGAACGGTTGTTGGTTCGGTTTGGTAAAGTGAGTTAGTCATTAGTGTCGCTGAATGTGACTTCATCGATAAACCCCTAAAAAACACAGTAAAAGTGCAAAAGTAGCACGTACTATAATTTGCATACAGTCCACTTAGTTGAAGAGTAGGAACTACACCTTCAAACAATAAAACAACGCGGAGGTAAGTTGATATACAAATCTATAAGACCCCCTGCGTATTAAACAGACAGCGTTCAAACTTTTCTCAGAGAATGATGAAAATCTCGAATGAAAACGACGCTGCTGCGCGATGATTTTTTCTATGAGAATTGCTAAAATCTTTAGAGTATATTAACAAGCCGAGAATTTTACCGGAATTTAAAGCAGCCAAAAAATCAACGGCATTCTTAGATAAATGTTGCAAAATTCAGTGCGAAACTTCGAGGAACGCCTCTCATGTTGTGTTCAGGCAGAAGGATGTTATCTTACAGATGCACTTTTCGGATATTGAAGTTGATGTACTTGTGTTCAAATATTATACCGTATGGAATATGTTTGGTTCAAAATTGACCAAGTTCTCGTTATTTAAAAACCATGCGGTTCCTAGTAATATCCCCCGTATATACTAAACTAAAAATACTAGAAAAATTATCGGACGCTAAGTTCTTAATTTTTTTTACTTTTTGTTCGATAGGCTCGAGTCCTCTATTTCACACAAGGCCAAATAACATAGCACCGGTCCTGACTATGTATCTTAAAAAATTGATTTTTTACCACTGATTCTCGGTTTTCATCAGAATCTAGATTTTGCTTTCTTTTTTCAGTTAGCGCCCCATGTGCTCGTGATTTTGTAATATGATCGCTGTATGCTTGTGGTTGAATTTACTTTCGATAATAAAATTATTATAAATTTACTAAATAATTTCTTGTCTGACCTTGACGTTTTATAGAAATGATACAAAACACAATTATTCAAACAATTCAATAAAATTTCGCAAGGAGCACATGTGGACGATAGAATGCAGGTTTTATAAGCAAAATACTCATACAATGCTGTATATTTTTACATGTTAAATTTATACACAAACTTCATGAAAATTATCAGATACACCACTTTTTGATTTAACGTAGGTGTTAGCATTTCGTATATGTGGTTTGCTTACAACGCAAATTAAAGTGCGCATCTTACACGACCGTTTAAATGCTTTAAATATTCATATTTTTGAAGTCCGCTCGCTAAATGAGAACAATAGATAAGTTTTATATCCTTTAACAACAATCAGCCACAGCAGAGCCACTGTTTGATGGAACCACTGTTTGATGCAGGGACATAGATCTATGTGCAGGAAGTTATGATATGGTTATGATTATGATGCACATAACACACATGTGATTATGATGTCCTTTCACCCTTTAAATTATTCATCTTTTTATTTCGCATGCGTAAACATTCCAGCCGAAAGTAATCGAATCATATCTAATCCTCACGAGCATCTCTTCAATCGATCACTTTGCTTTGGTGTGCGTTCTAGTCAATATTGAAGGTATACATTAGTGCTTAGTGCCACTCAACAAACATGTTTCGGACAGTTACAAATGCAGCTTTAAAATTACAAAAATGTACATATGGAACTGCAACAAGTATTCCAGCGCCGCATACAAAACCACAAATTTTATATTCCGGTGTAAGTTGTTTTATTTTAAAAAGTATAATATAAAATTTTCGCAGAATTATTTATCTTTCTGCAGGTAACGCTTTTTGTTTTTTGCATTGTACGTGTGTACGAAAATTACTTGCTGAAAATAAGTTGCCACCTGAAACTTTCGTATCCTAGACATTTTTTGTTATGATTACATTTATCTAAAATTAATGGTTTGTAGAAACTACTTTTTATTGATTTTTGCGTGTATTCAAGATCCTCCTTAATTTGTATACATTATAATTTTATTCAAATTAACAATCAAAAAAGATTATATTGTTCAGTAATAGGTACAATCTGGATTGTTCAAAACCCTTCTATTTAATGCTTATTTTACCACTATACAGAATATTTTTCGCTATGTACAATTGCATTGTAATGTTAATGTTAGTTACTATGAAGCACTTTCCTTTTTTACGACACAAGGTCAAAGCGTCTAATACGTGTATTACGATCCATTATCAAACATTATTTACATAATAATAATAATCTCCTTATTTCTAATCAAGATTATACATTACATGGATACACATTCCAAATTTACAAAGATTCCACATATCTTTGAACAAAAAGGAACTGCTTATATTAATTGTAATTAATACATGCTTAATCTAATTTTTGATTAAAAAATTGCAATTTTAATTTATTTGTAATTGATAGTATGGGGAGCCTTGAATTTTAATTCAATTCCAAATTTATGTGGATGAAAGTAAATCAGGTGTTTTAACATGCAAAAAGTGAAAATTAATTATTTCATTTTTTTAACCATGATGTAACTCATTTTTGATATCCCACATGTATTCCATGCAAATTTAAAGAAAATGAAAAGTAACATTTTATTTATAACCATGTATTTAAATATTTTCGACTTGGACATGCAGTCAGTCCTTGGAAGCAATCACCATTTCTTGTGGTTTTTGCAAATAGCATTAATATGTACATTTTTGTTGGATTTAATGGAGCTTGTTGTGACTATTTACCATAATTACATCGAACACTGTTAAACAACCACCTTATTTATATCAATAAACTTACTACACAATCTTAGTAAAAATGGTCGTTATGTGACACAATAATTATATATATGAAACAACGGAGCATCCTCCAGTAGTGCCTATAACACCAGAAAAAATAAAAATAAACTAGTTTCACCTTAGACTAATAATTTTATTGATTCCAGGCACTATTTCTACAGCCCCCCTCAATAAAATTATTTTATAAAACAGAACTTAATTCGAGCTAAAGGTTTGGTGAAAATATCAGCCAATTGATTGTCTGTCTTAACATAAACAACTTCAATTAAACCTCTCCCAATTTTCTCTTTTATAAAAAGATACTTAATTTCAATATGTTTCAATCGTTTATTATTTTCTGGGTTGTTAGCTATGCAAATAGCTGATTGAGTGGAGGATATCGATACATTTTGTTGTTTTTTACTACCCCAGGAGACAGTACAGTTAAAGAATTTATAAACGTACCCTGTCGTGGACTTCCTGTCAATGGTATCTCCACTCCAATCTGAGTCCATAAAACCTAGTAAAATAAAACACTGATCGATTTTACAACAGAAGAAATTTCAAAAAACCCTAATTGCTCTAACAGATTTAGTCATTCTTCAAATACATCTACTCATCTCCAGCATACAATTAACGCATCACAACTCAATCCTTATTTTAAGAAAAATGAATTTTCAAATACAATTACAAATTTAGGCAAGAAAGGATTTGAAAATATTGGTAATACTTGCTTTATAAACTGTATAGTTCAGTGCCTCTCAAACACAAAAGTATTACTTGAATATATTAAAAATAATGCATTTTCGAAGTATATCTATACTAGCACTTCAACTATGAAAGAAGCTTTAATTAAGTCTTTTGCACAAGTAATAAAAGATCTGTGGTCTGAAGATACTTGCGACAAAGTGGTAAATACTATTAACTTGAAATCGCACTTTCATCGATTTGAACCTAGTTTTATGGGCTTCTATCAACAAGACGCACAAGAGTTTACGCGGTACTTGCTAGATGGTATTCATGAAGACGTTAATCAGGTTACCTCCAATCAAATCCCTATATTGTCAGAATTACATGAACCATTATATTATATTTTTGCTGGACAGTTAAAATCAACAGTACGTTGCACACACTGTAATCATTATTCTGTAACTTTCGAAGTCTTTTGGGATCTATCACTTGCTATACCTAAGCACACTGGCTGCTTAACGTTACAGCTTTGTCTAGATCATTTTACTAGGCCTTAAACATTGGATGACGACGAAAAACCGGTATGTTTTAAGTGCAAAGAAAGGAGAAAATGCATCAAATCACTGTCTATACAGAGGTTTCCTAAAATATTGGTGATACACTTAAAACGGTTTTCACCTACAAGTACATATCAAAGAAAGCTATCCATACCTATAGATTTTCCATTAGAAGGTCTAGATATGCGACACTATGCTGCAGAAACAAATCTTGGAAATTGTCGTTATAACCTGTATGCAATATCGAAACACAGTGGGACTACATTGAGATGCCATTACATTGCATACTGTCGACACCCGTACTCATTTGTATGGCATGAATATAACGATTCCAAGGTGTGCAGTATATCTCCTAAAACACTAGTAAAAGCAGAAGCATATGTTCTATTCTACGAAATGCATTCGGAAGAAATGAAACTACGCACTTTAGTTTCAAAAGTTCCTAGAGATACAATGCCTGCAAGAAACCTGTATCAGCCTAATTCTGAACTACATTGCGATTATCTGAAAAGACATAATAAACCTGCGAATAGACGAACAACCGATCCAGTTGTTATACTATCTAGTATTCTTGAAGAAATCTTAAATGAACTTCGTGATATGCCAGATGTGTAACAATTCTTATTTCCTGTTAATGCGAATTTAGTCGAACACTATCAAAATATTATCCAACGACTCATGGATTTAGAGTCAATTCGAGATAACTTGCACCAAAAGAAATACCATAGTCGTAAAGAATTTTTGGTTGATATAGATCAAATTTTTAAAAATTCTGCTTGCTATAACGGTGAAAATAGTAGTATAACTGTATATTTTGGATAATGTACTTAACTATAAATTGCAAGCAATGCCGGAGTCATGGCCTTTCCTAAAACCCGTAAACAAAAAGTTAGTGAAAGATTATTATATAGTGGTTAGAAGGCCAATGGATTTGCAGACAATATCTAAAAAAGTATCCATGCATAAATACCATAGCCAACGTGAGTTTTTAAATGATATACAACAGATTTTAGAAAATTGCGTTTCGTATAATGGTAAAGATTCACCATTTACTCATAAAGCGGAAACATTAGTAAACATCTGTAAGTTTATATTGTCTGAGCATGATGAGCATCTAACTCAATTAGAAGCAAAAATTGCTTTAGCTTCAGATCAAGCCTACCAAGATGAGGACCACACGTGGCTTAGTGTCGACAAAGAAAATTATACTATAACTGAACCAGATCAAATGAGTCTTGCTAGTTCGCCAGATAATCCATATTTTGGGGGTCACATAGAAGATTATCATTACATTGATGTTCAAGGACCTGGGCAATTTTCAGATACTGGTTGTACTTCTGTTAAAGTGAAAAGAGGCAGGGGTAGTCCTAGGTCGAAGTCAGCAGCTACTTTAGAGGAAAATCTACAGTTTTCGAGTGAATTAGATCTAGATGACTTTCTTTTTCATTATTCGTACGAACCTTATAGTCCAAGAGATTCAGATCCTGACACACAGTCTGCTAATAGTGAGAGTGAATTTAAAACATCAACCCGTTTAACTTTGTCTGATTTATCAAAAATACTCTCGGGCTCTGTTAAATCTAGTTCGTTTATGGAACTGTTTAGCAATAAGTTTGATGCAGTTCCAGGACTTGAAACACATTCAGTCAGAATAGAAAACGACAATTGTTGCACGAAATGAAAGTACCGGATCAACAAATTTCCAAACAGAAAGCTAAAATTCAAAATATGTCTCAAAATATTGCTTCAACATCTAGTTCGCGTAGTACTGGTACATTAACTAATATTGAGCTACCTAGAAATATTCAACAAATTCTTGACAGTATTAAAACTTCTCAGAACACTAACTCCTTGGAGGACATTCCAAGTACAAATCCTGCATCAGATTTAACAATACCACTAATACTACCCAAAATAAATTCAAGAAACAGTTCCTCATCATCATCGCATACGATTCCTATGAATTTATCTAGATATAAGAAAGGTTCTTCCAAAAGTTCACCTTCCAGGACAGAAACTCGTTTTGATTCCTCAAACAAACGCACAACTGAATACAGTAGTTGTGTTTTAAGTTCACTTACTGATGAAGAACTAATTAGAAAAGCAAATGAAATGATGAAAACGGTAGATGAATTTTCTGTATCAATGCCCAAATTCAAACCGAAGTATCATGGAAAAGCATCTGCTAATAATGCTAGACTGTTGCCCCCCTTTACCTGTAAGAAGTACAACCTCTCGTAGATTAGAGTCTAATCAGCCACCTATTCCTGGTTTAGATTAGATTGTAGTCACGTAATTCAATGTAAAAATTCTGTAAATTTCTACATCATTACTTTGTATTTTACTATTTAAAAAGATGCTTATTAGAAGAAAAAAATTAAATACAAAAAAAATTGTTACTTTCCGCTGGTTTAAAAGTTAATGTTAAATTCAAACTACCTTTAACATATCTAAGAACTCTTTTGAGAGCTTTCAATAGATTATCATTTGCTTTATCTTAAAACCTACTTAACACATTAATGCTTTCAGTAAGATCTGGTCTTGTACACTGTCTACTCCTTGATACACCTATCTGTAAGGGAGTAAAATTATACCAGTTACCTCGGGACTGCTGCACTGGCTGCAAACTCCGTCTCCCCAAGTATGGCAGAATCTAAACAAAACACTAAATTTTGCTTACTAAACGCATAGCCTAAGCTATAATAACTTAAGAGCATGAAACATCTAATAACTTCCTCAGGGGTGGGCTGACCTGTATAGCTTAACACAGTAGTGTACCATTTAATGCACTAAGTCACATCACACCAGTTCAATAAATAAAATACTTGAAGGGCAAAAAAATATTTCTAATGTTGCAGTAATATATGTACAATAAAACGGTATGTAAAAAAACAATGATTTGCCTTGATTCATTAAGTAAAACTTCAGACTGCAAAACTATATACAACCTGACATAAACTTTCATATGTCAATAATTATTATGTACAATTAATGGAAAATTAATTCATATTAAATCTTTACAATCAAATTTAAAGCGCCGATAATGGTCTGAGCTCACACCCTCATCAGTGTTACACTGTATGTTAATGCATAATATGTGTACCAAGCCTTTATGCAAATTTGCTATATGTTCAAAGTGAAATGAAAATTAGGTAACGTCATTCTAGTTCAAATTTAACGTAGTAATTTGCGGACTGATACCGTAATTAAATTATCGAGCAGGTATTAATAACTTACTAACAATTTTAAAATAGCAATGAATTTAAACCGCCAGAAATGTTTACACTTGGAGTAATTAGATTTTGTTTCAAACCTCGATCCGATTAGAAGCAATAATTACCTAGTTACAGGATTTGTAGTACAACAACAACCATCTGTCTGCCAACAGCCCAAACCTAGCCTCCAGCTGCGACCTTGACTTGAATTGGCCTTTGCGATGAACATGAAATTGTACAATATCAGCCACCTTTGCGCTCCAACTTGCACGTGTGGATTCGTCACCTGTTATTTGCATTAAATTCTCATGGTACAGCCTCCTAGTAAATTCCGTTTTAATCAAGTCCAATTTTTAAGCCACGTCATTAGATAACTGGAAACCACCTTCGTTCAAGAAGTTGCTGTAGTAATCTAATTTAAATTAACTATAATAGTTTGATTCCGCCGTAACTAGACAGCTAAAATTGGTAATACTTCATTAACAAATTTTATTTAAAAGAAATCTTACATACCACTAGCCTGCTGTAAGTTTCGTTAAACAAAACTGTTTTAATCGGACTCGCTTCTTTGCGAGAATTCTTAATATCAAATAAATTTCTCCAAACATCTTCTTGCTTGCAAGATCAACTCAACAAGAAGGAGGAAACCCAAGCGACCCCGAGTCAAGCCGTTAGATCTCGAATCCCTACTCTGTTCTATCTGGTTTTATTTGCAATAGAAATTTATACTACCATAGATGTATACACACGTAATTAGGGTTGCCTACCTATAGTGATACTAGCAGGATTTTATACTGCTACAACACAAAGCTGCGTACATAAGGCTACTTATCATTTGTCTACACAATTTTTGTATTTTTGGATTACTTTCACCATTTTTAAACAAACGTAAATCTACATTATTTTCTAAAGGTGTACATACACTTTTAGAATCTTGCATGTTAAAACGTGTTAACAGATTTTGCAAATATTTTTTCTGACTTAACTCAATAATACCTGCTTTCAAGTTTTGTCTAATCTCTATTCCTAAGTACAGATTAATTGTGACCAAATCTTTCATATAGAAATTTTTGCTTAACACCAATTTCAAATTTTCTACTTCTGCCTCATCTGTGCCTAATATTAATAAATCATCAACGTACAATAAAGCATAAAGCTGATTTTTATCAGAACATTTAAAATACAAGCAAAAATCATTGAGTGATCGTAAAACCCTGATTAATCATCAAGCAATCAAATTTATTATTCCAACATTTTGGCGATCTTTTTAAGCCATAAATAGATTTATTTAATTTGCAAACTCCGTCAGTATTATTTATATTTTTACCTGGTAAAGACATATACCTCTTCTTGAATATCTCCATATAAGAAAGCGCTTCTTACGTCCATTTGACAAATTGGTTTTCCCAACTGATGCTGACCACTAACAAAGTTCGAAACTTTGTTAATTTTGCCACTGGGGAATAGATGTACAGCTCACTATCACACTCTTGTTGAAAACCACGTGCCACTAGTCTAGCCTTAAATTTACTTCCACTTTTTTGCTTGAACACGCACTTACTTTCCATAACATTTTTATTAACGGGCCATGGCACTTCAGTCTATGTATTATTTTCGTGTAGCACTTTTAATTCATTCTCCATGGCTTCTTTCCACCTTCCTGCATTCTTACTTGTTATTGCTTCTTCATAGGTTATTAGTTCTTCAGATTCGGTATAAAAACTCATTTCATAATCTTCTATCCACGCTGGTCTTCTAGTTTCTCTCCTTCTTATAGTCTCGTCTGTTGGTTTTGACTGATTAATTTCTTCTGATTCTTCTTCTTCTCTTATTACACTCGATTCTAATTTTTCTGAGTCATCAGATTCATCTATGTTTAACTTAACAATTTTTTCCGTATCCTGAGTTTTAATTTTCCAATTATCATCATGGTCCATGACAGAAACCACATCTCTATGTATCTCAACAGATTTTCTATTTGTTATGTAGATTCGGTATCCTTTTACTGTTTCACCATAACCAATAAAAATTCCCTCCTCACTCTTGGAATCTAATTTTCTTCTTTTTTCCTTTGGAATGTGTAGTGCTACTTTTGAGCCAAATTCCTTGTAACACTATTAGTCCACAATTTATATGGTGTTCCATCTTTTATTGAATTACACCCAACTCGGTTTAAAACAAATGCAGCTGTATTTATCGCTTCTGCCCATATTTGCTTAAATCTATCCTAAAATAACATTATTTGAGCATTTCTCTAAACAAATAGGCATAAAGCAATTTTTAAATATACTTATATTAATATTCAGATCAGTGACCTAAAGATATTCCTATGTGGATGTTCAGTCATAATTTTGTATTTTTGTGGGGTCACCTTTCGTTTGGTTAATGCATAGAGACAACAAATGTGTATAATTTATTTACAATGGCTGCATGAAATATATACAATAACAGGAAATTGAAAATAACAGTTGCATAAGATTCTACATGCATATGCAATGTAAAAATGTCCTTTAATTTATGCATGAGAATAGAGATTTTATGTGAACAAATTTTGTTAACGCTAGAAATGCAAATGTCCTTTAACGTTAGAAAATTTATAGCGCTTATTTAAGTGCGTATAATGCTTACACGAGAATAAATAAAATTCATGCACTGGATTCACTTTGAACTTTGATGCGTGTTTCTTAACAGAAACACGGCTCAAAAAGTAAGCTATGTTAAAATATATTAACATAGGAGTAAGTACTCACAGATACGTTGTCGTCTGAGATCTGCAGGTAACAATTGTTCTGGATCGACGTTGGTATACGGTGCTTGACGTGGCAGGTCGTTCAAAGCAGGTGCCATGTAATGTGCTGGTTCCCTTATTGGTGATATGAGGCGTGGAACGGCATACTGATGGCAGATTCTTCTTAAAAGGCATAGGAATTGGTGCGGGGTGTGGTATTCACATGTCCATGTAGTTAGGTCCGCTTCAGTGATAGTGGGCGGCGAAGACGAGGACTTCACGGACGACTCAGACATCAGGTCTTGATGAATCGCGTTCAGCAGCAGATGCTGATACCAAAATGTTTACGAAGTAACTTTCTTTGGTGGAAGTCCAGACCCTGGTGGTGGGATTTGGTGCACCTTGCCGGCAGGGCGTAGAGTATCCACATTAGTGTATGACGCACAACCTTCTAGTTTAACCTCCAGGCTTTGGTGTACCATGAACAAAGGTTAAACTCGGAAGATCAGAAGCTATTGCTTGCTGGTGGCTATTGCCTGTCAATATATATCCAACAACATTACATGTGATTTTCCAATGCTCCACCCGAAGGTACTACATTGGCCAGGAAGCGAGTTTTTGTTACCTGGAAAATTTTGAATTTTGCCGAACCCTTGCTGTTCCAAGCAAGGTAGGGATCTTTAACGTGCGTGACAACACTCACACACGGGACCTCCATTTTACCTCTCATCCGAACGAGGGTGTATTTTTGTGAAAAATGCTCGCCTAACATTTTTCAAGCGGACCGTGTCGGGATTCGAACCCGGGACCTTGGGCGTAGTAGTCACACACATACCACTACGCCACGGAGCCGCTCTATATCCAACAACAACAAACGAAAGCTCGCCACCTTGATCATTATACTTAATGTTTGTATTGTAAGAATCGGAATTCCCAGGCGAGTCTATTTGATTTTGAGGTATGTTGATTGGCGAGTCTATTATTAAGGGGTGGTCACGTTTGCTTTCTCTGACGCCCTTGAAGTTTGTTAGGTGCAACTTGAGTTTCATACCTACACCTATAACAAAATACATACAATAAACAAAAATGGTAAAATTTATCGATCCTTCATTCTTAATGCATCTAACCGTTATGGTTAAATATCATAATAAATTGCATTTAAACTCACAATGTTCAAACCTTATATTCCTAATAATGTAATACTACATATTGGGCAATACTTTATAAATGTCATGAACCATCAATACCGTCCAAATTACACATCTAATTCTACAAAAATTTACTTCACAGTTTTCTCTGAATTCACCATGAATTCCATTAAAGCCAAGAGATATCATTTCATCCTTCAGGGCTTTGAATTTCAAACTGATTTGTTGGACAGCAGGCCTTTCCGATGTACTCATGTTTGTAGGTTATATCGAAAATCCGTGATCAATCACGTGGCCCTCATTTATTATTCTATAATCAACATGGTGTTTGTAACATACCAAACTTTCACATTTCTATCCAACCCCACATCTGTTCGTATTTATGACTTTTAAGGAATTGAATTCTTTTGTTCAAGTGACTGTCTAGTAATGTCATTATCCTCACTTTTGTACCTCAGGGAAGCATGCTGTTAATATATACTTAATACGTGTAAGATGCCTGACCTCATGGTTTCGTTTGATTAACTCCGCGTAAGTGTGATATACATTAATACATTGCCCTGTATAATGATGTCTGGTTAATATTTTAATCTCCGTGGGTTTTACTAACTCATGATTTTTTCCTTTGTATTTAACCACCTTGTAAATCTCTATTTTTATTGCATCTTGCAAACATTGTAACTGATATATCTAAGTATGTTGGTAAATTATTAAATCAAATATTTTTAACCTACAGTATACAAAAAGTTTCTTAATATGTTATGAGAAATGTATTGAAATTAGTTTTCCTTTTTGGTGGTTTTTAAAATAATTAAACACTATTATACTGAAATTAAAATTATACAGGGTGCTTCAGTAATAAATTGTCCCTTTTAAATTACTTTATCCCCCTTTCTCATCTGATTACAAGCACCTTCTGTAAGCCACTTTTGTCATCAAAAAGATTATTGCCTGACAATGCCACAGTTTCAATTTCCTGTTTATTGTAAAGTTACCATTTTAGGAATAAAAAAATTAATACTTTGGCATTCGAAACTACACGATCAAAGGCAAGTTTCTTTTATTCATTTATTATAAATAATTTTTTTATTATTCTAAGGTAAACTATTTGAGGTCAATTGTTAAAACTATCACCACCCAGTAACAATGTTATGAAATTAACTGACGATACCATTGGCAGTATTTAAGTTTCTGTTTCTGATATAAAACATTTTTTTAGGTTAAGAGACTATATAAAACCTAAGAAATGAGAACTTAAAAAATAATTTCTTGCAATCACTATTTCTTGGAAAACACTCCTCTTAGCCTTGTCACCAGCATAGTCGATCATGGTATATTATTCGACTGGAATTAACATTTAAATTGCATATCTACCACCGCTTCTTGTAAGCAAAGTAGTTAAATAAATAAATAAATATAAGTAATAAGGCAACGAAAATACTCAGTTTTGTAATTAGGAATATGAAGGAGATTAATAATATAAAAAGCATTTTAGCCGTTTACTGCTGTCTGGTAAGATTCATACTTGAATATGGCTCAACTATTTGGTCACCATACTATAGTAACCATAAGGATAGAATAGAGAAAGTACAAAGGAAATTCCTAAGATTTATTGCGTACAAAATGGATATTAAATATACAGCATTTGGGTATAATTTTCTCCTTAACGCTTGTAATATTGAAAGTCTAGATAGTAGAAGGAAATACTATGATCTATGTCTTCTCTACAAAATTATTAATGGTTTAATGGTCTGTAGCGAAATTCTTCAAATGATAGATTTCAATATTCCAAAAAGAGAACTTAGATTAAATAACTTATTTTTTACTTCTTTTCATTCAAATAACTACACCTACAATGGACCTGTTAGTAGATTGGTCAGATTCGGCAATGAATGTAAATTGGACTTCTTTAATCTTCCAATGAAACCGTTTAAGATAAACTTAAAAAGCTCATTGGAGCAATACGAAGAGTAGAAAAATTAAGACAATTATAGTTTATACGTCTATCATTTAAACTTTAATAGCATTTAGTTTATATTTCATTTGATATTATATTTTTTATATTATTTTTTTATTTTATTTTAATTTATTTTTAAAAAAGGGGGAAACATTGTTTCCCATTTTTGTTTTTAATGTAATTATCTCTATATTCAGTAATTCTTTATCAGTTTTTTAATAATTTTTGTTTAATATTTTATTTATACTTTAATTTTGTACATGTACATTGAACAACAAATGTATATGGATAATTTTGAAAATGGTGTTCTGTTAATAAATAAACTATTATTATTATTATCTACACTGTGTATTAATGGATCAATCATTTCGACATGTTTGATAATATGTAGTAAATATCATGCACAAAATTCAGTTCAAGTATTACTGTAATATATTGTATACCTAGTAGGAAAAGTTTAACATTTCCCAGATTCCGTATTGCTTGGCTTGACTTGCGCTTCGACAAGCACAAGGAGTCCAGGGAATGTTACCTTTTCTACGTGGTATGCATACTATTTTTCTGCAATCGTTGACATAAATTAAAACATTCTTTAATTTTAAAAAGAATGAATAATTTTATTTCTAAATAATGGTGCCGTGAAATTCTTTGCAAATTTGTTGCATAACTATGGAAATGTATTCAATTGTCAAACTTAACGCTTTAAAATTTGATCGCTGGTATTTTTTAAAGTACCAGTACGAAATGATGATAAGTGATGATGAATTAATCCATTCCTGGAACTCCTCCTCAATTGCGAATAATTTCCTTACAGTACAGAAATGAACATTTCCTTAGAGTAATTTTTCGTTGCTTGAAAATGACTAGACATATGGAAATATAGACTTTTTCTTCAAGAAATTTGATCAGAAATGTCAAAAGTACCGAACAATTTGTGGAAAAAGTTATTTTTTTAAAGATTCTTTGTTTAGTCAGTCCCATGATTAATCAACAAAACAGTTAAACCGGATTGGCCATTGCTTCACGTGGTTTCTACCATATCAATTAATGAAGGGTATATCTTTTAATACATATCTAAATCTTTCAATGGGCATTACAGATTTTTATCAACAATGAGTGGTGTAAATCAAAATCTGGAAAAACTTTTGAAACAATAAATCCTTCTACTGGCGAAGTAATTACGGAGGTTCAGTATGCTTCTAAAGAAGATGTTGATTTGGCAGTGGATGCTGCTCATGAAGCTTTTAAATTGGGTTCACCTTGGAGGACAATGGATGCCTCTGAACGTGGTAGGATTTTATATAAATTAGCAGATTTTGTGCAACGAGATGCTGCATACATTGCTGTATGTTTATATTTAATTTTCATTGGAAATTTTAAAATCTTTTTGTAGAGTTTGGAAACGTTGGATAATGGTAAACCATACCATGTTGCATATAATGCAGATATAAAAGGAAGTATTAACGTGTTGCGTTACATGGCTGGATGGGCTGATAAAAACTGTGGAAAAACAATTCCTGTTAATGGTCCATATTTATGTTACACCCGTCATGAACCAGTTGGTGTATGTGGACAAATAGTACCGTGGAATTTTCCTTTGGTCATGGCTACATGGAAAATTGCTCCTGCTCTCAGTATGGGCAACACAGTTGTGCTTAAACCAGCAGAGCAAACTCCACTTACAGCATTATATCTTGCTGAATTAGCAAAAGAAGCTGGGCTACCACCAGGTGTTTTAAATGTTGTTCCAGGTCATGGAGATACTGGTGCTGCTTTAGTGGCTAATAGAAAGGTTGATAAAATAGCATTTACGGGTTCAACTGAGGTAGGCCTCAAGATACAGCAAGCATCTGGTGTGGGCAACCTTAAACGTGTAACTCTTGAATTGGGAGGTAAAAGTCCAAACATTATCTTGGCAGATTCAGATATAGAGCAAGCTGTAACTCTTGCCCATGAAGGAGTATTCTTTAATCAAGGGCAGGTATGTTGTGCAGGTACTAGAACATTTATTGAAGAATCTATTTATGATGAATTTGTTGAAAGGTAGGTCAATTATTGGTTAAATATAAATTTTCTACAGGCATAGTGATTTAGGTCTGTTGAACGTGCTAAAAAACGAGTGCTTGGAAATCCATTTGAGCTATCAACGCAACAAGGACCACAAGTGAACGAAGAACAGATGAACAAAATTCTTGAATTAATTCAAGTTGGTGTAAAAGATGGTGCAAAACTTCTAATAGGTGGCAAGAGATTTGGTGATAAGGGTTATTTTGTTGAACCAACTGTATTTTCCAATGTTGAAGATCACCATACTATCTCTAAAGAGGAGGTAAGTGTATATTGTTCCCTTAGAGCAAAACTATTTTGTCACAAAATGCTGTTTCTACTAGAGAGGAAAGTTTTGTATTTCTTTGAAATTCTGTTAAATGGTTTTTTTTAGAAGGGCCCATTGTATAATTCTACTCTATTTACATTTTCATTGATCTAATTTGGAAAAAATACATTTTAGAAAATAAAGGTTAACATGGAATATTTGTCGGCTATCAGCTACTTAAAATCCAAAAATATAGCATTATTCATAATTTTATCGCAATTTAATAAAACGTATTCATTTTTCATCATCATCATTAGGTTTTCAGTCCTGGAACTGGTTCAGCACGCACTCTCCATTGTTTCTTATTTTCGACTAACCTACACATTTCCCTGATATTCCCATAACCTATACCTTTCACTATATGTGCAATAGCCTAATCTAATATATCCTGCACTATTCCCTCGTGCCTTAGAACTTGTCCTATCATCCTATTTCTCGTATTTTTTACAGTTTTCCACATACTTCTTTCTTCCACTACCACTTATAGTACTTTTTTGTTATTAACCTTGTCTGTTCATGATACCTTAATCATACGTCTGTATCACTAAATTTCAAATTCTTTTTCCTATCTGCTTCTCCTACTGTCCACGCTTCTCAGTCGTAGAGTGACATACTTCTCACATATGCTTTTAGCAATCTTCTTGTATACACGTTTGTTGTTTTCGAACATAGTAGTTGCTTTTTCTTGTTAAATGCAGCATGGCTTTTGTGCTAATCTTTGTTTTATATCTTTTGCACTTTCACATCTTGTGTTATTTGGTTTCCTAGGTAGCAGAAATCCTTAACCTCTTGTAAATTGTTGTATTGGTTTTTGACTTATTTTTCCCTCCTTTACCTATTAGTACTTTGGTTCTATTTTTGTTAATTTCCATTCCATATATTTTTGTTAGTATTGTTTCCATTCCATTAAGAGCTACTTCTAACTCTTCTTTACTAGATGCTAGTACAGCTATATCGTATGTGAATCTGGATATATTAATCGTTTGTCCCTGCATAATAATTCCAAATTTCTGTTTGCATTTGGCGGTATTTATTGCCTCTTCGATACACATGCTGTTTATTTTTTATATTGGCCTTGTGCTATCCATCTATCTCTATAACCATTCCTATCTTTTTTAGTATTTCCAACATTTTTTCCCATTTTACATTGACAAATGCGTTTTCCAGATCTACAAACCCCATGTATGCAATTTCTACTTTTTCTCATGTTTTCTCTATTATCACCCTTAACGTTAAAATGGTTTCTCATGTTCTTCTGTTTCACCTAAATCCAAATTGATCTCATAGCATTTTTTAGCACAATTTTCCATGTCTTTGTACAATTGCAGTTAATATTTTTGACATTGCTGTTAAAAGCTGATTATTTGAAAACCTTCACATCTATTGGCACCTCTTTTATGGTATAGTGACTATGTTATCACATTTGAAATCATTGGGTATCTTGTCTGTCTCATACATACAGCTGACAAGTTGGAAGAGACATTCAGTGACTGCTTGTTCAACAGTTTTTAGAGTTTCTGCTTGCACTTTATCTGTACCTGGCACCTTATCATTTTTCAGGCTCTTTAATGCTAGTTCAAACTTATAACTAAGTATAGGATACCCCGTCATCCTTTTCAATGTCTGTTTTCTGTTCTAGTACTTCTATTTCCGATCCTGTATATAATTTTCCTAGATATTCTTGCCGTCGAGCTACTTTCTCTACATTTTCTATAATGATGTCTCTTTTTGCGTCGCTTATATTTTTGGTACACACTTTTATATCCCTAAAATTCATTCTAATCAGTTTGTATGCTTCGTCTGCTTTCCGATTTACATTTTAGCTTGTAGCTCTTTGCAATTTTCTCAATCCATTGCTCTTTAGATTTCCTGCACTTGTCAATAATTTCCCACTTTATAATTTTGTATTTCTTTTCCTACTTCGTCTGGTCTGTATTATCGTCTTTCTATTATTATAATTCAGGGTATTTTTTGTCACCCATGGTTTCTTATTTCCTTTTTGTTTATACCCTAGAATATATTTTGAACAAAATATCTAAGCTTCTACTTAGTATCAGAAATTTTCCTGAGGTCTTTCTACAATTCGTTTGACTTTTTCTCAAATCTTTTGTATCTTTTAGTTTCTCAAGGTCAAAGTGCCTTTTAGTGTTCCTTTTTTTTTTCAAATTTTTAACTTTAAGCGTGGATTTCATAATTACTTTGCTGTGGTCTATATCTGCTGTCAAATTTTCCGTTTGTATATTTGTAACGTTTAATTCATAAATTAAATTCATTTTTAACAAACAGCCCACAATATAAGTAAAATCCTTTTTTAAACTCTAAATTTTGTCTTTTTCCTTTTTGTCGCAATCAGTTAAATTTATATCCTAAAATCTTTTAAGATGAATTTTCTTCAAAACTATCCTTTAAAAAAATTAATTGTATTCCTTTTAAAAATGGGACAATTTCAGAAATCAAGAAAAATACAAATAAAAGAAAAGGCTCAATCTTTGAACACAAAACTCTATTTAACAATTTAAAAAAAATCGGCATCCACATGTTGGGCGTCATAATTCTGTTACGTGTGAAATTAACGTTATTGTGACAACAACTTGCCTATAACAACAACGTTTTATGACGGCAAATTGCCAATTGGTAACAAGCGTAGTGAGACGGGGGTTAAGCCTCAAAATTTTCATAGAGCTTGAGACTAATACTTTTAGATGGGGAGGGGGATAGGGGGGTGTTTGGTTTGGTCAGCTTAGTATCATCAAGAGAAAACACGAGTCAGCACAAAGTAACTCTATTCGTATTTACCCAAATACAAAATACTTAAGTAAATGTAATAAAGCAATTACAGCAACAACTATGCGCCAACAGAATTTGTATTTAATGTACATAAATAAATAAATACGTACTAAAGCACTAATTGACAAATCTTAAGTAGGATATACAAGTAAAGCATTATTTTATAACTAGAAATTATCAAAGCAATGGCTTACCTCTTTCGCTTACTAAATAACGATTGATCCACTGGTGAAGCCTGATAGGAATGATGGTATTGCAGAATAAGACTTATGTACCATAACACAACGGCGGTTCCTATAGTTACGATAACTTCTATGTATTACAGTATGTTGATAATTGCAGATCTGCAGAAGTCGAACGCAGTAATAAATGATTAAATATAATTACTTTAGAATAAAGATGAAACTGAGGATATCGATGCGAGGATGTGTGTGATCACGCCTCCAAAGGAATTATATCCCACGAGGTTACTGACACAATTCCAAAGCCCCAAGCTTTCAAGCTAACATGCAACTTTAACGTACAAACCAATATGGAATTTTCATCACAATAAAGTCTAGTGGAAAGATTCCAAACGGAATAACCGAGATAAAGGACCATAAAACTCCACCAGAACCAGACCAGTTTGGACTCTTCAGCAGATCACACCACACTCTACAAGATGGAAGAAGAAAATCCATTTTCCCTGAAAAGCCAGCCAATCCTACTCAAGCCTTGAAAGAATTTTTGTAAAAACTGAAATTCAGTCTAATTTATCCAATACGCTTTTGACACAAGAAATTACAACCACACCCAAGGTGAATTGTAAAAGATTAGGATAGCACTACAAAACTAGAAAGTCACTAGCATTAAAACGCAAGGACAGAATAGATCAACCTCGACCAGCGGCGGCATACACAAAAATGTAACAATACCTCACAGCTTTAAAACCCATTTATGCATATGAATTATTAATGCTCGTATAGCTAATCATGATAACCTTTACAGTTATTCATTCAATAACATAACGAATACATCAAATAATACCAGAACTGAAAAATAGCAGGACTACCAAATAACCAAACTAATATTAAATTACTAAGATTCATGTTACTTGACACAACGATAGGGAAGTAACTATAGATACATACCAGCATAACAGCCAAATACATAGAATTCTCTACAATTAGACTCGCAATTTATTGCAACATTATAACTAGTAAATAAACCCGTATATAGTTTGTGACACTTCTACCAAATACCTGTACGTTTACATTGAAATGTCTTTGAATTCCCTTGTCTATGTTGTCTTTAAGCGTCGGTCTGCTTGAAAAAGAAGTAAGACTAATCAGAAGGTGAGTTTTCCCAATAACTGTGTGGCGGTTCTTGCTGCCACTGGGTTTGATGGAGTTTTGCATATATCATAAAATATTCTTAGCTCTGTTAAAAATATAAAAAAATTCCACTTCGTTTATACCTAACCTATATTACAAAACATGATTCTAACACTAAATAACAACATAGAACTATTATCTACCCCTAATTGGCCAAATGCACGTTTAACTAAAAACCTAATATCATTAATACTTCAGTTTCGTAAAAATGTAACCAACTTCTACAATAAAGAGAATTATATACATACGAGCTTTAAATTGACCTTCTCATGCTGCAACGCATTAAATAAGCACGCACCAGCTTTGGTAATCCGTTTTAGTAAGCTTTGCCCCTTATCAACCACCAATCACATATGTACAATAGTTATTAAATAAAACAAATGATATTTTTGTAAGCTAAATAAACAAAAATTTAATCAACTTAGAGTTCTATTTACATCTCAAATTTGCTGTTCTGAAAGCTCCATCAACATTCAGTGCAGGAATTGTTGCAGGTAAAAATCCAACTACTGTTGAACAAAGCTCCCATTTAAGTAACTTTTACGAGAGCGCTTCTTTTTACATCCGTGTTTACTCATGTTTAGAAACCTGTTTCACGTTAAAGCTTCGAGCCTAAATACCGCCACGTTATATTACCGCACTTTTTCAACGTCTTCTGCACCTCGATGGTTGTCCATGTGTCGTCAAATTCGAAAATCTGCTGTCTGATATCTAATCCCCCCCTTTTTTTTACTATCCCTCGATTTTTATAAATGCAACTTCCCAGGGTTATTGCATGATCTTGTCCTCGCGGATTGTTTGAATAAACTGTTGTTTTCGAGATCGTTGCACATTTTGTAGTGTGAACCCTACTTTTAATCTCACAATATTACATGCAATGTTGATAGCCTGCATCATTTGTTTTTTATGGGTATTTTTATGAGCATTGTGGTTTTGAGGTATATTAGTCCCATGGTAAAGTTTTCCTTGAACTGGTTTGAATCTGTACAAATAACTTTAACATGAACGGCGATTTCCCCTTGTTATTTGCATTTTTTTAAATTTAATATGAAGGGATGTAAAGTACCGATATTTATCAACGTTTCTATTTAATGTACCGTGTGCTTCCCTATTTATTTCTTCATCCTAATTTAATATTGCATTGAAATAGTAATGTTATTAATTGTAAACTACCAAAGCTTATAATTTTACAGGGCATTTTTTCTAAAAGCTACTCTATCTAATCGAAATTAATAAACTTCTTGCCTAACTGCCTATTATTTACTCAAGCAAAGCATCAGCATTACAGTCTTCATCAGATGTTGTATACAAATTGGATTCATCTGAATTTTCAGATACTCAACTTCACTTTCTTCAATATGGTAACAAATGTTTTTCCATTCTTTATTACTAATGACGCTAAATTTGCTTTCCACTATTTTTCTTACGTTGTCTAACTTGAAAGTTGTGTTGTGTACTACAACTTAGTTTCTGGCTGATGCCAATACGTTTTCAATTAGGGTTAGCTGGGGATGATAAAGCGGTAAACGAAGGAAAACATGTCCATATTGATATAAAAATGCATCAAATACATATGTTTTACAACTAACTATATTTTTAAATATAGTTCACTTTTTGATTCACTCACATCATACATAACCAATTTCTTTTTTGCCTTACTACCTCTGTATATCTGCTTTTTTCCAACCAGATGTTGGACTTTGTTTTGTTGTCACATAATGGTATGCTGCGTTATCCATTACTAAAACTAAATTCCTTTCACAATTTTGAAGGAATCTTTCTTGTAACCACTTTACAAAATTACGATGGTTCATATCATCGTGGTAATTTTCTGTTTCAAGCCTTGATTTAAACATTAATAAAGGGTTTGGAGTAAAGCTCTTTTTACCTCCAGAGTGAAGAATAATCAAACGTTTTCCCTTAGTTGCCGGTTATTATAAACATTTACTGTTTCCGTCATCCTAAGCTAAAGGAGCCATGTGTGAGCTATTCAACTTTGTTTCATCACAGTATATAACATTTCTTCCTTCCTCCTTGGATTGCTGTAATTGCTGTAAAAAATTCAACTCGCTTTTTACAAATGTAAGGTTTTTCAATTATACTTGTTTGGTTATTTCGTGTTTTCTTCTACTGAAAACTGAATTTAAGTATAAGATGTCTAAACGACGACAATTTTCCATTACAAACATGATCATCATTTTTTAGTTTTTCAAATATGGTGTTCATCATAGGTATACTGTAAATAGCATTGAGCTAATTAAATTAAATAAATAAAATATAAATACAAATCATAGGCTTTTGCATATGAATGCCTACATAATTATATGCAGCTGTCTGAGCAATTTCTTCAACCGTGTCCACATTAGATTTGCAACTGCTCTTATCAATTTACTTCCTTATAGATGCAAATTTGCTGCACTTCTGTTTGCAGACATGCAAATCATCATCATTAGGTCTTCAGTGCTAGAACTGGATAGGACGCGTACCCTCATTGTTTTCTAGTCTGAACCAATCTACACATTTCCCTAAAATTTGCACAGTCTGCATCTATCACTATTTGTGTATTAAAGTCTGATCTCGGTCTACCTCTACCTAGCTTTTCCTATCTCTGCTTGTAATATATCCCGTACTTTTCTCCAGAAATGCCTTAGAATGTATCCTGTCCTTCTATTTCTCCTATTTTTTTTGCATTTTCCACAGATATCTTTATTCTTCTACTATTTACAATATGCAATAAGTGACAGAAAAATGCAAATAGACAGCTGAGTTGCTAATGTTTTTAGAATGGAGTTTAATATAAATAATTATATAAATTGGGTGTTCTGCACAACATCCCATGAGATTTTGGAAGACCTTTAATAACAGACCCTTCAGAAGAGAAAACTCAAAAAATCTGATACTGTCATATCTACAACTTTCAATCGCTTGCTACTGAACTGTTCTAGCTGTTTTCAATCATAGGACAATGTAGAATTTATGATGAGTAAAGAAGGAGAACAGTTATGTCAATAAAAGTCTTTAAATTGAGTGGTTTCTGCATACATGTTATTTTTAATACAACATAACCTAACATTAGTTTACATTCAATTAGCTAATCTTGATGCATATGAATATAGTTGATGACGTAAATGTAGTCGTTCATGATTTCTACTATATATATATATATATATATATATATATATATATATATATATATATGTTCTTATTTTCCACCTCCACGTGGCTATATCCTGGTACCATAAACTTATGGTCTATCAATTGGATAGATTTGCTTTGTAAAGCCTATGTAACCATTCCACTTACATGAGAATTTCTATTTTGATCAGCACATATGTCAAAATAAAATATAACTTGTTTGGTATTTGCCAGAGTAACTGTTTTGAAGTGTTCGAAAAAATGGAAGTAATTTCGTTTGCTCTTCTTGCATCAACTGAATCATATCACATGTACTAAATGGATTCACCTGTTTTATTGTTATGTATTATTAAATTGTGGGTCCAATGTTGATGTCTAAAGAATGCAACAGAAGAACTTAAGGTCGGTGTGGGTAAGCATTATTGCAGATCTAAATTGTAGATTTGAATGTTATCGTCACTGTGACAAACTTGTGACTTTCTTTTCTTTGAATACGCTTGGTTGTCTAATATTAGATGATGTTCATTTTGTGATTTTAGATCTTGTTTAACTTGCAGAGTAGTACAAAATCTTATTTGTACGGTAAATTTGTCAAATGTAAAGCAAGTATCACCATGAGGCTTCTTAAATGCCAGATTAAGTTTGTGATATTCTTGAGTTGAATGCTACATGCCGACTAACTTAGTGGGACTGGTGATGTAAGTGTTTGAAGAGGGTCCCGAAAGGTTATCAGGTGTAAAATGTCTTTATCGGGAAGTATCTTGGACGTTACATAATTGCGCAGGGTTTATAGGGAAAAACCTTAAAATGAATAACAAGAGGGTGCCAAAACCTGAGATCAGAAGAGTGATTCTAGCTTAAAATTTACCTGAGAAATTGTTAGTACATTATTGCTTAAACACAAAACAAACCTTAACCATAAGCAAATATTAAAAATCAAATATATCACAAATTTTATGTGCTATAAGTATGTTTTATCAGCTCATGCAATGAATGAAAAATGTTCAGTTATTTACAAGTTTTCTCGGGCGTAGTTTCAAATGGTTTCATAAATACATGATGAGTGATTGCTGACTGTAGCTAAATGCGGACTTCATTAAATACCTCAGTTTAGATTGACTTCAAAACTCTCAACATGCGTATGTCAAGCATAAAGTAGTCCAACTGGGAACCAATGTGTCACTAAAATTAAAATAACCAACCTGGTCTGTTCGATAACCTATTCTCAAAAGTAGATAACCTACTCCAGTTGCATGTTGATTGTTTGAATAAAAAGTACGAACTGCTCTATAAAAAAAAATGGATCTTTCTTTCATAAAATAATCCGAGACACATATTCGAGAAGCTTTGGACAGATGAACGAAGACTGCAGTTTGAAAATATGTTTTCTCTATCTAATAAATTTATACAATTAACTTACGGATACGTTGACTAAACCAGAAAAGGGACTTTTTATTTATTTGAGTCAGCACAAATATGCCTGTGAAGCCTTTATACTCAGACAATGAGAGCATCGATGCTGCACTAAAATAATACATCATTATTCAAAACAAATGAATCATGAAACTAATAATTTATGAAATTATGATGACGATATCATCTCTAACCTTTAAAAAATCGCTATAATGAATTTGACAACTTTTGAGTATGAACAATATATGATACAGAAATAATTCTACCATAGATGTAAATGCACGTAACCTAAAATTATCTTGCTTGGTGGGATTTACTAATACAGAAACTATTAAAATGAAATATAATTATAAACCTTTCAAAAGGACGCCACACACTTTGTGCAATTCCACGAATGTTATAACCCAATCATAACAGGATGTTTGTCGAACGTGTATATCGGCATGAACAACGATCGTTATTAATAACCTAAGTCAACAACCTTTTATAAGAGGCGCCACAATTTTAGACTTCTTGTAACAATATTAATAACTCAGTCAAGACCTATGAGGTTAGGTGCATCTTCAAATGATGTACATTCTGATGCACTGTGCCACTTTATCGAACTCGAGCTGTTTAGTTGGTTTACTATTTGTTTAAATGTTTCGACTGTAAAAGAGCATTTGCTACTATCTGCACTAAGACTTGCACTTGAATTATGTGTTTTAGTCAGATTGTGTATTCATATAAAAACCTTCAGAGTGGAGTGCTAAATGCAACCATAACTTTTTCTGATTTATGTACTTAGGTCTGGCAACCCTTCATTTGTAAAAAAAATAATATTTCATTGATAACATTGAAATTAGAATTGTTAGCTAATACAAAAAAAAAATTCAAATGTAAATTAATTGAACTCGAATGAGAACCATTATTCATCCCATTTCATTTGCTACAACTTAGAGAATTAAGAGAAAACGTACCGTTATGTTAAAGTAGTTATGTCATACTAACGTGGATCGTAAACAGATCAGTTTTATTGACAACTTCAAATATTTTTTTTATAATATGAACTTGGAGTATTCTGCATTAGCTAGCTCACAGAAATTGGAAACTAAAATTTTGCATCAAAATAGTTTTGTTCTAAGGGAACAGATGCCAATTGTATTTATTACATGTACTTTGTAGATATTTGGACCTGTACAGCAACTGATGAAATTTAAACATCTTGATGAAATAATTGAACGTGCAAATGATACCAATTACGGTCTGGCTGCTGCTATTATATCAAACGATTTAGATAAGGTCAACTACTTAGTACAGGGTATAAGAGCAGGTACTGTATGGGTTAATTGTTATAACATTTTTGGAGCACAACAACCATTTGGGGGATTCAAAGATTCAGGTCATGGAAGAGAATTGAGTGAATATGGACTTTCTCAATATACCGAAGTTAAGAACGTAACAATTAAGCTACCTCAAAAGAATTCATAAACGTACATATTCGTACAATTTGTTAAATATGGATTATTTTTAAAAGTTTAAAATATTGATGTTAAGAATTAGAATTTTTAAACATTTTTATTCCATTTTCTAATTTTGTAAAATAAACTAAATTATACTTTACTTTAGATTGATGCACAATAAAACAATATATTTGCAGGATAAGCATTGTGTTAAAAAATGTTATAGGTTTTATATAACAAAGTGATAGTGATATATTGTATGACAAATTTGTTATTTACTTTATAAATTTTTCATCTGGGATCACATTGTACAAGTAAAAAAAAAATGTGTTCCTACTGTGAGTAGTGATATAAATGAAAAAAAAAAGTTTTTTTTTCAAAAATTGTTTTTTTGTGAAAAAATACGAAGTAGGCTCTGCTCGTTTTTTTTTATAAATGTGTTTTTTTTTTTCAAAAATAAAAACTATTGAACTGTTATTTTATTGTATTCTTAACAATGCTACTATAATATACCGAATATTGCTAAAATAAGAATTAGTATGTATAAGACAGTATAATTAACGATCATTGATGTAGTCTTTCTAATTCTAAATTATAGTGCCATTTTGATTTACTGGACATAAAGATTCTGATTTAGACTAGTTTTTCAAAAGAACTCATGCTACGAATAGAAAAACAAGATGTGTTAGAATCATCAGAGGTTGAACATTCAGTTTTATCTACGCTATCCCCTTCATCAATCCATTCTATTTCCATCATATTGTGAGCATTTGGTGTAGGCGTTGTGAATCTACTTGTGGTAGATACAGACTGGTTTGAAGAGTCTTTTGCGTTACTTAAACTGTTAGTTGGTGGCAATTTTACAGTCCATAGCAGAATTTGTATTTGGTGTTCGAAGATTTTGTAGTTTTAAGTTATAGCTAATATATACCAGTTTGACACCCTATTATTTTTTAATCTATTTCTTTTTGATGTATGTATTGCTCCGTAGGTGCTAAAGGTCCTTTCACAAGCCGCTGAAGTAGCTGGCAATTGTAAGAATCTAGCTGCTAATTTTGCCAACTCTGTACTTTTGCATATCCACTCCACCAACTAGTTGGTGAAACTTCACAAGCTGACAACCATAAGAATGGTTTACTAAAGAATCCATCTTTTGCTTGAAAATTGACGAGGTGGAATAAAACTGTTTTTCACTTCTGGAATCTTTTTAGCAGCTTCATAAATTTGCTCAATGGCATCAGTCTGAAAAATAGTGATCATTACCTTATTATTAAGTGTGCTGGTGAGTGGCAAAATATTTATAACTTACCTGCTCCAGAGGATTGAGATCAGCACCTCCAATTGATGGTTCCAATAAATTACAAATTGTATGAACATCGCACACTGCAAAATCCTTTCTGTCTACAATAATTTGCACCGCATTTGCTTCCTCTTGTTTAAGTGCCAGGTGGGTAAAACTTTAATAAAATGTTCTTCGAGCTCTTTAAGGATTCAAACTACTAATGAGATTCTAGGTTTATCGCTTTCTATAAATGTAATTGCTGTTGCGACAGGTTGTGGTAGCTGTATAAAACCTTGAATTTTGTCCCAAAATGTATCATCCAATCCATTTTTTTCATGACTGGGCGCTTTTTAATTAATGGCTGCAAGGCTTCATTAATTGTAAGACATGGTGGCTTGTTTATTTGCTTGTAAATTTTGAAGACAAGAAACACTACAGGTAAAGTAGAATTGATTTAAGAAGAGCATGTATGTCATCATGCACACACAGCTAAAACGGTGTCAGAATAGTCCATTGTTTATAAATAGGCGTGTTCGTTCAGCATTTCAATGGCTTAGATAATTTGCTGTTAAATGTCAATTAACATTTGTGACTTTGACATTCTATATTTATTTCTTACACTTTCATAGTTTTCTTTGTGTTTTATGCCTTGTTTATTCGCGTATTTGCCATGTGAATTTAAACCACCAACAAAATAAAACTTGATTTTAGAATATTTACTCTATAGGAACCCTAAAAATTATTAAATCCGTTTCACCACTGAACTTCAAGGTTTGCACATATGTCAATTAACATACAGGCTCTTAAATAAATTCTATATAACTTTAGTGAGAGTGACTTTACTTTTTTTCCTTAAATGTGATAGCCGAAGATGTGATTGCTTTTATTTACAGTACACGTTGACTCAAAAAATGTAAACTTTCTAGCTTCCTTAAGTCATTGAATATCAAATTCAGTGAATTTGCAAAACACCCATATGTAAAAAGATTTGTATTCACATTTTGAGTCTTCAAAATAGCCCAAGCAGCCTTCATATATTGTGCATTATTAGTCACTATTCCAAATACTTTTTTGTACACTAATTTCGTCGATCACTAAAGTAATTTGTTTGAAGTAATGGCAATGGTATTGTTATTACAAAGTTAATGATTGACTCAGTGCGTACATTGCTCCAACCAATACATACTATTGCAACCGATTCAGAAAAAGCAATTTGTTCATCTACTGAAGCACGTACTTTATCATATTCCCACTGAAGTAAAGGACCCAATATCTCATAATGAGCAGGAGTTTTTAATGAAGGTCGAATGAAATTAAAACATTGTAGCCAATATGTATTTTCTTGCAGAAATTGCTCGTGATAAAGGTTCATTGGCTTTTAATTGATGCAACAAATGATAGTACTGTTTGGTTGCGGTGTTTTGATTGTAGTGATGGTGTATAACGTACTTCACTGGAAGTCCTAGACATAGTCGACATGGAACTGATTTATCACCTAGATTAATATTTCCCTTGTCGGTTTTTAAATATTTCTTTTTCGCTTGTAATGGACATTTTAAGCACTCGCAATATGTATTCTACTACCACTTCTAAACAGTTGTTTTGAACAGAATGTACAAATAACAGATGCAGTTTTTGCTTTTGATGAAGCAACATCTTTAAATAAACTTGCAACAGGGCTCTTTTTCGCCCGGGGCCCCTCATGTCGTGGCATATTGAATTATCTATGTGACTAAGTCGTTAAAATTTTAAACCTCAAAAGATGGATCAATTTCAACTGTTTTAAATAAAGCTACATCTTAAAATGCAAAGACATGTCTATGAAAACAAACACAGGGGGGTTACCAAGGTAATTCCCAGAAGTAAACTTGTATACATAAAATAATAAGCAATATTGTACTTACTGTTTACACTTTATTAATATGTTATGTAGTGAGTAGTCATATAGTGGTAATGCAGCTCAGCAGGTTTTGGTAAAATTAATGCAAGTGTTTTGCTAATTGATACTGTCATAGTCAGGCTTACTCTGCAACCTACCAGTTGAATTTGCTAAAAAATTTTGCTATATAGGATAATGTTGTAATAATAAGTGATAGGTATTGCAATACTATGTTAAAATATACTGAAAAATTACACTCTTTAGGTTGAACTATTTACCACAGATAAAATAACAAATTGTTGGTAAAAGTGAAACAGATTTGTTTTTTTTTCATTAAAAAACATGTTTTTTTTCCACCATTGAAAAAACCATATTTTTACATCACTAATTGCAAGTAATGATCCAAGAATTTGTTTTGTGTCAAGCTATTTAGTTCTTGCTTTTTGCCACCATTTATGGTAACAGGGTATACATTTATTTATTATAGTTCATTCACTTTAATTTTAGGATGATGTCACAATTGGATAAAATGCGACATTACCAATATTAGTTTAATTCTAATATATTTAATCAGGGCAGGCGCACTCCAGGCATTTGACAGTTCCGTGTTTTAATAGGTACTCGCAACGCCGAAGCGTTGTTGTCGCTAATTATAATAAAGAGGTTAAGGAAAAATACTACTTTACCGGCGAATCTGTCATATGTTTCACAAACTTCATTTCATTTGAATATTTATGTAGTCAAATATTTAGAATTTGTGTTCATCTGTGGTATTTATTTATTTGTCATTTGAGTTTAAGATTTAATTTTAAATAATGGGGTTTAAGTGTTCCATTGCTGGTTGTAAACTATTGTTATTATAAAACTCATTGTTTACCAAAGGATCCTGAGGTAAGTTCTTTAAACATTTTTAAATGCTTATTCATTTTAACTAAATGCTAAACCATTTCAGTATTTTCAAAATTATCATATTAATTTATGGTTTTTTGATACAGGATACTCTTTATTTATAACTTTCTTGTGTTTATAGATTCGTCGTTTATGGTGCGCAGCAGTTGGTCGTAAAGATTTAATGAATTTTGATGATAGGCATAGCAGGCAGGCATTTAGAGTATGCGGTATCCATTTTGCAGACAATGCTAAATTTGTGGCTAATTGAAGTCGTACTAATTTAAAATACAATGCTGTTCCTACGTTACACCTTCAAGGTACCTAAAGTGATCATTGCTTTTACTTTTGTGTTAGTATTGTTGATTAGATGTTTTTTGAATTATCCATTGTACTGTATGACCTATCAGATATGTTAACATGTAACATGCATTTTAAATTTCTTTTGTAAAAATTGGGGTTGCTCATTCATTCTTAAATAAATAAATAAAAAATGTTTATTGTTGTGAATATTAAACTTATAAAAGGCACTTATATGGATTTCAAGGACATATTGTAAATTATCAATTCGTGCTTCATTTTATAATACTGTAGTTACAATTTTTGAAATGTTGACAAATGATTTACCTTAACAATAAATTTTGTTTTATTTAGAAAAGTTTGTTTCCTGTGCCATTAACGTAATTACATAAGAAAACGTCCTTGAAATCTTCATAGTGCATTTCACAAACCTGTATTTCTAAAATGCCAGAAAAATTCAAATTTAAATTTGGCGCCAATGAAGATAGTTTATACTCGCATCGCGAGTGGCGCTCATTATGGTTTTGCAATAATATAGGGAGTTGCCTATCTATATCTACTTACTAATCTATGTATTTAATGAAAGATACACGAATATTCCCATTGGCAAGAGGAATTGTTGGCAACACCGCACAGAACTGCCAACCATTATGTGTTAAATGACAGTATCCTTCATGCGGAAGTCTAGGTATTCATTTGCATACCGTTGCCAACACTTTATTACCACATTTGACGTCATCTTAAAGTTAAAACCAATGAACTACATCCAGAGATTGTAGAGAGAATAGAATAGAATAGTTTATTAAATAATAAATTGTATAATAATTATTTAAAAGGTATATTGTCGGTTAAGCTCATTTTTCACAGAGTACCTCTACCGAGTAGATGTGGCTTTGCCTTTCAATAATTCTACCTAATAATGCTTTTTTGAAGACTTGAATTGAACTGGGTCAGATATAAATCTAAATATTTATTAAATACTATGGTAGTCTGATTTCAAATGAACACTTGTAGTTAGCCATTTTGTGAATAGGAATTGTTTAGATAAGTAGGCTTTTTACTTTTATACTTCCATGGAAAAATAGCTTCTATTGAGATTTTAGCATAGAAATGCCCAAATTATTATGTAGGTGACAAGTTCTGGGTATGGGGTATTATATGAATATCTTGAACAACTATTCGGTAAAATTTGTAATGTTTTTAACCTGTTCTGTTAGATAACTGAAGCATACCGCTTTGCAGTAGTAGAAATGATAATATTAGACATTGACATACTTTCCACTTGGGGGTGGGTGTTAAATGTCTATATAGGGACACTAGTTTAAAATAACTAATACTCCAAATTCTTTTTACATGGCTTTTAAAATTTAAATTTCATAAATTATACCTAAACTTTTAGTTTCCTCACTGAAGTTAATACACAATTCTCAAGGACGATATTTTCACATCTAAGTTTTTTAATAATTCACAGTTGTAGAAGGATCCTGTGCATTGGCAAACTATTTTTTTTTTGGGATTTAGGAGTAGTCTATTAGTCCTTGACCCCTGATGCACTGCACTTTGATGTTAGGCTTAGGCATGGCTTAGGATAACATGCATATAGTGCCACCAAGCAAACATAGGACTTGGCAGGTGTGTCCTTGGTGTTACTGCCTACCAAGTAGAAAGTAGAAAGCCTTTATTAGTCAAATTGAAATCTTTGTAAGGTTAGGTTTTATTAATATTCAACATTAATGGCATTATTGTATTTTTTAATCTTTAATAATTTTAGAATATTTAATTAACAATGACATGTAATCTAAAGCAATTTATTAAATGCACACACAGAACACACCGTGGATTTTTAAATTTGCTTAAAAATGCTTTGTTCCTGCAGTGTACTTTGAAACAAATCACTTTCTGGTTGGTTCCATATGTTGTTATTGCAAATTAGTTCACATTTTTTCCGAGTCCTGTGTTTGCTTGATGGCACCGTATAACTGGGTGTCATTAGCATACATATGGATGCCACAGTTCTTGGTTACAATTGATGGAAGTTCAGCAGTACAGATAACAAACAATAGAGACCCAAGTATACTTCCCTGAGGGACACCTTGCGTTACAGGTAATTCGGTTGATATACTGCCCTTAAATTTTAGTTTTGCATTAAACAGTTTGGACAATTATTGATAAATTACGTTACAATCCAGTGCCCTTGAATTGGATTTAGTTTGTCACCTGGCAAACACTTGTACATCACAATATAGCACAATGATCACGCCAAAGAAGCTTAAGGGTATTGTTCATGCGCCAATAAAACCCCTCAATACGAGGGAGCCGGGTAACAGCGTTTAACGTGATAACATCTTGTTTTGTATCAACATTTCAAGTTACCTTGCTTGATTATTGTTTACAATATTTTGTATTATCTGCTTGCCTTTCAGTGTGATCTTTTGTTTAATAAACGTGATTAAGTACAGCAATTAATTATTACAGTCCACTATATCAGTTGAGCCTTATTGGCAATTAAACACAGTTTATGGTTTATTATATCGAATGGTTTAGTATAGTCCAGATATACAATTATAGTTACATTTAAGTTGTTTATGTTTATAGTAATGCCATTTGTGACTTTGCACAAACTAGTTGCAGTGCTGCGTTTTGTGTGAAACCTAGACTGAATTTTGGACAAAATATTGTTTGACACTACATAAGCTACTCCAACACTTTGGAAGGCGCTGGTGAAATGCGTATGGGTCTTGGTTCCTTGTAAGTAGTAACAAAGGTAACCTTAGGTAAAGGGTGTACTTATCGATTTTTTTTCCATTTATTAAGCATGTTTGAGCTCTTTAGAATGACAATAAGGTGAGTTAGAGTATCAGCGCAATATGGAAGAATCAGTTTCGTTATTTGTAAATTGGTTTCATCCACAACCATACAGTTTGTTTTGTGTTGTAATAGCACTGATTACTTCACTAGGATGTACCATGTGAAACATTATGGCGTCAGTTGCCAATGGGTATTTGTTATTTGACAAGTAGTTTAACGTTTCTGGCACACTGTTTATAAAAATTTATTAATGCGATTTGGATCATTATTAGCTAAGTTAACATAATTTTTAGATTTAGTGTGTATATTAAATTGTTCAAAAAATGCCACAGTTTCTTCGGATTTTTCTATTTGCTAGAATTTGATATTTATAGAATGCCTGTTTTGTGTTCCTTTCAGCTTATGTAATGTAATTTTGTAATTTTCTATTTTTCTTAATCTTCTTTGAGAATTAAACCACTTGTAGTTGTTAAAATCGTCTTTATTTATGTTTTGATCCATGACCTATGATCGCCGTCAAAATAATAAAAATTTTAAGTTTGACATTTATGACAAATTGAAGGTGACTTTGATTTATTAATGTTTGATTTGAATACATTAGGTGAAAATTTTAAAGTGCCTTCAATTTGTGTTGCACCCTGGGAGTGACTTTGAGGTAGCCAATATGCGTAACGTGAAATCAGCTGATTAATATTTATATAGTTAAATTCATATAAATTCAGTAACTTGGGAATTGGAAAACATTTTTAATATGTTTCTATTTATACGATTGAGAGGATGGTTATTAAAGAAGTGTGCAATCACGTTACCATAAGACTTAAGCAGCAGCTTTGTATATTTATCTTGAGGAGGAAAACTACCCTATTTCCACGATATTTAGTTATTGAATTTATATGAAATTTAACTATATAAAAATTAATCAGCTGATTTCACGTTGTGAATTGGGTACCTCAAAGTCGCTCCTAGGGCGCATCACTAATTGAAGACATTAATTCTTCTAAACTTTAAAATTTTCACCTAATGTATTCAGTTCAAACATTAATAAATCAAAGTCGCCTTCAATTTATGTCATAAATCTCAAACTTGAAATTTTTATTATTTTGACAACGATCCTAGGTCATGAATCGAAACGTAAATAAAGACGATTTTAACAACTATAAGTTGTTTAATTCCCAAAAAAAAATTTTAAAAAATACAAAACAAACCACAACAAACATGCAGGGAGTAATTTTGAAGTTCTTTATTAATAATTGTAAGTTGCTGTTTGTTTTGTTTTATAAATTTTTCAAGGGCTATATCTCTTAATTTAATCATTTGTGCTCAAGTTTCAGTTAGCCCTCCCGTGTGATTATTCATTGATGTATAAATGGAGGCATGATGTCAAAGGGTGATGTAACAGCTTGATTGAAATAAGACAATTTCTCATCAATTGTTGCATAGGTACAGCAATGTAGCGGATTAATGTTAGTTACATCGTTAGCAAACTCCTGTTGATTGAAGTATCTGAAACCGCGAGTTGTATTTGCTTTAGGTTGTGGTTAATCAAGTGAAATGCACATATTACAGTACACCATTATATAATCAAAGATGTGGACCTGTTACAGTAGCCAGTGGCTATACACTGTAGGGTTTCACCAACACAAATTAGGTCAAAAAGTAAAGTATTGGTGTCTGTGATTGTCGTTAGTTGACAGATGTGTGTGTCGAGAGTATTGTTTTCAAGTATTCAGAATTGTAGTAGCTTTCAAAAAATCAACATTAAAGTCTCCCATCGGTAATATTATACTCTAGATATAATATTGACATGCGTGTTTCACGTCTTGAAGGGAAGACGATGGATTGAGGAAAGGTTGTCATTTTTAGCCATAATTACTCTACAATTCTCATTTGTGTAAATTTAATCATTTTGCAACTTATTTTATTATGCACATAACAACAAACACCCCCCTCTAGTTGATCTATCTTTTCTGAATAAAGTATAACCACGAATTACAATTAGTGTAGCAGAAAAGTTTACTACGAGCCAAGTTTCAGAAAGTGAGATGTGTAAAAGTTTTATCTTGAACAAAAGTACTGAAATCATCAAAAGACTGTATGAGTTGCTATTTAGAACTGTAAACTAGCATCTGCCTGTTGAACTGGTGAAAGTGCCTGCAAGTCCACCACTCTGACTACTTCTTGAACTCTGGATAAAGCATTCGCTATTATACTCTCTTCATCAGAAATGTGTTGAATGTCAATCGTAAATTGCGATATGAAATTTAAATAGCAAAATTGTCGTGATGAATTTTTAAAACATGCTTTTGTAAATGCGTAAACTATTGGTTTGTGATCTGTAAATACCATGAACGGTTATGCTTTAACCATATGATGGAAATATTACATAGTAACATAAATAACTAAAAGTTCACGATCGTAAGTTGAATATACTGTTTGAGTTGGAGGTATAATTATATGTGTGAACATAAATATATTTGACATTTTTGACATAGGACATTACAGTGATTTTTTTATTAAGGATTTATCAACGGGGCAAATGATTATTAAATATAAGGATAGAACAATGATATAGCACAAAGTTGAGCTTAAATTGTCTTTTTTGTTTCTTTATGAACAACATTGCCAATAATTTGGAATTCATTAATATCTAATAATAAAATAGGAAAGCAGTAACAATTTGAAGTGGCAAATGGTTTAGTTGATAGTTTGGATTGTTGTTTTTTAAATTTTCTTATAGGATACTTTTAGTTTAGCAACACCTGGCCAGATTTGGAGTTTATTTGTAAAAAAAAAAGGATATTTGTAAGTGTATGGAAATTATTTTTATGTTAATAGAGGTTAAGTTTGGGTTGATCATTTTAATTAATTTAGGAAATGGGCATAAAGTCAGTGAATTGTAAAGGATATCCAACTACCCCGATGATAGTCGTACTTGGAAGAAGCATTGATTTTAAGAAATTTCTTGAATTATAACAAACTTTATGATGCCAAAGCAAGAGAGTTTTATGCAGAATAACACAGTTTTACACATAGAAACAATATCAAAGGTATTATGGTGACATCTTTCGATAGTGACAGAGACGAGATCTTTCAAGATAAGTGTTGGCGTAATGTAGAATGTTGAATTTGTAACATTATTAATTATTACTTTTTTTCCTTTATATTTTTTTTCTCATATATCCATAGGAACCCACTACCGCACCACTGCAGTTAAACGGTGCACTCTTATTTGGTACGGTGTTCCTGCAAATTTAATTATTTTAACGCCTATTTCATCCGTACAGTTCTGAAGACCACTGTGTCTTTCGGAACGACAAGCGACCTCTGTATGCACCATATTTTCGAACTCTAGCTTGGTTATTTTCAAACGATCTGTCAGCAGTCTCAGTCTGCAAAAAGACAAGCTGAAAATTCACTTAGCAGTTTGTGCTAATGGGTATTTCTCGAAATACATTTAATATATGATATAGGTGGAGCTGTACAAGCAGGTGCAGTCAAAAACAATTACCGCTTCAATTAGATGGCTATTTCTAGTGTCTATTGCTAGGTTATAGTATGACAAAAAATCTACACCTATTATCGGTTTCGATCCGTTGGCTACAACAAAATGCCAGGAAATGCATGTCTTAACTTAAGATCGAGGATTAACCTAATCTAACCGTAGGTTCTGAATGCTGAACCATTTGCCACGAAGAGAGTATGATCAGTTGCCGGTCTGCTATACTCACATGTATTTTGTTGGATAAACACACAAATCTACCAGAATTTTTGACACGTGTCTGTTACAAATAAGCGGCCTCTGATTACTTGATAATCACTTGCTGCCATCAGCGATTGCTTATTCCATTTCCCTCTTTATAGTTGCATAGTGCTAGGCATTTTTGAACCCGGCTTTGGAATCTGTTGCGACACTAACAACTATTTTTTAAATTTGTTTCTTGAGTTATTTCTCTGACTACTGTCATTAGTTGACCATAAAGTTGATCTTGAACGATGTTGAAAATATTTTGTTGCGAGTGTTTCAACTTGTTTCGTGACTGTCAATCCATTGTGTCGACATACTAGAAATGGGTTCATAATGTTCATGATTGACAATTCAATGGTAGGCTGTAGTGTTACCTCGTTGATTTTATCAACAAGTTGTGCTAGATTGAATAGATTTGAATTTATCTTTGTAGCTATACTAACTTATTGTGTGTAGGTAGACGGTTTGACCATAGAGATTGTAAAAAATCATCAATAATGCTACTATCTGCTAATGTTTTCGAATGTCATAGGAATATAGATGGATTCTCTTGCCAATTTCTTTGTATGACAGTAATAGTCGAACCTGTTGTTCTTGTGATATCTTCCTCGTTGGCTGCGTATTTCTGCTCTAGCTGGGATACTGCATGATAAAATTTGGTTTCATCCATTGTAATTCCCGAGAATGAATTATCCTTCCAGTTGTGTAAACCATGACATTGGTTTATCTGCCCAAAATGGTGAAACTTCTACTCCAATTCAGTACACGTTTTGATTAGGAATTTCAGTTTCTTGTGCGTGATATTGGATTGACATTCTAACTAACTAAGTAACTCAGGTTTACCAATTTATGTGTGTTAACGATATAGAGTACTTTCTATATATAACATACTTATAAACCACTCAAATTAACTATTTTTATTTCGATGGTATAAAGAATGCAGACTTTATAAATCACCTTCTGCATCTTATGAAATCCCTTGACTTATGTCAATCATCTTGTTATTTTATGTTTTCCATCAAAAGCCTATACTGCCTACAATAGGATTTTCGATAACACAGTTAAAAGATTTTCAATTCCATAAAAGTGAAAAAAATGACATTTTTCAGTGATGTCAAGTTTATAATTTTTTGCAAGATTTCTTTTTAGCGTTTTGATTTTATTTCTTTGTTAGTTTTCTGAAACTTCCAATTTATTCAAATGTCTGCATCTTTGATACCTGTAAATTGGATCTTTGTATTTTGAACATCTTGCATATAAAAAATAATATATACCAGTTATCACTAACTAATTGCAATTAATTTGTATCAGATGAAAGGCATTCGTAGAACCAGCTATAGCCTATAATTATTTTGAGTTTGCGAGAGAAGAAAGTCTCAAACACCGCAGAATGGCAACATCATCATTGTAATTTTATTGGTTTTATTAAAATTATTATCAAAGCATTTTAAAATTAGTTTTATTTGGTACCATTTTTTAAAAAGAAAAACTACCAAGAACTCTTAGAATACTACAATTTATTACACCAAAGTATGCAAGGTATGTTTTTAATCATGATCACTTTGGGATATTCGCATGTCTGTATCATCATTAATAAGGCAGATATCCTTAAATGATAAAATACATTACAAAATAATTTTTACTTACCCAGAATCTCATCTGTATCTAGCAAAGTCCTAAATAAATTTTGTAACAAAGTAAAAATTTATAGTTGTATTAGATTATAAAAAAAACAACAACATTATAACAAAACAATCAACCAGCCTTTAAAAATTATTTTCTCCAGTACTGGGCAAATTTATGAAGTTGTTCTACTAAAGCTGCCATCACTGCTGTTACCGACAAATCAATAAGATTTTGCATGTAATGTACAGCCTCTTCATCGCCTAAATCTAATCGAAGTTTATCTTGAACTTTTCTAACCGCTTTATCTGGCTCTAATGCAATATCAGGTACACTTGCATCAACCATAAGTGAAAATAAATTTAGCATCAAGTTAGCATGCCTAAAAAATAACATTTATCCGTTAAATCTAAAAAAATAATAATTACCGTCGTAAATGTAGAAAAGCCGTATAGCATTGTTTACGAAACTCTTGATATAATTCGGAATTTACTCCACCCATACCCTCCACCATTTCTTTGCTTAGTTTCATTGGAGGTGGTAAAGGTTTTGGATCACGGCCTAAAATATAACCAAAGTCTATATGAAACAATTTTCCAGATGTAGTTAATAAGAGATTATCTAAATGTCTGTCGCCAACGCCTAATAAGTATGTAATAACACAGTAACCAGCACAAGATCGTACATAGGTATCCATTATTTCTGGTGCTATACCATATGGTCCATTTTCTTGCGGATGATATTTTCGGAAAAAGTTATGTATACTACCTACAAAATTTTGGTTACGTATTTTCTCTAACTTCGTACCAGAATAAAGGTAATGACTCACATTATTTTAAATCATTAGGCTAAGCATTTTGGGGATATGGGTGATGATAAATTTGTTATATAACATGGTTTTTCAAGTTGAATGCTCACCATTGGGATCTCAGAAACGGTAAGAGAAAGAAATTTATCCTAACAGTTTGTTACGGTAATCCCTGCGGACAAGAGAAAAGTAAAATACAGTAAACAAAGTAACAATAGCCCGCATCAAGTACAGGGAATCGAAAGAATTTTGCTGTGCTAACTAAAAGCGTTGTAGAGTAGAGAAATTTGTTACCTTGCTAAATTCCCTGTGAGGTAATTTAAATGGTAATGTATCACATGCACATTAAACAGGGAAAAAAATTAAACAAAATCTAGAATGAACTGATTTCAGTCCGGTTGCATTTACAATTATTGAATCTTTGTTATCAAAATAACGGTTAATGCGTAAAGAATGGGTCTACTTACATTTTTATCTTAATTATCGGTAGGTGGCTGGTAGAACGCATTCCTTTAGTTAACCTGGGTGCCAACATTATACCTGAATCGTAGGATAGCTCTAAAAAAGTCATATAAGACAAAAAGATTTATAGATAGTAAGGGTTAAACTTAATTGCTATAATCATTACTCTTAACAGCTGTCACCATATTATATTCTGACGGTCTTGAGCAAGGTGGAATCCATTTCGAATACCAAAACAATCTTAAAAAGGAATTCAAAAGAAAACAAACCCAAACCAAATTTATTGTTGGTGAAGTCATCGGTTGCTGTAGAGAATTGAACAACCAGACAAGACATTTTGTATCTGCTTATACATAAGGCTACAGCTTTCAATTAGTCAAAGTCCAACACAGTACATTCAAGATAATAATGATGTGATTGAGTTTCAGGATAGACATGACAGATTGTTGTAACCGTATAGCATTTACACTACAAGTTATCAAAACGAACTAGGCTCCTTGAAAAGCAAAGAATTACCTGAAAACATGCCTTGCACTTGTATTCACGCAATATTTGTATCGCCTGAAGCCATCGTTGTAACCACAATAACCTCACTCAAGGAAAATCGGCACAATAATCATCATTCTTTCAATTGTCGGTTCGCTTGAAACCCGTCCATGTTTTGATAAAATTTCCCAGAAATCGTGTTTCTCCACAAACATTTTCTTTCGACCAAAACACCCACATGAACAATGTTTCCAAAACATCATCTGTTAACAGACGGAGTAAACTGTCTTAATAAACACGAAACATCATTAATCTGCATTACCTCTTCTTTTTAATGTGTTAATAGAGGGTATATTCATAAATAGTCACCTCTGAGAGAAAACTGTTACTATCAGAGCCACTTAGGGTCAGTTCTTTGTTATGTTTCTAAGCTAAGCAATAATGGTTTGAAATGAGACAACCAAGTGAGTAACTATACTTTTAATGATTATGAAATATATTTACAGAAAACTAGATTAGCACTTCATTTTGTTTTAAATAATCCCAATGATATATGCAAGTAAACTAATTTCTAGTGCACTAAGATAAGCACCAGAGTTGATAACAATAGTTAATTTTGTTTTTATGCACAATTCCGTTTAGAAGGTTTGCCACTAGAAACCTACCCAATATGAGCTCATGTCACACAGACTTGTACAAATGAAATATTATGACTTTATGTAAGACCTATTCGCAATTAAAATAAAATTAAGTCTGAAAGTGCTAGTAGTAAATCTTTGCAAACTAAATGACTATTGACAAATTGTAGTAATTAATGGTTTTTGACCTTAATGGGCCTCACGAACCAGTACAGCTTAAAACCCATTACTCGATAATGATAAATATGGCAAATTGCCAAACAGGCAACCTTTTCAACCATCTGGTGTGAATTGCAAAAATAGGATCTTTTCATAAAATATCTAAACTTGAACAAAATTCGCAAATCATGTCTCTATAGGATTGTGTAAATTTCAATATTCCTAACATTAAGGTGCTCAATTGAATATGCTGCCTCAAGTAGCCGTAAAAACCATGAGGTGTATAATTCCAACACCAAATTTCTGGTAAATTAAATTGCTAGAACGAATATTCTAATAACCAAATCAATGTATTGAATTAGTATTGCTTACCCCTAACCGGCGATGCAAAATATGTATAATCGGGAAAACTTTCCACGGTAGAATACAAATTGTTCCTCAGAGGCTTTTCATAGCATCCATCTTCCCCCACATATTAAACGGAAAAAAACAAACTAGAAAAGTAGGGTTGTGCAGAACACACTATTGTGACTTCAATCCCCACAGACAAGCTTTCAACTATTACCCAGAAACGAATATATGTCTTTACTAATAGCAAGAGGTGGGTAGCTAAAGTTGTCTATCTTTCAAAAATCATATCAGGTAAAAACGAACTGTTACACCTCTTGGCCGTGAACACGTGCTTAACCAACTACGACTGTCTGCAACTAGCTTTGCAGATTCATAGAGGTAGATGTAACATAGGTTGCCTATTTTTAATATGATCATAAGAATTTACTATGTTTGAAGTATATTCATACTCGACCTTGTAGTAAGCATGCTACAATATTATAACTTATCCTGGAAACACATGCTTTAGTAAACAAAGCTATTGATGAGGGGTATATATTTAACCTTCTCGGAAAATACCTGACAATCTTTAAGGACAAAATGCAAACACTTTTATATCTAAAAATAACAGATGTATACAGAAAATTAAAATGGAAATACAAAATAGCTCCTCGTGGTGAATGTTTTCCAAACAGGGGTAAAGTCTAAACATTATTTAAATTAAATTTCATAATGGGTTGAGGCCATTTTTAGCCTTTGTAGTATGAATTTTCAACATGCTTTCTTAGTATGCACCTACAACATTATTTTTTTACTGAATTTCAGATTCTGGTTCCAGCATGTCCAAAAGGATAATAGATTTTTTCAATTTGGGATTCAATAAGAAACAAAAAAAAATAGTGTTATCGAAGAAAACGGCTCAGAACGAACTGACGAAAATAAGCACCCTGTAGTTAAAGTGGTAATTGCATTCAATCAGTCCTGTTAATATATTGCATCTACTGATCAACTAGTCGAAACAAAGAATCCACATCAATTACTGCTGAAGAATCCCGACTGTGTACAAGTTTTTCAAAACCTAACTCAGTATCCGCTTCTGATCCGATAAAAACTACCGGCACACGTTAAAGTTGTATAAAGGGGCTAAATTAGATTTATCCTGACTAATAAAGACGTACCCATGCCTTGAAAAGGTAAAAAGTGGGGAAAAGAAACAGGATACAGTGTGCAACCGACTTCAAACAAATTCAGGAGACTAAAAGTGTTCAAAAAATGGTAGAGTTCCGATTGCCGATAGAATTAGAATAGATGGAGAAACAGAGCTTTAAGAGAATTGTTAACCATTTAACTGCACAATGTCACATCGCTGCCAACAATTTACAAAATATGTGGCAAAATCGGTTGACTCAATCTGACAAATATCCATGAGCAAAAACCATAAAATCCCATGCTGAAAAAATAAATTGAAATGGCCATAGACGTTTATAACGATAGTCGTCATTTGATGCTACTTGCAAATTTTTGGCCTTCAAGGTCATTGTCAAAAATTCATTCTAACACACAGATAGCGCCATACAAAGACTAATTCCTTGATGTGTCTTTTACAGAAATAATTGTAATTTGCCTGTTGTAATACCTACAGTGGGCGGTGGTCCTTGGAAACATTTTTAATCGTACACTCTACTAAAATAAAGCAACTCAGACACAACGAAATCATGTATACTCGACTAAATACAACTCTCAGTACACATTTTTTTCTTTTTGTTTTAACATAATATTTACTCCTAATAGCCCTACCCGACCTAATCATCAAAAACCAATAACAAAAGGCATATGCAAAAACGATGAATTACTCTGATTATATTCCCTTAAGTTCAAAGCCCTACTTTTTAATACCCTGCACCATAAAATTACTACTAATTAAACTACCACTTATCTTATTTCTCCAGCCCTGTTTGCACGGATAATAAACCTTCCTTCTTGCTTTGTCTTCGGGCCCAACATTCGTGGATACCTGATAGAACTATCATGAAGCGATTGCACTACTTCCACTCAAAAACATCATTATGAGCATAGAATTCTTTTAAATAATCAGGCGGACAGTTACTTTATGCAGCCGCAAGCTCGCCTTTTCGTAAACAAAACCACTTTGTACACATACCGGGTGACCTCGTCTCTTAATATTCCGTTTTTGCATCCCAACCAACTTTAACTGGCAGTAACTTTACCGATTGATTTATTACCGAAGCGACGATTAATGAAATATTCAATAAGGATGTGTGCTCTACAAACTCAAGTCCTGACCTACTCCAATACAGAACCCCTATGATCTACACGGAAATGTGGAAATTGTGGGAGATTTGGTCATGAAAATGTTAGAGAGAGTTGGAAGAGGCAATTGTTTTGCTATTCAGGTTGATGGTTCAGTAGATAAATATGGCATCAACAACAAATTCATAACTGTCACATTTTTTACTAAAAATGAGATGAAATAAGTATTTTTAGGGGAAAGCAAATCCGAGAAACGCAGCGCAGAAGGTCTTTTGTAAGTCATCAAGATTTTGTTTTAAAATTTAAATATTGACAACTTACTAAAAAAAAAACTTCACAGGTTTCACAACTTATGGAGGATGTTCCAATACTGGAAAAAACAGTGGCCTGTGTCTGCATGAAAGATTATTCACAAAGAGATATTCTTTGTATTTGGTGCATTCCTCATAGATCCGACCTGATCTTGTCTGATGTTGAAATGAACATCACAGAGGTTAAACATTGGAAGTAAAACTTGAAAGCTATAGCCACTTTTTACAGGGGATCAGCTTTAAGATTTGAAGAATTGAAAAAAATAGCAATCAATAAAAAGAACACTGTGTAGAGGTTTCCAGCATTTTTTTGAAGTTTGATTCGCTGAACACCTTATCAACTTATCAAACAGCTTGGAATAATCTGTACTGGGGGTTTATATGGCTATGGGATAAAGTGTCAGGAACAGAAAAAGATGTCCGATGATGGATCTATTGAAACAAATCAAGAAGCTGCAAAAGGAGGCCCACTGATCACTAATAACAATTACAGATAGTGCTTCAGAAATGATAAGTACGGTATACGTGGCCTGGCAAATCTTTTTCGTGAGGATGCTATTGAATCATTCGCTGATTACGTAATTGCCTTACATGCATCAGAGAAGCTTCCTTCACAATCAGATATAAAAACCCCACTTCTTAAAAACATCAGAGCATGGTTCTGAATTTTCAAAGTTTGTACAAGCATGCATGTGTTTGATTCTACATAGCTTTGGGCCTGAAAGAGCAGTGCCTGTCTACGCTACTTTAGAATTAAACACACAATTGTCTTATAGTAGGAAGACTCTGAATTCGAGGATGTATATCGCCCTAAATGGATGAGGTACTACATTTTTGACCCCAGGTCAGCGGTGGCAAAATTTCTACAAGCCAAAGAACGAAGGCGAAGACTTCCTGATGAAGAACTATATGAACAAGATGATTACATCAAGAAGTTTTTTCTAAAGATGTATAAAAATTGTTTAAACGATTATAAAATGTGACTGGTTATTGTTATTTATGTATTATTCACGATTTTTAAATCTCATATGATACGGAGCTTTATGGAAATTAATGGGACAATGTTTAATTCTTAAATAATATTAGTGTCTGTTGTACTTGAGGAAAGCTGAAATGTTACTATGCTAATTTAAATGTTTATTAACAATAAAATTCTAACTACAAATATTTTCTAAATGACGAACCAAATGGGTACAATGTCCATAACAATGCATAGGTAATCAAGGAGTAGTAGAATGACCCACAAGATCTCCATACTTTTCTGGTATAGATTTCTTCTTGTGGGGTTACCTTAAAGATAAAATCTAGAATACAAAAACTAATATTGAAAATTTAGGACAAGATTGTTAATACATTTGTAGCGATTCGCAGCTGAGATATACAATGAGCAGTATATAGCATTCGATTCAGAGTCAACTTTTGTATACAAGAGAATAACTTTCGATTGGAATACTTACGTAGTTATTTCGTTGTAGTTTTGCTCTTTTCATTAGTTTATTTGTTGATATCAGACATGTTTTAATTTTATTGGCCTACAATTGAATACATGTTAAAATACATTCCTGTTTGAATTGCTTTTCAAAGCATATTGCTTTTTTGTCAATAATAGATGTTTTACAAATAAAAGTATATCATGCGGTACATTGTTAAAATCGTCCAAGAGCAATATATTTAAATGTAAAACAATCTAATATGAGTTCATAAGAAAAAATAAACCTGATAATGGTTCTGAAAAATCCAAATGTCTTATGATAATTTTATCTCTACCATCGTTTTCAGCAAAAAAACTGCTTTAGAAACGTCCTTATGATATCAAAAATTTTTAAAAACAAAAACTTATAGTCAAAAACGAAAAGCGCAAATTCACATTTTTTATTGTAACTCCAATAGTTTCTTTTGTGAATATTGACAAGCATCAAAATCTTCAACCTTGTTAACCAACACTACCTCTTACCATTTCTGAGATCTCAATGGTGAGCATCCAACTTGAATTAGCCTGTGTGTGTGCGCACGTGCAGGAGTGCATGCACGTGTATACATGCGCATGTGCACGCATGCAAGTACGTGTGTACGTGTGCATGTGTATGCACGGGCATGCATGGGTGCACGTGTTTGTATGCACGCATGTATGCATGCATGTACATGAGTTCGTGGACATGCGTAAGTGTACATGTGTGCACCTATGTGCACGTGTGTGTGTGATTAGGACTCAATTATTTGTGACAGTGTAACATAGGGCTCCCCAATTAATAATCTTTAATTTAAGGAATTGTTTTTCCAATAAGTAATCAGAATTGAGAACCAATGTTCTGATTATTAACCAACCAAGTTTAAAATTTCTTAAAACTGAATAATCATTGAAAACTTTAACCAATGCTCAAAATATGGAATTGAAGAGCCTAATGTGTTAAAAAAACATACATACTGCTTCAAAAACTTTCGTTTAAGTTAGTTGGTGAATCATTGCCCATTCTATTCTATTAAAAACTTAGGTGTTTTTTTATTACCTTCAGTTGCTAATGCTTCAGCAACTGTAACTGAATCAATAAACTGTAAAAATCCATGTTTAGAACTAGTTGCCAATACACTATATGGTGTCAATTTTAAATCAAGATTTTCTCTTCGTAACAATTTGTCCATTAATGTTATCATTTGTAAAATTAGTTGATCTTGTCTCAAGTCATCTCCATATTTAAAAATAGCTACATATTCAGTATTATCAACAGTTATAAAATGTAACCTTGAAGGCATAAGAGCCGATTTAAATAAATTTGCTTGTTTTGCAACAATTCCTTTAATTTGAATTTCAGGATCCAATGGAAGAGGAAGTGGATCAAAATTTGCAAAATTCCACTTAAATACATCAGGATCATTCAGAAGTTGTTGTAGTTTTTCAATTTTTTTTTTACGATTTCCACTTTCTCGTGATACGGTTTTGACTAATTTTACTAATTTGTCGATAAATTTCTGTTGGCGTCCTAAAAACTCTCTTCGTCTTTGCCATTCTTCATTACCTTTTGCAAGTGTTTGTGAAAAGGCTTTTAAAACAGTTAAGTACATATCCCTGACGACAACCTAAAATGCATAATTTTACATAATCTAGTAATATAAGATATAATAAAAGTTACAGAACTTTTAAACTGAACTTATTCGCATAAATGTACTTATAAGTGTTTAAAACCTGCTAATTTATTTAAATATAGATGTTATTTCAAATGGTCTGTTCGTTTAAAGGGGTCGCATAACTTTATTACTCAAACAAAGCTTCTTACCAAATTTCATTTTTAAAATCTAAAGTGCACTTTCAAACCCTTAAAAATAAATAATATTTAGATTAGTTTCAATTTCACAAAATGAGTAATAATATGTTTTGTTAAACAATCAGAAAATCATGCGACGTTCTTGTGATGTATTCCATGCAGACAAGAAAGAAAGCAGCAAAGTAAGTAGACAAAATTGCCTAACCAAATACTGCACAAAAACAGGGACAGAATGGTAGAATCGAATTCCAAACGAATTAGAGTTCGGACTGGCTCAAAAACGTCGTCAAGTGGGGTGGGTAGAAAAAAAAAATTGGAAACCTCAGTAAAAAAAAACATATTACAACGTGTAAATAAAACATACTGTCCTGAAAGAATATTTATAAACGTCAAAAACACATTTACGTAATCGTTCAGTATAATGTGATGTACACAAAGCATCAATTTACAAATAGTGCAGTATTGAAAAGTGTTTCTTGGGCAACAAGTAAACGACAATATTTTCGCCGATAAAACTATATTAAACACAAAACATTTATTGTCCTAAAAAAGAAACAATCTAAAACAATCTTTATAATTTGCCACGATGATTCTGTCCTTTAACCAATCAATAATCTCCAGAAAAGCACTACTGCGCCATCTCTTACGTACTAACTTTACGGCAGTAAATTTAGGAATTCAAACTTAATTTATATAAAAATCATATACAGTTTGGCCAGCCTGACTCCTGATCGCCCCATCAATTGAATTCTCCTAAACCTCTAAGCAAATTCATAAATAAGCTATTCATTAAGCACTAAACAATTCACAATTCTAAACAAACATAAAGATTATCATAAACTAATCATAAGCAAGATTCATAATCTTAAGCTGATGTGAACTAAACCATAAGCAAAATAAGTCAAACAATACTGACTGATCAGCAAAATTCAACATTAATTAATAAGGTTTCATCTCAAAACATCAAGAACTACATCATAGAGGACTTTGGTATTTTGAAAGCCAATTAAGTCTGTCAAGACATAACGATCGTTAGTCAAAACCTTTTTGATTATGTAGGGTCCTCGATACTTACTTTGGGATCAATTTTTTACTAGTACCCACAGAAGTATTCACCATAACCATAACATAATCACCCATATTATAATAAAGTGGTATTTGATGTTTCTTATTATAATAAACCTCATTTTTAGCTTGTCCCATCTTAATATTTTTTTCAGCTCTAACCCTCATTACCTCAATACTACCCTCTTCTATGCTTAACAAGTTTAACTAAAGTCTTAGATTATCCTCAATTTTCCCAAACTGATCTCTACCAAATAATAATTTGCCAGGGGTTGACCCTGTCGACTTATTTACAGTGGTATTGAAATAAAATTGTACATCGGGCAAAACTTTGTCCCATGTTAATTTTTTTCATCTGAAAGTTTAGCAAGCATCGGTGTCAAACTTTTGTTCATAATCTCAACTAGTCCACTAGCCCGAACTTGGGGTCAAACTCAAAACATTTTAAGCAATTTTGAACATTCTCATTAATTTTGGTCTTTATATTTGGAAACCAATACATTCTTGTAATTAGTTCATAACATTTTTCAACTCCGACATGACCTGTCTGGTTGTGGTAAGTATATAGAACATTATATATCATACTTGAAGGGACATAAAATAGTACTTGATCATTCCGCTTTCTATATACGAGTCCATTAATTAAATCAATCAATGAGTGGGTGAAAGTTTCCAAAATATTTCTAATTCATTGAATATCAGAATCAGAAGAATGTTTCAAAGCCAAGGTTTACTCAAAAGTATTTCCTCCAAAACTAAAATATTGTGTACCCTGCTCAAACAATCAACGTGTTTCATTTACAGGTTTGCACGGTGTTTAACCTCATAGTCATAATCCTGCAGGAATAGACACCAATACATAATCCTCGGCACTATCACTTTTTCGATAACGTTAAACGAAACCTATGAGAATCGGTTAGTCTTAAAATGTACACCTTGCATATACAGTTGAAAACGTTTGATCGCGTAAACTACTGATAACGTCTCTAGTTCGTTGCTATGGTATTTTGACTCTTGATCTGTCGTTCTTTTACTGAAATAAAATATTGGATGAAGTTTTCCATCGCATTGTTTTTGTAACAAAATTGAACTATACACTAAAGCACTCGCATCGCAATGAAGTTCTATTTGGCTTTGAGGTGAATAAATTGCTAAAACCAGCCGTGAAATTAATTCATATTTTAAAGTCTCAAAAGCATGAAGTTGTTCACGACCAAATTCAAATTTTATATTTTTTCTCAAGAGATTATACAATGGCTTTGCTATTATAGAAAAGTTTGATATAAAACGTCTAAAATAACTAGCTAATCCTAAAAATAACTGGACTTGTTTAACATTCGTACATAGGGGAAATTCCTTTATGGACCTAATATTGTCTTCATTAGGTCTAATACCTTGATGACTAAGATGGTAACTTAAAAAGTCAATCTCGCTAAAAAAGAAGTAGCACTTATCTAAATGCAATGTTAATAAGTTATTAACTAACAGTTTCAAAACAGTTCGCAAAATTTCGAAGTTTTCGTTTAGAGTTTCTGTAGTAATTGATGTTGCTAATAATATCGTAAGCAATAGTCTGCAAGACACTAGTTATAGTAACTGTATGGCACCGAAAATAATACTGAACAGTATGTATTTCACAGATGTAACCGAGCAAGAATTATTAGATACAATAGTTAATTTGAATAATAAAAATTCAGCAGGTGTGGACGAAATTCCAAAATCATTTATAAAGAAGACAATAAAGCATTTTTCTGCTATATTAACATTTCTACTAAATTACTCTATGAAAACTGGGCGGTATCCTGATGCATTGAAAACGGGTTTAATAGTGCCAGTTCCTAAAAAAGGTGATCTAGAATGCGTTGAAAATTATAGACCAGTCTGCATACTCTCAGTTTTCTCTATCATTTTTGAAAAATTAATTGCAAAAAGAATAATGAATTTTCTAATGAAGTATAATCAGTTGGCGGATGAGCAGCATGGTTTTCGACCAGGTCGTTCTGCAGAAACAGCTGCATGTGAATTTCTAAATTATGTACTCAAACAACAAGATGAAGGCAAGTATGTTATAGGTCTTTTCTTTGATCTCACACGTGCATTTGATTGTGTTAATCCTAACCTTATGGAACCTAAATTATTTAATGTTGGCATTAGAGGTAAAATATGTGACTGGCTAATATCATTCATGCAGCAACGAAAAATAAAAACAAAATCAATAATGCCACATCAATAGAACATGTGTGCGAATTAGGTGTACCGCAGGATCTGTTCTGGGGCCCCTGCTTTTCAGTGTGTTTATCAATGACCTTCGAAATACATAACCAAAGCTAAAGTAATACTTTATGTAGATGACACCACAATGGTGGTTGAAGCTAAATCTCCAGAAGAGCTTCAGACCAAAGTAAACATTGTAATAGAACAATTTTGGCAGTGGTGTGCAAGAAACAGACTAGTTATTAATATAGCTAAAACAAAATGTGTTTACTTTTATAAAATAAGACATCTAGGCACCATCGATATTAGGCTGAATAAATCAAAGGTTGGAATATGTGAAAAAGTATTATTCTTGGGAAGTTACATAGATGCTAAATTGAACTGGCAAGCAGAAATAGATAATCGATGCAAAAGATTAACAAATCATATTATATGTTAAAACTATGAAGCAATACTTAAGTGAACCCCAAGCTTTAAACGATATTACGCATTGGTATATACGCATCTAAGCTATAATATTATTCTCTGTGGGCAAGCCACTGAAATGAAAAGATTACTAGTATCACAAAAACGAATTATTAGGCTGCTATTTAACCTAAATGCCAGAGCTAGCTGTAAATTAGTTTTTAAAGAAAAAAAAATCTTGACAGTTATTGGGATATACATATATAAAATATCGTTATATGTAAGACAAAATATTAAAAATTTTCGTACTCTCTCATCTATACATGAACATGAAACACGCCAAGGACACCTTCTTTATCAAGAACAATTTCACAATGTTTATTATGCAAAATCGCCGATACAAGCTGGCATTAAAATATACAATGCTATTCCAAATTATATAAAAGAAGCAATCAATCTTAAAACATATAAGCATTTACTAAAAGAATTCCTATATGATAAGTCGTTCTATAGCATTAAGGAATACTTTAATATACAATAGAATATGAATAAGAGTGTAATGACTTATCACATCCTGTATATAGGCAAAGTGCTGAATAAATTCTTATCTTATCTTATCTTATGTCATCAAAAAATATCGAAAACTTTTTCTCCTGGACTAATGATTTAAAAACTTTATTAATAAATCTACAAACATTATTTGGGCTGATGCTCAGTCCAAACGGGGGCTTTAAAAACTCAATTTGACCGATGTGGGTAGTAAACAAAGTATATTTCACAGATTCCTCACTAATTGAAATATGTTAAAATGCATTTTTTAAATCTAGTTTTGTAAAATAATTTTTTGTCTTAAGTTGGTCTAAATGGTCATTGATAAAAGGAATAGGATACTGATCTCTAACGATGTTTTGTTCAAGGTTCGATAATCGATACACATGCTAAACTCACTGTTTTGCTTTTTAACTATAATTACTGGCGAACAATGTGGAGATTCGATTTCGGGTATTATACATTGACCTAAAAGGTCTTTAATTGTATTTTCTAATGCATTTTTTTCTTCAAAAGACACTCGTCTTGCCCTATACACAAAAGCTTCCTCTTTACTTAAACGAATAAGCATTTCATGGTAATGCAGGTCTATTAGTCGAAGAATATTCTACATCTAATAAGTTTTTCAGATCAGCGACTACTGCAGGTCTACTTCATCGTTTACATTAATAATTGGTTCCACTGGTAGAATTTCATTAATTAAAAGAATTTCGTTAATCAAAAAGTTTGGGTGGCTAGCCCTGGGAATATTTCTACCCAATCTTTTCCAAAAATAATTTTATCAATGTCTGGATTAAAAATAAAATCTCTCCCTAGCAAACAGTCTCTAAACATAGTGTTATTATCTACCACATAAAACATCACATTATAACTAGGGCTGGGTCGGCGTATCGATATATCGATACGTATCGATACGACCCCCGTATCGACCCCCCCGATACAGCAAAAAATAAATATCGATATATCGATACTCGATATGTATCGATACGTATCGATACGTATCGATATTCGATATAGAATATGTATCGATATTCGATACGCAAAATCCCGTATCGCCCACCCCTATATACATACTTATGTCACAAATATTAAACTTGAAACTTTAATTATTTTAATAATAATTTTTTATTTAAATGTATGATAATACATGTTACAATTACTTTATAGTATTAAATATATTACATAGAGAATACAACCACATAAATAGTTGATACGATAGTTTCACATCCTTGTCGTCATTGATGTCCTCAATTGACGTTTAAATAATCGCAAAGATGATGATTGTTTAATATTGGCAGCGAGCGCATTATATTCTCGGATGCCGTCAATAAATAAGGATCTTTTAGTACATGTTTTCTTAAAAGGATAAATATAAAAATTAGACGAATTGCGAGTGGTGTAGTTATGGATTCCGTGCACCATAACTAACTTACATTGTAGGTAAGTAGGCAACAAGTTTCTGGTAATCTTATATATAAAGCACATAACTAAGAAATACAAATGTTGTTGCACTGACAAAATTTTAAACAATCCAACATAAAATGTACCTTTGTATAAATATTGCATTTTAATATTATACGGAGAGCACGATTTTGAAGGACCTGTAGTTTATTTATCACTGTTTGACTCTGAAAGTATAAAATAGACGAGCAGTATATAAAATGTGGCGCAATTAGCGCTTGGTAAACTTTTAATCGAGTTAGCATATTAAGGTTATGACTGATACGATAAAAATAATTAATTTTACCAGTAAGTTGTATTATCAATTTATCCGAATGTGCTTTAAATGAAAGTGATGAATCTATAGTTACACCCAAGTACTTAATTTCATCAACATAATGCAGCCTGTCACAATTTAAAACTATGGGAGGTAACATATGCATTTTCCATTATAACGCAACCCTAAAATCATTGCTTTGCTTTTCTTAGTATTAATAACTAATTTATTACTGATCAACCACTTTGAAACAGCATTGAGCAAACTGTTCATCCTATGTATTGCGTTATCTATATTTGTATCTGAGATTGCTATAAGGGTATCATCTGCAAATAAGTTCAGTAAAACTGCAGAGTCATCAACTGCATCTGCTATATCATTGATATACAGTATGAAAAGCAATGGGCCTAGAATAGTTCCCTGTGGTACACCGTGGTTATTTAATATAGCACTAGAGGTATGATTATTAATTTTAGTCATTTGCTTTCGCTGATATAGGTAGTCCGAGAACCATTTCAAGGATTGGTCCGTAAAACCGTAACATTTTAATTTATTTATTAGAATCAGTCTATCAACCGTTTCAAATGCTCGTTTAAAGTCTAGAAATACCGCAACTATAACATTAGAACTATTATCCAGTACTCTTTTCCATTCTGACAGCACAAGTTGTAGTGAAGACTCACAGGAATGTTTGCCACGAAATCCTGATTGTTCTTTGATGAGAATGTTATTCACTTCAATATGTTTAATAATTTGGTCGTATATTAGTTTTCAAATACTTTTCCTAGGAATGGCACTGTAGCTATTGGCCTGAATTCTATAGGGTTTAGGGTACCTCTTACTTTAGGTATTGGTTTTATTACAGTTTCCTTCCATTGAGATGGAAAAAATCCAGTAGTTATAGATTTATTATAAAGTTCCGTTATCTTACCAACTAGATAAGCCCCGCCAGCCAAAACTATATTTTTATTTAATAAGTCTGTATTAGAATCTTTTGTATTGTAAATCGCCTTATGCACACAACCCGTTGAGAATTCATTAAAAGTAAATTCATTCCTACAACCTATCTTATTTATCTTGTCAATGTTTGTAATATTGGGAATGTCACTTATAATTTCCTCTATACTATCCACCACAAATTTGTTAAACTTTTCAGCCACTGTTTGTGGATCCGTATGTAGCATCATCAAATTTCATTACCACAGTAGGTGTATTTTGTAGACCATCAATTGATTCTTTAATAATACGCCAAAGGTTCTTAGGATCGCGTTTGTTTTATCAATCAATTTTGTATAGTACCTCTTCTTTTACTTTGTATCATAGTAGTAACAGCGTTTCGTAATTTTTATAAGTAATCCAATCCTTGTTATTATCTGTAAATATAGCTTGTTGGTATGTTATATCTCTTTGTTTAGCCAAATGACAAATTTCAGAGTCATACCATTTACTCTTCTTCTTGTTAGATACTGTGAAGATTTTTTTGGGGGCCTGTTCATCCATAACAGTAGTAACATTGTTGTACAAAACATCTATCATTTCGTGAAGTGACGTATTTTTTATCCATGGCAACTGCGATAGACGAGTTTCAAAAGTTAATTTATCAATGTTTTAACATCACGAACAGAGATCACTCTATCGAGCATTACAGTTGTGAATTTGGAAACAGACTTACGTACGCACCGAGTAATTTTCAGTATTGCATGATCAGATATTTTAGGAGAATTTAAAACATCAGAACATATTGACTTACAATTTGTAAATACTAAGTCAATCAGTGTTTTACTATCATTTACTATACGGAGTGCATTCCTTAATAATTTGAAAAATCCTCTATCATCCATTCGAGTCTTAAGTCTATTTGAGTAAGTTGTTACTTTATACCAGTTAATGTTAAAGTCTCCCATTATAATAAACTTTTGATCGAGATCTTGGGCATCGACAAATGCCTCCAATTCATCCAGAAATTTTCTTAAATTACCACTTGGGGATCTATATAGACATACATAATTGCAACCATCTGTGGATATGCCTACAACCCACCACTCATTGTTGAAGCTTTTGTTTATAAATATCTTATAATCATAAGGTTCTCTCAGATATATAAGTACTCCCCCAGTATGCTTACTATGTGAATTGCATCTAATTAATATATATCCTGGTATGTATATTTCATTGTCACTAATGTCCTCCGTAATGTGTGTTTCAGTTATACATAATAATAATGGATAGTTCTCTTTACAAAATGATGTAATTCATAACGATTTGTTAAAAATCCTTGAATATTTAAGCAATATATGCTAAATTGATGCTGTAATTGCTATGCTCCATAATCAATTTTCCTAGCAATGGTATTTAAAATCATTTTATAAGTAGAACAGTCAGAGTAATAAACTGCATGATTAGTATTCTGATTAGTTTTTAGTTTGGAATTGTTTTGAATACAATTAATACATTTATGTTCGGTTACTTGCTGTTTGTTATTGCAGTCTTTAGAAAGATGACTACCAGCGCAGGTCCCACAAGTCTCTTTATTATCACAATTTCTTGCAAGATGTCCGTATTGACAACACCGATAGCACCGAAATACAGAGAATGTCTCTTGAATTCTACATTTATTAAGAGCTACATATAAATATTGATTTTTATTAGATTCTTAAAGTTAATGCATCTACTTCTGCCACAATGTTAAAGGAATTATTAATAGGTTTACTCTTGTGCTTAATATCAAATACAAAATCTTGTTGCTTTGCCTGTATATCATTTTGATTTATTATATTATCTCTTAAGTGCTCATCATTTAAATGAATTCCGTCTATATTCATAATTTTAATCCTAGGACGAATCTTATTCTGTATACGTGCTTGAATATTTTCACCACATGACTTTGTTATAGTCTTCTGCAAATCAAGTAAGGTTTCTTTGTTGTCACTTTTATAACTAAACCAGGAAATTTTCTAGCATTATTAATTTTACCAGATTGAACATTTTATGATTTATATTTTCTAATAAACTTTTCTTAATATCAGATGAGGATGTGTTATTAGTACCCTTCAATATAAGGGTTTCTTGTTTGGCAATTTCACTATAACTAGGATTTATGAATACATTGTTTTGTTGATTATCAATACCATGCTGTGGCTTATCATTCATATCCATTAATGTACTTTGTTTACCAATTAGCAATTCCAGATTTTTATTTTATCTTCCATTAGTTTGATAATAATATCCTTATCTCCAATTATTACATCCTTTTGCTGGTTTACTTCCTTTAATAATAGAATTTGTTCTTTTAGGTAGTAATCATTTTCAAATTGTGAGGTTATTTTAGTTTCACAGCACAATAACTTGTTATTACTAACAATTTTTACATTCTTTGACCTTTCAGCACAGCTTTGATGATAAACTCCATCACAATTGACACAGACCAATATGTTACAAACTTTATTCCTGCAGCATTTATAATGTTTGGCAGAGGCATCATCACATATACTTACACCTTCAGCCATCTTGATAACAAACAATCTTAAGTGGAAGATCGAATTGTCAGTAAATACATTATTTTAAAACAATCTTGTGATTTTATTCCCAAAGAAAGAGTAGAAAAATTTATAGATGCGTGTCGATTCGTGCCGATGGGTATGGCTACGTCTCGATATGTATACTTATTCTACACATCTAAACGTTCCGATACGAATCACTATATATATATCTATACGTGCCGCTACGTATCTATACGTGTCGATATGCATCGATACGGTCGATGCGATGTCGATGCGATCGATAGCACCGATACGCATCGATACGAATCGATATGTATCGATACGCACCGATACGCATCGATACATATCGATACGCATCGATACGTATCGATACGCATCGATACGTATCGATATATATCGATATTCGATATATCGATATAGAATATGTATCGATATTCGATACGCAAAATTCCGTATCGCCCACCCCTAATTATAACAACCATCTTTTACAATATTACTGTTCGTGAACAGGCCTTTAACATCTACTATTGAATTATTAACTCCTAAAAAATAGTTATTATGTTCGACTGGCTTAATTAAACAATGAGATAGTAAGCTCTTCCTAATTATAGAAACGGTACTGCCTGAATCTAACAAAGTGTCCATACATTTTATATTTAAACTACGAAATTGTACATCAAACCTGAAAGTTGACTACCACGGATAGTTGTGTTGGTACTAATATTGGCTGCGTATCTCGTGGATGGTTTTTCTTCGAAGGGCAATTCCTGATAATATGATTTCGTGAACCACATTCATAGCAACTACCTGGTTCTCTCCTTGGTTTCAGACAATCCTTATAATAATGTCCAAACAAACTACAATTAAATCATTTCGTCTGTGTAGACTGACTTGGTGTCGACGATACAGTAATGTTAGAGGCATTGAAATAGCGTTTCTTGGAATTGTTACTTGTACATACCACAGTTGCAGCCATGCTGGACCCTTAGCACCTCTCAAGATTTGTTAGTGTATTCATAATTCCTAATAAATTCTCCAAGGAAGTAAATTCCTTCATTTTTACTTGTACTTGTAGCATTGTATCATTAAACCCTTCAATCATGTAAACAATCATATCTTCCTCAGCAAAATTCAATTTATTACCAAGCATAACCTTATCAATAAAGTAATCTATAAAATTTTCATTTCGACCTAATTTACGATTTTCGAATCTCTTCAGTAAAGTTATGGTGTTTTCTGCACAATTAAACATAGAATTAATTTGGGCCTTAAATTCTTGGAAGTTTAAAGCTATATTTTTTGGTTTAGAATGGAACCACTGATGTACCTTATCATCCAGTTTTTAAATTACTGCTAACATTAGAACGTTCTCAAAAATCATATAAACATCACTAATTTGATCTATGGTTTTGATCCACATGTCAACATCCTCACCGATTGATGCTGAAAATTTAGAAATCAACACCGAAATGTCCTGCAATGATAATTCTGTGAAACGTGTAAGTTGGTTAACATTAATTGCGGCGGTTATTAGTTCCTCCACATTTATCATCATTTCACAATTTCGTAGCGGAACACGCGTTGGTACAACTGCAGAAACAGGGGTCCTAAGCACGTCGTTATACTTGGCATGGCTATTTTTGTAAACTTAAACAAAATTCGTCTACCATAAACATCAGCGGAAAATCGCGTTTATGCTCTTAACCCTACACTGGAAACTGAAAAGCATTTCTTGGGCAGCAAGTAAACGGCAATATTCTCGCTGATAAAACTATTAAATGTGAAACAATTACCCTAAAAAAGAAACAATCTACAACAAACTTTATAATTCGTCATGATGGTTCTGTCTTCCTTTAACGAGTCAATAATCTCCAGAAAAGCACTACTGCGCCATCTCTTACGTACTAACTATACGGCCTTAAATTTAAGAATTCAAACTTAATATAAAAATCATCTACAGTTTAAACTTAAACATTTCCAAATACCGAGAATAAAATATTATTATCTAAATGCAACAATACTTACAATATGTTCCAGATCTAAATATGTACAAGAAATAAAAAAATAATACAGTAACATCTGCTTCGAGGAAACACATCTTCGTGTTGGGAGTGCGCATTTGGTAACGTATAGTCTGCAATTTAGTGCGGAATCAACCCACAAAAGAAGTGTCCATCTTCCAAAACAGCAACACAAATAAAGCAAGCAGAAAAATTCACTGTACCTTGAGCTATCGGCTTCTTTCTGGTACCATCTTATGATGAGGAAATGCGGCTGTATTTGTATACAGCTGGGTGCTGGAACCACCAACTTAACTTATACTAGCACACTATGTACAAAACGCATTTTAAAATTTTACAGAAGAGTCAGTCAAATAGTAAGAGAACGAAATAAGTGAGAGAAGTCAAATATATAAGAGAGCTCTCTAAAAGTTGAACTTGTATTTATACGACTTCAAAACCATGGAAGAAATAACATAACACCATTCCCAGCAACACAATGTTAAATATTCTACGAGAGCAAGCAAAAATATATGTTCTAGATGACAACGGCACAACATTCTTAGAATACAAGCAATAACGAGGGCAAAATACGATAATTAATTCCACTGAATTTCGTTGTTAACATAGGAAAACAAAATATATTTTTCCCACGACTATCCAGTAATGCATTCCTTACCTATTTAAGAATGGGTTAATAACAGCACTCACTATTCTGTAGGTGTATATGAATTCATAATCCAACACCTTTAACCAATCAGGAACATCCAGGTCGTGGATTATGATCATAATCCAACACCTCTGACCAATCAGTACAAACCTTCATTTTTCAAAATCTGCAAAGTATAATTTTCGTATCATGCAAAGAGGCTGTTATACTTTGACAAATAAATTTTTGCTGGTCAGTGTTTGCCAAATTAGATAAAATGTTTAAAAAATATCTGATAATGAAGATTTGTGTAGTCGTGGCAAAGTTATAGTATTCTACTCGCGAGTTATGCTCATCCTAACAGGCTCACTACACAAACCTTCCGAATGAGTAATGGCTATCATAACTCACTCGTTGAATAATATACTATTATAACATCCCAGCGAGTTATGCAACCAGGTGCACGGCCAAGCAAATCAGTGACCTAACTTTTAAGAAAAAACAGAGGTTTGCATTATTATCGATTCACACTACGAGGATACCCGCAATGACTTAATTAGAGGGAATGATTTTCTTACCCATAAAATTTGAGCGACCGAACACGTGCAGATAACAAAATAGAATTTTGCATTAAACGAGCAAGAAAACAACCCAATTAAAGTATTTAATGAGCGAGAAGTTTTAAAAAGAACCTATCAGAAGTGGTTTGAGCAATAAATGCTTGCTGGTTTCAATGAATAGCTATTGGAAATAACAAGCGGCTGTTAGATATGTTACAGGAATTGATAAGGCGAGCTTCTAGCATTTCAGAAGTGGTTTAATGATAGCATTTCCGAGAATTTATAACTGTTATAGAATATATTCCAGATACTAAGGGAAATTTTTATACAGGACTGTTTAAAAAAAAAACGTATTTATTGAACTTGTTAAACTTGTATAATTTGAGAATAATATAAAAAGGGTTTAAATTAGCGTTTTTGATTAAGGTAGCTGCAAATTAATGCAGAATCACTCCATATCAAAAGTTACCGTAACAATGTGCTGATGTTTATTTATAATTCACATAATTACATATATAATTTTGTTTAGTATGGTCATCAAGGAGTATACACTAACTTGTATCTGTATAATTTCAAGTGACTGACTGTAAGTAAAGACTATGCTTAATGCATTAGTAAAACAAAAGTTGTTCTGCATAAACAGAAGGCTCTGATCTAAACGCTACTCTTAATGACTGAACTATTATCACAGGCGACATATAGACCTATCAATGAAAAAGAGTTCAGATTCAAGAGTTCTGATGACAATCTTAATCGTAATTACAATAAACATTCATATGGAAAAAAGATTCAGCAATCAGAAAAAGCACATTAAAAGTGGATAAATCTAGAAAAGGAATATAAAGATCAAAAAGAAAAAGTTTATGAAGCAAAGTAGTTAAAATATAAGCATGTAAACTGTTCAGGTGTAGAAGCAATATATCCAAATAGAATGCTCAAATTTATCAGAGGTTACTAAAGATAGACTTTTGGATACATCAGACATTTCTAAATTCCACTGAAGCATTAGAGTTAATTAAATGAAACAGAATATTTTTTAATATACATTTATTGGTTTTAAAGTTAGTAAAAGATACTTGATACTAACTTTAGATGTTCGTAATACACTATAAAAGAAAACTTTTGGTGTTGTTAACCATGATAACAAACGAAATAAAGGACCTCTCCTCTCTTTGAAATTATTGCGCTTATATAAAGCTTAGAGTTTTGTCGAAAACAAAAACTGATCAAACCACGCATAACAACATAACAAAATATTTTATTGTTTAATTAAGTCGACAAAAAATTTCATAGCTAGTTTGATCTCTCCTTTTATCCATTTGGTTAGAAATCGATATCTTAATATTAAATCCATCCTATTATAAGATTTTATAGCCAAATTTCATCCAATAGTTGAGAAATTCGAACGGGGGCTAATCGTTCATCTGTTTCAAGAAGTTGGGGGAGGGGAAGGGCGAAGTTCGACGGGGAATTAAATTTTATATCCGGTAGGCTAGATTTCATGATAGGAAACTGAATATTTTAGAATAAAATTAATTTTTTTTAATACTTTAGGTTTTGAGGTGGCGTCCCGGGTTATATAGCAGGTACAGGATTCCGGATTCGATGCTACGGTCGATTTACTTTTAAAAAGGCATCCGACGCCACCATGCATCAAACATTACAATTACTTTTCGGAAGAAATAAGCAGGTACCGGGATGTGTGGAAACAATTGGGGCGGTTATATATTTTACAAAGTTTGACTATGGAATGTAGATTTTTTAATCTTGCAAGAGGAAGTAATGATCTTTCTAATTTAAATTAATTATAAAATGTAAAACAATTACCTGCATTAATACAATAATTGAAATCGATAATGTTAGTGTGGCTTTGTTGCTATTTATCTGAAATAAGTTAAACTGACCTATAATAAAAAAAATTGGTAAAGCGCAAAGCGCGAGCAGGCATGGACAAACCGATACTTAAAGAAGGTTACTTCGAATGCGAAATTCAAGAACATCTAAACAAGACAGACAAAAAGGATCTGCCGGGAAATGGTTTCTGGGGCGAAAGGGGTTGAGAAGTAAAATGGGTTCTTGGATGAAAGAGCTACCCAGGCAAAAGAAAATCAGTTCTATTGGGACTGAAAACAAATTTCTAGTCAGACATTAAAACATGTCACATTAAATACTATATTTATATTTTTATACAGGGTGTATCACAACTTAAGAGAAATATTTTTACTGATGCTTATGAAAGAAATATTTACGAAAAAAATTATTTTTTAAAAAATAACGACAAAAATTAAACAAATGCTTTTAAATACCTGTACGAATATGTGTAAAGTAAAGAGGCAACACACCACAGAAAGTGTATTTGAAGGAATGGACTTTATTTTTTCTAATTAGCAGTACTCAATGAACTAGTGAATCACGCATAAGATTCTCAACTTTGTAGGAATACCTACTTTAACTGATGTTTAACAAAGGGAGTAGAGTAATATTTAGGCAAAAAATATGATTTCCTAAAAATTAACAACTTTCAACAAAAGTTTATAGAAATGTGTGTACTTACGAACTTATGAATTATAAGGTACCTAACTCACCAATTCTGACTGCTTATAAAAGGTATTCAAAATGCCCTCCTTTTGATTGAATTCTCAAACGTGCTACTAACGCGTTTTGTGAAAGAGTTTAATGAATATTTACGTCATAGTTTCCTTTTAGTTACGAAGCAATTCAATATTCACTACAAGCTGTAGGTTCAAATGCAAAAGTTGGGCAAATGGCATAATAATTGATAAACAATCAGAAGATATGACGTATTAATTTTAACTACACTACAAAAGATATGCTGATGCCAGAAATGCATTGAGAATAGATAAATTACATTGATGATCTACCTCAAGTATTTATTAAAACGTGTCATTAGCCTAATTTTATGATACTTAAACTGCAACCTTTGCAGTAGTATTATATTATCTTAAGCCAACGAGCGGCGTGCATAAGTACAGTGCTTGTATATTTTAGACCCTCATTTGAAATAGTATTTCTACGAAATGCTGTGTAAGCTATTCTTTTGTGATTATTTAAAATTAGTGTTATTAATAGGGTAAGGGGTTAGTTAGTTAGTTTTGTGATGTGTCTTAAAAGATAAAGCCTATGACGTAAATGCGAACATTGATAATGCAGGGCAGTTACATCAACGCATTGGTATTCTACAAAACTGGCACAGAAGAGCACGTTTGTATATTCAACAAAATGGAGGGCATTTTGAACACCGTTTGCAAGTAGAATAGGCGAGTAGCTACCTTAAATTGAGTAAATAAGTACACATATTTCATAAACATTTGTTTAAAGTTTTTAATTTTTAAGAAATTTTATTTTTTGCTCAAATATTACTCTACTCCCTGTTTTACACATCATTTAAAGTAAATGACCCGGTAATTAAAAAAATAAAGTCAGTTGCTTGCAAATACACTTTATGTGGTGTGTCACCTCTTTACTTTACACATACATATATAAACATTTTTAAAAACATCAGTTAAAATTTTTACGTCATTATTTTTTAAGAAATCAATTTTTATGCGTAAATATCAATCTATGCCCCATTCTTTAGCATCAATTAAAATATTTCTATGGAGTTGTAAATCGCCTTGTATTAATGGAATCAAATCATCTTCCCAAATCATGTAAGTTTGAAGCAGTTATTGATAATGCAGTCAACTGTTTTCCTAATTTCAACTATTATTCAATCACGAGTCAACATACAAAATATTCAAATAGTACCAAAAGGGCGTTTTTTAACATAACAAAAGTGGAATTTTATTAAAAGAATATTTGCTTTAAAATTAAAATTTCATGTTACTATCTCTTCATTAGACACAGACCTGAGAAAACTGATAATGATTCGAAACGTATAAAACTGCACAATTTTTCTCAATTAATGATGACACATTTTTATTCTCTTTCGTCCATATAAACTATACTAATTAGAAAGTACAAGAATTAAAAAATGGTAAAAGTATTTTATGTGCTCTAAACTAAACTATTCTGCTACATTGATTAAAACATTTGTAAAAAATCAGTAAAAAAGAATAGCAACTTACATCTTGCTTCACTGTTGGCTCTTGATCTTCACACTCAATTAATAGATACCAGTAGAAATAATTAGCTAATGTAGAGTTTTTACAAGCTCTTTGGATTAAAAATGAAGCTAAATCTTGTACTTCTTCTTCCTCTTTTAATTCACTTTGTAAAGTATCAGTATTTGCAGAATCAGATACATTAAGGTTAACGTTTTCAACTAAACTTGTTGGTTTTTGCGCAGATTCCACTTCAATTGCACTACTAAAGCTTGATGTAATATGATCTGCCTGATTTAAACTAAGAGAACGGTTCAACACAGTTTCGTTTGTAATTGTACTATTACTTTCCTTACTATCTTTTTTTTCTAAGTGAGCCTCTTTCTCATCACTTGGAAATACTGTTTCTTTGCCAGGAAAGACTCTTCTAAAACCTGAATTAATAACAATTATTAAATATTAATTACTTAATAAAACAAACTTTATGACTAGACTATATGAATTAAAACAAATATGGTTTATTTTTAGTGTTTCCGTATTTTTATACAGTGGCAATTGTTACAACTTATAACTAGAATTTTAACAGCATTCATAGCTGTTCACTTACACAATAACAAATTAATATTTGATAAAACTATAAGTCTAGCATAATTTAAACATCCTTTAATCATAAACTTCATTGCAAAATAGATGAGCTCCAAAAAGACAACGTTCACATAATGCCATAATGGATCAGGTAAAGTAAAGCAAATAGCCTACATATAAGTTATTGAGTATGAATTGGAAAGTAATTCTTAATAGCATTGGATATTTAAACAACTAGAAGAAACAAATTCAAATCAAGCAAATATCTGAATCTGGGAAACAGTTGATTCAAGGTCAGACTGCTGTTATTCTATCCTTTTCAGCAGTATCTCCAAATTTCACCCAAGATGGTGCCAGCATAAGGTAGGGTTATTAAAAAAGTTTGCAATAAAAAGGTGTCTTTTTGTTCAGATTCGCAAGTTAAGTTTATATGATGATCTCATGGCAGATCCTCCTTAAATAAGCACTCTGTTAGATCAAATTTCCAAGGCTGTAGTGCTTCTTACTAAGATTATCAGGAATATGTAAGGTTCACTTCACCACACTACATTAACTAACTACTTGCAAGTAGTCAAGACAAAGACGTCACTTCCAAGACACTGGCACCCAGAGAATGGCCGCCAGATTTCCTCCGACATTGACCATGCGCAGTACCATGTTAAAATCTACCAAAGAGGTAGCCTAAATCATAACGAGTTTCCCTCCTCAAGATAAATATTAAAAAACGGCTGCTTAAGCTTTACGGTAACGTATTTGCACACTTCTTTAATAACCATTCACTCACCCGTATAAATAAAACATGTTAAAAAATGTTTTCCAATCCTCAAGTTATTGAATTTATATAAAATTTAACTATACAAAAATTAATCAGCTGATTTCACGTTAAGCGTATTGGCTACCTAAAATTGAACCACAAATTGAAGGCATTCATTCTTCTAAACTTTAAAATTTACATCTAATGCATTCAAACCAAATATATCAAACATTAATAAATCAAAGTCGCCTTCAATTTATGTCATACATGTCAAACTTGAAATTTTTATTATTTTGACGACCCTAGGTCATGGATCGAACCATAAATAAAGACGATTTTAACAACTAGGAGTGGTTTAATTCCCAAAGAAGATCGAGAAAAATACAAAATAAACCACAACAAACATACAGGGAGTATTTACAAGACAGTAGTTGTTACTTTACTGTAAAAGTGCAATGTATTCGATTAAACACTTGAAATTCAAGCACCATCCGTAGTTTTTATCCTTCAGTGTGCTGTGCTCAATATTAATGATAACTTTTTGTTAGAAATTTTGTTTACACATATTGGAAAATAATAGCCCATCGGCAGTACATGTGACATAAGCGTTGATTAAATGTTTTCAACAAGGTGGTATGGAGAACACTGCATGACGATTCACGGTATCCTTTTCAGTATAGCCGAGTGCAAGGTTTGAGATCCGCTGATTATGAAAACAGATTTTGCTTTTGTCGCTGTCTACTGTTATGGTATTCCATGCAGACAAGAAAGATAAGTAAAGTAAGCAAAGTAAGCACCGAATACCGCAACAAAACAATAGGAATTCAAAGAATTAATACCTTACTAGCTGAAACATTGTACAGTGGGGTGGGTCATACAGAAAGAAAAATTGGAAACCTTGGGAAGTAGTTTTATTACAAAACTTTAGTTAACAAACATGGTATCAAAAGGAATATTTATAAAAACCAAAACGAGCATTTACTTAACATTCTGTTAAAACATGGTATAAACGAGTGTCAACTCGCATATAACATAACGTAACTCCAAAATATACATAACATTTAAACAAATATCAATTAAGTATTATTTCTCAGTCACATCAATTATTAAAAGATAAATAACAAGTACATGTACTTATACAATGTTTCCAGCCCTAAATAAATACAAGAAGAAAATTATACATAATATATACAGTAATACAAAACTGTTTATTTGCTACTAACCGAAATGCATTTCCTAAAAGTAATAACATAACCCTAAACTGAAGGCAAGTTTTATAGATAACCAAGTGCGAAACTTATTCTAGCTTATAATTAGTAAACAATTTATTAGCATTAGCATTTCCTAAATCTTAAGCTATAGTACGTAAAATTGCTTCTACGCGAACTTATGTTTATCTTAATTGTGACTTGAAAAACAATTGCGTAATCACTTTGTGCACTAAGATTTGATAGTAAATTTTAGAACCAGAGTCTGTAATTTATCGCGCCATAACCACGAGTAAAAAAAAATAGAGACTGGCATGGTTATCAACCATAACAAAAGAATTAACTAGGTTTCATAGAAAGCATCAACAAAAGAGCAGAGAATCCGTATCTTAAGTCATTTTGTGTGCCACAGAGGAGATGCTGCCTTCCGAGGGACTATTCACTCAGTATCGCCAGCCTGCCTCTAGTACCATCGTAGCAGATCTGAAAGTGTGTACTTACAATTGTCAACAAACTGAACACGTCTAGGAAACACTTTCATTAGTTACAGAACTGGACTAAGTTTGACTTTATAAAAACCGAAGTAAAGCAATGCCTCTTAAAAGAAAACATCTTAAATAACACTGTAACTTTTCTTATGGAAGGATTCTGCATAGAATTGAATCTCTTCTTATGCTCAACCTGTATATATAGGTGGAGAGAAGACAACAGATGGTTACGTATTTTCTTTTCAAAAACATTTCCTATCGACTAACCAATCACCCGTAAAGTATTATCAAAATACTACTGCAAAGTATTTTCAAAACACCAACTGCAAAGAAGTGCAATTAAGAAAACAAATGGCCTCAATACAACATGAAGACTTCCACGAAGCATGTCCACGTGAAAAACCCTGACTGGTAATATCAAAATCTGTCTGTTCAAACTGTTAGGTATATCTGCAACCCAAATGGCAGGATTGTATAACGGGTGACCTATATTTCTATAGAAATTTACCATTTCGATTAATACTACCGGGAAAAGATAAGCATATGGACAATTTCCATTGTTCGCAGTCTGTGTCCATTAACACCGTTTGATACCACAATTTAACACGATAATAGTATTTCGTAGTAATTGTATTGATAACCAATATTTCCCTACATTAAAGCAAACACATCTGGGAAGTAGTTTTAACCTTTGTTGATCCCAAACCCCCGTTTTATGCTAACTCATTAAACATATTTATTTAAGAGATGCAGGTGTTTAAACTATAGGTTAGCATGTTATTAACATAATAGATTCAAAATATTTAACATTGTAATTGAAAACTTAATGGGATTTTATAGGATGCTAGAACAAGTAATCATTCAATTTGAAAGGTGGTTGATACTTGTTAATGAAAATTCGTATGATGGGGAATACAGTAAAAAATGCAAGATTTAATTGGGAAATGTACGATGCAGAAACGGTATATAACACTACTTCAACAAAATGCAGCCAACCCGAATTATGTAAATGAAATTTTATTTACAGACAAAACAACATTTATCTGAAATGGTGTTTTTAGCTACCATTAATAATCATCATTGGGGTGTTCATAATCCCCATGTAATAAGGTAATCAAATTTTCAATGATGCTTTGCAGTAAACATTGAGAAGCTGTTATACACTGTCGGTTTATTGGGGTGCATGAATTTCCATCGAGAATGGATGATTATATGGAAGACAACCCATTAGCGGTACGCCAGCGCATTTGGTTTATGCATAACAGAGCTCCAAGTCATTTTTGTGCGAAAGTGCGTGAATTTTTAAGTGAACAATTTTCATACCAATGGATTGGATGTGAAGGACTTGTTACATGGCCCACGTTCGCACAACATTTATCCAATGGACTTTCGTGTTGGGTTTTATGAAATCTGTAATGTAGTCTCCCTGTGATGAACCCATTCAAGTTGAAGAGTTAAAATTTTGCATTATAAGAAACGAACACGGTGCGATTCGAAAGGTGTGCTGTGAATCATTGTTAAGACGTGCATAGTTGTGTATTCAATGTGGTAGTAGAAACTTTGAGCATATCTTGTAGTAGTTTAATGCTGTCGTTCAGTGGTTCTCTAACTGTGGCTTGAAACGTAATCAACTATTTGAGTCAAAAACTTTTTTGTGCACTGGCTTACATTTACTGTGTTTATTATGCCATTTAAATTTCTACCCCAAGTTTGGAAACACGTTGTGTAATATTATAACAACAATTATACTTTCATTTGTGTTCCAGTCTGTTTGTGAGTGTAGGGAAACTATTTGGCATATGACTACCACTACAGATATAGAAGCAGTGAACTACAAGCATAAAGGGATTATTATTATTATTTTATTATTGTGTTCTATGAGCAATGCCACAATCTACTGCTGAGTATACAAGCTGGTGAAATTTTCAATGCCCACCATCGGTATCTCATAAACTACACAAAATACAGGATAGGTTAAATGAGAAAAAAAGTTGCGCATTTAAATGCTCTATAATTTGCCACCAAAAAATTACTACTTTCATCAACTGTGCTCAAATTATGAAACAAAATCTGAAACTGCACTTTTCTTCAAAAACTTGTATCTCTCATATCACGCATCCAAAATTTATGAAACTTGGTAGTTTTATTTTTTTGACCACTGCCAATTCAATGTTGTCGACAGAAATTTTCTAAACCTTTAACATTTTGAGTAAGGATAGTCAACTTTCTGTATCTTATGGCGGCCAGCTTGGATTTTTATAATTTTAGATAGTGTAAAGAATTCTCTTTTCAACTATGTAAGACAACAATGCGACTTTTCAAAACATTTAGCTGAAAATTAAAAAAAAACCTATTAGGCTTTTGAAAAAACAATTGAATGTGAACAAAATATTCGAAGCTACCTACCTGAAAGATGTTGGTTTATTGCTGTGATGTGACTCCACCCAAAATATGTTGATATTTAATAAATTATTTATTTAAACATTAAAAACTATAAACAACGACAAAAATGCAAAAATTACTACATAAATTGTTCAAAATGCATGCCATTAATTCTTATGCATAGATTAGTCCTTAAATTCATTGTATCGACTGCAATTTCAACTTTGCACTGAAATTAAATAGAAGGCGTTCTCGATTTTAGCGAACATATTCCATATTTTCAATTGGTGTTGAATACACTAGGTTTTTTACTATGCCCCACAGAAAATAATCTAGTGGCGTTAAACATGGTTATCATGGTGGCCAATTGACAGGACCATGTGTTCCCATCCATGAGTTTGAAAATCGTGTGTCTAAGTAGTTTCTCACAATTTGGGAGTTACTGCAGCATCTTGTTGAAACCACTCCATATTTTTAAAGACTACTAGTGGCAACCCATCAAGTATATTTTCTAAGTTGGCATGTAAAAACATTAAATATGTTGGTCCATTTAAATGGCCAGTAATAAAATGAGGTCCTGAAATTCTGTTGTTTAAAATACCTGCCCAGACATTCAACGAATATCGAATTTGTGGCTTGATTTCTGGTAATAAATGAGGATTCTCAGATGCATAATGATGGCCTGTTACATATTCCAGAATTTGCAAATAATGACTCATCCGTTCACATGATTTTCCTAGAAAAGTTTTCATCTCGACGAAGTTGCTCTTGATACCACCTGCAAAAATTAAATCTTCTGACAGTATCATTGGGGTGCAGCGTTTGTAATGGTGGAAACTTTTAAAAATTTTTTCATGAATACCTGACTGTTCGGCAATTCTACGGCTAGAATTTTCGAGATTAATTGTTATTTGAGCTAATACATTTATTTATTTATTATTGAGTCCTCTTAAGGTCCTCTTGATCTTTTGAAACTTCCACAATCAACTAAACTCCTTGAAATTCGAGTAAAAATTGTGCAATCAGGTTGCCGTCTCTCTGGATACAGTGCAGCATAATTTTCAGTCGGCAGAATAGAGTTTCTGTTACTTTTCTTCATTGGAATACAAAGCACATCTGTCAGATAAACTCCATTATTTCTTAATTTCAATTGTTTTTCAAAGAATACTAAATTTCAGTCCTTACATTAGATGGCTTAATAATAGTAAAATAAACGTATTGCCTAATATGTATAACCATAGATTTAGAAAATTTAAATTTTAAAATTGCAAAAAAAATACTCTTCACAATTAGTATATAAAATATTTAAAAAATGAAACTTTGCCGATTATAGATTTAAATCTGTAGAATGTGGTACTTTGGATTACTGTCATAAAATTAAACTCTTGCATTTATGTAGTGATTTTGTTCATTTTTGCATTTTAATCGTTGTTAGTAACTTTTCAATGTTTAAATAAATAATTTATTAAATATTTACATATTTTGGGTGGAGTCGCAACAATGAACCAACATTTTTCAGTTAGGTAGCTGTAAACATTTTGTACACGATAAATTATTACTTCAGGGCATCAAAGCCTAATTCCTTTTTTTTTTAAATTTTTGACTAATTTTTTTGATAAGTCATACTGTTGTCTACCACAGATGAAAAGAGAATTTTTTACCGTATCTAAAATTACAAAGTCCAAGAAGGCTACCATAACCAAAAAAAGGAGTTGACTATCGTTGCTCAAAATGTAAAAGCTTTAGAAAATTATGTTAATGCCATTGAATTGACAGTGGTCAAAAATATAAAACTTCGAAGTTTCATAAATTATGGATGCGCGTTATCAGAGAAAAGATTTTAAGAAAAATTGCATTTTTCAGATTTTCTTTCATAATTTGAGAACAGTTGAAGGTAGTACATATTTCTTAGTGGTAAATGTAGGGTATTAAGATGCGCGACCTTTTTCCCCATTTAATTGACCCTGTATCTTTTGTAGTTTACAAGATATCAATGGTGGGCATCAAAAAATTCACCGCCTTGTATATACGGAAGTTAGTAAATTGCTAAATAATGTCTACTTATTTTAAATGTTGCAGCAAGATACACATAATTCTTAAAATGAAATAATTTATAAACCGAAAAACATTAATTTTGTCTTCAGATTAAATGTCTAGAAGTAACTTGTTCCTTAAGTGTACTCTTGTTATTGTATATTCTTGCAAAGAATCAAACATCTTGCTACAAATCTAATTTTAGTTAAAGAGACCGATTTTTTCAGGTAGAATGTGAACTGAAATTAAAGCCATTAAATAACCAACGTTTTTAGTGAACTACTAGAGTTATTACAAAAAAAACACACATTTTTGATATAAAACATTTAGAACTACATCATATTCTATTAAGAATTCAAACATATTCTAGTAACGATTAAAATCTGACACTTAAAATATTAAGTTGATAATTATTAAACTAAAATTATTCAAACCAGTAGTTTCTTTTCTGGTTCAAAATTGAAGACATAACAAATTATAGTAACCTAAAATTTACTCAAGATCAAACACTTGATAGAACTGTTAAGAAATACTATAGTGCTTAATCTTTGACCGCCAAATTGCAATGATCAGTGATTAAGTGAAAACTTTAGAAGAATCTTGCATAGATAGAAAATAAACAGAATGGTAACAAGAAGCCTAGAACACAGACACTACAAAATAACAAAAATTAGAAAAATTATGCTGCACAGATAGAAAGTAGCAAGAGACATAGTTTGCATATTGGAAAGTCATTCAATTATATATGATCATTGATCGCATGATGTTGAGACAAAAATTGGCAGAAATCTAACCATTAAATTAAAGGTACAACTGGTTCGAGGGTAGAACACTACGGTTGATGATAATTTTCAAAAGAGACAAGATAAAAATAGCTAAAATAAAATTTTAAAAACATTCAAAATCTTCTACGAATCTATGGGATAATAGAGAAAGTAATCATTTTCAAAAGTGGTACATTTTAAATTTTTTGCCACACTTATAACATAGTATGAAAATACGCACTTAAGATATAAATAAAACATGTAAAACTAACCTTCTTTAATTTCTTCAAAGTTTTCATACTTCAAAGCTTGTACTAACTGTAATAAATACAATAACAAATCTTCATCTGGTGCTTGTTGTAACCTTGATATTGCATACTTTCTAACTGTCGGATGTGTAAAATTAGGACTTAACAATTCCAATGCATCTTCTACATCCATTGGTGCCCATATTTCTAGCATAGACAAAGCCTGACGTACTTCACTGCTTTGTGTCCAATTAACACATTTCAAAAATTTTGTTAGAGCTTTCTTTTGATTACTTAAATAAAACCTAAATTTCCAAACTTGATCTTGTTCTTCGTTAGACAGTTGTTTAGTAGGTGGATATGAAACTATTGTATTTAACATATCTCGTACTGTGGCGTTAGGCTTAGCATCCTTGTCAGAATAACCACTACGTAGGGAGCGTGCTAATTTATGGTGTTTGCTTTCAACTAAATTTTCCTGTAAATATAAATTACAGCTTATTGAGCTAGAAATAAGATTATTTATTCTATTCTGCATCCTTACATAAGTTAAACTTAAAAACTTTTATCAAACTTAGCATAACAATAATGAAATAAAATGGCTTTTCAAATGTTTTAAAATACTCAGCCTCAAAGCCTGCACATTATACAGGTCATTGAATCATCTAAGCTGCAGGCTACGTTAATCAAAAATGAAAAACATACTATATTTTACAATATGTAACTGCATATTAGTTTCAAATATGAGTAGGAAATTACAATATATTAAAATGAACTACTTTGTTGTGTTTCAAGTAAAGAGGATTCTATTATAATGTGACTTAAAAGATTAAAGCCAGAACTATAAATACTTTAGGTACTTATACATTAGAATGATCATTATAAATTTTTATTATACTGTGTAGTATGCAATGTAAAAATTGAAAAACTCATCTGATTAATGCTATGCAACACGCGGTTTTATAATAATTAGGCAGTAATTAAAATTAATTACCAAAGGGTATCATTTAGGGCAAAATTTTAACATCCATAGTCTTACCTTCAATATTTCCTGATCTGGAACGGTGACAATATCGGCTTGTACTCTAAACTGGTACACCTCATCACCATCTTGTTCAAAATATACAACATGGTGCAATTTTCCATCAACATATACAGTAGGAAACTCAACCATGAGAAAAAGATGTTCAGAACAACGCTTTTCACGTTCATTTATCATTTCTAATTCTCTGAAAGTTAATCTATCTAACCAGTCAACCTATAAATTTTTTATAATTAGATTGGAATCAATAAAATAAAAGAGTAACCTTAGTAATATGACCATTTCTGTGCTTCTTAGCAAGTTTTGCCAAACGTTGCATTTGATCTTTTCCTTGGTCTTTTACTTTTCCTGGTGTTGATGTAGGATAATTACCATCTGCTTTCTTATCTGGCCACACCCTTAAATCTATCATACCCTACATAAGCTGTTTAAGTAAATGTGATTACAGTTAACATGTAATGAAGCATCAGTGTGTTATAAATCAAATTAAACATTTTGAGTATCAATTTATAGCTTAATTTTGAACAAACTGCATATTAAACGATGGAGAAATGTTGAGGTATAGATGATTAATGCTAAATATGGTTAGTCTAGCCCCAATACTGGCAACTAGGTTTTGATATCTATTCTTAAAAAACATGTCACAGATCTGCATTTCACTCACACAAAATTATATATTTAAAGTATAAGTTTTTGTCTCTATATACATCAAATATATCACAATAACTCGTTTGTGTGTTTTTCTAATTAATTTTGCTAGTTTGTGTGTATCTATCTCTTGGTGTTCAATTTATGGTCGAGAGTGTCCCAATCAAAAACCGATATTTGAAACTATTTAAGTATGTCGAGTACAAATAGACAATTATGATGTGATTATAATCGCACAATAAACAAAATTGTGCTACTCACACATGCAGGTACGTAACAATGACTCATTGTGCACACTCTCCAACCCCTCGTCGTTACAGGTACTTGCATACCACCCTAATTTTGTTATACACTGTTATTAAAACAACCACCACATACACTTATAGCAGTGAAACGCTACTCTAAATAAAAATATGAAAAGGCAAACATAAGCAACTCAGTTATTACGAGCTTTATGGCCATAGTTTATGTGGATTTTTTATTCAAAATAGAAACTATGAAAATTTTGTATAAAAATACAGGAGATTTTTCATTTAAAAATGTTACTTTTCCAATTACTTGGCAACAATGCTGTTGAATCGTTTTTTTCATTTGTATTAAAAGTTATGTAATTTACGTTTCATTATAAATTCCATATTATGTACATTTTTATAGTTTCTGTCTTGTGTTTATGTAAAATTAGAAAATAAGACTGGGGTTAGAGATAATTTATAAACCTTAATAAAGTCCTAATTAGAACCCACAGTATAATCGAAGCAATTATGACAAGATAGGTATATTGAACACTGTAGTCAACATTTTTTGAAACAATTATGTATTTAGATATTTTAATGATATTTCAGAAATATATTGCTCCACAACAACATGGCTTATCGGCGGAAAGTCTACTAGAACAAATTTGTGTACTTGTTCCGAGCATACAAGCAGGCCACCAGCTGGATTTAATTTACACAAACTGTACGCGTGCCTCTGACAGAGTTGATCACGGATTTCTACTGCATAAGCTAACAACTATGGGACTAATAATCAACGTCTGCAGGTTAGTAGAATTGTGCCTTAAATATATAGGCACTTTATTGTGTGTACAGAGAGTATCTGATCAATATTATTCACTGCAACCTCAGATGTTCCGCAAGGAAGCAATTTGGGTCCCTATGGATGATTTAGCAAATTATATCATCTCACTGTTTGATGTTTGCTGATGATTTTAAAATCTTCCAGACTATTGAATGTGAATAACACTGCATACTACTACAAGACATGGATAAGGTATGGCTATAGTGTCTAAATAGCAGAATGAGTCTCAACATAAACAAATGTGTTGATGACTCTGATTAGGTGAACGACACCAGTGTTTTATGCATACTCCTTCGGAGAGGTAGGTTTGGAGCGTAAACATGCACATAAAGATCTGGTGTCTACTACCACAAAGATCTGAAATTTAACATATACTATACTCACTGCATTAACAAAGCATTAAAAACACTACGATTTGTAACTTTTGTAAAGCATCACTAAGAATACTGTTTATTTGTTTGGGCACCAAAAACAACAACACATATTAATAATAAAGAAAAAGTGCAAAAACAATTTGTAAGGATTTTGTATGTCTGATGAACATGTTTAGATTGACATCGCTTGAACAAAGACGTAACATGGCTAGAGTTTTATTTACAGTACTTGTAATATAGAATCTCAAGTACTTAGACTACCACTTTAAAGAGAAAGTTAAGTTTTAAAGCACCTATACCTAGAATAAAGAACAATAACTTAGATGTGTTTAATTAGAACCATTTTGGCTGCAGGTCTGTAACTGAATTGATGCGCATCGCTACTATTTTATGCAAGGAACATAATTTGGACGCATTTTCAGTGAATCTTGTAGAAATTGCTAAGTAGATAGGCCTGCATTTTCATATTGTATATAATATTGTAATTGCAACTAGACTTCTCTTACGAATACCTTCACTCTTATTTGTAATTACATACTAGATGTTAATAACAGATATTTAAATAGATAAAATAAATAAATGTGTTATCATCATCATTCTGTTTTCGACCTTACTTAAGGTCGGTTTGACACAGCTCTAACTTCTTTTCTATTCTGTGCTAATCTAAAAAGTTCTACATACCCTTTGCAACCTAAATTTCTAATAATTTGACTAATATAACTTGGTCTAGGTCTTCCTATACTCTTCTGTCTTTTTCTTATATACCTAGCTCTACATAGATATTAGCAACCTGATGGTTATTAAAGAACTCCAACATGTTTACAAGATTCCCATTTATAAGGAAATGAAATATTACCTGGTTATCCCCTCCAAAAAGAAAAAGTGTTAAATTATATGTTATGGTAAGGCTTAAGCAACGAATCACCGCTAACATTCCAGACCGCTAACTAATTTTGAGTTATGTCACGGAGACGTTTATTAAGTTATATGTTATGGTAAAGCTTAATCATCGAATTGCTGCTAACATGCCAGACCGCTAACTAATTGTGAGTGATGTCATGGTGACGTTTATTAAATTATATGTTATGGTAAGGCTTAAGTAACGAATCGCTACCAATATGCCAGACCGCTAACTAATTGTGAGTTATGTAATGGAGACGTTTATTAAGTTATATGTTATGGTAAGGCTTAAGCAGCGAATCGCTGCCAACATGTCAGACCGCTAACTAATTGTGAGTTATGTCACGGAGACGTTTATTAAGTTATATGTTATGGTAAGGCTTAAGCAGCGAACATGCCAGACTGCTAACTAGTTGTAGTTATGTCATGGTGACGTTTATTAGATTATGTGTTATGGTAAGGCTTAAGCAACGAATTGCTACCAACATGCCAGACCGCTAACTAATTGTGAGTTATGTCATGGTGACATTTAGTTAACTGATTTTTATTTTTTGTTTTGTTTTCGAACTTACTTAAGGTCGTTTGACGCAGCTCTAAATTCTTTTCCATTCTGAGCTAGTGTAAAAAGGTCTACATACCCTTCACAACCTAAATCTCTAATAATTTGACTAATATAGCTTTGTCTAGATCTTCCTATGCTATTTTTATTTGGTCGTCTATAATCTAAAACCTGACTAAATAGTCCCTCATGTCTTAACTGCTGCCCTATTATTATCTCTCCTGACCTTTAATTGTTTCCATATACAGGGTTCCTCACCTATCCTTCTATAAACTTCCTCATTTGTTACTCTATCTGTCCAACTAATCTTTAACATTCTCCTATAACACCAAGTTTCAAAAGCTTCTATCTTTTTCTTATCTACCTCTTTAATTGTCCAAGTCTCACTAACGTATAATAGAACATTCCATACATATGACTTTAAGAAACTTTTTCTATCATCTAAACTAATACTATTAGCTATTAGCAAGACTTTATTTTTTTAAAACATTTTTTTAGCTTGAGCTATTCTAGCTACTATATCTCTTCTGCTAAGTCCGTCCTTTGTAATTATAATACCTAAATAGCAAAATTCATCTACCTTCACTAACTCAATATTACCTATTTTTAATTTTGGTTTAGAACTAGGCTGTAACTCTTTGTCTTTCCTGAGTTAATTCTCATACTATAGTTACTCTGTAGTATCTCATCTAAAATATTTAAAAACTCTCCAAACTTTTTTTTAGAGTCTGCTATAATGGCTATAGCATCTGCAAAACGTAACATGTCGATTTTCTGTCCCTATACACTAATACCTATCTATTTTCTCTCTCTAGCTAAGTTTAAAGCTTCCTCAATATAAACATTAAAAATCAAGGGAGATAGTATACAGCCCTGTCTAACACCATTTCTAATCTTAGCTTCCTTTTCTATTTCATCAAATCTAATTACTACGCTTTGGTTTTTATATAGATGGTAAATAATTTTTCTATCCCTATGAGAGATTCCTATTTTTCGCAAAACCCTGAACATAACAATCCAATTAACCATATCAAATGCTTTTTCTAAATCTACAAACGCGAAATGAGTCTTTTTATTTTTTTGTAACCTTTTTTGGATAATTGCCCTAATCATTAGTATCGGTTCTCTAGTCCCTCTGTCTTTACAAAAACCATATTGGTATTCGTCTAAATAATTATCAGTCAAAGCTTCTACTCTATTTTTAATTATTACTGTTAGTATTTTGGAAGTATGGGAAGTTAAACTAACCATTCTAAAATTCTCACACCTATCAGCTGCTGACTTTTTTGGGATTGGAATAATAATATTTTTTTCGAAATCTATTGGGACCTCACCTGTGTCATATATTACTTTTACTAGTTCATATAATCTGTCTAAAGTTTTCTGACTTGTACATTTTATTAATTCAGCGAGTATATCGTCTATCCCCAGTGCTTTATTTAGTTTAAGATCCCTTACAGCTCTATCAAATTCCTCTGTTAATATTGAGAACCCCATTTCTACATCCTCTCCTTGGTCGTTCTCTAACTCATCCATATTGTCTCCCTTATATAAATCTCCTAATTATCTTTTTCATCTATCTGCTACCTCAACTTTATTTACTAGAAGCTCATTATTCTCATCTTTAATACCATTATATTTTTTCCTATCTTCCCCGAAAAACTTTTTAACTGCCCTGTAAGTCTTACCTACTCTCAAATCATCTTGTATTCCCTTACAATTCTCCCCATCCATTTATTTCTAGCTTTTCTATATTCATGTACTATCTTATTTCTAGCTCTATTATATTTTTGCTTACTTTCACTCACTATCCAATTCTCTGAAAGGTTTAAGCTTTCTTCTATTCTCTATTAAATCTAATATTTCCTTTGTTACCCAGGGTTTTCTCGCTTCTATTTTTTTTCTTATGTTACATGCCAATATTGGCATTGTAAGTTTCTAAATTTGTAAGTGAATTCGCGCCAATAATTTTAAAGACTTGTGCGTGCATTTCCGTTACTTTAGATAGTTGCGTTTGCGCAAGAGAATGCGCATACGCAGAGTGGAAAAAAAGGTGGTGATTTCCGTCACGTCGGGACTAGTGAACTAAACGTCGAACCGAGTGGTTATCTCTGTGCCGTTTTATCTTGTCTTCTCTTCCAGATATGTAGGTTTCTTGCCTTGTACCTGTATCGTTCCTCATTCTAGTATCCTTTATCGTACCGCTACAGAAAAGCGAAGACAAATTTAATCTGGATTCGGCGAGGGGGCAAAGGGACGACCCACGCCCAACTGCCGCCAAATAGCTGTCCTGTTGTGGGGAGCGCCATAGTTTACGTGAGTACACTTATCTTTTACTATAATTAAAATAAACATTTTTTGCATGTGATATAGTAATTTGAAACATTAATATGACGTAACACCTTATTGTGCAACATTATGCATGTATTTATTATTGTTGCCAACTGTCGTAGTGGCTCTTACACAGTTGCGCCGGGACTTTAAAAGTATACCGTTAGAGTGGAGAACCATGAAGTATAACACTTACCTATAGTCTGTGTTGCTGTATCATGTACAGCCCTTTTTATTTCTTTCCATCTATTTTCTACGTTCCTTCCTATAGCTATCTCTTTGATCTTATTGTCTAATACTTGTTTATATTCCTCTTTTACCTCACCATCTATCATTAAGCTTACCTAGATCCCATCCCTCTCTTTTAACCTTTCTCAATTTTTTGAATTTTATATTAAACTTTATTTTAACTAAGTTATGATCGCTATCTATGTCAGCACCTGGATAACTACGACAGTTTTTGTTTTGGTTTCTAAATCTTTGTTTAACTAAAATATAATCTATTTGATATCTAGCCCTATCACCTGGCACTTTCCAGGTATATCTTCTTCTAACATGTTGTTCAAATAGGGCGTTTACAGTTACTAATCTATGTTCCTGGCAAAACTCAACTAATTTTTCTCCTCTATCATTTCGTCTACCATACCCAAATTTTCCTACCATTTTTCCCTCACTACCTTCTCCCACTGATGCATTAAAATCGCCCATAACTATTAAATTCTTATCTCCCTTTACTTTTCTCACTATACTATTTATATCTCCGTGTACCTTTTCTACTTCCTCATTCTAGTACTGAGTTGTTGGCATATAAACCTGTACTAAAACAGTGTCTGTGGGTTTCGTACACAATCTAACCATAATTATTCTGTCACTAAATTGTAAGTACACTTCAACTTTATGTCCTAATTTTTTACCTAACACTATTCCTACCCCTGCCTGTTCATTAGTTGAAGAAGTTGTAATTATTCTATAGTTATCTTTCCAAAAGTCATTAGTATCTGGCCATCTCACCTCACTAATATGTAAAATGTCCCGCTTTCCTTTTCTCATTTCGACTAATAAATTCGTTAACTTATCTACTATAAGTAATGACCTTACATTCCAAGTCCCTATCACTAAATCAAACTGTTGTTTTAAATTCTTACGATGACGAGCTCCAAGTACCCCCTCCCCGAGATCCGAATGAGGGGGGTATTTTACCTTCGGACAAGAATTTTACTTGTGAGCTCTCCATCATACAAATTTCGTGTTTTAGGCCACGCATGCCTGGAAAATATTGTGGTAGGTTCCCATATTTTTCCACAACGCAGTTATTTTTTCTATTTTTTTATACTCTTTTAATACCAATTTGAGAATTAGGCATAGCGATGGTAGAGACTTTGTACTTTTCAAGAAGAGGTATTTAACGCACGTTTTTTGAATCTAGGGATCTGTTAACATAATTATGCGACCATTTAGTAATCGCGGTTATGCCTTATTGCCTTTCCTTTTAAATATCTTTATCTTCTGCTCCAAAACTGTTGTAGGTTTCAACAACAAACTTCAATGCCATTTTGTATACAAAAACCAAGAAGCAAATAACGTTAGACCTACTTTAAAACACCCATATAAAGCCGTTTGTTAAATTAAATTATTTCTTTCATTGTATTAAAATTTGTGCAATGTTGTGCCATCTGTAGAACCACACATGCCACTAAGTGTTTATCTTTAATTGATGTTTGACGGTAATACAGCAAAAGAGTCCTGGCACGTTAGAAAGGTTAAGATAAACCTTAAGTAACACGAGTTCAACAATGACACTTATTAAAAACTAAAAATTAACAAATATAGAATCAAACAACGTGACATTAACTTACTTGTTTAAGTGACCATTGTAACTATTACAATGATGTTGACAGCTAGGAAAGACTAAGTGTTGGATCTTCCTATCTAAGCGAAATTTCTAGTGAAGTGTGAGAATTGATAATGTTTTATACTCCCATTATAAAAACTTAAATATCTTATACAGTGTTCAGAAATCTAATTTAATATTTTACGACGTTCAAGTTGCTATAAGTTAATTGGCTTAAGTACAACACTTTTAATACGTTATTAAATGCAGAATTTAATTCCCTATCGAATGGTATAACTCTCTTCATGTTTTTTCGCCAATTAAAAAGTTCTTAAAAAATGCAATACAAGAATTTAATAATTATTATAAAAAACCTGTCAAACTTATAAATTAAATACGACTAATTCAAAAATTAATTCAACAGGTTCACAATTATGACCATTATTTTGTAAACACATAAGATTTCTTTGATGAAAATTAGTTCTAACTCTAGATAACATTTCTGGAGTTACGTTCGAAAATTCGTTGCCTCATATCTTCTTGTGTAGTTGAAGATGTATGGTAAACAACTAATTGTATGTAGCTACACAAAAAGAAATCGGGTGAAGTCAGGTCTGGTGACCAAGCGCATCAATTTATATAATCGCCTCTTCCAACCCATCTATTTAGAAACATGTTATTCAAACAATTACGAACCTCACAATGATAATGTGGCGGGGCTTCATCTAATCTTCTTTTCTCTAAACAAACTTCCTCCAACACTGGTAACCCATTTTCCAGAAAATTTAGATACATCAAACCATTTTACGGAACATTAATAAAATAAGGGTCAATTTAATATGGACCCATTATTCCAACCCACACATTCACTGACCATCTACGCTGATTATTTATTATTCTGTATTGATTGGGGTTTAAATCTGAATAATAATGGAAATTATGCCTGTTCACTTATCCATTGTTATGAAAAGTGCATTTCATCACTGAATAAAAAAATTGTCAAAACAATTTTCATTTTGTGCTTCTTCCTCTAACACCCACATGCAAAATTCAATTCTATTCTGGAAGTCATTGCCATAAAATTCTTAACATAGTTAGACTTTATAAGGATGATATTTGTATTTTGTAAGTATTTTTGAAATATTTGATTGGCTAATATTTAAATTTTTCGATATCTGGTTTTGACTCACAGGGAATTTCAATAACCGGGTCAATTATTGTGCTCATAATCAGTTACAGGTTTACTTGTAATAAGTTTTCTTGTATTCGACACTTCCAGTTTCCTTAAACTCTTTTAAAACATTGTTAAAACTTATCGTTTGGGATGACTTTTTTCCGGGTATCTTTGAGCATATACTCGAGAAGCCAATAAACAATTTTCACATTTACCCAACATCAGTATCATGTCAATGCGCTCTTCCTTTTGGTAAATCTTCATATTATTAATTTTAGTCTGTAAAACAAAACAGTCCACAGGATAAATTCAAATAATAACGACTAGAGTAATTAACAATGTCGAAATGTCAAAATAATTTTACCCTTCAAAATTTCATAGACAACTAGATAAATCATTACTTTTATTCAAAATTTAACTGCAGTATGCAAGGAATTAGCAAATTCTGTGAAAACGTGAGGAGTAAGATATAGGACATCCTTATACCATTCGATAGGAAATTAAATTGTGCATTTAGTAACGTATTAAAAAATACAGGGTTGTATTTAAGTTAATTAGCTTATAGCAACTTGAATTTCATAAAACATTAAATTAGATTTCTGAACACTCTGTATTAGATATTTAAGTTTGTATAATGGTAGTAAAAAATGATCAATTCTCACACTTCAATAGAAATTTCGCTTAGGTATGTCTAATATCTGTTCTGTATTTAATATTTTAAAATTAGGTTATTTTTTTGAAAAAAATTAAATTACTTAAAAAACCTTAAGATTGAGGTATAACAAACATTAATAAAAAAAGACCTTTATTTTGAACGTGGAATCCAAAAACATAGCTTTGTTATTTATTTAGTGTTCAGAACACCCTGTATAATTTCAAAATAATTTTAAAATGTACCTCTAATATACATCTATCCATAAGTGAAATAAAGTTTTTAAAATATTTATTAGTTTGCCTACAATGTTCCGAGGCGTATACTGTGAATAACCCTGTATATTGCTGTGATAACGCCTCGCATTGGGCGTCGCTAAAAAAGTGCTGTGACACCCTGAACTTTGGAGTTCCGCTAAAAGAATACTGTGACAACGGTACAGTAAATTGTAAATTTAAAATTACTATCTTACATTCCTTGGATTTACTTTGCCTGGCTAGCTCAACGGAAGTTATGGAATTTGCAAAATGAAATAAAACAGCAATCTCAAGAAAACATCTATACCTTTAAAACAATCTTCTTTCATACAAAACAGTTCAGAAAACAATTTACAGTTCCAGTTCATACATACAATAATTCCTACGAGTTAATTATTAAAATGTTCCTTACCTAATCTTTGTTAAAAATTACAAAATCCTCTTTAATTAATAGCTGGTTAATTTGCCTATCTCTTATTACCATGCTTGTGTGTTTGACCAAAAACGCTTCACATATATTTCATTAAAGGTCAAAAGACTTTGAACTTTGACTTCAAAATTATCTCCAAATCATCTGCTCACAAAAAAATTATATGATTAAGACATTCTAGCTTAGTAATATTCAAATATTTTTATCAGTTACAAACAAAGAAATCTAATATTTATACTTGCAAGTCATATAGCGCTTATTATTATCTCATCTCCAACGTAATTAATGATTTAAAATCTCCGCTTACAAGGTTGTCCATATTATTTCAAACCTCCATTTAGAACATCAGTTAGGAAAGTGCATCTTCTTTTATTTTTAATTAATTAACTTTAAAGTAGCCATTGTACCGAAGAATGATCAATCTTCATTGTATTTTACAAAACAACCCAGTCTCACGAAACAATTGCATTTAATAACTTCTTTGTTTGAAATTACTCAAACGAATAAATTTTCATGTCATAAACTAATTTATTGCATACAATTCTGTTTTAAATCTTACATGACGAATGACGAATCACGAATTAATGAATCTGAATGAATGTTAAATTTTCTTAGGTTTATGAAGGAATGAATCTCACGTCGATTACTTTTGTTTATATATAAGATTATCTCAATTGGAGAATTTTCCTGTTCCGTTTGAAACATAATACACCCTAATGATATCATATTTCCGAGAATGACGCTCTTTATCACCTAATTAATGTCAAATAGCATCATTTATGTATGCAGTAAAACGGTTTATCCTTTTCTAATAAACAAAGTTACTGGCCCCGTTGCATTCTATCTTATCGAGACACGAAAACTATAAAAATTCATTTTTCTATTGCATCCTTATATATATATATATATATATATATATATATATATATATATATTGACGTTATAAGGGGTCACGAAAGGTCATTGAAACCCAAATTCTAGAAATAAAGCCCACTAAAGTATAAAACAATCCGGAAAAAATAAAAATTTCCGTAAATTCATGGTTACGCCCTTTTTAATACAAGCGTACTTTTATTCATTCAAGTGCCAAGCAAAAACGCAAGTTCCGCGTGTATATATAATCACCCTGTATGATATAAGCGTATTGTAAATAAATAGCACATAACATAAGCTGTATATGTAAAAATAATTAATTTTAAGATACCTTAAAAACGCATTCAATGCGAGCGCAAATCGATCATTTTAAGATAAATACACAGCTATATTATCAATACATTTTCAATGTATATAAAAATGCTCTTCATTTGCTGTAAATAGCATAAAATAGTACTAGCTTTATGCGTTTAGCATACAAACTACAATCAATCTTGTTAAAAACCCCAATTTTAACCTTAATAGGTGTATTAAGAGCACGTTATACCGTGAAAGCAAATATTTCCTATAGAATAGCACCTAGTTTGCATTATAAAGCTTTAAACTAATTAACCTTTATATGGCATAAAAACATTTTAAATAAAACATGTTCTCGTACTTTCGAGAAGAATTGAGAAAAATACGTCAATTTCGAATGAACTAATTAATAAAGAAACGTTTATTCCAAGAAGCGACCGGAACATTGAAAAAACCCATAAAATCCATAAAATAACCGACAAAAATTATTTATTACCTTTCGCAATTACTGGATTAGTGCGACGCCATAATAACCTTGGATGATAAACAAAGACGAGGCAGCGTGCGTCACTATTATAAATCAATACTAACGAGGAAATAAAACGCGACGATTTTGAACGCTAATGGGGATTTTCCAGAAAATTACATAAGATAGGCGTGTAATTTAGAATAGAATCACGTAAATACTACTACATACTAGAAAATAGATAAATTTGTATATAAATGAGAAATTTTATTAAAAATCCATTCATGAATTCAATCGCGAAATGTTCATTTAAGTCGCGGGCTGTTGCTTTGCGAAGATGATATTTGAAATTTGCAGTACGCATACCTTAATTCAATAATTATGTTACAATGAATAAAGAAGTGATGTTTTAAACGTAACCTACATAAAAAATGGAAATTATTGAATTTAATGATATACAATGAAGATGAGAAATGCCTCGATATAAAAAGCTATTCAAAATTTTATTGAATAATTCCGAGGTTGCACATTGCTTTCTAAATGAAGATTTAAATAATATGCAAGATTTTGTAAACTGGGATTTGAACGTCAATTTAAAATAAAGCCAAGAGGCCAAATATATTTTAATTGGAAAAGCTCTTCATGGATTTTTGCAAGTATAATTTTTTTTAAACATTGTAACTGATACTTGAATTTTGTCATTTAGTTTAAGATAGAGTAAGTACTAATCATTTTATTTTTGTAAGGGTCTTTACCAAGAAAGTTTGTATTCAAGGTTCGAAATACTCCGACCATTTCATAGATTATCTATCAAGGATTTTTTGGCCACACAAACCTTACAAGCGTGAGAATCATAACCACGTGAACTATCCATAAGAGATGAAATTTAGTTCTGTAAATTTAAAATAAGGTAGGGAGCATTTTTATAATTAGATAAGTAAGTACTTTTTAGAAATTATTTGATGTTTGAAGAAATGATGTAAATGTTCTATATGCTTTTGTATAAGAGAAAATATTTCATACTGTATAAATGCTTTGTGATATTGCTGATTTCATTTTGAAAACTCCAGACAAAATTAGAAAAGAAGGTAAGTCAACAATTTCAAATTTTACCATTTGCTGTATCTGTATCTTATCATTCTTTTAGTGGCGCATCGAAGCGGCATTGTCACAGCAATATATATATATATATATATATATATATATATATATTGCTATATAGTATAATTGATTGATTATATGTTGCATTTTTTGTAATTATGAATAAAGTGGCAATGTCCACCAAAACGATTACGACAAATGATTAGTTAAGATTATATAATTTTTTAAAGATAAATAGTTCAAAACAATAAACATTCAACACATCAATGCTTCTAAATTAAGAACGATATGGAATTAATATTACCTGTCGAAACAAACCATATTTGCTAAATAAAGAGATTGTTGTGCCTCCAATGGGAATCAATTTATTTGCACCCACACAATCATATATTGTAAGAGCTAAATGAGCTGTTCTAGGTATTTCATTAAATTGCACTGGTAGAGTTACCCATTCGTTCCAACTAAAAAAATATGTTTATCTTTCACGAAGGCGATATGATACACAAATCATACAATTAAGGTAACAAAGTGTGTTTTAAACATTCTTTTTAAATTGCTGTGCACATTGTTTAAAGTCATGAATATCACATATAATAGCAAACATACAAAATATACTGGTACATATTAAAGATTGAATGCACAATATAAGAAAGCAACTGCTATATGTATAATGCAATTCATTATAAGATCAACCATGTGTATTGAATTAACAAAAAACCAATGTACGGCCAAACTTCTACATGACAATCTGTAACATGTTTCACGATCAATCAGTTGTAATATTACGTTAACAAACTTCATGTAATCTACGTCTTTGGCATGAGTAAGTTTACAAAAAAGGAAAACAAAAAGTAATGACAATACTTCTAATGTTAAGATAAAAATCTGTTAGCAAGTCAGTTTTTTTTTTAATTATTTAACATTTAAAGTAAATAGAAACATGACCGATTTCCCTTTTTTGAACTGACTTTCTAATAAAAACGATGACAATTTCTCTTGATTACAATTTAGGATTGTTCATCAACTTTTATTATTACAAAAAAAATTTATAATAGATGCATGCAAAAAAGAATATAAAAACCAATGCTAGAGCTCTTACAGCAACATAAAACAAGATAGTTCAACATTTAAATCAAATTAAAGGAGATCATTGGATTGGTCAAGAAGATCCTGTTTTCTAATCGGCCTCCTGGTCACCTAATCTTAATGTCGTGGATTTTCTCTTTTGGAAATCATCTTTCAAATTTGAATTTGTAAGTAATTGCATCACACTAGAATTTTTTACAGTAGGGAAAGTTAAAATAAGATTGAATATGTTAATATTCAAATTTGCTTTTCAATAGTAAATTGGTATTAAATTTAAAGGATACATTTACAAACAACTTATCATAAAAGTTTCATCTCGATTTACTTGAATACAACGGCAGATGTAGATTTCAACCAAGAGTAACTTTTTACGTAAAAATATTTAGATTCTAATTTTACATTAGAATTTACAAAAATCCACAGATAAAAACAGTATTAGGTAAAAAAAATTAATCCCCCAGGATATCACTGATAATGTTGAAAAAATTAAAAACCGACCCATCTTTAATGGTTCTTGGGATATTTAAATACCATCATCATCATTAGGTCTTCAGTCTTGGAATTGGTTAGACGCATATGCTCATTGTTTCCTATTCTGAACTAACCTACACATTTCTCTGAAATTTGCAGCCTCAATCTATCATTATCTGCATGCAAAAGTCTGATCTCGGTCTACCTGTACTTCTTTTTCCTATCTCTGCTTGTATATATCGCTTACTATTCACCAAAAATGCCTTAGAACATATCCTGCCCTTCTATTTCTTCAATTTCTTTTCACAGATACCTTTATTCCTCTACTATTTCTATAACCTATTTGTTATTAATAAATATATTGTATATATATATACATATATATATATATATATATATATATATATATTACTGAGGTCATAAAAGGGCATTAGCAAGCTCAAATTTGTATTTATGTCAAATTAGAAAGTGTATAAATTTGTAACGCGGAGTTTGAGCCATGTTTAAACAAAATCGGTTCGTATTTGACAAAGTACCAGTAAATATTAGGGTTAGTTGAATATAACATAAAATTTTATTGTAAATATTAATAATTAATAAGTTAGGAAACATAATTTGAGGCACATAAGTGCATAAATGCATATAAAACGTAAATTACGGCAAGCATAATTAAGATTTATTTTAATATTCTAAAGAATAGAAGCTTTCAGCATATTTAAAGCGGCAGTCGTTATTTAAGTTGCACGTGTTATAGATTCAAAGAACTTTCTAATTGTAAAAAGATAACGAACATAAAATCTCGTCAACAAATAATGGCTGGAAAGATATAACGAGGACAAAACACAGGTGCAGACAGCACGTACAAAAGAATATCGATTTATAGAGAGAAAAGACTATAGTTGCATGCTTTAGTAAAGAAGGGAGCATAACAGATGTTTAGTGAAACGTTTGTCTTTGAAAGGTTTTGGAGCGGAACGAAGACATGCTATGTTTTCAGAATAAATCGAGCAGAAAGGGTATAGAAATCTGGGGGTATGTTACTAACAGAGCACCACGGTTACATTAAATAAACAAGAGTAGGATAGATGACAATAGCGGGGTTAGGTAAAACAGCGCTTGTGAACAAGAAGGGAGAATAATATTTAAAGATAAAATAAGACGGGAGATTTTGGTTATAAGTGTGAAGAAAACGAGAGATATACGCGTCTACAGTGGGCGTATTGTAGAGGCTAGAACTTAAAACGACAGTTGCCAGGATTTCAGGGTATTGAGCTTGTTTAGAGCAAAAATTTCCTAGAGTTGAAAGACGATTGAGCACGGTTGGCTAAAAATATGTAGAATTTTTCAATGATAATTGGATAGTTTATGGAAGTGTTGGACCGTTGGCGTGTTTGTGCGGTGATACCAGGAAAAGTGCGACAGGGGTGTTGGAAATTGATGTAGGGGGAGGGGTGGCTTTTGGAGCTGATATAAACCCGTAGGGAGTGGTAAATCGTTCTCTTCTCTTTTGTCTTTACTTACGATCGCCTACCTAATTACTTAGCAAAGTGAGTGAGTAAAGTTACAGTTAAGTTAGCATGAGTGGGTGCTTTTATATTTGGCTATAAATAATCAAAATTATAACGCAAGTAAGTACAATTTTAGTACTGGGTGTTTGAAGGCGGCGTATGTACTCTGAGTACAGAGTAAATGTATGGATGGACCAGCAAGTGCACGAGAGCATGGTAGTACCGTGCACTTGTGGGAAAAAATTTAATTAGAAACGGTGTGTTCCTGTTGGTGAGAGGCCACCTGGAGACAGTTTCTGAACGTGCAGCCGAAAAGGAGGATCACATTGGAGATGATGTCCATGTAAAGAACCTGGAGACAGTATTTGAACGTGCAGTCGAGAAGGAGGATCACGTTGGAGATGTCCATGTAGAGAGCACTTGAAACAAAATCCAGGTAACTCTACTTATAAGACTTTTGTTTGTTTTCATTGGTGATTTTCTGGATGACAATTTTGTGATTTTGTGTATTTATTAGGTTATAAAGACATTTTAATTGATGAGTCAATTTAAAAAGGACTTGATGAAAAATTTATGTAATAATTTGATGATAACTATAATTTTTGTAAAAGGTAGAAGGGTTTTAGGAAATTGCAGTGCCGTTGTTAGCACGTAGATAAAAGGAGGTTTACTATGAGCTCGTATTTGACCTGGGGTGTAAAGTAAAGGTTGGAAATAAGCCCAGTTATTTTGTTTCAGGATTGATGTAGTATGATTTTAAATTGATTTTCTTTAAACTGAGCTATTATTTACCACAATTAATAAAATATTTTTGAGCTTGAAATACATGAGGTATGTAAACTGAATTGATACACAACTGATTGGATATGTTAATAAATATTTATGTACTTTTGGCAGTCAGTGTTATTTTTAGTAGGTTAGGATTTTCAGAAAACGAGTAAGCAGCCGTGGCGGATATTTCTGAGGAAGCAGAAGGTTTTGGCGTCCGAGTGCAAAGCATTTTCAGAGGATATTGGTGTTAATTGGTATAAATTGTAAATCTAGGTGGTAGGGTTTCAATTTTAGATAGGTAGAAAATTTTGTAATTACGTTAAAATTTTTGGGGAGTTTCCGACGGTAAGCATCATAAAATTTTTATGACAGGACGTCTCGTGGCGTTAAAACGAGCAGATACTGAGGAAACACAGCATATTATGGAGTCCAAGCATGGGGTCCGAGAAAAACCACAGTAATATATATATATATATATATATATATATATATATATATATATATAATACAGTTTAGAGATAATGACCTTGCACAAATACGATATATTATTAATGGGTTTGAGTATAAGAATAAAAATAAAATTTTTTATTCTTATACAAGTTATACAATTTTCTTATGACAACAAATTGAAGCAAGAATCAGCTAAAACAATATTTTGATTTAATTTCTATGTTAATTTAATGTATAACCTCGCCTTAAAGCCGGTGATCAAAGAATTTGAATTAAATTCAAAAATTTAGGCCAACATACGAATTACAACAATTTCAGGTGTGGGGTGAGGCAGATAAATTTGGATTTCTGTGAGCACGTTTTACCTTGAATTTATGAGATGGAAGAAATTAAGCAAAGCTTTCCGGAAAATATTTTTGAGAATTTTGTTAGACAACACTCAAGTTCTAATAATTTAGCTGCAGGGGAAAATCCACAAAATAATGCATTTAATATAAACGAGTTATTGGCGTCAATGAACCAGGTTATTACGCAAAATGCTATGGTATTGCAAGTCCTTACAAACAACATGAATTTACATCAAAACCAGCGGAATTATGCGGTTATACCTGATTTTTCAAAATCCATTTCAACTTATACGGGCGATGACTTTACAAAAAGTATAAATTGGTTAGAAACAGATGAAAGTGCAGCAACCCTGCACCACTGGCCGCCGGAATTTATTATGGAAACCGCTAGATAAAAATTAACTGGAGTAGCATTACATTGGTACGAGGCAAATCAAAGCGATATGCAAAATTGGGAGCAATTTCGCACAGAATTTGAAAATACTTTTATACCACAGAGAAATTTAACTTCGCTCTGGAAAGCAAAGTCAAATCGTAGCCAGAAGTCAGCCGAAGATTTAAGTACTTATTATCATGAGAAAATTGGATTATGTAAAGATCTGGGGCTCAGTTTTGTAGAACAAAAGGAACAAGTCATTATTGGTTTGCAGGCACGAGAACTTGCCAGTATGTTGTTAACAAAGGACCATTTAAATGGGAACGAGTTATATCACGACCTAATAAATTATGACACAATTGTGAATGAACGGCGTAATAAATCATCAAGTAGCAACTTAAATGCAAGTAAGCCTCGTTTTGTTTCAAATCAGTGTACCTCATTTAATTCTCGCAACGTACAAAACTATAACATGCCTCCAACATCGTATAATTTGAAATGTTATAACTGTTTGGGAGAAGGCCATATAGTGTCGTCCTGTCCTAAACCAAAGAGAGAAAAGGGTTCATGCTTTATGTGTGGTTCCTTGGATCATCAGCAACGTTCCTGTCCACAACGCACTACGAACTATCAGAGCCGTTTCAGTGGTATGAACACAAATGTACACAGCCAACATAGTGGAAGTAACATCAGTACACAGGCTCAACTGCAAGCATCAGGCAATAACAGCAACAAACTTAGTTGATGTAGTACCTTCCTATCAGGTAGTTTTAAAATTAAGTGTAGGAGATAATCTTCTTAAAATTTCACCAATCTTGGCCACTGGAAGTCCTATTTCATTTTTATGTCGATCTTTGATTCCAGAAAATTTAATTAACAAGAACGTTGATGAACAATGTTTTCATGGTATAAACAATTCTGTTTTAGATGTTTTAGAGAAATTTAATACCAAAGTGATTTTAGATAATCATTTAAGTCTAACTGTTGATTTTCATGTTGTGCCAGATCACACAATGAGATATACTTGTCTTTTAGGGCGAGATTTTATTGCTAAAAACAATCTCACTGTAACGTTTGGAGAAAAAGTTAAAATTCCACAAGCTAATAATTTTGAAAATGAACTTTTGCAGATAGATATAAGTAATTCTGATGGAAAAGAACTTAATATTAATCCTGATCTAGATCCTAACCTCAGACAACAATTTGTTAAATATTTTAATCAGTTTGTGTGTGCAGAAAGACCCGAAAACCCAGAAAATAACTATCAAATGAAAATTCGATTAAAACCCAACCAAGAACCATTTTATTACAGACCGAGGTGTCTTTTGTTTGTAGAAAAAGAACAAGTTAATAAGATTACAGATGATTTATTATCGCGAGGTATTATTCAGCGCAGCGATTCTGAATATGCTTCACCCGTTGTATTAGTGCCAAAACGGGATGGTAGTTTACGCATGCGTGTTGATTTTAGAAAATTAAATGAGATTACTTTAAGGGATAACTTTCCAGTACCATCGTTAAACGATCAGGTTGAACAACTAAGGAACAAATCTTGGTTTACACGATTAGATTTAAAAGATGCATTTTATTATGTTAGTGTGCATCCGGAGTCGGTAAAACTTACTTCTTTTGTAACTCCTAATGGCCAATTCTAGTATCTTAAAATGCCTTTTGGGCTGAAAAATAGTCCAGCCAATTGGTGCAGGTTCATCAATATAATTTTTTGTGACCTTATTGATCAAAAATTAGTTTCGATCTATTTTGACGATTTATGTATCGCTACCGAAACTTTTCGAGAAAACTTGGAAGGGCTGAATTTAGTTTTTGACCATTTAATTCAAAATAAGCTTGAATTACGAATAGATAAGAGCTCGTTCTTTTATTTTACTACACAATATTTAGGATACATTATTAGTAGCACTGGGATTAAGCCATCGTTATCAAATCTAGAAGCAGTTAGGGAATTTCTTGTTCCGAAAACTTTTAATGATGTAAGAAGTTTCTTAGGCCTAACATCAAACTTTAGGAAATTTATACGAAATTATGCATTAATTGCCAGCCCTTTGTACAACTTGCTTAAAAAAGACGTTACGTTTAAATTTCAAGCTGAAGTTTGCTTCATTCGAAAGATTAAAATTGCTACTCATAAGCGAACCAGTTCTAGCTATTTATAATCCTCATGCAGAGACCCAATTACATTGTGACACTTCAAGTCATGGTTTCGGCAGCATTTTACTCCAAAAGCAAAAGGATAATAAATTTCATCCTGTTTTTTATTTTTCCAAGCAAACCAGTCCGAGTGAAAATAAGATGCACAGTTATGAGTTAGAAATGTTATGTATTGTCTATTCCTTAAGAAGATTTCGTGTGTAACTGCAAGGTATAGAATTCAAAATTTTTTCCAATTGTGATAGCATATAGCTAGCACTAAACAAAAATGAAATCAATCCTAAAATTATGAGTTGGGCATTAGAACTGCAGAACTATTGTTATAGTATTGAGCATAGAAAAGCAGATAGTATGAAACATAGACTGTATAAACAGGTATTCCGTACTTGTCATTGACGATAATTCTTTTGAACGCAACTTGAGTATAAAACAAGATTGTGATTCAGAAATTTTAAAGATAAGGGATTCTCTTTTCAAATCTGAGAGTAAATTATTCGAAATTAGAAATGGCTTAGTTTTCAAGAAAACTGATAAAGGCAAATTGTTGTTTTATGTTCCTCTTCAATGGAAAATAGTGTGATTCGGACATGCCACGATGAATTAGGTCATGTTGGGGAAAGTAAATGTTTAGAGGCAAATAAAAGGACATATTGGTTTCCAAAACTGAGACAAAAAATTAAGGATTATATCGGTAACTGTCTTAGGTGTATTAGTTATTCTCCTTTAACTGGCAAACCTGAGGGATTTCTACATCCTATGCCGAAGGGAGACCTACCTTTCCAAATTTTACACACCGACCATTACAGGCCACTCAAGTAAACTCAGTCTCGACATAAATATGTACCCTTAGTAGTTGACGGTTTTACGAAATTTACAAAACTCTACCCATGCACTAATACTGAAACTAAACCAGTGACAAAACATTTGAATTCTTACTTCAAACATTATTCTAAACCTCTGAGAGTGATTTCCGATAGGGGTAGTTGTTTCACGTCCAAAGCATTTTGCGACTTTATGGAAGCTTATGAGATTCATCATACACTTATAGCTACAAGTGTTCCACGAGCAAATGGGCAGGTAGAGGTATTTAATGGGTCCTTGAACGCTATGTGTACTAAAACAGCCGATGACAAACACAAGTGGGATACAGTTCTATACAAAAATGAATTTTCAATTAATAACACAATTAATCGATCTACTGGGTTTAGCCCAAGTATGCTTTTATTTGGAGTACAACAGAAAGGTCATGTATGTGACAATTTAAGAGTCTATTGTGAATCGCAAAATGCTAGCGATAGAGATTTAAACCTAATCAGATATCAAGCATCCAAAAATATTGAGAAGTCTCAAATTTACAGTAAAAATGATTATGATGCATCGCATAAAGCATCTCGCTTATACAAAATAGGAGATTATGTTATGATTGCGAATACTGATGTGACACCAGGTGTAAATAAAAAACTTTTGCCTAAATTTCGAGGCCCCTATACGGTTAAAGACATTTTAGACAATGATAGATATGTCATAAGTGACTAGAGGGATTTCAGTTAACCCAAAAACCGTACGAAGGCGTTGTGGCAACATCGTAAATGAAACCTTGGTTGCAGAATTAGATTTTGTTTATTAGGTATGTTTTCCCAGTATGGACGACGTAATCTTTACCTATCAGTTTATACTATTATGTTTATGATAATTGATTGTTAGATTCACAAATTATGTGCAACGATTAGGATATTTGAAGTTTTTTTACGTTTATGCTACCTTATGAGTGAATTATTTGGTATTTCTGTATTTTATGATTATGGCTTTTGTGAATATTGTTATGAGTTAGGACATCAGGTGAGAGGCTTATGTTATCATAAAATTTAAGTGCTTATGTTTTATAGCCCGAAAAGGGACTATTTGATAAGACAAATGTAAACGCACAGTAATTAATAGTATTGCTGAAATGTATTGTTCAATTAATTATATAGTTTGTATACCTTAAATGATTGGGGTCAATCATTAATGACAGGTTAGGCTGAACTGTGGTAATCTTGTAATTTATATTTGAATTTGGCACCATTAGTTCCAAGCCGTTAGGATAGAGGCAGGTCCTGTTATTATTCTTGTCATTATGTTTACAGAAGATATGGTGAGAAGTTCGTTTCTAGTTTACGGTTATGTTTGTAATTTTTAAATGGGAAATATTTAATATTAAAGAAAAATCTGTGTGTGGCATCATTCTTTTAGTTAAATATTAGGCCAACCTACAATTACAACTATATATATATATATATATATATATATATATATATATATATATATATATATATATATATATAGATATGATAATGCCGTACTCGGTGTCAATGGACGTTTTCTATAACTCCACCTCTCTGTGTTTTCTAATCAAATTTAAATCTCACTAATTTTATTATTATGGCACAACGTTACGATGATCAATCTTTTTCTTCTCCACCCCTTTATGATTACCTCTTTGTTTGAATTATAAAATGAAGTCAATTAATTCCATATAATGAAAAGAACTATTACGTACAAGTTTTGAAAATTATTAAAATACACCCTTCAATCAATCAATATCATAAGTATTATTTATCCCAAAATTTATATGCTTTGCAATCAATCTAAAGTCACCAAAAACTACCCTTTTTACCAAAGAAACCTAAAACGTTCTAAACCCCTTTATAATATTACGTACTTTTAACGTATGCAAAGTTTGTTGCTGACCTAGTCACACTTTTATATAAATTAAGTAAATTCAGTATTCAAATTTAAATAGAAAAAAATATCTTAAAACTAATTAGATCTGACCTGTTACAGGTTGTTCGGGTTGTGTTCATTGGTCTATCACTGCTCTGCTTAATTGAACCCCTTGGTTTCCACAAATTACTTCGTGCTTCTTTATTGATTCTCGCAACTCAAAATTGTACCAAAATTTTACCAAAATCGTCGATTCTGATTTAAAATATTACATTAATCCATTTAAAATATCCCCATATTCGAATTATCATCAACTATAATATCTATCCACTCATTTGAAATATCATACCATCAATTAGAATTATTTTCACCAAGATTCGAAGTATTCATGCATTTAAATTATTGTCATCACATTCAAAATATTATACCATATACTCAAAATATTATCATATACTTGAATTATCCATGCATTCGAAATTATTATACCATCCATTAGGATTTATTATCAACCAACTAGGAGTATCCCCACATTAGAATTATAAAAATGTACCATAGATTCGAATTATTAACATCAATTAGAAATATCCATGCATTTGGAATTATTATCAACCAACTAAGTTTATCCATACACTCGGAGCCCTATTATTATCTTATTAGTTTAAATAAATTACCCCAAATTCTACACACGTTAAACGGCAAAAGAAGTAGCACTTATTTGTCACTATATATTTTATTAAACATTTTATTAAACAGTGGCGCAGCTTGGCCCTGCTTGAGTTAAAACTGAACTGTCTTATCATTGCTCGCTGTTAAATATAGGCTCACCCACTTGCATATGGGCTGGGTTTTCAACAAGTCTGGTAGATATCTTAACCAATAAGATCTTTGTATTTCATGCATTTGAAGTGGTTTCTGATGTAATATATCAGTTTCCCATGTAATGTGTTTATTTGATACCTTATTATTCGCTATCTAGACCATACGTTGTTTTGTATAGATATCGCCTTTTCCATAATTAAACAAAAATACATGATGTAATTTCAATTTTACTTTCGTTTATTTTACGCGTGTTTGAACTGCATTTTCTTATCAAAATGTTGATTGTTTCCACGCACTTACACAAAGCTTTGTTAAGTTTTATCTCTTATCTCCGTATTATATTATAACTAATTAGAGCCCTTTTTAATGCGTGTTTAATTACATGTACTATCATTTTCTCTTGAATGCGCGTACTTTTACTGAAAGATATTCTTACTTGCATTGTTTAAATTAATAAAGCTCTATATACAGAGTGTTGAATACTTGTTATTTACCTAATATATGAATTGCCTATTTCTATGCTAAATACGAGTACTATTGTTGTAAGATATAGTTATTCGCATTGTTTAAAACTAATTATGGTCTATATCCAGGGTGTTAAATGCCTACTATTTACATAATATCCAAATCACTTAATTTTCTGCTAAATAAATGCAGTTTTCTGCTTCCTATCGCAATTTATGGTTACTGCATGACCCTTGCTATACAATACACCCCTAAACAACCCCTTATCACAGCAATATGTATATATATAAATATATATATATATATATATATATATATATATATATATATTGCTGTGTTATTCTCGCCCCACGGCTTGGGCGAACCATAAAATGCTGTGTTATTTTCCTGTAGGAAAAATAAAACCCTTGTTATTCTTGCCCCACGAATTGGGCACAATAATATGCTGTGTTCTCGCCCCACAGCTTGGGAGTACATAAAATGCTGTGATACTTCACCAGCCCCTACGATGAGTGTCCTAAAATGCTGTGTTGTTTTCTTTATATTACTCAAGCACTTGTAAAAATGTTAATTTATAAATCTCTTTGCCTCAACTAGCTGATTCAATTAAATAAAGCAATTCTACAATACACAATATAATGATTAAATATTTACCTTTTTAAATTATTTACATCTGTCAGATTTTGAGAAAATGAAGCCAGCAAAACGAGCTGTTTATTGTATTTAGAGCCCTTTTGAAACGTTTCAAGATGCCTATTGCCTTTCTTAAATTTATAAAAGAAACCCCGGTTTTGTCGTCTCTTACATTTTTGAATTATTATTGAATTAAAACAGTTTACAGAAATAAATCATATCAAAATATCTAACCTGGAGTGGTTCAGTAGCTTCCCTGCATCCCCAAGAGTTTTCGTGTCCAGTCTGAATGTTTTGAGTCGAATTTGAAAGTTGACATCCAACCAAAATACTATCCAAATCGTTATTAATAAGTTTATTCCAATAAAAGGTTTTCCATCTCCGTAATTAACGAAACAGTAATAGAATATTTACCATTGTCAGAGATTACCAAATTAATTTAACAGGCAGTAATCTCCAGAGTGTTCCTGATTCGTATCCAAGACTCGTACCCAGGATCGTATCTAAGATCGTATCTAAGAGCCCTGTTTTATTTATTTTTAGAAATTGTATAATTTCACTAAATCTGGTTTACTTAATTCTGTAGTAGAACGGCTCGCTCACACATAATTTTTACACTCTTATAAAAATGATTTTCACTTTACTTTTAATTAACTGTTTGCGTGAATAATTTAGCAGTTTTAAGTATAGTGACTGCCCAGTTTCAAATGTATACTCACTCGTTGTTCAATTGTTATCATATTTATAGGCCTTGCCCCTTTATTTGCGATTCGTTGATTGCACGTGTTGGGCAACACCAATTATCTTATCTCTTGTGTTATTTCGGAAACTTTACCATTGTGTAGTTTAATTGCATGGAAGAACGCTCAAGTTGTCACGTAATTCATTCACATAGCATCATATTTAATTCAGATATCCCAGGAACGTTTGTTCATCAAATCACGTATAATTGTCGTTCGCTTTATTCTAATGTAAATAGAAATAAATTTGGTGTTTCTTTATTTCCTAGTTAAATTGGATTTTTGAACAAATGTAATACTTTTCTAGCACGTACGCTTTTCAAATAATACATAACTTCTGCATGCGTATATGATGATACATTAACGCACTTGTTGAATATTTATCTAGCCAATTCATACAGGTTTTCCCTTGATTTAAGTTCGATGCATTTCATTACATTATTAAATTCTTATCTTTGCTCGTAGCTACTCTTGGATATGCGTTTAATCGCTTGTACTGTTATATACAGTGTGCTCTCAACTAACAATATTCATAATGACCTATTTACTCTTCTATCTGTAATTATGTGCTTTTGTTATTTGGGAGTGTCTTTTGTTTATTCTACGACCCCTATGACTTAACCTACTCCTAAATTAACCCTATAATTACAGAGACTTTTATGCAAAGCCCAAATGATCATTTCAAATCAAGCTATGCCCAAAATTACGGCTAAAATCCAAGTATTAAATATATAAATATTGTAGGTAGTTAATTACACAAGGTAAGTTGATAAATACTTCCTGTCTATAACTGACATAAGTGAAAAACTTGACAATGTCAGATATGATTGACAAAAATGCCAAACGTAATTGAAAGTTAGGTTTATGTATAGTTATGTACACGATTTAAATTTGTAAATTTCACAATTGTCGTCATCGGTCTCGGTGGCGTAATTGGTAAACGCATGGTGTTATATTAATTACCTTCAAGAAAATAAGGCTTTATTAAACATAGAACTTAGCATAGAACATTCATAATTAAATAAAACTCATGACATTGAAAGTTGCCATAACAATCCTAACGTATTTGATTTTTTTTATACAAATGTAGTGCAAGCATACTACATTATATTACATTCACCCCACCTAGGAAGTAGTCGTCATGCCATATCGGGGGACGTCTGCTCCTGGGGGAGCTTCTAGTAATGTTCCTTGGAATCGGAGTGAGTCAGGGATGTCAGCCGGTGATTCAGAATCTTCCGTTGTAACTTCCTGGTCTCCTTGAGTATCAGGGACTACCTCGTGTGCACTACGTACAGGTAATGTAGGATTTTGGTTTTCCCGAGTTACCGAACCAGAATCTTGTCCGACAGGTGCTAGATGCCTGGTAGATACTGTAGATTCCCTGTCATCTGCAAGTCTGACATGCGCGTAATCAGGATTGTATTCAAGCAGTGTTATGTCATCGACCAACGGGTCGTATTTGCTATTCCGCACGAACCGTCTCATTAAGACTTTTCCAGGACAGCTTAACCATGCAGGCAGCGATTGCCCATTTGGAGTTCGCCTAAGAAATGTGAAGAAACGTTCGTGTGGGGTAGCATTAGTTGCAGTACATAATAACGACCATATGGAATGGAAAGTGTCGTCTAATACTAGTTCCCATTGGTTGATATTCAAATCCCGTGACGTCAAAGCTAAGCATACGGTATTCCATATTACTCCATTGTACCTCTCAGTCTGTCCATTTCCACAGGGATTATACGGCGTCGTTCTGCTGGTAGCGACTTGGCACGAAGAAAGGTAGTTTTTTAATTCTAGGGACATGAAGCTAGCGCCTTGATCACTATGAATGTAAGCCGGCATTCCAAACATAGTAAAAAGTTTACTGAATTTCTTAATTACTGTGTTGGAACTCAAGTCCCTGCAAGGAAATGCAAAAGGGAATCGTGAGAATTCGTCTATCACAGTTAGAATGTAACGATTTTTGGTGGATGAAGCTAAGGGACCTTTGAAGTCCAAATTAAGTCTTTCGAAGGCAACATAGCTTTTACTAATTTTCCTTCGTTTCTGTAAAATCTTGGTTTTACTTCAGAACAAATTCTGCAAGACGATGTCACATTTCTCACTTCTTCTATAGAATAGGGCATGTTTTTGGTATGTAACCAATGATAAAATCGAGCAACTCCAGGGTGACAAAGCGAGTTGTGAAACATTTATAGCTTACTGAGGTCTGATGTTGAAGCAGAATATATTCTAGATAGTGTGTCAGCTGAAACATTTTCTTTCCCAGTGCGATACACGATGTCATAACTAAAACATGCAAGTTCCAGTTTCCATCGCAATATCTTTTCGTTCTTAATTTTTCCATAGTGTTTTACATCGAACATGAATCTGACCGACTTTTGGTCAGTAATAAGAGTGAAATGTCGGCCTAATAAGAATTGCCTCCATTTACGCACAGCTTCCACTACTGCATAAGCCTCCTTCTCTACAGAAGAATGATGTTTTTCACAATTGTTAAGGGGTCTAGAGAAGAACGCTACAGGTTTACCACACTGAGATAAAGTGGCTGCTATGGCTAGGTCCGACGCATCCGTTTCTACGGTAAACGGTACAGAAGAATTTATGGGAGTTGAACTGGACTTGGTAATTTCCTTTTTTATGTTCTTGTAAGCTTCGATCGCTTCGGAATTAAATGGAAAGGACTCAACACGAGCCAATGGTATGATTTTTTTTTTGAAAATTGTGGAATCCATCTGGAATAGTGAGCCACATCCCTACAGCTCTTCTTAGCGATTAACGGTCTTCTGGAAGTGGTAAATCTAGCAATGGTTTTAGTCTTTCTGGGTCAGGTTTGATAGATTGATATGAAATCAAGTTGCCAAGAAGATTAATACTCGTTGATGTATGAGTATACACTTGGAGAAACATAGTTGATCTGCATTTCCAATTTTTGTTCTTCGTTTGCTTTGATGTTCTTCATATAGTTAGAATAGGTTTTGTGCCAATGTATCCACGCTAGTGTAGCTCCTTTTGAGTTAGGTTCACAACAAAGCGTTCAGGTCTTAATAATTTTAAGTCCATTGAAATGGGTACCAAAGTAGATATTTGTTTATGTTTAATAAATTGTTATATTAATTACCTTCAAGAAAATAAGGCTTTATTAAACATAGAACTTAGCATAGAACATTCATAATTAAATAAAACTCACGACATCGAAAGTTGCCATAACAATCCTAACATATTTGATTTTTTTATGCAAATGTAGTGCAAGCATACTACATTATATTACACATGGTTCTGGCAAAACCAAGATACAGGTTCAAGTCCTGTCCAAGACCTTATATTTTCCATCTTTCAATTACTTGCTCAATTTGAAATGATCATTTGGGCTTTGCATAAAAGTCTCTAAGTTTTTATTTCATCTTATTTTAGTATTTAACACAGACACATATTGGGAAATACAGCATCGCCTAGCTTGCAGTTTGTGCCTTCCTGTTGTCTCACCTGACATCTCAGGTTATAGAACAGTCGTCATAGAGACGATCCAATTCTACTGCCTTTTTCTATGGCCAAAAATATTTTAAAAAAAAGGTAAATTTAATGAGTCTTAAATTAATTGAAAGTAAGATGAATTAATGGCAATTGACTCAAAATAAGCACCCTGTTGAGCCGGATCTCGTCAGAGTCAACTGTTGCCATAACCTACGATATCGTGAAACAACATGAAGGTACAAACTGTGAGGTAGGTGAGGTGTACTTCCTATAAGGTGTTTGTGATAAATATTAAAACGTTGCTACTTCTATCCTGATGAGCTTGAATTTGGGCAAAATGCATTGAAAGGATGCTTATTTTGACTCAATTTCCATTAATTCTTCTTACAGAACAATCACTTATCTATTTTTGTTAATAGTTATGCAAATATTTGTGTAGTTCATTCACTTTCATGAATGGCAATAATGAAATTCAAGGTACTATTTCAAAAACATTTTGTATACTATATATAACACAGCATATTACTGTTCACCACTACAAAGTTGGACAAGTTTAAAAACTTATTCGTGCAAATATCGTTTTCATATTAATATTCCTATATAACTAAAATTGAAATTCAACTTCTATGTAATATTAGCACACAGCTGCACGGTATTCAAATTTTTAATAGGTTCTCTTTTCAATATACGCATAAGATTTCTTTAAAGCATACTTGGACCATCAAAGAAAAACCTTAAAATGACAAACCTAGATACATAAGAAACTCTAAAGAAAAGTTAAGCTACCTACTTCCAACGCGTTGTAAATGCTTTATAAGAAGTTGATATTGGTAAAGTCAAAGGTGTATTTTTATCATACACCTGACACATAACCATTAAGTCTGCACATCCTTCTTGATATAAGCCAGAATATTTTAAAAGTGGATCATCAATTAACTTACTATAATTGAGCTTCTGACGCTTTCCTTCAAGTGTACCTCTAGAAATTATAATAAAATAGGTATGTGTATTGTAAATTAACTGACATACATTTTTATCTGAATTCTATGGTTCAGTGAAGAACTATATACATATTGGAATTGATCACATAAATCATCCATTATAAAGTAAGAACTAAATTTTTAGAAAATTATAAAACCAAAACTGTTTGTAAATATTCATTCTATTAATTTGACACTAGATTGTAGGTTATAAACATAAATCGGGATTGTTTCATTGTAGAACAAATCTTTTGTCGATGATGTCATCAACCCCTACTTTAGTTTTGATTTTCGTGTTTTTAAGGTTATGTCGAATATGTTTGTTTACAAACTTGGTTTATTGTGCCCGGCCAGCGATGTGAAGTCAATTAAATCTGCAATTTGTGATTTAAATCACACTTTATGCCTTCAGTTTTTGGGATGCGCTCAAAAGGAGCGTCCAGTTGAAAAAATGGTGCATTAATTGTTTGAGCAGATCCCATACTACATCAAGATGCTGCCCAACCCAAAGATGTTACAAATGTGGTCTTAAACATCACACAATACTGCATTTTAATGCAACGGGTCAGGCACTAGCGGATCCGCCCATTCAAAAATCATGTAACTCCCCAGTCTTCCACATCGAGTTCTGACGGTAATATTGCGTTAGTTAATGCGGCAGTTTCCCACACCACAGAAGGTGTACTATTAGCTACTGCCAGAATTGAAATTGAAGATTGTTGCAATAAGTTTTACACTTTCGGTGTTTAATTGATCCCGGAAGCATGATTTCACTCATTACAAAAAGAGCAGTATATCGTTTAGGCATAAAAGCAAACTCGTTTTCAACTCAAATTATCGGGACCAATTCGATGAATTCCGCGGTCACGGACAGAAATGTTTGTTTAAGCATTTGTCCTGTTAAAACGGGGGCTCGCGTTACCGATTGAAGCAGAACTTATGGACAAAATTTGTAATAACACTCCTTATCATTCGCTTTCCACAGACAACTGGAATCACATATCCAATATAGCTCTTACCGATCCTGACTTTCCGTGCCAGAATTCTATAGATGTGTTTCCTATTAGACGGCCAAATTGCTGGTTCCAAAGGCTCACCTACAGCTCTCAACACAGTTTTTGGGTATGCTCTGATAGGCAAATATGAGGAAATTCTGTCATAGCAGTACTATCTACTGTTTTATCAGTCGTGTGTCATACATCACTTGATTTTCTGGAAAATAAGATTAAAAAGTTTTGGGAAGTTGAAGATATTCCGGACTTTCTATCAGTGTCACCTGATAATGCACTTTGTGAAAAGATCTTTATTGAAACCATTCGCCTTGTAAATGGTCATTTTGTTTTAACCCTGCCATTTAGACACGATCCTCCATGTTTTCCTAAAACTAGAGATTTAGCGGTGCTGCGTTTCCTTTCACTTGAAAAACGTTTGTTAAAACAAACTGACACCCATGAACAGTATAAACTTTTTATGCAAGAGTATATTGATCTTCACCATATGTCATTAATTTTTTTCTTGGCTGTTTCTGATAAGCACTAGTATATTCCACATCAAGGCATTTTGCACCCAAACAGCTTTACTACGAAACTAAGAGTTGTTTTTGATAGAGGTATGTTGTTAAAAGATTATCTTCTAGTGGATCCTAAGCTACAGCAGCATGTTACTACATTATTAATGAAGTTTCGGGTGTATTCGGTAATATTAATCGCGAACAAGATGATATACCATCAAATTACACCCAATCACCGCTATTTTCAGCGCATTATGTGCTGCTTTGCACCCAACGCTCCTTCACAGTATTGGTGCCTCAACACCGTAACTTATGGTGTCGCGTCATCTCCATTTCAGGTCAAGGTCATCAGATGTCTGTTACAAATAGACGAACTTTATCGCGAAGATATCCACATGCCACAATGGCACTTTGTAACTCTTTTTGCGTGCACGATTTAGTTCTTCCGTGCCCTTTACTCGAAGTTACTCGTGATATTAAATCACAATTAATATTGAATGTAGCCAATTACGGGTTTGAATTAAGAAAGTGGGCTATCAAAAATTTACTGGCCGATTTGCCACTCACTCACATTTCTGATTCATACTCATTTAATCAAAAAAAAAAGTTGCAGTTTAAAAATACTTGGACTCCAGTGGGTTCTCTTGATGCAACGTGTTGTCTACTCTTGCACGCATTTTTGACCTTCTTGGAATTTTGTCTCCACTTACTTTTGTTTTTTGTTTAATTCAACAACTATGAAGTCATAAACTTGATTGGGATGACCCTCCCCCGCCTTTATCTCGCGTTTGTGGGAAAAGTGTTGCAAGGGGTTCACTGTGTTGTCAGAATTTTTTCTGTCACACATGCTCGCTCCCAGTTCTTTCGAACAATGTGAACTTCATTGTTTTGGTGTTGCAAATGAAAAGAGTTATTGTGCAGTTGTATATTTGGTAATCCCGACACGGTCCGCTTGAAAAATGTTAGGCGAGCATTTTTCACAAAAATACACCCTCGTTCGGATGAGAGGTTAAATGGAGGTCCCGTGTGTGAGTGTTGTCACGCACGTTAAAGATCCCTACCTTGCTTGGAACAGCAAGGGTTTGGCAAAATTCAAAATTTTTCAGGTAAAAAAAAACTCGCTTCCTGGCCAGTGTTGTACCTTCGGGTGGAGCATTGCAAAAAAAGAAAAATCACATGTATATTTGGTATTTCCAATTAAGTATGGTACTTTCCCCACATTTTTGTTTGTGCAAAGAAAGTTGCTCCTCTTAAAAGGTTAACATTACCTCGACTAGAGTTATGTGCTTCGGTGTTAGTCGCATGGCTTGTTTTTTATGTAACACAGGTTTTCAAGAATACAAATTCATTTCCATGAATATGTTGTTGGTCAGATTCCCGTATCACCCACTGCTGAATTAAATCTGATCCGCACCGGTGGAAAGGATTTGTCGCTAACCGCGTGTCATATATTCAGGAAAATCTCCTCGTAACAGCTGGTTTTATGCACCTTCTTATCAAAACTCTGCTGACATTGGATCGCACGGACTTCTGCCTGGTGAACTCTTACGTTGTCATTTTTGGCGAGCAGACCCTCTCTTTTTAATATCCCCACCACGTAAGTGGTTTAATGATAATTTAGGTTCCAGGTACTCCGGAGACATTCTTAAAGAGCGTAAGATTTTAGTCTTGTTAGTTACCGAAGTTCTAGATGCACACGTGCTCACGAAATTTTTGGGCGATTATTCTATTTTATCAATGCTTAGATATTACGATTTATTGCACATTGCAAGAAAATTCCTTCCACATACAATCCATTAGTATTGTCGTCTAATGAATTCCATTATGGCGATAATTCTCGGCGCAAAACATATGCAACAAGTAAATTTTTCCCGAGAAACTTACCTGTTTAAAAAATTTATTTATTTATTTTATACGGTTAACATCATTATTTTAAATTACAATATAAAATCGATACGTGCAACTTAAATAACATTAAGAAGACATTTACTTAAACAAAATGCATTTAAATTAAATGCGCTAATTAGATTAATTAATACAAGATGGATAAGCAAGATGAGAGAAGTGTATAAACAAAAGTGAGGTACATAACAAAGTAGCAATTGGATATTAAAATATTACTGCATAAGATACTAATGTAGATCTAACTAGAACCTACTCCATTTGAATGAGACATAACGTAATGATTTCTTTAATGAGTATAGAGTACAATCAAACAAATGGAACGAATTATGGTGCTTATTAATTAGTCTACACATCATATCAATAGAAGAAAAATAACCAAAGTTGGTTCTATGGAACCCAAAAAAGAAAATATCATGATTCCTAGTAACTCTAGGAGGCACGTATATACATATCTTCTGTTTAATGTGAATGTGTGAACATATGCTCTCTATAAATTATAATAAATTAGTGGTAAATAGTGTATAATATTTATTGAAAATTGTACCAAAATGTTACTCCTAGCTTCCTCCATCTAGTGATCATTGTGATTTAAGTGGATCAATTCATAGTAAAAACTTCTTAACAGTTAAAGTGAACAATTACTTCAGCAATACAACATCTGTGATAATATTGATTACATATATCACCTGGCTTTATCTACTAGGACACGAGCTCAAAAATTGCAAGGCAGACAAATCCGAGTTCCGCTGTATTAACTGTAAATTAGTTAATGTGAAATCTGGTAAAGACACCGATATTTGTCATGCTGTTTGGGATCACGATTCTTGTTCGGTCTACAAAGAATCAGTGGCTAAACTTAAAGCTGATTTATTTGGTATATATACACATGCAAACACATAGCAACTACAGTCAACACAGCAATTACAGAAATCACAGCAACCTTTCACTCACCTACAAATTTGCCACATCCATATTCGATCGCTCATTCCAAAATTTGATGAATTCTGTGAGTTTGTTTTAGGCACTAATTTCACCATTATCTCTATCTCTGAAACATGGCTACCGTTGGATTATCCTTCAACTTCAATAGTGATACCAGGATACTCGTTATTTAGGAAAGACAGACCACTTAGAGGGGGTGGTATTTGCTGCTTTGTTAAAAATACAATCAAGTGTAAAGTAATGGACCTCGAAAATCTCCACACTGGCACATTGGAACAATTATGGCTAAAATTAACAATAAAAAAATAACTTACGCAGTAGGAACAATTTACAAACCTCCAACTAGTTCAATATCGTGCCTTCAGGAATTAGAGCATATTTTGGCAATACTTTATCCTGAAGTTGAACACATCATTTTAATGGGTGACATGAATATAGATCTTTTCAAAGAGAACAATAACTCCAATTACCTTAAGTCTATCTTTAGATCATTTAATTTGACTCAAGTTATCAATCAGCCCACTAGAATAACATCATCAACTGCTACTCTCCTCGATCTGATTTGTGTGAGTGAAAACCTACAATACACTGGATCTGGCACTCAAGATGCCTGTCTTACCTCTGATCATCTTTTAGTATATTGCAGCCTATATATTCCACATGAACAACCTATTCCTAGCTCACACGCATTTCGTACTTATAAGTATTTCGACCATAAAATTTTTTCTGAAAATGCTACTTCTATCGACTGGTCATACTGCTATAATCAAGATCCAGTTGATCTAAAATTATCATACTTTAATCAAGTGATTACTGCGCTTTTCGATATACACACACCCATCTGTACAGCGAAAAATTTTCGACCAAAGCCGGGATGGTTAACACATACATTAAAACAAATGATCAAGATAAAAGATGCAGCTCTTAGTAAATATAACAGAACTAGGAGAGTTTCGGACCGTACTTATTTCAAAGAGCTGAGAAACTATGTCACACAAGCAGTTAGGAATGAAAAGAAGGCATTCTATATTTACATGATTTCACTGTATAAAATAACTCTAAACAGCTATGGAAGTTCTTTGAAAAAGCCAACATACATCGAAAACCTAAAACACAATTAATTTAAACAATGTAGATCCAGATTGTCTCAATCAACATTTTATAAATGATATTCCACTTACTCAAGTTGCAGAAAATACAATTAGATACTTTTCATTGCAGAAATTTCCATTAAGAACAGAGGAACTAATATTTCACACGGTATCCTCGGATGATGTGATTAAAGCAGTTAATAAACAGTCATCGAATGCTACAGGCTTGGATGGGATCTCACTAAAAATGCTAAAATTGATTTTGCCGTTCTGCATTAATGTTTTTACACACATTATTAATTCCATCCTAATTAGTTCAACGATGCCGGATCTATGGAAAAAATCTTTAATCACACCTATACCTAAGGTCAGTGTTGCGACATCTTATGAGGAACTTCGGCCAATAAACATTTTAGCAACCATCTCTAAGGTGGTTGAATACATAATATACATACAAATTACCAACTTCATTGATAATAATGAAATACTGCCACAAATCCAGTCGGGTTTTCGTGCTAAGCACAGTACTGCAACAGTCTTATGCAAAATTATGAATGACCTGGTTCAGAATATGGAAAACTCACAAACCACGTTAATGGTATACCTTGATTATAGCAAGGCCTTTGATGTAATAAATCATAGACTCTTAATTGCAAAGCTATCCTACTATGGTTGGAGCTCATCTGCACTGCAACTTATGACTAGCTATTTATCTGGAAGAACTCAACAAGTAAAACTAAACCGAGTGGTCTCAAGTGAGTTACATGTAAGACAAGGAGTTCCGCAGGAGAGTATCCTTGGTCCACTGTTGTTTACTATTTTCACAGCAGATCTACCTACTGTGATAACTGGCAACAGTAAAATCTATATGTATGCCGACGACACCCAACTATATATACCTGGAGACCTGTATAATGCGAACCAGGTTATTTTAGAGATGAACAATAACTTAGAGGCAGTACTCACCTGGACATCAAATAATGGTCTAACTTTGAACCCTAAAAAAACAATATGTCAGTGTATAGGATCTCCATATTTCTGTTCAGTGTTCAAAAACAACTTAAACTCGGAAATAGTATTAAACAAATGTGTTATAGCTTTCAGCTACAAAGTGAAAAACCTAGGCGTAATCTGTGATGGTAGTTTAAATTTCGAGAGTCACGTAAATAAGGTTCGCAGTATTACATACTTTAAACTGAAATCCATTTATAAATTCAAGATGATGCTTCATTCGGAGATAAAGTGGAAATTGTGTCAAGCGCTTGTAATAAGCCACATTAATTATTGTAGCACTGTCTATTTTAGTTACCTCTCTGAAAAACTGAGGAACAAGCTTCAAATCATTCAGAATTGCTGTCTGAGATTTGCTTATAATGTTCCCTATAGGGAGCATGTGACTCCAATTTATAATAGACTGGAAATCCTAAAATTAAAACCACACTGCGAGCTTTTGTTTGCAACTATGTTATTTAATATATACAAATCAGGTCAACCAGCTTACCTATATAGTCTGCTAAATGTAAGAACTTCTGCACACACTTGTAACCTGCGCAACAATAATCAATTAACTATACCGTACCATAAGACATCTAAATTTAAGTGCTCATTTGAATTCAACAGTGCCTACATATTTAACAAATATGAACATCTCTTTCTATTAGTGGATTCTGTTCCTGTATTTAAAAAACTTTTATTTAAAAAACTTATGAATTCTCAAAAACAATTGTAGTGTGATGTGAATGTAATGCAATGTAAAGTAATGTAATGCAAATGGGATATGCGAACAACAGCTATGCTGACATGTTCCCATTTAAGTAGTTGTTGTAAGAGGTGGTTACAATTACTACTTAATAAATAAAAATAAATAAATAAATAAAAGTTAAGGGCAGATAATATGACAATCCAAAACATTGAAGACAAAATATATATGATTGATACACCTCCTATCAGATAGAGCGCATATTCAAAACTTACATGACAGCGTACTCGTTATTTAAAGTTACTTGAAGACTCAGCTTATATAATATGTATTTAAGAAATCTACTCTGAACATGCTTAATCAAGTCAGAGTAATAATGGTAAATTAGTAGAATAAATATACATATATATTGCAGTGGAACTCTCTAAGGAAATTCTCACCCCACGGATTGGGCACCATAAAATTGTTGTGGATCTCTAAAACAATCGGGATCGCCTCTGTTGTGCCGTCATAAAAATTTTCTGAAAATTTAATAATAAAAAATTCTTACAATACCTTTCGAACACCTCCTTATTTCTGCACACCTCGGCTAGCTCTAAAATCTGCTTCTTCTTGGATACCTACCATCCTAAATTCACTCTTTCTCACATATACAGGCAAATGAAATTACCACTCAAATAATGCAACAAGACATACAACCTTTTTATTTACACATATTAACAAGTTTCCATAAGCACGAAAATATTTACACATTAGTATATACAGTTTTCTAAAATGTTGCCATCTCAATCCTTAAATCTTTTAAAATTTCATGATTCTAATATATTCCAACAATTTTATTTTAGACAAGTAGATGGGCCCGTCGTGCAACCCTAAATTGATTTTTATTCTGGTCTATTTTGAACTCAGTATAATCCAGTTACTCTAAATGCTTTTACACCTCGCATTTTTGTTTGAAATAAAGCTAAAGACCCGTTTACTCCTTACAACAACATTTTTATGTCATTAATAAACATTTTAAATAATCAAAATCAAATGTCCTGTACATATACCCCTTTAAGTGAGTTTTTATGGTAATAAAATACACCCCCAATAGGTTTAAAACACTCAAGCACAAAATACCAGCACAAAAGTTCAAGTAAAAGCAAGAAATTAATTTTCTTTACCTGGAGTAAGCTTCGTCCATCGTTACCTCTGAACATGTGTTCCAAAACCCTCGTCGTTGTGTCCATACACTTCATAATTATACCTGGATCCAACTCATGCCCACTAGCTATCCAATCTTTGCAACCACCTTTAGTATTTCTACCCGGATAATGGTTCGACCAAGCTTAACCTTCCATAACCACTACACTTCATGCATACTAGTTTCAAACTTCTCGATTCGCTTACCCAAGTACCATCCTATCCTTAGATTGTATCGTGTAGTAACAGCACCTTTTATAAGCCAGCACCCATTTGTGCAAATCACACTTTTAATACGTTACGGTACGTTACTAACAGCTTTTACACACTTTTAAATAGGATGTTGTACAATAATTCCACTAATAAACGACAATCAGTACAACCTAAGAGCACATAATGGCAAATACGTAAGAGATATATCAAAGACCACAATCTAAGAGAGCTATCCCACCTCTCCCAGTGTATTTATACGCTTTTGAATACCCTTTCACGGACCCTCTTTTTATCGAAAAGCTTATTTTCCAAACCGATTCTCAAAATTTTGTTCGTAACAAACTTCAACGTCTGAAAAATTCCAAGTTTACCATGCTGTTACATAGAAATTCGCTCAACACCTTTAACCGACGCGAGCTTCTCAAAACTTCTAGCCTTTGACCAATTATATTGCTTTCCCCCGTTATAACCTCCAACCCCCTAACTACCTTTCTTCGTTTCACCCATATTTATTGTCTTTTTTAGAACCCCTCTTAAGCTACAGAAAATCGATATTGTGGTTGGCCCCAAATCTACTGCGTATTTTAGACGTTCATTGCAACCAACGTTTTATTATACGTGTTCTCTGTCTGTTTTACATTATAGATATTTCATTTCACTTAGTCTTCAAAGCATTTGTTATTTCACCAGCTTGTCGCACCGACCGTTACAAACAATTCTCTAGAATTTTGTCCCAACGTATATTTCAGTTCTTTGAACTTGACATTTAGCTATCAGGTGTTTCTTTGAAGTAATTATCCGTTTAAATAGGAAATATGCCTTTAAATTATTGATTTTCTATACTCAAAAGCTCCGTTTCTTATCCAATTCGCTTGATTTAAACTATTACAACTAATTATGCGTACCTATCCTTGAATTTTCATGTACTCTAAAGCTTCCCCCCTTTATGCCATTTTAACATTCTGATTTAGAAATACAAAAATATCTTAATAACCGTCCGCTTTCACTATCTAAACTGATTAATTAGGCGCGTAAATAAATTGTTCCTATTTTCTATATACACAGTTGTTAAAAATTTATTATCTAGACCTATATACCCTTCTTAACCTATAATTTCCACGACTATATATATATATATATATATATATATATATATATATATATATATATTTCGATATCATCTGCAAACAGAAGAATCTTTGAAAACTTAAAAGTTGATTTAATATCATTTATGAACAATACAAATAAAATTGAACCAAAGTGAGAACCTTGTGGAACACCTGATTTAACTACAGTTTCCTTTCATATAAAATTTCGGATTTTAACAAACTGACTTCTCCCAATAAGGTTGCTACATATCCAACCAAGCAAAATCTTTCAATGCCAATTGTTGCAAGTTTAGTCAAAACTAGTCTATGCCTGACAGTATCAAACGCCTTTTCAAAATCACCATAAATACAATCAACTTGATGACCTCTTTCAAAACCAGTAGTAATAAAATCAACAAACCACAATAAGTTGGTTGTGGTAGAGCGTCCAACAGAAACCATGTTGTTCATCAATAATTAAATTGCTAAATGTAAAGGTCAAGTGATCTGAGATAAAACTTTGAAAAATTTTTGGTATACAACCAATTAAGGAAATACGCCTATAATTAGAAATATTAGACTTATCACCTGATTTATGAAGTAACAAAACTAGCTTTCCAGTAAGCTGAAAACACCCCTTCACTTAATGATAGATTAAATAATATGAACAAGGGTTTTGAGATAGTACAAGCACAATTTTTCAAAAATATAGGTGGAACTTCATCAGGACCAAGAGATATATTTGCATCAATATTGTTTATTTTTTAATAAATGTCTGCTAAATCAATATTAAAATGTGAAACATTGATATTAGATGAATTATTGTTTATAGTAGACATATTATATCCTCTACTACTAACATAAACAAAAGAGAAATAGGTTGCAAATAAACTAGCAATTTCATTGCCTCCACAAGCAACCTCATTATTATAAAATATCCTGTTTGGAATTCTATAATCACCCCTTAGTCTACTAGTGAAACTTCAAAACCATTTAACATTGTCAGAAATGGAGTTCTCAATGTATAATTTTTATAACAATTGGTTGCTAAATTTTTTTGTCTATTCTTTAAATTAGAAAAATTAGATAATCTGAACAGAATTTGTAGACATATATATCTTGTCGGTCATTTTCTTTCTATAAATTAGAGATCTGAGTTCAGTTGAATGCCAAATAGGGAATTTGAACACCTGGATTTACGAAGAGGAATATATAGTTCAATTGCTTCATAAATAATGTTATGAAATACATTTATTTATTTATTAAGCAACTTCTCAACAGCACAAAGCCATTGCAGAGAAGGTAGTATAACATAACTTATGGCTAATATAACAATAACATAAATTTAATAGTTTAAGACTATATTACAATCCAACATTTTGATGTAATGTTGATAATCTTTTTATCTTAAGATATTGTAAATATATATCGCAGTTCCAGCAAAGGTGCAAAAATATCCAAATCTAAACAAAGCAGACTAGTATTGATCAACTTGCAATTAGGTTATAACAAAAGTCCCTCATTATAATTTGATGCCATTAATTTTTATCGTATGGTATTATAATAGTCATTTGATATTTTATCCAATAAATATTTTCTAATCTCAGATGTAGTGGAATTAAACAAATCTAAATCAGCACAAAATAAATTAAACATTTTGGCTGAACAAACTAATGTTGAATGTATTATGTAGTTAGTTCTAGGACAATCATACATGAAGGTCTGAGCGGTTCTCATTAACATTCCTGATGGCACCTTTAACGAGATTATACTTAACAGATCAGGACAGTCAATATCTGCATTACAAAGTTCATATAAAAATAAAATGTCAGCTATGAATCTTCTTTTACAGAGGCTGATACTATTAAAATTATTAAGTAATGGTTCATATGATAGAAACAGGGGGTACTTTCCTTCCTGCTTGAAAAGTACGTGTTTCAGAAATCTTTTCTGAATACTTTCTATTATAACAATATTACTGATGTAGCTAGGAGACCAAACTGGGGAAAAATATTCCAACTTTGACCTAACAAAACTATTAAAAAGTCTGATGAGTGTATTAGGATCTCTAAATTCCTTACAATTCCTTATGATGAAGCCTGTTGTAATATATGACTCCTTGATAATTTGCAGAATATGTGTTTGAAAATTGAGTTTAACATCCAATGTAACTCCTAAATCTTTTATTTTGAATATGGGCAATATTGGTTTATCATTCATATAGTACTCAAAATTTGTATTGTTAATCTTACGGGAAAATTTGATATGGAAGCATTTATCATAGTTAAAAAGAAGTTTATTTCTTATTGACCAGCTTAGTAAACTATTCAGATCATTTTGCAGCATGTCGCAATCCACCACTGATGTAATTTGTTTATACAGTTTAATGTCTTCTGCAAACAATAAAATCTCAGATGAGATTGTATCAACTATATCAATAAATATTAAAATGAGAAGAGGACCTAAATTACTTCCTTGCGGAACACCTGCTGTTGGAATGTATAAATTTGACCTTATGTTATTGTTAACAACATATAAATTCCTTGAGTCAAGATATGACTTTAGAAATTGCACTAGACCAGTAGAAAAATTGAATTGGAACTCTAATTTATGGAGTAGCACAGAGTGAGAAACTCTGTCAAATGCCTTAGAAAAATCTAAGTAGAAAGCATCAACTTCACGAGAATTATCGAAGGCATTCAAAATATATGTACAAAAGATTGTAAGATTCGTTACCGCAGAACGAGTAGGCATAAACCCATGCTGCTTGACTGATATCATAGGCATAATAGCTGTATAAATGTATTTGTATAGAATAATTTCAAATACCTTAGAAAAGCATGATAGAATAACTACTGGACGGTAGTTTTCAATTTCATTTTTATGACCTTTTTTAAATATCGAACACACCTTACCTATTTTCCACTTGTTCAGAAAGCAGTGGGATGATAATGACAAATTAAACATATACTGCAGCGGTCTGGTGAAAAAGTCTTTACAACCCTTTAATATATATGTTGGAAAGTTATCGTCTCCCATAGAAGTTTTGGTTTTAAGTTTTCTTTTTCAGAGACAGATTTTAGATCTACAAAAAACTGAGAGATATTGCGATCGAAATGATCATCTCCATCATAAGGTAATACTTTATCTTCATATACACAGGAGAAGTGATGTGCAAAAGCATTAACAATACTTTTATCATCACTGTGTGTAACATTTACTGCCTCATTCAGTGACAAATTGGATATATAACATCCGAATCAAATCCAGCTAAATAATTCGCTTTGAGATTGTAGTTAGCATTTCGAAAATCGTAAAAATAGCCATTATTATTTTCTAAGTCATTTTTGACTGCACAAATAGGTACAAATATGCAAAGTGCGGGATGATGGTTTTCACAAGGTAGTAATATATGAGATGCATAATTTACTCTAATGTTAGCGATACTGGAAAATACAAGATCCAGTAAAACACTGTTAGCATCAACTACATTATTAGGCTGATAAAGATTAAAATAGCCAAAATGTTCAAATATGTGAAATGAGGAATTTACCTCAGAAGTAGTATTATTAGACTGAGAAATTGCGTGGACGCCAAAATCGTCATTAGACCGACTTGTGTGCGGTAGATTATCAACCCCAATCAAAATGAGCTTTGCATTGTTATACATATTCATAATATAGTGGACTGTTAAGCAATAAGACAGGTAGACATCCGATGAAGATTTTAGTGGCAAATACACAGTTCCAATGATTAGAAGCGAATGAGCACACTCAATTTTAATGAATAATTGTTCTAATGAGTCACAATCTAACGATATAGAACTACTAAGAAAATTAGACTTCACAGCAATCATCACGCACACACATGCATGTATGCACCCACATGCGCATGCGCATGCACGTACACACACACACACACACACACACACACACACACTAAATTTACTATTGAGATTACTACGATCCGTTCTATATATTAAATAGTCTTTTAAGTTGAGTTTAATATTAATAATATCATTAGACCACCGGGTCTCACTAAAACCAGCACATCATAGTCTGCAGAACGACCCATAACTGCAAGATATAATCGATTCAACTTAGAGCGAAGACCACATACATTTTGATAGTGTTCCGTCTTTATGTAAAATAATTAAAGCTAAATTTTATCTCATTGAGTTTGTTGCTTATTTTTAAATCCGTTGCGCGTATTCAAAATTTAGTTAGAGTGGAAAATCCTTGAGTTTACCATAGCACACAGCCAGTGCCGTGAGTGTCGGAGCGCGGTTGCTAGCGCGCATCCTTCAACAACTCGGTATCGATTGGAAAATCCACGTTTCTACAAGTTTCGTTTGGCTTTTTGAATTGACCGCATCGATCGTGCACGTCCTGCATGAATAAGAGTTCTCGTTTCCTAGTGAAAAACAGTTTGTTATGTAATGTGTGTTGGAACCGCTGTTAATTACCCGCATATAGTTTTTTCAACATGTTACATGCTGAGTTTCGACTATGCCGCATAGTGTTCACACATTCTACGTGGAGTTAATTAGATGCTACATAGTTTTTTTCGCCTTGGAACCACATCGTAAACAACCACAGGTAAGTGCTATAGTAAACGCTTTAATTGATTGATTTGTTTAAAAGACATTTAATTATTTTGTGCTTGTTCACACCTATCAAATTAAAAATATATACAGTCCTCTAATCTCGCTTTTTGAGCTTTCGAAAATTACCGCAACACGTTACATTTTTGGGCTTTCGAACCGGATTATGAAATAAACAACAATCTCATAATTAATTATACCGCTCGTCAAAGCTAGTGACAGCCAATTAGTATCGTTGAGTTGTTTACGAGTTTCCTTGTCTCTGCTGTGCAATTAGGTTCGCCTTTGTGGTATCGCCCCGAGGCAATTAATATTGTCAGGTTTTCGTTCTTATTTTTATCCGCATTTGTTTTATTCATATTGAGCCATGGCAGAAAAATTAAAACGCACTTGTTTTCTTCGAAACATTGCATTTAATTCCCTTGAAGAAATGTTGGAGATTTCTAAAAAATCTATTGATGAATCCGCTTTGTTAGACGTGTTGCGAGCGCAGGAGTCATTGGAGAGCCTTAGAGAAACGTTTTTTACGCATAACAATTGGATCGTGGGTTCCATTTCTTCCGCCGGGGACGCGGATGAAAAATTTTTACTCGAAGACGTTATACGAAAACGTTTTGACAGTAATTATTTTCAGATAAAAGCTCTGTATTATAAGCTGTTTAGTACTCAATCTTCTCAAGTTGAGGTTTCCTCGCCACCGCTAGATACCTCAAGATCAAAGGTATTATTACCGCCGCTGACCCTGCCTACATTTGATGGTGAAACCACGTTGCTCGAAAGCTTCATCGATCGGTTTGATAGCCTCGTACACTTTAACAACGACTTGTCTGACATAGATAAATTTTCGTATCTTCAATCCTCATTAAAAAATTCCGCCCTTGCAACGATTAAAAATTTTGATTTAATCGCAGCTAATTATGCTATTGCATATACAAAGCTTCGTGACAAATATTGTAATATTTGCCGTATTACCGCTACTCTCTGGAACAATATTGATAAATTTCCTAAATTAAACTCTGAGAACCCCGTCGGTTTGCAAAAATTAGTGGATACTTTTGTGGACAACTTACAAGCACTGAAAAAATTTGATCTTCCCGTGGAACATTGGGATTTGATTCTTGTACAAATGATATTGAACCGGTTGGATGTACACATCGCTCGGAGTTTTGAATTACATCAAGACCCTACTGCAATCCCATCTTATAAAAAGTTAATTGCTTATCTCGAAAATACGTGTAAATCCTTATCTAATTTGTCGGTAAATCATAAAACTGATTTCAACAAAGTTATTCATTCTAACAATCCGCCTAAACCTTGTTCCGCAGTTTCCATGTTAGTTCAAACAAAAACTAATTCTAATAAACGTCCGCTTTGTAAACAAGATCACAATCTTTATCGTTGTAATGATTTTGTTAAACTTTCGTCGCAAGAACGCTACAACTTTGCAAAAAATCAACACCTTTGTATTAATTGTCCGAGTAATTCTCACATTTTAAATAAATGTCAGTCTACTTTTTCATGCCCCCAATGTAATCAACGTCATCATTCGTTATTGCACTTCGATCGCCTTTCGTCTAAAACCGTTTTCGCTTTCCAGGCTCGTTTGAGCCCGGACACCGCTGCCTCTAAGGTATCACCGCGTAATATTCCCGCTACTCAAGTCCGCTACAAGCCTTCCGCACCTCATGTTTCTGAGGAATCATCGACTTTGTTCAGCTGTAGTGGTCCGTCAACTTCGAATGTAGTTTTGTTTAATTCTTTAACTAAACCTTCTGTCGTTTTACTTTTCACCGTTCAAGTGGAAATTGCTGATTGCTTTGGTTCTTACCAGCAATTTCGCGGTTTACTCGATTCAGGAAGTATGACTTCTTTTATTTCGCAAAGTAGTGTTAAACGTTTAGGTTTTCGTACTACTCCACATTCGCTTACTCTTAGTGGTTTAGGTTCCATGCACTCTGCTGCTCAGCATGGCACTGTCGCCGTTTCGATCAAACCAATAGGTGTTTTTTCACCGATTATTAATTTTCAAGCTGTAGTACTTCCCAAAATTTGTGAGAATTTGCCTACTTCTAATATTTCTTTGGAACATTTTAATCATCTGGCTAACCTCAAGCTAGCTGATCCGCTTTTTGCGCAATCTGGTCCCATTGATTTCTTACTTGGCGCGAATATTTTTCCCCAAGTGTTATTAGACGGTCGCATCCAGGGTGATAGTGAGAAACCTGTTGCTATTAATACCATCTTTGGCTATGTTCTAATGGGAAACATACCTTCCTCGCCCGCTTCTGAAATAACTAGCTTGTTTTGCATGACAGATTCTACTTCCCCATTGGAAGATATCGTCGCTAAATTCTGGGAAGTCGAAGCTGTCCCCGCCGCTCAACCTTTCACGCCTGAAGAAACTCTTGTTGAAAAACATTTTGTCGATACTTTTCGCCGCAATGAAAAAGGTCGCTATATCGTCTCACTGCCGTTTAGAGATCATGAACCACTTTTTCCAGGTAGTCGTGATCTTGCCTTACAACGGTTTGCCGCTTTAAAAAATCGTCTACTCAAGCAACCTCGTGTTTACGAACAATACGTTTCGTTTATGCATGATTATCTTGAGTCTCAACATATGCAATCTGTTGTTATGGGTTTCATTTAGACTTTTCTTATTACATCCCGCATCATTGCGTTGTGAAACCCGACAGCGTAAGTACGAAATTACGAGTAGTTTTCAACGCATCCGCTAAAACTCTGTCTTGATCGTCCTTGAACGATCACTTGTTTGTTGGGCCGAAGTTGCAACCCGATATTACCGCCATTTTGTTACACTTTCGCTTACATCCTTATGTCGTCACTGCCGATATTCGTCAGATGTACAGACAAATTCTTGTCAATCCTGCTCAGTGTGACTATCAACGAATTGTTTGGCGCTTCTCCCCTGAGGAGCCCATTCAGGATTTTAAATTAAATACCGTTACTGATGGAATGAATTATGCTCCCTTTCTTGCCATACGAACGCTTCAGCAGTTGGCCGTGGACGAAGGAAATTGTTAGCCGCTTTCGCACTTCGTCACCATACTTATATTGATGACATCGCTTCTGGTGGTGATTCTATTAAATCAACCCTCACTCTAGGTAACCAACTAATTGCTCTTTTAAAACTTGGTGGTTTCGAACTTCATAAATGGTCAAATAACCATCTCGCATTATTAAAAGATCTTTCCGCTACGCAGCAATTCGCGCAACCCCGCTACTTTGAGGATCCCCATACTCAACCCTTGAAAGTTTTAGGTCTTCAATGGAATCCCGCTTCAGATAGTTTTTGTTTTCTAGTTCAGCCACTAAGTACCTCCTGTACCAAACGCAACCTACTTTCTAACTTAGCTCGCATTTTTGACCCCATGGGACTTTTATCTCCTCTTACTTTTTTGGTAAAACACTTAATTCAACGTTTATGGTCATTAAAATTAGATTGGGACACTCCCCCTCCCCCTGACCTTCTCCGTTTGTGGGAGAGATACTTGCATGAGTTGCCGCTTCTTTCGGATTTTGCTTTACCCCGCTTGCTTATCCCGCCACAGTTTACTACGTGCGAAGTTCATTGCTTTGCTGACGCCTCCGAACGTGGTTACTGTGCTGTCGTTTATTTTCGCTTTGTTACTCCCTCCGCAGTTGAGGTTCGCTTAGTGTGCGCTAAGTCTAAAGTCGCACCCCTTCGTACAATCTCTTTGCCTCGTCTCGAATTGTTGGCCGCCACTTTGGCGTTAAAATTATTAACCTTTGTCCTCAAAACTTTTGATTCAAACCTTACTTTTCATAAAATTTATTGTTGGTCTGATTCCATGGTAGTCCTTTCTTGGATTCGTTCCCCGCCGCAGCGTTGGAAGACTTTCGTCGTCAATCGTGTTGCTTACATTCAGGACAACACGTCTCGCGCCTCTTGGCATCACATCCCCTCCACCGAGAATCCTGCCGACGTCGGGTCACGTGGTTTACTCCCTACCGACTTGTGCCAATGTTCTCTATGGTGGGCGGCTTCACCAATCTTATATGGGTCTTTCGAAAACTACAGCCCATATATTCCACCTTCAGATACTACTAAAGTTCTCACTGAATACCGCTCTATTGTTTTATCCGCTGTCGTGACATCCTCTTGGATTCAATCAATTCTAGAGAATCACTTTTCCTTTCCTTATTCGCATTGTTGCTTGGATTCTCCGATTTCGTCATAATTCACGTCATCCACTCGAAAGGTACTCCGGACCTTTGTCATCTTCTGAGTTGCACAATGCTTTAACTCCTTTGCTTGTGTATACTCAACAATCTTATTTCGCTATCAAACTTGAGGCCATTCATTCTGATTCTCCTTTAAAAAAGAGTTTTCGCAAATTGTCCCCCTTTATTCGTGATGGAATTTTGCGCGTCAGAGGTCGTCTGGCTCACGCGCCTATGTCCTCGGACCGTAAATTTGTTGCCTAGCAAAAGTCGATTCACCGATCTGTATGTTACTTACGTTCATTTGAAATACTTCCACGCGGGTGCTCAAATGGTCCATTTTCTCGTCAGTCAGCACTTCTGGATTATTTCTGGCAGGCGATCTATCCGTCGTATTTTGAGTCACTGTTTAACGTGCTGGAAGACCAATCCTGTCGCATTACAACCGCCCATGGGCAACCTGCCTTCATGTCGAGTTACTCAAGTCAAACCTTTTTTTGTGTTCGGGCGTCGACTTCGCTGGTCCCTTTTCTACTACTATATGTCTCGACTACGGGGCGCTAAAGTTTTCAAATCGTATCGATGTCTCTTTATTTGTATGGCTACCAAGGCGCTGCACCTTGAAGTCGTATCTGACTTGTCAACGGACGCCTTTCTCGCGGCTCTGCACCGATTTATCGCCAGGCGTGGCCGTTGTGATCACCTCTATAGTGATTGTGGCACAAATTTTGTGGGTGCTCATAAACAGTTAATTCATCTCGCCAAGCTTGCTGCTTTCAAGGACCATATCTCGTGGCATTTTATACCGCCGGCTTCACCTCATTTTGGTGGATTATGGGAAGCGGGAGTGAAATCTGTTAAGACCCTGCTACTACGCACTATAGGCGAGCAGGTGTTAACTTTTGAAGAGTTCCCCACTGTCTTTATTCAAATTGAGGCCATCTTGAATTCACATCCTCTAACACCTTTGAGCACTGACCCCAATGATTTGAACTGTCTTACACCCGGTCATTTTTAACTTTGGCCGCTTTAACCGCCATTCCGGAGCCCGCACTTTCGCATCTGCCGCTTAACCGCCTCTCTCGCTGGCAACTGCTCCAGCGCATTCACCAAGATTTTTGGTCCCGTTGGTCCAAAGAATATCTACACTCGCTACAACAATGCTCAAAGTGGCACACCCCGTCTCCTCAAATTGATTTGGGCACCTTAGTACTAATTAAGGTCGCTAATGTTCCTCCACTTCGTTGGTCCCTCGGCCGAGTTTTGACTGTACATCCTGGGACAGATGGTGTTGTTAGGGTGGTTACGCTTAAAACCGCTCATGGCGAGCTGAAACGTCCTATATTAAAGCTCTGCCCCTTGCCCACAATGTAAAAAAAATGTCTTCTTTTTCTTTTGCATTTATAGATCCTTTTTTCTTGTTCGCTTTTTCTTTCGCTTGGTCATTCCCCCCCGGCATATAATTATTTTTTCTTTAAAATGCCTTGCATTTTGGTAGGCGGTATGTTCCGTCTTTATGTGAAATAATTAAAGCTAAATTTTATCTCATTGAGTTTGTTGCTTATTTTTAAATCCGTTGTGCGTATTCAAAATTTACTTAGAGTGGAAAATCCTTGAGTTTACCATAACGCACAGGCAGTGTCGTGAGTGTCGGAGCGCGGTTGCTAGCGTGCATATTTCAACAACTGGGTATCGATTGGAAAATCCACGTTTCTACAAGTTTCGTTTGGCTTTTTGTATTGACCGCATCGATCGTGCACGTCCTGCATAAATAAGAGTTCTCGTTTCGTAGTGAAAAACAGTTTGTTATGTAATGTGTGTTGGAACCACTGTTAATTACCCGCATATAGTTTTTTCAACATGTTACATGCTGAGTTTCGACTATGCCGCATAGTGTTCACACATTCTACTTTGATTGATTGATTTGTTTGAAAGACATTTAATTATTTTGTGCTTGTTCACACCTATCAAATTAAAAATATATACAGTCCTCTAATCTCGCTTTTGAAAATTACCGCAACACGTTACAGATAGTATAGAGAAGTAATCGGTTTCCTGAATGATTTGCATTAACAGTAGTAGGAACCCGATTAATGTATCGAATAGTTGTATCATTCACACCCTTGCTTATTAAATTTCCTGTTTAACTTTTTTATAGTACTCTCACTGCATCGCTGTTAAATCAGAACCAAACCGTAAATCTCCATTATATTTATTTTTATTCTTGAGCACTGTTATGACATCATTGGCATCTTTATATTACCTTTATTGGCCTCTAGTTGCCACCTTTTTTTACCCACGCGTATAATTTTTATATTTTCTCTATTAATATGCCCATATAACCAATGATTGAAGTGGCTGTCTGCTTTTTATATTGAATACGAGCTTCTATATTAAGTGAACTATCCTCCTTAACATTGTAAATCATTACATTGCATGATCTTTTCTGCCTTTCGGCACGGCACGTTCGAACATATATTTATTAAGATCAACTGAATCAAGCGATTTTGGCGGATTATTAACCTCTGCTCTCGATGTTTGAATTTATTTCTTAAGCTTCTCTATAGTTTTTAATAATAAGGGAACAACACACAATCCATTTTCACATTCATTACAAAAAAATTTCATAACACGAGATGATAGCTTCAATGTTCTTATTTCTGTAGATGTTAAACCACTACACACCTATGAGCCTTTCTACCACAGGTATCACATGAATATAGGGCATCCTTACCATCTACATTTGATTCAGACTGATTACAATATAATACAAAGACTCACCTTCACATGAACCAAATGTTGATGTCGTGGCCTTTTAAATATACCGACTCCTGCAACAGTGCATGGTTCTTTTATAACTCATATAGCAAACATATTAGGAATTTCGTTCTTTTACAGAGCTTTAGTATTCGCCAGACTGCTTCTCAGGAAAATATTTTCACTTATAGAGTGTGGCCGATTTTTATTTTTTTAAATGAAATGCTCTATATGTTTTTTGGGTTCTCCCGAGATTCTTTAAATATTCCTAGAGTATTATCAAAATCGGTTCCATATTCTCGGAGAAAAAAATTATATTAACAAAAATTTTGACTAGTGCGAAAATCTTTAAAAAATTTGAGAAATATTTTGAAATCGAAACTGAGTGGGAAAATTATTTGAGACGGTCTCTAGTTGTCGCTGATCTAAATATCTCAGATTTAGGTTTCACAGTGTGTCCAGAATTAAGTGCTGCTGTTTTCGCAATTCAAAGCCTGTTTTTCAAATGGAACACCCTATATATTTTTTTACATTTTTTGTTCTGAACACTTTTATAATATTTCTAATGGTTTCGTAGTTATTTGTCAAAACTCACTATTTATTACTATTTTTGTACACAGCAAATTTATTTAAAACACTATCGAAAAAAATACAATACTAAACAACAAATAATACTCAACAAAATTACAAATAACAACGCTAAAATAACAACATTATCTTAATAAATGTTAAAAATTTCTTCCACCTTGATTCAGATATTTCTCTACCCGTACTCTAAAGGATTCGTCAACACTACGCAGAACTGCTAATATTAGCAAATGCATTTATAATTCTTTGTCTCGTGTTTACTGCAGTAGCAGGTTGGTCTTTGTACACAACTTCTTTTACATATCCCCATAGAAAGAAATCAGTCTGTCATGTTTGGGGATTTGGCACGCCAATTGACGTCCATTTCTTCGCTCAGGGAAGATTAGTATTAAGATATCCCCTTACTTCTAGCGATAAATGTGCCGGTGTTCCTTCTTGTTGTAGCCACATTTGGATCCTAATATGCTTTGACATGTTTATAAGCAAGGCAGGTAAATCATTTTAAATTTGAATTTTTTATTGATTAATTTCAATTCATTTGAAATTGAGTTGAAAGTTTTTTTAGATTGGTAAAGTTTGACCTTTAGTTGTTTGCTTAAGCTCAGTTCTATAGTGTAGGGCTAATATCGTTATATGTACATGTATGGCTTCAGCCCTAGTTAGTATGTTATTAGTTTTCAAAATTTTGTGTTCCGTGTTGAAAATTAGCTTTACTTGTTCATACCTTAGAATACTACTAATATTAAAGATACTTAAATTATTATAAATCAATGTGGGTGGGGTATAGTAATTCAGTCTATATAAAATTTTTATCATTCTGTTTTGAGTTCTTTGTAACTGGTTGATTACATAGATAGGTGCGTTACCCCAACATACTATGAGATATCTTAAATACGATTCTATGAAGCTGTTGCAAACTATTCTTATTGTACATAAATTCAGAGTATATGAACATCTTTTTAAGGCTGCAGTTATCAATGTATATTTTTTAATTATGTGATTTGTGTGCCTTCCTGTTAAATTATCATCTATTAGTAGACCAAAATATTTATGTGTAACAACTCTATTAACAGATTTATTATTAATTGATATTTTTAAATTGCTTGTAGGTTTATTTTTGTGCCTTATTGACATAAATGTCTTATTAGTGTTTATACTAAGTTTATTCTTTAATAACCACCTAGAATAAATCTCAAAGTCATTATTAATTTGTTGTTGCAACATGTTCAGATCGATGCTTGAATATAACAACGCAGTGTCATCTGCATACATGAAATATCTTCCTTGCAGTATCGCATACTTCAAACTTAGAACATATAACAAGTATAACAAGGGCCTCAATATGCTTACTTGAGGTACACCAACGTTGCATGACCTTATGGAACTCTTACAGCCATTTACCGTCATACAAATATGTTTGAATTAAATTATAGGTGATGCTTCGAATACCCATTCTGAGTATTTTATTAAGTAATATATTGTGATTTACTGTTTCGAAAGCCTTTTGCAAATCTATAAATACCAGTACCACATATTTATTTTCATTTAGTTGATTAAACACGTTCTAGTAGATCAACCGCTGCACTGGTAGTACCACTCTGTTGTTGGAAGCCATATTGATAATCATCCATTTTAAATGTAGATTCAATAAAATTGATTACTTTAATTTTTATTACTGTTTCTGTTATTTAATTATTATAATTAGACAGTTCATTACGTTTACCTGATTTATATATAGATATTATCTTGGGTATTTGTGATTCTTCTGGAAAAAAACCTTTTTCCATAATATCATTTAGAATATTAATAATTTTGTCATCTAAATTTACATCCCATATTTGAATTAAATCTGCCTTGCACAATTTATCTTCATCAAGAGTAATATTGTTTTTTAGGCTAATTAGTATATTAAATACTTCATTTCTAGTTACGGGTAAAAGAACTATAGATTTACAATTTGTTTCTTCTTGAAAGGATAAGTGTGTGTTACTTTTTAAATTGTCAGTAATCTTTTCACCTATAGTATAAAAATGTTTGTTAAATGCCTTAGCTATTTCAATCCCTTCCGTTTTCTCTCCCTCTGGTGTAAATATGGAATCTACTTTATTATCATATGAATTACCAGCTTTATGAAATTCTTTTTTGCCCATGTCTTGCCATTTATGAGATTGTTTACAGCGTTCTTTAAATTTTTAAAATGATTTTTGTATCAATAGTATTTAAGTACTTCATCCTTTTGTATGCTTTATCATGTTCTTTAACATTTTCAATAAATTTAGAATTAATCCAGTGGTTATTATTTATTATCATTACCGTGACTTCTTTAGTACATTTTGTTTTATGCAACGCTATCAAATTTACTAATTCATCAAAGGTATTAATTACGTTATTTTTTAATCACAGCTTTATATTAAGTTCGCTTTTCAATTTCTCATGGTTAATTATACATCGCTTTATTTTTGTAGTATGCACTATTGTTACAATTCGACTAAGTGTAATATGTAACAATTTGTGATCTGAAATATGATCTTCCATTTTAATTACAGTTTTTAGGTTTTCATTGGCAAGAATATGATCAATTAAACTATTTTTGTAAAAACTTATACATGTAGGCAATTTTTTTGTTCGCAATTCTATATGCATGAATTGCAATAGTATTTTCATAATCTACCATGTGTTGATTATGTACTAATTATATCAATATTCATACCACACAAGATTAAAGCAGATGTTCGGATACTGGACATTATTGAGTCTAATAATTCTAAAAAACCCCGAATTGAGATAGATGGTGGTCTATACATACCCACTACTGCTAAGTATGAATCATTTATGTGTATGTGCACTATCTCACAATTGTTTATGGATGTTAAAACTAATACTTTCTTCAATGTAAATACCTACTCCACCCCCTCTAGTACTTCGACACTCATGAATTGCTTTGTACTCTGGAATATTATAAAAAGCCATCTCATTCATATATAGCAATGATACTGTTACTATAAGTATATGAACCTCATTTAATATACATAAAATTTTTAATGAATAAAATTATTAACTGAGAGTATTATCAGTATTGAAATATGTAAATTAAGTAATTAAAACTAAGTCTATATTCGAATTTAACTTAATTGCCGGAGCTCGCTTAGACTTTTTAATGTAAAAATACCTTCTCTTTCCACAAAAATTTCCATTTTAACTATTGTTTCTTCTTTTTTGCAGATGCAAATAACATACGATTCATTTGGTGAGGTTTTCATTGATAAAGATCTGTTCTCGATCTCCTCCTTTAATTCCAAAAACCTTCAAGTACAAGCTTCGGCTCTTCTAAGATGACAAAATATTTTAACACTCCTTCTTACAATAATTACTGGATGTTTATAGGGTTTCTTGTTAGGTAATCGATGTGATTTATCGATATCCCTTTCATCCATCTTACACCCATTACTCCAGTGATTTTAAGAATAACTTTGTTTATCACTTCATCTGGACTTTGAGATACACCATGAATTTCCACATTGTATCTCTGCTTTTCCTTTCATATTCCTCCAATTTTAGTTTTGAGTTATTCATTTCTTCATGCATCTTCTTCCTTCACATGTTTTAATTCATTTACCAGGTCTGCCAAATCTTGATTCTCCTTTCGCTGTTCAGCGAGCTGCTTAGAAATATTTGCATTTCTTTTATAATTATAAGCAGATCAGAATTATTTGGATTTTGTGTAGTGTCTAAAGAAGTTTGTAATTGCATGTGTGTTGTATATTCCTTATCTTGACCGTTATTGTTTATGTTATCTGAGGTTGGGCATTTTAGGGTCGCCCTTACATCTTAATGCGTTTACAGCAGCTGCTGCGATAGTATCACATATGCTGCACTGTAGCCCAGTTGCACATTTATTATTACAATATCCACAATTAATCACTAATATATTCATAGTATTTTCAACAGTTCCAATTTACAAAATAGCAAACAAATCGTACATCGCATTCTTTCAAAATGTTTATCCTATTGGAAAACTCGTCCTATAGAAGCTGCAATTCTTATGGGTGATGTACCCCTTGTGCGAGTCACCAGCAACCATAAATGTTTTCTTCACGTGTTACATGCCGAAAATCGGCCTGTAAACATTTCTGTAAGTTTCTAATTTGCAAGCGAATTCGCACCAATAATTTAAAAGACTTGTGCGTGCATTTCCGTTACTTTAGATAGTTGCGTTTGCGCAAGAGAATGCGCAGACGGAGTGGAAGAAAGGTGGTGATTTCCGTCACGTCGGGACGAGTCAAGAACTAAATGTCGACGAGTGTGGTTGTCTGGGTGCCGTTTATCTTGTCTTCTCTTTCAGATATGTAGGTTTTCTGCCTTGTACCTGTTATCGTTCCTCATTCTAGTATCCATTATCGTACCGCTACAGCAGAGAGAAGACTAATTGGAATCTGACTTCGACGAGGGGGCAAGGGACGACCCACGCCCACAATGCTCAATTGCCGCGAGAGTAGCTGCAATGGTATAAAGAGTTCCACAGTTTACGTGAGTACCTTTTGTCTTCTATTATAATCAAAATAAACATTTTTTGCATGTGATATAGTAATTTCAAACATTTATATGACATAATATCTTATTGCGCAACATTATGCATGTATTTATTATTGTTACTAACTGTCGTAGTGGCTCTTATACAGTACCCGCCGGGACTTTAAAAGTATACCTTAGAGCTTAGACGTCAAGTATAACAGTGGCGTATTCAACGTGACGGAAATCACCACCTTTTTTTCCACTCCGCGTCTGTGCATTCTCTTGCACAAACGCAACTATCTAAAGTAACGGAAATGCACGCACAAGTCTTTTAAATTATTGGCGCGAAATCACTTGCAAATTAGAAACTTACAGAAATGTTTACAGGTCGATTTTGGGCATGTAACACACGGTGACATAGACTTCGCTTGTCCATTTAAGCTTATTATGAGCAAACCGTGGTGCCAAGTCCTCAAAGGCTTATGCTTACCTCTTTGTGTGTTTTGTAACTAAGACCATCCATCTGGAACTAGCATCCAATTTAACAGCCGACTGTTTTCTGGCGGCACTTAAAAGATTTTTCGCACGAAGGGGTCGTAGCATGGCCTTATACATCAACCAGGGTACCAGTTTTGTAAGTGCCCACAAACAACTAAATAGTTTATTCGCCTCCTTAGCAGTATTGGAAATATTTAGTGGAATTTTAATGTGCCATCAGGACCTAATTTCAGCAGCATGTGGGAGGCTTCAATAAAAAGTGTTAAAACACACAACCGGATAACCGGTGATGTGCTTTACATACGAAGAATTCCTTATGATTCTACTTCAGATCGAGGCCATAGTAAACTCATGACCTTTAATCCCAATGACCACTGACCCAAAATCCTTGGAGGTGCTCACGCCGGCATTTTTTAACAATAGAAAACCTTACGGCTATTCCCGACAATCAGGCCTGGATTTAAAGTATCTGCCGCCCCTGGGTACTATTGTTAGATCCGCCACTCTTTCCTCTTTAATCCTTTGTATACATTTTATTCCTCCTGAAATAAATATTGCTTAAAATATTTTGGTCTTAACAAATTTACAATTGGCACTGCTAAGATCACGAAAAAATACATGACGGTTTAATATTACCTTGCTTGTATATACATACATATGTGTATTATTTTATGATATTGACCATTGACGTAGAACAATATTGAAGGAATAAACAAAAACAAAAATTGAAAGATTAAATTCTTACTTATTTAAATAAAAGGAACAGTTCTTAGTTGGCTAATATAATAGTCATTATTTTTGTAACGTAATATTATAATAAAAGATCTTAAATGCATAAATGTATAGTTGAAATCAAATAAAGTCAAGCATGACTCATCGTTGCGCATATGAATAAAACACAGCCACAATATTGTTATGCTACTCTATTACCTGGCTGTCCCTCATCTAAAAGGATAGCTAGAAAAATATTTGTCGGCTGTATAATTCAATGCAACCACTCTGAACGTATGTCCATAAAATATTTCCGTTTGTAATTAATTATCAAATATTTTTAAGGTTAGGTTAGAATTTGTGCTTTGTTATTTAACTTGCGATTTTCTACTTTTCTTTTAAAGATAATTCTGATATACAACAAACTCGTTTACAGAAAACTTGTTTGCTTTCTAAAGTTAAAAAAAGATACAATCATTACATCATTACCACCAACATGACAATTTAAATCGGTCAAGTGTGTTGGCTATCACAAGGAAAGGAATACGTTAGGGCTTTCAGTAAACTGAAAGTGTTTTCGCTATTCCAATTATATTGATATTGTAAATCGGCAAGTCGTACAACCCCTAAATTATTAGCTCTGTACGTATTCAAAAACAAAATTTCTTCAAGCAAACAAACTACAATATGGAATTTTATTTGAGATATTTTGCACACACACCCTCGATGTTTTAATATTGTAATAAATTTAACAGTTTGATTCTTGCATACTCTTCAATAAACTTTGCATTGCTTTGTTTATAATCTAAATATAATTGTTCACGGATCAAAATATCCAATTGGGTAATTAAATAGAAACCTAACATAACCGTCATAACCTATAACTTGTTCATGGACCGACTGAAGTGTAGAGATGAGTCGCTCTTTCAATAATATTTTTAAATCCAGGTATCACGAGTCACTTTAAAGAGCGTTCGTTTAATGTATTTAACGTGTTCTTTAATCGTTGCTATTTTTCTCACCTCTAATAAAGTTTAACCGACAACTGTATAAAGTTAAGAAATACGTTGTACTACTATTAGTTCTTACCGATTTGAATAATGAGTCATGCTTGACTTTATTTGATTTCAACTATATTATTCTTAATGAGATAACTAAGAAAATACTAACAAAAAATGATCAACTACGATTGCATAGCTACTACTACTAGTAGTTTTTAGTATACAGTTGGATTAAATTGATTAATGATAATACATTCACATTGGTTTTCGTCTTGCTATCATTATTGAAAATTCTTCAATTAGGTTTTCAAAGTTCATTTTCTCGCTATTTAAAAGTTCTGCTTCAATATGTATAATTGAAAGTGAATTCAGTTTTCCTTTCTTCATTGTCGACCTAGCACATGATTTTATTCTTTTTAAAGCAGAAAACGAACGTTCTGCAGAATAGTTAGAAATACATACGAAGAGCAATGTCAATGTTTGGAAATGTTGACTGAAGTTGTTGTTCTCGAATGTACTTCATCATATGCAGTGTGGTATTCCTAATATTCTGAGCTTTTAATAAACCAGCAAAATGGACACACTCATTTGCAAACGATTTTTCTATATCATTTTCATATAAAAATTAAAATTTCTTAGCACGTTCAATGACAGTTTGTAGTGGCATGGTAGACAATTAGTCAAACATTGAAAACTTGTCTGCTATAGAGTTACAGGCGTTCTTCCTCGCGAGTAATTCTGATTTTAATCGACCGAGGACTACATAGAAGGTTTTTACCTTCAACTTATCTCTCCCTTGAAGAATAACTTCAGAATCTCTGTTTTCATTAGCCGGGCGTTTTATTTTTCTTTGACGCTCCGAAGCGAATCAATGAATGTGATTAGCGATTCATACAATCTTACTACTCTTTCAAGTGGTCTCTACTTTTTGAAGCGTTTGGCTTACTTTCTCTAACCTGTCCAATATGTCACCCCAAAGTTCTATCATAAATATCGTTTCGAGTCTATATAAAGACTTCAACAACCCTGAAGCTTCACATCTTACTTGAGGCTTTTTGCTAGTATCATCTTCATAATAAGCCAGAGCCAATCTTACACTTTCTAAATTTTCACACAAGCTTTTACAAGCCTTTTTTCAAGCGCTCCATCTCGTATCACTCAAACCCTTGAGAGTTTTACCTTTAAGTTGACTGAAACTTAAGAAATTTTCCCATCTTTTAGTAGATGCAACAAAAAAGTTATACACATTTTGAATTAAATTAAAGAATGTACAAGCTTCCGGACAGCAACTTGCAGCGCATGTACCTACTAGATTAAGAGAATGTGCCGAACAAGGAACAAAAAGTGCTTTTGGATTTTCATCCTCAATTCGAGCTTGCAAGCCGCTATACACACCTGACATGTTGCTCGCATTATCATACGACTGCCCTCTACAATCAGCTAAATTAATAGTTTGAATTCAAAACATTCATAACAGCATTGGCTAAATTCTCTGATTTATGCCTGGGATTAGGCAAAAATAAAAGAAGCTGTTCAATGGGATCGCCACTTTCTTGAACATATCTCAAGACAAATTATAACTGATCTATGTGACTGACATCGGGTGAAGAATCCACTATTATGGAGTAGTACTTAGCTCGTTTCACTTCACTAATTATAAAATCCTTTACCTTAGAAGCTAGCAATTTGACCACTTCATCGCATGTAACCGCAGAAAGATAGGAAGTTTTTCCCGAACCTGGGTTACCAAATCTTTGAATGTGTTCCACGAGAAATGGGCCGAATTCAGATACTAATTCTAAGGACATCATATAATCTCCGTTGTGCATGGACCGAAATACTTCTCATCTTCTTGGAAGGGGCGTCTTGGGCTTGCCAATTTTCTGACAACTGTAAATACTCTTTTCAGAACGCCCCTCCAGTGTTTTTTTTCAGTATCAACATAAGATTCATAGTGGGTTTTTAGAGTTCCTAGGCTTTTTTCCGGGTCAAAAGAGCTAGTTCACAGTTCATGTGATGTTGAGAATTTTCATGGGCCGATAAAATCGTTCCAATATTTTTCCAATCTGATACACCTCCAGTTGCTAATTTAGAAGGTGCTTTTGATTCCCCAAATAACCTGCAGGAAGCACAAAATACAGATCCTGTACTTTTTGAATACACTAGATAGTCCCTAGATGTCAATTCACCGTTTTCTGTCAAAAATTCTTTTTTTAAAGATCTTGTTTTATCTCCTAAAGTCTTTGTTTTGATTGATACCCCTACATAAAAGTGTGTCAATTGTTGTTTCATTGATCTTCCACTCAAATGGATCATCAGATATTTTATCGCTAACAAGGTTTTTTGTGTTTACCAAATCTGAACTTTTATTAGTAATATTAGTTCGTTCGTCTTCAATATTTAATTTAAAAGCGACATTGTCATCATTATTCTCCACTTCAAACCCACTACTAGATATAAAATCATTCTCTTGATTCGTACAACCCGCTATCATTTGTCCTTTCGATTGGTTTGAAAAAGCTGTCCACCTTTTGAATGGTTTTTAAGAGATTTGTCTTTTTCTCACGTTTTTCTCTTGCAAATTTACGATACGACGATCCATTAAGCTTTCTTCTAATGTCACTCATGTTTCAGTAAGAATAAAATTAAGATAGTTAAAACAATTTTGCTAGACTACTGCTGTAACGTAACACTGTATTTACTGTTTAATATTCAAACTCACACAACACTCAATAGTTGTTTTAAGCAAACGAGAATTAAATACAATATGCGAACCTTAACACCTTAAGAATAAGAATTGAATACAAACCGACGCAGCGAACAACAATCTGAGTGTCTGAAGAGTAAGTGTCATGATGAAGTTGTGCGACAGACGGGCACCGACAGTGTTGGCGTTGACCAACGGAGGGGGTCAACTATCTCAATATAACCTTTTGTGTGCCTGTGGAAGAGACTTAGCTTTTCTTGCTCTGTTAAAATATCCTTTTCTTAATAATTTTCGCTGGTTTCCAAATTTGTTAAGCCTCCACTACAATTTTATGATAAATATAAAAATAAAAAGAAAGTGCATTACCGCAACTTAAAACATAAATATACGAAATACGATGCGGTATAAAAATAACCATATACAATTCTTTGATACCAAAGCAAGCATCAAAGCAAAGCATGCGTGAATAATTACACGATTAGGTCAAACCATGGGCACTGAATTAATTTGAAATTGTGTAGTACACAACTTCAATCGCAAGTACATGTCACGTTACACTGCGCCATTTTAGTTTTGTTGTTTTCTGTATATTATACTTGGCAAATTATTCTTAAATAAAGAACCAATTATTGTGGCGCTGCTGCCGCCCTCCGTGAGCTGCCGCCATAGGCACGTGCCTATAGGTCCTAGTGGGAAGTCTGGGCTTGCCGACAATGATGTTACGGCACTTAAAAGCAACAGTCTATCCTGTTGGTAATTAATCTCACGAGTACATGAGCAAACTAATTTTAATAACCAAAATAAAACAGTGAAACTAGAAAAATCGACTGATTAGATAACCTGAATTGTCAGAGCAAAAAATGCCCAGCTACCAACTAATGGATATTTTTTTACTATAGTTTTTTGTTGCCTTTAGATTTCCTTATAAATAAAAATATAAGCTCGGTCTTAGATGTGGCACCTACTGTAATAAATAGAAAAATACATATTAGTCTATTGTATTGTGCCTTATCATTACAAGATAAGTCTAAAGGTATGTACATTATAGTTGTCTTCCAATGTATACGTATACAATTTATAACAATGATACAAAAGTAATATCTTATTAAATATCTAATATCTATCATAATATACCTTATAACTTTTATTATTCTACAGATCTCAGATGATCTAGAAACCAAAAAATCAGAGAGAAAATTAACGAATTAACTACAAATATACAGTGTTTTTTTTCCAAAGGCAGCACAAAGAAATGGCATATTCAACATCCGAAGACAATATCAGCATTTCAAGCTGAATGTAGAGCTATTCAGGATTTTGAATCTACCGAAACCAAGATTCCTAACAAATCATCTTTAGAATTTCCACCAAATCTTCAAGAAGGCGCTGAAGGTACGTCAAAAACTTCTTAGCCACTTCAAGAGTTTATCCATATTGCGCTGTTTAGTATGTTACTGGAACATGCCCTGATGTTATTGACAAAAAACAAAACATACTCCTTCATAGCGACTTAAAACAAGTAACTAATTTTAATTATCCCAAGGATGCACGTAATAGAAGCTTTCCAGAAAATTATTATAAAAAATATTTACCTAATGGAGAGGTTGTAAAACGTTGATTATTATACTCACGCCCACGCAGTGTTTTGCTACAAAATTTTTAGAAATCAACCTATTCCTTTAGGAGACTAAATTGGTTTTAATAACTGGCAAAACAGTTGATCAGGCATGAGAAAAGTAAAATTCTTGTTAAGTGCTATACTGATTTTGCCGAATTGTAAAATTCCATCAAAAGTAAATCTGAAAATCATTTGTCAAAAGTCCTATTGCCCAAGAAAAAAACGGTTAATAGTTCTAGAAAGAATCATAATAATAGTACAAAATCCGGCCCAAGAAAATATATATTTTCATGAAACAGAACATAAACTCAAAAGTGATTGAAACCATTTAAAAAATTTGATCCAGTTATGGCCAAACCTATCCAATGTATTCAAATAAATGGTAACCGCTTGTCCCATTATTTAGGGAAAAAAATACAAAATGAAATGTTTCAATTTTAGGAGGAAACCTAAAGAATTTAATGAAAACCATGTTGTACAAAGCTAATTACTTTTCAGTTATATCAGACTGGACTTCTGCCATAAGTAGTCAGGAACAAATTACTATAATCATAAGCTTTGTATTTTCAGATTCGTTGAGCAAAAAGGTTTAAGTTGAGGAACACTTTTTAGGCTATTGCAGATCAAATTATCTGATGATGCAAAAATGAAAGCGATTTGACTGACGAGCTGGAAATGATTAAACCATATGTTTACGATAAGGATTCCTTGGAAATTTTAAATATTAACTTTACCAGTAACGGTTGCTGTAGGGGAACTATCGTTTTCTAAACTAAAATTAATAAAATATTATTTACGGTCAAGCAATGACACAAGAAAAATTAAACCATTTTGCGTTAATTTCAATCGAACAAGATATGTGATGGTTCGCTAAATATATAGGATTTAATAAAAGATTATGCTCAAAATGAAGCAAAACAAACACCTTTTTTTTTAAATGTTAAAGTTACATTAGTCTTCTATCTAGTTTATCGATTCCCAATGTTGTTTTTTGTTTATTTCTCATTGTAAAGTTTTTAGTCTATATTTTTTTGTAATATATGCGTTTCTATTGAAACAATATATCTTTGCAAACGTGTGTTATTTTACTATTAAAAATATGAATTATTTGTAGGGCGACAAAATTCTAGTATAACCTGGCATGGTCCTGAATATCTGAGTATAAACAATAAGGTAGAAAATGAAATGTAATAATTACGTGAAGCTTCTCTTTGCCTCAGGTTGTCCCGTTTTTAAAAACTCCCAATCTATATAACATAATGAATGCATTTATTAGACCTATTTTTAACATGCGCTAAGTAAATACTCTCATTCAAATATTTTACAGGAGTTTAAACTTTCATCATCATCTGGCTCATGCACTGATGACAAGTAACCATCCACATCATCACTATTATCATTTACACGTGTGATTATATCTTGAACCTCATCAAGTTTCTCGTTCAACATATTCCTTTTCAGCTTCTTCAACATACAAACATACTTTACTCCATTCTTTAACTCCAATATTTTAAAGGTTACATTACATGCAGCGACATGCTTTTTAAGTGATGTCCTTATCTTCTGAATATGGTTTAACTCTGAATGATATGGAGATGAACACAATACTATATGATCATGTATTGCTAAGTAGCTGATTAATTACAAACACCTGATGAACATGTTCATCATTTGCCTTAATTTTGGGATGTCATACTGGCTTGGTATCGTTGTATTCAAAGAGGATATTTCATTTCTTTGGAATTACAATGCACAAGAACATTATAATGAGGCATATTGTAATAACTTTTCCTGGAGCCATTTTTATAATTGCTGTGATTCATGTTACCGTGATAATCCAGTTTTCAAATCAGACTTAAGTATCCATGCTGAATTCCATCGTCCTTGACTATGAAACATCACTCTTAAAAAATATCAAAATTAAGCAACCATTAAACGTGCATTGTTTCAGAGTACATACATTGTTGAAGAAATTAGTTAACGGTTACTTTTGAAAAAACTGTTTCAATGATTCGATATAAACTATGAAAATAAAAAATAAATAACACGACGACATTTACATACAATCAGCTGAGTATGTATACTGTTGCCGTAGCAAATTTTTATCCCACAAAAAACTGTGAACGCTCGATGTGTATCAGTGCACAACATGTACCTAGTGGTTGTAGCATGGACAGCTTTTTGGGGAAGTTTTAGCTTGTATTCAAAGACGTTAGACACACTTGGAGGACTGGAAATTGTGGTGCCGACTGTGCCAGAGGCTAAACATGCCAACACTGAACTGTAAGGTGTCGTTGCCGTTAGTAGGGAAAACTACAAATGGCACGGTTGCGATCTAGGTTGGCAAAACCTGGAATCAACCTAATTAAGACACTAACAAGAAAGTCATGGTGGGCGACTGAGACGAAAAATACATGGCCCATCAGGTAATGACTGCATGAATCAGGAATTGGAATGCCAGGGGAGTGTACTGTAAAGAGTATGAAATCGTAAATGAAACTAAAGAAAGGCACATTAATGTGCTGTGTGGGTGAAACGATGTGGAAGGGAAAAGATGTTGAATTAGATGATGGTATGTTGGGTTTGTGATCTGGAGTAGAGAGCGATGAGTTCGGGGCTAAAGGTGTTGGTTTAATTTTGAATGATTAAGCAAAAGCGTGCATGAAGCAATATGAATTTCTGTCTCACAGCATCTCCTGGGTTAAGATAAAAGTGGGTTTCAGAAAGATCTTTTTAGTATCATGTTATGCTCTGGCAAATGACGATAGGGAGCTTGAGCAGTTTTGGAAGAGGATTTGGAAAATATATTAATCAAACGCAAAATGAATAACTGTGTGGTTCTATTAGGTGATTTAATAGCCTGGTCAAGGTACACAGAAAAAATTCAGAACATGTGATAGCTACATTTGGTGATCCAAGAACGAATGAAAATAGAGATGTTAGTGAGTATAGGTATGAAAAGCGAATTATTTGTATTAAAAAAATGGTATAATCATAAGAAGAAATGTGAGAAGTTTGGTTGTATTTGATAAAAGTTTATAAGAGAACTGATAAAAGATACGAGAGTAATGAGAGGATCCAAGTGTGGAATCAGATCATTTTCTGGTTTTGTTCAGAATTGATCTTAGCCGAACGTGGAGTGGAAAAGAAAGCAGAGTTTGAGACAATCAAGAATGAAATGTTGGAAGAATCGATTCAAACGGAGAGTACGCTACTATGTTAGAGAGGGAGTTGTATGACAGCAAACAGGAATGGGAGAACAGCCGGAAGATGTAGAGAAAGCATGGGATTGTTTGAAGAACAGTGATGAAATGTGCTTTGGAAGTATGTGGAACGACAATGATTGGTACAAGTAATAAAAATGCATGGTGGAACGATGAGGTAAAACAGGGTATGGGAAAAGAAAGTGGCATATAAGAGAATGATTGCAGAAAAAAGATGTCAGAAAAAAGATGTCACGTGAAGAGAGCAATTTCAGAAAGTATATAAGACGCAAAGGCGATATGCAAAAGAAGTAATGAAGGCAAGCGAAAAGCAACTGAGGGAGGGTAAAAGAATACATAGTGAATTTGAAGGGAATAAAAACTTGTTTTGGAAATGGGTAAGGAAGACAAGAAAGGGTGGAAATATGCATGTGAATTGACAGTAGAAGTGAAATTGTTTGGGACTATGCGAGTGTAAGAAACTGTTGGAAAGAGTATTTTAAGAAGCTGAATGGTGGTGGCAAGAAGGATACAGATGACTATGTGCATGATAAAAAGAGCAATATATACTAGCCGAAAGTTTGAATGCAGTGTAGATGAAATATGGAAGGTGGCGAGAACTCTCAAGAATGGCAAAGCAACAGGTGTAGATGGTATAACAAGCCAACTGCTTAAGTATGGGCGTGGGGTGCTGACTGAATGTTTGTGCAAACTGATAGAATTATGTATAGAACAAGCGAAGGTGCCTGAAAATTGGAAGAGTGCGATCATTATCCCTTTGCACAAAGGTAAAGGCAGCAAGTATGAACGCAAAAATTACCGTGGGATAAGCCTGTTGAGTGTACCCAGTGAAGTATATGGAAAATTTCAATCAAGAAAGTTCGCAAGAGAACACAGAGCAAGATATGGGATGTTCTATGTGGTTTTATGCCTGGAAGAGGATGTGTGGATCAAATGTTCGCAATGCAACAAATTGTCGACAAGTGTATGCATACCAGAAAGAAAATGTTTGCAGCATTTGCCTGAATATGGTGTAAGCAAATGCTTAATAAAATTATCAGACGGCTGTAAAAAGGTAGTAGAGCATGTGTACATTGTGAATGGTAACATGGTACAATACTTTGACATTGTGGAAGGTGTAAGACAGGGCTGTGATGTCTTCACGGCTGCTGAATATATTTATGGATAAATGTATCAAACAGGTTTGCAAAGGAATGGGAGGAGTGAAATTGATGAAACAAATGTCAGTGTGCTGTGGTATGCAGATGATGCATTCTTGTTGGCTGAATCGTCACAGGATTTGCAACGAATGCTCAACAGGTTGTTGGATGCATGTGAAAATATGCAATTGAAAGTGAATGTAAATAAGACGAAAGTATTGATGATCTATACCTTGGTAATGGAAAGGTGGGTGGTGAAATAGAAAGAAAGGTAAATGCTGGAAAAGTGTCTGGAAGTATGTAGGCAGTGAACAGAAATGAAGCATGGAGTATATATGCAAAGCTAGCTATTTACAACAGTGTGTTTGTGTAAACTGTTGTGTATGGAAGTGAAACTTTGTTTTGGCAGAAGAAGCATGTTAGTCGTATAAATGCAGCACGAAAGAGGTTACTAAAAGGTGCATGTGGAAAAACATAGAAACAAAGTGGTAACGATAGAGTGTGGGATGCAACTGGCCCTTAACGAGTTGAGCGAGATGGTTTGGACATGTGAAAAGAATGAACGAGGATAAATTTACCAGCATATATATGCAAGTAAAGTGACTGGGACAGGTGCAAGTGGCAGGCTGAATAAAAAATGGTTGGATGTAGTAGTTATGAAAGAATGATACCTACATATTTATTCGTGAAAATAAGCAAAATCTTAGATATTATTTATTGGTCTGAATTTATTTCATGAATTTATGCAGTTCTAGATATTGTTAGCATAAATGGAGACCTGAACAATTTTATTTTATACAATAAATGAGGTATTCCTGATGTATTAAAACTAAATAACAGCACGATGCTTGTAAGTAGTACAAAAAGTTGACATTCAAACTTTATTTGAACCTACTGCGTATTAAGTCATCCTCCACCCTATAATTCTAATCCACATTGAACTAATACCGAAGCGTTTTACAAACCTTTGTAGTAAGGATCACTATCTAGCAAGCAGCTATGCACAAATACATGCAAACATAGCGAATTGCGTTTGGAGCATCTATTGAACACAGCACACCTTGGAAGACTTCGCTATCTGGTGCTGCTTACGTTATATTGAAACCTAGCCTGAGAAAAAATATTATTAATAAAAAGTTTTAGTTTCGTTTAGGTAAAATTAGATATACGCGATCTCCTTTAATAAGATGGCAATTCTAATACATAAAAGTGGGACAACACATTTTGTTAGTCACTACCAATGTAAAATTTGTTCCATCAGATGTCGATTACAAAAGGTTGTGGCACCCAACAGTTGCAAGACGTTTCTTCCCTACATTTCTCTCATGGAAAATTAGGTTTAAACTTTTGCGTTAGGTTATTTTAGTTTACTCAGCACACAGAGAGATGAGGAAATTGAGCTTACTTCATTCCAATGGTCGAAATATGCTAATGCAATAGTTGTTAGATAGTAGCTCACCATGAACCGTCCTATAAATTAATTTAAATTTTTAAGAGCTATTCTACTGTAGGTGGAATATTAATGCATAATTCTGCACACAGTAGTAGAAATGCATGTCCGCTTGTAGATGGCCTTCCATAACTGCTGTATCCACTACTATATAAATTTCCTTAGATACTTTTAGGAGGGGTCAACACTAGGATTTAAATTGTTCTTTGAATGAACATTTTTTGTCTTAAAGATTTGATTGAAGTAAACAAGCGACATAACCCATAATGTATTTTTTAAAGTTTGGTCCTAGGTTTGAGGTAGTCCAGTGTACTAATCATTTTACATACTGTGTAATCCTTTGGGATGTTCTGGGTAAATGTTATTTTCCACACAAGATGTATTTCAACAATTCAAGGTACCACTCCTGGAAGCAGTGCAGTAGTATAAAAATTGAATTATTTTATTTTATAAGCAAATTTAACAACCAAGCTGGAAGCCGAATTTGAAATTACTTCAAATAAAACAATGCTATGCAGAGATACTTTTTCCATTTAAAACACGAGTCCAGTACATAAATAAGCTTTAAATGGTATTTAGATAAAATATATTCCAGGATGCTTACAAAATTTATCGTTGCGATTTAGAAAACCGACTTCTAGTGTGGTGGTCTAGATAAAGAAACGATTTCAGCTAAAGAGGACACCACTGCACAAACATTTTCCTTTAATTTTAAAAGTCTTCCAATGCCAGCGTAGTAAATTTATTTCCAATAACTATTCTGCAAGGGTACACTATACCTACTACTTAAAAAATCAAGATTGTGTATTATCAAGCTAAAAATTGTATATTACCATTAATATTATACAAAATTCTTTTTGAAGTATTACAAACATTATTAGTAATAAATGCAATAAAATTCTCGCCGGACTGCTTCAAAGTTATTGCATATGTTTCATTTGAAGAATAATGGTCCTTCTCAGCCATTTGTTCAAATTCGGATCTGGTGAACATTGTTACAACACATGAATTTTGTACACTGTTTTTTAAACAATCAAGCATTTTACAATGGTAGTTCTGAAAACTTATAATGCCTTTGCTGATCCTATATTCCCAATAAAATGTAGACAAACTGTCCAATACAACCAATCCGATATTTAGATTTTCCAGCAGAATTTTTTCTAGGTTGAGAAATGTTATTTGCAGCTGCAGGCTATCGTAACAATTTAGTATAATTAAATTATTTAAACCACTTCTTATAGCATTTTCAAGATTTCTCTCAAGCATGTCGCCATTGGAATCTTTTATTATAATCTCCATAATGTTAATCAATTTTAAAATATCAAACTGATGATCAGTGTTTATTAAAATAGCTCCACAATTCCTGCCTTGGTGGCAACTAGGTAAGATACACCTAGCTAGAAGATCTGTAATAAGTAAAGTTTTACCTGTTATTGGCATTCCTGTGATTTCTATAGTTTCATTAGGAAATGGACCCCGAGAAAATACTGCTGGGTATAAATTTTCAACATTAGGACGTTGGTGTAAACGTGAAAATAATTGCACGCCCGATTCTATTTTTGCAGAATCCATGTTCTAAATTCTATTGCGCTATACAACATACATGTAACTACAGTCGATACAAATTTATTAGTTTCACAATTATTACACAGGTAAGATACATTTTTAGCGAATGTAAATTTTAAAAAACATCTTGTTTCTCAATTGATACTGCCTGGCAGTTCTGCTTTTTAGAAGTAATACATTTCAAATTCATATAACTTTAGTACCTTGCAAGCGCGGTGCTGTAAGAACAATTATAAATTTAAAACTACCCTATGCTCTCCCAGTATCGGTAATATGGAACAACCTGTAAAAGAAAACCAAATTAGTTTATATACTATATACACAAAAAATATATAATATAAAAAAATAATGGTTTCAAACAAAGGACAAAAACTCTGCACGGAATTTAAGCCCCATTTGCAAGAAACAGCTCCCCAAATTCAAACATTCATCAATATTATTCTCAATGCAACCATCAACCCCACATCCAATAAAATTAAGATTGACAAGCAAATCCATGACAACATAGTAAAATAAATCACTTACCAATAACCTGAACAGCATACAGAGAATCTTGCATGAAACTAGTAGAAAAGCTACGAGAACAAGATGCTGAAATGTCATACTTATTATCAAAAAACTACAATTACATCATAAATGATTTCTTACAACACTATCATAAAACTACACCTACAAACTTTAGACTAATTTAAACTATCAAAAATGGAACAGTTTGTTCCTAAATTGAGAAACTGAAGTCAATAAATGTAAAAGAAATCTATGTTCTGTGAATAAATAATGACAAGTACATTTTTAAATGTCCCTACCAAAGCAATAAGATTATACAAAATAAACATAACTTAATTAAAAATAATCCCAAAAACCTAATAGAAAAATCTGACATCAATCGTACGACCATCAATGCGGGCCCTGTCCATATTTTCTATACATGTGGTTAAGGAGCTATAAGCTTTGAAATATAACTTCTACAATTATGACTTAGAAATGAATGTATATTATTACCATGTTAATGAATATACCAAAAACTACCCCAGAAAAGTTGACGTTATAAAAACTGTTACACTGAACGATTATAAAAACTGTTACACTGAACGATTATAAAATGCAGTTAACTATATAAGAGCAGTCTTTAGATAAGGATAAACTGTATATAATGAACAATGTACAATAATTTCAGGATATGACTACGTGCTATTTCTATAAAAATTAAAGCATATGCAAAATGTGTTGTGGTCATTTTAAAAGTGACAGCAAAATACCAATATCATTACCCCAGTCATATGCTCACAAGCACTTTTGACTATGAAAATCTTTCAATGAAAGTTTTTGCATTGCCCAGATAGAAATTGCACCCGAGGCCTTTACAAAGCCCACAACAATACTGGTTTACATCCGAGTCATGTTTCTTATGATGCTAACGCATAAACCACTACAATATAAAATTTATTGTTGTAAAAAGTTGTTAAGAAATTCCGATCGTAAGTGTTAAGGCTTTGGATGTGCAACCTTTATTAAAATATATTGTTTAATGAAGTTGCATAGTGCTCAAACCTCAAAAGACATAATCGCAAATTAAACTTGAAACATATATTGTTATGCTTGTAATTAAAAATTTTAAAACATTAAAAAACAAATTGTGTCGTTACAAGTTAAGAGAGATCCCATTATTCCAACAATTATTAAAATCAACACAACAACATACATTTGACGTTTGTCATATATATGTTTATAATACTACTTAATAAAATTCCAATGTTGGTAACAAAACACCTAAGAAAAATAACAGACTAATTACAAAATGGTTGCAAAGAATAATATCCTATTCAATAGCAATAATTGGACAAAATAAGTATTATTTAACCAATATTTTATTAATGTTATTCTCTGAACTATAGTAAACATTTTGAAAAACTGCATACAGCATCGTTAGCAATAACAAATATAGCTTCTTCAGTTAGTTGGAAATATTATGGTAAGTAATATAGCAGGTTCTACTTAGAATACTACATCACACTGATATTGTAAACATATATACGTGAATGATAATATGTCAACCTCTTCACGCCCCATGCACATTATAAATGTACATTGAATGCCCACATCCTAGTTACATAATTGAAAATGTTTAATCTGGTATGTAACACAATATATTTCAAGACCAAACACTATAAATCCGGTAAATCATGTAGCTACATCTACAAGTTGACAATCTAAATTTAAACTTGATTCATTGTAACACATTTTAGTGCAGGAAGGGTGTTAGATAAGTTTTTTTCGTACTATTTTAAAAGCAGTGTGAACAAGGAGCAGCTAGTCTTTCAGTGTCTTTGCTTTACTTTAACAATTATTTTTCTTTGTAGGAGATACTAAAATTACAACGTCACTTTTGCAGTTGGAACTATCCATATAAATAGATTTTTCAAACCACCCTTGATGCTTGACACTGATTTGAAGAAAAAGGTGGTGTCTTTGTTGAGCAAGTTGTTAATAAAGATGAAATCATTTTTGTAAAGTGGATGAATAATAATGCCAACCATATGGCATAAAATTTTATAGAAAAAGGTGAAATGAACAAACTACGTACAAGGAAAAATGAGAGAATATGCATATAGATATTAATCGTCTGCAAGTGCTAAAAGAATAGAAGATCGAGAAAATGGACTTTGGGTGCTAATGCACTTTGGTGATTTAGCTTTAATGAATAGTTGGAATGAGTACAAGAACTGACTGTTAGAAAATGAACAAGCCAAACAAAGAGAATGGATCCAATTCTCAGAGCTAGGGTGCAAAGTGCCTCATTCTATATGGCAAGACTATTTACAAAAACCCAGTTTTGCTCAAATAGCAGGAGTCGTCCCACAAAAATTTTCGATAGGAGGGTAACGTCCATTAACTGAAATAGAAAAGAAGAATAATATAGACCGTATGCCAAATATTGACGAAAATAAATAAACAACAAGGTACAAGCTAGTTGGTTGCAAAGTAAACTCACATTTACTGTTACAAATGTAAAGTACATTTATGTGTAGTCAGAGGAAGAAACTACTTTATAAAGCCGGCTTAGTAAATTCAAAATTTAGGTGTGTATGCATATGAATGCTCTTATTTTGAAGCAATATATTTATCTCAACCAACTTTATTGCTTCTTTTACGGCTTACAATAATAATCCTTACTCCAAATAAAATAATTCAGAGCTGAAGGGAGTTGTTGCTTATTATTGTTAGCACAAGAACATGTGCGTCAAGTTGGATGGCCTGTATGAAGGAATTAAAAAAAAAGTATGTTTGCACTGATCATTTATTAGTACCTTGTTAGTCCACACCAAATTCAAAATTTTATCAATACACAAAAAAAAACAACAAAAGTTATAAGCCCTTTAAATGGGCCATCCAACTTGGTGTCAAGTTAGATGAACCCATTTGAACCAGCTTACACTTTTAAAAATAGACTTAGTCAATCTTTAGTACCCATCAACCCAAAATTGCATCGTTAGTACCCAAAAATTACGAAAGTTATAAACAATTTAAATGGACCATTCAAATTTGACGTCGAGTTAGGTGGACCCACTTGAATGAATTGTAAACTGATAGGCAATCATTGGTATCCACCATATACAAATTTTTATTGCTAGTACAAAAAACTGCAATGCCTATTAACAAATTATGGGTCTTCCATTTCAACACCATGATAGGCAAACCCACTTGAAATTTCTAAAAGTCGTAGAAGTTAATTAACTATTTAAATTATGGGTTTTCCAATTAGACATCAAGTTAGTCGCAACTTGAAGAGTGAAATTTTGCCAATCAGTAGTACCCCACCAAATCCAAAATTACACCGCTAAGTACCTACAAAAGTCATTAACAATTTAAACGGACCATCGAACTTAACGTCAAGTTAGATGAACCCGCCACTTGAATAAATTGAAAATTTTCAAAATCAACTTAGTCAATCATTAGTAACTAGTATCCACTGAATCCAAAACTGCATCGTTAGTACTAACAAATAATTCTAAAAATCAAGTTTGTAGTAAAAATGATTATTCTGAAAATGGTTTCCTTAGCAATGAATACATAGAATAACTAAATTGGTTCTGTTCACATTAAACACACATTCATAGATAATTTCCAATTCCACTTAATTAAAATAAACTGAAATAGAGTATCAGTCGCCGAAGTTATTTATTACAGCAACTGCAAACAATTGTCTATACCTGTACCACATCCGCATTCTTCAATAAAGCAAATTGTTATATTTATGAAACTTTCCAGCAATATATGGCAAATGATGGTATACAGTAAAGTCAAAATTCCATATAGTATAACTCTTTTCACTTTACACTTCATAATTTATACAACTCTGAAATCCGGTGTTCTTTCACCTACAAATCAATAGATACACCTACCGAGATCCAAATAATAATAAAAAGCTTCAAATGCAAAACTAGTCAAGATGTTTATGGCCTAAATACTAACCTAATAAAAGGTATAATCGAATATATCAGCACACCAATAGCCTATGCAGCAAACCAAAGTCTCCATGAAGGAATATTTCCTGATTTACTAAAAATTGCAGCAATCACACCTATCTATAAAAAAGGTGACCCAAAAAATCCAGAAAACTATCGACCAATTGCTATTCTCCCTGTACTGTCCAAAATATTGGAGAAAATCATTTACATAAGAATGATGAATTTCCTAAACAAATTCAACTTAGTATCTGACAACCAATTTGGATTCAGGTCAAAAAGATCCACTATTAGTGCTGCAGTAGAAACACTAGAGCACATCTATGAAGGTTTTGAAAAGAAAAAGCTCACCATAGCAGCATGCTTGGATCTCAGTAGAGCCTTTGACTGCGTCCATCATATGATTTTACTTGATAAACTAGAAAGGAAAGGTATTCGTGGAACTGCACACAAACTAATCAAAAGTTACCTTGAGAACCGGCTACAAAAAACATACTGCTCAAGGACAATCAGAAATTGAAACGGTTCAGACTGGAGTCCCTCAAGGATCCATACTTGGACCACTACTATTCCTCCTATTTATTGATGATCTACCTCAGAACATAGACTTACATACATGCTTATATGCAGATGATACAAATATCATGGCAACAGGTGAAAGCTACAAACAAATCATGGCTGATCTAAACGGCAGACTTCTATCAGCAACGGACTTGGTTTAACGCAAATAAACTTAAAGTCAATAAAGAAAAAACCAACATACACATTTTCTCACGTCACGTAAATCATCATAATGACACTGAAAGTATAAAATTTTTAGGCTTCACAATAAATTCTGAATTGAACTGGAAAATGCGCATACACAAAATGTGTGTTACAATAGCCCGATCACTATATGCAATAAGAAAATTAGTGAACATAAGCACACAATCTGCAGCTAAATCTGCCTATTATGCACTCATACACAGGTACCTGAATTATGGGACTATATTATGGGGCGCCTCACCATATGCTAAGCGCACATTCATTCTACAAAAAAGAGCTATCAGATTACTTAGTAATGTACCAATAATCACTCACTGTAAACCACTATTCCGAGAACTAGGAATATTAACATTGCCGGTAATATATGCTCTTCAGTGCATCAAATATGTTGTAGCACTACAAAAGCATCCATTGACACACCAAGACATACATAGTTACAACTCGCGAAACAACTTTAAACTAGTAGTACCATTACCATGGTACCGCATGAACAAAAGTAAAAGCGGAGTAAATTACTGGACTTACAAGATTTACAATAAAATCCCAAATCAATATCTACAACAGAAGACCACTGGGAAACTGGTCAACAGAATGAAAGTGTACCTTACGGGCCTTGCACCATACAGCATTGATGACTACCTAAAGAGTACCATAATAATATAAAGCATTTTGTATGACATGGTTAGAGATCTTGTATATATTATTCCGCAATAAACCTATCTTATCTTATAATAATGCATTGGCTAAAACATATGCAAAGTGGCAGAAATATTATAAGATTATTTCATTTTTCTTTTAAGAAAACACTATTGTAGAGTCGAAGGATATAAATTGTTTATAGCTTTTGTAATATCTGAATACCAACAATGAAATTTTTTATTTGATGGGTAATAATGATAAACAAAATTGGCTTCTAAAAATTTCAATCCTTTCACGTGGGTCCATCCAACCTAATGTCAAATTGGAAAAAAAAACAATTTAGATTGGTCGGTACCAATAAGATACTATTGATTGGTTAAGTCAGTTTTCAAAAATTTTAATCCCTACAAGTGGGTCCATCTAATGATGTCAAATTGGAAGGCCCATAATTAAATAACTTTGACAGTGTCTGGGAACTAACAATAAAATTCTGTATTTCGTGGGCACCAATTGATGAAGTCGGTTTTGAAAATTTCAGATCATTAAGTGATGTGTCGAATTCGAAGACCCATAATTTAAATCATTATATTCGGCAGTTTCTGGGCATCAACAATAAAAATTTTGATTTGGTTGGGTTACCAATAACGTATTAACAATTGGCAAAGTTAGTTTCTAAAATATTTATTTCTTTATCGTCTTTATTATCTAAACTAACATATACAAAGTGAATGAGAAAAAAACATACAAAATCATGTAGGCGAAGTTCAGTCACAGACTGTTCTTTCACTTCATTCAAATAGTTCCATCTATTGATGGCCCATTTAAATAACTTTTGTAATCTTTGGGTACTAACAATCGAATTTTTGATTTGGTGGGTACTAACGATTGGCTGTAAACTTATAAAATTTCAATTCGTCCGATAGGTATATCTAACTTGAGGTTGAGTTAGATAGTCCATTTCAATTGTTTATAAATTTTGTGCCGAGAAAATTTTGGATTTGGAGTATTATACATTTACATATTTATAACACATTTTGTTCTTCAAAAACAAATGTAAAAATATACTATTTTAAATTAATTCTATTCGCACAACACGAGGCAGTCTGGTGATATATATATATATAAATAATTGATTATAATTATGTTTGTGGGTATTAGGTCTGCCGGGGTAAAAAAATATTTATATATATATATATAAAGTAACTCCTATTTCCACCCTAATACATAAGTCGTTCGTATACGAGTTTTTAAAAGATAAATTATAATAAACAGAAAAGAGTATACCTAAATTATTGTAGTTTAATCAATAGACATGCTTGCATGTGCAACCATCACTTTACATTTTTGTTTCTAGTAAAATCTAAGTGTTTTACTACCATCATTTGTGGGTTCAAATAAAGAAGATATCAACAACGTACTAATGATTGATGTAAATGTTTTTTAAATTCTTGATATGGGTCCAACCAACTTGACATATGTACAATAACTTTTAATCTTCTAATTCTTTGGCATTAGGCAATAAGGTCTTTTAAATCAAAAAGTAGCATATCTGATTAAAATGTAAGGACTAAATTTTATGCTCGATTCTCTTGTTTTGTACTAACTCCAGCACATGCCATTTCTACTTTATAAATTAATTAAGACAATGATCCATATTAACTGCAAATATTATTTGGTATTGAATAAGTTTGCACAGGTCTACAAGAGCAATATGTAGATGGTTCCAGTGACTTAAGTTAAATTTTATCCCTAATATAATCTTGAAGTTGTTGCATTGTTTGGTGCTGCAGTGTTCTACTAGCATGCACTCAAGTTGTCAGTGTTAAAATTACGCCAAAGGGGTAAATATTTAGTGGAATTAGCAGGAGTTTTTTGGCAAGTACTTTGTATTAATAACCATAAACATACAAACACAATCCAACCTGTATGTGCGTACCATGCTTGCTCAATACAGAGCGGATTAAAGATTAGACTCCGCCTACCAAATTGATCTACCATCATTCCTTAATGTGATAGGGAAATCAGTACAAATCTTTTTTGTAGATTTAGTTATTCCAGGTATAAAAACGGATTTGTATACAACAAATAGACTACCCCTTTGAAATTGACAAGATCAAAACAATGCACATTAATATTATAAATATTATCTTAATGCAGTTTTAGATAAAACCACAATCGACTCGGGAACAAATGTCACATGTGGCCTGTTATAAAATACAAAAAAAAAATAAATTCTTAAATTTATACTACAAAAATACCATGAATGCCCATCTCTGGCAATAACAAAAGCATGAATTCGCAATCATGCTGGCTATTCCGTTTATTACTTTTAGATTGTAACATTCTAAATTCTAATACAGTATGCTTGATAACAATTAAATACCTAAATCGAAAGCAGTGAAAATAATTAATGGAAGCCAGTATCAGTTGGCAACAAAAAAGAAGAGAATAAAGTATACGTTGTGCTTCTAAGTTGAAAACATCTGTTTACCAACTATAGGACTGGTGCCAAAAAGGTCAACAGGCAGAAAAAAGCTATCTGGAGTTCACGAGATGCAACAGATGAATTCTTAGACTTTGCTGAAAACCCGTATTGGTATGACGAAAGAAGGATGTTAACTGGCAAATTGTTTTCAAGGCATTCGGTGCCAAGTACAAGATTTCTAAATTCAAAGCTTTTTAAGAAGGGGAAAGAATCAGAAGCTGAAAGGTTGCTAACTTTAAGTAAAGTACAACAGTTTGCTTGCAATATCTATGGGGAAAGAACGAAACCTTTGTGTACCGTAAAGCCTAGCTAATTCCCTTATATTTCAAAACTTCCATCAGAATTTAACTTCAGAAACTGTCGCCGATAATGATCCAGACTTGATGGAGAAATATGTAGATGAAGAAATTTAAATGATGTAGGATGTAAAAAAGGGAAGAGCATTTCGTTTGTGTTTTTAATAAATTTATTTGTATGTTCATAATAAAAATTTTTTAATTTAAATCAACATCTATGTATTACTGATTACTGACTTAAGCCCTTATATAATCTAAAATAATTACAGTAGTCAGTAAGAATAAATCATGAAAATCCAGGCAAAATATTAGTTTAATTGGTAAGGCTTTGCACCCACTGTAAAGCCCTACTTTTGTAACAAATTTGTATTTCCAATGCCTTTCAAACACTACTCAAGGATTTACTAACAGTTTAAATCTTAATTTTTTGCAATAGGGTTTTGGCAGAAAAAGAATTCATATGCCAAGGGGTTGTAAAACAATTGCTGCAACCTTAAGATACCATGACATTTTAAAAAATAATGCGTGGAGTAATAAGATGTTGAAAGAAACACTGAAAACGCCAAAATTATAGGTTTATAAATATTAGTGATGAATTACACCACAAAGAAAAACATCGAAATGGTGTATAATGCATTACCAATTTCATTCACCCAAATGTCAAAAAAGGATACTTATAGCACGCTCAGCTTCCCATTCTGTTGCATATGCAACAAGTACACCACTACTGCCCTTGTCTTCAATACGCTGTACTTCTCCAAATTCATTGCATTTTTCCGAAAGCATTTTGTAACTTGCGGTAGGTGGCAGCTGAAATATATTTACCGTTCAAGAAACCTTACCTTTATATCAAACAACTCACATTACTAATCAAAACCTTATTAGAATAACCACCACTTCCTTTGCCACCACCAATTGCTCCAGTATTACTTCGTAGCATTTGAGTTCCATTACTAACATTTCCACTGTAAACATTTTGATTACCCACACGACCTTCGCGATCTTGACCATAGCCAAAGTTTGAGCCCTTTTGGTCATCGAATCCTCTGCCCCCACCCAAATAGTTCTGGTTCGACTGTCCACTACCTGCATATAAAATGTGATTATGCAACTAATACGAATTATTTAATGACGCAACTACTACCTAAATTTCCTGATCCTGCGAGGGCTGCTAATGACTGATTTTGCACAAGGGATGCGAGCCCCAAATCTCCTCCTCCCAAACTGTTCGCAAGCAAGTTGGAAGAAAGTCCCCCTACTCCAGCAAGGTTGGCTGCTTGCAACACAGCAGCATTTGTATTTAAATTGTTGAGAGCCGAAGAGGCCGAAGTTAAATTACCTAATGCATTACCCAAGCTTCCCAACTGTACATTTGGAACTGAACCTAAAATACCAGCAGCACCACCTCCAGATCCTTGAGTTGCAGAAGTGCTGATTGATGGTAAATTGCGAGCAACATCTCTTAAGGGATCGCCACTGACTCCTAGCCCCATGCCAAGACCTTTCAAACCTTCAGGCAATTTAAACATACGGTCACCTTCCCGGTCCATGCGAACAGTCATGACTCTATCATATAACACTTGATTGTGAAACATAGATATGGCCTGCACTGCTTCCACGGGATGGTCATATTCGACAATTGCAAAACCACGACTTTTTCCATCTTTATCTTGAGACAGCTCAACTTTTAGGACTTTACCAGCCAACCGAAATACTTCTTTGAGCTTCTTCTTGTCTACTTTGTAATCCAACTGTAAATGAAATAGTCATAAAGATTACTTTTTTGGTACATATAAAAACTACAAAGAAACATACACCATAAAACACCTATTTCTAAAATGAAAAACAAAACCCATAACACAACAAGAACATATACAGTATACCCTCTATTATCCAGTTTGAAAACCATCCACTGAAATTAAAAGAAAATGCATGTGTAGACAATATATATAATTAACCATGAACACCAGACCTGGGCGAATAAACTTGAAATGTAATTAGACATCGCAATGTTCATATTCTTGGTTTAGGACATATTGAAGTTGAATTAGGAAGTGTGTAGTACGGCAAACATGAAACTATAAAAGCTGAAACAAGTTCACGAGAAAGATTTTTACCAACCATAAAACACAATGTTGCTTATGGCGAGGAAGATATTTTACTAAAAATTAGCACAAAAAATTCATGAATTTGAAAAAGTCTGCAATGGAACTTACAAGGATAATTAATGGCATATAGTGATTATTAGTTTTTAGCATATGTGTAAAGAAATTCAACGATATAAAGTGCAACTGATCAAAACAACAGAATAATAATCAGAGAAAAATCAAACTATCATATAAAGTGATGATTTATTAACCAAGGTGGCATCATAAACAGCTTTGATTATTCAGGAATTTTTTCAAGCTTTGATTATTCAAAGATATTTCGATTTATAAAATATTTAGTGCAACAGAATAATGCTCTTTTTACATCATAAATGTTTTGTATATGCACATTAGGATAATTATTTTTGCATGCTCTTGATTAATTTCTTTGTACAACCATATCAAATATCTATAATTCAGATAATTATAGTTTTCCTATTAGCACTGATAATGGAGAGTATACTGTTTAAATACAAATTATTGAAACAATATGATATTCATAAAAAGTCACCAAAATATGAAATTCAATGTGCCCTTAACTAATTCTAAATAACAGCTAAACCACTAGTTTCCTTTGCCAACATCCAATAAATTAATACTAAAAAAAAAATTTTGTTTGTTGTAATAGTATAAGTCTACATTTTGTAAAGATGAATTTTAAATGTTCTTCATAGCTAAATCGAGATCAAAGTCAAACCAAAAACTAGTAAGCAGTATTGTTACACCTGCTTTGCATTCTTCCAGATATATTTTTTGAATTTGCCAATTAAAGTAGTTCGAGGAATGTTGACCATTTTAGATGCAAGTGCATAATTGTACCTCACAATACGTGAAAGATTCGATTAGCAAAATGTGGCCAAAACCCAACTGTCTCATTGTGGTGCTAAAGTCAAAATTCTTGCAAATTAGAGATTACCAATGCGACTTTCATAAATTGCGGGCTACTTTTTTATATACTCCTAATTTCATGCCGCTTTTCAAAAAATGAAAAGCCACCAAAAAGCTGATGACATATTCTATCATACATAACTTTTGCAAGTGACACATACATCTATATTTATCACAGGATTCAAATATTCACAATTAGGACCCTTGCTATTTTTTATTAATGGACATATCTGACTGCTTCAAATAATCCAAATGTTTGCTTTACACAGATAATCTAAAAATGTATCTCCCTATAAAATCAACAATTGATTGTCAACATACAAGATTTGGATACACTTGCTAATTACTATTATGTAAATAAACTTTCTCTGAACATGAACAAATGTTGCAAAATCACTTTTACATGTAATCATACACTTGTCAACAATGACGATCACTTGCATGATGAAATACTGAAAAATGTGGCTAATGTTAAAGATCTTGGCATCACTCTAGATTTTAAACTTACATTTGAGACACATAAACAACATTGTTAACCAAGCATTTCGTAATCTAGGCTTATTCCTTTCGACCAACTAAAAACTTTAAAAACTCTTCAACTCTAATTCTACCTATTTAATTCTTATGCTAGGAGTCACCTAGAGTATTCTGCAATTATCTGGAGCCCTTTTTATAGAAAATATATAGATCGCAACGAAAAAAATTTAAAAAAATAATTCATTAACTTTATCTTAGGTTAAACATAAATCTGTTTCCCGAGCCTTATGAATGTAAGCTGAGCATTTTCAAATTACACATACTTGTTAAAAGACAGATGATTGCAAAGCAAATTTTACTATACAAAATTTTGCATGGTTTGATTGATTGTGAGTTGTTGGTAGCTGGATTATGTTTATATAACTGCTGTGTATCCTGTGAGAAACCCTTCTCAGTTTGCATTACAATACTCCCACACCTTGCATTGCCTAAATTCTCCACTTTTAAGGATAATCCATTGGCGTAGAATAAAAGGGGTTTTCAAACAATTTTGACCTATAATTTTTGTACACCCTGTATTTCATAAAAATTAAAACTCGATTATTCCTCGTATAATTTGCCACAAAAAGGTGCTCTTGGTTTTCCAGATATTTTAAATTAAGTCATACATAACTCATGCATGAAATCAACTTACTATTATTTCTTTCAAAAATGCAAAGGTTTATTTTATGAATTCGAAACTGGTATTTGATTTAAATCAAATACAGTAAGTGGACAAACATGTACATATTTCGTAAAAATAAGTTTCATTCAATTAAGTTTTACTATTAAAATATAAATAATTACAAATCTTGCTGAATCTAGTAGACTTCTCTTACTCTTTTTTTTTGCTAAATGCATTTGATTTAAATCAGATACCAGTTTCAAATTCATAAAATAAACCTTTGCATTTTTAAAAGAATTAATAATACGTTGTTTTCATGTACGAGTTTCGAGTATGCCTTAATTTAAAATATTTCGACATTTCTGAGTGCTACATACCATTATGTGTTAGTATTAACATGGCTCTGCAGCATAGGTTTTATGTTTGATCCACATTTATTTATAAATTATGGGAGGTTAGCAAGGTACGGTGTTAGTAAAAACCGCATTTTGGGAGGTATGTAATTTTTGCAAATATCTGCTTGAATAATTTAGGTTTTCTACTTTTAAGTTAATCAAATTAGTCTCATAGGTTACTTGGAATTAATAGTTCTCTCGCCAAGGTCTAATAACCTATCGATTTGGCAGCAAACATTGCTGTCCTATATGTGCAACAATAGGAATATATACAACATTGTGTGATTCTACAATGATTTATTTTATTTCTAAAATGGAATCAGAAATAGAGATAAATTGTACAAAACTTTTCTTTTTAGAGGTTTTACACTGCATGAGGCATATCACTGATCGAAGATGATCAAGCTGATGCCCAAGAAATCACTCTTTTACCACCAATCAATGCATGCGATAATATTACTGATGAGAATATCATCGACATAAATAACCTACCTGGTACGTCTATACATTCTAAGGTAGAAATTATCTGTAATCCTAGGTTTGATGAAGACTTCAACACTGATGATGAAACTCCTCTAAGCGAAATAAAGAAGTAGATTTCATGTTCAGCTAAAAGGAGGAAAGTTATCAGATGCATGTATCTTTCAGAATGATGAATCTAATACTGCTGAAGATCCTTCAACATTGTTTTTTACATATTTCGGCGATGATATCTTGAAGCGTATGGTGGATGAAACGAATCGATATGCATCACCAAAAAAAACGCAAACTGTCACTAACAGAAATAAAGTGCTTTATTGGTATACTTATACTTAGCAGATGTGTACCTTTACCACGACGTAGAATATTTTGAGAAAGAAATACTGATTGCCATAATGATTTAGTTGTAGAATCTATTTCACGCGATATTATGTCGAACTTACACTTTGTAGACAAAACAGCCCTAAATAGATAAGTTTTCCAAAGTATGACTTTTTTTTTTATTTCACTTTTATCCGCTTCCACCTTTACAGTTATTAGCGGAGGTTGGAAGTATTATTTATAATCTATGGTACAATTATGTTATCTTTTATGTAATTTATATACGATGTAGGATTTCTATGTCTTTAAGATAGTTCAGCAGTGGTTCAATATTGGGTGTGTCTCTCAGGATAGTTTGTACATCTTGTTGTATTTGAGCCTTTTTTGTTGATATTTTTCACAATTCGTTAGGATATGCTCTACTGTTAGGTTTGTTTTACATTGTTCACATACAGGTTGAGCTTCTTTTGTCATCAAGTAGTTGTGTGTATATGCAGTGTGTCCTATTCTTAATCTTGTTAATACTATTTGTTGTCTTCTTGATTTTGGGATGTGTGCATACGGTTCGGTTTTTGGTTTTATTTGTCTAAGCTTGTTATTTTGGGTGTTCTTCCATTAAAAAATAGTATGACTTTTGTTTGACCATTTGAACAAGAAGTTCTAACAGTCTTCTTCAGCAGAAGAATACCATAATGTAGATGAGGCAATGGTTCCATATAATGGGAGGTATGGATGTAAACAATACATCCATGGTAAGCCCATTAGATATGGCTATAAGCTTTGGGTGGGCACAAGCCGACCATGTTTTAGCAACTGGTTTGAACCGTATCAGGGTGCATCTACAAATATAGGTATAAAATATAAATATCTTGGTGTTGGATCATCTGCGGTTCCTGAATATGCGGACAGACTAAAGCAAAAATGGTTAACTTTGATGTTTCTTCTATTTTTCGATAATTTTTTTTCTTCGGCTTTACCCGGATGCTTAACAGCTAAAAACATTTTTGGTACTGGAACTATTCGTGAAAACTGTATAATACCCAATAGCCCATTACAGGACTCGCAAGTAATGAAGAAAAGAAACCAAGGTGCTTTTGATTATTGCAAAATAAAAGACTCTGAACATAATTTTCATAAGTGGCATGTTACAGTCTGTTCTAACATATGTGGACTACACCCTATCTATCTAGTGAAACGCTACTCGCAAAAGGAAATGAAATTTATTCAAGTTTAACAGCTCCATTTGGTCAATTTGTACAATAAACATATGGGAAGCGTGGACCGGTCTGAACAGAATATTAGTTTATATAAGATGGCCATTAGTGGTATTTCCCACTTATAAGTCAATGCATTGATATGGCAATCCAAAATAGCTGACATGTTCACAAAAAATCAGGTGGGACTCTAAATTAACTGACTTTTAGAAGAACAATAGCTAAGTCAATTTTAATGCAAAATAAAAGAACCTATACTTATACCAAAGGGGAAAATTTGCTCTAAATATTCTGCGTTATGACCAGCTTGATCAATTATGTCCTACCACAAGACAAACAAACTAAAAGTAGGGAATTCCATCAGAAAACAACAACTAGCTACCAGAAATGTGACATCGGAGTGCACGTGAAGTGTTTTATTCAATACCATTTAAAGTAAAATTTTTACCATTTAAAATAATATATTTTTCAATTGTCCTATACGTAGTAAGCCATTAAAAATCAAACTTCCTACGAAATATTCTTATAAAGTTGGCATTATATCAATAGTGGAATTCTAATGCACTTTCACAATGGTGTACATGAATGTATGTCATCCCACTTCAATTGTTCGGCCCATACAAACATGGTGGAAATCTGTCCCAAGTGCAAAGACTGTGTGAAGATTAATTAACATTAGCACAGATTTTTTCAAAATCTGTGTACATTCAATTTAGTAGCATCATAGAAAACACCACTTCAGATATACCAGTGTTGTTTGATTTTCGTTTCACTGGCCTAGTTTTTGAACAATGCTATAATATCCATGTGTTAGTTAATTTCAATACCAACGGACTATTAAAAAACAGAATGTTTATTTTAATTCCCTTCATGCATATTGCCAAGTGCAATATTGGAACATCCCATACAAAATGGCTTGTTGAAAAACTATCACTGCAACAATGTTACAGATTTGTAGGTCACCCATATAAATATTTACAGAACTTGTGCCAGAATAAAAATATTTGTTTACATTAAAACATAATTAATTACAATTATTTATAGTGATATAGAAGCAATATATTTTAATGGCGTTTTGCTTAGTTTCTAACTGCTGCAAGTTATTAAATATTCTGGAAGAAATTGCTAATAATTTTGTAATACAGGAAGTACAACACAAAATTGATAAAATCCCAGCATCACTTGCAGTATATAATGTTGCAGAAATTTTATTGTAATCAAAGTGTTTAATATTTATTTTAATTGAAAATACTTCAGCGACAAAAAACGACAAATTTATACTAATTTAAAAAATATAATAAAAAGTGTAAAATAAAAATTATTTATAGCAATGATTTATTTAAAAAAAATCACTCAATTTAAATCAAACCAACCCTGCCGCCATCCCTCTGATAATTCTAGATAATTAGTTTTGAACTGAAAGCATACTTTTTTATCTTATACTATTATTATCTTATACTATTATTAAAATACAAAGCTTCCAAGAATTCAAATAATTGTGATAGGAACGCAGTAGATATAAAAAGCATGCATATTGAATATAAAACACCCTTTTATACCATTGTAATGCAACTGAATTACATACGACTCACTAAAATAGTTCATAGAATTTAAAACCTATTTTTTCAAACTTATTGATAACAAAAGTTTTGTTGGCACATGCTACTAATTATTTGATCCAAGTGTATTTCTAATCCTCAAAATCAACTTCCTTAAAGAAAAATCCAATACACTCAAATAACATTCATATGTCGGTATCTGCTGTCAAAGCAGTCATCTTTGATGAATTAATTACCCTAACTAAAGCTTTTCAATTTTTGTTTAGTAATACCAAAATATTAAAGCTCACCATAATCCACAAACATGGAATGTGTTTTAACGAGTAATCATAAAAAGAAACAAAGGCAAGATATCTACACATTGTAATTTATGCAGTAATTCTTTCTGCATAAAAACCAGAAGTCAACGTGAAATGCATAAAGTTTAAATAAAATAACTGAATATTTCTAACAAATAAAAGCTAAATATTGAGGCATTTGGATATGGATCTAGTCTTTAAATAACACCGTCGAAGCCACATGAAATCTTTTTATGGTAATGACTTTTAATAAGATTTGAGTCTGTGCAGATATTATTTTATTTGCTAATTCGTATAGTGAAGTTGAAAGGTCTGCATAAATAAATATGTAAAATAGCATAACAATGTCATTATTGTCGTAATACATATTACATGTTACTAGATTTTTGACAATATACACATACTAGTGTATTAGTTTTTGGACCAATTGTTCGATGTGTTTGCTTGAAAGTACTTCTCGTCATCTTAATCACTGAACATTAACCACTTGAGACAACATATTACTTCACAGATGCCATAAAAAATCAAACTATAAAATTCCTATAAAGTTTTATAAAATTAATCCACACTTGAAAAACACCATGTGCGTAGATGTGTATTTACCATTGGCATTATATTGGGTATCCACTTTCAAAGTCAAACATAGGCAATTAACAGTTTTATTAAAGCCTTAGAAAAAACAGAACATCTGTATATAAGCCCGTATTATAAGTGAATAAGCATGGTAAATCACTTTTAGTAATAGAATTTCGAGTATTAAATCGGCAAACCATAAAAAGTAACTTTCCCATTGCAACCGTAGACGAACATTTCGAAAATGATTCAATGGGTAAAATACCATTGATAAGAAACAAGGACAAAAACAACATTTATAACACCAGACTAGAAAGCGGTTTGTAGTCCATACGGGACTTCTTTGAGCGCCCCGCACTCTTTACGCTCAGCCCTCTTCGTGCTCCGCCCTCTTTACGCCCCGCCCTCTTTGCTGGGCGTCATCGAGAAACCATCAGCAATCATCGGTAATTATCGCTAATCGTCGGGAATTATAGGGAACCACTGAAAATCACTGGGAACCACTGGGAAAAAGATCAAGATCACTTCGCACCAGTACACTGTCGAAATCACTTCGGAGAGGCGATCGGACCAAGATCACTTCGCGCTAGTAGAATTTGTAGAAATCACTTTGGGGAGTCGATCGGATCAGGCCGCTTCGCCCTAGTAGACATTGTGAAAATCACTTCGAGGAGTCGATCGGATCAAAATCACTTCGCTCTAGTAGTCTTTGTCAAAATCACTTGCGGTAGTCGTTCGAAACAAGATCACTTTGCCCTAGTAGACTGTCGAAATCACTTCGGCAAGTCGATCGTATCAAGACCACTTCGCCCTAGTAGAATTTATCGAAATCACTTTGGGGAGTCGGTCGGATCAAGATTAATTTACCCTAGTAGTTTGTTGAAATCACTTCGGGGAGGCGATCGTATCAAGAGCACTTGGCCCTAGTAGACTTTGTCGAAATCATTTAGTGAGAGTCGATTGGATCTAGATCATTTCGCCCTAGTACACTTTGTCGAATTCATTTCGGCGAGCCGATCGAATCAAGACCACTTCGCCCTAGCAGACTTTGTCGAAATCACTTCGGGGAGTCGATCGGGTCAAGATCACCTCATCCTAGTAGTTTTTGTCGAAATCACGTGGGGAGTCAATCAGGTCACGATCACTTCATCCCAGTAGTCTTTGTCGAAATCACTTGGGGAGTCGATCGAATCAAAATCACTTTGCCTTAGTCGTCTTTGTCGAATTCACTTCAAGGAGTCGATCGGATCAAAATCACTTCGCTCTAGTAGTCTTTGTCAAAATCACTTCCGGTAGTCGTTCGAATCAAGATCACTTTGCCCTAGTAGACTGTCGAAATCACTTCGGGAAGTCGATCGGATCAAGATTAATTTGCCCTAGTAGAGTTTGTTGAAATCACTTCGGGGAGGCGATCGTATCAAGAGCACTTGGCCCTAGTAGACTTTGTCGAAATCATTTAGTGAGAGTCGATTGGATCTAGATCATTTCGCCCTAGTACACTTTGTCGAATTCATTTCGGCGAGTCGATCGAATCAAGACCACTTCGCCCTAGCAGACTATCGAAATCACTTGGGGGAATCGATCGGATCAAGACCACTTCGCCCTAGTAGACTTTGTCGAAATCACTTCGGGAAGTCCATCGTATCAAGACCATTTCACCCTAGTAGACTGCCGAAATCACTTCGGGAAGTCGATCGTATCAAGACCACTTCGCCATAGTAGAATTTGTCGAAATCACTTCAAGAAATCGATCGGTTCAAGATAAGTTCGCCCTAGTATACTTTGTCGAAATCATTTCAGGGAGTCGATCGGGGTCAAGATCACCTCGTCCTAGTAGACTTTGTTTTAATCACCGCGGGGAGTCGACCGGATCAAGATCACTCCGTCCTAGAAGACTTTGTCAAAATCACTTAGAGGGAGTCGATTGGATCAGGATAGCTTCGTTCTAGTAGCCTGTCAAAATCACTTTGGGGAGTCGATCGGGTCAAAATCACTTTGCCCTAGTAGACTTTGTCGAAATCACTTTAAGTAGCCGATCGCATCAAGATCAGTTCGCCCAAGTAGACATTGTTGAAATCACTTCGGGAAGTTGATCGGATCAAGATCAGTTCGTCCAAGTAGACTTTGTCGAAATCACCGGGGGTCGGATCAAGACCGCGTTGTCCTAGTAAACTTCAACAAAAAAAAAATTGAAAGCTCTATGTAATGTAAGTAATGGAAATGCAGCTTATAAATATTTTACAAACAGCATTTGAAGGGTTTTTTTTTAGCAATGTGAACAATATTAGTTACGTAGATATAAAAGAGCAACGGATATTACATACAGTGGTTAAATAATCGATTGTAATAAGTAGTAATTGTAGAAAGCTTAACCAACTGTTGTTTAACAACTCAAGTCATGTTTATGAACGTACCGTGGTCTGTCAAAGTTATTGAAATCAGCTGATCGCCTTAGTTTAATTCAAGTACTACGAATGTCCTTGTATATATATTTACAGCTAATTTAGGCAATTACTGGTTTTACCTTATCAGTCATTTTTACTAATCAATTCCATGCAACCTCTATCTAACAGGTTTATAAGTCTTGTTTTGTGCGACAAATGGAATAGAACAAATAAAATCCATACATGCAAACCAATCAAAATTAAGAAATATTTATTAATGGTTAATGTAGCCAATGTTACATATGAGCACATTTGTAGTAACGTGTTTGCAAATAGCAACTTATATTAAAGATAATCTTCACCTGAAGTCTATCCAATCAATTTTGCCTTTAGTGATTTAGATAAAAAGAGGCTTTTCCTGTGCCGTAATATGCGTTTAACATTTTTCAATTTAAATTCAGAAATCAGTGTACTACGTATACGTAACCGGTATTGAATTTAGGTTTTACGCTCAGAAGCTTTGTGTTTCAGCACATATTTGGTATTTTCTAAGGACTTTTAATTAATGTAGACAACCGCTTGGTTCTACCTTTCTCTGTACATTATGCTGCCTTGTTCTTACCACGTATTAGCTATGCTCGTAAGACAAAGTTGTCAATTGCTGTTAATATAAATAAGGAATAATTAACTTATTGTAGACAGTTGTATAGCGTTTATAAATTTTGTTTGAATATATTTTCCTTTGGACGTTAATAAAATTTCAATATAAAATAAAAAAAGTTTTTGTATTTGTGATTATGAATACTTAAGTTGAAAATGAGTACGAATTTTTTCAATTGTTTTTTATTCTGGACTTTTGATGTTTGTTAAAAGAAAGTAATCATAAGCGGATCCTAAATAAACAAATATCAAAGGAATGCAGGACGTTTCCTAAGTCTGTATTTAAGATAAATGAAATATAGAAGAAATTAAAAACCAAAACGCTTGAAATGTTAAAGTTTTCAATTACTGTTAATGTAAATAAGGAATAGTTAACTTATTGTACACCATTGTATAGCGGTTATAAATTTTGTGTGGCTATTTTATGCATATTAGACGCTTGTTAATGTTTAAAAAAATCAAAATAAGATAAAAAAATTAATTAATTTAATTGGGCATTGAACTACCGAGGTTGCGTATGGTAGACGGAGGTGTTAGCCTTACGATATCGAACCGTCTTTTGTAGTAAATCCTTAGGTTGTATACTTGCAGCAGTTGAAGCCCCAAAATGTATATTATGTATGTAGACTTGAAATTTTTCAGATGTATTCGGTAATAAACGTCAAATTAAATTTTTAACCTTTTGTGTTTAAAAATAGACAGCGTCTATTAATGTGTGATACTTTTTTATAATCAAAAGTAATAAATATCAGTACTATCAAGAATTAATCTGTAATTTAGAAGCTCTAATTTTAGAAATTTGTAAATTAAGTGTGTCAACAGAGTTTCAGATAGTACGTACTCGTGCTTCTGCGTCTTTGTTCGTAACCTGCTTTTGACATTTCTCAAATAAATTACACAAATTGCAGTAAAAGTTTTAAAGATGTATAATTTATGATAGATGTAATATTTTTTGGTACATATTAGAAATTTGTTAAGAATCGTATACCAATTTTTGAAATCAACTCAATCGTCTGTTCATCAGCGCAAATGTACCAGTTTTTGGCTCTGTGCGTTTGGGTTTTTAGATCGTAAAATATTTTTAAAAAATTTAGTTTTTATACACATATAAGCGAATACGTTTCTGCAAGTTGGGCAATATCTGAAAAGTAAACGTTGCAAATGGTTTTTGAGTAAATATAATTCACAAATTATAGATTGTAGATCGTACTGAAGCATATGAAAAAAAGTGTTGGTTTATTTAAAAATGAATTTCACTGGGCATCGAACCAACGGAGTTACGATTTGTAGCCAGAGATGTTAGGCTTGCACTGTCGAGGTGATGTTTATTGAAATCGCGTTGGTTTATACTTGCTATGCTTAATGCCACATAAGAAATACATCGTCTTAGAAATAAAACACGATCTATTGTAATTGTTCGGGAGACTCCGTAAATAAACGTCAAATGTAATAAGTAATTATTTTTCAAATAAATAGCTGGTGTATATTAAAAAGCGATGTTTTCGTATAATTTTAGTCAATTGTCAGTACTCCTAAGCGATATTAGATGATTTATAAGTTTAAATTTAAGAAATTTTAAAGGAAGTGTGTAATCATAGATTTTGAAGGTACATATTCGTTCGCTTCCGTCGGTTTTCGCTACCTCTTTGACGTTTATCGAAGTAATTATACAAATTTTAATAACTGTTTTAAGAAAATAGTATAGCAAGCTTGCAAACTGTTAATAATTCAGGTTTTAGAATACGAATAGCGTTGTTCGGTATATATTAGATATTTTTTAACACCCGAATACGAATTTTGGAAACCAATTCGATGTTTCTTCTCTTTTGTACCAACGCTATCCGAGCAGTTGCTGACCTCATCGCACGGCTAGTTCGACTTTTGAGATCGGAAATTTTTGAGGGATCTAAGCTTTTTTAACACAGCGAATACGTCGCTCCAAATTAATCTTTTCTCGGAAAACCCTTATTTTTCCCCAATTTATCGGTTTTTCACGACAAAAACCGGGCTATGCAATGCACGCAAAAATTCTCCACCAAACCACCGCCCGCCCGCGCCGCCAACTCCGAAACCCTAGTATGCAAATCTCGAAAAGCGATCGATTCACGCCTCTTAACTTTAGCACAGAGACGGGCTTACAAAACTTATAGGTTTTAGATAGCATCAGACAGTTTGAGAGTTTGATGGGCAGATGTCATATATAAGTAAAAGGAGATCATCCGATACATAGGTAATAATGGGAACCAAATTACGTGTATATCCAGTAGCACATGGAGACACTGCGGTATCATTGAAATATATTTAGCCTTTGTATGTCTCTGCTTATGAATGAAGAAGTAGGAACAACCTAACCCCTAAATTACTTGTTTTATTTGGGAATGCCTTTACCATCTTGAAGTTATTCTAATCTATATGGTATCATGGAATTATTGTTCATTGCGAAATTCAAAAAATTGATGTTACAGGTGTATTCCATTCTTTAAGTCTGTTTAAAATACTAATTATATTAAGGTTTTAGCATAGTTCTGCTTTTTACAGTTATTAGTTGCTTGATTCAGTACCATTATTATTGGCAAATTATTAAATTATATCGATTGACTTAGCAGATGTTATTTTTTAAATCTGCCTTTAAAATTTCTAATTAAACATTGTTTTAGTGTAGTTCTCCTTCTCATATTGTCATTTTGTGGAAATATTATTCTTATTGGAAAATTACTAGATTACAAGGATTGACTTAACGGGTAAGTTATTTTTTAAATCAGCGTTTAAAATTATTAATTAGGTAAATATTTGTAGACCTAGATCAGACTATTGCATGAAGATAGTGAAAGATGCAGACCATGCAGGAGAATGTGCAGGTTAGCACAGAATAGGAAACAATGAGGGTATGCGTATAACCAGTTCCAGGATGTAGTACACATCAGCGGTAACTTTCCATTTAGTAGAGGAGCGCAACGCCTATTGGGAAATTGATTTACCATTATGTTGCCAAAGGTTGAGAAAATACATATTATACTAATGTAACTGTTAACTACAGAAACAAAACTTTTCCGATTTCCTGATAAAGATCCAGAGTGCAGACAAAGATGGTTTGAAATAATGGATTTGCCTGTGGTTAAAAGTAGAGGGGTATTTGTGTGAAGACTATTTTGCGGGGGGGGAGAGCTTTTGCAGCACAACTCTACTATTAAATTTTGCGTTGCCAAACAAACCCCTATCGAGAGTGTCAACACTTATAACATTTTAATATCTATTCCATCATCGCATAATGCAACTACTAGTAATTTTGTTCTGTTATCTACAAACTGCAATAATATATCAACTGCTGATGTAGATTTTTCGAGCCCAATAGAATTGATTTTAATAGAAACCTAATATTTACGAAAAATTAATTAACAAACAGAATTTCTTTATATTGCAAATATTTGTGTTTAATTATTTATTTAATTAAATTTAATATGATGAGTACATCTGTATAATATTCATGATACACTAAGGTTATTTATTGATTGGTTATTTTGTACTGTTGCTAAATGTGATGCATAATAAATAATATTTGCATTAATAAACCAGCGTTATTAATTTTTTCTGTTTAGCCCCCCCGCCCCCCTTCAATAAATTTATCCAAAAACCTATTTTCAAACTCAATAATATGTATCAAACAAGTTGAATTAAAAATTATTTATTTAACATATATGCTTAAATGAATTTTTATTCAACCTGTTAATATACGTACTGTTGAGTTTTGAAAATACGTTTTTAGGAAAATCTTACAGCATTAATATTTTGAATTTCGTGCTATTAGCTCTTGTTTTCACCAGTAGTCTCCAAGACACCACAGTTTTAGCCACCATTGTTGTGTCCACTTTTACACATGTAATTGACCACCTTTTTACTATATGTTCTCTATAGCTGAAGTCTATAGTTTTGGGTCAATTGAAAAATAACGAAATGAAGTCATATCTTGACGATATAGTCATAACCAACTACGACTTGGAAGAAATGTTAATAAAGTTAGGACAAATTTTTCGAGATGTTAAGAAATACAAAATTGAGTCTGAAAATTAAGAATGTACATTTGGCTTGATGCGAAATTGTGTTTCTAGGATTTATAATTCCGATCGGTAATATTAAACCAGGTGAGGCCAAAACAAAAGCAATACAATTTCAGACACCAAGAAATGTACAAGAGTTCTAAGATTTCTGGGTTTAACGTTGTATTTTCGTCCTTTTATTAAAGATTCTGCAATAACAGTATACCGATTAATAGAAGTTATGCGGACAAATAATGTTTGTAAGTGGAGCGAAGCACAAAGAGCACACCTTTGTCGATTTATGCAACTCTGAAATTATGCGATGTTACAGCTTTTGATGCCACATTGTTTTCAGATCCAAGTGGAATTTGCATATCTGAAATATTAATACAGTGTACGGTACAATGGGATGAAATGAAACTGGTTTATTACATAACCAAAAAACTAGACCACGAGAAAAATCATCGTTTATCTAAGTTGGAGTTACTAGCATTTATTTATTTACTGTATTGAAAGGTTACAAATTGTCTTAATTGGAATACAGTTTCATATTTATACGAACGACCAAACACGAAAACAAAAAACGAGCAAATAAAGTGTTAGTATACAATAATAGCAAAATACGACATGGTGATATGCAGAAATACAACACATGGGTGCATTATCACAAGCACCTATAGCGTTAGAATCCCACGAGTACAGAAATATCGGTCTTACAACAAACCATGGATGAAAAATGATGCATATCTATGTAATATTCTAGATGTCTTTGCAAATCCAGAGGAAGAAAGGGCACAGCAAGAAGTTGGGGATATAGTCAATATTTTCCAAACAAAGCTTTATCAAGATGTTATTTTAGATGGCAAAATACCACATTTATATGTGATATCTAAAATATTGTCATGAAATAGCAAATTGTATTAGGTCAATTTGATGTGAACCATACTCTAGATAAAATACACGAACTGTCATGGTTTCCACATTTAAAACAATACGTACGACATCACATAAGTGCATGTGTCAAATGTTTGATAAACAACGTGCCTGCTGGAAAAAGATCTAGGGATTTCAACACTATTCATCTGCCATGTAGGTCATTTGCGAGAGTTCACATAGATCACTTTGGTCCGTTGCAGATGTGAATCGAGAAAGTATGTGTTAGTAGTTACCGATGCACTAACAAAATTTGTAAAATTCCTTCCATACAAACAGAAACAGTAATATACACATTGGAGCGATTTATGTTAAAGTTTGGTATTCCACAAACTTGCTGTATATCGAATGACTTCAAAGTTTTTTAAAGTAAACTCTGTATTCGTCACACTTTAAATTCTATCAATTGTCATGCACAAATGGAGTTGTGAACAGCGTGATGTGAACCACACCAAACCATAATACTGGAAATTATGGTATATATCGACAATGGAATCAATCAGGATATAAAAATCCATGAAGTTGAAAGAAACATATTTACCAGAATAAAACCACGAAGAAATCACCTGTGTGAATTTTTATCAAGGTTTATGGAAGGAAAACTGGTTAATGGAGTAGAAAATAAAGATGACAAGAGACGAGTGGCAACCATTGGAAAAAGAAATTCGAGAGCAGCAAAATACAAAAAGGCCATGATGGCAAAAGAAGCCAACCATAAACGATCGATATTGATGATATTGTTTTAATGCGAAGATTTCAAAAAACTATGGGTGAAAACACAAAAACTGAAGAAATATAAAAGTCCCTTTGTGATAAGCAAAATTCTCCTAAGGCATAATTATAGAATATGCAGCATCTGCGGGCGATTTTCAACAACTACTCATGTAAGTCAGTTAAATTTATCGCCTTTCAGAAGATGAATCTGCTTCCAGCTGTGATGCTTTTGTAGATAGCAAAGCGAGTGAAATTTCAGAAAGTGAATCAATCAAAGATAATAATTAGAGAAAATGTGAAGAAACGTGTTCAGAGTACGGTGGTATTAAAGTGTAGCTTCAAATGATAATCATCCTTTATATATACGAAGTGGTAGTGATTAAGTATTTGGAAAATTATTGTTCAAGTCGGTTGTTTTTATTTTTGTTAAAATAGGGCCTATTTAGTAATTAGGTTGGAAGACTTCTTGTTTGTAAGATTTTTTAAATTTGTAATTTGAGGGGTAATCAAGGTCACTGTTTTGTCTAGGTTGGTAGAGTGTTAACACACTGTTCGAGTATATATTAGCATGTTGTTTTTTTCTCAAGAAAACTACTGCCAGAGTAGTTATTTTTTTGCAAACATTAAATTAAAAATGCCGATGAATTTTTTTAAGTATTCTGATATAAGAAGCTAAAATTTTAGTAACCATTCAAAAAAACATCCTGTTTGAGCTAAATATCCTAATCTGGTGTAGAAACCTATTTTTAAAGTTAACTGGCTGTTCGTATTCAATGTACATTATGTAAGCACTAGTTCTCTCAAACTATTAATACCTAGGCGACGTGTTTTATAAATTATGCATTTAAGCAGACCCCCTCTCAATGAAAAAGTCACTACTTGCTAAATAGGAAGATCTCGCTGGCTAATTTGTAATACCAACTCTACCAATCCAATTATTTAAAAAAGTTTATTTTTACATCTAAACCAAAATATGCAGATCATCCACCTGGTTAGAATCAGATTTACTGAATTTCTCTTGCCAACTTCTTCTAATGCGGTTCCAACTAAGATTCAAATACATCACAGAGTCTAAGTTGCATTCAATTTAAAACAGATTAAGAACGGTATTAAACATTTCGGTAAAGATATCAATTTATTAAAGATTAAAAGTTTAAGATTTTCCCAGAATCCAATTCCACGTGTTTTGAACTTTGGGTTCATTATTTAGGATCATAGTGAACTTGTCTATAAGGCATATTGAAGATATAAAACGATGATTGTTGTTAGCATGCTCTTATACTTCAAAACAAAATATACACAATGTTTTTTCCATCAACAACAAAATTCTATTGATAACATTGTGACCTAAAGGAATCGTTTTTGTTCAGTATCTTACAGTGAGTTACATATTGGGCTGGCATTTATCATTGCCAAAACACACTTTTTTTGCAAATGTCTGTTGATATCCCATGATGATTATTTTAGAGAAGTTCGTCAATAAAAGCTTCTGACTATTTAACATTTCTATTAACTGATTTTAGAACAATATTTGCCCATTTTTAAAATTTTTGTATAATACTTGTAGATGGTAAAGTCTAGTATTAAAAAAGTTTTGAACTCTTCTTAAACTAACAATTATAAAAGTTTTGCCATAAATACTCTTTCTTCAATGTAGTCCAGTCATTGAAGCTCTACCCCTCCGAAATCTTTGTATAAAAACCGATTGACTTGAAATTTGGTAAAAAGTTAGAGAATGTCAAGAAACATTAGTGACAGCGCCGATTGCCACTATCGCGCGGGCGGGGGGCGGGGGTGGATGTCGCCCCCTTCGTGGGGGGGGGGAAGTATTTTATTCAAAATAACTGCAGAAATCGATAGATTGGCTAATTTTAGGGGGCGTGTTTGGGATAAAATTATTTCAAAAAGTCAATACTTCTAGAGGTATTGGCGGTTGAAAAATTAGAATTTTTATTGGAAAAAAACACGTTTTCTAGTAGAATGATGCGTGCGTCGTTTCTCTGGTATAACACACTTTTAGTGTATACATGTATATATCAGACTTGACAAATAAGCAGGTCATCAGTTTTGGTTTAGGGGTAGTTTTTAAGGGTTGAAAAATTTAGATAGTGAAAAAATTATTCAATAGATAATAAGGTAATTATGAGTTTAATCGATTGTATAACTAAAGTATTACAAACTATTAATAAGCAACTTTTTATAATTTTTTTCTGAAAGGGGTGTTTTTAAGGGTTGAAAAGGGGTAGTTTTCACCCCTAAAAACTAAAAGCGGCAATCGGGCTCATGCCAATTTTGAAACTGAGGGTAAGATAGACCACGTATCATATTTTCATCTAAATCTGTTCTTATACAAAGATTTCGGCGGATATCGATTACTCTCAGCTTCAATGACTGGACTATTGGTACAATTATTCATTTTTCCATAAATAAACCTTAACACAAACCCAGACGAATTTTTACTGACAAGCAAGCAAATAATGGAACGGATTTGCCATCGTATGGTTGATTACAAAATTTGACAAATGCTGTTGAATTATAAGGGAAATCCTATATAAAAAATATAAACTTTTAAATTTATATTTGTTTTTAAAATAAAAATCTTATTAGTGTTACGTGATCTGCAGTTTTTCTCTTTTTATGCATACCCTTAGCTTTCCTATCGGTTAAATTAGTAAACAACAATTAGCAAAACATTTAATGCGATATTAAATTCCTAGGTTTGAATTTGAGAACAAGGCACGCTATAAATCTTAACTTATCACATTAAAAAAGCTCAGAATGTTCTTTTTGCTTTCTACATTAAATAATAATAATAATAGAAAGGTTGTGTCCAGAAACGAAGTAGCTACTAATCCAACAAATGTTAAATTTAATAGCACAATGCAACAGCTGTTGACTTTTTAGAGGATTTACATATGGTCTTCTCTACATAATTATTTGTAAATCAAAAACATATGTCAAATATTTTAGTTTCTAATTGATAGATACACTTACACACAAATAATCCGATCCAACCAAATATTAAAATATCTTTTATTAACAACCTCTCACTTATACTTCAGTGAAAAACCCCAAGCTTAGGAAAACAAAAACATTGATAATTCAAAGGCCTCAACAAAAACTACAATGTTCCCTACTGCCCAATTTGCAAAATATTATAAGGCTATAAGTAATACTTATGGTTTCTAGAAGGCACCAATTTTTGTTTCAATGTTCAGACCCAATTAAATAGTGAGCATACTTTACCTTAATGAAAAATGCATCACCTAAAAAAATATAACAAAAAAAGATGTGATAATGCAGAGAATACGTTGATGGAATATGCAATAAATGTGTATAAAATATACTTTTTTACTTAAAATAACATCTAAATGACATTTTAAAAGGAGATTTAGTTTAAAGCGTTGTGACTATAGACAAAATTACTTATATCAAAATCTTGTAATTCCAGCCGCATTCATTTATATGCAAGATCAAACAAAATAGTAATGATTGGAATATAAGGCAAAGAACTAGTGTATTCAAATTAAAGAATAAATATTAAAATATGAAAAGTTGCATAATCTAGTAAGATTGAACAAATTAGGGGATACTTACATTAGCAATGAAAATTCTGTTGATCAAGGGTACGTTAATTCCCAAAGAATCCAAAAACTGAGGGCTCAAACCAAAAGTGTTTCCTGCATCTGGATTGGACCGATTTAATCCACCACCACGCCGATCGTCTCTAAATCTACGATCCCTACTTTCCTCACGATCACGTGGTCTTTTTCCAGCAGCTGTATTTCCAAACTTATCTCGGCCACCGAAATCTTCTTTTATTACCAACTTTCTACCCTTCAATTCAAATCTATGCATAACTTCGAGGCATTTCTTTACAGATGCCATGTCTGCAAATTCAACAACCCCACAACCACGAGGTTTATCAAGTTCATCAACAAACAACTCTACAAATGAAACATCTCCAACTTGATTTCGGAATAAATCTTTTAAATCTTGCCAACGGTATTCATAAGGTATATTAGACACAAAGACCCTGTTATTTGATGCTTTCATTGCACCACGTTCTTTGCCCCTATCTTGGCTACGTTCTCTGCTTGGTTCAGAACCTCTGCGATCACGTTTACGATCACGTTCACGAGACCTTTCACTTTCGATATCACTCATGTTTCTATAGCAGACAAAAAATATACAAAAATAAATCAAGCAAATTATTTCAATACAAGAACATAACATTTCTAGCAAATAATCACAGTGACTACACACCAAAGTGACGGCAACCTCTAAAACTTCCAACTATTGAAATCACCTTACTCCTATCGTCGCAAATTATTAATTCAAATCGAACTGATTTCAAAACTTTGTGTTCGTAAAAATTACCTTTATAATTCAATCACAGCGACATTTCTAAAAATCTGAATTTAAAAAGGTACAAGAAGTCTTGTAAAACAAACCAAAGAAATCGATAGTGTAGGCAAGACAAAATATAATGCGCAGATATCTCCAGCATTTATTCCAAATATTATAGTTCTGACAAAGACGGAAGAGGGACAGGTCGCCATCACAACGGTGTTCGCAGCCATTATGAATGAAAACGGGACAAGCACGCCTATAATTAAAAACGTAGGAATTCTGCTTGAATCCGAAGATATGGAGAAAATTATTGTCAAAATTGCAAGAAATCCTAAGAACCAAAAAGGCGAACAAAATGAATGCCAACGAACAAAATCTACAAATTAACAAACTAATATCTAAAACTTACCTGCTACTAATGAATTCACGTTAAATTATCGAAAAAACTGTTATGTAGTAAAATACTAGGACTTTTTTGCAGCAGAACCACTCGGATATCAGCGTTGAAATAAGAGAAAATTAATACACAGCTAACACAATGCAATGCTATCGTGAAAGGGACGCCGACAAATAGCGTATTTCCGCTATGACAATCACATGCGCACACACTAGATGGGTGGAATGTACTTCCTGTTCATTAAACCGCTAAATTTAAATCAAACATTTTATTATTTAAAAATCATTTGAAAATTTTGACTAAAAGGTTTTAAAGATTTAGTTTCAATAATACACGAATCTTACTGTATACTCTGTCATTTGTACACGTTAACAATTAAACCATAGATTATAATCTATGAATTAAACTACAGCCTGTTATTTTTAAACTCTTTGCAAGGTGCGTTCGCAAAAAAGGTAGCAATCTCGGAAAAGCAAACGAGTAAGAGATCAATTGAACACAGACGTCATATTTCAAGGAGTATTTGACAAAAGAAATAAGCCAATCACATAACACCTACTATACAATGGCAATACCATGTACTCATTCACTTAACGTAACATAAATTAACACAACGCAAATTAACATATCAATCTTGCGTCCAAAACAAATTAATAGTTAATTATTGGTTTGCAGCGAACGGGAGTTTACTGTATGAAAAATTTACAAAATGGAATATAATATTCACCTAATAAAAGACTGAGTTTATGTATATCATTATACTTGTTATATTGGGCGATAACTGCCAATTTAAACAAATCTATAGTTATGCCGTTTCTAGATAACGATTGGCAGAATTAAGAACATAAAGTTAAAAAGCTCGTTAAGTAAGGGTTTGTTCAACTTTATGTAACGTTAGGTTGAGTAAATTAAAATAATTTTTGTTTCAAATAACTACATAAATTTTTATACGATTTAACTTTTGTATTGTTTATTTATTTTCTGTTACATTAATTTATGTTAGATCAAGAGAATGACAACATGACTTAGCTATTATGATAAAATCAAACATTAAGTTTATGCAACCAACAATAACACTAAAGTTTGGAGTTTAAACAGCAAAAAAGTGGCGCTGGTGTATGTGTAGTTACTTAATCTAAATTTTGAATTACGTTAAAAGATATAGAATTAAATGGTGGAAATTTATAAATATTTACACCATTGTTTCTAGCTTTGAACTATTTAGAACATTTTCACGTTTTAACAATTTTTTAAAATATTGTAACGCGCTACTACTACCGCGTTTCTTTAATTTAAAACAAGTAATAATAATGGTCTTTATTACTCACTGTTCACAAGTCTAATTAACAGTATATGCCTTATTTATAGATGTTTTCAGTCCACTTAACAATGAAGCACTATTACACTAATGAATTTACAAGCACTAATATCTTCTTAAACTAACTTCTTTACCCTAGGTCCAATAACCACACTAACACAACTATTTGTTTATACACTTCTATTTATTTATGTATACTGCAAGCTGCATGCACATTAGACACAGCATATCATTTATGTATATATTCTAAAAACTCAACTACGTTTACTTTACAACGATATAATTTATATTAGACATTCAAGAATAGACTGACTCTTGCATTTCTTAGCGGTCTTATATATACTCAGATCTAAATATATGACTCATCTTCTAGTAATTACGAGAAACTTCCAGGTCTATTGAGAATAAAACAGTGCCGGCGGCGTTTTGGGTGTAATACTTCTAGAAGAATTCTCGTATCCTGAAAACTATGCAGATCCTACAGCGCTTGTGCGTTTGATGGGTTGCCTAGTAGTAGCTCGCAACACTGCCCCCTCTTTAAAACCGTTACGTCTCGTAACTGTAGATACATTTTGGCGCCAATTCTGGTGCATCCACCACGTCGTTGGAAATAACAGTCGACACTCTTTTCTTGTTCTTGGTAGGCAACCGGTTGAAAACAACAAACAAGGACCTGGACGTTGGTTCCCTGGAAAACTACTTCTAGCATATTTTGGACTATCCTCCAATCTAAGCGATCCAGTCCGCAGCCTAGCTTGGGCACCGCTAGTCTCGTTACTCCGTTTTCCATCATCTGCGTCTTAAGATTTAGCAAAGCCTCCCATAGATGTCCATAACTAGGTCTCTGCCATAAAGAATTTTTGGTGACCAGATAGTAAACATAACGATTCTTATCTTGAAGAACCAAAGCTTTTCCTACAGTTGGCTGCTGTTGTACTAATTCATCTACACATCCAAACTTTTTCTTAAAAACAACAGCTATTCCCCTTGACATTGCCAAATCTTGAGCTACGCAATGTGCAAGGGAATACTCTTCTGGTGCTCTAAACAGATCTTGCTGTTTTTCAACAACAACGCCAAATATCGCTTTAGCGGAACCACCATACGCCGCCATAAAGCTCTCAAAATCTACATTTGGCTCAGGATTAATAACTTGCCGAACACCATTATCATTATTCGAGTCTTCCTGGTTGTTGCCAGCGTAGGATGTTAAACGGTCAAAGTGTACCACTTTCGGTTTACCACGAGGGGATCTTCTGATCCGGTACACTACATCATTAATCCTTTTTAACACTTTGTACGGCCCTTCCCATTGTCTTTGTAGTTTTGGCGACAATCCACGTTTTCTTTGTGGATTGTACAACCACACTAAATCTCCAGGTTGATAACCACCTTCTTGTGCTCTCGTGTCATATTGTGATTTCATTCGATCGCTTGCTGCCTGTATATTCTTTCGGACGTTTTCGTGAATACTATTTGATCTTTCACGAAGCTTACTAACGTAATCTTCACCGGCGATCTCTTCTCCAGGTTTAAATCCAAACTGAAGATCACATGGTAGCCGCAATTCACGTCCTAGCATTACGCAAGCGGGCGAGTATCCTGTGCTGTCATGTACCGAAGATCGGTACGCCAGTAGGAACAAATGTAGATATTGGTCCCAGTCCCGTTGATGTTCAGAGACAACTTTGGCCAGGTACTTTCCTAACGTTCTGTTCATTCTTTCAACCATTCCATCCGATTGAGGATGAAGTGGCGTGGTTCTAGTTTTCCTGATTCCAAGATGCTTGCAGACGTTTTGAAACAACGCTGATTCGAAGTTCCGACCTTGATCGGAGTGTAATTCCAACGGAACTCCAAAGCGACAAAACAACTCCTCACTAGTACATCTGCAACCGTCTCGGCTTCTTGGTTAGGTATAGCATATGCCTCCGGCCATTTGGTAAAATAATCCATTGCAACCAAGATGTATTTATTCCTTTCTCTGATTCAGGAAACGGACCAGCTATATCAATGGCTACCCTTTCAAAAGGATTCCCACGTTATACTGTCTCATTGGGGCTTTCCGTTTTGAGACCGGGCCATTTGCAGAGGCACACAATTCACATTTCCGGCACCACTCCTTCACATCTTCTTTGCAGTTCACCCAATAGAATCTTTCTCTCACTCTTTCGAGAGTTCTTTTCACGCCAAAGTGCCCTCCGGAAATACCATCGTGCAAGTGCTGCAACACTTCCGGCACTCTGCTTCTCGGCACTATCACTTGAAGTCTCTCAGTGCCATCTTCAAATTCCAGGCGTCGTTTCAAGATTCTATTTTCTATCATCAAGGAGTCCCACTGTGCCCAGTATGCCTTCAGGCTCCTACTTGAAATACTAATTTCTTCCCAAGCTGGCCGTTGTCCTCTATTTTTCCACTCAATAATACGTCCCAATTCGGCGTCATTCTCCTGGTCTTCTCGCATTCTTTCGAGTTGCCAAGTATCATCGGTTACCGTCATTCTATGGATGACACTTATTTTCTCTTCCATCTTGGAGCAATGATTGCAGTCCATCGGACAAGGTCTCCTTGATAGAGCGTCTGCATTCCGATGGCTAGTTCCTACACGATGTTCTGTATCAAAGTCATATTCCTGCAGCCGCTCTATCCACCTTGCCACTTGCCCTTCAGGATTTCGAAACTGCAATAACCATTTCAGTGCAGCATGGTCTGTTCTCAACAGGAATTTACGGCCGTATAAGTACTTATAAAAGTGCTCTACGGATTTGACGACGGCCAACAGCTCCTTCTTGTCACACAATAGTTCCTTTCTGGCCGCGACAAGACCTTGCTGAAATACCCAATAACTTTTTCTTGTCCGTCCTGCACTTGAGAAAGAACGCCTCCTATAGCTGTGTTACTGGCATCGGTATCCAACACAAATTTTCCCTCCATCCGTGGATAACTCAAAATTGGTGCTGTAACTAGTAGCCGTTTCAGTTGTTCGAATGCACTGTGGCAGTCGTCATTCCAATCATATTCTTGTCCATCTTCGGTTAATTTTGTTAACGGTTTGGCAATGTTCGCAAACCCAAGTATAAAACGTCGGTAATATGTGCACAATCCTAGAAAACTGCGTAGTTGGTGTATATCTGCTGGTGTAGGCCACTCTTGTACCGTTTTTATTTTGTCAGGGTCAGCTCTTATTCCGGTCTCTGAAACGACATGTCCTAGGTATTTCACCTCTTTTCCAAATAGGTGACACTTCTTGGGGCTCAATGTAAGGTTTGCCCGCGTAATCTTTGGAATATCTCCTCTAAGTTTTTAAGGTGTTCTTCAAAAGACCGGCCTAACACTATCACGTCGTCTAGGTACACCAGACATGTTTTCCAGGACAGTCCACGCAGTATCGACTCCATCAATCGTTCAAAAGTAGCAGGGGCATTGCATAATCCAAATGGCATGACCTTGAACTGCCATAATCCAGTTCCAATTGTAAACGCAGTTTTTTCTTTATCGTTTGGCTCCAAGCCTACCTGCCAGTATCCGCTTTTCAAGTCCAAGGTCGAAAACCATTTAGATCCGGATAGAGTATCTAAGGTGTCATCAAGTCTGGGCAAAGGATAGCTGTCTTTCTTTGTCACATTGTTTAGCCGCCGGTAGTCTACACAAAACCTTGTTGACACGTCCTTTTTCTTGACAAGCACTACCGGGGATGCCCATGGACTATTCGAGGGTTCAATCACTCCCTGTTCTTCCATATCGGTGATAATTTGCTCGGTTTCCTTACGTTTTGCCAAAGGAAGCCGCCTGGGTGTTGTCTTATCGGTTGCGCATCTCCAGTATTGATCTTGTGTTGCACAACATTCGTCCTTCCTTCTCACTATCATCCAGTGCAAACACACCTCGATATCGTCCGACCAGTTCTTTTACCTTGCCCAGTTGATCGCCATTTAATCCTTGACACGAGGGTATCAACATATCCAGCAATTTCTGTGAGCAACCGTTGGTTGGTTTATTTTTCGTGTTGTCAATACAACGTTTAATATGACATACTGGAATGCAACTTCCCACAATCATGCCTTTCTTCAGGGTCACTGTATGAGGTTAATGTTCAGCACCCTTACTGGTACCATATTTCGAGACTTTACCAGCGTTCTTCCAATCAGAAGTCCCTCCTGACCCACTCCCGATTCAGTTGCTTCCATCATGCATACTTGTCCTTCCCGGAGCGTACCATCCGGGCGTCCCATTACTATCATCTCCGCCTTCTCGGGTATTTTCATATCGCAAATCATTCGAACTTGCATCGTCTGGTTACTCGTCCCTTGAAATGGAATCTCATCATCATCTATCCGAAGCACATTTTCTTTCATGTTTACATGAAACCCATATTCTCTCATGAGATCCATTCCCAAGATCACTTCTTCTGTAATTTCAGCCACCAACACTCGATGATTAATTAATTTGTCCCCAATTGTCAACATAACGGCAGTCTCTCCATGAGTACCAATCTTCTCACCACTTGCCGTTCGGAGACACACCGATACAGGTAGCACTTTTCCACGACAAACCAAATCTGGTCTCACAATAGTTCTTGTCGCTCCTGTATCCACAAGTAATCGGACAACCCTACCATTAATTCTACCATCGATATAAATGCTGTCCACCAGACTTTCCACCGACGATGCAGCACGGATGATAATCTCCGGGGCACTACGCTGTGCTGTCGAAGTTCGCCCTCTTACATGGACCAGCTTTGGCACAACCGGTTGTTTCTTTGGTTGAGTACAGCGTCTCTGCATATGGCCAACTTCACCGCAGCTCCAGCATCGTAGACGCCATCTCCGCGGTCGTAGTCTTTTCAGCCTTTCCGCCTTTCGCTTTTCAAACACACGGTTGATTATTTCATCTATGCTGTTCTGAGCTTGACCAGGTTCCTCTAAGGCAGACCGAACTTTGTGACTCACCCTATGTGATGGTTGCTTAGCTGCTTCAAATTCAAGCGCATGGGCCAGTGCATCATCTAACATTTTTGGCCGTGCTAGTCTTAGCGCTTGCTGAATTTCGCCATCCTTAACGCCATCCACAAATGTTTGGACAGCAAGTTGTTCGAGGAAGCTGTCTGGTGCCGTTGGGTATGCCAATCTAACTAACCTGGCAATGTCAGCTTCGAATTCTTGCAGGCTTTCACTTGTCTTTTGCGAGCGGTTCTTAACTTGTGCGTGGTAAACCTGTTGAAGGTGAGCATCTCCATATCTCATCTCAAGCTTTGATGTTAAGAGGCCGTAATCATTCTGCTGGTGATCGGGAATCGTTTGTAAGATGTTAAGAGCCTCCCCCCCGTAGGGCCACTATTAAGGAGATAGCCTTCTCTTTGTTGCACCAACCGTTGGCTATTGCAGCAGCTTCAAATTGTTTCAAATATGTGGGCCAAGGTGTTTTACCATCGAATGTAGGTGGTTTTACTTTAAATTTAGACGGAATTGACTCGCTTCTTTCCGTGGTTCTTATTTCTGGAATGTTCTGATTAACAACTTGGCTTGGCAATTCAAGTGGCCGCGTTGTTAGTGAAATTACTTGTTCTTGCAGCCTCATCACATCTTCTTCGATTTTTATCAATTTACTGTCCAACTTTTGCTCAACTTGTAATTTAATATTTACCTACCGCATGAGGGTATCCAATTAACAATAAATAATAAATAACAGGACCTCTAACACCATCGTACCCTCACGTTTCGGGACGTTGCCTCGCAAGCTGCAGCAGTCGGTGAAGGGGGGGTTCATTAAACAAACACACTGAGACGAAAATTCGATTGTTTTATTGAACGAGCTACTAACTAAAACTTCAACTAATTACATATGCATAACAAAATATAAAGTAAATAACCTTATGTACAAAAGGGCGCCACCATGGGAATTAAACGGCCCATGGACCAATCGCGGTAATAGCTCTCGTCGCACTTTGTTCGTGGGCGATGAACCAAAATGGCAGAACAGAAAATAAGTCACTTATAGTCTCCGGCTAGCACAAACACAACTTAACTAAACTTAACTAACAAACATATTTTGAATAGATACAGTTCTAGGTGTACACACCCCAATAACAAAAATTTATTAATGCTACCCTATTCTAATTAACTTGCATAGTGCGACGACCCTTTTAACCACGGGGTCATCTACACCATGAAAAATACGACCTTCTCAAGGGTCAAATAGTACCGTAACTTGACTTCGGGCCTGAGCTTTGCATTCTCAGGTAGTCTCGTGGATTAGTGATTAACGACCTCTGACACCGTCGAAACACAATATAATAGAAGACCCTTCTAAAACGATGCGGTCTCCAAAGCAATAATAAAACGGATCAATTTACTTGAACTGGGCATTCACCCGGAATTGTATTTTATGGAAGTCGACAAATACTGTTTTTAAACAAATAACTGACTTATGCTGCATAACACAGCCTTGAGTTCATAGTAATATCACATATACTAATTACTTACTCAGAGAAATAAATAACTTAAAACATAACGGCCCGCACTTGACTGCAGAGAAATAAACACATCACTAGTAACCGTTAGCTTGAACCTCTAACGCGTCTGGAAATAAACAACCCCGATTCCCACCGGCTGGCCTCCTTATATACATTTTGGTTAATTGAAAAATAACCCCTTTCTTGACGCTCTTACTCGGCTTAGGATGCGCCGGTCGTAAATCTTTAATTTTAATTAAAACTGTCAATGCCTAAGATAACCACAACCGTAGCTCTCAGAATTGATTTTAGTTGAGTGCTCAGCTAATTGAAAATTGCTTCAGACCACCCTGACATAAATAGGATCCTAAAGCATGATTGACATCTAATCATAGATATGGACTAATTTGACATGTTTAGTGCCCTTAAAGTAAGTGCCTTTAGAAAATTGATTAACTCTTGGATTAGATCTTTCTGGGAACTTCGCTGAGAAGCTACTTGGGTGATCCTGCAGCCGCTACAATTCTAATAATTAGCATGCTAAAATTAAACTAGAAATTAACTATTTTTAGGAATACTAGAACTATTAGAGCTTATTAAAACAGTATGTTACACAGCCCCCTCGAAAAATTGAAATTGCTCTTAGGAATTTCAAGAAAATTAAAAAAAAAAAAAAAAAAAAATAAATGTAGAAATTAACACATCCAACCGCAATTATGTTTAAGACAACTGAGTCTTTTCAGAAAATTGGCGGAAGGAAAAATAAAAATTGGAAAAATAAAATATTAGTGAGGTTTTAGGTCTTGGACGTGGAACACCCTAGCGGTTTTCCGTCCATGGAAGATAGTCTATAAGTGGTAGAACCTAAAACTTCCATCACCTTTGCTTCTAGGAACTTCGGGGCTAATTTTTATTGAAATGTTTAGAAGCATCTGATAATATAAAATTGCGCTTCCACACTAAATCCCCTACTTTGAAATTTAATGGTCTGCGCCTTAAATTGTACGAGTGCGTATTACGTTCATACGCCAAATGTATGTTCTTCTGAACTTCTTTAAAGATGGGCGATAATTCATTAAGGTCTTGAACCAATTGTTCTCGAGTATCAATTGCTAGATCCTCTGGATTTAAATCCTTTAATTTATTATAGAATTCCCCGGACAGAGGAACCGTGCGTCCAAAAGCTAAAAATGTTGGGGAATATTTTGTGGATTCATGAACAGCATTACGAAGCGCATGGGCAATTTTGTGAATATTATCGTCCCAATTCTTATGAGAATCTTGAATGTAACTGCGAATGGCAGCTCCAATTACCTTGTTAACGCGTTCTACATAATTAACTTGAGGATGGTAGCTGGCGTTAAACCAAACCGAAGGTATTTTATAATTTGTCATGAGATTGGAAAATAAATTACTTTTAAATTGGGGCCATTATCTATCATACAAATTTGAGGTACCCCATATACCAAAAATACAAAATTTTCCAGGTAATTACAAATTTGTTTTGTTGAAGCGCTGCGCATGGGATGCAATAAAGTGAATTTTGTAAACCAGTCAGTAACAACTAAAAGGTAAGTATTCCCCAATTTCGAGCGCGGAAAGGGCCCCATTAAATCAATCGACAAACATTGAAACGGAAATGAAACTTTTCTCTTTGCCCATAAAACCATAATGGTTGAACGTGCTGGATTTGCTTTGGCAGCACGTAACACATTTACTAATGTATTTAGAAATATATGACCGCATTTTAGGCCAGTAATAGAGCTCTTTGATTTTTGTATATGTTTTAAATACACCCAAATGGGCCGAAACTGGATCATCATGGCATTCTTTTAAAATTTGTGCATGGCATGATTTCGGCACTACTAACTTCCACTCAATTAAATTGGCTTTGATATTCAAATTATTCGGAATAAACTTATACATTTTATCATCTTCTACTCTCCAATCGGGATATAGATCTGGCTTTTCCTTAATATTATTTAACATGTTTTTGTACCAATCCTCGACCTCGTCTAAAGAAAAATTTAAAGAATTAATAGCATAGGCTCCACTAGGAGCTCGGGATAATGTATCTGGTACCACATTAAATTTACCCTTCCTGTGGATAACTTCGAAATCAAATTGTTGGAGTTTCACACTCCATCTAGCTAAACGTCCCGCAGGATCTTTTAAGTTGTGGAGCCAAATTAAAGAATGATGGTCCGTAATGACCTTAAAATGAGTTCCTTCAATATATGGTCGGAATTTTGAATAGCAAAACACACCGCCAAAAGTTCCCGTTCTGTGACTGAATAATTTTCTCTGCTGAATTTAAACTGCGAGAAGCATAAGCAATTACATGTTCTTCGTCTCCTTCTCCTGAGTTAAAACACAACCAACGCCGTAATTTGAGGCGTCACATTGTAAAGAAAAACTTTCGAAAAGTCAGGACTCCTTAAAATAGGAGCCTTTGTAAGAACATCTTTAATTTTTCAAACGAAATAAGAGCCTCGTCCGTCCATTTAATCGCTTGCGATTTTCTCTTTCCCTTTAGTAAATCATTAATAGGTGCTATAATTGTGGCAAAATCCAAAACAAAACGCCTATACCAAGAACACATACCGGTGAAACGTTTTATTTCAGTGGCTGTCTTGGGTTGAGGAAAATTTACAATTGCGTCAATTTTTGCTGGGTCAGTTCGGAGACCATCTTTATTCACAATATATCCCAGATATTGTAACTCTGGTTTACAAAACTCACATTTTGAACTGTTAATTGTTAAATTAGCGCCTTTCAACTTCTCATACACTTCGTTCAAAATTCTAATATGCTCCTTAAATGTGCTTGAAATAATAATTATATCATCTAAATAAACAAATACTGATTGGGATAATGAAAATCAAAAATAGAGTCCATGAGCCTCTGTAATGTGCCTGGAGCATTGGCCAAACCCATCGGCATTACATTATATTGAAATAATCCGCGCCTTGGGACAGTAAAGGCTGTTTTTCCTTGCTTTCGTCACTCAAGGGCAATTGCCAGAAAGCTTTTTAAATCGATTGAACTGAGATATTTCGCATTGCGTAATCTATCAAGAATGTCATTTACAAACGGAATGGGATACGCGTCTTTTTGTAATTGAATTTAATCGTTTAGCGTCAAAACATACACGAAATTCACCTTTGCTTTTTCTTTACTAATAGCATGGGGAGTTCCACGGGCTATTGCTTGGGCTAATAATGCCTTGTTCAATCATTGCATCAATTTCTTTATTAGCATGTTCCAGCATCGCCGGTGATAATGGGTAATACCTTTGTTTAATTGGTTCAACGTCTTCCGTTGTAATATGATGTGAAATTTTAGTGGTTCGGCCTAAGGTAGGACGATCCAGGGATTGAAATAAAGAAATAACCTTGTTTAATTCAAATTTCTGGTCTTCATTTAAATCGGCCATGACTTTAATGAAATTTAATTTATTCGTTTCCGCAGAATGAGCATAAAATTCATTTTTTGAAAAATCTACTTTCAATTCAAATAATTGACAAAATCAATCCCTAACGTTAGGGTACACTCTATTGAGTCGGAAACTAAAACATTTAAAGACCGAGTAACCCCGTTTATAGTCAAGGGCAAATTAATTGAACCTAAAATTGATTGTGCAGTGCCATCCGCGGTTGTTAATATAGACGTTTTTACATTTTTAATTAATTCTAACTTATATTTATCCAATAAACACAAACCATGTCTGCCTAAAATAGAGGTATTCGCGCCGGAATCCAACAGTGCAGTATAAGTTTCCTTAAATATCTCGATATTAATATAAGGTCTTGTATCATCTTTTACTTTATAAAATTTGAAAAACCTTAGATGATTTACAAAAATTCTTAACTTTTACTAACCAATCCGACCACGTCTTTTGTCAGCAGCAATATTATTAAACGAAGAAAAGCAACGGCTGACTACGCGCTTTCCTGTCCTTAGTTTTTTGAATTATTTGAGCAGTTTGGACAATTTGTGGACGTAACTTCCAACTGCCCACAAGAATAACAAAATATTCCGCGTTTCTCCGGACAAGTATGAAACGAGTGACCTCGTCTTTACAGTTGAAACAAATAGTCGAAAATTTTGCTGTGTTTTTAAAATAATTCGAAACGCCGGACCGTGGTAAATTATTATTAGAAAATGAACTCTGTCGAACTTGACGTTCTAAGATAACTGGTACGTTGGCAGAATCCGAATGTTCCTGTTTAATAAAATGTGTAGGCTTAATGTCTTCTAAAAGCTTACAACGAGAAATCAAATGGGAAATGTCAGTCACTTCAATTAACGCCAGTTGCGTGGCATAAAAAGTCTGTAAATTTCTTTTAATAATTTTTATTTGTTCCCTGATTGAAATGGACTTTTCTAATTGAGAAAATAAATTTACCATCTTTGAAATATAAATGGTAGGTGATTCATCGGCGCCTTGCCGTCTGGATTTAATTAACATTAAAAGATTCTCTGCATAATCGGCTGAAAGAAAATCTTGTTTCAATTTAAAAATTAATTGTTCCCATGAATTTACTGTACACCGCGTTGCTCTATACCAATCCAGTGCTGAACCGGTGAAAAGATCAATAGCCCCTTCGAAAAGGTCATCTGACGAAACTTTTCTTGCAACTTGCAGTTCTTTGACGCGTTGAATAAAATCTAAAACCGATATAGAATCAGATTCACCCGAAAATTGTAATCCCCACTTGTGGATCGGGACTGATGTCGTTGTTTTATTCAAGGACTTAATTAGCGTACCTAAATCATTACTAGAAATCGAGACCGATGGGGTATTAATGGAAGAAACCGCTGATGCTCCAGGGCATGAACCCTCTGCTGTTGGTGTTATTGTAGGATTTTATTACCGCTAGCCGAACAATAAAGAGGGTTATCGTTAATCTCATTTTCCCCGTTTACCTGTTCTAAAATCTCAAAAGCTCTAATGCATTTGGAATGCAGTTCTTTGTGTACTTCTAAAAATTCAATATCGAAATTGACATAATTTAGTCTCTGTGTTACATGCATTAATCTCGTGTTAAGTTTAATATATTCTGTCCTTTTAGGAAGAATGGTAAAAGAATTTAAACAGTTTTCTAATTCAAAAATCTTAAGTTTTAATAATTCAATTTCGTCCTTTTGAACGATTTCAATTTTCTCATACTTAGAAAAACATTACTGTCGACTTTCTCAACAATGAGTTTTCTACGCAATAATTTTCGCTTTTCTAACACACTTAACTTTGTTGGTTCAACGTTCCTAATTAAAAGTTCATAACTAAGCTCATCGCTTCTTAAAGCTTCTACCACATACATGACTAACTAAAAGGTAAAGCCAACAATAACGAAACTTGTTCCTAAATCACTAATATTAAACTGTAATTCTGCCTAACACTAAATAAAACAAAACAATCTAAAAATTCGTCCGTGTGTTGTTTACCATAATTACAATTTTAACCACGTTAATGCGCCAGTGTAATTTAATATTTACCTACCGCATGAGGGTATCCAATTAACAATAAATAATAAATAACAGGACCTCTAACACCATCGTACCCTCACGTTTCGGGACGTTGCCTCGCAAGCTGCAGCAGTCGGTGAAGGGGGGGTTCATTAAACAAACACACTGAGACGAAAATTCGATTGTTTTATTGAACGAGCTACTAACTAAAACTTCAACTAATTACATATGCATAACAAAATATAAAGTAAATAACCTTATGTACAAAAGGGCGCCACCATGGGAATTAAACGGCCCATGGACCAATCGCGGTAATAGCTCTCGTCGCACTTTGTTCGTGGGCGATGAACCAAAATGGCAGAACAGAAAATAAGTCACTTATAGTCTCCGGCTAGCACAAACACAACTTAACTAAACTTAACTAACAAACATATTTTGAATAGATACAGTTCTAGGTGTACACACCCCAATAACAAAAATTTATTAATGCTACCCTATTCTAATTAACTTGCATAGTGCGACGACCCTTTTAACCACGGGGTCATCTACACCATGAAAAATACGACCTTCTCAAGGGTCAAATAGTACCGTAACTTGACTTCGGGCCTGAGCTTTGCATTCTCAGGTAGTCTCGTGGATTAGTGATTAACGACCTCTGACACCGTCGAAACACAATATAATAGAAGACCCTTCTAAAACGATGCGGTCTCCAAAGCAATAATAAAACGGATCAATTTACTTGAACTGGGCATTCACCCGGAATTGTATTTTATGGAAGTCGACAAATACTGTTTTTAAACAAATAACTGACTTATGCTGCATAACACAGCCTTGAGTTCATAGTAATATCACATATACTAATTACTTACTCAGAGAAATAAATAACTTAAAACATAACGGCCCGCACTTGACTGCAGAGAAATAAACACATCACTAGTAACCGTTAGCTTGAACCTCTAACGCGTCTGGAAATAAACAACCCCGATTCCCACCGGCTGGCCTCCTTATATACATTTTGGTTAATTGAAAAATAACCCCTTTCTTGACGCTCTTACTCGGCTTAGGATGCGCCGGTCGTAAATCTTTAATTTTAATTAAAACTGTCAATGCCTAAGATAACCACAACCGTAGCTCTCAGAATTGATTTTAGTTGAGTGCTCAGCTAATTGAAAAATTGCTTCAGACCACCCTGACATAAATAGGATCCTAAAGCATGATTGACATCTAATCATAGATATGGACTAATTTGACATGTTTAGTGCCCTTAAAGTAAGTGCCTTTAGAAAAATTGATTAACTCTTGGATTAGATCTTTCTGGGAACTTCGCTGAGGAGCTACTTGGGTGATCCTGCAGCCGCTACAATTCTAATAATTAGCATGCTAAAATTAAACTAGAAACTAACTATTTTTAGGAATACTAGAACTATTAGAGCTTATTAAAACAGTATGTTACAAACTGTTTTTACCTGTTCAGTGAAATCTTCTTTCAATGCAATGGAACTTTCCATTAATCTTCGTTCTAACGTGGCTGTATTTTCACTTAACTTTTCCTCTATTTTCTCAGCATTTTCACTAAGTGTCATTTCCATGCCGTATTTAAATTCTTTAAGGGTCGATTCCAGTTCAACTGACTTCACTAAGTTTTCGTTTAGTGTCACTTCCAGTTTAGCCGACCTCTCCTCCATACCGGATTTAAAATCCTTGAGGAAATTCATTAAAGTGTCTGCCTCCATTTTACTTTGATTTCTTGTCACTGGCATATACAAACTACTTAAATGTCTTTAGACTTGTGTTTTAAATTAATCACTATATACCCCACAAATGCCTGACACCAGTGTAACGCGCTACTACTACCGCGTTTCTTTAATTTAAAACAAGTAATAATAATGGTCTTTATTACTCACTGTTCACAAGTCTAATTAACAGTATATGCCTTATTTATAGATGTTTTCAGTCCACTTAACAATGAAGCACTATTACACTAATGAATTTACAAGCACTAATATGTTCTTAAACTAACTTCTTTACCCTAGGTCCAATAACCACACTAACACAACTATTTGTTTATACACTTCTATTTATTTATGTATACTGCAAGCTACGTGCACATTAGACACAGCATATCATTTATGTATATATTCTAAAAACTCAACTACGTTTACTTTACAACGATATAATTTATATTAGACATTCAAGAATAGACTGACTCTTGCATTTCTTAGCGGTCTTATATATACTCAGATCTAAATATATGACTCATCTTCTAGTAATTACGAGAAACTTCCAGGTCTATTGAGAATAAAACAGTGCCGGCGGCGTTTTGGGTGTAATACTTCTAGAAGAATTCTCGTATCCTGAAAACTATGCAGAGCCTACAGCGCTTGTATGTTTGATGGGTTGCCTAGTAGTAGCTCGCAACAATATTAACGATCAAAATACGTTAACTTCATTTTTCGTCGACCGTTTATTAATGTTAATATTAACGAATGATTTTGTTTTAAAAAGGATACATTAACGGACGTCATTAATGCACTCTTTTTCATTAAGTAACTCTTTTTGTGACTTTGACGTTTTGATGTTTTAATAGAAGTATAACCTCAACCAGACATACGGATACGCACAGAAACAAAAAACAGTACAAATTCAACATTACAAATTTTAATACATAATTCTATTTGGATATTCATAACAAAACTATTAATATTACAATTGTTCAAAGTTAAGAAAGGAACAGATAAATTATTTATCTTGTGAACGTCAGGATTTATATTCAGGTTTAAATCATTTCGAGTATTATTCAGGTTGTTTGAGTTTATGTTGATGTCAGCTGAGGATGCGCTCGAAGTAACTGTTTCGCTTGTGCAGAATAATTGTTTACCAATATTTACTTTATTTTGGATTGAATCCTCAATGTATGTCTTTGCAACTCGGGTTGATTTCCACCCCCCGTGTCTTTATATTGTTGCAAAATCAGCCTCTGAATCTGACAATATTGAAGCAGATGATCTACGAAAGCAATGCCCTGTAAATAACTGTGGCTGATCAAGTTTTAGAAATTGTGCGACTGTCGGTGGTATTTTGGCAAATGTGTTGATGCTGACTGGGTTAGAAGTGCACTTATTGTTTTTATAATGTACAAAGAATCGTGTGTGGTTTGTATGTTGTGGTCTCAGTGTTATATATTGTCTGATTAATTTTAAGAATGTATTTTGATGATCATCCACAATCGTAAAAATTCTTTTCTTCTTGGTTTTTGTTTTTGATCCTGGGATAGTGATTAGAAATTTTGATTTTAGGTCTTCGACATTACTAGTTTGTAACTTCAAAAGTTCATGTTTCCTTAACGCGCCTGCTATTCCAAAAATTAGTGCGACCTATAAAGTATGGTTTGCTATTAACCTTGGTCATTAAGAACAAATTACTAGGAGCGTCGAGAATGAATCGTTGCACCTGCTCTTTTTCTAAAATTTTAGATTTTTTTGGGACGTGTCCTTCAGTTTGTCTTTTAATATACATTATCAATTTGTTAAATTTTCCAATATCAATATTTTTCTTCACTTGAAGAGTTGATATCAGCATAAAGAATTTTGGCCAGAGGCTTGCTATTAGGTCTGTTTGAGCAATGTTTAAAAAATATGCCAGAAAGACGGGCTGTGTGTAATTGGTTATATCCTGTTCAGTACACCAAGTATGAAATTCATTATACGTTTTTTCGTAAAAATTTCGACTTTAGTCGGTAACAAATTCGAACACGCAATGTTTGCACTTTCCCACACGACAGCCGGTAGCGTTTCAGGGTTTCCCTGCTCCATAACTGTACAATACCAACTGCACAATTGCGAATTTACAAACTACAAACACTCTTTAATACTGGCGACCCTTGTTGTTAAATATTTTATTCTGACGGTCTTTGTAAATTTTATTGTACTTGCGGTCGTCGAAAAAATGTTGTAATCAACTCGTCTGTTAATAGGCGATTAATAATCTCAACTATCAAAGCACTCACTCGCTTCGCTCGTTCGTGCTTTAAACAGCTCGATTATTAATCGCCTTCATTAACCAACTAGTTGACTAAATAACTATAATGTTATATATTTTAAAACCAAATTGCTAATTCTTTCATAATATTTAGAAAAAGGCATACCTTTGCACTGATATTGTGTTTCTATGTTTTACATCTTCAACTAAAAACTACTTTAGAAAATAATAATTGCATACAACAAAACCACAGCGTATCTGGCTAATTCTTTTTTTATTTAATAACAGGGAGTTGTTTACATTAGTAACCCATAATATAAACAGTTCTCCATCATTTTTAGGAAAAAAATGTCTCTTACTTTCAGTGTCTTTGAATCCTAACACAGCACTTTTTTTTATTTCATACTCTATAAGTTTCCATTTCTGAAATTAATCAAATAAACGGTGAAAATAGCACATAATTGAAAATCGATAAAATGGAACTAGTTAACTATTATTAGCAATGTGAGGCACTGGTACACTCGATTGCTAAACGAAATGTGATGAATGTTTATAAAGATTATGGTGCTTCTTTTATACAGTATTTATACTCCATACTTTGGTTGTATCGTTGGTTGCCTAAAACTAAATGCTGAGCAAAGACGTTATATAAATAGAACCAGTGATACTTGCATAAATATGGTGCAAATAGTTCGGACGTGGGTTTACTACTACTTGCTTTTCTAACATTCCTAAAAATATATCTTCTATTATATATCTGGTCTTCACCGTTAGGAATATTACTTAAAAAAGGAATTAATTTTGAAATCATTAGTGTTTACTTACTGCCATTTGCACCGCCTATACTCACAGATAATACTTAACTAAGTGGATCTTACCTTTAAGGTGAACTTTAAACACATAACTCCTTTGCATCAACTACAATATGTGGTATTTTACTTAAGTTTTAAATTGCAAAAAATAATCCAGCCCCGAATTTTTCTTTAATGGAAAAAAAGATTGTTGTTAAACATTATAAATAATTTTAAACATATAACTGAAAACAAACAAACAGCCAAACATGCAGAGATAAAGCAGAAGCATGGAAGAGAGTAAGTAAAATATTTAATTCACAATCCGATTTTCCTAGAACTAGTGAGGCTTTTAAGAAATGTTATGGTAATATTAAAAAGACAATAAGAAAGGAATTAGCAGATGAGAAAAAATAAATTACGAAAATCGGAAGAGGCAAAGCAGTTATCGAAAACCATCTAATAAAAGAGCTTGCTCTGGGAATAATGAATGCAGAAACAGTGTATGGGTTGAAAAACATATATGATTGTGATGCTCAGCGTTGATCAGTGTTTAATGAAAATACAGAATAAGTAGACGATAATAAAAGAGTATTTTCCGATCAATTTATTTATGATATTGACAAGGATTGTGTACAGGTGGAATCAAACGAATTGAAGAATCTGTGGATCAGAATTGTCTGCAAAAATCATGTGTAGTCAACGCTTAACTTTTTGAAAAACCATCTAATTTAACTTGTTTAAATGAGGTTATTTATATTAGTTTAATACTGATATAATTTTTTAGTACCTACCTGCAACTGCAGTTAGTTCAAGGAAACGCTCTTCGATATGTTTAAAAGAAACATGGACTAAAAGACGAAGACCTGCTATACAACAATTTTTATGGTCGAAATTATAGGAAGAATATTTGGCATTGGCCAAAGTTAAAAGAGAGCGTTTTGAAGCAGAAAAGGAAAATATTTTACGAAGAAATGAAAGAGAAGAAGAATTGTTTGGATTGCAAAAAAAAAGAACTGTTACTAGGTATATAACTTAGAGAATTGCAGCTAAAGAATGCAGAAAAATTAGATTAATGTCTTTAAGTTTTTAATATATTATAGTTAGCAGTATAAAAATTTACTTATAATGTTCAAAGATAGTATTTTAGCACATTAATTTTTAGGTTATTTACCGAAAACGTACATTATAACTTTTTATATTAAAACTATCAATAATTAAAAAATATGATTAATATATCCTACTCATCTATAGCCGTTCTGAATAGACCTGCACCTTGACGAAGTTCTAGATTACTAAAACGGGTGGAATGGCTTGCGTGTTTCAGTGAATTGAAAAACCGAACAAAAGGTCTAACCACGGTCTTTAATTCAAAAAGTTAAAACACCATATTCGTTACTTTATGAATCTACTAAATTATAGGTATAACCGACGAAAAATTTTTCATTTCCATTTGTTGAGCTCTCTATAATTTTCAAAAACCTTGCAAGAAAAGCAACACAATAACAATTGGGGTTAGAATTCAAAATATACATTGGGAACGCTTATATCCGTTAATTACAAGTAACCCAAAATACTAATTTCTATCATCATCATCATCATTAGGTCTGCAGTCCTAGAACTGGTTAGACGCGTACCATCATTGTTCCCTATTTTGAACTAACCTACAGATTTCCCAGAAATATGCACAGTTTGCATCTATAACTGTCTGATCTAGGTCTACATCTACCTCTTTTTTCCTATCTGTGCTTGTAATATATCACATACTATTCCCCAAAAATGCCTTAGAACGTACTCCGCCCTACTATTTCTCTTTTTCCCCAGATATCCTTGTTCCCCTACTATTTCTGTAACTTATTTGTTATTATCTTTGTCTGTCCATGCTATCGTCCTCATACATCTGAAGCACAGCATTTCAAAAGGCTGCTACCGTTTTTCTGTCTGCGTTTCAGACTACCCGTATTTCATAAGCATACTGTGCTGTGCTCCACACATATGCTTTCAACAATTTTCTTCTTATTCTATGTTTGTTGTCTTTCCTCATAGGCGCTGTTCTTTCTTGTTAGATGCAGTTCGATCACTTTCTATTGTTTTACAGTTACATGTCCTATTTCTCCGACCTTCAATGGTTGTGAAGGTAGGTAAGCAGCCCGTGGCTGCCAAGTTCCCCTAACACTTAACCATTTGGCGATTTAATATATTTTTCAATTTATCTTTTCGCACAGCCAACATTAGTTGCAGGTATTTCGCAAACAACAACTAGTTGTTTATACTAATCATCAGATTTATCTGCGCTTATTTTTTCGTCATTAGGTTTTCCGTCTCAAAACTGGTTGGACACGTACCTGCACTTATTTATATTCTGAGCTAGCCCACATAGTTCCCTGAAACTCTCACACAGCATGTGTATTCAGCTCGTTCCCTTTTTATTGTTTTCTAATTTTATACCCTATTTTACCGAGATTCAGTGAAGGAGGTTAAGCAACCTGTGGCTACCAAGATCCCCCAACACTTAGACATTTGCCGAAATAATGGTTTTCCAGTAAATTCTTTCACACACTTAACATTATTCGAGAATATTGCCCAACCAATTCTTGTAGTTACTTATAATAATCATCATGTTTAAGCACAGTTATCTTTTCGTCATTAGTTTATCCATCTTGGGATTGGTTGGATGCGTACCTCCATTGATTTCTATTCTGGGCTAGCCTACACATCTCCCTGAAACCTCTACAGCCTACATCTTTTACTATCTGTGTGCAGTAGTCTAATCTAGGTCTGCCTCTTCTTCTCTTTTTTCCTATCTCTGCTTCTAATATATTCCGCACTATTCCCTCATGCCGTAGTATGTGGCCTATCATCGTATCTCTCCTCTTTTTTTACCATTTTCCACATATTTCTTTCTTCCCCTACCATTTTTAGTACCTCTTCGTTCTTAACTTTGTCTGTCCATGATATCTTCATCATACGCCTGTAGCACCACATTTCAAAGGCTTCTACCTTTTTCTTGTCCGCTTCTCCTACTGTCCAGTCTTCACAGCCGTACAGTGCTGCGCTCCACACATATGTTTTAAGCAATCTTTTCCTTGTTTCTATGTTTGTGGTCTTTGAGCACAGTAGTTGCTTTTTCTTGTTAAATGTAGCACGACCTTGTGCTAAACTATGTTTTATATCTTTTGTGCTTTTCCCATCTTGCGTTATTTGGCTTCCTAGGTAGCAGAAATCCTTAACCTCTTGTAAGTTCGTGTTAAATACTTGTATTCTTGTTTTTGATTTATTTTCCCCACCTTTGCAAACTAGAACTTTAGTTTTAGTTTTGTTAATTTTCATACCGTATCTCTCTGTTAGAACCGTTTCCATTTCATTAAGAGCAGCTTCTAACTCTTTCTTGTTAGACGCTAATACCGCTATATCATCTGCAAATCTAAGCATATCAATTTTTTGTCCCTGCATAGTAATTCCCAATGTCTTCATGCATTTGACAGTATTAATTGCCTCTTCTATGTTAAAAATCAATGGGGATAGGGCACATCCCTGTCTCACCCCTTTCCTAATGTTTACTTCTTTACGTTCCTGCTCTAATTCTATTAGTGCTGTTTGCTCTTTGTATAAGCTATGTACTATTTGTCTATCCCTATAACTCATTCCAATCTTTTTGAGTATTTCAGACATTTTTTTCCAATTTACATTGTCGAATACTTTTTCCAGATCTACAAACTCTATATACATGCTTTCCCCTTTTCTATTGTTTTCTCCATTATCACTCTCAGAGCTAAAATAACCTCCCGTGTTCCCCTGTTCCGCCTAAACCCAAATTGGTCTTCTCCTAGTATTTCTTCCGCCCGTTTTTCCATTCGTCTTTGCACAATTGTAGTTAATATTTTTTACACGTGTGCTGTCAAACTTATTGTTCGAAAATTTTCACATCTATCCGCGCCTTTCTTTTTTGGTATAGTTACTATGATGCTACGTTTGAAATCTTTGGGTATCTCGCCTGTCTCATACATATAGCTTACAAGTTGGAAGAGACGTTGTGTTACTGCTTGTCCAGCGGCTTTTAGAGTTTCTGCTTGCACCTTATCTGTACCCGGCGCCTTACCATTTTTCAGACTCTTTAATGCTAATTCAAACTCGTCTCGAAGTATAGGATATCCCGAGTCATCATTTTCAATTTCTATAATAAATAATTAATATGCACCCAATTTTAAATTATGTTTAAACAAAACTGTGCTAATTCCATTTTTTTAGACGCCAAATAAATGTATTTATTAAGTTTATGCTTATGTTGCTTTCTATTTACACCTTAACTAAGAATGGCTTAAAATTAGGTTAGGTGAAAATCTAACCTTACGTACTTCATTTGCATTTGATTATTAGAAGGCACAACTTAGCATTTTATCTAATTAACCTATAAAGAGTTTGAAAATAATATTAAAATCAACTGATTCTTGTTAAGAATCAACTTGGTTTAACTGTTATGTTATAGTTGCTTTTATAAATGTGCCATAAAAATTTATATCATACACAACACGAAAAATATAACCTCAATATAAACTTAGGGAAGGAAGTTAGTATCTAAGGTAGATCTATTGGCACCTTATCTGGGGTAAGGGGAATGCAAAACATCTAACTTTATCTAAGTTCCTTAGTAGTAAAAAGAACGTGTCCTCAACTAAGATTATTTTAACTTAGGTTAGATTGTCTTAGTTTTTGGGCAAATAGAAAGCAACATTAGTAAATGAATAATACTATTGTTGTTAGAAATTAATTTCCTTTTACATTTGTAAAACGTATTTTTATTATCTGAAAGATACATAAAAACATTGTCGTTTTGTAGTCTTTTCAATAATTATGTAGTAATGTAGTATAAATTACACTCTATCTAATTCATAATAAGGTTTAGAAATATAAAATTATTGAATATACGCCAAAACAAGCTAACCAATCAGAACAACCTACACATTATAACAAGTACACTTTAGGAACGAGCAATACCAACCGAGTACTCTAATAAGGATCGTACTCTCTACCGTGAAACGCCAGAAAATTTCAACTCTATTGGTAGTTCCACTACTTCCGGTAGGGTTTAAAGAGCGCGATTTTTAAACGTAGTCGTATGGAGTCTCCGCTATTTTTGTCATATATAATTATTAATTCGGATTTTCTTGGCATTTACAATAATTGGAAGTTGAAAAGTATACAAATTCTTAACAATCACTTACTAATACTGAAATATTCGTATAAAAATTAAAATTTTTCTAAAGAGAGAGAATGATATGGCAATGTAACCACATTAATCGAAGCACTTTATTTATAGTATTTTGTTCAACAAACGGGAAACGGGTATCAAACATCGGGAGAAAGTTACACCTCAGGACTTTGGTTTTCAGAAGATCAATTGAAAGTTGTTATTTTTTGGTTAAGTATTATACTAAAATTATAACATTTTAATAGACCTTTTTTTAAATTAATTATATTTGCAGTCTTTTTAAAATAGGCTTGTCGATAAACATACCATATCCGCATTTACTTATACTGTTAGATTTAAAAGTGTAATATTTTTGAATTAAAAACGTTGTTAGAAGACAAGATTTGGAAATGTTTGTGGTATTGCTCCATCTCTCAAAATCGGGCGCATTCTCTACTTTCTGAGCACACTACCATTAGGCAGTACAATTTCTTGGTAATAAATAACATCCCTAGGATGGAACTGTAGCTCTCGTACGAATTTTTGTTTAAAAAGTACTTTGTCCTCCCGATCAATTACTCCTCTTCCTCTGATTAGACGCCACAATTTTATAGAAAATGCAATCACAACAATACTTCGTATGACGATAGAAAACTAACATTACTTTGACCTTGCCGGCATTATTATTAACTATAGACTACTCTGTCCACAATTTTATAGTACATAGATAGGACGATATACGTTCTAAGTAGAGTAGTCTGTAGTTATAGATAGCAGTACATCCTTCAGACTGAATATTTTGAGGATATGGTAAAAGATGCACAAAATAAAGATTTACAGCTTTATTTTCAATGTTTATTGCTTTTCTCTGCCAATTCACAAAATTTTGTACTAGTTTTTACTCCAAAACCAAGAATTGTATTGTATTTGATATAGCATCTAATAATATTTCTGTTTTGTATCAAATTTGTAACAATAATGTATTAAAAAAATTTCATATAAAACTGTTAACAGCTAACAGTAATGGAATAAATAAATACAGGTCGATTGCTCTTTATGATAAGTGATGACAGTTGCCTAATGATATTGATGATGATCCAATATACATTCAATATGTCACCACGGGATCTTCAACATCAAGTGGAACTGAGAGTGAAGAAGAGCAAAGTAATATTGAACATTCTGCTTCTTCTGATGTGAACAGAAACTTCAACCAAATAAAAAAATTAAACCTAACTGAACATACACTCCTTAATGCCAGAAATTCATTTTACAGCAGAGTATTTTTAAATTATGACGTAATGCAGTAGTTTTTAGAATTAATAATAAATAAACTGCATTATTTTAGGTGTATATTCTTAATAACATAAAGTTGTATTGACCTAGTGACAAAGATAGAAATAAGGACACTTACATTAAAATTGCATGCAAGATTATTTATTAACTAGATACGGCTTCACCTATGAAGTAGCTTGCAATAATCAAAAAACGGCACAGGAATGGGAATTTTTTAATGCAAGGGTGCTATCAACATTATAAACTTAACCAAAAATACAATAGACGCAAACATCGTAATACACTAATGAGGAATAGTTAAAACAATTTTGTTTGAAAATCATTCTAGTCACTCATGGTCGCTCCAATCGTCTTTGTCAGTATCAGGTAATGTATCTTTGATGGCACTATTGTAAGGCAGCGACAATACTTATGCTAAAACTTTTGGCTGTTAATATATTAATTTTCTGATGTGAATAGCTTTAATTCGGATTTATGGAATTCTTTTTCACTGTGCTGTAAACAACCGTACTGCAATGAAATAGTAGGATTCTGCTTTTTATAATGAGTAGACCGCAACTTACTAAATGTGATCTGTTGTAGGTAGGTAAGCTAATTGCAAAGTTTTTCAGTCCTGAAAATTAAAATAGCATAGGGTTAACATGTCATAGATTTTTGATGTTCCACTGTTTGCAATAATAGTAGACCATTCAGGTGTGCCCAAATGACTCGTTGCCTGGAAAATGTCCTAATTGTGGAATCCACTGAATATAGGGCATTGTTGTGTGGTCAGGTAAAATGAATATAACTGAAGTGTAAGTAATAAATGCAGAGTTTTGTACACAAAACGAAATCATAGCTAACATAGCTCTGTTGCGATTCTGTTCTGCACAGCTGTTGCAATATAAGCTTATGACGGATTGTTTTTAGCATTCACTTAATTTCTTAATGTACTTAATTAAGCATACCACATTATAGCCTGGTTTGCCACCAAGAAACATTGTGGTGTGTTCACCACTTTTGTATGCAATTTCATTATCGACTTGAATGCCTTTTAGCTTATTATTAATTTATTGTCTCCTGCTGTTTTTTCATCATTAGAGGATTTTCTGATATTCTAATCTCAATGTTGGGTCGATTAAATTACTTATTTTATGTTGATTGCAAGCCAAATATGCTTATAGAGGACATTGTAGGCAACCTGTCAAACAACCTTACAACTTTTAATCACAATGACTACGTTTTTATTCTTCGTGGAACAAACAATGTTCTGTGAGGTAAGGCTATGTCTACTCGAACTAAACAGCTCCTAAACGCAATTGCCTCCACTACTAATCTGATTTTCTCTGCTCCATTTTGGCAAGGGCGAACCATACTGAACAATTTCATACATTTGGCAAACTTGGATCTTTATTAGACATTGACTGCATCAAATGCAAGCTTCTGTTATGTGGATATAAATAAAATTGTGCAACCATCATTGTTTACGACACATGGGCTTCATATGAGATCAATAGGAAAACGTCAATTATTAAACTACATTCTAAATATCACTAATAAATTTAGACATAATATTACAACAAATGTTAATTATTGCACCAACAACCTTACATATGTAACAATGGAAGAAGGAAAACAACATTCCACCACTAATGAAGCTGATGAATCAATCTCTTTATCAAATATTTTTACAAATTCTGGTTCTTTTTTATAGATAAAAAGTCTGTTGGTTTTTCATTACTACTGTGTAATATGCGGAGTCCATGTAGCAAGGTAAATAATCTTCACATATTGTTAGATGACCTAAATTATCCGTTTCTTGTTTGCATCACTGAACATTGATTAAACTGTGATGAATACATTAAGTTAGATAACTACGAGCTCATTAGTATATCCTACAAACAGCAACGAAGTCACGGTGGCATGGCTATTTAATGCACTTCCAACACGACATTCAGTTTTGAAAAATATTCTAATATGAATTACTTGTATGATCAATTTTGAATTCTCTCATATTTATAATAGAAATTTTAATCTTCATGTTTTGTGCATCTATTGTTCCCCAATAGACAATACAGAAGTATTCTTTAATTCACTGGACACTATCTTACGCCATATTATAGATATTAAAAAAGGGATCATAGTTATTAGCGGTGATTTTAATATTAACTATAAAAATGTCTCTGATAAGAATGTTATTAGGCTAAAACAATTTTTAAATATTTACAATTTGAAAATGCATGTTTTGTAGGACACTAGGATAACAAATACTTCAAGTACATTAATAGATTATGTAGCTTCAAATTTAATTCAAGATGTGTTTGTTAATACATCTGCAGTACCAAATGATGTGTCAGATCATGAATTTATACATTTCCAAGCAAATTTAAATACATTAAACAGTTTCTATTATAGCAGGATTTATAACACCCAGAATTTTAGTAGCTTTACTACATTATGCTCAGAAGTTAATATAAAAATAACATCAAATGATTTAAATCATAAATTTCAATCATTGGTTTATAATATTGCATTGGCATTTTCTATCCTTCCCTTTAGTTATAAAATTTTTTTTAAAAAGTAGTCGAACTACCAAAATCGCAATTTTTTGCATATCGCATCTCAATTCTGAAAATATACAATTGAAAACGTGGAAAATTGTGAATGAATTATCTGGTATAAGCACATCTAGTATAAAAAAGAGTCACATTGAAAAGTGCAATGAAAAGGATGTAGCTGATACTTTGAATAACCATTTTGCTACTGCAGCTTTGATATTATCTGAAAATAATAAAGAACCTATTTCAACTGCCATTAACTTTTTGCGCAAAAATGGTACTTGCATCTCCGATTCCTTACATTTTTCCCGACAGACTGCCATGAGATTTTAAATGGTTACGATAACATCTCCACAAAAGTCTTGCTTGCTTTACCACTTGACATTATGTCACTTCTTGGACCCAATAAATGAATCTTTTCTTTCTGGAATATTCCCAGCTTGTCTGAAATTCGCAATAGTTGTCTCACTACACAAAGGGGGCACTTTCACTGTAAATAATTTTCGACATCTCTTAATTGTCCACCTTTTCAAAAGTCGTTGAAACATTAGTAAAAAGAAGACTTTCAGATTTATAGTTATTTATTATACAAGGAAAAAAAGTACTAGATTTTAGCTCGAGGTGTGTTTGTCTCCAGACGCGAAGCGGAGGGAGATAAAACACCGAGAGTTAAAATCTTATATTTTTACCCATGTATAATAAACTATTTTTTCTGTGACAGGCAAAACGATGATTTAATATTGAAAAAATATTACAGTATATTAAAGTCAAGAACTCAATCGATGTCCAATTTGAAGTTTCAAACAAGTAGGCTGTTATACTTATAGAGACAGTTAGACCTGTGTTGCTAAGGAAACCTTTAAAGTAATCAAATATCTGTCAATTTAATTCTGCGAGTGATTTCAAAAATTGCTTACCTAAGTTCTTAGTATCCGTTGTTTTGAACGCGACAAAGCTATGATATGTTATGTTACACCCGATTGTTACAAGTGTGGACCCGGCTTTAAATTAAATATCTTTGTGTTCTTACTTATTTGTACATACCTAGGAAAAAGTACTCATTTTTCCCAGGGAAAAGGGTAAATTCATTAAAAGTGACATTGTGTTACCTGTCAAGAAACATTAAATGTCAAATTTTTTTCCCATCACCGAAAAAAATATTTAGTCCTGATCAGTTTGGATTCTGTCCTAAAAAATCTACAATTGACACAATGTATAATTTTATCAACAATCTGTACATAACATTAAATAGTAGACACAGCATCTCGACTGCCTTATTTGTCAATCTAAGTAAAGCATTTGATTCTCTAAATCACTTAATCCTGTTGCAAAAATTAGAATTTTATGGATTTTGGGGTATAGTTAATGACTGGTTCATATCCTACCTTGTAAACCGATCACAGTCCGTAAGAATCAAAACAAAAAATACATGTACAATGTCGAAAAAAGTTATGTTAAGTTTGGGAGTGCCTCAGGAATCAGTCTTAGGCCCCATTTTGTTTCTATTCTTTATAAATGATTTCACAAACTGCACTAAATATGCCAAAACTACTTTTTATATGCAGACAATATTGATCTTCAGTGGAATGCTACAACTATGGAATCACTAAAAGAAAAATTAAGCACATACCATGTGTCAATGAAAAACTGGTGTTATATAAATAAGCTAACAGATATGGTATTGCCTTTTGAGGTAATTATTATCTAATTAATACATCTGTAGTATTTAAATTACAAAAAAGAGCAATCCGAACTGTGCTAGGCGTATCAATGAGTGCTCAGTGCAGACCTCTTTTTAAGAAGCTTAAGGTACTAACTTTTTACTCAATGTTCATCTATGAGACACTTATTTTATTCGATAAAAATTCTAACATTATGTTCCGGCCAGCCCAGTTCATAGTCATGATACAAGATTTTGTGATCATATTTATATTTAAAAATCTAATTAACTCAAACAAAAAAATCTTTTATCTATATGGCACCAACATTTTATAATAAACTTCCAAGCAGCATACGATCATTAAGACCACTTAAAAATTTAAAGCTGCTATTTTTCCCCTGCTCGTAGTACGATGTTATTACACAGTTAATGAATTTTTAAGTGACAACCTTCTTTAGAATTAATATTTGATCAATTTAAATTAATTATATATAGTATATTTATTATATGTAGACTTTTAACATGTAATTTTATTTTATGTGACAGTGAACTACCATGTATATATGGGTACAAATAAATCTATTCTATTCTATTATATTCTATCAGTTAAGTATTTATATTTTTTTCAATCACTGCATTTATCCTTTTTTGGAAAATGAAATTCCAAATGAATATTGTTGAAGATTTTTCTGAACATTGGCTTAGTAACTGTAAAAAATAGCCTATCTGCAACTTCAAGATGATTTTTATACAATTTATTATATAAAGGTATGAAACATTATAGAATTCTTGAGGGAGATACAGTTTGTTACTTTTGCTATAACAATAATGGGAGTGGATGGCCGGTAATCCTGTGATGAAGGTGTTAATACAAACAACATTGACATCAGTTTTGTTATGCGGATGGTGTTTTCCTCTTTCATCGACTTTGCTTATATTTAAAGACTTTATGCTTTGAGATACTGCGTATCTCAGTGTTTTTATCAAAAATTGTTGGCATACTTTTACATTTTCTCCCTAAAAAGGAATAACATAATCATACGAACTATTTCTTCCACTGTTAGTTGTTCTCTTTTGGGAGATTGGCTTTCACTTGCATACCATTAGAATTCAATCTCTTTGACGAATAGTGCCATCCTCAGTAATTTTCGTGGAGATATTGCCGACCAGCTTCAGTAAGCTTTTCAGCACAGTTATTACCGCATTTCTTGCACATGCACGGATTATGTTATGTATATTCGTAGTGAGTAGGCGTGTGTTGTTGCTGCACTAAAGACCTGATATATATGGTAAAGTTTTAGATGTTTATCAATTGTATATTAATTGCCTAGAATATAAGCATTACTGGTGTTTGTACATCGTAGAGCGATAACTGGGGCAAAGATAAATTTACAAGTATAAGTATAAAATTGAGTCTACTATTTTTGATAAACTACAAGCAGCCTTGAATCGAATTACTCGGAAAAATATAACTCACTCGAAATGTATGCTCGTCATAATCATGTTCGAGTTTTTGGTGTTGGGGAAAGTGAAAATGAAAACATCGAAATGAAAGTTATCAACTTATTTAAGTCAAAACATATTAACTTGACCAGTGAGCATATTGATAGATGTCATAGAATTGGCCCTAAACTACATGGTAAACCGCGAGCTATTATAATAAAATTTATCACTCACAGGTACAAGACTTATTTTGGCTAACCAGAAATTGCTTGATGGAATTAGTATCAAAGAGGATCAGACCAAGGTTAAATACCAACTACTTAAACAAGCAGTTGGCAAATATAAGTGGAAGAACTGCTGGATATATGATGGTATAATAAATATAAAAATTGAAAATACAAGACACTCCTTAAAAAACATGTGGGAATTAAATGCTTTAGATTATATGCATTGATTTTAAATGATTTGTGGTGCTTGTAGAATATTTTTTTGTATACATGTGAACTCTATTGTTATAAATTCGATTTCAGATTAAGAATTCATGTTGTGATTGGAGTAACTTAGGTAAATTTTAGAATAAGCTGGTTTAATTATAGTTAACTTTGATAAAATGTTATAGTTGCACCACGTGTTAGATAAGTATACTGGTTTGTTATATCAATGCTAATCTGAGTTGTCCATTCACTATTGTGAGTGAGATCCGGTTAACGTATTCAATTTTGCGATAGATTAAAAACTAACCGTTAAATACAATATATCTTTTTATATGAAGAGGAGCGACTAGTAACATTCCTATTTCGGTATTACATCATTTCAAATTTACTATCAGAATGTGAGAGACTGAAAACTAAAATGAATGACTTTTACCTAAATCATACTTTGGAGGATTTTGATATCATTATCCTTACTGAAACATGGTTTGACGAAAATGTCACCAATACTGGATTTCTTGGTAACAAATATGTGATTTATCATTGCGATAGGGATAAATTACAATCGAATAAAACACACGGTGGTGGAGTTCTAATATCTGTAAAAGGAGTAATTAAGTGATCATTTGTAGGCATTGAAGATCAATACTATCAATCAGTAATCGTTAAACTATTATTAAATCCAAAACATTTACTATTTCATCAGTCTACTTCAAGCCAAGTTCTGAACGTCTGAAATACGGATGATACTTCAACAGTTTGATAAGCATTTGCAAAGTGTACTGTGTTGTGAGATTTTAATTATTGGTGACTTTAATATTCCTGAGGTCACATCAAGCTCGTACAATTTACAACAGCGTAGCTTCATCACAAAAAGGCTTGATGACTTTTTAACAACTTTAAATATGACGCCTTGTAATGATATAGTTCATAATAGGTAGAAAACTTGATTTAGTTCTTTTTATGTTACAACTACACATAAGTCAAGATTGCATGCCACTCGTCCGCTTAGATGTATATTACCCACCGCCGCTCTTAAACTTTACAAAATCTAAACAAAGAACATTTAAATATATGACAGATGTCCCCACAAATGCGCATAACTATAATTATAAGCATGGTAATTTTGATTTACTTGCTGATACATTTTGGAAATAGACTGGAAAGCGCTAAATCAACAGCAGAATATTAACATAGCTTTAGAGATAATTTATTCAAATAAAGATATAACTATATTGATATATCGGTACATAAATTCAAATCCACTTAATTTAAATATTCAAAATGGTAAAACTCTGAATTATGTCGCCTTTGTAAATTAAAAACATACTTTCATAAATATTAAGTAGACAAGCTAAATGTAAAGAGTATGTAAAGTTACTTCTGAACTAGCAGACTCACCAGCCTATTTAAGCCAAAAAGTGTCTTGTGGCAAAGTAACTGGTGAAAAGAGCGAAAGTGATAGTTTATATAGGTGTGTCGCTACTTTCACCACAACCACAAATTGGCAATTCATCAAAATAAAGTATTATATACACGTCATACGGTTTACAAAAACATAAACATGGATCTATCGGGAACGCACAAATTCTAATGTATTAATAAATTCATTAAAACATTCATACAAATTTCTTCGACTCTCATTCAGTCCATAAAGGGATATAGAGTTTATCTACCTTAGTAGTGTTGGTTACAAAACCTTTTGGTTGTTCCACATAGACTTCTGTTCAATGTAATAGCCTTTGCGACACACATATTAATAATGTTTTCAATGTACTCATTCTAGCTACTGGTGCATAAATATCTTCTAAAACAGATGTATTTACCAATTACACAACCGGGATTGGTAATGAAATTTGAAAAATTTTACAAATTTAAATCATGTATGTCACCATACATCAATCTAACTTTCAATTACGCTTGGCATTTTTGTCAATCATATCTGACAGTGTCAAGTTTTTGACCTATGTCAGATATAGACAGGAAGCAAATTACGGCTATAAACCAACTATTAAATATATGCATATATTAAGGTAAATTAATTACACAAGGTAAGTTGATAAATACTAATGTATTGCAGTTAATAAGATGAAATAATAACTTAGACTTTTATGCAAAGCCCAAATGATCATTTCAAATCGAGCTAGTAATTGCATAAAAGTCTAAGTTATTATTTCATCTTATTAATTATAATACGCTAGTATTTATCAACTTATCTTGTGTAATTAATTTACCTAATGATCAAAAGTATTACATTTAATAAAAGTCGCAAGTACTGAAAACATTGCTGATATCGTTACAAAATCCCTCGGTTTAATTCAATTCTGTACACTTAGAGTTTGTTTAAATTTAGAATAAATATTATTTGTTTGGTTTAGTTTGTAGAACCTGGTTTGCATCAAGTGGGCATGTTAAAATATTGTGATGCAACCATAATAGGTTATAGTAGTAGTTAAGTGTATATTACTATATAACGAGTGTAATAGACAGTAACAAAAATGTAGATGCAAAACGTTGTTGTAATTTATTAATAAAAAGGAATAAACACATATTGAGAAGTAGTTCTGTTTGTGTGATAAGAGAACATTTTTTACAAAAACGAAACATGAAAGTGATCAATGATATTACTGGTAGGAAACGATCTTGCGATAAAAACATTCACCTGGATCACTACTTCAAGGAGTAAGTCGCCAACTTGCTAAATGAATATTTCACAACAGTTACACTTTGGTTGAAAAATAACTCTCTATGCAGAAATACAATAAACTTCTTATATCACAACAAGGCTTTCCAACACAGCTTCACATTTTCCCTACTGATAAAGAAATTGTAGGTGTTCTACAATTATTTAAAAACAAACACTGAGCTGGCACCGATGGTGTTCCGGCTAAAATGTTATTCCATCTAGCTTTAAACATTATCAAATACTTTGTATCACTAATAAATGAATCGTTTTACAAGGGCATATTTCCAGATTACCTAAAACATGCCATCGTGATTCCTCTCCACAAGGGTGGGTCTTTTATTGTTAACAATTTGCTACATGTAAAATAGACATTAAAACAATTATATATTGATTTGCCCTGAAGGAGCAGGGACCCCGTTCAATATAAGGACACATCGCCCAACTACAGCGGTGTGCGAGTGGGTTTCTATGGATGAAAGAGTAAAGAAAAATAAAGAAATCTAAAGAATAAATAATAAAGCATAACTTCAAAAATTCTACATTACGTTAACACAACCTAAAAGGTCTTGCTACTATAGAAATCGTGGGGTGCCAAACATTCTGTCACAGCAATACAGTTGATATCGTTTCTATGTAGAAGACTGACTTATTCTGCATAAAACACATTTGCTTTGGTAACCTAAAGTTGGTCATAATTAAACAAAATTTTTAAAATAAAATACTCCTTCCAAATACGATTATCACAAGGGTAGCTGGATATCATTTACAATTTGTTGACTTTAACTATTTCCCAAATGAATTAAATAAAAATCTACCTAAACTTAACCTCTATTAACATAAAAATAATTTCCATACACGTACAAATATCCTTTCCTAGAAATAATTTCCTAACATCAAATCTGATCTGGTGTTGCTAAAATAAAATTATTCTAAAAGAAATTTATAAAAAAATTAAATCTGAGCCATCAACAAAACTATTCCCCACTCTAAATTTTCTTGCTTTTTTATTTAATTTACAACATTAGTAAATCGCAAATTATAAGCAACGGCATTTAAAAAAATTATTATCAACATGAAGATGAAGTGGAAAATGACCTCTGAAAAAGAATTTTTATTTCGGTATTTTAGATACGACACTGAAAGAACAATTTGCACTACTTGATCATTCTAATTACTTTGGGTTTTTAAACAGCATACCGGAATTTTAAAAAATTCTGAATCAAATTTGAGGAAACACTGCCTAGACTTATAAGTAATATTAACTGACAAGAATGAGAAAGATATTAATGAAATACGACTATTCGAAAAAAATAAATAGCATAAATGCATCACGTTACAAATTTCATGACTGTCTGTTTTTTCAAAAATATTAAAAACTGTAAAATCACGAATAATCTCCTTTGCACTTAAGTTCAATATCTTTAATTCAAATTAGTTTGGCTTTCGTGCTAAAAAATCTACCATCTATGCTATACATAACTTTCTAAACACTGTTTATTTTGCTCTAAATAATAACGTAATAGTATATTATACAACGAGGCTATAATAAAGGCTATTATTCCCGAGGATGAAAGTTGCTACACGAACAAGCGAAGCGAGCGAGTATAGTAATCATCCGAGGGAATAATAGCCATTATAGCAAGTTGTATACTATACTTTATCTACAACTAAGTATCAGTATAAGAGAGCGTAATTTATATAACTTGACTTTTCAAATTATCGAAATTTTACAATAAATTAGCGAAAACCAACATGGCTAGTTGTTTGTGTTATTGTATTGAGAAATAGTATTTGATATTTGGCATTTGACGTTTGTTTTAAATTGCAAAAGTATTGGGATTTAATAATATTATTTTCCAGTTGGTCTATAAGAGGGAATAAGGAGCCATTATGCCCTCTGCTCTTCATTATTCCCTGGCGTGATTTATATATAGCATTATACTGCAAGAACCACAGGTGTAATACGTATGTAATATATTAGTTGTAGATAAATACTTTATCTGCATTATTTGTTGATCTCTGTAAAGCTCTTGAGTGTGTTCATCATGCAGTATTTATAATAAATTAAAATTTAATAGCTTTCATGGAAGAATGAACAATTGGTTTAAGTAATACTTAGAAGGAAGATCTCCATCTTTCAAAATTATAGCGAATAATAACTCCATTTGGTCTAACTTCTGCTATGCATAGGTGTTCCATACAAGGTTCAGTCTTAGGTCTGTTGTTATTTTTATTCTACATTAACGACATCACATCTGCTATAAAATTTGCAAAATGTACCCTATATGTTGATGACATTAGCCTGCTGGGGTAAACTACCACTCAAACAAACATAATAAACATGAGAATTCGGACATGACATCAATGTATAATTGGCTCAACAGTAATAAGTTAACTGCAAATGAGCTAATAACTTATTACATAAACATTGTCTCAGCAAAAGGTGAATACGATTGCACAAGATTTAACATTTCATTTGGTTTTTACCACAAATGTTTAGGTATTATTATCGACCAGAGAGATTAAACTGAAATGAGCAAGTGATTTCCTTAAGCTACAAATTCTCATCGTTCTGTTTTGCTCTGAAAACTTTGTCAAAAGAGTGGCCTGTAGAGAACTTTCCTAAGGTATATTATGGCACATTTGAATCAAGATTGAGGCATGGTATTGCGTTTCGACGAAAAACTCATCTTTAGAATATTGGACCACAATCTTTAAACTTCAGAAGCGAGCCATTACAATTATTAGTCACTCAGCAATGGACATCCATTGTAGACCCCTATTTAGGAAATTAAATGTTCTTACATTCTCCTCGTAATATATTTATGAAACATTAATACTGTTTTTCAAAAACAAATACAATTTCTTTAGTCATAGCTTTTACCATCTTCACTATATTAAATTTGCTGAAGCCATCCTTAAGCCAAAATCTACTTCAACTCTTGTGCAAAAATTGTTTATGTTTTCCGTGTCCATGTTTTATAACAAACTACTCAATACCATAAAATCATGGAAAAAAATTTCAAAATTCAAATCCTCCTTACTACATTTACTGTAGGAGTGCTGCTATTGTACAGTGGAGGAATTTCTTGTCAATATCAAACAATTTAATGTATAATATCCATAAATCTTTTAATTATTAAATTACAATCTAAAGCACTTTTATTATATATTTTATTATCTGTATTTTTGTGTTTTTGTAAAATTTTATGAATAATGTATTACAACCATTGGGTTATGGGTCATTTTTTAAATTTATTTATCATATTATATGTAAAGTACCTATGTCACCAACTCTCTGAAGTGAAAATGGCCAGAGACGCTTTCACATGCAAAAATACCTTTGGTTGAACGGTTCTATTTCAAGTTAAAGGATACCCATATCTAAAAAATGAGAGGCGCAGAAAATACTTAAATCATTTTTTTAATATACCCGCACCATAATACTAGTATAAAGAACTAATTGGCATGCGTAACTCGATCTTTATCGCACTAGTGTTTAAAGGTTGCTAAGCAACAACATTTTCAACTTTATTTTTATTTGTCAAATTATACAAATGTCAAAAGTAATAACGTATTATATTCTTTATAATAAGCATCCCTGGACTTTTCAGGAATTATTTTCGATTCAGCTTCCGCTGCTATCTTTTCAATTTCACTTGAAAGTTGTTCTTCATTATTATTCAACATTTTTAATTACGCTCAAAACATAAATTAAATGAACTGTCAAACTAATTGAAAACCACAATTGTTTCCACAACAACTACTATAAATCAAAACGACTGATAATCTAAATCTGTGGTATTGCACTTCAATACGGATAAATTCAGTAATATGTAAATCTATATATCAAGTTAAAATGCAGGTACATTAAAAAATAGCATACGATACTCGTTCATAAGTGCCTTTAAAGCACTTGCAACGTGTAAGGGCACTCCGCTTCACGTCGTACCCTCAAATGTTGCGTGTGCTTTAAAGGTTCGCTTATAAAGTTGTATCATAATATACTATTATTTGCACGGTAAACGGTTGAACATACAAGAGGAAGTGACTTTTGTATTCAATGTCTAAAGATTGTGTATTTTGCTTTTATTGCAAATTATTTACTTCAAAAAACAACACATTCGCAGAAATTGGTACAAATGACTGGCATCACTTATATCTCCTGTTATTGCACCATGAAAACAAGGAAATGCACAATAAGTTCTAAAACATTTGCAACTTTGACATTTTCTTTAATGAGGAAAATCACGATTCATAATCAGTTTCTATTTTTAATATTTCCAACTCGGGTCCTTAGAGAGCCAATAGAATAATAATTTAAGATTTAAAGAGACTTGAACGTTTTACCCGTGTGAGTTGTAACTATAAAAACTTGTCGTTTCGGCTGCTAGATTGGATTTTACCCCTTGGGAGATCATGAGAAAGCGGAGGGTTGAAATATTCTTCGTTATACGGAAAATTAAATAAAGTGAAGTTGGACACCACTTATCTAGCAAGTAATAAAAAGAAGCGTTTTTGAGGTAAATACAGAAACCCTATTGGAATGGATCTTTTATCACTTTTATTTTACCTTTCTTAGAAAATTAAACTTGTTTTATCTGGTGTATAACAAATAACTTTTATTCAAGAAAAAAATTAAATCAATTCACAAAGTTTAGTGATATTAATCAAAATTATTATTTAAAGAAAATTTTTTTTGTCCCAACACTTGAATGAGTATCAGATCTGATAATCACGTACAAAAATTTAAATCACTAGAAACGGCTTGTAGTCGCTTCGGGACTACGTTAGGTGCCGAGTACCAATTTCGCATAATAGCCTTTTGACACTTTTACCAGGACCATTTTGCAGAGTAGACCGTGCCAAGATCACTTCACCCTAGTAGACTTCATCAAAACTATTTCGAGAAGTTGATAGAATTTAGACCACTTCGTCTTAGTAGAATTCGTTGAAACGACTTCGGGGAGTTGATCGGATCATCTAGTAGACTTTGTTAAAACGATTTTGAGGAGTTGATCGGATTTAGAACACTTCGCCTTAGTAGACTTCATTGAAACAACTTTGGGGAGTTTATTGAATCAAGGTCACTTCGCCCTAGTAGACTTTGTTAAAACAACTTTGAGGAATTTATCGGATGAAGATCACTTCGCCCTAGTAGACTTCGTTAAAGCGACTTTGGAGAGTAGATCGGATCAAGGTCACTTCGTTCTAGTAAACTCTGTTGAAACGTCTTCTGGGAGTTGATCAGATCAAGGTCACTTGGCCCTAATTAAACAACTTTGGGGAGTAGATCGGATTAACGTCACTTCGCCCTAGTGAACTTTGTTAAAACGACTTCTGGTAATTGATTGGCTCAAGTTCACCTCGACCTAGTAGACATTGTTAAAACGACTTCGACGAGTTGATCGGATCAAAACCACTTCGCTGTAGTAGACTTCGTTAAATTGATTTCGGGGAGTTATTGGGGGTCAAGATCACTTTGACCTAGTAGACTTCGTTGAAGTGAATTCGGGGAGTAGATCGGATCAAGATCACTTCGCCCTAGCAGACTTCGTTTAAACGACTTCTGGAAGTAGATCGGTTCAAGGTCACTTCACGTTAGTAAACTTTGTTCAAACGACGTCGGAGAGTAGGTGGGATGTAGGTCATTTCGTCCTAGTAGACTTTGTTGAAACGACTTTGGGGAGTAGGTCGGATCATCACTTCGCCCTAGTAAATTTCGTTGAAACGTCTTCGGGCTGTTGATCGGATTAAGGCCACTTCATCCTAGTAAACTTCGTTAAAACGACTTCAGAGATTTGATCGAATCAAGGTCACTTTGACGTGGTAAACTTTGCTGAACCGTATTTGGAGAGTTGATCGGATCAAGTCTACTTCGTCCAAGTAGACTTAGTTTAAACGACTTCGGGGAGTAGATCGGACCAAGGTCACTTTGCCGTAGTAGACTTTGTTGAAAGGACTTCTGGTAGTTGATCATATCAAATTCACTTTGGCCTAGTAGACTTTGTTAAAACGACTTCGAGGAGTTGATCGGACCAAGACCACTTCGCCTTAGTAGACTTCGTTAAAACGATTTTGGGGAATCGATCGGATTAAGATCTCTTTACTCTAGTAGATTTCGTTAAAACGATTACGGGGAGTTGATGGGATCAAGATCACTTTACCTTAGTAGACTTCGTTGAAGTGACTTCGGGGAGTAGATCGGATCAAGATCAATTCGCCCTAGTAAACTTCGTTTAAACGACTTCAGGGAGTAGATCGATTCAAGGTCACTTCACCCTAGTAAACTTCGTTGAAACGACTTTGGGGAGTATAAGGGATCAAGGTAGCTTCATCCTAGAAGACTTGGTTGAAACGATTTCGGGAAGTAGATCGAATCAAGGTCATTTCGCCCTAGTAAACTTTGTTGAAGCGCCTTCGGGTAGTTGATCGGATCAAGGCCACTTCACTCTAGTAGACTTTGTTGAAACGACCTCGGGGAGTAGATCGGATCAAAGCTACATCGCCCAAATAGACTTCGTCAAAACAAAAGTTAAGTTTATAAAGCCAAGCTTGTAAAGCTAAGTTTGTAAAGATAAGTTTGCAAAGATAAGTCTGTAAATTTGATTTCGTATAGTTAAGTTAGTTAAGTCGGTTCAGTTGGTTGAGCCTCTTAAGTTGATCAGTCGATTCAATTGGTTGAGTCGATTGAGTCTGTTAAGTTGGTTAAGGCAGTTTAATTAAGAAACCCTGAAAAACCCGAGAGGCCCCGTGAAACCGAAAAACCCTGTGAAACCCCATTTACATTAAAGCGTTTACGATATAGCGTTTACGATTAACTTTATGATTAGCGTGTACGATATTGCAATATAACCATGATGCTGAACGATCTCGGGTTTGTCAAATTTATTGGAATCAAAAGAAACATTTGAGCATTTTTGTTTAATTCGTGTGCAATGAATGAAGTTGGAATTATATCAAAATATTTGTTTATGAGAATTTCTTAAGCAGTTGGAAAAGTTGTAAATAATGTAAGTGCTTTAATTAGCCTTTGGACAACGTATTAGTCTAATTGTAAACAATACTTCTAATATTATTTAATGTTGAGCTACAAAACTGGTTTAATCATTCCTCAGTATCCCAACCAAAGTGAAATTCTCAAAACCAAAACACTCACCTTTTGTTTCTAATGTTTGTTGTGATATTTACGCGTGAGGTTTGATAAAAGTGCACGTATTTATATCAAACTCCTTAAGGCATTCAAAAATAAAAATTCAATAGGTCATGATAACATATCGGTCAAAATTTTACTACTCCTTACACTACATGTCATTAAGTACCTTGCAGAACTAATAAACGAGTCTTTTCAACATGGCATATTTCCAGCTTGTGTCAAACATACCATTGTCATTTCTTTGCATAAGGGAGGATTCTTTTTGGTGAATAATTTTAGACCTATATCTTTATTATCAACTATCTCAAAATTTTAGTAACTCTTGTAGAGAATAGGCTTATTAATTTTACTACCAAATTTAAACTTTTTGACGATTGTTAGTATGGTTTCGTGCCAACAGATCCACTACTGATGCTATGCATAATTTTTTATTTAGTCCGTATTCCTTGCTCAATAAAAGAAATACAGTATTGACTGCTGCTTTCATTGATATTAGTAAAGCATTTGATTGTGTTCAACATGATATTCTTTTAAATAAACTTGAACATTATGGTATTAGAGGTGTGGCTAATTGTTGGTTTAAATCATATTTAGTGGATCGAACTCAGTCTGTTAGACTCTCTACTAGATATAGAACTATAATGTCTAATACATTATCTCTTAATCTTGGGATGCCCCAAGGATTTGTTTGGATCCTATATTATTTTTATTTTATATTAATGATTTTGCATCGTTCATAGCCTTTGTTAAGTGTACTCTTTTTGCTGATGATATTACTTTGTACTGGAACTGTTGCTCTCTCGTTACTAGAAGACTATATTTCAACTGATATTGAACTGCTCAAAATTAGTTTATGCAAAATAAATTCTTAGTAAACTTAAAAAAAATGTGTTGCATTATTTTCAGGCCTAATATTGATATTGAATCTGTTAAAAACAATTACTCATTAAACTTATTTGCTAATACTAAGTTCCAAGGTCCATTGATTGATCTGCACTCACTGCAAAATTTGTATCTGTTTATTATGCATTACGAACTGTATCCACGGAATTGTCTGAAGACACTGCACTTAAAGTTTATTATGTTTTATTTGAAACCAGACTCTGCTATGGTATTTCCACTTGGGGATGTACAACCTTAGATAAGATGCTTCTCATGTTTAGACTACAAAAATGTGCATTGTAGACCACTTTTTAAGCGCTTAAAAGTGTTAATTTATTGCTCTCTAATTTTCGACTCAATATTGCTTTTCCGAAAAAATTTACATAAGTACAATACCGCTAATTCTAATCACTCACATAACACTAGAGAATGCAAGAGAATTTTGCAAAATTACACCTTTATCTACACTATAGTGTTTAAATATCACGCTTTATGGGCCCTACACTATGCAAAAGGCTTCCTCACTCCATTAAGTCATTAGAAAATGATTATATATTCAAGTCAGCATTGTTAGCCTTGTTGCGCGAACGTTGCTTCTACTCAGTGGAGGAGTTCCTAAATGACGTGCAAATATTGTGTATCACATTAATTTTTTTATATCGTCTTTATTAAATGTGTACGTGTATATACGTATTGTATATATGTTTATATTGACTGTAATATATTTATGTATATATATCTATGTACTTAGATTATAAGTTTATTATTAAAATCACCTTAGTGATGTATTTTTGCAAATCTTTTATAATACCATTTATTATGGGAACAAATGAATAAATAAACAATTGTGGCAACAATTGCAGGTGTGTGTGTGTTTATTTGTTTCTCCAATAAACTAATTTTTACATGTGAATTAGTGATCTGTTTATTATCAAAATTTACCAGTAAGTGCTTCCCTTGGGCTATAACAACTTGCCTGTGAGTTGAGTAAATTTTGAAAACTTAGTTTAATTAGACATTTGTAAAAATGTAAATTAATTCTGCCATTAAAGTTGTTGTAGTTATCATGTGTTAAATTAAAGGTATCGGAGGTCCAACACCTTTATAATCAGCATTAGTGGATAAAAAGCAATTATCCCACTGTGTTGTTGTTTTGTATAAATATAAACACTGAATTATAAACATTTATACAGGACTGGCATTATTGTTTATATCTTGTTAATTTTCCATAATAGACCAACATGACTACTGCATGTGCTACCTGTAAGCTTCAGTTTGATAATTCAGATGAAGTTGTTACATATGAATGCTGTCAAGTTATCTTTCATGCTCCTGAATCTTGTTCTGGCCTAAAAACTAGTGAACTACGTGCCATAATACTGCAAAAACGCATACTCACTTTTTACTGCTCAGAATGTAGGTTCTATTTTAAACAAGTGCCTTCATTACTGAAGGAAATTGCTAATCTGAACGATTCTGTACAATGCATTTCTAGAATGTTTGAACACATTAAGGAGTCTTCTGAGAAAGCTTTGGAGCGGTCTAAACTTCTCGAATCTGAGAATACTAAGCTGAAAAATCAACTCATTGAAATGGAAAGCAAATTACTCACTAAAGAAGTTGATGGCAACTTATTTGCTAATATCAGCACAGTTACTTCTAAAATTAACGAATCTTACCAAGCAGCTGAAAATCATTTATCTACTGTTATTTCTAAGCTCCAGAAAGATACCCCAATTTATTTTTCACAAGTAGTGCGAAGGAGTAATACAGCGCAATAATAGTTAAACCTAAAAATGTTCAGCAAGAGAACAAGAGCAGGAAGGCAGAGGTACTTCAAAAAGACATGCCAAAATTGATTGATTCCACCATTCCAATTACAAAAGTTAAACATATCAATAAGGGTAGGATTCTCATCAGTAGTGATACAGATGATTCCAATCAAAAAATAAAACAAATCATGAATGATAACATGTCTAATAATTATAATATAACTGAAATAAGGCATTCTCTGCCTAAAATTAAAGTTGTGGATATAACTGAAAAACTTGATGCCGCTGTGTTGAGAAATTCCTAATAAATCAAAACCGCAACTTCTTTGGTCAGAATTTTACCTGCAAAGCTTTATAAGCTTTAATTTAAAAAATTTTGAAAATAAATTGTGTCCCCCAAAGGTTTTGATAGTGTCTCATTGTACGACTACACCATTCTTCGTAACTTGCTTTTGACATTTCTCGAATTAATTATACAAATTTCAATTAAAATTTGTAATAAAAAGTCTAGTACCAGCGTACAAGCGGTACAAAAATCGGTTTTACGATATCAAGCATGTCTTTTGGTATATGTTAGGAATTTTTTAGGGACCGGATACGAATTTTGGAAACCAACTCGAATGTCCTTCTCTCTCACACCAACGCTATTTGATACGTTGTTGACTTTGTTGCACAGCATGTTCGGGTCCTTTGTTCGGAAAAAGTTAAGCGATTTTTAGTTTTTTAACACGTAAGCGTTGCTGTAAATTGTACAATTCCTGGAAAAACTTTATTTCTCCAGTATTAGCCCCTATTTCGCCACAAAAAACACCGGCCTATGCAACGTACGCTTTAATTCCTAACCCGACACAGACCCTCATGCCCCTGCAGTATCGAACCCCTCGGAGATACGTGATGAGTGATCGTTTCGCACCTCTCAACTTTAAAGTGAAAGCCAACTTACACTTTTTACTTCGTGGGATTTTACAATGGTTATAGCTGTAAATTCTAAAGTATAATAATTTAATCAATTAGCACTTTCTAAGAATCATGTGCTTTGAATAAGAAATTTTACCAATTAGCACAAGATTATGATGCTTAACACTGGGGTGCCGTCTTACGAACTACAACGTGGTGGCTCGGGACTTAGTCCTAGTTGAAAAGGGAGTTGCCAAAACAATAAATAGGCTCCTTTGAGGTCCAGCAAAAAATCGCTCACCCTTAACCACTAGTAGTTGGCGGTAGCCTGCAGGTTGGTCTGGCATAGGTCCCGATTGGATGGTCAAAAGGGTCGGACACAGGCTAATACGGTACGGTATGGATCTTCTTCAACATTACTAACTTGTGATCCGGTTGTCTCACTATCGGGGAGGTTAACCCTACAGAGGGTTTGCACATCAACGACTTTCCAGACCGCTTGCCTCGAAGATGTTGTTTCCAGTTTGGTGGAGAATTGGTCGGAAAGATCAGACAAAATTGTATTTCTGTGCCAAACTTTCTCTCCAACGTGAAATAAAAATTCTCTTTCAGAAATTATACTGGGTGACATTACAGGTATACGAAGTGTGAACGTCTCTTTTGGGCTTCGGATAAAATAGGTCGTAGATGCTCTAGGTTTGCGGCAAAAGACTGCCTATCTCCTGGGTTAATGTCTAGATCTGCCGTAGACAATGCTTCTCCATACTATTTTCCAGATATCGGGGTGTGACGGGCAAAGTTCAAGAAAGTGGGGGTATAACATGTAACCTCATGCTTAGCTGTACTGAAAGCTTGCCTTATCCTAGACAGCTCAACATCCCAATCTTTATGTTCATTGAAGATGGAGTGAATCAAATTTTTTTGAACTTCATATTTAGCACAGAACTCTTTGAACAAGTGTCCCGCAAATTGGGACCCATTATCGCAAAGAACAAATTGAGCCACACTATACATTAAAAAGACATTATCTTCAATAAACTTCATAAATAAGGGGTAGTAGTTTTTTTAAAGAACGCGTATAGCTTGTATTTTGTTAACCAGCAGAGATGGGAAAAAAGAGAGATGGAGGTAGACCTAGGTTAGACTATTGCATACAGATGGTGAAAGATGAAGGCTGTGGGAATTTCAGGTAAATGTGCAGGCTAGCTCAGAATAGAAATCAATGGAGGTACGTATCCAACCAATTCCAAGATGGAAACCTAATGACGAAAAAAATAACTCTACTTAAACTTGATGATCATTATAAGCAACTACAGGTATTGGTTTTGCAATACTCTCAACTAATGTTAATTGTGCAAAAGGCTTTACTGGAAAACTATTAATTCAGCAAATGTTTAAGTGTTGGAGGAATCTTGGTAGCCACAGGTTGCTTAACCCCCTTCACATACCACTGAATCTTGGTGAAATAGGATATATAAGTAGGAAATAACAGAAGGGGAACCAAGCTGTATCTAGGCTGTGGGAATTTCAGAGAACGGTGTAGGTTAGCTCAGAACAGAAATAAGTGAAGGTACGCATCCAACCAGTTTCAAAATGGAAAATCTAATGACAATAAAAATAATTGCACTTAAACCTGATGATTTTTATAAACTACAGGTGTTGGTTTTAAATATTTTCAAATAATGTTGATTGTGCGAAGTGATATATTAGAAAACTATTAATTCGGCAAAGGTTCAAGTGATGAAGGATCTTGGTAGCCGCAGGCTTCTTAACCCCCTTCACATACTACTGAATATTGGGGAAATAGGGTATATTTGTAAACAAAAGAAGGGAAGCCGAACTGCATCTAACAAGAAAGAGCAGTGGCTATGTTCGAACACAACAAATATAAAAACAAGAAGAAAACTGTTGAAAGCATATGTGTGGAGCACATACAGTACGTCTATGAAATAGGGGCAGTAGGAGAGGCATGCAGAAAAACGGTAGAAACCTTTTGGAATCTTGTGCTTCAGATGTACGAGGATGATAGCTGGACAGACAAAGTTAATAAACAAACAGGTTATAGAAATAGGCGGGAAAAAGATATCTGTGGAAAACAAAAAAAAAATGGAGAAATAGAAGGGCAGGATACTTTCTAAGGCATTTTTGGGGAATAGTGCGGGATATATTATAAGATAGGAAGATAGGAAGATGAATAACGTCATTACGATAGCAAATCCAAACGTACTAGATTTTACAAAACATGACATTAACACTCTTGTTGTCCACGTTTCAACGAATACAGAATCAAGGTACCAAGCTAACAAAACAGATAATATTTATTATCTATTATCCTGTTTAGATACTAACAATCTTTCCAAATAGATAACCCCCAGATGAATTTACAACAAATAAAATCACAGAAAACTACCTCTAAGGACAGTTCAAGCGGGAGAAGTTAAATTTGGTCATAAATGATGCAGCTAATATAAATTTCGAAACTGTTGATTTTTTGGCATCGATCAGGAACTTTACGTATTTTTTGTATCTTCAACTCAACGTTGGGATGTTTTAAGAAACATATCAAGAACTTCACTGTAGTACAACATAAATGCTTGTGATTAATATAGTTATTGTATTTATTAATATTTAGGTAGGTACATTTTGATGCCATGGTTATTATTATGTAAAAAGTTATTTTTGTCAGTGTGAAATATTTTTAAGTTTTTTTGTATGTATAGTTCTATTTGTAGTTAATGTTAGTAGAAGAGAAAGAGATAAACCTTGCCCTTAACTACAAGATTTAGTTTTATTGTCTGCGTCTGGCCTACATGCACTTCCAACCTAATCTTGTGAAGCTTCTATTTCATTTGCATTCTGATTGCCAATTTGAAAATAAGCCAACCATAACATTTGCATTAAAACCATTATCCGACACATGATGGGAGAGTAGAATAGATTCGATATGTCCCCTAAGGCACGATTTAGAAACAACGTGTGAAGCATTAATCACGATCTCGTATGACAATGGTATAGACATTTAAACTCGTCACCAGGCAGCATGCTTGTGCAAAAAAAATTGAAACTTTTAAATTTATATGTTCTGTAGTAATATGGTATGACATACTGTTGCAGATTAATATAGTAAGTAAACCATTTCCAAAAATATCTAATAATATTACGGAGTGCTTGGAAGTACTGAATAAAATAATAATGTATTTCAAGCGAAGACGAACAGATGACAGCTTCGAAAAATCTGTTCAGCAAGCTATAAAAATTTGCTGATCTTTTTGAAACAGATGCTGCATTTTGTTTACCATGTAACGAATATATATTGTATAGCACCATGTTTGTAAGAATCGCTTCAGCATAGATTTATTCTGTGGTATTTAATTCTCGTATTTGATGCTATAATGTCTAAAAGAAACAATCCTATCTGAAAACGGGAAACCATGTTCGCTTAAATAACTTAAATGCTTTGCATGGAGATATTTAATAATATTATAATTTTCAAGGAACGTATTTATATGGGGTCTAGTAGTTTGTGTTGTCTACCTTACAGGCGAATTCTTCCTCTTCATTCGGTAGAATTAGGATAGCGCGTGCGTGTACTAGTCACGAGGTATTGCGCCAAGCAAATAAGGTGTGTCGTACTAACGAGGACGGCCATTGCTTCTTCTAAATGTAGTCGAGTTGGCAGTGTGTTTTTTTTTAAGAAGGATGAATCTCCATTCTTTGCAGAAGTGGGGCTTGCGAATTGGCGTGGAGTGGATATAATAGGGGGACGAGTTGCCTTGGGACGCGGTACGAAGCGCCAGACTCCTGTGACACCGGCAAGGCAATGAAACGCGTCGCCCCTTATTATTATTGTGCTAGGATTTGTTAACGGTAAGCTCGCTTTAACTAAATAACTTATAAACTATTTTCATCCCTTTAGCGTATAACATTACGGAGAATTAAAATGATGGACTAGAATGAAGGTATTATAGTTGAATCCAAGGTTGGAAAGCTGTTCATTTATCAGTGCAAGTACAGCCGTGATTTAAAGTTTCGTCACAACAATTTGATGAACACATTTCGAAGCATGTACGTCGACGTTTAATAATTAGATTTGAAAACATCAACACCTACAGGTATCAAATCTTCTTTTTTGCTTTATTTGTGAGAATTCGTGAATGCTTACTTAAATAATTTTCAAGGATCGTTTGGTTAAGTTAAATTTTGTATGTATAGAACAGCGTGTGAGAAAATAGCCACGAATTACTACAGTAATAGTTTTGTAAAATTTGCATAAATTCACTTGCTAACAATATGATATTTCAAAGTCCATTTCTTACTTTTAAAAAATTTATTTACTCATATTAAAATTTTAATAAGCCTCTAAAACCAGATATAAATGAAAAGTTGTTTGTCTAAGTTAACTACATGTGATTCGATTTTTTTTAGAAATAATGTTTGAGACACATATGTGAACCAATACTCAGATCTGAATGCTTGGTGCCAAAACTTGTTTTGATATATTATTATTAACTTAAGGTTCTGTTATGTCAAAGACAGATGTATTGAAAACTCAATTTTATTTGTTCATTTTGTAAACACATTTAAAGAAAAAATTCAAGAAAGAGAAACTATATTAAATTTCATTTTTAGACTCAAGTTTTTTTATTCCATGCATAATTAAATTTACTAAATTTTTAAAGTAAATGAGTTTGTTGATCTATGAAATTATACGAGGCTGAAGTAATTTAAAAAGCCCAGATATGCTACAACTGGTTTGTTCTAGGTATTTATTTTTGATTTAAATATCTTTGGTGTGGTAATCTCAATATTATCCACCTGCAATTATTGGCATGTATTTTTATTGGAAAGCACAAACTGTGTCTTTCTAATAGAGAATTTGTTGTGATTTTGTTCCAGGTTCATCGAGATCGGAGAGGTCGTAAGTATGTTCCAGAGGTTTCCAGATACATTAGTTTAGTAAGTTGTAAGTTTTTATTGCGTTTATATCCCGTGAGTTTCTGTATCTTCTCATAGGAGTATTGAATCTTTAGTGTAACCGTTCATACAGATACAGTGGCGCTCAACCCATTTTCCTTTTGTTAGCTTATTGTAGAGTTTAGACCATCACCACACCCTTTTCTCATTGCTCACCCTTGGGGTAATTCCCAGACTTAGCCGCGAATAATTAAAGCTTCACTTTATCCATCAACAAGGAAGCTCAAAAAAAAGTTATGCTTTACTGACGCCAAAACAACGTGGGGCGTGCATTAGTAAAAAGTAAAAAAAAAAAAAAGAAAATAATGCTTTACTAGCGCAACCAACGTGAGGCTCGATGGTCGTTTGTTTAAAAAGGGTTTGTTCGATTAGTAACAAGTTGTTACAATATCGTTTAACTATTGGCTTGTGGTAAACTCAAAATAGTTTGGTTAAAATTTCTTCATAGTACTCATGTCGTGTCTGGAACCTCAAAGTTTATTCGATAATTGTCTAAATGTTGTAGCAGGTATAAATTTATATTAAAGTAAAATTTTCATTATTTCAGAGTTGAACTTGTTAAAATACTTTTAAGTTGACATAACAATTTTTTTGAAAATGGCAGAAACATTTCAAATTGTGCATTTACTCAAGGAAGAGCTTGAATACGAATTAAAAATCCGTGGAATAGTAAGTGTCAGGCCTGTAGTAGAAAAGAGGAAAATCTTAGGTAGATTTTTAGCTAAGGAAGTAGGGAAACCTGATTGTTTGGTTGATCTGTCGATATACAAAGTAGAATTCGATGACGAGTATAAAGAAATAAACGCTACCATAGAGTCGATAAAACATTTGGTGTTAGAATTCGAAGGTGATTCTGGAGATTCTATTTTTAAAAGAGTACTTTCAAGGCTTGTTCATGTATCAGGTCGAGTTAAACGTTTAAGGCTTCCGTCTGACAAGTCAAAGGAAGCAGAATTATCAAAAAAAGAATTATTAGCCCTATTTTTACTGTTGAGGCAGAGTTGTATGAAAAAGTGAAGGCAAGTACAACATCAAACAGCTCAGGTGATGCAAGTCACACAACTCCACTAGTAGTAGCTGCACCTGTACAAACTCTTTCATATCTTCCTCCACCAATCCCCATTAGTACTTGGTCAGTTAAATTTTCAGGAGATCCCAAACAGTTGTATTCATTTTTAGACAGGGTAAAGGAGTTGGCTCAATCGCGTAAGGTATCGAGTAGAGATTTGTTTGAGTCATCAGTAGAATTATTTATTGGGAATGCTTTAGTGTGGTTTAGGAGTGTAAGAGATTCCTTAAAAGATTGGGAATCCCTGGTAAATCGGTTGAAAGAAGATTTCTTACCAGCCCATTCAGAAGATGAGATCTGGGAAACTATAAAGAATCGTCGTCAAAGGAGAGATGAACCAATTGTCTTATTCGTAGCTCATGTGGAAGGGTTATTTAGTCGATTACCCAATGCTCCAGCAGAGATCATAAAAGTTAGGATACTTAGAAAAAATTTATTGCCAGAATTTATATCCCATCTTGCTCTTTCTGATATTGAAGATATGCCTACGTTAATAAAATTATGTAAAAAATTAGAGGAAGCCATGTTGTTAAAACAGAGATCAGTTTCTATTCAGTCGAGTAATCCATCTAACTTTCGCAACAACGTTAAGTTACCAGTAAGAAATAGACAACAGGTTTATGCAAAAGATTTTTCTACATCGGGAAGTCGTGTGGATACTCAGAAGACATCTGCTCCACAAGTTCAAATTATAGGTAATGATAAGTCTTTACCAGTACCTGCTTCTGTTAGTTCTACGGGTTCACCAAAAATTATTCCGGGATGTTGGAATTGTTCGAGGCGTGGTGATTCATTTCGGTATTGTAGATTTCCTAAAAGAATTTTTTGTTTTGGTTGCGGTCATAGAGGAGTTACGCGTGATACGTGCTCATCGTGTTCAAAAAACGAGTGAGGAGATGGATGTTGCACGGCCGACATTCCATTCCTTCTCAAAAGACAGCAATTATGATTTGTGAGCAGAAGAATAATATTAGTAAAAAAGAGTGGTCAGATTGGTTAAGTGTAGTAAAAAAATTTTGTCATAATAAATCACAACCCAAAACTGACTCGTTATTTATTGAAAAATCTGGTGATAATCGACCATATGTGATGGTTAAATTGTTCGGTATTTATGTCACTGGTCTTTTAGATTCAGGATGTACTACGTCGGTGGTAGGGTCGCTCGCTATTCCTTTAATTGATAAATTGGAGTTAAAATTTTTAAGTCAGAAAAGAAAGGTATATTTACGGCAGATGGGGCAGTGAAACCAGTAGAAGGAATCGTGGATTTGCCCATTTCAATAGGAAAGCAATGTCGCATCCTCGGTGCTCTAGTTGTGTCTTCTTTACCACATGCTTTCATATTCGGTAGTGATTTTGCCAAGTTATTCGGATTGATAGTTGACTTTAGGAATAATTCGTGGCATGTACAAAGCGATAGTGAGAATATTATTCCGTATGTAGGCCCATCATCAGTCCCATTGAAATACAGTGATTGTCTACTTCATTTAGATGATTTGTCAGTAGATCAGCGGTCTCGGGCACAAGCTGCTATCGATTCATTTCAAGAAATTTCTAGTGTTGATAAATTAGGACGTACAAATATGATGGAGATGAATATTGATACAGGCGATGCAAAACCTTTCAGAAAAAGACCTTATGTTATGTCTCCTTATATTAGTAAAGAGTTAGATAAAGAGCTGGATGAAATGATTCGTTTAAAAGTCGTAGAACCGTGTCAAAGTCCGTGGAATTCACCCGTGTTGTTGGTCAAGAAGAAGGATAGTAAGGAATATAGATTTTGTTTTGATGGTAGGGCACTAAACGATGTTACAGTTCATGACAGTTACCCTCTTCCTAATATCGATAGAATACTAGGGATGTTGCGTAATGCAAATTATATTTCCAGTCTTGATTTGCATAAATCATTTTGGCAAGTACCTCTTGGTGAATCGTCGAAAGATAAAACAGCGTTTAGCGTTATTTCGCGAGGGCAATATAGATTTGTGACGATGCCGTTCGGTTTAAAAAATGCTGCACAGACTCAACAGCGTTTAGTTGATGCAATTTTCGGTCCGAGGTTCGAACCATACGTTTTCTGTTACCTGGATGATATAATCTTATGTTCGTCGACGTTTGAAGAGCACTTGAAGTTGTTGTATGAGGTCAAGGAACGCATTAGAGAAGCAAATCTAACCTTGAATCTAGAAAAGTGCGAATTTTTTAGGAGATCACTCAAATTTCTTGGTTACATCGTAGGGTCAAATTCTCCGAGAACAGATCCGGATAAGGTATCGGCCATGGTCAATTTTCCACGTCCAAAGAACACCACAGAGGTCAAAAGATTTCTCGGAATGTGTAGTTGGTATCGTCGTTTTATAAAGGATTTTTCATCTTTAGTTTCGCCAATTAATGACCTTATCAAGAAAAGAAAGAAAGGCCAAAACGTTACTTGGACTCCTGAGGCAGAGCGTTCATTTGTGTCGATTAAAGAAGCTTTAGTGTCTGCTCCACTCTTGACGCAGCCAGATTATTCCGTGCCGTTTGTTGTTGAATGTGATGCCAGTAATACCGGTCTCGGAGCTGTGTTAATTGAGAATATTAATGGAGAAGAGCGTGTAATATCATACGCCAGCAAAACTCTTAATCGTGCTGAGCGAAATTACTCAATTACAGAGAAAGAATGTCTAGCAGTAATCTTTGCCATTGAAAAATTCCGTCCATGGGTAGAAGGAGTTCGTTTTACAGTCGTTACAGACCACTTTTCGTTGCTTTGGCTAAGTAATTTGCAGAACCCTACAGGAAAACTTGCTAGGTGGGCAGTAAGGTTAAGACAGCATTCGTTTGATTTAGTACACAGGAAAGGAAAGTTTAACGTAGTTCCTGACTGTCTTAGTCGTGCAACTCCGGAAGAAAAACATATCGTAAATTTAATAGAGGTCAAGCTTGATAATTTAGAAAATTGGTATGTGTCATTACGAGATAAAATTTTGACGTCACCTGAGAAATACCCTCAATGGAAAGTTGAGAATGAGTTTGTTTTTAAGTTTATTCCGTCGAATTTGCCTTTATCATCTAACATCGTAGAGTGGAAATATTTAGTTCCGAAAGCCCAACGGGAGGAAGTTATCAGATCGTGTCATGATCCCTCAGTTGCGGGACATTTTGGATTTTCGAAGACTATTGCCAGAGTTCAGGAAAATTATTATTGGCCAAAAATGAACGTAGATGTGCTGAAATTTTGTCGTGCATGTTTAGTATGTGGTGCACAAAAATCTTCAAATGCAGGTCCTTTAGGTTTAATGGGAAAAGAGAAAGAAGCTAAATTTCCATTTCAGATAATTGCATTGGATCTTATGGGTCCATTCCCTCGCTCGAAATTAGGATTTAAATGGCTTTTGGTAGTCGGAGATTGGTTTTCAAAATATACAATTTTACATCCTTTACGCAGTGCAAAGTCTCACGTTATAGAACAGTTTATGGAACAAAAAGTTTTCTTAGTGTTTGGAGTGCCACAATTTATTATTTGCGATAATGGTTCAAATTTAGCTGGTCGAATTTTTAGGTCGTTATGTAATAGGTTTGAAATTCAGAAAATATGGTATAATGCTGTTTATGCGCCGCAGTGTAATTTTGTCGAGAGAATTAATAGAACAGTAGGGACAGCCATTCGATCTTATCTTGAAGAACATGATACATGGGATACTGAGTTAGCGCAGATTCAATTTGCTATTAATTCTGCTAAACATGAGTCGACGGGTTATACTCCGAATTTTTTAGTTTTTGGCCGACACATCCCTATCACTGGTAAGTTTTATGGTAGTGGATTAACTCCCGAAAGTGATATCGAAATCATTCCTGGTAGTCGCCCATTATATACTTCTGATCGTCAAGGTATTTTTAAGGTATTTGAAGATGTCCGAACAAAACTGCATTTAGCTTATGAACGTTCGAGTAATCAATATAATTTAAGGAGGAGAAATATTTCTTTTGAGGTTGGTAATAAAGTATGGAGGGCCAATAAGTATTGTCGAGTGCGAGTAATAAATTTTCTGCTAAACTTGCCCCAAAGTTTGTTTTAAGTATAGTCAAAAAGAAGTGCTCGAGTGTGGTATATGATTTGGTTAATTTGGATGGATCGAGAGCAGGTAGATGGCATATTAAAGATCTGAAACCCTATTCCGCCATCAGTCCAGACTATCCCCCAAAGGATTAATTCGTCGTTTATGATTTTTTTGTTGAATGAAGGTGATTAATTGAAAGCTTTTCTGGCATCTTGTTGTTCATGGAAATCGCCAGTTATTTCAAGTACTTTTATTTCTCAAGAAGTGTGTTTTTGGATTATTTAATTTAAGTAGTTAGTTCAGATAAAATGTAATTTTGTCTGCGTTTTGCTTTAGTTCATAGTAGAGTTGCTGTAGTGTTGGTAATGTCATGCGTGTTAACAAATTATCTATTTAATTAGGTAAAGCCGACAAGTAGATTGTTTAGTGAATATAAGTATTCTAGTTGTGGTGAGACCATGTAAATATTTGTTGTTTCATTTTTGTGCGTGTGTTTAATCTAAGTTAGGTGAATGATTACTTAAGTGAGATTCGTTTTTGAGACGGTCACTTGAGTGCTGTTATGTTTAGAGTAAGCGAGATGCTTACGTGGTAATTTTTTTGAGACGGGTTGAGTCGGAATGTTTGGTGTGGCCATTGTAGTGTTGAAAATTTTTTGGAGCGTCCTGATAAAAAGAAAATTGGTTGGAAGTGCTAACTATTTTTTTGTAGAAACGGTAGCTAGTTAGTGTTGCTACTTTGTTGTTGGATATTTTTTTTATCGTCGAGAAGAAAAATATTTTTGGATGATTGCTGATATCCATATAGTTGATGTGGGTCTTTCGATTTCGTTTAGTGTTAGTGAGACTAAATCAAAGAAATGTAATTTTTTGTAAATACAACATTTTTCTGTGATTCCTGTGCTGGATTCTTTTTTGATCAGCAGTAGTGAAAACATTTTTGTAAAGATATCGATATGTATATACTTTGGAATGAGTTTTTCAATTTTGTGTTAATAATGTTAAAGTTATTAGTAAGGAAGAAAATGTGTTTGTTGCTTTACGGTGGTTTACGTCGAGGTTTTATTTGAGTTTTAGTTTAAGTTCCGCGAACTTAGTAGGTTTGTTCTTTGTTAGGTTGCAACTCGTGAGTATTCGACCTCAATATTTTGTCTTTTACCGATTATGTCTTTTTACCGATCATGTCTTACTTATTTTGATTCCTAACGGATGTGTGGTACGCAGAGTTACCTACTCACTCGCTTGTTTGCTCCCTTATTTACTAGTTGTAAGGTCACTAGTAATATTTTTTTTGGAGATCAAGTTTCAAGTTTATTTTAGTTTGATTGGGTTTATTATAATGGTATTTTTGGTACCTATCTTTTGTTTAGGTAGTAGTTTCGTCTTTGTCTATAAAAAAAACTTCTCGTTTAAGTATATATTAGCATATAGTTAATCTCAAAGTTTTTTTCTTTTTTGTTCGGGGGCTGTGTAACGAATATATATTCTATAGCACCATGTTTGTAAGAATCGCTTCAGCATAGATTTATTCTGTGGTATTTAATTCTCGTATTTGATGCTATAATGTCTAAAAGAAACAATCCTATCTAAAACGGGAAACCATGTACGCTTAAATAACTTAAATGCTTTGCATGGAGATATTTAATAATATTATAATTGTCAAGGAACGTATTTATATGGGGTCTAGTAGTTTGTGTTGTCTACCTTACAGGCGAATTCTTCCTCTTTATTCGGTAGAATTAGGATAGCGCGTGCGTGTACTAGTCACGAGGTATTGCGCCAAGCAAATAAGGTGTGTCGTACTAACGAGGACGGCCATTGCTTCTTCTAAATGTAGTCGAGTTGGCAGTGTGTTTTTTTTTAAGAAGGATGAATCTCCATTCTTTGCAGAAGTGGGGCTTGCGAATTGGCGTGGAGTGGATATAATAGGGGGACGAGTTGCCTTGGGACACGGTACGAAGCGCCAGACTCCTGTGACACCGGCAAGGCAATGAAACGCGTCGCCCCTTATTATTATTGTGCTAGGATTTGTTAACGGTAAGCTCGCTTTAACTAAATAACTTATAAACTATTTTCATCCCTTTAGCATATAACATTACGGGGAATTAAAATGAAGGACTAGAATGAAGGTATTATAGTTGAATCCAAGGTTGGAAAGCTGTTCATTTATCAGTGCAAGTACAGCCGTGATTTAAAGTTTCGTCACAACAATTTGATGAACACATTTGAAGCATGTACGTCGCGTTTAATAATTAGGTTTGAAAACATCAACACCTACAGGTATCAAATCTTCTTTTTGCTTTATTTGTGAGAATTCGTGAATGCTTACTTAAATAATTTTCAAGGATCGTTTGGTTAAGTTAAATTTTGTATGTATAGAACAGCGTGTGAGAAAATAGCCACGAATTACTACAGTAATAGTTTTGTAAAATTTGCATAAATTCACTTGCTAACAATATGATATTTCAAAGTCCATTTCTTACTTTTAAAAATTTATTTACTCATATTAAAATTTTAATAAGCCTCTAAAACCAGATATAAATGAAAAGTTGTTTGTCTAAGTTAACTACATGTGATTCGATTTTTTTTAGAAATAATGTTTGAGACACATATGTGAACCAATACTCAGATCTGAATGCTTGGTGCCAAAACTTATTTTGATATATTATTATTAACTTAAGGTTCTGTTATGTCAAAGACAGATGTATTGAAAACTCAATTTTATTTGTTCATTTTGTAAACACATTTAAAGAAAAATTCAAGAAAGAGAAACTATATTAAATTTCATTTTTAGACTCAAGTTTTTTATTCCATGCATAATTAAATTTACTAAATTTTTAAAGTAAATAAGTTTGTAGATCTATGAAATTATACGAGGCTGAAGTAATTTAAAAAGCCCAGATATGCTACAACTGGTTTGTTCTAGGTATTTATTTTTGATTTAAATATCTTTGGTGTGGTAATCTCAATATTATCCACCTGCAATTATTGGCATGTATTTTTATTGGAAAGCACAAACTGTGTCTTTCTAATAGAGAATTTGTTGTGATTTTGTTCCAGGTTCATCGAGATCGGAGAGGTCGTAAGTATGTTCCAGAGGTTTCCAGATACATTAGTTTAGTAAGTTGTAAGTTTTAATTGCGTTTATATCCCGTGAGTTTCTGTATCTTCTCATAGGAGTATTGAATCTTTAGTGTAACCGTTCATACAGATAAAGTGGCGCTCAACCCATTTTCCTTTTGTTAGCTTATTGTAGAGTTTAGACCATCACCACACCCTTTTCTCATTGCTCACCTTTGGGGTAATTCCCAGACTTAGCCGCGAATAATTAAAGCTTCACTTTATCCATCAACAAGGAAGCTCAAAAAAAAGTTACGCTTTACTGACGCCCAAACAACGTGGGGCGTGCATTAGTAAAAAGTAAAAAAAAAAAAGAAAATAATGCTTTAACCAAAAACTGCTAGACATTGAAAAAAAGTCAAATTTGATTATCAACATGAAGATGAAGTGAAAAATGATCTCTGAAAAAGAATTTTAAACTGTTTTTAGTTGTAGTTTAGAAAATAACAATGGCCCTTTTGAAGTTTTATGTTATTTGGTACAAAATGATCTACACTAATTGCACTAAGAGTAATTCTGACGCTACCTGTTTCAGTTGCTTAACCGAGAGATCGTTCTCTAAACTTAGCTAGATCAAAAACCACATTAGAACTACAATGCTTCAAGAAAGTTTAATTGACACCTGACAATGGATATCTAATGAGTTAGAAATACTGGATGCAGCATTAAATATTCATAGTATTGTCCAAAAGTTTTCTGAAATTAAAACTCTGCATGGAAAACTTCTATAAATCGTGTTCCTTATTACAATAAATAATTATTGGTCTTATATAGGTTAATGTTTATTTAATCGTTAGTTAAACTTTAATTTGTAGCCATTGGTTTGCTATTATAATCGTGAATATTTTGAAATATTTTTCTATTAACATTTTATATGCTCCTTACAGGCAGCACAATACATTTTGAACACAGGCAGCCTAAGCTCATGGTGTAGACATCTATTAAAAATAACAACTAGTATAATCTTATACTTTTATTTTTCAACAAAAGTTAATATATATACATTAAAAACCACATTAACAATGTCATAACTTATCTCTTTACTGAATATTCCTATATATTTGTAAACTAGCAACTGTCAAAATTAAGATGTTACTCTGTAAATTCTACAAGATATAAAATTTTCCTAACAGATTACCAAATGACTTCTTAACAATTTTGACATCAGAATTTTTTCAGTTACTATTACAAAACAGTAACAGTACTGCCCAAAAACTAATGACTTTAAGACATTTGTAGTGCAGCGATGTTTCGATGACATAATTAGTAATTATTGAGTGTGTAGTCATCGTTACAATATCCACTTTCCTAATCTTCATCAATTACCTACATATAATTTCCTAACAACAAAATTTCATTTACTAATGTAGGCCTACCAACAATATTTTCCTAGTTCATTTGCTTAATCTATCACATTTATTAGAGAAAATTTTAAAGCATTTTTTTATATTTTGGAAGCAACATAATATTAGATCAGTCGTCTATTACACACTAGCCTAAATAACAGAGAGCCTTGTTGTTAAAGCAGTTACTAGTTTAATAGATATGAAAATGGTAACAAGGCTCATTCAATAAATGATAAAATAAAACACGAACACGCACACAAACACGTTTATAAAACTTAAGTACCACTGATACTAAATATAATAGATCACAACATTTACTTTGCACTTTTTTAGGTGTAGAACGACAAAATCAATGACTTTGTATAAAGGAAGCTAATGACGTAGGTACAATACCCTTATAAGGTATTTTAAATTGTTGTATTACCTGGGCAGCAATACAACTCAGTCTTGTAAATTTTGCAACATTAACCAATTCATGGACATGCTGACCATTTAATAAACTGGCAAAAGTGTCACCATTGTTATTAATTAAATCAATATGTGCTCCATGTTCTAATAACGTTTGTGCGAGACTACCAGGACAAGGTTTAGCAAGAGCTATGAGATGCAGAGGAGTATTTCCTTCTTCGTCTTTAGCATTAGGATCAGCACCCACGTTCAATAAAACCTTTGCCAAGTGTGGGGAAGGAAACTGACATGCCGGATACCTACCAACTAAAGCTGCTTCTCTACAGCATGCAAAATGCAATGCAGTTCTACCTAACTTTCCCTTAATTTTTAATTTTACAAGATCATATAAAGCTTTATGTACAATAGTCGTAGATTCGTCAGTACTGCTAGGATGATCTAGCAATCTAGCCAAAAGACAAGCTAAGTGTAAAGTAATTACTAGCACACGTGTTAAATATGTTGAATCCCTTTCAACATGAGCAATCTTATTTAACATTTGGTTTCCTAATTCAACTTCTTTAACTGCTTTATGAAATACCCTTAACAACTCTGATAATTCTACTGCTGGTACAATACGACCTCTTGACGTAGGTCTTCCTTCTTCACCCATCATAAATGAAAACAGTTCTGTAAATGAAAATAAACTACTTTGTGTCATGGGATTTAACCGTTCCAGCATCGACTGCTGCATATCTAGAGCGTAGTTCCACAATTCAATGCATCTATTAAATTTTCCAGCATCTGCATAAACAGCACCTCTGTACCGAATATAATAACTTGTATCAGGATGAGCAGGTCCAAGAATACGCTCTCGAATTACCAATGCTTGCATTCGCATTTCGTCTGGATCTGCCATCAATTCATCTAAATTTTCTGGACTTCTTATTTCAACTACATAGTCGTAAGCAGCTACAGCTTGAGTTCTCTGTTTTAGAAGCGGTAGACCTTCACCATTATATCTGTCATCCATTGCTCGTTTCCAAAAATCTAGTGCACCAATCATATCTCTTTTTTTATCTACAAAAGTTGCTCCTAATAATTCAAGTGCATCAATGCGCTCTTTTCTGGAAACCAAATGTGTTTGTTTAATTAAATACTCAACAATATGATGATGTCCAGTAACTGCAGCTGCTAACAAAGGTGTCATACCTAACAAAAACTAAATTTTAATAAAGAATAAGAATAAATAATATTATACCATAAGAATCAACATCCATGCTTGCACCATTCTCTATCAACAGCTTTAGGATTTCTAAACTGCCAGATTCTGCACAATCATGTAATGCAGTATTTCCCTTTACACTTTTACGATTAACACCAGCACCAAGAGTTAGCAAGTATTTAGCAATTTTGATATGTCCTTTGTAACATGCTATCATAAGACAGGTATGACCATGACGATTTGCTACTTCAATATCTAAAACAATATACAAAATATCTACGTGTTCACAACAACAAATTTACTATTACTATTGGAGTAGGAAAGAATTTGTCCAAAAATACTAAGCATTGTATATATAAGTACTAGTACTTAATGTAAATCCTACAAACAGGATTCGTAACTTAAATGCCGTTGATGTTTAGAAATACTGCAAAGGTTTTTTTTAAATTGATGAACAAATAAATCTAGAATTAATTATAAATAAACAATATACATTCATTACATATATCAATACGGTTTTATCTCTAGTAAAGCTGCATGTATAGATAGCGTTGACCTTTGAAGGATAGCAATGTATATTTGGCAAGCTCTTCACAAATAAATGTTAAGTCTAGAAAATAGTAGGTACTAGTAGCTTTGTTTTGTACAAATTCGATTGACTACAGCAAATTTTAAAATTATATTTTGTGTAGAATCCATAAGAATTTGTTTGCATGTGGTGATTTCAGTGTGGATTTCGGAACTGCTCATAAAGATGCTAAAGTATTGATAAATTTTTTTACAGGTGATGGTTATTGTCTTGATAATATTTTTACTAATTTACCAAATCAAGTATGCCATATTGTTAATACTGGATTATCTGATCATTGTGGACTTTTTTGCAATGTCGACTTAATTATAAACCAAATTTTAAACATGAATCAAAAATTTATCAACCCATCAGCCTCGGTAAATTTAATTTTTATACCTATGTAGAAAAGTTAAATTGAGATTTTGTGGATGATACAAATTTAGGTTTTGAAGATAAGTTCCGTATGTTTACAAACAAAATAGTAAATGCTGCAGTACTAAGTTTTTTTTCCATTTAAATCGTGTAAATCATCTAAAAGCCAGCAAAAAGCAGTCAAATGGTTCAATCAAGATCTAAAATTTTTACGGAATAATTATTTACTCTTATGTGACAGGTATAAATCTAACCTAGCAAAGTACTTAAATCCTATATAAAAAAAATTAAAATATGAATACAGATTTGCCATAAACGATGCAAAAATTAAAGCCCACGATAACTATATTCATAAAGCAGGTAATAATAATAGAGCTAAATGGAAAATTATTAATCAAAAAAGAGGAATTAATAGAAATGATTGTCACTCAATTGATCTCACTGCAAATGAATTTAATAGCTTTTTTATTAATTCAGTCCAAAACATTATAGATAAAATAGACATTGCTGATAAGGATATATTGGTTGCTTCTATGTTAAATTTTTCAGACACTAATGATTACAAAAATTATTTGTTTATCTTTCAGGTAATTTCTTATACTTATTTACGTAATATTTTAACATCAATGAAATCAAAACATACCAAGGATATTTATAATTTGAACATTTCTTTGATTAAAATAGTGGCCAATATAATCCTAACTCCATTAAAGAAATTAATAAATTGCTGCATTAGAACTGCTATTTTCCCATGAGTTTTGAAACACGCTAAGGTGGTTCCTATACACAAAAAAAAGTTCATATAATGATATTGCAAATTATCGTCCGATTTCGTTACTACCGGTATTCTCAAAAATTTTTGAAATGATTCTTAAGGATTTGATGCTAGTATATCTTGAAAATGAGGAATCATTATGTGCTCAACAATTTGGATACCACAAAGGTTTGTCTACAAACGACACGAGGTTAGTACTAAAGATTACTGAAGCTTTTGAAAATTGTGATTATCTGCTGGCAGATTTCTGTGATCTTAATAAAGCATTTCATTGTGCCAATCATTCAATCTTGATAAAAAGTTGCACATGTTAGATTTCGACCAAACAAGTATCAATTTAATCAAATCATATTTAACTGATAGGACAAACGACGCGAGGTTAGTACTAAAAATTACTGAAGCTTTTGAAAATTGTGATAATCTGATCGCAGCTTTCTGTGATCTTAGTAAAGCCTTTGATTGTGTCAGTCATTCAATCTTGATAAAAAAGTTGCACATGTTAGGTTTCGACCAAACAAGTACCAATTTTATCAAATCATATTTAACGATAGGACATAGTCTGTTTATTACAATGGCGTGTTGTCGTGTACTGTAAATGTGCCCTTTGGAGTACATCAAGGTTCAGTTTTGGGCCCATTATTGTTTTTGTGTTTCATTACTGATCCACCTTCTAACTTGACTAATACAGAACTAATTTTATATGCTGATGATACTACATTGTTTTGTCAAGGTGAATCTATTGATGAACTTAAGATGAAAAGTAATGAATCCATAAATGCAGCACAAAATTGGTTTCAGCAAAACAAATTATGCATAAACAAGAACAAAACCAAGCAAAACTGCTCCAAACTTATAGAAGACCTATTTAAACTACCCAAAAAGAGGTAAAGTACACTATTGACTAGCAGTGTAGTCTCTATAAATGATCAACTTCAAATTAGTAAAAGTGGGTTACTAAATGATTTAAAAATTATATTTTGAATTAAATAATAAATCAAAAATTAAATTTTATAAATAATTAACTAAACTATAGTGGTATAACCCACAAATTTACATTTTCAATATTATGACTTAAGACTTTGTCCTTTCGCACTAGTTAAAAAAACTAAAAACCAAAGGATTTTTTCAAGCCTTTTTTGATTTACAAATTTTTAAAGTCGTGTAAAAATGTTAAATTTGGAGAAAACAGTTTTACATTTATTGGGCTATCTCAGTTTAGGATAAAGCTAGATGAGTAAAATAAACACCACTATTTTCAGATTATGAATAAAAATTTTCAACAAATTCTTAATTATTTCTTAGGTATTTATTTACAAGCCCACAAAAATTTCAGTTGGTATCTCAATGGGATCTTAGTAAAAAAATAATTTTCATCAGAGAGGGACGAACCACGATTGGTTAGTTTGTTACTTTGCTAAAATCATTACTACTAATTAATTTACTATTCTGTCAGATATGTTCAGGTAAAAGTGTATCGCAAAATATTTATTGTGAAAAATTGTCTTGTACGCAAGCTTCTTGTAACTGCGACCATTTGTTTTTGTGGTAAGGTGTAGGTCTGCCCAGTTATAGTGTTGGATCAACGTTAGTTAGTATTTGATCCCTGTGCACTCTCAAAATGTCTGGGTTTCTTGGGAACAGAAACGATAGAACTATGCCAAAAGGATGCAAAAAGTTACCTCCACCTCTTCATTTTTGCAGTCCTTTGACAAAACATTAGCAAGTCACCAATGCCGATTATATTAACACGTTACATAATTATTGATATCTTCCATTGTTAATGTTTTACCACCTACTACTTCCCAAACAGAACTTTCATTACTTAATGAATAAATCTTGGTACTGTTGTGTGCCTTTTATTGGTTCACTTCTTGCAGACGGTGTTTCAATAAATTTTCTTCTTCAGTGAAGTCTTTACCTACACAGTACATAAACTGTATGTTAGGAATATTTTCCTTACCCCAGTTAAAAAGTTGTATTGGAGTCATTATTTGGTCAAAGTATGATCCTTGCCGACTGGCTGTTGCTGTAATTTGTTTGATCGTGCCCTCCTGATCATCACATACCCTTTTCCCATGAGTTGCGGCAAAAAAGTGCCACTTAGTTTCTGCTTTGAAGTCACTTTTGTGATGGCAGATATTAATGTAATTTTTTCTATTTTTGTATTGGGCTGCTAGACTATTAGAAAGTAAACTATCTTCTGCAAAGGAAGGTAGAACATTGGCTGTCAGATAGAAAATCAGCCTTTTTTGAAATAAGTGAACAGCTACTGCATCATGATTCACATTCACAAATAATTACAAAAATTTTTTTTATAATTCCTTGCTCATTGTAGTGTACTGCACAGAGATATACAGTTGCTTGATTGTTATTTCAATGAAAAGATTTTGCTTCATCTTGAATAACAAAGGAAATTCTAAACTGACAAAGCTTCATTTTCAATGTTATCTTTGAATGATTAGTATTTTTATTGTTAGCAGGCTATGAGTGTTTTTTAAGTAGAACGAGCTGTTCGCAAAAGCAATCCACAAAGTCCTCAACAATTTTTTTAACAGTCTCAAAATTGCATATATATAAGCTAATCCACTGTTTATATGTAATATTTTCTACCATAGCTCCTTCAAAGTGACTCCAGAACTTTTTCTTTTAAAATATGCATACAGGGAAATTTTCACAAATGTTAAGGAAACAGTTTAGAGTTTTGACCGTGCACATTATCTGCTATAAACCTACCTTATAACCAACATAGATAATTCTGAAAGTCATTGGAGAAAAAAGATCACCAAGATAACTACTGTGATCAGAGTTGTGTTGTAAACCAATTGTTCCGTTCAACCCTATATATTCATTTAGTTTCTTTATATTATTACTAAAATTGAAGTTTATTTGTTAATGGTAATATCTGCTCTTTTATTTAAATTTGATAAACCCGGCCGCGTTGTCACCTTCAATGTTCTATCTTGTTTGCCATATGTTTGGTGACTGCGCGGCCTAATACAGTGTATTGTCACCGCTTGTACGATGAGTTTCTGTTTTGGAGGACAGTCCCCATTTAGGACTACCTCACCGCTTTATATTATTTTTCGAGTGTAGTAATAAGCGTTCTGGATCCAAGAATCTTCACCGCTCTAACTGGACATCAGGTAAGAATATTGAAGGCCGAATTTGTTTAATATCTGTTTGGTTATTGTTGGCGTATTTTACGAGCTAGTGAACTGTATCGACGACGAATGTGTTAATTTAACATGACAAAGCATTGTAAGTACGAAAATTGAAACTTACCAGTGCTTGCGATCGCCATGTTAACCAAAACGATGTTGACGAGCAACTAACTTCTTATTAGTCTTCTAAATGGCCAGTGGGAATAACGAAGATAACTGACAATAATGCCCATAAGGCCGCGAAACTCAAAATAACTAAATATTACTTAAACATTCCCCCCACCGTAAAAGGACTTTACCGAAAAGAAAATTATCCAAAAAATGTCCCCAACCCAAACAAACACCGAAAACGAAAATAATTGGGGACACAACACTATAAAGTTACAAAGTTTAGGCCGAACCTATTGGTTTGGTAGAGAACAGAATTTTACCACTGGCCGTTTATAACTACCCGAATTTGTTCGAACTGTCACAACACGAATCTTGCCGTCACTACCCAGATATAGCTCAATTACATGTCCGAGCTTCCATTGTAATGGAGGCGATATTACTGATAAGCATTAAAGTTCCTATTTTTAGAGGATTACCGTCAGTTAAAAAACGATTACGTTGCTGGAGTGTATTAAGATACTCCTGGCTCCAATGATTCCAAAATTGTTGTTGCAGAGCTTGCACCTTCTGCCAGCGTGATAAACGAGACATTTTCAAAACGGATAGATTATCCTCAAAAAATGTACCTAAAGGGTTAATAGTAAGAAAATGACTTGGGGTTATCGCTTGCAGACCATTTGGATCTGAGCTACTAGCAAACGAGGGTCTCGAGTTAAGCAATGCTTCAATCTGAGAGAGAACCGTAGAAAACTCTTCAAAAGTAAGTATGTTCTCACCTATAACTTTATATAAATGCATTTTAACGGATTTGATCCTGGCTTCCCAAAGCCCTCCCATATGAGGTGAAGTGGGTGCGTTAAAATGCCAAATTAAATTTTCAGCTTCTACTGCTGATCGAAAATATTCAATAATTGTTTTATTAGCAGCAACAAAGTTTGTTGCACAATCACTACATACGTGACTGCACGAGCCTCTACGAGATAAGAAGCGACGAAAAGCTGCCAAAAATATGTCGGCCGACAAGTCTGAAGTACATTCCACATGGACAGCTTTTGTAGAGAAGCACACGAATAAGCACAAATAAGCTTTTAAAACCTTAGCTCCTCGAAGTTTACTAGAAGTAATAGAAAACAGGCCCCCAAAATCAACGCCTACTGCGTTGAAGGCTTTGATCTGCGAAACCCTTATTTCACGCAGGTCCGCTATGAATGGAGGGGTAATCCGAGTGGGATTAGTTCGAAAGCAAGTCAAACAATTTGACAAAATTGAGCGAATCTCCCGTTGTAGCGATAAAATCCAGAATTGTCTCCGCAACAAGGCTACGAGAGTACTATAACCTGGGTGCAAGTATATTTTGTGATAGTGTTCTATGATCAGACGAGTTAAATTCCCTTTTCTAGGTAACAAAATGGGACACTGAATTATAATCTAAGGATGAATTTTTCAGATGACCTCCAACCCTAACGACATTTTCAGAGTCTAGGAAGAGGTTTAGTTTGCGAATAGGACCAGCGCAGGGCTTCCCTTTTTTTAGCTGAGTAATTTCAACTCTAAATTTAATTTCCTGAACTAATTTAATTATTTTATATAAAGACTCTTGCAGTTCCTTAATCGTAAATAATCCCAAATATGGACCCTTTTTACGACACCGATTAAGAAATCGCAAACAGTATCCAAAAATTCTTTGTAATTTAAGCAAAGACGAATAATTTATCAATGAGGGTCGAACACTACTTATCTCTATGGCTGCCGTTAGGCAAATATTCTCTTTAATTTTTTCTTTTGTTTCCTCCAAAAGAGGTTGAACAGGACAACTATCTGACAAATTCAAAAGAAAACTGGGATCAGACCACCACAGCTCATGATTGAGCAACTGAGAAGGTAAGCAACCTCTACTGGCCACATCACAGCAGTTCTCTTGCGATGAAACATAAAACCAATGATTACTTGGTAATTGTTCTTGAATTAAGGCCACTCTATTGGCAACGAATGTTTTCCATGTATATAGGGGAGACCTTAACCAAGACAATACAACTTGAGAATCAGACCAAGCCATTATTTTAGCAAATTTTATTTTATTTTCAAAAACATTTCGAATGTTATTAAGTCTGATGCTCTTAAATCAACTGGACGTACACACAGCTCGAGATTTTGAGTTGCAGCATGATCCCGCCACCATTCCTACTTATACTGAAATCATTACATTTCTAGACAAAACATGTAACTCCCTGAGAAACTTATCTTTAAATCACAAATCAGACATGAACCAAATTATTCATGCGTAGAGCCGACAGGTTCACGTCTCAGTGTTTCAATGTTAGTCCGCACTACCAATCGTGTTGTTAAGTGCCGCATTGCAAAGTTGACCATCCCCTATATAAATGCCTCGCCTTTTTACAATTAACTCCTAACCAGTTCGCATACTGTTTCCAGTGTAAATCGATTATGACTTGTTGCACTTGTCGCCAGCGGCATCATATCTCGTTACACTTTAACCCCCCTTAGAATCGCTTTCAAAAAGTAGTGTTTCTACTAGAGTTTATACCACCTCGTCTAATAACGCCGAACAAGATATTTGCATGCCATCTGTTCCCCCACTTTGAGAGTACCTGTGAATTTCCACTAGTAAGTCGTTTCTCCTCTGTTCCAATAATTCCAATGTTGTATTATTGAACACGAATTCCCAAAAAATTGCGGTTTTATTGTCTACCGTGCAAACTGAAGTTCATGATCGTTTCGGTAATTTTCAAAAGTTTTGCTGCTTGTCGGATACCGGCAGTATGACTTCATTTATTACTCAACAATGTGTCAAGCGCTTAGGTTTAAAACCTACCCCTTAACGGGCTTGGTTCAATGCAGACCGTGACTACTCACAGCGCTGTTTCTGTCTTTATTAAACCAGTGAACAAAGTGAACCATTTTTTTAACATTGACGTAATAGTCCTACCTAAGATTTGTGAAAACCTGCCTACTACTTGCGTCAACATCAACCAGTTACTGCCATTATGTATAATATTCAGTTAGCCGACTCACACTTTTCAAAACCCGGTCCTATAGATTTATTACTAGGGGTCGATGTATTTTCACAAATTCCAATAAATGATCGTGTTCCTGTTGAACACCATACTCCCATGGGCATTAATACTGTTTTCGGATAAATTTTAATGGGATCGAGACCTGCATCAAGCACCTCGCAGGTTACTGCTTTACTTTGCTCTTGTTATACTTCACGCATGTTCGAGTCTAAGGTTTACTGTTAAAGTTCCGCCCGTAATTGATAAGAGCCACTACGACACTTGGCAACACAAAATTAACACGTACATAATATTGCACAAGATATTATGGCATTGTTGCGTCTCAAATTTGTATCACATACAAAGGAAAAAGATAAAATGTACTCACGTAAAATGTGGAGCTCTTCACAACATTGCAGCTATTCTTGCGGCAGGATCTCGGCGTTAGTTCGGCGTGGGTCGGCCTTCGCCCTCGTCGAAACTAAATAAATTGGTCTTCTCTCTTCTTGGGTTTGTAGCCATACGATAGGAATAAGGCAGGGAGCGATAAAAGGTACGCTACAGGAAACCTACATATCTGAAAAAAGAAGACAAGATAAAAAGACGACACAGATCGCCCTCACTGTTCGAGGTTTCGTTGACTAGTCCTGTCGTGTCGGAAAATGCCACTTACTTCTCCACTCCACGTCTGCGCATTCTCTGGAGCCGACGCAACTGTCTGAAGTGACGGAAATGCACGCACAAGCCTATTTTTTAAAATATTGGCGCGATTTCAGTCACATATTTAAAACTAAAATCAGAAATGTTTACATGGCCGATTTTCGGCATGTAACAATCGCGACAAAGCCATAAAAGAAAAGAAATCTTAAAAAAAGAAAATGACTGTTAGCACGGTAAAAGCTTAAAATCTAAATGCTAACTAACCTACATAAACCCCAACTTAAATTCTAGAAAATGTTTATTTTAGGCGCCACCTGGTTTTTTCAACCAATAACACGTCTTACGATTTACCAGGAAACGGAATGTGTAGCCCATTGTTTTTGAACTACATTTATAAATGCACACACGAGTCTTTAATGTGGCGCAGTTATAATTGACAGCACAAATTTGTCGGAGAGCACGAAACACTACTAAAACTAGAACAAATGCGACAAGTCGCCTAACATATATACTATAACTAAAGCTAGCATTACAGTTTTCTAAGTGCATACGCACATGAGCATTGCATCTAGACTGTTTTTTCTTTGGCAAGAAATGCCCAAATTTCAAAATGTCTCGAAGAGCAAGTTACTCTGCACTTTAGCAAATTTTTATGTACTGGTACTCTGGTTTAATAAACAATACACATCAAAACTTGTTCATGACATGGTTGGGAATCAACAAATTTACCAACAGTACCATCTTACTAATTTCTTACATTACTAACCTAACAAATTTCGTTCCTATCATCAGGTTAGCTTCTTCACTCAAGATTTAAAAAATAATTCCTACGTCTGATCATAAATACCAAACGTTAGGAAGATAAAAAAGATAAGACAAAGTCTCAAGTTATTATCCAAGATAATAGGTAAGATAACAATATTAAGCTTAAGTTATTATCAAAGATAATAGGTAAAATAACGATATTAAGATAAAGTTATTATCAAAGATAATAGGTAAAATAATGATATTAAGATAAAACTAGATAACAATAGATGGATCCGAAACGTCCCAGCGCGCTAAGGCACACTACGACTACATACTCTAAAGATATAGCGTAGAAATCCCCAGCTAACCAAGCCGTTTCGTCATCCATCCCAAAGATACACGATAGAGTGGCTCCTTGAAGCCGTTATATAGGTAAAATACTCGTACCCCCCTAAAAAAGAGCGACCTGTGAAGCAGGCCCGTTTATAAAAAACGGTACGAGGGACCGGAAAAGGCACCCGGCGTTAATCGATATCGGTACGATATCCATACTTTTGTGCATACACTCATACATACACACACTCATACATACATGCACTGTTAGCGGCCATGTGCGTTGACAGCGGCACCGCATGACCCCACGCAAGATTCCCAGAGACGTGGTCCAAGTGTCTGTGAAAACCCTCAATGTAGTACCTTCGGGTGGAGCATTGGGGACGTGGCCGCAAGCACAGCAGCCCCTTAATTAAATTATAATGTCTGTGAAAACCCCCCGCGCAACCACACGGTGACTAACGGAAATGAAAAAGCAATAAAGATATAGGAAAGGTAGAAAGAGGGAGGTGGGCATTTTGAAATGCATAAGAGGCACTTCCAGGTAGAAGAGAATAGAGGAAGAGCTCGCATTGAGCAAAAGACACAGAAAAGGTGGATAGAAAAGCACTACTCAACCAGCCAATGTGGTCAGTAGCCCGGAGTGAGGAAAAAATCACTCTTATGTGGTATACGGGTGTTCCGGGACAAGAACAGGTCTACCGAATGAAAGATAAGGCAGAAACGAAGACAGCAGGATAATAAAAAGTAGAGTTTTTGGACAAGTGTCCGAGAAAAGGTAGAGAGTTGTCCCTGTTAAACACAGGTCGTTCTGAAGGACCACCTGCTATATTAATCAGACAAGTTAAAATACATCATAAGTTAAAAAATTACTAGGCTCTTAATGAGAACTAGTACAATCATTTTCCTAACGAGTGCATCCACTACGATAAGAAAATCAGACAAAAGTTGAAACAACAACTTAAAAGTATCCCTACAGATACCTTCACCCAAAAAAAGCAACTGTTGCAAGGTAATTTTTTAAAACGGTAATGCCCTAAACACACAAAAATACCTAACTATAAGCAGTTAAATACAGACACACTGTCCCAATATGCTAAAAGCAACCGAGAATTCGATAAGGTATCAATAAAAAGCGATAGCACCTCACCACGAAGTTCAATAAAAAACTACAAAAAAATGTTTATATGTTATGGTAACTTAGTAGAAAAAGAAAACAAGTAATGATATAGGATAAAGTGGGCGACTGTAATAATTCAGAGGAAAAACGCATGGAATAGAAAGTCCTAGTTTTTGGCAACTGCGAACATGAACTATTTCTAACAATGGCATAGGCCGTGTCTCCTATGTGAGCCCAAAGAAAAAGGCATTCACTCAAAACATCAGCTAAAACCAATCATAAAAATTCAATGAGTTATGGCAACCAAAGTTACGACAATCACCACAAAATTAAACGAAGTAAGATAAATACTGAAAACAAAATAATATGTTGTAGAAAAGGTGCGAGGATTAATTAAATGAAGCGACAGAGTTATACTGGGGGTCCTAGACAATAAACCGATATATGACTAACAATAAATTCAAGGAAAAGTCAAGAAGAAGCAAAAAGATAGCTAGTTTAAGGTAAATAAGTTAAACATGTAAAAGGTAAATGCTGTATAAGGAAAGGAATGTCTAAATATAGTTAACTAACTCATAGTAGGGACAGAAACATTATGTAAATCGTTAAACAAATGAAACGTGAAAAATTTAATTAACATTTGGGTCAGTAGAGAATGGTTTAAGGTCTTTAATATGCCACCTTCCTTGGCGTTTTCCTTCAGCATATTGAAGTTCATAGATAAGTGGACTAACGACACGAGTGACCTTACATAGAATGAATTTAGGGGCTAATTTGGAAGAGAATTTCTTAGTTGCATAGAATAAGACATAATTCTTTTTCCAAACCTGTTCGCCCAAGGCGAAGGAAGTATTTCATTTACGCAGATTATAGTGGTACTTACTTTTTTCGTAAGCTTTTAGCAAATTTTTTCTAACGTCGTTAAAGATAGAAGGTAATGATTGTTGGTCTTTGTCCCAGCATAGTTTTTCATCAAATTCAATTACGTTAGTATCGTCAGGAACTGAACCATAATAGCTACGATTGATTGGGGTATATCTTCCAAAAACAAGAAATGACAGAGTAAATTGGGTTGTTTCGTGTTTGGATGTACGCAAAGCTTGAGAAATTTTAAAGATATTTTCATCCCATCTAGTGTGGTCTGAATCGATATATGAAGAGACAGCCGTAATTAAGACTCTATTTACTCTTTCGGTAGGGTTTACTTGGGGATGGTATTTTGCGTTAAACCAAATTTTGTGTACTTTATAGCTCTTAACGAAATTTTGAAAATCTTTTGTGATAAATTGCGCCCCATTGTCACAAAGAATAATCTGAGGAACACCGAAGATAAGAAGTACATTTTGCTCTAGGAATTTAATTATAGCGGCAGATGTAGCTTTATGTAACGGTTGCACCATAACAATTTTAGAAAACCATTCGGTGACAACTAAAAGATATTGGTTACCTTTTTTCGATCGGGGGAGAGGTCCTAATAAGTCAAGCAATATTAATTGAAAGGGATAAGATGTTACGTGCCAAAATTTGGCACTAGACATCTTTAGTTTACTTTTGATGTGCGGGAGTTTCGCGCCTTAAATTTGAAAGACATTGCGCGTATTTCAATCACGTCAGAAGTGCGTTGGACGAACTTCGCGCCGACGCGTGTAAGGGAAAAAGTGGGGAGTTTCCGGCAGACGCTGAAACGTGGCTTTTTGCCTTTGAACTTCGGGTAGAGTGGTCGTGTCTGGTATCGTATCTTTATCTTACTATGTAGATTCCCTTGCCTTTGATTATTCGTTTCTATAAACCTGATCCTGCCGTTCTCTACACATAGGTAAAAGAAGACACAACCTGGGAGCAGCCCACACCCTGCAGTCGCTAGCCAGAGCAATCCCGGAGGTCGCAGCCCCATCTGTAAATAATCCGGAAGAGAGCTACGAGCAACCCGGAAGGACATGATTCGGTAGGAAGCCGTACCTATTCATGTGAGTACCTCGCTTTAATAACATATTGTATGAATTTGATATATTTCGTCATTACGTGTAATAATTTGCATATTGTGTGACGTCATTGACAGATGGGCGCGCTAAAATCTGTATTATAGATTAGCGTTACCAACTGCCGTTGTGTCGCATATACCGCGTCGACGGTTATGTAACAGAAACCGTAAAATGTAAGAAAGATACACGTTTAAAGTTACCCATTAAGCCAGAACGAGCCTCTTGAGAGCTCTTCTGAGATCCACAAATTTTACAGTTCCTAATATAACGACAGATTGTTTTAATGTAGGCCAATAATATAACCCAGATATTTTAGCTAGGGTTTTCGTAATAGCAAGATGATTAGCTATAGGATCATCATGACACAATTTAAGAACCTCACTGTGGTTTGCGGTAGGGACAACAAGTTTCCATTCAGGGATGTTAGATATTTTTCAGGATGAGGAAGATACAAATTTATATAATCTATTATTCCTTACACGGAAGGTGGGAAATTTATCGGGATTTTCAGAAACTTTCTTGATCATATTGAGATACCAGGCGTCTGGAATTAAATCTGGAAGATTAAGAGAAACGACATCATGAGATAAGGCATCAGGTACGATATTTAATTTGCCAAGTCTATGCCTAACGTCAAAGGTAAATTGAGAGATACGCAAGTTCCATCTTGCCAAACGACCTGCGGGTTGTTTTAAGTTATTTAACCATGTGAGAGCTGCACAATCAGTAATTACTGTGAAATGTGTACCTTCAACATATCCTCTAAATTTTTCAATACCAAAGATAACCCCTAATAGTTCACGTTCGGTAGCTGAATATTTTTGTTCGGCAGTAGTTAAGGCATGGCTTGCATAAGCGATAGGATGTTCTAAACCATTGCTTACCTGAAACAACATTGCACCTAAACCAGTAAGTGAGGCATCGGTTTGTATATAAAATCCATCAAAATTGGGCGAGATTAACATAGGTGCTGAAGTGATTAACGTTTTAATTTGTTCAAAAGCCTGCTGAGCTTCTAAATTCTATTCGACAGATTGGGATTTATTTTTATTTTTAATTAGAGCGGTAGTGGGTGTAGATATAGTTGAGAGGTTGGGTAAAAATGCGATAATAACTAATCATTCCAATTAAACGTTTAATTTCTGTGACAGTTTTGGGTGTTTTAAATTTAGTAATAGCATCGACATTAGCAGGATCTGCTCATAAACCAGTTCCATCGATAATAAAACCAAGAAATGTAAGAGAAGAACAGCAAAATTGACATTTCTCCCAATTTATATTAAAACCTGCTGCATTTAGGCGTTCAGCAAATGGCAAAAAATTATATTCGAAAAGACCTCGACCTGGAACACAAAAAGCAGTTTTTGAACGAGAAGATAAGTCAAGAGGAATCTGATAAAAAGCTTGTCTAAGATCGATAGATGAGATAAATTTAGCGTTTCAAAGCCGACTTAAAATCGAATCAGTACGGGGTAAAGGGTAAGCGTCTGACACAGTTACAGAATTAAGCTTTCTACCATCAGAACAAACACGCCATTCATCATTTTTCTTGCGGACTAATAACACGGGAGACATCCATGGCGAATTTGAGGGAAAGATAACACCAGATTCTAGCATTTTATCTATTTCGGAATGCAAATGTTTTTGTAATGCAGGCGATAGGGGATATTGACGTTGCTTAAAAGGGAAGGCATCACCTGTAGAGATAATATGTGTTGCAGTAGTAACGCAACCAAGTTCAGAGGTATTTAATTTACGAAATTTGTCGATTGTAGAGTTAAGAATTGCATTTTGGGAATCGGTAAGCGAAATTTTATTAGATATTCCTGCAGACGCACAGGAATTTGTTTTAAGGGAAGTTTGCCAAGAAAAATCTTGAAAGTAGAGCGATAAATTAAAAAGTTTACAGAAATCTACGCCAAGTAAAAATGGGTAAGCTAATGTAGGTACGATCAAAAAAGTGACAATAAAGTGACAGATTAAAAAGTTTACAGAAATCAACGCCTAGTAGAAAAGGATAAGCTAATGCAGGCACAATCAAAAATAAAACATCACGTTCAAGTGATTCTACTCGAATTTTTAGTTTAAGGGAACCCGTTACATGTATTTGATTATCGTCAGCTAAATTTATGGAGGTTTTTTCCGGAATAACTTGAATTTTAATGTTTTTGTTTAGATAGTTGCTGTAGGCCTTCATTTTTTATAAGGGAGCATGAGGAACCTGTGTCCAGTAAAGCTATTACATTTAAGGAACCAATCGAGATAGGTAAATGAGGACGGATATCAAGGGGTTTTTTAACAAGTTGTAGGGCATTACATGTGATTTTCCAATGCTCCACCCGAAGGTACTACATTGGCCAGGAAGCGAGTTTTTTTTACCTGGAAAATTTTGAATTTTGCCGAATCCTTGCTGTTCCAAGCAAGGTAGGGATCTTTAACGTGCGTGACAACACTCACACACGGGACCTCCATTTTACCTCTCATCCGAACGAGGGTGTATTTTTGCGAAAAATGCTCGCCTAACATTTTTCAAGCGGACCGTGTCGGGATTCGAACCCGGGACATAGGGCGTAGTAGTCACATACATACCACTACGCCACGGAGCCGCCTAAGTTGTAGGGCAGTTCATTTACATTTCCAATGCTCCACCCGAAGGTACTACATTGGCCAGGAGGCGAGTTTTTTGTTGCCTGGAAATTTAGAATTTTGCCGAACCCTTGCCGTTCCAGGCAAGGTAGGGATCTTTAACGTGCGTGACAACACTCACACACGGGACCTCCATTTAACCTCTCATCCGAACGAGGACGTAATTTTTGTGAAAAATGCTCACCTGTCATTTTTCAAGCAGTCGGCCGTGTCGGGATTTGAACCCGGGACCTTGGGATCCGTAGTCTTACGTGTACTACATTGATCCACGGCGACGCCTTAAGTTGTAGGGCAGCAGACTTTTTATGATAAAAGGAATTAACTGTTTGCAGCCAACTCGACCATTCCGACAAGGTAGTATGACATATTTCGGATAAGGGAGCTTAAGTTCTTTTGTAGTTTAAGGTAGCGATATTATTCGTAGATATATTAGGTAAAGATTTAACGTTAGAGGTAGTTTGATGCTTTAAATTTATTGACGTCTGGGTGCGTTGAATGGTTGGTGTTGAAAACGATTTTGATTCCTTGAGATATTCACGTCCCCGGTAGGAATATCTTTGCGAAAGTTTCCCGATAGGTTAGAGTTACAATTTGTACATGTAGATTTGTAGGTATTGCTGCGACCGCAACCGTAACAAAAAATATTTTTATGGTATGTGCAGATGTTGTAGCTATGTCCACTTTTTTTACAGTTCCAACAGGTGAGTTATTTGAAGGGATAGCAGGATGGTTGATCATAGATACTTTACGAGAAGGTTCAGTTTGACATGCTAGGTCAGGTTCTAATAGCCCAGATTGTTTTTCTGGGGGAGGACGGTATTTATCGACATGCAATTTTACTTCTTGAAGCGAGCGACATAAGTCTTTGAACTGAGGTAAAGAAGAAATGTGTTGTAACGCTAAACGTTCAGAAAAATATGGATTCAAATTCCTACGGAGTTGATCAATAATTTCAGATTCTAATGGTTTTTTATATAATCTGCCATACAAAGCTTCCATTGAGGTAATAAAAGAGATTACATTTTCGTCAGGTTCCGGGGTTCGATTACTTATTTCGTTCCAGAGATCGGTAATATAGCCATGGGGTAAAAAAATCATGTTTTAAGGATATAACTAATTTTTCCCAAGTAGAAATCTGATTTCTTATATTTCTGTACCAAATTAAGGCAGAACCAGAAAATAATTCACCCGCTGAAACAAATAAATCCTGGTCTGTACAATTGCGTGAGATTCTAAAATCGTTTACTCTATCAAGGAATAACATTAACGAGATTTGGGAGTCAAAGCCCTGAAAAGTTAAACCCTATTTATACACAGGTATTGATTTCCCCAATGATGAAGGTTGTGAGATTGTAAGGTTCGACAAGGCTGTAGGTACATTTATGTCCACATCTAAGTTAAGTTTGTCGAGGACTGTTCCTTCGAGTAAGAGAATGTCAGATAGAAAAGTCTGTTTAGTTTGGTTAGCCTGATCATCGTTAAATAAACACAAGTCTATTCGCTGCTTAACGTGCGCTATGCGAGACACAACCCGCTTAAGTTCGATTTCGCTAGGTTCAGGATCAATTTTATGTACTATATTAGTAATATCATCCAGGGATTGTTTAATTTCAAACATATTTTGAGGTAAATCAGAGACCACAACACGCGCAATAGGTAAGCATTTAAGCTTCTTGAGCTAATATAGCTTTTAGCTGTAATCGTCTATCATTTTGATTGGATGCTGCTTGAATGTTTCGCGATTGAATCTCGTAAATCAATTCAAGTGCTTTGAGATGAACGGAATTCCTTATAGTATAGTGTTTAAGGAAACAGATATAACGAAATCAAGTTTACTATATCGTTTTAAAAGGTCAAAGGTATACTAAGAAATCGGTTAATTGCAAAAGCTATATTTAGGGTGGAAATTTTCTTTATGGAGGTAATCGTAACTTATAATCGATTATTTAGATTGTTAAAGGAATATTTTAGAATGATAATAAGGTAAGATTACCTATATGTTGTGTAAACAACGGGTTTTTTTTAAAGTTAACCCAAAAAACAAAAGAAATTTGAAGTTTATAATAGTTATTTAATTGACTTTAGTGTATTTTTAAGAAGATTTTTACTCATAAAAAATGGTAAATGAAGGTATTTATCTATAACTAGAATACTTACATAAAACATTAGTTATCCAAAAGCAGCTGCTAAAGTTAGGTTATGGTGATTTGATAGACACTTTTAAAAGGTATACACTTTAGTTTTATTCTAAATTAGATGAAATAATTATTTAAGGGAATTTAAAATACAACCACACTATTTATAAAAGAAAAGTGCGAATTAATTAAATTTAGGAATAACATATATGAAGTAAACAAATACACTAATCAACATGGCTGTCTAAATGTTCAAATTGACACATCAGCTGTATTTTATGTCTTTTCAACTTCATTTGATGTCCTGCCAACATAAGATAGATATTGCCAACTTGCAATGTTGCCAACTTATATTTTTTCTATTTAAGAGTTATTTAAAAATTTAAAATTTTTATTATTGAAAACTAACACTATATAAGATACACAAAAGGTAAGGACAAATTTCAACACACGTTAGGCGCGCCACTGTTATACTTCACGCCTGTTCTAGTCTAAGGTATACTGTTAAAGTCCCGTGCGTAATTGATAAGAGCCACTGCGACAGTTGGCAACACAAAATTAACACGTACATAATATTGCACAAGATATTACGTCATTGTTGCGTCTCAAATTTGTATCACATACAAAGGAAAAAAGATAAAATGTACTCACGTAAAATGTGGAGCTCTTCACAACATTGCAGCTATTCTTGCGGCAGGATCTCGACGTTAGTTGGGCGTGGGTCGGCCTTCGCCCTCGTCGAAACCAAATAAATTGGTCTTCTCTCTTCTTGGGTTTGTAGCCATACGATAGGAATAAGGCAGGGAGCGATAAAAGGTACGATACAGGAAACCTACTGAAAGAGAAGACAAGATAAAAAGACGACACAGATCGTCCTCACTGTTCGACGTTTCGTTCACTAGTCCTGTCGTGACGGAAAATGCCACTTACTTCTCCACTCCACGTCTGCGCATTCTCTGGCGCCGACGCAACTGTCTGAAGTGACGGAAATGCACGCACAAGTCTATTTTTTAAAATATTGGTGCGATTTCAGTCACATATTTAAAACTAAAATCAGAAATATTTACATAGCCGATTTTTGGCATGTAACACTCTGTAAACCAAATACCCTCCCTGGAAAAAATTGTTTCAAAATTTTGGGAGGTCAAATCACTTCCCGACGTCGAAATCTTTTCAGTAGTGGAAAAGAAAGGTGAAATTATTTTCAAAGAAACTCATACGCAGACAGATCAGGACCATTATGTAGTTTCTTTGCCCTTTAAGGATGCTACTCCCCCGTTTACCAGAAGCCGCGATTTAGCAACACAAAGATTTCTTTCCTTAGAACGACGCCTTCTCAAACAACCCCTTGTATATCAACAATATAAAGATTTTCTTCAACACATGCAGCCTATCCCTAATAAGGGTCACTTTGATCATTCTTATTATATACCTCATCATTGTGTTATAAAACCTAACAGTGTTAGCACTAAGCTTCGTGTGGTTTTTATTGCCTCCGCTCAATGTATTTCCGGAGGTTTGCCGAATGATCATTTATTAATTGGTTCCAAATTGCAAAGAAACCTCACTACACTGTTATTACAATTTCATATGCATCGTTACGTTCTCACTGCAGATATTCGTCAAATGTATCGGCAAATTCTTTGCACCCAATCAGCGTGATTCAACAGATTGTGTGGTGTTTCTCTCCTGATAATCATATCCAGGATTTTCATCTTAATAACGTTACTTATGGAGTCAACTGTGCTCTATTTCTTGTCATATGTACTCTTTTGCAACTTGCCTATGATGAGGGTAGACCCTTTCCTCTAGCCGCTTTCGCTCTTCATCATCATACCTATATTGATGACGTAGTGACAGGTCGAGATACTTTTCAATCAGCTTGTAGCCCTTTTAAAACGCAATGGTTTCGACCCGTACAAGTGGTCTAGTAATGACCCCAATTTGCTTAACGGCATTCTAGCCCCTCATCGGTGTTTGCAACCGCATTGCTTTGAGGATCCTTCTAATCTTACCGTGAAAGTTTTGGGTCTCCAGTGGAACCTCTCTTAAGATAATTTCCTTTTCGTGGTCAACCCTATACATATTCCTTGTACAAAACGTAATATTCTTTCTAATCTAGCCCACAGTTTTGACAAATTAGGAATTCCCTCCCCTCTTTTCTTTTTAATAAAGCATTTCCTCCAACGTCTTTGGACTCTCAAACTAGATTGAGATGCCCATCCACCACCGCAGTTTTGTCATTTATGGGAAAGATATGTTGAGAGCCTTTCTCTTCTTGCAGATTTTTTCTTACCGCTCCTTCTAGTCCCTTCTCACTACGATTTGTGTGAGGTACATTGTTTTGGGAACGCTTTCGAAACGCGGCTACTGCGCCGTCGTTTATTTTCGTTTTCTTAACGGTTCTAAAGAACCTATAGTTCGTTTGGTATGTGCAAAACCTAAAGTAACTCCATTGCGACGCCTTTTCCTCCCAAGGTTAGAATTGCTAGCCGCTGCCTTATCTGCTAAATTACTAGATATTGTTCTGAATGTGTTTTCTTCTCATCTCACCTTTAATAGAATATACTGTTGGTGCAATTCGATGGTTGTACATTCATGGATTTTGGCTCTGCCCCAACGATGGAAGACTTTTGTGGCCAACAGAGTAGCCTATATCCAAGATAAAACTTCTAACACCATGTGGCTTCACATGCCTTTTAACAATAATCTCGCTGACATTGGGTCACGTGGTTTGTTACCCGCCAAGTTTCTCCGATGTTCGTTATTGTGGGCGGCTTCACCCATTTTAGCACATTTTCAAGAAATAAATCATGTTCCACGTTCTTGTTCTCTGGAATCGCAACAGTTACTAAGTGAAGAATGGTCCGTTACACTCACACTACTTTGTCCTGTAATGTATTGGATGCCCTACTTAAAAATCAGTCTTCTTTTATTTCAGTCGTTTGTAAACCACTTACAACTTCCGTTTTATTAATAATGTCAGGCATCCTTTAACTAAGCATACTGGATTTGTATCCGCTCATGAGTTAAGGCTCGCTTTGGAATGCCTTGTTAAACATACCCAACAAGCATCTTTTACGGTTGAGATCAGGGTTCTTCAATCCGGAATCCCACTTGCTAAAAGGTTCCAAAAAGTATCCCCCTTTCTTTTAAATGACGTGTTTCATGTAGGTGGCCGGTTAAGTTACGCACCTATTTCTTATGGTAAGTAAGTAAAGTAAGTAGATTTATTGCATAACTCAATATAGGTTATTAAAGTATAAAACAAAATATTATACTATAAAGCAAATTATTAAAATACAGTTAATAATATAATTAGTTTTCATTTCTACAACTTAAAATATATTTTTTTAAATTACTCTTGAATTTTCTTTGAGAAGGCTGATTTGTAACTGATTTTGGTAATGTATTATATGTCTTAATGCCATAATGAAATACATTTTCTGTGGTTATCGTTTTATTCTTCTTGTATATATAGTAATTGTCTGCTTGTCTTGTGCTGTAATTATGTATATCTGACACTTTAATTAAGTTGCTAACCAAGTAAATGATGCCCGCTTTATTGCCCAGTAAGAGCCGTTTCACGGATCTGTATATTCAGTACATTCATCACAAATATTACCACGCAGGTATTCAAACAACAAATTCCTTATAAGTCAGAGATTTTGGATAGTTTCTACGAGAATATCTATTCGCCGGGTACTTCGTTCTTGTATTCCTTGTTGGAAAATGTGATTAAATATTAACACTTCATTCTATATGTATATTTATCTACGTTAACATAATCACAATTATGGGTACTTACAATTACGTAAAAATTAAAAATAAATATTATTCGTTTTAAAACACATAAGCCGTTATTCGTTTTTCTGCCATGCTTCATTACACACGCCCCAACTAGCAGTGACATGACAATAAAAATTAAATTATAGAAAGATAAAAATGAGAAGGGAATAATTTATTCAATCACAGAAAACACATCCCACGTCTTTTCAGCCCCCCCCCCCCTGGGCAATCCTCCGTCGGCTAGAATAACTCAAGTTAAACCATTTTTGCATACCGGTGTGGAAAACTTTAAAATCCTACCTCTGCATTTTTATTTGTATGTGTAACAAGTCTCTTCACCTGGAGCTAGTTTCCGATTTAACTACTGACACTTTTTTGGACGCGTTTCGTCGGTTTCTTGCTCGTCTAGGTCGGTGTGAACATTTGTACAGCGACTGCGGTACAAACTTTGTCAGTGCCCATCGCCAACTGGTTTCCTTTGCTAAAGCTTCCCAAGAACTAATTACTTTGCATTTTAACCCACCTTTTGTGCCCCATTTTGGGGATCTACGGGAAGCTGGCATCAAATCCGTCAAGATCCTGCTACTTCATGTTGTAGGACGTTCTAACTTTTGAAGAGTTGTCAACCGTTTTCATCCAAATTGAAGCTGTCCTCAATTCGTACCCTCTGACCCCAGTTAGTAATGATCCTAACGACCTTAGTTGTTTCACGCCGGGTCATTTTTTGACCCTTTCCGTTTTTTCCGCCCCGCCTGGTCCCGCACTGCCTTTAAATCGTTTGTCTCGATGGCAATTATTGAAGCGTATTTACCATGACTTCTAGGCGCACTGGTCCCGGGAGTACTTGCATACCCTTCAAATAAAATCCAAATGGCATGTAGCCAAAAATAATATTCAACCGGGAGACTTAGTTCTAAGTATAGCCGATTCTTTTCCTCCTCTTCAATGGTCACTTGGGCGTATTATCTCCGTGCATCCTGGCGCCGACGGGACTGTCCGCGTTGCCACCGTTAGAACAGCGCGTGGTGAGTTTAGGCATCCTGTGGTTAAACTCTGCCCCCTCCCTCTAGATGAAAATTAAAATGTTTTCATTTTGGTGGGCGGTATGTTCCGTCCAACCCTGTATATATTCATTTAGTTTCTTTATATTATTACTACGAAATTTAAGTTTATTTGTTAATGGTAATATCTGCTCTTTTATTTAAATTTGATAAACCCGGTCGCGTTATCACTTTCAATGTTCTATCTTGTTTGCCATATGTTTGGTGACTGGGCAGCCTAATACAGCGTATTGTCACCGCTTGGACAAAAAGTTTCTGTTTTCGGAGGTCAGTCCCGTTTAGGACTACCTCACCGCCTTATATTATTTTTCGAGTGTAGTGTTCTGGATTCAAGAATCTTTATCGCTCTAACTGGACATCAGGTAAGAATATTGAAGGTCGCGTTTGTTTAATATATGTTTGGTTAAACTGCTTTTCTCTCCTGAGTATCTTTCTATGTACTCAATACCAATATTGTTACTTTAAAAATCAAAGATAGGCAGCTCTTCTCCAATATCACACCAGTTATAGTTACGAACTGCTGCTAGGTCTTGTAGAAGGCCAATTATATCAGAAAAATCTCCATCAGGAACACCTTAACCAGGTTGATCATCGTTATCAGGATTCTCATCACTGATAGCGCTTTCAGAACTTGCAGTTGAGGGATTATAATTGTTCCACTGATCCTGACTCATCTCCGCTTAGCACTTTACTTCATCTTGGTTCAAACTATGTTTACGAACCATTTTCAGTAACAAAAACTAAAATACACACTCTGAATATTATTCTAACTCTGCAAATATGCACTATGCAACGTTATCGGTTGGAACACGAAAAGCATATCATGATTTCTATGTACGCCCACGTGTTGAACCAATAAAGAGTAGTAGAAGTTCATGATATATCACGTAGCATGGCAGTCTGAAGATTTATTATCTCTAGATGCCCAACTACAAAATACCTCAGAAGCATGTTTTTGTAAAAGAAAACAGATGAGCCTTGTTATAACAAAAATAGTATAATATAGCCAAAATCCAAAAGAATTTTTTGCCCAAATAAAATGACACCTGGGGTCAAATTTCCCATATCCCCTGTGGCTGTCAACCTATTAAGTAAAGTAGCAGTCAACTGAGGTTTCTATTTAAAAAATACAAGTTTATATCATAACTTCAAAATTGTTGTAAATATTAAACATTTAAGTGCATCACTTTAATCTACATAAAAAATTGTATAAAAAACTTTAACACTATTTTTGGATATATTTACAAACAAACGAGTTTATACAAATTAATAGAATTGTTAAAAATATCAATATTTGGCTGTAGTTTGAAAACAAAAGAAAATCACTCATTTCTGATTTTGCCATTGAATTGATCTCAAATAAGCGACCCATAAATGTGCAAACAGTTTTTTTATCTTTAAAAATAACAGAGTTATCCATTAACCGTATCCAATTTGGGGCATGCTGCACATGCGTACCAAATAAAATTTTAATATACTATTACTCCTTCAGAGTCATAAAAGTTCCTGGGGATTGGATCCATAGGAAACACGTTGGAAACCACTGATCGAAATCAACACTGAACACGCCTTGCATATTCAAACCATAAAAATATGCAATAAAACACAGGCTACATACAAACAAGAAACATTGCAATACCAGTAAACAATTCCAGAGACATTAAAAATATGTTTTAGAGAATGTTTACTATTTTAACCCAAGTTTTAAATAAAGTCTTTAAACTCTTGCCTTTTTTGAATCTTTTTTCAGTTTCTGAAAACATCTTCATAAAAAGCTATTCTTTTCAGGTTCATATGATGTAAATTAAAATAAAAATTAAGGTTGCAAAAATACTCTATTTTTATGTTTATTTACCTGCTCCATTTTTAACTAAAAATTTAACGATTTCCGAATGTCCGTCAAAACATGCAGCTCTGAGAGGAGTGGAGTTTGTACGAGTTGTACTATTGACTTCTGCACCATGTTTTACTAAAAGTTGTACTATATCAAGGTGTCCTGCAGCAGCTGCACACCATAATGGAGGAGCTCCTTCAATTGTTTCACCATCAAATATTACTAAAAAAAAATTCACATTAGTTAACGTATAAGTGTGACCTATAATGTCCTTAGATTAACAATAACGAAAATTACGATTGTGTTAGTCTTAACCAAATGCTTACTACTTTGGGTATTTAAGAAATATTAATCAGACATTAGCTAAATGGTTCTAAATTCATCAATACTATTAAAACAAGTTATTTGTAAGCATACAGCATTATCTCATATGCTTTACATACACAAAGATTTACTCAAAATGCAGATAATGAGATACCAGTGTTAATGTGATAGTGTAAGTTAAGATGATAAAAGATTACTAAAATTCAGCATTATCCTACAATTCCGTTAGGCAATCGACATAACTTGCAAGAGGTCACTTTGATATACTTTCTTTAATGTTGAAATGCATCAATAATTTTATCATTTCTGGGGTAAACTTCAATTCGTTGATCCAAATAATGATAAGTACAAACCAAATCAAACATTAAGGAAAGTTTGGTTTGGTAAGAAAAATTTATCTTTGATTCAGCTTAATGTTTAATTTGAAATAAAAAGAGTTTTGCTTCTATTTACTCAGAGCAATGATTGTAAATATTTCCTGATAATAAATAGTACCTAAGGAAAGTTTGGTTTGGTAAGAAAAATTTATCTTTAATTCAGCTCAACGTTTAATTTGCAATACAAAGAGTTCTGTTTCTAGTTAGTTCACTATTTTTCAATCGCTATTTTTTTATATCTCACAGCTATCCAGGGGAGGAATTTGTGCCTCTCCAAGTATATTAACTAATGGATGTTTTAAAAAGGACAAACCGGTTTTTTTGATGACCTGAATATATTATAAAATCATTAATATTAATAAAATATTTATATAAAATATTCAAATTACAACACAAAACTCTTTAAAATGATTTCCATTGGTTCGCATGCAGCTCGTACACATTTCATAATACTTGCAGCCACTTCTCATAATGTTTGCTCAGTAACATTTGCAACATTACATGCAATGTTAACCTTCAATTCGTTAAGTGTATTGGGATTATTTTTAAAAACTATGCTTTTTAAATACAGCCAATCTAAGAGACCACACACCTTCCATATCAAACAATGCACAAAAATTTCAGTAGCATATCTAACATTCTAATAGCAGTATGACACGTGATAGTATTCTGTTTGAATCGACATTCACATTTATTTAAACATAACATTGCAATACACTGTTGTATTAAGTTGCAACAAACCATACACCCACAATGCATGAACGACACCGATGTGGTAGGCATTCAAATTTAATTTGTTAGTAGCCCTGAAAGTAGTAGAGTGTGAATGGCCAGCCTGTAAAGGCAACTTTCTGGACAATTTTCTGGATGAACGAGTTAAACATTCCTTCACATGCTCCAAAACTTACATATTTAACATTAATGATCAACATGTGCTTTTTCGATAATGTGCAATCTCAGTCTTGTGAAATTTATTAATCACTTGTGATACTGTTGATTTATTAGGAACTATATAGTTGGAAAATTTTAACTGAAACTAGTCTTTCATTCATTTGTAAGTATATGTGCAATAAGTATCAATAACAAACACTCTTTTCTCCATAGAAAATGATATAGTTAACAGAATAGAGACGAATCGATACTGGAAGAACAGTATTGTATGAATAGGACATTTCAACTAGTACAAACTGTTAACTTTGATTACAATATTGCCAACAGACATGTGGGATAATGAAAATTTACGTATGCGTAAGTTCTATCTTCTTAGGGTGGCGTCCTTTACGAAACACCTGTTATATGATAAAGTAGTTTAACGTAAGATTGAAATTTTAACATATAAAATTATATGTCCACACCTTAAAAAGGCACTGCTCCTCCTTAATCTAAAACAATAACACTGATATTGAATACCACAATGTAATGTATTTTTAAAAATTTATATACTATATTAAATTTTGGGCACAACATCCAGAAACCATTACCTAAAAGGACAATTATAACTTGGAAAAGTCGTGAACTACGAAAATCTGAACTTGCACTTTCATACATACTCTAATAATTTGTATATTAAAGAATTGGGCGAAAATATAGACGAGAAAATACACAAACAAAAGTAAACGATACTAAATAACAACGTAACAAAGCAGAAACAATTAAGGTATGAAACTTATAACATGAATATAAAGACTCTAAAATATTTAAAACAAAATACACTGCATCACTACAATTGGGCAAAATGTGAAAAACTATGTTATAGAAATTTATTTTATACAAGTGAAACAACTCAATTATTAGTAAAATTAAAGAAAACAACAAAAACAGAATTATTATTTATATTAACAGAAAAAATTTCACAAAACCAATTTTTCTTAATCTATAGGTAATTAAAAAGGATAGATTATGTACTTTCCAGATATAATTACTACCTATTTCACCAAACTCAAATATTCAAAAATGTTATAATAGTGATGCGAATTATAAAGGGCTCTATTAACCCTTGCCAATATTATTTGTACATTGTCAATATGTTGGCCAAATGAAAGATTAACTCCACATTGTAACTGTAACAAATGTTACCTTTAAGCTTTCTTAACTCAAAATTTATGGTTACTTATATAGGAGATGTAGCATGACTACATAAACAAAGAACCACCCAATAAACTTTCCCCAACTCCTTTTACTTTAAACTTAAAATTAGCAATAATTCTTATTATTGTTATAATAAAATGTACTTACCAGAACCTGGTTGTTCGATACTAGCATTACACTTTTCAACTAGGTATTCAGCTACATCATAATGGCCATTACGACAAGCAATCACCAGTGGTGTTGCTCCGGACGTTTTTGAACCTACCAACATAGATATTTCTTCTTTGCTTTTGTTGCAATGTAGATATATCTGAAATGAAAAAATAATATTTAATCTTGCATAATAAACATAATTTTCAAACTAAGTACTTAGTCGTTAACATAAACTAAACAATATATTAACCCTTTGCTTTACGATACAAAATGTAACGCATTGCATTACACTAGCTATAAATTAGACGAGGAAGGAAAATGTAGTAAATCTGAATGAACAAATTAAGTATGGTATGATAGATTTTATGAATAATTAATTTTAACTGAACAGGATGTTTCAAATTTTGTTTGTATAAAACTCATTCAGCTAATACAGTGTAAAATTATTTCTTTAAAATACACTGTAGGCATAGTAATCAAGGACGATGACAAACTAAAACCACAAATGAAAACATACTCTATATTAAAGACACTGCGTATGCATTTCCTGTGAACAAGATAATTTACAATAGACAGATATCATTTATCTCTACCTCCAAGGTCATGAATATAATACCATATTGCAACAACAATGCGAACTACATACAAAGAAACGTTACAATAATCTTGTACATAAGCATAGATTTAAAAATGTTACATAGTTAAAACCAAATTTTATAGTAGGAGATATTTGATATAACAACTAAGCTTGACAAGTTGAAAATTAAGCAAAAGGGTACAAATTGAAATGTAATCACACAAGATGTAGGTCACGGGGGAGGTTAAAGGTGTGCTGCGTGCGGCCATGGTGTGGTTTGAATTGCAAAAAACAATAAATCCTTTTCTGTGTTTCATGCATTTTACTGTCGTGCTGGTGAAATAAACATACATAGCGTAATTATGGGATCGCAAATAAATGTAAGAGTTGAAAGTTTTAAGTGTGCCCAATTCAGAAATAGGAATTTGTTAGTGTTTTATGTGAGATGGTGACTTATTAGGAATATGAAACATTGGTATTCTGGATTTTTTATTCGGGTAATTAAAAAACTGTGAGTAACTAAACATTTTTAAACGATGTAGAAATAAGTTAATGTCAAATTAAGATGCGTATTATAGATGGTTTCGTTTATAAGAAGTTGGCATAAAGATAACGCAATTGATTTGCTGGGTTAATGAAGAGCTCAGAACTAAAGCTTGTTTAATTTGGAAGTTGAAATTAGAAATTTTTTTTAATGATTAATTAGGATGTGTATGATAATTTTTAAGGTACATTTTATATGTAGTATGGTGCCAATGAAATCAACATCAAATTGGTAATTTTTAAGGGACTATGAAATGTGAGCACGAAAAACTGCATCAACCGGCATTTTTATACATTATGAAGTTGACATTTCCAAAAATGGAATTCAGAATGTAACTTCCAATATTTGTAAAACTTAGAAAAATCGGTTTGATAATAGTAGCATTACCTTTTTAGGTTTTCTTTTTTTAACAATACCTGGCCACAGTGAGATTTAGAAATTTAAGTTTTTTTTAGAAAGTATACTTGTATTTTTATTGAAATTATTTAATATTAATAGGGCTTAAGTCTGGGTTGAATTTTATTTGAATTTATTTAAAACTAGGTAAACAGACACATTTGTAAAGGATATCCAGCTACCCGAGTAATGAAATCGTATTTGGAAGGCATTTTATTTTTTAATTTTATTTAATTTGACCAAAAATTTAAGGTTTTTCAGAAAACGGTAAATGAGAAGATGATACATTTAGGAACTGAAGCAAAGGAGACCTATGTGGAATAAATGTCTTCCGCTTAGAGAAAATATCAAAAGGGGCGTGACAGTTGAAAAAGTCTTTCAGGGCAAGGAATATAGTAACATAGTTTGTTTGTATTTCGGCCATTTCATTTGTCATTTATATTTTTTTACTTTCTTATTTCAAATTCTATCTTTATCTTCTATAGGAATCCACTACCGCATCACTGTAGTTAGCTCAAGCATCCTTACGGGGTCGCCGTCCCTTCAGAGCAAATCAAAATTTATAATGTAACATTCATTTTACTTGTATCAAAAAATCAGTAACCGCAGGTAAACTAAGATATAAAAGAGATGAGTCATGTTTAGTGACAAAAATTTGTGTTTTCTATGCTCATTTGTAAATGAATAGTTGCAATCAGTTAGCTAAGGTTTTCTCCATACAGAAATACCGATTAATTAACACAACATTTAGAACACATTATATTTTTACAAATTAGAAATCATTTTTATACTAGTGATATTTTATGTGTAACTATTTTAATAAAGTAATATGTGATGTATTGCAATATTAACATCGTAATCTAAAAATCAATAATGAGAGCTTACCTTTTAAACATATACTTATTTGCTTTATCTAAAACTGTTTTCCTTTCGTATTACATGCACTAAAATTTTATTATTGCAAGTTATTTATTACAAAAAAAATACAGCATAAACTTTTTGTGAGTAATGATTAAGGCGAGTAGCCCAGAGAAAGGATCTAATTTATCAAGACAAATTACTGATACAAAAATGAAAATATAACGTACATTCCAAAATTACTGGCACGAAAATCTAATAAAAATATCAAGATGCGCTTCGTTTCATTTTTTCATAAATTGTAAAAACTAAAAATCACCATGCAACATCTGTTCCTTTCAAAAATTGCACAAATGATTGCAAAATATCTCAATTAATTACTCACTGTACTCATCTCTCATTACTGCCTCATTCAAACGCTAATATTGTTTGAAGAACTCAAAGGATGTATGGTTTTGATAATCACAAAAAGATATAATAAACGATTAATTAAAAACAAAATTGATATAGTGTATAAAATAGTGCAAAGAAACATGCATTGAAACTATCATTTAGTTCAGAATTGCCAATAATAAGTTGGTCCATTATTTTAATCCCAATCACACTGTGTAACTTATAGCAATATCAGTAATTGTACCTTTCACGTTAATATGACTGAAAAAATGCAGAACATTTAATGTTCTACTTATGTTTCTAGTATCGGATACATACTATTCATGCCTACTTGAAAAGGCATTTGTAATGAGCATGTCCAATAAAGGTCCACGATATGCAAGGCAATTTGCAACTGATATGCATAAATTTGGCAAGGATAGCTTATAATCAATAGTGACATAATGGAAAACTTATAATAAAGGTGTTTTATTAATAGTGGTATTGGCACAAAATTTGAAAAAATATTGCATTGCGTTGTGTATATAAAAATGATTCAGTAAGCAAGACATTGTTAAAATTCAGTAAAGTCTAAGTTTGGACTTTTTAAATAAAGATGCTTGCAAGAAATATTCACCATTCTACTCATACATGGATTGGGATAGCATGGAGACTTATTGATCCTTTTTCATACTACCAATCATTGAACTGGTGCTGCTTGTTTATAATTTTTATATGATAATTTACTGGAACTTCTTCAAGATGTTACTTTCGATGTTTCCATCGAGGTAGATAGGCAGAGAAGATCCGATTGTCGGACTCCATGATTACTTAACCTCAATCTGTTGAATTTTTCTGTTTCGGTTACATAAAAGATATGTTTTATACCATCAAAGTTATACTTTAGGTGATAATTCGTCGAAAGACTAGTCTGGACTAAGCATGAATTGCATTAGGAACATGACAAACTCTGAAATGTAGTAAAAAATGTTGGAAATAATTTTATATGAAACTGCATTACCTCTCTAGCATAGCTTATTGTCAATCAATTTTCACTGTGTTTTAAAAATCTTCCTTAAATCTATATTGATTGTCTCTGTTATAACACTTTTATTATATTTTTTATGCATTATAGATCACTGTTTATTCACAACTTATGTCGAAATTTGTGCATAGCAGTTGAAAATAATCCTATTTAAAATTTTGAAACGACTTTAATTGTATTAACGATATAAAGTTATCAATAAAAATTACTCCAATAAATTTTTTCTGTTATTCATTTAAACATATTTCAAGCACCATTAATTCAAACACACTCTTTCACCGACTAAGCCCCACGAAAGAAAATGTTTCCAGGAACTTGTATATTATGACAGTATAGTTTTCTACATATAAGAAACAAGCAAAAATGTATGACTGAGTACCAAGTTTGGAACAGAACTGCAGTGGTGTTTTCACTTATGCCCAAAAGTGAAAATGTTTTAGTTAGTAGAGAGCACTTACTTTCCATACGTGGTACTTGAAGAATTCTGACGGGAATAATATGCTGAAATTTAAAATACAAATTTGATAACATTTCCTAAAATCTTCAACTAATGCCAATAAATAATAAAAAAGTTATTTAAAATAACTTAAGTCTAGTCATCCTTAATAGGAGTATACCCTATTTTATAGTTTGCAAGCTTCCTGTTTGTTTAATAACGTGATTTTATAAGGTTAATGCTATAATTAGATTTTTAAACAAGAAGTTTTATTCAATCCAGTATAACACCTAATAAATTTTTGCACGTCCATTTTGGACCTAAAATATTTCAATACAATAGTAAGAGCGAGAGTTATTGATCTCTCATTGACCATATCACGATTGGCAGTCTAAAAGTGTTACTTCTAAACCAAGAAATATTTAATTAATGGAAAAGTTTTAAATTTATATTAGAAAAGCTTCTGTTTAGGCAATTTGAAGATTGCTGACTTACATGAGAACGGGGATCATAAAGGTGTAAATTTGTTTCAATAAAGAAAAACTATTATCTCTTCTGATATGCTACAAAATACAAAAATTAAATATAAAACTTATTCACTAGACCCCATATATATTAAAAACATCTACTACTTTTATTACACATTATCTTTATTTTAACAGCATGAAGGAAGGCGATAGAAGTTCTATATGTCTGTTACTGTCTAGTTATAAGTAAATTTTAAATATTTGAATTAAAAAAAAAATAATAAATTAAGTGACAACCTAAAAACTATCTTTGCATATCACTACAGCTTCTACGAAATGTCTATTAATGATGATAATTTATGCGTGGTATTATAAAAACAAATTAACTATTTAAATCAATTCATTTACATGGTTCAATATATTTCGAAAAAATATTGTGTTATTAACATTCTTATAGTCAATTGCGATCGCTATAAATTTAAATATTAAATAAAATTAAGAAAGTACAGGTCAACAATTTTATGTAAAATGCTGGTGTCAAAAAATAATAACTCTTAAGTTAAAAGTTCACTTAATTATTTATAATTAAAACAACATCTGCGAATTTTAGTCATGGTGCAAGCACTTTGTTTTTTGCAAAGGTGCTATTTGGTACTACAGCAGACAACAATAATGCCATTTAGTACATGATGGATATTTGGGCCACAGTCCACCACGTGTCTGTTGACATAACATTTGTCTAAATCAACTCGATTATTTTAATACAAAGATGGTTCAGGGTACATAGTTGAGTAACAGTACAATCAGATTTCTTCACCTAATACTATCACTATCTCAAATGAATTCTTTTAATGTTAAGGGTAAGCATTTGCTTTCATTTGTTGGTTATGGCCGCACAGTGCCAACATCTCAATGAAGCAGTATGATTTGCATTATCATCTCCACAGATTACAAATGATTTTTATCCACTAATCAGTTACGTGCAGAACGATAGAAATATCAATTTATTTATTTATTTATTCATTTATGAAAATGTATCAATAAAATACTACAATGATACACATAAAAAAGTGTAAAATAAATAGACTATAACAGAATAGAATACTTGAGCGTTGATTGTTTACATTTAGAATTACAGGATAATTCAAGAACTAACTTTTTAAAGTTGCTATAGTTGCATGCAAAAATATCAATACTACCAAGGTACTAAGTATAGTTACTATACAATTTATTACACAATTTATTACTGAACTTGTGTTGTCTGACATGGCACATTACCCCTCAAGTGGATGCGTTCCTAAATAAAATTACCACTATTGTGTTTCTCAAAATTTTCTAAAGATGTACAAAAAGTCATTGCATTAGGAAAGAATGACTCCAAGGTACATTATGTTTACAAATGGATTACAGTTACAGCAACAATTACAGTAACGTACTTCAATTTACACTTTTTTTTATTCCATCCAATACAAGTTCAATTATTCACTGTTATTTTCAGAGAATTCTTATTCTATTGCAATGCTACGATGGGGGTTTATTATTGACAATAAATACGAACCATAATTACTACATTAAGGTTTTTCTTAAAGACGCTATATTTATTACTGACATAACTGTATATGTTGTATTAGGTTGATGTATTATTACTTTATTATTTTCAGAAAACTCTGCTTTCAGTTTTTGCAAACCTCAAGGAAATTTTCGCTTCCATTTTTTTCATTGATTTCGTTTTCTTTTAAACTCCCGTTTCAGTGGGTTGTAATTTTTTATTAATTGACATCCAATAGTTTTTATGTTTTCAATAGCTTCTTTGCAAAGGCCGTGGCATTTTCCTCTAGTTTCTCCATAAAGTTTCAGTCGCAAGGAAAAAATCAGAAATAAGACCTCATTCTGTATATAGAGTTAAATACCAACAAAACAAAAGTTGATGTGCTATGAAGTTTTATGCAATCAACTAAACAAAAAAAAATTAAGACAATATTTTTAACACAAATATTCTAAAAGATACGCTTCTATTTTTACAACATCTAAGTCTTACAAAAACTTCTGCTCAGAGATTTTGTGAGGATTTTGAACCGTTAGTTGCTGAAAACGTGGATATCATTGGGGGCTTGGCTCATGTTAGATGGTGCTCATTTTCTTATCTCTTTTTTGAAAAAAAAAGTCAGTTGCTACTGTTACTTTGCAGCATTATCAACATGCATTACAGAAGCCCAAATAACAACTTTTTAATGATTTGAAAGATATACCTTCTACAAGTTGGAGTTAATTTTTACGCTGTTAGGCAGTCTATGGCAATTCTGCAAAGAATGCGTTCAAATTTATTCATATTATGTCTCCAAATGGGAATCAAATTTAATAAGAAATGAAAATTAAAATCTGTCTCACAACTTGTGTATTCAATAAATTTAAAAAAAATGGTTAGATTCACATACTAGTATAGAATCCAATGAAAGTTTTTTTTTTTTTTGAGAAACTTTTTGTTTTTCCTTTTTGTTGACAATTGTCTGTCTGTCTGTCTATAAATCAAATGATACGCCATTCTCAAGAAGTAAGTAGTTTAGAAGAAGTTAAAAATACAACACAAATCATATCATTTTTTCCTTTCTCTGCTTCTAATATATCCTACACTATTCCCTCATGCCTCAGAACGTGTCCTATCGTCATATCTCTTCTATTTTTTTACCGTTTTCCACAGATATTTTTCTTTTCCTACTATTTCTAGAACCTCTTTGTTCCTAACTTTGCCTGTCCACGATATCTTCATCATACATATGTAGCACCACATTCCAAAAGTTTATATCTTTTTCCAGTTTGCTTCTCCTACTGCCCACGTTTCATAGCTGTACGGTGCTGTGCTCCACACATATGCGTTCAGCAATCTTTTCTTTATTTCCACATCATCGATATTCAGTGGTACGTGAAGTGGTTTAAACAACTTAGGCATTTGCCGAATCAATAATTTTCCAATTATTCTTTTACACAATCAACGTTTGTTGAGAATATTGCAAAGTCAACACCTGTAGTTGTTTACGATAATCATCAGGTTTAAAAACAATTTTTTTTTCATTGTTAAGTTTTCCTTCCTGGAACTGGTTAGACACGTATAGTCTGAGCTAACCTACACATTTCCCTTAAATTCCTAGAGCTTACATCTTTCATTATCTGTGTACAATTGTATAATCTAGGATTACCTCCACCTCTCTTTTTCCTTTCTCTGCTTCTAATATATTCCACACTATTTCCTCATGCCTTAGTATGTGTCTCATCATCCTATAGCTCCCATTATTTACTGTTTTCAACATATTTCTTTCTTTCCTTAACATCTGTAAAACCTCGTTGCTTTTAACTTTGTCTGTCCATGATATTTTCATCATACGTCTGTAGCACCACATTTCAAAGGCGTCTTTCTTTTTCCTGTTTGCTTCTCCTACTTTTCCACGTTTTACAGACGTACTGAACGGTGGTCCACACATATGTTTTCAGCAATCTTTTGCTTGGTTCTATGTTTGTTGTCTTTGAACACAAGGCGGCTCCGTGGCGTAGTGGTATGTGTGTGACTACTACGCCCAAGGTCCCGGGTTCGAATCCCGACACGGTCCGCTTGAAAAATGTTAGGCGAGCATTTTTCACAAAAATACACCCTCGTTCGGATGAGAGGTAAAATGGAGGTCCCGTGTGTGAGTGTTGTCACGCACGTTAAAGATCCCTACCTTGCTTGGAACAGCAAGGGTTCGGCAAAATTCAAAATTTTCCAGGTAACAAAAACTCGCTTCCTGGCCAGTGTAGTACCTTCGGGTGGAGCATTGGAAATTCACATGTAATGTCTTTGAACACAGTAGTTGCTTTTTCTTGTTAAATGTTGCATTTGCCAATATTCATCGCCTTTTCGAATAATTACTTATCTATGTTCTAGCTCTAATTTTATTATAGCTGTTTGCTATTTGCATAAGCTATGTACTATCAGTCTATCTCCACAATTCATTACAATCTTTTGAATATTTCGAACATTTCCCATTTTACATAATTGAATGCTTTTTACAGATTTACTAACCCTATATACATGCTTTCTCCTTTTCTATTGTTTTCTCCATTATCACCTTTATAGATAAAATGACCTCCCATGTTCCCTTCTTTCGCATAAACCAAAATTGAACTCCTAGTACTTCTTCTGTCCGTTTTCCATCTTTGTACAATTCTAGTTAATATGTTCGAGACGTGTGCTGTAAAACTTATTGCACATCCATCTGCATCTCTCTTTTTTGGCATAGTGACTATGGTGTTAGGTTTGGGTATCTCGCCTGTCTCATACATATAGCTCACAAGTTAGAAAAGACTTTCTATTACTGCTTGTCCAGCAACCTGGTGCCTTATAATTTTTCAGACTTTAATGCTAATTCAAACTCATCTCTAAAGATATCCTTTTCAATATCCGATTCCAGTCCTGCATATGAGTTTCCTATATATTATTGCCATCTAACCACTTACTCTTCATTATCTGTACTGATGTCTCCTCCTGCACCCCGTATATTTTTGCTATAGGGTTTTATATCATTAAAATTCATTCTAATTAGTTTGTATCCTTCGTCCGTCTTTCTTATTTCGATCTTAGTTTGTACCTCTTTGAACTTTTCATCAATCTATCGTTCTTTAGCTTTCCTGCATTTGCAGATAATTTCCCACTTTATAGCATTGTATCTCTGTTTCCTGCTTCGTCTGTTTTATATCTCACATTTCCTTTATTAAATTCGTGTTACCGATAGTTTCCTATTGTCTTTTTGTTTATATCCCAGAATATCTCTGGCCGCCATGTCTAAGCTGGATTTAATGTTATTCCATTCTGTTTCTACTTGCTTAGCATTAGAAATGTTCCAGATGTCTTTGAGCAATTTGTTTGACTTTTTCTCAAATCTTTTGTGGATATCTCTATCTTTTAGTTTCTCAAAGTCAAAGTGTGTCTTTCATAATAACTATGTTGTGGTAAGTGTCTCTATCTGCTTCTGGATAGTTTTTACTTGATTCATAAACTGTTGTCAAACAATAATTTGATCTATTTGATATCCCCTTATGTCTCCTGGCATCTTCCATGTGTATAATTTTCGAGCATGATTTTGAAATAATGTATTTGTGATAGTTAAATTGTTTTTGTCGCAAAATTCTACCAACCTATTTCCCCTTGTCGTTTTTCGTGCCTAAATAAATAAACCTACTACCACTCCTTCCCTACCCTCACTTACCACTGCCTTTAAATCTCTCATAATTATTAAATGTTCATGTCCTTTTACGAATCTTAGTATTTCTTCGATATCTTTCTAGATCACATCTACCTCTTCCTCACTAAGCCTCATTTATATATCCTCCAATCTATTACTTACATTAAAAGGACCTTCTGGTTGCTTACCAACATAAACTTCTTGGTTCAGAACATAAAAAGTCCTCACATCAACTAACGCAAATATTTTTATCTCGTACTTTGCAGGCTTGTTTGATATGAATTGGTGGAAACTACATCGATCTCTGAATACTGACACCTCACTTCTCAAGATGGCCCATTATCAAAGTGTAAAGTTTCTATATACTAAATCATTTTTGGCATATTGTTGCTCTAAAAATATCAACTCCTAAACCATCATTAGCCCACAAATCATCAAGATTTGTCTTGCTGATTTCAGTGAACCAGCTATATATAAAAGCCCTATGAATTTTTTCAGTGCTTGTAGTGTAGCATATTTAGTCAAAGGACACGTGTGAGAATGATTATAACTCCAAGTTGTTCCCTTAGTTTTTAATTTGTGTATGCTACAATATCTGATAGGATTTCATCTGTTAAAAAAAAAGCTGCTAGCACTGCATCAGTTTTTGGAAATTTCGGAATGTTCGCTTTACAGCAGGCAGATAAATAAATTATATTTTCTGGCCTTGTTTGTGCTGCTGAGACCATCCTGTCGAACTGTTCTTTCAACATAATGGTTGTTTAAAGTAAAGGTAAGAATATCTGCATCATAAGTTATTTGTTAGGTGTCCGAATTTGTAGATCCTTCACTAAGATGGTCTTCTCCAACTTCTGAAGCTGATTCTAATTCCTCTTTCACGATATTATCATCTGTTTCCACTTCTTCTCATAACTTGAGTAGATACTTTTGCTCCTTTTTATACGACATGATTCTAAAACATAATTTGATACTTTTCTAGAGCTAGAAATAAACTAGATAATTTTTCTTGAAAAAGAAATAAAAAACTAAAACAAAAATGCAAAGTGTACGGTGGGGTATGATACTAAATTCAATAATTACAATATCCGTACTGTGGGGTATGAAATGCACGCACTACATAAAACACTTCTTACTGCTGTACTAATAGCTCACCAACTAAGATCAGTACATACCTGTTTGCCGAAAGGGATAGTACGAAGATACACGAAGTGCAGGACAATTAGTACTTGCATGTGCCTCAATGTGTTGCTGTAAATTAAGTTGGGGTATATAATACCTCACCATATCGATGCCAGGTTAATATGAGAAAATATTTAGGATTGCAAAGATTGAACTTCTTAATATATAATTTTATAAATTATTAAATGGTTTAGATGGCACCCAAAAAATTTCTTGAAGGTCTTGGGTTTTTCAGAAAATCTAATTGTAAGAGAACAAAATTTAAAGTAGTTTAATTGAATTAATATTTCCAGGAAAAGAATATAATCTATTTCAAAATGTAAATGAGATCAGCTCCAGAATAAATAAATTAATGATCAGATTTATTCAGTGAATAAAAAAATGTAAATAAATTTAGTGATACAACAAAATGTAAACAAGATTTTAATTTAACATAAGAACTGAATAAGTATCAAAATATGCAGCTATTTCACTATTTGATAGGAGAAACAAATTGCATTAATATTGATCTATTGTAATCAGATGAATACTGGAATTTAAAAAAATTACGGTATTTATACGATCTAGAATTTCAAACGAGTCATAAAAAACAATTGCAGATTTTTTATTTCCTCCCCATTATATCAATACCATAATTTTAAAATGAAATACTCGAGTGAGGTGCTAATAAAAATAATACTAAACACCAAGGGATAACTATTTTGAAATGGTACATGCATGGCCTTCGATTTGTTTTTATGCTCCTCACTCTATGAGAAAATTGTGCAAACAAGCATTCTAATTGAAAGTGATAATTAAAACATGTTGTAAATTATTTTAGTTCTGATAATGAATATTATTTTCCAGATTAAAGTGTTAAGTAAATTGCCAAAATGTTTATCAGTTTTATTTATCCATGGATTCTTAAAAGGAATTTTACATCATCTTGAATAGAAACAAGTACTTTGAATTACAACTAATTCACACCAAACGGCCACAAAAAATTGCTAACAATTTGCCTGGTGGTAACATGTTCGGCAAACAATAACAACTGTGATATTTGTAGTATAGTAGAGTATTACATTTTATAACACATACTAAAGCAGTTTTACAAGTCATATCTAATATAAAAAATGAAGTAAAACACAAAATCACCGAGAGAATTTGAAACTTCAACCTTACGATTGATAATAAGATGCATTACCAACGAAGCTCCTGAGACGAATAATCCAATTGGAGAAATTGATAAATTTAAATTGTGTATGCTACCGTTATATCAGCATCTCTTTCAAATACATTGAAAATGTTACGCCTTTTTGATATTATGTTAGACATAGATCACAACACTCCACTTCATTGCAAAAGCCAACTACTATTAAATACAAATATAATGGTAGTAGTACAAAGCATGCTAGTTATTCAGTTATTTCAAGAACATACCAGAAATTATGCAAATAACATCTCGAATATGTACCTAATGCCTAATGTAATCTAAATGAAAAACTCTTCTACTGTCAATCAAGTCCATGTGCAAGAATTTGCACTGCAGGACCTATCAATCATCTTTTGCGTACAAATGTTTCGTTTACTTTCTAATGTAATTATTCTGGTCAGAGGTAGATCTAACAGCGCTACATTAATTTCTTGTTATTTATGTTGTAAAAAGTATTCATTGATAAAGTTAGTATCGAACAAAGAAGAATTTTAGTATTATTATTTTACTAGATGAAATTATTTTAAACGTTTTCAATTTAAGTTTAATTAATAGTTTCTGTGTTCGCAAGAATTTTAATAATCAATTCCTTATAATCTATTTTGGAGAACAATGTATTTGTTCTTTAAGGAATTTCCAAATGTATACCAAAGGATTGGACTAGATCAATTATTTTAGACATCGTCGATATTATGCGAGGTTATGAAATTCATTAATTTTCAAAGATAGTTAAGTATGTGCTGCAATTCTCCAATATATTTCTGGAATATATTACTACTTATGTACTTTCTGATGCCCATTACCTCATTATTATCGTGTATTTTATGTAATAAAGAATATTCTACTGTTGAGATTCGCATCAATCAAAGTAATTTTACTACCAAGGGGTGCATTATTGAGTTAATACGTTTAGATTGGGTTTTCTAGATTGACACCTTATAATTTGCTACAGTCGCAGTCTGCGATCATACCATCACCCAGTAGAACCCTTCCAGATCTATATTCCAATAACTCTACATTTTCCAACTGGAGTTGCTATCGAAAATACCTCAAAACTAATTGAAATTAAGTAGAGCTCAACAAAATTACCAACATTGATAGGTTTTCCCAACAACAGTACCTACCTCAACCCTATTCAAACACACTGTCCCATCTCCTTAAGATAGTTGACAACCTTTATTTTGTTTTTTACAGTTGAGGTCAGTGGTAATCATCTGGACTATAGAACTTTGGCGAAAATACTTCGCCTTCCTTATTTGCTATGCTTTTTTGGGCATCACAATCCTTATTTTAATAATTAAATATAGAGAATTTCCAATCTTAAACGAGAAGTGTATGTCCCATCATAATTTAACTAGTTAGTATAAGTAGATCGTAATGTACTAGAATGTGGTTGTGAATTCCCATGTACTGCAAAGACAATAACTTATAATTTATTATATGCATTTAGCCGCACAAGGTGTTTCTCACGCTTTGAAGAATGAGCGTCATTGCTTCAATCAATGAGAACGATGATATAGTAGATAAGTGTTTACAAGTTGGTGGGAACAATCGCCATAATAAATCTTTGGCGTTTTTACCACACTAACCTGGTCGCAGTTGGTGTGTAAAATTCAGTGAAATTACCAGTCAACTTTATCTTTCCTTCTCTAATTACCTAACAGGTGTTCTTTGTTTAAATGTTGTAGGTATCAACCTTCACTGCAAATTTGAAGTAAATATGTCATAAACCCTAATAGGACGCAAACGTACGTGCGAATGGACTATACATAATATTTGCCGTGCACAAATGACCGTATTACGAGGATGACGTAATTAACTGTATCTGCTTTATCTAGATTACGCAAGGTACGTTTGATTTACTCAGTGAGTTGTTTGGTTATTTTGTATTGATAATTTGTGTAATATTATTACACCCTTTGTATGGTAACGCGATGAACTAAAGTGCGTTTATCTATAACTGTCATTTAGCTATAATAATGTTGATGTGGCAAAATTATGATAGTTAAATGACGGTTACAGATAAACGTACTTTAATTCATTGCGTCACCGTATAGAGGGCGTAATATAAAATAACCAAACAACTCGATGAGTAAATCAAGTTTATCTTGAGTAATCTAGAAAGTTAAGGTAAATACAGTTAATTACGACGTCGAAAATGCTATGTATAGTCCATTTACACATACGTTCGGGACTTATTAGGGTGTATGGCCTATCTATTTACTGCAAATTCGCAGTGAAATTTGTTCTCAATACCTACAACATTTAAACAAGGAAGACATGTAAGGTTTTAAGAGAAGGAAAGGTAAAGAAGTTCACAGGTAACTGCACTGCATTTCAGGTACTAATTGCCACCACGTCTGTTCGGTAAAAGCCCAAGATAATTTGATTATGGCTGTGGCCTCGCTCCGCCCCGCATTATATCAACGTACTCGTGGTTGAAGCAATGGTGCACATTCTTCAAACCGCGAGAACATCTTATGTGGCTAAACACATAATGAATTGTTTGTTATTCATCTACAGTGCGTGGAAATTCAAAACTGCATTCCAATGCTTAATGGTTTATTTATACTAGCTATATTATAAGGTGAAATACATTTCTCATTTAAAATTGGAAATCCTCTATGTCACATTATTAAAATAAGCTTGTGAGGGCAAAAAAGCGTAACAGATTCTGGATCAAAACAACACAAGAAAAGTTGCGAAGTAAAAATAATAAAATAAATTCTCCGTTCCAAATAGAAAGGAAAGTAAAGTAAAGACCCGCAGGAATCACGATAATGTATAAAAAAAATAAAAGAAACCTAGAAATGACGTGCTAACTACAAATACGGAGTGTGAGGTGGTTCACATAGACAAAGAAAGGACATCGCCATCAAATTTTTATTGACAATAAACACAAAAAATTTCTATTTAACAAAATAGAGTTATAGTCTACGAACAATTTTTAATAATTTAGATACCAAGTGCGCATTTCGTATTGTAACATGTAAAAAAACTAGACGGTAATAAACAAAAAAAAGTATTGCTTATGCTGTCTTCTAAACAAGCATTTTAAGTTAAACATAGTAAATACATTTAGAATAACCTTGAGTAAGCAAATTACAGAAATAAGAAACACTAGTGAAGCTCGTTTTTAAACGGGTTTTGTAAACTGGCTTTGTTCGTCGGAGCAATGTGACGAGTTTATCCGTGGTTCATTTGTTATACACAAAAGGCAAAAGTGGATAAACAAGATTCTTTCGATATAAGGAAAAATAACATACCTCCATATGCCAAGATACTTTTTCTGCACCTACATCAGCGGAGGTGAAACAGTAAAATATCTTGATTCTCGCTCACCGAGGGATTGTCACCACGGTAGTTGGAATCATTCACGCTGCGACCATAACTGCAACAGCGGGCCTACGCAAAAGAGCTAAAGCGAAATTACCTTTTAGTCATTAATAACTATGTAAAAAACCTACCAATTCAGAGGGGGTATAAGCTTATCCAAGCAAGCGTGCATCGCTCTCAAATTAACAGCATCAGGAACGCAGAAAATACATCTTAGGACGAAAGGCAGAATAGAAGTGAATCCAGTTTAGGCAACGATAGTTGAATTGATCGATTAAAATATTTGGATACCAGCTGTCAAAGAACACTTCTAGAGTATTTGTAATGCATAAATAGATAACGAAAACCGGCAAACTCGAATTCAATCGCATTTGTTAATCACACATGTAGAACATCTTTTTATACAAACTTACATCACTACTTTTAAATAAAGCCTGCATATCCTTTCAGAAAGCAAAGATTGTTGATAACCGAATACATTTGCAGTGTTATATCAAACACTAGAGATAGATTGAGGTACTTTGACTTAAACTAAATACACTAATAACATTCTACAAGGTGTTGCACAAGCGCTTATTACTTGTATTAGAATGAAGTTTTATAGGAACAAATCGAGTTATTAAATTATAATGTGTGATACAAAATACCGAATGAAAGTATTTAGGAAGACAAAATTGAACGTAATAAACTTATGCAGCCATTGGTAATAAAAAAAACTAATCAAATTTGGTATTTTTAAGAATTTCATCAAATTTGGTTTTCCTCCATTCTTCATTTTCGAAATTCAAATTACAGTTTATTTATATGCTATAAATGGGAAGTAAATGGAGGCTCTCGTGGATTTTATGCCAAGGTTTATTGAGGACAAAAATTAATTTGTAATTAATTAGAAAGTATGATGATAGGGTAATGACATCTATTTAAAATTCACCAAATATCAATTAGAAATTATTTTAATAGAGTAGAAACAGGGTCTTTAGATTTAAATTTCAGTTTGCTATACAATTATGTGATAGGCATGTCTAAATTATGCATCCCGCCAACCAGTAAGATGTTAAGCAAATCACTAGAAAATCGAAACAAAGAATATGACTCCCCAAATTACAATAATAAATAATTTCAAATACCTTTTTCAGCTTTTGTCGCATCCAAAGAAAACGCCTATGAAGACATTTCAATCTCATTTTGAATATAAATAAAAATTATATAACTTGAGTTTACTTATTTACACTTAATCCGTACGAATACACAGTTTATATATTTCTAGAACATGTCCGTAAGCTGGTCATTCAGTAAATAAATTAAAACACAGTTAACCGAATTGACTAGCTTATGACAAATACCAGGGTTCAATATCTACTTTATAGAAGTACACAAACTTATTGCGCCACTAGTTAAAGCGATAACTATATTTTAATATCCTACCGTTTACGTAATACATTCAAGTTGTAATAAAATATTATTTAAATAATGACGTAGTTATTATTTACAGATTAAACTATAAAGTTAACTATCTACAGCAGTGGAGTAGTACTTCATATTGATTAGTATGCTGTCATTCAATAAAAAATGTAAATATTTACGAAACAAGCCTAATTTGGATCTAAAAACTTTGTGCTTTAAAATCGGACATCATACCGTAACCACGACGTTCCCTGCTTGCACTTTCTAGGCATTGTTGGGTTACTAAAAGCCTAAAAAAAGATTGGAAACCCTCAGGAATACCCGTTCTTCACAAACGAAAAAAATAAAGATTCATTCCAGTTCAACAAAATATTAAAAACAATGATTTTACTTTTCGCAACTTGATAAAGGGGAATTTTACAAATTATTAAAAACAATGATTCTACTTTTCGCAACTTGATAAAGGGGATTATGGGGGTAGTTCTTATCTTAGCCAAGAATAAACTATAAATTTGTCTCTTTAAGTAATCCAATCTCATGAGGAACTATCCACGTATGCCTTTTTATTACTTTGTTCGTAGCTTTAGCACACTTTATTTGTAACCCACCTTTTAATTATTTACGTATTAGTTTCGTTTAATTAACCGTTTTCCCCAAAATAATGCCTACGTTTTCTGTTTAGCTCTGCACAAAAATAGAAGATAAGTTTAATGCGTTCGAGGTAAATAGCTTTTCCCAATGACCTAGTAACAGTTTATGCGTCAATTATCCAATATAATCAAAACCTTTTTTTAGTTGGCAGGACAGTGCTATTTTCAATTTAAGTCTCCATCTTGGCGAACAATAAGATACATTTTTTTGAGTTCCACCCCCTCTTTCTTACAATACAACCTATTGTAAGTAAGAAAGAACATATACAGTAACCGTGTTTAGCAAACAAATCTAAAACAGAACTTTGGTAAATACCTATTTAAAATTGTGTTTTCTGATGAAATCTCCAGAAGCACATATATAATCTTACTAAAAATCTAAATTTCTGCATATATTCAAACATTATAGCAAAAGTTATTAACGTTTACGTGATATATATACCAAGTAGCCGCTACCTCTATTTTAATTTTTCTCTTGCTTTCTATTAAAGCAGACTTTGTCAAAAATCTCCATTTAGGCACACAAGCGCCCAATACTATTGCGACAGAGTTTTAGATTTTAAGCCCAAATAAAAAAGTTAGAGTTTACGTGATATATATCAACTAGCCGCTACCTTTACTTTAATTTTTTCTTGCTTTCTATTACAGCAACAACTTTGTCAAAAAATCTCCAATTAGGCACATCAGCGCCCAATACGTATGCGACAAAGTTTTAGATTTCAAGCCCAAATAAAAAGTTATTAACGTTTACGTGATATATAACAAGTAATCGCTACCTCTACTTTAATTTTTTCTTGCTTTCTATTAAAGCAACGACTTTGTTAAGAAGTCTCCAATTAGGCACACCAGCATCATATATCCCGTCATATCCCACCATATCTCCTCATGTTCCCTTGTATCCCGTCATATCCCGACATCCTGTTATATCCAGCCATATTCCGTCATATCAAGTTATATCTCGTCATATTTCGTCAGATACCGTCATATCTCGTTATATCGCGTCATATCCCGACATATTCCGTCATATCACTTCATATCGCGTCATATCCAGTCATATTCTGACATATCCCGCCATACCCCGTCGTATCCCGGCATATACCGTCATATCCAGTCATATTCCGTTATATTTCGTCATATCTCGTCATATACAGTCATATCTCGTCATATCTTGCTATACCGTCATACCCCGCCATATCCTGTCATATCCCGTCATATCCCGCTTTCACCTAAATAACACGTATGCTTGGTATTGAGTAGCAAAAGCAATTAAATATTGTACACGCGCTCTTGTATAAATTGCGATTTATACTCTTTTGAAACCTCTCGTTTTTAAATGAAATCTTTTATTAATAATTACGCCTTTATGCAATTGAGTACTTTTTAACCAAATGTAAATGAAACTCTTTGAAAAACCTTATCTGTGCGCGGAATATTGTAAGAACTACCAATTTTATCTTAGAACAAACTTTCTTTATGTAATAAGAACGAAAATCCTTTTCAATCACGATCTTTATGCAATCATAATTCATATACTAAGTGTTTTTCCAAATATGTTTCTCTATACAAATAATTTAATATTTATATAATTTTTTTTTTAATTTCTTCAAACTCGCTCGGCGTTGTCATTAGGAAATGATGCTAGAAGACATTTTGATACATATTGCAGTAAATACCCGGTTACTGCCGCCTTGACTAATACAAGGATGCAATGGATGCTCGCTTAATGAAAAATTTGAATTGTTTCCTCTACTGCGACCGTGTTTTCTTGCTAGCTCAGCAACAAATGTGCTGTGGATTTTACGAAAATGAAATGAATAAAAAAATCTCAAGAAACATTTATGAATAATCCTCAATACATTCAAAAACATCTTTCTTATACAAACTTAATCTAAGGAATCCGCTTAGACACACAGATATAAATAATGCTTATTAACGCAATTTACAACTTAAATTTATAGCGATCCGTAGTATTTCCTAAGGCAATTCTCATTGATTGATAATTATTGTGAATATTATAGTGTGCATATTCGCAGGTATTTTTGAACAGCCCAGTAACCACTTGCGGGTTTTTGAACGCACTCAATGACATCCGAATTTAACGCTATAAGAGCGCTGGAATGGAGGGAATCACCTTCACAGGTTTTAACCGACATTTGGATTTAACTTCAGCATCTCAAAAATGAAAGGTCGAACAAAAGCAATAAAAAAAAATTAAAGTAGAGGTAGCGGCTACTTGATATATATCACGTAAACGTTAATAACATTTTTACTTGGGCTTGAGATCTAAAACTCTATCGCATACGTTTTGGGCGCTGGTGTGGCTAAATGAAGATTTTTTTGATAAAGTCGTTCCTTTTAATAGAAAGCAAGAAAAAATTAAAGTAGAGGTAGCGGCTATTTGATATATATCACGTAAAAGCTAATAAATTTTTTATTTGGGCTTGAAATATAAAACTCTCTTGCATACGTGTTGGGCGCTGATGAGCCTAAATGGAGATTTTTTGATAAAGTCGTTGCTTCAATAGAAAGCAAGAAAAAAATTAAAGTAGAGGTAGCGCCTACTTGTTGTATACCACGTAAACGCTAATAACTTTTTTATTTGGGCTTGAAATATGAAACTCTGTCGCATACGTATTGAGCGCTGGTATGCCTACATGGAGATTTTTTGACAAAGTCGTTGCTTTAATAGAAAGCAAGGAAAAAATTAAAGTAGAGGTAACGGCTACATGATATATATCACGTAAATGCTAATAACTTTTTTATTTGGGCTTGAAATCTAAAACTCTGTCGCATACGTATTGCGCGCTTATGTGTCTAAATGGAGATTTTTTTGACAAAGTCGTTGCTTTAATAGAAAGCAACAAAAAAATTAAAATAGAGATAGCGGCTACTTGATATATATCACGTAAACGCTTGATAGCTTCTTTATTTGGCCTTAAAATCTAAAACTCTGTCACATACGGATTAAGCGCTGGAGTGGCTAATCGTAGATTTTTTGACAAAGTGGTTGTTTTAATAGAAAGCAAGAAAAAAATTAAAGTAGTGGTAGCGGCTACTTGATGTATACCGTTCATTTACATTTCCAATGCTCCACCCAAAGGTACTACATTGGCCAGGAGGCGAGTTTTTTATTGCCTGGAAATTTAGAATTTTGCCGAACCCTTGCCGTTCCAGGCAAGGTAGGGATCTTTAACGTGCGCGACAACACTCACACACGGGACCTCCATTTTACCTCTCATCCAAACGAGGTCGTAATCTTTGTGAAAAATGCTCACCTGCCATTTTTCAAGCAATCGGCCGTGTCGGGATTTGAACCCAGGACCTTGGGATCCGTAGTCTTACGCTTACTACATTGATCCACGGCGACGCCACTTGATGTATACCGTGCATTTATAATTCCAATGCTCCATCAGAAGGTACTACATTGGCCAGGAAGCGAGTTTTTTGTTGCCTGGAAATTTAGAATTTTGCCGAACCCTTGCCGTTCCAGGCAAGGTAGGGATCTTTAACGTGCGTGACAACACTCACACACGGGACCTCCATTTAACCTCTCATCCGTACGAGGGCGTAATGTCTGTGAAAAATGCTCACCTGCCATTTTTCAAGCAATCGGCCGTGTCGGGATTTGAACCCAGGACCTTGGGATCCGTAGTCTTACGCTTACTACATTGATCCACGGCGACGCCACTTGATGTATACCGCGTAAACGTTAATAACTTTTTTATTTGGGCTTGAAATCTAAAATTCTGTCACATACGTATTGGGCGCTGATGTGCCTAAATGGAGATTTTTAACAACGTCGTTGCTGTAATAGAAAGCAAGATAAAATTAAGGTAGAGGTAGCGGCTACTTGATATATATTAAGTAAACATTAATAGCTTTTGCTATAATGTTTGAATATATGCAGAAATTTAAATTTTTCAGTAAGATTATATATGTGCTTCTGGAGATTTCATCAGAAAACACAATTTTCAATAGGTATGTAGCAAAGTTCTGTTTTAGGTTTGTTTGGTAAACACGGTTATTGTATATGTTTTTTCTTACTTAGAATGGGTTGTATTGTAAGAAAGAGGTGGTAGAACTATTTAAGTTTAGTTAAAAGAGGCGTGGCTTTAACGATGATTGATAGAAGGGGCGTGGCTAATGGGAGAGGCGGTGTTTAGGCTGCTAACTCCAGCCGCTAGTTTCACTGACGTGTTTTGATTATGTTTTAATGCGAGCAGAACTACCGAATAAATATTTTAGTTTAGTCAGAACTCTTCGAAATCGGTCGGCATCTCACAGGAGTACGTGTATGTACACTGTTCGCTGCGGTATAAGGACGTTAGAACTTTTTTGGACACGATTTCGCATCGATACTCGCTAGAACTGTTTTGATTATGCCTTAGTGCAATCAGAACTACCGAATAAATAATTTAGATTAATCAGAACTCTTCGAAATCGGTCAGCATCTCACAGGAGTACGTGTATGTATACTGTGAGCGGTGGTACAAGCACGTTAGACTATTTTTGGACACGATTTCCCATCGAGTACTCGCTAGAACTGTTTTGATTACGCTGTAATGCAATTAGAACTACCGAATAAATATTTTTGTTTAGTCATAACTCTTAGAACTCCGACATCTCAATGTTATACACGTATATCACTCGCGGTCGAGCTTTTGACTATAAAATGTTTTCGGCCAAACTTAATCGTCAGAACTATTGAGGAAATGTGTTTTGGCTATAGAACTCCACGGATTATATCTCCCCTGAGTTCGAATGTTCGAAATACTGTGAGATGCTAAAATGTGTTTTTGAAGTTAATTCGACGGAACTATTGGTAAAACTTATCAAGAACTGTAGAACTATGCTGAATGCAAGTAAATATGAAGTTGTTTTATGAGATGCTGATAGTTGAGATGCTAACTTCACACATGTTAGACTAAAGTGTAATAACAAATTCTTTTATAGAATTATAAATTTAAATAGTTCCGCAAAGGGTATTTCAATAAACATTCATTGTCTTCACACAGCAATCACAATTAATATCACACGACAAGTAATTTATGCTATTGTGAATATTAACGTTTGTTTACGAATATTAAGATATGTAAATTAATTAATACGAAGCATAAAGATAACTATGTTTTAGTATACAACTAAGTAGTATGCTTAAACAAGGTGGTTCCAAAATAATTTATTTACGTAGTTACTTTTAATAATTAACTTGAAGGTGCAAAAAATGGCAATTCTAATCTTCTACGAAAATGAAAGTAGTTGAAATTTCAACAAAAACTTACATCACTCCTTCGGAAATAAAAAATAAGATTCACTTATTGAAATAAATACGTGTATGGAGATCGTATCCTTGGCATTTATACAGAAGATAGATCTATATAATTTTCAATTACTGCATGTATCTACAAACTAGGTTTTATAGTTTTAATTCATGTACAAACGGCACTTTTGTTGAGAGAAGCAAAGGTATGTGATCGACATTCAACGGAGGCTATATAGAATAAGGACACGGCATTTAAATCTCATGTTAAAATGGTGTCATTTAAACTAGGTAAAGGTAATATCAACAATCTATAACGACCGGTAAAAGTGTTCCAAATATTTAAACATTTTAAGTAGGTACCACATTGTACAATAGTAAAACCTGAAATAAAAGAATGTTTTCTACTTTAAAAGGTCATCTGTAATATTAATTATGCATAATAGGTTGATGTTAATGTTTTCATGACCGAGGGCAGAATTACCACAATAACAAATTGTAATCTATAAATGTATTCCAAGTTTTCAAAGTTATCACTACGAATCAATCTGCAAGGTTGTCATATAATTTGTTTACTTTTATATACGAAAACTAACAATTTTGTATAAGTTAAAAAATTACAATATACCTTGTTGTTACCGGTTTTCGAACTAGTAACAAATATTACGGGCGCTCTGCCTTACACGGCAACAGCAAGTATATTTTTCCAGTTAAAATAGAAAAACCAGAAAATTGTCTTGGACTCAGTAATCGAAATTATTAAATAATTATACCGATGAATGTTGAGGTTGTTTAACAAAAAGATTGTTATTCTAACATGATTCTGTATTTAGTGTGCAGAAAATCTGGTGGATAAATTCTCGACCATCAAAATATTATTTTACACACTTAACACATCCTCTGTTCGCAAATAATTCAAAATTAGCAAATTTTGAGTAAAGATTTTACAAACATTTTTATTTGTTTTAATCTTTTCTGATGTATATGGACACCGTGGGAGAGGAACAAATTTGTTGGACTCTCACAATAGAAAATCAGGTAATCCTCTCCTTCGATGTATACATGTTTCATTTAATTAAGGTTACATAAATTAATACTACAAAAACCTTTTTAAATTTTCGATGTATCCACAGAAAGCGATTTTGGAATGATTTTTTCCATACACACGTCAAAATACACATCCTTGGTTTAGAAAACGTCGTACAAAATAGTGTAAGTTAAAGCGGCACCGGTAATTCTCGTCAGTTTCGCGAAACGGTTGACCATATACTAAATTACATATAGTTGAAGTGGTTGAAGGCTAAATAAGTTTATTTATCACTGACTTGACATATTCTTACGGCATCAACGCATACGTTAGTAGATTTTAATAATAAAGGCACAGAAAACGATCATACATTTATATAATTCAACTTGTAAATAAAAACAAATGCATAATTCAATGTCATTTTAAATGTTGTATAATAATACGTTACTCTTTTCTTAATTGAGATTATCATATTTGTTATGCAGAGTTCCTAGTAGTACAATTAGATGACAGATTTGGATAGGAAGCACATGCCAGAACAGGGCCGTCGTTAAAATTTACGGAGCCTGGGACCCGACCCCTTTTGGGAGGTCCTTAATAATAGTATTAAATCATAATATTAAATGTAACATGTCTTTTGACTGAGACCTAGCCATCAATGTGCTCCGCACTTTATAAAATACTCTCGCTTTTCTTACTTAAAAATACATTCTATCACCACTTGGTATTAAGTTTGATTTTGAATATATGTTCACGTTTGCTCTTGTACGAGAAAATAAAACTAGACCGAGATTATTAAGTTTATCCACAATTTTCTCCTTTATTTACGTTATACAAATAAATACGTTTATAAGTAATTTTCTTATTGGTCGAACCCTTGAAGCACGTCTTTCAAATCACAACCAGTGTGAATCTGAATTCATCTCATCGAGGAGTGTCATTCTTTTCACTGCTGGTCATTTTCTTTGTTTTATCGGTTATCTACAGCGTTCGAGTAACGTTCGTCCCTTTTGATATCTGACTGTTTTCTGGCGCAGAAGTCGCCAATATTAATATACCAATCAATTAACACGAGGTCACTTATGGTACGTATTTCCTATTTAAACGTATAACGTTTTGTTAAAAATAATTTTATAGACATCTTACCTGAGGTGAAAGTGAAGCCTTACATATTCAAACCCGTCCCATAATTTTTGGATGGTAAGATGTAGACAGATCTTTGATTGTTTCGTCGAAACATGTGTATTATACTTTGGTAACAATTAATTTTGCATGGTCCAATACCTATATCTATTCCTATCTACGATTATATTTATGGTTTTACATATTACATTAAATATCGTCACATTCTTCATAAATTTCTCTCAGCGTTTTATTTACCTTTAAAAAAATACTATAAAATGCAACAATAGTACCTACATCATATAAAATATCTGGATTCCGGGGCTTTTCTTTGATGGAACCTAATTATCTGTAACAAATTTTAGGCAGACAAGGCATTTTTCTACTTAGAAAGTCGAAAACTTCGTCAGATGTTACTATTAGCACGACGTGTTGATACCGCCAGATGTTTCTACAGGATGTCATGTGGAACTCAAAGGAAACTAAAATACAAGTAACAAATTCTGATAAATAGTGATTTACTCCAGGTATGTTGTACTCTAGTTGTATTTTAATTTCTTCTAGTGTAAAAAGTAGTGCATAAATGTTATCACTTAACTTTTTTTACACATATCTAAATTATTTATGAGTGTATTGATAACATTCATTTTGCCTTTTGTTTATTTTCACTTAGCTAAAATGAGCTCTTAAATATTTCTTACTGTTTATAACCTAACTGTGTGAACATACGAAATTTCACGAATTTTTCTATGATTTAAAGGTCAACAAGCATAAAGTTTAAAAATTGAAACAGAACTATTTTATTGTGTTTACAAAGCTTGTGTAAACGTTTATAAAAACATTGTATTAAGACTGTGATTTCCACAGAGTGAATATTGATTATTATTACGCTTTATAGAAATAACTTGTTACGTTTATTTTTGTACTTAAATTAAATACCCTTTTTTCACTGGTTAAGTCATTACTCGCTCGAATAAATTCCATTTCTATTCTTAAATTCTCCAATAACCTATATAGTGTACCTGTTCAGTATAAGACTGCTTAACATAATTTTAACTCAAATCCACTTTACTTTTAAAACGAAAATTTATTCGATAAATTAAACAGTCAATACCTTGTTCTAGGTATCCGGTAATTTGTTAAACATTCCGATAACGTATAATTGCTTTCTCTGGTGTTTCCCATTTAAAGACTTGTCGAAATAATAGATCTTACTATTAGTTGATAGCGTGTTTTCCAGTTTTGCTAATCGTGCTTCGATAACGCGAGGATTGCAGTTCGAACTCGTGTTATTTGAACCCATTTTGAATTTGATTCTGCAACTTGTGCGTTGAAAGATTTTATACATTATTCGTCACAGTACTTCAAAAGCAATGCACGTTTTTTTGTTCGACAAGTAGGAGGTATCTTGCGTGTATTGCTCTTAGCTGGAAGCCAAACGGGTTCTTTCTTTATGTAGGCCCAACTGTTCGTTGACGTCTATCAACTGCTTCTGTCTGTAGTTCGCTGCTGCAGCTACAGTGGCAGGGTGAATGGATTCTGACTACCATGGCGTTGCTGTGTTGACTCACCCCCGACGGGTTACAAGCTAATTATCCAGACACATACAGGTATACAACTTGTTTTCTTTGTGTATATCAATGGCATATTCCGCATCAGCGTTTGGTGTAGTTACGTGACACTGTTAAAAATGTTTGACAGACACGCGCTTATTCTTTTCTACTGATTGGTTTATTTCACAAAAAGTATTAGGTGCAATTTTAAAAAACGCTTGACAACAGCTCTCACATGTTTATTTACTACTGATTAATTTTATTTTGTGTAAAATACGAGACGTGCACTTCGTATCTAAAGTACTAAATTGTTCATATCACATAATTGTTTGCTTTGAAATAGTAACACTTAATCCATTGCTTTTGCTTGTTTGTACAGAATCCTTTATTTATTTTTATTTATTAATAGATAATCGTGAGCGACGTGTTTTTTGATATGTAGGCGAATCCCCCCCACTCTCCGCGGTTGGTAGTTAGTCTGGTATTTACTTTTCTTCCGGCTACGTCTAGGTACGTAGCATAAATTCTGACGCCCTGGCATGGGGCTGCGAGTTTACTTTAGTTAATTTTTTTTGTGCTCCGATTTTGTTTCGTGTAACTTTGGCCTCGATTTTGTTTTAGTTAACGGTTACTTCGATTTGGTTTTAATTAATTTCTGCTCCGAGTTTGTTTTAGTTAAGTTTTGCTCCGATTTTTTTTGTTGTTAGTGCCTAAGTTCCTACATTACCCGCATTTCTCGGCCTGATGCTACTTATTTTTTCTTCCTTTACGTTCGACCTATTGTTTATTTTTTCTTTTTCTTTCGGCTCTTTGGTGTCCCTCATATGAGGATCGGTTTTCTTTACTTCTGGTATGGGTTCGATCTTCTTGAATTTTGATTTTGTTCTCTTTCGTGATTGCTAAATATCCTTGGTTAGCTCATGTCAGATTATTGGACTTGTGTTTTCGCCAATAATCCTAGTCCATTAAAAACGCTGGCGCCCAAAATTTTTTCTTCCTTCCCTTTCGGTACATTTTGTTTTCCCCGTCAAGTCTAGAGCTGGTTTCTTTCTCCGATTTTTCTTTTATTCTACAGTCCTATTCTAATTTCTATTTTGTTGTTTCGTTCCTATTGGTATCTCTGAAGTTTATCCGTAGGATGTTTTAAATTGTCCTGTACTCGCAATAATTTTTTTTGAGCTTTTATCGAGTTACGGTTAGTCTTTTCTTAGTTACTTTCTCCCAATTTCTTTTTTATTCTTACTAAAAATGACTGCTCAAAGGTCGGTGGTGTTTAATATGATCTGTAAGAGACGGCAGAAGTCATCCGAAAGCTTTACTAACTATTTCGCGTGTATGACGGATCTGTTTGGGAATTATGGTTCTTTTAGTGAAGATGTTCAATTGTCCGTTTTGCTTCGTAATCTTGATACATTTTATAGAACCCATTTGCCTACCGTCCATTCCTTACAAAAGTTAAAAAACAAATGTCTGAAGTTGAAACCGGCGAAGATTCTGGCCGATAATCCCGTATCATCTAGTCACGACCCACATACTGTTACTGCTGAATCGGAATCAGACCTTGCTATAAAGTCAGTTGCTACTCCTTTTTCGGCTTCCTACCCAAGTCTTCATGTGTGGGAATGGAATTTAAAATTTTCTGGTGTCCCGAACACTCTTACTGTACATGATTTTTTGGGACGGGTCGAAGAACTCCGACGAACTCGCCATGTGTCAGAATCGCAGTTATTTGAACCTGCAGTGAATTTGTTTGAGTCGAAAGCGTTACTTTGGTATCGTGGTTACCGGCATAGGTTTTCTGACTGGAAGTCATTGTCTAATTTACTGATTCTACTTTTTGAACCCCCGGATTTTTGCTTATAAGTCTGCTACTATTGAGAAAAATACTTTTGCTACACATGACCGAGTTGTTAAGATTTCTCCTACACCTACGGGTAGATCCGATACTTCTTCCATACGTTCTACTGTTCTTCTTCCTAGTTCTGCTTTTACTCGTCAGGTTATCTGCTTTAATTCCGACAAACCTGGTTATTTTTCGACACGTTGTACTCGTCCTCAAGTACTCCATTGCCATGGTTGCGGACATGAGGGAGTTTCTCGTCGTAACTGTCCAAACTGTCATCCTACTACTAATAGATCTTCGAATCATACTGCAAATACTGTCCTCACCTCTAGCTACCTAGTTTCTTCTGCTTCTCACTCTGCGTTCTCTTCTGTCCCTCAACCAGGTCATCCTGCCACTACTATCAAAGCATACCCTTCTTCGGCAAATATAACTTCGAACAAAATTTCTTCTGTTTCGAGATCTACATCCTATTCTACTCCTCCTTCTGCTCGCCCTACTTATTCACTCTTAGCCCAAACTGTGCCTCCACCACCATTACAACCCATGCTTCCAATTAGTGACTTACAGGTAGCTTCTCAAGAGTTTACTCTCGCTCTCTTAAACGATTCTATCCAAAAAATCCCTGTCGTGTCTGCAAGCACATATGTAGCTAAAGTGACAATTATTTCTAATTTAGTCAGCGAAGGTCGTGTTGACGTTCATGAACCTGTATTTTTAATGTCTGTTGCTGCCTGTTCCTGCTTTCCTAAATGCTTCTACTCAAGAAATTTCTGTCGTGCCGACAACAACAGCCGTAGCTGAAGTGAAGATAACTTCTAATACCGGTAGAGAAGGTCCTGTAAAAGTTAGTAAACCCGTAGCTGTGATGCCTGATGCTGTTGTTGTCCAAGTTTCACCTGATCATGTTTCGTTATCTACTTTTGTTAAGGAATTAGTTCCTATTGTGGCTGAAGCTTTGTCTGTTCCTACTCCATGGTCTAACAGTGATGAAATCTTACTTGATTCTACTCCTTTATCGGACGTTGATGAAACGTTAAATACTCTTACTCATTTTTCTCTTGCTGACAAAATGCTACTTGCTTCTGTTCTTTTAACTAAGGTTGATGAAATCCTAGCTGATGTCTTATTATCTAATGTTGACGAAGGTCAACCTGATTCTGCTTCCTTATCTAATGTGGATGAAGTTCTTCCTGATGCTGTTTGTTCTTGTAAGGTTGATGAAATTTTGTCTGGTGCTGTCCCTTTCTTTCATGTTGATGAACTTCATTTGATTCCTTTATCTAACATTGGCGAAGTTCTACTTGATACTGTTTGTTCTTGTAACGTTGATGAACTTGTACCTGATTCTGTTCCTCTATGTAATATGGTTGAAGTGTTATTGAATTCTGCTCCTTTTCCTAAGGTGGATACTCCTACAGCCAATGCTGATTCCGTTCATAACTATGATACTTCTAGTCCTTTATCTAACGCCGTTGAAATTTTATCTACTTCAGTCCTTCTATCTCACGTAACTGAAGTGTGCTCTGCTTGTGTTTCTCTTCGTAAGGTTGATTCTCGTACAGCCAATACTTTTTCTCTTTCTACCGTGGATATTCTAACTACACATGATGTTTCCTTTTCTACCGTTGACTTTATTACCTCCCATCCTAACAACAAACAACTTTCTTCCTTAACTCGTTTCGAGTTCCCTAAACTACCCTCGCCACCTCCTATATCGCGTGCTACAACTGCTACATGCCCTGCTGTTCCTGTTTGGCCATCTAACTTTCTAGTTACCGCTTGAAGCGAGCGGACGTGTTTAGCAGAGCTCCGCTTCAGCAACTAAGAAGTAAGTTTTTATCTAGGGTTTTTATTACTACTTTTTAATTTATTTCATTTGAAGCTTTGTTTTTTATTGTGCTTTAATTTTATAATTGTGTGGCATCAAATTTTAAATACAGGGCAGTAAAATAAAAATTTTAAAACAGAATTTAAATTAAATAAATACTAAATAAATCGCGTTTTCTTTGTAATTTAAACCAAATCCGCGTTTTAAAATAAACTAAATAAATTTCGGGTTAATAAAACAAAAATCTACTAAACTAATACTCAAAATAATTTCGAAATAACTTAAAAGGCATTTTTAATAATAAATTTAAAATAAAACCGCGTAAATCAAGTAAAAACCGGGTAAAACAACCAAAAGTGTGTGAATTTTTATAGTGCGCGTATAATCAAATAATAACCAAAAACAAAAATCTAAGCCTTTTAAATCAAATAAATAACTCAAAAACTGTTTATTTTAAAACAATTTTAATATAAATTTTCCGTAATTTAAGTACACGCGTACTTATAAGTTCCTTTAAAATCGATTTTGGTGTAATTAAGCGGTGTAACAGTTACAAGTTGTGCTAGTTACTAAGTGATTAAGTGAAAGGTCATTTCCGGTGACCGCATTCCGATTGCACTGGACCATTTGTTAATTACACATTTAAAAATAAAGTGTTGTTATTTATAAATTAGATATTTTAATATTTTGAAGTAATTAGTTATTTAACTTTGATTTGGCGGTTTAAAAATTTAAAATAAATAAATAGTGTTCTTTACGGTACATTTTGAATCGAGATATTTTTATTGCGTTAGGGAATTTATTTGATTCTAGTTGTTATTTTGACGCTTAGTGATTGTTGTATTTTTGTTAAAATTTGATATTTAATTGGGCGGTTTGAAGTTTAAATAAATAAAAGGTTGTTTACGGTTCACCTTTAAACAAAACATTTTTATTGGACCAACGTTTTGCGCTTTTCTAGAGTCGTTCTTTTAGCGTCGTAACGGTCAAGTCGTTGCGCTGCATTTTAGGTGTCATCCTTTGTTGATAGTTTTGTCAGCATGGTGGTCCACCGCGACGAGGAGCCGTTGCCCAGGAAGAAGAGGGGAGATCGGCCGGAGTCTGATAGGTCGGAGGCTGAGGGCGCTGTTGGGGGGAAACAGCTGAAGGTGATATTAAAGGACGTTATGTTAGGGATACAGGAGAAGGTTCGGGAGGTAGAGGAGCCTGTGTCTGCGGTGGTCGTGTCTGGGGAGTCGAGGCCCCCTGGGGTGGCTGCGGCGCCTGAATCGCCCTCAACTTCGGGAGCCCAGCGAAAGATGTCGACTAGCAGCGACGTTAGCGTTGCTGCTAGCGACCTCGATGAGCTGGACCTCCTGAGATTGAGGATGAGGAAGGCGCACTCGGTCATCTCCGGGAGGGTGCCGACGACCTCCGCCACTATCGTCGTGGAAGACAGAAAGAGGATTCGCTACGCCGTGGATGATTTCCTCGACGCGGCGAATCAACTTATAGGTATGTTTAGGGCGCTGCGGCTTGTGGCTAGTGATTCTGGGAGAGCTGATGTTGTCAGGGGAAGTCCAGCGGTGGTTGCTTCTGTTTCGGGGCAGCAGTGTTCCAGAAGCCAGGGGGTGCCGATCCCGCGGAAGGCGTCGTATGCTGCAGCTGCTGCAGGCGTGACGCCCACCTTTGCAGTTAGGGTCGACGCCAGGCCAGGGGAGAAGGATGACATCATGTCGACCCTAAAGAAGAAGGTCGATCCCGCTCGTGATGGTTTTGTTGTGGTCGGAGCTCGTAGGACTCGCAAGGGCGGTGTAGTAGTCGAGTGTGCAAACAGAGAAGATGCGAAGAAATTGCAGTCGAAGGTTTTCGGTCACTGCAAAGAGCTCGTGGCGAAGACCATCGAAAAGAAGCGCCCACGCGTCGTTCTTCCGGGGGTCGAAGCGGGGACGAAAGCGGAAGAGCTGGTGCGGTTGATCGCGTGCCAGAATCCCCGCTTCGGCGATTTGAAAATCGAAGACCACCTAAGAGAAAAGTTTAGGTTTGGCGGAAAGGGCCCTAGGGACCCCTTCGTCAACGTAGTCTTCGAAGTGACCCCCACACGTCGGAGACGTATATTAGCTGACGCTATTAACCTTAGGTGGCGAAGAGTCTGGGCCCGGGACTACTTCTCGATGACCCAGTGCTACAGGTGCTACGAGTACGGCCATAGATCGATGGAGTGCAGGGGGAAGGTACAGTGGTGCGGTAACTGTGCCGAAGTCGGACACGAGTTCAAGAAATGCCGGAGGGCAGTCCCCTGCTGTGTGGTTTGCGCTAGGGCAAACGACAGAACTGGCGGTGGCGCAAAGGTCGATACGCGCCACGACGCCAAGTCGAGTAGATGCCCCACGATGCTGAGATTGAAGAACGCAATCACACGGAACATCGACTATGGACCGTGAAGAAAAAGAAAGATCTAAAAGAAGCAAGACGATTAAATTCGCGCAATTAAATCTCGGGAAAGGAAAAGGGGCAACAAATAACTTCGTAAAGTTATTCTTCGAAAATAATATCGACATCGGGCTTATACAGGAACCGCACCTGTATAGCCACAAAATAACAGGTTTTGAGAAGGGGGTTACCGTTTTAAACGCAAACAGCGAACGACCGCGTAGCGGAATAATAATAAATAATGGGACGTGCGCCGGAATAATCCTAAACAATCTGTCGGATGAGTTCATAACCACCGCAGAAATAAAAACGGGATTGCATACGTTTTACGTGATAAGCACTTACCTTCCGCCGATCGATTCCCGGCGGGAGAATCCTCAAACAGAGGACTTAATAAATCAAATTGAAGGAATCCTTCGTAAAATCTGTAGAAATAGAAATTTAATTATCGCGGGAGACTTTAATGCTAAGTCGCCATTATGGGGCAGCCCTATCGAAGACGATAGAGGCTCGCAGGTTGCTGATCTTTTACGGATGGGACCTTAGTGTGATAAACACTAATGATTCACCTACGTTTGAGACGCATAGAGGCAGCAGTTTTATAGATATTACTGCAGTCTCGCACGAAATGTTAGAAACGATTTGTAATTGGAAACTAAGGACGGACGAGGAAACGCTCTCTGACCATAAATTAATAACATGGGACGTTGAAACCAAAACAAGCGCAAACGAGCAGCTAACTATATTTCCGCGGTTCTGTAATAAAAAAGCAAATTGGGAGCGGTTTAAAGAAAAATTTGGCGGAAGTATCCCTGCGCTCGAAAATGAGCTATTTAACTGCCGAGAGGCAGACGAAGTAGAAACACTCGCGAAAAAATTGAACGACGCGGTGGTAGACGCGTCGTCGTATTCCATGCCGCAAAAGAAAACATTTAAAGACAGCGTACCCTAGTGGACCCGGGAACTAACCACCAAGCGGGCAGAAACGCGTAACCTAAGGCGCCGCTATCAAAGCGCCTCGGGAGATATAAGAGAACAACGGAGAATAGAATATAATCAAAGTTACCGCGAATATAAAATATTAATAGAAGAAACGCGAACGAATAAATTTAAAGAATTCTGCACGCAAAACTCAGAGAAAGAACCCTGGGGAACCGCATACCGCGTAATTAGAGGAAAACAACAAAAAAACGCGCTCAGTAATATAAAGAAATACAAATGGCGAATACACGGAAGGTTTTAAAACCACAGCGGAATATTTACTAGAGAAATTTTTCCCATCGGATAATCCCGAGGGGGATGAAGGGTCGCACGATTTAATACGTCGGGAAGCTGCAGAGGCGCAAGGAACAGGTGCCGATAAGGCAATCCTAGTTCACGAGGTCGTCAGGGCTCTTAGGAGGATGAACCTTAAAAAGGCACCGGGGCATGATGGAATCACTTCAGACGCAGCTCTGCAGGCGTGCCTGTTAGCCCCGTGTGTCTTTGTTGGGTTGTTTAATCTTTGTTTAGAAAGGGGCGTTTTTCCGCGTTGCTGGAAAATCCAGAATGTGAAATTTATACCCAAACCTAAAAAGGCGGATGCGTCAGATCCGGGCAGCTATGGTCCAATTAGCTTGCTACCGGTGCTGAGGAAAGTTTTAGATCGCGTTATGACTATGCGTGTTGAACACCTAGTGCAAGACAGCGGCGGTTTTAATAACCGACAGTTTGGTTTCGTGGAAGGCAAATCGACTATCGACGCGTTAGAGTTCGTTGTCGGGGAAATTAAGCAGGCAAGAGATGCTAAAGAGTACTGTGTCGTTGTTGCTTTGGACATTTCAGGAGCATTTGATGCTGCCTGGTGGCCATTAATCGTTTGCGAGTTAGATCGTAGGGGTTGTCCGCGAAACTTGATGTCTTTGTTCAAGAGCTATTTCTCGGGGCGATTGGCACAGGTTGAAATTCCGGGTGAAGTTCTGTCGCGTGAGGTGGAAAGGGGATGCCCGCAAGGGTCATGTTCTGGTCCCACATTTTGGAAGTTGTTGTATGAGAGCATCTTTAGGGTCAAGTTGCCCGCAGGATGCTCAATCGTTGGGTTTGCAGATGACACACTTTTAATTGTAAGATCGAGATTGTTAATGGATATGCGCACAAAACCGAACGAGGCGCTTAATAAATTATACGAATGGTCGCAGGCGGTAAAATTAAAATTTAACACGGCGAAGTCAGAGGCGCTTTATTTCGGCATGAAACCAGGACAGAGACCTCCTAGGTATAGCTAGGAGGGGAGAAAATCCCGTTTAAAGATTGTATTACCTACCTCGGCGTCAAGATCGACAATAAATTAAATTGGAAAGCGCACGTACAATACGTAAAAAGTAAGGGAGGCGAAATATCAAATAAAATGATGGCGGCGGCTAAAATAAAGTGTGGTTTCAGGGTCGAATCGCTGAGGACGGTTTATGCCGGAGCAATTGAGCCAGCAATACTGTACGCAGCTTCTGTATGGGCAGAAGGTTGTAAAGTCCGGGAGATGCGTCAATTGACGAGCGTACAACGCATAACCGCGGTAAAAGCGGCGAGGGCGTACAGGACCACCTCCACGGAGGCTGTCCTGGTGATCAGTAGGACTCTCCCTATCGAATATGTCGTTAGGGAGATTAGAGATAGGCGATTAATAAATATAGGAAAAGGGCGCGAAATTATCGAAGATCTTAATCTTGGTAATAGGGAAATTGCAAGAAAGATCGTTGTATCTGAGTTGGGGCACCCGGCTGATATTAGAGGAATCGAGTTTGACTAAGGTGATGAGGACGCGATGGGTATCAGAATTTATACGGACGGTTCACGTATGGACGATGGGCAAGCAGGCGCGGCGTTTGTCGTGTATAAGCAGGAAAGGAAGGTGTTTCGGTTTCAAACCAAACTCGCGAACTGGTGCACTATCTTCCAGTGCGAATTGGTAGCCATACGAGAGGCTATCGATTACGTAATAAACCATACGGGCAGAGACGAGTATTATATAATCAGTGATAGTAAATCGGCGCTAACGGCTTTAACAAACATGAACACCTCGACAGATCTCCAAGCGGACGTCTGGAGGATAGCGCGTGCGGCGCTAGAGTTTCGACGTTTAAAGTTCTGTTGGGTCAGGTCGCACAATGGTAACGTAGGAAACGATAGGGCTGACGAATTAGCTAAAGAGGCCGCGACGGGCGACATTCGAATATCACATTCGTCGATACCGAGGTCTTTAATCAAAAGAAAGCTGCGCGAAAAATCAATTCGACAATGGGAAGAGAGGTGGAACAACGCTGCCACGGACAGGTTGACCCACAAATTCATACCGAGCATAGAAGCCAGAGGTAAGATCGAGGTTAAGCTCAATCACAAAATGGTGCAGTTGATAACAGGGCACGGCGCCCTTAAGGCGTATTTACAAAGGTTCGGTCTAACCAACAGCGACCGCTGCGAATGCGGTGAGGGCGCGGAAAGCGCAGAGCACGTGCTCTTCGACTGCCCGCTTGAGGCAGGAAATCGAGGGTTGGCTGATAGCAAACTAGCTATCCTAGGTCTGGCATGGTCAAAGAGCCTAGAGGAAGTCGGGGAAGTGGTTAACCAGAAGGCGTTCTGGACAGCCTTAAGAGAATTCGCGGGAAGGGTCGCGAGATTAGACAATGACAACCGCGTGTAAAATTCGGTGGGGTTGGTGAGAGGATTGTAAAAATTTTAAATTGACTTGGCGTGAGTAAGGATACGAGTATAGATAAAACCAAAACCTGATATTAAATAATAATAATAATAATAATAAAAAAAAAAACATGATAATTATACCCAAATGTCCAATATGCACGAGAAACCCCAACTCCATTAATACAATCACTGCCTATCTTCATAATTATGTGCGGAAAATCGGGAATAAATAATACCAAATAAACAATAACAAATAAATCAGAAACCCTCACTAAATTAAATCAATAAAGTAAACAAGGATAATAAAACAGCGCAACCGCGCATCCCCCCAGGACTTGAAAGTGAAGTGATAGTGATTGTGATCCCCCCAAGAACATTTAGTGCATACCCACCAGGACTTTAGCAGTGCACCCCGTCCCACCTTTAGAAGTAAGCTACAGATGCTGGAGAATTTTATTATCGAGGTAAGACTTAAATTGTGGCGGCTGTACTCGCACAAGCATTGATTTACATTAATTAGTAGTTTTTGAAATAATTTAAGAAGCACGTTTGGTGTGTAAAGGCGCTAGCCGACATAATGCTTGGGCGAGTGCACCTGATAAATAGGGTGATGCTTTCGCTATTTTGTGCACTGCTATATGCTTAACGCTTATTAAACATTTATTTATATATTTATATAATTATATTTATTTATATTTTATATTTACACTTTATATTTATTTATTTATTAGCATGCATTGTAGCATTTTGTGGCATATTTATTTTGTTTGACGTTCTGTCGCCATTTTGGTTGCAGTATATATTTGGGAAGGAAGAGTAGATGTGTGAAGATTGTAATCATAATATAAATCAGTTAGGGAATGATAGGGAACGCTAGGGATGAATTTAAATTAGTTAGCTAGATTTGGATAGTTTTAAGACGACCCTTCAGGTCGCACTGGTAAGCAGAACCGGCGTCTGCTATCCGGTATTACGGATCCCTCCCCCTCTTATTTTTGTTTGTGTTTTGTTGATCGGGTACACTCCAAAGTCGGCGCTAGGGATACCATTATTTACAACCCTGTTTTTAGTTTTTGTTTTTAGTTTTGTTTCAGTTGGTCAGATTTTTATGTTTGTTAGATTGTTAGAGCCTGTTAGGTTTGTTAGATTTTTAGGTTTGTTAGATTTTATTTAGTTTTTATTTAGGTGGATTAACTATGAAGTCAGAATTAATCAGAAGCACGATTATTTTCGCGTTTAAACCCAATGTAGTACCTCCGGGTGGAGCATTGGGGACGTGGCCGCAAGTATAGCGGCTCTAATTCAAATTATAATGTTCCTGTTTGGCAGAGAGCTGCCCCTAAGAGGCAGAAATTGGTCTATGCTCCTTCCGAACCGGAATATGTATGTCGGCGAAGTCCTAATGTCCTTGATCTCGTTTCGTCCTCCTTCTGGCGGCGTAAACGTCTTAAGCCTAATATTTAGTCCTAGCGCCCCAGATTCTTATACCGACTTTGCTCTCCTTCGGACTTGATTTTTGGACGTTACGATTTCGTTTTACTTCCCTGTTTTGCCAGGTTTTCTTTCGTTTTCTTGCTTTTTCTTAACCCGTGTGGGTCCGGGAATAGAATAGCCCCATGGTACGACCTGCCTGTCGTAAGAGGCGACTACAGCGGTCCAACGCATACATACACTTACACACACACTTCATACACCCACACACATACTCATACATCAACACACTGGGATTCTGTTTTATTTTCTTTTGTACGATTCTTAGTTTTTTTTGTTTTGTACTTGGTGTTTGGTGTTATTCTTTTTGGTTTTTCCTTTTTTTCTCGTTCCTTTCGTTCCACATTCCTCTCCGTTTTCCTGTTGCTGCTCTTCTTTGCTGTCGGTCCCTAGTCTGATTGTGTTTCGTTCATCCGCTCCTGTGGTAGGTGCTTTCTAGTCCGTGTTTCTTTCTTCGGAAACCACGACTTAGTTGACTTTAGGACTAGTTAGCACTTCTTTTCTTTGGTTCTTCGGTTTTGGTTACCACAGTTAGTACATCGTTTCCTTTTACCAGTGCCCTCCCTCTCTTCCTCTCGCTCTCCCTTGTTGTCCCTTTATTTACTTGAGGCTTGACCTTTGGGTCGTTTTGGTTGGCACTGTTGGTTTTCCTCCTCGTTCCTATTCTTCTTTTGAGGTCGACAACCTTACTGTTTTTTACCGCGATATTAGTCCTTTGCAAAATCCATAGTCACTAAAAGCCCGTGCTAGCTCCGCCAGAGTATATTTACTTTATACTTTGTAGTACACCTACCCTTTATATCTGACCGGAAAAGGGGACGGTGTAAAATCAAATTTAAAGTTAAGTACACCACGTCTCATTTTCGCGTTGTATTATGTAAAGTTATCCACAGTTACGTTACCTATAGCTAAAGAATTTCTAAACGATGTAAAACTCAAAGTTAATTCCTGCAATTTACTTAAAGTTAATTTTTGGAGCTAATCTTGTAGCAAAATCATTTATTATACTGTAACGAACTTCTTTTTACTGTTCCTTATTGATCGATTATAACCATAAGTATGATTATTTACAAATACAGAGAAGCCTTAAATCACTGATGATATTTATTACAATGTTTATTAATACTAAATAAGGCTATGGTGCACTTTTACACACCGTTAGAAAACCATTGCAAGATGTTCTAAACTATGCTGAAGTGTCTAAAAACTAATTAACAAAGAATAATGCGGGTCTTGAACTATTTCTTGAATAATTACTGTTTTTATACAGTACTAATCTAACATCAAATCATAAAAAAACTAAAAGTTCAAGGTCATTGCGAGAAGATAAGTTTGATCCCAACAACAAACAAATATAAGTACATTGTATACTCAAAAAACTATGTTAATAATTACATATTTTTGTGTATAGTAAATTATATATCATACAATATACATTACATATTTTTGTGTACAGTAAATTATACAGGGTGAATGGTATCGTTCGTGCAAAAATGAACTGGGAGATAGTACACTTAATTTGCAACAAAAATTGTTAATATGACCCTGGTCCTATCTCGATTGGTTTAGGAGTTATGGTTTTTTTTAGTCTGTTTCTTAATAACGCAACTTCTTGCAGTAAAAGTTAAATTTCTCGGCTTCTGCTGTAAATAACTAGATAAACAATTCGATTTTCATAAACTACATTAAATTTTATATAAAAAACAATTATTTCAATTTTTTTAATTTTAAAAGAAACATTTATTATAAAGCATTAAAGGGTAAAAAATTACAAAGGAAAATTTTTTAACAAAGTTTAAAGTAATACTACAGCGAAATTATTTTATCTAGAAATGAGCAAATGTCACAAAAACAACCTCACTTCATAAGGTTTCTAGCAGTGCTGTATACGTATTCTTTTAAAAAGCCCCATACAAAGTAATCCATGGGATTCAAGTCAGGCGATCTTGCTGGCCACGGAATCGGTTCTCCTCTACCAATCCACCTTGCGTACTGTTCGTTTAAAAACTGGCGGACACCACGTGTGTAATGAGGTGGAGTCCCGTCAAGTTGAAAAATGATATCCCTACGAACTTCTAAAGGGACATCTTCCAACAATAGGGGTAGTTGATTTTGAAGAAAGTCCAAATATACTTCTCCATTGAGGTTTCTTTCGAAAATATAGGGGCCAATAAGGGTGTTTCCTATCACAGCCGCCCACACATTTAGGTTGAATCTGTGTTGGAACAATTTCTGTCTTATTGCATGAGGGTTTTCATCGGCATAATAGTGATAATTGTGGAGATTTAGAACGCCGGCGTGCGTAAAGAGGAACTCATCAGACCACAGTATTTTTCGAAAAAAATGGCGCTCCTCAATATCCCGTGCTAATAACCAACGGCAGAACATCAATCTTCGTTGGAAATCTTCGCCTCCGCCTTCCAGAGCTTGAACAGGTGTAAAGTGAAAAGGACTAATATTATTCTTGTGCAGAACATCTACTACTTTCCATTGCGAAACTACAACCCCTCTTGCAATTTGACGTGTAGAAGTTGTAGGGTCTTGTTCCACTCGATCCAAGACAAACTCGTCAATTTCTAGGTCCAGATCTCGTTCCCTTTCATTAGGTACTTGAAATGCTCTTCCATCAAGGAGCCATTGGTACGTTCTTGCAAACACGTTGCGACTGGGAATCGGACGATTTGGGAACCGACGTTGATATTCCTCCCGTGCTCTTGTAGCATTACCATTACAAAAACCATAAATGAAATGTATATCTGCATATTCTCTATTGCTATTACGAGCAGGCATCTTAGATAGTAATTTAGTACGTATCAAAAATTTATATGAATACAATTGTCTAATTAGTGACAATGCTTCACACTGTCAATGTGACCACCACATGCTATGAATGTATCTGTGCTCTTAAAATTACTGTACATTTTTGTTTTCAATTCGCACTGCCTTGATTATCTTATAATCGAACAAGGTTTTTCCGGCATTACGAAGGCAATAATTTAATATATTAAAAATCAAATAGAAAGTGTTTCGCACAGCTGGAAACCTTATGAAGTGAGGTTGTTTTTGTGACATTTGCTCATTTGTAGATAAAATAATTTCGTTGTAATATTACTTTAAACTTTGTTAAAAAAATGTCCTTTGTAATTTTTTACCTTTTAATGCTTTATAGTAAATGTTTTTTTTAAAATTAAAAAAATCGAAATAGTTGATTTTTATAAAAAATTTAATGTAGTTTATGAAAATCGGATTGTTTATCTAGTTATTTGCAGCAGAAGCCAAGAAATTTAACTTTTATTGCAAAAAGTCGCGTTATTAAGAAACAGACTAAAAAAAACATATCTCCTAAACCAATCGAGATAGGACAGGGGTCATATTAACAATTTTTGTTGCAAATTAAGTGTACTATCTCCCACTTCATTTTTGCACGAACGATACCATTCACCCTGTATATCATACAATATACATTACATGAGCTGTAATGTTTACCATAAAACACACTACAAAACTTTAATCACTTTATTTATGGCGGAGCACAATTTAACAAGAGCTGTAATACACCCTTTGATCTATGCCATATGTTGGGAAGCTTACTGGAAACACAAAATTCGTAATAGCTGAATAATGTTTAACAAAAAACTTGCTTAAAAACGTGCCCTCTAACCTCAAGAACCTGACGTAAATAAATAGTTTCCACAATAGATACTGTTCATTTTGATATTTACATATAAAATATATACTACATTAGTAGAACTGATAGCTTTGGAAGATACACAGCAAGTAAAAACATTGCTTATAATGTAAACCTTATATGAGTTGTACATTGTTAGCATTCAACATATTGTAAAACCTTTAATAATCTTTTCAATGGTAACACATTTAACAGGAGTGATAACACACTCTTTGATCTATGCTACAGGCTGGGAAACTTGCTGTAAACACATGTAAATTATATTACCCGAAGACTGTTTAATGGAGAATAACAACTACACGAACTGTATTGAGAATTGGCAATATGAATTGTACACATAATTGTTGCGTAACACGCTGACTGTCACGGGGATATGGGAAATCTGACCCCAGGCGCCATTTGATTTCGGCACGAAATCTGTTACGTTCTATTTCATATTTAAAAATTACTGCCTTACATGTTAAAAACTATTCAGTTCCCAATCATTTAAATTTAAGTTTGCTACATTTCTATAATTTCAATCCGCGTAGATAGGCAACCAACGCTACTCGTCTCTCATTAAATCTAGGAGATCATTTGTCTATATTTTATCTCTTACCTTCACATGTTTATGTTATATTTTCTAGTTCCTTATCTAGGCATGTGTTTTGATAATTACGGTTGTCCTTAATGTTGCTAGTTAATTGTTATTTCTGTTGTTATAAATTTGGTCCTAATCTATCCTTACGTGGTCAAATAGATATCACGTATTAGCGTTGTTAAACTGTTTGAAGTTATTTCTAAGGTTTGCAATGGATTTTCCGTCAGTATTTTCTTATCTAAATTTTGATAGATAACTTTTGGTATTTAAGTAATTTATTTTAAAGCTGGATTTCGCATTCCATTCTGTAGGTTTCTTAAGTTTATAACTGAAATCAACAATTTTCACGCCTTTGTTCTTTTCAGTATTTTCTTAGGGAAATTGGTAATAAAGATTAAGCTTAATGCAAAACTAATACGAACTTTATTTTTAGCTGGTCCTAGTCTAGGTTTAGCTTTTGGTAAAAATTGTGTGCCTACGTTGTACATCTCCTTTTCCGTTACGTTTGGTTTTGATGGTTAGGCTGTATTAAAAATTACCACTGGACTCTTACTAATTCTTAGTTCTGGTGTTGATAATTCCTCTTTACCATGTTTTGGATACTATTTCTCACGCATAGTATACGTCCTATGTTTAGTCAACGCAAGTTGCGCCGATCGCATTGGTAAGTTTTTGAAGCCCTAACCAGAGTAGTAAATTGTTGTCTTTGTTACTAACTGGATAAATCCTACTAGTTACACATATATAACAGTGAACCACTAATGTGTATATCGGGTGGATTAATATAAAGGTTCGTCCAGGTGTCGCTACACTGGTTTTTGTATAAACTAATATTCTGTACCTAAGATTTGGTACACATGTAAATTCGGGTATTTGTTATTTAATTATATTATGTACCGGAACAAGAATTGCAGGTGGTATATAATGGTATTACGGGGTCTGCATGCTTACTTTTAGTACGGTTTTTACAATTAGATCAATTTTAATTCTTATTATTATTAACATGAAATTTCTATAAATTGTTTCATTTCAATCATGAAAGTGAAGTTTTATTGAGGTTTCATGATAAATACAAAAGTATTTAAATATATTGTTAGTGCCCTAAGGATAATGGTTTTTACTTTAAGTCTCGGTATTGATTCGCTACGAACTGATTATTTTTTTGCGTCCCTAAAATTACTTATTTTAAATTTATTTGTTTTGTCTAATAAAGAACGCCATTTACCTTTAATGTGTGTCTTTATTTAAGTAGTTTTTTAATATGATTATTGATATTTATTTATCTTATTGGATTGATTTGTAGTAAGTCAACAACCAAACGTGCTGTCCTTATTTATTTTATTTTCCTGTTATTTACTAACCATTAATTTTTTTTATTTCAGCGGAGCGAATTGTTGTTGGAGTTTTTCTATTTTGCCACGACCCCCTCCACGCGACTGGTTAGTAAGCACGCCATTCTTTCTTTCCTTTTTTGTTGGGGTAATCGGTGTGAACCACTTACTTGCTTTCGTTGCTCTCTTCCTTGAACAGATCCTTTTGGACTTTGGTTATATTTTACTATTTTCGTTATAAAAATGCTCATCTCACCTTTCTTTTACAAGAACATACTTCAGAGTTATCTTGCAGTTGGGCGTCTCAACATAAAAAAACTTCGGACCGCTGCGCTACGAGATATCTCGTAAACTCCTACTATTCTTGACTGGTTCAACGGATGGGCGTGCATAGAAATTATGATATGCTTATATTCGTGTTCCACTCAATTACGTTGCGAGAGTGCATATTTGGCAGAGATAGAGTAATATATGTAGTTTGCATTTTAGTATTTCTTGCGGAAAATGGCAAACCACGATAAACTTGAGTGCTGTGCTAAAATGACTTTAGATCAGTGGAACGAGTTTTTACAGGAACATTCAGATAGTGACATACGTCATAATCCCTCAATTGCCAGTTCTGAAACTGTCTGAAGTGATGAGAATGCATTTATCACCAAAGCCCTCTTAATTAAAATACTAAATAAACTTTCTGTTTGCAAAATATGTGTTAGAACACGTTTTATTACCGTAAAACCAATCTTTTTTACAATTTTTAAGATGCAAATTTTTTACCGTTTGCAAAATCATACAGAAAACAATCGCGAACTTTAATTATTTTTCCGTGTGTGCATAATATCAATAATAAAATATTAATTTTATGAGTTTTAAATACTAATCAAGAATTTTCTTTATTCAGAAACGAATACGTCAAACACTAAGAAATGTTTTTAAAAACCACTGAATAGCCAATTATGAATAAGGTCGGTTCGAAGAACTCGCGAGAACATTAAAAAGCAATAAAAATCGGTAAGAATCATTTATAGGGATACAATGGGATACAATGAGACGCGACCAGTAACTTCAAATGTTAGACAAGGATAAACGAGACGCTTCGGGAGAAACAAATCAGTTCGGCCGCATAGCTTAACACTAATTGGATCCTTAAACCGTGGTATTCTCGGAAATATTACATCACATGGATGTAATATGTTCCAAGTGGATCAGGAAGGATCTGGAGAATGTGACGTATAGAGATAATTTTTATATATAAGCTGGAACTTTATTAGAGATATTCATTCATTAATTAGTATTTCATTCAGTCCTGAAACCAAGCAATATGTAGCGTTGAGTAAAGAATTTAATTTAAGAGATCGACCATGCAGAGTTGCAATGAAACGTAATATGTTTGAGTAATAGAAGTTGTCAAATGCAATTATTTGATGAATCATCATTTGTTTTGTAAAATACAATAAAGATTGAACATTCTTTGATGCAAGAGCTACTCTAAATTAATTGATGCCCTTTGCAAAGTGATGTTTTAACGTCAAATGGAGATTTAAGCTAATATGGACAATCTTGTACACTACGATTTTAACGTCAATTTAAAAATGGAATAGGAGGTATTTAATACCATTAATTAGGATGAAAATGAAATTTTGATAAGTGGTAATTTTCACTTTGGTTCTTTGTTTGTTAATTATAAAGATAATTGAATATTTTGTACTTTAAATTTAGAATAAGTTCTCATTATTTGTCAAGGAAATACTTTGAATCAAATTTTGAGGTCAGAGTTCGCGGATTTTGACCTTTAACAAACTATCCGTGACAGTTATTGGCCAATCACATTCACGAACGTGGTAATAAAAGATCAGCAAGTTACTCACCTATCCAATAAAAAAGATTGTGTACCAGTTAACAAAGATTAGGTAACAATTTTAATTATTTTCAGTATGAACTGGAATTGTGAATTGTTTTATAAACTGTTTTATACGAAAGAAAAATGTCTTTGAATGTATAGATTTTTTGAGATTATTGTATTTTATTTTATTTTGTAAATTCCATAGTATCACTGTTGTTGAGATAGTCAGGCAAAGAAAAGAAAAGGAAATTAAGATGATAATTTCAAATTTCCTATTGCTGTACCTCTGTCAAAAAACTCATATAGCGGAACTCCAACGTGAGGCCATTGTCACAGCAATATGTATATATATATATATATATATATATATATATATATATAGTGAATAAGATGAAATAATAACTTAGACTTTTATGCAAAGCCCAAACGATCATTTCAAATCGAGCTAGTAATTGAAAGATGGACAATATAAGGTCTTGGACAGGACTTGAACCTGTATCCTGGTTTTGCCGGAACCATGCGTTGACCAATCACGCATGGTTCCGGCAAAACCAGGATACAGGTTCAAGTCCTGTCCAAGACCTTATATTTTCCATCTTTCAATTACTAGCTCGATTTGAAATGATCGTTTGGGCTTTGCATAAAAGTCTAAGTTATTATTTCATCTTATTCACTATAATACGATAGTATTTATCAACTTACCTTGTGTAATTAACTACCTAAAATATTTATATATATATATATATAATGCTATAATGATAGGATAGTTTAAGGGTAGATTAAGTCATAGGGGTCGTATAATAAATATAAGCAACTTTAACTTTAAGAAAGTCAAATAATTCCAGAAATTATAAGAGTAAATCGGTCATTCTACATAATGTCAATTAAGAGGACACTATAAAATACACGGGATAAAATGCATGAGAACATAAATATGTCTAAGTATAGTTTACAGGTAAAGATAAGATTTTAAAACTCGAAAAATTGCATCAAAATTAAATTACCGGGAAGCATAGATAAATTGGCATTGCAAATATTTAACGATTGCCTTAAAAATATCAACGTAAACGCATCCTAAATAATTCATTATTAAAAAATCGTTACGTGACTGGAATAGAACACATTTGTTCAGAAAACCAATATTCTGTGGTTCAATTATATGATAAATTAACAAACATCAAATACGTGAGTAAATTAAAAACCAAAAGTTGGAAATCTTCGAATAATACTGCAAAATGCTGAATGCGGACGTGACGAACAGAGCATTCATCAAAGATTTAAACTAAGTAATTTATAAAATTTCCGAGTTCTACTAGATAAGGCAAAAGTATCAGCCTAGATTGAAAACACGCCAATGAAAACAATTGCAGGAAGGGCTTATATATACGATAGTAACGGAATGACATTTTAGTCTACATTTAACTAAGCAACAACTATGTTCGATGGTGTTGAAAACTCACGTAACTAGTGAAGTAAAAAGGAAAAAAAAACAGTTTTAAAAGTGCGAGAATTTGTGCAATGAAATATAAGCCGATCTATAGATAGACGTAAGTTAAACAACTTAAAATTCATTTCTAATATTAACGAAACAGGGGTTTAATATGGGACCTGTAATTCGGGACCTTTAATTTGTGGACTTTAATTTGGGACCTTTAATTTAAGACGGCTTTAATTTTAGACATATTCTAATTTTGGTGATATTTTAAAAATGGAGATATTCTAATTTTGGAGATATTTTAAAAATGGACATATTCTAATTTGGACATATTCCGATTTGGGACGTTTTAATTTTGGATGTACTGTAATTTGGAAGCGATTTATGGGAAACGATTCTTATATGGGGCCGGCACACCAATAAGCAAAGCGGACACAGCAAAGGGATGCAAGTCATAGACTAGGATGGAACTCCAGAACCCATTCCAGGTTAGCAATTTTTAACACACTGTATTATTGAAAGATTGTTTCAATTTAATATTTGCTATGCATTGTAAGTCATCAAAAAGGTCACTGAAATAATATGAAAATGGAATAGGTATCTTGGAACGTTCGAAGGTCCCTGAATGTAATTAAAAGATATTTTTGCTGGCTTTCAGAAAAACGTAAATCTGGTATATGTAGATATTTTGTAGAAAAAGGAAAATTTTGAGTGTTGTAAATATTATCAGTTATTATATTGTGTGTTCTAAAATTGCTTTATTTGATTCAATAAGATTTATTCAGTAAGCTAGTCGCGATAAAAATCCTAAATTAACATTTCATAACATTGGGGCTCGATAATCCTAAAGTAGGGCATATCATAGAAATTTTATGGTACGTCCAGTCTAATGATGTTAATATTTTTGAAATGATGTTACTCATAAATTAAAACAGCATACAACATTAAATCATTTGTAATTAATCGTACGTTTCGGTGAACGAATTTGCACCTTAATCATCGAAAATTACTTGGCAAAAGTTCTAATAAAGCTTTTAACATGAGTTAAATGCTATTTAAAATTAAAACTAAAAAACATGGTTAGAATATATACTTCAAGTAATGTGATATTTAGTTGATTTTTGCCAATTTTGGGAAAATTGTAAGTAGACCTGTGTTTGTTAAAATAATTTAAGTAATGGATAATTATTTTAGGGCTTCTTCATTTTTCTTTCCTTTCACGGTTTTACCGCTAGAGAAAATCTAGTATTAGTTAACAAAACTTAAACAATCACAGTGACTCAAATTTTATTATTAATTTGCATGAGGACGCAACCTTTATTGATGTAGCATTAATATTTGCATTGTTTGGAGAGTTGGTAAATCTTGAGTTATTTCAGTGCAACGGCAAATAAAGATTAAAGTAGCATTTAATGTTTGTGATTTATTCTAAGAGGTTTTATAAAGATATTTAAATCTGCAATTTGTATAGTGTTTTGAAATGTGATTTTTATTGTAAGGGGTAGTAACTTTTATGTTTTTATTAATTCAAATGTGAATCTCATTTTGGAAATTTATTATTTGTATAACAAAGAGCAATTTACACGCATTAGGGAAAAAAGGTAAAATACTAAAAAGAGTAAAACGGTGGTACGAGTATACTCAGACGCTGTAAATGCAAGGTTGTAACAAGTTTATTTTCTAGCAATATTTTCACAAATACCTAATTTAATTAATTCACAAAAGTCAATTTAAATATAATATCTCTACACAATCTACGTGATAAATATTACATATTGTTGAATACAATATAAGCTTTCGAATTGAGAGCATAAAATTATAAATTAAGCGGTGACAGAAAATGCCATTTGTTAGCGTCACTGGAAGCGCTCCCTCCTTTTGATGATTGTAAAAATCATAACTGTTGTCAGACGGCAGCATACGTCAATAGAATACTTCCACCTGAGCTGTTGTTAGAGAAGGTCAATTGTTCATTAAATAAAAGAACATGGCGTTGCAGACCACGTGTTGGAAGCACCGAAAGATTAAAGTCGATTTCAAGATGAAATCGTCTCGGCGAAACTCATTATATGTCCACGCTTGGCAGGTATTAGTTCGTATAAGACGGGACGTTAAATTGTTCTGAATGGCTTTAGGATAACAGCAAGTATTACCGAGTTTAAAGCCCTTGTTAATTTAATATTTGCAGTGCAACTTCTATAATTTAAGAAAATTTATAAAATTTATTTAGTAATCAATGGAAAATTTATTGGCAACTATTTGACATCTTGTAGGAATAGTAAAACATATGTGAAATTTTACTTTATATGGTAGTCAATCTGGCGTGGTTCATTTGTTCGATGCGAACGCCCTTAATGCTGTAAGATATTCAGTATCCAGTTATTGAATTGAGTGGTATTAAAGATTCCTAACCTGTAAATGCTGAAATAAGAAGATTTCAATTTATTAATTATCATTCCGGGTATGGCCCTAATACATTGCAAGTATTTTTCTGATGGATTAACATCTGGTGTGTAATTAGTGTTTTTTAATACATCAGCTGTAACTTTTGGTATAACAGACAAATAAGTTTTATTTGTTCACGTGAAAATTTCCTAGTTCATTATGTGAATGACAAACAAGTTATTTTTAAACTTTGGTGAAAGGAATCTATAAAGCTTCACTTTTAATCTTTGTATTAGTACTAACAAAAAATGGTAGATGGCGATATAAAGATAGAAAAGGTTAACTTTCAGAATTAACAAAAATTAAGGCTATTTTAGAGAACTAAATTGTTTCATTTTGCTTTTCATTAATTAATAATTGGAATATTTTACCATTTAATGTGAAGTCTATGTAGTACTACCAAGATCAAATAAAGTTGTAATACAAATTTAATTAATCCAAAAACTCAAATTTAAACATTTTCAAGAATAAATTCTTTCTAGACTTTGCTAATGTAAAAACTACATTATTCTATTTTTGAGAGATGCTGATTATTACCAAGTACATATGTACATATCTTTCATTATCATAATTTAGTCAAATTTTTAAAGATGATGTTTTGTACATAATTTTAAACTGCAACTTAAAGGAACAGATTTTCATTTTTTTCAAGACTATGATTATTAGTTGGAATGAATGAAGGTTGATTCTAATTAATTATGAATTTTTTTGAAATGAATGCACAAACTGTGCTAGCCTTGTTTTAATCTATTTACAGGTGTAGCAGTGCATCTTTAAAGGTCAATATCGAGCCATAAGGTAAAAAAACTTTAGGGATTGGGTTCTCGTGATATTTTTTGTATAGCGGTATTTGAGTATAAGTTTCCGCATTCGCCTTATACAAAAGACTCAAGTTGGGTCTTCTTAGTATACAAAAATTCGGTGGCGCCATATTCACTATATTTTGGTCGCAGTCCAACCCCGACCCAAAGCTCATGTTTTACCCAGAGCAAATCGCTTGACTAGCCGCTTAGCCTTTGGAGGTTTCCTCACCTACGAGCCATTTTCCACCGAAACCAACCGTGGGCTCTTTACATCTTAAGGAAATCGTCGTCATCTATCCTTGTGCCTTTCACCTGGTCATATAGGAGTAAAGAGATTAACCCCCTAAGTAAGGCAAAACGTTATAAGGTAAAATTATTCTTCGTGTATGTTGAAACTTAAACGTTTTTATTTTTATTACTCGATCTAATACTGTAAGAAATTTCATTTTTCTATATTTTATTATATTATTTGTAAATATTTGTACTTTATAATCTTAGTAAAGGTTTAATATACTAAATCTATTAGAGCTAGAAAGTCTTTTTAATGTCCTACTAACTGAGATTCTCGAAGAAATTGATTGTTAAATTTAGGTTTAAGATTCTGCGTCTGGTGTGTTGGGAAGCTCTATTTTCTGAAATTCAATCAGAAATTACAGTAGGTAAGTGAAGCGAGATATATAACTTCACAGCATTTGGCGTTCAACGAAAGATGTATCTGTAAATAAACTCTTATGAAAATAATAAAAGCGCATTTACCTATACAAAGCGAGCTATTAGTTGTATAGCCATTAAGAGAAAACTTTATTGCTTCACAAGGAAAGAAACATTCATGGACCGGTTTCGGATTTCTTGAGCCTCGTCAGAATGGAGTAGTTTCTAACAACCTTATGAAACAATCGAAGCTATTATACTGTGATAAGATTAAATAATATAGTCATCAGGTGACAATCACCAAAATTACTAAGCGTGGAGGTACAAAAGTTGATTCGAACCTAAATCCTAGTTTTATAGAATACCATACGAGTATGTTCTACCTTTGAAATTTGCGGAATGTTATAGCAAAATTTATTTGCAGGCCACTAGAAGGTTTGTTATTGATTATAACAATGATCTTTTAAATTTCCTTCAAAACTATTGTGAATTTCAGGATTTTGTTCAAACAGTTCTGTTATTATACTCCTTTTTTATTTAAACAAATGTGACTTTGTTATATAAGTTACGTTGTAAAGAGTATCTAGAATATGAACGTTATCAATTGAATGTACAGTCACAATGTACAAGTTGCTAATCGAATCAGTAGAACAAAAGGGATTTTTGAAATAAAAAAGGAACAATCAATTTTTAAATAATAATTTTAAATAATAAAATATTGTGCAAATTTTCAACTGAGTAAACAAATCCGCTTGAATAATTTCTTTTCGAATGAATAATAATGACAGGTGAAAATAAAACACCTTATGATATATTTTGAACACTTGTAAACACTACAACAATTTAGTAGGCGCTAATTAATTACTTGAATAATAACCTTTCTGAATTTCCGATGCATCCATAGACAGCGTCTCCTAAGCGACCCTTTCCACATTTCCTTGAACATACTTGTACCTTTTCACTTAACTTTTATGCTTAAATATTGAAAGCAGAACGTATATAACAAATTCTTAAATTAGTAACACTTTGAACGGTTTCCAACAATGGTTGGTTACGTACTAAAGCATAATACAGCTTACAGGTTTAATTATTTCCTCTTTGACTCACAATTGTGTTACGGCATAATACATAAGTAAGCAGCGTGAAATTTTCAAGATCTTAACAGTCAAATTATCATTAAGTAATCATTAAGTTATTGTAAAAATCAAATTTTAGGGAATTACATAACAAGTTATCTAGTTATTTGCAATTCATTTTGAAATACTAATATACTACCGTCTACTTATGTTAGCACAAGTTTATAGTTTTTACACAAAGCGATTAAAATTGAATAAATATTTTGTTAAAATAATTGATATAGCAGTCATATTCATTTGTAGGATGTTATCCGAGTATCTTTATGGCCATGTCCAATAATACGTCTTCCGGGATAGACTATAGCATTTCGTCCACTTTTGTAAGGGACATCATCGGAACACGGAGGAATAATTATTTTTAAGCATGCTAAGCCGCACATCCAATTAAGCCGAGAGGTCAATTGCGGCAAACTGAACACAAGAAAAGACACGCCAAATTAAGTCGAAAGCATCTTGTCTTAAAGTAACTGAAGAACAAAAAAAAAGTTTGAACATAATAATATATATATATATATATATATATATATATATATATATATACATATATATATATATATATATAAAGACAAGTTATTTGCAGTCCGCAATAAGAAATAGTATATAGTAAGATGTATCTGTAAACAAACTCTTATGAAAATAATAAGAGCTATTGACAAATACAAATCGGGCTGGTAGCTATATAGCCATTAACAAAACAAAAGCTTTATCCTGTGAAGTAATAAAGCTTTTGTTTTGTTAATGGTATATAACTACCAGCCCGATTTGTATTTGTCAATAGCTCTTATTATTTTCATAAGAGTTTGTTTACAGATACATCTTATATATATATATATATATATATATATATATATATATATATATATATATCAATTAGAAGTGCAGTAACGGGTTTATAGGTCTACGTTCATAAAGATAAAATTCAAATCTCTTTGTTCTTTACCAAGCTTTCGATTTAATTTTAAATCTTCCTCAGGGTAAGAAACTGGAGTGTAAAATAGTAACTACATTGAAACATACTAGGTTAACATTCTTAGCACTAAATTTAGTGCTAAGAATGTTAACCTAGTATGTTTCAATGTAGCGGAAAATCAAATTGCTCGTGTATAAATAATCACCCTGTATGATATAAGTGTAATGTAAATACATAGTCAGTAACGTAAGTAGCATAGCAAACATAATTAATTGTAAAATACCGTAAAACGCATTCAATGCGAACGTAAATCGATCATTTTAAGATAAATACAAAGTGATTTATTTTCACTTATTAATTATCAATACATTTTTGATAGAAATGCCTTTCATTTGCTGTAAATAGCATAGAATAGTACTGGCTTTACGCATTTGAGTAAAAACAAGTAATTTTGTGTATTTGAAACCCCAATTCTAATAGGTGTATTAAAAACACGTTTTAATATTAAAAGCAAATATTTTCTATAAAATGCAACCCCTTTTGCATTAAAAAGCAATTAAAGTTTAAATTAATTACCCTGTGGATTACAGGGTAATACAGAATTTTCTAGAATATTAGGAATATAGAAGGATGTCATACGTATTTACAACTACGTAAATAAACTAATATAAAATGAAACATTTATTCCAAGAGGCGACCGAAATACTAAAAACCCAGAAAATGTAATAGAAATTGATAAGAAATATTTATGATCTTCGCATTTACTGTTGGAGAGAAACGATATGCCACCATAATGGTATATGTGTTAAACAAGTACAAACAACACGCGTCACGAATAAGTGGAACGAGATTACGAGGTAATAAACGCCGCGATTTTAGACGCTAATGAGTTTTTCTGCGAAGCCTTATATCATAAAGTTCCATACACATTCTACTAGGTTCTAGCAAATGGTGATATATATATATATATATATATATATATATATATATAAAGAAGCGTTTATTAAAAACGAGGATTCATTCGATTCTTAAATTCGATCGCGAAATGTTATTTTGTTTTAAGTCGCGAGCTGTTGATTTGCGAAGATGATATTTGAAGTATGCAGTGAGCATACTGTAATTTAATAATGACGCTGTTACAATGAATATAGAAGTGATGTTTTAAACGCAAATTACATAAAAAATGGAATTTATTAATTATAATCAAGATGGAGAAAATTCTTCAATATAACGCTATTTTAATAATTTTATTAAATAATCGAAAGGAAGATTTAACCAAAAATATACTTTGGTAACTGCTGTTTGAAACGAGGATTTTAAATTTGGAAAATTTTGTAGGCTTATTGGGCGTCAATTTAAAATAAGGTGTTTAATTATGAGGAGCGTTTTTGTGGATCTTGCAAGTATTACTTTTAGATTTATTTTTAACTGAGAGTGGAGTATTTGCATTTAATTTAAGGTAGAATAATAAGTATTAATTATATAATATTTTTTTATGAGGATTTTTTGCCAGGAAAGTTTGTGTTCAGAGTTCGAAATACTCTGACCTTTTTAATAGATTACCTGCCAAGTATTTTTGTCGGCCAAAACAAATCCTTACAAGCGTGGGAATAATCATAACCAGGTGAACCATCCATAAAAGAAGAAATTTAATTCTGTAAATTTAAATAAAGTAAGGAACATTTTTTTAGAAATTATTTTATGTTTGATGAAACGATGTTGTAAACGTTCTATATGCTTTTGTATGAGAGAAAATATTTCATACTGTATAAATGCTTTGCGATATTGCATTGTTTGATTTCATTCTGAAAACTCCGTCAATTCCGTTGAGCTATCCAGGCAAAGTTAGAAAGGAAGGTAAGTGAGCAATTTTAAGTTTTACAAATTGCTGTATCTGTATCATATCCACTCTTTTAGTATCTCTCAATGCGGCCTTATCATAGTACTCTTTTAGTGACGCCACAACGCGAGGCCTTAGGCCCTCACTCTTTTATTGGCGCCATAATGCGAAGCCTTATCATATCACTCTTTTAGTGGCACTTCAACGTGCGGCCTTTTTCATATCACCCTTTTAGTAACGCCCCAAAGCGAGGCATATATATATATATATATATATATATATATTAGTAAATGGTTGTTTATTTTTTTTTTTGTTTATTTGGGTATATAGTCCAAAATGATTAAAATAGATGATTAATTTGAAATAGGTTTATTTCAACTTGACGTTTCGGCACCTACTTTGTGCCTTTTTCAAAAGCTATAAAAGAATGGAAATAGCAGAAAATATATAAATATACAGATGTAACTTACTTCAAGCATTAAACACAAGTAATTGAAATTAAAACGAAAAAATGATTGACACTTAAAATTAAATACAAAAATTATACAGTTCCGACAAAAAGGTAACGTTGGTAACGAGGATTCGTAGAAATGCAGTTTCAAAAATGGTAGGAGTACGTTACAGCATGGACAGTAATTTTAAAAATACAGAAAGATATTGAATTAATGTAGGTGATGTTGGTGTTGTTTAAATTGACTCATGTTATACAATGCAGAGTACATCTTATGAATATTGCCTACATCTAGTCTATTATTAATTGGATTTTGTTCTTTATTAATATGATAGACTTCTAAAAATAACCTAATCTTTTAATTCGGTTCATTATCCAAAATGACAGCATCTTACCACAATCACTTTTGTGCTGGGTCAACGATTTCTCAACCACTGACAAGTCTGTCCAATGTAACAGCTGTGGCAGCTACATTCAATTTTGTAAATGATTTTACTATGGAGTGGTTTTAAAGTTTGATCCTTGAGTTTAGTGAAGAGATTTTTGATGGAGGTGTTATATTCATAAGTAATGGCTAGGTTGGGTTGTTTAAGCAATCTTATTAGTAGAGGAGTCAAAGTTTGGATGAAAGGAAGCTTTTTGTAAATAAAATTATTACGTTTGTGGCTATTGTTAGGTAACATGTTATTATAAATTAGTTTATGTAACAAAGATTTGGGGTACCCATTGTTTATTAAAGTTTTAAAAAGTAATTTTTTGTTTTTAGCGAGAAATTGTGGAACAGAGATCAATTCAATGCGGGAGCACAGCGTTTTGACGGTGTTAATTTTATGTTTGAAGGAGTGGTTTGAGAAGAAATTGACATATCTGCCTGAATTTGTAGGTTTGGTATAACAATCAAAAATTAATGAATTATCATGTTCCCTAATGACTAAAAACGTCCAGAAAAGGTAATTTACCATTAACTTCAACTTCAATACTAAATTTAAGGTGTTCATTGAAGTTGTTGAATATAGAAATAGTGTCATCAATATACTCAGGAGCAACGGAGCAGATAATAACATCAACATATTTTACTAGGAAAGACATCTGAAAGGGTAGTAGAGGTATAACTGAATCAAGCAAATTATCCATTACCATTTGAGCTATAATCGTTGATAGTGGGGAACCCATCGGGGTACCAAATATTTGTAGGTAGTATTTGTCTTGATAGACAAAATAGGTATTGTTAAAGACGAGATTAATGGAGGCAAGAAAGTAAGTTTCCGAGATCTTACAGTGAGGTTCGATTGAAGCCCATTTATTATTAATGATGGATATAACTAGAGGTAGAGAAATATTGGTGAATAAAGATTTGACATCTAGAGAAACAAGTATATGATTTACGGGTAAACGGAAATTTTTAAATTTGTTTATAAAAGTAAAACTATCTTTAACATTGTAACCTTCTAAAGGGAAAGCAAGTTGTAGAATGCAATTAAGAAAATTTGCTAATGAGTAAGTGGGAGTATTGATAGAGGAGATAATGCGTCTGAGAGAAAGAACGGGTTTCTGAATCTTGGGTAATCCATAATATTTTCCAGGAATAGAATTGATGATGGTTAATTGTTTCTTTCTGATTCATTGACCATACCTTTTTTGTGTAACATTTTTATGTGATCATTAGCTTTTTTTTCGGTGGTAAAGGTAGGATCTCTTTTGAGAGGTTTGTAAGTGAACATGTCAGATAGGAGAGAGAGAGATTTTCCCAAATATTCCTGTTTGTTCATAATAACTGTGATAGCCCCTTTGTCTGCCGCTGTGATGATTGTCAGGGTGATCAGATAAGAATTTTTTAACTGTGTAAAATTGATAGTTGAGTATATTATAATGGTGATTATTGTTGATGATATTATCTGCTCCGTTCCTCCTGAGTATATTGATGACACTATTTCTATATTTAACAACTTCGATGAACACCTTAAATTTAGTATTGAAGTTGAAGTTTGATGGTAAATTACCTTTTCTGGACGTTTTAGTCATTAGGGAACATGATAATTCATTAATTTTTGATTGTTATACCAAACCTACAAATTCAGGCAGATGTCAATTTCTTCTCAAACCACTCCTTCAAACATAAAATTAACACCGTCAAAATGTTACGCTCCCGCATTGAATTGATCTCTGATCCACAATTTCTCGCTAAAAACAAAAAATTACTTTTTAACACTTTAATAAACAATAGATACCCCAGATCTTTGTTTACATAAACTAATTTATAATAACATGTTACCTAACAATAGCCACAAACATAATAATTTTATTTACAAAAAGCTTCCTTTCATCCAAACTTTGACTCCTCTACTAATAAGATTGCTTAAACAACCCAACTTAGCCATTACTTATGAATATAACACTTCCATCAAAAATCTCTTCACTAAACTCAAAGATCAAACTTTAAAACCACTGCATAGTAAAATCATTTAAAAAATTGAATGTAGCTGCCACAGCTGTTACATTGGACAGACTTGTCGGTGGTTGAGAAATCGTTTGACCCAGCACAAAAATGATTGTGGTAAGGATTCCAATAAATGTGCTGTAGCTTCCCACGTATATACCACCAAGCACAAACCTTTCTTTGAAGATGCTGTCATTTTGGATAATGAACCGAATTACAAGATTAGGCTATTTTTAGAATCCTATCATATTAATAAAGAACAAAATCCAATTAATAATAGACTAGATGTAGACAACATTCATAAGATGTACTCTGCATTGTATAACATGAGTCAATTTAAACAACACCAACATCACCTACATTAATTCAATATCTTTCTGTATTTTTTAAAATTACTGTCCATGCTGTAACGTACTCCTACCATTTTTGAAACTGCATTTCTACGAATCCTTGTTACTAACGTTACCTTTTTGTCAGAACTGTATAGTTTTTGTATTTAATTTTAAGTGTCATGCGTTTTTCGTTTTAATTTCAATTACTTGTGTTTAATGCTTGAAGTAAGTTACATCTGTATATTTATATATGTTCTGCTATTTCCATTCTTTTATAGCTTTTGAAAAAGGCACAAAGTATGTGCCGAAACGTCAAGTTGAAATAAACCTATTTCAAATTAATCATCTATTTTAATCATTTTGGACTATATACCCAAAAAAAATTAAACAACCATTTACTAAAATATCACCAAGCAGTCCATTAATTTTTGAACAATATATATATATATATATATATATATATATATATATATATATTGCCTTGGAACTCGGGTAAAATCCTCACCAACAAAAATATATTCGAAAATTTTATTAAATTTTCATATTCGAAAATAGAAAAATTTCCAAAATAAGTCGAAAAAAAAATTTCTTACCCGTTTTCCTTTCTTCCTCGGTTGAATTGCCAATTTTCTGCACCTGCTTCCGGCTAGCTCATTTGGACCTCCCCTTGGGTATCTAGATTCACTCGCATATTCTCAATCGTACACACACACTCGCAATAAAACCACAAAATACAACCAACATACAATCTTCTATTTATTACTATTTACAAATGAAATTCTATATTGTCCATCTTTCATTATCACGTTACACTTCAGTAAATCTTGTTTTGTAATGTCCTGTATTTTATTTTAAAATCATCAAACACATAAAATGTACCCCGAGTAAATGGGCCTTGAATAATACCTACTCTAAAATTCCTTCTTTATAATTTATTTTGTTTTTACTCTAAGTAAACTCTGTGGTAGGGTGAGCTCATGATAACCCAGCTAATTATGCATAATGTATGCCCTTCTACTTTGCATACTCTTACAACAAATTAAAAAAACAAAGCCATGTACTCTTCACAATAATTTCACGTTCTGATGGAACGTTAAAAAGCTTTATAGACACCTTCAAATTTCTAGTTAAATACCATAATAAAGTTATTTACACGTATTATGTTCAATACGTAAATAATCCACACTACCTTGAAAATCACTCTCATACGTCACCCAAGATTCACAGTTTATAAGAATCACAATTTCAAATCGTTACCTGGAAATTTCTAGGAGATCTCTGCTCTGTGGACGATGCCATGTATTTCTTCTATCTGGTCTGCAGGCCGTTTCTCGCTGTTACTAGACGAACCCCATCTAAGTTGAACTGCTAACGCCGCCTCTACGGTGTAACCAAATTCCAAATTCCATTTAAACATACGTCTTTCACAATTAGTTGCTTCAAACCACGTTACTTAATGTCCCGACACGAGTTGGTTAAAAATTATAGGTGATACCTCAATTAAAACATGTAATCTCGGCACACTAACCGCGTACTAATTAAGAGGCTACCACCATGCAATATAATTTAAATGATTTTATAATACTTACAACTCGTGTTAACTTTCATACGTCGTTTGGAGCGATCGAAATATTAAGGGTACGAAGTTAAAAGAGAAGAGAGCCGTGCTACCTCTTTATAGTATTTATACTCTTCGAAGGTAACCTCTCCATACCCTCCTAACGCGAAATCCCTTATTTAAAATAATACTTCTTACAATTTTGCACTCAACCGATATTTAATCCCGCGAATTTCAGCACGTCGTTATGCTATTTTCTGAAAATTAATATACACTATGCTTGTATTTGTCTCGCGTTCAACTAACTATATCGACCAATCGTATATTTACTGACGTCCTACAAGTCCCTCCTATACTATCGTTGTTTCCTGCTTATGCGTTTTCTACGTCTCTTTCTAACCTGGTTTGAGTGGTACAAAATCGATATTCCAGACCATATGCTCTTTAACCCCACGTGGACTTCTTACGTGATTTAAATAACCGCTCATTAGTATTTACTACGAACACAGGCGACGGTTTACCGATATTCTTTGTAACCATTTGCTATCTATAAAAATTATTGGAACTTGACATTTAGAAAATACGCAGGTGTTTAATTAACTGACGTTTTACCACAACATTTCCACGAGTTGGAGTTCGGCGTATTTCTACCCCACCGATATATTTGTTTGTTAGTAACGCTTTTCACCTTGGTATTATTGGGTTTTTACACGCTTTTATGCATATTATGCGTCGATAATCGTTCAATTAAATTGAATTAAATTAATACATTAATGGCATTGGCTTCTACCATTTATTTCTTTGCAAACCTACTTAAATTTCATTCATTATTTGTACAATTTGATTAATACCCGTTACTTAAAAATGAACTAACTAATATAACTTTCGCACGTAATTTCTGGTTGTTCCTTCATACAGGGTGTTTTGAAATTGCTTCGTTTATATTTATCTTTAATCTTTTAAAACCACTATAATATATATATATATATATATATATATATATATATATATATAGACATTTCTAGTCATAGTGTGAATAAACAAAGCAAGTAGATTGGTTGGTTATTATACTCGAAGTTACATCTAGCTTCGACACACTCGAATCCAATTCAGGTTGATGAGAGCAGGTAAAAATATACAAGAACCCATATAATGGGTGGTAAGTTTGTTGACGCCCACCATTGGTATTTCGAAAACTATAAAAAATACAGGGTCGGTTAAACAGGAAAAAGTTGCGCATTTTAATGCTCTACTATGTGCAACCAAGAAGTATCTTTACTATCTTTAACTGTTCACAACGAATAACATAAAATCTGCAAATTTGGGATTTTTCAAAAATTTGTATCTCACATCGAGCATGGCGTCAACAGAAATTTTCTAAACGCTCTACATTTTGAGTAGCGAGAGTCAACTTTCTTTTCTTATGGAGGCCATCTTCGATTTTTGAAAATTCAGTTAATGTAAATAATTCTATTTTCAATTGTGTAATCGAATAATGCAATTTTTAAAAAAATTTGCCCAAAAATAAAAACACTTCGATAATGCGTTATCACAGTCATTCCCGAGAACTATGAAAAAAAACCCCGAGATTATCTTAACATGTTTATGCTTACTAGGTCATTCTAAACCTAGAATGTAAATAATAATGTATAACGTGCACAGAACTGGATCTAGGAAACATGGGGATTACTTTACTTTTAAACTAAATACAGTAAATTTAATGAATATAAAAAAGTGAAAACTGGTTATCCAATAATTGAAAAGGCATGTTAGGAGTTCATTCGCTTAACAAACAATTTGAAGATTAAGTACCATAAATGTAGGCTTTTAAAAAACGCTAACATAAACGAATCTCGCACATATGTAATTGCAAAGAACAAAACAAGATCACAGCCAGCTGGATGAATTTAATTTATTTTTAAATACTAAGCGCAAAATTGTACTTAAGCTACATTTTTGTGAAGAAAATTTAATTCTAAAGCATTGTGTAAAAATATTTAACATTTAAGGAACAAAATTGGACATCTTTTTGGAAAATCAATAGCCAGTGGAATAATATTTTGCGTCATTCTATAAACTTTTTTGACAATTTTCTCTTTTAACTTTTGTATCTTTAAGAGTACCTGAAATAAAAACTGGACAACAAAAAATCGTCCACCTTGCACCAAGCGAAAATCGTCAAATACGCTGCTGAAATTCATGTTTTTCAGATTCACACCGCTCCTCAACATAAAAAGGTGTTCCAAATGCAACAAAACACAAACTCAGGCGTAACAATAGTAACAACGAAACCTACATTGTTTATTGATGCTATGATTGTAAATGCCTGCATGAGTCCAAACTTTCCTTTTGGTTTTCTTACGCTAGATACCTTTTGGCCAAATTGCTAAATTGGACATGCTTATGCTCATGTGGTGATCCTTTAGCGCGAGGTCGGTAATTTGTATATTTAATAGTATATTTGCAAAGGGTTTAAGGTTGGCGCTTATTGGTGGATAAATCAGAAATACAAATAAAAACTTTCAGTTTAAACGATAGGTATGCAGAAGACAATATGAAACCTAATTGTATTTTTAAAATGAAATTGTCGTTATGGCCCTATACAGCATAACATTTCGATGCCATTCGACATTGTCCCAAAAATATAACGTTTCAGAAAATCGAATGTCAAGCTATCGAATAACCAAGAGCAGAGTAATTTATAGAATCCACTGGTAATGAAAAGTATCAACTGAGAGCAACTATTTATTCAATTAATTTTCGGTATGCTAACAATTGCCTTTTCACTTAAATAACTGCAAACATGGATAACTGGGTTGTCAAAATAGAACAATGGTTTCTTTTATACCAGTTGAATGCAAATTTTTAGTACTTTCTTATTGATGCGATACCATAACGGCAGCCATTTGCTCATATCAATTCAAGGACAAAAACGTACCTGTCCGGGATGATTCACTCAGTTTAACACCATTTTTTGAGAATATCATTCCAAATATAGTAGCAATTTCTCTAATGCATTTGGAACTGTCTGTAAGACAAAACATACAAAATTTTGGAAGAATACATTCAATATTTGGAGCTGAGTCCAGTACTGTCTGTAAAATACGCAAGATGTTAATTTTATGAATAAATAGATTATGTTACAAAAACCGTTAAAGCTACAGCACTAAATTTCATATCCAGAAGCAAAAATTAATTTAATTATAAAGGCCCACCAAGAAGTAAACAGTGGATCATAGCTTAGACGGATAGTTGAAGATTTTGATCACTGCATTACATGGTTACATGTTCGATTTCGGTCTGTGGTAACGAGTTACAAGTGAAAGGCAGAAGTCAGTATGCCATATCTTAAATTAGGATGAAAACAGTTTTGCAATAATTCAAATAACCACGGTAGATAGCCGTAACCTTGACATTTACATAACACGTACAAAGATTAATTAATCACTTTTGAAAAATTATACACATCATCAAATTCAATAGTTCGATTTCAATGACAAAGGAAAAAGTGCATTTACTGTTATATATCAAAAAGAATTTGAGCAGTAACGTATTCGAAGGGCAGTTAAAACGAGGACAATAACTTTTAACCGCAGCAAACTATAAATTCAAGCTAAAAGTTGCCCTACTAAAAGTTTTAAATTAGGTACATAAATGGATTTATGTAGCAATAGCACACAAATTAATGAATGCATCCTTGGATATCGTTTAAGATTAGGATTCCTAATCAAACTGTATGATATAAATATGCCAATAGAAATTGCACTTTATATTCTATTACATATTTATAATTTGTTATGTAATATTGTAACACAGCCCAAACTAATAACACAAATATTTAAATGCATTTATTTATTGAATTATTCCATGTAGCTCGTCTGTTCTTGATACGATAAATTATAATCGTTTTAAAATTACAAGGCCTGGGAGTTGAAACAGGACTCCTCTTCTCAGGTTATATGCCCATTGTCTTACAATACCGAAATTCCCCGGTATTCGTAAAATTGTTGACTGACAAGGCATTACTTGTTATTTTTCAAACTATTAAGGAAACAGAACATGCCATATATTGACAAAATATAATGGGTAGCTTATTAAATTACGATTACCAAATTTTGTTATCTAACTTTTCCACCAAATATACCTGTACACGTGCGCAAACGCGTATACACCCGCGCACGCACGCGCTCAGACTAATTCGTACTCACAACTACCTAAAAACACGAATCAACGCGAGGCCACACGCATCCGTACGCAATCACACGTAACAGAAGCATAATCCAGCACACTTACATACAAGCTCCTACACACCCACGCAAGAACTCGCACCCATACATTAATACGTTCCACAGGCACTATACCTGTGTGTGCACATGCACACACAGAAGGTGCACAGGCACGTAGTGCATATACATCTACACGTAGCAACACGCATGCTTGGGCACACAAAGGCATGGCCCAGCACACACAAGCTCATACGCTCTCTCATGCATGCATATATGTGCACATATCCACGTGCACGAACGCATACGATCACACATGCACACATAAGAAGAAACTCCCCCTACACGTTAACGCACGGACACGCATATCCGTGGATACGTACACTCATTACGTTTCATCATTAGGTCTTCAGTCCTAGAACTGGTTAGACGCGTACCATCATTGTTCCCTATTCTGAACTAACCTACAGATTTCCCTGAAATATGCACAATTTGCATCTATAACTGTCTGATCTAGGTCTACATCTACCTCTTTTTTCCTATCTCTGCTTGTAATATATCACATACTATTCCCCAAACAAGCCTTAGAACGTATTCCGCCCTACTATTTCTCTTTTTCCCCAGATATCCTTGTTCCCCTACTATTTCTGTAACTTATTTGTTATTATCTTTGTCTGTCCATGCTATCGTCCTCATACATCTGAAGCACAGCATTTCAAAAGGCTGCTACCGTTTTTCTGTCTGCGTTTCAGACTGCCCGTATTTCATAGGCATACTGTGCTGTGCTCCACACATATGCTTTCAACAATTTTCTTCTTATTCTATGTTTGTTGTCTTTCCTCATAGGCGCTGTTCTTTCTTGTTAGATGCAGTTCGATCACTTTCTATTGTTTTACAGTTATATGCCCCATTTCTCCGACCTTCAATGGTTGTGAAGGGAGGTAAGCAGCCCGTGGCTGCCAAGTTCCCCCAACACTTAACCATTTGGCGATTTAATATATTTTCCGATTTATCTTTTCGCACAGTCAACATTAGTTGCAGGTATTTCGCAACCAACAACTAGTTGTTTATACTAATCATCAGATTTATCTGCGCTTATTTTTTCGTCATTAGGTTTTCCGTCTCAAAACTGGTTGGACACGTACCTGCACTTATTTATATTCTGAGCTAGCCTACATAGTTCCTGAAATTCTCACACAGCATGTGTATTCAGCTCGTTCCTTTCTATTGTTTTCTAATTTTATACCCTATTTTACCGAGATTCAGTGAAGGAGGTTAAGCAACCTGTGGCTACCAAGATCCCCAACACTTAGACATTTGCCGAAATAATGGTTTTTCAGGAAATCCTTTCACACACTTAACATTATTCGAGAATATTGCCCAACCAATTCTTGTAGTTACTTATAATAATCATCATGTTTAAGCACAGTTATCTTTTCGTCATTAGTTTATCCATCCTGGGATTGGTTGGATGCGTACCTCCATTGATTTCTATTCTGGGCTAGCCTACACATCTCCCTGAAACCTCTACAGCCTACATCTTTTACTATCTGTGTGCAGTAGTCTAATCTAGGTCTGCCTCTTCTTCTCTTTTTTCGTATCTCTGCTTCTAATATATTCCGCACTATTCCTTCATGCCGTAGTATGTGGCCTATCATCCTATCTCTCCTATTTTTTACCGTTTTCCACATATTTCTTTCTTCCCCTACCATTTTTAGTACCTCTTCGTTCTTAACTTTGTCTGTCCATGATATCTTCATCATACGCCTGTAGCACCACATTTCAAAGGCTTCTACCTTTTTCTTGTCCGCTTCTCCTACTGTCCAGGCTTCACAGCCGTACGGTGCTGTGCTCCACACATATGTTTTAAGCAATCTTTTCCTTGTTTCTATGTTTGTGGTCTTTGAGCACAGTAGTTGCTTTTTCTTGTTAAATGTAGCACGACCTTGTGCTAATCTTTGTTTTATATCTTTTGTGCTTTTCCCATCTTGCGTTATTTGGCTTCCTAGTAGCAGAAATCCTTAACCTCTTGTAAATTCGTGTTAAATACTTGTATTCTTGTTTTTGATTTATTTTCCCCACCTTTGCAAACTAGAACTTTAGTTTTAGTTTTGTTAATTTTCATACCGTATCTCTCTGTTAGAACCGTTTCCATTTCATTAAGAGCAGCTTCTAACTCTTTCTTGCTAGACGCTAATACCGCTATATCATCTGCAAATCTAAGCATATCAATTTTTTGTCCCTGCATAGTAATTCCAAATGTCTTCCTGCATTTGACAGTATTCATTGCCTCTTCTATGTACAAGTTAAAAATCAATGGGGATAGGGCACATCCCTGTCTCACCCCTTTCCTAATGTTTACTTCTCTACGTTCCTGCTCTAATTCTATTACTGCTGTTTGCTCTTTGTATAAGCTATGTATTATTCGTATATCCCTATAGCACTTTCCAACCTTTTTGAGTATTTCAAACATTTTCTGCCATTTTACATTGTCGAATGCTTTTTTCAGATCTACAAACCCTATATACACGCTTTCCCTTTTTCTATTGTTTTCTCCATTATCACTCTCAGAGCTAAAATAGCCTCCCGTGTTCCCCTGTTTCGTCTAAACCCAAATTGGTCTTCTCCTAGTATTTCTTCAGCTCGTTTTTCCATTCGTCTTTGCACAATTCTAGTTAATATTTTTGACACGTGTGCTGTCAAACTTATTGTTCGAAAATTTTCACATCTATCCGCGCCTTTCTTTTTTGGTATAGTTACTATGATGCTACGTTTGAAATCTTTGGGTATCTCGCCTGTCTCATACATATAGCTTACAAGTTGGAAGAGACGTTCTGTTACTGCTTGTCCAGCGTCTTTTTTGAGTTTCTGCTTGCACCTTATCTGTACCCGGCGCCTTACCATTTTTCATGCTAATTCAAACTCGTCTCGAAGTATAGGATATCCCAAGTCATCATTTTCAATGTCTGATTCCTGTTCTAATGCAGTTAGTTCCTCTCCTGCATATAAATTCCCTATATATTCTTGCCATCTACTCACTTTCTCTACGTTTTCTATAATGACGTTTCCTTGTGCGTCCCTTATATTTTTGCTATACGGTTTTATATCCCTAAAATTCATTCTAATTAATTTGTATGCTTCGTCTGTCTTTCCTATTTCCATCTTAGTTTGTACCTCTTTGCTCTTTTCATCAATCCATTGTTCTTTAGCTTTCCTGCATTTTCGAATAATTTCCCATTTTATGGCTTTGTATCTATGTTTTCCTGTTTCGTCTGATTTATTTTTGTCTTTCTTCTATTAAATTCAGGATATCCTTTGTTATCCATGGTTTCTTATTTTCTTTTTGTGTATACCCCAGAATATCTCTGGCCGCCATGTCTAGGCTGGATTTAATGTTATTCCATTCTGTTTCTACTTCCTTAGTTTCAGATACTTTCCCGATATCATTCAGCAATTCATTTGACTTTTTTCCGAATCTTACTTGAATATCTTTATCTTTTAGTTTCTCTAAGTCCAAGTGCCTTTTTCCGTTCCTTTTTTTCAGATTTTTAAATTTAAGTGCGGCCTTCATAATTACGATGTTGTGGTCAGTATCTATATCTGCTTCTGGGTAGCTTCTACAGTCTTTTACTTGATTCCTAAACCGTTGTCTAACAAGAATGTAATCTATTTGATATCTTCCTATATCTCCTGGCATCTTCCACGTATATCGTCTTCTAGCATGATGTTGAAATAATGTGTTTGTGATGATTAAATTGTTCTTGTCGCAAAATTCTACCAGCCTATTTCCCCTGTCGTTTCTCGTGCCTAGACGAAATAAACCTACTACCGCTCCTTCCCTCCCCCGCCTACCACGGCATTAAAATCCCCCGTAATTATTAAATTTTCATGTCCCTTTACGTATCTTAATGTCTTCGATATCTTTGTAGATGGCTTCTACCTCTTCGTCACTGTAGCTAGAGGTGGGCATGTATACTTGTATTATTACTGTGTTTACCGGTTTAGATTCTAATCTAACCATGAGAGTACTCTTTCGTTCTTTTGTAAGTTCATTACGTTTACAGAACATATTTTGTTTAAAATAAAAATTTCAGTTCAAACGATCACCTTTAAGCGGCGACAAATTAAAAATTTATTTCAAGTTGAAAAAAATTTTTCTTACGGGTAAAAATTCAGCCAGAACGGAATTTTCCAGGAAGAACTTCTAATGACAGTTCAAACACGATAGGGTTATCCCCAAAAATAAAAAAGTTATTGTCATATACAAGCTGATGAAAAAATTGATTTTAATTAAGGATAGCGAGTAGTTACCAATTACATCCGTAACATAGTAAGCGAGGATGTCGCGTATTTAACGATCTACTGTCTTTCTCATGATTTGTAATGGTAAACATTTTCTTGCGTTTAAATTTTATAGCCTTAAACTATTCAAACCGTCAAATGATGAAAATACCGGAGTATGAAATAAGTAGTGGCGTACTATACAGTGTAAGAATAAGGTCCCATTATTCCTCATAGTTACAGACATGTTAATAAATTATCTTTTTCTGTTGTTGCAGGCTGTGGTATAATTCCACTTGCACCATTGTGGTAGATTGCAATGAACACATAAACGCACGGATGCCCACACAGGAAAAAATCAATGATATATATTCAGTATGATTTCACAGTTGTTACGTTCCTTTTTCAGCTTAAATTAATTCTAATAATTTTCAACTAAAATCCACTATGCTTCTAAAACGAAACTTTATTCGACAACTTAAATATCCTGTATATTTTACTTGATAAATCTTTCTCCAGATTAATAAGAATTCTAAGAATTCCTTAACGTAAAGTTTACGCTATATTCAGATAATCGATAACGTGTTCCTAGTATCAGATAATTGCTTCTTAAGTGTTTTCCATTGAAAGAATTCGTTGAATTAAAGCCGGGTGCTATCCGATATAAACTCGGGTTTTCCAGGTTAATTCAGAATAAAAATACTAGGATAAGCTCTGGTCGCTATTTAAACAAAATTAATATTCACTCTCTTTTCGAGCAGTAACACGAAAGCATAATATATTTTTGGTTGTTTCCGTTCCGTTTTGCTTGATGAAAATTTCGTGCACGCAATGCGGCGTGGTAGGTATTTAGGGTTTTTAGAAAATTGTATTTTTCGTCGAAACTAAATTAATTGTTAATTGTAATTGCTCTAGCTTCTTCTGGTGGCTGTAAAACCACGATAAATGGTCGTCCCTGGTTATGATGAGAGAACCCCCCCAGGGCGGGATCACGCACACCTCTCTTCTGCCCCATTATTAAAGACGGCAACAATTACGAGGGTGAGTGGTTGTTCCATATTTTATTTCTATGGGTTCACGAACCTGGTCGAACCAGTACCTTTCCGCTTTACTAGAGGACTAAATTTATTGATGGTACAAAGATGATCGTTATGCGTGTGATGGGGTGATCATTAGTTAGATTGTGATAGTAGTTATTAATTTCTTTTTTGGGAAATTTGTATGTAATCGAAATTTATAACTGTTGGTTTACCGTGAGTCTTTTTTGTGTCTAAATTTTTATTAGATTAAGACATTGCACTGCCAATATGGCATAACTGATTTTATAGTTATAACCATTTAGAGCTGTGATTTTTAGGGTTGCGTTGGTTTTTTTTTTGTTGCTGAATAATTTAGGGAGAGATAACTAAAAACGACAGCTCGCTATTTCAAAACTGTTTTCTGTTCATTGTGTATATATGGGTAACTTATACGTATGGATTGCTAATTTTTGTTTGGGTACTCATGTGCTATTGTACATATTTTTTTAAAATTATAGGTTTATTCTTTGTGGTATATTTTGTGTTGAGTATGAATGCGTGAGTGTATAATTTTTCTTTCTCTATTGTATTCCATGCTCTCCTTTACGGGTTTATTTGTAAATACCTCGCCCACTTCGCCGATTGAGCCCGGTAATACTGTTTCTTTTTGGTCTTTGGTTGTAGACTCCGTCAATGTACGTAACACAGTACGGTTTGAGAAATTATCCCCGCTAAAACAAAAAATCTTACGATGGAAGGAAAGCGTGTGACTACTATGCTCAAGGTACCGGGTTTGAATCCTGACACAGTCCGCTTAAAAATGTTATGCGAGCATTTTTCACAAAAAACTCCTTCGTTCGGACGAGAGGTAAAATGGAAGTCGGGTGTGTGTGTTATCACTGTTCCCAGCAAGGGTTCGGCAAAATTCAAAATTTCTAGGTAAAAAAATTTTCGCCCCCTCGTCAAAGTAGTACTTTTGGGTGGAGCATGAAGTGGTGGAAGAAAAGCGGCTTTTCCGGCGACTACTATGCCCAAAATCCTGGGTTCAAATCTCCACCCCGTCTGCTTGAAAAATGTTAGGCGAGCATTTTTTACAAATATACGCCCTCGTTCGGATGATAGATAAGTAAAATGCAGGTCCCTTTTGTAAGTGTCGTCACGCTCGTTAAAGATCCCTTCTTACTTTGCTTGCAAGGGTTCGGCAAAATTCAAAATTTTCAGGCAAAAACTCACTTCCTTGCCAATGGAGTACCTTCGGTGAAAGAAAAGCGGCCGACTCCGTGACTTAGTTGGTTCACGTGTGACTACTAAGCCCAAGATCCCGAGTTCGATTTCCAAGACGGACTGCTTGAAAAATATTAGGTGAGCATTTTTCACAGTAATACGCCGTCGTTTAGAAGAGAGGTAAAATGTAGGTTCCGTGTGTGAGTGTTAGCACGCACGATAAAAATCTCTACCTTGCCGGGAATAGCAAGGATTCGTCAAAATTCAAAATTGCCCAGGTAAAAAAATTTCGCTCCTTGGCCAATGCAGCACCTTCGGGTGGGTGGAGCATTGGAAAATTAAATATAAAGTGGAAGAAAAACGAAGGCTTCGTGGCTTACTTGGTTCGCGTGTGACTACTGAGCCCAAGGTTCCGAGATCGATTCCCGACACGGACCGCTTGAAAATTGTTAGGTGAGCATTTTTTACAATAAAATGCCCTCGTTCGGATGAGAGGGAAAATGTAGGTTGCATGTGTAAGTGTTGTCCCGTATGTTAGAGATTCCTACTTTGGTTAGAACAGTAAGGATTCGGGAAAAATCAAAGTTTCCACGTAAAAAAATTCTCGCTCCCTTGCCAAAGTAGTACCTTTGGATGGAGCATTGGAAAATCACATGTAGATGGAAGAAAAACGAATCGGTTCCGTAGCTTAGTTGGTTCGCGTGTGACTATTAAGATCTCTACTTTGCTTGGAACAGCAAGGATTTGGCTAAATTCAAAATTGCCCAGGTAGAATAATCTCGCTTCTTGGCCAATGCAGTACCTTCGGGCGAGGATTAGAAAATCAATTGAAGGCACAAGAGAAGCGGGACAGCTTCGTGGCTTAGTTAGCTCGCATGTGACTACTAAGCCCAAGCTCCCGGGAGCATTTTTCACAATAATATGCCCTCGTTCGGATGAGAGGTAAAATGTAGGTTCCATGTGTAAGTGTTGTCATGCACGTTAAAGATTCCTAATTTAGTCGAAACAGTAAGGATTCGGGAAAAATAAAAATTTTCAGGTAAAAGTTCTCGCCCCCTCGACCAAGTAGTACATTTGGGTGGAGCATTGGAAAATCAAATGTAGGTGGAAAAAAACAAATCGGCTCCGTAGCTTAGTTGGTTCGCGGGTGACTACTAAGATCCCTACTTTGCTTGGAATAGCAAGGATTCGGCAAAATACAAAATTGCCCAGGTAAAAAATATCGCTTCTTGATCAATGTCGTACCTCAAGTGGAGGGTTGGAAAATCAAATGTAGGTACAAGAGAAGCGAGACAGTACCGTGGCTTAGTTGGTTCGCGTGTGACTACTAAGCCCAAGGTCCCGGGTTCTATTCCCGACAAGGACCGCTTGAAAAATGTTAGGTTGATAGGTAAAATGTAGGTCCCGTGTATGAGTGTTGTCACGCAGGTTACAGGCAAAAAAAGCTCTTGCAGAGCGGTTACATAAAAAATAAATCTCGTTCAGGTTCCATTCAACACGTTAAAAACTTATGCGGAGGGTGCAGTTTGCGCCGAAAAAATCTATTTGTTAGCAATCACAAGAATTTGAAGATACGTACTCGATACTAAGCCGAGAATTATGAGTTAAACGCGCTTATACTTTATTTTGTAAATGATTCGAGTGACACTTATATACAATAAACGTCATCAGCCTGTAGGTAATTTCTCCATGTGTTTTCAACTTCTCTTCATGAGGTAAAATACGAGTGCAATATTTTACATTACAAAATTGAGAGTAAAGAGAACCTGCATTGTTTTAAGAACTGGGAAACAACCCACTGCATGTTATGACCTGGGCTGCAATGTCTGCCATCTGTACTTGGTCCACATTTCTTTGGGGTACTGTAAACCAAATAACGTATCCAACAATATTACACAATTGGTTTAATCCGTAGCTAAAAGCATTTACTTCAATAATGTTTAGAAAAATATCAAACCGTATAAGAAGGATAATCATATTCCATTATGAAGGAAAAATATAGTAATTTTTATCCCGTATTGGTTATCTTCTACATTTATAAATTAATAAATTGATATAGTCAGGTAAATCTGACATTTATTGCACTTAACAAGGTATACTATAAAATATATAATATATATCAGAAGATGCTACAGATTCAGTTTATTCTCGCAATTAAGTATTTTTAGAAAAGTGACTAGGGATATTTTAGCATTTACATTTAGATTTTCATTTTCTTTAATAACAAAGCGGTTAATCAGCGTGCACTGAATGCCGACTCTCAAGTTAAAAGTAAGTATTTTATCGTAATAAGCAAATGGTCAAAGTATTGTAGTACTAAATATCTAAATATGCAATATACAGATTATTGTTTCCGAAATAGTTTTTCCCTGTACTGATCGGTGTGTCTTCCTTCATTACACATATGGGAATTTGCTTTTCTAAAATGGATAAAAGAAAAAAGAAATTCGCTAAATACCAGTATAGACGATTTTTGGCAGAACATTACTACCTCATACTTATATACATACTTTGTCTTGTAGTTAGATAAAAAACCTTTCTAATTACATTACTGACTCTCGAAGACTGCTTAAATTAATGTTTGCTATAGCAGGAACTGTTATGTAACTTTGTCAGAATAGATAGATGATTACCAATGTCCGAAAGCGATTGCGTTATAGCTGTAATGTCGAATAGATCTTATTATTGTTTCCTTCAACCAATTATATGCATTTGAAAAACTAGATACGTAACCACAAATTACCATTTACGTAAAAATAAAAGCAATTTAACCAATTACGTTAAATAGTTTGTCATTATTCGTGTCAAGTAGTATTAAAGACGCAAATTTCAATTCACTTGAACGAAAAATGTTAACGTGGATAAAATGTCTGATTTATTAATCTGGAATAAAAATTTAAACATTAACGTTCAATACATGCAGCGTGATCTTAAAGTTTACGAAAACATCGTCACAATTGTTTCGAAATAAAAACAAATTGTAACCTGACAAAATCTTTCAATTCTATTTTCTACCGATCTCTATTATAATTTTTAATGCACAGATTTTTTGTTTCTGGTAGTTTGTTTATTCTTGAGTATCTGTGTTGTTAGGTAAATAAATTCATTCATTTCATGGTATTGACCAATCATGGGTCTGTATCTACCTAGTATTTTTGGAAATAGTTGTCTGTTAAATCCCGTTGTCAGTTTGCTGCATGTTAGTCATAGTCAGTGACCTGATTTTGACACTTAAATTGACAAGGTCGAGCCACAATCTTGACACGTGCTGGAAAAATTGTATGAATTTTGTTTATAGTCACCTTATTCAGCTCATGTTTTGAAAAATAAGTTACTTTTGTGGTACGCAGTACGAAACAAGGCCATCCCTTCTACAGATATTTACCAAGAATTTTGAAGAGAATTCTGAGGGGTTACCTCGAGCATGGACGTTTTCACTTTGGTCTCTTTACCATCCAAACCAAGATAGATGGTATACATCGTTCGGGCTATATGTACTCGAAAATTGCGCTTAGGGTCTGATGCATAATAGACAACCTGCGTGTTACTTCGTTTCGTTTTAGTATTACGTGAAACCACCTATCCAATTTCAACATCAATTTGTATTTCGTCCAAGAATTGCTGGGACAACGAATCGGCGAATTACTACGTGTAAGAGTTCTGTTGCACGCATTTCTACATGACATAGATAGTGCAAGCATTGCCATCCAATTTCGTTTATCAGCAACTCATATCACCTCCGCTGCCACACCTGAGGGTCGGTAGCGAGAACTGTTGACCAAACCTCCACCAAGTTTCAGTCTTCCTGGAACCGCTAAGGAATTCACAGCTAAGAAGTTCGAATTATTTAAACTACGTTAGTTTTCAGTCCCATTCTGAACGGACTTGCACCTTGACGAAGTTCTAAAATACTAGAACAGGTATAATGGCTTGCCCGTTTCAATGAGCTAAAAAGCCGAACTATAGGTTTAACCAAATCAGTGGGGTCTTTAGTGAGCAACCAGACTACGACAGGTCTCCGAAAGAAGGTGGCAGCTTTTTCGCTACTTACAGTGGCAGAGACCATAGGGGTCGATATGACATTCCAAGACACACTACTTCTATGTGGAAGGCAACGGGAAACCACCACATTACCTCCTAAGTACACTGCGTACAGAAATTGTTAGTAAACATGATGACATCCTCTGGGGTAAAAAATTCCTGAGGTAAAATAGTCACCCATTCTGATCTCCGGGAGGGGACTACTTCGGGGATGTGATCCGAACGTATAGAAAAAGATCAGTGAACATTCTGCGAGTCAGAGCGTGGAATGTCAGAAGTATGAAACAAGTAGGTAAGCTAGAGAACCTGAAACTCGAAATGGATAGGTTAGCACTAGACATAGTAGGAATCAGCGAAGTCTGCTGGCCAGAGGCGGGAGATTTTTTGAGTGAAGACTTCAGGGTAATTCATACAGGATCAGAGGAAAGAAATTCGGGGGTGGAGAAAGTTATACGAAAAAAGATAGGACGAGGTGTAGAAAACTACTTACAAAGAACGAAAGAGTACTCATGGACAGATTTGAATCTGTTTAAATTCAAATCTAACCATGAGTACTCTTTCGGTAAATACAGTAATAATACAAGTATACATGCCCACCTCTAACTACAGTGAGGAAGAGTTAGAGGCGATCTACAAAGATATCGAAGACATACTAAAATACGTAAAAAGACATGAAAATTTAATAATTACGGGGGATTTTAATGCAGTGGTAGGTGAGGGTAGAGAAGGAGCGATAGTAGGTTTATTTGGTTTAGGCACGAGAAACGACAGGGGAAATAGGCTGGTAGAATTTTGCGACAAGAACAACTTAACACTCACAAATACATTACTTCAACATCATGCTCGAAGACGATATACGTGGAAGATGCCAGGAGATATAGGAAGATATTAAATAGATTACATTATTGTTAGACAACGGTTTAGAAATCAAGTAAAAGACTGTAGAAGCTTCCCGGAAGCAGATATAGACACTGACCACAACATCGTAAATATGAAGGCCGCACTTAAATTTAAAAATCTGAAAAAGAGGAATAGAAAAAGGCACTTTGACTTTGAGAAGCTAAAAAATAAAAATATCCACGAAAGATTTGAAAAAATAGTCAAATAAATTACTGAAAGATATCGGGAAAATTTCTGATACTAAGGAAGTAGAAACAGAATAGAATAACATTAAATCCAGCTTAGACATGGCGGCCAGAGATATTCTGGGGTATACACAAAAAGAAAATAAGAAACCATGGATAACAAAGGATATCCTGAATTTAATAGAAGATAGACGAAAATACAAAAATAGATCAGACGAAACAGGAAAACAGAGATAGAAAGCCATAAAATAGAAAATTATTCGCAAATGCAGGAAAGCTAAAGAACAAACTGCATAGAGGTACAAACTAAGATGGAAATAGGAGAGCAGACGAAGCATAAAAATTAATTAAAATGAATTTTAGGGATATAAAACCATATAGCAAAAATGTAAAGGACGCGGGGGAAACATCATTATAGAAAATGTAGAGAAAGTAGCTAGATGGCAGGAATTTATAGGGAATTTGTATTCAGGCAAGGAACTAACAGCATTAAAACAGGAATCAGACATTGAAAATGATAACCTGGGATGTCCTATACTTAGAGATGAGTTTGAATTACCATTAAAGGGTCTGAAAAATGGTAAGGCTCCGGGTACAGATAAGGTGCAAGCAGAAACTCTAAAACCCGCTTGACAAGCAGTAACAGAGCGTCTCTTCCGACTTGTAAGCTATATGTATGAGACAGGCGAGATACTCAAAGATTTCAAACGTAACTACATAGTAACTATACCAAAAAAAGAGGCGCGGATAGATGTGAAAATTTTTGACAGCACGCGTTTCAAAAATATTAACTAGAATTGTACAAAGACGAATGGAAAAAAGAGCTGAAGAAAAAACTGGGACAAGACCAATTTGGGTTTAGGCGAAACATGGGTACACCGGAAACTATTTTAGCTCTGAGGGTGATAATAGAGAAAACAATAGAGAAGGGAGAAAGCGTATATATAGGTTTGGAGATCTGGAAAAAGCATTCGACAATGTAAAATGGAAAAAAATGTTCGAAATACTCAAAAAAATTGGAATGAGTTTTAGGGATAGACGGCTAGTGCATTGCTTGTACAAAGAGCAAACAGCTGTAATAGAATTGGAGCAAGAAAGTAGAGAAGTAAATATTAGGAAAGGGGTGAGACAGGGATGTGCCTTATCCCTATTAATTTTTAACTTGTACATAGAAGAGGCAATGAATACTGTCAAATGCAGGAAGACATTTGGAATTAATAGGCTGGGACAAAAGATTGATATGCTTAGATTTGCAGATGATATAGCGGTATTAGTATCTAGCAAAGAAGAATTAGAAGCTGCCCTTAATGAAATGGATACAGTTCTAGCGGAGAGATATGGTATGAAAATTAACAAAAATAAAATTAAAGTTCTAGTATGCAAAAGAGGTGAAAATAAATCAAAAACAAGAATACAAATAGGTAACGAGAACTTACAAGAGGTTAAGGATTTCTGCTACCTAGAAAGTCAAATAACGCATTATGAGAAAAGCACAGAAGATATAAAACAAAGATCAGCACAAGGTCGTGCTACATTTAACAAGAAAAAGCAACTACTGTGTTCAAAGACAACAAACATAGAAACAAGGAAAAGGTTGCTTAAAACATATGTGTGGAGCACAGCACTGTATGGCTGTGAAGCCTGGACAGTAGGACGCATGATGAAGATATCATGGACAGACAAAGTTAAGAACACAGAGATACTAGAAATGGTAAGGGAAGAAAGAAGTATGTGGAAAACAGTAAAAATAGGAGAGATAGATTGATAGGCCACATACTAAGACATGAGGGAGTAGTGCAGGATATATTAGAAGCAGAAATAGGAAAAAAGAGAAGTAGAGGTAGACCTAGGTTAGACTACTGCACACAGATAGTGAAATATGAAGGCTGTGAGAATTTCAGGGAAATGTGTAGGCTAGCTCAGAATAGAAATCAATGGAGGTACGCTTCCAACCAGTCGCAAGATATAAAAACTAATGACAAAAATAATAACTGTACTTAAACATGGTGATTATTATAAACAACTACAGATATTGGTTTTGGAATACTCTCAACTAATGTTAATTGTGCGAAAGAATTTACTGGAAAACTATTAGTACGGCAAATGTCTAAGTGTTGGGGGATTCTTGGCAGCCACAGGCTGCTTAACCCCCTTCACATACCACTGAATCTCGGTGAAATAGGGCATATAATTAGAAAGCAATAGAAGGGAACCGAGCTGTATATAGGCTATTGTGAAAATTGCAGGGAACTGTGTAGGCTAGCTCAGAACATAAATAAACTGAGGTACAAGTCAAACCAGTTTCAAAACGTAAAACCCAATGACGAAAAAATAAGTGCTCTTAAATCTGATAATTATTATAAACAACTACAGGTGTTGGTTGTGAAATATTTTCAACTAATGTTCATTGTGCGAAAGGATAAATTGGAAAACTATTAATTCGACAAAGGTTCAAGTGCTGGGAAAACTTGGCAGCCAAAGGCTGCTTGCCCCCCTTCACATACCACTGAATATCGGGGAAATAGGGTATATAGCTGTAAAACAATAAAAGGTGACCGAACTGCATCAAACATGAAAAAACAGCAGCTATGTTCAAAGACAACGAACATAGATACAAGAAGAAAACTGTTCAAAGCATAGTGTGGAGCAGAGCACAGTACATTTATGAAATAGGGGCAGTAGGAAAAGCAGACAGAAAGAGATAGAAGCCTACTGGAATGTTGTGCTTCAGATGTATGAGGATGGAAGCATGGACAGACAAAGTTAATAACAAATAGGTTGTAGAAATAGTAGAGGAATAAAGATATCTGTGGAAAACAAAAAAAAAGGAGAAATAGAAAGACAGTATACGTTCTACGGCATTTCTGGGGAATAGTACGGGATATATTACAAGCAGCGATAGGAAAAGAGAGGTAGAGGTAGACCGAGATCAGACTTTCGCACACAGATAGTGATAGATGCAGACTGTGCAAATTTCAAGAAAATGTGTAGGTTGGTTCAGACTAGGAAACAGTGAGGGTACGCGTCTAACAAGTTCTAGGACTGAAGACCTAATGATAATGAGTTTTCAGTCGCCTTTAGAAGTTAAATTTAAATCATGGCGATTTAGAATTAGAGTAACCGTATAAGGACAAGTAGGTTTGTTTTGGGTATACGTTAGGAAATTGAAAGTTCTTTCTCTTACGCACACACGCGCGCGCGTCCACACAATGCACGCACGCACGTACACACGCACTCACGCACACACACACGCACGCCCCCCCCGCACGCACGCACGCACCCACGCACGCACTCACCCACGCACGCATGCACGCACGCACACAAACACACACACACGCTCGCGCGCGCGCGCGATTCACTGTAAAAACAGTAACGTCAGGCCTTATCAAAGGTTGCCTGTAAAGTAGTTTTGGTAAAGGGTCGACGGGATATGATCATATCTCATGTTGATGTACCCCTAATTGTGTGTTTCAAGAAGTTAGGTCTTAAACCAAACTTTCATCGTGGTGTGATTGTTCTAGCCAATTGTACAACTAAGGTTCAGTAATTATTATTTGAAAATCTACATCTACTTCTACGTCAATTATAGCTGTTTTAGCTAAGTGTACAATTTAGTGTTCAGTAACTACTATATGATAACCTAAGTTGTCCTTGAAGTTAATTATGGTTGTTTTAGCAAGTTGTGCATTTAGGGTTCAGAGATAACAATTTGAAAATGTTTACCTATATTTTGAGAAATTATTAAGAGGATATCAAATCAGTTGTGGCAAACGGTCATTTAGTTTAGTGTTAGGCCACCTTAGTTACGTCGTTGAATTGTATGTTGCTTATACGAAATATCATATCGTGCTAGTAGAAAAAGTATGCTAATCGAACTGGTTCTATACGTTAATGTTGTAGTTGAAAATTTATGGTCTAGATGTGTATGTATTTTAGTAAAAACTATTTTGTGGTTATTGCATCGCTTTAAAATCTGAAGGTCGCCATTAAACAAATGGGCTCCGTTTATTTCGTTGTACCATTTTTTTAATTTTTGATTTCTCAGTCATGTTATATTTTAGAAGCATTATACTTTTATTATTGTGTTAACTGGTTTTATTTATTTTACCTTTTCTGCAGCCTGTTAAGGCAAGTGTTTGTAGGGCTTATCCTCAGATTGTGAAAGGGTCTGGTCGCCAATCTTTCCTGGCGCGCATTAAATAATTTTTGTTTTACTATAAAGTAGCCGGAATTCCAGCTGGACCCACAAGTTTCCTTGATCTAGTGCAATGTATTAGAATCATATACCGAGTGTCTTGTGCTGACTTGGCTACCTGAGCACTTACCTATATTTACGACCCTAGGAACTCCTTCAATACGTGTATCAAACTTTCTTCGCGACTAAACTCCACACAGAGTTGATTTTCACTGACTTCACCACATCTCGTTCATAATAATTAAATTACAATCCACATTACAAACAAAATCTTGTGCATATACAGGGGCCCAGAATATCCATGCAATCCGTACGAGCTGATAGACGAAATAATTTAGAACCGAAACAGACTATTTACCGTAGTACTTCGTCTTACGGTTTGTAATATAATTTAATAATGTCTTTACTTGCTTAGGAAAAACTCCGAATTCCACACATAAATCTTAATAACTCATCACTCATTACAAATATGCTTATTCTGTTAATGTTATTAGATAGTGTAATGTTACTTGATGTTATTAACATCATCACTTTCACACTACATGAAAACCCAACTGGTAAAATGATATACGAAATTACAAAAGTGGTACTCCACTAACGAACTACGAAACATCGTGTTTTATTTTAACGCCCTTGTTTAGTTAGAGTTGTGACAAGTTGTCGTGTCAAGTCATAGTTACGCTTAACTTTGCGTTAAACTCCTTCAAATTATCGTGAAATGTGAAATTGATATTTTACGTTGTTATTAGTCGTCGTTTTATGGCGCAATGACCGCTTTTCAAACTTGGAATACGCTGACATTATTTACATGTACGGAACAGCAGACAGAAATGTTTCTGAAACTCTCGACAACTCTTAACAAGAACAGTTTCCAAGCGGAAGACTATTTGACAGCAGAGTATTCTCCAATACTTACTACCCACTTAACGAAACTGGAAGCGTGTATCACACGGAACCTAGAGCAGGTAGAAGGAATCATCAAAAATTTGATGAACAAATTTTAAATACATTCGAAGTCAAGCCTACGACTAGTATCCGTAAAGTTACTCAAGACCTAAATGTGTCCAAAGAGAAAGAATGTGCAATCAGTCATGTAAGGTAAGGGGAACGCTCCTTCCGCTGCACACTCGGCTTGATGAAGGAGATTGTGTAAGGCAAATGCAGTTGTGTTGTCTGGTACTACAATGACGTATAAGATGAATGGTTTTTAAGATCAGTTTTATGGAAGCACGAAGCAAATTTTTCTAGAACAGGCATTCTAAATTTCCACAATCTCCATTAAAAACATTAAAAACAAAGATGACAATCCAAGAATGACAAGACCAATTTCATTTCAGAGGAAATTTTTCATCAATGTATGGGTTGGTGTAATAGAAAAACACATAATTGGTCCTCATTTTCTACCAAAAACTATCAATAGAGACAACTATCATGATTTTCTCAAAAATGATTTGCCAACGTTGTTAGATGTGTGAATTGTTAATGAAAACCGCCCCATTATTTTCCAACATGACGGAACTCCGTCTCACTACCGGAACGGTGTCAGGAATTATCTAAATGACATATTTCCTGACGGATGGATTAGCAGAAATGGACTAATACTGTGGTCTGCTATATCCGGGCGGTTCCGTGGCTGAGTTGGTTCCTGTGTGACTACTAAGCCCAAGGTACCTGGTTCAATTTCCGACACGGGCCGCTTCAAAAATGTTAGGCAAGCATTTTTCACAAAAATACGCCCTCGTTCGGATGAGAGGTAAAATGTAAGTCCTGTGTGTGTTGTCACGCACGTCAAAGATCTCTAGATTGCTTGGAACAGGAAGGGTTTGGCAAAATTCAAAATTTCCAGATATAGTAATAATATAGTACCTTTGGGTGGAGCATTGGAAAATGTAATGTCTGCTAGATCCCTAAATCTGGGGTCGAGCTAAAAAGTTCATTTATAAAGAAGAAATTATGACACGAGAGTAATTAATTGAAAAAGAAATGTCGCTTTTGTACCCGAAGATACTACATTGGCCAGGAAGCGAGTTATTTTCTACCTGGAAATTTTGAATTTTGCCGAACCCTTGCTGTTCCAAGCAAGGTATCGATCTTTAACGTATATTACAATATTCACATACGCGACCTACATTTTACCTATCATCCGAACGAGGACGTATTTTTGTGAAAAATGTTCGCCTAACATTTTTCAAGCGGACCTTGCCGGGATTCAAACCCGAGACCTTGGCACAGTATCCATACGAACACCAACTACGCCACAGAGCGGCCTGTAAATTACTACAACTGAGATGAGACGTCAAACACGTGCCTGCTTAAAAAACAATAGTTCGCATTTGGGTCTTTTTTCCTTCGATCTTCCATGGACCGTAAAAAACAAGTGTATATAAGCAAATGATTTTATTACTAAAAGTTACGTACACTTATGGTTACTTTTCGACATAATCAGCTTGAAGATTCCTTAATCTTCAAGGTGATTATGTCGAAAAGTAACCATAAGTGTACGTACTTGTGGACAAGCTTTCCAATACCATCTGCATAAAATATTGCAACCAATGTTTTAAAATGACTGTTGACGTTATCTTTATGTTTATCATTAGTTTGGAAGCACTGCCCTCCTAGCCAATTCTTAAGTTCATGGAAAATATGGAAGTCACTCGGCGCTAGTTCCGACTGTATTGCGGGTGATCGAACACATTCCATTGAAATCATTCAAGCAGCCGTTGATTTTCAGCAGTACCGTGAGAACCGGCTTTGTCATGGATCAAAACAACGCCAGAAATCAGCATATCTCTTCTTTCGTTTTTTCTTTTTCTTTTGGATTCTTGACGAATTTTTGCTGCTCTATTCCCTTCTGTTTGAGGGAAACGAATACACTTCGCAATTCGCACTAAACGGGTGAATCAATCAAAGTAGCCGTGTTTACGTGACTGTAGCTCAGCTTAGAATGCCGTCAAGAACTAAGTTGTGACAGATCATGTGAAGAGGAAGATGCGCAATCCCTTAGCCACCTACCGTTCGTCTAACGTTTACGGCGTGCGATCGCTGGTTGAAAAAACGGTATTTGCCACAAACATGTAATTCCCAATCCAATAAAAAAAATCAAATTATTTACAAATCATAAGACTAACTACTCATGCAAATATGTCTGTTTTAGTTCTAAATTATCTCATCTATCACCCCCATAAAGATTAGCATCGATGTTCTGGGCACCATATATTTAAAGTCAAGATATAAATATCTATCATTTGTAAGTAAGTTTGATGTTTGGGTTTTTACTATTTTGGTGTTTAGAAAAAACTGAAAATTTCAAAATCGACTTTTCTGAAGGCTCCAAGATTTAAAATTCCTAAATCGGTATGAAAAAATTGCGAAAATGTAATTCGGATATTTTCGGAGAGGAAATTAGTTGACACTTGTTAACAATTAATTCCACACCTCCAAAACGATAAAGTTCATCATCCCTTATGCAATTCAGAAAAAAAAACCCTATTCGACTGATCAAGGACCAACCGCACAAAAATAAGAAATTCTATTTTCCGAGATTTTTTTTGAGCTAAAAGTGTATCCAAACTTTTACCGTTATTAGATATACCTCTAGTGTTCACGCAAGTTTCAATTCAAGTTTCAATTAAATAAAGATAGAATTTTCAATTTTTCAAAATCCTTTTTTCTAATAGAAAAGATTGAAGAATGAGATTTTAAGAGAAATACATTTAATTGAAAGCAATCGGATAACAACATTATAGGAGTGGGGGTACAGTTGATTTGCTGACTTATCGCACATTCACAGGACATACCATATCTCTCGCGAAGTAAAACTACAGTTTGTGTCCACGTTTATGTCCGTGTATAACATAGCAAAAATGGTAAAATTTTGAACATCAATTATTAAGTAATTTTGCAGATTGGGAAATTACCAAAGCTATAATAATTGACAGAATATACCAAAGTGTATTGAAGAAGAATCCAACTGGATATAAACGTGGGTGTACTAAAACAAAATTTGGTAAATTAAAATACCATTTTTGCTTTTTTGGTTGTTTTTAAAACTATCACATTTCTTAAATTCAATTGATACAGCTGCAAATTTCGTCAAAATCAATTAGGAGTTTCTCGAAATATTCACAATTAATATACAGGGTTGGGCAAAATGGCAGGAAAACTGAATTACTGGCCGCGTCCGCTGACGTAGTGAGGCAACTTTATTGCAAGCGACAAAGTATTACTTTCGGTGAATGTACTTGATTTATATATAGATGACCACAACGTTAAAATTATAATGTCAAATATAACTGTTTTTCATTTATAATGGCAATCCACAATGATATTTCATAATAATGTTATTACAGCTTACCACAAGTTGTCAACAGGGCCAGGCGGCCTCGTGGCGTAGTTGGTATGCGTGTTACTACTATGCACAAGATACGTTTAGAATCCCGACACGGTTCTCTTGAAAAATGTTAGGCGATTATTTTTCACAAAAATACGCCCTTGTTCGGATGGGGTAAAATGGAGGTCCCGTATTCGAGTGTTGTTACGCACGTTAAAGATCCTTACCTTGCTTGAAACAGCAAGGGTTCGGCAAAATTCAGAATCTCCAGATAAAGAAACTCACTTCCTGGCTAATGCAATATCTTCGGGTGGAGCATTGGAAAAATCAAATGTAGCGTCAACAGGTCCATAATTATTTCAAAAATTCGTGAAAGCATGATAAGCATGTGCACACTTGGTTACAATAATCTCTTCACAGTTTTAAAACGGGTTCCCGGTTCGTTCATATATGTTATGTGCTGTTCAAAACATCGTAAAATAACCGAAAAAGAAACTGCTTTTAAAGAAGGAAAGTCAGTAAAATCTTGATTTATAACTTTTTATTTTGCCAAAACACCCTGAAATAAAAAAAAGACGAGCAGAATCTATATCCAAATCAAGAGCTGCTGTATCCTATGGTTCGATGAGATAGAGGCTTATTTTAACGCTGAAAAACGTTACGAAATCTTAGAATAATCAAACAGAACAATTAATACCGATAAATCGGGATTCAGTCTTGATACGCAATCAAAGATTGTTTTGAGACCGATTAAAGTATAAGAAAATTTTTATGAACGAAAATTTATTACCGAGAAAGGGCAATTTATGGTTATGACATGTTTTTCTGCAGACGGTTCAACTGTTCAACCGATGATCATATAGCCATATATATATAATCCATAAACGGTATGTTTCTTCCAATTGGGCAGTTATCCATTCCGATTCGGGTTGGATGAATTTGGAAGTATTTTATGAATGTATTGGAAACCGTTTATTAATGTATCTAAAATCTATGAATATTCCCAAATCTATATATATATATATATATATATATATATATATATATATATAACTCGGTGTTAGTTTTGGGATGCTTTCGTTCGAAAAAATTATATACTATATATCCATTTATTTATCACTACGTTTCGGGTATTTTTTTTTACCCTTAATCATGTGCTAAAAAGGAGTGAAAACAGCTATAACTTTACAATTATGTGTTATACGTACATTATATATATATATATATATATATTATATATAGTATATAATTTTTTCGAACGAAAGCATCCCAAAAACTAACACCGAGTTATATTTATTAGTATCGTTCGTAATAAAAACAAATAAGTAAAATCTGAAATATGGGATTCTACAATAATATACGAAGATTCTATGGAGATGAAGTAGCTACAAATTTAAAATTATGGGCACGAACAACCGTCAAATTAGCCAACATGGAAAATAGAAAATTATTTTTAGAAAGATGTAGAAGAGAATGGGTATATCCACAACACATTAAGTCACATACCAAACCCATACTACAACTGCTAGAGTGTAAAAATTACAAGATCAATAACAAAATTATAAGATTCAACAACAGATTAGAAAAACATCTACTTAATTTTGAAATAGAAATCAATCACACAAACTTAAACTTTTGGTATTGCAGACTTCAAAAAATTAAAAATTCCCTTCAAGAATCTTTACCGTTGACCATTTTAAGAAATTTTGAAAATAGACAAATATTTTTCTACAATAAAAATACAAGCTCATCAATAAACGCAACATTTTGAAATTTAATAACCTAAAAACAACAAAATCAATTGAATACCAATATTAACATTAATAAATGGTTACTTAATCTAAGTGATGAAGATTTACCGCAAGATATACAAAATTTTTAGCATTAGGACCAAAATTCAGCATACCAATTACCAACAAAGATATACACCTAGGCAAACTACTCGCAAGTATAGAAAGTATAATTGAAAACGATAGTAATAGCGTACAAGATAAAAATATTTTAAGAGCAAAACCACAAATCTCATAACTAATTTTGTTTTAATCCAAACAACAATAGTTTTAATAATGTATATGAGAAACTGTACTGTAAAACAAAAAGTACCTAAAAGATCATCAAAATATCATTGTCACAAAGGCCGACAAAGGTTCAACAACAGTTATTCTTAATAAAGTTGATTACATGAACCAAGCCGATGAACTTTACATGACTCCAACACCTACAAGCAACTCACTAAAGATCCAACTTTTACAATACAAAAAAGTTAATGACCACATCAAATTGCTGCATACAAAAATTTATTACAGACGAAGATAAAAACAATTAAACATCCACAATTCCATACCAGGAAAATTTTATGGCGTACCAAAACTCACAAACCAACTATAAGTTTAAGACCTATTATCGCTTCAAATAATACACCAACATACAAAATTGCAAAGTTCTTATCAAATATTCTAGTTAAAGCTTTTCCAGTCGAACACAAATTTAACACAAAAGACACCTTCGATTTTGTAAACAAATTTAGACACTTTCAACTCCCTAAGGATCACATTCTCATTTCTTTGGATGTAAATCACTCTTCACAAACATTCCTGTAGAATTAGTTACAGAAATTATTTCACAAAATGGGATGAAATCCAACCACATTGCAAATTTAATTTACAACTTTTGTCACAACCATAAATCTTATTTTTAAGAATACATTCTTTACATTCAACAACAAATTTTTCATACAACAATTTGGCACTCCGATGGGATCGCCACTTTCACCTATAATAGCCCAAATAGTGATGGATAATCTTTTAGACAATGTAATTCCACAACTGCCATTTCAAATGGTCTTCTTAGTGAAATATGTAGATGACATAATCTGTTCAATTCCACCAGATAAAATACAAAATACATTAGACATCTTCAATAATTTTAACAATCATCTTCAGTTTACACACGAAATAGAAATTAACAATCAAATACCATTTCTAGACGCACTAGTTATAAGAAATAATACCAACATAGTTATTTTTGATTATTACAAAAAGCCATCTCATTCAGATCGATACATTAATTTTAATTCTAACCATTGCATCCAACATAAAATTAATACAGCCCTAACACTAAAAAACAGAATTATCAAAATCTGCGAACCAGAATTTATCAATAAAAACTTACATAACCTAGAAACAATACTACAAAATAACGAATACCCTAAATTATTTATAAAAAAACTGTTACACCAAAATACGCCACACAACCAACACAAAATAAACAACACAAGCACGCCAATAATCTATAAAACCTTACCATACATTCAAGACCTGACTCCGAAATTAGTTAAAATTCTATACAATCCCTCTACAAAAATCACTTTCAAATATAACAAATCAATTAAAAACCTTTTCACCAAATTAAAAAACCCAACAGAAAAAATGTTTTGTAGTAATATAGTTTACAAAATCCAATGTAGTTGCAATAGTTTTACATAGGTCACACAAGCTAATGGTTAAAAAATAGAATCATCCAACACAAGTCGGACGCTAAAATAGGAAAAAGGTCATGTGCACTATCTAACCACATACTATCAACTAAACACTCACCAAAATATTCAGAAACTATAATTCTTGATACAGAACAAATATATTCCCAACGCATATTTTTAGACGCATATCACATTCAAAAGAAAAACAGTATGAATGAAAAATCCGATACTCAAAATCTAAGTACAATATATTCACTACTTTTTCACCGCCAATAACTATAACATTCTTTACATCAAACAGGTTTATACGTATGTATAGTAGCAATTTGTTATTAACACGTACTATGTATTAAAAAAAAAAAAATGATAACATACTCTCACATGTATAGAAATATATACGAATATACTTTACACTTTTAATTTTTACCATTTAACAATATTAAATTTTACAATTTTACAGTACAGTTTCACATAAATCTGAAAAAAAATCTTAATTTTTGACTAACCAGCCTATTCAAAGTATGCACATGTAAAAATTTTTTAATATTTGACATTTAATGTCAACGTCAACGTTACAAGCTGTTAAATAGTTTTAGTTATTAGTTAATAATCTTTAAATTTATATAGAATCCACATTAATGTACGTATAACACATAATTGTAAAGTTATAGCTGTTTTCACTCCTTTTTAGCACATGATTAAGGGTAAAAAAATACCCGAAACGTAGTGATAAATAAATGGATATATAGTATATAATTTTTTCGAACGAAAGCATCCCAAAAACTAACACCGAGTTATATTTATTAGTATCGTTCGTAATAAAAACAAATAAGTAATATATATATATATATATATATAAAATGTCAAAATGATGTAATTATTTTTTGGGATATTTCCTTCAATTGATACGTAAATATTAAAAATCCATCTGCATTTATTGTTTACGTTTCGGTTTATTTAAAACCTTAATCATAACCTAACACATTACAAATAGAAACAGTTACAAAGTCAAAAGTACTTACAATAAAAACTTGAATTAAATTATAAAAACTTTACATGCCATATCGATTTTGAATATATTTTATGTAGCTGTCATTTAATAACTACTAGATACATTTGTGTTTTGGTCTTGAAAGGTATTTTATGTGTGTAACAGAAAACTTTATGATTAAGGTTTTAAATAAACCGAAACGTAAACAATAAATGCAGATGGATTTTTAATATTTACGTATCAATTGAAGGAAATATCCCAAAAAATAATTACATCATTTTGACATTTTAAACTATCAACTTCAAGTTATCAATTTAAAGGCAAGACATATTAGAAAATATGGGATTTTACAACTATATTTATAATCATTACGGAGAAGAAGCAGTCAATCACCTAAAAGGATGGTCAAAAATCACCAAAAAATTAGCAAACCTAAACAACAGGAAAATTTTCTTAGAACGTTGCAGGAGAGAACAAGTACTTCCAAAGCATATTATTTCAGCAACCAACCCAATGATTCAATTACTAAACAGCCGCAACTACAAAGTGAATACCAAGATACAGAAGTATAGTATTAGAATAGAGCGTCAAATCTTAAATTTTGAAATTAAAATTACTCATTCGGACTATACATTTTGGCAATCAAAATTAAGAAATATCAAGAAATCTCTTAAAGATTTTTTACCTCCATACACAATACATAACTTTAGTTACAGACAAGATTCGTTTTATGACAAATGGTTCATTCTAATTAAAAAAAGAAACATAAAGAAATTTAATATACTGAAAGACAATCAAATAAATGGAAAAAGACTATTTAACGATAACAGTAAATGGATAGCTAATTTTAGTGACAAAAAAATCCCCAAAGATATTATAAACTTTCTATCGTTAGGACCAAAATTTAGTATTAAATCTAACAGCAATGCCATACACATAGGTAAACTACTAGCAAACGTAGAATCAATTCTCGACGCTAGTGAAACTTCAATTAAAGAAAAAAGCATTTCTAGAACCAGAATTACTAACGTAATTACCAATTTTTTACAGAAACCTGAGAACACAAACATTAATTCTTTAGAACAAAATTATTTTTAAAACAAACAAGTTTTGAAAGACAATCAACATCTTATTGTTACAAAAGCTGATAAAGGAGCTGTAACAGTAATTTTAAATAAACAAACCTACATAGATTTATCCAATCAATTGTTATCAGACGACCAAATTTATAAAAAACTTACACGTGATCCTACTTTTACAACACAAAAAAAGGTAAACGATCACATTAAACTTTTACACAATAAAGAAATGATTTCTGATAAAGAAAAAAAGCAACTAACTAACAACAGTAGCAACCCAGGTAAATACTATGGATTACCCAAAATCCATAAACCAACCCTATCACTACGACCCATTATTTCCTCAATAAATACACCTACATACAACATTGCTACTTTCTTCTCAAAATCCTTCAAATATCCTTTCCATCTGAAGGATACAATATACGAGATACTTTTAGCTTTGTAGATAAATTTAAAACTTCCAACTGCCTGATAACTACATTTTAATTTCTCTTGATGTCATTTCATTATTCACAAATATACCCATTCAACTAGTTATCAATATAATAACTAACAAATGGACACACATAGAACCCAACTGCAATATCACAAAAGAACTCTTTCTGGCTACTATTAATTTAATTTTCAAAATACCTACTTTGTTTTCCAAGAAACTTTCTATTTACAAGAGTTTGGCACTCTATGGGTTCCCATTATCACCAATAATTGCTCAAATTGTACTTGATGAATTATTAGATTCGATATTACCTAAATTACCCTTTCATATGTCATTTATATGTAAATATGTAGATGACCTACTTTGTGCAGTCCTTCAGATATGATAGATCGCACAGTAAAATTTTTAATAGTTTTGATCCTCATATAAAGTTTGAAGTAGAAATTGAAAACAATAATGTTCTACCATTTTTAGACTCACTAGTTATTCGAACTGAGTTAAACACTATACAATTTGATTGGTACAATAAACCAACACATTCAGGTCGATTCATCAATTACTATTCTAATCACTCTTTCAATCATAAAATAAACACAATCTTAGCACTAAAACACCGTATAGAAAAGATTAGTTAAACACAATTTCACAAAATCAACAAAAAAAAATTAGAATCTATGTTACTAAATAATGGTTACCCCAAAATTTTTTTAAAAAAGCTACTTTTACTAATACAATACACACACAAACAAGACCAACAAAATAGCATTATTTATAAAACTTTACCATATATAGAAAGATTAACTCCTTGCTTACTAAATTATTAAAACAACCGAATATTGTCATTGCTTTTAAATATGAAAAGTGCATAAAAAAGTTATTTTCGAGAGTTAAAGATAAAACACCAACAAAGATGTACAGTAATATAGTATATAAAATACAATGTAGTTGTAATCGACCATATGTGGGGCAAACTAATCAATGGCTGAAGAATAGGCTCACCCAACATAAGAGTGACATTAAATTAAAAAAAACATTTTGTGCATTGACAACACACGTAGTGAACACACTCCACTCACCGAACTACGACAATGTTGAAATTTTAGAAATTTAGAACAATTATAAAAATAGACTATTCTTAGAAGCATTTCATATTCAACAACTAAATGACAGTATTAACAACAAACAAGACACACAAAATTTAAACACTATATACACATATCTATACAGTTTTAAAAAAATTCACAAAAACAAAAATTTCACTTCTGTTCTGTTATAAAGTTTTCTGTTACACACATAAAATACCTTTCAAGACCAAAACACAAATGTATCTAGTAGTTATTAAATGACAGCTACATAAAATATATTCAAAATCGATATGGCGTGTAAAGTTTTTATAATTTAATTCAAGTTTTTATTGTAAGTACTTTTGACTTTGTAACTGTTTCTATTTGTAATGTGTTAGGTTATGATTAAGGTTTTAAATAAACCGAAACGTAAACAATAAATGCAGATGGATTTTTAATATTTACGTATCAATTGAAGGAAATATCCCAAAAAATAATTACATCATTTTGACATTTTAAACTATCAACTTCAAGTTATCAATTTAAAGGCAAGACATATTAGAAAATATGGGATTTTACAACTATATTTATAATCATTACGGAGAAGAAGCAGTCAATCACCTAAAAGGATGGTCAAAAATCACCAAAAAAATTAGCAAACCTAAACAACAGGAAAATTTTCTTAGAACGTTGCAGGAGAGAACAAGTACTTCCAAAGCATATTATTTCAGCAACCAACCCAATGATTCAATTACTAAACAGCCGCAACTACAAAGTGAATACCAAGATACAGAAGTATAGTATTAGAATAGAACGTCAAATCTTAAATTTTGAAATTAAAATTACTCATTCGGACTATACATTTTGGCAATCAAAATTAAGAAATATCAAGAAATCTCTTAAAGATTTTTTACCTCCATACACAATACATAACTTTAGTTACAGACAAGATTCGTTTTATGACAAATGGTTCATTCTAATTAAAAAAAGAAACATAAAGAAATTTAATATACTGAAAGACAATCAAATAAATGGAAAAAGACTATTTAACGATAACAGTAAATGGATAGCTAATTTTAGTGACAAAAAAATCCCCAAAGATATTATAAACTTTCTATCGTTAGGACCAAAATTTAGTATTAAATCTAACAGCAATGCCATACACATAGGTAAACTACTAGCAAACGTAGAATCAATTCTCGACGCTAGTGAAACTTCAATTAAAGAAAAAAGCATTTCTAGAACCAGAATTACTAACGTAATTACCAATTTTTTACAGAAACCTGAGAACACAAACATTAATTCTTTAGAACAAAATTATTTTTAAAACAAACAAGTTTTGAAAGACAATCAACATCTTATTGTTACAAAAGCTGATAAAGGAGCTGTAACAGTAATTTTAAATAAACAAACCTACATAGATTTATCCAATCAATTGTTATCAGACGACCAAATTTATAAAAAACTTACACGTGATCCTACTTTTACAACACAAAAAAGGTAAACGATCACATTAAACTTTTACACAATAAAGAAATGATTTCTGATAAAGAAAAAGCAACTAACTAACAACAGTAGCAACCCAGGTAAATACTATGGATTACCCAAAATCCATAAACCAACCCTATCACTACGACCCATTATTTCCTCAATAAATACACCTACATACAACATTGCTACTTTCTTCTCAAAATCCTTCAAATATCCTTTCCATCTGAAGGATACAATATACGAGATACTTTTAGCTTTGTAGATAAATTTAAAACTTCCAACTGCCTGATAACTACATTTTAATTTCTCTTGATGTCATTTCATTATTCACAAATATACCCATTCAACTAGTTATCAATATAATAACTAACAAATGGACACACATAGAACCCAACTGCAATATCACAAAAGAACTCTTTCTGGCTACTATTAATTTAATTTTCAAAATACCTACTTTGTTTTCCAAGAAACTTTCTATTTACAAGAGTTTGGCACTCTATGGGTTCCCATTATCACCAATAATTGCTCAAATTGTACTTGATGAATTATTAGATTCGATATTACCTAAATTACCCTTTCATATGTCATTTATATGTAAATATGTAGATGACCTACTTTGTGCAGTCCTTCAGATATGATAGATCGCACAGTAAAATTTTAATAGTTTTGATCCTCATATAAAGTTTGAAGTAGAAATTGAAAACAATAATGTTCTACCATTTTTAGACTCACTAGTTATTCGAACTGAGTTAAACACTATACAATTTGATTGGTACAATAAACCAACACATTCAGGTCGATTCATCAATTACTATTCTAATCACTCTTTCAATCATAAAATAAACACAATCTTAGCACTAAAACACCGTATAGAAAAGATTAGTGAAACACAATTTCACAAATTCAACAAAAACAAATTAGAATCTATGTTACTAAATAATGGTTACCCCAAAATTTTTAAAAAGCTACTTTTACTAATACAATACACACACACAAACAAGACCAACAAAATAGCATTATTTATAAAACTTTACCATATATAGAAAGATTAACTCCTTGCTTACTAAATTATTAAAACAACCGAATATTGTCATTGCTTTTAAATATGAAAAGTGCATAAAAAAGTTATTTTCGAGAGTTAAAGATAAAACACCAACAAAGATGTACAGTAATATAGTATATAAAATACAATGTAGTTGTAATCGACCATATGTGGGGCAAACTAATCAATGGCTGAAGAATAGGCTCACCCAACATAAGAGTGACATTAAATTAAAAAAAACATTTTGTGCATTGACAACACACGTAGTGAACACACTCCACTCACCGAACTACGACAATGTTGAAATTTTAGAAATTTAGAACAATTATAAAATAGACTATTCTTAGAAGCATTTCATATTCAACAACTAAATGACAGTATTAACAACAAACAAGACACACAAAATTTAAACACTATATACACATATCTATACAGTTTTAAAAAAATTCACAAAAACAAAAATTTCACTTCTGTTCTGTTATAAAGTTTTCTGTTACACACATAAAATACCTTTCAAGACCAAAACACAAATGTATCTAGTAGTTATTAAATGACAGCTACATAAAATATATTCAAAATCGATATGGCGTGTAAAGTTTTATAATTTAATTCAAGTTTTTATTGTAAGTACTTTTGACTTTGTAACTGTTTCTATTTGTAATGTGTTAGGTTATGATTAAGGTTTTAAATAAACCGAAACGTAAACAATAAATGCAGATGGATTTTTAATATTTACGTATCAATTGAAGGAAATATCCCAAAAAATAATTACATCATTTTGACATTTTAAACTATCAACTTCAAGTTATCAATTTAAAGGCAAGATATATATATATATATATATATATATATATATATATATTATCGTGTAATTAAAGAATCATTGGGATATATAGGCACAAGTGAACTCATAGGTTACGAGTTTTTGAATAAGAGAAAATAAATTTATTCAGTTAGAGAGTTGGAATATTTTTAACAATTATTTTTTTAACTTAAGTAGTGTATAATAATGTAGGGTCAATTTTATTTAGCCAAGGATAATGCAATATAATATTTGTATAAATACAGGGCATAAAAAATAATACTTGGGGTAAAATCATTCTAACGTATTTAAATTTGTAGTAAAGTGTTATTTGACGATCTAAAGGGTGAAGCAGGTGTTAAAATAACATTTATATTTTCAAACGTAAATCCGACACGTATAAAACAAAAACAACGAGGGGAGATAACATTTCTCGGTAAGCTTGGCAACAAACAAACTTTAATGGGTTATTGAAAAAGAACAGCCGTTGGGATTAATGTAAACGCGCTTTGGTGGTTAAAATATTGATTTCAATCTTGAAGGTAGTATAGTAAAGAGCCAAGAAAAGACCAAGACAGAACTGGGGCACAAGCGTACGTGCCAATTTAAAACAGGGAGGGGGTACTTATATAATCACGGGCAGAGAGGGGTCTCTTTCTCATTTTCGCTTTCGTTTTGATTTCATCCATCATTGGTGATAATAGTTACTTTCAAGTGAACTAGTGCAATTTAATAAAAATTTATGTAGAAGCTAATAAAGCATCTTTGTGTTAAAACGTTAAAGTGGTATGTAAGTACAAAGCTTATTAAGTTGATATTGGAATGCACGGAAGTATTATAATTTGAAATTGATTGGATGATAAAAAAAGCGATGCGTGAATAATAAAAGTTAATTTTGGAGATTGGAATTTTTGGATTGGAAATTGTAAACAGCGGCATGCATGGCAAATATGGTAATTGGACCAGGAGTTAGCTGATGGACTGGGTATCTACTAGACGGCAGCATCTCCAAGGAGCTAGGTGGTGGAGCACATTTAAAATATAAAAACCAGGTAGGCGATAGAATAGAACATTGAGTGGTGAATATTTTTATGGTGTTTGTGATTATTTGGATTTGAGTTTGATGTGTTTTATTATTATTTGATATTTTATGAACAGACATTTATGGGACTTTAAAAGCAAATTGATTTTTGAAAATAATTAATAATAATGCTAAAACAAAAGGTAACATAATGTATGAGAAACGCCCTCTTACTTTAATAAAAATATATGTGTTTAAAAGGTTATCAATGTGCATGATTATTGTTATAAAATTATTGACCTTTATGAATGTACCTAAAGGAATGGTGTTTTAAAATGTACTATGGATCTAATTTAAATAGAGTGTGATATATTTGGTCAATTGAATTATTTTTGAGTGTGTGATTGGTGTAAATTTCTATTTAGGTTTCAGCATGAGGATATTGAGAGGAAATTTTTGGATGTAACAGGTAGGTGTCAATAGTAAATTTAGGAAATTTGAGTTAATAGGAATTATTGGAAGCAGCCGAGGGCAAGATTCGAGTTTAACTACACAATATTATAGACAACCCAATTTGTGGGGCACGATTTCTACAGGAAAGTAATACAGTATTATGTCAGCACAACAGTGGGGCATGGTTCCAGAGACGTTCCAGAGCGAAACTACACAATTATATATATATATATATATATATATATATATATAAAATTCTATGAAACTAAGCTGGATTGAAGTCCCACGCTTGGGCTGCTTTTATTGCCCTGAGGCTACCTCTGGATTAAACTCCTCTAGACTTACTTTCGACATCAATACTCTGTTTATCCTCTGAAGATGCTCTTCCTTTTGGACGCCAAACTTCCAGCTTTTTGCACTGCTTCAAAATGCATCTTCCTCAGGGATATACACCACGGCTTCTCAGCTGCTCTCTAAAATTACTACCCTACTATTCGATGAAAGAAAACTCGACTACAAAATGTTATCACAATTTATTCTTATTTTCTTATTATTATTGATTTACCCTTACACTATTGAAAAATTACATTTTGATGAGTTGCCGCCTAACATATTAATAATTCGTGTGTGTTGAATTGAAAAAATAAATTGTTTAATGAGTTACAGCAGTTCGCTTCTCTGCATGGTGCTCTGAATTGAAAAAAGTATTTCAAAATTCTACACTTTATTCTGGAGTCGTTCGTAGTTCAGACTCGGAGGATGAAGAGAGGGTCGAGCAAACAACTTTCACGCGGAATTCACAGTCATTTACATGCAAAGTCTATCGAATCAAATCGAAACTGTTTATATTGTACATAGGCGGTGTCAAAGAAATGATACAAGGCACATAAATTAACATTTTTTTATTAATAAACCAGGGCCGGGAAATTTCTCGGTGTTAAGATAAACTAGAAATCAAAGTTTTGTTCAAAATTACGACCACTTTTTCGACTGCCGAATTTCTGCGTACATTCACAAATATCATCAAACGCTAGAATAATTGGAGCCATTAACTCTTCTTTTATATTAACAAGGGTCCCATGAACCAGTGATTTAATATGACCCCAAATAAAAAAAATCAAACTGGAGTCATATCTGGTGAATGTGCAGCCAAGAAATCGGCCCCCTTCTTCCGCTCCATCCACTTGGAAATTGTGCATTTGGATAATTTCGGCAATTTAATTCAAAGTGTGCTGGTTCACCATCATGATGGACAACAATATTTATTCGAATATTAAGTGGGACATTTTCAAGCAATTCTGGTACAGTATGTTCCAGAAAAATCCTATACACATGACCATCTAACCGTACAGACAGTAAATACAGCCTCACTACATAATTGTCAACAATCCCGGCCCAAATATTAACAGAAAACTTCCATTGATGATGTAACCTGTGAATGGTGTGAGGATTTTCTTCGCTCCAAACGTGACTATTGCGTGTATTCAAAATAGTCATTTCTTATAAAACATGAATCGTCTGTCCATAATATACTCCTAGGAAATCTTGGTTCGTCGTTAATTTTATTCAAGTACAATTCGGCAAATTACCGCTTGTACTTTTTGAATGTGAAACGGATACTTCTGGTATTCCTTCAATACCCTCCATACAGATGTGGGACTTATATGCCTCGCATGGGTGATGGTACGATGGGCTTGTTTTCGGGTTATTTTCAAATTGTTGCAAAACTTGTTCCTCAAAGTCAACATTTCGGACAGTACGATTGGCTCCCGAATCTATTTTCTTTACTTGGAATTCACCAGTATCACGAATACGCTGATCCAATCTTGAAAATGATATATGACAGGGAATGTGACGTTGAGGATGCTAGTTCGCATAAATTCGCTTTGCACGTTAGCATTACCGTAAGCTGCTCCGTCGGCAAGATGCATGTTTGTTAATTCAATATTTGTAAAATGACACATTTTCAATCAAACACTAATTTATCTAATATAAATTAATTTGTGACACGTAAAATGACAATTAAACACACTTCTGTAATAAGGAATAATTTGTGACAGACGTGAAATGACAACCATGAAAGTGGTTATTTTTAAAAGGTTACTACTATTCAATTTTTACTTTGTATACCGCCAGGACAGTACTGGGATTGCAGTCGATTTTTTCACTTTATCTCGATACTGAGGGAATTTCCGGACACTAGTTTATTAATAAAAAAATATTTATTTAACTGCCCCCTATCATATTTGAAAATTATGAATAGTTATTCTGTGATATACGGTATACGGTTCCAACAGTCCTCTCAGTCCAGTCTTTTTAATAATTTATATTTCGCTTTCAAATACATTCTAACTTTACCTTGCACGCGAGTTATTTGCGAGCGAGTTTTTTCTAAATTGAAAATAAAAAGTCGGCTGAGGTTACAGTTGGAACAAGAACTCTTTGCTCCTCTGATTATTTTATCTGTGGAGAGAGATTTGTCTGAAAATATTGATAAAAATGTTATTATAGATATAATTACGGAGTGTTCTGAGGAACTTAAGTGTTCACTTTCGTTTTAATTGTATTTTTTCTTTTATAATTGCATTTTTTGATATGATTAATAATACATGCATTAGCAGAAAGGTTCTATTCATTTGCATAAGAAAACTCAAATACATACATTTTTTAATGGATGAGGCCCCGGCAGCAACTGCACGGCCCAAAGTTTAGAAGCCCAGCCGGTCACTGGGTATAGCTCCCTTTTTGGCGAGTACATATCTTAGACCATATGGTCCCCTCTTCCGTTTGTTAAAAACCATTTACAAAAATTTTTGAAAAGATCTAATTGTTAAACTTGTTCTAAATTAACCTAATAAATCGCTTAAATATGCATTATGTAATAGAATAAATTTAAACCGTTAGGTATTTAAAATTTACGTTTTATACACGGGTTCATGGACACGATAATAAAAGATCCAGCGAATGTTTTAGAAAGGAGTACCGTGTAGAAACACAATTGTTACGCATGCAAAGTTAAGCAACAGACCTTAACAGGAATTTTTCATCGTGATAATTAAAGTAATATTAGTGAAGAATAACCCATATAGTTGGGCATATTCCATATGCTGTTAGAAAGGGAATTTAAACTTAGTAATAATGTTAAAACTGATTACATTAAAAAAGAAGATGCTTTCATTAAGCGCAGGGACAAGGTCAAAAAGAATGAAAAAGCAAGGTTAACGAGCCATATTTGTGACGTAAGGAAATACCAAAAACAAAAAAAAAAAGTTGTACATGACTATGCAAAATCGTTCTTCATTGGTAATATCCAACCCGGGAACATTAATGTTAAAAAGTAACTTTGCGTTAATTATTTAGTTAACAGTAGACAAGTATACGAATTTATAAATATTCTGTGAATACATAAAAACACACAAAATCTCGTTACTATACGTAATAACTTTCCAAAAACCTTTTCTTTCTTCATGCTCATAAAGTTTCACTGATCAAAAACATTAAAAGTAACCGAATTTTAAAATTTTGTTACATATCCATTAAATGTTTAAAGTAATGCCTTATTTATAATTGGCTGATTTCAGTATACAAGGTGTCGGCGCGAAAACTTGTGATGAGTTTTTTTGGGAGTTTGCAGCTTTATAAATTTGAAATTTTGATATGCTAAGTAGTTCATAGAGGGAAATATGTTATTTTACCGTACTTGCCAATATGGTGTCCACAGTCGCCCCTAGTCACGCCAACTACAAAATTTACTATGTATTTTTTTAACAAATTATGAAAACACTCGTTTTTCTACGTCGCCATCCAAGTGAAAAAGTAATAGGGCACGTTAAAAAGTCCTTGAGATATTTCATTAAAGTTGAATAAAAATAAAAGTTTATTTACAATAAATTAACAATTTTATAGAAAAAAGTCATCAACGTCAGGTCTTCAGTCCTAGAACTAGTTAGACGCGTACCTCCATTGTTTCCTATTCTGATCCAACCTACACATTTCCCTGAAATTCCCACAGCGTACATCCTTCACTATCTGTGTGCAATAACCTAATCTAGATCTACCTCTACCTCTCTTTTACTCCTTTCTCTGCTTCTAATATATCCCGCACTATTCTCGTATGCCTTAAAACATCCTATATCTGCTATCATACATCTGTAGCACCACATTTTAAAGGCTTCAATCTTTTTCATGTCCGCTTCTCCTACTGCCCATGTTTCACAGCCCTAAAGTATCAAAGCTAGAAAATCACACGATTCAAAAATTCATTAAATTAATTGTTCGAAATGCTCTATTCACATTTAGGCAATGGTAAAGTCTATTTTGAAATGTTTGAACTCGTTGAAAAATGTCGGGACTTAAACGTCAATACTTGCTAATAATCCTTTCTCATAAATCATTTAACAACTCTACAAGAGTTTTGAATACAATAGTTTTCAAATGACACCAAGAAAAAAGTCCATAGGGATCAGATCGTGTGGCGCGCTAGCCACTCTATTGCACCTTTATGCCCGATCCATATTGCAGGGAACACATTGTCTAGATGTTGCCTTACTTCTAAATAATAATGCGGAAGTGTCCCATTAGATTGAAAATAAAAATTTTCTTATATCTCCACTGCGTTGTTTTTCTACAATCTCTTTCATGCTCATAATTATCCGGTTTTCCAACTTTTCTAAATATCGCGGTCAGTTAAATTTTCCTCATAAAAAATGGGCATACAACGTGATTGTGAAAATTCCAGTCCATATATTCGGCGTCTGTGGATGTTGAGTGTGCTCTTCATGAAAAATATGGGGATCTAAGTCACTCCAATATCGGCAATTATGCTTATTAGCTAATTCATGAAGAAAAAACTGTTTTCATCACTAAAACAGACACTTTTAAAAACATCTACTTTCTTCGATCCTATTCGCCATTTTTTCACAAAATTGTACACGTCAATCATAATCATCTTCATTACTTTCTTGATGTAACTTGATTTTATACGGACGGACCTTATTTAGCTTTAGTATATTGTGACATGTTGACTTTCCTGTACCAGCTATTTGTGATAATTGGCGAACAGAGAGTTTGGGATTTAAAGCAAAGTGGCCCAATACTCCAACCTAGATATCTTCATTTTGAACACTACGAGCTGGTAGAACATTTTGCTTTTTATTATTAACAAATCCATACCTGGAAACTTCAAAATTATGTTTCTTACATAAACATCGGATACGTTTTTGTCAGGATATTTTTCATTAAGTGTTTTCTATTTGCAGTTCAATACAAAATCACTATTTCAACTTTTTCTTGGAGTTTAGTTAATAAAAATAATTAAAGTGACTTGAGCACTTACAAAAAACAACAAAACCAAATGACATGTTGTTTAATAATTACACCACCAAGCACAGGTTTCATTTATTTTCAAAACAAATAAATATGTTGAATCAAAACCATCAACTTCATTAAACTGGCGAAATGTTGTATTTCCTTCAACTTTAAGTGAAATATCTCAATGACTTTTTAATGCAACCTATGACTTTTTCACTTGAATAGACATAGAAGAATTAACTATTTAATAATCTGTCAAAAAAGTATAAGCTGTAATTTACGATTTTCAAGTGAGGGTGGCTGGTAGCGGTATAGCGTCAAGTAATGTATATTGGCATAGTTCCCCTTTAATAACTATTTAGAACCAAATGTAGAGACACCTTGTATTAGGCGGCTCCGTGGTTAGTAAATTCGCGTGCGACTACTAAGCCAAAGGTCCCAGTTCATTCCCGACAAGAATCGCTTGAAAATTGTGAGGCGAGCATTATTCACAAAAATACGGTAAAATGCAGGTCATGGGTGTGCGTGTGTGTGTGTGCGTGCGTGCGTGCGTGCGTGCGTGCGTGCGTGCGTGTGTGCGTGCGTGTGTGCGTGCGTGTGTGTGTGTGTTGCTTGGATCAGCAAGGGTTCGACAAAATTCAAAATTTCCAGGTAAAAAACTTGCTTCCTGGCTAATGTTAGTATTTTCGGATGGAACATTGCAAAGTCAAATTTAGGGGACACCTTGTATATTGCGTAATTGGGAGCTAGCAAAATTTAAATACTTTTGACGAACCAAGTACTTAGTGCAACTGTAATTTACTAAAAACTAGATGTAGACCTGGTGGCTAACAAACTATACTACAATGACCGCGCAAATGTTAATATGAAGTCCTTTGTTTCCAATCCATTACCTTTCACATAACACTTTAGATCTATTTGCCAGGCATACTCTGTGGACGGAGTTATCGTCCGGTAGCCAGAACCATGAGAGAGGGGTCTTGCAAAAAATGAGATATAGCAATAGTTGTGATATACGGAAATACGTCTCTGCTGCTTCTTTTAACTTTATATAACCTATTTTTAAATTTTAGAGATAGCTCTTTTTATATGCCTCGACTAGCTCAGTCCAAATCACACAGAGCGCACGCCGATACGACAACAAAGACTGTTTAATCCCCTTTTTACTTTAGCTCCTTTCTGTTTGAGTGATATAAACGAAATAAACCAAAATTTGTTTAATGACCAAGAATATGTACACTTTATAGTTAAATTGATACTTAGATTTTGTTATTCATCAAATTAACCTCTGAATCAAATAATAATATATATCTGATTATGCCCAAATCATAACTCCCATAAAGACAGTAAAAATACCACTGACTGTCACTAGAAGCACTTTTGAACGTTCAAATTACCTTCTTTCTCTCTACATAAATTTTCAAAAGATTTTTGATGACCCCTCACAAATTAAGTACTTCGATATATAAAAATTATAAGTGTTAAAAATTGAAATAAAGCCCTATGCTAAAAATAATATTTTTATCGCTGACCTGCGTTCTCCCTGCTCGTTTCTACTTCTTAGAACTGCCTCTGCATGTGGTAGGTCAGCACCCCTGGATTGTTTCCATCTAATTTCGCCCAGTATATTCCTTTGTTGATTAATTTTCCTTTCGATGCTCAGCCATCAATGTTTAGACTTAAATTCGTTTCTTAAATTCATTCACCTTGAAGTTAATGTAGATTTACCCAGAGTATATTTAGAATAGATTTATAATATGCTTAGAGTATACTTAGAAGATATTTTAGGGGACACTTAGAGTATACTCGGAGGATAATTAGAAGATACTTAGAGCCCTAAATTATTAAACATTAATATTAGGTTTAATTAACAATTATTACTTACGTTTTTCTCAGTAAACGGCAACTTCTATTATATTTATTGGCACTTGAATTATCACGACTTTTAAAATATTTCTGTCACTAAATAATTATTTAAATTTTTCTATTTTCACTCGCGTAATATTCGGCTTTGAATTGGTATAGTTTATGCCTTGGTCGAAGATATACTGATTGTTTATCAAGTCTGTGTTCTATATAAGAACTCCTCCTTCCACCTGTGCTATAGGTTTTACTCGCGTATTTTGTTAATTGCGACGTTGTACTTTGCCTTTATCATTGCAGCCTTCAGACTTTCTACAAATTTACTATCCAGACCCGTGTCGAAGTGATGTATATTCTCACGTACTTTCCATAGCGCATTTCTCTGAAAATCCAACTTTTACCTTCGTTTAAGTCACGTCCTCTTATTTATATTTGCTATTATTCAAATTTTATCGTGTAACCAAACATTGGTTATTTGTTATTTAGTACTCCAAAATCTGTTGGATTTTATAAAAATACAATGTTGTTGGTCACGTAGTAAATTTTCTATGATGACGTATTTGAATGCGTTTATTTATTTATGCGTTAATATTTTGAATGAGATTTGTTTATAGCTAGCATGCCAGATTATTTCCTTTCAATAATTGCGTATTTATTTTAATAAAACTCGTTGCTTTTAAACCGTTTTTCCTGCGTATTTCTTTACAATTTTATGTTTGTATACTTAATTTAAAATGCATAATACGCCATACAAGTTATTGGTCTTACTAAATATGATGTGATTTTTGAAGAATGAGCTTCCTTTCATGAATTAAATTTAGTTGTGATTTATATACAGTATGCTCGATATTGGCTTTTTGCTTAATGGTCGAGTTACTCCCATTTTATGATGAAATTGTTTAGTTTTCTAAACTTTAACGATATTTACATGTATCGCACGACCCTTATGACTCAATACACCCCTAGATCACCCTATTATCATAGCAATATATATATATATATATTTTGCTATGATAAGAATTTAAATTTTTTTCTTGGGTATTAAGGTCTAATTAACTATGTAAATATTCAATAGGACGATTTATTTTTTATTAAACTCCAAACATTTCGGCTGAACATATTAGCCTTTTTCATGTCTGAAAGTAGAATTACATAACTAACCAAACTTTTTTAATTTATAATCACATTTTTGTTTGATGCAAACTATTTGCATCAAAGAAAAATATGATTATATATAAAAAAAGTTTGGTTTGCATTGAACTTCTACGTCACCATACTTGTCTAATATCAAGTGATATTTAGTAGTGAAGTATCGTAAAAACGGATGACTTTAATTGACGACTTTAAAAGTTTATTGCAACTCTGAAGAAAGTAGATAATTACAATGTTTAAAAAATGAAATAAAGAATTAAATCAATTGATATGAAACTGGAATAGTATTTAATGGTAAATTGATGATAATTTTAGACGATTTGGACAATCATGGTATATGGATTTTGAATGCAATTTTGATGTATTGTATTTAATGTAAAAATTTCAACGATATGGAAAAAGACGACCAGCATAATTTATACGGTGAAATAAAAATCACATTGTTTTAAAATTTAAAAAAGGCAATTCTATTAGTTAGTTAAGTTAGGTTGCGTAAGAATTTATATGCAAGTCTTTGTGTGAGAGTTGTACAAGTAGATGATTTGATTTGAGGGTGGCTGACTTACGATAGGTTTGGCCATTACATAATAAAAGTTTTAAATACAACTGATCAGATACATTTAAATCCGATTTTAAGAGGAGGTTGTTAAAATTATCCGACCTATTTTACAAAATTTTGTATATAATAAGATTTAAATAGGGAATGAGTTGTGAATAAAAATCCTCATTAGAAAAGAGATTGTGGCCTCTATTTTAGTAGCGAGTGATTGTACATAAGTTATAATTTTTGTTTTGATGTTAGATTTAAGATTTTGTTCGTAAGGCAATGTTGTGACGGAAAAAGCTCAAATTATGTAAATATTAATTTGTTTGTATAGGGAAGCGTATTTGAGAAAACACTCCGTATATAAATCATAAATATAACAAAAAGCGATTGAACAGTTTACACTCCTATTACATAACTAAATCATATTCTGGTGTGGCAATAACGATATCTACTATGTTATGCGTGTAAGAGTACGTTTTTCAAAGAGCTTCAACCAGAAAATACTCAATTGTGTGTCAATTACGAGTAAATGCATAATTACTATAAAAGATCTTCATGTTTGCAATTAATAAATGGGATCGTGTGCAGATGCTCTATGAAGAATTGACGTTGTAGTTGAAAAGTGCGTTGAATTTGATTTTATGTAAAGAACGTGCATAATATTAGCTGCATTTCATCTTAATACCAAACATACGTTGGTATTTAGACAACAGCGTATTCAATTAAGTTTTAAGATATCAGTCGATATTCTAAGAAAAAGTTACGAGTGTATTTCAATTGAAAAGATGATATTTTGCAAGTGATGAAGGGCGTGTTCAATGACCGCCTAGAATAATTAAGTACTAAAACGTTTACCAATTAAAAAGGTTAAAGAGGCTAGACATCTAGATGCGGACGTAACACGCAAGCTTGCCTATATAACCCAATAGAAGTCAAATACGAGAGTCAGTCCTCATTCCAATATCATAATGCTAACTCATATAATACGTTCATAATTAGAGGTCGATCTAACATGTATTGTATTATTAGTTGAACTTATTTTATTGAAATAGCGATGGAAAAGTGTTTTAATGCTCAGAAGTGAGTAAGATTGTTTGAAGTACGTAAAATGGTTTCAAAATAAACAACAAATAAATAAATAATAAGATAGTTTTTAATCTAAATAAAAGCATATATGGAATTGGTATAGCAATTTTGATATTTAATGGTATTTAATAGAATTTTAAAACGATTTAAAAAGATTTTGGAACATGAATGGATGATTAAGTTCTGCACAAAGGCAACGACGAGCAGATTTTTTTTACAGTAAACTAAAATCATATTTATGCGAAAGTGTTTTTCCTAGAAGTTATATGCAAGGTATTGTTTGTTAAAGAAACTCTGATGTGCAGTAATTAGTATTTGAAGGATTGTTTGTAAAAGAATATTTTGTGTCATAAACCTGATGTCTGACTCTAGTGGTTATATTTAAATTGAGCTAGCAAAAATAATTAGGGCAATACTTTTATTAATCACTACAGTTTACAACAATACATATATATATATATATATATATATATATATATATATATAAATATATGATGTGATAATGAGGTTACGAAAGGTGATTGAGCACCACATCCTGTGAGAAAAAACCAACCCAAAGCGGAGAAATGTAAAATTTAATATTTAATATATACCCTGTAGAAACATAAATGTATTCCCATGTAAAATAATATGTTTTAAGTACATATAACGTTGACACATACCATTTAAGAACGAAGCCCAACTTTTAAATCTGTGTGTAAATAATTATTCTCTGGAAAAATATCTCTAAAAAAAGTTTTATTACATTTAAAAGACCGTAAAACGAGTTTAAGGTTTTACCAGCTTTAAGAAAATTAAATAACTTTATATCGAGCTATCTTCTTTAAGATATATCATTTAAAACACGTTCCAGACGGAGAAAATACAAACATTCGCAATTTTCTAAAATGCAAGTTCCATAATGTATCCATACTTTTTAAAAAATATCACTTGATAAACGTAAAATACTGCATTTATTGCAAGACAAATACTATAGAATCTTCAAATTCATTATATCTACAAAAAATGCTGCCTTTTTCCGAGAATTTATTTAAGTTAACAGGTAATTATTTTTCTGTCAATGAATATACGTCGATTTAAAGAATGCGATAATACCGATAAACTATAAAACAGATAAGATAACGAGTTTTAATTGTTATACAGAAGCTTGTAGGAGATGTAAAATTTTTATGGTCGCTACAAAATTTAAAACCGACAGCTCACTAAAGAGATAAGACCACCTAAATAGTGGCTAATTGTTGCATCGTGGCGATGACTCATCTTCGAAAACATAACAGAAATTCAAAGAACGACGACATTATGATTATTTTATTTATATAAAAACGGAAGTAATTACAGCGGATTTTACGATTCAAAGTGCAAATATAACTTTGTTTTACAGCTAAAAAGATATTTGTGTATTATTAAGTACATTAAGATGGGATAAGTTTTTAATTTGCGTATAAAAATTATTTGTAAATCGACAGTTTGATTTTTCCCAGTTTGAGGTCAGAGCTCGAGGTGTTTTGACCATTACAAAAATTTCTGCTCAACGTCATCGATCAATTACATTGACACGGGGTAACACAAGAATATTTAAATTATCCAGCAAACATTTTAAAGAAAATTTTGTGACTTACATATAAAATATTTTGGGATTTTCTAATAATTAACAAGGATTACGCGAAGATTGTATTAATACTTAAGTAGTAATAAAATCAATTTCTTTCTAAACTTAGGCTGTAAATTGCATTTATAAGCATTGTTTATATCTGTGTGTAAGTAGATTACTTAGATAATGTGTGTAAAAGAAAGATGTTTTTAAATGTATAGAGGATTGTTCATAAATGTTTCTTGAGATTTCTTTGTTTCATTTCATTTTCGTAAAATTTACAGCATTTTTTCTGTATCTCATAAACTAAGCACTTTAAGGGTTTATGTTCTCACTTTTCATCATTTATCAAGAGCAATTATCTGTAAAGCGTTTCGGTCGAATATTGCAATACGCGATATATAATACTAATAATAACAATAATAAACAAATACAAACAATCATAGGCGCATGCCCAATACTAGCAAACACAAAATACATCAAACGACATGACAACGCCGCAAAATAATACACCAACAACTAGCCCTACAAAATAAACTCACAAAAGAACATACACCAATATACAAATACACACCGCAAAACATACTTGAAAACAGAACACAAGCTATACTGAAACAAAAACATAATAACCAACAAAACAACACCACATAACAAACCATACACTATACTCATCCACATACAAAAGAAAATCACACAACTAATTGAAATATCTATCTCAAACACACCCAATATATAGAAAGACAGGAGAAAAAATAGAAAAATACATACAACTAGCTGACGAAATTAAAAGCAATGTGACACCAAGATAAAGTAGAAATAATACCGATCATATTATCAAGTACAGGAGTCATACCAAACAATCTATACCAATTTATTAAAAAACTACATCCAAGCACATTCACACATCTACAAAAATCAGTCATACTCGACAAATGTACAATCACTTGAAATTTTTTAAATGCATAATATACCTTATAGATAAAGAAAAAGTACGTTTGACAATAGTTCACGTGCTTATCTACTAAAGCCAAATAAAACCGTATGAGAAAAAACAAAAAAAAGCAACAATAATAATAATATTTCTTATAATAAAGTTACTCACCAGTTCAATCAGTTGGAAAAAATGGAAAATTTACCTAAAACAAAAATACACGTTAAACAATGGTTTCAGTGTGGTTTTGAGAAGTGTTATGTTAAAGAAGTTGTGCCAATGACTGGTTGACAATAATTTCGATACGATTAGATTAACAAACATTTAGATTACTATATGCTACAAGCTCTCGTGCATTGTTAATAAATAAATGTTTATAATAGTTCCTTGGTTTGTTTGTTTGGTGGTAGTAGCGTAGAAAATCCATTTTCCTGGATATAATACGAGCGCTTGTCATCTACTGTTATTTGAAAATAAACCGTTTGCGTAATCCTTTCGGCAAATCAACTTTGCGAAAAAACAATGACAGGTACCATAATTTAACACTACCTTTAATTTATATCAATGTGCTGTCATGATGCACAAGCCACAAATTATTTTAGTACAATTATCAATTCTCAATTTTTAGTAAAAGAGAGATTCTAGGGCTCCTAGGTGCCGCCCAAAGCCTTCTAGTCACCAACCAAAATTCTATTACCACCCGAAGTTTTTAGGTATCACTATCAATGTTATACATTTCACTTTTTATGGTTTTATTACTACGACAAAGAATTTTTACATAATAATGCAAGTCATTTCTTCGAGATTTAATGCGTTCGCTGTATGTTACTGTTTTAATTTAATTGGTTTGGAGTGGCTTAAATAAGAAATGTTATGGATTTTAATCTGGATGTCAATTTGGATAACTTTGTTTGTACTTCAATACTAGAGAAGGACGTCTATATTGGAAAACCGTTTATTTGAATATAATTCGAGTATGCTCTAATCAAAGTCAGATTAGTTTATAAGTTGTGTTTTATGTAAAGGACAATTGGAAATATGGGTTGTGAATTCAATAGTTTTAAGATAGTATTTAAGGTTGTAAGATTTCATTAATTTAATATCAATTAAGGGAATGATTTGTAACTAAGATCAATTTACACGAATTTTCTGGTACGAAACTATATTTTTTTAGTAAACAGTCGGAGATTGGATGTTTTGACCCTAAGAGGTAATCGACAGTATATGGGGTAGTGTAAATTAATAATTTAGTAAATTTTGCTTATTTTATGCGATTTGCTTTGCTCTGTTTACTTATTTTGCTTTATTATTGGTATTTTTGTGAATTTTTGTATATCTATACTTTTTGTGAGCATTAATATACCAACTGAGTTGGACAGAGTCTGTTTCTTTTAATTAGGTAGATGATTCGGAGACTGTTGGATAAAGGAGGTGTTTACGAGTTCAGAAGCAGAAGAAAATTAGAGCTCAAGGTAAGGAATATCTTTGTAAGACTTCTAATATTAATATCACGTCACTTGAAATTTTAAGAACTACTTTACAGCTTTTATTCGAATTATCTTGTATATAACTGTAAATATAAATTCTAAAGTAAAAACAGAATAACGAAAATTTTGTATATTTCAACGAGTGAAATTATTATGTTTAGCGAAAAAATTCAAGCAAGCTTTCTGAAGGGAAGACTTTTAGAACAAATTTATGTCTGTAGAGTAAATAATAGCGAATACATAATATATCTACAAATCTGATCTTTGAAGGGGCAGGAGAGTGTTCAGGGAGGATGAGCGGGCATTTTTGGGGAAATACTCCTCTCATTGAATTCTAACAATAAAAAATCAGCTTGTCTCTAATTTCTTCCGACACAAAACGTTCACTGCCTGAGCTAAAAGTAATTTATACTGACTAATGGTAGGTAACGTAATAAAACCCAAAAAGTACAAGAGATTCTGCCATAGTCAAGCACGACTATTGTATTAGCACAGCTACAAATTATGTATTTTCAGTGAAAATTGTTTGTAATGACCTACTCAAAAATGACCAACTATTAGATACTAAGTTCTTGCAGGGAATTGTTTTGGAGGTATTTAGAAAATGAATTAATGCAATGATTTAAGTGTTGAAAAATGCTTCTCTTGCATCAACAGACGTACAATAAGATATTCTAACCACATACACTACACCTATGTATCTTAATTTGAACTCCTATGGAAACGTTTAAGAGCAATGCCAATGTAATTGTATTGATGAACTTCTGCCACAAATTAGGAAAATGATTTTGCAGTATGCACATCCGTTACTGCAAAACTAAATTCGACTATTTCAAAGGGATTTTAACCCTTTTATTAACAAAATCATAAATATCATATCAGGATTTGTACGAAAACAATTTTGAGAGAAAATTAACTACTGACAAAATATCTTGAATAAAATAGATGATGATTCGAATTTTCTGAATCGAGTAGTTATTCTGTGATTATCGAAATTTAAATCTAATAAACACATTAATAGACACAATAGAAATTATTATTCTTTGAAAAATAAAAATTTGCGCAAATTCATTGATTTTCAATATCGATGATCACTGAATGTCTAGAAAGGTATTATTACCAATTATGCCGTTGGACCGTACCGTTTTGAAAATCATTCATATGATTTTTTTCCTAACCGACTAGCGGAACTTTTGGAAAATATTTTCTTAAGTACCAGGTTGTGGTCTCATAAGTATCGATATATTAAAATATTAATTTTGGTACTGGCAATTAGCAAAAAGATAACAATCAATGAACGATTTTGCTGTATTTGTAGCTCATCAGATTAGTGTCCTCTTTCCACAATCCACCAGCAAAAGTGTTGGAATCGTAAGATGAATCATATAATTACGCAAATTTTTAAGAACGACCTCTAGCTAAATCTTACACGTAATGACGAATGCGCCTTTATTGAACTACGACTTACAATCTTGAAGATGGCTCTCAATGTTAGTTACAAACCTAAAAATCAATCAATGTATTAAAATATCGGTTGCGTTTATTGACAATTTGCAATGAAAGAACAAGCAGTGACCGGTTTCGCTGTATCTCAAACGATGGATGCGTTTTCTCTTTCCACAAACCACCAACATGGCCTTGGAATCATAAATTGATTAAAATAATTAAACAATGTAAAGTTTAACTTTTATATTGTCCAAAATATTGGCACAACTGCACTTTTCATACCCTGCTCCGAAAATATTTAGATTTGAATATCCTGATCCTTGAAAGAAATTGACGCACACTAGATGCTGCTATATAATGTGCTAATGTCATATACCGATCGGTTTTTTAAGCGTTTTTAATATTTTACTAAAGTAGACCGCTGTATGTAATTGACATTAAAGATGTTTGGCAATTCTACTTGTTTAATGTATCCAATAAAATCTTTGCATCATGAGACATTTTATTTTGTTAATAGAACACCAGATTGAGAACACACTAACACAATTTGTTTAACGTTACACTTTTCACATAATGGTACATTTGTAGATTTCTAGAAGATGGAAAGACGTTATTCTCGTATGCCATAGCCTTAATCTATAAGAATATCTTCAACGTCGGTATGGCAGGTTTGGGAAGCTTGATTTGTGGGCCAAATGTGTCAGTAATCTCAGCGATGTGATTGATGTGGTCCCATTGTCGGCCACGCCCTTAAAAAGCCTATTAATAGTGTTAACTACGAGGTCAATTGGTTGCTAGTGCAAAATGGAGCACCAGTATATTTGCATATCCTGTTTATGTAAAAGAGGAAATTTATCCGTATGGGACCTTTCGAAGACTTCGGACTAACTAGGAACTCTACTTCCGCGGAGTTTGATGAGACGCGGGGGGAAGGGGTGCAACGAATATGCCAGGCGCCACTACACCTTTGAAGACATATAAACAAGAAAACACCACCAAGGAAGGTGTAAAAACTTAACGTGAACACACACTGAAAAGCACAAATGTTTGAATGTTAACACAAAACCTGAACCTGAAAGAAACACATATTAATTATAAATACGACACAGCAGTTTGCATCTCAAAACATAGTTAAAAAATATTGCAAGATGGGGCAACCTTTATCATGTAAAGTCTGATCTAAAAATTTATAGACTTGCTATTCATTATCAGTAAAAGCCCATATTCTCAAAACACAAGTTTGAATAACTTTGATACCTTTTTTTATAATTGACTTTCCACTGTAGTAATGTAAGCAATAAGCACGATGAAATGAATAATTATATTAATAGTTAAGCATATTAAATTATATAATCACAACTATTTACAAAAGATCATTCGACTTTATTAAGATAAATAAGTCAATATTTGATATGATTAAATGTCTCAAGCTGTTAAAAAAAAATTGGAACTCTGGCTTTGATTTTTAGTTTGATTTTAAGAATTTATATAAAAAATATAAATTTATATTATACTTGAAATCTATATTTATGTATCAATATTCAGGCCTGAGGTGTTGGTTTACAAAACCAATTTCTACTTAAAATTTTAATAAAAGCATAATAATAAAATCATAACCAGTTCAGTGTCTATAGCACAAACATAAGTTGTCAAAAAGCATGTTCATTAAATTTCTCTTTATATACGAAATGTATAACTGCATTACGCGAATTAACGCAAGCATCAACAGATGTTCTATGTTTTAATACAAAACACCATATATTTTTTAGTACTTCACTTAAACTTGAACAATATCGAACCACAAAATTGAACAATAGTAAAACATGTTTAGTTATTAAAATGGTAAAACGTTGTCACAATTAGAAACACTTGATAATTTTAAACTGTAAATATTTAATATAGTATTTCATTAGTTCAACAGCATAACCTATATAAATTTTCTAGCCAAAAGCTTTCCATAATGAAATGCCGAACCACAAAGTAATGCGTCGTTAAAATAAAACAAATGAATAAACAAGCTGATTCGCCCACCGATAAGATGGCATAAAACAAATATTTTTGAAACAAATACTAAATCAGAACTTAGAAGTTCAACCTCGACAGGACCCGACATGTAGTTTTCATGATGTAAACTGGTTCTCGACACCGTGAATTGCTGAACGAATTTGACAAAAATATTACGAGCGGACAGCAAAACAAACAAAATATCAGCTTTCGAATTTCTAGAATACTGAAAATTGGATTGCATTTCGTAGATTTAATACGGCTTCCAATAACTAAAGTTCGAACACATCATCAGTAAATCTTAGTTGTAACATTTATTCTTAATTGTTATATGTATCATTAGTTGAATTAATTGTACACAGTTGTACTCTTACTTAGTCACCCTACAATTCGAAAATAAATATATAATCCATCTTGCTATTTAATTCAAAGAATAGCTATACGAATACTGCCCCCCTATTCAGCAACATTCTCGACAACCTTTTTACTCGAACGAATAAGAACGACTGGTTATCTCTCCAGGTGGGAAACATGCAAAAGATATTTGAACGTGTGTCTACATGTATAAATAAACGAAAGTAACGATAAACTAGTACCTTGATCTTTAAAACATTGTAAGGATTTTTTAAAGTATTAAAGCGTGTTCGCTTACTAGATTACACAGGGTATTACGATTTTAATGAAATTTCGTATAAGAAAATGGGCGTAAATAAATATCGTAAAATTGAAACGTTACAATAGTATTCGATGCACGTTCATTTGTCTGGTGCAGCTAGAACCTTAGCTGCAGCGTATTTTCTAATAGAACCATATGTCTAAATTTTTTTTTTGGATTTTGTTAACTATGAGTTGCGGGTTAAACTTGTGTACAATGAATAAAACGTCAGCAGAGTGTACAGAAGGTAAATACATAAACTGAAATGTAGTATGGAAGCTAGAGTGCTTGTCTATTGTCAAGTAATCCAATGCTAATTGCATTATTTAAGCGCTATGTCTGCGTAGAATACAGCATTACCTGCTTCTTCGGAAAGTTTGGAGCTGTCCAATATATATGCCTTTAGTTGATAAAGTATGGCTAGGAACTAATTTTAATCGATGGTAGACAAAACGGCAGTTTTCACATATTTTTCAAATGATTAGTGTCTCTAGCGTATCCATGATCAATTAAAATAAATTTGATAAGATTGTCATTGCGATTCTACCCTTGTAGGTGTGACCTGTCATGTTGAGGTTTTATTGGTACAATTAAAACGTACATTTGTTAGTTAGCTGAATGTGGTTGTGTAATGTATCTTTCAAGTCGCATCTAATTAATAAAAAGGGTATAATCAATATGATGCTGCAAAGTACATACTTTGGTAGTATAATGAAATAATTGCATATGAAGCTGGTGGTTTAATGGCATATTTCAGGATTTGCTATATTATTAAAAATAACGTAAAGCATGCAATATTAAGTTCTCGTGTTTTGGTTAGCGTAGCCAAACTTACTTTGAAAAATCATACTAATATATACAATTTTGATAACAAGGACGATTTTAATTTAAGTTAATTTTATAAAAAGTGTCATTAGAATTAAACGTAGATATCAAAAGAAGATTAATTACTACCGAAGTTGGCGGAACTTTAATATAATTATTTCAAAACAAAATAGTAAATTAAAGGAATCGCAAGATAGGTGCTCAACCTGTTACCAAAGTATGCCATTTTATTTTCAATTAATCAGTAAATAAAGTTGTAAAATACGTCATAATACATATGGATATTGTTTGGCAAAAAACATAATGAATCATTATCATTAAGTAAGGATATTTTAAAAAACTTAAAACGTTCCAAAGAAAAACTAACCTAACCAACAGGAACGCCTCTATAACATTTTATGTGTTGGGGATACTTTCAAGTTCTGGAGCTGATCCAGATAAATTGAATAAGTCAAACTGTATAAGGGGAAGCGTATTATTTGGGAATGACTCACACACAATAAAAATTTACCAATTGTTTTATCAGGATGGATCTGAACTGCTGCTCTAGCAGAAGTTCTAAAGCCTTAATCCCAACAAATTTCTCAACAACTGGTAACAGCCGAGGAGATTGTATTACTCGCCGAGTACGTAACGTAAGTAAACGATATAAAACTATAAAAATGAGAAACATGAATGTTGCTTGTATTAATTAGCCTGGCACTCAAACACGAGCGCGGCATCAATCTATATACAACTTACACTTTCAACAAGACCTATCATACAAACGAGTATTTTGCACCAGATAACAACACAACCAGTTCATAATGAATAGAAATATCTAAATTAAAAATGATAGTTCTTTTAAAATTAACAGAAATGTAAATAACTTAAAATTTACTTGGGGATACAACAAACCGCCCATCCAAAATGTAGTTTTGAATTAAATGAATGAATAATTCCTATTATAAAAATCTATAGAGAAAAAATTAAACAAATTTGTCATACAGGAGAGTCACTATGCTAATAGTCCTTGTCGGAATAAATTTCTGTTACGCGCCCAATGAGCCACGATAGCGGTAGATTACTCATTTGTTTCACAAAAACCACCTCACTCAATTGTAAGTCCTATTGAGGACTTGCCCACTTAACCTTTGGCATCAGCATGTGTAAATAATCTTGAGACTAACGCCTCCAAAAGGCCAAAGTAGCTTGTTACAAAAGCTGGTAGAAATTCAAGAGATTTGTGAAAGCGTCTTCAACATTAATTCAGGCGCTGACTGCTGAGGTAACCCGATCAGGAAGTGATCAGGTGTGAGGAAATTAATGTCGTCTTGCGAGTCCACAGGAACTGAACCTAGCTTCGACTTTAGCGAGTAATGTTATCATTTCCTCGAAGGTATGAACTAATAAGCCCATTATTCGATGTAAAAGGTGCTTGGCGGACTTAAGCGACTGCCTCTCATATTCCACCAAAGTGGGGAGATGACAGGAAGTTGAAGTTCTATTTTATTTCTTTTAACGAAACGTGGTCGGCTATAGAGTGATTGAAATTTTTAAAGAAGTAGATCACTTCGGTAAAATGATTAGCTGTACCTTTAAAATTCGTGCCAGTCGTTGTGTATGTTGCGACACAAGCAGCTAAAGATGCAGCTGTTGATAAACTAGATACCAACTCTAAACGGATTGCTTTAGTGTTAAGACAAATAAAGGTAGTCATATAACATTTGGAACGAGGAGCCTTTCTTCTAGAACTATTTTTAAGAACCCAAGGGCATGTAAAATATATACCAGTGAAGATAAATGGACGTGACTGCTGAACCCTCGCCGCGGGTAGAAGACTGGCGGATTTCTAGATGGAACCTTCGTTTTATAACAATTTAAACACTGGTTTATGCGTCTGCGCATTAATCTTCGAATAGAAATTATTTTATATCTACGCAGAATATCCGATTGACATAACCTAAGAGCGCCACGAAGAGTTAATTGATGATAATAATCACATATAAGAGAAACTAAGTGAGATTCTTAGGTGTCTTGCATCATATTGTAGCGGGCTACTGTTAACACGTTCACCAATTTAGAACAAGTAATAACAAAAGTTTTTATTATTTACTATTCACAAGCTTAATTAACAGTATATGCGTTATTTATAGATGTTTTCAGTCCAATTAACAATGAAGCACTATCACACTAATGCTATTTACAAGCACTAATATCTTCTTAAACTAAATCCTTAACCATAAGTCTTCTTAACAACACTAACACTACTATAATTTATTTATTAATTAAAATAGTGAAAACGGAAAAACAGTTGAATTACGCTGAAAACAAACAAATGGCCGATTGCCCACTATAACATTAGCGGACTTTCTAAGAAAGTACTACAACTAATGCTAATGGGGAAGTTTGTCGAGAGAAACTAATGCGCTTCTAGCTTAATAGCTTTGTCTGGATTTGAAGGAAAATTAAATTGTTGGTTATTTTACAAGGGAAAAAGCCACAGATCGGTTTCGCTGTCGTTGCAACTCATCAGATTGATGGATTTCTCTCTGCTAAACAACCAAGAATGTTCTTGAATTATAGGCGATAATAAATACAAAGTATTTCCCATCCGCCCTCTATACTTGAATGTAAACAACTAACTATCGGTGATTTCTTCAAATCTCCGGCACAATAGTTAATAAGGCAATGCCATATAAAGTAGCTAGTCTATGACAATTAAGGTAAAAATTAAAAAAACGGCCGATTACCTAATACTTCGCCTTAGTTGTCATAGACTAGTTATTAAATTTTGTCTGGCAATGGCATCTTCACTATCATGTTGTAGATTTGAAAAGTTACCGATAGTTAGTTGTTTAAATTCAAGCATAGTGGGCGTATCGGAAATGTTTTGTATTTATTAATACACCATGATTGGCCTATAATTTAACAACTTTGTTAGTTGTTTTGCAGAAAGAAATCCGCCAACCTGATGAGCTACAACCACAACGAAAACGGTCATTGGCTTTTCTCTTGGTAAAATAACTTATAATTTAATTTTCGTTCATTCCTAATATCAGGCGAAATTATTTGTTACTATTAAGCTAGAAGTGCATTAGTTTCTGCCGACAAATATCCACATTAACAATAGGTGTAGTACTTTCTTAGAAAGTCCGCTAATGTAGTAGTTAATCGCCCAATTGTTTATTTTCGTCTTAGTTGTCATAGACTAGTTATTAAATGTTGTCTGGCAATGACATCTTTACTGTCATGTCGGAGATTTGAACAAGACACCTATAGTTAGTTGTTTACGTTCAAGTATAGAGGGTGGATGAGAGATGTTTTGTATTTATTAATAAAGAGTTCTCTACACGTAATTTGCCGAATAGAAAAGATGGTATTTCGTTCTCTATAAAAAAATTTGGAAGCAACGACGCTTTTAATTATACGACAAAAGAAAACCGTTTCGTGTAAATGAAAATGTTTAAATTACTATTTTGGGCTATTTTAAAGAACACAAAGAAAACTCAACAAGAGATTTGGCAAAAGATTGCGGTGTTAGTTTAGTGACAATATGAAGGGTTTAAAAAGGTATAAGTACATACTGTACAAGTATCGACCAGTTCAAACACTATTGCCTGGTGATTGCAAACGAATGCTTATTTTTTGCAATTGATTGTGCGACATTTATCAAATAAACAATAACATTTTAAAGTCTATTATTTGGAGCGACGAGGCTAATCTTTCGAATAGAGGTATGTTCAATCGCAAAATATGCAATATTGGTCAGAAGAAAACTTATTCCTCAATAAAACCAGAAACCACCAACGTCAATTTAGTGTAAATGTTTGGTGTGGTTTGATCGGAAGCCCGATAATTAGACCCGTATTTTATGACGGTACCTTAACAGGAAGGAGATATGTTACCTGATAGTTACTGGAGTGCTAAAAGAGTACTTACGTGGACGATGTTGACATGACGGAATGCCAACTGATCTACTTCCAATACAATGGAGGCATTACCTCATCAATTCAATGACGTTATATTTAAGTTTAAGCTGATAGTACAAAAGAACATTTTTTATTTAGAAAATTATTCGCAATCGATCTGTAGAAAAATATAGAGTGCCCCACTTCAAAAACATACATTTTTTAAAATTATTCATAAACGCGTAATTCAATTTCTTTTGCTTTTGCCGTTTTAACCACAGGAAAAAATTCTACTAGTTTGCTAATTTAACAAACGCCGTAGTTCCAATAGTAACAAAGTTAGCAATAATGCAGATTTAATCGGAGTCACCGTGTATATTACGTCTTAAAGTAAAGTACGGCTTCATCGAATTTAATTTACTCAGAAAACGTAACGGTCACTTAATTCGTATAATGTGTAACGAACCTCGTGCGTGTTTGATTAACAGGCATTGGAAAGAAATCGTTTAGAACATTTTAAATTGCCACGTGTAACACAACTGATAAGAAACCGAATGAAAACAAATTTATTGCATATTACTTTTGTCGACTACAAGATAAGAAGCGACACATTGTTTTATTGCTATTTAGAAAGAGGAAATATAGCAACTTTTATCGGTCAGAGAAAGTCTATAAGGTTTGATAACAACTTTTATATTCAAACGATAACATGTTCATGTTAGAAAACACGTAGGCTGGAGGTATTTTAATAGAAAGAGAGGCGCGCGTTTGCAATGTTGCGGTAACATACCTGCAGATTTAAAGCCGTTGACAGATAAATTTGTCTTTTATTCTTTATAGGGTTTCCGTATACGTCAGACATGATGAATTAAATGTTAACATTTAAATGAATTTATTATATCAAAGGTGTTTTGTACACCAAATCTTTTAAGATTTGAAAAATAATTTTGTTGTTTGAAAACTAGATGTAAAATAAGAAATAATTTGAAGGTATTTTTTATGCAAAACTCCAATAATAAGTTTAATCGCATGCGTACATAATCTGTACATAAGGTCGAAAGTATTTCATCATTAACAAAGAAAATTAGAGCCTGATGTAGACTGGAAAAAATCAGCGAAGGCAAAGATCGAGATTTATGTGAATGAATAGGGCAATAACGCTAAAACGAGCTGTAAGAACAGAAGAAAAGCAAATGGTATCAAGGAAAGAAACAAACAGGAAGTAAAAATCGTCCTTATATAATTCGAAAAAGAATAGCGCTGTAGAGAAAGAATGTTTCTGTAGCTCTAACAAACTGGATTTTTATATATAGCACTTACTCGTGTACGAAACCATCGACGGCAATATGCAGTTGCTACACAAAGAGGATTAATAATTTAATAAGTATCATATATAACGAACTATACATTATGTTCTAAATAATAAAAGAACCAACTTAGAGTGTCACGTAACCTTGATTTATAGAAAATATCTTGATTGCTTATAAAATTGCAGATTTATTTTTATAAAATACCTGTATAGTACAATAAATTGTTGTATTGTAAACAGTATGAGTAGATATAAGGTTATGGTACAGACAACAATGACGAAGCATAAAATATTACTTATTGATCACGTTTAGTTAAAGCAAACGGCCTTCTATCCCAAACAGGGAGAATATGTAATTATTTTCCGCATGCTGGTAAACCTATCCTGCATATGATTAATATCAAGGCGGTGGTTGTTCCAAATCAAAAACAGAACTAAATTTTAATTATTTTTGTTTATCGGGTAGAATAGAATAAAAATGTCATTTACAATACTAAAAGATGAAATTTTTAATGCTAATAAGAATCTTATGTGTATAAAATTAATGCTGAATATTAATAAATGTTAATTAGTCTAAGAATTAAAAGAATTAGTTAAAAATCTGTACTCGTGCAACGTCTATTATTGATATAAAGCTTGTGCAATAATGCCTTATGTTGCGTTAGCAAAGGTTAGTTAGGAAGCAAGTAAAGAAACAAATTTTTATTTATATTAATTATAAACGCATATAAAGAAACATAAATCGTATTGTAACATTAACCACACAGTAACTCACCTTCTAACGGTTAATATTAAGATAACAGGTACTGACGAGAAATAAATATTTATACAGAATGCCAAAAATGGGATATTTATTGATGGAAATTCGTAACACAGACCTTCTTGTTCACCTTGTTTAATACATGTTCAGTTCACAAAATTTATATGACGAACACTTTCTAATTACATATTAACCAATAATTCATTCTCGCCAAAAAGGTTATTTAGAACCTCAGAAGGGTTCGCATATTAAAACTTTTAACATGTATCCCTAGAAGTTGTCACATCAATTAGCACCACAAACAAATTGACTTTAAAAATACAGTTATTTTTGTGCAGAAAATAACAATTATAACTGTTAGATTACTTAGAACTATTCTCAGTAAATTTAAAACCGCCTTGGATTGTTTCTATCAGATGTGTACTGTATGAATTTGGATTTAAATTCTGTATTTACCTATACTTTATGTGAATTCTATTCAAAAATATATGTGCTTCCATTTGTTGGTTAAGAATCTAGCTGTGGGTATCAAACTAATGATAGTAGTTTTTTAAAATAAAAAGTGATGTGACTTATAGAAATTTTGAAATAAGCATTAAGCTCGTTATTTGTAATCATCAAAAATAAAAAGGAGAAAAAAAATCTACAGTCCACTTAGAGTTTTCTTACATACTTTTTTGGCCTTCGAGTCGGAAAAGTGAAAAGTTTTAGAAAAATTTTATCATGTCATTGCTGTCAAATGTGTAGTAGCGCGATTCGTAATAAACTGACCGGATGCGGTGAAACGAAGCAAATTAAATCAACTATATTCGTTTCTGTGGAGGAATCTTCAGTATATAAATATCTAAATCGAAGTTTTCAGAGTATAAAAAAATCCCATTTTACTTCCATCTAGTCATATAGTGTACAAGTTAATAGCTACACATATTCACAAAAAATCTAGAGTGGATTATGCTGGTACATATACGTTGAAAGATCAGAAGGGTAGAGGAAGCTAAACCTTTAAAGGTTGTATTACGTTATTTGAGCGTCTAGCCACTACAGCTATTCATTTAGAGCTCGTTAGTGATTTGTTAACTTCTTCATTCATGTGCGCCTTGCGTTGGTTCATAGCTCGTAGAGTAAAACCACTTGTCATTTATTCAGACAATGGTACACATTTTCGAGAGACCTCAAACGAATTGAAAGTTTTGAAAGAGTATTTAGGAAACGACCGTGATACTATTGTTGATAAATGCTCTGAAAAAAATATTATACGGAAATTTATACCATCTTATGCTTCATATTTTGATGAGTTGTGAGAATCAGGGTTAATGTCTATGAAAGCTCAAATAAAGCTCGTACTAAATCATTCATTATTAACCTACGAAGAATTCAATACAGTTTTGGTGCAAATAGAACGAATGCTAAACTCTCGTCCGCTTGCTTCTTTATCAAATCAACCCTGATGACCTTAACCTAATTACACCCGCTCACTTTCTTATCGCCTGTGCAGCAGATGATGTCATAAATCCAGATTTGATCAATGTTAAAGAAAACAGACTTTCTTTACATCAAAAGTTGCAATATTTAAAGCAATATATATGGAAAACTTGGTCATTAGAGTATATCGCTGAACTTCAGCAGCGACAAAAATGGAACCATGTAGAAATCAAAATAGGTGCAATGGTTCTCGTAAAAGATAAAAACCGTCAACTCCTAGAATGGTGTTTTGGACATGTTGTCAATTTACACCCAGGATCTGACGGTATTAATTGTGTACTCACAATTAAACCTTCCAAAGAACTATTGAAGCTAGCTGTTTACAACATATGTCCGTTGCCTATATCCAATATCGAAGGTTCAGTTTAATGTGTTGTGTGGCTAGTTTAGTCTTATTGTGTTGACTTAAAATATTAACAAGCATTTATTTCTTTTTGATATGTTCATTTTATATGTTGAAGGTGTCTGTCTATTCAAGGTAGGGGCTTGAATTTAGATTTAAATTCTGTATTTACTTATTGTGTGTGAATTCTATTCAAAGATAAATGTGCTTCCATTTGTTGAGTAAGAATATAGTTGTGTGCATCACACTAATGACAATAGTAGTTTTTTTGTAGCTTTTTAAAGTAATTTGACTTACAGCAGTTTTGACATGAGCATTAAGCTAATAATTTGCAATCATCATAAATAGAAAGGAGAAAAGAAGCAAAATTACAGTCCGCTTATGCTTTCTTATAAGCACTATTTCAAACTACAAACATTTACATCTAGTAAATGTTTAAAAATCCACTACAATATTGCATTCAGAAATTAATTCAGATATTCTCCGCGTCAATTTTCCTCATAATATTTTGCGCTAGATGAAGTCCGCCATCAACCACTTTAAAGTATTCGATTCCGCACGATGGACGGTAATGGTTGCATAAGTGTCAAAATCAATGCACCAAGTAAACTCAAGAGTTGGACAATTAAGATTTAATGCTAAAATATCCGGCATGCTCTCAACCAATATAGAATGTGGCGTATTTTGGTATTCGATGAACCTCAAAATATTAGTTATTATATCATATGTTTTTGTGAAAGCTTGGCACATTCACGTCATAACCTAAAGTCCACAACCAGAAAAATTATTCGCGCCTTTGTATAGCAAACGACAATAAATTGTAACAATTTCGATTTTCTGTTATTCGAATACTCAAGTTTTGTTCGATACACCTAATCAATAAATGTTAAATTTCTATTGGTACCTTTTATTATAAAATTCATACATAGTACGCCCTCTACATTAGAATAGCAAAAGTACACATCAAGTGACTTCTAGTTGTTTGTATCTTGTGTCAATATCCCCCTTTCCCGCACATACGAGTAGAAGGAATGCTGCCTCGTGGAATAAGCCATTTTTAATATCAGATGTAGTCCGTAGACACGTATTTTTCGGAGCTTGCACGTTTTTAATCAAACATGCCGCCCGACCAGTTATTTAAGTGGAGTCAACATGTTCCATAAGTTAGTCTTAGTTTTGGTAATAGCATCGACCTAAAATGGTGATGGAAATATTTTTACGGTAAGAAAGATTGCACAAGCTTGCCCCAAATTTTTATTCTTTCGTTTCATTTCAGCGCAAGTTTTTGAAGTTCTTGAGATCTTCAAGCTCTTATTCATTTTTTAGTTTAGCGTTTTAAGGATTAAACTAACTATCATTAAATATGGAGATAATTATAATTCAGAATTTTTAAAATATTAAATTCAAGTTACAAGTAAAGAAGTTATGGAAATTTAAAAGCAGTTTCAATTGTTACTAGGCAAGAATGTAGAAACCCGCACGTGTTATTGGTTAATACGAAGGTTAAATCCGGACCCCTGTGTCAGCCACGCTCAACTATAAGAGTAAGGACGCAGATATAGCAGATGGTTAGCGGTGAGTCACCCTCCATTTTTATTCTTATATTTTTTTTCAAGAAACTTTCAATTAAATGCTCAGATAAATTTTCGAAAAAGCTATACCTAAGTTTGTTTAAAATTAATTCTCAAATTTTTGCCAAAGTTCATAGTTCAATTAATTTGTTTTATTTAAAATTTAATTTAAAAGTTTAGTATTTGAATAAGGCATAATTGACCTTAACATTTTTAAGATCTTAGTGCAATGTTATAAGTTACAAAGTTGTTTTAAAGGATTTGCTTTACCGAACATGTGATAGGATAAGAATTGTTTGCCGAATTATAATGTATAACACATGGTAATAATACACCTGATGTATAATTCAATGTCGTCAATAAGTACTTTCTTTGACCTTTGATTTTATTAAAAATTGTTATTAAGAATGTATAACCATAACCTGAGAAATTACTTTTGAATATGTAAATTTTGTTTGTGAACTGGAAAGGATCCTATCCAAGTAAAATGAAGTCATTGTAACGTAAATTAAAAGTAACATATTTCTTACTGAAAACTAAAATAATTTATGCATTTAATAAAACACTATTCCACGGAACTGTTTCGAAAGTCTCCGCATAAATAAGTTGTATAAACAATGTATATATAAATATTTTTTTGAAAACAAAATTAATAAAAAATTTTTAAGTTGTCTCAAAATTTTCTTTCTTTGAAGCTTGTCCTACAGAAACAAATTGTTTATAATTTAGAATTTAGTAATTTACATATAATTATTTTTGTGATAAAGTGACTAGGCTCTTATGAAGCCCTAGTTGGAAAATGTCTAGGTGTGATTAAATTTTCAGATAGCACGAGATCGTCGTTCCTATTCCAGGTTGCAGAAACCACAGTAAGTATTGTTGTATATGTTGCTTGTCGTAAATTTTTTTTCTTTCGAAGATTCCCGTATCTGATCTTCGAATAATTCCTTATAAAACACTCATTAAGATACGGTGGCGTCCAATAAAACTCCTTTTTTTTCGTATGCCATCCTACGACCCTAGCTCATAGCTCTGCCCTAAGTTGAAGAAACTTAGCTGGCTGGAAGAACTCTTTAAAGGGATCCTTTTCTCTCAAAGCCATTCAACATCCTTTTACCCTGGGCTTGACCATCAAACAGGAACCCCTCGTAATCTACCGAGGCTCTGCCGCTTGTATGATAGAGCAGTCATATTTAATAGAAGACTCGAATGTTACAAAATATAGTGCCATTTGTTTCCACAATAAGCTATTGCAAACATTTAACACAATAGCAAATCTACTATAAGATAAGTTTTATCATCGGTTTCGTTTAAAAAGGTGCTAAGGTACCGCATAGTTAGTCCAAGGACATGTATATATCTATTTAATTCTAAGTGAACTTCAATTTGTCAACGTCAAATGGCAGTATACACAGCAGCGGTTTATTAATCGTGCTTTTCTGTCGTTTTTAGGGGATATTTTATTAAGAAAATTGTAGATTATATCATACGGTAGGACAGTCATGTAACAGGTGCGCAATATCAAAATTTATCTATCGATATTTAAAATATATGGGTAGGTTTACGGTACGGCAACCTTATGCGTGAACAGTTGAATTAATAAATTATATGATGCATAAATAATAACTAACAATTAGATTGTATAAAGAAAATGAAATGGTAATGATACATGAGCAGTAAATAATAATAAAATATACGTACATACATATTTACATACTACTAATGGAATCATGTTCTGAACTGCCATTTAAAAAAGTAATAGCGTGTTGTTTATCACAATACATTTCGAAATCTAAACTTCATTCAGAGTGTTGTTTTGGAAATGTAGGAAGTTGTTTTCATTGTAACAGTCCATGAACCTCTTTATTTATTATCAAATCTCATTTATGTTATTTATAGGGAGTATTATTGTTACCATAAATTTTATAGAGTTGAAATATGATATCGACTTATCAAGCTATCGATATGCCACCGAGTCATCATTAAATTAGTTATTTGATCAAATCACTAGGGTTTGATCAAAACTCGGTAGATAACTAAAAATGTCCTGGATTTTTCATATACCTTGTAATGTCTACGTCCCTGCTTTCGAGCACTATTATTTGTATTTTTTTTAAATGAATACTCTAATTTTAATAGATCGGACCAAAAATAATTTTGGGATACGGCTGTGTTATACAACAATATAAATTTAAAATGATCGTTAGTGGAAATTTCCTAAAAGGAAGCTAGCATTGTTCATGATTCAAAAGTACAGTAGTCTATCGTTTCTGGAATTATGTCACGCTTTCTGTGATTGGTTCAAAGTTATGGTCTAAGCGCTAGTTCAAAAAGTTTATAAATAGGACCAAAAGACGCTCACAAGAGCATTATAAGTATTTGTCAGCACCGAGTTCTTTAGCCAAAAGCTTCTGAAAATCAATTGTGACTGGGACGTTGGCTATAACGGTAGAAAGGGTTGTGAATATAATATTACATTGCATCACGGTCACGTTATTAATTAATATTTTTCAGTATTAGGTTTTGGTACTTAATTATTAGTGATTTTGCTTTGTAAATAAATTGTGATCCGGCATTGAAGAAAAAAATGTCACATTCGTGATAAATTCGCTTTCTAAGAAGCCATTTTTTATTAGACGGGGACAAGCACGTGCTTGACTTCAGGTGGAAATTGGCTGCCATGAAAAATACACGCATCACAGTCTCGTTGAAATAAAGTATTGAGACAGAAACTTTGGGAACTACGCGCGGAGGCATTATTGGTATATTTATAACTATAGTCCATTCTAAATAACTTTAGGATGACGTCAAATGTAGTAATAAAGTGTGGGTAACTATATGCAAATGAATACCTAGAATTATGCTTAAAGAATATTGTCATTTAAGACAATAAAGATTGGTAGTTCTGTACGGTTGTACGGTGTAGCCACCAATTTCTCTTGCAAATCCAAACATTTGTCATTCGATATCTTGTCATTTTGTTGTCCTGTTGGTTCTTGTTTATTTTTGTTTTTATCTTTTTCTTGGATATTTTATAAAACAATTCTTTTCAGAACTAAAATATATTACTTGATTTATGAATACATATAACACATCTGTTAAGTTTTCATAATGCCTAAACCGTTGGATACGCGTGCTCAAGAAATGGTAGCTTCGCGAATAGACTATATTGGGAAAGAAATTGATAATAATGGACCTTTTCTACCATTCACTTCTGTAAGAGACGTAAGTAATTTCTGTATTTATGTATTTGATTCCATTCGAATAATTTCAAATTTAATAAGGTTAAGTAAACCAAACAGTTTCATTAAAAGTTATATGTTTTAGCGAGTCGAATCAGCATTAAATATTAGTATAAGCACCGTAATCAACATTGGAAATAGGTCCAATAAGGGTGAAGCGCTAACAGGCCCAAAAAAATACGTTCACGCAAGAAACCTGTCGTTGATATAGATGGTTTCGACAGATGCAATTAGAAATGTAATCTACCAGATGTATAAAAACAGTTAGCAATTTTCAAAAACTTTGAAAAGCGAATAATTTTTTGTATTTCAGAGGAGCACATTACTGTAGAAACACTACAAGAAAACCTTTGTGAACGAGACTCATTTAAAGGGGGTAAAACTTCTTTGTGGACAATTTTAAAGGATATCGGATTTCAATATAACAAGGACGACCCTCGTCGTGCATTGATGGAAGTGCATAACATCGCTTCAAAAAGGGTGACATTTTGAGACAATATGTTCAAGCTAAAACAGAGAGGCTACGACTCTTTGTATTTGTTGATGAAAGATAGATTTTTAAAAACAGCAGTATTTGGAAAATCGTGGCAGGATTCTAACGCTAAGTGTCAAAAGCTTATTGTTGGTGGTGAACGGTAAAACTAATACTTATAAAAATAGAAGATTTTGCTATGTATACGTTTCTTTATTAGGTATATAGTTCTTCCCACAGGGTGTGAAGAGGGATTCATTCCTAATGCCGAACTCATCTTTGCTTCAAAAACCACGGAGGATGACTACCATGGCAAAATGAATCAAGAGAACTTTCTACATTGGTTTGAATATCAGCTTTTAATTAATCTAAGCAAGCCATCCACTATCGTAATGGACAATGTTAGCTACCACAGTACGTAAATTAATAAGGCACCAACGGGTTCCTGGAAAAATACTGATATTCTAAAGTGACTGCAAGAAAATAATATTTATTACGATAGTAAATTGCTAAAATGTGAATTAATAACATTAATGAAACAGTAAGTAAGTATTTTACATAGCCTTTTTCTTATTGTTTTTATTTCTAGGAATAAGCCTAAACTGATCAAATAGCTGAACACTACGATCATACAGTTTTGCGACTTCCACCATATCCTACATTTTATTTTCCAATGCTCCACCCGAAGGTACTACATTGTCCAGGAAGCGAGTTTTTTTACCTAAAAAAGTTTGTGCAGGTGACAGTAACCTGGTTTGTTGTTGACATGACGGCTCATCATCTGTGTGTACGAGTTGCTCAGTTAAACAAGCCTACTAAAATTCAAGATAAATTATAATTAATGAAAATAGCTGCGTGAACCTGTTCTTCTTATTAAAATGGTAACTGAAAGATTAGCATTTATTGAGTGCTTGGTACAAATATAATGATACCCATTGTTGGGAAACTATCAGCATTTGTCTGTTATGAATCCTGGAGGACGTAGTCATGAAATAAATTGCAAAGATTCTGGTGTACACTTGCGAGAGGTCTGGTACGATTCGGCGCGACCGTTTCGGCGCGGACCGTTTCGGCGCGGACCCTTTGGCGCAATGATTTTGGTACCATATATTGTTATCAATATTTTGTTGATTATTAAAAGGAGTAAAATTAAACCAACTACTTGGAAATCAAACAACTAACTAATTGCAGTGCCTCTCAATTGCTGCTCCTGCTACTTCTACATTTCCGAATTTCCAAAAGGAAATTTGAATAAAATGATGTTTCGATTTGTTGGGATATATGTCATTCGAAACATATTAAATTGTTATTTGCTGGATTCTAACGTTTCGATTTTATTTAAAAACTTTCTCAAAAAGAATTAAATTAATAAAGTTAACAGGCAGTATTTAAAATATAAAAATAAAATATACACAGCTTGAATAGAATAGTTGTTAAAAATAGTTTGGACAATGACATGAAAGTTTTTAAAAATGGTTTTGACAATGACATAAAAATTAATATGCAGCTAACTAACATGTTAAAATTTTTATAATCTTGCTTTTATTAGTTAATTTTATAGGCGTCTGTCAAACAGAATTATGCCTACTTAACAGAAACAAAAAAGGACCCTAGCAAATGGTTGCCGATATACATCACCAAGCATAATAGTAGGTGATATCTTGTTTTGAAACCTAACACAATCGAAAGTGTATTTGACGAATAGCTAGGATTTGATAAACGACAGAAATAATCACTTATATTTTGTCGGTCAAATACAAAACAAACACAATAAATTCAAAATAATAAAGTATCAATCAATTTTGTGAGCAATGCCACGGAGATATTCAATAATTCTGCGATTAACAATGCGATTAATATAAGCATCGGAATCACGGTATTTGGTTAATTTACGTATAGGGGTTGATGTACAGCAACGGGTGCTTCATTCTTAGCTCAACTTGAATTCGGCGGTGGGCGGCTTCGGCATAATCGTTAGTACGATTTTGTTCATTTATAACGCTTTCGTAGACTGACCACATTGCAGGCGGAAATAAAGATGGACGTCTAATATTTCCACGACGATTTGGAATTCCGAGATAAGAATCTTCAAACCACCTAAAAAGGGGCTGCAACTCTACTGACAGTTCTGTTAACAGATCAAATGAATCATTTAAATCATTGATGGACACAAAAGCAAGAGCTGTTTTTAATGAAAAATCTGATCGTAGTGTAACGCTGAGGAAGGTGCAATTTGTCGATATGTTTTTCATATTTTTACATAAATGGAAAAAGCAACCAAAAATTTGAACATCCGGGAAAGATTGTGGCATTGCTTGATTTGCCACTAGCTCAAAATCACAAGAGACGGATTCTGGAAGTAAGTTAGGGTGAATTTCATTCCGCATTGTAAAAATCTACGTTGCTGCTTGTTTATTTGAAAGAAACCCGTAAACAATTGAATGAATGCCACCAAATTGTTTACTAAAACAACATAAATCTGAGAAAACAGGGGTGGTGCCAAACGAAAGGTTCTCATCTATAAACCAAGTCCGACACTCTTGCAACAATTGCAAATTGCTTTTGCGACCATAGATTAAAATTCTATTTATACCTGGACCACTATCGGCTAGCAGAAAATTCTCTTCAACGCTCTTTAGAGGAACATAGGTTTGATAATTCTGTGGAATTACGAGTTCATTTAAATTAACTGGATTAGGTGGAGCAGCTGTGATCGCATTTCTCATTTTACGAACAACTTTCAGTGCAAAGTATTCTGGCATTCTTTTTGCTGCTGAACTATTATGTGAGTGCTAATTAATACATCTGACTACATCTGTATTTACAGCATGAATTCTCGTTTTACAATTATCTTTTTGCTCACATCTCCAAAATTGGGTTAAACCGTTGCTGCTTAGTTTATCAAAACCTTTTTAAAACTTTCATGCGTAAATTTTCTTTTGCCTCGTTTAAAGGTACTTCAGTCATAGTTGTATTAATTGTACGGATCTATACATATATTCAATACCTTTCAACAATATTAATAAGACAACATTTAAGAAATAAAATACACACCACTAAGTTTGAAACTGTTGGCATTCCTCAGATGGATACCTGCTGTTTTATCTTTTAATCTTAGCGAATTCGCTATTACATCGCTTTGTAGAAGAGGTTGAAATTCAGCACCACAAGCGAGTTGAACGGATCGTCAGTAAACAGACGTACAGGTAGTGAAGTGTGTTAGGATTTCTGATTATACCTGTGTAGCATTATAATCTCGGATGGGATTTAAGTAATAATAGATACCTATAGATAATTAATTTTTAGTAATACTATCCTAAGGGTCAGTGAATATTAACAAAACTTTCTTATATGGAGGGATATAATAAACGTGTTCGGAGCTTTTGGTTGACAAAAGGTTTTGGTTTATCCAAATATTTAATTATGGTGTTGAATATGATACCTACTTAAATTTTAATTGAAACTAATGCTTTTTTGAAGAACAATAACCAATACACCCGATAATCTTTAAGGTTTTAGAACGATATAATAAGAACTAAAAATCCTCATAGAATATTCAACATTTTCCTTAACAAAAGATGTAAATCATTTAAAAACAGATTTAATATTAAAAGTATATTCATTAATGAAAACTAAGTTTATGTATAAATTGAGATATATACGTATATATATATATATATATATATATATATATATATATATATATGTATATTTATATTTATATATATATATAAAATACTCAAATTTAGATCAGGGTAGAAAATTAAATAATCACATTAAATAATTTTAATTACCGTGTAGAAGCTTTGGGAAAAGGTACGCGTTATTAAAACATTGAAGCATAAAATTCATTCGTTTCATTAAAATAAGAGATTTAAATTATTTACAAGACGCTTTCTATAAAAGAAGCAGTATTAAAATGCTCAACGTGTATTTAATTTAATTGTTCAAAGAATCAAAGAGAAATTACGTGCAAAATTTATATTAATTAACTCAATTTTAAATAACCGGTATTAAACAAAAGGTACAAATAATAATTAATATTTAATTAGGATTCACTAAAAATTAAAGGGTATTATTTTAATTGGAGTTAATTGAGCCATTAGTAACATATAATATGTATAAAAGCTTGTAAAAAACCCAATAATATTCAAATCGTAGAAGTGTTATTTAGAAGTAGGACGATTGAACACCTGCGTATTTTTAAAAGGCTCATTCTGCGTAAATTTTGTAGATAACAAATGGCTACAAAGAATGTTGGAGAAACCGTCGCTTAATATTTACGGGAAATGCTAATAAGGTGGGTTATTTCACAAGTCCACGTGGATTGAAAATAACCGATACTAAAGAATATCGATTAGTACCACTCAGAACAGGGTAGATAGAGACGGATAATATGCGCAAGACAGAGACACATATAGTAAAAGGCGTGAGTTGAGCAACGTCACTGGGTTGCGATTGGTTGAAAATAAGAGGCAAACATGAGAGGTAAAAATAACATTTCTGTATAAAAATTAATTAGTTATTCCCAGACGTTGCGAGCCGTGTCGAAATTTCTGAGATTTAACTGGTGCGAGTGCAAATTTAATAAGAACCGACGCATGGGCGGTCGAGATGGGAACATAGTATGCGAAATTCTAGAAACTGGCCGTTTTGGGGACAAAACCGACAGACAGGCTAACCACTATATATACCCGGGTTAATATGAGTTTCTCTCTTAGATTTTCGATTTGATTCAATGCGTTAAACAGTGCTCTTTAGTTTTCCGATTTTGATTGAATAATTTAAACAGTTTGCTCATATATTTTGGTGATTTAAAACAGTTTGTTCTTTACGTGCTACAATGAAAGTAATTTAGTGCACTTAGAAAAGAAGATACAAGGTAATAAAGTCTAGTATCACTGTACCAATTATTCAAATTTGCAACGACAAATGAATACACAAAAGTAGGCAGTTTTGGCGTATAGCGTGAAAGAAGTATGAATTTCTTTGCTATTTTTCGGGGGTGTTAATAATTAAATGATTCGTAAACGTGTCTGGATCCACAAAACAAGGTTCAGATATACACAGATGAGTTCCGGAAAAGCCCTGAAACAACTTTAGATGAATGGTGGTGTAGAAAATTTTAAAGGCGACCAGTAATCCGAGGACCTAAACATAACCCAGTTGGATTGGTGTGATTAACAGAGGACGATGTACATTGGAGCCATGAGTGCATTAACCTTCAGGTAACTTATGCTTTGTTGTTCGATTTTTAATGTTTTGGTGTGTGTTGAATAACTTTATAATTTATTTACTTAAAATGGACAGTAGTGAAATTGTACTAACAACAAATTTTTAATTTTAAGGTGAAATTTTCTTGTTTAAGTAGAAAGGGTATTTAGTATTTATGTTCTGGATTATGATGAAAATTTGGGTATGTCTTTGAGCTCAATTAGACGAACCTGGTTAATTAACGTAAAGGGTGGGAGATGCTCCTTTGTACTCAGACTCAGGTCTGCATATATTGTTATATTAATTAGTAGGCATCCTACAAGGACTTTAATTCTGGATGCACATTAAAATGATAATAAATTTAATCTTGAAGTTTTCTGATACTGTAATTTATGCTGAAATTTAATTTTGAAATTTTAATGTATTATGAATATTGATGTAAATAGAGTTAACGTTGATGTTTGTGGTAGGAATGTATTTGTTTTTTTTTTGAATGAGGATGAAAGTTTTAACTAGGTGAGCAGCCGAGGCGGAAAAGAGTAAAGAGGCGATTAACAGAAGAAAGTCAACGGACCAGTTAATTTAAAAGGTTTCACAGCATTCTTGACGCCCAATCTGTGGGGCTCGATTTGAAAACCTTAGTTTAAGATTAATGGAGAGGCTTTTTGTACGTTTCACAGCAATATATATATATATATATATATTTATATTATAGATTAAGGGAAAGGTAGACCAAACAAGTATTTTAGTTGAACATTCTCTTTATTTGTGATGTCAAGCTTTCGAAATTTGCTCCAATTTCTTCTTCAGGACACTAAAATATAAATAACTAAATAATACATTTAAAATACAATATTTAAATCTTACACAAACGTGAGATAAGTCAAATAAATAAAACGTTCAGCATATTTAAAATATTGGCAAATTACAAATACTCATATGATTATATAAAGTTACAGTTACACCCAATTTGAACACTAAATTATATTATCAAAATTTTCTTTCACACAATATCAAATGTTAACAATATCAACCAAACAATATTAGAGTTTACAACTGACTGACAAAATTTCTTGATAGTACCGAAACATATGCGGTAAGTAGAACTTGTTAAACAATTATTAAACTAGTCCTGTATGAAACATTCACTTCTAATGTATTATGTGACTCCATTACTCATCCAAGGCACCATCATGTAAATGTGGCGATGTCAGAAGGTAGGTATATATAACACTTAATTTGTCAGTGTCTGATTTTTTGTTCATCCGATTTGTCTCACCATTAATAAAACACATTTCCAGAAATTTCCTTTTTGTCAAATTTGCTTCTCTAGCTAGAATCTTTACTCCATCAGAATCAATTTTATGTCCTAATTCAAACGCTCAGGTTTCAGTTTGACATCACTTTTATGTAACGAGATCCTTGATTTCATAATTTGTGACGTATGCCCTATATAAGATTGTACACAATTGTTACAAGAAATTTTGTACACTACACGTGATTGTGCGCATGGCGGTAACCTAGATTTCAATCTACTAAAAATACTCCCTACTGTTTTTGTGTACTTCTTTCCTATAACAATATCTTCTGTTTTGAAAACGTTAATTAGTTTGTCAGTTAAGGATCCAATTTGAGGTAAAGAGATGTATTTGGTAATTGATATATTGGTTGGTTGTTTTCCACTATATTAAGTTTAAAATTCAAATAAGAATAGAGAACTATTTAATGTAGGCTTAGATCTGTAAGCATGGATTTGTAACCATGGCTTCTTTCATTTGGATAACTCACTTACGTCCCAAGAGAAGTAAGTAAAAATTTACGTCCCGCTTCATACCCATCCTAGTAAATGCAACTTACGGAGATCGTCTCAGTGGCGTAAGTGTCATTTACGGCTACACTTACGTCACTGAGACGACCTCCCATAAGTTGCATTCTCTAGGATGGCTATGAAGCGGGACGTAAATTTTCACTTACTTACTTACGTACGTGCTTGTCATCCAAATAGTTACAAATCCATGGTTACGGGTCTAAGACCACATTAAATAATTCTCTATTCTATTTGAAGTTTTAACTATGGCTGCAACCCGTCTCGTCACCGTAAATCCTATGTACGTCCCTTAGTATGTAATATGCTATTATATAAACGTACACTGCTGCTCTTTCCCGTAAATACCTTACCTTGATGCAGTCTAGTAATAATTTCGTGATTTTGACATTGGGCATGTTGAGTCGTCTAGGTAAGTAACGTACTAATATCTCCTTCGTTATATTACTCTCGAGTTGAAAATTATTTCTACACATTAGTACTCCAGAGTGATATACACCACATTCTAAATAAATAAGTAGTGTGCAATCTGTTGTTTTCATAGGTGGTGGTCGGAAAAATCTTTTTTGCGGCTCTTTTTGAGTAGGACCACATGCAAAAAATTGAAGATTAATGCTTTGTGGCGATGTAGACGGCACTTCCGATAGAACAGAAGAAATTGTCGGAAAACGTAGTAAACTATGATGACTAACTTAAAAAAATTCCTTACAGGGTAGATATACGGTTTTTTCAAAAATGGAAACCTAAACAGCAAAAGCGTAACGAATTTTTTTTAACAAACTCTTGCCTATCTGAAACATTCATTTCTTTAAATGTTTACACAGCCATTAAGTTTATTGTATTGGACTTACACTTCGAACAAGTGGAAAATTATTATTTACCGATGAAAGCAAAGCGGATCGAGAATAATGAGGACTATTCAATTTTGGAGATTTATCAAAATTTTTCAATTGTTTTGTTAATCAGGCAATAATTTAAGAATTCTAACGTGAATAAACTGAATTAATTCTTTAGATGAAGATAGCGTATTATTTGCGAATTCATTTTCGAATTCTTTGCGGGTATATTAGGTAAAACTTTTAGACCAGCGCACAACATAGCGAATCAAATAAATCTTCAATATCTAGCGATTTTAAGGTTAGTTTTAGGTTAGTATCGAACACATCTAAAAACTGAACCAAACCTGAGAGCGTTTTCTCATAAAGGGATTTGAACGAGACTATTTTGTCAATGAAGCTGGATCCTAACAAACGCTTATTTTGAAAGCGCAATTGTAAAATTTGTATTGCGACATCATAATTTCTTGGGGAAATCGGTAGCGTTTCGATTAACGCTAACGCGTGCGATCTAACAAAGGGCGACAAATAAAATAGAAAGATTTGGTCACAGCAAAATATCATCTTCATGAAAAATTGGAATTTGGATTTTCGCGTCTCCGTATGCGGTGTATTACTAGAAACGGCGGGTGAAGTGTCCGCACGGTCCTTCCATAATCTTGCCATATTTTGAATGACAAAATACAAATTTTGCAGTCGGTAACAGCTTGTTGTACACTTATTTTGTCGAGCTTATCTAACTTAAGATTGAGATCAGCCAACTGATCAGAAATTTCATCAAGTGGCGTAAACTCATATTTGGAGATACAATTCTGTAGCAGGGTGTCATTGGGTTGACTTTTAGATAAAAGATCTTCATATTTTTTGCCAGCGTCGTGCAAAGCGGCGATGCGAATAAAGTACCTTTCTCTTTAAAATTAATGAATCACGTTTAATAATATCGGCATCTGGCGGCATCTTGATCACAATATCAATAACGGTGATGGCAATTAATTTACGTTATAGAGGAAGTTAAAGAGCAAGTACCAAAATTTTCAATAATTACGAAATGAATTACAATAAGAAATACGCCAGACGTCTGTCTAAATAACCATAGCATTTGTTTTTATCTATAAAACAATGTAATTTGAAAGTGCACAATGTGCACCATTCACAGGAGCTACTTATCAACAAGCCAATTCTGATTATAACACAATGACATGATAATTAACATTGGCATTAATTTTTCTTTCTTTGTAGCGATTAATTAGCAATATGTTGCTTATTTTTTATAGTCCCTGCGGGGGCGTCATATTATGTTTGAGCGAGTGTTTTTTATAGACCAATTTCAACACCAAATAAAGAAATGCATGCACAAAATCTTATCTTATGCTTTGCTAGATGTTGTTTGGTGGAAATTGGTAGCACTATATTGTTTATAATTAAAGCGGATAACAAGCGCGAGTTGACGTCAACTTAACACAGTGTGATAAGAATTATGATCGGCGGTAACCGTAATTTTAAATGTTTTAATGTTTAATAAACTACTAATTTAGACACAGCCACAACATATAGTGTACTTAACGATTTCTCATGTGAATTTTAAGCCAGAATCACTTTTCTGATCTCAGGTTTTGACATCCTCATGTTATTTTTTCTTGAGCTTTTCCCTGGAAACTTTTCGAAATTAGGTGACGTCCAAGATACTTCCCGATTAAGACATATTTCACACACGGTAGAGAACGGAAACATCGACTGTACTAACAGAACTAGTTGCCGACTAACTCAGTGGGACGGGTGGTGTGTTTGAAGAGGGTCCGGAATGCTATAGTGTGTGAAATATTTCTTAATCGGGAAGTATCTTGAACGCCACCTAATTTCGAGTGGTTTCCAGGGAAAAGCCCCAGAAAAATAACAAGAGGATGTACACTATTGCTTAAACATAAAACAAACGTTAACCTATTTAGAACTGCTAGCGGAAAGGACGGTTTCTAAAATCGAATGTTAAATTACCTGAATTTTCAATCACGCTTCTAGGTAATTGCAGAATAATTTATTACAACAAAACTGGAACTATACCTTCAAATTAATTGAGAAAATAAAACAAATGTAAAAAAGTCTTTACACTATTACACGATTGTGTTTTCAACTACAATACACATTTACATTTTCATTACAACTACATGATAGACAATTAAAAATCAAATATATTACTTATTACTTAACTAAATTCTTAACCTAATCACATACACGTACTGTAGGTACGTTTTATCAGTTCATCCTATGGATTCAAAATGTTCATTTATTTAAAAATTTTCTGGGTTCTAGTTTCAGAGGTTTTCATAAATACCCGACGAGTGATTGTTACCTGTATATGCCTCTTATCTCAGGGTAACTTCGAAACTAGTTATCGATTCGGGAACCAATGTGTCCTTAAAATCAAAAGCAACCAACTTGGTAGCGTTTGATCCTAACATTATTGATTACTTTCAGTATGTTAGATAACCTATTCTTCAAGGTAGCTGTCCTACTCGATTTAAATATTGATTATTTGGATGATAAATACAAAGTGCTCTATAAGAACTGGATCTTCCCTCCGCAAACTTAGGACAGATGAATTAAGATTGCAAATTGAAAATAGCTTGTATCGCTTTTTCTCTATCTAAGTATATAAAAATTAACGTACGGAAAGGTTATCCAAACCAGAAAAAGGGACTTTTTATATTCCGTACCGGAACAAATTACATATAAACTTTCTTTAGTGCCCAGACGATTAGATCATAAGCGCGTCAGCGCGATACATTATTAATCAAAACAAATAAATCACGTAACTGTAATAATTTTATACAAAAAATCCATAGTATCATTTCTAACATTTTAATACCGCCATAATAAATTTGATAACCTTTGCGTATAAATAATGTATGTTACAAAAATATTCCTACCTTAGATCAAGAATTATATTTCTTAAAGGAAATAACCTAACTGTATTGGTGGGAATTGCTAATACAGACACTATTAAAATAAAATACGATTATAAACATTTCAAAGGAACGTCACAAAACGCAAGAAAAATGTATATTTAATATGAGTTAATAATAAATGTGATGTAAAAAGTTATGTTTCACATATTTTTCATATTATTGATTATTATATATTTTACTATGTAAACATATTAGTTATATCAGGCGTTCATTTCAACTTCATATTTCAGTTTGCTATGCAAAAAAAATTATGAATGCATTTGTGCATAATACAAGAAAATTTTATTCATAACATTTCTTGCATCGCAAAGTGAGATTTGAAATTTAAATATACATAAAGACCTTATATTAACATCTACTACCTAATAGTCAATTTCTGACATTTCTTTTGAGAAAGCTTTTATTAGTACAATTAGTTTTGGAATACCGTTATTATTATTACGGTTTAGCTAAATCAAGGACTGTAGAATTATGTAATTATGTATACATATACATATCAAAAGTATTATAAATCATAATCTTTACATAAATATATTAATAAAACAAATTTAAAATGGTAATTCGTTTATCAGTTTTGATCTTCTATATTAGAAGCGAGAAAGGATATAAAGAGATGTAGAAGTAGACGGAGATTAGACTATTGCACATAGATAGTAAAAGATGTAAGCTGTGAGAATTTCAGGGAAATGTGTAGGTTACCTCAGAATAGAAAACAATGGAGGTACGCGTCCAACCAGTTGTAGCACTAAAGACCTAATGATGATGATGGTTTCTTATACTTCTAAAGCTATCCACAACATACCTTCCACTTTTTGTGCTAGCGGAATTAATGCTTCCAAACTCTTTTGCAACAAATTAAAAGATAATGAATTTTAATTTAAATACACTGTTAATGCTTACATAGAAATATGAAACCAACCATACTTTTAAATAACTGGCCAATAAGCACGTACCATGCAAATTAATAGCACGCACGTCTAAAACACACCTGGAACAATTTTTTTTACCTGAAAAATTTTGCATTTTGCCGAACTCTTCCTGTTCCAAGCAAGGTAGGCATCTTTAACGTGCGTGACAACACACACACGTGACCTCCATTTTACCTAAACTCCGAACGAGGGCATATTTTTGTGAAAAATGCTCGCCTAACATTTTACAAGCGGACCGTGACGGGACTTGATCCCGGGAACTTGGGTATAGTAGTCAGACGCATACCAACTACACCACGGAGCCGCCAAGACTTTCATACCTTACATGTGATTTTTCAATGCTCCACCCGAAGGTGCTACATTGGCAAGGAAGCGAGTTTTTTTTTACCTGAAAAATTTGGAATGTTGCCTCCCATCCGAACGAGGACGTATTTTTGTGAAAAATTCTCGCCTAACATTTTTCAAGCGGATCGTGTCGGGATTCGAACCCGGGACCTTGGGTGTAATAGTCACACGCATCCCAATTATGCCACGGAGCCGCCAAGACGTTTCATACCTTACATGTGAATTTCCAATGCTCCACCCGAAGGTACTACATTCGCCAGGAAGAGAGTTTTTTTACCTGAAAAATTTTGAATTTTGCCGAACCCTTGCTGTTCTAAGCAAGGTAGGGATGTTTAGCGTGCGTGACAACACACACAGGGGACCTCCATTTTACCTCTCATCCGAACGAGGGCGTATTTTTGTGAAAAATGCTTGTCTAACATTTTTCAAGCGGACCGTGTCGGAATTCGAACTCTGGACCTTGGGCGTAGTAGTCACACGCATAACAACTACGCCACGGAGCCGCCTCAGACGTTTCATACCCTACATGTGATTTTCCACAGCTCCATCCGAAGGTACCAACTACATTGGCCAGAAAGCGAGTTTTTTTTATCTAAAAAATTTTGAATTTTGCCGAACCCTTGCTGTTCCAAGCAAGATAGGGATCTTTAACGTGCGTGACAACACTCGCACACGGGACCACCATTTTACCTCTAATCCTAACGAGGGCGTATTTTTGTGAAAAATGGTCGCCTAACATTTTTCAAGCGAATCGTGTCGGGATTCGAACCCGGGACCTTGGACGTAGTAGTCACACACATACCAACTACGCAACGAAGCCGCCTCGACGTTTCATACCTTACATTTGATTTTTCAATGCTCCATCCTAAGGTACTTCATTGGCCAAGAAGCCAGTTTTTAACCTAAAAAATTTTGAATTTTGCCGAACCCTTGCTGTTCCAAGCAAGGTAGGATTTTTAACGTGCGTGACAACACTCACACACGGGACCTCCATTTTACCTCTCATTCGAACGAGGACGTATTTTTGCTTGCCTAACATTTTTCAAGCGGACCGTGTCGAGTTTCTAACCCGGGACCATGAGCGTAGTAGTCACACGCATACCGACTATGCCACGGACCCGCTAAGACGTTTCATACCTTACATGTAATTTTCCAATGCTCCACCCGAAGGTACATTGGCCAGGAAGCGTTTTTTTTACCTGAAGAATTTTGAATTTTGCAGAACCCTAGCTGTTCCAAGCAAGGTAGGGATCCTTAACGTGCGTGACAACACTCACACACGGAACCTCTATTTTACCTCTCATCCGAACGAGGGCGTATTTTTGTGAAAAATGCTCGCCTAACATTTTTCAAGCGGACCGTGTCGGATTCGAACCCGGGACCTTGGACGTAGTGGTCACACGCATACCAACCACGCCACGGAGCCGCCTCAAACGTTTCATACCAGAAGTAGCTGACTCACAATTTACTAAAAGGGAATGCGTCTATCAATTGAATAGAACCAAACATAGCTTTTGAGAAGTGCAAAGAACAACTAGCACAAGCCGTGCTAACTCACACGTCCACTCCCCGACACAAAACTATCTATAGCAACAGGTGAAATAATTCAACAATGGAGTAATCAGCAATGGCAACGGTTGGCTTTTTATTTCAAGAAACTAACTAATGCCCAAACAAAATATGTAGCCTATTACAGAGAACTTCTCGCAATTTACCTAACTGTCAAACAGTTATACACATGTTAGAGAGTAGATACATCACGATCAACACAGACCACAAACCTCTAACTTTCCAACAGAAATTAGAAAAATATACGTCCAGGCAATTTAGATGTCTGGATTACATAAGTCAATATTCGACACACATCAAACAGACTTCGAGGAAAGAAAATATTATCGCAGCCGCACTCCCGATAATTGATAACATCGACTTCAAAAAGTTATCCAATTCCTTACATTTGACTTTCCAAGGTACTACAGTAGACAAGAAGCTAGATTTTTTACCTGAAAATTTAGAATTTTGCCGAACCCTTCTATGTTTTGAGGGGAGTGGGCGAAGAAAATTTACCATGCTCCGGTCAACAGTTGCTCTCGCTACGCCCCAGTACTGCTGGGTTACGAAAATTTCGCACAAACATGGGTTGGGAAGCATGGTCCTGTTACATAAAAGCGTACCGCAAGTTGTAAGAATAGAAACTATACATGACTATCAGAGATCCCAAAGACCAATGGTGAATGGCGTCTAAGTTGCAGAAGTTTTATGAAGATGGCATAATAATCGATTTAGAATCGATGGTATGAACACAATTACAATCACTAAACTATTGTTGGCTTTAGAAATAGAAAAATCTTTTTATAATGAAGATTTCTCCATTTCAAATTCTATAGTGTATATAAGGAACCAAAGTTCAGTAAAATGTGTGAACAATATTGAATTTTTTGATGAAACGAAATTTTACTCACCGATTTTGAAAATCAGTTTAATTACCACAGTTTCTCACTGGACCAAAAAAGTTCACACTCAATATCCGTAAAAACACTATATTTATTATTAACTTAACTGCATATCGTTAATTTATTTCTATAACTCAAACGACTATTTACTTTATATTACTAGTGGATTAATATTCGGAACTGAACTAAACACCCTGCTGGATCGTACGGTTTATATATCGAACTAGGTACTTTGCACATTATTACAGTAGCCCTGGTTACTTCTAGACTCTACAAAAATCGCTCTTTTGTTCGTTTTGTATTAGTGCTTTAAATACATCCTTGTAACTATCGATCAATTCATTGTTCGTTTAATGGTTTTAAACCATTCAACTCTAGACCGTTTGGCGTCATTGTTGTATTACATACCCATTAGGCAACTCCCCATAATTTACGTGAAGCATTCATCATACCTTTAATTTCCTTATACAATTTTTTCATCCCAGATATTCGAAATAATTTACTTCCTATATGATTTCACTACTTATCCAGACATTTAAGTCCAGACTTATCTTAGCAAAAATAAGTTGATTCAAATATATGAACTAGTATGTAAAATGTAAGGACTAAATACATGATCCTCTAATAAATGTATAATATCCAGACATTTAAGTCATATCAAAAACAAGTGCTTCAAACGAAGAAAATTCCTTTCCTTTGACCTCCTTTGTCTTTAGTAACTATTCCTATATCGATGATATCGCGTCTGGTGGAGACTCTATGCTGTCAACCTTGGCTTTGTGGAATCAACTAAGCGCTCTTATAAAACTTGGTGGTTTTGAACTGCATAAGTGGTTTAGTAATTGTCCGGAATTACAAAAAGATCTTCTCGTTTCGCAACAATTCGTATTACCTCGCTTCTTTGCGGATTCTGACATTCAGCATCTGAAGGTTCTAGGTCTTTAATGGAACTCCACGTCGGTTACCTTATGTCTCCTGGTTCAGCCACAGTGTACTGCCTGTACCAAGTGCAACTTACTTTCCCACTGAGCCCGTATTTTCGACCCTATATGAATTTTATCTCCTCTAACTTTTTTGGTAAAACATTCAGCATTTGTGGTTTTTGAAATTAAACTTATCCCGACTTACTCCGTTTGTGGGAGAGATATCTGCATGAATTGTCATTTTTACCGACTTTGCTCTACCACGCTTGCCACTTCCGCCACAATTTGGGGTTCGCTTAGATTTTGTTGCTCCGCTTCGTACCCTCTCATTGCCCAAACTCAAACTATTAGCCACCGCTTTAACCTAGAAACTGTTAATATTTATCCTCAAAACGTTTGATCCCCATATTACCTTTGAAAAAATTTTTGTTGACCCGACTCCATGGTCGTTCTTCCTTGGATTCGTTCCCCACCGCAGCGACGGAAGACATTCGTGGCCAATCGAATTTACTATATTCAGGAAAACACTTCTCACGCTTCCTGGCATCATATTCCTTCCATTGAGAATCCTGCCGATATCGAATCTCGTGGTTTGCTACCTTCCGACTTGTGTCATTGTTTTTTATAATGGACGGCATCGCTGCTTTGACCCTTACAGCCCACTCATTCCACTCTTTAATTCTTCAGAAGTTCTCACATAGGAGCGTTGTATTGTTTTGACCGCTGTCGCATTCCCTTCTCAGATTGATACGATTTTGGAAAGTCATTCATCTTTTCAATTTAGCATTCGAATTGTCGCGAGTTACATATCCCCCAAATTAGAATATATTTGTAATTAATGGAACTATTAAGAATTAAGAATTATTAAAACTTAGGTTAGATGCAACAAAGTAAAACTGAAGGACATGATAAAAAAGTTAATGAAAGTTCAACAAGCCAGACGGTGAGAACGGAAACAGACATTGTATTCCAGACGAAACGTGATACTGTAGGTGCAGGTCACAGTAGGTTATAAGACAGCAATTATTAGAATTAAGATTGTTACATTGTATTAAATACAGAAATAAGCAGACTTGAGCTATGCAGTTCCCACAAGCAATGTGAGGGGCAGGGACAGCATAAATACCCGCGAGAGCCCAAGATGGCAAGTCAATCTAGAGCTTCTCAACCTTAACATTGTTGTCAGTTCAGCTACTCACCATAATTCAGTTTATTTAATTAAGAAGTGAATTTTAACTTGGAATTATTTTGATCTCCAACGTTAATGAATATAACGAACTTGTAATCAAAATTAACCATTGTAATTCAGTATAAAATAAATTTGTTAGAAGTTTTTTGGAAAAAGCTTTTTAAAAAGTCGCTCCAAGAGGCCCGACATCTAACTCACGTAGACTCTCCGCTTTGTCCATAACATACAAAATTCGTTGGCAAAATACACTGGACTTTTACTCTGTTTTGAGCTCCATAGCGTTTTGAACCCACTTATGTAATTTACTCAACATATTCAGTTTTCTATTGAGTTGAACACACTCCCGTCCGGATCAGTTATAAAAAGACTCTTCGCAAATTGTCCCCCTTAATTAGCAGAATCTTACGGAATTGGAGGTCGCCTACCTTACCCTCCGATAAGAAATTTTCCACTCTTTTACCTAGTAAAAGTCGCTTTACGGAATTGTATATCAACATTGTTCATCTGAGATACTTCCATGTAGGTGTTCAAAAGGTGGATTTTATCGTTCGTCGAGTTTTGAGTCAGTGTGTGACTTGTTGCATGACCATTATTACTGCATCGCAGCTTCCTATGGACCACCTTTCTCCATGCCAAGTCACTTAAGCGTTGATTTTGCTGGCCCCTTCTCTACTACGATGTCGCGAGTATGGGGAGCAAAAGTGATGAAAGCATATTTATGTCTCTTTATATGCATGCCCACCAAGCCATTCCATCTTGAATTAGTTTCTGATGTCATCCGATGCCTTTCTAGCTGGTCTACGCCGATTTATTGCCAGACGTGGGAAGTGTGATAATCTTTACAGTGATTGCGGCACAAATTTTGAAGGTGCCCATAAAGAGTTAATTTATCTCGCAAGATCAGCTGCCGCAAAAAAATCATATTTCTTGGCACTCTCTGCGCCTCATTTTGGTAGTTTGTGGGAGGCGGGTGTGGAGTCTGTTAAAACCAGGTCACTTTCTGACTTTGATCCCTTTAGTCGCTATTCTAGAACCTATTCATTCTGACCTTCCGCGCCTGTCTCGATGGCAATTGCTCCAGAGAATTTATCAAGATATCTGGTCTCGGCGGTCTAAGGAGTATTTGCATACGCTCCAACAACGGTTCAAATGGTACAAAATATCATTGCAGTTTCAGGTGGATACCTTAATGCTAGTTAAAGCCGATAACATTCCACCCCTTCGATGGTCCTTTGGACGTGTTGTTGCGGTTCATCCAGGAGCTGATGGGGTCGTTACGGTTGTCACTCGTAAAACCGTACAAGGCTAGGTGAAGCGCCCTGTCGCTAAACTCTGTCTTTTACCTTCGTTGTAGATTTTCATTTATCTTTCTTCGTATAATTTTTTGTTTTGATTTTGTTCGCGTAAATATTTCCTGGGCTTTCTTATATTAATTAATATTTTTTTATTCCGTTCTAACCTATCTAGTTATACTTAAAATTAACTTTAAATATCGCATAAGATGTAGCTTGCAGATCAAATCCCCTCCATCGTAGATATAGTATAATATATGGTTTTAATACCAATTAGCGTTCACGTTGTGGTGTGCCGTGACAGTTGTTGAAAAGTTGGTGTGATCGTAGTTATAGTGCTATAAAAATATAAACGCTTGGGTTCCGCCAAAAACCGACAGTTCCTCGCCCTGCCGCCGTCGCTTAAATTTGAAGTATTACTGGTAAGTACTTGAAGGTTCCGCTTATATCAACCTTGCTCATATTTACACGTCCAGTTTCTCCATCTGTGGTTATTCAAGTTAACGTAAGACACTGGATTGATGAAATATCCATTACTACGAGCTATAACAGATTTAGGTTTTTTACCGCTGTATTAGATTGAGATACAAGACGTGAACTACTACCTCCCATAAGAGATGTTTTTGAAATATTTGAAGGTGCCAGTCAAAAAATGTTTGTGCCAATTGCATATTTGACAATAGATGAACAACCCGTTACGTTTAGAGGGCGAAGCTCTTTCCAACAATATACAGGGTGAGTTTTTAGTGTGGCAACGGTCGATAACTCCGTTATTATAAAGGCTACGTAAACCAAATTTGGAGTCATATTAGGCATTCCTAAAGTGCACATTTTAAAAATATTTGGAAGCATACAGGGTGTTTCATAATTCCAGGGCATATAAAACTTATATTTTTTTAAATGGAACACCCTATATATTATTAAATTTTTGAAAAGCCTATAAAAAGAGCTTTAATTTGATATCAAATTGTATCTGTCTATTTCTTTTAGTTTTCGAGATATTCAACTGTTTTTAGAAAAAATGACCCCGATTAGATACATTGCCACTGCACTAATACACAACTTATGTTAATTTTCAAGATGCAGAAAATTTTACTATATACCATAGTATATTTGTCAATATCACTTTTTTGAAATTTCTTCCCAGTATACAGGGTGTGTCAGGTTTCGCAAAATGCAATTTTTAAAATTTTTTTTAAATGCATTCCCTATACCTAAATCCATTACTTTCTGAGATATTTTTGATTTTCTTCAAATTTTAAGAATGTTTTTAATTTACATAACTAAAAATAACTTACTATTGGAGAATATTATAAAACAATTAATACATTTTGATTAACAATCAACTACAGTTATCCAATAACAATTTTCACTAAAGATATAACAAGCTACAATAATACGCTATCAACAGAATTCTGCCAGATCAACAATATGCATTTTATAGAAAATGTTCAAGCAGGAAATCAGGCAGGCTTTGAAAAAAATAACTATTACATGTAAAGTGTCATTTAGGTTTATTAAATGTAGTGTGTTGTCATTTAACAGGATATCTCTCTTGGTATATTTTTGATGCAAGTAGGAAATTTTTTAAACTTGCTCCCAATACTCAAATCATATTTATTTGTTCTTCCACTGTAAAATTTTCAAAGATTACATTTAAAATAGAACTGATAATGTGTTAAATGACAACACACTACAATTAATAAACCTAAATGACACTTTACATGTAATAGTTATTTTTTCAAGGCCTGCCTGATTTCTGTTTGAACATTTTCTATAAAATGCATATTGTTGATCTGGCAGAATTCTGTTGATAGCGTATTATGTGTAGGTTGTTATATCTGTTAAGTAAAAATGTTTTAATTGTTTTATATGAAACAATATTTTCGCTTCTCTTTGATGGATAAAGTGAAGCTTTAACTATTCGCGGCTAAGCCTGGGAATTACCCCAAGGGTGAGCAATGAGAAAAGGGTGTGGTGATGGTCTAAACTCTACGATAAACTAACAAAAGGAAAATGGGTTGAGCGCCACTGTATCTGTATGAACGGTTACACTAAAGATTCAATACTCCTATGAGAAGATACAGAAACTCACGGGATATAAATGCACTTAAAACTTACAACTTACAAAACTGATGTATCTGGAAATCTCTGGAACATACTTACAACCTCTCCGATCTCGATGAACCTGGAACAAAATACACAACAAATTCTTTATTAGGAAAACACAGTTTGTGCTTCCCAATAAAAATACCTGTCAATAATTATAGGTGGATAATATTGAGATTAACACACCAAAGCTTTTTAAATCAGGAATAAATACCTAGAACAAACCACTTGAAGCAAATAGGGGCCTTTTTAAATTACTTCAGCCTTGTATAATTTCATAGATTAACAAACTCATATACTTTAAGAATTTAGTAAATCTAAATATGCATGGAATAAAAAACTTGAGTCTAAAAATGAAATTTAATATGGTTTCTCTTTGTTGAATGTTTCTTTAAATGTGATAATAAATTGTACAAATAAAATTAAGTTTCGATATATCAGTCTTTGACATGACAGATCTTTAAATTAATAATCATGTATCAAACAAGTTTTAGTACCAAGCTTTCAGATCTGAGTTCTGGTTTACATATGTTATACAAACATTATATCTACTAAAAACGAATCACATGTGTTTAACTTAGGCAAACAACTTTTCATTTAAATCTGGTATTAGAGGCTTATAAAAATTTTAATATGAGTAAATAAATATTTTAAAGGTAAAAAAGTGGACTGAACTATCATATTGTTAACAAGTGACTTTATGCAAATTTATAATACTATTACTGTATTAATTTTAACTGTTTTCTTTCACGCTGCTCTAAGCATACAAAATTTAACTCGATCAAACGGACTTCGAAATTTATTTATTCGAGCATTTACGAATCCTCACAAACAGAACAAAAAAGATTTGATACCTGTAGGTTTTGTCGCTTCCAAATCTAATTATTGATTACCAGCACACATGTTCCAAAAATCTGCTTCTCAACTGGTTATTACTAAACATTAATCGCCTCGACAAATGAACTGCTCTCTAATCTTGGATTCAATTACAACATCTATCTTCTAAACCATCATTTCACTCATTCTGTAATGTCATACACTAAAGGGAATAAAAATATTTTATAATTTATTTAGTTTGAAGGAGCTTACCATTAACAAATCTCGACGCGACCATTAAGGAATGGCGTGTTTAGTGCTTTGCCGGTTTCGCAGGAGCTTGGCACTTCATTCCGCGTCCCAAAGCAAACTCGCCACCTTCTACCATAACCAACTTAAGCCGATGCGAAGGCCCCACTTGGGTAAGGCCTGGAGTTTCATCTTATTTCTTAACAAGAAAAAGAATGCTAACGCGACTACATCTATATGGACAATGGCTGCCCCTTTTAGCGACACATCATCAGCGTGTCGTATCCCGTGACCGGTATGCACACGCGCTGTACTGATTGTAACGAATGTATAGGAAATATCCGCCTGAAAGATAGACAACACAACCTACCAAACTCCATATAAATACGTTTCCTGATAATTATAAAAATACTAAATATCTCCGTACAAAACATTTAAGTTCTTTAAGTGAACACGACTTCCCGCTTTCATATAGAATTGTTCCTCCAAGACCTTATAACATCAAACACAAGGATCAAATACCACAGAATATATTTATGTTGAAGCGGTTCCTACGATCATAGTGCTATAGAATATATTTACGTTACACAGCCCCCGAACAAAAAAGAAAAAAACTTTGAGATTAACCATATGCCAACATATACTTAAACGAGAAGTTTTTTTTTTATAACAAAGACAAACTACTACTTAAACAAAAATGGGTACCAAAAATACCATTATAAAGAATCCAACCAAACTAAAATAAACTTGAAACTTGATTTCAAAAAAAATTTCTTACTAGTGACTTTACTAATAATAAAATAGGGTGCAAACAAGCGAGTGAGTAGGTAACTCTGCGTACCACACATCCGTTAGGAATCAAAATAGGTAAGACATAATCGGTAAAAGACATAACCGGTAAAAGACAAAATATTGAGGTCAAATACTCACGAGTTGCGACCTAGCAAAGAACAAACCTACTAAATTTGCGGAACTCAAACTAAAACTCAAATAAAACCTCGACGTAAACCACCGTAAAACAACAAACAAATTTTCTTCCTACCAATAACTTTAGCATTATTAACACAAAATCGAAAACTCATTCCAAAGTATTTACATATCAATATCTTTACGAAAATGTTTCCACTACTGCTGATCAAAAAGGAATCCAGCACAGGAATCACAAAAGAATGTTGTATTTACAAAAAATTACTTTTCTTTGATTTAGTCTCACTAATACTAGACGAAATTGAAAAACCCACATCAACTATATGGATATCAGCGATCATCCAAAAATATTTTTCTTCTCGACAAAAAATATTCAACAACCAAGTAGCATCACTGACTAGCTACTGTTTCTACAAAAAAATAGTTAGCACTTCTAACCAATTTTCTTTTATCCGGACGCTCCAAAAAAATTTTCAACACTACAATGGCCGCACCAAACATTCCGACTCAACTCGTCTCAAAAAAATTACCACGTAAGCATCTCGCTTACTCCAAACACAACAGCACTCAAGTGACCGTCTCAAAAGCGAGTCTCACTTAAGCGATCCTTCACCTAACTTAAATTAATACACGCACCAAAATGAAACAACAAATATTTACATGGTCCCACCACAACTATAATAACTACATACACTAAACAATCTACTTGTCGGCTTTACCTATTTAAATAGATAATTTGTTAACATGTATGACATCACCAACACTTCTGCAACTCTACTATGAACCAAAGCAAAACGCAGACGAAATTACATTTTATCTGAACTAACCACTTAAATTGAATAATCCAAAAACACGTTTCTTGATGAATAAAAGTACTTGAAATAACTGGCGATTTCCATGAACAACAAGATACTAGAAAAGCTTTCAATCGATCACCTCTTATTCGACAAAAGAAATCATAAACGACGAATTAATCCTTTGGGGGATAGTCTGGACTGATGGCGGAATAAGGTTTCAGATCTTTAATATGCCATCTACCTGCTCTCGATCCATCCAAATTAACCAAATCATATACCACACTCGAACACTTCTTTTAACTATACTTAAAACAAACTTTGGGGCAAGTTTAGCAGAAAATTTATTACTCGCACTCGACAATACTTTATTGGACCTCCATACTTTATTACCAACCTCAAAAGAAATATTTCTCCTCCTTAAATTATATTGATTACTCGAACGTTCATAAGCTAAATGCAGTTTCGTTCGGACATCTTCAAATACCTTAAAAATACCTTGACGATCAGAAGTATATAATGGGCGACTACCAGGAATGATTTCGATATCACTTTCGGGAGTAAATCCACTACCATAAAACTTACCAGTGATAGGGATGTGACGACCAAAAACTAAAAATTCTGCGTATAACCCGTCGACTCATGTTTAGCAGAATTAATAGCAAATTGAATCTGCGCTAACTCAGTATCCCATGTATCATGTTCTTCAAGATAAGATCGAATAGCTGTCCCTACTGTTCTATTAATTCTCTCGACAAAATTACACTGCGGCGCATAAACAGCATTATACCATATTTTCTGAATTTCAAACCTATTACATAACGACCTAAAAATTCGACCAGCTAAATTTGAACCATTATCGCAAATAATAAATTGTGGCACTCAAACACTAAGAAAACTTTTGTTCCATAAACTGTTCTATAACGTGTGACTTTGCACTGCGTAAAGGATGTAAAATTGTGTATTTTGAAAACCAATCTCCGACTACCAAAAGCCATTTAAATCCTAATTTCGAGCGAGGAATGGACCCATAAGATCCAATGCAATTATCTGAAATGGAAATTTAGCTTCTTTCTCTTTTCCCATTAAACCTAAAGGACCTGCATTAGAAGATTTTGTGCACCACACACTAAACATGCACGACAAAATTTCAGCACATCTAAACTCATTTTGGCCAATAATAATTTTCCTGAACTCTAGGCAATAGTCTTCGAAAATCCAAAATGTCCCGCAACTGAGGGATCATGACACGATCTGATAACTTCTTCCCGTTGAACCTTCGGCACTAAATATTTCCACTCTACGATGTTAGATGTTAAAGGCAAATTCGATGGAATAAACTTAAAACAAACTCATTCTCAACTTTCCATTGAGGGTATTTCTCAGGTGACATCAAAATCTTATCACGTAATGACACATACCAATTTTCTAAATTATCAAGCTTGACCTCTATTAAATTTATGATATATTTTCTTCCGGAGTTGCACGACTAAGACAGTCAGGAACTACGTTAAACTTTCCTTTCCTGTGTACTAAATCAAACGAATGCTGTCTCAACCTTACTGCCCACCTAGCAAGTTTTCCTGTAGGGTTCTGCAAATTACTTAGCCAAAGCAACGAAAAGTGGTCTGTAACAACTGTAAAACGAACTCCTTCTACCCATGGACGGAATTTTTCAATGGCAAAGATTACTGCAAGACATTCTTTCTCTGTTGTTGAGTAATTTCGCTCAGCACGATTGAGGGTTTTGCTGGCGTACGATATTACACGTTCTTCTCCATTAATGTTCTGGATTAACACAGCTCCGAGACCGGTATTACTGGCATCACATTCAACAACAAACGGCGCGGAATAATCTGGCTGCGTCAAGAGTGGAGCAGACACTAAAGCTCCTTTAATCGACACAAATGAACGCTCTGCCTCAGGAGTCCAAGTAACGGTTTGACCTTTCTTTCTCTTCTTGATAAGGTCATTAATTGGCGAAACTAAAGATGAAAAGTCCTTTATAAAACGACGATACCAACTACACATTCCGAGAAATCTTTTGACCTCTGTGGTGTTCTTTGGACGTGGAAATTGACCATGGCCGATACCTTATCCGGATCTGTTCTCAGAGAATTTGACCCTACGATGTAACCAAGAAATTTGAGTGATCTCCTAAAAAATTCGCACTTTTCTAGATTCAAGGTTAGATTTGCCTCTCTAACACGTTCCTTGACCTCATATAACAACTTCAAGTGCTCTTCAAACGTCGACGAACATAAGATTATATCATCCAGATAACAAAAAACGTATGGTTCGAACCTCGGACCGAAAATTGCATCAACTAAACGTTGTTGAGTCTGTGCAGCATTTTTTAAACCGAACGGCATCGTCACAAATCTATATTGCCCTCGTGAAATAACGCTAAACGCTGTTTTATCTTTCGACGATTCACTAAGAGGTACTTGCCAAAATGATTTACGCAAATCAAGACTGGAAATATAATTTGCATTACGCAACATCCCTAGTATTCTATCGATATTTGGAAGAGGGTAACTGTCATGAACTGTAACATCGTTTAGTGCCCTACCATCAAAACAAAATCTATATTCCTTACTATCCTTCTTCTTGACCAATAACACGGGTGAATTCCACGGACTTTGACACGGTTCCACGACTTTTAAGCGAATCATTTCATCCAGTTCTTTATCTAACTCTTTACTAATATAGGGGACATAACATAAGGTCTTTTCTGAAAGGTTTTGCATCTCCGTATCAATATTCATCTCTATCATATTTGTTCGTCCCAATTTATCAACACTAGAGATTTCTTGAAATGAATCGATAGCAGCTTGTGCCCGAGACCGCTGATCTACTGACAAATCATCTAAATGGAGTAGACAATCACTGTATTTCAATGGGACTGATGATGGACCTACATACGGAATAATATTCTCACTATCGCTTTGTACATGCCACGAATTGTTTCTAAAGTCAACTATCAATCCGAATAACTTGGCAAAATCCTACCGAATATGAAAGCATGAGGTAAAGAAGACACAACTAAAGCACTGAGGATGCGACATTGCTTTCCTATTGAAATGGGCAAATCCACGATTCCTTCTACTGGTTTCACTGCCCCATCTGCCGTAAATATACCCTTCTTTTCTGACTTAAAAATTTTTAAATTTAATTTATCAATTAAAGGAATAGCGAGGACCCTACCACCGATGTAGTACATCCTGAATCTAAAGACCAGTGACATCAATGCCGAACAATTTAACCATCACATATAGTCGATTATCACCAGATTTTTCAATAAATAAAGAGTCAGTCTTGGGTTGTGATTCATTATGACAAAAATTTTTTACTACACTTAACCAATCTGACCACTCCTTTTTACTAACACTATTCCCCTGCTCACAAATCATAATTGCTGCCTTTTGAGAAGGAATGGAATGTCCGCGCAACATCCATCTCCTCATTCGTTTTTTGAACACGATGAGCACGTATCACGAGTAACTCCTCTATGACCGCAACCAAAACAAAAAATTCTTTTAGGAAATCTACAATACCGAAATGAATGACCACGCCTCGAACAATTCCAACATCCGGGGATAATTTTTGGTGAACCCGTAGGACTAACAGAAGCAGGTACTGGTAAAGACTTATCATTACCTATAATTTGAACTTGTGGAGCAGATGTCTTCTGAGTATCCACACGACTTCCCGATGTAGAAAAATCTTTTACATAAACCTGTTGTCTATTTCTTACCAGTAACTTAGCGTTGTTGCGAAAGTTAGATAAATTACTTGACTGAATAGAAACTGATTTCTGTTTTAACAACATGGCTTCCTCTAATTTTTTACATAATTTTATTAACGTAGGCATATCTTCAATATCAGAAAGAGCAAGTTGTGAAATAAATTCTGGCAGTAAATTTTTTCGAAGTATCCTAACTTTTGTAATCTCCGCTGGAGCATTGGGTAATCGACTAAATAGACCTTCCACATGAGCTACGAATAAAACAATTGGTTCATCTCTCCTTTGACGACGATTCTTTATAGTTTCCCAGATCTCATCTTCTGAATGGGCTGGCAAGAAATCTTCTTTCAACCGATTTACTAGGGATTCCCAATCTTTTAAGGAATCTCTTACACTCCTAAACCACACTAAAGCATTCCCAACGAATAATTCGACTGATGACTCAAACAAATCTCTACTCGATACTTTACGTGATTGAGCCAACTCCTTTACCCTGTCTAAAATGAATACAACTGTTTGGGATCTCCTGAAAATTTAACTGACCAAGTACTAATAGGGATTGGTGGAGGAAGATATGAAAGAGTTTGTACTGGCGCAGCTACTACTAGTGGAGTTGTGTGACTTGCATCACCTGTGCTGTTTGATGTTGTACTTGCCTTCACTTTTTCATACAACTCTGCCTCAACAGTAAGAATAGTGGCTAATAATTCTTTTTTTAATACATCTGTTTCCTTTGACTTGTCAGACGGAAGCCTTAAACGTTTAACTCGACCTGATACATGAACAAGCCTTGAAAGTACTCTTTTAAAAATAGAATCTCCAGAATCTCCTTCGAATTCTAACACCAAATGTTTTATCGACTCTATGGTAGCGTTTATTTCTTTATACTCGTCATCGAATTCTACTTTGTATACTGACAGATCAACCAAACAATCAGGTTTCCCTACTTCCTTAGCTAACAATCTACCTAAGATTTTCCTCTTTTCTACTACAGACCTGACACTTTCTATTCCACGAATTCTTAATTCATATTCAAGCTCTTCCTTGAGTAAATGCACAATTTGAAATGTTTCTGCCATTTTCAAAAAAATTGTTATGTCAACTTAAAAGTATTTTAACAAGTTCAACTCTGAAATAATGAATATTTTACTTTAATATAAATTTATACCTGCTACAACATTTAGACAATTATCAAATAAACTTTGAGGTTCTAGACACGACATGAGTACTAAAAAAAATTTTTACCAAACTATTTTGAGTTTACCACAAGCCAATAGTTAAACGATGTTGTAACAAATTGTTACTAATCGAGCAAACCCTTTTTAAACGAACGACCATCGAGCCTCACGTTGGTTGCGCTAGTGAAACAATATTTTCGCTTCTCTTTGATGGATAAAGTGAAGCTTTAACTATTCGCGGCTAAGTCTGGGAATTACCCCAAGGGTGAGCATTGAGAAAAGGGTGTGGTGATGGTCTAAACTCTACGATAAACTAACAAAAGGAAAATGGGTTAAGCGCCACTGTATCTGTATGAACGGTTACACTAAAGATTCAATACTCCTATGAGAAGATACAGAAACTCACGGGATATAAATGCACTTAAAACTTACAACTTACAAAACTGATGTATCTGGAAATCTCTGGAACATACTTACAACCTCTCCGATCTCGATGAACCTGGAACAAAATACACAACAAATTCTTTATTAAGAAAACACAGTTTGTGCTTCCCAATAAAAATACCTGTCAATAATTATAGGTGGATAATATTGAGATTAACACACCAAAGCTTTTAAATCAGGAATAAATACCTAGAACAAACCACTTGAAGCAAATAGGGCCTTTTAAATTACTTCAGCCTTGTATAATTTCATAGATTAACAAACTCATATACTTTAAGAATTTAGTAAATCTAAATATGCATGGAATAAAAACTTGAGTCTAAAATGAAATTTAATATGGTTTCTCTTTGTTGAATGTTTCTTTAAATGTGATAATAAATTGTACAAATAAAATTAAGTTTCGATATATCAGTCTTTGACATAACAGATCTTTAAATTAATAATCATGTATCAAACAAGTTTTAGTACCAAGCTTTCAGATCTGAGTTCTGGTTTACATATGTTATACAAACATTATATCTACTAAAACGAATCACATGTGTTTAACTTAGGCAAACAACTTTTCATTTAAATCTGGTATTAGAGGCTTATAAAATTTTAATATGAGTAAATAAATATTTTAAAGGTAAAAAGTGGACTGAACTATCATATTGTTAACAAGTGACTTTATGCAAATTTATAATACTATTACTGTATTAATTTTAACTGTTTTCTTTCACGCTGCTCTAAGCATACAAAATTTAACTCGATCAAACGGACTTCGAAATTTATTTATTCGAGCATTTACGAATCCTCACAAACAGAACAAAGAAAGATTTGATACCTGTAGGTTTTGTCGCTTCCAAATCTAATTATTGATTACCAGCACACATGTTCCAAAATCTGCTTCTCAACTGGTTATTACTAAACATTAATCGCCTCGACAAATGAACTGCTCTCTAATCTTGGATTCAATTACAACATCTATCTTCTAAACCATCATTTCACTCATTCTGTAATGTCATACACTAAAGGAATAAAAATATTTTATAATTTATTTAGTTTGAAGGGAGCTTACCATTAACAAATCTCGACGCGACCATTAAGGAATGGCGTGTTTTAGTGCTTTGCCGGTTTCGCAGGAGCTTGGCACTTCATTCCGCGTCCCAAAGCAAACTCGCCACCTTCTACCATAACCAACTTAAGCCGATGCGAAGGCCCCACTTGGGTAAGGCCTGAGTTTCATCTTATTTCTTAACAAGAAAAGAATGCTAACGCGACTACATCTATATGGACAATGGCTGCCCCTTTTAGCGACACATCATCAGCGTGTCGTATCCCGTGACCGGTATGCACACGCGCTGTACTGATTGTAACGAATGTATAGGAAATATCCGCCTGAAAGATAGACAACACAACCTACCAAACTCCATATAAATACGTTTCCTGATAATTATAAAAATACTAAATATCTCCGTACAAAACATTTAAGTTCTTTAAGTGAACACGACTTCCCGCTTTCATATAGAATTGTTCCTCCAAGACCTTATAACATCAAACACAAGGATCAAATACCACAGAATATATTTATGTTGAAGCGGTTCCTACGATCATAGTGCTATAGAATATATTTACGTTACACAGCCCCCGAACAAAAAAGAAAAAAAACTTTGAGATTAACCATATGCCAACATATACTTAAACGAGTAGTTTTTTTTTTTATAAGCAAAGACGAAGCGACTACTTAAACAAAAAATGGGTACCAAAAATACCATTATAAAGAATCCAACCAAACTAAAATAAACTTGAAACTTGATTTCAAAAAAAATTTTCTTACTAGTGACTTTACTAATAATAAAATAGGGTGCAAACAAGCGAGTGAGTAGGTAACTCTGCGTACCACACATCCGTTAGGAATCAAAATAGGTAAGACATAATCGGTAAAAAGACATAACCGGTAAAAGACAAAATATTGAGGTCAAATACTCACGAGTTGCAACCTAGCAAAGAACAAGCCTACTAAATTTGCGGAACTCAAACTAAAACTCAAATAAAACCTCGACGTAAACCACCGTAAAACAACAAACAAATTTTCTTCCCTACCAATAACTTTAGCATTATTAACACAAAATCGAAAAACTCATTCCAAAGTATTTACATATCAATATCTTTACGAAAATGTTTCCACTACTGCTGATCAAAAAAGGAATCCAGCAAAGGAATCACAAAAGAATGTTGTATTTACAAAAAATTACTTTTCTTTGATTTAGTCTCACTAATACTAGACGAAATTGAAAACCCACATCAACTATATGGATATCAGCGATCATCCAAAAATATTTTCTTCTCGACAAAAAATATTCAACAACCAAGTAGCATCACTGACTAGCTACTGTTTCTACAAAAAAATAGTTAGCACTTCTAACCAATTTTCTTTTATCCGGATGCTCCAAAAAAATTTTCAACACTACAATGGCCGCACCAAACATTCCGACTCAACTCGTCTCAAAAATTACCACGTAAGCATCTCGCTTACTCCAAACACAACAGCACTCAAGTGACCGTCTCAAAAGCGAGTCTCACTTAAGCGATCCTTCACCTAACTTAAATTAATACACGCACCAAAATGAAACAACAAATATTTACATGGTCCCACCACAACTATAATAACTACATACACTAAACAATCTACTTGTCGGCTTTACCTATTTAAATTGATAATTTGTTAACATGTATGACATCACCAACACTTCTGCAACTCTACTATGAACCAAAGCAAAACGCAGACGAAATTACATTTTATCTGAACTAACCACTTAAATTGAATAATCCAAAAACACGTTTCTTGATGAATAAAAGTACTTGAAATAACTGGCGATTTCCATGAACAACAAGATACCAGAAAAGCTTTCAATCGATCACCTCTTATTCGACAAAAGAAATCATAAACGACGAATTAATCCTTTGGGGGATAGTCTGGACTGATGGCGGAATAAGGTTTCAGATCTTTAATATGCCATCTACCTGCTCTCGATCCATCCAAATTAACCAAATCATATACCACACTCGAACACTTCTTTTTAACTATACTTAAAACAAACTTTGGGGCAAGTTTAGCAGAAAATTTATTACTGCACTCGACAATACTTTATTGGACCTCCATACTTTATTACCAACCTCAAAAGAAATATTTCTCCTCCTTAAATTATATTGATTACTCGAACGTTCATAAGCTAAATGCAGTTTCGTTCGGACATCTTCAAATACCTTAAAACACCTTGACGATCAGAAGTATATAATGGGCGACTACCAGGAATGATTTCGATATCACTTTCGGGAGTAAATCCACTACCATAAAACTTACCAGTGATAGGGATGTGACGACCAAAAACTAAAAAATTCTGCGTATAACCCGTCGACTCATGTTTAGCAGAATTAATAGCAAATTGAATCTGCGCTAACTCAGTATCCCATGTATCATGTTCTTCAAGATAAGATCGAATAGCTGTCCCTACTGTTCTATTAATTCTCTCGACAAAATTACACTGCGGCGCATAAACAGCATTATACCATATTTTCTGAATTTCAAACCTATTACATAACGACCTAAAAATTCCGACCAGCTAAATTTGAACCATTATCGCAAATAATAAATTGTGGCACTCAAACACTAAGAAAACTTTTGTTCCATAAACTGTTCTATAACGTGTGACTTTGCACTGCGTAAAGGATGTAAAATTGTGTATTTTGAAAACCAATCTCCGACTACCAAAAGCCATTTAAATCCTAATTTCGAGCGAGGAAATGGACCCATAAGATCCAATGCAATTATCTGAAATGGAAATTTAGCTTCTTTCTCTTTTCCCATTAAACCTAAAGGACCTGCATTAGAAGATTTTTGTGCACCACACACTAAACATGCACGACAAAATTTCAGCACATCTAAACTCATTTTTGGCCAATAATAATTTTCCTGAACTCTAGCAATAGTCTTCGAAAATCCAAAATGTCCCGCAACTGAGGGATCATGACACGATCTGATAACTTCTTCCCGTTGAACCTTCGGCACTAAATATTTCCACTCTACGATGTTAGATGTTAAAGGCAAATTCGATGGAATAAACTTAAAAACAAACTCATTCTCAACTTTCCATTGAGGGTATTTCTCAGGTGACATCAAAATCTTATCACGTAATGACACATACCAATTTTCTAAATTATCAAGCTTGACCTCTATTAAATTTATGATATATTTTTCTTCCGGAGTTGCACGACTAAGACAGTCAGGAACTACGTTAAACTTTCCTTTCCTGTGTACTAAATCAAACGAATGCTGTCTCAACCTTACTGCCCACCTAGCAAGTTTTCCTGTAGGGTTCTGCAAATTACTTAGCCAAAGCAACGAAAAGTGGTCTGTAACAACTGTAAAACGAACTCCTTCTACCCATGGACGGAATTTTTCAATGGCAAAGATTACTGCAAGACATTCTTTCTCTGTTGTTGAGTAATTTCGCTCAGCACGATTGAGGGTTTTGCTGGCGTACGATATTACACGTTCTTCTCCATTAATGTTCTGGATTAACACAGCTCCGAGACCGGTATTACTGGCATCACATTCAACAACAAACGGCGCGGAATAATCTGGCTGCGTCAAGAGTGGAGCAGACACTAAAGCTTCTTTAATTGACACAAATGAACGCTCTGCCTCAGGAGTCCAAGTAACGGTTTGACCTTTCTTTCTCTTCTTGATAAGGTCATTAATTGGCGAAACTAAAGACGAGAAGTCCTTTATAAAACGACGATACCAACTACACATTCCGAGAAATCTTTTGACCTCTGTGGTGTTCTTTGGACGTGGGAAATTGACCATGGCCGATAGCTTATCCGGATCTGTTCTCAGAGAATTTGACCCTACGATGTAACCAAGAAATTTGAGTGATCTCCTAAAAAATTCGCACTTTTCTAGATTCAAGGTTAGATTTGCCTCTCTAACACGTTCCTTGACCTCATATAACAACTTCAAGTGCTCTTCAAACGTCGACGAACATAAGATTATATCATCCAGATAACAAAAAACGTATGGTTCGAACCTCGGACCGAAAATTGCATCAACTAAACGTTGTTGAGTCTGTGCAGCATTTTTTAAACCGAACGGCATCGTCACAAATCTATATTGCCCTCGTGAAATAACGCTAAACGCTGTTTTATCTTTCGACGATTCACTAAGAGGTACTTGCCAAAATGATTTACGCAAATCAAGACTGGAAATATAATTTGCATTACGCAACATCCCTAGTATTCTATCGATATTTGGAAGAGGGTAACTGTCATGAACTGTAACATCGTTTAGTGCCCTACCATCAAAACAAAATCTATATTCCTTACTATCCTTCTTCTTGACCAATAACACGGGTGAATTCCTGATAATTATAAAAATACTAAATATCTCCGTACAAAACATTTAAGTTCTTTAAGTGAACACGACTTCCCGCTTTCATATAGAATTGTTCCTCCAAGACCTTATAACATCAAACACAAGGATCAAATACCACAGAATATATTTATGTTGAAGCGGTTCCTACGATCATAGTGCTATAGAATATATTTACGTTACATATAATATTCTCCAATAGTAAGTTATTTATAGTTATGTAAATTAAAAACATTCTTAAAATTTGAAGAAAATCAAAAATATCTCAGAAAGTAATGGATTTAGGTATAGGGAATGCTTAACAAAAATAAAAGGACACTTAATGAACTATCCATTGTAGCAATAAAATTGGTAGGGTGCCATTTAAAAAAAATTTTAAAAATTGCACTTTGCGAAACCTGACACACCCTGTATACTGGGAAGAAATTTCAAAAAAGTGATATTTACAAATATACTATGGTATATAGTAAAATTTTCTGCATCTTGAAAATTAACATAAGTTGTGTATTAGTGCAGTGGCAATGTATCTAATCGGGGTCATTTTTTCTAAAAACAGTTGAATATCTCAAAAACTAAAAGGAATAGACAGATACAATTTGATATCAAATTAAAGCTCTTTTTATGGGCTTTTCAAAAATGTAATAATATATAGGGTGTTCCATTTAAAAAAATATAAGTTTAATATGCCCTGGAATTATGAAACACCCTGTATGCTTCCAAATATTTTTAAAATGTGCACTTTAGGCATGCCTAATATGCTTCCAAATTTGGTTTACGTAGATTTTATAATAATGGAGTTATCGACCGTTGCCACACTAAAAACTCACCCTGTATATATACTATCGAAACCAGTTAAGTACGGTATGAAACTTTTTGCGTTAGTAGATTCAAAACTTATGACTAATTAATCTGGAAATTTATCCTGGAACGCAACCTGATGAACCGAACAAACAAAACAAATCTCCAGCCGATCTTGCCAAAAGACTTGTACAGGTGGTAGAAAAAACAAAAAGGAATAGAACGATAGACAGATGGTTTACAAGTATATTCTACTGTTTCTGGAACTGTTGAACGAAAAGCGGTTAACTGTGGTTGGAAGAAAAAGGAAGTTTTCTCCAGAGTTTTTGTCAATGCAAGAAGTCGACCAATAGAATCCAGTATATTTAGATATCAAAGAAACTGCACTATAGTGTCGTAAGTTCCAAAAAAAAAGAACGTCTTACTAATATGCACCATACATCATGGTGTTGAAATAAATGCAACTACTAATAAGTCAGAAATAATAATGGAATACAATCATACTAAAATTGGTGTAGATATAGTCGACAAGATGTGTACGTTGTATATATTTCCAGAAATAGTCGACGATGGCCGATAACGGTATTTTTCGACATGATGAATATTGCTGTCATCAACGCTTCGAACTTATACGTCGCCAATACGAATTATGAAAAGACGCTAGAAGTGATTTTTTAAAATCATTATCTAAAGATCTAACAAAACCACTAGTTTTCCAACGAGTTTATACAAAAAAATATAACTAGAAAAGTTCAAATGTAAGATTCTGCTTAACATAGAAGTCATTTACAGCTTCCATAGCCGACGAACTACAATCGTAAGTGGCAAGAACTGATAAAGGTTGGTGCCACATATGTCCAAGAAAGGTTGACAAGAACTACAGGCCTGTTATAAAAGTTAAAAATTTTTCTTAATTTTTTGTTCATTTAATATCTTAATGTGTTATAAAAAGTCTTAAAATTACTTTGTTGGTTATTTATTTTTATTTCAAAAAATATAGGTGATAAATATAATACACAATTAGGGGTAGTTCATAACTCCATGCGAATAACCGTGACTCATAACCCTGCGCCAGTAACGCAGTGCTACTTGCCTTAGGCAAGTAACTGTTCCTATTTTCTGATTCAAGACATAAAATTACTTTAGCCTACTAGTGTTCATCAATTTTATTAAATTGGGAATCGCTCGAAAAAAATGTGTGTTATAAATAACGAAATTACTAAATACGTTAAATAATTTTTAGGTTATTGAATATATTAGGCAATTAGTTCTTTTAATTATATTTCGTTTAAGCCGTGTAAATAATTTATAGCCGAGTTGTAGTTATGATTGTTCGGTTTTAGCAAAATAGTTGTTAAACCCTTAGTTAAAATTAGTTATAGTATAAAAATCATAACGTCTTTTTAATACAGAATATAAGATAAATATTCATTACCTGCACCCTATGTTGTCTATAAAGATTTATACTAACGTTTAAAATATCGTTTTGTTTAAGGCAACCATTAACTTTTAAATCCGAACTTGGTTTCTGTTAAATAACGTCATGGGAGCAACTGACATTAGAATCATTCGCCTTACCTTCGGTTGCGGCTGCCCTTGTTAAATTGATTAGAAACCATAAATATATACATTTTAATCAGTGTAAAACAAAAAGCTAGCTTTTACTTACAATGTAACTACTAATCAATCGTAACCAAGCGAGATGGTTTATTAAATTCCAGTTTAGAATAAATTTTAAGTTTATTTGCAGTCTGGACATGTCTAGTTTCAGTTCATACACCAACCTGAATCGAGTTGATTTTTACTCATAGTTCTAAAATTCTTTGATGGAAAAGCAAACCCAACCAGATCCTGTCTTATTCTCAATATTAAACAACAAAATGAATTAGTTACAAACTATTTTTAACTTAACTACTTAATTTGAAGACAATTTAAAATCCAAACGGGTTTCTTTCTTGTTGCATTTACATATTTTAAATTGATACATATGTAGTGAGACTTTATAGTGTTTTACCTCTCAATTAGTATTCCCACATACTTCCTTAATATCGAAATCTTATAGTAGCTTGGCTTGTATATCTACATATTTTTTGAAAAAGATGCTACAAAAACTAGTACGGAACTACAAAATATATTTTAATAGTGCATATTAAGGCAGATTCATGTTAGGTAATACAAATAACAAAACACGATCTTCAACGTGATCAACATAACCGATGCATTAAAATTTTCGTTATTCAGTACCATTAAGCTTGTGTAATCTGTTCAAAAAATTCCTTCACGGATCGTAACAAAGCCAGAAAGTGCATGTGATCGCCGATAAACCTGAACACATTTATCATAATCACAAAGACAAAATCTGTAAGTTGTAAAGAGCACTTAGTCCCTCTGTTTATCTTTCGACCAATGTACGTAATTACTAACAAACCCCAAAGAAGTTCTTGAATGTTTAATAAATAGTTCTGGCAGCCAGAAAGGCACACGCCCTCCGACCAACCTAGATAGTGTCAACAAATTTTGTATTCTTTAAAAAGTCCCTTTATATTGCATTGGCGCGTATCATGTCCAAAAAAGTCACCGATTCTTGGGTATTAAGCGACGTGTGTGTGACAATATGGTACTTGAGAACTAATAGTTCTCCGAAAAATCGTTTCAAACTCGAAACAATACAACTCTATACAATTCTGTGATGTTAGAATAAAATTAATTTAAAAAAAAACGTTATAAAAAAATAACGTTATGCAACACATCAAAATCCCCAAACCTTTAAAAACTAACTGTAAAGTATATCTAAGTTTGCAATTGTCGAGGATCGTCGACACAGCAAAGAAGACAAAACTAACTAATTCCTTTCAAAAGGTGGCTTAGTGCATGGACAGAAGAATGCTCCTTAAATATTAAAAATATTAAAACCAAGTTGGGTGGAGATACATGATCATGTACCCACATCTTAAAAATATTTAGTTGCACACATGATGATTTACCAAAAATCCTAACACAAACTTGTGCTTTTTAAATGAAATATCATGTATATTTTTGTAAATCGGATTGCTCGTGACACTTCAACGAAAAATGTTTTAGGTCGCTAAATGTAAGATATCGGTGGAAAAAAAATAGGAGACATAGAAGGACAGGATACGTTCTAAGGCATTTTTGGAGATTAGTGTGGGCTATATTACAAACACATATAAGAAAAAAGAGCGGTCGATGTAGACCCAAATCAGACTATTGCACGCACATAACGAAAGATGCAAACTGTGGGAATTTCGGGAAATGTGTGGGTTAGCTCAGACTAGGAACAGTGAGGTACGCGTCTAACCAGTTCCAGGGCTGAAGATTTAAAAATGGTGATGATGAGGTAAGTGTAATCGTTCTGGATATACTAGGTACTTTCCTTTCACCACCTTACTAAGATATACTTACCTAACCTAAGTTGTAGTCCTGGTCCTGCAACTGCTATATGTATATGTACGCTCCTAAAAAAAAAAACAGTGTGCACCCACTCAAGTACTGACCAGAGCGAGAAGGTGCTTAACTCTGAAAACGTGCGATCTCCAATAGACGCACGCGTTCAGAATAAGAACAGCGCCCCTATCGGGCGGTAGTCCAATGCAAAATTATATATATATATATATATTAAAATATATATATTTGAAAAAATATATTATATATATATTATATATATATTATATATATATATATTATATATATTATATATTATATATTATATATTATATATTATATATTATATATTATATATTATATATTATATATTATATATTATATATTATATATTATATATTATATATTATATATTATATATTATATATTATATATTATATATTATATATTATATATTATATATTATATATTATATATTATATATTATATATTATATATTATATATTATATATTATATATTATATTATTATATTATTATTATATTTTTATATTATTATTATTATATTATATATTATTATTATTATATTATATCTATTATATATTATATATTATATATATATATATATTATTATATATATATATATATATTAATATATTATATTAGAAAAAAAATATATATTTCAGTATTTATTATAGACACAAACGGCGCCTCATAGGCTTCGGTTCACAACCATTTAAAATAGAGTTACATTACTAAAAAGTCGATAACATTGGAATATTTCCTAATATTCGTGAATCTTTTTATCCACGTGATCAAAAATGTTGGAAGAGGTTTCAAAGTAGTTATTTTATACTTTAAGAAAACGCAGAAACTACCAATACATTAAGTCAACCTTCATCTTCTAACACACTACTGTAAAAATTATTAGTCCTTAATAATATCGATAAAACTAGCACCATTGTGATAATTACAACATTAGTTACAATAATAAGTAACAAGTTCTAATTGAATGTAAACATAATTGTATAACACTGCAATTATTTGCAGTAGGAATAATTAAAATATCGATATTTGCCCTTTTTAAATGATAGGACAAATAGTTTTTATAATGGGTGCCCAAAGTTCTAATCTAAAAAAATAAATCTAGGTCAAAGGTCGAAGTAGAATTAAGTTTTAGATACACTGATAACCGCAAAAATACAAAATACTAATTCTCCAGAAAAATTTTGCAGACGAAAATTAACGCAAATACTCCTAAGTATGATAAACGTGTAATAACGAAGAAAATCATAGAAGAAAGTTTGAAACTAAATTTAAACTGTGTGGACAAATTATGTGAACTCTAATGATAAACTTGAAAAAAAACTAGGAGATAAATAAATAAATAAAAAGTATTATTATTGCGAATTTGACTAAACTAAAGAACTGAAAAAGAAAAGTAAACAGTACAAGAAACCCAAGTATAAATTGTACAAGAAAAGAAACGAGCTTATAAGTTATAGATTCATAAAAAAACATGGTAAACATAACGTTTAATTACGAATGGTCAAATTTTTCAGAATAAACAAGCTAAATAAGCGGCAAAACAGAAAAAATGAACACTTATTGGCGTATAAAATGTGAGAACATTAACATATTAAAGAAAAAGCTACCATGTTTAATGAAAATTTGATTTAAACTTATAGAAGTATGGATGAACATATATATGAATAGTTTGGCGGTGTGCCACTTATACTCAGCTACCTATTGCATAAAGGTGTCACTAGAGATTTATTACTACGAAGAATATAAACGTACATTCACGGTGTGCAAGAGGAAGGTATCGAAAATCTAATAATAATTACATATTCTCAAATGTAAACCGTAATTGTGTAAAACCAATAGCCTTCCGTATTGTAAACAATATCCATGGCAAATGCTTTCTTTCAGCACTACATTTGATTTTCTAATGCTCCACCCGAAGGTACTACATTGGTCAGGATGATAGTTTTTATTTTACCTGCAAATTTTGAATTTTGCGGAATCCTTGCTGTTCCAAGTAAGGTAGGAATCTTTAACGTACGTGATAACACTCACATACGGGATCTACATTTAACATCACTTCCGAAGGAGGTGTATTTTTGTGAAAAACGCTACCCTAACATTTTTCAAAGGGACCGTGTCGGATTCGAACCCGGGACCTTGGGATTAGTAGTCACGCGCATACCAACTAAGCCACGGAACCGTCTATTTTTTTTTAAACATCGTGAATATATAAATTCACTCCGTAGTAGAGAATTAAAAAAAAATCAATACGTAGTCTACCACTAATGGAAAGAACCAAAGTAAACGGAGCACGTATACATGACTGTACAAAATATAAAGTAATCATCATCTTGCAAATATAAAGATAAAGTAAATAATAAAAAAAAATGAGAAAGTTAGAACCATCTGGAATTGAATTTCAAACATAATTCAAATGTACTATAGTAAGTATATTGCTATGACTATAATGTTTTAAATAGATTTGTATTTTTAAGATATGAACTAACATAGCAAAAATCAAGTCACTATCTAAAAATTAAGGTAAAGTCTATCGCAATACAATTATATACAAATAAGTTTGTTAGAATGAATACTAAAATATTTTAAAGAGCAATGCAATTGATAATGGGAATAAAATTACTTAAATTTCTTTAGATCAAATTAAAGTTTTTGGTAAAAATAATTTTTAGCTTATGAGAAAAGATTACATCACATAAGAACAAAAGATAATCGCATGCGTGGTTTCAATCTTATCAAACAAATAATAAAGTATTTAGAATTAAAGAGCTATAAATAAATATAGCTACGTCAAATACGGTTGAATAATACCAGGAATGCCTACAATATTTTTAATTACATTAATGTGACAAATAACCAAAACGCACATACTAATGTTCTGGAAATAATCCACTTTAATGTATTCCGATTTACATATCTAATCACTACAAATAGATGCGTATTGGAAAACTCAAGCAACCCTATAATTTTGTAAAAAAGCAATCTAGTTGAATCAAATTAAATCATATTTAATAAATTTTAAAATAAAATATAGTAACCAAATAATGCAAAGGCGCGATAAAAAGCTGGTGTTTAAAAATATGCCAAACTGTATATAAATAAAATTAAATAAAAACCCTTTACCACAAAAAATATTTAAATTACTAGATACATATTTCGACCACTATGTGGTCATCATCAGTAGAAAACCTTTTAAAAAAAAAAATATTGTTAGACAATTCACTTGTTTGTTGTTGAGAACACCAGCCTGCGGGTGAGAAGAATATCCTCGATAGTGTTTAAAGCAACAATATAGTAAATTATAGGTTGGGAAGGTTCACTTCAGCCTAAGTGGTGAGGAGAATATCCTCTGAAGTGTTCCAGAACAACAAATAATTATTATTATTGTTTTTTTAAGAGGTTTTACTGATGATGACCACATAGTGGTCGAAATACGTATCTAGTAATTTAAATATTTTTTGTGGTAAAGGGTTTTTATTTAATTTTATTTAAATCGTGCCACAGTGTTCCTATAGATTATAAACTGTATATATACCAATACAGTTATTTTATAATTACTACAAAAGCAGAAAGAATAAATATAATGTAAAATGCTTTAAAAGAGCTTGAATGAATTTAAAAAACCATATTTGGTTTTATGATGTAGAGGTATTTTAGGTACAATAGTATTTATATCAGACTAGCCTTATATCCATCATTTGGGCTTCTGAGTTTAGAAGTCGCAGGTTACTTAGAAAAAACAGGGGAAATAACCAATTTATCTTAGACACAAAAATCTTCATAATATTTTAAAATCCCTACATTAAAAGGCAAACCCAAGGTAAAATGGGGACGATAAAAAGAACTCGCCAAAGATACTAAATAATAAAATAGAAATTTATTGATGTATAAAAGCCAAGAGAAGAAGAGGGGGTTAAAAATTGCGAAATTATGAAAAGAAATTTATATGTGCATGAAAGAAAAAGAATGAAGATATAGAATAATTTTAAAATATCCAAAATGTTAAGACACGAGAAGACCATACAGTCTAATAGATAAAGATACCAACACATAAACTAAAGAACTTGAATCTGGTAGATAGATGTATGATAAGAAATGAATTATCCCTTGGAAAGATAGTAAAAGATCTCGTACAACTTACGAAGTAAGTTAGGTTAATATAATCGCTACGTCGTCGTCGCCGCCGTCGTCCGTTGTCATATTCCCATAATGATGCAATAAATGATATATATTCTATATTACTTCTACATGAAATATTACCTTGGTTTTATTGTACGAGATCTTTTACTATCTTTCCAAGGGATAATTCATTGCTTATCATACATCTATCTACCAGATTCAAGTTCTTTAGTTTATGTGTTGGTATCTTTATCTATTAGACTGTATGGTCTTCTCGTGTCTTAACACGATGACGTAGCGATTATATTAACCTAACTTACTTCGTAAATTTGGTTGATACGGCACATAAAGAATGTTGTCAGTGAGGATACGTAAAGACATGAAGCACGTTAAGATGATAAATAGTGAATATTGCGCAAAAAATGTGGTAGAAACGGCAAATGATGGCAGGACTTTTTTGAAAAACCAAATCACGCTGAATGAATAATACACTTTCAGTCTCTATTTCTACAGTGCCATCAAGCAAACATAGGACCTGGAAAATATGTGAACTAATTTCCAACAACAATATATGGAAATAATCAGAAAGCGATTTGTTTCAAAGTACACTGCGGGAACAAAGCATTTTTAAGCAAATTTAAAATTCCATGGCGTGTTCCGTATGTGCATTTAATAAATTGCTTTAGATTAAGGTGTGTTATGTCATGTCATTGTTAATTAAATCTTCTAAAATTATTAAAGATTAAAAATACAATAATGCCGTTAATGTTGAATATTAATAAACGTACCTTACAAATATTTCAATTTGAAAATGAAAGCTTTCTACTTTAAGTGTACTTCTTAGCAGGCAGTGACACCAAGGATGCACCTCCCAAGCCCTATGTTAGCCCGACGGCACTATATGTTAAATTGTAATTAAGGAAATTGCTTTAGAACTTATGATATTCCTTATTTCATTTCAAAAACTAAACGTATCCATTTTCGGATAGTTCTAACCTAACAGAAAAAGGTTTAATATCTGTTTGGCGTGATTTACTGTTGGTTATGTAAAAAAAATTCCCGAGTACAATAGCCTTCAAGAAATTATAAAACTATAATTATAGGGAATACCAGGGAAATGATCTATGACCCATTATTTAGATTCTGATATCCTTGCCTTAACAAAGAAATAATTATTAAGTTTTCTTGTTACTAATAATATCCTATACGATGTAATTGAGCAACAAAGTAGCATTGAAGAACCACTATCTACAAGCATTAAAACCGCCATTGCACTCTTCATATACACTAATTTATTCAAGGCGACAAACTGATTAAATATTATACATACTGCAAAATAGTGATTCTGCATATGGCCTCGTCCCTAGGTCAGGAAAACATTAATCCAAAGTACATAATTACAAATTCAACACTGATGATTTCTATTAGTATTCAATGGCGAAGGATATTAATAGGAGTCCGGAACAGTATAATAAGTGGTTCAGATTTCGAAATTGCTAAAAAGTGATTTTAATTTTGGTTTATGGTGTAAATTTATTATGGATACTAAGGTTGGTGACTATGAACTATACTATAAAATCCAATCGCTTTTATATTCGATATTGTTCTGATAGATAAACTCTATAAACCAAGGTTACAATAATCAAAATAAGCATATTTTCGTAGCATCACTGGGATTCTTGGCAACAAGTACAATTATATATTTATTATTAAATGTTCAATGTCTATGTTACCATTTTTTACTTCAAAAATAAATTCAAATAAATACAAAAACAACATACATAAAATGCGATAACCTACAATGCTTGTGCTAACAATAATAGCCGACGCCAAAAACACCGATGTTTCGGATCTACTCATTTACACTACATTTGATTTCCCAATGCTCCACCCGAAGGTACTACATTGGCCAGGAAGCAAGTTTTTTTTACCTGGAAAATTTGTAAGTTTACCGAACCCGTGTCGGGATTTGAACCCGACACCTTAGGCGTAGTAGTCACACGCGTAGCAACTATGCCCCAGAGCCGCCCGATTCATTTACAACTGATTTTAACATACAAGACGATCGCATAGACTGGCTTGTCGGTATTCTTAATTGCTGCACCATACGAAAAAGGTCTATATTGGAGGTTTATATTCAGGCGCGTTAAGTTCTTTAACTAAGCTAAAGTATGGCAATATGTTTAGAAACTTCTGGATAGGCAGCAACGAAGTAAGCACACGCTAAAAATACACTACATCAAGAGCAATTTGGAGAAGAACTAGATAGTGGAATCTCCTATCACTGCGTATCTAGAAGTAACTGTAACATAGGTAGTATGAAAACTCATATTTAGTCACTGTAGTCTATCATGATGAGGTTTTCAGTCCTGGAACTGGTTGGACCTATTCTGAACTAACCTACATATCTCCCTGAAATTCCCAAAGCCTACATCTTTCACTATCTGTATGCAATATACTAATCCTCTCGTTTTTCCTTCCTCTGCTTCTAACATATTCCACACTATTACCTCATGCCTTAGTATGGGTCTATTATCCTATCTCTCCTATTCTTTTACGGTTTCTCACATACCGTTTTCTTACTCTACTAGTTCTAGAACCCCTTTGTTCTTAACTTTGTCCATTTCAAAGGTGTCTATGTTTTTCCTGTCCGTTTCTCCTACTGTCCACGTTTTAGAGCCGTACAGTGCTGTGCTCCACACATATGCTTCCAACATTTTTTCCTGGGTCTGTATGTTCGTTGTCTTCAAACATAGCAGCTGTTTTTCTTGCTAAATACAGCACAGCCTTGTGCTAATCCTTGTTTATATCTTTTGCACTGTCCCCATCTTGCGTTATTTCGCTTCCTAACTAGCAAAAATCCCTAACCTCTTGTAAATGCTTATTTCCTAATTCTGGTTTTTGTCTTATTTTCCCCTCCTTTACATACTAGTATTTTAGTTTTATTTTTGATGGTTTTCATACCGTATCTCTCTGTTAGTAGTTTTATATTAATCGTTTGTTCCTGCACAATAATTCCAAAAATCTTTCAACGTTTGACAGTATTCATTGCCCCTTCGATTTAGAAGTTAAAAGTTAATGTGGATAGGGCACATCCTTGTCTCACCCCTTTCTTAATATTTAGTTCTCTACGTTTTTGCATTAATTCTATTACAGCTTTTTGCTCTTTATATAAGCTATGTACTATCCGTCTATCCTTTTTGAATATTTCAAACATTTCTCCCATTTTACATTGTCGAATGCTTTTTTCGTATCAACAAACCATATATGTATACTTTCTCCTTTTTCTATTGTTTTCTCCATTATCACCCTTAAAGCTAAAAGAACCTCCCATGTTCCCCTATTTCACCTAAACCCAAATTGATCTTTTCCTACTATTTCTTCACAAATTTTTCTATCAGTCTTTGTACAATTCTAGTTAAAGTAATTGACACGTGTGTGGTCAAACTCATTGTTCGAAAATTTTCACATCTAACCGCACCCCTCTTTTTTGGCGTAGTGACAACGGTGTTACATTTGACATCTTTGGGTATCTCGCCTGTCTCAGACATATAGCTTACCAGTTCGAACAAACATATCTGTATACTTTCTCCTATTTCTATTGTTTTCTCCATTATCACCCTTAAGAGCTAAGAACCTCCCATGTTCCTATTTCACCTAAACCCAAATTGATCTTTTCCTACTATTTCTTCAGAAATCTTTCTATCAGTCTTTGTTCAATTCTCGCTTTAAAGTAATTGACACGTGATATGGTCAAACTCATTGTTCGAAAATTTTCATACTAACCGCACCTCTTTTCGGCTAGTGACTACGGTGTTACTTTGACATCTTTGGGTATCTCGCCTGTCTCTGCATATACAAGTTCGAACATACATTCTTGTTACTGCTATACAGCGACTTTCTACGTCTCACCGATCATCCGGTGCTTTATTATTCTTCAGACTCTTTAATGCTAGTTCAAACTCGCTTTAAAGTATAGGATATTCCAAGTTATTCTTTTCTATGCCTTATTCCTGTCTAGTGTGTTTAGTTCCTGTCCTGCATATAAATTCTCTATATATTCTTGTCATCTATCCACTTTCTCCTGTCTCACGCATCCCTATATGTTTGCTTTAATGGTCTCTGCATATCGTAAATATTGATTCAAATTCGTTTGTATGCTTCGTCTGTCTTTCCTATGTCCATATTAGTTTGTACCTCCTTACACTTTTCTCAATCCATTGTTCGTCTTTCCTATTAAATTCGAATAATTCATGGCTTTGTATCTCATGGTTTTCCTTCTTCGTCTGGTCTGTTTATACCCTAGAATGTCTGACGACCATGTCTAAGCTGAATTTAATGTTATTCTATTCTGCTACTTCCTTAGTATAGGAAAATTTCATGATGTCTTTTAGCAATTCGCTTGACCTTTTCTCAAATCCTTTGTGGGTTCCTTTATCTTTTAGTTTCTCAGTCAAAGTGCATTTTTTCCGTTCCTTTTTTCAGATTTTTAAATTTAAGAGTGGCTTTTATAATTACTATGTTGTGGTCATAGTCTTTGGGTTGCTTTTACAGACTATTAGTTGGTTCCTAAACCGATGTCTTCAAGAATGTAATCTATTTGATATCTTCCGGTCTTCTGACCTCTTCCATGATGTGTTTGTGAAGGTTACATTATTTTTGTTGCAAAATTCTACCAGCCTCGTTCCCGTGTAGTTTCTCGTGTCTAAATAAAATAAACCTATTACTGCTTCTGCCCTACCCTCACCTATCACCGCATTAAAATCTCCAGTAATTATTAAATTTTCATGTCCTCTTACGACTCTTAGTATGTCTTCGACATATTTGTAGATCGCTTTATCTATTCCTCACTGTAGTTAGAAGTGGGCATGTATACTTGTATTATTACTGTATTTATCCGTTTGGATTCTAATCTAATCATGAGTACTCTTTCGTTTTTTTGTAAGTAGTTTTCTATACAGTGTCCTTTTTTTCCGCATAACTATCCCCACACCCGAATTTCCTTCTCTGTTCCTGTATGAGTTACCCTAAAGTATCCGCTTCGCTCAAATTCTCTAGCTTGCCTACTTGCTTCATGTTTCATGCTCCCGGAGATCCGAATAGGAACTATTTTAAGACCGGAATCTTTTACCACAGAGAATGCCATAATTTTTTAAAACGTTTTTGATAAGCTGTATAGTTAGGAGAGAGACCAATGTAGTACCTTCGGGTGGAGCATTGGAGACGTGGCCGCAAGTATAGCGGCCCTTATTCACATTATAATGTATAGTTAGAGGTAATGTGGTGAGTTACGTTCATATTTAAAAGTTACTTTCAAAACTCTTCATTTTCTACTTATTTAAATTTACTTTGCTGCATTGCTATAGTTTCAATCTGCTTACATAGGCAACCAACTTTACTCGTCCTTCATTAAACCCACGAGTTCGTTTCTCTATAGTCTTATCTCTTACCTATGCATGTTTGTATATAGTTTCTAGTTCCTTATCTTACACGTAAACTTGACGAACGCAGGTTGTCCAGAAAGGAGCGAGTGAAATGGTTTTTCCAGGAAATGAAGTGTTGAATTTTCAAAATAGTTCAAGGCGTAAAATGTAATTCTGTTTTCGGTGTAATTTAAAATGTACAATATATGTCTAATTTCGTAAATAATTAAAATTAAATGTGTGCAAAAAAGTCGTCGAGTGACAAAATTATCCAAGAAATAATTACACTATAGACGAAGCGTAGAAGATGCCTACACTTCGGGATGACTCATTAACGATAACTTGATTACGCATGCTTTGAGTGCTTAATTAAGTTTAAAAGTGCATGTGCAAGTGATGATTAAAAGATAATAATTAGTTTAATGTGCCGGAAGTTACGTCGAAACAAATTAACGTGCTCCAAATTCTATACACAGGTGTCAGCTTCATAGTTATTGAAACAAAAAATCAGAAGGTTTATCATTTACAGTCGGTCAAACAAATACTGATGCTGATAACTACTGACGTGGTTATAGTTCGGAAGTGTTACTTATCCAGAGCATGATTATTCAATTTTATCATTTTATCAATGTTAGTGTTAAAACCCGGCTCCTTTTATTGAAAACCTGGCGTAAACTTCCAGTAGAGGTAGTATTAGATTTTTACTTTTTAATTGGACTAATTCAGAGGAAATGAATTATGCTACAAAGAAAACCCGTAGTATGTTGTTTAGACTGTTTTAATACAAATGTGTTGCAAACTTTTATAAAAAAAACTCAGGTTAAAAGACAATTAAGAAGCATTCATTTTAAAACCGTAATATTTGAACGGAATGGATGTGCAAAGGCACAACTTATGTACTCTGCAATTACGGCCCCACTCGGTATAGTAGTGTTTTGTAAACGTGTTCGTGTAGGACAACGTTTAAAGTGATGGCTTGCTACGGTATGTAAAGTGATTGTTTTGTTTACATTTATATGCATGACATTTAGTTTATAACCACGAAGAAAGTGTTGTGAATTATTATTTTTTATTTTATAAAAACATTTTGTTTTAACGGCAGACTGCATTAAAGACTATCAACTACGACTAAAAAGGGTGAGCATTAGGATGAATATTTGAGGATGAAAAATATGCCAAAGTTCAACTTGAACTACTATTTATAATCTTCTGAAGCGAATCGGTCTTGAGGTTTTCTTTTTTCCTTTTTCTACGACCTCCCCCCGATTCTACGACTTTTCAGTTAGCACTGTATTCTTCCGGTACATTTTTTGTTGTGGCAATCGAGGCAGACTAATTACCCTGCTTTCGTTGCTCTTTTCATTGTCCACCCGGTATACCGTAATCGGTGGTTTCCCGTTGTCCTCCACATCGCAATTGTGTGTCTTAAAATGCCATACCTATCTCTATGGTCACTGATATTCTAAGTACCCAAAGAGCTGCTGCCCTTTTTGGGAACCTGTCTTAGTCTGGTTCCCATTAAAGACCCCACTATTTTGGTTAAATCTATAGTTCGGCTTTATAGCTCACTAAAACACACAAGCCATTCAGCCTGATCTAGGCAAAATTCTTGATATTTGGACTTTAATATTTCAATGAATGATTTGAAGCGCAATTCCTGGTCGTCAGTATCGGATTCCATAATGCTTTCAAAAAGTCGATTCCTTTTTTCTTCAAGCTGCAAGTCCGTTTAGAATGGACTAGTCTAGTCGCAACAAAATCCGTGCTTACAACTGCAGATCTGAACTCAATGTTGCCAATAACAACTAACGGTAGTTAAAAGCGAGTGAGAACAAGGCGCAATGTTCTAGTATTAAAACCTCCACAGGTAATTATTACAGCTATGAAGGTGTTTATTAAAACGCGGTAAATTTAAGTTATCCAAGAGATCCTAAAGGAATAAGATTTAAAAGAACCATCAAATTTAACTTCGGATGGGATAAACAATAACAATGAGCTTTGTAAATAATAATGTACTTACAGAGTGATCCACTTACGACAAACCGTAGAGTCGCAAAACGAAGACTTTCTGCTTATCGAAAGTACTTGCACAGTTCTAATACCAAACACAAAAGTGACTTACTTTTCTCACTTTAATGTATCTTGATCTTCACTGTAACTGAATCATCAAAGTATTTCCTTTCCTGAAATAAGTTTCTTCAGATGTTCATCATCTTTCACTGATTCTGATAAATTTATTTCGCTTGAAACAAACAGCCCTGAATGCTCTCCAATATATTATCTGCAATCTTTTTCTTGTTGGCCTGCAAGGGTGCTGAATTTCTACAATGTAGCTTAATTTTTAATATGTCGGTATCTGAATCTACAGACAGACTCAGATGATTGCCGGTAGTAATACCCAGTACATGTGGCAGCATTTGGTAAAACAAGTTGTTGGGAAATTACTTATGGTAAACATACAAAAGTATTTATACTAACAGATTTTACTCCACTTTTGTCATTATTTATTTAAAAAAAAGAGATCACAATTTGTAATTTGTAATTGTAAGGTAATATAGTTTCGAATAATATCGACTAAACTTTCTTTGTATTCAGAAATACTGATATTTATAACCACAAATTCCCATGTCGCACTTGTTTACGTGGTTGGAATAGTAATTTAAAAAAACTCCTTTCCCTCACAGCATTTCTAAAACGCATGTCGCTCAGTTCCGTTTTCCTACAGGCACCGGCAACTCCAATAATCATAGTTACATAAAAAATATTAGAAACTGCGTCATATTTAATATAATAACGGTAAATCATACTTTGAAGAGTAAAAACTTTGTGCTAGAATTGCTTTAATAAATTGTTCAATCTCCATTCTTGTAAAAATTATAGATTTTTTAGTGTGATAACCCGCAGATCTTTTGTTCAAAAACTCAATTAATATACTATATTTTTGGATATCGATATTTTTTATATTTAATTCCGCCTTTAACATCCATATTTTAGATGCCTTATAATTTTTAACTATTTGAAAGTAGGTATGCTAATTATACCTTGTCGCAAATAATTATCACCCCTTTTAGCGTACACTATTTCTTCTAATTTCGTGTATGTTTCTTCGTACCTTTTTCTTGATTTCGCTAATATTATGGAAGTTACTGCTGAATTACCAGTTTTTTCTGTCTCGGAAGGAACATCTGTATTTACATTTTCCATTATTTTGTACGGAACGTTATTTGACTCATGTAATTTGCGAAACTCGCTCGCTTCGTGACAAATATTATATTCATTCAAATAAAATTTATCTTTTTATAACTGGTAACGTACATGATTATTAGACAGCTAATTGCGAAAGATAAACAAAGTGGAATACAAATAAAAAAACATTACTGTAAATATAAATACTCTTAACACTTTATAACAAACTCATGATTTTTAAAATTTTGAAGTATAAAGTATAAAGACTATAAACAAACAATTAGAAGCTCTGCAAATAAATAAGTTCGATTAACTACATTTCAACACAGGTGTTGTAAAATGCGTCCATTAGTAGTTAAAGCATGTTTACAACTACGGTTAATTCAAAATGCTGCCACTTTAAAAATACAGTTGGCGTAAGTTGATAGTTTGTCAGAAGTTTACTGCAACATCGAAATTTAAAGAGTGGAGAAACAATTGTTGTATAGAATAAACCTGTAGAAATTTTAAACATTATTAATTTCTAGTAAGAAATTAGGATCGATACAATTAAATAGTTAAGCTCTTAGTTTACCTGGTGAGGATTTAACCACAGACGATTTAAATTACTCTATAAAAATACATACTAAAGTAGAACCTCAATGAATATTTTGATAGAGGATAAAAATCATTTCCGTCTTACCAAAGTAATTGTTTAAAACAATCAAGTGCCTGCCCGATAAGTATTATCTTATCATGTGACCGACATACTAAAAAGCACTTATTATCTATTTGGGTACTCTTTTGTAAAAGTTGAAAAGCACCCAACTTTGTAACGTTGATTATGTACAATAAACAACCCAAAATTACTTACCATTCTTGGACCGAATGAATACCTGCAAATTCATATTGATAAGACCACGTTTAAAAAATTTTTAATATACGGATTGTTATTGTACATTTATATTTATTTAAATTTAATACGTAACATACAACAGAATACAATTAAAACCAAATGGGTGAGAGATGCAATTTGAAATTCTCGTGAGATGCTACAAAAAGAGTTACACCATAGTGACATCCTCACAAATGAAAAGTCCTTAATAAGTAGAACTAGTAGGTTATCTTTAAAAGTAAATACATAAACAAACATGCATTCATGTGGTCTCTTAGTTTGCTTGTTTGATTAGGATATGTATATTTCTTTATTTAGAAAATCAAACACATTCAAAACATAAACTATGTATTCGCAAAGTTTCGAAGCCTCCCGTTGACATTTAGGCATTCCGCATACTGGTTTAGCATAAGCAATCTCTTCATTGTTTGGATTCAAACTTTCAGCCAATCAGAGATCGGGTGCTAAATACTTGTACAGACCGTATGGATGTATGGGATGAATGAGGTGATATAGATATGCTAATTATAGGGAAGGACCAATTGCTTTTTGTAGCAATACCGATGGCAGTAGAGCGGTTATGTAATAACTAAAACAACTACAACAAACTACTTAAGGAAGGGTATAAATACCTTAAAGCCTGTGCCGCTGTGGGCAATAAAAGTCACACACAAAAGGTTTAACGGACAACCAAGAACACGCACGTTTGGGTGATGGTGTCGCTTCCAAAAGCTCTCATACAACTCTCTTCGGTAACGGTTCGCGTACGACTGTCACTTCACGCACTCCCACTGTCGGCATAAAATGTTTCACTAAAACTGTAAAATACCCGCACGAATAGTATTTATTGTCACCAATACCAATAAATGTTCGATGATGACGTAACATACCGCTCACCAAATTCATAGAATTTTGAAAAGGAGGGAAGTAGGTTGGGTGAAGGAAATCACATGGGATTTGACCTTGCTAGTAAAACAGGTAACGAAAGATAGGGTGGTACACTACAGCGAGCGATATTACCAACTATGCAAAATAAAAATATATATGTAAATAAGCAAATATTTAAAAATAATATACTACTATACATGTAAGAAATGTATATACATCTAAACATAAAATAAAATTAAAATACCGGTAGGGGCTAGTTTGACCAAAGGTCGTTTTAATGTGCCATGTGCAGTTTTGATCTCAGCGACACGTATAATACCGTCCGCACCGGGAAAGGTATTAATAATACGACCAAACTTCCATTGAAGTGGAGAAAGCTGGTCGTCCTTGATGAGGACAATAGTGTCCTTTTCAACTTGTCGGACACCTACCTTAGAGTGCCATTTAACCTTTGATTCAGAGTATGTAGTACTCATGGCTCCAGCGAGCCCAAAATCCTGATGGAGTTTTGCAGGAGTTTCCACCTGCTCTTTAATGATAAAACGTTGGTTGAATGGTCCTCATCTGGTGGTGCAGAAAGAGGCTCCATAGTTAGGAAATGAACTGGTGTTAAGCAACGCAAGTCATTTGGATCCGAACTCAAAGCGCAGAGTGGCCTTGAATTTAGAACAGATTCAATTTGAGTAAGAACTGTGTAAAGTTCCTCAAAAGTAAGTTTTTGTTCGCCGATTACGCGGCTAGGTGTGTCTTTACCAACTTAACACCGCTTTCCCACAAGCCACCGAAGTGAGGGGCGCTAGGTGGATTAAACGACCACTTTATCCTTTCTGAGGTTACTGCACTATGCAGATAACTCGTAAGCTGACGATAGGCACCTACAAAATTAGTACCGCAATCACTAAATACTTGAGAACAGCGTCCTCGACGTGCTATAAATCGTCGCAAAGCGGCAAGAAACGCGTCTGCCGACAAATCCGAAACAAGTTCAATATGTGCTGCCTTAGTAGCAAAACAAACAAAAATGCAAATATAGGCCTTAAGAGTTTTAGAGCCTCGTAGGCGGTTAGCCTTTATTAAAAAAGGGCCAGCAAAATCAACACCAACAATACTGAACGCTTTGATTTGGGTAATACGTGCTGCCGGTAGGTCTCCCATAGGAGGAGTTACCAGGACCGGTTGCCAGATATTGACGAAAGCACAAAAGTTGTGACTTCTAGAGATTTTTCAGAGTCTAACATAGAGCGAATGGTGCAGCTGACGGCACCCCTATTGACTGCTGAAGTTGTCTGTCCAAGTCCATAAATCGGAACTTGAGAACGTATGCGTGGAAGCCAAAGTTTGCTCACGCAATCGTCTCGAATAAAGCTTTAGAGCCAGGTTCTAAGAGCACCCTGATCGGTTTGTATCTACGGAACGATCTTGAACTTCCACAACAGCAGTGGAGAGTAAGACAGTAACCCCAAGATTTGAATTCGTCTGTGAAGACAAAACATTTGCCGGAATAGGAGAGGCTGACTGCGTCCTATTGGCATTTTATGCATAGGTGTAGCGATCGGTTCAGCTGAACGGCTAGAAGCAGGTTGCGCTTCAAAATGTAGCAAGGTATGATGCGGCTTGGCCAAGTTCGACAGGAATTATAAGATTTGCATTGCATGGACGCATGGTCTGTTCGTAAGCAATTTAAACAAAGGCGTAAGCGTTTGACAATGTCGAAACGTTCCGTCGGAGTTTTCTTTAGAAACGATTGACATCTGTAAATTAAGTGATTCTTTGCAAGAAGGACAATGGTGCGAAAATATTCTTTGAGTCACTGGAGCTACTGGTGTCCAGTGAAACTACGTTAGAAGAAACTCTTGGTTTAAACGGCCCTCCTTAAGAAGTTCTGTTTTATTAAAGACTTAATGAATTTAATAAAAAACCGCCTTAACTTTCGAAATGGTTCAATTGAATTCCCATTTTAAATATGTTCGGTTTTAATTTGTTTTAAAATTCCACAGAAATAGTCCAAACGATCAGGAACGGCGGCTAAAGGCAAATGTACCATCATTTAAAGTATTATTTAAATAATTAGAATAAGGTTGTCGGACACCATTGTTGGCCAATTTTGTTTTTCGAGAGTCCAGTATTCTAATTGATCAAAATTTCAATAAGCGAAGCTAATGTTTTTTCAAAAATATGGTATTAAATTTCCCCAACAATGTACAAAAAATTCAAAACTACGGCTTTTACCGATTTGATAGGTATTTATTCGACGAAGGCTCATACTATAATATTTCCAAAATTTTGTAAGCATTACAGTACCATAAAAATGCTCTTTTTAAAATGTCGGAAACCAACTTGAAATTTTTTTTTAGGTCGATATTTATTACGCTTCAATATTCTTGAAGCTGCTGATTTAGAAACACCCATTTCCTTTCAATTTTCCTACATGATGTTCTTGGGTTTGTTTCACACATGCTATGGTTGAAACAGTAGTTTGCTCTTAATTAAAAACTGCATACTGTTTCGTTCTAGGTTTTTCAAAGCAGCCAAACTGTTGTAAATTACTACTATCCTTTTAAACATGTTAATATTAGGTTGTTGTCTTTCAGGGTATATGTATTATTTACAAACGACATAGTAATATTATTTGCTATTAGTTACACAATTACCTGTTAAAATATAAAGTTTTTACTGATAGAGGAATTCTCGCAGACTCAATAAATGCAACTAGCATATCGTATTTTCGTAATTTTCAAATTTTGCCATTTAGTAACAGACTGATGCTTCACTTACACACTAACAATACAATTTATTGCATGTGCAACAGATATGATTGAAGCTCGTTGACGTTTGTTATACAAACAATTGTCGTTTTTTGTTTACCTTTTGTTTCGCGGCCAACTATTTATTACCAATATAATAAATTATTTTATTATACCAAAAACATGGAATAATTCGGCCATTTGAAAAGATAATTATATTAAACTATATATTTTTGAAAAGCTGTCAAAAAGAGCTTTTAAATAAAGTGACAACCAATTGTGGTTTCCATTTAAAAAAATGCAAGTTTATATCATAACCTCAAAAGTATTATAAATATTAAATATTTGCGTACGCCACTGTATTCTACGTAAAAACCGTATAAAAACTATTACAGTATTTTTGGATATTTTTGCAACCAAACGAGTTATACGAATTAATAGAATTGTTAAAAATATCAATTTTTGGCTATAACTCGAAAACAAAAGAAGATCGCTCATTTGTGATTTCACCATTGAATTGATCTCAAAAAGTTGGTCCATGACTGCGTACACAGTTTTATTGTATCTTTAATAACAACTAAGTTACCCATTTAATACATCCAATTTGGGACACACTGTACATTTATATTTATTTAAATTTAATACGTAACATACAACAGAATACAATTAAAACCAAATGAGTGAGAGATGCAATTTGAAATTCCCGTGAGGTGCTACAAAAAGAGTTACACCATAGTGACATCCTCACAAATGAAAAGTCCTTAATAAGTAGAACTAGTAGGTTATCTTTAAAAGTAAATACATAAACAAACAAGAGTTCAATCGCCCTCAATTGCTTTCAAATTCAACATGCATTAATGTGGTCTTAGTTTGCTTGTTTGATTAGGATATGTATATTTCTTTATTTAGAAAATCAAACACATTCAAAATATAAACTATGTATTCGCAAAGTTTCGAAGCCTCCCGTTGACATTTAGGCATTCCGCATACTGATTTAGCATAAGCAATCTCTTCATTGTTTGGATTCAAACTTTCAGCCAATCAGAGATCGGGTGCTAAATACTTGTACAGAACGTATATTAGTGTAAAATCCAGGTAAAAAGAATGCCCTGATGGTAAAAGCAGTATTTTGTCATTAAAAATAGCCAAAAACTATGTTTAAGAATGTTTATTATTATATACTGTAGGTAGCAAGGCTCATGCTACATTTATACTATATCTAGTATATCATTAATACATTCTTAAAATAATACGTAATTATGGCAAAAGTTTATTTTATAGAATGTATTCATTTTATATGTTTATGGATTGTAAGGGGGTTTTCAATAAGAACATAACAATTTTGTATTTAAATACGGAACGCAACCCTTAAACTTTTTTCTGATCTGTCAATGTCAAAACGTCAGTCAAGGCTTATATTTTTATCATGGTATAGTTCACGAACGAGCAATGTTTGGAAATTATTAAAATTACTATTGAAATTCTCAGTCGGTGGTCATCAAACTCTAAGAACGCTTTTTCGTCCCATCAAACGGCTCTGACGTGCTATAGTGGGTAAATTCGAGTCAAAATATTCACTATTGAGGTTCCTGTGCGAGTAAGACAATTTCGTACCGGTCGAAGCAATGAAAGAAGAATTGGGAATATCTGAGTCCAAATTGTGGCGAATTTTGGGTAAAGATCTTTGCCTACACGCTACAAGATCAAATTTACGTCAAGAACTGAAGTCTCTTGGATCATTTGAAGCGCCAAAACTTGTCCGATTTGGGCTCTACAAAAGTTTGCAAGAAATTTCTGAATTTCATTGAAAATTATCTTCAGCAAGTTAAGCTCAAATTGTCTGGTTCAATGGCTTTGTCAATAAACAAAATATGCGTTATTGGAGAGCAAGGAACCTACATGTGCTTCAAGAAACTTCACTGAATCCACAAAAATTGACCGTGTAGTGCCGATTTCATGCCGGAGGTGTGATTGGACCGTATTTTTTCGTGGAAGAAAATGATCGCCAGGCTATGATCATTGGAGTTCGCTATCGTGCATTGTTGCAAGACTATTTTTGACTAGAATTGCATACACTTGACATCAGTGATAGTGGTTCCAACAAGATGGCGCCACATGCCATACAGCTAATTAAACAATTGATCTATTGAAGGGAAAGTTCGGTAATCGTGAAATCTCAAGAAATGCTCCGGTCGAATGGCCGCATCGCTCATGCGATTTAAAGACGTTGGATTTCTTTTTATGTGCTCAGATTAAGTCGGTGGTTTATGTCAACAAGCCAGCAACGTTAGAGGTACTCAGGAACAATATCGAACGCGAAAGCAGAAGAGTGTTGAAAAATTTGCTCCAAAGAATCGATCGCTGCCATCGTATCATGCCCCCGGTGGTCATATGAACGAGATCGAACTCCATACTTAAATGTAACATGTGTACTTTACTTTGAGTAAATTTCAACCCGATATCTTAGTTACTCTGTTTTTTTTTATATACAAAATTGTTATGTCCTTATTAAAAAACCCAAAAATAAAGCTGATAATTCTTAACAAATTAAGGTAAACTACTTCAGTCCATCTTTAGGTGATCTTAACAATAATTTTCACAAATTATCGGTATAATAATAACAAATTAAAGTTTATATCTTGGTACAAACTAAACTTCTATCTACACACGATAGGTATAGTGACATGAAAGGATCTTAATGTTGTGATCCATGCTTTATAGTATTCGACCTATTTCCCCTCATATTAACAGCTAGATTTCTTTCTTTTGTCCTTTTTTAAGGGGTTCTCCAGATGCAGGGCAACCACATGCCAATCTTTTACTACCTATTGTTATTTAAGGTCTACGCCTGCTTATAGAAGTAGGTTGTACTAGTGTTAGATTTGCTTCTAAGATGTTGAAAAGTTAAACTTACCGCAGTACTTAAATAACTTACCCAAGATGTGCTAGTTCTTACATTCTTTAGTCGTTGAATACAAGGTTTAATTACTGATGAAGCTAGGCCAAATTCTTCATATTTGGAGTTTAATATTTCAATGAGTGATTTGAAGCGCAATTCCTGGTCGTCAGTATCGGATTCGATATTGCTTTTAAGAAGTCGATTCCTTTTTCTTGTGGATTATTTCTTGGTAGATAAAATTTACAGTTTACGGTTACGGTCGGCCTTTACATCAAAGCTCACAGGAACATGATGCAGCTTTACAACTTTATTACCCTGCAAATGTGTTCAATATTTTACCGCAAACCGACTTGAAGGTTGTATGTGATACAAAACGTGCAATGGCTTTTACACAAAGCAAATCCCTTTACCTTGCTGTGTGTTTTATATGCCGCTAAAATAAATTTAAGACTGGAAACTAACAAATTTGATGCTAAAGTATTTGTTTGTAACTAAACGCTTGTTGGTTTAATTACGGCGAAATCGCTTAATTTAATTTAACGAAAGTATGTAGCTAATATTGTAAATATTTTAACCCGCTACATATGGGGTTTGAACACAAATTTAAAGCTGAAATAATTAATTCAAAAACGCTCGCTGGAATGCACAATAATATTTAATTTAGGACATGCGTATAAAACCATAGAACTAGTTAATTCGGATCGTATTAAGGACCAATGGCTGTATGGGATGTTAAGGTGATATAGATATGCTAATTATAGGGAAGGACCAATTGCTTTTTGTAGCAATACCGATGGCAGTGGAGCGGTTATGTAATAACTAAAACAACTACAACAAACTACTTAAGGAAGGGTATAAATACCTTAAAGCCTGTGCCGCCGTGGGCAATAAAAGTCACACACAAAAGGTTTAACGGACAACCAAGAACACGCACGTTTGGGTGATGGTGTCGCTTCCAAAAGCTCTCATACAACTCTCTTCGGTAACGGTTCGCGTACGACTGTCACTTCACGCACTCCCACTGTCGGCATAAAATGTTTCACTAAAACTGTAGGATACCCGCACGAATAGTATTTATTGTCACCAATACCAATAAATGTTCGATGATGACGTAACACCGTATATTAGTGTAAAATCCAGGTAAAAAGAATGCCCTGATGGTAAAAGCAGTATTTTGTCATTAAAAATAGCCAAAAACTATGTTTAAGAATGTTTATTATTATATACTGTAGGTAGCAAGGCTCATGCTACATTTATACTATATCTAGTATATCATTAATACATTCTTAAAATAATACGTAATTATGGCGAAAAGTTTATTTTTATAGAATGTATTCATTTTATATGTTTATGGATTGTAAGGGGGTTTTCAATAAGAACATAACAATTTTGTATTTAAATACGGAACGCAACCCTTAAACTTTTTTCTGATCTGTCAATGTCAAAACGTCAGTCAAGGCTTATATTTTTATCATGGTATAGTTCACGAACGAGCAATGTTTGGAAATTATTAAAAATTACTATTGAAATTCTCAGTCGGTGGTCTCAACTCTAAGAACGCTTTTTCGTCCCATCAAACAGGCTCTGCGTGCTATAGTGGGTAAATTCGAGTCAAAATATTCACTATTGGAGGTTCCTGTGCGAGTAAGACAACGTACCGGTCGAAGCAATGAAAGAAGAATTGGGAATATCTGAGTCCAAATTGTGGCGAATTTTGGGCAAAGATCTTTGCCTACACGCTACAAGATCAAATTTACTCAAGAACTGAAGTCTCTTGATCATTTGAAGCGCCAAAACTTGTCCGATTGGGCTCTACAAAAGTTTGAAGAAATTTCTGAATTTCATTGAAAATTATCTTCAGCAAGTAAGCTCATTGTTGGTTCAATGGCTTCAAGAAACATCACTGTATCCACAAAAATTGACCGTGTAGTGCCGATTTCATGCCGGAGGTGTGATTGGACCGTATTTTTTCGTGGATGAAAATGATCGCCAGGCTATGATCATTGGAGTTCGCTATCGAGCATTGTTGCAAGACTATTTTTGACTAGAATCGCATACACTTGACATCAGTGATAGTGGTTCCAACAAGATGGCGCCACATGCCATACAGCTAATTAAACAATTGATCTATTGAAGGGAAAGTTCGGTAATCGTGAAATCTCAAGAAATGCTCCGGTCGAATGGCCGCATCGCTCATGCGATTTAACGACGTTGGATTTCTTTTTATATGCTCAGATTAAGTCGGTGGTTTATGTCAACAAGCCAGCAACGTTAGAGGAACTCAGGAACAATATCGAACGCGAAAGCAGAAAAGTGTTGAAAAATTTGCTCCAAAGAATCGATCGCTGCCATCGTATCATGCCTCCGGTGGTCATATGAACGAGATCGAACTCCATACTTAAATGTAACATGTGTACTTTACTTTGAGTAAATTTCAACCCGATATCTTAGTTACTCTATTTTTTTTATATACAAAATTGTTATGTCCTTATTAAAAAATCCAAAAATAAAGCTGATAATTCTTAACAAATTAAGGTAAACTACTTCAGTCTATCTTTAGGTGATCTTAACAATAATTTTCACAAATTATCGGTATAATAATAACAAATTAAAGTTTATATCTTGGTACAAACTAAACTTCTATCTACACACGATAGGTATAGTGACATGAAAGGATCTTAATGTTGTAATCCATGCTTTATAGTATTCGACCTATTTCCCCTCATATTAACAGCTAGATTACTTTCTTTTGTCCTTTTTTAAGGGGTTCTCCAGATGCAGGGCAACCACATGCCAATCTTTTACTACCTATTGTTATTTAAGGTCTACGCCTGCTTATAGAAGTAGGTTGTACTAGTGTTAGATTTGCTTCTAAGATGTTGAAAAGTTAAACTTACCGCAGTACTTAAATAACTTACCCAAGATGTGTTAGTTTTTACATTCTTTAGTCGTTGAATACAAGGTTTAATTACTGATGAAGCTAAGCCAAATTCTTCATATTTGGAGTTTAATATTTCAATGAGTGATTTGAAGCGCAATTCCTGGTCGTCAGTATCGGATTCGATATTGCTTTTAAGAAGTCGATTCCTTTTTTCTTGTGGATTATTTCTTGGTAGATCTTTAGCTAGATTAACTATGTCTACTGCCGATTCTAACATCAGAAGTTCACAAAATGATAATGGCTGGGTGTTTTTTCCAAATGCAAATGTATCCATTGAAAAACGAGATTGTGCCGATGTAGGAGGTGTGTTGACAAAAGAACTATGGAAACCATGATAATAGCTGCTTGATGTTTGCAGAACGACAGAAGTTTACCTATTTCACAGCTGCAAAATCCAACGTCAATATCAACTTCATAAAATTTGTTGTTTTTCTCAGTCGGAACATTATAAAAGTGATTTGATATCTTAACATATCTTCTATTTTCAAATATCGAATTTTCTTCATTTGTTGACAATAAGAAACGAGCAGAACTATATATGTTGTTAATAAAAATTCTGAGTCGTCTTTGGTAATAATCTTCCATAGCACTGCATGTAAAGTCAATCAATACTATCGCATTATATGCTTTGTTTCTTCGTAAAACAATATCTTTAAAAGTCTAACAGTTATTTCACAGTAATTATTTGTTTGATGTACATGTATTGAACAATCGATGTATGCTAAACATGTCTTCTTTTCTATATCAATAATATGTAATATATTCTACCCATTTAGGATGTTCCATTGTATTAAGTATTGTAGTTTTAAAATATCCGCAGTTTCAGTGTTAAATGCAACCAAAATATTTTGAAAATATTTATAAAACATTTTACGACACTCAGAAGGTACATAATTTTTTTTGTCCCAAAGCCACCGCCAAAATAGACTGACAAACATGAAAACGGCACAATAACGTTCTATAGAATCAAGCTAAATAAATTTTAATGCACTTCTCTTAGGATCGCTATCATTTGTTACAAATGTCTTTGGATATTGACAAAACAAATTAGGTACATAATCTTTAATTAATTAAAATTCAGCAATGTAAACATTAGTTGCCTAACATTTGGTTATAAGGACTGCTAAAAATACAGCGCCAATTTTACAAGGTGTTAGCATAAAGGTAATAGTGCAACTTAATAAATCACATGACGCTGTGCAGTCAACAAATAAGGTAAATAATGTGCTTCTTGCACAATTTTTGTGATGATTACTTTAGGGAAAGGATTTTCGTGAAATTTAACAAATACTCCTTCTCTTTCATGCCTCTTTTTTTTGAATATTCTGAAATCAACTAGTTTATAAATGAAATCTGAATATTGGCATCTATTTTAGAGGAAGTTTTAAAATATAACTGTTGGTTATAAAAATAATACACCTACAGAAACTGTTAAATGGAAACAAAAATTGCATATGAGTGAAAATCCATAAACGAGCTTTGAAGTTGGAGTACGCAAAAATGACAAAAAAGTTACGTGGTGTTATATTGCACAGCCGTTTAGCATCTAGATTTCGCACTCTTCTGTGCACGCTTTTAGCACTCTCATTGACGCATAACTGTTTAAGAAGGGAGAGCCTTTACTAATTTATCATTAGAGCATTCTTCAACTGGATTTCGCACTAATATACATTCTGTACACGTATTTGGCACCCGATCTCTGATTGGCTAAAAGTTTGAATCTGACCAATGAAGAAACTGCTGGTACTAAACCAGTTATGAAAAAAAAATTAACAATAGTTAAGTAACACATGCTTTTATTTTTCTAATTCTTCTTCGTATGAAACATTATCATTAATCTTAATAGAACAGAAATATAATTAGTACTATCGCATGTAATATAAAAATCCTTTAGACTACGGATATTTTTGTCAAGCTAAAAATAGATCTACACACGTGGGCGATAATAGCAAAATAAACAAAAAACTTAATTTCGAAAACACGCAAGTTTAAACAAATTTTTCCGTTCGATAGGGTAAACAACGTAATTGAATATGTAGGAAAAGTTTTGATAGATTGAAAACAATTATGTATCTTAATTCGAACATACTCCGTAATGTCTAATCACAGAGGTTGCATAATCAAAAACGGTGAAGAAGGATTATGTAAAATATTATAAAAAGAATACAAAAATGAGTCCACAGCTGTTGTTGCAAACGTTTTAGTTGTTCATAAACCATAAGTAATGAAACTCGTGAAGAAATATTCCCATTGATTGTTAAACTTGGTATTAATTACAGACATTTCTCATAGTGTTGCAACACTAGTTTCGTGCACTTACAAATAAAAATATAATTATAGTACTTAATATTTGTCTTTTATTGTTAGCCGCCAAATTGTTTAGGCGGCTCCACATCATGGCCTCAAGATTATTGTTAGTCGATAACCTTTGTTAACCAGCAGTAGCAACGTATAATGAAGTTCCTCGCTCACAATACAGGCGTAATTATAACTAAAAACTGTTAAGTTCACGTTACTCCCTCGCGAAAAATCCGAGGTTAATTAGTGCAGTTGAATTTTAATTATCTTCTGCAGGTGTCTGCATTCAATTGTAACAAGTTAGGATAACGATATTTTGGTTATCGCCAAGATTTAGCTTCTAGTGTTTCATTCGTATGCGAATTTTTACATCTGTCTTCACTACCGCATATCATGCGGGTCTTTCAAATGCTTAAATAAAGTAGGGCATCGATAAATGTAACTATGCAAAAGAATTTTTCAATTTGCTACTTAATACCTTGCGGTTAATAAAAACGAAACGGAATCGATTTCCGACTAACCATGGCAAAGATGTGGGATGGTTCAAATGAAAGTGCCACGACTAATACTTAAACAATTATAAAGTCTCAATGGGTACATGTAAATCTGTTTATAAGCGTATAAAGAACAAATACAAAAAATATATACAGGCTGATTCTTTGTCATCTTTTAAAAATAAAATATTGTGATAAATTCAGTAGGCAACAAATCTTATTCAACTCTCCACTACTGTCTAATAGACGTTATTTAACTTACGACCCCATCTAGCCCAATAAGGGCAGTGATTAATCATAAAAGTGTAAACTTTCATTAATAACGCTGGGGATGAGGCTACGTTTTGTATTAGCCAACTAGATGAATTTTTACGCAAATATTTCATTCTGTTTGGGTAGAAGTATCAATGGGGGAGAATTGTTTATTTTGTTGAAATAGATTTGCATAAGTTCTTAATATAAAAGTGTTGCACTGAATGGTCACGTAGTCACTTGTTATTAAATCAATAGGGGCAAACATTTGCACGTAACCAGCGATATCAAAAAAATTTGCTATTTATCAAGGAACATTGGAAGCGTTAATACTTTATATGATGGGAATTCGCGTTTACAGAATGGGGTCGATTTTTCATTCATCAAAGCGCTTGACGAGTAAAATGATTGTTGTGAGCTGATACATTTGTTACTGGCTTTATTTGTATGACTAGTGTAGAGTTTCATATTTGGGCGATGTAGTGAATTTTCCGGAGGCACGATTGTTTGTAGTAGATTTTGGAATAATTATTCCTATTATTCCAAAAACAAGTGAAGCAATTTCAAAATACATGAGTGCTAACATTGCAAGAATTTTATGGAGGTTTTGAATTAGTTTGCTTTTCGCCAATTTTGGGGATTGTGGGTGAACCTGTTTGTTTTGGATTAGTATGGGTAGTGGGGTTGTTTTAGAGTTTCAAATATTACTTAAATCAGTACCTCAAATACTACTTCAATTATTAGCTGAAATATTAGTTCAACTACTCGATCAAGTTCAAAGCTTTTTTTAATTTTATTGAGGTCTATTTGATTTGGTTCCGCTGTGGTTCGATTTGTTGCAAGTTGGTCTTTGATTGGATCTAGTGCAGGTCTTGTGTGGTTTTGTTCAAGAAACAATTCTGGCGAGAGAAGTTTGTGCTCAGAGTTTCGAGCGTTGAAAGCGTGTTGGGTCTAAAATTGATTCAAGGCTCCCGAGTTTGAAGGTAAGATTAGCTTTTAAGATTTGTGTTTTACTGCAAAGGACTTTATAAAATATTTAAATGAACATTTTGCATTTAATGATTTTATTGTGAGAAGTTGTAGCCTTAAGGTTTAATTAATCCAAAAACTCACGTGGGAAATTCTTTATAACAAAGAGCAATTTGCACGTATCTTTGATAAAAGGTACATTTTTAAAGAACTAAGCAAGGTAGTGAGAGTACTCTCTGGAGGCTTTATGTAAGTTTATTCTGAGTGTAAGTTGAAACTTTTGTAATACTTTTGGCATTTTTATATGATTTATACTGCACTAATTTTTATTTTTCTCTATAATATTATTATCTGTTTATTATCTGTTTATGTCCTACCAGCGAAAATAGTCGAGGAGATAGATTTTTAAATTTAGATTAGAATTTCTGCGTATGTTGCATAGAAAAGTGAGTCTCAGCTTCAATATCACAACAGAAAAAATTGACACCCAATTCGTGGATATCATCTTTCAATATCACAGATACACACACACACACACACACATACACACACACACGCACCCACGCACGCACACGCGCGCGCACGCATATAATCCTTTTGACAAATAAAACAAACCCGTTTGATTTTATATTGGTTCTATGTAATATTTTTCACTACTGACGTGTTTCGGTAACATTATATTTGTAGCAATTGTGCATTGTTACTGTCGAAACACGATACTCTCCTAGTTATTAATTTTGCAAGTGTTGTAATCAAAATCACTATTGGTCTTTGTGTACTTGTACAATGTTGGTATTTTTGTCTTACGAATATTAATATAGTAATTAGTTTATTAGTTCTGAAATGTATTGTTGTATCACAGGTAAGCCGTACTTTGTTGTAGATTCCTTTTTGGGTTTGCATTGCTGTTTATTTTTGTTTTATTTTGTATGTTGTTTTTCTTACACGAGATAGGCACGGTTTTCATGCTTAGCAGTTGCAGCGCGGAGTCAGCTTCTTTAATGTGATTCCTGGCATCTTGCGAGTAATGAGTTCTTATTATTTTTTCCTTTTTCTCTTTCTCGGTCCACGCCACTTCACGCAAGCCTCTAGACGAAGCCGGGCAGTTTCTCACACCGACTGCTACCTTCCTGCCTGGATTACTTTGATTAGATTTTTCTTTTCGTTTTTCCTTTTTTCCCTGTGCCCGTTATTCCTATCTCAATTTATAAATTTGGCAAGACTTCTTCGGGACTAGTTCTCAATTTTTTTCCTTTTCTCGTTCCCAAAGTGGATGTGTTACGTATTGTCAGAATGAAGCTCTTGTAACAATAGAATTTGTTAAAACTAAGTTACTGATGGAAGATGCTATGTAAAATAAAAACTAGAAACCAAGAGAACGAGATAATTCAAATCACACCAACATATCAATGTCTAAAAAACACAGGTGATAAAATTCATGGTCGCAAAGAGAACGTAGCTAGATCAATCAAAACCAAAGATACCATTTAAAAACACATTAAACGATAACTTGGAAAATAATGACACTCAACTTAATTCAATACAATTTGTTGTGGATAGTGGTGTGACCAATTACTTGGTCAATGTAAATTCTGTTGAATTCTCAGAAAATAATCGCTTGATGACCATGGTATGAACAAAGCAAAAAAACGTGAGACTATAGCAGGGCATAAAAATGCGTCTTACGTTCGCATAAATGCCACAATGAAGAACATGTGGGTTTGTGATAATTCTTCTCACAATCGTTGTTATTAAAAAAATTAGAAGAAATGGTCTGAACGTATTATTCAGACAAAAATGAGGACTGCACTACTACTATATCCAGAAATTTTTTTAATTGCGGTTTCCAAGTCTCATTCACTGAAGGGGAATGACGTACAATTTTATTGTATCTACTCCGCCAAACATACATTTTCTCATGTCCAAAGGTATGTATGGTTATCGCCTTAACCAATGCAAACGTTTGACGGTTGGTGTAACAACAACGTGCTCTGTTTGAAAGAGCACATCGCGGGGGAGGGGGGGGATATGTTATCTTCAACTATTTTACCGCATCGACGTGAACAGTTAGTGAGTGAAACGCAATCAAGTTTGCCCGTGAATTCCTACCCACCTTTTAAATACCATTATCTTTTGTGTTCTGTAAAGGTGTTCAACAGCCGACTTCACTGCTACGAATTTGAGGAAAAACAAACATCCTGACCTTACGAATCCCGTTGAACATTTGGACGTCAGCATTAGGTTTTTCGAGAAGCAAAGAACGCACAACATACCTTAAACTAAGATTTTTAATTAAAGGTAAGCTCTTGTTTATTTGTAAATTGTCCTGCATTGCATTTAAATTTGTGTACTGTTGGGCCATTTTCTGAATCACACTTGGTACTAAATGTTTATTTTTGACTGTCGTTTTTACTATATAATTTTTGGCGCCCAGGTTAGGCGTCAAAAATTATTAACGTCAAGTGACAGTTATAGATAAACATTTAGTGCAAGACAGTTCTACAGGTGCCGCAACATTGCACAAATTTTAGTACAATGAAAGGACATTTCAAACTAAACAAAAAACGGTTTACCTTAAATTAATAGTTATAGTTTAAGATAGGCCATGCGTTCTTCTTCTCGGAAAACCTACGCCGGCGTATAAATGTAGAGCAGAGCCGTCATCTGGTTCGGGTACTAGTTTTTCTTGCCAAATTGCTTGTAGTGAGGTCGATTGTTGAAATCTATAACAGTTTTCAAACATAAGATGTTCAGGTAATTGAAGGAACGGTAGAGGAATTCAAAGGTAAACTTCGCTGCATATTTCATGCACTAAACGTTTAATACGCCCTCTCACACAGAACTTGTCACCGTTCCACCAACCATAAAACGTTTTCATTGGTTAGACAATAACTGTACATTCCTTCGCACATGGGAGAGGTTTATACGACGAATCACATACAATAAACGATAGGTTATTCCCCTGCAGTGCGCAATAACTTAGAAACCGCAATTTTATGCGTAACAACCTAATTTATACTACATAAATTAATGATGTGAAATAATACTTACAAAGTCGGATTACAAATCCCCTATTCCAAACATTAGAATACAACTTTGTGAAGCCAGAGAGCCATAACAATTTTTTTATACACTTACTACAGATTTACACGAACTTACTGGGATATTGATAATAATTGCTCCTAATTAATTTCAGAGTAGCCGTTTTATTTATTTTACACTTCTAAAAAAAGATAATTTTATTTAATGACATAGAATCCAAATTTGAATCATCTTTATTGCGGTTAGACAGGTGAAAAACCCTTTCACTTCTTTCGACCACAAGATAGTACTTACTCAAAGAATCTTTTCCATTTATCTATACCGTATTTATTTAAGATCATGGCGATATAACGTACTATTTACTAGTAGTGCTCAGGGGGTACGATTTAAAATAAAAGCAAACTAGAAGCTAAATTATTTTGATAATCAAAATATCGTTATTCTAATATTTTGAATATCAAATTCAACAGCCGTCAAAAAGTAATTAACATTCAACTGCACTATTTAACCTCGGGTTCTTTCGTGGAGGAGTAATATTAATACAACAGTATTTTTTATTATACCTTTCATCGTGAACAAGGAAGTGCATTATAAGTCTTAACGGAATGGTTTACCGAGGACTGAGATTGGTATATGCTAACATAATCTGTATTGAAGACTTAAATATCCTAAACAATTTGATGACTAATACAAAAATTCAAAATTAAGTACTATAATAATATTTTTATTTATAAGTGCACGAAACTAGAATTACAACACAATGAAAAATGTTTGTGATTAATACCATGTTTAACAATCAAAGCGAATATTTGGTCATGAAGTTCAATTACTCACTTTATTTATTAATTAGATGAATGAGTTGAAAGCCGAATGCAAGTAATCAAGAATTAATTTTAAATTCCCCAGTATTAAGTAGAACGTACTTGAAAAATGCAATGAACAACAAGTCTTCACAATTTATGCAGTGTTATAATTTAAATACTACTAAAAGTTCTATTAGAAAACTAAGCTATTTCGCCATTTGAGGATTACTGATTACCTGAAAAAAACACCAACTGAATAATTTATTCCATAATGCCTATTGGTTTCTCAGTAATACCATTCTGTTTTACGGGTTGCCCTAGCACTCTGAAATCGATTCTTTATTCCATTACTCTATCCATTTATGGCTTTTCCTAAACAGACTTGTTTTTTTGAAGAAGTTGTGCGTTGATGTGTCGCTGGTAATTCGATAGCAAAATAATAAATTCCACTATTGAAAAATAAGAAAAGGACAGGTAAGTATTCTTATAGACTATTTAAGATATATTTTTAGTTTATTCGCCTAAAAACTAATATTGGCTATTCAGAAATAAATTTTAATTGCCGATTATCTTACAATTTTTTAAATTTTCTTAGTTATGAATATACGAACCTCGACGTTTGAACAAGTGGAGAATATGACGTCTGATAAAGCTTTTGCTCCAAATGATAATGAGTCTATAGACCAGAATGAAGAGAATGACGAAAGAGAAGATGAACGTTTTGATATGGATGTTGTGTTGAAAATGAAAAGTCGACTGATGATAAACCATTAGTAACAGTGATGGCATGTGAGATGGCGAAGATGAAATACTTTTAGCTAGATCTCTAAGAAATGAAGAAGTTGTTTGGAATAACGATAATCGATATATTGTTCAGCCAAATCCGTTTATTGAAGCCGTAGGTGTTAACGTTTCGGATAGTCTTCGAACTTTTTTCTACAACTTTTTTTAGAAGTGCTGATCCAGCAAATACCATTTCAGACAAATTTATATTCTATCCAAAAAAATGGCGACGATGCAAATTTCACGCCGACATCAGAAAATGAAATAAACGTTTCTTAAGCTGTAAATTCATTGATGGGTGTAAAAAATGCCCAGTCATAAAAAAAGAACTACGGAAACATTTTGTAGCTACTACAAATTTAAAGGATATATTTAGTAGGCTGCCGAGCAATTTGCATTTGAATGATAACTCTGTACAACCAAAAAGACTGAACAAAGCTATGATAAATTATACAAAATTCGCCCTTTGTTATTAATGCTTTGTGAAAAGTTCTTTCTTTTCTCAAACCACATGAGCTCCAGTCATTGTTGAATTAATGATAAAGTTCAAGAAACGGAATAGTATACATCAATATATGCCCAATAAGCCAATAAAACGGGGATACAAAGTTTGGATTAGATTAGATTCGACTGGATTCACGTGCAATTATCATATTTACAAAATTGACCAAAATCCCGAAAAAATTCTCGAGTAGTAATAGATCTAACAAAATCTTTAATTGGAAATAAGTGTAAGGTATATTTTGATAAATTTTCAATTCTATTGAACTACAAAGATTTCTAATGGATGACGGAATTTATTCATGTGGTGCCGTTCGGAAAAGCAGAAAAAATTTTCCTGAATTGAAAAATGATAATCAAATGAAGCAGGGTGATACCGACGTTTGTGTATCTACCAATAGATTAGTTGCAATGAAATGGAAGGATAAAAGAACTGTGATATTTTTATCCAACTACCAATATCCTGCAATTATTGACGCTGTCTCAAGAAAGAAAAAAAAAGGTGGCACGATCGAAGATGTGATTTGTGCGCGTAAATAATGCATTACAACAAACATACGGGCTACGTTGAAAAGTTCGATATGATAAAAAGTTTATATGAATGAGATCGTAAGTCCCACAAATGGTGGCACAATATTTTCTTTTACTTTGTAGACGCGTGTGTTGTGAATGCTTTCCTGCTATTCAAAATGGGATGGCAAGGAACATGTTGTTTCTGAAAGATTTTCACTTCGACATTGCAAGAGGACTTATTAGAGTAAAAGAAGTCCAAAGACGAGAAAGACCAACCGAAATAAAACTCACTAATAAGTTCAAAAAATTGTTCCATTAGAAATTAGATTTTCAAAAAGTTGCAACATGCCAGAAAGGTCAACTTCAGTAAGATGTGCAAACAAACTGTAGCACATCTCGAAATGTTTCTCGGACGTTAAGGAGGTGTTCCACGTGTGATGTTGGTCTTTGTCGTTAACATGTTCCTAGCGATTACTCGGCGATACCACGTCCTGTACGATAACTAGGACTTATTTTTGTTCTGAAAACTATTACGTTATGTTTCAATGTATTAAATAGACTTAGAAAAGAAAAAAAACTGTTTTTTATTGTTTTAATAAATTGGACCGCAAAGGGTTAAGAATAATTTCAGATAAATAACAAAAACTTGCATGTTCTTTACAACATATCAAATAATAACATCAGAAATTAATATGCTTTATGACATACACAGAAGTGATAAAAAACTTATTTTAAGCTTCACCTTTGCTTTTCTTGCTGCTGGTAAGAATGACGGTAGTAGAATCGAGCCATAACTTTCGAACTGCACAATAGAATTTATCAAAAAACAAAATTGAATACGACACTGAAAACAATAATTAGAGCAAAATATTATAGTCAGCAACTAGTTTTTTCAAATTTAATGCAATTGATTAATCAACATATAATTGATAAATCTATTAAATAAAATATATACATTACAAGCGGAGTGGAATATAAAAACAAAAAAGATGCGTAAAGTTACCACAGTAACATATGGAATCAAAGTTATAATCTAGCTGCATTCTGTTACTCCTAAAATGCTTCCTAACATTAAATTTCCAACTGTTAAGAACAAGAAAGTTATAAACAGATTAAATTAGTTTTTGACAACTTCAAACGTATCAGTAAGTTATCAAATGTTGTTTTATTTCATTTTTATGCAAATTTATTGCGCCCAAAAAGCAGCTCAAATCCTTATATCCCCACAAATTCATGTTTCTAACGTAGAAAAAGTTAGAAGCAATGCAATTCAGTTAACCTAACGTGACGCTCGTCTAATATCGCGAAACTGAAAATTTAAACCATTTCAGAAGTCCAAAAATTAAACTTCGAAATTATGGTTGATCGTTGCGATTTGAATTTACTTAAGACCAAAAATATTGGTCTGAATTATGTGTATGCGCGTGCATGTGTGCACATGGGCGCGCATGTGCAGTGCTTGCGTGTCTGGGTTCGTGATGTGTGCGATATGCACGTGTGCGTGTATGTGCGCGTGTGGCGCACGTGGATGCATGCGTGCGTATGAGTGTGCGTGCATGCAAGCGTACGTACGTTGTGTATGAATATGTGTGGGCGCGTGCGTGGGTTATGTGCTTAGGTGCCTACGTGCATGTGTGCGTATGCATGTACCCAGGCGTGTGTTAACTCAATAACGGGAAAGATTTAAAATAAAATAAATAATACTGAAATGCGACCGTTGAATAAGTTCAGAATAGATGATACCTGAAAAAAAATTTCATTTCGTGTGTTGCGTTGTATAGTTATATTTTTTAATATATAGTTATTAAAACGGCAACTGGGATATGGTAAGTATGTACATATTTTTAAAATTTCAAAAAATTATGTTTAGGGAGATCACTTTGAAAATATAGTTAGCAATGGAATTTTTCCCAAGGAAGTTCACATACACTCATACGGAGGCGGGTCTTTGTATAGGCCTACTTGGTTAATCGCTCAATAAAGTCCTCTATTATGTATTTTTTACATAAAATCGCTAGTATAGGCGCGGAAATATTAACCGTTTTGTCAAATCATGCTACGTTCAATATGTCGTTACACGGATTACTTACGACTGTAACATGATTAAAGTCATGTTATCTGTAGTCAATGACATATTTTTCTACTTTGATTACTAGTCGAATTTATTAGTTAGAATAGGAGAACTACCTCTTTAATATTAAGTTTCTTCTTATTAGTATTCAAAACATGAGTTAATAAGCAATTCCAAAATATTTTAATTATCATTAGCATAATAATCGCATTTAAATAAATTAAAACATTTTGTATATTGCTTATACACACATTCCTGAAACGCACTATAAACGAATATTGCTTACTAATCTGATATATTTCTTCCTGTAATTAAAAATTGATTTCTTTCAATTTACCTCACCTTGTACAGAAACAAATTATTTGGGCGGACAGTTTTCAGATCCATTCGTCATTTTCTAATATTAACCTTGCTATAACGCACCAAGGCAAGCTACAATGCCCTAAACAAAGTTACTAAATTATTTAGAACTTTGATATAAAATTTCCTATTGATAAAAAATCAAGCTCATAAAAATTTGTTTGCAGTATACTTTCATGCCAAATATACTCATTTGCTGAAAGCCGACATCTGCTACAGATAATAAACTAGCATTTAAATCAATATTTTGCAAATTTTTGTTGATATAAATGAAATTAAGCAAAATTTAACAATTGTCATGGCTATCAAATTACTACCCCTCCTCGGAAAGATACATTTCCCAACACCCCAATAAGAATGCAAACCTTTTCTACGTTATTCGTTTATGCATTCAAGGTGCAGAAAGTACAGATGTAAGTGGCACAACCACATTGTAAAATGTAAGTATTAATTTGTGGAGGACTATAGAAATAGCAGCTTACCGTTTGTGCATCGCATCATGAGTGAACAAATTTGCCGTGTACAAACGTTTGTGCACGTCTACATACCAAAGTATACAGAAATTATGAAAAGCTACAAAAAAAGGCAGTAGACCCCAAACATTTTCAATTTTTAAGTACTTTCCATTTATGTATCGTGGATACAGAAGTATAAGAATATAAGCTTGGAGGGAGTTGTTGAAGTGGAAACGGAAGCGTAATTGAAGAAATTAATGATTTTCTCACATTGTCTGTGGGTAGTAAACGTATAGACAAGCATAAGGCTCCGATGATTTTTTTAAATAGTAGGTATTTAAATGTACATAGTTTGAACGTTTACTTCATTCTTTAAGCTAAAATGAAACAAAAAATATTTTGGGAAGCAGATGGAGCGCCACTTTTGTACTTGTGATGCCGCTCCAACATTAGAGAGCAAACAGCCCTGAGTACAAAGGTGTCTTCTCTTCTTCGCACAACCTGCCCGCCCAAAGAATCGAATATGAATGAATAAAGATTAATTAATTCAGATCATGATTAAAACATCAAGAACAATAAAAAGACCATTCATATATTCTTTGAGGAGTGTTCGTCTGGTAAATATTAGGTTTCACAAATGTTACGTCAAAAATGTTTATGCCAAATCTCTAAAATGGTTTTAGTGAAGAGGTTGAGAAGACTCCGTCTCATATAGCAGTTTCAATGTTCCAATTCTTGATAGAAATAAAAATAAGAGAGCATCCATCTTACTCTCGTCAGCTTTAGAATGTGGGACCTTTAGACATTTCTGAACTTGTAAAACACTTGCGGAAATGAAGGCACTACTATGTACACACAAGAGATTTACGCAACTGTTTACGAATGTTTTGCAAGCGCCCTGAAAGAACACTATTTAGGTGACTTAGCTGCAGCAGGCAAGAATAAGCGCATTATATTAGACAAATTTGCTTTGAACATATTCTGCAAATATGTGAGAGTTGGCCTATGTATAAAAATTAATTATAAAGATTCTTTTTGTTGTATAATTCACAATTAGCCTTTTACATTTTGTGGTCAGGATTATATGTGAAATTTCATCGTCTACAAATTATACTAACAGTTTGTCTGATGCGTGAGAATACCGTTCGCCCAAATCTATATCCGCTTTCTAAATTTTTTTCACAAATATCATTTGCTGTCAAAAATGACGTGTTCATAATATTAGGAATTATGAAGTCCGTTGCTTATAGAAGAAGTTTTCTTCTGACGGAAGAGTGATTCTGTGATCTTTATTATGTAATAAACTTTCACCAATACATAAAAACCAAAAAGTTACTAAAGTTTACGATACATCGTACAGTATAGTAACATTTTGTGAATTCCAAAGATTGTGCGCAATTAAAGCATACCATTCAGCAGTGAGTGAACCGTAGTCTAGAAAGCCTGATTTATTCCTGTTAGCAGCCAAGTTCGTTGATAGTTTTTAGATTTGAAACCTGTTTTGTAATATTACTGCATTCAAACAAATCAGATCTAAAGGTGAGAATTGCAGTTTGTTACGAGAATGGAAAAAGCAATTTTTGTTGCTATTTAGTGTCCAATGCTAATTTAATTGTGAGTAAGAATGACAACAAAACCGCAAATTAACACAGTTTCGAATTTTGATTTAGAAATTGTGAATGAAAAAGTTTTAAGCCTTAAGTTAATATTGACATAATCAGTGGGTTTTCAGTTCTGTAACTGGTTGGACGCGTACATCCAATTTCCTATTCTGAGCTACCCTACGCATTTCCCTAAAATTCACAGTCTACATTTTCCACTGTTTGTGGGCAATAGTCTAATCTAGGTCTACATCTACCTCTCATTTTTCTATTCTGTGTTTCTAATATATCTTTCAGCTTTCACTATACCCTTATGCCTCATGCCTTGGAATGTGTCCTATCATGCTATCTCTGCTACTTTTTTTTAACGTCTTCCACATATTTCTTTCTTCACCTAGCATTCTAATATCCCTTTGTTCTTACTTTTGACTGTCCATATATCTTCATCATACGTCTGTGGCAGCACATTTCAAAAGCTATCTTTTTTCTGTCCGCTTCTCTTACTGCCAACGTTTCAGTCATACAATGCCGTGCTCTACACATATGTTCCCAACAACCTTTTCCTTGTTTCCATGTGTGTTGTCTTCGAACGTAGCAGTTGCTTTTTCTTGTGCTAATATCTGTTGTACTTTTCCCAACATTGATAGCAAAAATCCTTCACCTTTTGTAAATTCTCGTTCCCTATTTGAATTTTAGTTTTTTTCTTACTTTGTCCTCCTTTACATATTAGTACTGTAGTTATAATTTTGTTGACTTACATACCGTATCTCGATGTTAGTATTGTTTCCATTTCATTAAAAACTCTTCCTTGCGAAATAGTAATACCTACATCATCAGTAAATCTAAGCATATCAATTGTTTGTCTTTGCATAATAATTACAAATGTCTTCCTGCATTTGACAGTATTCATGGTCTCTTCGATATACAAGTTAAAAATTAACGGGGATAGTGCACATCCTCGTCTCACTCCTTTCTTAATATTTAATTTCAAGGTTCCGCCTCTAATACTACTACATCTGTTTGCTCCTTATACAAGCTATGTACTATCTATCTATTACTATAACTCATACAAACTATTTAAATATTTCCAACCTTTTTTTCCCGTTTTACATTGTCGAATGCTTTTTAAGGATCTACAGATATATACACGCTTTCTCCATTTTCTATTACTTTCTCTATTATAATCCTTAAAGCTAAAATTGCCTCTCGTGGTCCTCTGTTTCGCCTAAACTTAAATGGATCTTTTCCTAATACTTTTTCAGTCAGATTTTCCATCAGAATTTGTACAATTCAAGTTAATATTTTTACAGACATGCCGTTAATCTTATTTGTTACGGTATACCGAACAGACAAGGAAGAGAGCAACAAAAGGAGTGTAGGTAGTCGGCACCGATTACCCCAACAAAAAAAGGAAAGGAAGAATGCCGTGCTAACTAACTAGTCTTAGAGTCGTGGGAGGGGGGGCGTAGAAAAGAAAAAAGGAAAAACCTCAAAACCAAATCGCCTCGGAGGATTTTACACAGCAGTTCAAGTTGAACTTCGTCATATTTTTCATCTCCGAATATTCATCCTAATACTTAACCTCGTTAATTATAGTATTTTGGGGTTGATTCAATCTTCAATGTAGCTTCCTGTTAAAAAATGTACACAAATGAAATCACAACACCTTCAGTCATTGTTATAAAATAAATGTCATGTATATAAGCGTAAACAAAACAATCACTTTCTTACCACAGTAATCCACAATTTTAAACGATGACCTTCAATTCATGTTTTGTCTATTATTGTATGATTAAAACTGTTTGGAAACACTGGCCATTGTATCATATCTCACTTAAAATCATTTTTATGTTTAAAACAGCAAACGAACACTTGCTTATGGAACTAAATCACTGAAATTGTTCGTGTCTCATAAGATAAACAAAACAATCGAAAAAAATATAACTTTTGTTTTTAAACGTGAACGACAACTTTTACTAAAATACACGCATTCTATATCGTCCAACAAAACTTCTAACAACACCAAACTGGCACGTTTTTCAAATTACATCAAAAACAGAATTACATTTTAGCTAGGAACCTCTTTTTAAAATTCAATACTCTATGAATGCCGGGACAAACCATTTCACACTCGAAGCACGCGTAATCAAGTTTTCGTGTAAGATAAGGAACCAAAGTATAACATAAACGTGCAGAGCTTGAATTAAATAAAGGGACGAGTACGCTTAGTTGCCTATCTACGCGGGTTGGATTTAGAGAAATGTAGCAAACGTAAATTTAACGGCTGAGACTGAATGGTTTTTAAATTAAATTAACCACGCAAGACATTTTTTAATATGAAATAGAACGTAACATACTGTTCGTAAATTTTCACATCTATCCGTACCTCTGTTTGTTGGTATAGTGACTATGGTGTTGCGTTAGAAATCTTTGGGTATTTCACCTGTCTCATACATATAGCTGACACGTTAGTAGAGACGTTCTGTTACTGCTTGTCCTGCGGCTTTTATAGTTTCTGCTTGCATCTTATCTGTACCCGATGCTCTACTATTTTTCAGTCCCTTTAATGCTAATTCAAACTCATCTCTAAGTATAGGATATCCCAAGTCATCGTTTTCAATGTCTGATGCCCGTTCTAATGCCGTTAGTTCCTTTCCTGCATATACATTCCCTATACATTCTTGTTATCTGTCTAATTAAATTGTTTTTGTCGCACAATTCTACCAGCCAATTTCCTTTGTTGTATCTCGTGCCTATTCCAAATAAAACAACTACCCTCACATATCATTGCATTAAAATCTCACTATGTCTTCACTTTGTAAATCACTTCTACCTATTCCTCGCTGTAGCTAAAGGTGGGCATGAATACATAATTACCGGTTTAGATTCTAATCTAATCATGAATGCCCTTTTGTTGTTTTGCAAACAGTTTTCTGCACAATACCCTATGCTTTTTCGCATAACTATCTCCACACTCGAATCTCCTTCCTCCGTTACTCTATGAATTATCCTAAAGTCTCCACTATAAAAATCCCACAGAGGATGACATCATTTTAAAAATGTTTTTGGCACGCTGTCTACTTGGGGGGTAATGTGCTGGTTTCCACTTGCCCTCCACGCCGCAGTAGTGTATCCTAGAATGTCATACCGATCCCTATGGTACCTGCCATTCTAAGTATCAAAAAAGCTTCTGCCCTCTTTTGGTGACCTGAATTCGTCTGCTTCATCGCTAAACACCCCACTAATTTGATTAAATCTATAGTTCGACTCTTTAGCTCACTGAAATATGAAAGCCACACTAATCGTTCTAGTATTCTAGAAATTCTTCAAGATGTAAGTCCGTTCGGAACGGTTTAACATTGAGGTAGGTACAACAATTAATTTTGAAAAAACAATATACAAAAATCTTCAAAGTCCAAGATAGCGTTTTCGAAAGCTCCGTGTATAAACGTTAGTCAAAAAATAAATACATGGCAATTACATAATTGAGATGCCTTTAATAATAATTCAAAATTGTGTACTAATGAAAGTCTGTCGCTTGCTTATAAATTGACATTTTCTAAATTTAAACAACAGCACCTATTCTATCATTTTAAATATTTTCAATAACTTTCCGCACTAGTTCCCTTAAATTTTAAAAAAACATATTTGATAATGTTTTATAATCTTTTTAATATCCAAATCTTTGACGGTAATTCTAATTTTTTAACAAACTTTAAACAGGATCGGCCCATTAATTAGAATAAATAATATGATTAACTACCATAATCTTTAATCGTTTTTTATTTTTATAATACAACATATTTAAAATCATCTTTAATTACCCACGTACGTATTCGTGTAACATTTGAAGCAAACTATACGAGTACTAATACAGTTTTCATTAGGTTATCTAGCAACCGCAACCGTTTAATTAGGTCATAGATATGCGGAGAATAATAGATAATGAAAAAAATGTGTCGTAAAAAAAAGGTTAAGAACCGGTTTCACAATTACAGATACCCAAACAGTTTAACAAAAAAAATAATCGTAGGTGTATAACTAATTTAAAAAGTTTCTTGTCGACAATCTTGTCAAAAATCATCCAATTTATTATAGTTAGCGTTTAAACTTATCTTAAAAATAACAAGTAGATGAAGTACATTTTGCGTTCGTTTACTTCGTTTATAGTGCATTTGATCGTGATTTTTTGTTGGCACAAAGTATATGGGTGTGTAGGAACATTTCTTGTTTTACTAGATTTAACGAAAAGAAGGGTTGGTTATAAATAAATCGGGAAAATCAATGTGTTATTATACATCGTTCAGAACGAACCTGTATATTGAAGAAGTTCTAGAATATCAGAACGGATAGAATGGCTTGCATGTTTCAGTGAGCTAAAGAACCGAATTATAGGTTTAACCAAATTAGTGGAGGTTTTTAGTGAGGAACAAGACCAAGACAGGTCCCCGAAAGAGGACAGCAGCTCTTTCGGTACATAGAGTGGCAGAAACCATTGCGATGTGGAAGGAAACGGAAACCCACCACATTACCTCCCAAGTGCACAGGGTACCAAAAACGCTTTAAAAAATGATGGCATCCTTTGTAATAAAAGATTCCGAAGCTAAAATATCCCCATTCCGACTCTGGGAAGGGACTACTTCGAAGGATGTGATCGGCAAGCTTGATGAATCGGAAACATCTTGCAAGTCAGGCGTGAATGTAAGAAGTACAAAGCACGTAGACAAGTTAGAGAATTTAAAACATGCCCACCTCTAGCTACAGTGAGGAAGAGATAGAAGCGATCTACAAAGGTATCGAAGATTCGTAAAAAGAAGTGAAAATTTAAAAACTAGGAGATTTTAATGCTCTGGTAGGTGAAGGAGCGAAAGTAGGTTTATTTCGTTTAGGCACGAGAGATATGGCGATCAGAAATATTCTGAGGAATAAAGAAAAAGAAAATAAGAAATCATGGATAACAAAGGATATTCCGAATAGAAGAAAGACGCAAACACAAATACAAACCAGACGAAGCAGGAAGACAGAGATACAAAGCCATAAAATGAGAAGTTATTCGCAAATGCAGGAAAGTTGAAGAATAATGGATCGAGGAAAGTGCAGAAAGGTCCAAATTAAAGAAAGGCGAAGTATACAAACTAATTAGAATGAATTTTAGGGATATAAAACCGAATAGTAAAAATATAAGGGGTGAGAGAGGAAACACAATTATAGAAAATGTAGAAAAAGTGAAGAGATGGGGCAAGAATATATAGTAAATTTATATGTAGGACAGGAACTAGAAGCACTAAAACTGGAATCAAACATTGAGAAGGATGACTTGGGATATTCTATTCTTAGAGAAATTTGGGTTAGCATTAAAGAGTCTGAAAAATAATAAGGCACTGGAAAAAGATAAAGTGCAATCAGAAACTTGGATAAGCATTAACAGAAGGTGTCTACCAACTTGTCAGCTATGTGTATGAGACGGGCGAGAACCCAAAAGGCTTCAAACGTAACACCGTAGTCACAATACCAAAATAGAGAAGTGTGGATAGATGTGAAAATTTTCAAACAATAAGTTTGACAACACACGTGTCCAAAATATAAACTACAGTTGCACAAAGATGGGTATAAAACAAGCTGAAGAAATTTTAGGAGAAAATCAATTTGGGTTTAGGCAAAACAGGGAACGCGAGCGGCCATGTTCGAGGACAACAAACAGAAACAAAGAAAAACTGTTGAAAACATATGTGTGGAGCACATCGCTGTACGGCTGTGAAACGTGGACAGAAGGAGAATCCGTTAGAAAAAAATAAAAGCATTTGAAATGTGGTGCTACAGAAGGACGATCAAGATATCATGGACAGACATAGTTAGGAACAAAGAGGTTTTTGAAATAGTAGGGGAAGAAAGAAATATGTAAAAAACAGTAAAAAAATATAGGAGAGATATGATGAAAGGACACGTTCTAAGGCATGTGGAAATAGTGCGGGTTATATCAGAAGTAGAAAAAGGAAGAAAGAGAGGTAGAAGTAGATCTAGTTAGTCTATTGCACACAGATAGTGAAAAATGTAGGTTAATAATGATGTTATTATACAAGCGCCAAATTTAACATGCCTATCATTGGTGATTCATTTATTTTAGAGATAGAAAGTAGATCAGGTACGGAAAGATTCGATGTCTCATTGTTATTTGTGTTGGTTCCTTACAGTTTAGCCGGAAATAATATCAACTTTCAATTCCATGATAAGCTCTTGTATATTGTTAAAATTTTGAAAAGGAAATAATTTTAATTAACATTATGTATGCCTAAAATGAAGAATAACTAATTAATTTTATTGATTCTTTATTTACTTTCCGAAACTGTCACATTTATGAAACCATTTACTACTCAAAATCATGTTCGTAAACGAATAATTGGCACTTTTTCTTTTTGATAAAATCGTAGATATATAAGTACATTGAATAACTGAATTTTTTTAATTGAATTGAATCATTTAAACACCGAGAGGGTGGACGTGGTAGGAGTGTATCTGCCTTTTCACAGAAATACTACGGATGCGTTGTGATTCTATGCACAAGAAATCTCTCAGAGCTTGGAACGTATTACGAGAAAAAGAAAGAATTTGAAAGAATAACTAAAGAATGTAACTACGTCCTAAAATATTTTTTTACAGGAGAAACAAAAAATGTATATGAAAACGAGTCTGCATATAGACACTTGATAATTTCGATTCTAATTGTCAATATGGCCGAGCTACAACCGAATGAAGCACCTCTGCAAAATACACGGAATTAAAAACAATATTGTAAACAGTACAAAATTACATTGGTAACCATTTACAACTAACAAAGCTGAAAACTTGCAATTTGTAACTAGTTGTTATAGAATGTAGAAGTGTACACGACTTTCAAATTTTATTTCATGGCCAGAGAAAATTTATTCTTATTAAGGCAGATCTATTCTTTTACCAACATACAGGATTTTAGGTCTGGAACTCCAAAGTTAATTACATTTTCGGCCAAACTGGAATGATAGGAAAATATCTTTTCTTACCTTATATAGAAATAAAGACCTCGATTTTTCTGCGTTCAACCTACCTCTACCGCTAAAAATAAACCGAATTATAAATAAGACAAAGCAGCGTTTTCGACCGGTACTATATGGAATCTCATTTACTGACTGATTTCTGTATCTTCTGATTGCTGTCAATACATTCCGAGAGCAAGTTTGATACTTTTTTTATTTTTCATTTTATATTTAACCTCTCTGTAACTACTTACAACCAATTCTTAGCAAAACTTGTATTTAATGTGTTGCCCAAATACCCAATTTTGGGGACGCAAGCTCAACAGCTAGGTTTCAATTGATTTTGAGGTTTCAGTTTATGAGTCGGTATTCTTCCCTTCTATTATTCAAGAAGATTTATACCAAGAAACAAGACTGAAAATTGGTGTTCAGAATTGCATTTTTAGTAAGGATAAAAAACCATATTTCTTCAATACGGCTTCTTTTTGAGATATTGAGGTGCAAAGTTTTAAAAGACTGTAACATATTTTTTACCAAGATTTATAAGTACGTAGATTATTTGGTATACTACACTTAGTGTACCAATTATTTAAATCAGTAATTAATTTCTTAATATTAATTACTATGTAAGCGTTTACATATTATCCAATTAGGAATCACGTATCATTTAAAATGAATAATAAAGGCCCGTGCTTTATCGTATGATTGTTTGAGCTTTGCTTAATATGACTAGGAACGCAAGGTCGTCTCGGTAGTTCGTCAAATCGAAGGGTATTCGCTCTAGGTTCTTGAAACAGGTAGGATCGTGCGATATGCGTGTCGCGTTTGTACGTCCCAAATAATGTTTGATTTCTCTGTTAACGTAATCTTTCTCTAAGTTATAGCATTAAAAAAATTTATTTCAGCGACTAGGTGAGGTCGGTTCTTCATTAATAAATATGGCGTCCTACCTTCCGTCGTTTCAATTTATCAGTTTCTAGAAGGCAAATAATAAATTTAATTAGAAAGTTATCTTCAAGAATAAAAGAAAAACCACACAGGTATTCAATTCCTCGGTAATTTACACTTCCGGAAAATTTCTATAAGAAGTTGCTTGTTTGCTTGTTTGAATTCAAAATATGGGTCAGCCGGTTGCTTTGTGACTTCAACATTTTTCAACAATTCAAGGTCGATTAGCTTTATACATCCTGCGTAACCACCTGTTCCTTTTGAGATTTCATAAGAAAGTTAGTATCATATTTACACGAACAAGTTTACCTAAGAAATGCTTGTTTATATTATGATACAATAAGTATTTCCACGCAAAGTATTAATGTGTACATTTAAAGTAATATTTGTAACTTTAAACTGGTTTACACTGCGCAGGCTAAGCGAATAATTATTAAAAATTAATGTCTGAAACTTAAGTAAATAATTAACAGAATTCATATCCTTGGGTATGATTTAGTATAGCTTTCTGCGTCATATTATAAGACATTGGTTAACTTTGAGTTGCGTGTCAACCTTTATTACTAAATTTACCGTGTAGGTGTGAGCCTGCATACACAAATCTGGATATCAAAAGACATTGCTAAATATGTTAAATAAAAAGTTGCTGCTTTTATATGAATTTAATAGGGAAGGTCTACTCTACTAAAGTCAAATCTACTGACGCTTTCTGAAAACTTTTATTTTTTTTATGAATATTTCTTGTATATTTTGTCAATGAAATTATTAAACATAAAAATAATGCAGATGTATTAAATGGATAACTTAAACTAAATTTACGTTTTTATTTTGGACAAGTGCGTCCAAAAATAGGGAACCTAATACAATTCTCTTATCTATATTCCTAAATAGATGAGATATTAATGATGACCTATTGCTAATTATTTTTACAGTACCTTCTATCAGTTTGGTCAGTAATGCTACTTGGTTTTTATATTAGTAATAGTTTAAAGCGACAAGGTCTTTGGTAGTTTTGTCTTGCAGTAGTCCTCAAGAAGCTCCAATAGTGTTGTTTGATCACACACATATTTTATTACAGGAAGTGATTTTATATGATATTTCTTTTGCAATAGCAACCAACAAATATTTCACTAACATGTATATGTTGTTTCTTTAGCAATAGCAAGGTAGTAAGGGCATGTATCTTATGTTCTTTCTTTGCCCTAACTATATAGTTTTATTACAGGTGCTGTGTACTCTTTTTCTATGAGCCTAGAACTTGGTGGCGCCCTGTTTAGTGTTGCATAAAGTATAGTTTCTGAAGATCCACGACCATCTCTCATTGCCCTACTAAGGAATATACCCCTAGCTACGCCGGAAGACGGATTTTCTATTAACTACTTCGCTTATGAAAGAGTTTTTGTAGTTACTCACTCACTCACTTCAAAGTGAGATACAAAATTCGTTTCAAGATATATAAGTTTCACAAAAAACTTTAATTATTTTTATTATTTGTTACAAAAAGATAAGTTTGTCGTCAGTCGCGATGCACATCTGCTAATGTAAAAATCAACTGAATTGAATTGTAAACTGTAGTAAAACCGTTATTTGCAACTTTAAATGTAAATTTAGTAACCTATTAGGCAAATGTACTCGACCTCGTTTAAACGTCCGTCATAATTAAAATGGTTGCTAATATTTCTACACGTTTTATACGGCTGTACATAGTGTCAATACCACATCACGTTGCACAATTCAAATTTATTATCTGTTAATAGCTTGTGCAAATGAGTGACCAAAATTTTAAGCAGGACGCGTCATTGAAAATTCCTCACCGCTGTAAATCTATTTTAGAAACGTCTTTTAAATGCCCGAGTACCGATCATCATTGTGACAGGCACTGACGTTTCTGGTGTTATTTAAAAAGTCATCGTGAAAATATTAATGTTTTTATTTCATCCCCTCTAAATAAGTAGATAATGAATGGTCAAGTCCTGAAACTTACAAATAGATTGCATTTTTTCTTGTACTTGGTTCATCAAGCACTGCATCACTTTACATCTTCTTCTCCTGCGATTTTGTATTGTAAAATTCCATTCCCAAAATGTAGACTACTAATTGTACACTTGCGGTCTTTGAAATGAAATACATGGTGAGATAGTTTGTAAACGATCTCTTCAGGTATCTTTTTTAATATTCCTAATAACTTATTAAAGTGCTTCCATGGCACCCGAAAATTATGTCTGCATATTTTTCTTTGCCGGACTACATTCTTGGCAAAATTTTAATGTCACGCAGAATTAAGAGCAATGCCTTAAGTTTGTGATAATTACTAACAACTATTATTATTCTTGTGTTTATGAGCAAATTTTTGTTTCCACAGATATCTTTATTGCCCTACTATTTCTATGACCTCTTTTTTATTAACATTTTATTAACATCATACATCTGAAGCATGTCATGAGCGTACAGTGCTGTGCTCCACACATAAACATCCAATACTTATGTCCTTGTTTCTATGTTTGTTGTCTTCGAACATGACCGCTGCTCTTTCTTGTTAGATACACTTCGGTTCCCCTTCTATTGTTTTGTAAATATATGCCCTATTTAACCGATATTCAGTGGTGTGTGAAGGGGTTAACCAGCCTGTGGCTACCAAGATCCCCCAACACTTGAACATTTGCCGAATTAATGGTTTCCCAATAAAACCTTCGCACAATCAGAATAAGTTGAAAATATTTCAAAACCAACACCTGTATTTCTTTATAGTATTCATCAGGTTTAAGTGCAATTATTTTTTCGTCATTAGGTTTTCCGTTTTGGGAGTGGTTGGACGCGTACCTTCACTGGTTTCTATCTGAGCTAATCTACACAGTTCCCTGACATTCCTACAGCCTAGATACAGCTCGGTTCCCCTTCTATTGTTTTTTAAATACATGCCCTATTTCACCGATATTCAGTGGTATGTAAAGGGGAGTAAGCAGCCTGCGGCTGCCAAGATCCCCAACACAGACATTTGCCGAATTAATAGTGTTTCAGTAAATTCTTTCATACAATTAACTTTAGTTGAGAATATTGCAAAACCAACAACTGTAGTTGCTTATAATAATCATTAGGTGTAAGTACATTATTTTTTTTCATCATAAGATTTTCCGTCTTAGAAATAGTTGGACGCGTACCTCCCTTGGTTATAATTCTGAGCTAGCCTACACACTTTCCTAAAATTCCCACAGCCTATATCTTTGACTATCTGTGTGTAATAGTCTAACCTAGGTCTACCTCTACCTCTATTTTTCCTATCTCTGCTTCTAATATATTCCGTACTATTCCCTCATGCCTTAGTATGTAGCCTATCATTCTATCTCTCCTATTTTTTACTGTTTTCCACATATTTCTTTCATCCCCTACTACTTCTGGAACCTCTTTGTTCTTACCTTTGTCTGTCCAAAACATCTTCATCATACGTCTGTAGCACCACATTGCAAAGGCTTCTATCGTTTTCCTGTTCGCTTCTCCTACTGTACAAGTTTCACAGCCGTACAGTGCTGTACTCCACACATATGTTTTTAGCAATCTTTTCCTTGTTTCTATGTTTGTTGTTTTTGAACACAGTAATTACTTTTTCTTGTTAAATGTAGCTCGACCTTGTGCTAATCTTTGTTTTATATCTTTTGGGCTTTTCCCATCTTGCGTTATTTGACTTCCTAGGTAGCAGAAATCCTTAATCTCTTGTAGGTTCTCGTTTGCTATTTGCATTCTAGTTTTTTATTAATTTTTCCCTCTGCATTCTAGTGCTCTAGTTTTATTTTTGTTAATTTTCATACCGTATCTCTTTGTTGGAACTGTTTCTATTTCATTAAGAGCTGCTTCTAACTCTTCTTTGCTAAATAGTAATACCGCTATGTCATCTGCAAATCTAAGCATATCAATCTTTTGTCCCTGCATAATAATTCCAAATGTCTTTCTGCATTTGACAGTATTCATTGCCTCTTCGATGTACAATTTAAAATTAACGGGCAAAGGGCACATCCCTGTCTTACCCCTTTCCTTATATCTACTTCTCTACGTTCCTGTTCTAATTGTATTACAGCTGTTTGCTCTTTGTATCTTTGATCTTCACCTATAGTCAGCGCACCACGAGAAGATTCCTGAAAAGAATGCGGAAATACAGAAATTCCTATAAAGCGAGAGATAATATTTACTTGTATACTACTGCAGTTAAAAACATCGCATTGGGTTTCAAGTGGTAATGATTAACAGCTGCCCTGTTATCGCGCGGGCATAAATACTACTGCACACTGAAACTGCAACTGAAAGAATACTAAGGCGAATATTTTAGCAAGCATTTACTATGACGAGTTCAAGTTCAAATGATGCATTATATGATCCCCTCACCTCATGTTCCCGAGGTCTTCTCGTCAAGCGTTTTCTATTCGTCTTTGTAAAATTCTAGTTAATATTTCTGACACATGTGCTGTCAAACTTATTGTTCGAAAATTTTCACATCTATCGCGTCTCTCTTTTTTGGTATAGTGACTATGATGGTACGTTTGAAACCTTTGGGTATCTCGCCTGCCTCATACATATAGCTTACAAGTTGGAAGAGACGTTCCGTTACTGCTTGACCAGCGGCTTTTAGTGTTTCTGCTTGCACCTTATCTATACCCGGTGCTTTATAGTTTTTCAGACCTTTTAATGCTAATTCAAACTCATCTCTAAGTATAGGATATCCCAAGTCGTCGTTTTCAATGCCTGATTCCTGTTCTAATGCTGTTAGTTTCTCTCCTACATATAAATTCCCTATATATTCTTACCATCTAATCACTTTCTCTACATTTTCTATAATCATGTCTCTTTCCGCGCCCCTTATATTTTTGCTATGCGGTTTTATATCCCTAAAATTCATTCTAATTAGTTTGTATGCTTCGTCTGTCTTTCCTACTTCCATCTTAGTTTGTACCTCTTTGCACTTTTCATCAATCCATTGTTCTCTAGCTTTTCTGCATTTGAGAATAATGTCCCATTTTATTACTTTGTATCTGTGTTGTCTGGTCTGTTTTTGTAGTTTCGTCTTAGTTCTATTAATTCAGGATATCCTTTGTTATCCATGGTTTCTTATTTTCTTTTTGTGTATACCCCAGTTATCTCTGGTCGTCATGTCTAAGCTGGATTTAATGGTACTCCATTCTGTTTCTACTTTCTTAGTATCAGAAATTTTCCTGGTATCTTTCAGCAATTCATTTAAATTTTTTTCAAATCTTTCGTGGATATCTTTATCTTTTAGTGTCTCAAGGTCAAAATCTTTTCCATTCCTTTTTTTTTTTAATTTTTAATTTAAGGGTGGACTTCATAATTACGATGTTGTGGTTATTGTCTATATCTGCTTCTAGGTAGCTTTTACAGTCTTTTACTTGATGCCTAAACCGGTGTCTAACAAGAATGTAATCTATTTGATATCTTCCTATATTTCCTGGCATCTTCCACGTGTATCGTCTTCTAGCATGATGTTGAAATAATGTGCTTGTAATAGTTAAATTGTTTTTGTCGCAAAATTCTACTACCCTATTTCCCCTGTCGTTTCTCGGGCCTAAATTAAATAAATCTACTACCGCTCTTTCCCTACCCTCACCAACCACTGCACTAATATCCCCCGTAATTATTAAATTTTCATGTCCATTTACGTATCTTTCTATTTCTTCGATATCTTTGAATATTGCATCTACCTCTTCCTCGCTATAGCTAATAGTGGGTATTTATACTTATATTATGTATTACTGTATTTACCGGTTTAGATTCTAATCTAATCATGAGTACTCTTTCGTTCTTTTGTAGGTAGTTTTCTACACAGTGCCCTATCTTTTTCTCATAACTATCCGCACACCCGAATTATCTTCCTCTGATCCTGTGTGAATTACTCTAAAGTTTCCGCTCCAAAAATCCCCTACTTCTGGCCACCGAACTTCACTGATCCCATGTCTAGAGCTAACCTATCCATTTCAATTTTCAAGTTGTCTAGCTTATCTACTTGCTTCACATTTCTAACATTCCACGCTCCGACTCGCAGAGTAGTAGTCCCTCTCGGAGATCCGAACGGGGACTATTTTATCTCCGGAATTTTTAACCTCAAAGACATCATCTTAAGTAACAATTTAAGCACGCTGTGTACTTGAGAGGTAATGTGGTGGTTTCCCGTTGCCTTTCACATCACAATGTAGTACCTTCGGGTGGAGCATTGGGGACGTGGCTGCAAGTATAGCGGCCCCTTATTCAAATTATAATGCCTTTCGCATCAGCGGCGTCGTGGCGTAGTTGGTATATGTGTGTGACTACTACGCCCAAGGTCCGGGTCCAAATCCCGACACAGTCCGCTTGAAAAATGTTAGGAGAGCATTTTTCACAAAAATACACCCTCGTTCGGATGAGAGGTAAAATGGAGGTCCCGTGTGTGAGTATTGTCACGCACGTTAAAGATCCCTACCTTGCTAGGAACAGCAAGGGTTCGACAAAATTCCAAATCTTCCAAGTAAAGAAAACTCGCTTCCTGGCCAATGTAGTACCTTCGGGTGGAGCATTGGAAAATCACATGTAGTGCCTTTCATATCGTAGTAGTGTGTCTTACAATGCCATACCGACGGCCTCTATGGTCTCTGCCATTCTAAGTACCAAAAGAGCTGCTGCCCTCTTTTGGGGATCTATCTTAGTCTGATTCCTCACTAAAGACCCTACTAATCTGATTTAACCTATAGTTCGTCTCTTTAGATCACCGGAACTTTGAAGTCGTTCTACCCATTTTAGTAATCTACAACTTCTTCAAGGTGCAGATCCATTCAGAACGAAGTGCTTTATAAACTATTAGTATTTATAGTCCTTGTGACCTGTAGGTCTCTACATCTTCTCATCGGGTTGTATACCGTCTTTATATGTATCGTTAGTTTTATAGATGCTGTGACGCCCTTTATTTCGTTATCTGAGTCATTACATGTGATTTTCCAATGCTCCAACCGAAGGTACTACATTGGCCAGGAAACGAGTTTTTTAACCTGGAAAATTTGGAATTTTGCCGAACCCTTGCTGTGCCAAGCAAGGAAGGGATCGTTAACGTGGGTGACAACACTCACACACGGGACCTCCATTTTACCTCTCATCCGAACGGGGCTGTATTTTTGTGAGAAAAGGATCGCCTAACATTTTTCAAGCGGACCGTGTCGGGATCCGTTATCTGAGTCAGCAGATTGGCCTATGGCCACTCTCATATTTACCCCTGAACTAATCGTTCAGACTAGCCGTTTGTATTAAGTTTCCCTTACTTTCAAGCCATCCCATACATTCTTTTCTTTTGGATTAAATTCAGTTATTAACGTGTAATTTCTAGTTTGGTTCATTGTAGCGTATAACGTTGAACAACTTCCAATAATTATGTTAAAAAAACCCATAAAAACAGTATAAAAGTAAAGGCGTTTCTTTACACAATTAAAGCATAGAAATTGACGCAAAATATCGAGGAGCTTTAATTAATTAATTTACAATTTAATTATGTAATATAATACCAAACACATCAAAAATTAAATGCTTGCACTTGTATTATACTTATACAAATCAAATCCAAATTCTTTAACGAATCATTCAATGGTAATGTCTGTTAAAAATTATTGAAAAATATCACACACCTACTAATAATTATGGAAGGTTATAATCAACACGATCAAATTATAACTGGATGATGACTAAAAAAGAAATCTTCTTTGATAAGAGTCGAGTCCCACACGTTCAAAACTTGTTTCCAAAATTAGCAAATCCTACATTAGCTACATTGAAAATATAGTCCGTACGTTTTACATCTGGAACCAACAGGCAGGTGAATTGATTCCCATTAAACGCGCAAAAGAAAAGCTTAAAAATAATCTATACTACTGTATGAAGAACAACATTGGTAAGTTCACAGCATTTCTAGTGACTTACATTTTGTGGATATATTTAGAACAATTCATTTTACTTCTTTAAAAACTTTAAAATGTATTACTAAATTACAGATAAAATTTCCTTCCAAAATGAATCATTCACTTAAAATTTCTAGAAGTAATTTATGGTTGGATGTGTATGTTAATTATACCAGTTATAGTAGCAGAAACATGCCGATGTAAAATAGGCAAACAACATAATAATACATATGGAAATATGTCCAGTTGTAGTAGCAATTGACGCATTTTTAAACCTTTTGTCTTTTTGCTTTAAAAATCCCATAGTACGAAAAAAACCTATTTAAAAAAAATCATCCCACGAAAGCTTCTAGAGCATTAGGTGTAATTATTGTTACTTCCTTCCTAAACTGATTCATAAGTATAGAACTTAAATCTTAAAATTTGAATGTTTTAAGTCAAATTAAAAATTAAATAGCTCCAAAATTTGGTTTATTTTATTTGTAAGTTTCATGATTTGATTAGACAAATGGAGGTATAATAAGTATTACGTCAATTGTAGATAAAGTTTTACCGAATACAACTAGCTATGTAAAGTAATGTAAAGTAAAGTAATGTAAAGTAATATATCAGTCAGTTAACCAAAATTTTCTTTTCTATTTAAGACTGTACATAGTACACCAACGAACGGGAGATGGGGAGACAAAACGACATTATTGTGAAAATGCGTCAAACTGTTAGTTACTTACACCCTAACGCTGCCAGCACACAGGCGCGGCGAAGTAAAGTGAAGAGCAGAAAACATTTTCCGCTAGAAAGTTTTCATGTAATCAAATACGATACCGCATACTGACGCAATGCGCGGATAAGCGAAGTGATGAACAATCGCGTGAGTAGTCTACAGAGCAACCAAGGGAAGTTTTTACATGCGCTTCTCTTCATCGCGCGCCAGTATACGATGGGTAGAGAAGCGAAGATCAAAATATTCATCATCGTAATTATTCGTATAGTTTTGGACGAAGCAGACCGGGTCATACGTTAATCTCTTAGTTTGTATGTGTCGGGCCTTATTGCGGCTAACACAGTTTGTGAAAACCATTAAATATGAGGCGTGTTTTTTAAGCAAGGGCCGTTTTGTTGTATACACTAATAGATGGCGCGCGTGCCGCAACGAGTGCTTGCGTCGTGTCCTGGCATTCCTTGTGAACAACTGTGCTCAGTTGTAGCTGCGTAGGTAGCCTGTACGGTCTGTTCTGAATCTTTAAAACGTTCAAGATAATCGAATCGCCCGCCCCGTGCGAGATACGGTCAGTGATACGTTTTCTGACGGCAAGAAACCCTGTCTGCTGCAGACATTCAGCGGAAAATTTGCGAAGTTTACGGAGCTGCTGCCATGTATGAAGGCAAAGTGCGTAAGTGGGTCAGAGACTAAAGATGGCCGCGCCAACATTCCATGATTAGCCCTGCTCCGGTCATCCATCTGTGATCACAGACAATATGATGGCTTCAGTTAAAGCGAAATTCTTGAGAACAGACGCTTCACCATAAGCACTCTTTCAGAGTGTCGAGCCCAGTACTGTACAAGATTGTTTCAGAAAAGTTAAATTTCAAAAAACTGTGCTCCCGTTGGGTCCCTAAACTCCTAGCGAAGGACCACAGCAGGCGGCAAGTTTCTATGAAGAGGGTATTCAAAATCTAGTTGTAAGGTACGATAAGTGTTTAACAAAACTTGGCAGCTACGTTGAAAAATAGAGAAATGTATGTCGAATCTGAAAATAAATTTGCTTTTTGAAAATTTTCTTTCGTTAGGTTATTATTTTCCAACGACCCTTACCTAAAAAACACGCCTCGTACATTAACAATTTCATTATTATCCTGTACTTTATACATCACTTAAAGTAAACGATTTATTAATAACACTATAGCAAATTTTTAGGACAATGAACGATAAAGAACTTATTTTATACGTTAAAGATTACCCTTTCCTGTACGATGTTGAAGATACTAGGCATATCAATCGATTAATAAGAGAAAATGCCTGAGAAGAAATTGGTGTAAAAAGCCATACAAAAGTAAGTAATTTCCACTGCGACTATAGGTCATTTCTCTTCCGTTCTCCTCAATATGTGGATTCTGTTGAACTTCTCTTCACTTTGCGGCGCTTCTTTTCTCATTCTCTTTGCTTCATTGTGCAAGCACCTTAATTTATGCACTTTTGATAATATTTTTATAGCAAGTGGGATTTGATGGAAGTGATTAGAATATTAGAATATCGTCATTGCATACAAAATATTTAGAAGGAATTTTAAATCACATTGAAATTGAAATTGTGTGTTGAAAATTTGGTAACGGGAGCTCGTCTATTAGTTCAATCCTTAAGTTTTGGATTATGCCATTAAACTAACCAAACCAATTTTAAAAAAAAATCAGTTAAGTATTACTTTTTATATCCGTTTTGTATCTATGGAACTTGCGTATAGCGGAACTGTACAGGGCGTAAAAATTAGCGCAAAAGTTCCAGGTAGCGATATTTTTTGCAAAATTCTAAATCAAAACCTTAATACTAGAATTATGTATCATGCTTTCCGTGCCCTCACGATGTCCTCAAAGTTTCAAAATTTATTTTTGAAATAAGCATTACTATTTAATGATCTGTGGTTTACAAGATTGCAATTTCGATTAAAAAAACCTTTTTAAAATATCGTGGCAGATAATTGTTGTTCAGTCCTGAAAGTCAATTTTAACATTTCTTCGTTTAGATCTGTTCATAAAATAAAAATGTATGACAACACTATACAACTAATTGCCAAACGTTCTCGTAGGTACTGTCAAAGTTTGACGTTTACAAAACTGTTTCTAGTTCGACTGTATAACTACGTGTCATCTCTAAGTTTTTCGTTTTTTATGTTTTTTCGTTATTTTATTGAATGGTCTGTTCTAATTTTGTGTTATCCCTGTTTTCTGTATTAAAGCCAAATGTACGTTTCTTTCACATGGTTCATGAGGGTACGGGAATTATAGGACATTATTCTAGTATTAAGGTTTTCGATTCAGAAATTTGCAAGGAATATCGCTACCTGTAGCTTTTGCGCCTATTTCTATACACTCGGTGTACACTTGGACACTAGCTAATACAGTATTGATAGATGAGAGGTGGAGAGATAATTCTAAACGTGAAATATCGCACTAACACAAAGCAAAATTATCTCCACCGCAACATGAAACAATGGAAAAAGGTAGCCAATTACTCTAATACATAAACTATTTTGTTGATGTTACCAGAAGTTGCATTAACTTCATTCTACACCCAATGTTCCATCAGAGCTCGAAAAATGCACTTTTTTCATTTTACAATAGTTTATTGATCATTTTAAACATGTAAGCGATCATATTAAAAATTTTCAATACCAGAGTCATCAGCTAAATGAGTGTTTGTTTTTCTCTTGCGGCATTAATTTTTCGTTTGCAGTCGCAAACCGCTAAGTATACAAACGTTTTGAAGTATTCATTCAATGATGATTTCAAATTGCTACCAATGCAGCCTGCCGCAACAGAGAGTTTATTACCGAAAAGTTTTATCACTTAAATACGAAAGCACCGAACAATCTTCTTAAGCATGAGTATTTTTCGTGGATGTCCAATCCATTGTTTTTCCTCAACAAATCCCTTTTCTTTAAATAGAGAAAAACAGACACGATATTATGCTCTGATTGGTGCTATAAAAATTTGATTGTTAGTTTTGGCGTCGGCCAACATCGTTGCAATATTTTGATTGTTGATAACTGAACGCTTACTGATAAAACTGTAAATCAGATATTTTCGGAGGTTTTAATTAAAATACACTAAATGAGTAAGCTAAAGTACATTTGGCAGAGCTCCCAAAATAATTTGCAAAGTGTATAAATAGCGATAGAAATTGATTTGTGTCGTAAAACAGCATAATTATAATAAGTTCAATCGGAAATGAGTTTAGCTCCAGCAGCACCTCAGGGTTTAGCGCATTATGTCCCGGTATTCTGTGTTACGCCTTATTGGCTCTGCAAAATTTTATTATAATATTAGGTACAGAGATTTTCTTTTAATCCAAAAAGGAAAGCTTTATGTTCCATCGTTATTTTTATAGTATAAATTAGGTTATTACGCATAAAATTGTGTTTTTAAGTTCTCTTGTACTGTAGGTCAAGCACCAACAGTTTATTGTATGTGTAGGAGTGAGAAAACCACCCTCTACATGTGTACTTCTATGTACCCGGCATTCTGATTATACATGTTGTACTAGGTAATTTAGTAGCAGATAAAAAGTATCTGTCACAAAAACAAAAAGTGTTGTGTTTGCACTTTATATTAAATATAATAGCAAATATTATATTTTTCTCTGTATATCGATTTTATTAGTCAAAATACACTTTATCTTTCTAAGCTTATGCGTCCAGTCCTAGTAGCTATAACTGTGCAAGTTTAGTAGTAGAAAAGTGTTCAGTTTGATTACTATTTTTGAGCTAATTTTGAATTCCACCACCTGGGACAACAGTCGATAGAAGTAATGCTTATACTCACATGGTGAAATTAAAAGGTGAAGAAAATTGGGCCGATTAGAAGTGGCAAATGAATTTTCAGTTTATGCATCATGAAGTGGGTGACATTGTAAGCGGTGTCACTTCTTGCCCAGTAGATAACACCGACAATGAAAAGTTACGAAGTGAATGGACAAAAGGCAACACAAAAGCGTGTATGATGATTTCCATGTGTGTTACTCCTGAAGTTGCTGTACACATTCGTCGTATGGAGAAAGCAAAAGACATGTGGGACACTAGTGGTTATTTATGAACAGTCTAGCGTACAAAGACTGTATTCCCTTTGTGATGAGTTTTTATCACAAAAAAAAATATGGCCACGGATATCCCTATGCATGCATCAAATCTGTCACGTGTATGCTCTGAACTACATCGAGAATTGAAAAACTGCAAAGGAAATACGTGGGAATTGTTATTACATTATCGCATTTTGATAACAGCGGGCCCGGAGTATCAATTTTTTCGGCCAACATGGTATTTAAAGTCCATAGAAGATCAGACAACGAAAAGTTTGGTAGAAAACTTGTGTAATATTGAACGTGATCAAAATAGTGCTAGTTCAACTGGAAACGTTATTCTATCAAAAGATGCCACAAAACCGTCAATTCGCAAAATGCTCAGCAAAGGAAGAATAATAAACGGAAATGTCACTACTGTCATCGACAAGGTCATTTTATTGCAAATTGTTCAAAGCGGAAAGAAGCAGAACAGAGAAGCTCAGGTAATAACTGCAATAAAAGAAATGTTACTACAAGTTCTGGATTAAGTAAACCGACTGCGAGAGATACAAAAGAAAGCACTGGTAATGTATCACTGGTTGCCTTTGGTTTAAGTACATCTTCGCAGTACATTTCTACTGAAATCTGGATTGCAGATTCTGACACTACGCACCACTTGACCACTTGACAGCTAACAAGCAACATTTTGAAACGTACACAAAATTCGGTACGCCTATTTCAATCACTACTGCAGGGCAGCATATTGTAATTTATGCCTATGGTTCAGGTTATGTAAATGTAGAATGCTTGAACGACAGTAAGTGGATGTTAGTCACACCGACAGATGTTTGGTATGTGCCAAATTGTAAAAACATAACCTTTTATCTATTCGTCAAGCTGCAAATAAAGGCCACATTTCCACGATTATTTCAAGTGGTGTTACTATTAAGAGAAATGGGACAACAATAGCTAAAGGTCATATTCAAAACCGTTTGTATGTTATGGACATTAGGATTTTAAAGCCAGTTAAATCGGCAGAAATAAATCTCGCTACAGAAGCTAATCAGTTACAAGCGTATCATGAATGATTTGTGCATCAAGATAAACGTTATGTTCGGAAAATATTGGCTCGTTATGGAAAAAAATTTAAATTTAACGACACCCAATTATTTTGTGACGGATGTATTTTAGGTAAATCGCATTTGAAGCCATTTAAATCTAGACCTGATTTTGCTAGAGGTACAGAAATTGAAGAAGTTATTCATTATGATGTAGTGGGATCTATTGAACGTTCGATGGATGGTTTTCAGTATTACGTAATTTTTAAAGACTATTCACAATTTATTCGAGTTGTAACATGGAAGCACAAATCCAAAGTGTTTAGATCACTGGAAGATTTCCTTTTCGAATGTGCAACAATGGGACAAGTAGTAAAAGGATTTCGTTCTGATGTAGGCCGTGAATTTGATTCTTTAGAAGTCAAAGGGCTTCTAAGTGACCATGAAATTGAATTCTTAATTGGCTGTGGATATACTCCGCAACAAAATGGTGTTGCAGAAGAATCCAACCGTCATGTAGTGGAATTAGCACGTTCCATGTTATCTGTAAGTGGATTAGGACAAAAATTTTGGACTCATGCGTGTGATACTACAGCTTTTATTATTAACCGTACTGGAAAATCTCGTTTACCAGAAAAAAAAACCCGTATCAATTATGGAGTGGGGTCGTTTTTGACAATTTGGAATACTTGCGCATTCTCGGTACAGAATGTTATGTACATATCCCTAAAAAATTCCGTAGAAAATTTAATAACAAAGTACTTCTCGGACGTTTTGTAGGGTACGTAAATGATAAAGATGGATATAAAGTTTGGGTAGCTGAAAGGAATCGCATATATGTCACGCCATGTGGACTTTAAACCAGAGATTTTATGTACCACTTCAGAAGCAATTCCATTTACTGCACCATCTAGTAGTGATTATCCTGATTTAAGCAAGCATGTCAATAGTGGTGAGGAAGTAGAGTCTTCGCAATCATGATCTGTAGACTCAATTGCTAGTCGTTTGAGTCGCCGCACATGTATTGCAGAAAGATTTAAAAATAATGAGTTTCAGGTTAGTAATCTTCCATGTCGCCCGTCGTCAAGTAGTATAGTGGCGTGTATGTTAGACATGGATCAATTAGAAAATGTATGTCCGCAAAATTTCGATCAGGAATTGATCTCTGTTGATAAAAATAAATGGTTAACTGTATGTAAGATGAAATTAAAGCACTTAATGAAGCTAACACATAGAATTTAGTTTGACTTCCAGATGGTAAACATACGATTGACAATAGATGGGTGTTACGAATTAAGTACAAAGCTAATGGTGAAATTGACCGTTATCGAGCAAAACTCGTTGCACGTGGCAATTTTCAGAGACAAGGTTTAGAATACGATGAAACATGTAGTCCAGTTGCACGTTTCGATGCCATTCGTAATGTGCTTGCAATTGCTGCGTCAGAGGGATTGATACTTGGACAATTTGACGTAAGAACGGCTTGCTTAAACGGTTCTGTTGATTCTGAAATATTCATGACACAGTCTATTGGTTTTGATGATGGTAGCGGCCGTGTTTGCCGCTTGAAAAAGTCATTATATGGTTTAAAGCAATCTCCAGGGTGCTGGAATAACCGTTTTTGTACGTTCATGAAAGATATTGGTTTTCTTCAAAGTCGTGCAGATCCGTATATTTATGCACGACGTTCTGATGGTGTTAAATTGTTAGTTGCACTGTATGTAGATGATGGATTAGTAGCTGGATCATCACAAGATGCTGTGATAATTTTTTTAAAAAACCGCAAAATGAATTTCAAATTACAGTTGACAGTGCACCAAATGTACTTAAGAATTCAAATTAAACCAGATCAGAATGGTATTTATTGTAAATCAGCAAGAATATACCAAGAAAATTTTAGATACTTATGGGATACTTGAAGCAAAGTCTGTAAAAACTCCAACTGAAGCTAATGTCGGAAAAAACGAGTTGCCCATTAAGAGTACTGCTCCGTATCGGCAAGTAATCGGATCTTTGTTATACTTGGCGTGCGCTACGCGTCCAGACATTGCATTTTCTGTGGCAAAAGCTGCTCCGTATGGATTCTGCTACTGAATCTGACTGGATTGCAGTTAAGCATATTCTTCGTTACTTACGTGGAACAATGGAGTTTGGTCTATTTTATTCTGATAAGGAAAATGGTTTGAGTAACTACGGCGATGCAGATTTTGCAGGAGATAGTAAAACCAGACGTTCGAACAATGATTACGTGTCTCTTTGCGGGGGTGGTGCTGTATCGTGGATGTCAAAGTTACAAAATTCTGTTACGTTATTCACCACAGAGATTGAATTTGTTGCGACGAGTGAAGGTGCGAAACAATTAATATGGTTGCATCGTTTACATAGTGATATTAGCGACAGAGAATCGATGTACCTATTTTATTTTGTGATAGCGCTAGTGCTATTAAATTAACGAAAAACCCTCAATTTCATAAACGCTCGAAACACATCGAGATTCGTTATTATTACGTTCGTGAACGATATCAAGTTGGTGATATTGCAGTTAAATATGTTAGCACTGAAGATCAACTAGCAGATTTAATGACAAAACCGCTCAATATTAATCGGTATTCAAAACTACGTAATTTAATTGGAATGCGAAATACGAACTGTTAATTTTGTTTCGATTGTGTACAGGTTAGTTTTGGAGGTAGTGTAGGAGTGAGAAAACCACCCTGTACATGTGTACTTCTATGTACCCGGCATTCTAGATTGTACATGTTGTACTTGGTAATCTAGTAGCAGAAAAAATGCATCTGTCACAAAAACAAAAACTGTTGTTTGCACTTTATATTAAATATAATAGCAAGTATTATAATTTTCTCTGTATATCGATTTTATTAGCCAAAATACACTTTATCTGTCTTTGTATGTATTCCGTCGATTACATCTTTTCACACGCATTGAAAAATGCGTGGTTATTGCCCTAGCCAAAAAAACATTCAACGGCTTAATGTCTTTGTTTCCAAAAGTTGCAGATTCAGCAACTTTACTGCGGAATTTGAAGAAAAACCATCGTCGACCTTACGAAGACCCTGCTGTACTTTTAGACGCCAGAGTAGGTTTACCGAGAAGCAAAGGACGCTAGATCTGCCTTAAAATACCTCTATAAATAAGGTAAACCGTTTTCCTTTAATTACATTGTTTCTTTCGCTGTATTGAAATTTGTGCAATGTCGCGCCCTCTGTAGAACCGCGCCTGGCACTAAGTACGTTTATCTTTGATTATGAATTGACGTAATATATACACACTTCGAATGCTAGAGAAGAATGTAAAGAGTACGTAACCGAACATACTACTTTCGTCTTCTACCTATTCTCGAACGAAACAATAATTTAAAATAAGTTCATTTCTTAAATTTCTTATCGTTTCCACTGTGTTGTGTTCATTTATTAAAACGAAGCCAAAGCGACTTCAAACTACGAAGAAGACAAAAGGATAATCACGTAGACATACTAAACTATTACGTGTAAAAAAACATCTGCATTGTCAGCTGCTTGTGAGTAAATTTTCAGTAATATGCATTTTAAAAAATCATATACAAGTTTAGTAATTAATAAAAAAAGTTTTATGACGCATGCTAACCTCCTCAGAGGGAGCTTTGTATTGAAATTATGCAGAAATTAGTGATATTTTGCTAGACGAAAAAGCAACCCTAGGACAAGGTAACCGTGAGAGCTAGATGCTCGGTAGATCAATAAAAGTTATTTTTGATTCTAGGTTATAAAGTATCGCTTTTACGCGCAATAATAGAGCTTTTGCAATCCCCAGCGAACAAAAAATATATTCCAAATGCATGAAAGATTTCGCAACCGTGTATAAAACAATATTTTTCCAAACCTAATTTGAAATATTGTTAAAATTGATGACAATATGAGTAAAAATTTTAATGGTAATGTCGAAAGCTTTAGCACCGAGTCGTCATTAAAAACAATACGTATTCCAAGTTTGGAGCTTCATATTCAATACTAATTAAGTCGACGTTTCGTCCAATTTCGTAAAGTTAACAAGATATCAAATGGACCGCTACTTCAGAACATGCACTCACACAACCAATTAAGCAGAAATAGTGTCTGTCGCAAAATAGTGTTGTCAAAGACGAGCAGATTCATTTATGCTTGCAGGTTAAAATATGTTTCTTTAACACAGTGCAATCGAACGTTCTGGAGTAGTGGGTCACGCCTTGTCCTGATGAAGCCGCTTACCAAAGTGGGCCAAACCTAGACTTCATTAATATTTAATACGACACGGTTCAAACCCGGAACACGTATTATTATTGAACAAAAATTTTAGTGTACACGATAAATTATTTTGGGAACTTCAATTTGCAATCTTTGAACAAGAAAATGATGATAGTTGACAGTCTGAGTTCTGAAATATATCCAATTGAAAGAAATAAATTGTCAAACGTAAGTACTCGTATTATAGAAGTAATTTTTCACATAATTTAATAAGTAACACCTTCAGATGGTCCATTGTAAAATAAGTCATTTTCGGGATTATGTAAATACTTTGTCACTAAAATTGGTCAGCAAGTAACTATTTTCATTTATAAGCAAAATTTAAAAATTACCAACTTTTGAATAACCATCCAAGAAAAATGAACAAATTAAAAATTTGATCAATATACTATCGGGTAAAGTAGCGTAAGCTTGTGGTCTATTAAAATTCAAGCTGTTTATCTTTTTTTTTTCGCAAAAATCTCTTTGAAAATTCAATAGAGCGACTTATGATTGCTTATGATTGCGTTGATCGCAAAAAAATACTTTGGTTTACATTAATATTTTGTAACATGAAAACTAATTGTAATTTCACCCATCATGTATTTTATAGTCTTTAGCAAATAATAAAGATTGGTTCATTGCCAATTATTTCGTTACGTAAACTGTTCTCGGTATTTATAACATTACTGTCTATTTTCACTTGTAATTTCTTAAAACTAGCAAATTTCATTATATATTCATTCAATTGCTAACCTCGCATTACAAATTCAATATAAATGTGTCTAAAGGAATTACATTGTTACATATGTATATAAGAATTGATAAGGTTAACGATATTTTTAATCCTACGAAATTCAAGTAGGCGGAAGCTTTCCACTATAGAAAGGTTATACGTTATAATTAAATAAATAAAATTTTTAAATTTCAAGACTAAGTTTTTTAGATCAAGATCACACATCAGATGTGGAAAAATGCATACTGCCAAGTATTTTTCTGACCGACTTCAGACACTAATCTAGCATCTTTTCTTGTCCTAACGTGCATGTGCATATCCCACATTTTTTAATTAAAATTTACCATATTTTTATTATTATTAAAACGATTTTCGTCCACAAACTATTCAAATGATTTTCCAAGGTATTTACAAAAAGCTTCATTCTTTTGGCGGTTTTACTATTATTTAAAATAAATTAAATGTTGCTGTTAAGATACCAAGATTTTGTAGCGCAGTAAATACAAGTTCCTGGCGAAGCGTGTTTATTTAAACTGGTTTTAAATAACTATAAAGAAAAAGAGCATAACAATTATTTGAACTATAACATTAGTTTTCAATCAATACCTTTGGTTTCTTTCCAATTTACAAACTTTCTACCTGTCGCGTGACAATTTCATTAAATAAAATTTGAACACAACTAACTAGTCTCTAAATTTGGTACATTTCATGCTGCACGCAACATTCTCCCTCCCGGTAACTGAATCAGTATTGATGACAGCTTACCCTTAACCAAAACTTTGGACATCTAGAACTGCCAATTTCGTAGCAGGTTTTACATATTCGCCATCATTAGTCCTCACTGTTGCTTGCCGAACCTGCCCATCTTTAGATGTCACTAGACGGTTAACTATACTTTTCGGCCAAGCGTTTCTGGGTAGCCTTTCATTCACCTGTATGACAGCGTCACCTACTTTTAATGGCACTTTGGGGTTTTGAAAACCATTTTGTACGCTTCGTAATGGTAGGTAAGTATTACCTGACCCATCGGTTCCAAAACATATTGGCAAGCTGTTGGGATTTGCGCCAATTCTTGCGCTTTAATAAATCGTCATCGCTAAACACTCCAGGCGGTTTATACGTGATTGAAGAGGCTAATAGAAAATCGTTCGGAGTTAAAGCTTCGTCCGTATTTGCCTCTAATGCAACATAAGTCAAAGGTCTTGAGTTTATTACGTTTTCAATTTCTTTAAACAGGTTCCAAAGTGTTTCGTCTCGCAAACGACAGTTGACGCAAAACTTTTTAATTGAACGAACCAATCTTTCCCAGCTCCCTTCCATATGTGGCGAGGATGGTGGTATAAATTTCCATTTACTGTGAACTGTGGTAAACTTTAGCTGTAATTGATACGCTTCCAAGTTCCTACGCTTAGTTTTTAGCTCATTGTCCGCACCCTGAAAATTAGTTACATTGTCACTGTATATTTTCAGTGGCATTCCTCAAGTTGCTACAAAGTTCTGTATACACATAATACACGAGTCAGTGCATAGAGAATGTGCGATCTCAAATAGTGAGACATGTAAAAATAACACCCCGTCGTTTTTCACTTCTTTCTACTGCTACTACAAATGGTCCAAAGTAGTCTACGCTGACAAAAGAAAATGGTCTCGTAAATGCAGATATACGAACATTTGATAATGCAGCCATTTCTGGTTGAGCTGGACTTGCACGGCTACTTTTACACTTTTGACATTTGTAACTGACACTTTTGATAGCTGTGCGTAAACAGGATATTCAAAATTTTTGTCTAACTTCGTTTACGACAGCTTCTGAACCGCAATGGTGTAGTTTATCGTGATAGAAATTTACTTGACAAAATAATAGATCTTTTTACCTCTAGTGTTGCTTCTGCGAACGAATCAATTCTACCACGTATTCGCAAAAGTATCGGGGTCAAGTTAAGCAGAACATGTAGCTAGAAAGCGCTTGATTATGTTGACTTTCAGGAAGTTCTAAATTTGTTTTAAGCACGGTAATTTCATCACCAAAGTAATCATATTGAGCACGACGGTACAATTTAGTTTGTGCGCTCAATAGCTCCACCGATGTCAGCAATTCAACTGATGGACGTATTCCACGGCATCTAATGAATCTAAATACGTAGGCAACTGTTCTGTACAGGCGGTGGCAGTTAGAAAATCACTCTAAGTCTATCAATGCCAATGACTATTGGCAATGAACTAAGAACACATAATTTGGTTTTGTATCTTCCTCTGACATATAACATGGGTTCGGATCTTTAGGCCAATCGTCTTCACTTTCATATAAAAAACTTTGACCAGCGAACCATTCACTGCTGTTAAAGTCTGGAACCTTTGACCATTTTGTAGCGTCATCCGCAACATTTAACTTAGATGGAACCCAACGCCAAACCGTCTGTTATGTCGTTTCCAAGATCTCACTTACGCGAAGCATTACAAATTTGTATTTTCTAGGATCCGAGTTTAACCAACACACCACCGTCCGGGAATCCGACCACAGAACTTTCTTTGCAATGTGAATGGTGACCTTTACAAATACTATCTGCTAATCTTGCTCCTAACAAAGCTGCCTGCAACTCCAATCTTGAGATTGAAACAGGTCGTAAGGACGACACCTTTGTTTTGGCTCAACCAAAGTACGTTCTACAGTCCCGTTGAATTCTATTCGAAAGTAGGCAACTTCTGCACATGCATTTTCGCGCGCATCTACAAAAATGTGTAACGCAATATTAGCTTTGGCATTGGTTAGGTATTTGGAATAACATCGATTAATGTGCACTTCTTCCAATAAGGGCAGGTATTGAATCTATTGCAACCATCTTTCAAATAGCGAATCTGGTAATTGCTCATCCCAACCAATTGCAGTTCTGCAAACATCTTGGAGAAGTACTTTAACAAAGATTAAATAAAACGATAAAAAGCCCAACGGATTAAAAATAGGCATTGATGTTTTTAATATTTCACGTTTAGTAGGACGTCTGATGCCTGTCAATATTTCCTTATTTACCCTACTGAGATATGTAAAAGTATCGGTATTAGTACACCACCACATACCAAGAACCTTTTCTTGCTGGCCGGCGTCTGAGATTACGATAAGTGGTTTACCCTTTAATGGAGGGTGCTCATCTTCGCCTAGATCTCCACGCACCCTTTCGGAGTTAGAAAGCCAATTCAGCATATGAAATCCACCGTTTTCATGTATTATCTCGACTTCTTTGGCCAACTGTATAGCTTCTTCTTCGGTATTTACGCTGTCCAACAAGTCGTCCACGTAATGATGTTTTATAATAGCTTCAACTGCACGTGAATACTCGTTTGCGTACTCATGAGTATTCAAGTTCTTAACATACTGAGCTATACTTGGAGAGCAGGTCAGGCCAAAGGTTAAAACTTGCAATACATAAGTATCTGGTTTCTTTTCCCTGTCGTATCTCCATAAAAACCGTTGAGCATGCTGATCAGACTCGTTAACACGAACTTGATGGAACATTTAACGAATGTCACCGCATATGGTTACGGCTCTACATCGGAAATAGTACAGTACTTCCGGTAGCAAGACTAGTTGGTCTGGACCCTTTAATTGCATCGAGTTCCAAGAGATTCCATTGACTTGTGTGGCAGCGTTCCAAACTAAACGAACCTTTGATGGTTTATTCGGATTCTTCACAATGAATATCGGCAGGTACCATGTTTTTGGGGTTTTTAATTGAAGTTCTTGGCGCGTTAACTTTCGCGGATAACGCTTTTCTAACGGATTTTGAATTTGGTCTTTCAGATTATCATACAAAACTGGGTTATTTAAAGTTTTCTTTTCCACACATGATAATCGTCTCTTAGCCATGCCGTAGCTATATGGAACGTCAAAGCTAGTACACTTCCATAGCAATGCAGATTCAAAACACTTGTTATTTCGTATGGTCTGCTCTTTTAGTATATTAAGATCTCGATCCTCGTTGACGGATGCTGGACAAGTGTTTGGTTTTCCGATACCAATATTCTCTAATGAAAAGAATTCTTTAACCAAACTCTGAAGGGATTGGTCAGAGCCACATTCGCACATATGGCAACTGCAATAATTATCCATCAAATCAGATTTACTGCTATAACAACCATGTATGAACCATCCTAATCGCGTGTTCATTACAACGGGCTTTTTCCATTTATCTTCGCAAACTTCCAACGGCCAGGTTAGCTTTCAATTGTCCAACCTTATTAGAATTTTTAGAATTCCGTGACTGCAAGAATCAAATGGAATATCTTAGAGGTAAGTATACTTATTCACTAGATCAGCCTTTACGATTGATTGCACTGGTAAATTTAGACTTTTCACCGTACGTACGTCAGATAGTGTATACCGGCGGCTTCCACGAGCTTGCTTAGAAATCTAAAAGCACACTCGTCTGGATTCCGTTTCTGTTCGCACAGTGTTGGCTGTCCACTTTAGACATAAACTTTCCGGTGTTCCACTAAGCAGTTTAATAGCCACTTTTTCTTCTATCAGTGTTATGGACTGAACCTTCATCTAATACAGCAAAGGTCCTAACACTGATATTATTGAAGCCATACAATAGCACTGGCAAGATTCTAAAGAAAATTCCATGACTCGAGACGTTGGTTTGATGTGTATCGCAGCTTGATTGCTGAGATACTGCTGTTAGTAGATCCCCTTGATTTGACCTTCCATCTTCTGTCTTGGACTTGTAATTGTGATTGGCATTATGTAGAAGTGGGCGATGCTTTGATACACAACCAGATTCTTGGCATGCCTTTACATTTTTACACTTGAAAAACGAATGTTTGCCAAGGTAACATCGGCAAAAGCGCTTTTCTTTCACAATTCCCCATCCATGTTGACGGCTTGCGCTTTTAAATCGGCCACAGTTTGTAACTCTATGTGCCTTTGAGCATAAATAACAGACCATGGATTCTGACTTGTCGCTCACTGTCTGCGAATGCAAAAGGAAACGTTGTTTTGAGCTTGCTGAGCGCTGCTTATCTTCTTCCACAGGACATGCGTTGGCCTCATTGCAGGTTACTAAATTAGCCGCCTTTGCTACTTTAAATAGCCAGTCGCTAAACGTCAACAGGTTTCCTGTCTGTTTGGGCTGGTCCAGTAAAAACCGTGCCCAGTTTAACTTCACTGGCGCTGGCAACTTTTCTAGCAGGTCTTACAACAGCAAAGGATTCCGTAAATGATCCGTAAGTAGGGCATTTTACATTGTGGAACAAAGATTACGCACAGACAAAGCATAATCCACTAACGTGTCCAACTTATATGCCTTTGGAGAAACCTCGTTTCTAGTTTGTCAGTAGGGACCTAATAATACTTTCGGGGCGCCCATAGAGCATCTGAAGAGTCTCTGTAACTTCCGAAATGACTGATGGCATTAAAAATCTGCACTTTACGAATTCTAATGGCATTTCTGTAGTCTGGCTAAATTTTCAGCATCGTGTAACCGCAAATACTAGTGCTGTTCTGGTAGCTGCTGACAAATAATGGCCAGTCTTCTGCGTTACCATTAAAGACAGGTAGATCTTTAGACATAACTTGCCGGGCTGCCAATTGCGTACGATTTGGCACTGTTCCTTCGTGGACAGCTTGAACATAACCTGCTGGGTGTCCATTTGAAGACTAATAAGAAGCCTTCTCCTTTGACAGTGAGGTATCTTCAGATTTCGATTTATCAAAACGTTCTAACTGAGTTCTATTATGTGTTGATTCTTTCCCGGTAGCGTTTAGTTTAGGAGTAGAGTTGACCCAGTCTGTAGCTCTTTTCAGTTTTAACTCTGTTAACGACTCGCCCTCGTCGTCACTGCTTAAGGTCATAAGCAGTTGATATTTTTCTTAATATATTTTAGCTCCTTCCGCGCGTTCTTCAGTTAAACGTGGGAGTTCAAGTTTAATTTTCCGTTGCTTTCGTGAAGATACGGTAGACTCGATGCCTTTGAACAGATCGTTCTTTTCTCGTGTCATGCTGTTCAGTTTTTAAACAGGAATTGCAATACCAACGTGGTTCTGCACCTCTACAGTTACATTTACACATGCGTAGTGAAACCAAGTATCACACGTATCGCATTGAACCATATCGCTAAAGCTTTCAGAGTTTGAGCATAGCGGACAAACGACCCGTTTTCTTGTCCTTCTCTTCCTCTGCAGATGCTCCTTTACATCGCGACATCTTTCTGCGCCTTGTAGAAAGTTATTTAAAGAATGTTAAGATTCCAGATTTTGTAGTGTAGTAAATACAAGTTGCTGGCGAGGGTTTTATTTAAACTAGCTTTAAATAACTATAAAGTAAACAACATATAATTAATTAGTTGAACTATAACATTAGCCTTCAATCAATATCTTTGATTTCTTTCCAATTTACAAACTTTTCTACCTGTCGCGTGACAATTTCATTAAATAAAATTCGAACACACCTAACTAGTCTCTAAATTTAGTACATTTTATGCAGCACGCAACAGTTGCATTCACAATTGCACAACGCGCCCTTAAATAGTCCGCAACTAACATAAATAATCTGTTATTTCTGTAGTCGACGGTATGTCTATGCATAATGCAGACCAGTTTTTAAGACTGTAATTGTAAATTCGCATTGTTCTTGTACCGCCAAGTCTAAAAATGTTCGGCAGAGCTGACTTAACGTAGATATATCGCTCTATGGAACCTCAATTATAATCATGACTTGGATCCGAACTAGACTCCCTATAGTTTTGAAGTCAATCGGAAGTTAACTGCAGTCATGTAAGAAGAAGAATGACTACGAATTTGTCTGATAAAATATGTTTTCAATTTGAATTAATGGAATAATGTAGTCTGAGATATATTTGTTTAAGGGCGGAAATGTTGAAGATAATGTCATATTAATAAATAAATTTGTTTAGTTTAACAAATGCTTACAAATACGTTTATTGTTTTGGTAATCAACAAGTTAAAAAATATTTATAAGATAACGATGTTATACAATGTTCGCGATAAATTGGATGACGTCATAAATAGTAATAAAATGCTATAATGCGTTTAACCAACAGAATCAGTAAATTCTTCTCCCATAAACGAGAGGCAAGTTTAAATAATAATTTTGTATTGGTTGGCCGGTTTCACACAACCACTCAATAAATTTTGTATTGCTAAACTAAAAATGTCAATTAATTTCTCATTTTCGTTGTTATGGTGTTACTTTTTATTGAACTTTTTCGTTGTTTTTGCTCTAGTACTTTATCTTTTATAAACGGTATTTTTCAATACTTACCACAATTATGTAGGTTATTTGCAATTAGTTACGTGTATATGGATCAACAAAGTCTTTCATCCTCTTAAACAGTCCGTTAGACATTTTTCCGTTGAAGATAAAGAGTGAAATTTGAATATTTTCAAAGTTTGTGGTGAACAAAATCCCAACAACAATAAGACGGAAAATGTTGTATTTACTGCAAAAGCAGTAAGTAATGCAATAACTTTGTATGAACATTACTTATAATACGAGTATCATCATTGTAGGTATTACTGATAAAAGTGTGTAAAACATTCTACGTGAGTATAAGCAGACTAATAAATTACATTCGCTATAACTGGATCATCGACAAAAAGCAATTTTGGACAATATTGAGGATGAAATTAAAAGTCATCGTAGATGTATGGTTGTTACGGGTAAAATAAGGGTTAAATGAATTAAATTTTAATTTTCCCCGAAGGAGCGGGGACCTCGTAACAATGTAAGAGTGCGTCGGCTAACTGTAGTGGCGCGGGTGTGGGTTCCTATAATAAAATAAGAAAAAAAAAAAAAGAATGAATCAACAACAAAGCTTAACTGCAAGAATCCTTAAAGGGTTTTGCTATTTTTGTCAAAATCAAAGGGGCGCCAAACCGTCAACAGCAATTACTTATAATGTTATTTCTATACGGAAGATGTGTTTTCCGCATAAAGCTCCCTTGCATTGGTAATAATAAACTTGTAAACTAACATCCAAGTAAGATACCATCACTGGGATAGCTGTATATTTTTCACCATTCACCGACTAACTATTTTCTAAGTAAATTTATTCAAATTCAACCTAAACTTAAACTCTATTAACAGCATAGAGTAATATTAATTAAAATACAAATTTTTCTTTCCACAAAAAAACAATCCCTTAATCTCACATCTGGCAAGGTAATTCTAATACACATCCTAAAGAAAAACATTAAATTGCACCGTATCACTAAAGAAAGCACAAACAAAACATTACATTATATCCAATAATAATAATTTTTTTCATACTTTTCCCGTTTACCATATGCATAATGTGACATTATAAATCCCGTAATTAAAATTCTTAAACGTACAAACTACCTACTCACTGTGTAATTGGAGGGTATCCAAGAACAGAATGCTTGCTTGCAATCATTCCATCAGTCTTCCAACAACATATATCTCCCTTGCATTAAACAAGTCACAAAGTTCGAATTAAATAGAGGGAAGACTCACCCGGTCCTACTCCTTTGTTTTCAAACGGTTCTCACGACATTATATCCACGTGCGCGAATATAAAACTACCCCGCCACTTGCAGATGTATTTTACATTTTCATGTCGATCGCCACCTATTCCTTTCGAGAATGCAATCGCATTTTTATTGAAGCTTCTGTACTTTCAACCTTATATTTTAATTCACATTATTTCACTTCCTCATATAAAAATTAACATTATATCAACTCTCAACCCCGCGTTCACCTCTCTGTTTATTTATTCGCACATACGAGGTGTAGCTATTAAATAACGAGACTGACGCTGCTACAGAGAAAGTACGCATGCACCAAAAGCCAGCGACCGACAGCTGTTTATCGTGAATCCTTCTCTTTCGAATGCAGTACCTATCGCTTCTGTAACCAAAATTAGTATAGCCGTAACCTTCGTTCACATTAGAGTTGTTTTTTGTTTTGCCGGAAAAATGTTAAGTGTAACAATAGAGCAACGAATTGTTGCAAAACTTCACATGAAACTTGGAAAAACCCGCTACTGAAACTTATAATTTATAGAAAGAAGTGTATGCCAATGAATGTTTATCCCGTTCACGTGTTTTTGAGTGGTTTAAGCGTTTTCAAGGTGGCCAAAGGAGCAAATCAAAATTCAAAGCGATGATAATTGTTTTTTTCGATATTCATGAGATCGTGTACGTTCACTGGGTTCCTGAAGGTCAAACTATTAATCAACATTACTACCTTCACGTTCCCGTTTAACTCCGTGAAAGAATAAGGGAAAAAGACCCGAATTGTGGAACCAAGACAATGCGCCGGCTCAATCCGCATTGTCCGTCAAGAGGTTTCTAGTCAAGTACAGCATCCCAGTGTTAGACCATCCGCCTTATTCGCTGGATCTTGCACAGTGTGACTTCTATCTGTTTCCTAGGGTGAAATCTGCATTAAAAGGAACAAGATTTTAGTCTGTTGAAGCTGTGAAAAAGAAAGCGGCACGCGTCCTAAAGGAGCTGACAGAAGAAGACTTCCAACACTGATTCAAACAATGGAAAATTCGCATAGAGTGTTGTAGGGATAGATGATGGGTGTATGTTTATAAAATGTTTTACAGCGTCAGTCTCGTTATTTAATAGCCACACCTCGTATCTCTACATTCAGGTGTTGATGCATCATCGGTTCACAATTAATTAATTTTCTAATTTCAGTCGGATGTCCGATTCATGTCCTTTAATACCAAAGCAAGGGAGAATTATACAGAATAACCGTCTGCCGTGTAGAAGTAATATCGAAAGGAATTACTGTGACAGAAGATATTGGCGCCCCTCAATTATGACCAAGAAATAAGAACTTTCAGCGTAAGTAATACTGTAACGTAGAATTTTTGTATTCCAGCTCTTTTAATTATGAATTTTATTTCAAATTTTTCTTTTTTCATTCATCGATAGGAACCCACTCCCACACCACTGCAGACAGCCGACGCACCCTTATATTGTTGCGAAGTCTCCGCCCTTAAGCAAATCAAAATTAATAACCTTTACGCTTATTTTACCCGTAACAAAACAACTACAACGTAGAAAAATAAAAACCTAGAAGAGTGAAACCCTAAAATAAAAATAAAAACTTACCAAACAACGTTTCAGAACCCTTAGTACTTCAAAGTTGTTATAAACTTAATGAAATAAATCGAAAATGTAATGTAATTTATTAATTCTACAACCAGGTCGACATTAAAATACAATGAAGCAATTGCATACTGCGATAGCACTGGAAGTTTAGAACGACCTACCAAAATAAAAAACAAACAAATTGTTGCATCAGCACAGTTAGTCACCAAATTTACTTACAAAGGCTTTTACACACAATGGGAACAGCCTTGTCAAGGTACTCTGATAATGAGTTTAAAAATAGCCAACGATAAAAAATGCTCTTCCTTATTTTTAATTAACGTTTTATTCGGTATTTTGAACCGAGTACAAAGTATATTAATCAATATTTTATTTCAGTTAGTAACTTCCCCGCTTCGCTCTCTTGTCAGTTTATCTCTACACTTCTACAGCATAGGTTACAGACTACAGGAAATACGTAAACGATTGAGTCTTTTGATTGCATGGAATGATATAGTTCGAATTTAAGCGAATCTGTGTATACTGCAGAACAGAGGTCGGCAACCTATGACCCGCGGATCACGGAGGATCCATTTGATAACTTCAAATAACCCCTTGGGTTCCGAAACTAAAATGTAATATAAAAATAAATGATAACTTCAAATATTTTGAAAATAATTCTTCTTAAGACTACTAACTATAACTATGACTTGACTGAATTGACGTCACAAGTTCAGCATTAGGGGAGCCATTGATATCGGAGAGCATGTTTATAAAAAGTGCATTCGATTATGTTTGTTTGTATAATAATTAGAAAAATAATTTTGAATTTATATGTTTAACGTTTAAAAGTGTGTGTATTTTAATTATTTTCTCAATGAAATTGATCTTATTATTCACCAAAAAAAATTTGCTTGAAATTGAAAATACTACTAACCCAAAACGCGTTTCTTAATACTCACATTTTAGTTCATTTTGAAAAAACTTGCCAACGCTAGCTATAGAAGAAATATAATAATGTAACAAACACTGTATTTGCACAAACAGCTCTTTATTTTTAAACTGATTATACAAGCTTTTTCAACAACTCGTAGTTACAATGAAACTTACCAAAAACTTTCACAACAATTTATTTTCAGCTAATCATTAACAGTACAAGTATCTTCTTCTTAACACCACGATGCTATATTCTAATTTACTTACTAGCCAAGCACTATAATTAACTATCCAAGCAGTAATTATTAGTTTATGTTATTATTGCAATAATTTATATCGACAGTCATTTATATCACATCTTTCAAACATTTAAACTAGGACTGGTACCGTAATCAAGGCTTCAATAGATACTCATATATCAAAGTTTCAATTAGAACTGAACAGCAGAACCGCTTAACGGCAATTTATACCTTATCCAATTGCTTTAGGTTATTTTAAAACAAACTGGAATTATGCAAATAACATCCTTGAGATTTCCAACTGTACTCTAAATAACTCTTAATAAATGCAAAACTCCTGTACCCGTCAATCAAATTCATCCGAAAGGTGTAATGCCTGGGGGAAATCAATCATCCTTTGTGCACAAACGTTTCGTTTATGTTCTAATATAATTATTCTGGTCACAGGCAGACCGACCGGCGCTACAATAACAAACAGGTGGGTCATGTACGACAGCGTACAAAAAAATCTACCAAAGTAAAACAAAATGCTTTCGGTGTAAACCTTTCTCTCCAAAACTAAAAGCCACACGATAAAAAAAAATTTCTTAAAAAAGATTTCGTTACAAATTAGTTCGCTATTGAGCCCGATAAACGTTTATCTTAAAAAAAGTATGGTGATAATCAGAAGATAATGCATTCAATAATAAAAACAATGCAACCGTTGAGCGTACGGCAAGTATGTTATTTTATATCTAGACAATGACCAATTCTGATTTAAAATAATTCAGGTAAGTAATTATAACCGTTCTTTAAGACATGGTGTGTTTGCGCAATGAACGATAAATCTCCACCGATTCGGCACCTTTCATTTGTGTGAGTTAATATACCTATTAGTATGTCAATTTAGTTACAAATAATATTTGTATAGTTTAAATCAAATACAGTCAACTACGACTCGACGTTGTGCATATAAATAACAGCCATAATATTTCTATGCTGCTCTATTACAAAATTTTACTTATGTACAACCGAAAGATTTAAAAATATGCGCCTTCTTTATAATTGACGCAACCACTCTGATCGTATGTCTCAGATTATACTAATAATAAGTAATTTTTAAGGTTAGGTAAGAAAATCTGCACTGTTATTTACGTGTAGCGATTTTCTACTTTTCTTTTAAAGATAGTTTTGATATAATATAATGGCCTGGCGTTAGTGAAAATAAAAACCAAATGCAGAAAGAGGAAAATTAATCTAAAACGGACACAATTATCATTGATGCGCCCTGTATAATGTATTTCATGAATAGCTAATATTAATTAAACATAATATTTCAATTAGGGCAGTGGGTATAATTAAAGCAAAAAAATATATATTTTCTTAAAATAAATTTGTACAATGTACACAATATTAAGATAAGGCATGAGTCATTCAATCGGATACACGTCGCGACAATGAAAACCGCTAAAATGAAAGTTCCCATAAAGCCTATAATGTAATAAGCAAGTGATGAATGGAAGGTGAATTAAGGATTTGTCCCTCAATGTTGTTTTTTTAAATATTTTAGTGCACCTCTAACTGCCTAAAAATTCCTATTTCCACTTGCCACAACACATACTTTGCTATATTCTCAATAATTAATAAAACTTATTCTTTGAAGCTCAAAAATAAACTTCTAATTTATTCATTAAAAGTACACGTACCCACTCGTATTCCAGGAGAATGATTTTCAATACAACATAAACATTGCAATTAATCTAGTGTTAATGCCTTTTAATAGTTTAATTTATTATACATATAAATTGCATATTAGTTGTAGAAATTAATAAGTACCGCCTTGACTTGTACATAAGTAACCCCATCATTCACGGTCCAATACGAACCAACCCGAACTTTATTCCCTTTGGTTCCTGCCGTAACGTTATAAAAGAGTCGTTCTCGAACTTTGTGCGCAACACGTCGCGTGTTACAGACGACCATTCAAAACCTACATGAAGGTAACAATTCGCCCAAGTGCGTGTCGTTTTTCGTTGTGAACAATAGCTAGCATCGGCATTAAAACACTAGTGCTTATTAACATATCAACCTATAGATCTACAGTCCACATTCAAAAATCGAAGATACCAACAGCAGATCTTTAGAAGCATACCGGCGTGATCGTAAGTATTAACCAGTGTAAGTTATTTCTTTTTAATCTGCACGGCATACTGTACATTATTGATCCTTCGGGCGCCGGAAGTGTTATTAGTTTAATTGACATTTGTACACGTTGTTGTTTTTTCGTTTCAACATTATCAATTATAGTTATCGGACATTTGAATATATAACATTAGCAAAACAGACAAGTTTCGTTTACGCGTGAGTGTATATATCATTTCGTATTTACGGCAATTGGACGCTCATTCATTCATCATAAAATTCCATTCCTATAAGTTCTTAACAAAGAATTATAGTCAAGGTGGTACGATTTTCAATTTTACCTTAAAATTTCGTTTAGCAGACAAATAGTTTAGACATTAACATTCCTAAAGCTCAGCAAGCAGAAAAACCACTTTGGGTTCTTTTGTATTGGAAAGGCAAGCTATTAACTCAATACACCTGCAGGTTTAGGGGTTTAATCCTGCAAACACACAAATTGTTAAGTACATCTCTCTCACACTCGCATATTGTAAAAAATATTCGTTTATTTTCACATATAAAAGTGGGTTGGCTAGCCATATTTCTAGCAAGGGTTGGATTGTTACAAAGGGTACAATTTCAAAGAAAAAGGTCATTGAAATTGAGTTTAGTTTAAGGTGAATTCCGGTTATACATTTCGTAGGTTCATTAGTTAAATATTAAACCATGTCAAAATTAAGCTTTGATAGACTTTTAATTGATGCGAGTTATGTTGCGGAGAGGTTAGTTTCATATTGTAACACATTAACAAAGCTTGAAAAATCAGGAGAACATTTAATCACTGTTAAAATTATGTTAGAAAATGCAATCGAAATATCAAAGAAATTTAATAACAATTATAAGACTACACCGTTAGAGAAAAGAAGTGATGCTGAATTAGATCAATTGAATTCCTTTCGTTCAAACATAGATCAGCACTTAATAGCAATTAAAGTTATAAACGCGGATTTTCAAGCTCGTTTTGGAAACGCAAGTTTGTCTCAACCATCTAATGCCGCAATCGGTTTTCACGGTAATATTAAATTGCCAAAAATTAATTTGCCTCGTTTTTCAGGGTGTATAAAAAATTGGAGTAGTTTTCGAAGTGTATTTGATAATCTGATTTATTCAAATTCAGGTTTAAATAATTGCGAAAATTCATTTTCTTACTCGATTCGTTGGATGAAGATTCCAAAATTGTATTAGACATTTATCTGTAACAAATGACACATTTGAGATAGCATATAACATTTTGATCGAAAGATATGAATCTCGTCGTCTTATCGTCAATAATTATTGGTCAGCCTTGGAGAATGCACCTAAGGCTAAAGCAAACTCGTCAGTAGAACTTAGGGATTTGGTCAATTGCTTTGTTGAAAATTTTGCAGGTTTACATCAAACAAACATAGATCTTTTAGATTTTGTGAAATTTAATTTGTTATCCAAAAAATTAGATTCACAGTTTCTAAAAACATTTGAATTAGAAAATACGGAGGAAATTCCGACGTATGATCAATTGAAAGCTTACATCGAAAAGCATTTCAAGGCTTTAGAAGTGAGTAATATGGTTGTGTCGTCATCAGACAAACAAGTTAAATTGGAACAAAACTACCTAACAAAATAATTAGTAATAATTTGGAAAAGCGTCGTCCTTTTTACTCAAGCAGTCATACATCTCGTACATCATTAGTAACAACCTCACCTAGTGAAAAGTGTTTATTGTGTGATACTTCTCATGCATTATTTCAGTGTCAGAAATTTTTGGAAAGATCGCCGCAAGAGCGATATGAGGTTGTAAAGCAGAAAAATCTTTGCTTAAATTGTCTTCGTAATACACATTTGGCTAATAATTGTACATCAAGATCAGCTTGTCGTAAATGTAACAAACTTCATAACACATTGTTACATTTTGACAAACCTTTTTATTGAACAGAAAAAAGTTGTATCGTCATCAGTAAATCAGTGTGCTACTACTTCTAGTACAAGTACTTTGTTTACATCTCGTACTTCTAATGCAGTTACTTTGTTGGCTACAGTACAAATAGCAGTGTGTGATGGGTTTGGTAAAGCGCAAATAGTTCGAGCATTATTAGATGGGGGGAAGTATGGAAAGCTTCATCACAGAATCATGTCGTAAAAGACTTGCATTAAACAAATCAAAGGTCGCAATGAAAGTAGAAGGTTTAGGACTCTCATCGTCGTATATTTCTGGTGCATTATCGTGCAAAATCAGGCCTAAAGGCAAACTATACCCTCAATATAATGTAGATGTTTTCGTATTACCAGATATTTGTAATAAATTACCTTCATCACCTTTAATATCAAACGTATGGCCACATACAACAGATTTGGAATTGGCAGATTTTCATTTTGATAAACCTGGCCCTATTGACATGCTCTTGGGGGCAGACGTTGTTGCTCATATTTTATTAAATGGAATTCGCAAGGGTCATAGAAATGAACCTGTTGCCATTAACACAACGTTTGGGTGGATTCTGACAGGAAAAGTCGTATCTCCTGTTGCTTCGTGCATATCATTATGTGCTGTTATCCAACCATTAGAATCAAATATTCGTAGATTTTGGGAGTTGGAAAACATCCCCGATTCAAACAAGTTGTCTCCCGATGAAATAGCTTGTGAAAAACATTTTATTGAAAACTATTCAAGAGATCAAGATGGTCGTTTTATTGTTTCATTGCCCTTCAAAGGTATCGAACCACATTTCGTTAATTCACGTGAAGTTGCACTTCGCAGATTTATGTCTTTGGAACGTCGTTTAGAAAAACACCCTAATTTATATGAGTTATATAGAACTTTTATGCACGATTATCTAGACAGTGGCCACATGACAGTCATTTCGCCTAAGGTTGTTGATTCGTCTGATTCATCCGTGTATTATATACCTCATCATTCTGTCGTCAAACCCGAGAGTATTACCACAAAACTCCGTGTTGTGTTTGATGCTTCAGCATCAACCCCTAGTGGAAATTCGTTAAATGACCATTTATTGGCTGGTTCTCCTCTTCAGAAGGATATTATGGCATTATTGCTACATTTTCGTTCGCACGCTGTAGTTTTGACAGCAGATATTAAACAAATGTACAGGCAAATATTACTCTCTCAAAATCATCGTGATTATCAGAGAATACTTTGGAGATTTCATTCATCAGAACCACTTTTGGATTATCGTTTAAATACAGTAACTTATGGAGTTACTTCAGCCTCGTTTTAGCACTGCGAGTTATCCAAGAACTTTCTCATTTGGAAAAATCTCGTTTTCCGCTCGCATCAAAAGTTTTATCGTCGGACACATACGTGGATGATTTGCTTACTGGGTGTCAGTCTGTCGATGAAGCAAAACGTCTTATTGTCGAACTCAATCAACTTTGCAAATCTGGAGGTTTTGTTTTACGCAAATGGAATAGCAACATTGCTATAGTGTTGGAAGATTTACCAAAGGAATTGTGTTATCAGCAAGCATTTGCATTCGAAGACACTACTAACATTTCACAAAAAATTTTAGGCTTACAATGGCAACCCTCATTAAATGAATTTGATTTTTGTGTTAATGTCGTTGACCGTCCCTGCACAAAGAGGAACATGGTTTCAGAAATCGCACGTATTTTTGACCCACTTGGTTTATTATCGCCCGTGGTATTTTATGCAAAACATATTATTCAACATTTATGGATTTTAGGCATCGGGTGGGACGACAGTCCACCTATAAATATTGCTTCAAAATGGAACACTTACGTACAACAATTGCTTGAGTTGCCCAAAATAAAAATCACTCGCTGGGTTATTTCGGAGAAATATAATAAGTTACAAATACACGCATTTTGCGACGCCTCGGAAGCAGGTTATGCTGCTGCAATTTACTTTCGTTGTTCTGATGATCATGGCAATATTAAAGTATCATTGGTATGTGCAAAGTCCAAGGTTGCACCTACAAATCGCATATCGTTACCCAGATTGGAGCTGTGTGCTGCAGTTCTGTTATCAAACTTGGTAAAATTTGTTAAAACTAATTATGAAGGTCGTTTATCGTTTGATGACATTTTTGCATGGTCAGATTCCACAGTTACATTATCATGGATTCGCTCGTCATCCTACAATTGGAAAACTTTTGTGAGCAATCGCATCTCGCACATTCAAGAACGAGTTTCGCCTTCATCATGGTTTCACATTAAATCACAAGAAAATCCTTCGGATTGTGCATCGCGTGGACTTTTTGCTTCTGAATTGATTAATCATCGATTATGGTGGTCAGGTCCGCCATGGTTGAAACTCCCAGAAGATCACTGGCCATTGAACATCGAACCTACGCATATTAATTCGTCACATATAGAGATTGAAAGACGTACAATTTCGTTGAATGTCGTCGTTTTAGACAATTTTTTGGATTCGCTATTAACAAAATTCTCAGATCTACAAAAGGTCCTGAGAATAATTACATATGTTTGCCACTTTATTCACAATTTGAAAGTTCCCAAGAAATCTCGTTTGAAATTGGCGGAAAATATATCAATATCTTAACAGCAGGACGCACTTCATTTGTTAATCAAAAGAATGCAAACAGAAACTTTTGATCAAGATATACAAAATATTCGTGCTGGTAAATTGTGTATTAAACAACTTCGTCGTCTCAGTCCTTTCCTTGACAGTCGCGGTTTGTTGAGGGTGGGCGGTCGGCTGAGAAATTCCGATTTGCCTTACGATGCAAAATTTCCTATTTTGATTCCACGTTCACACCGTTTAACAGAACTTATCATTTTCGATTGTCATAAGAAATATTTCCACCCAGGTGTTCGGACTACACATTTTTTATTGGTTCAGAATTTTTGGATATTGTCTGCAAGGCGTGCTATTAAAAGCTGTTTAAAATCTTGCATTCGTTGTTTTCGCACAAAACCTGTGGCATTTACTCCCCCCATGGGTGACCTCCCTGTTGCTAGAGTCACTCCTGGCAAGGCATTTTTACACACGGGTGTGGATTACGGTGGTCCATACTCCATCACAATGAGTCGTGTTAGAGGCTCAAGGTCATTAAAAGCTTACATATGTTTGTTCATTTGTTTTAGTACTAAGGCTATACATTTGGAATTAGCTTCCAGCTTGTCAAAAGAATCATTTATCGCAGCATTACGTCGTTTCATCGCACGCAGAGGCAGATGCGTACAACTCCATAGCGATTGTGGCACCAATTTTGTTGGTGCGGCAAACGAAGTATCGCAACTGATGCAGCAATCAGCAGAATCAGAAGGCATCAAGTTTGTTTTTAATCCTCCATCTTCTCATCACTTTGGCGGTTTGTGGGAAGCTGGTATTAAGTCCGTAAAATCTCACTTGAAAAGGTCAATTGGAGATCAAATGTTGTCCTATGAGGAATTTCTTACAGTTTTAGTACAAATCGAGTCAATTTTAAATTCTAGACCACTCTGTCAATCAAGTAGTGACCCAACCGATTTTTCCTACTTGACTCCCAGTCACTTTCTCAACGTCGAACCGGTATCCGTCATACCGGACCCAAACCTCATTGATACCAAGTTGTCATATCTTAACCGTTGGCAACTTATCCAACGCCTACAGCAATCGTTTTGGAAAAAGTGGCATCTTGAGTATTTGCATACATTGCAACAAAAGGTAAAATGGTGTTCAACCAAGTCATTAGCCAAAGTTGGAATGTTAGTTTTTATAAAAGATGATCAGGCCCCCCCATTATCTTGGCATTTAGGTCGAATCGAGGAACTGTACCCAGGTACTGACGGGGTTTCTCGTGTCGCTTTAATAAGAACTGCTAGCGGTCTCATCAAGCGATCTCTAGTCAAACTTTGTCCTCTTCCCTTGGAAGACAACTCGTAATTTATTGTATTGTTTATATATAGTTTTATTAGATAGTTACATATTCATTTGATTTTGTTTATTGATAGAAAATAAGTGTTTTACTCTTATTTTGGTGGGCGGTATGTTAATGCCTTTTAATAGTTTAATTTATTATACATATAAATTGCATATTAGTTGTAGAAATTAATAAGTACCGCCTTGACTTGTACATAAGTAACCCCCATCATTCACGGTCCAATACGAACCAACCCGAACTTTATTCCCTTTGGTTCCTGCCGTAACGTTATAAAAGAGTCGTTCTCGAACTTTGTGCGCAACACGTCGCGTGTTACAGACGACCATTCAAAACCTACATGAAGGTAACAATTCGCCCAAGTGCGTGTCGTTTTTCGTTGTGAACAATAGCTAGCATCGGCATTAAAACATTAGTGCTTATTAACATACCAACCTATAGATCTACAGTCCACATTCAAAAATCGAAGATACCAACAGCAGATCTTTAGAAGCATACCGGCGTGATCGTAAGTATTAACCAGTGTAAGTTATTTCTTTTTAATCTGCACGGCATACTGTACATCTAGTATTCCGTTCGATTTATTCCACTACTTAGAAAATACACTTTCAATGCCTTTTCAATTTATCTTTCTAAGGTACATTTCACTACTAATTAACTTTAATTAATATAAACTCGAATTCTGTTCATCTCTGTATGCAGCAGCGACAATCACGGTAATTTAACTTAAATGTTTCTATTAATGACATCAATTCAATTTATTTAAATATATTTGAGCCGTTCTGGTCTCTAAAACATTGTAATGGATCTGCAACTGAACTGGAACTGATCAAACTCTTGGGTGCACATAGCGTCTTTTTATAAGTAACAATTGCGTTCTTTGTCTTAAAAATTAGCGAAAGTACAATCCTCCTAATAAAAAAATATTGTTTGCTCTGTGAACGCAAGGTTCTTAATATAACCGATTACATATTGGAAAAGTGACCGTACTATTTCTAATACTTAATATTATAATCTAATAAAACCGCCAGACACTACAAACCTACTCACGGGATGGACGCACTGACAAGCAGCGAATTCTATTTAGTATTTAAACAATTGCCTCAGTACAATAAGGTGGTTATTCGAACGGAAGCATGAGTGAAAAAAATGAAGCAGTTACATCCGAAGAAAAATAACAAATTAATTAATGAAATGCATGCGAGCCATAAGCACAGACACATGTGTTGATGAACACTGAAAGGTTCGTAGTAAAGTACACCTTTTTGATTATGGATTAATAAACGGGCGTTAATGTGGCGAGCCATGCATTTTCGACTGAATTCACAACACTAATTTATTAGAACGGTTAGGTCCCAAGCAAAGGCAATTTGAAATAAACACCCGATAACCAGCTAATTTACTTTTGGCTATAATGGACTTCTTTACAGTCACTTGAAGGCGTAACTATTAGTCATAATTTATTAAAATTAGATGTTTTTGGTAACATTCATTGATAAATGTATAGTGTTAAATCCTTGCAGGTATAAAATCTAGATATTGTAAGTTAATAGCAAATTAGAGGCGTGTTGTAAATTATTATTCTAGTTAATAATCAAGGTTATGATTAATTGGAGATGAATTGATTAAGAAATTTTACTATTGTGTGTGTGTTTGTTTACAGGAATATCATATGTCGCTGAAATTTACGTTGATGTAAGTAATTTTAAAATTGTTATATGTAAACCTATTTACAAAAAATAAAATAATGTTATCATAAAATAGATTTGTGTGACTTAAGAAGTTGGAGTTTGTTGTTTTATTTGTTCAAACATACAGGTGGCATTTTGAAAAAGGAAATCCATTTCACCAACAGGATAAAATAATTAAAATCCCCCAGAAGTACTCGTCGCCTCTGGGTGTCTCAAAAACTAAATTAGACTAGACGGGTTGGCATCCATAATTTGTCTGTATGAAAAGCCTTTCAAAGAAAGTGTTATCGGTAACGTAGTATTGAAATATTGAAGTATTACATTTTGTTTTCTATTTTTTTATTGTTTTCCATAGGGACACACTCCGCACCAGCGTAGTTACCTGAAGCACCATTATTTTATTACGGGATTCCCTGCCCTTTTAGTCAATTAAAAATTTTAACGTTTCGTTCAAATGTAACAACACTGAGTAGCGTTTCGTTAACACTTATGAAATTAAACATGCTTAGTAACGTACATTTAAATTCACAAGCTCAGTTGTTGGCTTACAAATGTTGTAATATATTTCAAATTGGCTCTTTTAGAACGTCAGTAACGCAGGGTTGAATACGCAAGATAATTGTGTACACCCTGATAGGTGATATTTTCAAATATCCATCTGATTGGTAGAACAACAAGCTTGTGCGATAGACTCAGTGCCTTGAAATTGACAGGTAACAAAGCCTTGACGTTTAACAAGTTATTAAGATAGAGCCCCATAAGTCCCCAAACAAGCACAGAAAACGTATTGTGATGCTGCTTGGTATATCTTCGATTACATTAGAACGCAGACGAAGGGTTGAATACGCAAAAGATAATTGGTGTACACCCTGTGGCGTGATATTTTCAAATATCCATTGATTGGTAGGTCCTGTTCAATAACAGCTTCGATTGTAAGGTACGAGTGCCTTACATGTTAAAGCTCTATTGCTGTACTATTAGACCTTTAGAAATTTAAGATTAACATAAATTCAGCACTACTGTTGACATAGTTTGATGATGCCACTTCGTTTATAATAAACCACTATGTTAGTTTTAATAACAGCTTCGATTGTAATACGAGTGCTAATGTAAAGCTCTATGCTGTAGTTTAGACCTTTAAAATTTGTAACATAAATTACACTACTGTTGACATAGTTTGATATAAACTGATTATAGTAATTAGTACTTTGTATATAACTTAAATGTAGTGCTTTGAGATTAATTAATTCATCATCATCATCATTAGGTCTTCAGTCCTGGAACTGGTTAGACGCGTACCATCATTGTTTCCTATTCTTAACTAACCTACACATTTCCATGAAATTTAATTGATTAATTAATCAAGAAGATTAAAATAGTAGTTTAATAAAATTATATGTGTACTGTTAGTTAAAGCTCTAAAAGTAAATTGTTGTGAACTTTTGAAAATTTTATAGTACTACAAGTTGCCGGAAAAGGGCTTGTGTGACTAGTTTGAAAGGGAACTGTTGTTATTGCAAATCGACGTTTTCGTTACAGTATCAAGCCTAAATCTATAATGTAGGCGGTTTTGTGAAAGATGCATTAAAATGAAAAATTTACTAAATACATTCCAAACGTAAAATTGTTTAAATAATAATTTCATTAAGTGTTTATTTCCATTGTGCCTTTAGGGTTCCATGTAACTGTTAAATCTTTACAACGAGAGCGTTCAGTAGCTGAAATTTTTAACTTCAGCAATTCCAGTATGATGATATTCCTACCGTCAATTGGTTTTTCGTTTGCAATGGATGATGGTAGATGGGATGCACTTTAAATGGAAATTGATGCTCCTATAGGAAAACAATTTGATATTGTTGAACCTTTAGTTATCGATGTGGGTGATATAGATAGTGATAGCAGTGGCAGCAATATCGATTTGAACCGTGGCAGACAATACCCAGAATGGCGCCATCAATATATGTAGCAAATCAAAAAACCGATCGGGTTGAATGTACATTGCCTGACAAAGTTAATTTTCCCTTTTACAGTGGTGCGATAAATTAATTATCAAAAGGATGGTTAAAAACGTCAAGATTTTTATCTGGCAGTAATGTACTTTCTACAAGTAATACACAATGAACTAATTAATATCAACGATGTTAGTCCATAACCACTAATTCGATACTAATACAATTGATACGAATTTCTGAAATTGGCTGGCCTCACGTTGTGACGCCAGTGTAACTATTTTTGCTAGGCCTTACGTTGGATGGGTTCCACTGAAACTAATTACGCTAATTACGAACCAAAAACTGCATTAGCCGCTTTACAACAAACTGAGACGGGATTTCCGTTCTTCAAGCAAAGTTAACAGCGTTTCTAATTTGAAACGACTCCATCCAAATTAACTTCTATAATTCCTTATCAGACAAATTTCTTATTAGGCAAAGTTTAAATCGACTGTTCCTAAATAACGGTAATTCTTTGACTCCTAGATGACGAATTATATTCGTTCCATTCTTAATTGTCGAATTATATTTGTTGCATTCCACATTGTCGAATCATATCTCGTCGCATTATATTTTGTTGCATTATATTTTGTTGCATTATATTTTGTTGTTGTCGTGTTCTAAAGGTCGCATTCTACGTTGTACGTTGTCGTGTTCTAAAGGTCGCGCTAAATAAAATTACCTCAAATTACATTAGTTCGTATAATATATACTTTACCAACCGTTATTAGAAGATATCTCCACAATTAATAATTGATACGAAGATTGCCGGCCTCTAGCCAAAAATACATCTTAACAAAGCTGTTGCCCGTGGCCGGCTGTTCATCGAAACCAGAGCCGAGCGGTCACGCCGTCAGAGGGGGGGACACAAAACAATCAAATAGATATTTACTTGGAAATAGCTTTATGCGACACAGATATATCAATACAACTAGATCCCTAAGGAACAATACACGCTTAGCGTACTTAACGTGTAATTCAATGCAATTAAATTACGACTGGGAAAATAAAATGTTACACAATAAATCGAAATTTCAAACCATCATCCATCACTGTAACTGCGTCCTTGGGCACTGAATTATATAATCTACATATTTTGTTAAATTGTTGTCGTTTGAGCTTTGTCCGTATTCACTTTACATTCTTAACCATTTCTGCATTAATTAATAACAGGCGAATAACATCTGTTATTTTCTTAACTAGTATTTTTCTCACTTTTATACAAGGTAGGTTTCAATAGTTTATGAAAATTATGTGCGCAAGTCAACTTAACCTAAAAATTTATTCTAATTTTACAATAAATTGGAGAACAGATTTTATAAGTGTGCAGTAAGCATTATCTATATCAATTAAAAATATAATAGACTAATATGTATGTTTTTGCAGGTAGCTCGAAGTAACAACATACTGGATCCCAATTTCAAAAAGTTTATTCTGAAACTAGATCTATTATTAAATTTGTGATTGACTTTTTTGATAAACAGAAAGCTGCTAGTGTGCAAACATTACAGATGGACAAAGCGACTGAATTAGCTGCAACTGCTACTAGGAAGTTCGTAGTATTCATAAAAATAATTGGAAAAGAAGTTAATTCTGCAGAAAATTATATACTAAAGTCGCTGTCAAAATCGAAAAGAAGTGAAAGTGCTAATAAAATTACATTTGACGATTTTGATTTGGCTGTGTTACGATGAACAGTTCATGAAAATTCAACAGTGCAATTATAGTCGAGAAAAACCGTGACAAAGTTGGATACACAGGTGAACCTGATACTACGAGAAAAAATTTGAAACAAATTGGGTGTAGTATGGACCCCTCACTTAGGACAGTAATCACGGCCTGAAACCTGTGCACAATCTCTCACTGTATTCCTAGTTCACAACTTGCCGCTAGGCTTACATGAGGGCGATTTTTACATGTAGTCTTATGGAGCATTCGTTATTTTTATCATAAATAATTATAAATTCGGATTTTCTTCAAAACTGCAGTCAAATATACACAAATTCTTAACAATTACTAATTTAATATTCCCATATTCCTATAAGAATTTAAAATTATTAAAGAATCAAAATAGCATGCGGGCAATATGCGACTATACATTAAATAATATTTATTCAAAGCATTTTATGATACAAATTCAAGCGGCTATGAAACAATAGCAGGGGATTTCGTTCAGCCGGAGAAAGAATGTTTTATCTCTGGTAACACTAGTTTTCAGGAGATCAATTTAAAGTTGTTAATTCATGTAGTTGAGTATAATTATACTATAAAAATTAGAAAATTTTAATAGACTTTTTAAAATTATTTAAATGTGGGAGGTTTAATTTGTGAGAATTTGAAAACTGACATACTAAAAATATTTTGGGAGCAGAATAAATACTTCTTTATATGTGTTTAAATGTTTTATATCCGGATTTGCACCCAGGGACAAAACAACACTTCACATTTTATCTATAGATAAGTAATACCCCACAAGTTTTACACACTATTGATTGTCACAACTATAAAGTACCAAATACGATGATCTTAGTGTATTAGACCTCACAATTCTATAAAAATGAGATTACAATACTAATACTCCATAAGACACAATAATAAATTGACCGTCATGTGACCCCACAGACTATTCATCACAGTTTTATAGATATGAAGATTAGCGTCCTAATTAGAGGAGTCCATAGGGTGAAGATTTTAAAAATGCCATATACAGGGTGGTCCGGTTATCATTAGCCAGCGTATATCTTCTGAAATATGGAAGATATAGAAAAATTTCATGGGAAAAAGTTTTTTGAACATATTTTCTCTATAAATATAAGGAATTAAGTGTTTTTCATGGCCTACTATATTTGAGCAATATTATGTGTCACTTTGGTTTTATAAATAGAACATCCTGTATATTTTCTGAAAAAATATTCTGCTTGAAATTGTCTTTACTGCAATATGCCATAATCAATGATTTCTATTCCAAGCGCACTAAATAACTCAAATAATAGAATTCCAATAGGTAACTGTGATTAATGTTTATTTGCTGTATAAATTATTAATACAATGAAAATTTTTTTATACATACATTTGAAAATAATAGCTAACAAGAAAACTGATTATCTTAGTAAATGTTCAAATTGTCCACCATTACATTCTAAACATTTATTAACTCGAACAAGTAAATTTCTTCTAGCATCTTGTTACATAACTGGGGTAATTAGCAAGCAAGCTACTCTTATTTTAACGATCAACTCTTCAATATTTTAAAAAGGGGTAGAATTAAAATACACTTGGTCTTTTAAAAACCCCCAAACAAAGAAGTCGAGAACTGACAGATTAGGTGATCTGGGAGGCCACAAAATCGGTCCCCGTATTACCAATCCAATTCGGACCAAACTAATTATTTAAACAAGTTGTAACATTGATTCCATTACATTGTGAAGCGCCATCGTGCTGAAACCATAAGTTTCGTCTGATAGCTAGAGGAATATCATCTAAGAAATCTTGAAATGAAGTTTGCATTAAATATCCATTTGACAGATAATTGTGAATAAAGAATTTAAATACTGCAACGGCATTTGTTAACAGTAACAACCAGACTCCTATTGAAATTCTATTATTTAAGTTATTTAGCGCACTTTGACAAGAAATCAATAGTTGTGGCATATTGTCGTAAAGACAATTTCAAGTAGAATATTTTTTCAAAAAATATACAGGATGTTCTATTTAAAAAACCAAACTGACATAGTATTGCTCAAATATAGTAGGCCATTACAAATACTTAATGCCTTATATTTGTAAAGAAAATATATTTAAAAAAGACCACCCTGTATAGTAGCTTGGCGTTCTCGTTACCTACATGCATTGCAGGAAAACGATGCCTTGGTGAAAACAAGCGACCTGCTTACATACTTGGATAAAACGTACATTCATCCAACGTGTGGTGTTTTCAAGTGCTGGCAGTCTGAAGCGGAACCTGGCGTAAATAAAACTGTTTGAGCTTATCAACGGTATATTGTACATGCTGATGAATGTTTTGATTTAATTACTAATGGACTTCTAATCCTTACATCAAAATCTAAGTCGGGAAATTATCATGACGATATAGACCACATAGATTTCATGCAATGGTTGGAAAAACCAGTTGATTCCAAATTTGTCTCCTAATGGAATTATCGTTATGGATAGGGTCCAAATTAAAAAATATCCTACGACGGCTGCACGTAAACATACATTCGTGATTGGTTTGACAATTCTAGTCATACACACAACAAACGATATGCGGAAAGCAGAATTACTGTTTCCATGTACTAAAATGTACTATGTTGACGAGATCCTTAACAATTATGGTGATACTTTATTACGATTCTCAGCACACATACCATTGTGAGCTCAATTCAATTGAATTATTTTGGAGTTCGGTGAAGCATAAGGTTTCTATGCATAATGTTGCACATGGAAATTAAGAAATAGAAGATTTGTTAAAAAGTGCATGTGCAAAAATGTTCAATCAAATTGGAAGAAAAATTATTAATATGTAAATCGCTTAGGAGATGAAGCTTGGGAAAGAGATTTGTTAGTTGACGACAAAATTGTGCATTTCTGCGAATAAGTAATATATAATGAATATATCAACAGCTTAGATTTTGTGGGTTATGTACTTAGAGTATTACTGCAATTATAATTGAAAAAGTAAGACAGTTGTTTAACACAGCGGTATATTCCAATATGTAGTATTAAATTAATTAATTATTCTGCACTTTCTTGTTTATTTAAAATTTCTGTAGTTAATTTTTTAATTTTCATATTAATTATAATGCATAACTTCAAGTACAGTAAGGTGAAGTTACAAACTAAATATTGATAATTGAAATAATCTTGAAATTTTAATTTTGTACTCTGGCTGTATGCTAAAACTAGAGAGCCACCAGGTCATATGTTTTCTTCAGTTGACTATATAATAAATGTCACTAATTTACATGATTACAGTAACAGTTTAATAATTTAATATGCAATATTTATGTTAACAAATTATTAATGTTTAGCGATTAGAGGTTTAACCGTTCATGACATACTAGAATTTCTATACTACAAATTTATAGATTAGGTTTCATTAATTGTTATTATTTATTACATATGTTTACGTCTTTATAAGAACGTGATTTATTTTGTTAATATAAAACACTTTTAGTATGAATCAATCTTAAGAAGCATAAGGATAGATGCATTGATTGCTAATGACGACGTTTAAAACGGCGATTTCAATTCAGATTGAAGTCAAGCGGCTTGTATAAACCACTTGCAAGCATTGACTTAACACACAGGATTATGATGTCAAGCGTCTTGAAGTTCAAGCCAATTCAAAAATTTACAGCATGACATGAATGAAGAGGATTGAAACTGACAATATGAACAGGGATGCACCTCAGCCCATTTGAAATGGCATTTCAAAAGTTATATTCGTACAAAATTTTGCTTCTTTTCAATGTCAACATAACCTAAAAGAAATTAATTTTAACTTCGTGAAGAATTGATATTGAAATACTCCCTCCACTTTCAAACTCTTTCAATTTATTTAAACACTTGGAATTGCGAATGACAACTGAAGCCGCTTGATTTCAAATCCGAATTGAAATCGCCGATATAAATGTAGGCTATTTTGATTAATTTAAATTTTGGACATAACATTTTTTTGATAAGAAAGCAAGTTTTAGGTTTACCTTTGAACTTTATTAAAATGACTATAAACATTTATGCGCTGAATTGGTGTGGAATAAAATTGCGTATTTATACCCACATCCTTTCTACTTTTCGTCACTTTAAACTGGGTTTGTAATAAATAGATCAATTATAAAAGTTGGTGAATAAAATTGATTTTTTGGTGATTGACAGCCGGCTTAATTTTGATTATATATTTATGTACAAGAATTTCTGCTACGTAAAAAGTCAAATAACACATATGGCAAAAGTACAGAAGATACAAAACAAAGATTAGCACAAGGCCGTGCTGCATTTAACAAGAAAACGCAACTGCTATGTTCGAAGACAGAAACATAAAAACAAGAAGAAGATTGCTGAATTGCTGAAAATAGATGTGTGGAGCACAGCACTGCACGGAAACGTGAACAGTAGGAGAAAAGGGCAGGAAAAACATAATAAGCCTTTAAAACGCGGTGCTATAAACGTATGATAAATATATCATGGACAGACAAAGTTATGAACAAACAGGTTCTAAAAATAGTAGGGCAAGAAAGAAATAAGTGGAAAACAGTAAAAAAATAAGATAGATAAGTTGGTAGAACACATACTAGGGCATGAGGGAATAGTGCGGAATATATTAGAAGCAGAGAAAGAAAAAAGAAAGGTAGAGGTACTCTAGATTAGACTATACACACAGATAGTGAAAGATGTAAGCTATCGGAATTTCAGGGAATAGCTAAAAATGGAGGTACGCGTCCAACCAGTTCCAGGATGGAAAACCTAATGATGAAAAAAGTAATTTTACTTAAAGCTGATGACTATCGTAAATAACTACAGGTGTTGGTTTTGCAATATTCTCAACAAATGTAGATTGTGCGAAAGGAGCAATTGGAAACTATTGATTCGGCAAATGTCTAAGTGGTGGGGTATTTTGGTAGCCGTCATACTTACACCCCTTTACATACCGTTGAATATCCGTGAAATAGAGTATATTTTTAGAAAACAATAGAAAAAGGAGAAAACGTGTATATAGGGTTTGTAGATCTGGAAAAAGCATTCAACAATGTAAAATAGGGAAAAAAATTCGAATTACTAAAAATATTGCAATGAGTTGTACGAATAGATGGATAATACAGAGCTTATATAAAGAGCAAACAGCGGTAATGGAATTAGAGCTGAATGTAGAGAAGTAAATATTAGAAAAAGGCGTGACAGGGATGTGCGCTTTCCCCATTAATTTTTAACTTGGATATCGAAGAAGCAATGAATACTGTCGAATGCAGAAAGACATATTGAAATATTATGCAGGGACAAACGATAGATGTGCTCAGATCTGTAGAAGATACAACGGTATTAGCATCTAGCAAGGAAGAATTGGAAGCAGCTTTTAATGAAATGGAAACTACTAGCAGAGTAAAACGGTATAAAAATCAACAATAATAAAACTAAGGTACGAGTAGGTAAAAGAGGAAAATAAGTTAAAAACAAGAACAAAAAATAGGAAATGAGGATTGACAAGAGGTTAAGGCTTTCTGCTACTTAAAAAGCCTAGTAAGGCAAGTTGGGAAAAGTGCAAAATATATTAAAAAAAGATTAGCACAAGGCCATGCTGCATTTAACAAGAAAAAGCAGCTGCTATGTTCGGAGACAGCAAATAAAGAAACAAGGAAAAATTGTCGAAAGCATGTTTGTGGAGCACAACACTGTGCGGCTGTGAAACATGAACAGTAGGAAAAGCGGACACGAAGAAGATAAAAGCCTTTGAAATGTGGTGCTACAAACGTATGATGGACAGACAAAGTTAAGAACAAAGAGGTTCCGGAAATAGTATGGGAGGAAAAAGTTATGTAGAAAACAGTAAAAAGTGGGGAGAGGATGATTGGACGCGTTCTAAGGCATGAGGGAATAGTGTGAGATATATAAGAAGCAGAGAAAGGGAAAAAGAGAGGTACATGTAAACCAAGATTAGTCTATTGCACACAGATGGTGAAAAGTGTAAGCTGTGAGAATTTCGGGGAAATGTGTAGGTTAGCTCAGAATAGGAAACAATGTAAGTACGTGTTCAAACAGTTCCAGGCCTGAAGACCTAATAATGATGATGATGATGATTTAAGCACAAATTTAAATAAACCAGCAGTTAAATAGGAATACAAAAATTATATAAAATCCCAAAGTACATGCAATATTCACACTATCCTAATTAATATTATTATAAATCAGCAAGTCGTAGAACGCAAAATAAGTTCTACATGCAAACAAAAACAGTTTGTCTTTAAACAGACAAACTATAATCTGTAATTATTTAATGTATCTTGCACGTAATATATGATGCGCGTTCAATGGTTATTTGCATATTCTATTTAATATTCAGATAGTAAATTAACAGTTCTAATGCTTGTATACTCTTGAATGAACCTCCACACTGCTTTATTCCTAATCTCTGAATATAATTTTTCACAAACAATAAAATAAAATATCTAATATGTAAACAATTAAATACCTAACATAATCTATGGCTTCTTCATGAAGTGTAGAGATGATCCGTTTTTTGAGTAACGTTATTCAATCCTGATATCACTCGATCGCGTTTGTAAAAATAAAAGAAGGTGTTCTTTCATCACGACTATTTTTCCTACTCTTATGATGCATCAAAGGATATAGAATAAGTTAAGAAAAACGTTATATTAACTATTAATTCGTACAGATTTGAAGCATGAATAATGATTGACTTGATTTGATTTCAACTATAAAAAACAAAAGGTTACTATATTAATGTACACAATAATTAGTTTCTGAAACGGTATCATCTAACAGCGATTAACTATAATTAATTTAACTCATTTGAATCCGTACAATATTTGATGATTTGATAAATCACTGGAAAAATACTCTGTTATTGTGCTTAACCTGAGAATAATAACCGCAAATGGCCGCATAAAAAATATGCTTAAAGCTTCTTTTATATGTACCATAAAAATAATAAAGATCAAATGGTAACTTGAGTATATCATGCTTGCCAAACTTTTTCTCCTCCATTCCTTGTGATAAATATTTACATCCTTTCTAAGTCAACACACTGGTGTTGCTGTGGGATCTAACCTCACTCAACTTTTAATAAAATTATTGATACATAATCATAGAATTAAACACATTTCCATAACTTGAAAAGATCAATTGTTTCCTGAATTAACTTAATACTATTTATTATAAGACCAATATCACTATGGCATCAGAAATTAATAAATCAATTCCTTTTGACCTTATGCTATCAAAAGGCCCACGTAAAATTAGTTCTAGTCTTAACAGCCAACCCACCACCCCCGATGCTGTTGTCCCATACAATTCTAATCGCGTCGCGTTTTCCCTTACAATTTTTATCATCTCCTTATCCACAAACTAACTATATTCAGGGCACTGCTTAATTATTTGTTTAATATTCCACACTTCGTGTGCTAATGATTTACTGCAATCGCAAAACGGAGAAATCATTTAAAATTTGTTAAATAATATTTTAATCTTATTAGGAACATTCTCATTTAAGATCCTAATATCCTATTATCTGTATTACTTAAGCCATTGCTAATATTTTACAAAACGATCACAAATTTAATATCAACAACTACAGCAAATTCTCCCTTCATTCATTTTTTAGAAATTATGAGCATTTAGAAATAATCGAATTATGGAATTCAGAAAGTTTGGTAAAAATTATAGTTTTTAAATTAATTGCTAATAATAATTTGTTATGAGGTTTTCATCGTGTAGTGGGGTTTACATCCGACCGCTGTCCCACGCGTCCCGGTTCGACTCCTAAACAGTCCTGGAAAAATGTAAGGCTAGCATTTTTCCAAGTTATATGCTCCTTTTCAGGTCAAATGTTATACTGAAGATTCCGTCAATGAGTGTTGTCATGAATGTTATAATTTAGTATTTGTTTGGAACAGCAAGGGCTCCGCAAAAATCTAAATTTCCAGGTGTAGTAGTTTAGATTTTTGACGAAAGTGCATTTTCGACATATAACAGGGGTGTTCCTTCCAAGTCTTGTCTAGTTGTGGTAAGATATGCTCAAACGTTTGATTTTAACATTATTAAAGCGGTTTTCATGGAGGTAGTACGCATATAACCAGTTCCAGGACTGAAGGCCTGATGCTGATGATGAGGTGATAGCACACACTAAAGCATGAGCAAATAGTGCGGTATATATTAGATGCAGAGAAGGAAAAAGGAGAAGTAGAGGTAGACCTATATTAGACTTTGCATACAGATATTGAAAGATGTGGGCTGCAGGAATTTTAGGGAAATGTGTATAGGTTAGCTCAGAAGAGGAAATAATGGAAGTGCGAGTCCGCCCAGTTCTAGGAATGATGATGATGAAAGCGGTTTTCATTGAACTTAATGTTTTTCATATTAAAAAATGGCACCTTCAACTAGTTAACTCAATAAAGAATTTTTCGTCTTTGGTGTCTATACAGGGTGACTGGTAACTTATGTAAACTGAAAGTGCTAACAGAGGAACATGAACTGAAACTTTTTCTTAGTAGGCGAAACTGAATAATAACTAAACTACAGTATTTTAAAAATGATTAACCACTTGTTGAAAACAACTGATACTGGTTCACAATTTTAATTAAACGAGATGATTTTTAGATAGATCAGACTTTTTGATTGGAATCAGCGATTATTTGTTGTCATATAGATTGTTGTTTTGTTGACATCTATCAAGTGAGGCACCTGACTTGCTGTAAGTAAATAAATTCTACATTTCTAGAATGGAAAGACAACATTATACCAACGAAAACTATTGTGACAGTTTAATCACTTACATCATGGTTAATCAAAACGCGGCCGCAGAAAAAAAATTGCACTCGGAAAGGTTTACCAGGCGAACAATTCCTGATGCGGAAACCTTTCGCAGACCAATGTACCGAGCTCAAACGTCAGAATTTTTGAAACCCACACAAGGACGTAATGGTGGTAGACCACATCGCCATGGTGTAGGTGTAGAAGAAGACATTTTGGATACGTTAGATACTGCACCCTCTTTAAGTACACGAGAAATTTTTTATGGGAGCTAGGAGTGTCGCAGTGGATGTCTTGGCGAAATTTGAGAAGAAATAGCTTACACTCCATCATATTCAGAGGGTGCCAGGGTTAGTGGCAGCTGATTACCCTCTGTGTCAACGATTCTGTAAATGCTGCTTACTCACCATACCCGAAATCCAAAGTTTTCCGAGAATGATATTAGCTACAGACGAATCGTATTTTACCAGAAATGCGACAATAAACTTCCACAACATACATAAATGGGCTGAAGAAAACTCACATGCTATTCGTCAGAGCCGGTTTCAACAACGGTTTAGCATTAGCCGGCATTGTTAAAAATACTCTAATAGGGTCATATGAAAGTGCATACTCGTCTTAATGGGGAATCCTACATTGCTGTTCTACGAGATGTACTACCAGAACTTTTAGAAGCGGTCCCACTGAACTTGCGCCGAATTATGTAGCTTATGCATGATAACTGCCCTTCTCTTTTTAGTGGTATTGTACGTAATTATCTTAACCTCACATTTCCGCAAAAATGGATAGACCTGGGAGGACCAATTCGGTCCCCCTCCACCGCAGGCGGTTTCGAGGCGTACTTTTTATGCGTGTAACTAGAATGCCCAAGGTACCAGGTTCGAATCCCGACACGGTCCGCTTGAAAATGTTAGACGAGCGTTTTTCATAAAAATACGCCCTCGTTCGGATGAGATGTATAATGGACATTATGTGTATGAGTATTGTCACGCATGTTAAAAATCCCAACCTTGCTTGGAGCAACGCGAGTTCGGCAAAATTCAACATTTTCAGATAAAAAAGGACTCGCTTCCTGGTTAATGTAGTACCTTCGGGTGGAGCATTGGAAAAAAATCAAATGTAAGTCGTCCGCGCAGCGCCGATTTAAATGCGGTGGACTTTTTCTTATGGAGGTATAGCAAACAGAGCGTCTATGCCGCGGAAATAACAATGTACATGAACTACGTGAACGAATTAACATTGCTGTAGAAGATCTACGTCTACAGTTTCCACGGTTATCCCAAAACTGGATTCGCCGTGCACAAACCGGTTGCGAAGTACGCGGTGGACATTTTAAATCTCTACTGTAGAAACAATTGTATCAGCAGTTCTTAAAAAACTTTCATTTACTGTTGCTCTTTGTCTTTGAGTTCTTGTACAACATTATAATTAAAAGTTGATTTTTAAGCCCTCTTAATATACCATATCAGTTAACTGCATAAGTTACCAGTTGTCTTATATAGACACTTAACCATAACATAGTAATTATGAAAGCCGCGTATGCATTTGAAAAAAGGAACGGAAAAAGGCACTTTGTCTTTGAAAAAAAGTCAAACGAATTGCTGAAAGACATCGAAAAAATTTCTAATGCTAAGGAACTAGAAACTGAATGGAATAATATTAAACCCAGCTTAGACATGACGACAAGAGATATTCTGGAGTATAAACAAAAAGAAAATAAGAAACCACGAGCAACAAAGATTATTCTAAATTCAATAGAAGAAAGGCGAAAATGCAAAAACAGACAAGATGAAGCAGGAAAACAAAGATACAAAAGCCATAAAATGGGAAATTATTGACAAATGCAAAGAAGCTAAACAACAACGGATTTATAAAAAGTGCAAAGAGGTATACAAACTAAGATGAAAATAGGGAAGACAGACGAAGCATACAAACTAATTAGATTGAATTTTAGGGATACAAAACCGTATAGTAAAAATATAAGGGGCACCGGATACGTCACTATATAAAAGACAGGCGAGATATCCAAAGACTTCAAAGCAACATCATAGTCACTATACCAAAAGAGAAAGGTGCGCGGGATAGATGTGAAAATTTTAAAACAATAAGTTTGACAGCACACGTGTCAAAAATATTAACTAGAATTGTACAAAGATGGATGGAAAAACGGGATGAAGAAATACTAGTAGCAGATTAATTTGTGTTTAGGCAAAACAGGATAAAGCAGGAGGCCATTTTAGCTCAAATGGCGATAATCGAGAAAACAATAGAAAAGGAGAAAGTGTGTATATACGAATTGTAGTTCTAGAAAAAGCATTCGACAATGTAAAATGGGAATAAATATTCGAAATACTCAAAAAATTGGAATGAGTTATAAGGATAGACGTATAGTACGTAGCCTATACAGAAAGCAACCGACTGTAATAGAATTAGAGCGCGCACGTAGAGAAGTAAATATTAGATATTGATTGGTGTTGATATAAATTATTATAGTGCTTATATAAATTAATATAAATTAATCATAGTGCTTCGATAGTGATTTAGGAGATAGCATCGTAGTTCTAGAAGATAATACTTGTACTGTTAGCAATTAGTTCGGAAAAGCATTGGAAGAGCTTCTAGCAAATTCTATATAACTACGAGTTGTTGAGTAGGCTTGTGTAATCTGTATGAAAATAAAGAACTGCACATTGCAATATTAATAGTAAAAATAATCACCTCTTACACTTTACTGTTAACACGTTTTGGTATGCAAAAAGACAACTTCATATACACGAAACAGATATTAATTTTGGAAAATAAAACAAATCACGCCAATAACACTTTCAGGATTAACAGGAAAAAACCTTTTCCAACACGATTTAATGGTTTATATATAGCACATGACAATAGAATGCTGCCGTATATGTAATTATTTTTACATTAGTATACAGAAGAACGCGATTAGCTTAATTGAATACAAATACACATTACGGCCGTATACCTTTTATTACGATTGATTCATTACTTTTACAATCGGACCCCAAAAATCAAACACTTTAATTAATAGGCTGTTTTGGATTAGAGTAAATTGCAAATGAGAATGAGAAAAATTTTATAAAGTCGTCGAATACTTCCTGAAATAAGAATAAAACTTTGATCGATCAAATTATAAATCAAAACGCTTTTCCAATACATCGCGCGTTATAAAAATTTTGGTCTTTGTAAAACTTTGTAAAACTAACTAGAAAAGTATACCGTTATTGATAATATTTGACTGTGCAATATCTAATACACCTACAAGATGAGTTTAAAATAGAATTAAGTCTGGAAAATAAAAACTAAAAACACCTGAGCACTAGCAGTATTTTGGACACTACTCAAAATGTATTTAAGTATCACTTTTAGGATTTGTTTATTTTAAGCTCCACCTTTGCGAAAATGAACGATCTTATGATATTGCACTGCCTATATAGACTTTAATACTTACTAATATATTAACGCTAATGCACGTCGAAGATTGTATTCCCAATGTTGTAATACAGCAGCTAGTCAACGATTCCCTAGATGGACTCATAATTTTGTAATCTTAATACTAAAGATTACTATTATCCGTTAGACGCTAAGTATCTTTTTTGTTATTGATTTTCGCTTACAGAAGGTTTTTCAAAACTACTATCCGTTTTTGTGGTCTCTAATGGTTGGTTCTATTCAACATTAAAATGCTTTGTATCAAGTGCTAATAACTTATATTGAAGATAAACTTTTTAATTGTATAATTTTTTATTATTTGTAAGTGTCACAGTAATTAAGAAACATAAGGAACGTTCTCGAAAGAATGCTTATTCGACTTTTACTACAGCCGCCTCGTATCTGTCTAGCGATAAAAAAGGGTGATTGACAGGTATCGCAATACGATAGGGTTGCTCTCGAAAGTTTGATGACGTATATTTAAATATTTCTCCTTTTTCTCGAATAAAGAATTATCATATATAAGTTTGAACCCCGTTGCATAGTTTAGTATTATTTTAAACTCAGTCCTAATAAACGTTTGATGTACGTAAATTAATGTAAACATAAATTCGCTTATGTGATATAAATGTGTTACATAAATAAATTATCTTTAAGATTAGAGCTATAATAATGTTTAATTCGCCATACTTAAAAGATCAAATTAACAGTTACAGTGATTAAGCTAGTGATAATGTAAAAAGACTAAATATTTGTGCTTACCAAGAACAATTATTAAACTTGTATTTATTCGATATAACAAACAATTACAGAATTCGTTACACAAGCTTATGTATTTTGAGACTTCTCAATTACGTTCATATGCTATTGCATTATATGAAAACGAATGATGTATTACATACAACCTAATTTGGTTTTAACAACAACGGCTAGTGACAACGAATCAAAAACAATAGTGTGACCACTAAAAGACTTCCTTACACAATTAATTTAGACGGCATACATAAGTCAGGCGCAAAGTGCACCTTCAAAAATTGGAGTCGCATTCCGGGGGAGTACAGCATCGCCTAGCTCACATTTTACCTTCATGAGGTTTTACGTGACTTAATATAAGGCACAAATTGTGAGCTGTACGTTCCATAATTTGTACGTTTATAAACAACAGCCTTGCAACTCCTTTCCTGATAAGCCCCAATAAGGGCAAAACGCATTGACCGGATGCCCACTTGTCTTAAAAATGTTCTCATGTTTTTACTTAATTTATGACTCGCTAAATTTACTCCTACACACACACAAATATATATATATATATATATATATATATATATATATATTGCTGTGATATACTCCTTTGAATGCGGGAACTGGGTCCTTTCAACAAAAAAATTCTAGTCCCACCGATTGGGCGTCATAAACTGCTGTGATCCTGGTTTCGCTTCAGCTGCTCACCTAATTTTATAAACCTCCTCATTCATAAAATTAAACAACACATTCCTACCACAAACATCAACGTCAACTCTATTTACATCAATATTCACAATACATTAAAATTTCAAGATTAAAATTCAGCATAAATTTCAGTTTTAAAAAGAATTTCAAGATTAATTTTATTATCATTTTAACGTGCATCCAGAATTAAAGTCCTTGTAGGATGCCTACTAATTACTATAACAATATATGCAGAGTACAAAGGGAGCATCTACCAACCCTTTACGTTAATTAACCAGGTTCGTCTAATTGAGCTCAAAGACATACCCAAAGTTTCATCATAATTCAGAACATCAATACTAAATACCCCTTTCTACTTAAACAAGCAAATTTCATCTTAAAATTAAAATTTTATGGTTAGTACAATTTCACTAATGTCCATTTAAAGTAAATCAATTATAAAGTTATTCAACACACACAAAATGTCAAACAAAATAGTATAATTTACCTGAAGGTTACTGTCCTCGTAGCTTCAATGTACATCGTCCCTTTAGTTAATCACACCATTCCAACAGGATTATATTTACGGCTTCTAATTCTCAACACTTTTAAAATTTTCTCCATCACCATTTATTTAAAGTTGTTTCTGGGCTTTTCCGGAACTCATCTGTGTATATCTGACCCTGGTTTTGTGGATCCAGACACGTATTTGAACCATTTAATTATTAACACCCCGAAAAATAGCAGAGAAATTCATGCGTCTTTCACCAATATACGCCAAAACTGCCTACTTTTGTGTATACATTTGTCGTTGTAAATTTTGCTAATTGGTACAGTGATACTAAATTTTATTACCTTGTATCTAAGTGCACTGAAGTACATTCATGTTAGCACGTAAATAACAAACTATTTTGAATCACTAAAATATACGAGCAAAATTTTAAATTATTTTATCAAACTAAAATGCACTGTTTAACATCTTGAATCAAGTCGCGGATGTAAGAGCTTTTAACGCATCGAATAGTCAAAAGTCTAAGAGGCCGAAATTCATATTACCACCGGTATATATAGCGAATAGCCGGCACGTCGCTTTTGTCCTCAAAACAGACAATGCTTAAGAATTTCTCATTCTATGTTCCCAGTCCGTCGCTCGCGCGTCGGTTTTTACGAATTTTTCACTCGCCCCATTTAAATCTCAGAAATTCTCACACGGCACGCAAACATGTCCGAGAAAAACTAATTAATTTTGTACAGAAATTGTTGTTTCTACCTCTGATATTTGCATCCTATTTTCAACCAATTGTGACCCTCGTGACGTTGCTTAAATCACGCCTTTTACTATATGTGTCTTTGCTTGACGCATTTCTCTTTCCTCTTCTAACCTGTTCGTATTGGTGCAAATTGATATTCTTTATTATCGATTATATTTTAGTCCATGTGGACTATCTGGGTTTAATAACCCCGTATCGCACCTTCTCGTGAATATTAAGCCCCGGTTTCTCCAAGATTCTTTGTAAACATTAATTATCTGCAAAATTTTCGCCGAATGAGCTTTTTAAATAAACCCTGTTTTGTATTTCGTGCTAAAGCATCTGACCGTTTCCAATATCCTTAGAATCGACATGTTTATCTAAACAAATTAAACTGAAATTGCCTTTTAAAATACGCAGGTGTTCAAACATCCTACTTCTAACTAACACTTCTAGGATTTGCATTTTATTGGGTTTTACAAGTTTCTGTAGATATTATCTGTACGTTTTGTTCAATACCGGTTACTTGAAATAGAGTTAATTAAGATAAATTTTGCACGTAATTTCCATTTGTTTAGGAATAATTACATTACACGCAGAGCTTTTTAATACTGCTTCTTTTGATATAAAGCGTCTTGTACATGATTTAAATCTCTTATGTTTAATGAAACTAATAAATTTTTATGCTTCACGGTTTTAATAACGCGTATTATCTAATAATATTCATTATACACGGTGTATATATATATATATATATATATATATATATATATATATATATATGTTAAATGTTTTATTTTTCTTGACTTTTTACTCTATATTTGTTTGACATACAAATAGGCTTAGTGTATTTAGTTGTTAAATGTATAACGAATAGAATAGTTTAGGGAATGACTGATCCATTGAAAAAGGATCAAGCAGTCGAAACGTACGTATGGTCGAGTGAGGTTATGGCACAATAAAATGTAAAAGTATATATATTAATGTTTTGACCTATATCCCAAGAAAATCATCCTCAAATATATATATATATATATATATATATATATATATATACAGGGTGAGTTTTTAGTGTGGCAACGGTCGATAACTCCATTATTATAAAAGCTACGTAAACCAAATTTGGAGGCATATTAGGCATACCTAAAGTGCACATTTCAAAAATATTTGGAAGCATTCAGGGTGTTTCATAATTCCAGGGCATATTAAAATTATATTTTTTTAAATGGAACAATATCAAATTGTATCTGTCTATTCCTTTTAGTTTTTGAGATATTCAACTGTTTTTAGAAAAAATGACCCCGATTAGATACATTGCCACTGCACTAATACACAACTTATGTTAATTTTCAAGATGCAGCAAATTTTACCATATACCATAGTATATTTGTAAATATCACTTTTTGAAATTTCTTCCCAGTATACAGGGTGTGTCAGGTTTCGCAAAATGCAATTTTAAAATTTTTAAATGGCACCCTACCAATTTTATTGCTACAATGGATAGTTCATTAAGTGTCCTTTCATTTTGTTAAGCATTCCTATACCTAAATCCATTACTTTCTGAGATATTTTGATTTTCTTCAAATTTTATAAATGTTTTTAATTTACATAACTAAAAATAGCTTACTATTGGAGAATATTATAAAACAATTAATACATTTTGATTAACAATCAACTACAGTTATCCAATAACAATTTTCACTAAAGATATAACAACCTACAATAATACGCTATCAACAGAATTCTGCCAGATCAACAATATGCATTTTATAGAAAATGTTCATGCAGGAAATCAGGCAGGCTTTGAGAAAAATAGCTATTACATGTAAAGTGTCATTTAGGTTTATTAATTGTAGTGTGTTGTCATTTAACAGGATATCTCTCTTGGTATATTCTTGATGCAAGTAGGAAATTTTTTTAACTTGCTTCCAATACCCAAATCATATTTATTTGTTCTTCCACTGTAAAATTCATTTTGAAAACTCCTTCAAAGATTACATTTAAAACAGAACTGATAATGTGTTAAATGACAACACACTACAATTAATAAACCTAAATGACATTTTGATTGTAATTGTTATTTTTTTCAAAGTCTGCCTGATTTCGTGTTTGAACATTTTCTATAAAATGCATATTGTTGATCTGGCAGAATTCTGTTGATAGAGTATTATTGTAGGTTGTTATATCTTTAGTGAAAATTGTTATTGGATAAGTATAGTTGATTGTTAATCAATATGTATTAATTGTTTTATAATATTCTCCAATAGTAAGTTATTTTTAGTTATGTAAATTAAAAACATTCATAAAATTTGAAGAAAATAAAATATCTCAGAAAGTAATGGATTTAGGTATAGAATGCTTAACAAAATGAAAGGACACTTAATGAACTATCCATTGTACAATAAAATTGGCAGGGTGCCATTTAAAAAAATTTTAAAATTGCATTTTGCGAAACCTGACACACTGTATACTGTGAAGAAATTTCAAAAGGTGATATTTACAAATATACTATGGTATATGGTAAAATTTTCTGCATCTTGAAAATTAACATAAGTTGTGTATTAGTGCAGTGGTAATGTATCTAATCGAGTCATTTTTCCAAAAACAGTTGAATATCTCAAAAACTAAAAGAATAGACAAATACAATTTGACATCAAATTAAAGCTCTTTTATGGGCTTTTCAAAATGTAATAATATATAGGGTGTTCCATTAAAAAATATAAGTTTAATATGCCCTGGAATTATGAAACACCCTGTATGCTTCCAAATATTTTTAAAATGTGCACTTTAGGCATGCCTAATATGCCTCAAATTTGGTTTACGTAGCTTTTATAATAACGGAGTTATCGACCGTTGCCACACTAAAACTCACCCTGTATATATATATATATATATTATTAATTGACTATCGTATTATAGTGAATAAGATGAAATTATAACTTAGACTTTTATAAAGAATGATCATTTCAAATCGAGCTAGTAATTGAAAGATGGAAAATATAAGGTCTTGGACAGGACTTGAACCTGTATCCTGGTTTGCCGGAACCATGCGTTTACCAATTACGCCACCGAGACCGATGACACAATTGGAAATTTACAAATTTAAATCGTGTACCGACGACACATCAACCTAACTTTCAATTACGTTCGGCATAATTTTGAGCGTAGCTTCCTGTCTATAACTGACATAAGTCAAAAATTGACAATATCAGATATGATTGACAAAAATGCCGAACGTAATTGAAAGATAGGTTGCTGTATCGTCGTGTACACGATTTAAATTTGTAAATTTCCCAATTGTGTCATCGGTCTCGGTGGCGTAATTGGTAAACGCATGGTTCCGGCAAAACCAGGATACAGGTTCAAGTCCTGTCCAAGACCTTATATTTTCCATCTTTCAATTACTAGCTCGATTTGAAATGATCATTTGGGCTTTGCATAAAAGTCTAAGTTATAATTTCATCTTATTCACTATAATACGATAGTATTTATCAACTTACCTTGTGTAATTTACTACCTAAAATATTTATATATTTAATACTTGGCTTATAGTCATAATTTTGAGCGTAGCTTCCTGTCTATAACTGACATAAGTCAAAAATTGACAATGTCAGATATGATTGCCAAAAATGCCGAACGTAATTGAAAGTTAGGTTGATGTATCGTCGTGTGCACGATTTAAATTTGTAAATTTCCCAATTGTGTCATCGGTCTCGGTGGCGTAATTGGTAAACGCATGGTTTCGGCAAAACCAGGATACAGGTTCAAGTCCTGTCCAAGACCTTATATTTTCCATCTTTCAATTACTAGCTCGATTTGAAATGATCATTTGGGCTTTGCATAAAAGTCTAAGTTATTATTTCATCTTATTCACTATATATATATATATATATATATATATATATATATATATATAAGTAGCGAAAACTCTATATGCACAAACAACAGCTTTTTATCATCAAACTGATTATACAAGCCTTTTAAACAAGTTGTAGCTATAGTGAAATTTTCCAAACGCTCTCACAACAATTTACTAACTGTTAACGGCACAAATATTAACTTCTTAATACTACGACGTTATCTTCTTAATTATCTTAATGTCGAGGCACTATAATTAACTATCTAAGACCTACTTATTAATTTATATCAATCACTACATTACTTTATATCACATAGGGCAGTTTATATTAACAGTAATTTATATCACCGTTCCAAATGAACCTGCACCTTGAAAAATTACAGTTTACTAGAACGGATGGAATGGCGTTTGCGTTCCAGTGATCTAAAGAACCAAACTACAGGTTCAACCAAAGCAGTAGGGTCTTTAGTAAGGAACCAGACTAAGACAAGTCCCCGAAAGAAGGCAGCAGCTTTTTACGGTACTTAGATTGGCAGAGCCCATACGGGTCGATATGGCAGTCTACGACACATTACTGTGATGTGGAAAGCAACGGGAAACCACCACATTACATCCTAAGTACACAGCGTACTTAAATTGTAATTAACATAATGGCATACTCTGGGGTAAAAGATTCCGGAGGATGATCGGAAAGTGTAGAAAAAGAGTGAAACATTTTGCGAGTCGGAGCGTGAAAAGTCAGAAGTGTGATCAGACTATTGCACGCAGATAGTAAAAGATGTAAACTGAAAATTTCAGAGAAATATGCTCAGAATAGAAAACAATGAGGTTACGCTTCTGATCAGTTCCAGAACTGAAGACCTGGTGATGATGAATTTATATCATATAGGGCAAATTATTTTAAACAGTATGTATCACTAACTTATTTCATATAACAACTTTCAAAGCTTTATTTAAAACACATATTGTAATCAAAGCTTTAATTAGAACTGAACTAACTAAAGCTTATCAAATTTATATTTTAACCAATCGTTCGAGAACATACCAGAATATGAAAATAATATCTCGAATGCACTCATTGTAATCTTCATAAAGCTCTTAAATGCAAAACTTTTGTACTTGTAAATCAAATCCATCGCCCGCAGGGACCTGTCAATCATTTTTTGTGTACATTTTACATTCTAGCGTAATTATTCTTGCCAAAGGTAGATAAAACGGCACGCAACAATGTGTATATATATATATATATATAGATATATATATATATTGCTGTATATTAGATCCTCACTTTTCCCAACACAACAGACGCAGAACCTCAAATCTAAATTTAAGAATCCACTTTCTCAACCATTTTAGTTAGTAGAACATTAAAACACTTTTCTGCTCGATACGTCGGTGTATTAACCTTTAATAAATTTTAAAGTACAAATATTTACAAATGAAAATTTGTGCAGTATAAATCACATACAAAATATAAAAAAAATAACAAAGTAGCAGCTTAGACCCAGTATATATTTATGTCGAACTTCCAAAGTACTACTCTTTTAAAAATATACCTTTTATCAAAGATACGTGTAAATTGCCCTTTGTTATATAAATAATTTCCTAAGTGAAATTTTGAAATTATAAATTAATAAAACCTTAGAGTTAATACTCACAATAAAATTATTAAATACAAAATACGAATTTGAATATCTTCATAACGTCTCTTATATCAAAAAAAATCACAAATCTTAAAACTAATATAACCGTTAATCTTTGGTGCTAAAATAATTACAGACTCGCCATTTATAAATACTTTAAACGTCAATTACTAGAAATGTAAAGTTCCTTAAATAAATATGTCCCCTCTTATGAATCGCTACCAAACTTTCTTCACGACGTGATTGTTTCTTGAATAAAATTGCAAAAGACCTTTCCAGCGCAAAGCCAAAAACTAATTAGCAACGAATTTAGTTGGAACAGAACTAACTTAAATAGAATTTAAGTGAAGTTGCATAAAATTTGAACAGAATTTGAAGTCCTAAAGTAACCGCTACTGCCTACGCTAATTTAAAATATGCAGGTCTACTTACAATTTCTCTGAATCGGCGAAAATCAACTAACTTCAAACACTTTATCAATTACAATATTTCACTTGCACATATTTCTACATTACTTCATTTGTTCGCAGAATAACTGGAATAAGTCCACTTAATTACTCTTGTCGTATATATAACATCTCATTCAGATTATAATCAACATTATCTTCAGAAAATCCGCTATTTTATTCAAGTATGGGACTCGTTCAAAGTCACGTAATAACAAATGTTTCAGCTCATAACAAACTATGTGATTCATCGAGCGCTCTTATCAATGCGAAATTCACCTGCTTTACCATACGTAAATTTCAATCATTTTAATTATTAACCTGTCCAAATGTTTCTTTCACAAATAGAAAATTTATTTCAATATCTCTGATTATCATGCAAATGTTAGCTGATATTGAATGGAATAACGAACAACTACGCGACTTTCTACTTTTAGTGCTCTACAGTGCAACAAGTGCCATTTTGCATTGAAATAAATGACTCTTATTAAAAATTTTGCCTTCGTTCCAAATGAATGATAGGAGTAAAGTATCCATCTATTTAACTAATATAAAACACAGTTTTATACGCCGAGTGTTCTTAATGAAAGTTCACGCTTTTATTATATACTATTATTTATTTTATTTATTAGATATATATATATATATATATATATATATATATATAACAAAGTTGCACCTTACGCCCAGTATATACTTACGTCGAATTGATTCACAAATCTAATCCGGTTTGCAGGATCTCCTAAGGCCAAATTCAATGTGTGTGTATGTGTGTAATTTTACTAGGGTGGGCGGGCTAAACATATTGATCTCGCTCAATCATGAATTGTCACAACGCAACTGTACCAAAACTCACCAATGCTTCAAACATAGCTGTTCCAGCGCGCCTACGCAAAAGAGCAATGCACAGAGAATATAAAATTATCCGAGGAGGTGTGCATCGCCATCAGGAATGCATAAAATACATGTCAGAACGAAATGCAGAATAAAAGTAAATCCAGTTTAGGAAACGATATGATAATCGATTAAAATATTTGGATACCACATGTTAAAGAACACTTCTAGAGTATTTGTAATGCATGTTTAGATAACGAAACCGGCAAATTCGAATTCCATTGTCTTCGCTAATCACATGTAGAAAATCTGTTCTATACAAAATTATGGTACTACTTTTAATAAAGCAGCATATCCTTTCAGAAAGCAAAGATTGTTGATAACCAAATACATTTTCGATGCTATATCAAATAATAAAGATAGATTGAGGTACTTTGACTTAAATTAAATATATTAATAACATTCTACGGGGTGTTGAATAAGCACTTATTTCAATTGTATTAGAATGAGTTTTATGAGAACAAATCGAGTTATTAAATTATAATACGTGATCAGAAGCGTCTCCTGTAACAGGTAGTTATACAAAATATCAACTGAAAGTGTAATTGTATTTGAAAAAGTCCTAAATCGAACGAAAATATTTAGAAGGGTAAAATTGAACATAATACATTAAAATTAATACGCCATTTCTTATGATTGTTTATCAACTATTATAGAACTAATCCAGAATCACTTTTTGCATTTGAATACTTAAAGCTTGTAATGATCTGCTAATTAGAAAAATCGGTTCCTCGCTAATACATTTTCTGTGCGTGTCGCCTCTTTACTGTACTCGTACATGTACAGACATTTTAAAAACAACTGTCTAACTTTTAAGTCATTATTTTTAAGAAATATTTTTTATGCGCAAATATCAATCCACGTACTTTTCTTAAGCATCAGTTAAAATATTTCTTCTCTGTTGCACCTTGTTGATTTCGGGTGTGGTTCTATGTCATTGGTCCTAATTTGTGTTTTCTAATTGTTGTTTAACGATGCGTACACCTGCAATTGTTGGTTTCCATGCATGCGGTAATCTTTGGAGTAGTTCCGTGTGTTGAGACTATGTGGACGAATTTCTATTTCAAGAGCTCCTCGAATTGTTATTGAGCTGTAGTACTTAATCTAAGCTAGCGTTCTAGTATTCGTATAGTCGATGCTGTGCCCTGTAGTGATGAAGTGTTGTGCTAACGTTGATGCTTTTTGTTCTTCTTTATTGGGTTTTATGTTCTTCCCTCCTCACACTAAATTGTTTGCCCAATTTAAGATATGTTGCAGTGTGAGCATTGTATTTTGTATACTCCTCGGTCTTCTAATGGTGGACTTTGTGATTCCTTAGGATTGCGCTGATTTTTTTGTGTATTGTGCCTGTAAAACTTTGTTTATTCTATCTATTGTCCCTTTAATGAATGGTAAATATACTGCAGTTAGAGATAACTCCGGGTCTGGTTTGAGTTTGCCGTGTGTTAGTGACTTCTGAATGGTTTGGTATGTCCAGTCTTCTGGCAGTTTTGTATTTCCTCTTCTTTGTCAGCGTCGTCTGATAGTCTTTGGAACCGTGTAACTAGGATTTCCACAACAGAATAGATTTGTGTCGGATGATGCTGTGATTTGGCTATAACATATTAATCATTCAGTAAAGGAACAAGAGATAGAATTAGTAGAATTTTTCGGGAAAAATTAAATTGATAACACATTCAACACACATTGAAAAATCCGAGCAAGCCTAAGAAATCATAAAGACCAGATCCCATTAGAAGACTAAGGAGTCTACGAAATACTATGCTCAAGCTGCAAAAAAATTTACAATGGGCAAACAAACAAAGGAATTAGTGTTATGAAGGAAGAATATAAAAACACAATAAAGACGAACGAAAACATCATTGTTAGCTCAGCATTTCAGCAGTTCAGAACACGACATATACTTTAAGAATACTAGAACGCTAGGTGATGATTGAACACTACACCTCGAGAATCTCCGATAAGTCATTGAAAAGCAGCCACATAGTCTCGCCACAAGAGATGACTCCCAAACACTAACGTAGGCGTAGAAACCGACAACTACAAGTGTATGCATCGTTAAACAACAAACGTAAATGATTATTTCGCTAAATCGGTCGTGTAATACAACTGCACAATACATATAAGAACCAACGACACGGAGACGCACATGAAATCAACTAACTGCAACGGAGCATGTCCTTTAAGTTATGTAGAAGGACAAAGGAATCTTCTTCGCCAACTACTCAACCGAGTCTGAAGAGGGCGAGTGTGATTCTGTTGAAATATCTCCGAATTGACAGTGATTCACTTCAGAACCATCCAACTATGCGGAAGAATACCGGAAAATTGATATTGTTGAAATGAAACAATTTAAACTGTTTCTCTAAATTTCTATTATTTAATTCCTATTATGCGTTTCGGTCTAATTGCACTGTTTTTAATAGTTATAATAATTATTACAATTAAATGAATAATTTATACAATATTTTACATACCAGTAATCAAATATATAATTATTTTCATAGATTAAATTCGAAATAACTTTATCCGTTAAAAATAATCAGGAAAATTGACATAACACAAACAAGTTTGCAATATTAAAATTTTGATCAGAGAATTAATTATTCATTATTTTAATTATCCCCAGAAGAGGATATAAAATTTTATGTTGAAAATTGAAAGATACAGTTGAAATCACGAGAGAATGCATTCACGTCATAGGTCTCTGAATTAAAAAACCGATATACTTTAAAGGATGAATTGAAGTATACTTAATGCATAGGATTTGAAAGTATGTCGTTTTTTAATTCGACAACCTATGACGTGAATGCATTCTCATGATTTCTACTATACTAATTTGTACGATCTGATTTAAAAGACGAAACGAATTTACCGAGGACGAACAATTCCTGGGTAGTCATTTCCTCTGTGTAAATATAACACAAATTTCTATTGTAGAAATTCTTAATGGTAAAATCAATTAAGATCACTTCATTTAAGTGCAATTTTAACACTGCCGAATATTGTAAGGGAAATGTTTACCAAGTGGGCGCTCTTCTGAAACATTTGGAGTTCTAAATACAATGTTGGTGTAGTAAGCTATTGATTTAAATTTTTTTTGTTACATAATTTGAAAGGGACATTGATAGGACTGAAAAATATAATTTGGCAGTTATAGATCTATTGAATAGGGAAGGAATTTTATTTAAAACATATAATTCTTTAGTAGTTACCGATTCCATATTCAATGGATTAATTAAATTGAACTTTGTAAATATTGGCAAAAGAAGCTTTGCCATTAAAAAATATATTTTATTCGGATACAAAAGTTTCATTTGTAGGTTATTGTATTCTCCGTGTGTCATACTTTAGACAAGTTACTGTGATATTGCGTTCCTGTTTAAACCTGCATACACATATAGATAAACGGCCTAGGTCGGCTCGTTTCTACTGAGCGATATTGCATTTTACGTACCGATTTATATGTTATTTAGGAAGTAAAAATCGCTGCCAATTTATTTATTGATATTTATTTTAACTATAATAATAATGAAAATGGGTGACAATTACTTTACGTTGCATTATGCTTTCGTGGATCTCCCGACGTTGTCTGCACATACTCAAATTAATTTTAATCTTCGACAGGCCTCGGCGGTTACAAGAACTCCCGAGGGTCTGCAGGAACCTCTTAGGAGACCATTGCTCTACATGTTAGGTAGATATTAACAGGTTTATATTAGAAGGAGGCGAAATGTGAACCAGATGCGGTGCTATAGAAGAATACTAAAATGGACATATATAAAATTAGACGATAGGATCTTAGAAATGGTCCACAAATATTGACATGTTAATAGTATCATCAAAAGAATTATAGTTATGACTTAAAATAAGTGAAAACCGTATGTACATAGACCAGATTAACAAAGATGAAGTAAAAATAGTTACAAGATACTGAAAGAGCTAGAGCAGAATAGAAAATAGTAAAAATCAACTTTGCGGTTAAAACTATTAGTGAGTAAGAACATTCTAACTTGATCACGATTATGTATATGTCTTTTAAAATCTCAACGACCTGCGCAGAAGCCCCAAATATTACTGACAAAACTAAAGACCCAAGTAAACATATGGTTGTGGAATGATAGTAATGTTTCCAACAGTGTCGACGTTATTGCAGTATTATTTTAAAATTGATGTTATCATATGAAAAAAAGACTTTTAGACATCTTACAATTTTTAAAAACTTTTCCATTTCATAACTGCTACTAAGTAAGAACAAACATATGACGAAATCGTTAATTTAAATAAACACTATATCAACAGTTTCTTTACGAACTCTAACTTACCGTCAAGCCGATACTCAGTATTCTAGACACATTAATTTTGACATTTACGAATCCTGCCTATTTCCTTCTGTTTTGTGTATTTTGTTCAATTTAACTTTCTTAAAAGTTATTATAAAGCATTTTTCCAAGGCAATGCTTCGAATACACTTTGTTTTCTATGTATTTCTATAGATTAGGTACTTAATTACATATTCTTAACTTGACATGACATTAGGTTACCTATATTAGCGAATCGTGATATTTTTAAGTTGAACTGACAACACTGTGTTACATCTTTTTCTAAAGATTTCTCACTTCCTCTATTGCGCAGCCCAGGGTCGCTGAGATTTTAATACGGCTATACATATAAGATGTAATCAACAATTTTGACACGATATTATACGCATAAGTTAGTTTGAAGCTCCAACGTTGCATTTTTAAAGTTAAGATCCAAAAATTAATTAGTAATAGACACATTAAATAAATACAAATGGCTTTTGAGAACTGAAATTATTCTTGCGTATTCAATAGATGGTATAGAGTACAAAGTAAGGTAACATGTGATTTACTTAAAGTCAACTAATACCATTTGTAAAAATGGAATATTCAAATTATTAATATTATAAAATTAAATTGATACCCTGTTACGCGGGCGCGCTACGCTAGTTATAAAAGTTAAACGGATAAGGAAAAGCAATTTAAAACGGACAAAATTCATATTGATATACCCTGTACATTTCGATTTCACGTATAGTATTGTACAGTAAATAAGACAATGCAACAAAATTGGTAGTTTTATTCAAATCATGAACTTAAAACCACACAAAACATCGTTTTATCTTTGTTAAATATATATTGAAATCAAATTTAGGGTCGTAAATTATTTTAAACCACACAAACGTAAACAAAACTTTTGTAACTATAAACTTTCATAGTAGAAGAATATAATTTTTTTTAAAGAAAGTTTTAAAATTATTAATTAAATAACAGTGTTTCCTTTAATATGTATCTCAAATATAGAGAATGTTTTTAACAAATTTCAGTAAATTAAATTCAACCCAATGTTATGTAGTTTCAATATACATAGTTGCAATTACCACAAGACAAGTCCAGGTACTAAGTAAGTAGGCAGATGTACGGATATTAGATTGAAGATATGAGTTAATCATTTCATACAATACTTTACAATGCAAAATTTAAGTGCAAAACAGAACGAAAGAAATGTTAACTTAAGCAAATCACATAACAACACAAGTACTTCCCCGGGTTTCCTTCAATAAACTTAATAGGAAAACAAGAAACTCCGGACTGAATATAAGACAAAGTGAGGAAAATACTGTAGTTAGACATTCGACGGAGAATGAATAATCAGTTATTTGCAACCTGTAATAAGCCAAAACATCCAAATGTAGATATATGAAACGTAATATAGGAGCAACCCGCGCCGAAGCGGTCGATATTTCAGAAATTTAAACGTTGAAAAGTAAAGTTCCAAAACTAAAATTACAAGAAGTTAATTTAAAACGTAAAAATGTAACAAGGTGAGCGACTGGTAGAAATTTAAAAGTACAGAGCTCCAACAAGAATTTGATTACATTCCCGCAGGGAAATAGGCAGCGATCGACATGTAAAAGTGAAATACGCCTGCAGGTGCAGGGTAGCTTCACACACGGGCGTTGGGCACAGATATAATGCCGTGATGAATGTTTAGAAAAAGGGGTTACAACCTGGTAAGTTACCCCTCTATTAAATTGTATATTTTTTTGGTGTGTTAAGGACGATGGGTTTGTTTTTGGATAATTTAAGAAAAGGTTGTAAGAAAAAACATTGGTGTTCTTGGCTAACCTGAAATAAAACTCTGCGTAATATTATATGCTTGTTTATACTTCTTTATAATTTATATGCGTGTTTTTAGTATAGTGTTATTAGTTAAAATATTAAGAACTATATACATATTGGTTTTACAATATTTTGCAATGGACAATAAAATAATGCAACGAAAAGTTTGTATTTAACTGTTCTTTTTGTTTATTATTAATGACCTTTTCAATAATTGGGATTTATAAATGTCATGTAATTAAATATTGAAAACAGGAAGAATATGGAGGGTGCATAGCTTTGTTGATGGCATAGACTTAAGGTTTTTTAGGATTTCTTTTTAGCAATTCCTGGCCAGATTTGAGGTTAAGGTTAAGGTTTTTTTTGAAAGTAGATTTGTATTTTTATTTGAATTTATTTAAATGACTAGTTAAATAGATAGATTTGTAAGGGATATCTAGCTACTCCAGTGATGGAATCTTATGCGGAAAAGGCATTTTACTGCAAAAAATTTCTTTAATTATGACAAAATTATTAAGTGTTTTTAAGGTACTTTCTCTAAAGGTAGTATACAAAGTGATGAAAAATTTAGAATACCGAAGCAAGGGAGAGTTATTCGGAATAATCGTCTTCCGTATAGGAACGATATCAAAAGGAATTGCTGTGACAGGCGATTTAGCGCCCCTCGATTTTGACAAAAATAGAAAAACCTTTCAAGGTAAGTGATAGTGTAACGTGTTTTTTTTGTATTTCGCTCCTTTTATTTATTAATGTTAGATCTTTATAATTTTCTTTATTGTTTTATTTTCTTTTATAGTTTTTCCATAGGATTCCACTCCTGCACCATTGCAGTTTTGCTGACGGACCTTTATATTGGTACAGGGTTCCCGCCCCTCCATGGCAAATCAAAATTTATTCACGTAACGCTTATTTTAACCGCAACATAACTTATAACAACACTAGGCTTTATGGAATAATAGACAAAAGTAGATGTACTACACATTTTAATTAGAAAAAAATACTTGATACATGAAATTTTTCTATGACAAGCATATCGACTATAGAAATTATCGATAGTTCGGTTCTTACTTGCGCGAACAGATAATTAGGAATGAAGTAAACGTTTCTTTGCGATAAATAAAGTTATTTATTGACAAAAAGATACAGTTCTTTGAGTATTTCGAAATTTTGTATATTCAACCCAGACCTACATAAATTCAAAAATTAGGGCAATCATAATCTAAGTGTTCTTGCACATGTAACTTTGATATTTATGATTTGGTATTTTAGATTGATTACAATATTTTTCCCATAACATCATAGTGTAGAAAATATTATTGTCCTTAATGTTTCAGCTCTATTACATTGAGTTTTAAGCAATTCTAGAAACGAACAAGGCTACTTTCCATAGGTTTAAAGAATACGATCTCTCAGAGTATATTTGACTGGTTTATGATTATGTTATGGTCAACCTTGCGATTACTTTTTAACGTTGTGTCAATACTAATTATAATGAATATATTAATAGCATCGACGACCTCCTAGCGTTGTAAATTTCTATTTATCTTAATGCCTACCCGATGAGACACTTAAGCTCAGTCCTATATTTACACGACCACTAAAATTAGAATAGTAAACTAAGATGTGCCAGAGTTGCTTCTTAGCGGGAATCAAAACATAATGTTACAAACATTATTTTTTTAAGGCGAATATAAGATTAAATTTAATCTGCTCATAAAGTCGAATGTCCACTATAATTATTCTGCATTAAAATGTATACGAATGTATACTTTGTAAGCAATCATTTGTATACATGCGCTGCTAACTGTTGTAAAATTGTAATTGTTTGTCAAAAGTATAAAGATGAAATAGTCAAATAACTTGATGGCATAAAATCAATTAATTAAATTTAAAGCACTATTATGCACAATGCATTGGATGAACAGTACTAAAAGCAGTTAAAATCGCCCGAAATATGGATAAATACATTAAGGGTTATATAAATGTTTAAAAGGCAGAAAAATTATGGTCAGAAAATTTCTAAACTTACACAAAACAATTATACAAAATTAAATCTAACATAAATCATAAAAATAATTCTTAGATGCATTTAGTAAGAAAATACGTCGTCTGTGGTTGCATAAAAACTTGACATCTAGGAGACGTCTTTTTAATGAGGTTTTGCCCATTCTGCCAGAAGAGCGGCATGTGGTTGTTGAAGGGTTTCTGGTACTATCAGCAATCTTCTATCGCTTCGATCTAACTCAAGTCGTAAATGCTCAACGAAATTTTGGTCACGGTGAAGTTGGTAGGTTAGAGCTATTTGATGTTCCTTAAAAGACCCTGATTTTTTAGCGACTGGAAGATAAAGCACTGTCCTGTCAAAAAAGAAATTCAATTGGTAATCGATCGTATTCAAGAATGTGTTCGTATACATTTCATTCGGCCCGACACAGATATTAAACGTGTACTGCTGTCCTTTGCTAAATTTATCAAATTCCTAGCTCAGATGTGCTCAATGGAGGTTGTCTGGGTATGTCAAAATCTTGTTTTGTCGCTAGAAAGTGATGTTATTTTTGTTCCATTCCAAATTAATATTGTAACCAGGACACCGATGAAACTCGAATTCAACACGACAAAACCATTAAATAAACAATGGATCGCGGTTGACACCAACAAGGGTGCATTTAAATAACCCATAAAAAGCAAACAAAAGGGGTAATTGTAGAATTTCGGTATAATATACAAACTTTATGATTCGATATATAAACTGTACGACCCGGCAGGGAGATCGGTTTCTAGTACTCCACAAAATAATATGAATAAATGATCGTTTTGAGTTGTTAAAATAAATACACCATAAAGTCTTATTAGGGTAGTTCATCAGTGCTTGTGTAAATAAACCAATTAGTGCAGTAAACATTGTTAGTAAGTATTATCAGTGATCCCTGTAGCGGCACTCGACTATATTAAAGATTCTGTGCATATAATTTTGAATAATCAGGTTTATATTGGACATATAAAGAACCGTAAATTGAAGTTCGTTGCAGATGTTCTCGAATAAATGTTAATCGCGTTTTTCAGGTTGGCCTTCTTGATCTTGAATTGCTTGTTCTAATCATCTTATTGTTGCTGCACAAATTTTAATATAGTTATTGTGATAACGGAGATATGACGTCTAAGTGCGTAGTTCTGTAAAAATCTGTCTTGTATAACTTTTCGCGTTTTCTATCTACAGGACTTACCTGTTTTTGTACCTACCGTAAACTTTAAACATCATATACACTGACGATAAGCCATCTTACATCTTCATGAATAAAGTTACCATCTTCAGTTAATGCTACAAATCTTACAACTTTCAGTTCTCATTTTATGTTGATATATAATCAAAATAAAGGGTCCACTTCTCCAAACAAGCTTTCCCGCTACCTAAATCAAACTATAAATTTTGCATTTGCAACTAACTGTAGATCATTAAAATATTTTCAATTATACAAAAATGAGAGGTAGGTGGATCAATAACTCGTCCATGTACTGACCTAACGCAACGGTGCATAACTCCATCTATGAAATGTGATTATAATAGTACAATGTGATATACGCATGCAGTAGCATGATACATACTTGCGGCCTATATTATATATTATATTATATACAGTATTGAAACGTATTATTCAAAGGCCTACTAAAACACTACTTTATTAACACCATACTTCAAGTTAGGTGTCTGCAAAACGAAATCTTCCGACGTAACTAGGGTCTATTCCTTGGGTAGAGCTATGAGCAATGGGGGTAAGTCGAAATCTGTGGGGGTCACACTCAAACTAAAACAAACAGGCGCCACCAAGTCCAGATTGATTTATATTAATGGCATAGCAAATTTCTAAGGGCGGACTTGGAGACCCAAAAAAAAAGATCGCCTTCGCTGACATACAATTTGTCTTAACAGAATAAGACACTGCTCCTGTAAGAAAGAATAATAGTTAAGTTACCTAAAAAAAATGGGAACACTATTTGCGTCCCTCAAGTATATCTAAAATGCATAGAGAATATTTCTTACATAATGGAATCATAAAAATTTAACTCTTTCTGTGTTTTGTTTATCAGGTCTGATCAAACCAGATCAGAATAAAAAACTTTAAATGTAGATAATTAATTTACTAGAAAGAATTTTCTTTGTTTCAGTAAATAAAATTTCATGATAATTAAATAAAATAAATATGTGATATTCTTGCAAAATTGTTGTAAGGTTTAACAACTGATCCTTACTCAAATATATAACACTTCAGTGTAACTAACAATATTAAGTTTCTTTATAACCCAACCAGATCTGTGTAGGTCACTTACAAATGAATATATGAAATTTTCTCATTAATTTAACAAAATTAAAATTAGTTTGAAGTTAATAGAATCACCAAGATATTCTTTAATTTTATCAAAAGTGGCAGTACTGTAATGTTAAACATCTGTTAGCCATTATGCAATTGTTGACGGCATTGTTGAAATAAACAGGTGACGTAATAGCAGCTGTTAATTTACGTTGCAGCCATATGTAGTCACATCTTTACAAAACTAAGTGAAATCAAATTTTGATACTGGGAAAACCAGCTTAATTACAGGTAAACTGAATAACAATTTTGTACATCTAACAAACAAAACGAAATAATGTACTTTCAGAAGGAAGTACTGAGGAAATTCTTAATTCTATTACGAACCCAAATACCGGCTGTCGTCCTTGGTTGCAATGGAAACAACTTCGCAGAGCGGGGCCTGCTGTTAAATATGTTTGTTTTCCATGCTTTATTACAGATGCAAGAGCGAAGCGGATTTCTTACATTGGTTCACGGCATCTTTTATTCACAGCGTACTCCTCCGTTGTCTAATTTTATTTCAAAGTGGTCGTGCGGTTTTCTAATTTATCGTTGCAATTTCTGACGTATTGTTGCTTTTCTAACGTATGGTTGCTTTTTCTAAGGTATGGTTGCTTTTTCTAACGTATGGTTGCTAGCGCTAAATAAATTTTAAATTAGCTAATATGATAACGAATATGCAATATATGGATTAAGTACTAACCGTTACTCAGGAAGTGCTTCACCAAATCAAAGCGACCCGGAGGTCACTCGTCATTCTCTTCGAATGCATCTTCACGCTGCCCTAAACTATCGACGAGTGCGCTCGCCGCGCTCCTGCAAGGTGGGAGGATCATAAGTGTGGTTCTCGAACCTCTCACGCGCGCCTAGTGGCTTGTGGATTTGCACCGAACTCCGAAACAAATAGACTACTAATCCTAGATATAGCAATACTATAAAAATTTGATTGTTACTTGAATCTTTATATTAGTTAATAAAGGTATTTCAATATTCATGGTACGTTTAATGAGTATGTTCCTTTACTGCTAAAATAAAATTGTTACACTACCCCTTTCCTAAAAGAAAAAAATTTTTTTTAAGAAAAACTCTAAATATAACAAATACAAAAAAAATTTTTTATAACAATACTAGCCTTTCCTACCTTCCTAACTAACTATGCAATTTTATAAATTTATTCAAATGGGGGGGACAAATATTTACAAATGAGTGTGTTGGTAACTACGCGTACCTGACGTCCATCGGGAGACAAAATCGGGGAGTCACAATCGGTAATAATCAAAATTGGGAGGGGGTCAAATTAGAAAGTCAAACACTCCACGGGACAAAAAAAATTCAAATTTACAATATTTCCTGACTTGAGATTCTTACTTCTAACAAGGCTAATATTTCTTACCTATAACCAAACACTTACAACTTATTTCTAATTTCAAAAAAAACTTCACTTCCAGGAGCTCATTTAGCTCTATCTACAAAAAAAAGGAATGCTTCCTCATCAAGACAGCATAACTATTCAAAACATCATCACTACACGGTGATAATCAAAAGTAAGACCCTACTAATAGGTCTATATTTAAACACCATCATCACAAAGTGATAATCAAAACAAAGGTGACCTAATCAAAAGGTTACTCATCAAATGCAAATACAAAATATCATCGCTTCATCGTAAAGAGATGATCAAAACAAAGGTAACCCAGCCATAAGGTTACTTACAAAATTCAAATTCAAAAATATTATCATCACAAAGTGATAATCAAAACAAAGGTAACCTAACCAAAAGGTTACTTATCAAATGCAAGTACAAAACTGGGCCAGTCAGGGCTGTACTATCCTACACCCTACTGAATATCCTATCACTAATTTCTAACAAACAACTGATCTCATTAGTGATGGACCAAACGGTGAGACTCACCAAACCAACTTTGACCTTATCAAATCAAAGAACTTCTAATGGTCAAAAGGAACAAGGAAAGAATAATCTAATATTCTCTCTACCTGGATATGTAGAAATCAGGACCAATAATCAAATAGCCCATCTACTTCTACATAGTAAGGATATCTGTCAAAGACATCCTCCAAACACATCTCTGAGCAACGCGCGAGCAAAATGTCCAGCGTGCACACTAAGGCACACCTCAAACCTACAAAACTTACAAAATCTCAAACCACTTACTTCACTTCTCAAACAAAATACTCAATATTAGTGGACCGACACTAAATCAGAACAAAACAAAACGAACCACTACGTCATTACTTAATATCAACAAGATGATCGGATCTGAATTAATCGTCAGGATCATCATTTTCATTTGGATATGATGCATCAACTGGTTTCAAGTCCTTTACGTGCCATTTCCTGCTTTTGTCTCATCTTCGTTCTCTAACTCATATACTAAATTGGAATGTTTTTTCCGAACTTTACTCATAACGAACTTAGGGGCTAACTTAGCGGAAAATTTATCACTGCACTCGAGAGGACCTTATTAGCTCTCCAAACACTTTCTCCGACTCGGAATGAAATGTCTCTTCTCCTAAGATAGTAGCGTTTACTTGAACGTTGGTAAGCTACATGCAAATTTTCACGGACATTTCCAAAATATCAAACAAAGGTTGACGATCCAAAACATAAGAAGGTCTACTACTGGAGACAACATCAACATCTTCACCAGGTATAAAATTATCATTATAAGCTTTTCCACTTAAAGGTACCTGACGACCAAAAACTAAAAAATTTGGCGAATAGTTGGTGGACTCATGTTTTGCTGAGTTGATTGCGTATTGGATCTTTGATATCTCCATATCCCACGTATCATGTTCTTCTACGTATGAACGGATTGCTGTACCAACTGTCTTATTGATTCTTTCCACAAAATTGCATTGAGGAGCATAAACAGCATTATACCAAATCTTTGAATTTCGTACCTTGCACACAAAGCTTTAAAAATACGTCCAATTAATTGTGGACCATTATCACAAATGACAAACTGTGGTACTCCGTAGACAAGAAATACTTTTCCTCCAAAATTTCTCGATCAAATGTGCCGTGGCACTACGCAAAGGTTGCAAAATCGAATACTTCGAGAACCAATCACCAACAACTAAGAGCCATTTATGTCCGCGTTTGGAACGAGGAAACGGACCCATCAAATCTAATGCAATGGTTTGGAATGGTAGTCCAACCTCTTTCTCCTTTCCCATCATCCCAAGGGGACCTTTATTGGGTGGTTTTGAGCACCACAAATCAAACATTTCCTACAAAATTTACGTACGTCAAAGATCATCTTTGGCCAATAATATAATTCTTGAACACGAGACAAAGTTTTAAGGAACCAAAATGTCCTGCTGAAGGGGGTCATGACATGATTTAATGACATCTAAACGCTGAGACTTTGGCACTAAGTGTTTCCACTCTACAACATTCGCCGAATGCGGTAATAGGAAGGTATAAACTTATAAATAAACCCATCTTCCACTTTCCACTGGGGTAGCTTTTGGGTGACAACAAAATTTTCTTTCTCAAAGATTCATACCACAAGTCTACGCCATCAAGTTTAATCTCTACTAAATTAACTTCTGGATTTTCTAAAGGAACACCACGACTAAGACAATCTGGAACTATATTGAACTTTCCTTTTCTATGCACCAAATCAAATGAGTGTTGCCTTAATCGAACTGACCATCTGGCGAGTTTTCCAGTTGGATTCTGAAGATTACTCAACCAAAGTAACGAAAAATGATCGGTGACAACGGTGAAGCAAACTCCTTCTACCCACGGACGAAATTTCTCAATTGCAAAAATAACTGCTAAACACTCTCTTTCAGTGGTGGAATAATTGCGCTCAGTACGGCTCAGGGTTTTGCTTGCGTACGAAATTACACGCTCTTCTCCGTTTACATTCTGAATCAACACAGCTCCTAACCCAGTGTTGCTTGCGTCACACTCCACAATAAAGGGTGCCGAGTAGTCTGGCTGCGAAAGAAGAGGTGCAGAAACTAATGTTTGCTTGATCAGCACAAATGAATTTTCTGCTTCCGCACTCCAGTTACAGTTTGACCTTTTTCTTACTTTTAATGAGGTCATTAATAGGCGAAACTAAAGACGAAAAATTCTTTATAAAGCGCCGGTACCAGCTGCACATTCCTATAAACCTTTAATCTCCGTTGTGGTTTTCGGACGGGAAAGTTAACCATGCCGACACCTTATCGGGATCTGTACGAAGTGAGTTAGAACCTACTATATAACCCAAAAATTTAAGTGTCTTTTTAAAAAATTCACATTTACTTATATTTATAGTAAGGTTAGCTTCTTTTAACCGTTGCTTAACCTCTACCAATAACTTTAGGTGTTCTTCAAAAGATGACGAACATAAAATTATGTCGTCCAAATAGCAAAATACATGGGGTTCAAATCGTGGACCAAAAATTACATCTACTAAACGTTGTTGCGTCTGCGCAGCATTCTTCAACCCAAATGGCATGCATGTAAATCTAAATTGTCCTCGTGAAATAACACTGAAGGCAGTCTTATCCTTAGACGACTCACTAAGAGGGATTTGCCAAAACGATTTTCTCAAATCCAGTGACGAAATGTAGTTCGCACCTCTCAACATATTGAGAATTCTATCTACGTTCGCAAGGGGGTACGAATCATGAACAGTTAAGTCGTTCAGGGTTCTACCATCAAAACAGAAGCGATATTCTCCATCTGCCTTCTTAACCAACAAAACTGGAGAGGACCACGGACTAGTACACGGTTCTATAACTTTAAGTCTAAGCATGTCGTCCAATTCCTCATTCAATATCTTACCCATATATGGTGACATGACATATGGTTTCTTGTGGAAGGGTTTGGCATTGCCTGTGTCTATGTCCAATTCGATTAGGTGAGTTCGTCCTAATCTATTCTTCGCTGCTAATCTCACTAAATGAATTTATTAACTCTTGTGCCTGCGCACATTGAGCATCTGAAAGGTCATGTAAACCCACATAAAGAATCTTCAGTGTTCAAAGGGATGGAAAACGAATCTATATACCCTATGTTGTTCCCAGCATTACTTTGGATAAACCAATTATTACTTCTAAAGTCAGCAACTACACCAAATAATTTTGCAAAGTCACTACCGAAAATAAATGTATGCGGTAGGGATGGAACCACTAATGCATTAAGGATGCGGCAATCATTACCTATACAAATTGGCAAATCTACTGAGCCTACAACAGACTTTATTGAACCATCAGCTGTAGTGATACCTGTTTTGCTGAACTAAAAATTTTCAAGTCTAATTTCTAACAATTGAAAGTGCTAAGGATCCTACTACTGAGGTAGTGCATCCCGAATCTAGAAGACCGGTAATGTCTCTATCCATTAATTTCACCATAATATAAGGTCGATTATCACACTGCTTCTCAATAAACAGAGTATTATTCTTAGGCTTCGGAGAGTCCTGACAAAATTTTTAACAACTGTAAGCCATCTCGACCACTCGTCTTTACAAAAATATTTTTCTTGTTTACAAATCATAACCGTAGCCTTATGACGCGTAACAGGATACCGACCACTATGTACCTGCCGCCTTACTGGTTTTTTTGAACATTGTGGACATGACGTTGCCTTAACGCCTTTTCGACCACATCCAAAACAAAAAATTTTTTTAACTGCTCTACAATCTCTAAACCAATGTCCACTACGGGAGCAATTCCAACAAACAAAATGATTCCTTTTATCGGGACTAGAGGAATTACAAACTGAGGACTCCAAAGAGCTCTTATCCGCTACTGTTACGTGAGGATTAACTAATTTATTCTGAAATACTCTACTCTTAACGGCACAAACTTTTTCATTCAACCCGAGGTGTTTGTTCTCAAATGGATGCTTAGAGGGGTTGCAATTCTTGTTAGGTTTACTAGAAGATGCTGAAACCAAATTTAGTTTCATCAAAGAAGCTTCTTCTAATCTCTTACACAAATTTACTAAGGTAGACAAATCTTGAATGTCCGACAATGCAAGTGCTGAAATATATTCAGGAACCAAATTTCTTCTTATCATCTTAACTTTAGTAACTTCAGCTGGCTCGTTGGTCAGTCTACTAAAGAGGGTTTGCATATGGCGACAAATAAAATAATTTTTTCGTCTTTACCTTGACGACGATTTCTGATCTTTTCCCAAATGTCATCATCTGAAGAACCAGGTAGAAATCTTCCTTAAACGTTCTAACAAGGAGTTCCAGTCTCTCAAGGAATTTTTCACTGTTCTAAACCAAACCAAAGCGTCACCCACAAAAAGTTCACATGCTGATCCAAATAAATCAGCTTCGGATACCTTACGTGATTGTGCTAAATCACTAACTCTATCAAAAAATGAATGTAGTTGTTTGGGGTCACCTGAGAATTTTACAGGCCATGAACCTATAGGTACTGAAGGTGTTATATACGAAGTCGAATGAATAGGTGCACTAGCAACTGAAGGAGATACTACAACGGACCGATCCAAATGGGTGGACTCTGTACTTTTATTGATTTTATCGTATAAGTCAGCTTCAAGAGTTAATATCGTTGCTACTGTCTCATTTCTGAACTTACTTGCTTCATCTGAATTTATTGAAGGAATTTTCATGCGCTTAACTCGCCCTGAAAGGTGGTTTAACCTTGAACAAGCTCTTCTAAAAATTGAGTCTGATGAGTCGCCTTCAAATTCAGACACAACATTACGAATTGACTCGACTGAAACTGAAATTTCTTTACTTTCCGTTGCAAAATCTACTTCATAACACGAAAGATCAATCAAACAACCAGGCTTATCTATTTCTTTAGCTAACAATCTACCTAAAATTTTCCTTTTCTCCAACACTGGCCTCTCACTCAACACTCCTCTAATTCTTAGTTCATACTCCAATTCTTCTTTAAGTAGACAAACAATTTGGAATTTTTCCGACATGATTACAACAGCTAATGGAATCAAACCGATAAATCTAACTGATCCGAATCTTATAAAAGTTATCAAAACAAATTCGTACTACTAAAGGTAAAAATCAAAAAATGTTTTTGGTAAAATTATTTTGCCAAAACAATATCAAAAAATTTAAGGGTCAAAACAGAATTAAAGTCAAAAGTAAATTTGACCAAGTTAATTACTTGACTGTATTGGGATTAACGTTACAACCAATCTTTATCAAAAGCAAACAAACAAATCTAACTGTCAAATAAACTTTAAGTAAACAAATTTCGGAGCAGAATAATTTTGGGACAAATAGATTTCAAAGCAAAATAAATTTTGAGCTAACAAATTTCGATGCAAAACTATTTTTGAACAAACAAATCTCGAAGCAAAAATAAATTTTGAACAGACTATTTCAAAGTAAAATTATTTTTGAACAAACAAGTTTCGAGGTAAATCAAATTATGAACAAACAAATTTCGAGCTAAATTAAATTATGAACGAACGAATTTCGACGAATCACTCGTTGAATAAACAAATTTCGACGCCCCTAGCGTTGAACAAACAAATTTCGACGCCCCTAACGTTGCCGGCGCCAGTGAAACGTATTATTCAAAGGCCTACTAAAACACTACTTTATTAACACCATACTTCAAGTTAGGTGTCTGCAAAACGAAATCTTCCGACGTAACTAGGGGTCTATTCCTTGGGTAGAGCTATGAGCAATGGGGGGGTAAGTCGAAATCTGTGGGGGGTCACACTCAAACTAAAACAAACAGGCGCCACCAAGTCCAGATTGATTTATATTAATGGCATAGCAAATTTCTAAGGGCGGACTTGGAGACCCAAAAAAAAAAAGATCGCCTTCGCTGACATACAATTTGTCTTAACAGACTAAGACACTGCTCCTGTAAGAAAGAATAATAGTTAAGTTACCTAAAAAAAATGGGAACACTATTTGCGTCCCTCAAGTATATCTAAAATGCATAGAGAATATTTCTTACATAATGGAATCATAAAATTTAACTCTTTCTGTGTTTTGTTTATCAGGTCTGATCAAACCAGATCAGAATAAAAAACTTTAAATGTAGATAATTAATTTACTAGAAAGAATTTTCTTTGTTTCAGTAAATAAAATTTCATGATAATTAAATAAAATAAATATGTGATATTCTTGCAAAATTGTTGTAAGGTTTAACAACTGATCCTTACTCAAATATATAACACTTCAGTGTAACTAACAATATTAAGTTTCTTTATAACCCAACCAGATCTGTGTAGGTCACTTACAAATGAATATATGAAATTTTCTCATTAATTTAACAAAATTAAAATTAGTTTGAAGTTAATAGAATCACCAAGATATTCTTTAATTTTATCAAAAGTGGCAGTACTGTAATGTTAAACATCTGTTAGCCATTATGCAATTGTTGACGGCATTGTTGAAATAAACAGGTGACGTAATAGCAGCTGTTAATTTACGTTGCAGCCATATGTAGTCACATCTTTACAAAACTAAGTGAAATCAAATTTGATACTGGGGAAAACCAGCTTAATTACAGGTAAACTGAATAACAATTTTGTACATCTAACAAACAAAACGAAATAATGTACTTTCAGAAGGAAGTACTGAGGAAATTCTTAATTCTATTACGAACCCAAATACCGGCTGTCGTCCTTGGTTGCAATGGAAACAACTTCGCAGAGCGGGGCCTGCTGTTAAATATGTTTGTTTTCCATGCTTTATTACAGATGCAAGAGCGAAGCGGATTTCTTACATTGGTTCACGGCATCTTTTATTCACAGCGTACTCCTCCGTTGTCTAATTTTATTTCAAAGTGGTCGTGCGGTTTTCTAATTTATCGTTGCAATTTCTGACGTATTGTTGCTTTTCTAACGTATGGTTGCTTTTCTAAGGTATGGTTGCTTTTTCTAACGTATGGTTGCTAGCGCTAAATAAATTTTAAATTAGCTAATATGATAACGAATATGCAATATATGGATTAAGTACTAACCGTTACTCAGGAAGTGCTTTCACCAAATCAAAGCGACCCGGAGGTCACTCGTCATTCTCTTCGAATGCATCTTCACGCTGCCCTAAACTATCGACGAGTGCGCTCGCCGCGCTCCTGCAAGGTGGGAGGATCATAAGTGTGGTTCTCGAACCTCTCACGCGCGCGCTAGTGGCTTGTGGATTTGCACCGAACTCCGAAACAAATAGACTACTAATCCTAGATATAGCAATACTATAAAAATTTGATTGTTACTTGAATCTTTATATTAGTTAATAAAGGTATTTCAATATTCATGGTACGTTTAATGAGTATGTTCCTTTACTGCTAAAATAAAATTGTTACAGTATATCACGACGATCTTAAAATAATATTTTTTCTATAAATCTTTTTGCAAAAAGAAACAGGTCAACTTGAAGGGAATCGGTCCGGCAAGTAGTGTGTTGTGAAGCATTACATCTTTTTTATTGTTTCTGCAATCACAAAAGGACAAGTTCTGTTAAAATTTCAAGTTCGATTTTCTTCGCTATACTAAATTACTTAAACATAAAAATCTAACATAAAGTTGTTTTTTTATAAATACAATCTCCAGCCTGTCACATTCATCAAATTTTTAAATAATTAATACAAAGACAATCTCAAACTTTAAGTTACTTCCCAGCCTGATCATCCACTTTTCAGAAGACATAAATTCCGAGCATGTACCAGAAAAATATCGAATACCCACTATAGATTCTTTCAATTCCACACATTCGCTTCCCGAAAAACAGCAAGAAGGATCATAAGCGTTTGTTCCATTCAGTACCGTTCCTCGAAGTTTTGACAAATTATCTTAATGTTCTAGTAACTTATATATGGATGGCCCTAAGGCTCAAAAAGGAGTTACTAGTGCTTTTGTCTCCTCGACAAAGAAATTCTCGTGAAAACTTCACAGCATGTAGCATATACACCGCCGAAATGTATGCAATTTGGCATGCATTACGGTACACTAAATCCTGTAGAAGAATGGCAAACAGGTTTTCTAAGCGCAATTACAACAAATAATATCCCGTTCGGAACCAATCCAATCGCTGGCAACATTCTTGCGCTTTTGCATCGATTAGAAGAGATATCGAAGAACATTGCTTTTATCTAGCGTCCAAGCCATATGAGAATTCGTGGTAATGAAGCAGTTGATTATTCAGTACGTGAAGCTTTAAACAATCCCTCAATGAACGTAGAAACAAGTATAGGTCTGAAAAATTTTTTACACACTCTGTTCTTACGTTGTACACGTATTTTCTGCACACCCTGTATAATTCATAGAATCCAGTGATAAGTATGGACAGAATAAACACTATTTCTTAAGTGCTTCTTTGAGTGTAATTAACCTTTTCTAAGTTTATAAAAAAATCAAAGCTGTTAAGTATCAACACATATTAACTGAAAAATATTTCTGATTTATTCTGACAGATAATTACTATAAGTTTTCTAAATGTTCCATTAATTTTATATATTTATATTGTTAATTTAAATAAAAATGCCTCTAAAGCAAATAGCACTATAAATATCATTAACACAATTAAGAGCTTTTTTGTCATCTTTTCAGTATTGACTAAACGACTCACATATATACAAAATTAGTTTTGTAACAAGATCTTTTAAATTAGTAAACTTAAACTTTGTTCAATAGTTATAATGTGTAAGCAAGTACATGACTATATTATTCATAATGCAAATTCGTAAAGATTTTGTTAGATAAACAATTTTATAAAGCACAATTTTAACCTAAAGCATGGTTTAAAAATTTAAATTCATAATTAAATATTATCACTAAGATGTTAGTTTCCATGGGTTCAAACTACCAAGGTTACGGTTTAAACATGACGTGAACGTCGAACAGATGATTGTCTTAATAAAAGAAGATCACTTACCGACCTTGAACTCAGGGCATGGTTGCTTACAAACCAAATAGCAAATAAGTTCGACCCACATGTGGACTTTTAACATTGAACAAACACACGAAAAAAGCAGTTGTCTACATTGTTATAACAACGCCTCGTAAACTAGAACCATATTGTAAGTTTCCAATGCGTAATCGTTCTATACGCAAATAAATTAACTTCTTATACCCATTAATCAGGTCTTAAGTGTTGTTTCTGAATTAAAACAAAGCTTCCACATTGAAATATGAGGAACGTATAAATCTTATACGCAGTAAAATTAACAGTTTCGCACGACCATTATTGCTTCAGTTCTTAAGTGTTGCGCTAAGAAAAACCAAGTAAAAATTAGTTTGAATTATTTAAAAATAGAAATTACAAACCATGATGAGTTTCTAAACCTGCAGATCGATGGATTGCTTGAAACTAAATTGCAACTCGCAAGTCAGCCTTGGATATCAATTTGTCCATGTTGACGTTAGAATGATAAAGAACCGACTTGTTCGAGTCGACGACAACCACGATCTCAACAACCAGGTGTGCAAAAGCACGCTATTTGATATTATCTTGAAGACACTTTGTGGAAATTCTGGATAGCTTGTTCGAGTTTTAGCATGGTTTTAAAATACAAACTGAACATTTATAACTATGCGCTTTATTTACTATATATATATATATATATATATATATATTTATATATATATAAATATATATATACTATATACTATATATACTATATATATATATATATATATATATATATATATATATATACTATATATTGTAGAGCCGTTTAGTCAACTTCTGATCAGCATAATACGTCACAATATAAGCAAAGCGCTTATACATAAAGGATGATTGATGGACCCTGCAACGCAAAATCTCTAGATGGGCTTGATTGACAGGTACAAGTTTTGCATTTAAGAATTATTTATATTACAGTAGGTACGCTCGACATGTTATTTGCATAATTTCTGGAATGTTCTAGAAATATCTAGTGCAATTAAATAATGAATATAAATTGCCGTCATGAATATTGAAGTTCAGTTCTGATTGCAGCGTTAATTACGATATGATTTCTAATTGAACCTTTGATTACAATATGACTTCTAGTTTAAAGCTTTGAAAGTTGTGATATGAAATAAATTAGTGGTAAATAACATTTAATATAAATTGCCGTATGTGGTATGAATTATTGTAGTGATCGATATAAAATTAGTATAATGATTGATATAAATTAATTATAGTGTTTCGATAATAAGTAGTTAAAAAGTAGCATCGTAGTGTTAAGAAGTTAGTATCTGTACTGTTACTGATTCGCTGGTAAGAAATTGTTATGAAAGTTTTTAGAAAATTTCACTGTAGCTACGAGTTGTTGAATAGGTTTGCATACTCAGCTTGATAATAAAGAATAGTTTGTGCAAATAGAGTTTTCGTTACAATAAATTCTAAATTTTAAGATTTGGATGATGGGTGTACATTTTTGTATAGTACTCATCTCAAATAGGTAACACTCTCCAGAAGAGAGCAGGCCGTTCTCACAAGCTTGAGAATTAGACACACTAATATGGAATCTTAATCATTACTACTACAACAGATCTATATGTTTAACCTGTAATTCAATTTTGAATGTTCAAATTTTCATCGGAAACGACGCGAACACCTATGTCGTCCTAGTTCAATACATAGCTGCCCACTGGTAACGTGGGAACTGAATCAAAAACGACCAGACTTTTGAGGTTCTTAAAGGAAACAGCTATTTAATTTACTTTAATCCTTTCGCGCCGACATTTAAATAATGATCTGTTTACATTTTTTGGAGTAAATTGCGATTTTATACATATCTGTAAAACACCTGTTGAAGTTTTGGAGTGCCATGTTAGCGAATGTATTTGTCTAATTAGCTGACTTTCTTTTGTATATCTCTTTGTATAGAATATGTGAATTTGCGATCGTCGTTAGAAACAGTCTATAAAACACTTTTATCGACACTCCAGATTTTTCTGTCAATTACATAAAATATTCCTAGTTGATCGAAGAGATCAACTCCTCCCATGTATCGGTTATAGAATATAATCGATTTTGCACAAAGTATTTATGATTTAGTTCCATCCTTTTGATTCCTGAATATTTCTTCAACAACTGGTGGGTGACCATTTGGTACAACTAATGCTTCTTTAGTATCTTTCTACCATGGCACTAATAAACCAGTCATGTTGCGGTAAAATTTATAATCACCACGTATTTTTAAACCTTTCTCAAGATTAGGCAAATTTTCTTCCGTTTGCAATACATGTGCCAACTGGTGAGGAGTTTTCTACCAACGTAAAAATCTGTCGAAACATAATGGATCACGAATTGCTGCTGATAATTTTTCAACAAGTCGTTCTCCTAACGTGTTCTCAACAACTTAGTTTTTCCCTTAGTAAATATTAAAATCATAAACGTAATCAAACAATGCAGCGCATCTTTGCCAAATTTCAATTGCCCTCTTTATAGCTTTTAATAGCAAGTGTTGATTTAGGGAAGATCTACCATAGAACTTACATGGACTCATTAATCGATTGATGTGAACTTTCTGTTCTTGATTTTAGATATGTGTATTATTTCAATGCATTTGACTTCCATTTAATAGCTTTTCTGGACTGTTAACATAGTTTTGAAATTGAAATTGCTGATTTTATAGCTTCATTTCCTAGAGATTATAAGAGATTATAAGTCTCTAGAATAAGTTTTTAGTAATCTTATGTTTTTGGAACATTGTCTATAAAAGTCTAATCTTGTGTGTGCGCAGCCTGCCATACACATAAGAAACTGCAAGGCATTAGTTTTAAAAACACATCTTATTCCGTTGATGATCTGTCACAAGAGATAAGTGGGACAGAATACTTTGAGGAGGAACAAAATTTATTTGTTCAGGTTCACAACATTCAACTACTGTTAGTTTTTTTAACTTAGGACAATATTTTCAACTTTGTCCAGATTAGATTTTCGGTTTCAAATGTAGCACTTTTTGAAATGAATAAATTTTTATTCACACTTATCTAGACATTACTAATGAAAGTAAATACGTTTAAAGGATAATAATTTTGCACGCAACGTCTAACAACGATATAATCACGGAGCACACGTGCTTGCACATAGAAAGCTTTCCATACCAAACTAGCACGTGTTAATATTCCATGCCTGAAGCGTAAAAAAGTGGCATCAACGAGTGGAATACGGTCTATAATAACATATATGATAGTTTGAACACACGGCACTACAAAACTTAAAATGGGACATATAACCCATTGACGCGAAAAAGTTAAGCTTTAAAATGCACCTGTTTTGATTTAGACCGATATATTCACGAATTTGAGGCTTTCGAGAAAGAGGATACTACAAAAACCCGAAATGACGTTTTATAACTATTCTGTCATATTCTTTAGCCCGAGAGCTGTTACGCCTTTCTGGCTGCCCAAAGTTTGATTGTAATATTAGGAATAGGAAATTTAATACTAATTTGTACGTATTTTTTAAACATTGATTTAAGTATATAAATTAGGTTATCACGCATAAAAATTGCGTTTCTAAGTTCTCACGCACTGTAAGGGACTAACCTACAATTTTATTGTATGTGTCACGTTGTATAAACCTTTCCCACATTCGAAGGAATGTGCGCTCATTGCTTGAACTAATAAAAACGTTCGACATCTGGTGGAAACAAGGACGAGTTCATGTGAAAGGGGAATTTTAGCAAGGACTTGATCTTCAACTATCTTACCATACCGACGTGTACGTTTTAATTAAAGGTAAGCTTTTTGGTTATTTGTAAATTGCTTTTGCATTGTAATTAGAATTTGTGCAATGTTGCGCCATCTGCTGTCACAATTAGAACTAAATGCTTATCTTTAACTGCCAGTCTTCCTATAATAGAGTATGCTTTTTAGGACACGGTACAAAGGTTTTAGCAGTCGAAAAGCTGTATTTAAAGAAAACTAGTACAGATTATAGAGAGAAATTGGAAAAATTAGTTTAAAAATACAATGAAGAAATTATAAAACTGATCTATTCTGTTATGTCCAAAAGTTGAACTATCTAATGGCGAGAACAAAAAATATGTGGCTCCAAGAATAGAATCAGCACCAGGCAGGTTTAAATATTCAGTTTTACAGGATTTCTTTTTGTCGTTTTGTTGTACCAAAAATGCTTACAAATTAATGTACCTAGATTAAAAAAAACATTTATAAACTGTCTAAAACCTTTCGTGCAAAACACCAAATTGATACAAATCCTAACATATACTCTAAATGTATCCAATTAGGTACTGCAATCCCAGGTATCCGGGATCACCGTAATATGTGGATTTTAGCCTAACCGGATTCCGGTATTTGAAAAATACAGTATCGAATTTTTTTTCTATGAATACAATCCGTTCTGAATGAACCTGCACCTTGAAGAAGTCCCAGATTACTAGAACGGGTAGAATAGCTTGAGAGTTCTAGTGATCTAAAGAGCCGTTTACCGTTTACCCAAAGTAGGGTCTTTATAGTGAGGAATCAGACTAAGACAGGTCCTTGAAAGAAGGCAGCTGCTCTTTCGGTGCTTAAAGTGGCGGAGACCATAGGGGTCGGTATGGCATTCTAAGACACACTACTGAGACGTGGAACGCAACGGGAAACCATCGCATTACCTCCCAACTACACAGCGTACTTAAATTGTTATTTAAGATAATGGGGTCCTCTGGGGTAAAAAATTTCGGAGTTAAAATAGTCCCCCAATCGGATCTCCGTGAGAAGACTACTTCGGAAGATGTGATCGGAAAGTTTAGAAAAAGAGTCGGGAACGTTCTGCTAGTCGGAGTGTGGAACGTCAGAAGTATGAAGCAAGTAGGTAAGCTAGAGAACATTTGATAAATGAAATGTATATGTTAGCATTAAACATAGTACGGATCAGCGGAGTTCGGTGGCTAGAGGCAGGGGATTTTTGGAGCGGAGACTTTAGAGTAATTCATACAGGATTAGAGGAAGGAAATTCGGGTGTGGGAAAAGTTATGCGAAAAGATATAGGACGACGTGTAGAAAACTACTTACAACAGAACGAAAGAGTACTCATGGTTAGATTAAAATCTAAACCGGTAAATATAGTAATAAAACAAGTATATATGCCCACCTCTAGCTACAGTGAGAAAGAGGTAGAAGCGATCTACAAAGATATCGAAGACATACTAAAGATACGTAAAAAAACATGAAAATTTAATAATTAGGGGGATTTTAACGCAGTGGTAAGTGAGGGTAGGAAATGAGTGGTAGTAGGTTTATTTGATTTAAGCACGAGAAACGACAGGGAAATAGGCTGGTAGAATTTTGCGACAAAAACAATTTAACCATCACAAACATATTATTTCAACATCATGCTAGAAGACGATACACGTGGAAGATGCCAGAAGATACAGAAAGATATGAAATAGATTACATTCTCGTTAGGCAACGGTTTAGGAATCAAGTGAAAGACTGTAGAAGCTACCCAGAAGCAGTTATAGACACTGACCACAACATAGTAATTAAAACAATTGAGAAAAAGAAACGGGAAAATGCACCTTGACTTTGAGAAATTAAAATATAAACATATCCACGAAAGATTTGAAAAAAAGGCAAATGATTTGCTGAAAGATATCGGAAAGATTACTGATACTAAGGAAGCAGAAACAGAATGGAATAACATTAAAACCAGCTTAACCAGGTACGCATCTAACCAGTTCCAGGACTGAAGACTTAATGATGATGAGGAATACAATAAAATTCACAAAAATAAACACAATTCGCGTCAATGTTAAAATTTATAAATTCAATAGAAATATGGAAATCAGTATTGTACCCTCAACATATCGTTTAAACCACACGTGAATTGACGGAATCATTTTTTGGGGAGTTTCATAGACAAATAAAATAATTTCTTTTTGTACTTCTCGTATTTAAAAAAATTAGTTTATTTTGTGTACAGCACAGCGCTTTACGGCTGTGAATCGTGGACAGTAGAAGAAGTGGACAGAAAAAAGGTAGAAACGTTTGAAATGTATGATGAAACGTATGATGAAGGTAGTATCATCGACAAAGTTAAGAACAAAGGGGTCCTTGAAATAGTATGGGAAGAAAAAAATATGTGGAAAGCAGTAAAAAATATGAGTGATAAGATGATAAGACACCTATTAAGGCATGAGCGAATAATGCGGGATATATTAGAAGCAGAGAAAGGAAACAAGAGAGGTAGTTGTAGCCCTAAATTAGACAATTGCACAGAGATAGTGAACGATATAGGATGTGGGAATTTTAGGGAAACGTGTAGGTTAGCTCAGAATAGACAGCAATGGAAGTACGCGTCCAACTAATTCTAGGACGGAAACCCAATGATGAAAAAAGTAATTCTATTTAATGTTTTGCAATATTCTCAACAAATATTGATTGTGCGAAAGCGTATATACAGGGTTTGTAGATCGGGAAAAAGCATTCAACAATGTAAAATGAGAAAAAATATTCAAAATACTAAAATAAAACGAACTGAAGAAGTATTAGAAGAAGATCAGTTTGGATTTAGGCGAAACAGTGGAACACGGAAGGCTATTTTAGCTCTGAGGGTGATAATGGAGAAGATAATAAAAAAGGGAGAAAGCGTGTATATATGGTTTGTAGATTCGACAATGTAAAATGGAAAAAATGTTCGAAATATTCAAAAAGATTGGAATGAGTTATAGGGATAGACAGATAGTACATAGATTATACAAAGAGCAAGGACCGGTAATAGAATTACAGCAGGAACGTAAAGAAGTAAATATTAGTAAAGGGGTGAAACAGATGTATGCTATTCCCATTAATTTTTAACTTGTATATCGAAGAGACAATGAATACCATCAAATGCAGGAATACATTTGGAATTATTATGCAGGGACAAACGATTGATATGCTTACATTTGCAGACGTTATAGCGGTATTAGCATCTAGCAAGGAAGAGTTAGAAACAGCTGTTAATGAAATGGAAACAGTACTAACAGAGAGACACGGTACGAAAATCAACAAAAATTAAACTAAGGTACAAGTATGCAAAGAAGGGGAAAATAAATCAAAAACCAGAATAAAAAAATAGTAAACGCGAAGTTACAAGAGGCTAAGGATTTCTGCTACCTAGAAAGCCAAGTAACGTAAGAGAAAAAGAGAACAAACATAGCAAAAAGGAAAAATTGTTGGAAGCATATGTGTGGAGCACAGCACTGTACGACTGTGAAACGTGGACAGTGGAAGAAATGGAAAGAAAAATAGATAGAAACCTTTGAAATGTGATGCTATGAAGTATGATGAAGATATGATGGACAGACAAAGTTAAGAACAAAGAAGTTGTAAAAATAGTAGGGGAATAAAGAAATATGTGGAAAACAGTAAAAAAAAAAAGGGAGAAATGGGGCGATAGGATATGTTCTTAGTCATGAGGGAATAGTGTGGAATATATTACAAGCACAGATAGGAAAAAAAAGAGGTAGACTATTGCACACAGATAGTGAAGTCTGTAGGCTGTGGGAATTTTAGGAAAATGTGCAGGTTGGCTCAGAATAAGAAACAATGGAGGTAAGCGTTCAAGCAGTTCGTGGACTGAAGACCTAGTGATCAAGACTTTGTGTTTTGTCTTACAATGATTCTTATTTTTCTAAAAATAAAGTGCTTAAAATTTAACAAACGGCATAGATGCTAACATATGCTTATAATACAAATTAATTAAATTGTACATTATAATCTATATCGCGTGTCTAGCCACAGAATAAATTACATTCTTGTAGGATATACTATTAAAACGGAGAGGAATCCTAGAAATATTTAAAACACACATCACCTGATATGCAGTTGAATAAAAAACATCCTACACATAAATGGTTTAGTAAAATTTGTTGATATCTATTTTTGTATCCTTTTACGGCTGGCACGCATATAATCTAGTAAAGTGCTTATTTGATATGCAGTTATACGTATCTATCTTTTATAACACGATTCGTGAATGGAGTCAATTAATTACATTAGTCATATAACTGGTTGAAAATAATAATCTTCATACGGAAAAAATTATATTCGAAGTCAATATTAATAAAGAAAAAAAAAGAAGAAATCACGATGCCGACTAAGTTAAATTGAAATAGTTTTGTTGATAGTTAAGGTCAAATGTTTATAAGTTCTGGTTTCTAATACAGATTTTAATATTTGGACGTATTTATAGGCAAGCTAAGCGAAACTAAGAGGCAAATTTTGAAAAACTTAGTATTTCATACATGTGGCGCTATAACTTTTAATCTAAATTGTTCAACTTTTTTATTTTTGGGCGTAACAGGTCATATTTTATACGCATTAGGGTGCAATTTTGGCTTAAACTAGTAAACAGAAATTTTGAAGTAACTCTCAATAGCCCTGTTGTAAGCTTAAATTAAGTATGACTATTTGTTTCTGGTGTCAGTGATAAGTTCATTTCGATTTGGATGGGCACTATAATATGTATAATTATCAGATTCGGAGAAAGAACAAGCACATACTCGTGTGCTATCTATATACCCAAAAAAATGCAATTTGATGTTTATTTTGATCAAGAAGAGTGATGGGGATCACATTTTTAGAAAGTGAAACTGGCGAGGCAGTCAGAATTAATCATGTTCGTTACAGTGAAATTAAATCCAACTTTCTTTTGGCACCTATTCGGAAAAGTCGATGTGGGGATATTTAATTCCAACAAGACGGCGTGACCTGCCACCCAACTCAAGAGACTACGCAATTATTGCAAAACAAATTTTCGAGTCTAATAATTTCTGGGCTTGGAGACCAGAATTAGCAGGCAAGATTGTGCGGCTTAAGCTCCTTTCGACTTTTTCTTTAGGGGCATTTGACGAGAAAAATCTACAAGAACAATCTTCAAACAATTCCATACCTGCAGAATGAAATTATCCCAACCACATCACTGAAATAGAACCGACCTTACGTCAGAATGCGTTGAAAAGAGAACATCTGCCAGTGAAGTCGTATAGTTCATTTGAAAGATATTCTCGTACAAATGTAATGATAAACGTTTATTTTAAAAATCGATAAAATTTCCCGAATTACAAAATACAGTGTTTATTTTTTAGGTAAAAAAATTAAGTTGTATACGAAATTGATTTAGGGATTCTGTTTACTTACCTAGCTTAATAAATTTCTAAAGTGTTCTTTTAATTAATTGGGCTGTGATTTAACCTTATATTAGGAAAAGTTGTTCTCGATCAGGGTATTAATAATTATTTATATATCTTAAAGAAGGCCTAAGCAGTAAAATTAGAATTCGGAAGGATTTGTCGGTTAAATGCATATTTTAAAATTAAGTTTAATTTACTAAAATTTCGGGCTGAGTGAAATCTGCAGCCGTTTCTATAAAAGTGACCAAAGTTAACATCCCTTGGTTGGAATTTTACAACATAAAATTAATACTTTCAGTAGTTCTCGGACGATGTTATCCAGACAAACAGACAACAATTGCCAGGTAACAGTAAAATTTTAATCATAAACTTATCAGTTATAATATCATAAAGTCATTGATAATTATGAAATAACTTTATCGCGTTTTGCTTGGTAACTTATTATATAAAACACACGTGCTGAAAGGTATATAGTTCGTGTGATTTCTAAATCAATGTGGGTCACTATTAGGTCACACATTCCTTGTATGGGTTTCCTTTACCACCCTGGACGATAGATCCGAAAAATTAATAAATAATGCTTCATTGCGTCTACTCTACCGTCTATTTTGACACTTGTAGCGATTTCTGTCGTGGGGTCAATCAATATCAAGTGATCCAAAATCGGAATTAATTTGTTACCATATCTCACCCTTTTGTTTTGTTGAAGTACTACTGTATTAGTTTTCAAATTATGAATTTCAGATTTTTATGTCGTATAGGGTTGGTTTTTAATCTATTTTTAAATTTAGGAAAAATCTCAAAATTCTGCGCTGTATGAACACCAGTTTTTGCTTATATCTCGGCTTATGAGAAAGTTGAGAGTAAAACAAACGGTTTTGTCTTCAGAATTTTACAAGCTTTAATTTGATATAATTGAAACATTAATATTTTTCATGTATAAACTCGAAATTTTGAAAGAAGATTTGAAAAACCTTGACACATTAATATTTTTCTTGTGCAAATCCAAAATTTTGAAAGAAGATTTAAAAAAACCATATGAATAAAAATATTCAAAAATTCCTAATTATTTCTCAAATGTTAATTTACAAACCTCCAAAAACTCAAGTTGGGATCTTATTAGGATTCTAGTAAAAATAGTTATTTATTATACAAGGGAAAAAGTACGAGATTTTAGCTCGAGTTGAAATCTTATATTTTTACCCGTGTATAATACACTATTTTTTTCTCTGACAGGCAAAACGATGATTTAATATCGAAAAAAATATTACAATATATTAAAGTCAAAAAATCAATCGATGTCAAATTTGAAGTTTCAAACAAGTAGGTTGTTGTACTTATAGGGACAGTTAGACTTGCGTTGCTAAGGAAACCTTTAAAGTAATCAAATATCTGTCAATTTAATTCTGCGAGTGGTTTCAAAAATTGCTTACTTAAGTTGTTTATATCGGTTGTTTTGAACGCGACGAAGTTATGATACGATGTTATATTACACCCGAATGATACAAGTGTGGACCCGGCTTTAAATTAAATATCTTCGTGTTCTTACTTATTTGCACATATCCGGGAAAAAAGTACTAATTTTTTTCCTGGGGAAAAAAGCAAATTCATAAAAAGTGACATTTTGTTACCTGTCAAAAAACACTAAATGTCAAATTTTTCCCGTCACAGAAAAAAAATTATTTTATTAGGAAGCATAGGTTTTAATGTACCTTACGGCCGACACAATAATTTCAACAAAAATGTGACAAAAAATTATCTAATATTTAAATAGTGAACTGCATAATTAATTAACCGTTTTTATTTAGTTTATAATTGCAATATACATACGTAAGCCTCATTTGTATTTTTTTTTACTTATAATGTTTTATTACAAATTATACTCAACACTTTTTTTGGTGGGTGTCAATGCCAATACTGAGTTTTGTAGAGTAGTGCCAAGGACTAGGTGGCTATGACTATCACTTGAATTGCATAGTTTAGTTTAGTTCTTTGTTCATTGTGTTGTGAGTTTTTGTATTAGTGTGAATTTCTTTGGGTTAGATGTTAAAGAGGGATGTAAATCACCATACTAAAATTATTAATTCAGGTACCAAAAAAGAAGCCTCCCAAAATATTAATCCTAAACAAATATTAATCCTTAACTTCCTTTAAATATAGCAAATGCATACAAGACTCACCACTGGCTTAAAAGATTTTCTTTATACAATATAAAAGCTTTTTAATTATTTCTAAATGCATAAATCATGATACAGTAACTGTTCACCTATTTCAAAAAAGGCTAATTTCCTATCTGACAGCTTATGTTCCGCCTTCCTTTGTTACGTCTATTTAGAATTCTTCTTAATCTTCTTTAGGAATTAAACCACTCATAGTTTTTAAAATTATCTTTATTTACGTTTCGATCCATGACCTAGGATCGTTGACAACGAAACGTAAATAAAGATAATTTTAAAAACTATGAGTGGTTTAATTCCCAAAGAAGATTAAGAAGAACGCTAAACAAGCCACAACAAACATACAGGGAGTATTTACGTCTATTTGGCTTCACACAGTTTTATTTGAATATTAGAAATAGAATTATCCAAATTTTTTAATATTATTTCTCATCATTAAAGTATAAATTAAGTGATTACGCATAAAGTTGCAGTTTCTAAGTTTTCGTGCACTGTAGGCGAATAACGTATAGTTTACTGTATGTGACCGTCGTATCAATCTTCCTCACGTTCAAAGGAATGTGGTTTCGTCCTAACCAATGAAAACGTTTGACGGTTGGTGGGGACGATAAGTTACGTGTGAAATAGTGCGTATTGGAGACTTTATCCTCAATCACCCTACCGCATCGAGTTGTACGTTTTTTAGTGCGTGTTGAAGAATGCAATAGTTTGCCCGTGAATTTCTACCTTCCCAAATTACATTAATTCTTATTATTCCCTAAAGTAGTAGGTTTAACAACACTTCAATGCAAGTAATTTGAAGCGAAATTAGCATGCGGACTCACCAAAAACCCATTGAACATTTCGAGACTGACATAAATCTATCGAGAAGCAAGAACAAAGGCCTACCTTAAGCTACGACTATTAAAGGTGAGACGTTCCTTTGTTTAGTTGTAAATTGCTTTTCATGGTATTACAATTTGTGCAATGTTGCACGATCTGTAGAAACAGACCTGGTACTACGTGTTTATTTTTAACTGTAAGTTTAACTGCAAGATGGGCGTTAAAAATTATTATAGCAAAAATCACAGTTAAAGACAAACAATTAATACCAAATGTAGTTCAGTAAAAGGTACAACATTGGACAAATTGAAATGCTTTGAAAGGAAATTACTAACTAAACAAAAAACAGCTTACCTTTAATTAATAGTTCTAGTTAAAGGTACGCCTTTCGTCCTTGCTTCTTGGCTAACATACGCTGGCGTCTAAATGTGCAGCGGGTTCTTTGTTGGGTTCGGATGCTAGTCTTTCTTGTCAAATTGCTTGCAATGAAGTTTTAAAGCATATAGTATTAAGGTAGATACGGGAGAGGCATATTTCACGTACAAAACGGTTAATACGGTATGGAACGGTACGGTACGCGAGTTCAAAATATAGTCCCTAAGACGCGCGCTTTGTTAAAAATTACAAAATCCTCTATAATTTCTACGTGGATAATTCACCTATATTCTATTACAACTCTTGTAAGGATGATGGTCAATAACTCTTGACATATAATTTATTAAGGTTCAAAATGCTTCAAACTTCGATCTCAAAATTTGATGTAAACTATCCGCTTACAAAAAATTATATGATTAAGACATTCTAGCTTACAAACATTTGAATATTTTTATCAGTTACAAACAAAGAAATCTAAAATTTAAACTTGCAATTCTTATGGTCATATGGCGCTTATTAAAATCTCATTTCCAACGTAATTAATGGTAATAAAAGCTTCCCATCTCCATCTTAAATCTCCATCAGTTTATTAGTTTGCAAAAGTGCAGCTCTATTTTTAATTAATTAACTTTAGAGTAGAGCTTGTATCGAGGAACGTTCAACCTTCATAGTATATTTACAAAACAAATAATGCTTTATCAAATAATTGCAACCGATAACTTCTATGTTTCAAACCACTCAAACATACAAGTTTCATGTCGCTGCATGGTCAATCTCGTAAAAATGTATCTTCAAATACTAAACCTCAAATCTTAAATGCTACTTCGCTTTAGAAAGAATCAAACGCGAATCAATTGCTTCTAATCAAGTTCCGGGTTATATACAAAAATTATCTCTATAAGTCACGTTCGAAATCCTTCCTGATCCGTTTAGAGACATTAGTCACCGCTGATGTAATAATTTTCAAGAATTTCACGGTTTCAATGATCCAACTAGTGTCAAGCTATGATTTATGTTAATCGTACAACGTGCCGTTGATTCTTGACTAATAGTCACGTCTCATCCTATCTTATTGTAACCCGGAAAGCTATAAATTAGTTCTCGGTTTTATTTTATTGCATTTTAGTATTCTCGCAAATTCCTCGAATAGCGTGTTTATTCAAAATTAGCTCTTTAATGACTTTTAAAAACATTTCTTGGTAAAAATGACTATCCGAAAATTCTAGAAAAAATGTTTTGTTTGGAACTCTTAAATGAATTGAATTACATAAATAATTAAAGCTCGCAATTGATTTGCATCGTAATAAAGTATGCATTTTAGTAATTCAGCGGATGTTTTCAATAACTAACGTACCTATTTTAAAATTAAATTCGTTTTTACTAATAATTTATACACGGAAAAATTAATCGCAATTGGTTTGTGGTCTAATAAAGTAAGTATTTCTAAAAGCGTTTTAAGTTATCTTAAACAAGAATGTATATTTTTAATCTACACGCGTGACTATGCTTTTTATTAACGGGGATGAATTTAATTGATATTATTTCATCCAATGAAAATAAATGGCTTGTGTATTTACACTTTAAAATTAAGCTCGTTTTCACTAAGAACAGAAGAATTATTTGCACACACGGCTTAAAGTTTTAACATAATTAAATAAAGGCTTCTTTTATGCTTTGTAACAACGCGAGTGCTATAAATGGCTTTGTCTTTTAATGGCAAAGAGATACGCTTATATTTATACGGGTAGAACAATTAAATATTCGGAAATTTCAATCTTTTCCAGTTTCCTGCTCTTTGGGTGGGTTTTATTTATAGAATTTGAGTTGACGTCTCGCGACCTCTTTATCATATCTACATAAATTTTACACAATTATATTTATGCCCCGACTAGCTCAGTTCAACCCCACACAGAGTGCACGACGATACGGTAACAGAGAAATTTTTACCCCTTTTTTTCTCTAACACTTCATACCTACATAATATAAGTTAAATAACAAAAAATTTGTATAATAAATCAAGAAATATGTACAATTTGCACTTCTACAACCTTCGTAATGTTATTTGCTATTTAAAACCCTTGACCAAAGTAAAAATATAAGTCTGTTCGTCACCAAATTATAACCCTATTACAAATATATAAAGCCAGCAAAAAATAACTATGTATTATATAGGAATCCTCGTTAAACGTTCAATGACCCTTCGTAATTTTAACGTAATTTCTACGTATCAATCAAAATTTTTGATGACCCTTCACATAAATATCTAAGTACATGCAAGTTTTAAAAATTAAAAAAAAGTTTTATGCTATTAATTTAATATGATCTGTAACTTGGTATTTTTTTCTGTGGATGTTCTGGTTCGAATGTGTAGTTCTGCGTACACCCCAATCCTTTGACCTGCCGCTACGTGTTGTTAACCAGTGACCTTGGGCTGATTTCAACTTAACGTCAGAGTTTTCCCCTTTATTATCTCTGTTACTTGGATTATTACGTTAGATTTCTTATTGAATTTGTTTCGTAAATTGTTTATTGAATCGTTTCATAAATCTTTCAATGAATTTCTCAGAGAATTTTTCAGTGAATTTCTCAGTGCCCTAAGTTAATAAATATTAAAGATCGTGTTTACCTTAATTAAAATTTGGACTTACGCCTTATGTCGACGGCGAACTTGTATATTCGAACGTGCACTTGTACTTGAAATTTTTAATTATTAACTTTCACTTAAAAATCGTGGTATTAATTTCACACTTGAACTTTGCGTAGTATTGTCATTGAAACTAGTACAGTTCATGCTTCAGTTAAGTAGAGACTGACTATTACCTGCCTGGTGTAATATATAAAGGCGAGTCCTTCCATGCGCTGGTATTGGCTTGATCCAGCATTATCTTGGTTGAAGCGTTGCACTTGTCTTATCATGTAACCATTCGGATTTTACACACAGTTACCTCCTAAATTTTGATGCAATGCTTCCCAAATCACGTATACATCAAAGCTTTATATTATGGAGTTCGTTGGGTATGGTACTTTGTACCGTGTTTTCGTATTTTGTATAGGAAATTATTAGCCACTACCTTTAATCTTGCACGTACGCCAAAACGTATGTTTTGCTCATATGCTGGATTTTATTCGAATTTGTCAAGTTTGCTTTTAAAAAGATCACGTAGGCAAATTTTATAATAGGATTCTTTAACAAATGACGTAAATTAGATGCGTTTTTACTGATTTTTTTCGTTCTGAAACATGTTTGTTTTGCAAGACCTGTTTGTTGTGAGAACGCATGATTATTACGGCGTCGAGTTTAAAAAAATTCGTTTCATGTTTGTTTGACTTTAGATACTTCTAATTTGTATTTATTTAAAGTTTCTGAATGTATTCTTGTTTCTAAAATAAAACGGATTGCGCCTAGAGTTATTTATTCTACTAAATGTGGTTACATTATTAAAGAATGAGCGTCCTTTCATTGTCTAAAGTTAGTTATAGAGTTTATACAGTGTGTGATATTTGCTTTTTGCATAATTAACGAATTGTGTACTTTATATGATTCAAGTGTTTAGTATCTTTGACTTTGGTGTTGTTTACATGAAGTATACTACCCTTATGAGCCTATATACCCCTAAATAACCCTATTATCATAGCATTATATATATATATATATATATAAATTTAGACCAAATAATCTTTTTTGGGTTTTATTTCGTCCAAATTTGAAGTTTACAAAAATGTCATTTGTAAATAACTGACGTTTCGGGAAATACATTACAACGTCCAGAAATATATAACAAAATATATATATATATATATATATATATATATATATATATATATTACTGTGATATTTAGGAGTTATAAGAGTATTAATATTCATTTTGCAATTGATTTCGTTATTTAGCATGTAAAAACAACAAAGTACAATTTGAAAACACTTTTCAAATCGTTAGCGTAGAAATTAATAATTCTACTGTAATATTTTAGCAAGCTAAAAGTTAATTGTCATAATCCTGCAGATGTAAATATTCATAAGGTATAGAGTATATAAGATAACATTTCAAATTTGATAGTTATAAACATATTTTAAAAGTCGTATTTAAGTATAGGAATATGTAGGGGAAGAAGCGAACATCTAAATTTCATATTGTAAAACAATGGAAATGGAGTAAATGACAGAGGTTGGTCAATTTGGTTGTGTATCAACATTCAATTGTATTAGTAGCAGAGCTTGGGCTTTAATGTGGTGGATGAGTTGATTTCATGGTCAAATGGTCGCTGCTGGCAGTTATGGTTATTGCTAGTCCTGTATGCCGAAGTCCGAGGGAATGATAGCCGGCCGTATGCAGAAATAGTATCCAGGTAACTGTTGCTTTTTTATTGCCTATGTGTATAAACTGGTGTTCAATGACTTTTGTGTATTGTGGGTATAATTTACGAATAAAAAGGACAAATTCGAAAAGAGTTACTGATTGATTTTTTTTATATTGTATTATTTTACTGTATTTTTATGTCGGATTTTATATTAAGAGAAAAAGGTTTAGGATATTGGTAATATTTGTTTGTACAAAGTAAAAGAGACTTTTGCTGTTTGATGTGCGAAAAGTAGCACGAGAGTTTATAGTTACTAGGAGCTCTTATTAAACCTAGGTTAGAGTAAAACTTGTGGTAAAGCCCTGTTACTTTCTTGGATAATCAATGGGAAATAATTAATCTGGGGAATTATTGATCTCGAAATGTATTACTTTATGAAGGGGTTGTTTATAATGTATAAATAATGTGTGAACGAGGATTTTAATTGTGATTTGGGGTTGTTGTAATTTGTAACGAAAGATTAAAAATTTTTACGGGATGGGTTTGGATTTGCCTTTCAAAATTTGCTTACAGTGACTTATTGGTACCTACTGTTACCACATATAATAATTATTAAATAACTAAAATATAGCATTTGTTTATAAATAGAACTTAGGCCGCTCGTGGTGACAATGAACTGGCGATCATCAGCTGAAAATAATAGTTGGCTCTGATTGGTTGATAGAAAGTTTAAATAAACGCTAATTAAGAACTGGATAATCAATTTCATAATTTTTTCATTAATTTAAAATAGCAAATATATCTAGAGTTCGGTTTCTGTTTACCTAACCCAACTTATTTATTGTGGGTTAATGATTCACGGTTCGGTATTAAGTGTCAAAATGTGAATTTAACCTACTCAGTAGTTATTTAGAAACGAAAAAGCTTAATTATTGTAGAAGCCTTAATTGATGCAATTTCAGATTTTCGGGTAATCTGTCGACTACCGGAAATAACCGTGGCTCACCATAAACGTTAACAAAAGAACGTGTACTTTAAGAACAAAAGATTCAAACCGAAAATAATTATAATAGAAATCGTAATAAAAGTCATGCAGGTCAGTGAAATGGTTAGTCGTTCTTTGTATTCAATTCTTGTGTATACATTCCAGTACTTGCTGTTACACTTCAAGCACCAAGAATTAGAAAATTAGGTTATTCTACTTAGCCACTCTTCTTTCGTAAGTTATGTACAAATTTTATTTTTATTTTTAGATACAACGAAACATGCATCTTCGGTTCTCACAGTACGTTGATAATGCTACATTGATAAAAATGGAAATTTCCTGCTCATATTCTAAATACGAAGTAGTAAACACGTACAAAATGATTTTTCTAATCAGAGTCATTGTTTTAGTGGCCTTTGTTTTGAATAACTAAAAGAAAATTAAATGTCATACATGCCTAGTGTATTTTTAGACCCTAAGCCTTAGAATTGATTTTTTAAAGTGGGCAGAACTAGAATATACCTATATTGTAGGTATGAATTTCAATTTCAGTAGGGCCTACCTTTAACCGGTTTAGATTTCCATCACGAGCTGCATTGTGCACTACGCTTTGTATCCACTTGTAATCCATTTTCACTGTACACTTCTCACAGAACAACTGGGCAGTGGACAATATTCTACATCACTCACTTCTCACTAGCACAGTTAACGACCTACTACCAGCTATTTATTCTGAATGTGAACCGTACGGTAGTAAACGGAAAATTAACAGACGTCGACGGTGTGGGCATAGATTAGTGAGAAGAAGATAGGAAACGAAGCGACCGAATTTTTTTAGCGGTATCTGTCGTCTCAAATGTTAACTAAAGCGGTATTACAGAATGACTTGCTTACCGATGGCGTGCTTATTATAATACCTATTTATAACCTAAAATCATAAGTTTTCCTAAAATTTTATTTTGTTTCCGTTCTTCTTAAAGTGTTTGCGTTTATTCAAGCTCCACTTAATTGAATATTTATTAGAATCAACTTTAATTTAAATGTGAAAATGAGTCGCGGTGCATATTGTATTGGTAACTTCTGTTACAATAATAAATTTGAAAATCCAGATATAGCGTTTTTAATTGTCCTAAAGACCGTATGATGTAAGTGGAATCCTTTAAACTTGAAAAATTATATAATTAAATTTGTACTTTCATTATAGCGCTATGCAATGGATTGAGTTAATGGACAGAAATGACTTGATAATTAATAATAAATATTTGACTGGTCACTACCAGGTGTGCAGTAAGCATTTCTCCTGGAATCAATTTAAAAAAACCTACCCTAGAATTATTCTTAAACCAGGAGCTGTGCCATTTAACTACAATAATATTACAGAGATTAGAAATCTAATTAGTAGTGAACATAATTATTGTAGAAAGTTATCAACAAATAAAAATATTGTTAATTGATAGTTATAGACTTTAAATGTGTTTTGAAAATTACACGAAATTATTAGCAAAAACATTCTTATAACTTTTGCTTGTTTTAAGTTTAAATTTGCCGCAAAATAACCGGTCACTTCTTTAAACATTTTTTGTAGCGCCCTCTCAACGGGTCAAATGTTAACTTAACGTAAAAGCTGGTCGTTTTAATACATAGGTCCCTTATGCACGTTTCCTATCTTCTTCTCATTAATCTATGGGTGTGGGTTTATAACAGTCACCTAGATATCTACGCAAACATTTAAATGACATTCGTTATAGCTTTACTATTGTTCGCTAGATGGCAATGATTGTAAATTTTGTTTGACACTATCCACGTTGAGTTGAAATCAACGTCTGATTTAATAGGCGTGTTCAAGCTAAACTACCATCCACCATTGGCCCCTACAAGCATGACGTTCAAACCGAATAACCACGTGGTTCGGTTATTCTGCCACCCGCGGGACACGGCAGATGAGACCGGTCTTAGGGAGTTGTGTGTATTAGTGAATCCGCGCCGCTTCTTTTTTCGTGAACAATGGATTGTGCGCGTTGGAAGTGCGAAAAGTTGCTTTTGATATTTTTATAAAAATGCGCTGTTGACGAGTGCAATTCATGTGGTATAGTTGTATGTCATTCTATAATTTTGAATAATATTAGTGTATTTATAATAGCTTTTTGTTAAACGAGCGTTTAAGTGATGAGTTGCCGGTGATAGTAGAAGCAGCGTGGTTAGGGCATAGCAATGTACCCCACCCCCACTAGACACCCATCTGCAGCGGTAAGTGGTTGTTTAGTGTAGTTCTATCTCGTTTTATTTTGCAACTTTGATTTTCAATCTTAACCTAAAAACTTAAGTGAACATTTTGGGTGAGTTAATTAATTGCAGCTGTAATTTTAAAATGTGCAGGTTATTTTGTTTGTTGGCGGTATAATATTGTATATAATGTGTTTTCTTCCACCAGACAAAGGAATTATGCACTACAATGTTGTCATTGTTTAGATTTATAACATGCTGTAAACACTATTAAAAGCTTGTCCGTGTAAAAGGAAGTATTAGGAGTAGTTCAATTTTTCTTTAAATTGTAGCGATCAGACAATTTTCTTTTTTAATTAGTCGAGTCAGGTAAGTCGTGTTTTAAGAGGAACCAAACCTAACACAAGAATTAGATGCTTTTTCCTTAGCCCTGTATAATTTTATTTATTTATTTATGCTAACGCTTTTACAGTCTTAAATAATTACATATATAATTACAGAACAATAGTCAGAATAATTTGAACTTTACTAGATATTATCCAATATATTAAAATCATACATTTTTGAAATGTCTTTAACCATTATCTAAATACTGTAAATTGGGGTAAAAAGGGACAACACTTTTTAGTAGTTTCTAGTGATAATGTCTTTACTTTAAAATAATATAATCTAGTTTCTTTGCCGTTTAATGCCTATTTTCATAAGGATAACAAAACATACATATTTGGGATATTTACTGAATTTTTTAATTTTATACCTACTGTCCCTGTTTACCCCACAGTCGGGCTGAATAAGAACATATTTTATTTTATCATGTTTACAAGCTTATTTTTCCTAAACAAAAGGTAAAAGGGGCGAATAGGAATAGTGAGGCAGTTTTAAGAAATGAAAAATCAAAATTAGTGTACAAATGTGTTTTCAGTTCATCATCATTAGGTCTTCAGTCCTAGAACTGGTTGGACGCGTACCCTCATTGTTTCCTAGTCTGAACCAACCTATATATTTCGCTAAAATTTGCTCAGTCTGCATCTATCCCTATCTGTGTGCGAAATTCTGATCTCGGTCTTCCCCCACCTATCTTTTCCTATCCCTGCTTATAATATATCCCGTGCTATTCCCCAGAAATGCCTTAGACGTATCCTGTTCTTCTATTTCTCCAATTTTTTCGTTTTCCACAGATATCTTTATTCCTCTACTATTTCTACAACCAATTTGTTATTAACTTTGTCTGTCCATACTACCATCCTCATACATCTGAAGCACAACATTCCAGAAAGCTTCTATCTCTTTCTGCCTGCTTTCCCCTATTTCATAGATGTACTGTGCTGTGCTTCACACTATGCTTTGAACAGTTTCCTTCTTGTATGTATGTTCATTGTCTTTGAACATAGCTGCTGTTCTTTCTTGTTTGACGCAGTTCGGTCACCTATTGTTTTACAGTTTATACCCTATTTCCGTGATATTCAGTGGTGTGTGAAGGGGGGTAAGCAGCCTTTGGCTGCCAAGTTCCCCCAGCACTTGAACCTTTGTCGAATTAATAGGTATTCTAATTTATCCTTTTGCACAATCAACATTAGTTGAAAATATTTCACAACCAACACCTGTAGTTGTTTATAATAATCATCAGATTTAAGAGCACTTATTTTTTCGTCATTGGGTTTTACGTCTTGAAACTGGTTGGACTTGTACCCAAGCTTATTTATGTTCTGAGCTAGCCTACCCAGTTCCCTGCAATTCTCACAACAGCCTATATACATTATAATTTGAATAAGGGCCGCTATACTTGCGGCTACGTCCCCAATGCTCCACCCGAAGGTACTACATTGGGTTTAAACGCGAAAAAAATTAAACGTGCTTCTAATTTATTCTAACTTCATAATTAATCCACCCTAAATAAAAATCTAACAAACTGAAACGAAAACTAAAAACAGAGTTTAAATAATGGTATCCCTAGCGTTGACTTTGGAGTGTGTCCGATCAACAAGACACAAGCAAAAATGAGAGAGGGAGGGAGGGATCCGTAATACCGGATAGCAGTCGCCAGCTCTGCTTATCAGTGCGACCTGAAGGGTCGACTTAAAACTATCCAAATCTAGCTAGCTAATTTAAAATGGATTCAAATTTTCTAAGCAATTGCCAAATGTATTAATAGTGAATCCAGCTATTTTGCCTGCTGTATAAATTTACAAATTCGTCCTCCCTGATCTAAGTATTTTATCCTAAATTTGTCCCTAACGTTCCCTATCATTCCCTAACTGACATATTATATATACAATCTTCTTTTCTATATATACTGCGGCCAAAAATTGGCGACAGAACGTCAAACGAATTAAATCAAGCAACCAAACAATACAATGCAGGCAAAAATATGTGTAAAAATAAATATAAATATATAAATAAATTTCTGAATAAGCAAAAGCATGTAACAGTTCACATATTAGCAAAAGCAAATACATTATCAGGTGCACTCGCATGAGAATTATATCGACTAGCGCCATTACACAAAAAACGTGCTTGTTAGATTATTTCAAAATCTTTTTAAAATCACAAATCGATGCTCATGCAAGTACAGCCGCCACAATTTTATTCTTACCTTCAATATGAATTTCTCCAGCAACTGAAGATCTGGTTGTCTACCTACATCTATTGGTTTTCTACTTTTATGGGGGAGTTGAATATGCACTGTTAAAGTCCTGGTAGATATGCACTAAACGTTCGGGGGGGGATCACAATCACTATCACTTCACTTTTAAGCCTTAGGGGATGCGCGGCTTCACTCTATTTTATTTTTTTTTTATTTATTACACTTATTTAAATTAAAGAGGTTTCCTGATTTAGTTTGATGTTATTTATTTGTTTCGTTTATTCTCGATTTTCCGCGCGTAGAAGGTGGGCCAGTGATTGTTTTAGTGATGTGTTCGTCGTGCATATTAGAGTCTTATGTATACTTATTTAATTATTATTTTTTTTCTTTTTTGCAGGTTTTGGTTATCATGCTCTTATCATGTCAAAATCACGCCAGGTCGAAATATACAATTTTTCAATCCTTCCACCATGCCCTTCCGACTTCCACACGGTTATCACCGTCTAATCTTGCAACCCTTTCTGCGAACTCTCTATAGGCTATCCAGAACGCCTTCTGGTTAGCCACTTCCCCGACTTCCTCTAGGCTCTTTGGCCATGCTAGACCTACGATAGCTAATTTCGTATCAGCCAACCCTCGATTTGCCGATTCAAGCAGGCAGTGCAAGAGCACTTGCTCTGCGCTTTCGCACCCTCGCCGCATTCACAGCGGTCGTTGTTGGCTAACCCGAACCTATGTAAATACTCTTTCTGGCCGCCGTGCCCTGTTATCAACTGAACCATTTTATGATCGAGTTTTACCTCAATCTTGCCTCTAGCTTCTAAGCTCGGTATGAATTTGTGGGTCAACCTGCCTGTGGCAGCGTTGTTCCACCTCTCTTCCCATTGTCGGATTAACTTTCATGCAGCTTTCTTTTAATCAAAGACTTCGGTATCGACGAATGTATGTCGTAACAGGAGTGCCGTATATGTTAACCTCCAGACATCCGCTTGAAAGTTTGTCGAAGTGTTCATGTTTGTTAGGGCTGTCAATGCCGATTTGCTGTCGCTGAATATGTAATACTCGTCTCTGCCCGTGTGATTTATTACGAAATCGATAGCTTCTCGTATGGTTACCAATTCGCACTGGAAGATAGTGCTTCAGTTCGCGAGTTTGGTTTGGAACCGAAACACCTCCCTTTGCTGCTTATACACGACGAACGTCGCGCCTGCTTGCCAATCGTGCATACGTGAACCGTCCGTGTAAATTGTAATACCTCTCGCGTCCCCATCACCTTCGACAAACAACGGCCTATATACAGTTCGATTCCCTTCTATTGTTTTCTAATTATATGTCCTATTTTACCCAGATTCAGTGATATGTGAAGGGGGTTAAGCAGCTTGTGGCTGCCAAGGATCCCCCAACACTTTTGACGTATTAATAGTTTTCCAGTAAATCCTTTCGCACAATTAACATTAGTTGAGAGTATTGCAAAACCAATAGTTGTAGTCGTTTATAGTAATCACCATGTTTAAGTACAGTTATTCTTTTTGTCATTAGTTTTTCCATCTTACGACTGGCTGGAAGCGTACCTTCATTGATTTCTATTCTGAGCTAACCTACACATTTCCCTGAAATTCTCACAGCCTACATCTTTCACTATCTGTGTGCAGTAGTCTAACCTAGGTCTACCTCTACTTCTCTTTTTTCCTATCTCTGCTTCTAATATATTCCGCACTATTCCCTCATGTCTTAGTATATGGCCTATCATCCTATTTCTCTTATTTTTTACTGTTTTCCACATACTTCTTTTTTTCTTTACCATTTCTAGTATCTCTTTGTTTTTAACTTTGTCTGTCCATGATATCTTCATCATACGTCTGTAGCACCACATTTCAAAGGCTTCTACCTTTTTCTTATCTGCTTCTCCTAGTGTCCAGGCTTCACAGCCATACAGTGCTGTGCTCCACAGATATGTTTTAAGCAATCTTTTCCTTGTTTCTGTGTTTGTGGTCTTTGAGCACAGTAGTTGCTTTTTCATGTTAAATGTAACACGACCTTGTGCTAATCTTTGTTTTATATCTTTTGTGCTTTTCCCATCTTGCGTTATTTGACTTCCTAGGTAGCAGAAATCCTTAACCTCTTGTAAGTTCTCGTTATCTATTTGTATTCTTGTTTTCGATTTCTTTTCCCCTCTTTTACTTACTAGAACTTTAGTTTTATTTTTGTTAATTATCATACCATATCTTTCCATTAGAACTGTTTCCATTTTATTAAGAGCAGCTTCTAGCTCTTCATTGCTAGATGCTAATACCGCTATATCACCTGCAAATCTAAGCATATCAATTTCTTGTCCCTCCATATTAATTCCCAATGTCTTCCTGCATTTGACAGTATTTATTGCCTCTTCTATGTACAAGTTAAAAATTAATGGGGATAGAGCACATCCCTGTCTCACCCCTTTCCTAATATTTAATTCTCTACTTTCTTGCTCTAATTCTATTACCGCCGTTTGCTCTTTGTATAACCCATGTACTATTTGCCTGTCCTTAAAACTCATTCCCATCTTTTTGACTATTTAGAACATTTTTTTCCATTTTACATTATCGAATTCTTTTTCCAGATCTACAAACCTTATATATACGCGTTCCCCCTTCTCTATTGTTTTCTCCATTATCACCCTCAGAGCTAAAATAGCCTCCCGTGTTCCCCTGTTGCGCCTAAACCCAAATTGATCTTTTCCCAGTATTTCTTCAGCTCGTTTTTCCATTCGTCTCTGTACAATTCTAGTTAATATTTTTAAAACGTGTGCTGTCAAACTTATTGTTAGAAAATTATCACATCTATCGGAGCCTTTCTTTTTGGTATAGTTACTATGACGTTACGTTTGAAATCTTTGGGTATCTCTCCTGTCTCATACATATAGCTTACAAGCCGGAAGAGACGTGCTGTTACTGCTTGTCCAGCGGATTTTAGAGTTTCTGCTTGCACCTTATCTGTACCCGGCGCCTTACCATTTTTCAGACTCTTTAATGCTAATTCAAACTCATCTCTAAGTATAGGATATCCCAGGTCATCATTTTCGATGTCTGATTCCTGTACTAATGCTGTTAGTTATTCTCCTGCATATAAATTCCCTATATATTCTTGCCATCTACCCACTTTCTCTACATTTTCTATAATGACATTTCTTCCCGCGTCCCTTATATTTTTGCTATACGGTTTTATATCCTTAAAATTGATTCTAATTAGTTTGTATGCTTTATCTGTTTTTGCTACTTCCATCTTAGTTTGTACCTCTTTGCACTTTTTATCAATCCATTGTTCTTTAGCTTTCCTGCATTTGCGAATAATTTCCCATTTTATCGCATTGTATCTCTGTTTTCCTGTTTCGTCTGATCTATTTTTGTATTTTCAGGATATCCTTTGTTATCCATGGTTTCTTATTTTCTTTTTGTGTATACCCCAGAATATCTCTGGCCGCCATGTCTAGGCTGGATTTAATGTTATTCCATTCTGTTTCTACTTCCTTAGTAACAGAAACTTTCTCGATATCTTTCAGCAATTCATTTGACTTTTTTTCAAATCTTTCATGGATATCTATATCTTTTAGCTTCTCAAAGTCAAAGTGCATTTTTCCGTGCCTCTTTTTCAGTTTTTTAAATTTAAGTGCGGCCTTCATAATTACGATTTTGTCTGTGTCTATATCTGCTTCCGGGTAGCTTCTACAGTTTCTTACTTGATTTCTAAACCGTTGTCTGACAATAATGTAATCTATTTGATATCTTACTATATCTTCTGGCATCTTCCACGTGTATCATCTTCTAGCATGATGTTGAAATAATGTATGTGTGATGGTTAAGTTGTTCTTGTCGCAAAATTCTACCAGCCTATTTCCTCTGTCGTTTCTCGTGCCTAAACCAAATAAACCTAATCGCTCCTACCCTACCCTCACCTACCACTGCATTAAAATTCCCCGTAATTATTAAATTTTCATGTCCTTTTACGTATCTTAGTATGTCTTCGATATCTTTGTAGATCGCCTCTACCTCTTCCTCACTGTAGCTAGAGGTGGGCATGCATACTTGTATTATTACTGTATTTACCGGCTTAGATCAAATCTAACCACGAATACGCTTTCGTTCTTTTGTAAGTAGTTTTCTACACGTCGTCCTATCTTTTTTCGCATAACTATCCCCACACCCGAATTTCCTCCTTCCTCTGATCTTGTATGAACTACCCTGAAGTCTCCACTCCAAAAATCCCCCGCCTCTGGCCAGCGGACTTCACTAATTCCTACTATGTCTAGTGCTAACCTATCCATTTCGAGTTCCAGGTTCTCTAGCTTACCTACTTGTTTCATACTTCTGACATTCCACGCTCCGACTTGAAGAAAGTTCCCAGATCTTTTTGTATACTTTCGGATCACATCCCCCGAAGTAGTCCCCTCCCGGATATCCGTATGGGGGACTATTTTACCTCCGGAATTTTTTACCTCAGAGGATGCCATCATCATTAGTACAATTTGAGTACGCTGTGTACTTGGGGGATAATGTGGCGGTTTTCCGTTGCCTTCCACATCGCAGTAGTGTGTCTTAGAATGTCATACCGATCCCTATGGTCTCTGCCACTCTAAGTACCGAAAAAGCTGCTGCCCTTTTTCGGGGACCTGTCTTAGTCTGGTGCCTCACTAAAGACCCCACTAATTTGGTTAAACCTATAGTTTGGCTCTTTAGCTCATTGAAACTCGCAAGCTATTCTACCTGTTCTAGTATTTTAGAACGGGCAGGTGCAGGTCCGCTCAGAATGGGTCTTTTCAGTTAAGGTATAAAATTTATTTTTTAGATGCGTTAATGCAACTCATCTACATTATTAACATCCTACAATCCACTTTTATTAAAAAGTATTGGGCTGCCTCATCTGGCCACTTGAATGTTGATCCAGAATTGAGTTTTGGTTTTACATATCTCACAAATAAAGCTTCATATTCTTTGGTCTGATTTCCTTCTGGTTATTATTCACGTTAGTGAAGCTAGCGGCCACTATCTACCGGCCGCTAAATATGGATACACCTACCAATCTCCAACACAACAAAACCACGCCTACTGAACTGCACAAGCATTTCTATTGTTCAATTATATTTTGAATATTGACCCAATTATCTTTACGCATTTTAAATCTAAAAGTGATTGAAACTAAATAACTTTGAGATTCCTATATTATTCTTACGCGTATATTTTAAGCGGTTGCTCTTTTAAATTGAAATACATGTATTTTTCTGAACTTGTGTAAAACCTGCGCTCTTGAGACTTGGTAGGCAGTTAGTGTAGGTGTACTAAAACAACCCATATCTTTTACAGAAACGTGTTCGCCCCGGTTCACTAACTTTATTGAAATTTTCGTAATGGCACCATAAGAAAATTAAAAATTTTTTTCTTAGCTTTTGTAATACCTGCGCCCTTGAAACTTGGTAGGCAATTAGTGTAGGTGTACTACAACAACCCATATCTTTTACAGAAACGTGTTCGCCCCGGTTCACTAACTTTATTGGGATTTTCGTAATGACACCATAAGAAAATTAAAAAAAAATTTTCTTAGCTTTTGTAATACCTGCGCCTTTAAAACTTGGTAGGCAATTAGTGTAGGTGTACTACAACAACCCATATTTTTTACAGAAACGTGTTCGCCCCGGTTCACTAACTTTATTGGGATTTCCCTAATGACACCATAAGAAAATTAAAAAAATTTTCTTAGCTTTTGTAATACCTGCGCCTTTAAAACTTGGTAGGCAATTAGTGTAAGTGTACTCAACAACCCATATTTTTACAGAAACGTGTTCGCCCCTGGTTCACTAACTTTATTGGAATTTCGTAATGACACCATAAGAAAATTTAAAAAATTTTCTTAGCTTTTGTAATACCTGCGCTTTTAAGACATGGTAGGCAATTAGTGTACATGTACTAAAACAACCCATATCTTTTACAGAAACGTGTTCGCCCCGGTTCACTAACTTCTTGGAATTTTCGTATGACATCATAAGAAAATTTAAAAATTTCTTTCTTAGCTTCTGTAATACCTACGCTCTTGAAACTTGGGGAACCGCTAGCGTAAGTGTATCAACATAACGCATACCATTTACAGAATCGTGTTCTCCCTGGTTCACTAATTTTTTGGAATTTGCGTAGTGACACCATAAGAAAATTTAAAAAATTTTTTCTTAGCTTCTGTAAGATCTGCGCTTTTGAAACATGGTAGGCAGCTACCAAGTTTCAAGGGCGCAGGTTTTACACAAGTTCAGAAAAATACATGTATTTCAATTTAAAAGAGCAACCGCTTAAAATATACGCGTAAGAATAATATAGGAATCTCAAAGTTATTTAGTTTCCATCACTCTTAGATTTAAAATGCGAAAAGATAATTGGGTCAATATACAAAACATAATTGAACTATAGAAATGCTTGTGCAGTTCAGTAGGCGTGGTTTTGTTGTGTTGGAGATTGGTAGGTGTATCCATATTTAGCGGCTGGTAGATAGTGGCCGCTAGCTTCACTAACGTTATTATTCCTATAAACCAATTTTGATTAACTTTTTGGAAGAAGTCGCACGACGTTCACTGACATCCACTACAATACTGTCATTTTCTTCGTTAATGAAACTGCAGAGTTCAGTTATAGTCGAACCGTTGCCCTGGACATAATACATATCCTGTATCACATCTTGTTCTGGAACAAACTCTGAAACTGAAGAATTTTTTTCATTGTCGGGCGATTCTGTTTGTCCAATGTCATTGAACCGTCTTTAGAACAAGATCAAAACGTCGGACACTCTTACCCGGTTCAACGTTAATTTGTTTTTAGTAACTCCTGGCTTAAAACCTTCGTCACTATGGAATCATCCACCTAGGAAGTGACATTTTCACTTAAAGTTCATTTGGGGGCCGGTTTAACACCGTTTGTGAATTAAGTGGAACTATTCATCATTTTCTAAATTTATCTATGTTTTTCTTTGCATTTTCTTGAATTTTTTGATTTAGCTGCATAAAAAGGTGAGGAAATTGATCTTTTGCAATAGACGATTTCTTCCTACCAGAGTTCTTCTTCTATTTCAACAAAATTTGTCGCTAAGCAACTTACATATCCTCCATATCAATTTGTATATAAATTTAAATGCATTTATTGTCTTAGTAATAACATGTTACATTGTATTAATTGAAGGTAACAATATTAAAGGTTAATCAGAGTTCATATCAGACATTAGAACGAAAGCAACTACTTTGTATTCCAGACGCAACCTGATATTGCAGGTGCAGATACAATGAACTGCAATAAAGCCGTTTTAATTAAAACGTTACTTAGAACAAGACATTGAATGTTATCAAGAAATAGCAGACGGCGAGATCTGCACTTTCCCACAAGATGATGTAAGAGCAGGGATTACATAAATACCCTGAGGAGCCCCCGATGGCCTGTCAGTCTCGAACTTCATAACTTTAACATTTTGGTAGTTCAAGGTACTCATTGGTAATTATTAAAATATTAACTTTGATTAATTTGTTAAATTAAAAGTCACGTTAATGAACATAACGTAGAAGTTGTTAAACCATTTTGTAATTACTGTATTAAAATAAATTTGATAGAAGTGTTTTTGGGAAATAAATGTTTTTAAAAAGAAGCTCTCAAAGGCTCAAAACATATCATATGTGGCGCAGTCGGAACGGATTCCAGAAGGGCACTAGCGATTCCAAAATTGAAAACTGGTGACCATGAATTTCAATTCTTCACTGGAAGAACAAAATTGGACGAGGTACAGAATCGAACGATTCCAATAAAGAAGGAAGGCTAATGTAACTGCCAATCAAATTATTGTGAGTGCCTATAGTTCATTTTTCCTTACCATTTTCTTTTCTCAATTGAATATTGATGTTAGCAAAGATTTGAAACGAAAGAATTTATATACAATTTATTATCACAAATTATTATTACTGAAATAATTTACTCAGCAAAAGTCGGAACCTGATTATAACAAAGGTTTATAATTATACACATTCATGTACAATTTATTGCAACGATTATTAAGGAAACAATTATTCAGCAAAAGTCTGAAATTGATGTAATTATAACAGAGGTTTATAATTTAATACGATACACGTAACAATAAGTGATTCTTTAAATAACTTCAATACCAACTTAACTGAAGTAACAGAATAAATAATGTATAAAGATGAACACTGAAAACTTAAGGTTATATTTAGACTCAATATCAACGTACGATGGAAATCAAGCTTTACTACGGATTTTCATTACCGCGTGCGAAACATTCTTAAAGAGCTTCTACAAACAAAGTGACATTGAACGCAACAATTGGCTATTAAGATTGATTCTGAGTAAGCTAACCGGCAGAGCTTTGATCTTATTTGCGAGTACAGATGACCTGACAAATTGAGAGGATTGAGAAGAAAATATTGATCGCGTATTTCGGAGACCAGCGTAATATAGAATGTCTTATCAGGGACTTATTAAACCTAAAAATAGAAAATAATCAATCACCATACCAATTTGGTATGCGCTGTCAAGACGTCAGAAGTTTAATCCTAACTAAATTGAAACAAGAGGAGCCAGACTCAAACGTACGTCTAATTAAAAGTAAAATGTACGATGAGATGGCGTTAGACACTTGTATAAACGCGTTATCCGAGCGATTATCTGCCAAGATAAGATTTCGAAATCTCCAAAATCTAGAAGAAGCGATGAATTTAATTATCGAAGAGGAAAACGTGATGTATTATAGAAACCGGATTTACAATCCTGATGCGAACAAAAATTACCTGCCAATTATAACTATACAAGCCGCGAGACAAATACCAACACACCACAAATTAGCATCATTTAACGCACCAATAAATCAATCGTGAATTAATAATCCAAACTTTGATAATACAAATTTCAACAATCAATTTCGACAATTTCCCAAACCAGCATTAAATTCGTTTAAATTCGTTTAAAATTAAAAAGATTTCAGAAATAATGTAGCAGTAGTAGACAACGGAAAAACCATAAGATATATTCATTTAAAGAATTTAAGATATCCTGTAATTTCCGATGAACAGCCATCACCCTTGCCGTAAACCACCACCCAGGTAGAACAGACGACACTACATTTGATTTTTTTTCCAATGCTCCACCCGAAGGTACTACATTGGCCAGGAAGCGAGTTTTTTTTACCTGGAAAATTTGGAATTTTGCCGAACCCTTGCTGTTCCGAGCAAGGTAGGGATCTTTAACGTGCGTGACAACACTCACACACGGGACCTCCATTTTACCTCTCATCCGAACGAGGGTGTATTTTTGTGAAAAATGCTCGCCTAACATTTTTCAAGCGGACCGTGTCGGGATTCGAACCCGGGACCTTGGGCGTAGTAGTCACACACATACCACTACGCCACGGAGCCGCCGGTAGAACAGACGACAACGAAATATTAGTAGAATATATAAAAACAACCCCGGTATACTACCAGTAAAATTGGAAAGTATTGAGAACACGGTAGACTATTGGACTTTCGCATAGAAATTTGATTTAACAGAATTAAAACGAGAATTTTATATAATCAGAGACAATTATGACAGACTGAAAGAATCAATGGACACAGTCAAATTCGGAAAAGATTATGCGATAGAAATGCTTAATTACAAAAGTATAATGGAAAATATCCTAACGAACACAGACGACAAATTCAATCGATTAATACCAACAGACAAAAACATAAGACAGAAAATAGGAATTATTAACCGATTAGGTAACATTATAAAAGCTATCACAGGTAATTTAGACAATCTAGATGCTGAACGATACGACAATGCAATACAAGAATTGATTGACAACCAGAATGACATAAAACTGTTGTTAGAAACCAAATTTCTTTAACTCAATCAACCCTAGTTCAATTTAACGATACTCTACGAAAATTAGTAAAGAACCAAGACAGTATAACAAATAGAATACTAACTCTTGAAAGTAACATGCAAACCACAATGTTATGAATGCGAGATTTAATAAGATTTAACACGATATTTAATCAAATGATATCAACCCTTACTGTAATTCAACAAATTTTAGCTACACTATAAAATGCTGTAACATTTGCTAAATTAAATACTTTACATACTAGTATTATGGAACCAATTGATTTATTAAACGAATTATTAGAAATTAGATCACTTATAACTCATAGTAAACTACCTTTTGAAGTGACAAAATCTAACATACTTGTATTTGAAAAAATAGCCATAGTAAAAGGTTATGTAAAGAATCATGAAATTACGTTTCTAATAGAAGTTCTCATTGTAGAGGTTAACAATTACAATTATTTATTTGCTTTCCCTATGAAAGTGAATAATATCAAGTTATTATCCTTAAGACCAAATTCCTTTCCCTAAATGAACTTAAGTATGGGTTCACAAAGGAAAAATGTAAAAAAAATGGCACCTAGCCAATACTTATGTCAATCATTAACGACAACAGCTATTCAAACAGATAACCCTTGCGAAGTACAACTATTACGATTCTCTAATCACTATGAGAATTGTGTGCTAAAATCAGTACAAATTTCGGACATGAAAATTCAGAAAGTTTCGGACAACGAATGGATTGCGGCATTTCCTCAAGAAGTGATAGCAACCGCCAATTGCAATCAGGAGGAAAACATTTTAGCTCTAATTGGAAGCATAGTGATCACCATAAAGGAAGATTGCTATTTAAAATTAAAAAGCCAAATTATTCGAGTATATCAAAACCCAGCAGTGATGAAGAAATTCGTAAATCTACCTGAACTATAGTTCAAGATTCCTCGAACCGAAGACAACGAAATTATAAAAAACCGATGCAACTAGAACACCTAGACTTCGACGATCTCAACCACGCAGTGAAATTAATGGACAATTATAAAGAACATTTAAACGAGTTAAAAGTCTTTGGACAATTTTATTGATCATTGTACTATTTTTATTAACTGTATGTTTATTATACAAATGTGTATTAGATATAAGAACAATGAAACCACAAATGAAACTTAGGGACAATGAGTTTTAAAAATTAAGTACAACCCTTAATTTTCATCCAAGTCGGGAGGAGTTACATATCCCCCAAATTAATATGTATATAAATTTAGATGCATTTATTATGTATTAGTAATAGCATGTTACGTTGTATTAATTGAGGGTAACATATATTAAAGGTTAATCAGAGTTCGTATCAGACATGAGAACGGAAGTAACTACTTTGTATTCTAGACGCAACCTGATCTGCATGTGCAGATACAATGAACTGCAATAAAGCAGCCTTAATTAAAACGTTACTTAGAACAAGACATTGTATGTTAATAAGAAATAGCAGACGGTGAGATCTGCACTTTCCCACAAGATGATGTAAGAACAGGGATTACATAAATACCCTGAGGAGCCCCTGATGGCCAGTAAGTCTCGAACTTCATAACTTTAACTGTTGATAGTTCAAGCTACTCATTGGTAATTATTAAAATATTAACTTTGATTAATTAGTTAAATTAAAAGTCACGTTAATGAACATAACGTAGAAGTAGTTAAACCATTTTGTAATTACTGTATTAAAATAAATTTGATAGAAGTATTTTAGCGAAATAAATGTTTTAAAGAGAAGCTCTCAAAGGCCCAAAACCTATCTCGTAGTCTTCAAAAGAGAAAAACGCCACATCATGTGCCTGTGTCAAGTGCGTACATAGTTACTGGGTAAAAAGACAAACTGTATATTATTTTCTTCACACAACTCGAAAAGTACTAGAAAAGTGGGAAGACAAATCGTCTCCTAACAGGATTTTCCATTCAGGTAATTTTGACTCATATGGTATAACAGTGATTTTTATCCAATCTTGAAAGCAAAAAGAATCTAACCCGATGCACTTTTGTGGTTCCTTACATTACTGAATTCGCCAAATGTCCAGCTATATAAATGTAGCGCTTTGTACATTATATTCTGAGAGAAGCACGTCATCACTTTCAGCAGCATACATCAAAGACGTTAAAGTTTTTGTGCTGTTTATTACACGATCAGGGTATTTTATATCATTTGTGGCAATAATTTTTTACGTCCTTGGTCAACGTTCAAACAAGTATCATCGTAATTGATAATATTTGATGGAGGTATGTCTTTTAACGTTTCTGCAAGCTTTTGAAATAAGAGTTTACTCTTTCATGGTGTTCACTCTCGCTCTTACCAGTTTAACACTTTGACACATTCTTTCAGTTAAAGCACCTTTATGACGGTTTAAGAATCTATATACAAAATCTTTGCCAGGAAAATTGTTCTTAAATTTTGATACATACTACAACCTCGGTTTGGGCGTCAAGTGCTAAATGTTAAAAACCCCGTAATTACTACATAATAAATTTTTATGATTTAAGTATGAAAAGTTTTTACTTACATTTTCACTCTCCGGTGACGGAGTGTGTTTTCAGGGAGCCGTGGTCCAGGTTCTCATCAGATTTGCATTCACATGGATCATCCAATTGTAGTGGTGTTCTAATAGCATAAGGTAAATGTGGGACGATAATTAGTTCACTACAAAGAAAAACGATCACTAATTATAACAGTTCTATTTGAGTCCCGGTTCTAAAATAAAGTCTGTAATTTACAGCAGAAATAGTTCGAGGAACAATAAAATTCCACATAATTTTCGCGAGCATGATAAAGAAATCCCCGAGACAAACTTAGCATATTTAAACTTATTAGATCATTCTAAATGTACAGTGTAATTAGTAACTTGTAAACTAAACAGGACCGAATTTAGGAAACAAACGGAGTTTCTTTAACTTTTAAGCAAAAATACAGTAAATTTTTGGAAACTGGTTACCCACTAACTGAAAGAGCATGTTACAGGTTAAATCATTTTACACGTAACACACATTTTGCCTTTTAGAATCTAGATAACACTAAACTATACACCTAAAATCATAACCATTTAAGAGATAATCCCACTCAGAATAGGTGATTAGACCCTAAACTAGATGTTCTTCAACTTGAGCAGAAAAGATAGTCTGGCCACTGACCTTTAACGGCTTTTTTTTTATATCAGAACACCTTTTTTGTCTTTTTCTTGATCTCATTTGGGAATTAAACTACTCGTAGTTGTTAAAATCGTCTTTACAGGGTTACTACAAAGGAATCATCGGGTTTGACAAAGCTATAATTCGGAAAATATGACAGATAGAACTATAAATGGCATGTCTATAGGCAACGACAACCTCTACGTTTAAAACTCGCTCCTGCAGAGGCAGCTTGTCATGTGCACGGCCACGTCATGTCCTACATTTTGATTTTTTTTCCACTGGTCCACCCGAAGGTACTACTTTGGCCAGGAAGCGAGTTTTTTACCTGGAAATTTTGAATTTTGCCGAACCCTTGCTGTTGCAAGCAAGGTAGGGATCTTTAACAGGCGTGACAACACTCACACACGGGACTTCCATTTTACCTCTAATCCGAACGAGGGCGTATTATTGTGAAAAATGCTCGCCTAATATTTTTCAAGCGGACCGTGTCGGGATTTGAACTCGGGACCTTGAGCATAGTAGTCACACGCACACCAACTACACCTCCAGGTCATCAGAGCATTTTACGATGGTATCAACAATTCAAGACCACAGGTGTACTTGATAAACGTAAAAGCACCGGAAGACCACGAGTGTAAGGCGCAACAGTGGATGCGGCTAGACAATGTTTTCTGCGTTTGCCACAACAATCCACCACTCAAGCATCCGTGTACTTGGTATTCCGCAACAAACTGCGTGGAAAATTTTGCGGAAGCGTTTGCGATTCAAACGGTACCGTATAAAAATGGTGCAAAAGTTACGACAAGACGACTGTGTCAAGCGAATCCGATTTTGTAATAACATGCAGGAAGCAATGGAGGTGACAGATTTACTAAACGTCTGGTGCAGCGACGAAGCGACATTTCATTTAAATGGCAAGGTGAACCGTCACAATATTCGGATATGGGACACGGAAAATCTTCATGAAATTGTCCAACATGAAAGTGATTCTCAAAAATTGAATGTTTTTTGTGCCGTATCCAGCACAAAAGTGTATGGACCGTTTTTCTTTCATGAAAAAACCGTGAATGGTATGTCGTGCCTCGATTTGTTGCAACTGTGGCTATTTCTAAATCTGACGGCTGATTCCAACAACTTTATATACCAACAATATGGAGCGCCACCTCACTGGCATCATGAAGTGCATCGGTATCTAAACGAAGAACTCCCGCATTGTTGGATAAGCCGTTGTGCTGCAGAAGATTTGGCATTGTTTGCGTGGCCTCCCAATTCTCCTGATATTACATCGTGCGATTTTTATTTTTGGGGATGCATTAAAGACACGGTTTTCGTACCACAACTACCTACAACACTGGTTGATCTCAGAAGTCGCATCACCGATGCTATTAACTGTATCGGCCGAGATACATTGCAGCGTGTATGGGCTGAACTGGATTATCGTTTGGACATCTGTCGTGTGACTCAAGGAGCACATATTGAACATTTGTAATGCGCTAAAACTTTGATGTTTTCTCTGTCTACCGACATATTATTTACTATTCTAGTTGTAATAGTATCTGAAATATAGCTTTGTCAAACCCGATGATTCTTTTGTAGTAACCCAGTATCTACGTTTCGATCCAGGACCTATGATCGTTGTCAAAATAATCCTAGGTCATGGATCGAAACGTAAATAAAGACGATTTTAACAACTACGGGTGGTTTAATTCCCAAAGAAGATCAAGAGAAGCACAAAACAAACCCTACAAACATACAGGGAGTATTTTTATCGATCTGTTACTGACTTGAAAATGCATAATTTCATTGCAGCTTTCTTTAAAGACAGATCTATAAATTCAGCGTTTTAGAGCCTTCTTGATTTCTGCAGCAGTGTACGGAACTTGATGATTTCCTCTCGGTTTATATTTATAGGCTCTTGGTATTGTGTTCAATTTATGTTTTCATTAATTTGCAACAAATTTTGTGCATATAAGTCTGCTATTTTAGTTACAGTACCTATGAGAAATCCTGAAAAGACAACACAAATACATTGCCACCAAGCAAACATAGGACCCGGAAAATATATGAACTAATTTCCAACAACAATATATGGAAATAATCAGAAAGCGATTTGTTTCAAAGTACACTGCGGGAACAAAGCATTTTTAAGCAAATTTAAAATTCCATGGTGTGTGTTACCATGTCATTGTTAATTATATCTTCTAAAATTATTAAAGATTAAAAATACAATAATGCCATTAATGTTGAATATTAATAATCTCACCTTACAAATATTTCCATTTGACAAATAAAAGCTTTCTACTTTGAGTGTACTCCTTAGCAGGCAGTGATACCAAGGACACCTTCCAAGTCCCATGTTTGCTTGGCTACACTATAGATATATTTTCAAAGCATCCCTTTTCACCCCAACTCACGTTAAAAAGTCACTTGCTTAAATTTTAGGTTGAATAATTTGAAATAAAATAAAACTTATTCCTCTCACTATATTTTACAATTTGAAGTATAACTGTAAAAAATATAGTGATATTTATCTTGCTCTACACTACAGACGAAGCTACTTTCTTCTTTCAAAAACTACTAATCAACTGTTCACGAGCAAAACAAAATAATGGGACATCTGATTGAAACAACTAATGGAGTCAAAATTGACCCCAAACCTATATTGTTTACTAAAAAATTATCGAACATTTTAAAATATTCTCTAAACTGGTTAATATTACGGTAAATACACTTTTACTGATTTTTGTACCTATTCACCCCAGCGACTCTTTTCACCTCATTCTACAATACAGTTTATTGATAACATTTATTGACATTCATTACGATTTTTTTGATAGGAGAATAAAAGTCATACAGATAGTGTTAGAAAGTTTCCCTTTCGTGTCCCATAATACCGGACACGAAAACTACATTTTTTTAGGATGGAACCACTTTTAATGTGGCTGTTTAACACTTTAAGACGAATAAATTTGTTTATGTTTGTTTAGAAATTTTTTAAAAATCTACATTTGAACTATTCTTGTTTATGAATTTTTATCTGTGGCCAATCTACAAAATAAGTTTGGGTGTTAAATAGCAAACAAAATAGTAAATCTGCCCATAACAGGGTCAACGTATGTTAGGAAAATTGTAAAAAATTGTTTAATCTTTTGTTAAAATTGAAAAGTACTTCCAGAATTATTTATAAACAGAGCATTGGTTTGCATACGAGGAAATACGATCGCAGTTGTGACCAAAAAATTTCTTAAACGACGTCCTTGATTCATTTTGTATTATATTTTATTATCTGCAATCACCAGATAAAATAACTTATCTAACCGGTTTTAGTTAGTTAATGACATTTTATCGCACTCAGTGCGGTAATATCTCATAACGTTACATTGCCACCCTCAAGTCAATACGCCGTTTAAACAAGTTAGCTAATACAAATCAAATAGAACTATATAAACTAATTATTGATACTATTAAGTACGCATCGATTGCAAAGGAAAGTTATATTTGGTAAGTGGACGATAATAGTAAAGGGTGAAATCATACATAAACGTAATCATTTACTTTAAGTCCATCTTTGATGCTAGAATGTAACTTGCTTTAAGAACACTATTGTAATTATACTTAACACTCACGAACAACGATGAAGTTAATAATAGTTTCGTGGTCCTGTCATAACATCGACCTTTTTTTTTGGTGATGCATGATTTAGGAGAGTATCAATAAGGAGTAAACCTGCTGGCCAAACATCCAGCCCACCAAAGTAAACATACATTTAATTTAAACAACGCGAATGAGAAAAAAGCTAATCTGTACAACTAAAACAAAAAACTATAAGTAACTATAGTAAATTGCTTATATACCCTAATGCTATGAGCATATGATACAAGTATACAAACAAACGTAAGCCATAAAAAACGTTGTACAAATAAAAATTACTGCTATAAGGGCAAAGGGCAGAGCTTTGTCATGGGTCATTTAAACATACTGTGTACTGTTCCATCTGTGAAGACGCGTACGACATTGTCCTTGCCAGCATGCAATTTGTTACGTTTATTTTTCTACAGAAATTAAATATCCTATATAGTGTACCTGTTCAGTATAAGCCCGCTTAACATAATTTTAACTCACATCCACTTTGCTTTTAAAACGAAAATTTATTCGATAAATTAAATAGTCAATACCTTGTTTTAGGTATCCGTTAATTTGTTAAACATTCCGATAACGTATAATTGCTTTTTTCTTGTGTTTCCCATTTAAAGACTTGTTGAAATAATAGATCCTACTATTATTTGATAGCGTGTTTTCCAGTTTGCTAATCGCGCTTCGATAACGCGAGGACTGCAGTTCGAACTCGTGTTATTTGAACCCATTTTGAATTTGATTTTGCAACTTGTGCGTTGAAATATTTTCTACATTATTCGTCACAGTTCTTCAAAAGCAATGCACGTTTTTTTGTTCGACAAGTAGGAGGTATCTTGTGTGTATTGCTCTTAGCTGGAGGCCAAATGTGTTCTTTCTTTATGTAGACCCAACTGTTTGTTGACGTAGATCAACTGCTTTTGTCTGTAGACCGCTGCTGCAGTTACGATGGCAGGGTGAATGGATCCTGACTACCGTGGCGTTGCTGTGCTCACTCACCCCCGACGGATTGCAAGCTAAGTATCCAGACACATACAGGTATACAACTTGTTTTCTTTTGTGTATATCAAGGGGCATATTCCGTATCAGCGTTTGTGTAGTTACGTGATAAGAAACGCGACACTGTAGAACTATTGTTTGTTGCTGCGAATCGATATTATCGCTCTACAGGTGTGATGTACCATTGTTGAAAATGTTTGACAGACACACGCTTATTCTTTTCTATTGATTGGTTTATTTTACAAACGGCATTATGTACAATTTAAAAGAATATTTGACAAAAGCTCTCACACGTTAATTCTTTCCTACTGATTAGTTTATTTCACAAACAGTATTAGGTGCAATTTTAAAAACTCGCGCGTGTTTATTTACTACTGATTAATTTTATTTTGTGTAAAATACGAGATGCGCACTTCGTATTTAACGTACTAAATTGTTCATATCACATAATTGTTTGCTTTGAAATAGTAACGCTTAATTTATTGCTTTTGCTTGTTTGTACAGAATCCTTTATTTTTATTTGTTAATAGATCGTGGGCGACGTGCTTTTTTGTTTTCTTGGTTTGTAGGTGAATCCCCCCACTCTCCGCGTTTGATAGATAGCCTGGTATTTACTTTTCATCCGGCTACGTCTAGGTACGTAGCATAATTTCTGATGCCCTGGCGGGGGGCTTCGAGTTTTTTTTAGTTAATTTTTTTGTACTCCGATTTTGTTTCGTGTAACGTTGGCCCCAATTTGGTTTTAGTTAACGGTTACTACGATTTGGTTACTTCGATTATTTCTGCTCCGAGTTTGTTTTAGTTAATTTTTGCTCAGATTTTTTTTTGTTAGTGCCTAAGTTCTCACAATACCCGCATGTCTCGGCCTGATGCTACTTGTTTTTTTCTTCCTTTACGTTCGACCTATTGTTTATATTTTCTTTTTCTTTCATTCTCTTCTTGTACCCCAAACCCCGTGTTGGTCCGAGAATAGAATAGCCTCACGGTACGACCTGCCTGTCGTAAGAGGCGACTACAGCGGTCCAACATATACACATACACATACACACACACGCACACACTTTATATACGTCCAATCCATACCCACACACTTCATACACACATACACCCACACACTTCATAAACAAACAGTTCTACTTGGTTATCTTTTCTTTCGTTTTCTCCTTGTACTCCTTGAGCCCGTGTAAGTCCGGGAATAGAATAGCCCCATGGTACGACCTGCCTGTCGTAAGAGGCGACTACAGCGGTCCAACACAACACACACACACCCACACTTTATACCCGTACAACACCTACACATACACATCTTAACACACACACACACACATTTACACACACACGCACGCACACGCATGCACCTACTCATATATAACTACACTGGGCGTCTGTATTATTTCCTTTTGTACGATTCTTAGTTTATTATTTTGTACTTGGTGCTTGGTGTTATTCTTTTTGGGTTTTTTTCTTTTTTTTCTCGTTCCTTTCGTTCCACATACCCCTCTTTCTTTCTGTTGCTAGTCTTCTTTGCTGTCGGTCACTAGTCCGATTGTGTTTCGTCCATTCGCTCCTGTGGTAGGTGCTTTCTAGTCCGTTTTATTTTTTCGGAAACCACGACTTAGTCGACTTTAGGACTAGCTAGCTTTTCTTTTCTTTGGTTCTTCGGTTTTGGTTACCACAGTTAGTAGTACATCGTTTCTTTTTACCAGCGCTCTCCCTCTCTTCCTCTCGTTCTCCCTTGTTGTCCCTTTGTTTACTTGAGGCTGGACCTTTGGGTTCTTTTTTGGTTGGCACTATTGATTTTCTTCCTCGTTCCTTTTCTCCTCTTGAGGTTGACCTCACTGTGATTGCGTATTACCCTTCTTTCCTTTCTTTCTTCTTTTTTTTCCGTCTTTCTATTATTGGCCCTTCGAGCTGGATTTTGTTTAGTGTCTGTTTTTGTGTTTTTTCTACCAGGAATCTGTTGTGTCGGTCTTGTTGTTATTTTGGGGGTTTCTTTTTTCTTTTTCTGTATTTTTGTTGTTTCCGTAACGAATGTTCTTTTAGTTTGAAGCGAATTTTCTTTCTTTTTTGTTTTGTTTGGAGTTTTTTCCTTGGTGTTTTTGTCCTGTCCACTTCCGTACTTTTGTTTTCCTACCCACTTCCGTACTTTTGTTTTCCTACCCCGACCTATTAATTTTGCTGGGGGGATTTGTTACGTTTATTAAATTAAATACCCTATATATGTACCTGTTCAGTATAAGCCCGCTTACATAATTTTAACTCACATCCACTTTGCTTTTAAAACGAAAATTTATTCGATAAATTAAATAGTCAATACCTTGTTTTAGGTATCCGTTAATTTGTTGAACATTCCGATAACGTATAATTGCTTTCTCTTGTGTTTCCCATTTAAAGACTTGTCGAAATAATAGATCCTACTATTATTTGAGAGCGTGTTTTCCAGTTTGCTAATCGTGCTTCGAACTCGTGTAATTTGAACCCATTTTGAATTTGATTTTGCAACTTGTGCGTTGAAATATTTTCTACATTATTCGTCACAGTACTTTAAAAGCAATGCACGTTTTTTTGTTCGACAAGTAGGGGGTATCTTGTGTGTATTGCTCTTAGCTTAGAGGCCAAATGGGTTCTTTCTTTATGTAGGCCCAACTGTTCGTTGACGTAGATCAACTGCTTTTGTCTGTAAACCGCTGCTGCAGTTACGATGGCAGGGTGAATGGATCCTGACTACCGTGGCGTTGCTGTGCTGACTCCCCCCGTAGGTTGCAAGCTAAGTATCCAGACACATGCAGGTATACAACTTGTTTTCTTTTGTGTATATCAAGGGGATATTCCGTATCAGCGTTAGGTGTAGTTACGTGATAAGATACGTGACACTGTAGAACTATTGTTTGTTGCTGCGAATCGATATTATCGCTCTACAGGTGTGATGTACCATTGTTAAAAATGTTTGACAGACACACGCTTATTCTTTTCTACCGATTGGTTTATTTTACAAACGGTATTATGTACAATTTATAAGAATGTTTGACAAAAGCTCTCACACGTTAATTCTTTCCTACTGATTAGTTTATATTACAAACAGTATTAGGTGCAATTTTTAAAACGCTTGACAGTAACTCTCACCTGTTTATTTACTACTGATTAATTTTATTTTGTGTAAAATACGAGATGCGCACTTCGTATCTAAAGTACTAAATTGTTCATATCACATAATTGTTTGCTTTGAAATAGTAACGCTTAATTTATTGCTTTTGCTTGTTTGTACAGAATCCTTTATTTATTTTTATTTGTTAATAGATATTGGGCGATGTGCTTTTTTTTGTGTTTTCTTGGTATGTAGGTGAATCCCCCCACTCTCCGCGTTTGATAGTTAGCCTGGTATTTACTTGTCTGCCGGCTACGTCTAGGTATGTAGCAACTTGAATGAGCCTACCCAACCTCCAACGAGGAGGTGGAGCATTATCATCGTTAATTAAAACCAGAGTATTAAGTTCTAGTGATTGCTCGAAGCCGAACCATTTGGACTTTAGCTGTAGCGTGTGGAGGTACTTCGATTGTCAACGTTTCCAGAAACTTTGTTGTAACTGCCGAAACTTTCCGTGTATGCAATCGATTAATGGAAATTTCTTTAAACTCCGTGTCTGGAACTACGAAAAGAGGTTCAAAGGTTATAAAATGGCTCGGAGTTAAACACGATAAATCGTCGGGATCCGAATCAAGCGGCCCTAACGGACGTGAGTTCAAAAATGCTTCGATTTGTACTATAACGGAGTTCAGCTCCTAATAAGTCAAGCGCTGCTCACCATACACACGAGGCAAATGGGTTTTTACGGATTTGATTCCCACTTTCCGGATTCCACCTATGTGTGGAGCAAAAGGGGGTTTAAATGACCATTCGATGATTCTTGCTCCTGCTGGTTGTTTTAAATGTTCACGAATTCTGGAAACAACACAAACAAAGTTTGTATTACAATCCCTGTACATGTGCGTACACCTTCCACGTCGGGAACTGAATCGACGGAAGCTGCTAAAAATGATTCCGCCCACAATTTTGAAACTAATTCTAGATGCACAGCCTTAGTGTTGAAACAAACGAAGTCCTTTAAAGGTTTTGTTCCTTTTACCCGATTCATGGGTATGAATAAAGGATCGTCAAAATCGACACCAGTATCACGAAATGCTTTTCCAGGAGTAACCCTCGCGGTGGGTAAATCTCCCATAGAAGGCACCGCCGAAATAGGATCAGCCTTAAAACAAGGAATACACTACACTAGGCACTGGCTTATGGTTTCCCTAGCAGACGGAATCCAAAAATGTTGATGTAGTAGTGAATGGGCAATACGATTGCTGCAATGTAGATTTTTAACGTGACACTAACTCACATTCAGACTGGTTAGACGATTTGATATAGATATTTTAGATATTTTACATCATATGATACGTCCGAATGTCTTACCCGACCGCCCACCTTGAGGAGCTTTCTGACGATGTGTCTAATAGATTAGACATAATATATTTTTTGTAGGTTCGACGACAACTAACGATACTTTTGCTTCGGAAGGGACTTGTGGTAGAATGTTTGGTGTATATTATAGACAAATGGTTGTATAGGCCACTTATCTGTAGGTGATTTTAACCATAAATGACCTACCCGCCATAGCGGATGTTTGATGAGTTCAGATGCAAAGAGGCCTTTTAAAGCACAATCTACAGGGTTGTCTTGAGATATCTAACACGCTTCTATTTTGAAGGAGCAATGAGCAATCGAACTTATGCAATTCTGGAAGACGAGCTTAACCAGGAAAGTGTGATCGTGGGTTAAAAATTCTAACAATTGTCGACAGAACATTTCTTTTGTACAATGGCGTTCACTGATTTGTATATCGTACGAAAAACGATCTGAATGAGAACACCATTTTGATCCTAATACTTTCATCAAATGGATTTGTTCCTGGTTAAAGGTAATCGGAAGTTGCTCGATGTGTGAATGGAATATATTCGACGATACAATGGTGGAATTACTATTCCACTTTCTAAGTTCAGAACCACCAAGCTTACATAATTCAATCAGTTCTTAAACCGGTAAGTTGGCTTCTTCCAGTGTGTCGCAACCAGTGATGATGTCATCGACATAGGAATTCAACGACATAACAAGTGAAGCTCGGGGACACCCAGTCCTTTCCAAATTTGCTAATTCTTGGATTGTACAAAGATCAAGAGAAGGCGAAGTAATTAATTCAAGTATATAATATGTCTTTGTAACGATTTGCCCCGTAACAATGTGTCATTTAGTGAAATACCGTCTGAGATTTTTGCTTTTGCATGAAAAACAACTCTTAATTTAGTTGTTGTGCTTTCTGGCTTGATTACCGCACGATGCGGAATATAATAAATAGGACTAGTGACCAACGAAGAAAATGGCACAATACTCATGTGGCCTGCATGTACATAGTTTTGCATTAAAATATTGTAGGACGACCGCAATTGTGAATCATTTTGCAAACGTCTTTCTAACATCAAAAGACGACGCAACCCAATTGTACGAGAATCGCTGAAAGTTAGTTAAAATGAAACCATGTACCTACCTACCGCACTTCTAGAATAAGTTTCAACAAAGATCTTTTCACACAACAAGTTTTCTGCATCTTCTTGTACTTAGTATTAACGCTGTCCAACTCCCACAAACATTCCACGTATATGCACAACCAAGTAGAATAGTTTTTGAACAACCTACTCTACCAGTTAGAATCCAACCAAATTTGGTACGAATGGCGACCGGTTCATCGGGTTGCGCGAGACGAGATTCATTCAATAAAATGTCTACTCCTAACAACAAATCAAATTTCGCAGGTACAAGAAACTTTGCATCAGCTAATTGTAATCCATCTATATGGATTCCATTAATGTTTTGACAAAGGTGTGTCCGACAGTTGACCACATATTTCCCGTAAAACGAAAATTTGTAAATTAAAATCTGATTGAGTATCAATTTGATGACAAGAATTAATACTACACGACAAACTATTACTGATAACTGACGAACTCGATCCTAACCCTCAAACCTTTGCCAGAGTTTTGTGCTTCTGCAAATAAAGGCTTTGATGATACTTTTCCGTAATAACATTTGATATGCTCCCGTTACCTAAGAGTGCCCTAACAATTTGTAGTTTCTCAAATCTATCAACAATTGCTACCTGAGTAGTAGCTAACAAAGTTGAAGTATTAACAACCGAACGAGTAAATAATGAATTCACTTCAGACCTTTGATTTGAAACCGAAGAAGCTTCATTGGTTTCAACTACATTTTTGAAGTGATCAGCGAGTATTTTCATTTTAAAAGTGCAACAATGTGTTGTGGAATTTGCGACATTTTGAATGACAATTTTTCACACGGTGTGAACTAAACAAACAATTCAAACAAAGATTGTTTTTTTTAACGAAATCAAAACGTCCCTGGATGGATTTACCCAGGAACTCCTTTGCAGGAATAAATTAAGTGCGAATTGTATCTTTTTTTTGTCGTAGATACAAACACCACGCGAGCTGAATTTTGTCTAATCAAAAATGAAGATTCGCTTTTACCTTTCGTAGCATAATTGACGGGTTTCGATGTTTTTTGGGACATCAAATCGTATTTCTCTCACGCGATAGATCTAAAAATGATTTCATTTCTTAAAAGGTTGGTATTTCCTAAACATTTTGTATTTTGACACGTTTGGCAGTATCTTAATCTAACTTCTGCAATAACTAATTAAAAATAGTAAATTAAACAAATTCACCCTTTCGTAATTTTTCAAAGCACTAGTACTTTCAATAAATACATTTAACAACATTTTCTGACTTAGCAGAGTTCACTTTCGAAGCTCGTGACATCCAATTTAAATAAGTGGTAAGAACTAACCGTTTATTTTCATATCGACTAGTGATAATTTTTAGAGCTATAGATAGGGTAATTATCATTAGAGACAGCTAAATGTTTAATGAGCTGCTTGCAATCGTCTAAACTGTTTAACAAAAAATAATACTTTTCCATTAGTGAAAGTTGTTCATGGGAATCTATCAGAGTACGAAAAGAATTAAAGTATGATTCAAAATCTTCCCATTTTCGGGTATTACTTGTGTAGGTGATAGTCTTATGTTACTTTTTGCTAGTTGGGTCTTAACCACACTGCTGTACGAGTGTCAATTTTACATCAAATTGTCTTTCCATTTGCATGCACCGTGTCTTAATTTGAGGAGAATGTTTATCTAAATCAATGGGTATGCGGGAAATGTCACGTATTCTATATTCGTTCAAAAGACTATTGAAATAAAGCGTGTTGAACTCTGAAATTATTTCTGAGGATAATTGTGCTATAGCCTCAATTTCTGCAAAATCATCGCTTGTTTCATCTAACAAAGTGAGCGTTTGTTGTGATGCTGTTAACCTTTCTAAGGCAGAATTTCCTTGAAACAATAACTTTTATGTGATTATTATGTTGAAATAAAGTGTTTTCAAATAACGGTATTAATAAAGAAATATTACAAGTTCGAAATCCAATAACCCTATATCGAAAGGGTGGTTTTACAAAGAGAAATTAGGGATAATAACGTGCAGGTACCGTGTTCCTAACGTAACAATAGCGGCGGCAAATGTTGAGGTAAACGAAGTTTGCCAAAATGCGTAAACCTTCCTTTTAATAAAGATGCCGACACAATATGCAAGTTTATGTGACCTTAAACCAACCAAATGGACAAAGGACAAGTATGAAGCGACCAAATGTTTCTGACCAGACCTTTCTATAACGTGATACATCTGCTGTATGGTTGTATAGTTGCCTGGTGTTTGTTTTAATTAAAAATTCCCGTTAGAGTTTTAACGAAATAAATACCTTCTATACCAAAACGAAAATCACCTTAGACTGCAACGATTTCAAAACAAAAATCTAAAAAAATGTTTATGCAGCCTTATAACTATGATGAAATTTATATCACGGTCCCAACAAACGAAAATATAATTTAAAGTATTGAGGACGTGAATTACAATTTAACTAGGATCCTGCTCAAAGGACCAGGGACGTTGTGACTTAACGACTAAAATATCAGTTTAGTGTTGGCTAGCAACGAGGCAGAATACCTTCCGAAGTAATGCTCCGTGTAGTCTAAAGGGGGAAGTAATCCAATAAATGTTATACTTCCAAGTGTTAATTCCTGCGGGTTGTTTGGTGCATTTTACCATTCTTGTAGGATAGAAAAAACAATGACGAGCCACGTTTATTGAACGTAACTAGGAATACCTTCGAACAATTTTTATCAAATCAATACCTTCTGTCACCTAATGTTATAAAAAACTCCAGAGAAATTTTAAGTTTTCGTTAAAGGTATTATAATTCGAAAATCCGAACTTCATCGTGTACGTTATCTTCTAGTAGATACGTCAACCCTTCCCTCCTGCATATCCGGCAAGTCCCAATAATCAGCGCTACTTTATGCATTAAAAATGTATCGTTAGCTTCATGCAGATATTTAGTAATTGTTTATTTAATGAAAGTTCATATGCAAGGAGTGCTGATGCAGAAAATAAAAAATCCTTTACTCCAGCTCTAGTTAACTTTTCCGTAAGTTAATTTTACATATATATTAGACAGAGAAAACGACACAAAGTAATTTCAATTTGCAGTCTTAGTTAATTTCTTCGAATTCTACCGAAGATGTCTTGACGCATTTTATGGAGGGAACAACTTTTTATATAGAATTTCATATTTACCATCCAAACAATGAACTTGAGTATGTTTGCTTACCTTGAAGAATATGTTATCGAACCGACTGCAGGTAGTCAATAATGTTCGAATAAATAATACTACAACAAGTTGGTTGCTTTCAATTGTAAGGGCATCTTGGTTCCCGAATCGACAACTTTATGTCGGGCATAAGCATGTTGAGAACAACTACTTTCGAAATCCCAAAGAGCTAAAGGCTTTTAGTGGTGTCCGATTATCTACAGACAAATATCACTCATCGGGTGTTTATGATAACCTCTTGTTATTCTTACTGGGGATTTTCTCTAGAAACCTGTGTACTTCAAGATTAGGTGGTGTCCATGATACTTACCGATTAAGACATATTTCACAAACGATAGCATTCCGGAACCATCTTCGAACACTTGTACCATTTGCATCGCTTGCGTTCCACTGAGTTAGTCGCAACCAATTTTCTTAGTAGAGTCGAGGTTATCGATATTTTCTCGAAACAGAATTTTAGCGTGTTCGCGTGTTCAATTTACTCAAGAAAGAACGTAAAATGAATCGCCGAATACTGAATTTGAATCTTACATTTTATTTAGTTTTAGGAAGAATGAATGAATGGTTCTAATTCATTCCTGTTTATTTACTAAAATTTTAACTACGTCACTTTGTTTCATACGTTTCCAGATTTATTCTTGAAAATTAGTCACAGCTGATGTAAGTGTTTACACAGATTTCGCGTTTTAACAATCTAATTAGTGTCAAGCTACCGCGGTTTGTCATGATTTATGATTCTCTTGAAGCTTCGTGTATTCTTTTCTAGCGCACGAAGTTAATGTGCTGTCTCCTCACTTATTGTAATACGTACGGCAATTAAACCGTGTTCTTATCTTATCTGACTTTTATGAATTTTTTATGTCCGCTGGTTCCTTGAATCAGCTTTCATTCATTGATGCAAATAAACAACAATGATTTTTAAAAACATTTTTAATAAAATGACGTATTTGTTTTGTAATAAAGAAGATTCTTGAATTAATGTTTTATTTAAAACTCTTAAAATGAATTTAATTATATAGTAGAAGCTCACAATTGCGTTCTTTATGCTTTGCAAATGCAATAAGGTTTGCTTTTACGGTGAACGAAGCGAATATTTTACACACTGAAAATATGTCTAGTATTTTTAACACTGTAAACGGGCCATTTTTAGTCTACACGGATTCTTAATTCGTTTTTATGCTTTCTAATAACGCGAATGAAATGAATGGTTTTGTATTTATATCTTAAAATGAAACTTAGTTTTACTAATAATAGAATTATTATGTACACGTGGTATCTTTCAAGAATAATTATTTTACACACATGGCTTAAAGTTGGGCTTCTTTAAGTTTATAAATCTTTTTACACTCTGCAATAAATGTAATACCTGGGATTGACTTACATAATAAGGGCTTCTTTTTATGTTTTGTAATGACACGAGTGAAATGAATGGGTTTGTATTTTAATGGTAATGAAATGCGTTATATTTATACAATTAAACATTGGGAAATTTTAATTTTTCCTGTTTACTTCTCTTTGGAAGGTTTCTTTTTATAGAATTTCGGTGTTTAATGACCTCTCGCGACCCCTTTGTCACATCAATATATATATATATATATATTTATATATTTATATATTTATATATATATATATATTTATATATTTATATATTTATATATTTATATATTTATATATTTATATATTTATATATTTATATATTTATATATTTATATATTTATATATTTATATATTTATATATTTATATATTTATATATTTATATATTTATATATTTATATGTTTATATGTTTATATGTTTATATGTTTCTATGTTTGTATGTTTGTATGTTTGTATGTTTGTATGTTTGTATGTTTGTATGTTTGTATGTTTGTATGTTTGTATGTTTGTATGTTTGTATGTTTGTATGTTTGTATGTTTGTATGTTTGTATGTTTGTATGTTTGTATGTTTGTATGTTTGCATGTTTGTATGTCTGTATGTCTGTATGTCTGTATGTCTGTATGGTTGTATGGTTGTATGTTTGTATGTTTGTATGTTTGTATTTTTGTATGTTTATAGGTTTGTACGTTTGTACGTTTGTACGTTTGTACGTTTGTACGTTTGCACGTTTGTACGTTTGTGCGTTTGCGCGTTTGCGCATTTGCGCATTTGCACATTTGTACATTTGTACATTTATATATATATAATATATATATATATATATATATATATATATATATATCTGCCAGAGTTGGTTGGTTTCTGATACCAGTCTAAAATAATAGTGTTATCGTTTTTTCTGATTAGTAGAGTGTCAAGAAATGGGACAGATCGGTTATTTTCTAATTCAACAGTAAATTTAATTTTATCATCATAGCTATTGAAAATTTGGAGAGTTTCGTTAATTTTATTTTTTGGTACAGATGTTATTATATCGTCAGCAAATTTTTTAATAAATGGAATTGTAAAGTTTAGTTTGAGGATAACCTCGTGTAATAAATCGTCCATAACAATATCGTCACTATATCAAAAAAATCTAGACAAATTATTTATGATTCTAAAAAACAATAGCTATCCCCCAAAACTAATAAATAGCCTTTTATACAATCATAAAACACCAATAAACACCGACTTTTCTAATGAACCCTTGAATAATAATACTGTGTCTTCTACAAATATAACTACATACCATGTAATTCCTTACATCGAAAACTTAAGTACAAAATTCGAAAACGTCTTCAAAAAATTCAACATAAAAATTGCTAAACGAAACCTTTTAACTTTAAACAGTGTTTTTTCTAAATTAAAGGATAAAACACCATCCCTTCTACAACGGAATATTATATACCAAATAAAATGTTCAGACTGCAACCTCACCTACATTGGTCAAAGCTCACAACACTTAAAACAACGCTTAACTCAACACAAAAGTGACATTCGTGTTAAACCAAACGCTTGTGCTTTAACCATACACGCAAATACAAACAAACATAAAATAGATTTCGATAATCCTATAATACTACAAATTGAAAGTAAACGATCCAAAAGAGAATTCTTAGAAATGTGTTACATATTTAAAAACGCTAACACTATTAATAAAAAAACTGATATCAACGCACTAAGCTCCATATACACCTATCTACTTCATTTTAAATCAAAAAACAAATTCAACGTAAATGAACACATCACTTACCAAATCGCAACATAGGCACACTTACACATACACACACACATGCGCTCACACACACACACACACACACACACACACACACACACACACACACACACACACACACACACACACGCTCGCATATGTATATATTTGCATATATGTGTGTATATATATATATATATATATATATATATATATATACATACATGCATACATCATTAAAATTATATAGCTAATTTCGATCAACTTATTAGAAAAATAGTTACATCTAGAAAGTTATCTCAGCAACTGTCAAAATTATAAAGGAATTGTCATTCTGAAACATTCAAATGTAAATAAGAATACCACATTATTTTTATTTTTGTTTAAAGCTTTATACATCACTTTTTATTTACATTTATGAATTTTATCTATGTCAACGATTCTGATTTAAAACCTCACATTATATTCTTGAAAAAGGTTTAAAATAAAAACCGAAAGCTTGGATTATAATAAAGAGTTTATTTTATTAACCAGCAGACCTAATAGCCTGTTATTATAGATATTTTATTTTATAATTTGCAAGGTCGTTACACCACATAATTATATATATATATATATATATATATATATATATATATATATATTACTCATATTTAGACCAGTGTAGAAAATTAAATAATCACATCAAATGATTTTAATCACCGTGTATAAGGAATTTCATTAAATAATACGCGTTATTAAAACCATGAAGCATAAATAAACTCGGTTGTTTCAGTAAAAATAAGAAATTTAAATTATTTATAAGACGAAGCAGTAGTGAAAAGCTCTGCGTGTAATGTAATTATTCCTAAACAAAGAGAAATTACGTACAAAGTTTATATTAATTAACCCTATTTTAAGTAACCGGTAGTAAAACAAAGTGTACGTATAATAATTAATATTTAAGTTGTATTCGCTAAAAATAAAAAGGATAGAAATCAATTTTAATTGGAGTTAATTAAACCGTTAATAACATATAATACCTATAGAAACTTGTAAAAAACCAAGATTAAAATACCACGGAATAAAGCTCTGAGAATTAATATTATTTTGAACACCTGCGTAGTTTAAATATCACATTCGGCGTAAATTTTGCAGATAATTAATGTTTCAAAGAATCTTGGGGAAAACGTCGCATAATAGTTACGAGAATTGCTAAAGCTGGTTATTTCACACTCCATGTGGACTAAAATAATCGATAATAAAGAATATCAAGTTGCACCAATAAGAACACGGTAGAGAAGGAAAGAGAAATGCGTCAAGCAAAGACACATATTGTAGAAGGCGGGATTTAAACAACGTCACGGGGTCACAATTGGTTAAAATAGGATGCAAATATCAGAGGTAGAACAACAATTTCTGTACAAAATCAATTAGTTTTTCTCGGACATGCTTGCGTGCCGTGTGGAAATTTTCTGAGATTTGAATGGGGCGAGTGAAAATTCGTAAAAATCGACGTGCGAGCAACAGACTGGGAACATAGAATGAGGAATTCTTTAGAATTACCCGTTTTGGGGAACCGACCGACAGACAGGCTTTTTGCGATATATACCGAGATGAATATAAACAAGCCCTCTTAGACTTTTGACGATTCGATGCGTTAAAAGCTCGTACATACGCGACTTGATTGAAAATGTTAAACCGTGCATTTTAGTTTGATTAAATAATTTAAAGTTTGCTAGTATATTTTAGTGATTCAAAATAGCTTGTTATTTACGTGCTAACATGAATGTACTTCAGTGCACTTAGATACAAGGTAATAAAATTTAGTTTCACTGTATCAATTAGCAAAATTTACAACGACGAATGTATACACAAAAGTAGGCAGTTTTGGCGTATATTGGTGACAGAAGCAGGAATTTCTTTGCTATTTTTCGGGGGTGTTAATAATTAAATGGTTCAAATACGTGTCTGGATCCATGAAACAAGGGTCAGATAAACACAGATGAGTTCCGGAAAGGCCCAGAAACGACTTTGAATGGATGGTGATGGAGAAAATTTTAAAAGCGTAGAGAATCAGAAGCCGTAAATATAATCCTGTTGAATGGTGTGATTAACTAAAGAAACGATACTTTGAAGCTACGAGGACAGTAACCTTCAGGTAAATTATACTATTTTGTTTGACATTTTGTGTGTATTGAATGACTTTATAATTGATTTACTTTAAATGGACATTAGTGAAATTGTTCTAACCATAAAAGTTTAATTTTAAGATGAAATTTGCTTGTTTAAGTAAAAAGGGGTATTTTGTTTTGATGTTCAGGAATATGATGAAAATTTGGGTATGTCTTTGAGCTCAATTAGACGAACCTGGTTAATTAACGTAAAGGGTGGTAGATGCTCCTTTATACTCAGACTCCGGTCTGCTTATATTGTTATATTAATTAGTAGGCATCCAACAAGGACTTTAATTTTGGATGCACAGTAAAATGATAATAAAATTAATCTTGAAATTCTTGTTAAAACTGAAATTTATGCTGAGTTTTAATTTTGAAATTTTAATGTATTCTGAATATTGATGTAAATAGAGTTAACGTTGATGTTTTTGGTAGGAATGTGTTTGTTTAATTTTTATGAATGAGGAGGTTTATAACATTAGGTGAGCAGCCGAGGCGAAAAGCGTAGTTCACGGATTCTAAAGGTATCACAGCATTTCTTGACGCCCAAACTGTGGGGCTCGAATGTTTTTTTGAAAGGGCCAGTACCTAGAGATATGAGAGGATACACAGCAGTCTTGGCGACCCAAAAGTGAGGCTCGAGTTCCAAATAAAATTTTTTGTTATTTTATTCCAGGAAACTGGCGATCTGAGAGAGAGAGTTTCTGTGTGTGTATAAATTTAAGAGTATTTGAGAGTGTGTGTGAGTGATTAGAACGTATGCAGAGAAAAGAGTGGTTAAGGAGTCAAGGAGTGGAAATTGGAAGTGACGATAGTGCATTGTGTGAGAAAATTTCGAAAATGGAAGAAGCGGGAGGCAGTAGAGATCAGTCGAGGACGGAATCAGGGATCAAGGAAACGAAATGATAATGAGGATGCTTGAAAGAATGAATGAGACGTTAAGCGGGGTTAGAGAGGACTCAAATCGAAAATTTGAGCAAATGAGTGATGAATCGAATAGAGCGAGAGAGGACTCAAATCGAAAATTTGACCGAATGAATGAGACATTAACAGGAGTTAGGGAAACCCTAAGTGAGAAAATAGATAAGACGAATAAAGAAGTTTCAGAATTTAAAAATAGTCTTACCGTAAAAATGGGGGAAGTTGAAAATAGGGTTGATAAAATGAGCGTGATATTACAGGTCTTCGACAGGAAATGGGACATTTAAGGTCCGAAGTACGCATTTTTGTGAAGAGAGATTAATGTAAAATGACTGAAGTGACGGACTCATGTAGGGATCAGTTAGGCAGGGTAGAACGTGAAGTTAGTAGTATTAAATACAACATGTCAAATTTAACGGGGGATGGTCCCAGATTTTCTACAGGTGGAGTATCATTGGACCAACACATGAAGTTTTATGGCGATAACAGGGTAAATCCACAAATTTTTATTAATAGCGTAAGAAATCTAGTGGGAAATTTATTTGACGAACAGACTAAACTAAATACGATAAAGGCTTTATTAAAAGACAATGCGGAAGCATGGTACAATCTAGTAGGACAGGACATAGACACGTATCAGGACTTTGAAGACAAATTTTACAACATTACTGGGGTGATCACAAACAGGATCAGATTAGGGACGACTTGATTACAGGAAAATTTAAGGGAGAGTTTGCAGGTTCTAGGGAGCAATATGCCATCCGCAAGTACAGTGTGGCCAAACAACTGAATCCACCATTGACGGACAGACAGATTATTAAGTACCTATCACGACATTTTGAACTGGAAATTAGACAACACGTGGCCTTACAAAACATCACAGAACGGGAGACATTTTTAGAGTATTTGCAGAGATATGACGATGTATGTGTAGGACGGACAAGAGAGATACGAGAACGAAACGTTAACACAGTTAGGTTTGACAACAGGACACCGAATTATCCGAGACGGCCTGACTACAACAGAAATTTTCGACCGAATTGGGAACGACGAGGACAGGAATACAGAAGTAATAGTGCGACTAGGGGACCGACGCCAAGACCTAGTTACACGCGACAGAACAGTTTACCGGAAGTAAACAGGACTGTGACCAGCACGCCGAATAGAGACAGGGACACGGATATTAACACGAGGAGGACGTACGCACAGGTTGTAGAAGGACAACCAGGACCAAGCACGGAAAACAGGATGAGACAGGATTTTTAGAACGTGACAGACCACTAGATTTCTGTGTAAATGTATACGAACATCCACGTGAATTTTTCAAAATTGAGGAGGAAGTAGAGCCAGAAACTGTAGAAAAATTATGTTTGCCAATTATTAATTTAGAAATTTTGAAAATAATGTAGAAGTATTACTTGATACAGGGGCAGAGGCGAGTTTAATATCGGAGGAATTCGTCAGCAAAATTAGGGATAAGGTTTGTGATAGAATTATGCCTATAAAACGTAGCCATTTAGTAGCTCCAAATAAAAAGAAGTTTGCTGTAGTAAATAGTGTTGTGGTGCTTAGGATAGATATAGGAGGTTTAAGCTGTGAACAGGAGTTTGTAATTGTACCTGGACTGAAGTTTCAGAGCATTTTAGGTGTTGACTGTATGATGAAGTTAGGGGTTTTGATAGATATGGAAAGGAAGGTAATAAGGATTAAGGATAGGGTAGTGCCATGGAAGGGCAGTTATGAAGTCACAGAGGATGACACTGGGTTTAGTATTATTGTAGTAGAGGTAGAGGATGATGAAGTAAAACAGATCAACACGATAAGATGTCCAGAGGATAGGAAAGTACAGGTTCAAGCTTTAATACAAAAACATGCAGAAGTAGTGGGGGTAGAAGCAGCATATCAGGAGCAGGTGAAGGCGAAATTAAGTAAAGATGGCAAGTTTGTTTTTAATAAAGTAGATTTAAAGGATTCATTCTGGCGGATTCCATTACACAAAATTCTAGAAGGTACAGAGGATTTTCCATAGAGGGAAAAATCGATAATTGTAAAGTAGTATCGTTTGGTTTGTCGGCAGAAAGGAAACAAGAATAAATGAGAAACAGACAAGTGTAGGGACTGAAGAAGAAGTAATATTTAAGAGTCAGGATAAGAGGGATGATAAGTTTATTGTATGTGAGATAATAGGGAGGATAAGTATAGATATAGAAGGGGGAGATAGGGATGAAGAGTATTAGGATGGTGAGAAGAAAGACTTGGAGGGTCAAGAAGAGAGTTAGATTTAAATAACTTAATGAACAAAGGATAGAGATAGGTGAACTTTAGTATAGATATAGAACAAGGTATAGAATAGTTGTATATAGAAAAGTATAAGTAAGTGTTTATAGAAAATAAATCTAGGTATAGGATAAATATGTTAGATAATTAGAATAGGTTTAGGATGAGAATAAAGAGTAAATGGTAGGAAGAAAATAAGATAGATTAAGTGTAGATATTTCATATAAGATTAGTGGAGAGTTAGGAATAAAGTTAGAAATAGGATAGGTATATAGGATTAGGTAGGATGAAGTAAAGTATAGTGAAGATTAGTTAAAAGTTAGGAATAGGATAGGTATATAGGATGTATATAGGATTAGATGGATGAGTAGGATGAAGTTAGGGATAATTTCAGTTTATAGAATTAGGTGAAAGTTAGGAATAGGATAGGGATATAGGATAAGGGTAAATATTTTTTTTGATTGGAAACAAAGTAGGTAAGTTAGATAGATAAGGGTAGAGAGAGATAGGCAATTTTTTTTGTAATTTTTTTTTGTCTAAATGCTTTATATTTGAAGTCAAATAAGTGGGATTATTTGTATTCAAATAGGGGGAAAATACTCATATTTAGACCAGGGTAGAAAATTAAATAATCACATCAAATGATTTTAATCACCGTGTATAAGGAATTTCATTACATAATACGCGTTATTAAAACCATGAAGCATAAATAAACTCGGTTGTTTCAGTAAAAATAAGAAATTTAAATTATTTATAAGACGAAGCAGTAGTGAAAAGCTCTGCGTGTAATGTAATTATTCCTAAACAAAGAGAAATTACGTACAAAGTTTATATTAATTAACCCTATTTTAAGTAACCGGTAGTAAAACAAAGTGTACGTATAATAATTAATATTTAAGTTGTATTCGCTAAAAATAAAAGGATAGAAATCAATTTTAATTGGAGTTAATTAAACCGTTAATAACATATAATACCTATAGAAACTTGTAAAAACCCAAGATTAAAATACCACGGAATAAAGCTCTGAGAATTAATATTATTTTGAACACCTGCGTAGTTTAAATATCACATTCGGCGTAAATTTTGCAGATAATTAATGTTTCAAAGAATCTTGGGAAAACGTCGCATAATAGTTACGAGAATTGCTAAAGCTGGTTATTTCACACTCCATGTGGACTAAAATAATCGATAATAAAGAATATCAAGTTGCACCAATAAGAACACGGTAGAGAAGGAAAGAGAAAATGCGTCAAGCAAAGACACATATTGTAGAAGGCGGGATTTAAACAGCGTCACGGGGGTCACAATTGGTTAAAAATAGGATGCAAATATCAGAGGTAGAACAACAATTTCTGTACAAAATCAATTAGTTTTTCTCGGACATGCTTGCGTGCCGTGTGGAAATTTTCTGAGATTTGAATGGGGCGAGTGAAAATTCGTAAAAATCGACGTGCGAGCAACAGACTGGGAACATAGAATGAGGAATTCTTTAGAATTACCCGTTTTGGGGAACCGACCGACAGACAGGCTTTTTGCGATATATACCGAGATGAATATAAACAAGCCCTCTTAGACTTTTGACGATTCGATGCGTTAAAAGCTCGTACATACGCGACTTGATTGAAAATGTTAAACCGTGCATTTTAGTTTGATTAAATAATTTAAAGTTTGCTAGTATATTTTAGTGATTCAAAATAGCTTGTTATTTACGTGCTAACATGAATGTACTTGAGTGCACTTAGATACGAGGTAATAAAATTTAGTTTCACTGTATCAATTAGCAAAATTTACAACGACGAATGTATACACAAAAGTAGGCAGTTTTGGCGTATATTGGTGACAGAAGCAGGAATTTCTTTGCTATTTTTCGGGGGTGTTAATAATTAAATGGTTCAAATACGTGTCTGGATCCATGAAACAAGGGTCAGATAAACACAGATGAGTTCCGGAAAGGCCCAGAAACGACTTTGAATGGATGGTGATGGAGAAAATTTTAAAAGCGTAGAGAATCAGAAGCCGTAAATATAATCCTGTTGAATGGTGTGATTAACTAAAGAAACGATACTTTGAAGCTACGAGGACAGTAACCTTCAGGTAAATTATACTATTTTGTTTGACATTTTTGTGTGTATTGAATGACTTTATAATTGATTTACTTTAAATGGACATTAGTGAAATTGTTCTAACCATAAAAGTTTAATTTTAAGATGAAATTTGCTTGTTTAAGTAAAAGGGTATTTTGTTTTGATGTTCAGGAATATGATGAAAATTTGGGTATGTCTTTGAGCTCAATTAGACGAACCTGGTTAATTAACGTAAAGGGGTGGTAGATGCTCCCTTTATACTCAGACTCCGGTCTGCTTATATTGTTATATTAATTAGTAGGCATCCAACAAGGACTTTAATTTTGGATGCACAGTAAAATGATAATAAAATTAATCTTGAAATTCTTGTTAAAACTGAAATTTATGCTGAGTTTTAATTTTGAAATTTTAATGTATTCTGAATATTGATGTAAATAGAGTTAACGTTGATGTTTTTGGTAGGAATGTGTTTGTTTCTTTTATGATTGAGGATGTAAGTTATCTAGAGGAGCAGCCGAGGCGATTAACAGAAGAAAGACGACGGACCAGCTAATTCAAAACCAATCACAGCATTCTTGACGCCCAAACTGTGGGGCTCGAATGTTTTTTTGAAAGGGCCAGTACCTGCAGATATGAGAAGATTCACAGCAAAATAAATATATATATATATATATATATATATATATATATATAGATGCTCGCAAAGGACCATAGACTACAGAGTTCTCCTGAATACATCCGCAGTTAGGAGACAGAAGGCCTGAATTCTCCATTAGTTAATAGGATTCTCATGATGTAAGCTATCAACTGCTAAATGACTTCTTTAAAATTTAATTAAAAAATTATAATAACAAAAACAAAACATTTTGTTGATTTCAGTAATACACATATAAATATAGTTCAGATTTGCGTTTTAAACTGCACATTATTTACACTATTAATTAAATGTCATTTTATTAAAATATCAACACCGCATGGTTGTCAAAGGTAACGCATCCAAAAGGGTGTTTGCAACAGCGCACCGGAGATCTTACCTTACTGCAAACCTCCAGCATTACGTTGTTTTTTATTTTTAGAAGACTATGGCGTATTTGTAACCTTGGTTAGGTACCTGAAATCGTGTTACTGAAAGCATAGCATTGTGTATTTCTTATCTACGAGGCTCGCAACTAAGTTTTCGATTTATTTTAATCAATGAAAAATGGAAAATTTCAAGAGAAATACACCACATACTTTATTAAAAGTATCGTCCCTCGTTAGATACGCATTTTTTGCCATCTCTCTGGCAATACAGGAATGCCTCAACGATAAAACGACGCATCTTTAAACCGAAACCATTCATCCAACCAATTTTGCACTTCCTTGAAATTCGTTAGTGCAGCCCAGCCAAGCCATGTGTCATCAATCGGAACAAGTGATAATTGGAAAGGGTCTGGTCTTGCAAATACGGTGGGTGCGGTAGCAGATCCCATTTCAGCGCTTTGATGGTGTCTTGAACGATGAAAGTACGATGACGCGAAGCGTTGTGGCGCTTCCATATCACACTCTCGTGTCCATTCTGGCCGTTTTTCAAGCAATGCGTGGTTCAAATTGTTCAATTGTTATCGGTTGCGGTGCCCATTGGCAGTTTCGTCCGGTTTTAGCAGCTCATAGTTACACGATTCTTTTCTAGTCCCACCAAACGTAGAGCATTGTGTTCTTTCCGAAGTGATTTGGTCGTGCCGTCGATGATGATGCTTCGCCAGGTTTGTCACGATTTTTTGCGTTTGGGATTTTCGAAATATATCCATTTCTCGTTGTCAGTAACAATTCGATGCAAGAAACTCTTTCCTTCATACCGCAAAAGCAAAATTTCGAAAGTGGCTTATCTATTTTACAACTATCTCTGTCAACTAATACAGCACCCATTTTCCTTCCTTTTGCATTTTTCCCATGGCATGTAAACGTTTGGAAACACCTCGGCGGGTTGTGTTTAATGCCTTCGAAAATAGATCTTGTGTTTGCGTATCATCTTCAATCAATAACGCTTCCAGATCGGCGTCCTCAATTGTTTTTGGTCTTCCGAAACGTTCCTTGTTCTCAGTGTCGAAATCGCCACTTCTGAAGCGTTTAAATCAATCTTCACAGGTAGTTTTTGATTGTACATGTTCGCCGTAGGCCTCCCAAAGCAAACGACCTGATTCAGCTGCATTTTTTTCAAGTTAAAGCAGAAAAGTAAAAGTTCTCGCAAATGTTTATTTTGCACTAAACTCACATCTTTGTTGTTAGGAATAATATTTTTGCGTTGCGATATGTGTTGGTGTTCGTCTGGTTATTGTTAACAGATGTACACGCTAATAAAAAACACAACTTCAGACGTGTATGTCAACTATATGTGGCGTTAGCGCCTTTCATGTGTGAAACCATGAAACTTAGTTGCGCATCTCTGTATATCATTGTGGGGACTTGGTGCATAATCTTAGTAATCAATTAAATATACTAATCGAGTAGCACTGCTCACAGCGTACGAAAATTGTATATATTTTGCTATACGCCAGAAATAACATCAGTTAAGAAAAATGTTTTGGAAAAATAGCTGAATATAGTGGAAAAAGTTAAAGCAAAACGCTATCGGTATAAACATTTTTAAATAGCCAAAAGCATATTTGCTAAAAGTATAGTAGCGACTCTTTATTACTCGTATGAGAAATGGAATGCAAGCATTCTGATTCCTAGGAAATAAGATGTAGATAGAAATTATGGGATCGACGATGAAGGGTGGAGGGGTGGATTAACGGTAGTTCTGTATACCCCGTACAGACATCACGTGGGCGATTGTCATATGAGACTTTTATAGATTGTACTAACCACAAGACTATCAACATCGGAATACCATTGTTTATAAATTCAAATGAAAAATTTTTTCAACTAATTTTGTATTGTGAACGACGTTTTCATATATGTAACGCATGTAAATTTAAACTACAGAATTGAAATATACTAACTTTACCGAACTTACGTAACAAAACTAAACACCCGTGGTTTCTCTTTTACTACCCTGAGAGTGAGTGAGGGAGAGCGCTAGACTTTACAAAGCCAGACGCGGCCATTAAACATAACAATGCAATGAAATACAAATTTAGGCTCCGTGTGGCCCTGAACTCAATCATAATTGGGGTAAATGTATATATTAACGTTTGCGTTATTAATTAAATTAATAGGCTTTTATACTGTACGTTAAAATACTGGGCTATTCTCAACCTAACAAAAGAACAATATCGTCTGTTTAGTTAACGGAGAAAATTTTACAGGTGAATGAAAAAACTTCACCTAAAATTTAATCCACACTCGAATAGGAAAATTAAAATTCCGTTTACGTAACGATTGTTCATGGATATTATTACTGTATAAACAAACACATTCTGCTCTTTTGTGGTTTTGATTAATATTTAATTCACATAGGTTTTCTTTATCTTGTTAGCAAAATATTCATTTGAATTTGGCAATTTTCAATTGTCAGTAACTACGGAAAGTTAAACATTACCTGTTCGAACACAATTTTTATTAAAGTCTAAACAAAAGTTCTAGTAGTTATTATACGATAATATAACTAAAACTAATATACTATCTAATGTAATCGCGTTTTTTCTAAAAGAGAAATTCAAATTACACTTTTGGTTATTAAAAATATATAAACAACTATGCAGTACAACACACTACAAAGCAAAGACGACAAAAGCAAACATTCTTAGTAAAAAATTCATTTTCCATCATTTAATTATCTTACGCATGGATTAAGTTGCCATAATAATCGTGAGAATCTCTATGTATAGTTGACTTTAAATTTTGAAGATCTTTAAATTTTCTGGCTTTAATTGCTCTTTTATCTTTGTAGATTGGGCAACTCACTGCTTGGGAGCGGTTTGATGGACGTTAATTTTTTTGAGGTAGTCGAAGCTAGTCTTCGGTAAATCTTAATTTATACAGTCATCATCATTAGGTCTTTAGTCCTGGAACTAGTTAAACGCGTAACCTCATTGTTTCCTATTCTGAATTAACCTACACATTTTCCAGAAATTTGCACAGTCTGCATCTATCACTATCTGATCTAGGTCTACATCTACCTCCTTATTGCTATCTCTGCTTGTAATATATTCCGTACTATTCCCCAAAAATGCCTTAGAACGTATTCTGCCCTTCTATTTCTCCTATGTTTTCCACAGATATCTTTATTCCCCAACTATTTCTATAACCTATTTGTTATTAACTTTGTTAGGCGAGCATTTTTTACAAAAATACACCCTCGTTCAGATGAGAGGTAAAATGAAGGTCCCGTGTGTGAGTGCTGTCACGCTCGTGGAAGATCCCTACCTTGCTTGGAACAGCAAGGGTTCGGCAAAATTCCAAATTTTCCAGGTAAAAAAAATTCGCTTCCTGGCCAATGTAGTACCTTCGGGTGGAGCATTGGAAAATCACATGTAAGGTATGAAACGTCTAGGGCCGCTCCGTGGCGTAGTGGTATGTGTGTGACTACTACGCTCAAGGTCCCGGGTTCGAATTCCGACACGGTTCGCTAGAAAAATGTTAGGCGAGCATTTTTCTCAAAAATACATCCTCGTTCGGACGAGAGGTAAAATGGAGGTCCCGTGTGTGAGTGTTGTCATGCACGTTAAAGATCCTTACCTTGCTTGGAACAGCAAGGGTTCGGCAAAATCCAAATTTTCCAGGTAAAAAAACTCGCTTCCTGGCCAATGTAGTACCTTCGAGTGGAGCATTAGAAAATCACATGTAAGGTTGTGAAGAGTAAGCGGCCTGTGGCTTCCAAGTTCCCCCAGCACTTGTACATTTGCCGATTTAATATTTTTTCCAATATATCTTTTCGCACAGTCAGCATTAGTTGCAGATATTTCACAACCAACATCTGTAGTTGTTTATAATAATCATTAGATTTATCTGCACTTATTTTTTCGTCATTAGGTTTTCCGTCTCAAAACTAGTTGGACACGTACCTCCACTTATATATATATATATATATATATATATATATATATATATATATATTAGATAGTTAATTACACAAGGTAAGTTGATAAATAGTATCGTATTATAGTCAATAAGATGAAATAATAACTTACACTTTTATGCAAAGCCCAAATGATCATTTCAAATCAAGCTAGTAATTGAAAGATGGAAAATATAAGGTCTTGGACAGGACTTGAACCTGTATCCTGGTTTTGCCGGAACCTTGCGTTTACCAATTACGCCACCGAGACCGATGACATAATTGGGAAATTTACAAATTTAAATCGTGTACACGACGAAACATCAACCTAACTTTCAATTACGTTCGGCATTTTTGTCAATCATATCTGACATTGTCAATTTTTGACTTATGTCAGTTATAGACAGGAAGCTACGCTCAAAATTATGGCTATAAGCCAAGTATTAAATATATAAATATTTTAGGTAGTTAATTACACAAGGTAAGTTGATAAATACTATCGTATTATAGTGAATAAGATGAAATAATAACTTAGACTTTTATGCAAAGCCCAAATGATCATTTCAAATCGAGCTAGTAATTGAAAGATGGAAAATATAAGGTCTTGGACAGGACTTGAACCTGTATCCTGGTTTTGCCGGAACCATGCGTTTACCAATTACGCCACCGAGACCGATGACACAATTGGGAAATTTACAAATTTAAATCGTGTACACGACGATACATCAACTATATATATATATATATATATATATATATATATATATCTATAATAACAGGCTATTAGGTCTGCTGGTTAATGAATAAAACTCTTTATTATAAATTCAAGCTGTCGTTTTTTATTTTAAACTCTATTATCAAGAATACTAAAAAATTGTGAAACAGTTATTAGGGCATACAATAATCAAATACTTACTAATGTGAGGTTTTTAAAATAGTAATCGTTGATATAAATAAAATTCATAAATATAAATTTAATAGTTGTGATAAATAAAGTTTAATTAAATAATTAATTGTCATCTTGTTTAACTATTGAAAGTTTACAGTAAATACAGAATTTATTTAATTTTTGACAGTATTTAAAATTAATGTTATATTTCTTTTGTAGTAACATTAGATAAGTTGATTCAATGTAAAGTTTCCATTATTAGAACTTTGTCGTCATGTAATTAGATTAAATAAATATCACATTTGTTAAAGCTTTATTTATCACACTATTAATTTATATTTATGAATTTTATTTATATCAACGATTCTATTTTAAAAAACCTCACATTAGTAAGTATTTGATTATTGTATGCCCTAATAACGTTTCACAATTTTTAGTATTCTTGATAAAGGTTTAAAAATAAAAAAAAAACCGAAAGCTTGAATTTATAATAAAGAGTTTTATTCATTAACCAGCAGACCTAATAGCCTGTTATTATAGATACAAATGGAAATTACGCAAAATTTATATTAATTGATTCAAGTTTGGGTAACGAGTATTAAACAAAATGTACAGATAATAATTGAATATTTGATTAGGATTCACTAAAAATTAAAGGGTATTATTTTAATTGGAGTTAATTGAACCATTAGTAATATATAATATGTATAAAAGCTTGTAAAAACCCAATAATATTCAAATCGTAGAAGTGTTATTTAGAAGTATTATGTTTGAACACCTGCGTATTTTTAAATGTTTTATGTTCTGCTTAAATTTTGTAGATAACAAATGGTTACAGAGAATGTTGGAGAAACCGTCGCTTAATATTTACGGGAAATGCTAATAAGGTGGGTTATTTCACAGTCCAAGTGGATTGAAAATAACCGATACTAAAGAATATCGATTAGTACCACTCAAAACAGGGTAGATAGAGACAGATAATATGCGCAAGACAGAGACACATATAGTAAAAGGCGTGGGTTGAGCAACGTCACTGGGTTGCGATTGGTTGAAAATAAGAGGCAAACATGAGAGGTAAAAATAACATTTCGGTATAAAATTAATTAGTTATTCTCAGACGTTGCGTGCCGTGTAAAATTTCTGAGATTTAACTGGTGCGAATGCAAATTTTGTAGAAGCGGTGCCGAGCGATCGAAAAGGGAACATAGAATGACGAAATTCTGGAAACTGTCCGTTTTGGGGACAAAAGCGACGTCTAGGCTAGCGATTATATATACCCGTGTTAATATGAGTTTAGCTCTCTTAGTTTTTCGGTTTTGATTGAATAATTTAAACAGTTTGCTCGTATATTTTGGTGATTATTTAATACTTTAAAACAGTTTGCTCGTTGAAAGTAATTTAGTGCACTTAGAAAAGAAGATGCAAGGTAATAAAGTCTAGTATCACTGTACCAATTATTCAAATTTGCAACGACAAATGAATACACAAAAGTAGGCAGTTTTGGCGTATAGCGTGAAAGAAGTAGGAATTTCTTTGCTATTTTTCGGGGGTGTTAATAATTAAATGATTCGTAAACGTGACTAGATCCACAAAACAAGATACAGATATACACAGATGAGTTCCGGAAAAGCACTGAAACAACTTTAGATGAATGGTGGTGTAGAAAATTTTAAAGGCGACCAGTAATCCGAGGACCTAAACATAACCCAGTTGGAATGGTGTGATTAACAGAGGACGATGTACATTGGAGCCACGAGTGCATTAACCTTCAGGTAACTTATGCTTTGTTGTTCGATTTTTGATGTTTTGGTATGTGTTGAATAACTTTATAATTTATTTACTTAAAATGGACAATAGTGAATTTGTACTAACAACAAATTTTTAATTTTAAGGTGAAATTTTCTTGTTTAAGTAGAAAGGAGTATTTAGTATTTATGTTCTTGATGAAAATTTGGGTATGTCTTTGAGCTCAATTAGACGAACCTGGTTAATTAACGTAAAGGGGTGGGAGATGCTCCCTTTGTACTCAGACTCAGGTCTGCATATATTGTTATATTAATTAGTAGGCATCCTACAAGGACTTTAATTCTGGATGCACATTAAAATGATAATAAATTTAATCTTGAAGTTTTCTGATACTGAAATTTATGCTGAAATTTAATTTTGAAATTTTAATGTATTATGAATATTGATGTAAATAGAGTTAACGTTGATGTTTGTGGTAGGAATGTGTTTGTTTTTTTTATGAATGAGGATGTAAGTTATCTAGGGGAGCAGCCGAGGCGAAAAGAGTAAAGAGGCGATTAACAGAAGAAAGTCAACGGACCAGGTAATTTAATAGCTTTTTGTACATTTCACAGCATTCTTGACGCCCAATCTGTGGGGCTCGAATGTTTTTTTTTTGAAAGGGCCAGTTCCTGCAGATATGAGAGGATTCACAGCATTCTTAATATGAGAGGATTCACAGCATTCTTGGCGACCCAAAAGTGAGGCTCGAGTTCCAAATAAAATTTTTGTGATTTTATTCCAGGAAACTGGCGATCTGAGAGAGAGAGTTTCTGTGTGTGTATAAATTTGGGAGTATTTTAGAGTGTGTTCGAGTGATTAGAACGTATGCAGAGAAAAGAGTGGTTAAGGAGTCAAGGAGTGGAAATTGGAAGTGACGATAGTGCATTGTGTGAGAAAAATTCTAAAATGGAAGAAGCTGGAGGCAGTAGAGATCAGTCGAGGACGGAATCAGGGGATCAAGGAAACGAGATGATAATGAGAATGCTGGAGAGGATGAGCGATGAATCGAATAGAGCAAGGGAGGAATCGAATCGTAGATTTTAGCAAATGAGTGAAAAATCCAATAGAAAATTAGAACAGCTAAGCGATGAATCTAATAAAGCTAGGGAAGAATCGAATAGAGCGAGGGAGGAGTCCAACCGAAAATTAGAGCAGATAAGCGGGAAAATTGAGCAATCTACTAAGGAATTTACAGAGTTTAAAAATAGTCTTACCGTAAAGATGGGGGAAGTTGAAAATAGGGTTGATAAAAATGAGCGTGATATTACAGGTCTTCGACAGGAAATGGGACATTTAAGGTCCGAAGTACGCATTTTTTGTGAAGAAGAAATAAATGTAAAAATGACTGAAGTAACGGACTCATGTAGGGATCAGTTAGGCAGGGTAGAACGCGAAGTTAGTAGTATTAAGTACAACATGTCAAATTTAACGGGGGATGGTCCCAGATTTTATACAGGTGGCGTATCATTGGACCAACACATGAAGTTTTATGGCGATAACAGGGTAAATCCACAAATTTTTATTAATAGTGTAAGAAATCTAGTGGGAAATTTATTTGACGAACAGACTAAACTGAATACGATAAAGGCTTTATTAAAGGACAATGCGGAAGTATGGTACAATTTAGTAGGACAGGACATAGACACGTATCAGGACTTTGAAAACAAATTTTTACAACACTACTGGAGTGATCACAAACAGGACCAGATTAGGGACGACTTGATTACAGGAAAATTTAAGGGAGAGTTTGCAGGTTCTAGGGAACAATATGCCATTCGAAAGTACAGTGTGGCCAAACAACTTCATCCACCATTGACGGACAGACAGATAATCAAGTACTTATTACGACATTTTGAACTGGAAATTAGACAACACGTGGCCTTACAAAACATCACAGAACGGGAGACATTTTTAGAGTATTTACAGCGATATGACGATGTATGTGTAGGACGGACAAGAGAAATACGAGAACGAAACATTAACACGGTTAGGTTTGACAACAGGACACAGAATTTTGCGAGACGGCCTGACTATAACAGAAATTTTCGACAGAATTGGGAACGACGAGGACAGGAATACAGAAGTAATAGTGCGACTAGGGGACCAACGCCAAGACCTAGTTACACGAGACAGAACAGTTTACCGGAAGTAAACAGGACAGTGACGAGCACGCCGAATAGAGACAGGGACACGGATACAAATACAAGGAGGACGTACGCACAGGTTGTAGAAGCACAGCCAGGACCAAGCACTGAAAACAGGACGAGACAGGATTTTTAGAACGCGACAGACCACTAGATTTCAGTGTAAGTGTATATGAACATCCACGTGAATTTTTCAAAATTGAGGAGGAAGTAGAGCCAGAAACTGAGGAAAATTATGTTTGCCAATTATTAATATAGGAATTTTGAGAATAATGTAGAAGTATTACTTGATACAGGGGCAGAGGCGAGTTTAATATCGGAGGAATTCGTCAGCAAAATTAGGGATAAGGTTTGTGATAGAATTATGCCTATAAAGCGTAGCCATTTAGTAGCTCCAAATAAAAAGAAGTTTGCTGTAGTAAATAGTGTTGTAGTGCTTAGGATAAATGTAGGAGGTTTAAGCTGTGAACAGGAGTTTGTAATTTTACCTGGACTGAAGTTTCAGAGCATTTTATGTGTTGACTGTATGATGCAGTTAGGGGTTTTGATAGATATGGAAAGGAAGGTAGTAAGGATTAAAGATAGGGTAGTGCCATGGAAGGGCAGTTATGAAGTCACAGAGGATGATACGGGGTTGAGTATTAATGTAGTAGAGGTAGAGGATGATGGAGTTAAACAGATCAACACGATAAGATGTCCAGAGGTTAGGATAGTAGAGGTTCAAGCTTTAGTACAAAAACATGCAGAATTAGTGGGGGTAGAAGCAACAGCAGCAGATCGGGAGCAGGTGAAGGCAGAATTAAGTAAAGATGCACGTAAAATTAACCAATGGACCAAACCGCAATTCCATTGTCCACCATCCATGGACACACTTTTGACGGGGTTAAATGGCAAGTGTGTTTTTAATAAAGTAGATTTAAGGAATTCATTCTGGCTGATTGCATTACACAAGGATTCTAGAAGGTACACAGGATTTTCCGTAGAGGGAAAAATCGATAATTTTAAAGTAGTATCGTTTGGTTTGTCGGCAGAAAAGAAAATAAGAATAAATAAGAAACAGACAAGTGTAGGGAATGAAGAAGAAGTAATATTTAAGAGTCAGGATAATAGGGATAAGTTTATTGTATGTGAGATAATAGGGATGATAGGTATAGATATAGAAGGGGGAGAAATAGGGATGAAGAGTATTAGGATAGTTAGAAGAAAGACGTGGAGGGTCAAGAAGAAAGTTAGATTTAAATAACTTGATGAACAAAGAATAGAGATAGGTGAATTTTAGTATAGATATAGAATAGAGAGTAGATAGGTGTACAATAGAGTAAAATTTAAATAGGATAGGAGTAGATATAGGTGTATATAGAAGAGTAGAAGTAAGTGTTTATAGAAAATAAAGCTAGGTATAGGATAAAAGGGGAGATAGTTAGAAAGAGGTATATAGGATGAGAAGGAAAATTAAATGTAGGAAGAAAATAAGATAGGTTAAGTGTAGATATTTCTTATAAGATTAGTGGAGAGTTAGGAATAGAATAAGAATAGGATAGGTATATATGATTAGATAAGGGGGAAGTGAGTATAGTTAAAAGTTAAGAATAGGATAGGTAGATAGGATGTATATAGGATGTTTATAAAATTAGGTGATAGTTAGGAATAGGATAGGGATATAGGACAGGTGTAAATATTTTTTTGGATTGGATATAAGTTAGGTAAGTTAGATAGATAAGGGTAGAGAGAGATAGGCAATCTTTTTGTAAATTTTTTTGGCAGTCTAAATGCTTTATATTTGCATTCAAATAAGTGGGATTATTTGTATTCAAATAGGGGGAAAATACTCATATTTAGACCAGGGTAGAAATTTAATTAATTACATCAAATAATTTTAATCACCGTGTATAAGGAATTTTATTAGATAATACGCTTTATTAAAAAACCGTGGAGAATAAAAATTCATTCGTTTCATTAAAATAAGAGATTTAAATTATTTACAAGACGCTTTCTATAAAAAGAAGCAGTATTAAAATGCTCAACGTGTAATTTAATTATTCCGAGTAAAGAAACAAATGGAAATTACGTGCAAAATTTATATTAATTGATTCAAGTTTGGGTAACGAGTATTAAACAAAATGTACAGATAATAATTGAATATTTGATTAGGATTCACTAAAAATTAAAGGGTATTATTTTAATTGGAGTTAATTGAACCATTAGTAACATATAATATGTATAAAAGCTTGTAAAAACCCAATAATATTCAAATCGTAGAAGTGTTATTTAGAAGTATTATGTTTGAACACCTGCGTATTTTTAAATGTTTTATGGTCTGCTTAAATTTTGTAGATAACAAATGGTTACAGAGAATGTTGGAGAAACCGTCGCTTAATATTTACGGAAATGCTAATAAGGTGGGTTATTTCACAGTCCATGTGGATTGAAAATAACCGATACTAAAGAATATCGATTAGTACCACTCAAAACAGGGTAGATAGAGACAGATAATATGCGCAAGACAGAGACACATATAGTAAAAGGCGTGGGTTGAGCAACGTCACTGGGTTGCGATTGGTTGAAAATAAGAGGCAAACATGAGAGGTAAAAATAACATTTCGGTATAAAAATTAATTAGTTATTCTCAGACGTTGCGTGCCGTGTGTAAAATTTCTGAGATTTAACTGGTGCGAATGCAAATTTTGTAGAAGCGGTGCCGAGCGATCGAAAAGGGAACATAGAATGACGAAATTCTGGAAACTGTCCGTTTTGGGGACAAAAGCGACGTCTAGGCTAGCGATTATATATACCCGTGTTAATATGAGTTTAGCTCTCTTAGTTTTTCGGTTTTGATTGAATAATTTAAACAGTTTGCTCGTATATTTTGGTGATTATTTAATACTTTAAAACAGTTTGCTCTTTGAAAGTAATTTAGTGCACTTAGAAAAGAAGATGCAAGGTAATAAAGTCTAGTATCACTGTACCAATTATTCAAATTTGCAACGACAAATGAATACACAAAAGTAGGCAGTTTTGGCGTATAGCGTGAAAGAAGTAGGAATTTCTTTGCTATTTTCGGGGTGTTAATAATTAAATGATTCGTAAACGTGACTAGATCCACAAAACAAGATACAGATATACACAGATGAGTTCCGGAAAAGCACTGAAACAACTTTAGATGAATGGTGGTGTAGAAAATTTTAAAGGCGACCAGTAATCCGAGGACCTAAACATAACCCAGTTGGAATGGTGTGATTAACAGAGGACGATGTACATTGGAGCCACGAGTGCATTAACCTTCAGGTAACTTATGCTTTGTTGTTCGATTTTTGATGTTTTGGTGTGTGTTGAATAACTTTATAATTTATTTACTTAAAATGGACAATAGTGAATTTGTACTAACAACAAATTTTTAATTTTAAGGTGAAATTTTCTTGTTTAAGTAGAAAGGAGTATTTAGTATTTATGTTCTTGATGAAAATTTTGGTATGTCTTTGAGCTCAATTAGACGAACCTGGTTAATTAACGTAAAGGGGTGGGAGATGCTCCCTTTGTACTCAGACTCAGGTCTGCATATATTGTTATATTAATTAGTAGGCATCCTACAAGGACTTTAATTCTGGATGCACATTAAAATGATAATAAATTTAATCTTGAAGTTTTCTGATACTGAAATTTATGCTGAAATTTAATTTTGAAATTTTAATGTATTATGAATATTGATGTAAATAGAGTTAACGTTGATGTTTGTGGTAGGAATGTGTTTGTTTTTTTTATGAATGAGGATGTAAGTTATCTAGGGGAGCAGCCGAGGCGAAAAGAGTAAAGAGGCGATTAACAGAAGAAAGTCAACGGACCAGGTAATTTAATAGCTTTTTGTACATTTCACAGCATTCTTGACGCCCAATCTGTGGGGCTCGAATGTTTTTTTTTTTTGAAAGGGCCAGTTTCTGCAGATATGAGAGGATTCACAGCATTCTTAATATGAGAGGATTCACAGCAATATATATATATATATATATATATATATATATATATATATATATATATATTCTGAGCTAGCCTACACGGTTCCCTGAAATTTCCACACAGCCTATATACAGCTCGGTTCCTCTTCAACTGTTTTCTAATTATATACCCTATTTCACCGAGATTCAGTGGTATGTGAAGGAGAAGGCTCCGTGGCGTAGTTGGTATGCGTGTAATTACTTCGCCCAAGGTCCCGGTTTCAAATCTCGACACGGTCCGATTGAAAAATGTTAGGCGAGCATTTTTCACAAAAATACTCCCTCGTTCGGATGAGAGGTAAAATGGAGGTCCTGTGTGAGTGTTGTCATGCACGTTAAAGATCCCTACCTTGCTTGGAACAGCAAGGGTTCGGCAAAATTCAAAATTTATCAGGTAAAAAAAACTCGCTTCCTGGCATCCTGGCCAATGTAGTACCTTCAGGTGGAGCATTGGAAAATCACATGTAGGGATATGTGAAGTGGGTTAAGCAGCCTATGGCTGCCAAGATCCTCCAACACTTAGACATTTGCCGAATGAATAGTTTTCCCGTAAATCCTTTCATACAATTAACATTATTCGAGAATATTGCACAACTAATACCTATAGTTGCTTATAATAATCATCATGTTTAAGTACAGTTATTTTTTTCGTCATTAGTTTATCCATCTTGGGACGAGTTGGATGTGTACCTCCATTGTTTTCTATTCTCAGCTAGCCTACACGTTTTCCTGAGATTCCTACTGCCTACATCTTTCACTATATGCGTGCAATAGTCTAACCTAGGCCTAGCTCTACTTCCCTTTTTTCCCACCTCTGCTTCTAATATACTCCGCGCTATTCCCTCATGCCTATTAACCCATCTCTCCTATTTTTTACCGTTTTCCACATATTTCTTTCTTCCCCTACCATTTTTAGTACCTCTTTGTCTTAACTTTGTCTGTTATGATATCTTCATCATACGTTTGTAGCACCACATTTTAAAGGCTTCTACCTTTTTCTTGTCCGGTTTTCCTACTGCCTAGGCTTCACAGCCGTACAGTGCTGTGCACCACACATATGTTTTAAGCAATCTTTTCCTTGTTTCTATGTTTGTTGTCTTTCAACACAGTAGTTGCTTTTTCTTGTTAAGTGTAGCACGACCCTTGTGCTAATCTTTGTTTTATATCTTTTCCGCTTTTCCCATCTTGCGTTATTTGGCTTGCTGATATTATTTTCCCCTCCTGTGCATACTAGTACTTTAGTTTTATTTTTGTTAATTTTCATACCGTACCTCTCTGTTAGAGCAGTTTCTATTTCATTAAGAGCAGCTTCTAACTTTTACTTGCTAGATGCTAATACCGCTCTATCATCTGCAAATCTAAGCATATCAATTTTTTGTCCCTACATAGTAATTCCAAATATCTTCTTGCATTTGACAGTATTAATTGTCTCTTCAATGTACAAGGTAAAAATTAATGGGGATATGGCACATCCCTGTCTCACCCCTTTCCTAACGTTTACTTCTCTACGTTCCTGCTCTAATTCTATTACTGCTGTTTGCTCTTTGTATTAGCTATGTACTATTCGGCTATCCATATAACTCATTCCAATCCTTTTGAGTATTTCGAACATCTTTTTCCATTTTATATTGTCGAATGCTTTTTCCAGATCCACTAACCCTATATACACGCTTTCCCCTTTTTCTATTGTTTTCTCCATTATCACCCTCGGAGCTAAAATAGCCTCCCGTGCTCCCCTAAACCCAAATTGATCTTCTCCTAGTATTTCTTCAGCTCGTCTTTGTACAATTCTAGTTAATATTTTTGACTCGTGTGCTGTCAAACTTATTGTTCGAAAATTTTCACATTTTTCCGCGCCTTTCTTTTTTGGTGTAGTTACTATGATATTGCGTTTGAAATCTTTGGGTATCTCGCGTGTCTCATACATATACCTTACAAGTTGGAAGAGACGTTCTGTTACTGTTTGTCCAGGGACTTTTAGAGTTTCTGCTTGCACCTTATCTGTACCCGGCGCTTTACCATTTTTCAGACCCTTTACTGCTCTTCTCTAAGTGTAGGATATCCCAAGTCACCATTATCAATGTCTGATTCCTGTTCTAATGCTGTTAGTTCCTTTCCTGCATATAAATTTCCTATATATTCTTGCCGTCTACCCACTTTCTCTACATTTGTTATCCTTGGTTTCTTATTTTCGTTTTGTGTATACCCCAGAGTATCTCTGGCCGCCATGTCTAAGCTGGATTTAATGTTATTCCATTCTGTTTCTACTTCCTTAGTATCATAAATTTTCCCGATATCTTTCAGCAATTCATTTGACTTATTCCAAATCTTTCTTGAATATCTTTATCTTTTAGTTTCTCAAAACCAAAGTGCCTTTTTCTATTTCTTTTTTCAAATTTTGAAATTTAAGTGCGGTCTTTATAACTACGATGTTTTGGTCAGTGTCTAAATCTGCTTCTGGGTAGCTTGTACAGTCTTTTACTGGATTTCTAAACCGTTGTCTAACAAGAATGTAATCTATTTAATATCTTCTTATATCTCCTGGCATCTTCCACGTATATCGTACTCTAGCATGATGTTGAAATAATGTGTTTGTGATAGTTAAATTGTTCATGTCTCAAAATTCTACCAACCTATTTCCCCTGTCGTTTCTCGTGCCTAAACCAAATAAATCTACTACCGCTCCTTCCCTACACTCACCTACCACTGCATTCAAAATCCCCCCCAGATAATGCTATCATTTTTATTACAACTTAAGTACGCTGTGTACTTGGGAGGCAATGTGGTGGTTTCCCGTTGACTTCCACATCGCGATAGTGTGTCTTAGGCTTAGACTGCCATCCGACCCCTATGGTCTCTGCCAATCTATGTACCGAAAGAACCGCTGCTCTGTTTCGAGGACCTGCCTTAGTTCCTCACTGACGACCCTACTACTTTGGTTGGACCTGAAGTTTGGCTGTTTAGCTCTAGTAATGTAGAACTTCGGTAGGTGCAGGTCCATTCGAAATGGAATTTATACAGTATTTCTCCATAAAATGTATCATAAAGCACGCATATCTATCACTTTTGGAACTCGTTTTCCGCGACCAGCTTGAATACTTTTAAAAACTGAATAGTATCGACAATTTTAAAGAACTTGTGATGTAAATAGGTAACTTTATATGGACGTAAGTAGGACAAATAAACAAAACTACGGTTCAAAAACCTTTTCATATACGGCAATGTAAAAATGAAGGAAGCTCCTCCCACAAGAAATACATGGTGATTGTCTCTATATGGACCATATGTGAGTGTAGGAGAGATAGATATACACAAACCTAACCACCTTACTAATTAAGCAGCGTTCTTTGTTTGTACTTGTCACTCAATCATGGGACCGCTAATGTTATTAATTCTTTCACCAGAATTGCTTGCCAAATTTTAGCACATATAATAACATTGATGTTATATATCTCAAAATTTACGAATGGCGACATACTATTTGTGGACACAGGCAAATTTTTCCGCAATATTAGTACATATATATTTTTTAATTAATCTTCAAATAACATATACAACTATGCATTATTTTTACAAATTAGACATACGATGTGTTGCATATAGGGGCCAACATTCTCTAACTTTATATTGGTATATTTGTTAACATTTAATTTTTATAGAAATGGGTTCTTGTTGTTTAATGCCAAATTTTTTTGAACATGCAGGATTTTTTTAGTGCTATTCTTATGTAATATATTAAGTGACAATATGTGATAATACTACTTATTTTACACATTTGATGCATACTTTTTAACTATAGTCAAAAATACATAATCGCAAAATTATACGTTGCAAAAAAATTAATATATAGTATTTCTGGAACGACCTAGACTATCGTTACATACATACTGTAAAATGTAATTGTCTAATGGAATCTGAGAGCAGAAAAAGTTAGAATTGTGCTAAAACTAGCATGTAGTAATTTATGTATACAGTTCTCCACATCACCCATGAGGTACTGTACTAGACGCGCTTTATTTTATTGTGGTATCAACTCGAGGTATTATCAATGACGTTGCAACGGGTGGTATATAGATACCATTTTTTTTGCAAAAATATAGTGCATGTCTCTGGTATATATCCAAAGCGCCGAGTCCATTACAACAGCGGAAAAATACATCCTTTTTATTATACTAAGTTTATGTACAAGATTGTTTTTCCCCCCAAACCGTTTATACATCCATCGTGGACGTGCAGCACTTTTCTAAAAGTTAGAAACACAATTAATACTGTGCCAACAAATTTGCAGACTTATTCTAATAACAAGAATCCTTAAAGTCTACACACATGTATATACACTTAACCTACTTAAAACTAGGTAAAATAGTACTCGTCAATTTATGTTCCCATGCGTACTGTTTGCGATTGCAATTAGAATTAAATTCCTATTGTTGTTGTTCCATTCCCTTCCTATAAAGTGTAGTCAAATACTTTATACGCGTGTGCAAGTGCAGTATATAATGTCATTGTCTTTTGAAACGTGTACGGGTAAGTGTGTGGAAGAAGAAGATCCCGTGCCGATTACCTGAACTCTACTGCATACTGCCAAGCCCGAGCTGCTTACACACTGCCTTCGTTAGTTACGCACAGTATTGTGCCGGTGAGTACCACAGATTTTATAACTTCCTTTTATTTCTGTTTTACTTATTTTACACGCAATTATCAAGTGTTCCAACCCTTACAGTCCGCTCTTAATACGTAACACGTACATTCGCGCACTGTTGGAGATTACGAATCTTTCGTCTTCTTTCCCAGACATACTAATTTTGTTCACTTGCTGTGTATAGAGTTGGTAGTTGTCACTTTTTATACACAGCATTGTATGCGTAAGGGGTTCACTATTTTTAAACTCTATGTCCTTAAAGATATCTACCCTAATATACTTATTAACTAGACTACGCGATATTTCCTTGATTTTTTAATCACATCCTTTTCCGTGATGATGCAATACGGTTTTACCCTAGTTCCGACAAATTCCCGCACTACATCACCATTACACTCATCTTTAAATTTGCGGATCACTTTTTTATTGACTAAAGGTATGTCGTACTTATTGACTGGAGACAAGGCACTAGTGTTAAAGTAGTTTATATGGCCGTGACTATCACTGTATATATCTGCCGTTTTCGCGCTATATACAAAACTGTGCTGTGTTGGTGTAAAGGAAGGCCAATTTGAAATCATACAGAGGCTTCATAACGTTGCAGTGGAAGTCGTACATAAGATTATTCGATAATTCTAACACCATGAAGTCCGCATGGATTAGTTTATTATAAACCACTCTAATCGGCCGCGTGGTGATGGACTTACCGAAGTCTTATTGACGACTTCCACTACAACATCATGCAGCCTCTCTTGGTACAGTATTGTATGTGTTTTTAACTTTTACAAAAGTACTGCATGCCCAGGATGGATGTATAAACGTTTTGGGGGAAAATCATTTCGGGCATAAACTTAGCGAGTAGAATAAAAGAGGTGTATTTTTGCATTGTTGTAGTAGATTAAGCGCTCTGGATATATACCAGAGACATGCAATATATTTGTGCATATAAATGGGTCTATATACCACCCCTTGCAACGTCATTGCTACATACTTCAAGTGGATACCACCTTAAAGTAAAACACGTTTAGTACATTACTTTATGGGTGGCGTGGGAAAGTGTATACATATATTTGTTTTAGCACAATTCTAACATTTTCCTCTGTTTTCAGATTCCATTTTATGGTATGAATGTAAAGATACTCCAGGTCGCTACAGAAATATTCTATATTAATTTTATTTGAAATGTATGATTTTGTTGATTACCGAATAACGTGTGAAAAATAAATAGTCTTATCACATTGTCACTTTTATATATTAAGTAAGAATACCGTTGAAAAATCCCGCATTTCCAATTATGTGCAAAATATTTTGGCATTAAACAACAGGAACCCATTTCTACAAAGATTAAATGTTAACAAGTATATTAATATAAAGTTGGAAAATGTAGGCACCTATAGACAATACATTGTCACTCACTTTTATATATTACGTAAGAATATACGTTGAAAAATCCTACATGTACAATTATGTGCAAAATATTTTGGCATTAAACAACAGGAACCCATTTCTATAAAAATTAAATGTTAACAAGTATATTAAAATAAAGTTAGAAAATATATATATATATATATATATATATATATATATATATATATATATATATACACTAAAATCTCAGCAACTGCCCATACACATCAAATATTACTGCAAATACTAAAGAACAAACTGAAAATATGGTTGTGAAATGATAGTAATGCCCCCAAGTTCATATAAAACTCTATTACAATTTCACCTTTAATAATGCTCTGTAGATTGAGCAGTGAATGAAGAAGTGTTCCTTTGTCCTGCTATATATACTAGTTAGAATGCATGCTCCGTTGCACTTGCTTGATTTCTGGTGCGGCTCCGTGTCATTGGTGCTGGTGCGTGTTGTTTTGTAAGTCTGATCTAACAAGATGCTCCCTTCTGATTGTTTAACGATGCGTAGACCAGTAATTGCTGGTTTCTATGCCTGCGGCAGTCTTTGGAAGTCATCCCTTGTATTGAGACTATGTGAACGTTTCCCTATTTCAATGGCTTCTCGGATTATTCTTGAGGTGTAGTGCTCAATCTTAGCTAACGCTCTAGTATTTTTCAAGTCAATGTTATGACCTGTAGCGCTGAGCTAGTGATGAGGTCTTTTCGTTCTTCTTTATTGCGGTTTTATGTTCTTTCTTCCTAACACTAATTCTTCTGTTTTCAGCTCAATGTTAATTTGTTGCAGTCTGAGCATGGTATTTCGTAGACTCCTTAATCTTCTAATCGGATCTGAGCTCTGGAATTCCTTAGGATTGCACCGATTTTTATATGTGTGTTGAATGTGGTAGCTATTTTGTATTTTCGTAGAACTGATTCTGTCTGTCCCTTTAATGAATGGTAAGTATGCTGTAGTTAGTGGTGACTCCGGCTCTGGTTTGAGTTTCCTGGCTGATAGTGACTTCTGAATGGTTTGGTGTGATTATCCATTCTTATGGAGTGCATCTCGTAACTTTCGTATTTCCTCTGGGACCGTGTAACTAAGGTTTTCACAACAGAGTAGAGTTGTGTCGGATGATGATGTGACTTGGCGTTTAAGTATCCATCTATCTAGCCGGACTCCCCACTAACTACTGCATACTTACCATTCATTAAAGGGACAACAGACAAAATCAGCACAGTTCTACGAAAATACAAAATAGCTACTACATTCAACGCTCATCGAAAAATCTACAATCCTACGGAATCCCGAAGATCAGATCCTATTAGAAGATCAAGGAGTCTACAAAATATCATGCTCAGACTGCAACATGTCTTACATTGGGCAAGGAAGGAAGAACACAAAAACGCAATAAAGAAAAACGAAAAGATCTTATCACTAGCTGAACACTTCGGCACTACATGTCGCAACATTGACTTCAAGAATACTAGAACGCTAGCTAAGATTGAGCACTACATCTCGAGAATAATCCGAGAAGACATTGCAATTCGGTTTTTTATATTTTTGGAAATATTTCGGACACCAAATAAGATATGTCAAATTGCTTTTCATATTAGTAATTAGTGTAAAATTTGGCAACTTTACCGAATTTAAACATACCATTTACCTTTATAATAAGCGAGATCCCATAGTGGCCCTCGAATTTGAATCAGCCTGTATATCTTTTGGTAACAGGAGAATAGTAGAAATTTTTTTACAACATAGTTAAAGATAAGGTTAAGCTCTGTATAATTTGCAAATATTTAATTGCTTTCTTTTTGTTGCACGTGTTATGTTAATCACACCTTTTACACAATGGTATTATTGTTTTAATTTTTCTCGCCCTCTTTGTTAAATACCTTTAGGAAAAGATGTACGACAGTTTCCATCAAAAATAAAGGAATTTGTAAAATCATAAAGTTCAAAGTAATAACAGTGTTCCATTTCATGAGATCAAATGAATTTTATTACATTAGACAAATTTCAGTTACCCATATGTTCCAATATATCAAACTTATTACACTTCTTCGTGAATGTTTGAAATGACTTACAATTTTGCCAGAATAGCTGTTATTTTAGTTCACAGTTTTGATTTGAGGTACTCTAACATTACCACAAAAAGATTGGTCAAAAATTCTGAAAACAAAATAGTCAAAATTCTTGTTTTAGAATAGCAGTGATAAACATCCCTGAATACTATATATTTAAAACACTAAGCCGTTTCTTGTAATGCTTAGTTTGAGAAAAGAACAGATTTTTATCATTCGAGTTCCACAATAACGCCTGTTATTCGTAGTTGTGCCCGCAGTAGGTATTTTTTACAAAAAGCGCAACATTATTGATGAAAACGACGTTTGAGGTTGTCATTATATTAAACGTAATCGTTAATATTAAACACACAGTGCGAATGCTACCGATTTGAAGCGAAGTTTCACGAAGTATACTCTTAATGAGAAGGCGAATGTGCGATGCGCGAGTGTGAAAACAAAACAATTGAGATTGAGGTACTTATGGCATTGAAGTTTATTTCTATCGAGTGTGCATTGCTTCTTATAGCTGTTATATAGATTCCTATATAGTGCTTCCATAACTGTATTGTTTCCTTGAGGTTATTACATTCAGGATTGCTAGGAAATATGTTAGTTTTAATAAATTTCAACTATAATGGGACGTCACGTTGTTCTAATTTTAGGTGATCGTAATTTTTTGTTTCGAGCAGTTTCTTATTCTATATTTAACAACGACGAAAACCATTGTGACACCCGCTTGCAAGTAGTCGAGAAAATAAAAGACGAGTGGAGTTTATTTGTGATTTATTGGTGATTCCTCTTAGAGGCTACGTACCGGTTATTAATGCAATGGAATATGACAATTTAATGTCTTTAGATGGTGATATAAAATTCCATAGGGCAGTTGTTTCCGGAATACGTATTTAAAATACATAATGGCGACCACAATCCATTTTTGAGTATATAGCTGGCAACACTTTACAATCTTTACAGATGATATTTGTAACGGTCATTATAATGGTCTTGCCGTCGAATTTCGACGGGATTTATGAACGCTACCGATTTCAAACGAAGTATGACAAATTATTTGGTCATTTCTATTAGTAGTGGATTAAACTGTTACAGAGATTTTTACATTTATGCTAAAATAGCAGTCGAATTTCGACGAGGTTTATTTTAGTATGTGTTAAACCAAGAAAGTAGACGATATGATTAATGCGTAATTATATACACCACTAGTTTAAATTGACTATTAAGGAGATGCAGTAGCTAATTGAAGTACTAATGGCTGAAATTGTCTCGATACGAATACAGTAAAATATGAATTAGGTTTGAACTACGAAGGGATTGTAATTTATTTAGCTTTAGTTGACAACTATTGTATAATAATAGTTCATTGTAAACCCTCAACTTGAATATTCAGTATTCTATACAATTACTATACAGCAGCAAATTGGAATGACACGTGGGGTGTAGCAGCTGTTGTGCTCCAGAAACACTTTGTTCTTTGATACGCATAAATATGTATTTGAAGTAGATTCCTTTTATTACATTTAGCTACCACCATAACATCCCCTATTGATTATATGTAAATAGGAGGGTCCGTTCAACATAATAAGATTTGCGATTATCGCTTAGGAAAATTAAAAATACAGTCACATCCTAGAGAACGGAGTATAAATGATAGAAACTATACACTGCTAATACTTGTTAAATTCGTATAATAAAGTAACTTCAACTCAAAAAATTCTATTAATTTTATTGTCGGTATAACTATGTACTTTAACCATTCTATTTAGAGCATTTATGAAAATCTTTGAGTAATAGAATAGGGTGATTTGATGGTAGCTTCCATTCCGTCGACCCTTTCTACTATTTTGGGAGGATCTAGAACCTAGTCAACTCTTTATAAATATATTATATCTGGCGGATTTTTTTACCCTATTTCTTTAACTCTAGCAATAACAAGTTGCTACATCTATAGTGTTTCAATCCACGTCACTTACTAATGTTATAAACCCAATTACTTCTTGCATAAGATTTCGTCTGTATGTTGTTTATTTTTTCCTGTGTAAATGATACTTTTACATGCTTTTTTTCGTAGCCTTATAAATACTTTAATCCTTCTACTTTCGAAAGTGAATGGGTATTGTATGTTGTAGTATTTATTTTTAAACACCCCTTTATAAGTATATATTTTTATGGCCATTTTTCTTTGCACGAATTCAACGTTGGAATATTTTCCGCGGTTATTAACTGTAAATGCAGAACATTATAGACGCTAGTTATAAACAAAATTTTCCACTTGATTTTAAAATGATTTATTAGATTTTCATTTAATTCTGCGAACCTGCATTCCTTTCCTACTAGATGTTTGTATTGCTGATTTAATGCGATAGTCTTTGCCGTTTACTTTAACTTTCCCCTCTTTTAATGTACTTCTTCCAATGCGGGATTTCTTTTCATAATAGCATATAAATAGCCGATACAGGGTTTATTTCTTTTACGATGTATGGTAAAGGCTTGTTACATGTAGTAGTTCTTTTCCTAAAAAAAGAAACTTTACTTGTCATCAGTCGTAGATTCTCGATGTATACATTTTCTAAAATTGTCATAAAGGGTGTTCTAGACATCGAGAAAACATTGTTTCGGCATTTAACATAATATTTATGTATAAGTGGTTCACCATCCTTGGTTGCTTTATCTCCAGCAACTTGTATGTAGTTAATTGGTAAGCATTTAAAACTGAATTCTAAAATGATGTAGCTTGTTGTCTTATTTATGTTTTTAATATTGTATTGTAACTGAAGCTATAATCCTGTTAGTTTTCTGTATTACTGCTTTCTTATTAAGCATAATACGCATAATGGTTTTGAAAAGTTCCGGCTGGCTTTTTATTTTGCAATCGTGAATTCTGGAAATGCATTTATTGTACTTCAACAAAGTCAGGTACACCTTTAATGGATTATACACATCGTTCACTGTGTAATAATTTTCAAGTGTAATTATATATTGTTGTTATAATTTCATAATAGCATATTTTATAGTCAGAGTAGATTTAAATATCTACTTCAGTCGAACATCTGCAAAATTGATAAAATCAACGATATGATTTCCTATTTCGTTGCTAATGTCTGCCCTGGTTACTTAGCAAATACATCTGTTATATGTGTAAACGCCGATGTTTGGATTTACCCTAATTAAGCAATCTGCCAGCGTTATATTGAAGTGTATATTTTTTATTAATACATAAACTTAGTGGCTGTGGTGTCGGGCGCCAGTGAAGCAAAAGTGGACGCTCTACATCAGGGGCTCCGGTGAAACAAAAATTGGTCGCAAGAGCTATTTTACCTGTCCACCTACCTACTGTACCAACGACTAGTTTGAGGTTCAATTCACGGAAGAGCACGAGTTGGGGCATGGGTTAAATATGGTAACTCGAAATTTCCGAAGAAAACAAGGCGCGACGGCATCTTTAATCCTGAATAAAAATTAATTTGACCTAGGGAAGATATAGAAACCCTCTAATAATTAACTCAAGATCTATAAATAAATTATCAATAATTTACTACAAAGTTTTTCTAAATAAGTCTGATTACCAGCCTACACCACAACATGCTATCAGCATGACTTTGAAAAGAAAGTCACATAATTAAATTTATCATTGGAGACACTAATTATGCTCCTCAAAAATACTAAAAGTTATAAATTGTACATACACCTCCCATAACACAGAATGTAACTGTTTAACCTTCTATCGTTACCCTTTTAATTATGTTACGAACTACTCAAAAGTATTTCATATATCGTTTTCAGATATAAGTAATTAAACATTATAATAATAAAGTCAGAGTTCTTATGTACAAGTTAACAGTTTAATTAATCAAGTCCACTTGTTGATTCTAAGATCCTAGTTTATTTAAAATTTACTTTCACTTAAAACAACTTCAAAAATTATAATCAAACATCAGTACTGGTATTCGTTCACATGTGTTCACTTTCTCTAAAATGTGTTAAAACCAAGAAACAAATACTTCATGCAGAATTATTTATATAAAAATTTATAATAAACAATTTATAGTATTAAAACGTAACATGCTTTGTAATTATTACTTGGAATGTAAGTGTGTTTTTGAACAAACAACGTATGTGTATTTCACTTATGTCAATTTAAAATAAATTATGTGTTTGCATTATCTTTAAGTACAAAAGAATTTCTATTAAAAATAAAGCTGAAATTTTAATTTTATGGTTAACTTGCAAGAATAACAATTATTAAACAATTCTTTCACGATAATCAAAACTAAAAATTTTTCCAATATTTCTAACGACCAAAACTTCCGAAACAGGCATATTAAATTGTAGTTTATGACTTACCTTGAAAATTCACTGCATAACCAACAAAAATTCGAGATACTTGTCGAAACTCTGTAGAACGATTTTGAAGACGAATCTGTATTTCTTCTAATATTTCTTTAAGCTCAACAACAACCAATATCCAACTTCTAATAAATGTTATCTTCAAATAATATAAGCTACAAAATTTTACAAAAGCTTCGAACGTTGTAGGTCTTGTTTTATTTTTGCATATGAAACTTAACCAATTTTCAAAGTCACGATTAACCACGCGACTCAACTCTCCATAATTAAAGTAATTTTTGCTCCATAACTAAAATAATTGCTGTTTGCTTCAAATAAGAATCATCGTTGTTTGTCCCCAACAAGAATCATCTTTGTTTACTCCAAATAGGAACAATCCTTGTTTGGGCTGAAAATAATCTTATCTAGAGTTAATAAGATTGTATTTTCTACTAACCACTAACGTCTTCACATGTCTGTGAGCACCTTTATTATATCTATTTAATGGTGAACCGCTCCGCCAGGCTGTGGTCATAGAGAGCATATAATAAGAGAGTCACCAATTACATGTAAAAAAAGTGGGAACAACAGTGGCGGCTAAAACCGGTAGCGCCTCGTGGGACTACTGGTGAAAACAAGAGCTAATAGCGCGAAATTCAAAATATTAACGTTGTATTTACGTAAAAACTTATTTTCAAAACTCAACAGTATGTATAAACAGGTTGAATAAAAATTCATTTAAGCATATATGGTACGGATTTTAATTCAACATGTTTCATACATATTGTTGCGTTTGAAAATAAGCTAATTTTGAAGTCTCCATTTCGTGTCTCCATTTTTTTTTGTATTGTATTGTATCAAATAGTTTTGTTGGTATAGAGATACATATGATATAGAGATTCAGCACCTAAGCAAAGATTGTGAGGCTGAATGCATAAATAGTTCAACAGAAAACTGAATAGTAAACAAGTTATAAATAAAATGGATTTATAAAAAATTGTAAAAATAAAAATTATTTATCTAGCAACTGACAAAAGCAATAGTCAAGTTCAACTTAAAATTGGATCTTGAAAAGCATTAGTAAATGTAAGATTATATTTTTCCATATTATCAAGTAAATATTTTTTAACTCGTTTTTCATATATTCTTAATGCTGTTTATAGTTTTATAGCAACCGAGTAAAGTATTGAAAAGCCTTGGACCTAAATAGGAAACATAATGTTGAGTTAAGGTTATAAGCGGTCGAGTAGTTCTGATTGTTTTTTATCTATTAATCTAGTGAAATAAAAATGCTGTTTACAATTTTTAACATGGGGATTTTTGTACAGAAACAGTAAAATACATTTAAAGTAGTATTCTAAGTGGTAGTAAATTAGCTTCTGAAAATAGGATATCTGACGGAAAATATATATCCTTTTTTTAAGCATAATTTTGATCATAAACTGCTATGCTATAATTAAAGGCAATAAAGTAGTTGAAAAAGTACTACGCCAAATCACAGTACCGTATCTAATGATGGACTACACAAATGAATAGTAAATCATCTTAAGGTTGGATACAGATAGAATGTTTCTTAATTGGTGGAGTCTTTGATTTTAGATTTAATGTATGCAATATGTGTGCCATCTTAAATGTTGGTCCAACATTACCCCCAAATATTTAATTTTGCTAACTCTCTCAATAACAGGATACGAATATGCGGATCTTATACAGTATTTTATCAATGGCTAGTTTGTTCCAAGCAGATGGCATACCCGCCAAGCTAGGGTAAAATGTAATATATTTACTTTTATGTAAATTTAAAGTTAGCAAGTTATTGACTAACCATGCATTAACAAGTTCTATGCAAACAGATTTCTTGTAAACTTCAAGCCTATTACTGCCTTCAAAGAGAATAACTGCATCGCTTGCAAATAAAAATAATTTTCCACCAGTATCGAGTAAAGCTAGATCATAAAAGCGGAACGCCAAAATCTACAATCAAAGAATCACTTGGTATACCGTTAACAAAAACATTTTGACATCTATCTTTAAGGTGGTTCTCCAAAAGTAGATATGCTGTTCCACTTATATCTAGGTTATGTAGTTTCTGCAATCATTTGCTGCGAGAAACTGTATCAAATGGTTTACACAAATTAAGGAAAACCGCAACTTACTTGGTACTATTTTCCACGTTTGAGTAGATCACATTGGTTATTTCATATAAAGCACGTTCCGCAGATGAATTTTTTCTGAAACCGAATTGTTGCTCAGTCAAAATGTTAAATTTTTCGAAGAAAGATGAAAGCCGGATTTTAATGCATTTTCCGAGAGTTTTACTGGAAACGGAAGTTAAGGAAACCGGACGATTGTTGTTGATAATAGTTTTATCACCATTTTTGTGTAGTGAGATTACAAACGAATTTTTGAAGACTGTAGAAAAAACACCAGAACTAAAACACATATTAAATATTATATTCAAAGGCACAAGAATTTGATCCTTCGTTTATTTAACTAAATTGGAATTTACAATACTAAAAATCGTAAATGACATGTTTTAGTTGATTAATAATAGACTCAATTTTTATTAGAATTAGCATTCTTGCTAGTGTCTTTTAATTATTGGCTAAGTTCCTTTCAACAGAATTAAAATGCTTATTAAACAAGGATGCTATCATTTCTGTATTAGTAACTACACCATCAGTTTCAGTATTCAATACTGGTATATTTTGCTTGGTAGATATATCACCTGTAGCATATTTAATAATACGCCATCATGTCTTTCCAATGTCGCCACACGCATACTCAAGCTTATTTCGGTAATAAATATCCTTAGTAATACGTATTAATGAAGTTAGCTGATTTCCATATTGTTTGTAAGTTTTAATGTTTTGAGTGTTAGGATTTTTGACATAGTGTGTTTTAATTTATCACGTATACGAATTGATTTGAGAAGACCGTTTGTAATCTATGGTTTGATTTTTTTAGGAAGTAATGGTAATATAATTTTAGCAGTATTAATTTCAACTAATCTTTCGTGTTAATAAACTTATTTGTCGTCTCATTAGTATCAGTAATATTATTGAAATATCGTTCTAATCAATATTTGAAAGAATCGATTTATATTTGAATATAAAACTTGTGTGAATACTGAGATCTGAAATATTATTAGCATGTTCAAATTCAGATGGTTTTGGTACAATATGTGATGACGTAGAGGAATGATCGGTTATAATGTTATGAATGGTATTAGGATATAAATTTAGTTTTAAGTTACTTTTATTTAATTAATAAAGATATGGTCGATGCAAGTGCTACTAAGGTTTGTAATTCTTGTTGGAGCATTAATTAAAGCTAAAAATCCATTTACTTGCTAGTACGTCTACTCGCTAACGGTAGTACGCTAAAACTTTTCAAGTCCCCCAATTCTATTACAAACAAAAGCCTGATAATCTTCAAAACAATCAAAGGAATTAAGTGCAATAGGGTCAACACCTAAATCATCGATAATAGTGGGCAAATCCAGTATAATGTAATAAGAATACTAGTTGAAGAAGAAAAAATTATATAGAAGAGTATAGAACTTAAGTAGTAGTTATAAAATACTAAAATAAATTGTTTGCAACACTATACCGCACTATAGCGTATATACAATAACAAAAATTCAAAAGAAATAAATCAAATTAATGTAATCTAAATTAAACGAGTTCAAATTATTGTTTGTGATATTACGTGCTCATGGTTAACACGTGAACTAGTAAATGTCTATTCAAACATATCAACAATATTCATAATTATATATATATATATTTTTAGTTAAGTTGTTGAAATTAGATATATTGTTTAATTTATGAATTTTATTGTTAACTTTAAGCAAAATAGTACCATTATTACTCCCAAGTACTACGATAGTTAAATGTTTGTTGTACCCTTCGTAACAGTTTTTGACGAGCCAATGCTAAAATCCTATTTAATAACTATGCCACATCCTTTTTACTTGAATCTTCGTTTGTAAACAAGATTTCGTATGTTATAAGAATTAAATGTTATAATAATCGGCTTAGGTTTGCCCTTGATTTTCTGAAATATTCGATGAAGACGTGGGTACAACAACGCCAAATTTTTCCTGAAACATATTTACAAGTATAGTATCAGTATTTTTATCCGGGGATTCTGACAGGCCATGAATACGTAAAAGATTAGGTCTTTGCACATTGCTCTAAGGCGTCAAGTTTGTCTTCTTGAATGCTGATAACCTTTTGTGCAGCACAAAGTTCTGACTGTAGGTCTTGAATTGTATTAGCGACAACTTTAAACATGTCCTCAATTTTATTAGAAATTTGTTTACTTATTTTATTGCAAATATCTTCGATAAATGTAGGTGTAGCTACAACAGTTTCAACAACGCCTAGTATAAAACAGCATCATCTTTTTCATCACTGTGTGGAGCAGCAGATCTTAGATTACGTTCACTTCCAGGCATATTGAAAGCAAACTAATATAATTGCAATAATATTTTCCACTTGTAGAACATGTATTGTAAGAGTTCACGAGCATATAGTAAACACGTCTATTCATTTTTTGTTTCTGTAATTGTTATCAGTTTTGTTAGTATAATATACATTTTCTCAACCTTTGGCAACATAATGGTAAATCAATTTCCCAATAGGCATTGCGTTCCTCTATTAAATGGAAAGTGTTAGGCTGATTTAAAAAAGAACGTACCTGCTAAGTCAATCTGTGTAATCTAATAATTTTCCAATAACAATATTAATATTTACACAAAATGACAATTAGAGAAGGAGACTTATACTTAAACAATATTTAATTAGAAATTTTAAACGCAAATTTATAAAATAATGTACCTGTTGTGCCAATCGTTTTAATTTAATAATTTTCCAATAACAATAATAATATTTATAATAAAAGAAGGATAACTACACTAAAATAATATTTAACCAGTAATTTTGAACATCCATTTAAAAAATAACGTACCTGCTAAGTCAATGTGTGTAATCTAATAATTTTCCAAGAATAATAATATTTACACAAAATCACAATAAGAGAAGAAGAATTATACTAAAACAATATTTAATTAGAAATTTTAAACGCAAATTTATAAAATAATGTGCCTGTTATGCCAATCATTTTAATTTTTTAAACATCGATTTAAAAAATATCGTACTTGCTAAGTCAATCCTTATAATTTAATAATTTGCCAATAATTATGGTATTGAACAAAGCAACTAATACCTGTAAAAAGGCAAACTATGCTAAAACCGTAATATAATTAGTATTTTAAACACTGATTTAAAGAATGAAATACCTGTAACATCAATTTTTGTAATTTCGCCATGAACTATAAACCTGTACTCTGTGATAATACCATGATAGATTAGATTAACTTCAAAATGGTGAAGACATTCCCAAACAAAACAAATAGGATAGAAGTTGGTTGATCCTACTTTTTCAATCATAAGGGAGACATACAAATGCTAAATATATTTCGAAGATACTGCAGCGACTCCGTGCGCTATTAGATATGCGAGTAATTTTGTTCCCATTATTCCCTAATTATAGGATGATCTCCTTTTATTTATCTATGGCTGTGGTTTTACCAAGCATCTTTACTTGATAAACCCTAGCACGTCTTCAACAAAAATGACTATAATTATTTCTGCACGTTATAACATCGCTTTCTCGATCAGTGCGCACGCATGATCTCTATGCGCGGATTTATGCATTCAATTTGATAGACTTTCTTGACTAACTCAGAATAATTTTCTAGTGAGACTTAAAGAACATAAACTTTAGGTCATACGGTCATATGGCCCATAAAAAACAAATGCTATAAGACAGCTACATATAAATACTTAAAAGACGATAAAATTCGAAGAATGTAAAATCTAGACGCCGAAAATTGAATACGTTACAATATCATTATACAACATTACATATTCTCATTAGTTGACATTCTTGTCATGTTGTTACACCTAATTTTTGTATGTAACTACTCCACCTTATAGGCGGTACAGTCATTAGAGACTATAGGGGTTCCTGTCTAAAATTCAAGCCCAGGGTAAAACGTATGGTAAGCGGGTTTTTGTACAAAAGGACCCTCAAATAAGATCTTCCAGCCAGCTAAGTTTCTTCAACTTAGGGCAGAGCTATGAGCAGGTGTCGTAGGTTGGTATACGATAAAAAAAAGAAAATTATGGACGCCACCGTATGTTACTAATAACTGTAATGTCTAACAATCCGAAGAAAAGATACGGAAATCTTCGAAAAGAAATAAACATCTTCTGAACAATCAAAACGTATAAAAATAATACTTACTTACTTTTAACACAGCAAACTTGAATTGGAACAATGATCTCGTACTATTTGAAAATATAACCACCTCAAGAAATTCATAGAACTAGGGCTTCACTAGAGCTTAGTCAAATTATCACAAAAAAATTTCAAAAATTAGCAATTCAAAAATCTAACTCTAAAATATCTTACCAATAGAATGTTGGTTTATGAATTTGTTTGTACCAATTGTAAGAAACTATTATCAACTTCAATAAAAATAAGATTTAGAATAACATAATCCATTTTCTATTTGGTTAAAGAAATATATATATATATATATATATATATATATATATATAATGTATATAAAGGCCAGACGTACTTATATAGCCATCTATAGAATCTACATTGTAGTTTCGATTCAATTCTGTACTTCCACACATAGTAGTGTTGGTGTTTTATCACCTGATGGCGGTTTTATTTACTTTTGCCATAGTACAGAGATTGTTTCAAAATTATATCAGTATAATAGCTTCGATTACTTCATAGGGTTGGAAACTAGCTCTGATGAGGCTTAACAAAGCCGAATCCGTCGGTCAGTGGATGTTTCCTCTCCTGTGAAGTAATAATGTTTTGTTAATGGCTATATAACTACTAGCCCGATTTGTATTCGTCAATAGCTTTTATTATTTTCATAAGAGTTTGTTTACAGATACATCGTATTTTATATATATATATATATATATACATCTTTTATGCAACTTTATATACACTATTGTTTTTTTGTAATCAAGGTATCAAAATAATTATACATAATCTCTCATTACTTTAGTGCATTTCGATTATCTTAATTATTTATTAAAGTTCTTTAAGGAAGATATTGTGTTTTTTTTAAATAATAAGTAACAACTGTTTAATTATTACCGAAAAAGGATCCTGTTTTGTCTTACAAACAATTATGATATATGATTTAATGTAAGATTGAATTTAGATATTTATAAAAATTTATACTTTGAACGAAAAATCAAATAGCCTTGTGGTATAGAATAATGTGTGTATTATTATACCTTCGAGTAAAAAAACTGGATCATAAAATGTGACAAACAAACGCTAAAATGTCACCTGTTAAGTTACAAACAAATTCTTGTTTAACCTTTTTGATTCTCCGAAACTTATGTTTAAATTTTCAACGTTCTTACGAAAATTTATACAAATTAAACTATTAAATATTGAACAAAAAATATCTATACCAACTTAAACTACTGTATAAATTTACAAACTGTATAAATTTACAAAAGCAACCGCTACATTTCCTGTAGTTTCTTTATTTAACAAGAACTGAATAAAGAAATCACTCACCACAGAAGCTTGCATGATCTCTATATAACTACGGTAGCAATTATTTACCAATTTATTTGAGGATGAACTTTGTACTGTCGCCCATCAATTTTCGTGTACAACTACAACAACAGATGCGAGTCCTTCACATATGCCTAGGATTACGAATTTGATTTCCATTTGATAATGAACGCTTAAATTTTTGTTTGTTCACAACAAGGGCATCTCAACATTTTAACTTGAAATGCTTAATAACAAAAAAAGCTTGCATGTGAGGATGTTACTTCAAAACCATATAAATTATCTCAAGGGTCGACTAATCAAAGAAGACTACTGAACAAAAATTTCTTCTCGATTCTCTAGCATATACCCTAGTGATGGTTTCTACTTCAAAATCCAAAGGTATTCTCTTTCTCCAAGCCACGTGCCTGTTGAACTCCATGACTTCAAACTACTCTACTCGATCATGCGTCGAAAACTTGTCTATCTGATTACATCCTCTAATTAAAATAGACTAAAGCAATAAAGTGTTCCAAACACCCAAAAGATTCTATTTTTTTTATCTTTAACGCTCACATCGATCAGACAGCAAGCATCAAATTGTGATATTGAACTGATTTGGCCCTTCCACCTTTCGGTCTTGGTAGAAGTGCCTCATAGGCACTCATTTATTCGAAAACAACGTCTTTTATTTCTTATAGAGGTTTCTTAAATTTCTTTCGATATTTCTCGGGTAAAGGAAGTATAGGGTTGTCATAAAGTAGGGACTTTAAAGATACAGATGATTTTAGAAATTTAAGCAATTAACAAAAAGTAAATGGAATCTAGTTGTTTTAATAATTGAATGTTACTATATATATATATAGGAATGACAAGAGTTATCTTTAGAACCAGTACCATAAGTGACGAACAAAATTACCACAATTTAGTGCATTTTTTTCAAATTAACACGCATGTGAATATAAATTCAAACGATTTTGTCTTAACACCAAAGATCTATATACAAGAACCGGTTTAGTAAAATATTATAACGAATTCTCTAATTGTAGTTTCTTTCCGGTTTCGAGAGCATCTTGCTGAAATAACCACTTCTTTTCTTGTCCGTCTTGTATGTGGGACAACACATTTCCAATTGCAACATTGCTTGCGTCCGTATCTAATATGAATTTGCCTCCCGACCAAGGGTAACTTAAAATCAGAGCTACCGTCAATAAATGTCTTAGCTGTCGGAACGCATTTTGACAACCTTCGTCCCACACATAATCGCAGCCTTCTTCTCTCAATCTTTGAAACACTTTCTACAAATTGATCAAGTGTTTTCTAAATGTCTTTCCAATCACGATCACGTCATCCAAATACACGAGGCATGTTTTCCATGACGGTTCGCGTAAGATGTTATCCATTAAACGCTCAAAGGTGGCAGGAGCGTTGCAAAGTCCAAATGATATCACTGTAAATTATCAAAGGCCGGGGCCGATAGTAAAAGCAGTTTTCTCTCGATCTTTGGGATTCACATTCACTTGCCAGTGCCAGTTTTTCAAGTTCAAGGTCGAAACCACCGTGGCCTTGAGAGCGTATCTAGAGTGTCGTCCATCTTCGATAATGGATAACTGTCTTTTTTCATCACGTCATTCAACCAGCGATAGTCAACATAGATTCTTGTCGACCCGTCCTTCTTTTTCCTAAGCGCAACAGGCGATGCTCAAGGCAGTCGAAGCGTTTGATCGCACCCTGTCTCTCCATTTCTCTAACCATTCGCTCGGCCTTTTTACGCTTGGCCAATTGTAACCTTCTCGGTTGCTATATTATTGACCGCGCATCTCAGGTATCTATCTATTAATGGAGAATTCAAACAATGAACGGCACAAGACAATATTGTGAAACCACATCCAGAATTTTTTGAAATATTGATTGTTACATCTAAAAATCTAAGGATTCATCATTTTATTGCAAAATCACAACGAAAATTTATGAATGACAAAAAATCCATCTTGATAGGTTATGATGCATTATTTTGGCTTTTCAGAATATTATTCCCGTGTTGTACAAGATGAAACACACGGACACAAGTGAGTGAAATGGTAGACTACAGTTCATCCGTTTGTGATGTATTATAAATATCAAGAGAAGGTAAATAATCAATAGCTTTTGTGTGGTAAGTGTTCTAGGACACAATACCACAATAACCTATGCACTTCAATTTCACTTAGAGTACATTAAAGAACACCATCCTCCTATAAAAAGATTAATCTATTTCTCTGTCGGGGTTTCAAGCCAATACAGAAACGAAAGAAAATTTTTAAATATGTGCTATCACAAGTTAGATTTTGGACTTTGCATAGAATGGTATTTTTTGCATCATGTCATGGGGAAAATGCATGTGATTGCATTAGGGGTATTACAAAGATCGGTGACAAAGGCTAGTATACAACGACCTTTTAAGGATCAAATTTTGGCATCGCATGCAGTTTAAATTCTGCTAAGGAAGTATAAAGGAAATTACGTATGTTTTTGTGAAAATTGAGGTAATCCATGAACTCGGTTCCCATACCTTATAGGAAAGATACCACAAAATTAAATGTACTAGATCATTTTATTGTTATACCACAATCTAAAAGTGTGCTAAAATATCAATACACATCATCAGCATCTGATAGTGAACTTCGTCAAGTAGCAAACTTTTTTTATAGTGGTAGAAAATTTTATATTCGCTGTGTGGGACTCTTTCTTGCCGAAGCAAGGACATACCCACTAAAAATCCACTTTGGTGTTGGACTCGAGATTCCTTGTTATAGACTTTATAGGGATCCCGTGACTAGCGTACCTGGACTAGGTCCTTCACCGCCGTCGCGAATCGGAAAAACATGGCGTTACGCGCAGTTTTTTCTTGCGGACGTCTGATGGAATCGCTTCAAAGATCATTGCCGAGTATCGCCCTGGGGTGTCAATGTCGTTGCTATAGGTCATCTTCATACGCTTCCAGAGCTCGTATGAGCTGGTTTTCGTGATCTTCTAGAGCTCCGTATAACCTCTCTGCGTTCGACCGGAGCAATTCCTTGCCGGTTTGCAGATTTGCCTCTCTGTGAAGCTGAGCGTTTCGAATGAACCAGGGAGCTCCGAAGACTCCCTTTAGGGCCTTGTTCTGGATCACCTGGAGCTTACACATGTGCGTTTTCGCTGCGTTACCCCACACCGCTGATGCGTATACAAATGTCGTTCTGGTTATCGCCCTGTAGAGCCTAAGCTTGTTTGAAGCGTTTAACCTACTTGGGCGAAGGGGTATATCAGAGCCATAAGTCCCTTGGCCTTGTTTGACGCATACTCGATGTGAGCTTTCTAAGTGAGCTTGGAATCAAGGATCACCCCTAGATACTTGACGTCTGAACGCCAAGGTATCGGTTCGTCGAATGCTCTGACGTCGTCTCCAGGTCGGTGACGTCGCTTCGAGAAGAAAACTGCCGTGCTCTTTTCTGGATTGACCTCGCCTCACCAGAGTCTTAACCACTCCTCGAGAGCGTCCATCGCCGTTTGCAGTCTCTGCATGATGAGGTGCGGAGCACGGGACCTGGCTAGAATGGCTGTGTCGCCGGCGTATAGTGCTATCCTGGTGTCTGCCGTTTTCGGTAGGTCGCTCACGTCAAGTAGCAAAGGTTCTTCCATTGACACTTTAAAGTAAATATACAATTGCATGTATTTATAATAGCCGCTGGTGGATCGCAGACGTGAACACCATGATCGAAATAAAGCTGCGCATGTTATAGTTTATCACCTGGCTGGACCAAGAACTTCATTCCAAAGCAAAATGAAAAGTACCAAGTTTAGGTGTCGATCAAAATATTTCGAAGTAGTAGACCTAGAATTAATCATGGTGACTGGACGCACTTTTATATCACACCCAAACTTTGTGAAGAAATCTCACAGCTCTTAATCAACAAAAGTAAGACTTGATTGAAAATGAGACATGATAGTTGTCAGTTTATTAGTAGTTAATTCAGTGCAAGTAGTTTAGGAAAACTATTTATTACTTTTACTTAATGGTTTTTTAAATTATACTTTTGAAACAACTATAGGTGTTGATTTTGCAATATTCTCAACTAATTTTGATTGTTCGAAAGGATTTATTGAAGAACTCTTAATTCGGCAAATGTTTATCTAAGTGTTGAGGGATCTTGATAGCCGCTGGTTTTTTAACCCCTTCCACATACCACTGATTATCGGTGAACTCGGGGAATCGAGCTGTGTCTAACAGGAAAGAGCAGCTGCTATGTTCGACGAAAACAAACAGAAACAAGGAAAAAATTGTTGAAAGCATCTGTGGAGCACAACATTGTACGGTTATAAATAGGGACAGTTGGAGAAGCAGACAGGAAAAAGGTAAAACCTTTTGGAATGTGGTGCTTCAGGTATATGATGATATTAGGCATGGACAGACAAAGTTAATAACAAACAGGTTCTAGAAATAGTAGAGGAAGAAAGATATCTGTGGAAAACAAAAAAATAGAACCATTAAAAGACAGGTCACGTTCTAAGGCATTTGGGCAATAGTGCAGGATATATTACAGCCCGAGATAAGAAAAAAAAGAGGTAGATGTAAACCTAGATCAGACTATTGCACGCAGATAGTGAAAGATGTGGGTGTGGGAATTTCAGGAAAATATGTATGGTAGCTCAGAATAGGAAACAACGGAGGCGCGCATCTAACCAGTTTCATGACCGTAGACCCAATGATGATGACTTTTTTGAAGATTTTGTATTTCACTAAATAGTATTTAAATTTATTATATAATATTGAAAGCAGATTTATCACACATGATTTAATGCATATTCTGAATAGTTATTATAATAGTTATCTTGTTTGATACATTTACATAATTGAATTATTATACTCTTATTTCCACTTTTACCAGATGTGGAAATTAACATTTTTTTTCAGATTTGCAATTCTATAAACTTATTTTGAGTCGAATCTCAAAGTTGCAATTTATACCGAACTTTGATACCATAATACCTTTACTGTGTGCAATTTTCAGATTTTTTTAAGTGGGTGTAATTTTTTAAGAGTAAGCCTCTCACCATTGATCTTTTATAAAAAGTAACTATGCTCTGGTATATAACCGCACAGAAAAATTTATGCTGGAAACTTTTCCTTTCTTTGAGATATTACTCTACGAAAATTGAATTTTGATCTATGTCGTTCAATAACTTTGGCTACAAAGAGTACATAAACAAAAACATATTACGCATCTAAATAGGGCTTTGGTTTTTACGCCTGAATGTACTAAATACATTGCACTTTATTTGAAAAAGTCGAAGGTAACCAAGTGCTGAGTAATTTTAAAAACCGTAAATGCCTGCAATCGCAAAAAATAGCGTACGGTCTAAAACAAAAATGGCCGCTATTTTTGACCGGAATGCCATTAAATTTTTGAAAATTAGTTTTGGATGCCACATACATAGAGAATGCACCTACAAAATATTAATTTTTTTCTGTGATGGTGCGGCAACCACTTGATATGGATTGCCTCTATCTCAAGAAGCTGTCGAAGCCTTTAAAAACCTCTTTTTTGGTATACCAACTTTCGAGCGGAAAAAATGTTTCGAGAATTGATCTTAACGCGTGCGAAAGTGTAAAAATCTGAAATGAGAATATTTGGAAAAGCAATGAAATAGTTCAAAGTGTTTCTGTCCTTTATAAAGACTTTAAAGATGGGCCTCGAGTTAGCCTTGCTATCATTGTCGCTAATCCTTACTAAACTTTACTACATCCGTGTCGTAGTATAAAAGAAATTACAAAAGGGCCAATAATGTAAAGCAAACGGTTCTTCTAATGGTATTTTGTCTAATGCATGTAAGTGTACGAATAAATGAACTACCTTATACCATAGCACCTTTATAAAGTTGGCATTAAAATACTGCTGCGTTTTAATAATTAATATTATTTAATCTTAAAAGGATGAACATTAACGTAATTTTATTAGCTAAGCATTAAGCAGATTGTTGTGTAGTTTCACATTTACACTGTATTGCAATCGATAATATAACAAAAGGTATTGCGTGAGAAACGCCTTTCGCTATTATTCAACGAAATTACCTGTAATTGCTCATATTTAATAATGAAGCTAAAACGACTAGAATTAATGATACACCTTCGGTTTTGTCTGTTTAAATTGGTACCTAACGATTACAGTGAATTTATTGTTATTCTTACGAAGTTGTATTTGAAGGCGAATGAGTATTTGATTATACTAGATTATAGGCTCACAAATAGAAAGGAACGCTATTGTTGAATTGTATCGAAAAAAAATCGATTAGGAAGCAGTTATTAAGTAATGGTATACCTTTTAAATTTGCTGAAAAAGTAGAATGTTTTATGGTTAAAAACCAGTTTGAATACAAAATAGAAAATTATTAACAATCACTTTATTGACAAGAACTACAAATTTTTGCATTGATATTTCATAATTGATTCTAGCAGGCATTTTCTAATATTTTCGAATTAGAAATACTGCAGCAGTAGGGGTACTAAACAAAAGCCTTGTATTTACAATATATTTTGTGAGACAATTTCTTATAACACCGACATTTGGTTTGTCAAATCCAAATGTGGTGAAATCTTTTTCATTTTATGAGACTTTTAAAAAATCCATTTTTTTGTTTCTCGGGGTACTTTTGTAAATAGTAAAATTAAGCTCCTTCCAATGTAATTGGCAACAATGAACCTCGAACTTTTAACTATACTCCAATTACTGCTCACAGAGCTACTCTTATAAAAAAGCATCATCTCTTAAAACACCTAATCCAATTTGTTAAACTAGATTTCACTTTAATTTAATACTCCAACAGAAATATTTATTAAATGATCTAATATGTAAAATTAAATTTTCCATTAATAATTTTGCATAATAAATGTTCATCGAACATTTTTCACAAAAATACGCCCTCGTTCTGATGAGAGGTAAAATGTAGGTCCCGTGTGTGATTGTTATCACGCACGTTAAAGATTCCTACCTTGCTTGGAACAGCAAGGGTTAGGCGAAATTCAAAATTTCCAGATAAAAAACTCAGTTCCTGGTCAATGTAGTACTTCGGGTGGGGAATTGATAAAAATCAAATGTAGTGTTCTTTGATATTAATACATCATTGACAAATACGTAGAGATGTACGTACGAGGGCGGTCCGATAAGTACTTAGCCTCACCGCCCGATGGCGCCACTATCGCAAGAGAAATTTACTATTGTGTAGTACATTCTCGTAGACGGCTACTGTTGAAATTTCAGCCGAATCGGACTCGTAGTTTTGTTTTGATCGCTTGTGGATACGGGCGTGTCCGCGGATTTTAGAAAAATGGAAAAAGAGCAATATCGGTCAGTGACTCGATTGTTTTTGGAAGGGAAATTGTGCAGCGAAATCAAAGAGCGCTTGGATGCTGTGTACGCTGACCCTTCTCCTTCGATGGCGACCGTCAATAATTGATTTAACGAGTTTCAACGTGGCGGCACGTCGGTTTTTGATGAGCCACGCTCAGGTACTCCGAAAACGACTACCACGGAGGATAACATGACAAAAATCCACGATCTCGTATTGGCAGACCGCCGATTGAAGATGCGCGAGATAGCTGAGACAGTAGGCATCTCAAATGACCGCGTGGGTAATATTCTGCATGAAATTTTGGGCATGAGAAAGCTGTCGGCGCGATGGGTGCCGCGATTGATCACTCCAGACAACAAATACAACCGCCACGGCCAAAATGGTCGAATTGGGCTAAGAACTGCTGCTCCATCCACCGTATTATTCAGATTTGACCCCGTAAGACTTCTTTTTGTTTCGAAACTTAAAAAATCACTTGCCGAACAGAAATTTGAGTCGAATGAGGAGGTCATCGCCGCCACGGAGGCCTACTTTGCAGACCTCGAGAAAACGTATTTTTCAACGGATTAAAGAAATGGGAGCATCGCTGGGTCAAGTGTATCGAGCTAAAAGGAGACTATGTTGAGATATAAATCGCCACTTTTTCAAAATTTTTGTTTTTTTTTTGTAAGTTAAGTACTTTTCGGACCACCCTCGTATCTTTGCAGGGCAACACATCGCAGTTGGAGAATGGTAGCAACACATATTTAATGCAACACGGAAAAATTCAAAATTCGTTTCCTGGCCATTGTACCATCTTCGGGTGGAGCAATCTTTTCTTTGTTTTTATGCTTGTTGTTTTCTAACATAGTTGTTGCTTTTTCTTGATAAATGCAGCACGGTCGTGTGCTATTCTTCATTATATATTTTTGCACTTTTCTCCTCTTACGTTACTTGTAAATTCTCATTTCTTATTTTTTATTATGGTTTTTGATTTATGTTTTCTTTTTTTACACACTAGTACTTTAGCTCAATTCTGTTGATTATAGTACTGTATCTCTCTGTTATTTTGTTTCCATTTAATTATGTGCCGCGTCTAACTATTCCTCGCTAGATGTTAATACCGCTATATCTGTCGTTTGTCCCTGCATAATAATTCAATATGTCTTTTTGCATTCGACAGTATTCATTGCCTCTTCGATATCCAAGTTAAAAATTAATAGGGGATGGCGCACATCCACGCCACGCCTCTTTTCTGATATTTACTTCTCTACGCTCTAACTCTAATTTTATTACCGTTGTTTGCTCTTTGTATAAGCTATGTACTATCCGTCTATCCTTATATTTCATTTCAATTTTTTTGAGTATTTCGATTATTTTCCCATTTTCTATTATCGAATGCTTTTTCCAGATCGGCAAACTCTAGACACACATTTTTCTCTTTTTTCTATTGTTTTCTAAAATTATACCATATTTCACCGATGTTCATTGGTAAGCGAAATGCTGTAACCTGCCGACTGCCAAAATATTCCACCACTTAAACATTTATCTTACCAATAGTTTTCAATTACTCCTTTCGTACAATCAACATTTGTTGAGAATATTGCAAAACCAACACCTGTAGTTGTGTACGATAATCATTAGGTTTAAATACAATTACTTTTTTCATAGTTAGGTTTTCCATTCTGGAAATTTTCTATTCTTAGCTAATCTACACATTTTCCTGAAATTCCCACAGTCTACATTTTTTACTATATGTGTGTCATAGTCTAACCTTGGTCTACCTCTACCTCCTTTTTTCCCTTTTTATTTTTCTGATATATTCCGAACTATTACCTCGTGCCTTAGTGTGTGTTCTACCATCCTATCTCTCGTATTTTTTACTGTTTTCCGAATATTTTTTCCTTTTCCTAGCATTTCTAGTACCTCTTTGTTCTTAATTTTATCTGTCCATGATATCTTCATCTTAGGTCTATAACACCATATTTTAAAGGTTTCCAACTTTTTTCTGTCAGCTTCTCCTACTGTTCACGTTTCACAACTCTACAGAGCTGTGCTTCACACATATATTTTCCGAAATCTTTTCCTTGTTTCTATGTTGGTTGTCTTTGAACATAGAAATTGTTTGTTCTTGTTAAATGCAACACGTGCTAATCTTCATTTGTTATCTTTTGCACTTTTCCCATCTTGCGTTATTTAATGAAAGATATACGAATATTCCCATTGGCAGATAGGCTATTTTCTTGTCCACCTCAACATTTTAAATCGTGTTGCCAACGTTACTTTATTCACTCAGCCTTGGCTACCCTTATGTAATTTATAACTTGTTGTCAACTTCAATATGTTATGAGTTTAAAAATATCGATCACCAGAAAAATAGTTAAAGTAAACCATTTTAATACGGAAAAATTAAACAATATAAATCCAATAAAGTTTGTATATTACATAAGTGTACATGCTCTAAGAATGCATGCAGCGTTATGTCTGGCAATAATGTCGCATTCTCTAAATCAAAATGAATATTTTGACTGTATACTGGCATACAAAACATTAATAATAAACTTTTTCTTGATACTGTAGCTATAGTTCATCTTGCATCCATCACCAATTTTAGGATAATATAACAATGAGCTTAATGCACAAATTTGTTGCAGTATTACTAAAAAGTGCCTTTTTTAAAATTTATAATACTTCATGAACTATTTGAGCATGGGTTTAAATAAGTACAAAATATGAGTATTTTATAAGCTTTAACAGGTATGTAATACGTTCCTGATAAAATATACACAAAGTCTATTTTAATCTATTTTAATCACAATTGATGTCTTGAATAAAACTTTCAAATTTGTAAAAACTTTGGACGAAGGCACTAAAATAATCAATACATTCTTTATGTTTTTAAAAATCTTTTTCATGCGTTACGTAACGCTATTAAACCAAAATTAAGTAATACTCAAAAATGTATTTAATTCATTAATATATTAATATGACAAATATGTATATTTATATTGTGCCCAAGCTGTAGAGCAATTGTAACTTATACTTCATCATTTCTCTTCATTAGCTACATTGATAATAATCAACGGTAGTTTATCTTCATAGTCAGTTGCTACTTCCCTATTCTACCAGTTTTGTATCTTTTTTTCTGTATGGCGGATTGTGTTTGCCTATATATCAGGTGTTATACTCGCAAAAGCTTCCGTTTATGTAGCTAGCAACTTTGTTACGGGTATTTGAAGCGTCAAATTATAAAATTTGAAATTGCCCTAAAGAGGCGGGAATTCCGTAACAAAAGAACGATGCACCGGCTAACTACAGTGGTGCGAAAGTGGCTCCCTATAGTAATAAATGGCAGGAAATGGAACAAAATTGAATGATGATCCAAAATATACTTATGTGCAATTTCAAACTACGTTTTTGCTAGATTTTCGATTCGTCAAGTTTATGGGCGCCAACTACGTCGAGTCTAGTAAGATTTCCCCACGATGACGAGTGGCCCAGAGGATTTCAATTACGGGGTATTCTCGTGGTGAAATAGATTTCTTTCACAAAATGTCATCTGTATGGTTGAACAAATAAAACACATGTCAACTCGTCTTGCTTAAATCTATTCCAAAATAACATTATTTCAGCATTCATGTGAACAAGTATGCATATAATAATTTTAAATTTACTTACATTAATATTCGGGTTAGTGTCCTAGAGATATTCCTATAACAAGATACATACAAGAAACTCATATGGTAAAATTCATTTTCAGTTTAATCTTAATACATCAAAACCTTTATGCTTAACATTACAGTCAATTGCAATTAAATTTACAATGTCCAGATCTATATTTCTAATAATGTAACATTACACATTCGGCAATACTTTATAACTGCCATCAAACTTAAATACCATTTAAATTACAACATCTAATTCCATTAAAAGTTAACGCACAGTTTCACCTTCGAGTGACAACAAAGTTTATTGAAGCCAAGGGGGATTATTTCATCTCTTGGGGCATTGAATTTCAAACTAAGTTGCGAAAGTAAGGCTTTGCAACCTATTTCAGTGTTTCTAGATTATGTTGAAGTCTGTGATGTACCACGTAGACCCTCACTTATTACTCCATAATGAATGGAGTGTTTTACGACAAATTAAACTTTTTACTGTTTACCCCCACATCTGTTGGTGTTGATAACTTTAAGTAATTACTAATTCAATTCCGGCGTTTTTAGCGCTGTTATTATTTCCACTTTCTCCACTACAGAGGGGTATGTCATTAACGTACCTAATACGTGAAAGATGCGTGCGCCTAGGGTTTATTTTAAATTTGCGTCACGTGTAAATGTAATATAAATGAATACATTGTAATATTTGATGATGTTTGCTTGGTAATTAACCTCCGTGAATTTCATTGACTCGTCGGTTTTTTGTAGTATTTTATAATATTGTAATAACCTTATTTTTATTGTGCCTTTAATAGATTGTAAATTATGTAATTATTAAATGGAATATTTTTAATGAGCGATACACAAAAACTTTATTAATATTGTATGAGAAACGCATAACATTGAAATGTTTATGATTTTATTGCAATACTCAGCTTATTGAGCACTATTACACATGAAATTAGAATTACACAGGGTGCTTCAATATAAAATTGTCCGTTTCAGATCAGTTTATATTTTTTTTTATCTGAGTTTTATTTCCCAAAACGCCCAAACGTTACAATTTCTCGACTGAGGTACCACTGCATCCAACCTGATCCCTGTTAGTAACTTTTTGCTCCACTCCAAACATCTTTTATTCAATTAAAAATGCAGTGGTATGGTGGAAATCTCAAGACTGTATCACCGTAGCATTTAACTGTTTGATCACCTGCATACGTAAGTTTAGACGTATCTCTGGAAATACAAACAATAATATAAAAGCTATGTAAAATAATATAACTTATCGTTTTACTAAAGTTATTATTTCGTATTTTAGCATTGTACTGTCGTAATAAATATTGTTTTCTTGCAGCCATTTTTGAATACAGCTTTGTTTTTTCCAAGAACCCGTTAGTGTCTTATTGATTTGTGTACTCTGCTTTAGCTTGAACATATTGTCTTAAAAAATGTCACCCTCTTTCAAACGACATTAGACACTTCCAATCCACGACGAGGATTATATTTTTTTATTAACATTCCATAGTCTTTAAAATTGTCTACAAAAAACTTCTATCGCCTTTAAAAACGTCTCGTTGACAAGGGTTCTCTTGTAAAGTTATTACAGTAATGTGCTTCCCTGAAATCAAAAAAATTATTCGTTTTCCAACGTTTTTCAAAAGTAGTAACTGTTTTTACACATCTAGTGATTGCGTTTCTAATTGTTTTGACGTTACGTTAAAGCGAATATTGATATACCCTGTATATTTTGATTTTATAAGTAATAGTGTTCATTAGCCACAACATTTCAATACAAGAAATTTAGGTCATAGAGGTTAGAAACCATAAAAACCTGGTTTTGTACATATTTCAACGTAATTCATGTCAGTAATATACCTATAAGCCACCAAAAAGGAAAACAGATTTTACCTATTAGGTAATTTTCACATAAAATTAAAAAGCTTTTTTCATTACTCATTAGAAAATAATTACTAGATTACCTGCGAATCAATAACGAATAAATACGTGAAAGGTTGTTCATAAAACGGGAAGTTGAAGAACCCCATTGGCTCAGAAGTAGCAACTTGTTGTTCAATCTGGTGGATGCACTGATATGTCGACAAGATCCAATATCTAAAAGTTGGACCTGTTAGTCCATGCCACTTTGAAATTGAGTAATTTTTTCTATTGTGAATTTCAGCTGGTGAAATGGATGGTTTTTATTAAATTAACACCCATTTAAAAGATTAGTTTAAATTGTAGCTTATAGATACCCCACGTTGCGAGCGCTAGTGTAACTTATAATGTCACACTAGGAAGACCAAAAGTGTATCAGGGTAAGGCTGAACAAAATTTAGGTAAGCCCTTGCCAGAGGCGATACTCTAATAGTTAACGTCCCTGAAGCACACTGGGATTTTCTGAATATAAAATAGCCTAGGGTAGGGATTGATGATAATCGGCTAATATTAAAAGAAAAACTCCCTTCAGTCAAAACGGCTAACTATGGAGGTTAGTCCAGCATTCTTGCATGAGAATGGGTGGAAGACCGATTTTGTTTTGGTATAGTAAAAGACAAAATTTGATGGCGCCACGGCGTGTATACTACTAAAACTAAAAATCCCCAGAAAATGCAGAAACCCGTATGTTTCATCAACCTTAACCCCCCAAAAAAGGGAACAGAGTTGTTCAGCATATTTAATTTATTTTTGAGGCTCAAACAAAACTAAGTCGTGTCGATACTAAAAATAAAATTTTAAAGCATTCTCCAAACAGGTGTGTTAAGGTGACAACAGCTGATTTGCCAATAAAACCCCCACAAATACTAATTCGTGAATTAGCAAACGTTGCAAACAATTCCAATACAGGAACAAAAACTGAGACTTACACCAATCACAGTAACATATTAAAGATTTCATTTTCATAAATATTCCCTTGGTCATGAACCAGTTTTACGACAGCTAGAACATATGTTTTGTAGATCCAAAAACAACAAAGATACAGGTTTTGCATACTAATACGTGTGGTGTAATTATAATAACCAAAAGCTCGTACTGAATACCATTGTGGATACACAAATTCATATTTCCGCACAGTAAAACGCAGCTCAGTTTAACAGAAAGTGCTCCAGTACTTTCTGTGTACCAAATTTGCCTTGACATGTAGTTTGTACATGAAACTTAGGTTGCACATTGAGGGCAGCTTAACACAAACAGGAGGACTAGGCCACCGCCAGAGTTAAACTAACTCGAAGCATTCTTTCCACGCTACACGTTGATTATTATCAGAGAACATCTTGTTCTTACATATTGTGGCGTTAAAGTAAAGCATGCAACACAAGAATAAGCAAACGAAAATTATGATCGCATCCGCGCAACTCAAACGATCACCTCAAATGCCCAACAGATGACGGCAATAATACGACAACGACATGTGATTTTAATGAGTACTAACACAAACATCAACCAAAATCAATTCGTTAAATTACTAATACAAAACATGTTTGAATGTAATCAAAACATTTTCATTTAAGTAATATACAAAATTCCGATTACGAAATTGGACAACTTAGAGCGAGTAGATCTGAACAGAATTTTATTTCTGTTGCTAAATAGTTATTAATTATTCTTTTGTTTGAAGTGAAACCTGTTTAGCTGGACATTAATAGTGTAAAACTTTCACTTGTATTGTATGTTATGTTGTTGCTTTATTAGATTTAAGAAGCCTAAACATTGGAAGTCGTGACAAAGTGAATGGTGTAGTTTAAGGGGTATATAAAAATAAACTAAGGGTGTAACTAACCAAAAGTGACTGAATTATGTAATATCAAATGCTTTGGGCGTACATATTCATTAGAATATGTTATGCTATTTGCATTTATTTGGATTTAGATTTTTAAATTCTGTACATGCTTGTTTTGAGAAATATTATTATGTGAATTGTGTTAAAATTTATTTGCAGAATCTATGTACATGTTTTCAAGAATAACACTGTGATGTATTAAAAATAGATTTAGATGACGCAGTGAGAATGTATTTTTCTTGATTGAAAATATATCAATTAATTGTGAGAGGAAGTCCATTACACCAGACGGTAAACGTAGTTAAAATCTCCCCGAATGCTCGTTGTCTTAAAGGGAATCTCACTAGACTAGATTAGATGACCTGGCGTCCATAAACTTGACAGAAATTGCAAGCCTTTTGAGGTAAGTGTTATTGGTAACGTAGCATGAAATTGCACCTAGGTAAATTTTTGATTGTTCAATTTTGTTCTATTTTCTTCCATTTGTTTCTATAGGGATCCACTCGGCACCATTTAGGTAGCTGGTGCATTCTTATTTTGTTAGGGGATTCCCGCTTCTTTTGGACAATTCAAAATTTAACAATTTAACGCTTTATTTACCCGTAAAGTACAAGAACTTCAACGATTAACTAAAAATTAACAAAATTAACTAAAACTAGCAGGGCAACAAAATGCCAGTTGTTTAATGACAAATGCTTCGATTTGCAAGAGGAATTGGTGGCAACATCATAACTCCAACGTTTATTGTGTTTCCTTTTTTTAAGTTAGTTTTTCTGTTAATTAATACCTTTAGTATTTGTGTATTCATTAGCCATATAAATCTAAAGCTTGTTTCTGTGTTGGTTGAAATTAAATGCTCCATGTTAATACGCACATAGAGATAACGCGTGCACACTGATAGAGAAGGCGTTTTGATAACGAACAGAAAATATTCGTATCCATTTTTTCGCGAAATCGTGCTGTGGAATTGTCGAGCCAAGATGCTTCATAAACTCACAGTGTGGGGGCAGAAAATGGCAATTGAGTAGGTCTTTATAATTAAAGAGTGCTCAGAGAGATGTGAAGACACGTCTGCGTTTCGTTAGTGGTTAGTAGAAAATACAATTTTATGAACTCTAAATAAGATTTTTTTTAGCGCAAGCAGGAATTACTTTAATTATGGAGCAAACAAATATACTTTGATTATGGGGATTTTGTATTTAACGTGGGAAATCGGAATGTTGAAAATTGGCTACGTCTGATATGCAGAGATAAAACAAGTCCTACGACACTTGAAGCTATTATAAATTTTGTGTGGTTGATTTTATTTGAAGATATATCGTTCATAAGAACTACAAGTTTTAAAACCAAAGGTTTTGAATATAACGAAAAGAACTGTTTAATAATGATTATTATTACAATTTAACTATCAAAATAAAAACTTTAGCTTTGTATTTAATAAACATTTTTTTGTACTTTGAGATAATACAAGCACATAACTTATTTTGAATTGTTATAAGTGAAAAATTGTTTGTTCAGAAACACTTGCATTCCAAGTAATAATTTCAACATATGTTACCTCTTTATATTATAAATTGCTTATCATAATTGTTTATATCAATAATTTATACATGAAATATTTTTTGCTTGGTTAACATATTTTAGAGAAGGTGAACACATGTGAACAAATACTAGTACTGTTGTTTAATCTTTATTTAAATTCATATAATTATATTTTTGAAATTATTTTAATTTGAAGTAATTTTAAATTGAATTATTTTAAATGAACCTGAACCTAAAGATTAAGAAGAAGACTTGATTAACTGAAATATTAACTTGTAAATAAGACCTTTCACGTTTATTGAATTTGAAAAGGATATATAGAATCTTTTTGATCTCATAACTTAATTAAAAGAGTAACAGTAATACGATTAAAAGGAAGCATTTTATATTTTGTGTTGTAGGAAGTGTATTTACAATTTATAACATTTGATCTTCGAAGGACCACAAATAGTGTCTCCAATGATAAATTCAAGTATGTGACCTTCTCTTCAGAATCAACGTTTACAAGTTCTGGTAGATCAATAATCAGACTGATTTAGTAAATATTTGTGGCAAATTGTTGATAATTTATTTTTTGATCTTGGGTTAATTGTTGAGAGTTTTTGCGTCTCCTTTAAGTCAAATTAATTTTACTTAGGCTCAAAGATGCGGTGGCGCCATGTTTTCTTCTAAAATTTTGAGTGACCATATTCAACCCATACCCTAACGCATGCTCTCTCGTGAATTAAACCTCAAATTAGTCGTTGGTGCAGTTAAGTGAACAGGTAATATAGCAGTTGCGCCCAATTTTTGTTTCACTGGAGCCTTACACGTGGAGCACTCACAATTGTTTCACAGGCGCCTAACGTCTCAGTTCATCTATTGTTTCAATGCTCGCACACGCGTGAAAAAGCACATACACACGCATTCATGCATGCACGCATTCACCCACCCACACGCACGCAAGCACACACGCGCGAACGCACGCCCGCCCGCCCGCACGCACCCACACGCACGCACACACGCACACCCGCACGCACGCACATACGCGCATACGTACGCGCACACGCACGCAGGCGCGCGCGCGCGCGCACACACACACACACACACACACACACACACACACACACACACACACACACACACCAACTAAGAAAGTCCCTTCGTTAAAAATGTTAAATTTTAAATGGTATTGTAATCTCAACAGTAACAATTTGGCGCATAATGAAGACGAAACCGAATACTCTTGTGTTTGCAATTGTTATAACATATAAAAATATTGCCATTTTAATTAAGTAATTGGACGTACCACTACCATTGTTATATGTAACTAGTGTACTAATAATGAACTCCATTAGTACAATAACAATCTAGGAATAATTGAAAACTAAAAATAAGTGGAAAAATATTTTAAGGTTTACATAATTAATTTAGGCATGGATCACGTAATAAAATAGGTGCTGGCTTTGCTGACTGTAGAGACTAATGAATATATTTAATACGGTGGGTTCCTCTCCGGCGCTATAAATAAATGTTTGGAACGCGCAATACATTTCACTGAAGATTGTTAAGCGTTGGCGTACAAGAGCGAGATTGCTAAAAATAGCTAGCTACCTCTGCCTTGTTAAAGAATCGTTTAATGCAGTTGTTATTCAACTGACTGCAAATTGCAAAAAATGTTGTGTCGGTTTCTTACACGGAATCGAAAATAACAAGTTCGCAAAGTTGGCACCATGACATGAGTGTATATTTCAAAAGTAGTATTTTGCTCCGTCAAGATGCGCCCGGATATTAAATTGTCTTAATGTTAACTACAAAAAGTTAGGACCAAATTTGGTTGGTTAGCACCAACTTCACGCCCAATATTCTCAGTATTACGTTACGTTTTTCAAAAATCATTTTTGATATTTGGTTGCGCCAAAATGCATTATAGTTTCTAAAATGTCTCAAAATTTAACTCTCCATCAAGAAAGGAAAAAGATACATTTAATTTTGTTGGTGCTAATTTCACACTCAGCATACCAAGTTCATTTGAATATTTTCAAAATATTTTCTTGCCGTTTTGTAGCACCTTAAAACTATAAACATAAAATCTATAAACAATTTAGTGTCATACTGAGTCAGCGGTATGGCATATTCTGCACCTTTTTGATGCGTCAAAAATTTTCTCTTAATTCAAATCGCTATAATCAAAAACAAATTTACAAAATTATTTATTACGTTGGTACCAGCTTCACGCTCAATCAACACCGAGCATGTAAACATTACTAATTTATTTAAAAACCTATTTTGGGCTAACTGCCCAAATGCGCTTTAAAATCAGTAGCATTAAGATCAAAGAATTTTTAAATAATTTAATAGATATTATCTAAATTATCAGTTTAATTTTAGTCGAATACTCCCACCCATCGTTGCGACGACCTTCCAATCTTAACAATGTGTACTTCTGACCTGACGCTAGCCAACACCAAACAAAAAAAGTTTGCATTGCAATAACGGTGTCTACAATTCAAAAATTGCTAAAAATTTGAAACTGATAATTTCTATCGCTAATTTGGAGAAATAGTTTTAAAATCTTTTCAGAAAATGGCCTAAGGGGTACCACCCTCTTCCCATTATGTCGATTTGCTTTGGAACCTGCTTTACAACGCCCCCAAAAGAGAAACTTGCACTTAGTCGAGGAAGAATAATGGAAACTTTTTTAAAGAAGTTGCACAAGTGAACTCCTCCGTCCTCAACACACGCGTTTTTGTTCGCTTAATAGTTGACTGGCGGATCGGCCATCGCAATTACATTACAGTGTGCTTAATAACAATATCTTTATTTAATTACGCATCTTCATGTCAATTACCATTATATGTTGATTTTTACTTCATAAAGCAATAAGATAAATCCGGGTTCTGCACAGTTGCTACAAACTGTGTCGTCGTACTGTATCAGCCCATGGTGGTTCAAGATATGCTAAATGTAAGTCATTCAGCCTTGAGTACTGTGCCAATTGGGCAAGTTGGTTCTTAGGTTTGATCTAGAAATTCTGGGTTATACTTTGAGTGGGTCGGAAAATAATTCAGGCTCACTTTGATCCGAGAAGTTGTAGGCCCAGATCTAACAATCTTGATCTAGTGACATAATCTGGCCCTGTAATAGCTCAACGAATGATCAGTTTTATACAGTACCTCAACCTAATTCTGGTACCTATGACAGCTTGATTCACTAGCAAATGAGCCAACTCGACGCAACATGTATAAGGTGAACCTGTGGAACAACATTTATCTGGCTGCATTATGACAGCTTGATTCACTAGCAAATGAGCCAACTCGACGCAACATGTATAAGGTGAACCTGTGGAACAACATTTATCTGGCTGCATTATGACTTAATAAAATCAACATTTATTGATATAGTAATTGTAAGAAAAACCAGTAGTTATGATTGAACACATTATTATAAATGGCGTTGCAAATGGATTAATTTAAGTAAAACGCTCCTGCTAGATGTTCTCAGGGGCACTGAGCCCGATTTAGTCGTTGAATTGAGCTGTGGTACTAGCGTACTAAATTACTGGGGGATATTGGATTGTTAGGTTAATCAAATCATTGTATAGGTAACCCAGCTCCTCCAGGTACCTATTTGTTAAGCCAATCGAACTAATTCACTTTTGTTCATGTTTTCAAACAAATTTTTTTATTTCCGCATTCTTTATAATGATTCTGACTTTGTTTTAATTTAAAATTGTTTTAATAAAACTTTTACCTCGACTTTTACTTAATAGATAGCATCTTCATTACTTCATTTTTCATTCGCCATTCGCAAGTTTTCTAAATTTGTCAGAATATATAATCGTTATGATACTGTTCTGGTTGCCCCCTTTCTTTAATTTTTTTACTACTTAGATAAGTTTATAAGATGATTTCCCACATCAGATGTTTGTGGCTTCGTTACCTGCAAGCTTAAATAAACGCTATATTTGAAAAAACAGGTTTTAGAGCATTTTTTCAGTAAAATATCTAAAGGTGGTATATAAAATTCCACGGTCTTTCAAGCCATTCATTCATTAAAATCGTACGACGTTTTTTTCACTCGTCAACAGCCTCATGAGCAATACAATTAATTCAAATGGTTTATTTTTTACATAACTGTAAAGAAAAGTTTTTCTACCCTAAACCTATTTATTGTTTTTTTGGTGATATTTGAAATTTGCAACTTCCTTCATGTATGCTACACTTGTTTTGAGCCATGCGGTATTGCCAGTCGAAGGGTTCATATTTATTTATAGCATGCACGTTAAAAAACCTTATTATTGGAACAGTTAGGAGAAGTCACCCAAGTTGGAAGGCTGGGGGTCGTCTTGATCTACGCAGTCACAGCCTCCCACCTCCCGCCTCCTATCTCCCATCACCCACCTCCCACATCTACCACTTCCCACCATCCACCACCCATCTACTTATCATATAGGTAATAAATGGACCATCCTATGCTTTTCCCCCTATTTCAGCTACTTTACGAGGTTACTGTTATTGTCAAATTCGCTGTAGTTCTTTCATTTAAGATAGGATCTTCGCAAAATTTGTTGTATTTAATAAATAACATCTAATTATAACTTTTATTTATCTAATATAAAATACATAATATAATACATTTATATTTATATACAAAAACAACCATTTCCTTATTTTTACTTGGAGTTCTTTTTAACTTATCTAATTGAATTCTTACTTTGTAATTTATATCTATATTTCCGTCTTGCAACTTTTTTTCTAACCGATTTGTTCTACAGTTTTAAGTCCCGGAATAAGAGCCCCCCGTTGCTCTATCCTGTGACACTTAATGCTTATACGTCCCTTTACTTCTTGCATGTGCATTTTATCTATTTGTTCTACTTCTTCTTTTATAAAGGATTCATGTTCTATGGTTTTCCATTTATCCGAAGAAAAACTTGTCTTCCACTTCGGAAGTAAGTTGCCTTTATATGTTGTAACATCATTAGTTTTAAATGTGGCAAAAAATTCTTCCGTAGGCAGGCAAATAAATTCAATTCGTTGAAATGAACTAGCACGAGTCCCTCTTTTGCAAGCTGTTCTCCTGCATGGTACATCTTAATAAAATCGGTCTTACAAAATCTTTTTAAAGAATATTTATTAATCTTCTCTTTAATAGGTCCATCTGATATTCTTTTTCTACTAGAAGATTGTATTACCCTTTTAATGCGTTGGTCTTTGTTTCGTACTCTAACCTCCTCCGTTTTAAATCTATTTCCTCCAATTCTAATTTTCTTTTCTTAATCACTTGTACATAAGTATCCGACACAGGTTCTATTTCTTTTACAACTTACAGTAAAGTTAATTGCATGTATTGGTTCGCTTTCTTAAAATTTACGGAGAAATACTACTTGTAGTCAACAGTCGTACATTGCCGATGTTTACATTTTCTGGAATTGTCGAGAAAAGTGTTCCAAGCTTTGTGAAAAACATGCCAATGTCTTTAACGTAACACTTCTGTGTAATTAGTGCGCCGTCTTCATTCGATCCATCGTCCATTACTTCTGTGCAATCAATCGGTAAACAATCAAAACTGTATGCGGAAATTACGTAATTGATTATTTTGTTCCTGTGATCTATACTCTCTGGTAACTTAAACTGCAGTTCAGTAAGTTTTTTTTTGTATTACTGTTTCCCCAATCCTCGTGCTGTAGAATGTGATTAAATACAAGAGAGCAACTATTTTGCAGATTTTCGGTTAGCTTCCTCCACATTTTTGCAATCGACACGGAATATATAGATGCATTTCGGAAGTATAATTTACTATTTTCCTACAAAGTTAAGTAGCCCTTTAATGGATTATAAACATTATCTACCATATACCAATTTCCAACCGAGGAATTATATATCGTTGCTTCTAGTCTCGTAATACCATGTTCTTTAGCTAGATTAGATTTAACTGTATGTATGCCTTAATAGAACTTCTAGACAGTTGATAAAATCCATTATATGATTTCTTATCTGCTTGCTAATACCTGGGCTGGTTAATTGACATATAAATTTGGTAACGCGAGTATTAGAATTTACCCACTTCTCGTTAATATTTCCAACACTTCTGTCCAATAATCTGTTTACACACAAATGTTTTGACTTTTACACTTTTTCTAGCAGGTACAAATTTTCGAGAACTTCCCGCGCAGACTACTATTAAAAAATCTTCACATCTCATTCTTAACGAAAAATTTACTATTTTTGTATTAATTCACCCCTATACCATCCAGAATCTCGATGATTTTAACACTTTTTTTTTCTGGGTCTTTACTATATGTTGAACGTAATTTTATTTAAAGTAATTATATGTATTTTTAAAACAGTGTTTATTTTCTGCATAACCAACTTCTTAAATAGAGCAATTCGAATTATGTAATAAAATCAATCGTGTTATAATATTTTAACGGCTTAATTAAATTCATATGTCTACTAAAGCCAACTTATCCCATTTTTAAAAAAAATCGGACTTGCTTATTAAGTCGATCACCTCGATTTACCGGTTCAGCCACTATAATAACAGGCATCAGCTATGTCTCCGCGACTTCCCCAAATACATAGACGCATTTCGGAAGTATACTTTCACACTTACCAACAAAAGTTATTTTTTTAGGCAATACTCATTTTATGCCATATAACAGTTTTCGAACCGCATATTTATATATTATTACTTCTCACATTCTAATATTATGCTCCTTAACTAAACTAGATCTAAATGTAGTGTATAATCCAGCACCCGGACAACCGATAAAAATCCACTGTTTGATGCTTTATCTGTTTGCTATTGGTGGGACTGTGTGCTTGGTATATAATTGACAACAAACTTAACAAATTACATTTTTAAAATTTATATTTAAGTAAAGCGGGGTTATAATACTTTAACAGCTTAAACTCTTACCACTACTAAAGCCACTTACCACATTTTTAAAAATCCATACTTAATACAATAAAAAAATATGTAAAAATTGCACTTGCTTACTAAGTCGATCATCTCGATTTACTGGTGCAGACGCTAAAATAGCAGCAACCGGCCATTTCCTCGCGACTTACCCGAATACATAGATACATTTCGGAGCATAATTTCTAATTTTTCAATAAAAGACTATGTGTTTAAGAAATTTGACATAGGCCTAGGGTTTGGAACATAGACCCAGGTTTTGGGGTCGTTTTGAGTACGTTAGGACGTATTTTGTGCTCATTCTGTATGGGTATACGGTTAAAATTAATTTTTTCGGAAAATCCTGTAGCAAATAATATGCATCTATATTTCCGTTCTCCACTCCAACGAGTCGAAACATAGCAACGCACGCCCGCAAATTTTTTGTGTACTGTACTGTCGGTTGTTGTAACTTGACCACTTTAATTCTTATTTTTAAATTTACGTCTACGAGTTCGTCTTCTTTTCTAGCCAATAATTGGATATGTGCAATATGTTTAGATTTTTAATCTGCAAATATAACCGACTTTGTTTCCATATTAGATATTTGTAATTCCGTCAATAACAAGTTCTGTTACCTCATCTATTTCTTCCACCCGAAGATGGTGCATGATCTTTATGGGTTTGCTTATTTATAGCATAATAATCTTTTTGTTACAAAGGAATTCGAATTATATATTAAAATCATTCTGGTTATAATAGCTTTACAGCTTAAATTCTTACCGTTACTGAAGTCAACTTACTCTTTTTTTTAAATCCATACTTAATATATACAATAACAAATTTCTGAGAACTGAATAGTATTTCTCTCGACTCCCTGAAATTAGATGACCTCTCTCTAAGTGAGGTCAGACAACTTATCTCCCTCCTCGCATAAACGGGTGTATAGTAAATTTCCCTTTTACGTACCACCTCCCGCATTATACCTTCCACAATGGCAGGTGTGACGTCAAAGGTTAGACGACATCGCTCTAACTTAGATTAGGTCGACCGACATCTCTCTAAGTTGAGTTAGGTTAGACGACATCTCTCTTGGCATTAAAACAGCGCCCAAGGTCCACGGTTCGAATCCCGACACGGTCCACTTGAAAAATGTTAGGCGAGCATTTTTCACAAAAAAATGCACTCGTTCGGATGAGAGATAAAATGGAGGTTCCATGTGTGAGTGTTGTCACGCACGTTAAAGATTCCTACCTTACTTGGAACAGCAAGGGTTCGGCAAAATTCAAAATTTTTCAGGTAAAAAAAACTCGCTTCCTGGTCAATGTAATACCTTCAGGTAGAGCTTCGGAAAATCACATGTAGGGCATCAAAAGAGCAGTGCAAGTAGAAAAAGAATACCAAGTGGACCTATTATAGGGAAGACTAATAAATCGTTTTAAAACCTACTGGAAAAATTTGGACACAAGCGGCGTATATACTGTTTTTGCATTTACAGTTAACAACCGAGAAAAGTTTTCCTATGTTGGAGTTCTTGCCGAGAAGAACAATGAGCCTAAGGATGTATATTTTTTAAAGCGATTTTACAAGACCCATTTTATTAAGATGTACGATGCAAGAGAAAAGCTTACAAAAGAGGGATTCATGCTACTTCATTTTAACTGTTGGATTTGATTTGTCTGCCTACGTAAGAATCTTTTACAACATTTGAAACTAATGGTATTACAACTATAATGGCCACACACTTTGGAAAGTGGAAGACAAGTTTTTCTTAGGATGTCTGGAAAAACATAGAGCATGTATCCTTTATAGAAGAAGAAGTATGCAAGAAGTAGCGGGCTGTATAAGCATTACCGAGTTTCGCCGAATGGAGTTAAAGAAGTACAGCGCAGAAATAAAGTCCTTTATATTTTGCAGTTACAAAATCGGGGCCAACTGTACATATCCAATTACTGGTTAGACAAGGAGTTGCAAGACAGAAATGTAGATTTAAATTAACAACTCCAAGTAAAAGTAAGGAACTGGTTGTTTTTGTGTGTAAATGTAAATGTATTATGTTATGTATTTTGTATTAGACAAATAAAATTAATAATTAGATGTCATTTATTAAGTACGAGAAATTTTGCGATGATCCTAGCTTAAATGAAACAACCACAGCGAATCCGAATAACAGTTAAAGGAATTTATATTTAAACCGTAATCTTGAAAATTAGTCGAAATAGTATGATAGATGGGGCTGTGGGTGGTCGAACGTGGGAGTAGTGGGTGGGAGGAAAGATGTGGAAGGCAGTGGCGGCGGTGCTGATCTAAACCCCCCATCCTTCCTCTACTCGGTAATTATTTTATCACGATAACCTTCGTTATCTATTGCTATACCTCTACATTTTTGATACAGGTTTTAGATTTTAAGAATTTCTAAACTATGTATTGCTGCATTTAAGTTAAAGGAATATTAACACTTTTATTTTTTCAGGTGAGTACATCTTTATGTTACTAGCATAGGGTTATAGAGCTTCCTCTTGGTAAGTATTCACTACCTTTTGACATTATAATACCGGGTGTCCAACAATTAGCGTAGGCCTGGATGTCCTTAATCCAACATCAATGTCGATTCTTAACCGGCACCATTGAATTTGTTTCTAATTTTGACCTTTTCATATTTAAGTTCTAGTTATACATCATATCATGAATTGCACACGAGAACTAAATGCAAATGTATCAGAAGCAATTCGTTCGGAGGTTTATTATTCAGCGCAATTGCTTTGATATCTGAAATCCCATCAATTTTCTAGTTTGTAACAAATTCAGATGAGTATCACACCGTAAACGAATGCTGACTCTACAAGAAAGAGATCTATCTAAAAGCTGCTGATATAAAGTTTTTAGTAATTGGAATCATTGTAGCAAAATTTTGTGATTATATCGAAGAACGTATGGAATTTTTTAAGGTAGACATACATAAAACATGCTGACGGACTATTAGTGTTATTGCTATTTGAATAAAGGTAATCTTATATTGTCTGCATTATTGGAATCTCAGCACTATGGTGATATGGATATGTGGTTATATTTAAAATTAATTCTCGTTTTCTATTTCGTTACTACGAGAACCTTTACGTTTTGAAAGAAAAACCTAAATACTACTATATACATACGAGGGGTGTTCGATATGTATCTGGAATAAGTAACGAAAACAAAACTTAGGGTGTGAAAACTTCTTTACTGTTTTTCAGAATATTATCCACGATGCTTGATACATTTTTACATACGTTGGAACCAATTTTTATAGCATTTTTTCCATTTCGATGGTGATATCTTCAAAACATGGGTTTTGAACGCATCAACCGCCTCTTGTGGTGCCGAAAATCGTTGTCCACGCAGTTTGTTCTTCACGTGTGGGAACAAAAAGAAATCATTAGGTGTCAAGTCAGGACTATACGACGGATGACCCATCAATTCGATGTTTTGAGTGCTCAAATAGTCACTTGTTTGAGCCGATGTGTGAAAGCTCGCATTGTCATGATGGAGAATGATTCGGCATCGTCGGTTTATTTTCCTTATTTCTCCGAAAACTTGTGGCAAACAAATGGTTGTATACCATATGCTATATCAATATTTAAAAATTCAATAAAAATAGATATGTTTACTGTAATCGAAAATCCGATTATAGTATACTGTTGCAAGCTGCATGTGACTATGAAAAACGGATGTGTTTTGTGGTGAAGCAGAGTCAGTTTATGACACGGTTACTAAAAGGATCATCGATCATCGCCGTTTGATAAATTGTTTCTTAGGAAACTATATACTGTTAGAAAATTCGGCATATCACTCCACAATTACAGAGACAATGGCAATTTAAGTAGCAAGCAGCAATTATTTAATTATACACATTCAGCTACTAGAGTAATTGAAAATGCTTATGGTCTACTGAAAGGAAGATTTTGCCGGTTTAAAGATTTTGAAAATGCAACGATATTTTTCATAGTCCAACGTGTGATAGCTGCCATTGTATTGCATATTATACACGGTGTCAACTTTTATTCTGAACATAGGGAATTTGCATGTCAAAACAAATTTCGCTAAATATTAGCTCCCCCTAATTATTTTACAGCAAAATGCTAAGTTACAAAGTTTTTAGAAATAAAAAGCTGTTTCTAGTGCCGCGATCACTTTTGAATCAGTTCGGTCGAGTCGTTTTCGACTAAATAAAAAAAACAACACTTATTTAATAATACCATTTATCATTTTAGACTTGACTGCCATAACGACTATAACAGTAAAAAGAATAAATAACAATAAACATTGTTAATTATTAGATAAAAATCATTTAATGAAATGTTCAGATAACCAACCATTCGCAGCTAGGCAGTAGCCTAGTCGATCATAGAACTCTCGTCTTACATTTGCTAGAGTGTATTGAGATATTTCGCCGCAGGTTTTAATAATTGCCTCTTTTAAGTCGACTATCGTTGCAAAATAATGTTCATTGTCGTACAGCTTGCTTTTTAAAGTACCTCACAGAAAGAAATCACACGGGTTCAAGTCTGGTGAGCGAGCTGGCCAATGTACGGTACCACTGCGGCCTATCCCATGTTCTGCGAATGGTTGGTCCAAAAAATTGCGTGCTTCAATGTCATTGTACGCCGAACATCTGTCTTATTGGTACCATATTGCCTCTTCTAAATTTAAAGTCGAAACAACTGGTCCGATTTCTTCTTGAAGCGATTGAAGGTAACGCATGTCTGTTAGTATGCCTTTCATGAAAAATGGGCCAAATACTCTATGGCCAAAAAAATCAGTCTAAACGTTAACAGTCTTACGATACTGAGATTTTGTCTTAACCGATAGGTACACATTTTCCGTACTCCAATATGTAAAATTTTGTCGGAACACTCGTCCGTAATTTGTAAATAAAACGTGACTTAAAAGGTTTCTATCATAATTTATTAAATTAATCATTGTCTCACAAAACTCCATTCTTTTTAATTTATCCTGTTTGTAAAGTTCTTGTTGCCCGCTGTATTTAAAAGATTTGAACGGTGGAGTTTGTTTCTTTAAAGTATTGTGCACAGTAGTACGTGAAACTCCTAAACTACGGCAAATCTTTCGTACACTATTGTTTTTGTTTTCCACAAAACTCTTCATTTTTTTGAAATCTCACTCGCGGGGTTCTTATACACTCCCTGTAGATGTAAAATTGTCTATAATACTTGTAATGGCACGTATAGATAGAATTTGACGGACTTGATATAAAGCTGAATATAAATCTCTGATATTCTTAAAGGCCGTTCGGAATGGACCTGCGTCTTGAAGAAGTTCTAGATTACTAGAACGGGTGGAATGGCTTGAGAGTTCCAGTGATCTATTAACCAAAGTAGTGGGGTCTTTAGTGAGAAACCAGACTAAGACAGGTCCCCGAAAGAGGGCAGCAGTTCTTTTGGTACCTAGAGTGGCAGAGACCATAGAGTCAGAATGCTAAGACACACTGCTACTGCGATGTGGAAGGCAGCGGGATACAACCACATTACCTCCAAACTACACAGCGTACTTAAATTGTTATTTAAGATGATGGCATCCTCTGGGGTAAAAAATTCCGTAGTTAAAATAGTCCTTCCTTCGGATCTTCGGGAGGGAACTACTTTTGAGGATGTGATCGGAAAGTTTAAAAGAATGATTGAAAACATTCTGCGAGTCGGCGCGTTGAATGTCAGAAGTATGAAGCAAGTAGATAACCTAGAGAACTCGAAAATTGAAATGGATAGGTTAGCATTAGACATTTATATTTCGTCATAATACATCCGCCAAATTATTTTATAACTTTTTGAATGTTAGAAGGTTACAACTAAAAAGTCGTTGTCTATTGGAACTCTCATCTCGTCCAGACGCTTTGTTTACAGGTACGATCTTCAATGGTTACAACTAGAAGTCACTTAGATATTTGAACAAGATAAGTGTTGCAGTATACCAGAGCTCTTATCCTGGTAACTTCTAGTATTAAATTTGACACCGACCGTGAAAACCACAAACATAATTATATTTTTGTGTTTTTGATGCCTTATAAGCGGAAAGATGCGACAAGAGAAATTTTAAAAAAGTGAATATTTCGATTAGCTTGGTGTTGAGTGTAAAAGTGGACTTAAGTCCATGGTTAACCATGTTTGTCTTTGATACAATAATTATAAATTACTACGTTTAACCCCACTGGCGTATTTTATTACGCTCTAAATGAGGTCGCACATTATTGCCGTCAAACAGTTACAGATTTACATACAAAGAAGGCAATTAAGAATTAAACAACGGGCTTTCTTTGATTAATAGTTGTAGATAACGTACCTACGCCGACGTCTAAATATGGAACAGTGTGGTGGGGGGTCAGATTCTTATGTTTTGTCCAAATTCTTACAGTGAAGTGTGTTGTTGAATTATAAATTTAAGGAAGGTACGGATTCACGGGTACACCTTACTGCAATAACTACACACCCGCGTTTAAACATCGATCTCGTACCGTAGTTTACGGTATAGTGTTTAAAACGCGCCTTTTTTATGAACTCGACGTTGTTGCCACTCATCGTAGAACGTATTTTATTGGCCAGCGCTATAACTACAATCTTTGGTCTGTGAGCATGTGTGTTTGGAAAGAATACGTCGATAAATTACGGGTTCTCGGCCTCAGTTCGTGTGAACCCAAAAACCGCAAACCTTACTCGTAGTAACGTAATTACACTAGTGATGGGAAAAAAGCTTTTTTTTATTATAGAACAAAATCTATACCTAATATTATAGCGAAACTTTGTACAGCCAAAAGGCGTAACAAAATGTAACGTGCATTAGGGTACCCATTGAGCACAGCAAATGTAATGGCACCATATATATAGTTGTGCCAACTTCATGCACATACAAAAATGTTCTGAAACAAATTTTGACGTTTTTCACTTGTAAAATGTATTCTCATGCGTTCAATATTGCTATTTTTCACTCGGAAGTTAAGAGGTATCGCCATCTAAATTACAGGACGTGGTTAGATTGCACTTTTTGTTTCTGTAATGGGTTTTTGTATTGCAGTGCACTTTAGTAGTAGGATAACTGCATACTATTTGATTAAATAAATCGAAGTTCTGTATAATTTATACTAATTGCAATATATGTTGGTGGACTAGTAAATTAAACCATGTAATTGTTGCCCATTGGGAAGTTTCATTTTACAACGCAATACACTAAAATAATTAGTGGGAGGGTTGTAATTCTCACAAACGACATAAACTACCATCAACCACTAATTAGTCGTTGGTGTAACACTAATATAAGCTGAACTATGACCATTCTCCGACATGCGTTATAAAAGTCGGTGGCTTGTCTAATTGTCGGGTTAACTAAATTGAACTTCTCTGTGCTAGGTGCCACTTCACTTGAAGTATTTTATTAATTAGTGTCGGCTGTATCAAAGCTCTTTGTATGCAGTAAACAATATTCGAAGAGATCAAACTGAATAGTTTCAAAACGTGCCGTAGAACTGGAAAAAAGATATATATGGTAATAGGTAGTTTCGTTTATTTACAATACTTTTGTAGTAGGAAAATGTACGAGAAGTGTTCCTAATATAGGGCGTAAGCGTTTAGAGTAATCCATAAAATCAGGAAATCTGCAAATCTTAGTTAAAAAACATGAAAGTGTTGATTTTTAACCACACACAAATTCGATCGTAGTTGGGATTTAAGTAGAATCATCTATGTAACACATTTATTTTTATTATTTACTTATCAACACGCTGTCTTTGAATTTGTATGTACTTTTTATGTCCCAGAGATCTGGAAACTTTCATATACTCCTCTGGAAGAAATGTGTTGGTGGTTTTCACACCGTCTTGTACAACTGCTACGAACTTCCAAATTTCTTTTCATCAAAATTTCCTTCAAAAGCCTAAACAAATTAAAATGGTGCTTAATCGGAGTCAATATGCTGGATCTAATAACAAAACCCCACTATCATAGTACGTTACCCCTACATTTGACTTTCCAATACTCCACCCTAACGTACTACATTGGCCAGGAAGCGAATCTTTTACCTGGCAATTTTGAATTTTCAGGATTTTGTATGAATCTTTAACGTGCGTGACCACACTCCCACACTGAACCTACATTTTGTTTCTCATCCGAATGAGGGTGAATTTTTGTAAAAAATGCTCACCCTAACATTTTTCAAGCGGTCCGTGTTGGGAATTGAACCCGGGTCTTTAGTAGTCACACGTATACCAACTAAGCCAAATAGCTGCCTACAGTTAAGTGACCTTACATTTGATTTTCCAATGTTCTACCCGAAAGTATTACATTGGTCAGGAAGCGAGTTTTTTTTACCTGCAAATTTAGAATGTTGCAGAACCCTTGCTGTTACAAGCAAGGTAGGGATCTTTAACGTGTGTGACAACACTCACACACTGGACCTACATTTTTTACCTTTTATCCGAACAAGGGCGTGTTTTTAAAAAATACTTGCCTAACATTTTTCAAGACGGACTATGTCGGGTTCGAACCGGGGAACTTGTGCTTAATAGTCACACGCATACCAACTGAGCACCGGAGCCGCCTATACAGTATGCGGTCCGTGCATTTACATTTCCAATGCTCTACCCGAATGTACTATATTGGCCAGGTGGCGAGTTTTTTGTTGCCTGAAAATTTAGAATTTTGCCGAACCCTTGCCGTTGCAGACAAGGTAGGGATCTTTAACGTGCGTGACAACACTCACACACGCGACCTCCATTTAAATCTCTCATCGGAACGAGGGCGAAATTTTGTGAAAAATGCTCACCTGCCATTTTTCAAGCAGTCGGCCGTGTCGGGATTCGAACCCAGGACCTTGGGATCCGTAGTCTTACGCTTACTACATTGATCCCCGGCGACGCCACAGTATGTGATCGCGGGTTGTTGTAAGGTAATTACAGAGGTCCTGGAGTTTTTTTTTATTGTCTAAGCCTTATTGCAAATTACAGCTTCTCAGCAGGGAGGGTTGCATAGTATTGTGCATTTCTGATCTTTTGGCGTGTGAAAAAGTATACCTGGACTATGCCCGTTGCATACCAAATGAAACGTTGTATTGATTTTTCTATTGCGTACCGGTTCGTCTAGTACAGTAGTTAAAATGATGGACCCACGTTTCATGTATATTCAAAGTGGTATCTAAAAATTGATTAGCAGGTCGCTATCCCTCCAATAACTATAGAAATAATATCAGATAGTTTTTTCTGACGTTAAGAGACACAAATCTACATTGCGCACTTTGAGTACTCGTTTAATTGTGACTTACATTAATATTTATATTTTTATGTAGTTTTGTTTTTTTAAGATTGACCTTCGGCTCCAGGTTTTAGTTTTCAAATACATAACGATAATGGCTATCTTAGATTGGTCATGGAAGGTTATAAACATTTAGAAATAGGTCTGGTAAGAAAACTTGGGAAATACTAAGCACAATTGTATTTCTGCCATATAAAACAAAGATATAGTGTAACCTTTTGCTTAATTTTTACCTATCTGCAGTCTCACGTTGTTGGACGCGAGTGACATAATATTTTTCATAATGATGGCAGTCACTATTGAACGAAAGTGTTTCTTGAATATGACAAAAGCCTAGGGTGAATTTGGTTGGTAAATGGCTAAGAGAAAAGGGAAACTCCTATTTAGGTAAACGGCTAACTTTGTAAATTACTTCAGTGCTCTGACATGAGTCGGGGTTGTGGGCAGATTTTGTTTCGTCACTTAAAACACCATAATAGGGAGCACCACAGCGTTTACACCATAACAATATGAAGGCAAAAGTCCTGGGGAAAATGACTCTTAAATGGATTTCGATAATAAAGAAAAAGACTTTGAGCAACCCTTTATACTCTATTCCTGAAAAGAAAATATATAATTAATTAAACCAAGACGATCGTATGTGGTTCTCCACCTAGACACAAATAAATACAAAATAACACTTCACTGTAATGTAAATGGTCTACCAATACTTCTATATTAAGGTATTGATTTTAGGGTCATAGATCACTCTGAAATGGGCAACTTTTTTAAATCACAAATTAATTCTATTGGCAAGTTTCAATAATTAACATATGTTCAAAAAGGTAGTAATAAGGATCTTAATTACCTTGGTAACACAAATTAGGTTCAGGCAAACATCCCCAATGAACTTATTTTAGAATCAGCAATATTTAAATATAAGGCTCCAGTTCATAGTACATTTTTTGTTCACAAATTACCAAACTGAGTTGACGCTCAGACAGTATTACTGAAATCTAATATTACAAATTTTATTTGTTCTATTCAGATCTAATTGGCTTCACATTTACGACATTAATAGGTTAGGAAATGTATTTTTTTGTAATCCAGAAAATACCGAACGACTAAAAGTTAATCTCTTGTTAATAAAAATTTATAATTCGATGTTCACAATCACGCAAGAAATTTTATATCTCGCGTTTTAAAAAATGTGGAAAATAACGGTTCTTTTACTCCATCAAAAATTGACATATCACATTAGAAAACAAGTTATTCTTTACTAAATATGTTCAACTTTAAAGAACGAGGTGCATCCACATCACTTCCGACAACATAAAAGGAAATAAATATTTTACCCTTTTTCATACATTCAATATTAAACGGAATTGACCTACTCACAAGTGGACGACTGACAACTGTTACTCTTCGGGATAATTGACTTAGAAGCAACGCTAGTCTCCAACCAGTTGTTTTCTCATCCAACCTTATCTTACGACAACATAAAGTTATCTTCCATTGAATCCGACCATAATTTTGCTTTAATTACGATTCAATTAATTCAGGTCAAATCAGGTTCTTTTTCTTTATAGCTTTGGCTACAGAATGTTGTTATTGCTTTCATTTGATAGAATTCTAAATATGTATGATAGGGATGCCCATGTTGTTATTTTGTGAAAATGCGTGCAGTTGTTTCGTGTTGCCTTGCTTAGTGGCAAGGATATGTAGTAGAACTTGGCTATTTAATGGACACAATATTGGTGATTATACGATAAAGGGTTTTTTGCTGTACCATAAAAAGAGTCGTTGATTTAATGTAATATCAATTATATAACAAGTTTACCTAATATTATGTTTGGTGTTGATAAAGTCATACGATACTACTATTTTTTAAAATTTTATAGATACTGGGCGAAAATGTGTAGTTAGAGGAGTGGCACTATGGACAGAGTAGTGGCATATTGAGACAAGGAAGTGACAATCCACTCATTATTAGATATGAAAAGTAAATTTATAATAAAATAAAACATACACTTAGTTAAGCTTTACTGGAGTGCTTTATTAATGTATAACAAAACAGTCTCAACAGTTTTAAAATGCAACTATTGCTTTTCTCATTCTTATAATTAAAGTCTAATAATGAAAATCATACAGCCTCATTGACTGTATCAACGGGTAATTTAACTGAGGTAGATCTCTTTAGTTAAAAATAAAAATAAAAGCGTATCTAAAACAAAATACAAATTAAAAATAAAATAACATACTTTATGGAATTTTGAATATTGGAGTCTTTTTATTGTAACCTACTAATGATAAACTTTCAATCTCATTTTTAGGGATATCAAAACAAATTAACTGAATACCTATCATTGAAATCATCACAATATTGGCCAAAAGAATTTTACTCTTCATTGAAGAAAACAAAAGTAAAAGCTTTTAATAATAATAAAATTAACTCTGCGTATAAACTAATTTAAATTTTGAACTGTCTTTTTGAACAAAACAATTATAAACAAAATGAATGTGTTTCTTAATAAGCTATAAAGAATACCTCTTTTCAAATAACTGAATTGGTTTTTGAAACTTATAGAATAATCTGTTATAACATAACAATATTTGGCACTGGTAATTTTTCTACAATGTGTTCTCGTTTAACATCTGAGACGTCTTTCTCGTGTATTTTTAACGTGTTCTTTTGTTTCTTTTTATAATATTTTTACTTTTCTCTTTCTCTTTCAATTCAGCATTTTTGACCGGATCATTTTTAATTCTTTGGAATTGTAACTTTTCAGCTTAACGTTTTCTTTCTAGCCCCTTTTTTCCGAATTTGCGTTCGTTCATGTTCATCGCAGCACACAAATTATGTTTAACATAAGTGAGTATTTCAAACAAATGAAATGAAGTGTTAAAATAAATTTCAACAAGATCTATTTTTTGTAACTTTTCTGGATTTTGTGTTTCCCCTGACATAAAACTGTTAGAGGAGTGACGCCAGGAAAGTGATAAAATCGTACATAACTTTAAAGTACAACTAAAATACAACTTAGGACGTAGACAAGTATAAAGGTAATATAATCCTTTGCGTTACCGTACAGATGGCGTAGTAATATTGTACAAATTTTACAATACAAAGTGAATAATTAACTCAATAAATAAATAAAGCTTACCTTTATCCATATAGATAGTTAAGTTAAGGTAGAGCCAATTACTGAAATCTTGTATTACGGCAATTTCTGCTCGGGAAATATTACTGCGTATTATTCTTCTAACTACGTATACTTGGGTCATATGGGTTTCCGCGGCCTCTCTTCATCAGATTGCAGTGCAGTTAGTTGATAACTTGCAACATTTAAACGGAGCAAACAGGTATTATAGGTAAGGAACGACAAGGACTACATAGGTAACTTCACTGCATTACAACGCACTACTTGTCAGTCGGCTTTTCGGTACGGCAATCCAGTGTAGTCTTCCATCATGACGGATGGCTTGTTCACTTGTCCAAGCCACCACTCCTTGAGCGTAGCGCGTTGCTATTTGTCAAAACAATGACATCTATTTATTTCGAAGCGTGGCAATACGTTTACACCGCAGAATACATAACAATAAATATGATTAAATTTCCGAGCAATGCTGGGAACTTAAAACCGCATTTACTTAATAATAAAAACATTATAAAAAGCCCCGAAGGTTATTTTCTAGCTGAATTACAGTGTAAAAATCTAAGATTAATTATTTAATAGAATCGTTGTGAAGCCAATTAAGATGTAACACTGCTACCATAATTGAATGCTATCCATGACTTTTGTGCACAATAACTTTTGTTTTTTAAAAATGTGCAATAATGTAACGTTAAAAACTTAAAAATGAGATGCTGAAAAAAGACGCTATCAATGGCTAAATCTCAACTCACGATAATTAATTATAAAAGAGTAAACTTTTTTTAAGTAGATGGACATTTTATGCATATGTTTCATTCATTTATCAAGAAAAATTATTAATAAGAAAGACGCATTTATTCAAATTGAAAATGTTAAGGAGTCATGCAATTGCTAAATATTATGAGGAAACATACTTTCTTAATATAAAAGCACTACAAGCAAATAGTTACGTAGGCGTTAATTAATTTTTCGTATAAAACCAACATTTCCAAAGATAACGGTGAAATCAAAATAAATTTGTTATTTACATAAACATTCGGTATGATTACAGATTAATAGGAATTAGAATTACTGGAAATTACATATCATAGTGGTGACATCGATCTAGCAATAATCAAACCGCTCAACGAATGTAATCTTTTGTTATGAACGAAAAACTTTCTGATTGGTTATGGTGTACGTGTCTTTTATTAGCAAGTTTAATACTTGGCGTAATATGAAATTTCCTGCAACAAATGGTTTTATAACCTGAATTAAATGCTATATATATATATATATATATATATACACACAAAGTATATATATATATATATATAAGAGTAAATTTTCTTTGAGAGGTATTAATGCATTTTCCGTGAAGCAGTAAAGATTATTTAAAATAATTGCGTACTAAAAATATGTGGAACATCAATAGTATAATTAAAAAATGTTGTTTAGTGAGTTTGATTTCACCGATTTTAAAATCGTAGGTAAACCTGTATGTTTGAATGATTTTGGTAATTGTGTTGTCTTAGGGTTTCAATTCAGGGCTTCAAATATTACTGCAATTATTTCTGCAATCATTACCTCAAGTATTAAGTCATTTATAAATTCAATCATAGTTTCACTGATGAATTAATTAGCTTTAATCTATTTGGTTTGATTCTGCTACAACGAATTAGTTACGAATTGGGTTTTAATTTACACCTGGTGCGAGTTTTGAGTAATTTTGTTCGAGTATTAATCCTTGAAACAGAGGTCTGCATTCAAAGCTTGGAAACGTTGGGAGGTATATCTGAAATCGATTTAAGGCTCATGAATTCTAAGACCAGACTAATTATAAGGATTTTTATTTTTTTGTAAAGGATTTTTTAATAAAAGCCTTGCGTATTCAATAATTTTATTGTGAGATTTTCCAGTTGGTTTGTTATTGATGTTTAATGTTACCGATAGAGACTTGTGTTTCAAATGAAATTGTTTAAATTCTTATCCTACTTAAACGTGTTTATATTAAAACCTTGTGCCCTGAATACAATTACCTTCCTACTAGTCTATTGCAAAGATTGCGTTATGATGTTATTGAGCATGAGCATATAAGCCAACCACCCTAATGGTGCTAATAAAAATATCCCATGGTGCGGTCTTAATAATCTACGTCCCTCACGCAACAACTGTACTAAATAATTGTTAGACTTCGTGGTGATTACTACAGCTGGCTACATTTTATGTTTACTCTTAACCCTAAATTCTCAAATCTCGTTTTAACCGCCCTTCGTAATTAATTACTAGCACTGTTATAGAGGGTGTTAAAGCTTAGGACATACTAGTTGATGAGAAACGTACTCTATGGAGCAGTTTACTAGCAAAAGGACATCAACCGAATAACGCGTTGTGAACTTCCGTAAGTCAATATGAATATCTAAGAAGTTTCATGGATGAATATGAATATCTTCCCGCACGATATTGATTCTTTGCATTCTGTTATTATAATTTGATTTAATTCAGAAACGCTGAGGATAACATCAATAAATGTACAAGAGTAATAGAAAATTCATTTTAAAATTTTAAGAATAAAATTGCAGAAATGTGTTTATGGTGGGAAGAGGTAATATTTTACTACGATTCAGGTAAAATAAATAGCAAGCATCAGAAATTGAAAATTTGTTGTTTTTTACTCCTTTTGATGTTTTTTTAGGAGCTTAGTATATCAAAGTTTATGCCCATTGTAACACACTAACGTTACATTTTAGCACCAAATATACCATGTAAAATCAAATGCCATGATTTTTTTAAAAGTTGCTTTGAATTCTCAAGAGAACATTTATCTGTTCATTTCAGGCATTATTCCTGCTACAATAAAATAGGCAGAGATAATTTTACTGCCTACCAATGAATAGTTGTATTATATTGATCTAGGATGATTTGGTATTTCACAATTTGTGAAAAAAAAATGTTGAAAATACACTTTTGAAGAAATTCAATTTCTCCACAAAGCTGTTGAAAAATTGCGGAGCCGTGTAATATTCTTCATGTTGCATTTTTTATTTTTACCGGTATACAGGGGTGATTAGTGCGTGGACATAAGATCGCTTTTAACTCTTGAAGATATCCCAATCAATTTGGATATGGTAATGCATGATCATTGTACCTACATTTTCAAAAAATTTAAGTACATACATGGCGATTGATTCGGCAAATGTCTTAAGTGGTGGGGTATCTTGGTAGCAGTCAGGTTGCTTGAACCCCTTCGCTTGTCATTGAATATTGAGCATATTTTTAGAAAACAATAGAAAAAGAAGAAAGAGTTTGACGATCTGGAAAAAGCATTCAACAATGTAAAAAGAAAAAAAATATTCGAAATACTCAAAAAAGATAAGATTGAGTTATAGGGACAGACAGACAGTACATAGCTTATACAAATTAAAGCAGGAACGTAGAGAAGTAAATGTTAGGAAAGGGGTGAGACAGGGACGTGCGCTATCTCTTTTAATTTTTAACTTGTACATCAAAGAGGTAAGAATGCTGTTAAATGCAGGAAGACATATTGAATTATTATGTAGGGACAAACGATTGATTTGCTTAGATTTTCAGATGATATAGCGGTGTTAGCATCTAGCAAGGAAGAGTTAGAAGCAGCTGTTAATGAAGTGGAAACATTACTAACCGAGAGATATAATATGAAAATCAACGAAAATAAAATTAAAGTACTAGTATGTAAATAAGAGAAAAATAAGTCAAAACCGAGAATAAAAAATAGAAAACGAGCATTTGCAAGAGGTTAAGGATTTCTGCAAACCAAATCATGCAATATGAGAAAAATGCAAAAGATATAAAAAAAAGATTAGCACAAAGCCGTACCGCATTTAACACGAAAAAGTAGCTGTTCGAAGACCACAAACATGGAAACAAGAAAAAAATTGTTGAAAGCATTGGATGGAGCAGAGAACTACGGCTGCGGAACGTGGACAGTAAGGGAAGCGGACAGGAAAAACATAGCTCTTGAAAGGTAGTGCTAATGACGTTTGATGAAAATATCGTGGACAGACAAAGTTAAAAACAAAGCGGCTTTAGAAACAGTTGCACCGTCCCCGATATAAAGGGTAGCTGTACTATAGAGTAAATATACTCTGGCGGAGCTCATCGAACTTTAATGACTACGGAGTTTGCAAAAGACATCTCGGGAGTGGGGGTATTCACAGATAAAACTCTTAATGCTTTTGATGTGATTACTTTCATTTCCTTTCTCAACGTACAATAGAAACTAAGAAATTAAATGCAAGTTTGAGCAAGAAAAATACTAAACTTGGTATATTGAAATTTTGGTTCTTAACATATGGACAGCATTATTTCTATAAAGTGTTAAAATGATCAATATTCACTCTGTGGAAATCACAAAGTCTTAATACAATGTTTTTTTACAAATCTACACAAGCTTTTTGTAAACACAATAAAAGAGTTCTGTTTCAATGCTTGTTGACCTTTAATCCATACAAAATTTTATGAATTTTCTTATGCGCACATAGTTAGGTTATTAGCAGTAAGAAATATATAAGAACACATTTTTAGTTAAGTGAAAATAAGCAGAAGGCAAAAAGACAATTATGAACACTTACGTAGATAATTTAGATCTGTGTAAAAAATTAGGTTAAAATATTTATGCATTACCTTTTACACCAAAAGAAATTACAGTACAACTCATACGTGGAGTAAGTAAATATTTAATAGGTTGGTACTTATATTTTAGTTTACTTTGAGTTTCACATGGCATTGTAGAAAACATCTGGCGGTGCCAATCACATCATGCAACTTGTAACAGCTGACGAAGTCTTCAACTTCCTAAATACCCAAACGCCTGTCCGCCAAATATTTTCAGTTATAGATAATTAGATTCCATCAAAGAAAAACCCCGACATCCAGATATTTTATATGATGCTGGTAAAATTGTCATAGTAGTTTTTTATATAAAACGCTCAGAGAAATTTACGAAGAATGCAACGATATGTAACGTAAAACATAAAACAAAAGACATGATCGTAGATAGAAATTTATATAGAAATAACTGTAGATATATTGGTGTTGGATTTTAAGTTGTACTTGGAGTTGGAGTGAGGCCCTTCAAAATAAATTATGTTACCAAATTGTAATACACATGGTTCGACGAAACAATCAAAGCTTATCCGTTATATCTTACCATCCTTAATTTATGGAACGGGTTTTAATATGTGAGTCTTCATCTTACATCTTAGTTAAGACATCTATAAAATTATTTTTAGCTAAACGTTATGCTTTTAAATCGAAAATACGTACCATAGGTGACCTCATGTTAATTGATAGGTATTTTAACATTCACGATTTCTGCACCTAAAGGATCGAACTTTACTCAAACGCTGCAGATAACCAGCAAACCAAAGGAAGGGACTAGCAATGGAATGAATGACACTCCTGACATGGATCCATAACCACACTAGTTGTGTTCTGAAAGACACGCTTTAAAGAATCAACCAATTAGAAAATTACTTGTAGACGTATTTATTTATATAACGTAAATAAAGGAGAAAATATTTGTGAACAAACTTAATAATCTCCGTGTCTAGTTTTATTTTCTAGAATAAGAGTAAACGTGAATATATATTCAAAATCAAACTTAATTACAAGAGGTAATAAAATGTGTTTTTAGCGTAAGAAAAACACGAGTATTTTCTAAAGTGCAAATCACGTTGTAACAGCCTCGGCCAAAATACATGCTACACAGTATGAGAAGAAAAGAAATATTTGGAAAACATTAAAACATTGGAGAGATTGGATGATAATACACGTTCTAAGGCATGAGGGAATAGTGTAGGATATATTGGAAGCAGATAAAAGAATAAACAGAGGTAAATGTACAACTAGATTAGATTATTGCACACCGATAGTGAAAGGTGTAGGCCGTGGGAATTTCAGGGAATTGTGTAACTTAATTCAGAATAGGAAAGAATGGAGATACACGTCCAACCAGTTCCAGGACTGAAGACATAATGATGATGACTTGGCGATTCACAAAAAAATGCAGATTTAAACTTGTGTTTACATATTCGGATTTTCACTAACATTAACAACTAAACATGCTTTGAGTTTTATGTGGCCAAGCGAAACCGTTCTGGAGCTATTGTTACCTTAATATCGAAATTGAGTTTTTGGAGCATTATTACTATGGTTCTTATCAAGAATTTTGAAATCTATTTGTATTATCGACTTTCGTCAATAGTCGACTTTCAAAATACGTACCTAATTTCTACAGAAACCGTAATGCTTATTACGTTTTGTCCACGATGTCAATTATTGCGTAACCCTGAGCGTAATTTATTACGCTCCAAATCTGGTTGCAATTATTGCCGTCGAACGGGTAAAACTAACGATGTATACGTAAGCCAGGGCTTAGCTTCTTATTAGCTGAAGCCAAGGAACCCCGCTCGTCTTTAAAGGATCAGGATTACCGTCTTCTATGTTTGATCAAATTCTGGCGGCGAAGTGCAATTAACCTTATGCTTTCACGGAGCACTAGATGTTTATTAGGTAATTAAAGAAAAAGTAAACGGATACTAAAAGAATACTTCGCCCAAAATTAACGTGCAATCGCGTTTGATTCTTCAATATTGTTCGCTAGACGGTAGTCAAGTCCCTTATTTAAAAAGGCGTCGTTTCACATACTTGTTGTTAGCCCCCTTCATACAACGTTTCTCATCACTAACCGCGTTGACTACACATTTCTTTCCCTGATGAATGAGTACTTGTGTGGAATACAGTCGATAAATTTGGGGACGTTGTCTTCTAGTTCGCAGAAGTTATAATCATAAATTTTACTTAAATTTAATTAAATTTAGGATGGAAATAAAGCTTTCCATTACTGGATTCAAAAATCTCCTAATCCTAATATTAAAATTAACTTGATGCTGACAAAAGGCGCAACATGCTATACACGGTGATTGCTTTACATCAAATGTATATATTGTCGACTTTTTCAAATGGAGCAGCTTGTATACTTTTTCACAAACTGATTACTCGTGACAAGTAGATTATAAATGATATAAGGTTTTAGTAGGCTTAAAACGAAAGAAAAAGAGTTTGCTACACGGTGTTGACGGTTCTTAATGGAAAATTAGACACTCAACATCTAGCTGCAGTTTATTCTTTGCTACATTCGCTAAATAATAATAATTCCTAACACATTTTTATTTTTACATACCTGTTCAATTGTTGTAACATTATAAATGAGTTATTAATATTCTTAATAATTTTGAATTTTTCCCAGTTATTTGCTTTTGCCTTTTCGATACTTTATCTGCAACATGAAACGTATGTGACAGATTAATTTTTAGTAGATCAATTCATTGTACTCTCCTTATTGGTTAGTTATATTTTAATTTTTTCAAATATCAATCATATAATGTTTATTCTTTGTACTTGAAATTAAATAATACCATGCTGTAGGGGAAAAACCGTAAAATTTAAATTTAAACTGGGCATCTAAATTAACAGTCTTTGAAATATTCGATAAATTAGTTTTAGGTGTTTTTTGCAAAACTCCGTATTACAAAAATCAATAAAAATTTAGCCAGGAGTTTTCTCTAATTTAACCGACCGCGTAACGTTTATCGTTTCTTAGATAACAATGGTATTTATGGCACCCGGTATATGGCGTGACATATGTGATTGAAATGTGATCATTCATTTTTTGTTGATGAAAGTTGCGGTTTTTGAGAATCAATTTATTTGACCTTTTGGAAGATGTCGATTTATCGAAATACGTACGATATGATTCCAGAAGGATGGCGGCACCCTCCACATTTTCGATTAACGTTAGGCAATATTTAGATGAACCTTTTCGGATGAAGTGGTTAGGACGAAATGGTATAGTAAGCTGACCAGCTCGCTTTCCCGATCGTACGCTCCTCGATTTTTACCTTGAGACTGCGTTAGCTAAGTTGTTTATAAATATCCTCCTAGCACTAAAGAAGACAAGAAAAAATAGAATACGCGCTTCAATTCGAAACGTCTGCACATGAGATGTTGCTACAAGTTAAACGTTCTTTTTCTGAAGATACAAGTATTTGTCTATACATGAGCAGGGTTGAATATTTATTTTAAGTTTGTTTATTCTTTTTGTCGCTTATGTAGTAATTGCTCAGGATTGCTTTTACGTTACAATTTTTGTGTCATGTATATTTAGTACTACTTTTTTTTTGTTTATGTATCTTTTTTGGGTTCTTCATCCGGTTCTCTTTAAGTTACATAATAGGTTTTCTACTTTTTTTTACAGCTTCATTTTGCTATTCGTTGCTAGCAATAACATTCCAATTCAATATACATAGTTGGCAATATTGCAACATGTTAGAATTCCTTAACTTTACTTCCACTGTTTTGCATTATTATTTTTCCCTTAACCTAACTTTCGTCATCCCGCTTATTTTACATAACCCATAAAATAATTCTTTTCACTTCACTTAGGTTGCTCTATTTTAGCCACTTCTAATAATATTGAATTTCAATTTTTTTTTTGTCAGGTTTTGTTGTTCTATTTGTCTTTCGCGCGCAGTACCGCTATCGAAAAGTTATTGTTTTGTACTCTTTATCGTGCCATATTTTCTAAAAGTATGTTGTTTATTCCCGGCACGAGTACGGCAACATTTCAACTCTTTTGACCATTATTTGCCTGGAATTCTGGTTGAATTGTGAGTTGGCAACTAGAAATTGTCGATGCGTGGAGTTCTGCGCTGGCCTCTTTTCGTCGGTAGGATGGATGTGTTTTATGTTTTGCGCTCATTTTTATTAGTTATTGTTAGAGTTTCATTTTTAGTTCAGATTTTTTAAGCCGTAGAATTCTCCCAATTGAGGTTTTAAAGTTAAGTTCGGCAGTTAGTTAAACTATCAGGGTCCAGAGGTAACGCTAACTATATCAACAGGTGTATAAAGTCGCCACGCATCTGAAAGCATTAACGAAAATTTTTTAGTCCCTTGATTAGGTCTCGGATGTACATCGTAGAAAAAACTATCCCACCCAAATGTTTTTGAATAACGACCAACGGCTTTCATGATTCGTTGAAAGCACTAACCACCAAGCGTTAACGCCTAGTTAGTTCTCTTCAGTGTTTCGTAGAAAAATTATCACTCTTCAATGTTTTCGCAAAATTCGATTGTTAAAATGGCGATTTTACTTTCTGCTTTGTTGAAAGCACTTAGGAAAACTTCTTGGCCAGTTGTTAGCGTTGTTCGAGCTCTTTAATGTTTCATAAAAGAACGTATCGCGCGCATCCATAAAATTTGATTTTATAAGGGTCGAGACAACTTTACGCTTTGTTAATTGTACTTCCAAACCTTCTTGGGGTTGTTAGTATCCCCTAGCGGTTTGTAAGAAACATAATTGAAAAACAGTTTATTTTAAATATCTTAATATTGGAGATGTTCCTCGGTCTAAGCTATTACGAACCAAACTGCAATTTTCACGTCAATAACTATGCTCAGTGACATGGAAATTGCAACACCAAAAGGGTTGGGAATTTTTGACCCGGCAGGTATGTTTCACTACATAAAGGTAGTAGTTGATAAACTTTTCAAATAAAAAACCAAAAGATTAACACAATTTTTATTAATAATGTGTTGGGCCCCCCACACTTGTTGCACACCTCTCACTCTTCGGGGCATCGCATCCAGTAGGTGGTCGATATCCCGTTGGGGGCATTGTGTTCCAAGCAACCTGCAATTCATGCCGGAGAACTTCCAGTGTATGGAGGATCTACTAGTTTTCCAGTATATTACCCATTATGTCCCACACATGTTCAATTCGCGAAATATCGGGAGATCTCGGTGGCCGTAGTATAATATCGATATGGGTGTCTTCATATCGGTTGAGTGTAGTCTTCGCTACGTGAGGATGGGCATTATCCTGCTGGAAAAGTGGATCGTCGAGCTGTTAGAGATAGGAAAGGATATGGGATTCCACAACTTTGCTCGGCGTTCATATTACCTAGGATGAATACCAAATGAGACGTACTTCGTTATGTTATAGCATCCTATACCATAACCCCACGGTTCGGGGCACATGCATTTCAACAGAAAATTTAAGATGGGCATGTTCCCCACACCTTCGTCTGGGGTTCTCATGCGGCCATCATGCATACCTTAACAGAATCGGGGTTCATCACTGAATACCACCATATGCCATTCCAGGTTACAGTGTAATCGCAAACTGCACCACACTAAACGCTGTTGTCGGTGTTGCACCGTAAGCAGTAACAAAATATGTGGCCGATAGGATTGCAAGTCAAAAGCCCTAATTCGGCGATAAACCGTTCGAAGGGTTATAGGACGACCTTCATCAGCAATTGACGTGGTACTGAAGAATCGGTCTCTTAGAGCCATTAGGCGAAGATGGCGGTCTTGCACCTCATTAGTTTGTCTACAGCCACCCGCTCCTTTTTACGACATGCCTGGCCCTTTCGCTCAATTAGCTGTAATTTCAACTAGATATCACCACGCCTGCAAAACACGAGTAAAGTTTAACAGGTACAACACAATGTTCAATCAAAACTTGCAAGAAATTCGCCGGATATTAATGTTAAATAGCCGTGACAGAAATGTAAGATATACCAATACTTCTTGATCTATCGCAACGAAATTTTTAATCAATTATTACCTTTGAATAGTTAAACGTTCTGTCAAGTTTTGTAAAATACTTCCCTACTCTTCTTGGTGTTGCAATTTCCATGTCCCTGAGTATATATTTAAGCCAAAATAAGATAGTGACCGAATGACTAGCGAGTAAGGGAAACCTCCAATAATGCGAATGGCTAGTCTGAACGGTTAGTTCAGGGGTAAATCACGAAAGTGGTTATAAACCAATCTGTTGACTCCAGCAATATATACTGATAGCACGTAAAACATTATCTGTTACCAAACCACTAGAAGTTCCGCAGAAAGTTCGTTACAACTTACCTTCATGTGCAACCTGAAATAAAGTACATGATATTTAATTTATAAATGACCTATCAATAATTTTACCAATTTTCATATAAAAAATTGTTTAGGTTTGACTCTAGTATATATTGTAAACTTATTTTCATTTCATATGTAAATCTCAACCATAATAATAAGTTTTCATTAAAAATGTTTCAAAATCAACAAAATAATAAAAATTCTTTTAGATTCATAAAATTTTCTCAGTATAAAATATGTAAATCTTTTACTTTTAAATCAGTAATTCAGATCTGACCCACTAATAACAAATGCATTATAAATTTTTGCTTACTTGCAATTTAAATTTCAGACATTATTACAAAACATTAATTTAATAGTACTAAAATATTTCTCAAACAGCTGAAGTATGAAAATATTAATATGAACTTCTTTATTTTATTTATCTAGTACAATAGATAGATTCTCGTTTAAAATATTCTAAATGTTTAAACATAGCTATGTAATTTTTAATTACTAAAATTTTCGAAACTACAAAACTTGTTTATTATCTATTCAAATTTTATATGAAAATTTTTACAGTAAATTTACTCTCAATTTACGAACTTCTTTGGTTGGACATAATAAGAGCGCACAAACAATGACCAAAAATAAGTGAAAAACACTTACCCATAGATAATATTACGTTTTACAAAAATATCTGGATTTTCCAAACTACGTGTGTCAAATTAAAGTGACGTAAACACGTAACGCCTGCATATAACACCTGCTTCAATTCAAAACTAAAGGACCACCATTTAAAGTTCAGCAAACTATTTTAAATTTCTTATTCTTAAAGACAAAATTGAACCCCTTTCTAGTATTTCCAATTTTTTACTAGGTTATGAATCTGCCACTTAAATTTGAATTGGTATGCTACGCCTTTCCCAGATTTAAGTATTCGCATAAATTGAAAATCTAAATTTTAATTCATCTTTATTTAAACTGATGTACTTTTTGTCTTAACTTTATTTTAATTTTGCTTTCGGCTTTTGATGCACACTAAATTACACAGATGGCGCCCTCATGTCGTGGTAACTAAAATGAGAATGCTTACACTATAAATACTAGCATTATCGCCAGGAATTATTAATCACACTCCAAAGGGGCTTTTATAAAAAAATATGGTCATCTGTTAAAAAAATTCTATTAGCAAATCTACGGGATCACGCCGTATTTCGAACTGACGTGCTTAGTGAGCACACCTATCGGTCTTCAATTGGTACAGATCGTTAAACTCGTGTTTCAGGGAACATCACATCCTTACACGCAAACACCAATGTTAAATCATGATGCGTGCTCTTTAACCTTGGTTCAGATTAGATTTCTAGTAAAATATAATGCAAGCACTTTTCTACAATGGAGACAATTACTGTGATCGAAACTATAACATGAATTTTGAGGTAAATCTTTTTAAATAGCTAGTTTATATTATTAATTTATTAACGAAGCTTCATTTTTATATTTAAACATGAAATATAGTGCCAAGGGAGAATAACTAGCGCGCTAACAAACAAATTTAACGCTATTAACACATCGGAAATTAAATTCGTGACATTATTTTAGCGAAATGTCGATTTATAGATATATTAATTTATAATAAGGTTTTAAAACACATACTTCTAAATAACAGTGTATACCCATATGTTTGTATGTCCGAGTTTTTGAAATTTTGCGTTCGTGTCTATTAAGATTTCTGAAGATTTTCAAATTATTTAGTTTTTTATATTTCAAAAAGTATATGCGAAGAAGCATTTTATTTATACAGGGTGTCCTGAAAATACGTGTACAACATGAGAACAGAGATTCCTTGGCTCAAATAGATCGATTTGGGCAAACTTACCCTATATATAAGTTGCTTCGTTTAGCAGCTAGAGGGCTTCAAAGTTCCTGAAAAATTCTTAATATTTTTTTGTTTATTTTTTATTATTATTGTTGTTGAAAATTAACAGCGCGGTACAAGTGTTGGATCATTACAATATATGTTCAAAATGTCCACTATTTTCCTCAATGCACAAATTAATTCTTCGTAAGAAGTTAAAACAGAACCGTCTGCATTGTTTGTGTATTATTTTTAAAGAGTTGGCTGCATTTAGAATTCGTCTTTGAAATTCTTCTTCGCTATCAATTGGGGACGAATAAACCTTAGATTTTAAGGTACCCCACAAAAATTATCACAGGGCGTCAAGTCTGGCGATCGTGCTGGCCAATTTGTAGGAGCATCATATCTCCTTCCGATCCATCGATCCGGATATTCTTCATGTAAATGTCGTCGAACAGCTAGTAAATTGGGGAAGGGCACCATCATGCATGAACCACATATCTTGGCGAAGTAATAATGGAAGATTTTCCAACAAATTCGGCAATGTTTGTTGTAGAAGGTTGAACTAGTTGTCTTCGTTTAATCGATTTGGTATCACAACAGGACCGATAATAAAATTATCCCTAGACATTAATTTTAAATTCATGTTGCATGAGGATTTTCTACAACATAAACATGTTCATTATGTACGTTAGTGATACCATATCTTCGTCTGTAAATAAAATTTTGCGACTGAAATTTGCATTTTGATTTTTCTGATCTTGAATAAGCTGACAGAAAGCTAGACGCCTCTCAGGATCGATAGGCAAAAGGTACCTATTGAACGTGGTATGGGTGTAACAACGGTTCCTTTAAAACGTCGTGAACAATATTTTTAGGAACTTTTAGCACAAGTCCTAAACATCTTTTGCTTATTTTTGGGGTTTCTTCAACTCTATCTAAAATTTGTTCCTCCAGATCTGCCATTCTTGTGGTACGTTGACGTCTTCAATCTGCATTTCTAGATTGAAAGCTACCATTCTCGCGAAGACGGCTTTCGATATTTGCGAATGTTTGGTAGTTTGGCACTTGGCGATTAGGAAATCTTTCCTTGTGGTCTCTGACGCTTTCACAACTATTGCCTTGACAAAATCCGAAAACCAAAAGCATATCTACCTGTTCGGCGTTTATGTAATTACCCATGATGAAAAATGAAAGATGCAAAATTTTACTGAATTAAGCAGAAATTCACGACTTGACAGGCAAACTAAGATTAAATGACAGTCAAATTAAATAACTAATAAAAAGTAAAGGCAACTACTAAACTATGTTCATTTATTTGCCCCGTCTTACACTTAATGCAGCAATGATGACGAAAGTATGCAGATATTTGAAATTATTGTTTCTGGCAAAGCGCTCATCTAATTAAAATGTTACAAAAGACAAAGAAGTTTACAAATTAAGTTGACTACTCATAAAAGAAATTGGTAGCCATTGCATAAGCAGCAAAAAGGTTATGGTCAGATATTTATACAATACATCATTTCTGTGACACTCGTATGCTTTTAAAACCATTGTGTACAACAACACAAAATGTCAATCGAAAATGGAAACTCACAGCCCCAAAATATATCGACACGTTTTCGAGTTATTTTAAAATATCAAGAATTTTTCACGAATTTTTAACTCCTAGCGGCTAAATGAAACAACTTGCGTATAGGGTAAGTTGGCCCAAATCGATCTATTTTGAACCAAGAAATCTCTGTTTTACGTTGTACACGTATTTTCCGGACACCCTGTATTATGGACTTACGTGAGGATTACCAGATAGTTAATCTTTTTAATAGTTTTAGGTTTGTATTTACACATAGATAAGTAATTGTTCTCTGTAACAGCATCTTTCTGCTATTAGTAAACTTTTTGCAGAAAAAAAGAAATTTAAAAAAGAGTTTCTATTAATAATTGATCAACACATATAGAAATCAATATTCAGTTTATTCGTAATTGATCATACTACATTTATAAACAATCTTTTTATCACAACAAAATTACATTTGTAATCGGGGGGTGTAGCTGCTTAATTACTACATAGGTGACATCACCACTGAATGATTTTTAGAAACTTCGACACATGCAGGTCTGGAGAATATTCGACCTTGGCTTTACGTACGTCATGGTCCTTAGTATTTTGCTTTCAAATCGCCGTGCTAAGTTATTTATATGGAACACTTCCCAAAAAGTTCTTATACATCGCGAACATTCCTACATATTCTTTGAAATTATTTTGTTGTGTTCAAGTGATTTTAACTAAATATGTATAGGGTGTCTAAAAAATAATGTTACATTACTACTAACCAAAATGATTCTAAATCCACGAACAAAATTTTCACGTGACGGTTATTTTTGAAGTTGTGTAAGGGTATGACTTTGCGTATGCAGATGCTTTCTCTATAATATTTTTCCAATAATTTCTGTATTAATCGTTTAAAAAGGTCCAAAATTTAAAAAAAAAACTTAGAAATTAATTTTCTAACTCAAATTTTGACATAATAATGGATACCTTCAAACTTCGATTAAGGCAGAAACACATCAGGCAATTACAGAAGTACGTACTTAAATTACTTACGTTTTATTTTTTTCCCACGACTATCCAGTAATGCATTTCTTATGCATTTCAGACTGGGTTAATAATGGTGCTCGTTATTCTCTAGGTGTATATGGATTCATAATCCAACACCTTCAACCAATCAGAAACATCCAGGTCGTGAATTTTGATCATAATCCAACACCTCCGTTTTTCATAATGTGCGACCTATAATTTTCGTGTCATGCGAAGTAGGCTGTTGGACTTTGACAAATAAATTTTTGCTTGTCAATGTTTGTGATATTAGTTTAAACGTTTAAAAAATATCTGATAATGAAAATTTGTGTAGTTGTGAGAAAATTATAGTGTTCTACTCGCGAGTTATTGCCATTACTCAAATCGGAATACGTAGCTAGCTCGCCGTAACGGGCGCGTGACACAAATCTTCCGCATGAGTAATGACTGTCATAATTCGCTCGTTGAACAATATATTATTATAACTTAGATTGGCAGAGACCATAGGGGTCGGTATGGCAGTCTACGACACGCTACCGCGATGTGTAAGGCAACGGGAAACCACCATATTACCTCCCAAGTACACAGCGTACTTAAATTGTAACAAACATGATGACATTCTCTGGGCTAAAAGATTCCGGAGTTAAAACAGTCCACCATTCGGATCTCCGGGAGGGGACTACTTCGGAGGATGCGATCGGAAAGTTAAAAAATAAGAGTCGGGAACATTCTGCGAGTCGGAGCGTGGAATGTTAGAAGTATGAAGCAAGTAGGTAAGTTAGAGAACCTAAAAATCTAAATGAATAGGTTATCACTAGACATGGTAGGGATCAGCGAAGTCCGGTGGCCAGAGGAGGATTTTGGAATGGAGACTTCAGGGTAATTCATACAGGAGCAGAGGATGGAAATTTCTAAGGGCGGACTTGGAGACCCAAAGAAAAGAGATCGCCTTCGCTGACATACAAACTTGTCTTAACAGAATAAGACACTGCTCCTGTAAGAAAGAATAATAGTTAAGTCACCTAAAAAATGGGAACACTATTTGCGTCCCTCAAGTATACCTAAAATGCATAGAGAATATTTCCTACATACTGGAATCATAAAAATTTAGCTCTTGCTGTCTTTTGTTTATCAGGTCTGATCAAACTAGATCAGAATAAAAAACTTTAAATGTAGATTATTAATTTACTAGAAAGAATTTTCTTTGTTTCAGTAAATAAAATTTCATTATAATTAAATAAAATAAATATTTGATATTCTTGCAAAATTGTTGTAAGGTTTATCAACTGATCCTTACTCAAATATATTACAGTTCAGTGTAACTAACAATATTAAGGTTTTTTATAACCCAACCAGATCTGTGTAGGTCACTTACAAATGAATATACGAAATTTTCTTATTAATTTAACAAAATTAAAATTAGTCTGAAGTCAAAAGAATCGCCAAGATATTCTCTAATTTTATCAAAAGTGGCAGTACTGTAATGCTAAACATCTGTTAGCCATTGTGCAATTGTTGACGACATTGTTCAAACAAACAGGTTCCGACGTAATAGCAGCTGTTAATTTACGTTGTAGCCTACAGTGTTAGTCACATATCTCTACGGAACTAAGTGAAATCAAACCCGATACTGGGGTAATAACCAGCCTAATTCACAGGTAAACTCGAATAACAATTTTGTACATCCAACAAACAAAATGAAATTATTATGTTATCTTTCAGAAGGAAGTACTGAGGAAATTCTTAGATTCTATTACGAACCCAATACCGGCTGTCTTGTCCTTGGTTTGCAATGGAAACAACTTCGTCTAGTGCGGGGCCTGCAGCTAAATATGCTTGTTTTCCATGCTTTAATACAGTATTTGTATGTGAGCGAAGCGGATTCTCATTACATTGGATTCACGGCAGACCTTACTTCATAGCGTACTTTCCTACCGTTGTCTAATTCTTATTTACAAATAAATAATCTTTCATTGCGTAGTCCATAATGTTAAGGTTTCTAAATTGTAACTTCAAAGTGGTCGTGCGGTTTCTAATTTATCGTTGCAATTTCTGACGTATTGTTGCGCTAAATAATATTTTTTAAGCTAATATGATAACGAATATGCAAAATGTGTGTATTGAAGTACGAATAACCGTTACTCATGGAATGTGATTTCACTGCAAAATAAGGCGACCCGGAGGTCACTCGCCATTCTTTTGCGAGATGCATCTTCTACGCTGCCTTTAACTTATCGTACGAGTGCTTTGCTCAGCTTTTGCGTTCTTGCATGGTGGGAGGATCAATAAGTGGGTGTTACTCGGCAAGACCTACTCACGGCTAGCGCCAGTGAGCTGTGGAAATTTGCACCGAACTCCGAAACAAATAGACTACTAATCCTAGATATAGTAATACTATAAACAATTTGATTGTTACTACGACATACCTTTATTTTAGTTAATAAAGGTATTTCAATATTCATTGTAAATCGTTTAATGAATAGGTTTCTTTACTGCTTAAAACAGAAATTGTTGTACTATAATGTTTCATAAAAGAACGTATCGCGCGCATCCATAAAATTTGATTTTATAAGGGTCGAGACAACTTTACGCTTTGTTAATTGTACTTCCAAACCTTCTTGGGGTTGTTAGTATCCCCTAGCGGTTTGTAAGAAACATAATTGAAAAACAGTTTATTTTAAATATCTTAATATTGGAGATGTTCCTCGGTCTAAGCTATTACGAACCAAACTGCAATTTTCACGTCAATAACTATGCTCAGTGACATGGAAATTGCAACACCAAAAGGGTTGGGAATTTTTGACCCGGCAGGTATGTTTCACTACATAAAGGTAGTAGTTGATAAACTTTTCAAATAAAAACCAAAAGATTAACACAATTTTTATTAATAATGTGTTGGGCCCCCACACTTGTTGCACACCTCTCACTCTTCGGGGCATCGCATCCAGTAGGTGGTCGATATCCCGTTGGGGCATTGTGTTCCAAGCAACCTGCAATTCATGCCGGAGAACTTCCAGTGTATGGAGGATCTGCTAGTTTTCCAGTATATTACCCATTATGTCCCACACATGTTCAATTCGCGAAATATCGGGAGATCTCGGTGGCCGTAGTATAATATCGATATGGGTGTCTTCATATCGGTTGAGTGTAGTCTTCGCTACGTGAGGATGGGCATTATCCTGCTGGAAAAGTTGATCGTCGAGCTGTTAGAGATAGGAAAGGATATGGGATTCCACAACTTTGCTCGGCGTTCATATTACCTAGGATGAATACCAAATGAGACGTACTTCGTTATGTTATAGCATCCTATACCATAACCCCACGGTTCGGGGCACATGCATTTCAACAGAAAATTTAAGATGGGCATGTTCCCCACACCTTCGTCTGGGGTTCTCATGCGGCCATCATGCATACCTTAACAGAATCGGGGTTCATCACTGAATACCACCATATGCCATTCCAGGTTACAGTGTAATCGCAAACTGCACCACACTAAACGCTGTTGTCGGTGTTGCACCGTAAGCAGTAACAAAATATGTGGCCGATAGGATTGCAAGTCAAAAGCCCTAATTCGGCGATAAACCGTTCGAAGGGTTATAGGACGACCTTCATCAGCAATTGACGTGGTACTGAAGAATCGGTCTCTTAGAGCCATTAGGCGAAGATGGCGGTCTTGCACCTCATTAGTTTGTCTACAGCCACCCGCTCCTTTTTACGACATGCCTGGCCCTTTCGCTCAATTAGCTGTAATTTCAACTAGATATCACCACGCCTGCAAAACACGAGTAAAGTTTAACAGGTACAACACAATGTTCAATCAAAACTTGCAAGAAATTCGCCGGATATTAATGTTAAATAGCCGTGACAGAAATGTAAGATATACCAATACTTCTTGATCTATCGCAACGAAATTTTTAATCAATTATTACCTTTGAATAGTTAAACGTTCTGTCAAGTTTTGTAAAATACTTCCCTACTCTTCTTGGTGTTGCAATTTCCATGTCCCTGAGTATATATTTAAGCCAAAATAAGATAGTGACCGAATGACTAGCGAGTAAGGGAAACCTCCAATAATGCGAATGGCTAGTCTGAACGGTTAGTTCAGGGGGTAAATCACGAAAGTGGTTATAAACCAATCTGTTGACTCCAGCAATATATACTGATAGCACGTAAAACATTATCTGTTACCAAACCACTAGAAGTTCCGCAGAAAGTTCGTTACAACTTACCTTCATGTGCAACCTGAAATAAAGTACATGATATTTAATTTATAAATGACCTATCAATAATTTTACCAATTTTCATATAAAAAATTGTTTAGGTTTGACTCTAGTATATATTGTAAACTTATTTTCATTTCATATGTAAATCTCAACCATAATAATAAGTTTTCATTAAAAATGTTTCAAAATCAACAAAATAATAAAAATTCTTTTAGATTCATAAAATTTTCTCAGTATAAAAATATGTAAATCTTTTACTTTTAAATCAGTAATTCAGATCTGACCCACTAATAACAAATGCATTATAAATTTTTGCTTACTTGCAATTTAAATTTCAGACATTATTACAAAACATTAATTTAATAGTACTAAAATATTTCTCAAACAGCTGAAGTATGAAAATATTAATATGAACTTCTTTATTTTATTTATCTAGTACAATAGATAGATTCTCGTTTAAAATATTCTAAATGTTTAAACATAGCTATGTAATTTTTAATTACTAAAATTTTCGAAACTACAAAACTTGTTTATTATCTATTCAAATTTTATATGAAAATTTTTACAGTAAATTTACTCTCAATTTACGAACTTCTTTGGTTGGACATAATAAGAGCGCACAAACAATGACCAAAAATAAGTGAAAAACACTTACCCATAGATAATATTACGTTTTACAAAAATATCTGGATTTTCCAAACTACGTGTGTCAAATTAAAGTGACGTAAACACGTAACGCCTGCATATAACACCTGCTTCAATTCAAAACTAAAGGACCACCATTTAAAGTTCAGCAAACTATTTTAAATTTCTTATTCTTAAAGACAAAATTGAACCCCTTTCTAGTATTTCCAATTTTTTACTAGGTTATGAATCTGCCACTTAAATTTGAATTGTTATGCTACGCCTTTCCCAGATTTAAGTATTCGCATAAATTGAAAATCTAAATTTTAATTCATCTTTATTTAAACTGATGTACTTTTTGTCTTAACTTTATTTTAATTTTGCTTTCGGCTTTTGATGCACACTAAATTACACAGATGGCGCCCTCATGTCGTGGTAACTAAAATGAGAATGCTTACACTATAAATACTAGCATTATCGCCAGGAATTATTAATCACACTCCAAAGGGGCTTTTATAAAAAATATGGTCATCTGTTAAAAAAATTCTATTAGCAAATCTACGGGATCACGCCGTATTTCGAACTGACGTGCTTAGTGAGCACACCTATCGGTCTTCAATTGGTACAGATTGTTAAACTCGTGTTTCAGGGAACATCACATCCTTACACGCAAACACCAATGTTAAATCATGATGCGTGCTCTTTAACCTTGGTTCAGATTAGATTTCTAGTAAAATATAATGCAAGCACTTTTCTACAATGGAGACAATTACTGTGATCGAAACTATAACATGAATTTTGAGGTAAATCCTTTTAAATAGCTAGTTTATATTATTAATTTATTAACGAAGCTTCATTTTTATATTTAAACATGAAATATAGTGCCAAGGGAGAATAACTAGCGCGGTAACAAACAAATTTAACGCTATTAACAACATCGGAAATTAAATTCGTGACATTATTTTAGCGAAATGTCGATTTATAGATATATTAATTTATAATAAGGTTTTAAAACACGTACTTTTAAATAACAGTGTATACCCATATGTTTGTATGTCCGAGTTTTTGAAATTTTGCGTTCGTGTCTATTAAGATTTCTGAAGATTTTCAAATTATTTAATTTTTTATATTTCAAAAAGTATATGCGAAGAAGCATTTTATTTATACAGGGTGTCCTGAAAATACGTGTACAACATGAGAACAGAGATTCCTTGGCTCAAATAGATCGATTTGGGCAAACTTACCCTATATATAAGTTGCTTCGTTTAGCAGCTAGAGGGCTTCAAAGTACCTGAAAAATTCTTAATATTTTTTGTTTATTTTTATTATTATTGTTGTGGAAAATTAACAGCGCGGTACAAGTGTTGGATCATTACAATATATGTTCAAAATGTCCACTATTTTCCTCAATGCACAAATTAATTCTTCGTAAGAAGTTAAAACAGAACCGTCTGCATTGTTTGTGTATTATTTTTTAAAGAGTTGGCTGCATTTAGAATTCGTCTTTGAAATTCTTCTTCGCTATCAATTGGGGACGAATAAACCTTAGATTTTAAGGTACCCCACAAAAATTATCACAGGGCGTCAAGTCTGGCGATCGTGCTGGCCAATTTGTAGGAGCATCATATCTCCTTCCGATCCATCGATCCGGATATTCTTCATGTAAATGTCGTCGAACAGCTAGTAAATTGGGGAAGGACACCATCATGCATGAACCACATATCTTGGCGAAGTAATAATGGAAGATTTTCCAACAAATTCGGCAATGTTTGTTGTAGAAGGTTGAAGTAGTTGTCTTCGTTTAATCGATTTGGTATCACAACAGGACCGATAATAAAATTATCCCCAGACATTAATTATAAATTCATGTTGCATGAGGATTTTCTACAACATAAACATGTTCATTATGTACGTTAGTGATACCATATCTTCGTCTGTAAATAAAATTTTGCGACTGAAATTTGCATTTTGATTTCTCTGATCTTGAATAAGCTGACAGAAAGCTAGACGCCTCTCAGGATCGATAGGCAAAAGGTACCTATTGAACGTGGTATGGGTGTAACAACGGTTCCTTTAAAACGTCGTGAACAATATTTTTAGGAACTTTTAGCACAAGTCCTAAACATCTTTTGCTTATTTTTGGGGTTTCTTCAACTCTATCTAAAATTTGTTCCTCCAGATCTGCCATTCTTGTGGTACGTTGACGTCTTCAATCTACATTTCTAGATTGAAAGCTACCATTTTCGCGAAGACGGCTTTCGATATTTGCGAATGTTTGGTAGTTTGGCACTTGGCGATTAGGAAATCTTTCCTTGTGGACTCTGACGCTTTCACAACTATTGCCTTGACAAAATCCGAAAACCAAAAGCATATCTACCTGTTCGGCGTTTATGTAATTACCCATGATGAAAAATGAAAGATGCAAAATTTTACTGAATTAAGCAGAAATTCACGACTTGACAGGCAAACTAAGATTAAATGACAGTCAAATTAAATAACTAATAAAAAGTAAAGCCAACTACTAAACTATGTTCTTTTATTTGCCCCGTCTTACACTTAATGCAGCAATGACGACGAAAGTATGCAGATATTTGAAATTATTTTTTCTGGCAAAGCGCTCATCTAATCAAAATGTTACAAAAGACAAAGAAGTTTACAAATTAAGTCGACTACTCATAAAAGAAATTGGTAGTCATTGCATAAGCAGCAAAAAGATTATGGTCAGATATTTATACAATACATCATTTCTGTGACACTCGTATGCTTTTAAAACCATTGTGTACAATAACACAAAATGTCAATTGAAAATGGAAACACGGCCCCAAAATATATCGACGCGTTTTCGAGTTATTTTAAAATATCAAGAATTTTTCACGAATTTTGAACTCCTAACGGCTAAATGCTAAATGAAGCAACTTGCGTATAGGTTAAGTTGGCCCAAATCGATCTATTTTGAGCCAAGGAATCTCTGTTTTACGTTGTACACGTATTTTCCGGACACCCTGTATAATGAACTTGCGCGAGGATTACCAGATAGATAATCTTTTTAAGATTTTTAGGTTTGTTTTACACAGAGATAAGTAATTGTTGTTTGTAACAGCATCTTTCTGCTATTAGTAAGCTTTTTGCATAAAAAAAGAAATTTAAAAAAGAGTTTCTATTAATAATCGATCAACACATATAGAAATCAATATTCAGTTTATTCGTAATTTATCAAACTACATTTATAAACAATCTTTTTATCACAACATAATTACTACATAGGTGACACACACCACCACTGAATGATTTTTAGAAACTTCCAGGTCTAGAGAATATTTGACCTTGGTTTTACGTACATAATGGTCCTTAGTATTTTGCTTTCAACTCGCCGTGCTAAGTTACTTATATGGAACACTTCCCAAAAAGTTCTTATACATCGCGAACATTCCTACATATTCTTTGAAATTATTTTGTTGTGTTCAAGTGATTTTAACTAAATATGTATAGGGTGTCTAAAAAATAATGTTACATTACTACTAACCAAAATGACTCTAAATTCCACGAACAAAATTTTCACGTGACGGTTATTTTTGAAGTTGTGTAAGGGTATGACTTTGCGTATGCAGATGCTTTCTCTATAATATTTTTCCAATAATTTCTGTATTAATCGTTTAAAAAGGTCCAAAATTTAAAAAAAAATAACGTAGAAATTAATTTTTTAACACAAATTTTTACATAATAACGGATACCTTCAAACTTCGATTAAGGCAGAAACACATCAGGCAATTACAGAAGTACATACTTAAATTACTTAGGTTTATTTTTTTCCCACGACTATCCAGTAATGCATTTCTTATGCATTTCAGACTGGGTTAATGATGGTGCTCGTTATTCTCTAGGTGTATATGGATTCATAATCCAACACCTTCAACCAATCAGGAACATCCAGGTCGTGAATTTTGATCATAATCTAACACCTCCATTTTTCATAATTAGCGACGTATAATTTTCGTGTCATGCGAAGTAGGCTGTTGGACTTTGATAAATAAATTTTTGCTTGTCAATGTTTGTGATATTAGTTTAAACGTTTAAAAAATATCTGATAATGAAAATTTGTGTAGTTGTGAGAAAATTATAGTGTTCTACTCGCGAGTTATTGCCATTACTCAAATCGGAATATGTAGCTCGCCGTAACGGGCGCGTGACACAAATCTTTCGCATGAGTAATGACTGTCATAACTCGCTCGTTGAATAATATATTATTATAACTTAGATTGGCAGAGACTATAGGGGTCAGTATGGCAGTCTAAGACACGCTACCGCGATGTGGAAGACAACGGGAAACCACCATATTACCTCCCAAGTACACAGCGTACTTAAATTGTAACAAACATGATGACATTCTCTGGGCTAAAAGATTCCGGAGTTAAAACAGTCCACCATTCGGATCTCCGGAGGACTACTTCGGAGGATGCGATCGGAAAGTTAAAAATAAGAGTCGGGAACATTCTGCGAGTCGGAGCGTGGAATGTTAGAAGTATGAACAAGTAGGTAAGCTAGAGAACCTAAAAATCTAAATGAATAGGTTATCACTAGACATAGTTGGGATCAGCGAAGTCCGGTGGCCAGAGCGGGATTTTCGGAAGCGAAGACTTCAGGGTAATTCATACAGGAGCAGAGGATGGAAATTTGAGTGTGGGGATAGTTATGCGGAAAAGATAGGATACTGTGTGAAAACTACTTACAAAAGAACGAAAGAGTACTCACGGTTAGATTGGAATCTAAACCGGTAAACACAGTAATAATACAAGTATACATGCCCATCTCTAGCTACAGTGACGAGGGTAGAAGCCATCTACAAAGATATCGAAGATATTTAAGATACGTAAAGGACATGAAAATTTAATAATTACGGGATTTTAATGCCGTGGTTGGTGAGGGTAGGAAGGAGCGGTAGTAGGTTTATTTGGTTTAGGCACGAGAAACGACAGGGGAAATAGGCTGGTAGAATTTTGCGACAAGAACAATTTAATCATCACAAACACATTAATTCAACATCATGCTAGAAGATGATATACATGGAAGATGCCAGGAGATATAGGATGATATCAAATAGATTACATTCTTGTTAGACAACGGTTTAGGAATCAAGTAAAAAACTGTAGAAGCTACCCAGAAGCAGATATAGATACTGACCACAATATCGTAATTATGAAGGCCGCACTTAAATTTAAGAATGTGAAAAAGAGAAACGAAAAGGCACTTGGACTTAGAGAAACTAAAACATAAAGATATTCAAGAAAGATTCAAAAAAAAGTCAAATGAATTGCTTAAAGATATCAGGAAAATATCTGATACTAAGGAAGTAGAAACAGAATGGAATAACATTAAATCCAGTCTACACATGGCGGCTAGAGATATTCTGGGGTATACACAAAAAGAAAATAAGAAACCATGGATAACAAAGGATATCCTGAATTTAATAGAAGAAAGACGAAAATACAAAAATAAATCAGACGAAACAGGAAAACAGAGATACCAAGCCATAAAATGGGAAATTATTCGAAAATGCAGGAAAGCTAAAGAACAATGGATTGATGAAAAGTGCAAAGAGGTACAAACTAAGATGGACGTAGGAAAGACAGATGAAGCATACAAACTAATTAGAATCAATTTTAGGGATATAAAACCGTATAACAAAAATATGAGGGACGCACATGGAAACATCATTATAGAAAATATAGAGAAAGTGAGTAGATGGCAAAAATATATAGGGAATTTATATGCAAGAGAGGAACCAACTGCATTAGAACAGGAATCAGACATTGAAAGTGATGACTTGGGATATCCTATACTTAGAGATGAGTTTGAATTAGCATTAAAGGGTCTGAAAAATGGTAAGGCGCCGAGTACAGATAAGGTGCAAGCAGAAACTCTAAAAGCCGCTGGACAAGCAGTTACAGAACGTCTCTTCCAACTTGTAAGCTATATGTATGAGACAGGCGAGATACCCAAAGATTTCAAACGTAACATCATAGTAACTGATTGGTGGGGATTAAGGAGTGATATAAATTGATAAAGATATGCTAATTACAGGGAAGGACCAATTGCTTTTTGCAAGCAATAACGATAGCAGTGGAGCGGTTATGTAATAACTAAAAAACAACTACACCAAACTACTTAATAAAGGGTATAAATACCTTTATCCTGTGCCGCTGTGGGCAATAAAAACGTTCACGCACAAAAGCTTTCGACGGAGAACCAGTAACACGCACGAATGGTGTCGGTCTCGCTTTCAAAGCTCTAAATACAACCGGCTTCTGCAAGGGTTCGAATGCGACTTGCTTCTGTAAAGGCTCGAGTACGACTGTCACTTCACGCACTCACTGCCGGTATATAATGTTTCACTGACAACTGTAGGATGCACGCACTGACGGTATTTATTGTCACAAAATACCGAATTGTTCGATGATGACGTAACATACCGCCCACCAAATTCATAGAATTTTGAAAAGGAGGGAAGTAGGTTGGGTGAAGGAAATCACATGGGATTTGACCTTGCTAGGAAAACAGGTAACGAAAGATAGGGTGGTGCACTACAGCGAGCGATATTACCAACTATGCAAAAATAAAAATATATATGTAAATAAGCAAATATGTAAAAATAATATACTACTATACATGTAAAAAATGTGTATATACATCTAAACATAAAAAATAAAATTAAAATACCGGTAGCGGCGCTAGTTTGACCAAAGTTCGTTTTAATGTGCCATGTGCAGTTTGATCTGGGTAATACGTGCTGCCGGTAGGTCTCCCATAGGAGGAGTTACCAGGACCGGTTTGGTACGAAAACATCTATGACATGATGATAAATAACTTCGGATTGAATTTTTAATAGAAAGGATCCAGAAATTCTGTTGGATAAGATACGCTGTGGTATTAACACCAGGATGGCAATACCTTTCATGAGTTGACAGAATGATAAGTTCGGTTAATCGGTGCCGCTGAGGCAATAACGCAGGAAACTTTTCGGAATAGGAAAGCGAAGAATGTGCCAAGCGCCCACCTACTCTTAAGATGTTTTGTGGATCAACAAATGGAGAAAGTTTTCGCAAGCTTTTAGGTAACTTACGGTTTGCCTTGATCGAAGCTATTTCCTTTGAAAATGTAACATTTTGTACATGCCGAACGATAATCATGAGAGCATTGTGTAATTCAATGTCTGTTAAGGGACCCGTATGACGTTGAGCCATGGGTTTAGAAAATCTATAAATGTAAGCCACGATGCCTTGGATTTTATATAACGATGAAAAACGACTTAGTAAAATGTCAATGACGTTTAGATCTGTTTGAGCGACAAATGTTAGGATCTTCTTTTCCGTAGTTACCTCAGCAATTGAGGTTGATAATGTTGGTTGAGGCGGCCACGAGTCACTAGGGTAGTGAAGCCATTCAGGCCCCGCCCACCATAGCGAACATGAAATAACCGCGCTTGGCATTAATCCCCGAGATGCAGGATCAGCCGGATTATGCGAAGATTTAATATAAAACCATCGGCTAGGTGCAATGATTTCTTGAATGTGGCTAACACGGTTTGCCACAAAAGTTTTCCAACGAAAAGGTGGAGAACGTATCCAAGTGAGAGCGACCGTAGAATCACTCCACGCTGAAACATCGAAAATGTCAATCAAGCCTTGATAAGAACGAATGGTAAAGGAAAGTAAATCGGTTAATAAAACGGCGGCACATAATTCCAAACGTGGAATTGAAATGCGCTAAATTGGAGCTACTTTTGTTTTAGCGGTTACAAATTGTACAGTTATTTCTCCAGTAGTTTGATTTATGAACTGGGAATACACTACCGCTGCATACCCTACCTCGCTAGCATCGCAAAACCCATGAAAATGACAAGTAAAAGGATCCGAAGGGGGTAAACAACGTGGTAACTTTAGTGACGATAATAACGGCAACTCTTCTTGATACTGCTGCCATTGAGACGAAATGTCTGCTGGTGGGATGTCATCCCAATTCAAACCTAACATCCACAGATGCTGGATTAGGCGTTTTGCAAAAAGTGTTAGTGGTGCTAAAAATCCTAATGCGTCATATATTCTGGCAACTTGCGAAAGTATGTTGCGCTTTGAACATATTGGGTTTAATGGTTTAACCCGAAATGAGAAAATATCTTCTGTAGGTGACCATTGTAGACCTAATATTTTTATTGATTCGTCAGAATCGAAATCGAGAGAAGTATATTGGCAAAAATCTGACGGAATGCCTTCCAAAATAGAAACTGAATTAGAACTCCATTTTCGAAGTTCAAAACCAGCCAAATGTAAAAGTCGGATGAGTTGATCTTTAATTTCGCGGGCCGATTGTATAGAATCTCCACCGGCGACGAAATCATCAATATATAGATTTGACCGTATAGCCTCAGCGGCTAACGGAAACCTTTTGCCTTCGTCAATGGCTAATTGCTGAAGAGTTTTTAATGCTAGATAAGGCGATGACTTAATACCATAGGTCACTGTATTAAGCTGATAAGTCTGAATGGGTTTTTCTGCGGAGAACCGCCAAACAATTAATTAAAACTTTCGATGTTTTTCGGTAACCAAAATTTGTCGATACATTTGGCGAACATCACAAGTAAAAACGAAACGATGAGAGCGAAATTTAAGTAAGATTGACGAAATGTCGTTTTGGAGACTAGGTCCAGCCAATTGAGTGTCATTAAGTGACACGTTGTTTTTAGCCTTTGCAGAGGCGTCAAAAATCACACGAATTTTAGAAGTATGACCTTCCTCTTTAAACACAGGGTGATGGGGTAAAAAATAATTATCGTTCCCAACGGGCGGAGAATCGAGTAATGCCATATGACCCGCATCAAGATAGTCCTGCATGAAATTGTTGTATTGGGCGCGTAGCTCCGGTTGAGCATGCAATTTGCGCTCCAACGAAAATAGTCTTTTTAGCCATCTCAAAGCAATTATCAAAACGGGCAAAGTATCGTTGAACGGTAACGCAACAATAAAACGACCGCTAGGGTCACGAGAAAACGTGTTTTCAAAATCAAATCTGCCTTTTCTTCTTCTGGAGAAGTATAAGGCTTGATGGCAGTTCTTCTATCTCCCAAAACCGCCTTAGGGTCTGGTCGATAGGATCTTCTACAGAAGTAAAAATGCTTGGACAGTATCAGACTGCAAGCTTTTGTGGGACCAATAATAGTCCAACCAAAAATTGTATTTATGGCGGCAGGCTGAAGAAACTTGCCCTGTATAACACCGCCATTGATGATGAACGGATAAACATCTGCTCCAAGGAGCATGTCAATAGTTCCTGGAGAGTTCCAGGTCGGGTCTGCAAAGTGCAGGCCGCATAGGTGTTCCCAATTATTAGGAACTTCAACGCTAGGTAATTTGCCAGATATTGACGAAAGCACAAAAGTTGTGACTTCTAGAGATTTTTCAGAGTCTAACATAGAGCGAATAGTGCAGCTGACGGCACCTCTATTGACTGCTGAAGTTGTCTGCCCAAGTCCATAAATCGGAACTTGAGAACGTATGCGTGGAAGCCAAAGTTTGCTCACGCAATCGTCTCGAATAAAGCTAGCTTGGGAGCCAGGGTCTAAGAGTACCCTGATCGGTTTGTATCTACCAGAACGATCTTGAACTTCCACAACAGCAGTGGAGAGTAAGACAGTAACCTCAAGATTTGAATTCGTCTGTGAAGACAAAACATTTGCCGGAATAGGAGGGCTGACTGCGTCCTATTGGCAATTTTATGCATAGGTGTAGCGGTCGGTTCAGCTGAACGGCTAGAAGCAGGTTGCGCTTCAAAATGTAGCAAGGTATGATGCGGCTTGGCCAAGTTCGACAGGAATTATAAGATTTGCATTGCATGGACGCATGGTCTGTTCGTAAGCAATTTAAACAAAGGCGTAAGCGTTTGACAATGTCGAAACGTTCTGTCGGAGTTTTTTTAGAAACGATTGACATCTGTAAATTAAGTGATTGCCTTGCAAGAAGGACAATGGTGCGAAAATGAATCTTTGAGTCACTGGAGCTACTTGTGTACCAGTGAGACTACGTTAGAAGAAACTCTTGGTTTAAATGAAACGCTGAGGATTTCTTAGGCACTGATGTGTGAGATGTATGGACAGTCGTCGAATAAGAAACAAGTGCGGTTGAAGAAAAGGTTTCAACGCTGCACATTGTTGGGTTAAAAATATCTCAAATCCTCGAAATTAGGTATTTGCTTCGGATCCGATTGGAGTTCGAAGCGTTTTCTAGTGAACGGATCGAGTTTTTCTAAAAGACAATCGACCAGAATAAAGTTCCAATGTTCAGTGGGAAACTTTAAGTTAGTTAGAACAGCAAGGTTTTCTGAAAACAATCAATAAGTGCCCTAAGTTTCTTAGGGTCTTCTGATTTTAAAGGTGGAAAGTCTTTCATTGCTTTCCAATGCAAAGTTGCCAATAAACGCGGGTTGCTAAATCGCTCACGCAAGGCGTTATAGGAAATAATAAAATTATCCCCGAAATGGGTACAGATTTAACGATTCTTAAAGACTCCCGCTACAACAATTAATAAGGTGATTTAATTTTTCGATATTGGTGAGTGACGCGTTATTATAGACCAGACTGTCAAATAAATCGATAAAGGATGCGAATTCCGTTGCCTCATTCTTAAAAGTGGGAGCTTTAACGGTACCAATTTTGATACCGTGCTGCTTGGAGCATTTTCGATGATTTGTGGTGCTTTCATTTCTTGCATCGTTTCGAGATGCAGCAGTATGCAAAATAAGCGGAATCTACTTCCTTCCGTACAGCGTTGTAAGTTAATGATTCTACCTCGTCACATGAAGCTAAGACGGCAATTAAAATTTTGCTGAAATTTGTATAAAGGTCAGTTATTCCCCTTGTTTGAATAAGGAACAACGTTTTTAAACTTGGGTCACTTTGTATAGAGTTACAAAGCTCAAACATTTCTATAATACGTGTTTTCAGTAATTCTAGTTCTACCACATGTGCCTTCTTTGGAGCCATAGTGACTGTTATTTGAAAGATCTACAATATAAAAATGCTGTAAAACCGCAAAGTTCAAATGTGGGCTGAGAAATATTAAAATATTAGGATTTGTTCAAAGCACGAAAATGTCAAATAGCATATAAACCACTAAATCACGTTTTATGACTAACGGTTCGTCAAACAAAGTGTTTAGATAAGATGTACCGCTTAACAACCCGAGCGGCTTTTACCATCAAAAGATCACAGGAAAGTTTAAAACATGTGGCTTAACATATTGCAAGAAAGATGCAGCTTAACGTGTTTGCAAGAAGCGTTCAGCTTTTACATTCTATTACCCTTTGCAGATGTTCAATATTTTGCCGTAAACCGACTGAAAAGGTTGCATGTGATAGAAAACGTACAATAGCTTTTAAATACAAAGCAAATCCCTTTACCTTTCTTGTTTAAGAAGTATAAGGCGACTATAATTTTCAGGTTGCTGTGCTTTATACCGCTAAAATAAATTTAAAACTGAAAACTAACATATTTGATGCTAAAGTATTTGTATTTAATTTAACGAAAGTATGTAGCTAATATTATACATATTTTACCTGCTAAATATGGAGCTTGAACACAAATTTAAAGCTAAATCATTAATTAATTAAAAAGCTCGCTGGAATGCAAAGTTTAGGATATTTAATTTAGGACATGCGTATACCATAGGACTGATGAATCCGGATCGACTTTAGGACCAATGATTGATGGGGGTGAATGAGGTGATATAAATTGATAAAGATATGCTAATTACAGGGAAGGACCAATTGCTTTTTGCAAGCAATAACGATAGCAGTGGAGCGGTTATGTAATAACTAAAAAACAACTACACCAAACTACTTAATAAAGGGTATAAATACCTTTATCCTGTGCCGCTGTGGGCAATAAAAAACGTTCACGCACAAAAGCTTTCGACGGAGAACCAGTAACACGCACGAATGGTGTCGGTCTCGCTTTCAAAGCTCTAAATACAACCGGCTTCTGCAAGGGTTCGAATGCGACTTGCTTCTGTAAAGGCTCGAGTACGACTGTCACTTCACGCACTCACTGCCGGTATATAATGTTTCACTGACAACTGTAGGATGCACGCACTGACGGTATTTATTGTCACAAAATACCGAATTGTTCGATGATGACGTAACAGTAACTATACCAAAAAAGAAAGGCGCGGATAGATGTGAAAATTTTCGAACAATAAGTTTGACAGCACACGTTTCAAAAATATTAACTAGAATTGTACAAAGACGAATGGAAAAACGGACTGAAGAAATACTAGGAGAAGACCAATTTGGGTTTAGGCGAAACAGGGGAACACGGGAGGCTATTTTAGCTCTGAGATTGATAATGGAGAAAACAATAGAAAAGGGGGAAAGCGTGTATAAAGGGTTTGTAGTTCTGGAAAAAGCATTCGACAATGGAAAATGGAAAAATCGTTCGAAATACTCAAAAAGATTGGAATGAGTTATAGAGATAGACGAATGGTACATAGCTTATACAAAGAGCAAACAGCAGTAATAGAATTAGAGCAGGAACGTAGAGAAGTAAACATTAGGAAAGGGATGAGAGAGGGATGTGCCCTATCCCCATTGATTTTCACCTTGTACATAAAAGAGGCAATGAATACTCTCAAATGCAGGAAGACATTTGGAATTACTATGCAGGGACAAAAAATTGATATGCTTAGATTTGCAGATGATATAGCGGTATTAGCATCTAGCAAGGAAGAGTTTGAAGTTGCTCTTAATGAAATGGAAACGGTTCTAACAGAGAGATACGGTATGAAAAGTACTAGTATGCAAAGGAAGGGAAAATAAATCAAAAACAAGAATACAAGTATATAACACGAACTTACAAGAGGTCAAGGATTTCTGCTACCGAGGAAGCCAAATAACGCAAGATGGGAAAAGCAAAAAAGATATAAAACAAAGAATAGCACAAGGTCGTGCTACATTTAACAAGAAAAAGCAACTACTGTGTTCAAAGACAACAAACATAGAAACAAGGAAATGATTGCTTAAAACATATGTTCGGAGCACAGCACTGTACGGCTGTGAAGCCTGGACAGTAGGAGAAGCGGACAAGAAAAAGGTAGAAGCCTGTGAAATGTGGTGCTACAGACGTATGATGAAGATATCATGGACAGACAAAGTTAAGAACGAAGAGGTACTAAAAATGGTAGGGGAAGAAAGAAATATGTGGAAAACGGTAAAGAATTGGAGAGATAGGATGATAGGCCACATACTACGGCATGAGGGAATAGTGCGGAATATATTAGAAGCAGAGATAGGAAAAAAGAGAAGAAGAGGTAGACCTACGTTAGACTACTGCACACAGATAGTAAAAGATGTAGGCTGTAGGAGTTTCAGGGAGATGTGTAGGCTAGCTCAGAATAGAAATCAATGGAGGTACGCATCCAACCAGTCCCAAGGTGGATGAACTAATGACGAAAAATGTAACTGTACTTAAACATGATGATATTATAAGCAACTACAATTATTGATTGGGCAATATTCTCGAATAATGTTAATTGTGTGAAAGGATTTACTGAAAAACTATTAATTCGGCACATGTCTAAGTGTTTGGGGATCTTGGCTTCCACAGGCTGCTTAACCTCCTTCACATACCACAGAATCACGATGAAATAGGTCTTATACTTAGAAAACAATGGAATGGGAACCGAGCTGTATAGAGGCTGTGTTAGAATTTCAGGAAACTGTGTAGACTAACTCTGAATATAAATAACTGCAGGTACGTGTCCAACCAGTTTTGAGACAGAAAACCGAATGACGAAAAAATAAGCACAGATAAATCTGATGATTGTTATAAACCACTACAGGTGTTGGTTGTGAAATATCTGCAACTAATGTTGACTGTGCGAAAAGATATATTGGAAAAATATTAAATCGGCAAGTGTTCAAGTGCTGGGGGAAATTGGCAGCCACAGGCTGCTTACCCCCCTTCACGACCACTGAATAGGGTATATAATTGTAAAACAATAGAAGGCGACTAAGCTGCATCTAACAAGAAAGAAAAGCGCCTATGATGAAACACAACAAAAATAGAAACAAGAAAATAATTGTTAAAAGCATATATGTGGAGCACAGCACAGTATGCCTATGAAATAAGGGCAGTAGGAAAAGCAGACAGAAAAACGGTAGCAACCTTTTGGAATGTTGTGCATTAGATGTATGAGAATGATAGCATGGACAGACAAAGTTAATAACAAATAGATTATAGAAATCGTAGGAGAACAAGGATGTCTTTGGGAAAAAAAATAGGAGAAATAGAAGGGCAGAATACGTTCTAAGGTATTTTTGGGGAATAGTATGGGATATATTACAGGCAGAGATAGGAAAAAGGAGGTAGATGTAGACCTAGATCAAATAGTGATAGATGCAGACTGCAAATTTCAGGGAAATGTGTAGGTTAGTTCAGAATAAGAAACAATGAGGGTACGCGTCTAACCAGTTCCAGGACTGAAGATCTAATGATGATGATCATCAATAGAAACCCAGTCCCACACCACTGCACTTAGGCGACGCACCCATATATCGTTACGTGGTCCCCGTCCTTTCAGGGCAAATCAAAATTTAATTCGTTTAACGCTTATTTCACCGGTAACACTATACCTCAGAATGGAATGTCAGGTAGACTAACGGGTAGGTATACAGTGGTGTCATGTTGTGTACCGTTTAGTACAAAAGGCTCATATAGCGACAAACGTTGCCGCCGGGTTAAAATTTAATCAAAATTTAAAGCGGTTATATCAAGTACTTATACTTTGCATCCTACTTGAAAAACTACTCCTTTTTACAAATAGGATTTTTTAAAATATTGATGTTTCTGCTATCCTACATTTATGATACTTGTACACAATGGATTAATTGACTATTGAAAAAACCTTTTTAGTTTGCAGCAAGAGAGTTATAGTCTACAAATGCTTACAAAACCTGTTCCAAGCGACGACACGCCATGTGTAAAGCGTTTAAACAGTAGATGAAGCTTAATCTCTCACTAATATTGTATTATTTGTACCAAAGATATGCGCCGAACATTAACTTAAGCGAAAAGTAACTTGTTTTAGCTAAAGTATGGTTAGTATTGATGAAAATTTAACATCTTACATTTATATGATAATTTACATAACACACTTGATTACTTGATGCACCAAAGAATGAATGGCATGTATTTAAAAATGCCAAGTCATTATAAAAAAGTATGCAATGTAATATTCTCATAAAGTGTTATATGTTTATAGAATTTTACATATTTATACGGAGGGAATTGCATATAAATCTCATACTGTAGCGCATTTTTACACGAGTTGCAGAGATGCAAATCAGTATTTTCCGGCCTGTTTTCTATGACGTCAATAACATTTTAAATTGGATTCGAGATTTATCTCTTGTATTTTATATTTACGAATACCCAATACAGCAAAGAAAGAAATATTGTTGCATACTAGTTACGTCTATAACTCAAAATAAACCTGTTATATATCTAATCAGTTTAGAACAAATACATAATAGTCAGTATCGATTTTGTACCAGAGATAGAGGTCAGGCTTAGGTTCAAATATCGGTGCCCCATTATAATTTATCGTAGAAAGTAATTGATTTTTATGGTGCTGTACAATGTCTTGTAATTATTATAAGTTTTATTAATAAACTGAGCAACAAGGTTACATACTGCATTTCGATATTTTAGTTTATTTTAAATAACCTATACATATGCTTTGAACTTTATTGTAAGTATTGTCGAAACCACGAAAGATGAACACTGCACCTTAAGGATCTGGTGTTAGAACACGCATCTGAATAAAATAATAAAACACCTCAGATTCGTATTACAAAGAAGGAAAGTGATTTTACCTATTTTACAGATACGCACCCGTAGAATCTTTATGACCAGACGGTGAAACCTATGTTGTGTTGCGCGTGTTTAAGCCGTTAAATTATTAAATTTTGAATTGTCCAAAAGGGGAGTGAATCCCGTAACCAAATAAGGATGCACCAGCTAACTACAGTGGTGCAGGGTGGGTCTTTATAGAAGTAAGTAAAAATAATAGAACAATAGAACAAAAATTCAGAAAATGTAACAATTTACTAGGTTTAATTTCAAACTACGTTACCCAACAACACTTACCTTTAAAGGCTTTCAACCATTGTCATATTTATGGCTGTGAAACCTGTCTAGTCTAGTAGGATTACCTTGGACGACGAGTAATCCTAGGGATTTTAATTGCTGTGATTGCTGGGGAGCTTGTCTTCTGCGTAGTACACTTATTCCAAGATTTGACCGTAGTGATGTTTGAAATTTCTACAACCTATTTGTTATTAACATTGTCTGTCCATTCTACCATTCCCATACATCTGAAGCACAACACTCCAGAAGGCTTCTATCTCTTTCTGTCTGCTTTTCCTACTGCCCCTATTTAGATGTACTGTGCTGTGCTCCACACTATGCTTTGAACAGTTTTCTTCTTGTATCTATGTTCGTTGTCTTTGAACATAGCTACTGTTCTTTCTTGTTTGATGCAGTTCGATCACCTTCTATTGTTTTACACTGTATACCCTATTTCCCTGATATTCAGTGGTATGTGAAGGGGCGCCCAAGGTCCCGGGATTGAATCCCGACACGGTCCGCTTGAAAAATGTTAGGCGAGCATTTTCCACAAAAATACACCCTCGTTCGAATAAGAGGTAAAATGGAGGTCCCGTGCGTTAGTGTTGTCACGCACGTTAAAGATCCATGCCTTGCTTGGAACAGCAAGGGTTCGGCAAAATACGAAATTTTCCAGGTAAAAAAACTCGCTTCCTGGCCAATGTAGTACCTTCGGGTGGAGCATTGGAAAATCACATGTAAGGTATGTGAAGGGGGGTAAGCAGCCTTTGGCTACCAAGTTCTCCCGGTCACTTGAATCTTTGTTGCATTAATAGTTTTCTAATTTATCCTTTCGCACAATCAACATTAGTTGAAAACATTTCACAACCAACACCTGTAGTTGTTAATAATCGTCAGATTTAAGAGCACTTACTTTTTAGTCATTGGGTTTTACATCTTGAAACTGGTTGGACTTGTACTCAGCTTATTTATGTTCGGAGCTAGCCTACACCGCTCCCTGCAATTCTTACAACAGCCTATATACAGCTCGATTCCCTTCTATTGTTTTCTAACTCTATGCCCTATTTCACCGAGATTCAGTGGTATGTGAAGGGGAGGCGTCGCCGTGGATCAATGTAGTAAGCGTAAGACTACGGATCCCAAGGTCCCGGGTTCAAATCCCGACACGGCCGACTGCTTGAAAAATGGCAGGTGAGCATTTTTTCACAAATATTACGCCCTCGTTCGGATGAGAGGTTAAATGGAGGTCCCGTGTGTGAGTGTTGTCACGCACGTTAAAGATCCCTACCTTGCCTGGAACGACAAGGGTTCGGCAAAATTCTAAATTTCCAGGCAACAAAAAACTCGCCTCCTGGCCAATGTAGTACCTTCGGGTGGAGCATTGGAAATGTAAATGAACGGTATGTGAAGGGGGTTAAGCAGCCTGTGGCTGCCAAGGATCCCCCAACACTTAGACATTTACCGTATTAATAGTTTTCCAGGAAATCCTTTCGCACAATTAACATTAGTTGAGAATATTGCAAAACCAATATCTGTAGTTGTTTATAGTAATCACCATGTTTAAGTACAGTTATTATTTTTGTCATTAGTTTTTCCATCTTGCAACTGATTGGAAGCGTATCTCCATTGATTTCTATTCTGAGCTAACCTACACAATTCCCTGAAATTTTTACTGCTTACATCTTTCACTATCTGTGTGCAGTAGTCTAACCTAGGTCTACCTCTACTTCTCTTTTTTCCTATCTCTGCTTCTAATATATTCCGCACTATTCCCTCATGTCGTAGTATGTAGCCTATCATCCTATCTCTCCTATTTTTTACTGTTTTTCACATAGTTCTTTCTTCCCCTACCATTTCTAGTACCTCTTTGTTCTTAACTTTGTCTGTCCATGATATCATCATCATCATACGTCTGTAGCACCACATTTCAAAGGCCTCTACCTTTTTCTTATCTGCTTCTCCTACTGTCCAGGCTTTACAGCCATACAGTGCTTTGCTCCATACATATGTTTTAAGCAATCTTTTCCTTGTTTCTATGTTTGTGGTCTTTGAGCACAGTAGTTGATTTTTCTTGTTAAATGTAGCACGACCTTGTGCTAATCTTTGTTTTATATCTTTTGTGCTTTTTCCATCTTGCGTTATTTGACTTCCTAGGTAGCAAAAAGTCTTAACCTTTTGTAAGTTCTCGTTATCTATTTTTATTCTTGTTTTCGATTTATTTTCCTCTCTTTTACATGCTAGAACTTTAGTTTTATTTTTGTTAATTTTCGTACCATATCTCTCCGTTAGAACTGTTTCCATTTCATTAAGAGCAGCTTCTAACTCTTCTTTGCTAGATGCTAATACCGCGATATCATCTGCAAATCTAATCATATCCATCTTTTATCCCTGCATATTAATTCCAAATGTCTTCCTGCATTTGACAGTATTCATTGCCTCTTATATGTACAAGTTAAAAATTAATGCGTATAAGGCATATTTATGTCTCACCCCTTTCCTAATATTTATTTCTCTACTTTCTTGCTCTAATTCTATTACCGCCGTTTGCTCTTTGTATAAGCTATGTACTATCCATCTGTCCTTAAAACTCATTCCAACCTTTTTGAGTATTTCGAACATTTTTTTCCATTTTCCATTGTCGAATGCTTTTTCCAGAACTACAAACCCTATGTATACGCGTTCCCTCTTCTCTATTGTTTTCTCCATTATCGCCCTAAGAGATAAAATAGCCTCCCGTGTTCACCTGTTGCCTAAACTCAAATTGATCTTCTCCCAGTATTTCTTTAGCTCTTTTTTCCATTCGTCTTTGTACAATTCTAGTTAATTTTTTTGAAACGTGTGCTGTCAATCTTATTGTTCGAAAACTTTCACATTTATCCGAGACTCTTTTTTTTGGTATAGTTACTATGATGTTACGTTTGAAATCTTTGCCTGTCTCATACATCATACAGTTGCTTGCTTGACTTGGAAAGTCTACCCATAGATCGTCGTCTACATGTAGTTTTCGTCATCGTTTGTCTATATTCAGCCATTTGTTTTGCTAAATCAGCCAAAAAGTCGATAAACTCTTCTTTCTGTCTACTTTTCTCATCATATATAATCCAACTATTTACTGCAGCTACCATTGTTAACCTGTAAAAAATTTTCTTCCACTATTTAGCAGAGCTTCTTTTCAAATCATATGTAGTTGATTTCTGGTCGGCTAAATCTACACCGCCCATAAATTTGTTATAGAAGTCAACTGCTTCTGGACTGAGAACATCAATTTTTTTGCTGTTTTTTTGTTTACGTTTTACCTGCCCAATATTATTAGGGTGACAGTTACTCAATACTAACACTTATTTTGTACCTTGCCATTTGGAAAATTTTATTCCATCTTCATTGCACAAAATTATTGATTCTCTTTTTTCTAATTTTTCAGAATCTTTCTGTATGTTCTTTCTAGATTTTATGCAAGTTCCAACTGCAGCAAAATTTATATCATTCAATAATCTCACAGAGGTAAAAAATCTATCAAAGCAAATAACTACTTTTATTGTTCGCCCAATTTCATTACAACTCTTTCTTTCAATGTACTTTCCTGTTTCATAGAGTCAGCACCAGCATATACATTCATGTCATATGTGAAACCTGTATGAGCATCACATCTAGTCCACATTTTTATTCCACGCTTTACAGGTTTCATGGGCATGTATTGTTTTAGAGTTGATCTCCCTTTGACTCGTGTTATACTTTCATGGATTGACTGCCGACAAATATCTTCTCTGTATTTCTGAAATGTGTATTTTAGACATTCTATCAAAGGTTCTACATAGTAAGTTTTGCTGGCATTGTCTGGTTTATCTGGCTTATTGAAATATAATTTTGATATTAGAAAGGTAAATCTGTTTATGGACATATAGTTCTTTATAAATTCATTGCCCAAACATATTCTGCTTGATCAATAGTCTTTACTTTTGGGTAGTCTGTTGAAACACATTACAAAATAAATTGCAAGTACAAGAACAATTTCCTCAACATCTGTTAGTGATTTTTTAACATTTTTCTTCTTCTCGTAAATTTCTATTCTTTCATTTGTATTTTTCACTACAGTTAATAACAAACTATTAGGAAACAGTTTCATAAAAACATTTAATTTAGACGCATTTCTCCTTATACTCTCAGAATTGTGCAATCTCTTTCAGGTAAAATAACAAATTTTTGTTTAAAATTTGGCAGCACTGTTGACCAGACAATGTCATCAAAATCTGTTTTTCTTTTTGAATATTAGGAACATTGATATTGTTTTCCTTTCCTTCTTCTATCTCACTAGTTCCTTCTTCATCCTCAGATAATTTGTCATCACTTTCTACATTATCCTCAGATTCCTCAGTTTCATTCTGTTCTAATGAGTTGTTTATATAGTCTGAATCTCTATCATCGTTGCTAGAGCCATAGGGATCTAATTCTATCGATTATCGATTCTATATCAGATAAATGATCTACATAATGTCCTATTTCTTTATCCGTTAACTTCCTACAATTCGGATCAGCTTGCTTTTTGTCACTGAAAATATCAATGGGATTATTTAGTACCAGTGGGACATAAATGACCCACAATGTATTTTTTTAATAGAAATTCAGTAAAATTTATTTACTACTACACTTATTGATATAAATTGACAGTTCAGAATGACTTACCTCATATTTTTGTAGCTAAAAACCTCACAAAGTGTAATATATTTAGATAAAATTACAGTATAATCCAACACTTGTCATTACAACTGTATAACTGAGATTATGAAAGGTTATGCAATGATGCCAACTTGTTTGTAGACATTTAAGTGAATCAGAAATACCACTTAATAAATTTTAAATGATAATTTGGGTTGAAATTTACCTACTAAAGTACTACAAACAACATGTGGGACATATATGTACCTGTGATCCCGAAAGGGTTAAACTTTTGAAAGGTGGACAATCGATTTAGATCTAATATTGATGTCAACGGTCTTCCATCCAAGAAGTCAGAAGGAGTAAGAGGTTGTAGGTCATTGGGGTTCGTGGAATGAGAACACAAAGTTCGGGAATTTAGAATTGCCTCTATCTGCAAAAGCAACGTGCACAAGTCTTCAAAGTTCAAAGTGTGGTTACCCATTACACCCTTGATATGAAATTTGCAGGACTTGATGCCTATCTCCTACAAGCCACCAAAGTGGGGACTGTGAGCGATATAAAGTGCCACGAAGCTCCTTCAGACGAGACCGCTCGAACAATTGTCTTACCCACGAAAGGAGAGTAAAAAGGATTCTGTGATCAAATCTGACACTAACTCGAAATGGACAGCCTGTATGGAGAAACAAATGTAAACACAAATATATGCCTTTGAGGCTTTGGAACCACGTCTTTTACGGTCTTTGATTAATACTGGTCTGGCAAAATCCACGCCAGTAAAATTAGAAAGCGGTATGAAGGGTTTGTCTACCCGTGCTGCTAGCAGAATACCCATAATTGGTTGTGTGCCTCTTAGTAATGAGGAAAACAACATTCGAGGTCCAGCATGCAACTATCGAAAGGTCTCATGCTTAACGATCAGTTTTAAGAGGGGATATTTACCTGACAAGAGAATCGGATGCTTCTTACCATACGAAAACTTTGAATTTTGAAACATATATAAATCCGTCATCATCTAAAAATGGATTTAAGTTTAGTAGATAAGAGGTAGGCTTTAAAAGATTATTTTTTGATAGCTGATTAAACTCTTCGAAAAACGATTCTGACTGGGAAACTTTAACTATTGCTAATAGTCCCCTTTGAAGTTAAATCGGAGTGAACCACAGAAGCGTTGCTTTCTAAGGTGTTAACATTTATTATAGAATCGAAAAGAATAACCGACGACTCGCTTAAGGCGAGTAAGACTTGAAAAGCTCAAAAATGAAACGATTGGGATAGAAACAAATAGCAGTTCCAAGTCACAAGAGTAGGAATTCAGCCAAACGGCAACGTTTTCTAGAAGCCAGAGTGGTTCGTGCCAGCGTAGAGTTGAGTAGATCAGCATTTGGGGTTTGACTCACAGCAACAACAAATCTGCCGGATTGTACTTAGTGGGAATGTAACGCCACACGGCATCTGGAACCAATTCGTGAATGTCCGCAACTCTATTGCACACAAACATTTTTAATGAGTGGAGCTGATCTTCGACATCCTAATACGATTGTAGAATCAGACAAAAAAAATTACTTTGAAATTGGTAGGTGCAAAGCCTTCGAAACTTGGCCACAAAGTTTGGCAAGAAGTAGTGCACCACGCAGTTCAAGCTTTGGTATGGTGGCAGGTTTGAGCGAAGTAAATAGCTTTGAACCTGATTGTTTATTTTAACAGAACGAAAATAAATACAAGCACCATAACCCCGTACATGCAGGCATCACAAAATCCATGAAGTTGAATGTCAACAAACAATTTTTAGGAAGCTATGACTTACAATACGCTTTCACTTGGCTAAAGAATTTCATAGAGACAGGACTAGTAAATTGATCTGTTGTTGGGTTTTTTATTTCCAATATTTATTTATTGCTTGGAACCAGTTCGTCTACATCTTTTGTTTTGGTTTAATCGAAAATCCGCAATCACACAACGTTACCGCCCGTCTGTTAATTCAATATCACAGGAGTGTACTCGACTAATTTTCTTTACTATCACCCATACATTTGTTTTTGTTTATGGCTCCGGCTCGCGATTAATTAATTTGTGGTTTTCCCTGCAGTGTCCAGCGTTTGTACTTTTTCCTACTCTTTATGTTTGGTATGGGTTGACATTATATCACATTCCTATTGTACGTGAACCAGGAGTAATCTCATTACGCAAATACCACGTGTCCATGACTTGCATTTTCTAATCGATATAAATAATATATTGAAAACCTTTTTTCTTAGTATGTAATGATATAATTGATTATTTGTAACTTGATATTGGTGAGTTCCACAACTCCGCATCTACTCGTACTAAAATTTGTAAAAAGCTCTCTTATATTTGGGAGAATTATGATTTGGAAAATTTATATTAAAAATCTCTTGTTATTTACTTCATTAAAACTTTCTTAAAATGACATGACCGCACTATGAAAATTTACGGGTAGAATTATTATGTTTATCTTCTTTTTTGTTGTTTTAAAATAATTTCTGAACGCGAGTTACATTTCCATATGTATTATCCAGAAATAAAACTATGCTTTTGTGGTTTTTCATTCATGATTTAAAGTTCTTTTAATAGAAAAAAATTATTGAAATGTCATGCTGAATGAACACTATTATTCACGAAATCGAAATATACAGGGTATATCAATATTAAGTTGTCCGTTTAAATGTTCCTCTTTTTGCATCCGGTTTCTGTTTAACGTAACGCCAAAACGTTAGAGTCGTATGTCTAATTAGATAGATATCCTGTAGAAACGTATTTATTTTAACTGAAATAGTCATGTCAGAAACTTGTCAGTATTTAGGTTCTTGAATATTAATTTTGTATGGTCAAATATTCGTATTTCATCACAGAACTCATATCTATTATGCATTTTTTTTAGATTGCGTGTCTGACAATAGTGCTTAATTTATTGGCTTATGTTTAGGAAAAGGAGCTTGGTGGCTTTTTAATATCAGCGACTTCTTGAACCGGTCAGGTTTGCGTGCGACTCGATTCTCAACACGAGTCACCTGAAAAATATTAAGCGAGCACTTTCAGAAAAATGCGTTGTTGTTTAGGGCGAGAGACTAAACGCAGGACCCGCGCGCGTGTAAGTGTGCATTCGTGCGTGCTTATGGTTGTGGTTGTATGGGTGCGTACATCAAACCACGGGCACGAGAACGTGAGTGCGTGTATACGTATCTGTATGTGTTGTCACGTACGTTAAAGGTCCCTCCTTTGCTTGGAATGGCAAGGGTACTCCTAAATCCGTGGCCAATGTAGTACCCTCGGATTAGCCATTGGAGATTCAAGTATACAGTACTTTAATACTATTAAATTTAGTAGAAGATGTATTATTGAAGTACAATAATGTTATTTTGGGTTAAAATCAGTCTGGTTTTAGAGAAACTGCGAATTTGCAGATCAGTTTTATCAGGTACAAAAAAGTTCGTACGGTTTTCGATAGAAAAGTATAAAAATGTATTACAAACCAGTAATACACTATTATTCAGCTAAGTAATCACCATCGTACTCCATGATCTTCTGCTAACGTTACACCAATTTTTGTATGCCGGTATTGTAGAAATCTAAGAATTTGGAATAAAAAAATTGGCGGGCTGCATCTATAACATCAACTTGAGTTTTGAATTACCTATGCTTCATACAATTGTCAAAAGATAAGAACAAGTGATAATCACTTGACGAAATGTCATGAGAATAAGGAGATGTAGTAGCATTTTCTAGCCAAGCTCAGAAATTTTTTCCCGGGTTACTATTGCGGTATGAGGTTTAACATTGTCCTGTAAGAATAGCACTTTTTCGATTGATTAAAGATGAGCGCTGTTTGTACTCGCTGAAGCTGATTATAATAGACCACAACAGTGATAGTTTGACCTGTTTCCAAGAACTGGCAATGAGCAGTTCCGGATGCTGTTCACCAAATACCGTTGCGCCTTTTGGTTCCACCAAATTCTAATTTAATATTTAGATTTAGGGGATTTTTGAATCCAGCTTGGGAAAGTTTTTTTCCCCATCCTTAAATTAAATATTTTAGTGTGAAAATCATTAATAGAGTTTCCGAGGACAATCACCCCATGATTCATGGCATCTAACCCGCGTGTTTCCCATGCTAAAATAATGCAATGTGATTAAAATGGTCCGCCTTGAGATGCATGGAATGTTGAGGCTACTACGTGAGAACGAGGCATCTTAAAGTAAGGGGCCTTATATCGGCGATCGAAGCGTATGGACTATGTGTGCATGTTGATTCGGCGAAGTAATTCCTTCCCACCTTCGTACCTTCTCTATTACCTAAAACAAACTATCTGATGTTCAGTTAACGCGTACGTACTTTCGCTTCGCCCATAAAATTTGTACACGCAAAAGAGACCACCCGGCGACGATCCAGACTCGAAGATTAGCCGAGGCGAGGCTCCAGTAAAAACCAGGTAAGTGCAGTGCAGGCTTATTATTCTTGTTGACTTACTCGTGACGGCAACACTTGCAGCCGAATTTGAGGACATAATACTTTATGGCCAGGGTAATGTAGTGATTGGTGACGAAAGTAAAGCGCAAATATACTTTCAATTTACATTATTGTAACAACACAGAATATAATCTTTTTTAGGTACAAGGAATTCTTTGAATTGTGTAAATATTGGATCTGTTTGTGACAACCAATGATGAGATCGCTTAAAATTGGAATACAGTATCCACTTTTCATCGCAAGTTAATAACCGATCAAGAAAATGTTCATTTTGATAGCGTGAGCTTAAATTCTGCATCTTCCCTAGGTGGTGAATATATAACCGAATGGTTTCATTACTCACATTAAACCTTTCTGCAAGTCCTAATACGTTGTACTGGAATTTGTCTCTACAAATTCTTTCGGATTCTCGTTGTTAATAATCTTCGGTCTTCCAGCGCGTGCTTCTTCGATCAAGCTGAAATTTCCTGAGGAAAATCTCTTAAACTTACTTCGGTGCTGCCCGATCACTTACAGCGGCATCTTCGAATGTGGTACATATTTTTCGCGCCGCCTCGACCGTTTTGATGCCAAATTTGTACTCTTAGAGTAAACGTTTTGTTCATGGCCATTTTGAATTATTTCACAATAGAAATTGAACAATTGCCGCAACACCTGTATGCATCAAATGGAAGAGGAATTCATATGAAAGTAAATGACAGTAACAGATAAAGAGTGATAATAGATATCTAGCATGTTATTAATTGTCAATGCGTTCTGCGTCATCTAACGGAGGAAGCATTCTTGGTTGTCAAATCAGCATTACTAAAACAGTCCCAGTAGATAGCCAAATGTTATGGCGGGAAAATTTTTTAATTTAAAATTAGGGCAGTACCAAACTTTTGAATATTATGTGAAATTGTAGTTTCTTTGAGAATAATGTCACTTAGAATTTTTAAACATGTGTTTATTGATGTTTCAGTCGATGTTTAAAAACTAGTAATTTTGTTCTCAAAGAAAGGAACATGTAAACAACCACAACAATCAAACAGGAATAATGTGCTCTTGCAAAACGTGTTTTTAAACCACTTCATAAAAAATACATTTTACAAGTATATATTGTGTGGCAAATTTGTTTCTATTAGCAATATCAAATTTCAAATCTTTATCCTAGGTTTCGAGGCAGACACAATTGAATATTTGAACACAGAAACAACATTCTTTCTTTATTGTGTAGGTCACAACTACATGTAGTTATGGGAGAAAGTATTTAAAGAAGAAACGTAATGCTAGTTCAAAATAGTCTTAATTTCAATTCTTAATCTATTTGGTGGTAAGTTTAATTTACCCAAAGTATAAATCAAACAAAATAAATAATTTATTATTTATTACATTATCCAACATATCCAATTATAACATATTTTTTCATTTTGTCATACATGTTTAGTATTACATACATGTTGTTAAAACCCTTGAGTTCGTGGAAAGTGGATACTACATATCTTATTCATACTTTCGCCAGTACAAAATATTTTCTGTAGTTTTGACATATTACACATTGCTAGAACTATATAAAATAATTTAAACGCTGCTTAATACTAACGGTACTGCAAAGTCAAAATAATGCTATGTGAAAATGTATGATTGTTAGATATTTCAGTTACTGGACTGTACATCCCTATAAAAGCTGATTTAATTGTTATTCAAACTGCGCTAAAATTGCATTGCAGAAAATAAGTTATTGCTGATGGATAAAAAAATCCACTTTACCTTATAAGTAAGTCAAAAAACGAAACCAATATCAGCGAGCAGTAAAATGTCAAGCAATATGAATTTCAGGGTACAAAGTCACAACTACATAGATTTGTTTAAAACAAATCTACAAAGTGGTTACTTTACTAGCAAAAGAACATGGGTAGCTACTATAGTAGACTGTCTAATCAATCTTAAATATTATTCTAGTTACACATTCCGCTGTGCACAAATTAAGAAACATTTGCAAGCAAAATTCAAAGAATTCTTACAATAGATTCTTAACATGCAAAATGCAGCTATGTATGTATTTAGATATAAGTAAATGCCATACAAACTCATAATTTATAGGAAAAAGAAAACTACAAATACGCTTAATTCAGAAGGCATTATAATTATAGTTCACCTTTGCAGAATCCTTCGTTGTAGATTACTCTTCTATTTCACCATTTTTTGTTGTTGCCTGATTATTCAAAATTAGTGCAAGTTCCTTGATTTTCAGATACTGCAAATTGTTTAACCATAAAAATGTAACTTATGCCTATGGAAATGTGTCTTGGAGACGTCATATCTTTACATCCTGATAGCTCACACCTGCGATGTCCAACCATTTCTAACACTAGACAAATTTGAATTAATAGCACATACAACATTGCCATTTATATGTTTTTCCAAACAAAGTGCATTGTTAACAGTCAAGTTAGGTTAAAAGCACCAAACCCACAAACAATAATGATTTCGACTTAGGGTTAAATATTTACTGTATGTATCTGTAATTTACAAAAATTGTTGTAACCACTAATGCACTAACTGGATGTTAATAATAATGAGTAACAATAATTTTTTGGAAAATTAAAAAATGTCTATAAGATTTAACACAAAATCAGGAAATACAAGTGTTTGACCTCTTTGTCGCACGTTTTCGTGGTTAATTTTAAGTTATTTTACATTCGTAGTTGTAAATCAAATAGTAAAGCTGTCATCCCTTGTCCCGTTATATTCTGTCATAAAACCTCCTTTGTGCATGTGGAAATTAAGTTGAAAAAGGAGTAATGACAGACACTTGCTCATCGATATCGAAGCGAAACGGTTGTTCGTTCGGTAAAGTGAGTTAGTCATTAGTGTCGCCGAATGTGATTTTATCGATAAACCCCTAACAAACACAGTGAAAGTGCAAACGTAACACGTACAATAATTCGCCATACAGTCCACTTAATTGAAGAGTAGGAACTACACCTTAGAACAATAGAATAACGCGGAGGTAAGTCGATATACAAAGTCATAAGACCCCCCCCCCCTCCGCATTAGACAACAAGGCTTTTCAACAAGTTATTCTTGTACAATTTATAACTATTCTCAAATGAGTATCAGAGCGCCCTTTCATGCAATACGCAATATGATAAATTGCTAAACAAACTATTTAATGAGCGTCATATCGTGCAGCAAGAATTCTTGTTTTCCTTTAATTTGCCTTTGACATTTTTTCCAATTGAAGTTAACACCCCATGATGACAGTGTATAAGCAAGTGCTATCGATAAAAAACTAAAAAAAAATGACCTTGGCACTCTGTATAAGAAAAACCGTACGAAATTTTTGGTTACTAGATAGCACAGTTTTACGTATTAAAATCGAATTGGCTATAGTTTGGAGAGTTAGGATGATTAGCATGTTTTTATTATAATTTTTATAGCTGCACTACACAGAATTTACAATTTGTTTTAAAATAAAATATAACCACCAATGCATTGTGGGAACTTACTCAGTAGTTTGTATGATTCTGCGATTCAGAGTAATGTATTTAAATATGTATGTTATGCCTAAATCAACATCTAAATATGTTTTGATTATTGCATTATTTAAATATAGAGTTAAGGGAAATTAATCTTTGAGATATTGCTGCAAAGTTGAAATATTCTTTTCTGATTATTATGGATTATATGTGTTATTATTCAATGGTAGTAGAGAAGTCCACAACGGCCTAATATAATTGGTTTCGATTGAATCTAAATAAAGTTAATCAATTATTAAAAGATAATTGCACGCTGTACTTGTTGACTAATTCGATTTAATTAGAAATTAAAATTTAATTTTTTGTACAATGCTAATATATAAATAGAAATTGAACTAAATATTAATAACGTCCTTTTTCTATTTGAATAATTGCAGAAAAGTGGAAATTGAATTTCTATAATAAGGTTGAGCGATTTATCTATTTACTACATTTAAAATTTTAATGACTGGATAATTTAATATTGATATTGCACTAAATAAAGGATCTGCAACGTTCTTTTCGTTAATTTTATGCAATAATCTTTAAACGAAACTCGTCAAATAATGCACGTTGTACATTCGCTTAGAATTGGGGATGACGATACCCGATAATATTTGTACTCGGATACCGAAATTAATACTCTTTAATGCTAATTCAAACTCATCTCTAAGTATAGGATATCCCAAATCATCCTTTTCGGTGTCTAATTTCTGTTCTAGTACTGTTAGTTCTTGTTCTGCATATAAATTCCCTATATACGAGGTGTGGATATTAAATAACGAGACTGACGCTGCTACAGAAGCGCGCATGCACCAAACGTTAGCAACTGATAGCTGTTTATCATGAAGCCTTCTCTTTCGAATGCAGCGCCTCTCGCTTCTGTAAACAAATTATTATAGCCGTAGCCTTCGTTCGCATTAGATTTGTTTTTTGTTTTGCCGAAAAAATGTGTAAGAAATTTCACGTGAAACTTGAAAAAACCGCTACTAAAACTTGTGTGTAATGAGTGTTTATCGCTGCACGTGTTTTTGAGTGGTTTAAACGTTTTCAAGATAGCCGAGAAGACTTTCAAGATGATTTACGCTCGTGTCACCCTTCCACGTCAAAAACGGATGACAATATCGAAAAAATCGGTAATCTGATTTGATTTGACCGTCGGTTAAGTATTCGCGCGATTGCTGAAACTGTAGGAATTGATAAAGAATTTTAACATACAAAAAGTGTGTGCCAAAATGATGCCTAAAATTCTCACGTTTGAACAAAAAGAAGCTCGCAAAAATGTTTGTACTGACACTTTGAATGCCATTGAAAATGACCCAGACTTATTGAACAGGATAATAACATGTGACGAATCGTGGTTTTTTACTTACGATCCTGAAACGAAGCGCCAATCTATGCATTGGAAGAGCCCATCTTCACCGAGAGCCAAAAAAGCTCGAATGAGCAAATCAAAATTCAAAGCAATGATAATTGTTTTTTTTCTTTCGATATTCATGGGATTGTGTACCTTCACTGAGTTCCTGAAGGTCAAACTATTAATCAACATTGCTACCTTCACGTTCTTGCTGAACTCCCTGAAAGAATAAGGAAAAACGACCCGAATTGTGGAAGAACAAGTCATGGGTTCTCCACAAAGACACTCCGCCGGCCATTCCGCATTGTCTGTCAAGAGGTTTCTAGTCAAATACAGCATCCCAGTGTTAGACCATCCGCCTTATTCGATGGATCTTGTGCCGTGCGACTTCTATCTGTTTCCTAAGGTAAAATCTGCATTAAAAGGGACAAGATTCGAGTCCGTTGAAGCTGTGAACAAAAACGGCAGGCGTCTTGAAGGAGCTGACAGAAGAAGACTTCCAGCACTGTTTTGAACAATGGAAAATTCGCATGGGGCGTTTTAGGGATAGAGGAGGGGTGTACATTGAAGGTGATAATAAGTAAATTTGTATGAAATCAATAAAATATTTTACAGCGTCAGTCTCGTTATTTAATAGCCACACCTCGTATTCTTTTCATTTCATCACTTTCTCTACATTTTTTGTAATGATGTTTTTTTCCGTGCCCCTAATATTTTTGCTACTTCTAAAATTTATTCTAATTAGTTTGTATGCTTTGTCTGTTTTTTATTTTTCCATCATAGTTTGTACCTCTTTGCACTTTTCATCAATCCATTGTTCTTTAGCTTTCCTGGATTTGCGAATAATTTCCCATTTTGTGGCTTTGTATCCTTATTTTCCTACTTCGTCAGGTCTGTTTTTATATTTTCGTTTTTCTTCTATTAAATTTAGGATATCCTTTGTTATTTATGGTTTCTTATTTTCTTTATGTGTATACTCCAGAATAACTCTGGCCGCCTCGTATAAGCTGGATTTAATGTTATTCCATTCTGTTTCTGCTTCCTTAGTATCCGAAATTTTCCCGATGTGTTTCAGCAATTCATTTGATTTTGTTCAGATCTTTAGTGGATATCTTTATCTTTTAATTTCTCAAAGTCAGAGTGCCCTTTTTTTTTAAATTTGAGAGCGACCTTTATAATTACGATATTGTTGTCAGTATCTATATCTGGTTCTGGTTAGCTTCTGCAGTCTACTATTTGATTCCTAAACCTTTGTCTAACAAGAATGAAATCTCTTGGATATCTTTCTATATCTCCTGGCATGTATTTGGGATGCTTAAATTGTTTTTATCGCAAAATTCCACCAGTCTATTTCCCCTGTCGGTTTTCGTGCCTAAGCCAAATAAGCCTACTACAGCTTTTTCTCTATCCTTGCTTACCACTGCATTAAAATTCCCCGTAAATATTAAATTTTCATGTCTTTTTACGCAACTTAGTATATCTTCACTATCTTTGTAGGTCGCTTCAACCTTTTCCTCGCTGTAGCTAGAGGTGGTCATGTATACGTGTTTTATTACTGTATTTACCGGTTTAGATTTTAACCTAACCATGAGTACTCGTTCGTTCTTTTGTAAGTAGTTTTCTACCCAGTGTCCTATCTCTTTACGCATTTTTATCTCCACATCCGAATTTCCTTCCTATGATCCTGTATGAATTATCTTAAAGCCGCCGCTCCTAAAATCTCCCGTCTCTGGCCACCGAACTTCAATAACCTAATGTAATGGTAACATATTTATGTCAATTTTCAAGTTCTCTAGCATATCTACTTGCTTCATACTTCTAACATTCCACGTTTTGACTCGCAAAATATTCCTGGCTCTTCTCTCAACTTTCCGATCACATCCTCCCAAGTAGTCTCCTCTCGGAGATCCGAATGGGGGACTATTTTAACTTCAGAATTACCCCAGAGATTGCCATCATATTAAATAACAATATAAGTACGCTGTATACTTGGGTTTGGGAAGGACGAGCAGAATTGCGAAGATTGTAATCATCATGTAAATCAGTTAGGGAACGATAGGGAAAGCTAGGGATGGATTTAAATTAGTTAGCTAGATTTGGATAGTTTTAAGACGACCCTTCAGGTCGCACTGGTAAGCAGAACCGGCGTCTGCTATCCGGTATTACGGATCCCTCCCCCTCTCATTTTTGCTTGTTGATCGGGTACACTCGAAAGTCAGCGCTAGGGATACCATTATTTACAACTTTGTTTTTAGTTTTTGTTTTGTTTTTGTTCCAGTTTTTGTCAGATTTTTAGGTTTGTTAGATTGTTCGAGTTTGTTAGGTTTGTTAGATTTTTAGGTTTGTTAGATTTTTGTTTAGTTTTTATTTAGGGTGAATCAACTATGAAGTAAGAATAAATTAGGAGCACGACTATTTTCGCGTTTAAACCCAATGTAGTACCTCCGGGTGGAGCATTGGGACGTGGCCGCAAGTATAGCGGCCCTAATTCAAATTATAATGTATACTTGGGTACAATCTAGTACCTTCGGGTGGAGCATTGGGGACGTGGCCGCAAGCATAGCGGCCCTTAATTAAATTATAATGTATACGTGGGAAGTAATCTGGTGATTTCCCGTTGCCTTCCACATCGCATTAGTGTGTTTTAGAATGCCAAACCGACCCCTATGATCTCTGCCACTCTAAGTACCGAAAGAGCTCTCTTTCGGTGATGTCTTAGTCTGGTTCTTCACTAAAGACCCCATTAATTTGGTTAGAATAGTTAAGCTCTGAAGCACACCGAAACCCGCAAGTCATTCCACTAGTTCTTGTAATCTAGAACATCGTCACGGTGCAAGTCCACTCAGAACGGCGTTGTAATGTTTCACCAAAGAATTAATAAGTTTGTAATCTGCAGGAAATTAGTTGTGTAGTAACGCAATTTGTCTCTAGGAAGATTTTATAAAAAGGCACAGCTTGCCATAGATATTCACAGAAGCTCTAATTTAGTTTTCTCAGGAAAGATGGTTATTGTATACGAGCCTGGACCCCTCGGATCCATATTCCTCTTACAGCATTTTAGCGATTCTGGCTGTCTCGCTGGTATCTGTTGTTTCGCGTTTGTCGTTCCATTGATGTTTTTGCAGACGGTTGATAGAGTGAGCAGCTTCCCGGATCTTCTTCTTGGTTGTTCTCCAACTATAACAATTACCAAATTCTGGATCCACCCGGCCTGTGGTTTTCGACCCACAGGATGGCTGTTCGCCACAAGCCGCTCCATCGTCAGGTAGCTCGTCGAACAGAACTGACGGATGTGCGTCTTCAACGATTTCGCTTGAGTCAACATTCCTTGGCACCCCGCATAGCTTGAAAACTCCCTTGAATAGTCACCGTTCCGCTACTCACCTTGTTTTGCTCGGAGATGAATGTAGGTAGCTGTTGATTCCGCGAGATCTGCTGCTAGAATGTCCGCTCACGAGCGTTCTTACTTACAGAAAGTTGTATTATAAGAAAGAATGGTGACGGGCCTAAGCTATGATGGAGTAAAGTAGGCGTGACTTTTATCACGGATTGGTGGATGGGGTGTGGCTTATTTAGGTGGTGGGCAATGGGCTGTTGCTTTTAGCTATTAGGTTCACTGGCGTTTATACTCTCTATTAGCGTTTATAATACTAATATATATTGCATTATCTCGTGTTTTTGCAATTTCAAACAGTTGTGGAGAAGTAATTATCTCAAAAAAAAAAGTATTAAAGTATTAATATCGGCAACATAATTTTTTTAGAAGCAACGTCAAGATTCGGAAATATAAATTCTTTTGTTAATGATGCTTTTAAAATACGGGAGATGGTGTCTCGTATCCAATTCTGGATTATTCTGTGCACTTACTAATGCATTGAACAGTTGTTCATTAGTCCAAAGATCAAAATTATTACAACAGAATATCAGCGAATAATTATATTACAGTAGCTATCTTTGCCTAAACCTTAAATTCTTACCATTAGAATATTATTTCATTCCATTTTTTAAAAAAACTGATTTTTATATACATTTTCTTCTGTTTCTTCTTGAGGTTTAACAATTTTTTTACAGTAGCAGGCATTTGTAGAAAATAATTAGTTTATTAAAAATAAGCTTGATGTTTAGATGTTCAACGCCATAAAATTAAGATAACGTCTTGCTATGTTGTGGTTACTTCGGTTGTAGTTAATTAATCAAGTACGGTCACCGTTTAGTATAAATCCTACATAATAGACCGTTGGCTATTCCGTGCCTAGATCTTGATAGGGTTGTGTTTATATGGAAATGCATTATGGCTTTGTCGTGTTAATAGCAATTTTGAACATTCGCTCTATATTAGTGAAGTGATGAGAAACGCGTTTTGTATTATAATTAGTTTCCGTAACATACTACATTAAAATTGTGTGATTCCATTACACTCAAGAAATTTGAAATTTAAACTTTATACAGCATCTTGTCATTATACGCCGTAAACAGTAGAATCCACCCGTAGCATACAGCTGTATTGATTGCTTTCCAGACGTCTCGTACATGGCTCTTGTTGTCAGATGCGTCTTTCTTTCTCTGGATTTACCGATTGGAACTTGAAACAGCATGTTGCTTACACTTCTGTTATTATAGAGGGATGAAGTGTGTTTTTGGGGTAACATTCTCAATCGTTTAACTCACTAGATTATTTTTCATTAATTAGAAGCTGCTTTTTGAGGCTAGAATCGTTTATTTTTTAGGAAAGTCGTGAAAACCCCGTTTCATATATTTTTTTAATTTGTACGTCTCCTTTACACGCTTCGTTCAAGTTTTATTGCTTAAGTACGCATACTTTAAAATATTCTTTTCTAGACAATTCTTCATTTAATAAATAAAACTGATCTTCTTTTACGTATGGGTGGTATTTCATGAAAAGTTTAAATTTTCTGTATGTATGTATTTTAAAACTTTTAAACGCTGATCAAATAGGTGAGAATTGGGGTTATGAGTGCCTTATCGTGTCGAAAGTAAAAAACCAACGAACTTGGTGTCAGATGAGACTTTTCGTGTAAATTTTCTCTAAATTGGTTCTTTAATTAAAAGTTATGTAGTGTTTATATTTTCCGTGTGTGAATTTTTTTAAACGCTGATCAAGTAGATAGAAATTAGAGTTAAGAGTGGCTTATCGTGTCGAAAGTATAAAACCAACCAAGTTGGTGTCCAATGATACTTTTCATGTAATTTTCTCTAAATTGGATTTTGATGACTGTGAGAGAAATATTTTTTCTCCTACATTAATAGAAAGAACAATTTGCTTCCCTCAAAATAATGGTAGAAGTTTTCACTTTGCCTCCCGAGAGACGAAAATACTTTCCTCCCTAGGGAGAAAGACTTTTCTTCCTCCAAATATTTAAAGATCGGTGCCTGTTGTTTACTATGAAATAAAATAAGTTTAAAACAAAATAAGGTAATGTGCTGTGTCTCGCTAACATTACTGTCACTTTAAAATCTAAACAATTAAGACATTTTAATATTTGTGTGTTAAAACTTTGAATTTGAACAAGCATACATATCGTCAATAGACTTATTACCACAAAAGTCAAAAATGCAGTGGATCATGATCACCGACAGTTCTACAAAAACAATTTGTCAAAGTATAGTTTTACATTGATTTCGTTCTACATTTTATACTATGGAAAGTAATTCAAGCGAGTATGAGTTTCAAAATACTCTTCCTGACATTCTGGAAGAAGCTAATTTAGCCAGTATTAATTTATTTCCTCAAAAATCGAAAGAGCGGTATGAGAAAGAATACGAATACAGTTTAAAAGTTGTGCCAAAAGTAACAAAGTGAAGCATCCATCCGAAAACATAATGCTGATTTATTTTTCAATAAAACATAAGATCTTAAAATCATCTACACTTTGGTCCAAATATTCCATGTTGCGTACAATGTTGAGAACACGTCAGAATATTGACAATAAATATCCTAACATAGCCTTTTTAAAACGGTAGAATATCGAATATAAAGCCAAGGAAGCTAAGACTTCTACCAGAGAGGAATTAATTAAGTTTATAAGTATAGCCCGTGACGCTAAATATTTATTAATGAAAGTAAAATGAAAATTTATTCTAAAAATAATACATTTTAGATTTTTTGAGGTCCTCAGTTCTAGAACTGGTTAGAAGAGTACCTCTATTGTTTCATATTCTAAGCTAACCTGCACATTTCTCTGAAATTTTCACTACCTACATCTTTCACTGTTTGTGTGCAATTGTGTAATCTAGGTCTACCTCTAACTCTCTTTTTTCCTTTCTGTGCTTCTAATATATCTCGCACTATTTCCTCGTGCTTTAGAACATGTCCTATCATTCTATCTCTCCTATCTTTTTACTGTTTTCCACAAATATCTTTCTTCCTCTACTAATTCCAGAACCTCTTTGTTCTTACCTTCGTCTGTCCATGATGTCCTCATCATACATCTGTAGCATCACATTTCAAACGCTTCTATCTTTTTCTTGTTTGCGTCTTCTACTATCCACCTTTCACAACCGTACAGTCCTGATATTCCGTTTCTATTTATAGTTAATTTACTGTTAGTTATAACATAAGATGAAGCTTGCAAGTAATCTCGCATCCGCCCTGTGTACATTAAATGTCACTAGATTTGTCGCAATTCAGCCTTCAAGCTACTCCGTGTTATTGATGTACCGCGAAAACTTAGTTAAAAGTATGCTCTACGTCACTATGGTATTTTTGTTAGACAGATACGAACTTCTGTCAAAAAGTCGACGTTTTTTTACTTCTAGTTTTCGAACACCGCTAAATCAAATAACTTAGGTAAGTACTTGAAGGTTTCCGCTATTCTTATTGTTAAGTATCCATGTCCACTGATCTCACCATCTGTGATTATCGAAGTTAACCGCCGCATTAACATATATGATCAATTCTCGCCTGATTTGAATGTTACGTGCAAGTTCTAAATTTTTTTTTTACCTTACGTTGTTAGATACCGCTTATCAAGGTATAGCATTTATGTATCTTGGTAGTTATTATCTTATAGTTACATACCAATAGGTGCTTCCTCGCCTATTATTAATTTCGAAGCTGTCGTACTCCCTAAAATTTGTGAAAATTTACCTACTACTAATGTTTCGTCTGAAAATTTCGCTCAACTAGCTAATATCAAGCTAGTTGATCCGCTTTTTGCTAAATCTGGGACCGATTGATTTATTACTTGCCGCGGATATTTTTCCTAAAGTTTTATTAAATGGCCGCATCCGAGGTTCAAGTGATCAACCTGTTGCAATTAATGCTGTTGGGTATGTTCTAATGGGAGCTATTCCTGCCGCACCCTCTTCACAGCACTAGCTTATTTTGTATGACAGAGTCTGCTTCCCCTTTGGAAGATGTTGTCGCTAAATTATGGGAAGTTGAAGATGTTCTTGAGGCTAAAACTTTTACACCTGATAAAATCTTAGTTGAAAAAAATGTTGTTGACACTCTTCGCTGCAATGAGCAAGGACGGTATGTCGTCTCACTGCCCTTTAAAAATCCAAAACTTTAATTTTCTGGTAGTCGTAATCTTGCTTTACAGTGTTTTGTTTGACGTAACACATCGAACGTGCATTACAAAAGCACAATCCACCCAACACACATGGGAACCGACAACAAACAAGCGGCATTCTCCCAAGGACATACCAGGAAGCACGTGTCTCCTGAAGATCTACCAGAAGGCTCGTGAATCCTGACGACCGGGAGTGATACCAGTGAAAACTAAGTGAAAATAGTGAAAACGGCAAAAGTGCGGCAAACGTACCTCAAACACAAGTTTCCCCCCAGAACACTTATTAGCATTAGAATACTAACACTAGTAGGATAAGGTCTCAATACTAACCATCTAAAATAAAAATACAACTAACTAAAATAAACAAGAGAAAATACTAACCATATTCGTAATTGCTTTAAAGAAATCTAACCCTAGCTTCAGTAACGTAATGTTTATATATCCAATGTTGTAGCGCAACTAAAAATTACTACAGAGGAAATATTCTGACAACATAATTACAACACATCAGCACGACAAAATACACACAAACACGCACAAGCACACACACACACACACACACACACACACAACAGAGACTGTACGTGGCCTCCCTGGTTTCCGGCTGCCGATAGCCAGGACACGTACAGGAACGCGTATTCTCGGTTTCTGATTTCCGGCTACCGGCGGTTGGAAACCGGGAGAGGGAAACAGTCCCAAGGACTTCACCACAGACATAAGCACACGCACACACAAACATGAAAACAATAAACACACACACCATTATAGCACACTGGCACGACAAAACACACCAAAACACACAGAAACACGCACGTACACGTACCTGCACGCAGACGCATACGACACAGATATATACGCACACGCGCGCACACACCAGGGACTGTACGTGGTTGCCCTGGTTTCCGGCTGCCGACGGCCAGGACACGTACAGGAATGCGAACTTCTCGGTTTCTGATTTCCGGCTGCCGACGGTCGGAAGCTGGGAAGGAAAGCAGTCCCAAGGACATTACCACAGACAGAAACACACACACACACACACACAAACGCACACATACACATCACACCAGGGACTGTACGTGGTCCCCCTGGTTTCCGGCTGCCGATGGCCAGGACACGTACAGGAATGCGAACTTCTCGGTTTCTGATTTCCGGCTGCCGATGGTCGGAAGCTGGGAAGGAAAGCAGTCCCAAGGACATTACCAAAGACAGAAACACACACACACACACTCACGCACCCACACGCGCGCACAGACACAAACACACACACGAGTATTTCCAAACGCAAATAATATAAAACTAACTAATATAATTTAAGGTAGCAAATAATTCTGTTAGATTTCTTAGGAGTAACAGGTTTGCTGTAATTTTTAGGTAGCAGACTAATTGTAATGTTAGAATAAATAAAAAAAAAATAAAAAAAAAAAAAAAGTGTTTTGTATCTTTAGAAAATCGTCTACTTAAAAAGCCCGCAGTTTATAAACAATACGTTTCGTTTATGCGCGACTATTTAAATTCCAAACACACGCAAGTTCAAGTTAGTTCTCTATTCAGCATTTCTTATTACATCCTGCATCATTGTGTTGTGAAACCAGAAAGTATAAGTACTAAACTACGTGTAGTTTTCAACACTTCCGCTAAAACTCCTTCTCGATCCTCTTTGAATGGTCATTTGTTTGATGGGCCCAAACTTCAACCACATATTACTCCAATTTTATTACAATTTCACCTTCATCCTTATGTTATTACTACAGATATTCGTCAAATGTATAGACAAATCCTAGTTGCCCCGCTCATTGTGACTATCAAAAAATTGTTTGGCGTTTTTCTCCTGAGAAGCCTATTCAGGACTTTCAATTGAATTCAGTTACCTATGGGGTAAATTTCGCTCCTTTTCTTGCGATACCCACGCTTCTGCAGTTGGCCGAGGATGAACTGAACTCCTTTCCTTTGGCCGCTTTTGCTCTTCGCGATCACACCTATATCGATGATATCGCTTCTGGTGGGGACTCTATTGAGTCAACCCTTGCTTTACGAAATCAATTAATTGCTCTTCTAAAACTGGGTAGTTTTGAACTTCATAAGTGGTCTAGTAATCAACCTGAATTACTCAAAGATGTTTCCGCTTTGCAACAATTCGCACAAGCTCGCTCAACCTGCGAAAGTTCTAGGTCTTTAATGAAACCCCTCTTTAAATACTTTTTGTTTCTAGTTCAACCGCAATTGATAGCATGTACCAAACGCAACTTACTTTCCACCTTAGCCCGTATTTTCGATCCTATGGGTATTTTATCCCCCTCTCCCCTCCTAACTTCCTTAGTAAAGCATTTAATTCAGCGTTAGATACAGCACGGCCTTATGCTAATCCTTTCTTATATCTTTTGCACTTTTTTCTTTCTATTGTTTTTAAAAAATACCGTATTTCACCGACATTCAGTAGTACGTGAAGGCGGTTAAGCAACCTGACGATTACCAAGATCTCCCCGCACGTAGGCATTTGCCGAATCAATAGTTTTCAATTTCGCCTTTCGCACAATTAATATTTGTTGAGAATATTGCAAAATCAACGCCTGTAGTTGTTTACGATAATAATCAGGTTTAAATATAATTACTTTTTTCATCATTATGTTTCCGTTCTCTATTGAATTCTATTCTGAGCTAACCTGCACATTTCCCTGAAATTCCACCAGCCGACATCTTTCACTATCTGTATGCAAGATTCTAATCTAGGTCTACCTCTTCCTCTCTTTTTTGCTTTCTCTGCTTCTAATATATCTCGCACTATTACATCATACCATAGAACGTGTCCTATCATTCTATTTCTCCTATTTTTTATTATTTACCACACGTTTCTCTTTTTCCCTACCACTTCTAGAACCTCGTTGTTCTTAATTTTGTTTGTCCATAATATCTTCATCATGCGTCTTTAGAACCACATATCAGGCTTCTTCTTTTTCCTGTTTGCTTTTTCGACGGTTCACGTTTCACAGCCGTACAGTGCTGTATTCCACACATATACTTGTAAGAATCTTTCCCTTGTTTCTATGTTTGATGTCTTTGAATACAGTAGTTGCTTGTTTTTGTTAAATGCAGCACGTTCTTGTGTTAATCTTTGTTTGATATCCTTTGCACATTTTCCATCTTGCTTTATTTGGTTTTCTAGGTAGCAGAAATTTTTAACGTCTTGTAAGTTGTTTTGTTGTATTGTGGTTTTTGACTTAATTGCCCTGTTTTTACACACTAGTATTTTAGTTTTATTTCTGTTAATTTGCATACAGTATCTCTCTTGTTAGCACTGTTTCTATTTCATTAAAAGCTGCTTGTAACTCTTCTTGGCTAGATGCTAATATCTCATGTCATCAGTAAATCTAAGCATAGCAATCGTTTGCTCCTGCATAATAATTTCAAATGCCTTTCTGCGTTTGACAGTATGCATTGCCTCATCGATTTACAAATTAAAAATTAACGGGGATAAGGCACATCCTTGTCTTATCGCTTTCCAAATATTTACTTCTGTACGTTCGTTCTTTGATTTTGTTACAGCTGTTTGCTCTTTGTATAAGCTATGTCCTATCGCCTATCCCTATAACTCATTCCAAGATTTTTGAGTCTTTCGAACCTTTTTCCCATTTTACATTATCGAATGTTTATTTCCAGATATACAAACCCTGTATATACGCTTTCTCCTTTTTCTATTGCTTTCTCCATTATCACCCTTAGAGCTAAAATGGCCTCCCGTGTTCCCCTGTTTCGCCTAAACCCAAATTGATCTAATATTTCTCCGTTCTATTTCTCGATCTGTCTTCGTACAATTCTAATATTTTCGACACGTGTGTTGTCAAACTTATTGTTAGAAAATTTTCACATTTATCCGAACTTTTTTTTTGGTATGATTATGGTGTTACTTTTGAAATATTTGGGTATCTCGCCTGTCTCATACATATAGCTTACAATTAAGAAGGGACGTTCCGTTACTGCTTGTTCAGTGGCTTTTAGAGTTTCTCCTTGCACTTTGTATCTTTGTTTTCTAGCGTCGTCTGGTTTTGTTTTTTGGCCTTTCATCTATTAAATTCAGGATATCCTTTATTATCATGTCTCTGGCGCCATGTAGTACACTCGTATAGTTATGTTATTAAATGCAGTTTTGCAAGGTTAGAGTTTTTATAAATCCACAATAACTATGAAAACTGCAATTCAACATATACAACACTAAAATATTGTTTCTCTACACGTTATAAAAAGAGTGAAGCGTTTACAGCGGATTTGAATTTGTGAATTATGTCTTCAAAGTTGTTGCGTGTGAAATTGATGCTAACGACCTTCCAAAGGTACTTTACCAGGGAAATGCAACCGTAAAAAGACACCAGCTAGCTTGCAGTGGCGAAGGGTGAATTCTATGAAAACAGTTGCAAAGCTTTTAGGAGTATACGAACTGTATCACTTTCATCTACCTGTAAAGGTGTCTGAACTTACGGTCAAATAAAAACGCTATACGCTAACCCACCTGGAATTTGGTCCCGATAGACTGCGGGTGGTCAATGAGCCGACTAAATGGTTATTTCTACCACGCAGGTTGATAGAACCCTATGTACTTCTTATTTTTCTATCTACTGATTTAAACTATTCTCAAATAATAATAAAAATCCACGCTGCTCACTTAACCTATATTAATCATGAATATTTTAATATTGAACAAACACAACTAATCACAAATAAACTAAATTCTACCCTAATTGGCCAACTTGTGTGTATCTAAAGAAAAAGGAACATCTTTAATTTATTCAAGTACAATTATCCAGCAGATTTGACTGGCATTTGTAAATTTCTAATGATAAAATTGTGGTGCTTATTTCTATTATATTGTGCTCCTACTATGTGTGCACTAACGTAACAGTCGAATTCCAATAAATTGTATGTAAATAATGGAATATACAGCAACAGAATTTGAGGTAGGTAGAAGGGTAAAATTTTATCACTTACAGCTTTTCGAGTACAAGGTTGAAACAACCCTATCGGTGCAGGAAAATAGTTGGATGTCAGTAATCTGTATATCAAATTTCTGTGTGATGGAAAGTATTCACGATAGAAACATTTGCCATGTAACGGCACTTGAATGTGCTAATACTTTTGCGTTTATGGTTTGTTTCTACAAAGTAAAAGCTTATATGCAATTTGAACGAATGCCCCTTCCATTATGCCATAGCTGTATTTATAAGCTATATTATTTTAGGAAATTCCCTTTTTTTTATTCACATGGTTTATACGATTTGAATTGAACTTGTGATTGAGTTCAAGGGTTTTCAGTGCATGATAATATTATATACTCCCACAGTTTCTATTTAGTATTGACATCTGCGTCATTCGGTGGGTCAAAACGTCTTTAATTCATTACTATTTTACAATGATTTCGGAGTCTTTTAATGCGTGAGAGTATTTTAAAATACACGTTTGTAGGATGATTAGTCATTGAATAATCAATTGGTGTTTTTCTAATTTGATATTCAACATATAAAGTCCCTTTTACTGAGGGTCGTAAAAGAATGTTCTAAGTACCATTCCTGTTTATTTTCGCATTTTACTGAGTCTGATAGCATATGTTGCAAGGCACTGGAATACAAATATGGGATCTCCTTGATTTAAATCCAAGGGCAGGCATACTTGTTTATTGTCTCTTTTAATTGCATTTTCAGTTGAAAACGGTATCCTTACTTTGTTTAAAGTTTACTTGCGGTCTCACCTTACGACTGGTGTGCATTAATAACTCTAACCCTGCGAAAATGCATGATGAATTTGCTTTTATTCAAATATACTGTGCGGTATGTCTTTCACGTTTGATCACTAATATCACAAATGCCATTTATAGGATAAAGCTGACCACTAAAGGTCCATTTACGATTATAAGCATTTCCACGACAAGTTACTAGGCCAGCTACTCGAGTACAGAGCTAAAAATAAAATTACTGTACCTGTATTATTAAAAGAACGCGAATATTGGAAATAGTTTTGATAAGATGTACTTCGACTTTAGAATAAGTAACTAATTACTACTAATCAAGCACATAGCGGTTGGGAAGTATTACGTAAAGGGTCGTAAATGCGAGCACACCCGCGCTCTGAACTTGGGCAAAGCAGATGAGAAACGAGTATGTTCCGGAATTGTTTCAACAAGAAACTAAAATTACCTTGAAAAAAAACGCGTATAGAACCAAACACTTAAACTTCATTGATTACATATTCTATTATATTCATTTAGCGTATTTCGAACATTTACTTGGTAATTTGCAATTGTTAAATGTTTATACTTTGATAATTAGTTCCTTATTCTAATTTTTTATATTTACGTACAATTTTAGGATTTTTATTAAAATAAATAATTAAACGTTGAACGTGCAAAGTTCTGTTATTTTCAATTCAATCGAAGCTCTTTTGGTCCTTACAGTCATTATCAATAACCCAAGAGAAGATTTAAATACGGTGTATTTTAAATTCTTGTAGTATTACTTGAAACTAACACATTTAAACGGGGGGGATTATATATATTTATTATTTATGCAGTATTCTTTTAAATCTGTCATCCCTGTTGTAATTTGTTTCTTATAAGTATAACTACTACAATTTTAATGCATTAAGTAACAACTTCTAAAAAATTTATTAAATTTTTTTTATTATTTTTTATGTTATTTTTATTTATACTAAATAAACATAGAATATGAAAATTAGACTTGTTCATGCATTATCTCTATTAATATGGTCTGTCCTATAAATAGGATGCTGGTACGTAACGGTATCATATTAGATAAATATTTCTAGTATGTAAATTAAATATTCAAATTCAAAAAAATGCAGTTTTTTATTCAATTTCAGTGAAATGCCACAAAACACATTTTGCAAAGGTTATTTCACATTTCAAGCAATACGTTAGCGGCTATGATTTGCAGTTTTTCCTTGACAGCGACGTTGATTTTCTCGTACTGCCATGAAATGCCCAATTCGGTCATATCTTACATCTTCAAAGACTTTTGATGATGAAGTTGTTAACAGGACGGCCTGTGGTGGATTTTACTTCTCATTTCGAGTAACAGCTATAGCTCTACAGAATTCCAACAACGACACAGCAGAGTTGTTAGCTGCTCGAAAAATGATCCAAGCATTTACAATTACCATATCAACCATTCTGGTAAACAGTGGACAATATCATTTTTTGGCTCGTATTTGGATGGCATATTTGGCAACATCCCAATCATGTTGGTCTACGCTCATAAGCGGATGTAAGTTCTACTCTTGTAGGGGTTTACTTTTTTACTATAGATCTGACATCAGTAGTTTAGAGTGAAAATTACATTACTGCAATACCTCCCAAATTTTACAAGTTTACAGTCAATTTAAATTTTGATCTTTTACGACACGTACTTTATATTGCAACTTTTTCTCTTATCATCACTTAAGAAGTAAAAAAATGTGAGAAAGATCTTTTCTCATCTGTTAGCCCTATATCCCGTAGATAATAAGCACCTCATTTTCTGGTCCAACTATGATATGGTAGTTGTGATTCCCACAATTTTCCCAATGCCTATTGGTGCGATTACCTGTGTTTCTGAATCCCAGATTTAATGTTAAGCTACGCAAAATTAGTCAGTGAAATCTGCTCCGTAAAAGCACGAGAATGATGAAGCTTGGCGTGTGGGTCGTTTCAAATCGGCGGACATTCAGAAAGAAAAGCTCTTTAAAAGAGTCAAAACACGATTGGTTGATTTCGAAAAGGAAAACATTTCCGAGATCAAAATTTTGTGTAAAAAGCGGGGCCGTAAAGTGTCTTCTTCAGTATTCTACATTTGTACTGTTGCGTACAGTGTTGGTCTAAGGAAATTTAGACGGAAATCCACGGAAAATCTCAGTGAAGCACCCTGATAAAAAATTTGTTTTGGCAAAGTACCGAAAACCTCGGTTGTGCTAACAAGTAATTGCCAACTAACTCGATGGGATGGGTGGTGTAAGTATTTGAAGAAGGTCCGGAATGCTATCGTGAGTGAAACATGCCTTAATCGGGAAGTATTTTAGACACCACTTAATCTCGAAGTGCATGGTTTTCTAGGTAAAAGCCCCAGAAAGAATAGCAAAAGGATGCGTTAACCTGAAATCAGGAAAGTGATTCTGGTCAAAAATTCACATGGGAAATCCTTAAGTACACCATTGTTAAAACAGACATAAAACAAATGTTAATTATAAAACACTAATATACCTATTTAAAATAGCTAGCTGAAAGGAAGGTTTCTAAAATCAAATATTAAATGAGTTGAATTTTAATCACGCCTCTAGGTAATTGTAAAATAATTTATTATAACAAAACTGAAAATATTACCTTCACACCAATAAACAAAAGTTTTTACAGTATTACACGATTATGTTTTCAACTATTTTATACAATTGTATTTTCATTATGTACGTGATGAACATTCTTAAACATAGTCAAAATCAAATATATAAAAGCTACTTAGCTTAATGGAAAACGTTTTCGACGAATAAAATTACTATATAAATTCCTAACCTAATAACAAAGACGTACATGTGTGCGTTTCTTAATTTATGCAATTAATTATTAATGTTGGTTCATTTACAGTAACTGCATGTTATAGTTTCAAAAATTTTAAACCTAATGTAACGTGCACTATTGCGTATAACTTGTGGTTATGTGTGACGTTCGTTGCTTGAAACGTGTGCATGAATGATCCTCGGCTATTGTACTTATTTAATCTTTCTTACTTAAATCTACAGAGAGACCTTTATCATCGGGGCTAACAGTGGGTTCTTTGTTTTATCTCTGCGATAGCATACACATGGAAATAATTTATCTCACAAGTACTTCACTGATTCAGTTTGAAATAAGACAACAACAGGTGATATAATTACGTATACTAATTGTAATTGTACTAAAAAGAATAATCAAACTTTGGATTATTTTAGTAAAATAAAAAATTAATCTTTAACCCATTTCAATTTTCTTCGAACTCTAACAAAGCATGTAAATTTTATTTCAATAAATTTTCTTTCTTTTTTTTAATAATTACAGAGTATCAAAAAATTAATAAAATAAACCGACGTGATATGAGCTCATGTCTCGAGGTTTTTACAAGATAAAATTACAACGCATTAATTCAAACATTAATTAAAGCATTGCATCTTCACAGTGTTATTAATATTCAAACATATGCGAAACAAACAATTATTATAAGTTTCTCTTTGATAAAAATTTAAACGGATATATGCATAAATACCTGAATAAAATATTTTCAAAGTCCTTGACCTCAACACACGTCAAGACAAAACGCGATCAGTTGACTTAACTACAGATGGTAGACCTCATGGCGGACACCCGAACACCTGATCCTCTAAACCAAAGAATATTAATCCAGAAAAAGCAAGTCTTCCAGGATTCAATCCAAGATATAGAAACAGTGTAAATTAGCTCAATATCTCTGCTGATATTTTCCAATTTACTCATTTTACAATACTCGAACAAGTATTCAAATTCACTTAAATGGCTATCTAACCAAAATCATACTGAAGTGAGCAACACGTTTTTAAAAATTAAATTAATTTGCTACAACAGATAATCTTATTTTAAAATCATTGTATAATAAATAAAATCAACTTATCCCTAGCCGGCGATTCAATTTATTTTTTCATAGGAAAAGGTTCCCACAACCAAACTAACATTTGGAAAATAACACGCTTGCTCGCGTCCATCTTCCACCAAAAGTTGAATAAGATAGCCAGACCTCAACAAGTACGCAGAATACTAGAATACGCGTTTCGATCCCTACCTAACAGAATTTCGACTAATAAAACAAAGGAGACTGCTTCTACGTTTAACTTATAACCTAAATAAAGGTAAACATAGTTGCCTAACGTCTAGATTCGTGACAGTTAAAACGAACTGTTACACTAAATACCTGATAAGTGAGTTTTGTTTGTTGATAACTTGGACACTACTAAAAGTCTATCTCCTGGACTTCGAATGGAAAACTAGATATTTTGAATCAACTTGCTTTTGTTTAATATTAAGTCAATTCAGCAGGAACCAAGGTGCCTTTAAAATCAAAAGCAACCAACCTGGTAGGGTATTATTCAATCAGTTTTATACTTATTCGTCAAGGTTAACTAACTTACCCAAGTGCCACGTTAATTTTTTGGTGGTAGATTTGAAATGCTCTGTATAAAAATATTCTTACTTCCATAAAGTAATTGGAGATGTCTTAGGCGGAATTCGGACAGATGAATTAAGACCGCAAATTGAAATAACTTGCGTTGTTTATGTCTATCTAAATATATGTAAAATTAACTTACGAAAAGGTTAACTAGAACTGGAGAAAGGGATTTTTTATTTTCTATATCAACACAATTTTACATGTGAACTTTTTTGAATGCCCAGACGACGTGTTCATAGACGACAGCGTGACACATTATTAATCAAAACAAATGAATCATAAAACTAATAATTTTGAAAACAAAGTTTCATTACTGATACTATTTGTAACCTTGAAAATCGCCATATTGAATGTAACAACCTTTGATTATGAACAATATAAGACAGAATTAAAGCTTCCTTAGTTCAAGAATGCATGTAACCTAAAAATTACGTTTCTTAAAGGAAATACCTAACCCTGTTTGTAGGATTTACTAATATAGAACTATTAAAATGAAATATGATTATAAACATTTCTAAGGAACGTCACAACTATTTAAATATCACCTTGCATGTATCTTAGAAACTGAGTGGATAGTTGCTTTGAATTTCTGGAAAGTAATGTCAAATACATGTTTTTCGTGTTTGGAGTGATAAGTTTCAACGTCTGAGCAAGATATGTGGAAATATTTAGAGTAACTCTGCTGTGAGTAAATTCTCTGGGGTTTTGTGTATTTATAACCTTCTTTTTACTGTCACATTACGTTTGATTAGTTTTTATTTTTAAAGTTCATCGTTGTTTTCGATTTGTACTTGAATTCTGTTTAAATTCTGTACGTAATTAAATGTATGAAAACGTTATGTAATATTGTCCAAGTTTAAAGAAGGTAAACATCAATGAAACATTGATTTTTAAGAATAATTACAAAATCAGACAATGTGTCTCAAACACTTCCCGCCTTTTTTGAATAAGTTGCAAGGGAATCAAATCGTAAAATGCTTTCACCATGCTGATTATGTGAAACTACTAAAAGTTTTCAACTGCAATATTTTAATCAAATAGTTTTTTACGAACTTATGTAACTAAACTCTCTATTTTGATAAATTTATGTATCTGGGACGTAATCTGAAACAAGCGTTCTGTCACAACCTACAATTTCTGGCAATTAAACTTCGCATACGAGATGAAATTGTAACAAGTCTCGTATTCAACTTTAATATGCTGAGCGAACAGACGTAAATTTGGGATAAAAATGTGTCGGTTTTTATTGATTCGATGTCGTGTGCGCCGGTTTTCCCTTTACACCCCTTACTCGAAAGCGATGTCATTGTTTATCCAGTACATATATGGCACAATAATTGGTTGCGTAGAACTCTTGGACATGCTTGTTTATCATATACATAGATCACTTAGGAAAAGATTAATCGACTTACAAAATTGACTTTAAAAGGTTTGGCTTGAAATGAAAGTATACCTTGAAAAGGTTGTATACTCACAAGTGTTAGTATACATTTATAGCAATTTTCCTAATTAATATAAGGACCGATTTAAACTCCACCCGGGTTTTCTACTTAAAATTACATAAATCCAGCAAGTCGTTCGATTTATGCAAACGTAGTTATCCCGTTTATTCCAGATCTCATTTTCTTCACTCTTCGTAACATCAATGACTTCGTCCACGCGACCCTTTTTATGATCGTATCGGAAGTTTGATTGGGTTTTTAACTCTAATTGTACCTTTTTTAGTATGCCGCCTTTTAGACGCCCTATCGACCTAAAGCAATTAACTTACTTGAAATAGTAAACGCCAGAATTTATTTAATGAGAGGAGAGTTACTTTACAGTTTGAAGTATTTCAAGGGGGAATTTCAGCTTCAATATGTGCACACCTTATAACTCCACTTCTAACTTAAATGCTTGACCTATATATTCCTGAAAATTTTATAGTCTGCAGAGAATCGGTAATTTAAAGATGAATTTATTGTGAAATTACTAAAACTTAGCAAACAATTATTTATATATGAGCAATTCTAAAAATACTTAGACTACTTATAGTTTCTTCATTGGTTGAGAGAAAATCACAATTTATATTTGATATGTTTATTTTTAGTTTTCTCGTTCTTTACAGTATGTGTTGTATCGAGAGCGATAGAAATTCAAAAACGACTAGTATGTATTAAGCTAGCAGGGAAGTGCTTATTTATAGACCTTACTCGCTGCACTAAATGTTCAACATATGAAAATTGTTTTCAGTAGCTTAACAAATAGACAGTTTTTCCTAACTCACCAAGTGCGCAATGAAGTTAAGTTAATGCGGCTATCTTTTAATATTAAAAGACAAATTTCACTATTGAATTGTAGTTAAGAATAAAGTATGGAACAATGATTGTAATGCTCTAGGTTTTTGTATTCTTTGATTTATTTGGTGGTTCAACAGTTTTGTCTAATGATGTCTCTGCCATATTTTTATTCGTCGGCATATGACTTTTTGGTGTCGTTGAGTAGAACTTTTTTCTCTTTCCATCAGTCGATAAATTTTGCAAAATTGTGTGACAAAATTTCCTAAAATCAAACAAAAATAACTTACAAACATTGAAACTTATAAATGGATAAAGCTTCACCTATCTTAAGGGCCTTTCAATGCCTTTGATTGACTTTACAATGGATATGAATTTTGTCATCTTATAAAATAGTTGGAATTAGATAACAATTGAAGATCACGAAACAGTGCTTCTTTTAATTAGTATTCCCACTTGAAGAAGTTTTTGATAAAACCGTACTTAGCGCAATACAATTGTTTGCAATTGCAACTAGAATTAAAATTCCTATTAGGGATGGATTCGGGCCGGCCCGGTGACCCGGCCCGAACCAAAACGCATCGGCCCTGCTTGAATTTCGGGCCGGGCTTCGGGCCGGGCCGGGCCTATTCGGGCCGGAATGTAACTAAAACCTTAAGTGAAATGATAAATCCAAATTTACACGGCTTTTGTTGAAGCACGCTGTAATCAGGTACATTCCTTGCTAGTTCGCAAAATTTGATGAAAATAAGTCCTAATAGGATTAAGTACGATGGAGCAAAAACCTCTAAAATTGAACTAAAACCGCATGTACCAACTACTACAGCTGTTTAAAATATGTGACCTAAAAAGCAAATTATAAATTTTCTGGATACCCATTCTTGGCCTAAGCTCTGCAGATAGCAGCAGCTAGAGACGCCTCTTTAAAATAATATTTAATTTAAAATAATATTTACTCTATTCCGTTATTTTTGTATATACCATTTATAATATCACGATTTTTCTTTATACTTTTTCAGGAGCCGCAACATAGAATATTATTTAGTATTTACATTTTAATTTTCTGTATCCATGTTATTTAAAGCTATAAAAACCTAATCACATTGTATTCGGTATATTTTTCAACAAAAGATACATTCAAATAATTAAATATAATTGAGCTGGTTTTTTGTAATCGTGAGTTTTTAATATTTTTCATATACAGTGTGGTTTCGATTTATTCATAAATAATCTTCAGTGTGGGGCCACGATATTAAGTTAATTAATAAGTATAATTAAATAAACCAGCTCAATTAACAATACGTTGCAATACTCCTTCAAATAATTAAATATAACACGAACAATTTCTATTTCAAATTTCTTGAAAAGTGGAAAGAAGTGAATATTACTTATCGAAAAAAAAATCGAAATTCACAAATCGGTTTAAATCAAATCATTTTCGTTTTGGATTTACTTCCATTATCACACACTTACCAATATGTGTGTAACTGTACCTGGGTGATATATTAAGAGAAGCGTTAATTATAATTTTGCTTAAGAGGCAACTAAAGAAATCATTAAATGGAATGTTTTACTAAATCAATAAATTTTATACATAAACTTCGGGCTGGCCCGAAATAGCCCGAAAAGTCCGAAAAGCTTGAGGAGTCTGGCCCGGCCCGGGCCCGACACGTGCTTGGCCCGGCTTGAGCCCGAAAAAAAATTTGTCGGCCCGGCCCGAAGCCCGGTCCGAATATCAAGCCGGGCCGGGCCAAAGCCCGGGCCCGTGGCCATCCCTAATTCCTATTATTATTGTTCCATTTCCTTCCTTGAAACTTGATCAAGTACTTTATGCGCGTGTACAAGTGTAGTGTAACATAACATTGTCACTTGGAACGTGTTCGTGAAAATGTGTGGAAAAACAGGAAACAGGACCTCATGCCGACCACCTGAACTCTACTGCACCACTATATTCCGCTTTAAATACTTAACAAAGTACCAGTAGCAACCGATGCCAAATTATTGAATAAAACATTTTGCTTTAATCGTGGACGGATTAAAATATTTAAGTGCAAAATTAAAATTTGTTGATAACTTGGAAACATTCGTATAAGTACAGATGTGTGGGTATTAACATTACTTATCTACACAGTTGTTTTATCACTCTAAAGAAACCAGAGTTTATCTTAATGAAAACAGTATATTGTAATTTCCATTTGGTGATTAATTGGAATCTTGTTTATTTTGATTAAGATGCCTGAAAGGGAATTAAAAGTATTGTTAGCTAGAGATAAAATTTGCGTCCGTGTGCAAATTGTTTTTGTCTTATGTTTTCAAATCAAAGCGGTAGCGAAAATGGTTTTCCTACTATAATATTAACTCCGGGAGCGTCTCAAATTTTTAATAGTAGTTCACCAAAAATTAACCTATTCCGATTTAACAGTTTGTTACGAAACTGGAAATTTATGATAAGCATCGATATTTCATTTATACTAATCAAGACTTAACTAAAATAGAAAAATTTCATCACTTAATTAATGTCTTGTCAGGACCAGCATTAAGTGATTAATGGGGGGGATTAAGGAGATGATATATAAATTGATAAAGATATGCTAATTACAGGGAAGGACCAATTGCTTTTTGCAAGCAATAACGATAGCAGTGGAGCGGTTATGTAATAACTACAACTACACCAAACTACTTAATAAAGGGTATAAATACCTTTTATCCTGTGCCGCTGGGGGCAATAAACATTCACGCACAAAGAGCTTCCGACGGACCACCAGTAACACGCTCGACCGGGTGATGGTGTCGCTTTCAAAAGCTCTCATAAAACCGTCTTCTGCAAGGGTTCGGATGCGACTTGCTTCTGCAAAGGCTCGAGTACGACTGTCACTTCACGCACTCACTGCCGGTATATAATGTTTCACTGACAACTGTAGGATGCACGCACTGACGGTATTTATTGTCACAAAATACCGAATTGTTCGATGATGACGTAACATTAAGCATTGTTGAGAGTTTACTATTGACGTAAAAAAACCATGCTATTGTTTTCGAAACCTTTCTTACGAAATATGCAAATAAAGAATATTAACAGATGATTTACTCTAGATATGTAATAATAATACACGGAGGAAATTTCTTACATATATATTATCGTGTAATTTGTATGTTAAAAATAGATAAATAGGTCATAGGTCAAGCTTGCGTGTGTAGATACCGCTTTTTAAAAATTTAATTAGGTGTTTTAGATATTTACGGTAAGGATTATTTAATTTAAGGTAGGAATTTAGAGTAAATTTGATGTTAGTTTCAGCTTTGCATTTATTTGTAAAGAACTATCATAATATTTATGGAGTAAGACGATAAAGGTTTTCATCGATCAACAAGAGCAATTAATTTGTGTACAGGATAAAAATGCCACTTTAATTATTATAAAACAGTGTACAATGGTTTAAAAGCTTTTAGAATTTGCTTTAGCGTAGGATCGATAATTTTAAGGACATCTGTTAATAATATGGAAACATTTCAATACCGTTTAGTGTAAGGTAGTATTAAAAACGCGAGCTTGTTATGGACAGGAAAGAAAATCGATAATTTCTACGAATGTAAATGAACGTTAAAAGCAGACACGAATCGATATCACAAACAAGGACGGATTTTGTAACAGCACATAACAGAGGGAGACGCAGAAGTCGAATATCAGATAGACTTCGTAACAAACAGGGAAACAAGGCTAGTTCTGAAGTTATTAGCGAGAGTGTGATGAAAGATGTTTGTATCGATCGAAAATAGGGAAAGGAATTAAGAAATATAATCGGACGTTTTAGAAGTTAGAGAGGGCACTTATCCAAGTGGGGTTCGTAATAATGAAACGAGAAGAAGAATGGTTGTATGTTATAGAAAGAAAGAGGGACCAAGTTCGTTTCAGTTGTGAGGTGTGATCTAGCAGGAATCAGTGTTCGTTGAGGCTAGTTTTCGGCGAATGCACCGACCGTTGGACGGTTAGGAGCGATTTTCTAGGTAATTTCTTTGTGCGTGCGTTAAATTTGATCGATGGTGGAAAACCGTTAATGTTTTAGGTGGAATTTTGTGACGATTATCCTTGGAGTTTCAAGAAGGGAGCCGACAGTTGGCAGAATACCGGGAATGTTTGTTTATTCCTTGGAGAATTGTGAGAAAACTTGAAAACGTTTAGCTCTATATAAACACCGTAGAGGTAGGGTAAAGCTCTCTTACCTCTTCGATCGCCATCGAGGTTGACTAATGTGGTCAATCTTACCTAGTGATTTTATAACAAGTATTGTTAATTGTAATTGCACAAGTTGGTGTGTCATGGTAATGAATTGGCATAGTGAAAATACAGAGTTAAGAACGATGCTTTTATTAAGCATGTAAGTACAAACTACTGCTATTTTGGCTGTTGGAGCGTATAAAGGCGTTCTTAAATGGAATTTTAATGGTGTATGCATTAAGTATTGATTTGTTGATCTAAAATGAATTGTAACGGGAGCTTTTGGAGGTTTGGATGCACTTTTTGTCGAAAATTAGGAGAGATTTGAATAGCAGCGTGCCGAGAGGAATGGTGATTCAACTTGGAAAGCGGTTCCAGAGCCTAGCGTCATTCTGGACTGCAATGTCTTCGTGGGCTGGTTTGCAGATGCTTGCAGGATAATGGTCACCAGATAACGAATTTTTATAAAACATTGTTGTCTGTTTGTTTGAAGTGTTTTAACTCTTTTGTGCGTTTGAGTGATTATTTCTATGAATTTTGATGAACTGAAAATTTTATTAACTATATGTAAATGAAAATGAATATATATATATATATATATAATACTACTGAAGCTTGGCTCCTGTTACCGATTTTCAATTACGTCTTGCATTTTAAGGAAATTGATACTAGTTATATACATAATTCATGTACTAATAACTTGATCATCCCATTTTGCAACGTTCAGATAATACAAAGATGTAATTATATTATTATCAATACAGAAGAATAATCCACATTTGGATATATATATATATATATATATATATATATATATATATATATAGTGTGAATGAAATAGAAGACATTATTCAGTTGGTAGAACGTAATACTTCTACAAGCACACGCAGAATTTCTGCACGTATCGGTGTTCCACATACAAAAGAATGGAGGACATTACGTATGCACAGGTTCCATCCGTATCATTTACATCTCAATCAACACCTTCAAGTAGTAGATGAAGATAGAGGATTGGAATTTAGTCGTTGGATATTTGAAAATCGCCAAGTAATCCCGTTTTTAATTTTCACTGATGAAGCCACTTTCACTCGTAACGGCATCAATAAAGTCGTAGTTCGCATCGGTGGTTCGAAGAAAACCCACATGCCACTATAGAGATACATTTTCAAGAACACTTCTTTGTATATGTGTGGTGTGGTTTGATAGATAATCAGTTAATTGGGCCTGTTATGTTACCGCATCGTCTTACAGGCCATCTTTATCTAGACTTTCTTGAAAATGATTTTCCAGTATGATTAGAAGAGGTTTCTTTGTCTACGAAAATGGTTATATTATTCCAGCATGACGGGGTTCCTACATTCTAGTGGTTAGGTGACACATCATCTAAACCTAACATTCCCCGGAAGCGGGATCGCCAGATATGGTCACGTTTCTTGGCCGCCAAGGTTCCCGATCCTTACACTCTTTGGATTTTTGCCTGTGGGGATGGTTGAAAAGCGAAGTTTACAAAGAAAAAGTAAACGCAAGGACCGGTTTGATTGTTTGAATTATGAATAGTGCAACCCTCATAAAAGAACGCTAAGACGACCTCAGAAGCGCTACACGTGATGTTATCAAGAGAAGTCAAAAGTGCATTGAAGTTGGTGGTGGAATTTTTGGAAATCAACTTTGAACATTCCATTTGCTTTTTGTTTGGGTTACGTGTTAGTATCTGTATCTCTGTACTCAATAAAAATTGGATACATGTTATATTGAATTTTTTATTGCCATTCGTCTATACTACCACCTCCTAAAATATTTACAGTATCTCCTGAAACACCCTGTATATCGTATGTCTTTCATTAGATGTTGATCATGTTAAACAATCGCTTCCTACATTGACGACGAGGCAGACTGCTTCCAATTCTTTATATCTAAGGGTTAGTAAGCGAAAAGTACAAAAACGAAAAGGTAGATATTAAGAAGAGGCGTATATTATATGGCTGCAAAGAAACAACTTCATGCCTGCACAAGCAAACTGAACCTCTTTCATAGCTTACGCTAGTAAATTTGGCCACAAAAGATAATGCAGATTCCTTAACTGAGACCATGGCCATTGTCCTTAACTTTATGACCATTGATCGAAAACAAACTTGCTCCACAACATGATTCGATCTAGGACCAATTATTCTCATAGGGTTAGAGTTAAAAACCACACATTATTTGTGCTTAATCTTTGCGTAAAACGACATCATTTAGTCCTTGCATGGAAATTTATTAATTTGTTAGACTGTTTTTTGGATAAAGTAAGCATCTTCTATATCTTTCCAAATATCGCGAAAACGTAGGCGTCCACTTTTGAAAGTGATATATGCTTTAATTATATTAATATTAAGCGGTACTAAAGGCAAACAAATCAAATCCAGTTCCATTACCCGTATGCTTCTTGTCTGTCTTGCTTCCATCTTATAGCTTAAAACTCTTTCACTAAAAGAAAATTTGCATTTTTATACCCATAATAGTCACATCGATTACCGAGACCTTAGACTTCACTCGCATCCATATTTCTTATAAGGTAACGTCTATCAATACGAGAATTGTAAAGGAATAAAACGGTCTACATCTTATTAAGATCAATTATCTGAATTCTAATTAACAAGGAATGTTTTTCGTTATAGGGTTTCTTTTATTTCAGACTGCTTTCAAATTTAATCTCACAACTAAGTTGGATGAAAGATTTTGTATCTACTCAAAACTTCGTTGACTTGAATCAGCTTCTAATTGTGGCTTTTATTTCGTTGCCGTTGCTATATAAACGATAAACAACCCAGCAGTTGTATTGCCGATTTTCAAGTATCTTTTCCCGCATTGTTCCAATAGATGAAAGTACATTAGTGTATTGTAACGCCGTTTAGTCTACTTCTAACCAAAATAATTAAATTGGAATATAAACGAGACGTATGTACACAAAAAATGATTGTTAGTCCCTTCGGGCGATGAGCATGATTGACAGGTACAAAAATGTTGCATTTAAGAGCTTTATTTAGCTTATAATAGATACATTCGAGATATTATTTGTATATTCTGGTATACCCTCGAAATAATTGGAACGATTGGATAAAATATAATTGGCCGTGATGGACGTTAGTTAGTTCAGTTCTAATTGAAGTTTTGATTACAATATGAGTTCTAGTTTAAAGCTGATGTAAGTTAATTAAAAGATAGCATCGTAGCTTCAGAAGTTTTTAGAAGTTAGCGATTAGTTGGAAGTCGTGAGAGCTTTTAGAAAATTTCATTGTAGCTACGAGTTGTTGAAAAGGCTTGTATAATCAATTTGTTAATATATAACTGTTGTGCAAATAAAGTTTTCGTTACAGTATTTTAATAACTTAATGTGCTCCAACACAATTTGGCATTAATGCTTCTAATCCGATAAGGCCATATTCTTCACCCAGACTAGATATAAAAGTATATCTAAATCCAGTTTTTAGACAGCTGATAGTGGACTTGTTTATGGACTGGTTTAAATTTGTTATATATCGTAACATGGTTTTTGGAATTTTACGCCAAATAGAGCAATTTTTACCAACTCATTTGTACTTGAAAACTATATTATTGTGTTTTGGATTTCCTTCTTAGCTATATAGTTAAAATTATTTATACACTTTCGCCTTGCACTAAAATCTCGAATTATATTCAGATTTAAAAGATGTCTTCGTTGTCTGGAAGGTACTAGTATATTCGACAGTCCTACCAAATTCTTTTACTTTTCGTAAGCTTGATCCACCTTATATGGAATATATACTTGATTTTTAATTGTTTATTGATTTGTTCTAATCCTATTTTCCAATCATTTCTTTTACTCTGTGTGCCGTGTCATCTTGTTTCCGTTTAATTGGAGGAATGAAGGTTTAGCATTTAATCTAGGTCCAGTAAAAACATATTTTTAAAACTTCTACGTAAGTGGCTATTTAAAGCACCGCATATCTCTTTCTTATCCACGAATTTATCCTTATTTATTAGTAGTCTTGCAATCCGCGATGCCGCTCATTGAACTATCATTTCACAACTGAAAGGTTTTGCAACTGAGTAAATGCTTACGCACCGACCGTTTTGTTTCTTGTTATAAATTCCATTGCCTACATTTGTGATTAGGTTTTATCGTTCATGTTTTCCAAAAGCAATTGCAATTTTTCTCATTTGCAGATTTTACGTCATTTCCGCGAAACTGAGAATGCTAAGCACCGCTATTACTATCAAATACCAAATCATTTGGGAAAACTGCTGCCATATCATTCTACGAGGGATGTCTTTAAGGCGCCACTAATAAGACATCAGTAATAAAAATTAACCTCTATTTTTAATTAACTAAAATCCCATGTTTCAGTGCGGCACGTATAGTGTTGTAGCTACAACGAACTGTGAAAGTTAACAAGTTTATCAAAAAATGAAATTAAACCGTGAAAATGTTCACGCAATAATTTTCTATAATCTTCGAAGACAATTATCTCAACAAGAATAGCTCGACGAGTTAGTTTCTGTTTTTGGCAATCAAGCACCACATCAGTCAACGATTTCTCGTTGGTATGGAAAATTCAAACGTGTACGAATTAGTCTTAGCGAGGATCCAAGAGCAGGTGCACCACAAAACGGCAGTCACGCAGGAAAACATCGATGTTGTACGCAAGCACATCAACGAAAATTGACATGTAAGCTATGTGAAATAAAGGATCATTGGGGATTTCAAAGCCTTCAATTCAAAAAATTTTGCATTTAGAATTGTGTCTAAAAAATTACTTTCCAGTTGGATATAGCATCTGTTGACTAAAGAACAGAAAGTAGCTAGAGGATGAATTGGTGTCAAAAGACTAAGACCGTTTTAACGCAGGAAAGTTTAAAAACGTACACAACATCGCGAGTAGTGATGGATCTTGGATTTATTCATACGAGCCAGAAAATAGACGTCATTCGTCTGTTTATGTGTTCTAAGATAAAGAAAAGCAGACAAAATTCATGCGTTCACGAAGTGTCTCCAAAAAGACGGTCGCAATATTTGTCTCGAATGCAGGTCATGTAGTAACAATTCGTCTATAAGGTGAAAGAACTGTTACTGCCGATTGGTATAATACAACCATTTGTTTGCCGCAAGTCATTGCGGAGCTTCGAAAAACTAATCCCAAACGATCATCCTCCACCGAGGCAATACAGGTTCGCACACAATTCGCAAGGCAATTGAATTTTTAACGCAATAAAACATCGAATTGTTAGACCTTCTTCCGTACAATCCCGACCTAAGTCTCAACGATTTCTATACCCTTTCGAAATTCAAGAACGGACTGCGTGTCCAAAGGTTCCAGTCGTCAGAAGAAGTAATCGATGCCTTCAAAAATGCAATTATGACTGTACTTACAAACGAATGTAATAACAGAGTTGGTTCGAGCACATGCAAAAGTGCATTAATCTTCGTGGAGAATACTTCGACACACAATAAAGTCTTTAGAAGATATCTACTGTTTTATTCCAGCTCTATAAGCAAAACTTAAATGGCAACTCTCGTAAATTGCATTTTAGATTTTTAGTTACTGCTCTCGCACTCTTGCAGTATATGGCAAGTACATTAGCGTATTTTAATCATTTAATGTTCTCCAACACAATTCAGGCTTCTAATCTGGTAATGCCATGTTCTGTACCCAGACTAGATATAAAGGTATATCTAAATCTAGCTTTTGGACTGCTAATAAAAGAGTCATGCCTCCTTGTCAGCTTATGAATCCATGGACTGGTTTAAATTTGTTACATATTGTCACATAGATAGCGGAATTTTATTCCAAATTGAACTGTCTTTGCCAACTGTTTTGTACTTGAAAATTATACTATTGTAGCGGGCTACTATTAACGCGTTTCACCAATTGAAAGTAATAACGAAAGTTTGTATTACTTACGGTTTACAAGTCTAATTAACAGTATATGCCTTATATATAGATGTTTTCCCAATTAACAATGACGCACTATAACATTAATGTTCTTTACAAGCACTACTATTTTCTTAAACTAAATTCTTAATCATAAATCTTCTTGACAACACTAAGCACTACTATAATTTATTTATTACACTTTTGTCTATTTATGAATTCTACAAGCTTGCGGTACAATATACACGTTCACATAACACAAATTTGCTCGAACATTCTCGATTCCTGGAGAATGCACTTGGGTTATATAGCTTGTGTGTTTGACGGGCTACCTAATAGTAGTTCGTAACACTATTGTGTTTTGTAGGTCCTTTTTAGCGGTATAATTAAAATTATTTGTGCATTTTCGCCTTGTTAAATATTCCTCTAAAATCTCGAATTTATTCAGATTTAAGAGATGTCTTCATTGTCCGGCAGGCACGAATATATTCGACAGTCCTTCTACCAAATTCTCTCACCATAAACTTGTTCCATCTTATTTGAATGGTTAATTGTTTATTCATTTGTTTCAATCTTACTTTTCCAATAATTTCTTTACTCTACGTGCCATCTTGTTTCTGCTTTATTTGAGGAATGGAGGATTAGCATTTAATCTACGTCCAGTAAAACATACTTTGAAAACTTTTACACATATTTGTTAATAGTCTTACGATCCCTGATGTCGCTCATTTACCTATCAATGTATCTCAACTGAAAGGTTTTGCAACTGAGTAAATGGTTACGCGCCGACAGTTTTTCTTCCTCGGTATAAATTTCATCGCTCACGTCTGTGATTAGATTCTATTGTTAAATTTTCCAAAAGCAATTGCAATTTTTTTCGTTTGCAGGTTTTACGTTATTTCTAAATAGCTGGGAATGCTAAGCACCTCTATTACTACCAAGTACCAAATCACTTGGAAAAACTGCTGCCATATCATTCTAATTGTACAATATTTAAATGTAGAGTGTAATTGCCAAAAGCAACACTATAATTTAATTTTTGCACTATGTATTTCAGATTTCGTCGAAGAAAATAGACAGGTTGAAACCTGAATTAAATTGGGCAGAAATAGCACTGGCAGCGCAACTGGTTTTCGGCAAAACCGGTAAACAAGTTTTGGTAAAATCGCGGTTTTGTTCAAACAAAAAATCGGTTTCATTAAAACTTATTTCAGTAAATCGCTTTTGGTAGCATCGGGTTCAGTAAAATCTGTTTAGGTAATATACCGGCTTCGGTGAAATCGGTTTTTGGTAAAACCGATTTCAGTATAAGCAACTGAAAACCATATGTCCTGCTGTTGAGTTCAACATAAGGCGACTACGTGGCTTAGTTGGTTTGCGGGTGACTACTAAGCCCAAGGTTGCGGGTTCGATTCTCGACACGTATCACTTGAAAAATGTTCCTCGAGTATATTTCACGAAAGTACGTCCTCGTTCGCATGAGGTAAAATGTAGGTCCCGTGTGCGAGTGTTGTCACGCACGTTAAAGATCCCTCCCTACCTTGCTTGAAGTAGCAAGGGTTCGGCAAAATTCAAAATTTCCAGTAAAAAAATGCGTTACCAATGTAGTACTTTCGGTTGGAAAATCAAATTTAGTGAAGTGTAGTGCTCAATAGACGTAATAAGTAATTTAATCCCTTTTTTGTAAAGATTTTGATTTTATAGATCGTTTACCAGTATTAAATATCAAATCGGCAACCAGCGCTTATTTTTTAGTAATGACATCGTGTAACGTGGTTTAATTCCTATAAAACTAATACCAATTAAGACGGTTTTTGCTTTTAGCAAAGCCGTTTTCGTTTAAAACTGCAACACTGATTTTCATTAAATTCCGTACATCAGTATCCATAAAATCGACTGCCTGATAAAAGCTCCTTTCGATAAAACCGATTTCTGCAAAACCGGTTTTAGCGAAACAGGTTTCGATAAAACTGGTTTCTGTAAAACCTGTGTTGAAAATTGATCTAGGTAAAGCCGTTAACAAAACCGGTTTTTGGTAAAACCGGTATATCATTTTTCATATCTTCCTGTTTTTGGCAGTACTAGGCAGAAGCATACAGGGTGTAACAAAATAAGTGTAAAACATTTCAGGGGGTGATTCCTCATCGTAAAAGAGATAGAGTCTTTCATATAAAGAAACTTCATTGGAGCATCCCTTGTTAAGATACAGCCCCTTAAAGGGGGGTACATGAAATTTGTTTTTCATTTTTTTTACAAACACTAAAAAAAGTTACAAAATTGAAATTAAGGTGACATTTTTTACTATCAAAAATACACTTACTCAGTAATTTATTTGGTTTACCCCATGGTTGTAAAGGGTGGAAAACGCAACCTCTAAAATTTATTTCCATTGTAACCTTTTGTCTTTATATTTGTTTGCCATTTAAAAATTTATTTCCAATAGCTTATTTCATTCTAAACAAAAAATGTATCTTGAATTTTTTGTCCAAAATTAACCAGTTCGGAGAAAAAAATTATTTTACAAACAACTACAGAGATACATCGTCATAAGACGAAAATGCGAAACTAATTTATCTAGTAGGCCGCTATTAGTGATAGTGACAATTAAATTGTTATCACGCTGTCAGTTTGTAAATTTTTGAAATTGAATTAATAATGGTGTGTCGTTGTTCTGTTCTTAATTTGTTAGTTTAATAATTCACTTGTTATTAAAATGGCATACACAAATGCGGAAATGGCTGATATACATTACGTTTACTGTCTGTCGCAGGGTAATGGGTTAGAAGTTTGTAGAAGGTATGCTGAAATGTATCCTCAACGGCAGCTTCCTTCGCATAGAATATTTGCCCAACTTCATTAACGATTACGAGAATATGGTTCATTCGAAAAAAGAACGCAGGATTGTGGTCGCCATCGAGAAGTTAGAACACCACAGCTTGAAGAAGCAGTTAAATGTTGAGCATATGACGGTATTTCGAATTTTAATGGAACAACTCTTATACCCCTACCATCTACAACGAGTACAGGCACTCTTACCACGAGATTTTCCGAACCGTCTTGAATTTTCCAATTGGATCCTGGAAATGATTAAAAGAAATCCTGACTTACTGAAGACGATCGAATTCACAGACGAATGTACTTTTTCTCGGGACAAGATTATTAATTTTCATAATAACCACATATGGGCTGATGAAAACCCTCACGCTATTGTTCAAGCTAACCATCAAGAACATTTTTGTGGGTCAGAGTTATTGGGAATTATTTAATTGGCTCTCATTATCTACCTCCTCGATTAAATGGTGAGGCATACACTCAATTTTTAAGAGAAGTGCATCCAGTACTGCTGGAGGAGGTTCCTTGTGGTATCAGAAGGCTTATTTTTTTATGCATGATGGGACTCCCGCCCATTTTAGTCAAGCAGCACGTCAGCATTTAACTCAAACATATTCAAATCATTGGATAGGTCGAGGAGGACTACAGAATTGGCCCGTTCGATCCCCGGATTTGAATCCTCTCGATTTCTCTACTTGGGACCATTTACAGAGTTTGGTTTATCCTACTCCTGTTCGCGATGTAGAGGACTTAAGAAACCGCATCATCGATGCGTGCAGAGTAATTAGCGAGACTCCAGGAATATTTGAGCAAATACGTGTCTCGATGCGCCGACGTCTAGACGCACGTGTAATAACTGAAGGTGGACATATTGAACATTTACTATGATTTCTACTTGTTGTATGTTTTGTTATTAATAAATTAGTTTTGTTTATTCATCTTTAATCATACTTTGATGCAGGTAGTAACTACAAAATAACAATAATAATCCAGTTCGCATTTATGACGATGTATCTCTGTAGTTGTTTATAAAATAATTTTTTCTGCGAACTGGTTAATTTTGGGCAAAAAATTCAAGAGTCATTTTTTGTTTAGAATGAAATAAGCTATTGGAAATAAATTTTTAAATGGCAAACAAATAATAAGACAAGAAGTTACCTTAGAAATAAATTTTAGGGGTTGCGTTTTCCACCTCTTACAACCATGGGGTGAACCAAATAAATTACTGAGTACGTGTATTTTTGACAGTAAAAAATGTCACCTTAATTTCAATTTTGTAACTTTTTAGTGTTTGTAAAAAAAATGAAAAACAAATTTTATGTACCCCCTTTAAGGGGCTGTATCTTAACAAAGGATGCTCCAATGAAGTGTCTTTATATGAAAGACCCTATCTCTTTTTCGATGAGGAACCACCCCCCGAAATGTTTTACACTTATTTTATTACACCCTGTATAAACCAGTAACAGATGTTTCAGCTTATTGCAAATTATGCAACAAGTTTTTTCACTAGCAGTATGGGTAGACATGCAATTCCTATGCGCGAAAACTAAATAAAACTGACAGTGTACAATTATATGTTCTTGATGAAAACACCAAACGACCTAATGTTTCCACAATTAACATGTTAAATAAATTTGTAAAGATATGTTACCAAATGTAAATTTTTTCTGCATTTTCTTCATTGTTAGAAAATTTTCTGAACCCTCTACAGTCAAGTTATCATACGAAGAACTAATTATAATAATTACATTTCCTCTAGCAACATTTATAAAAGTTTTTAAAAATCAATGCATAGTTTATTAAAGTTATATATTAAACGGGAAGATTTTTATTTATAATTAATTAAAATAGATATAGGTCTCTTGACTAGGAAGTAAATGTATAGCTACAGAAAAACAGAAACACTTGTAGTTTAACGATTGTAGGTTATTTATAACTGCTGTGGTTAAAACGGTTTTTGAAGGTTCTGCATCAAAATGCAGTTACAGAGTCTATTTCTTGCTTGAACCCTGGATTTGTTATTAAAAATGCGTATCTTGTACGAGGACAATTGAATTGTTTGTTGCAGATTATTGCAACAAGATGTTATGATTATGAGGTAGATATTGTATGAAATAGTAATACAAAATAAATACAAATGCGACATTAATAGAAAACCTTTAAAAATTACGGTCAACTTATATCATAAATTATAAAGTTAAAAATTAGTTAGCTGGTTTTTATTCTTTCATATGGGTAATACCCTGGTACAGAGCGGATTTTCTGTAAATAAAAACATGTTAATTGAAACTTTATATGAATTATCTTTAACTTCAAGGCTGCATGGCATGTTATGATGGTGGTGTAAATTCGAAAAGAGAAACTAATTGAGAAACAACGAAAAGGTGAATGTAACCTATTCAAAATAAACATGAATCATACCAAAGTTTATAAGCAACAACAAAAAATAGAAATTGTGGTATAGAAGAGGAACCAGGAGAGTGTGAAATTGCCGAAATGGTTTTTTTAGAAAATAAACAAATTATGATCAGTGAAGTTGCAAATATGATATAGGAATTTTGAGTATCAATTATCTGAACTAAGAAACAAGCTGTAGTTATGTACGGGCGTATTATTGTAAAGAAATGTGTATTATTTTTTTAATTTTATTAATCTTTATATATCTTATAAAATATATTAGTAAATTCATAAGGTTACTTTCCTAATAATATTGTTTAACGCCGCGTTACTTAACTTTTTAACCAGAATAATATAGCGGAACGTAAACGAGGCATGTGTGCACAAAAGATAATTGGTAGGCACCCTGTTGGGCGACATCTTCAGATGCACTTGATTGACATGTTACAGAAGTTTGCATTTAAGGGCTTTATTAACCTTACAATAGGAAACCTCTAGATTTTATTTGCATTATTTTGGCATATTCTCGAAATAATCTATAGCAATTGGATAAGGTATAAATTGTTAGTTGGGGGTTTGATGTTGAGCTCTAATTAAAGCTTTAATTATAATATTACTTTTTTATTCGAGCTATATAGTTGTAATATAAAATGAATTAATGATACATACTGTTAATATAAATTGTTCTATCTGATATAAATTATTGTAGTGATTGATATAAATTAATTATAGTGCTTCGATAGTAATTAAGAAGATTAGCATTGTACCTTTTAAGAAGTTAATATTTGTACTATTAGCGATTAGTGCTTTAGAATTTCACTGTAGCTACGAGTTGTTGAAAAGGCGTGTGTAATCAGTTGAGAATAAAGAACTGTTATTTTTGCTAAAGTTTTCGTTATTCTGATGTCTGTAGTGGCATAGTAGTAAAAGAAAACATTTGAACGACTTCTATTTGTATGCCAGTAACTCGGTAGTCAACAACAGAAAATGAATACTGAAATTCTATCCTTTTTGAAGGAATTCCAGTCAAGCATTCCGGAGAGCTTGGTTAGTAACTCTTCGGAATTCATGGAAAAATTTAATGAAAATTCCGTTTCAGAAGCGCAGTTGGTGGACACCTGGCAAAAACTAAAAGTGATATTTTCATAAAAACTTTTAGAAAATTTTGCTTAAAGTGTAAGTAAAGGTGCTGGATATAAGGACGAGTTCATTCCCTACCAGTACAAGCGTTTGGGCACTCAGTTCCGATTATACAACAGTACGCCTCAGAATTTAGAAATGTCGGGGAAAGTGAAACTGCATCAAAGTTCAAAGTCTAACCACCTACATTTGATGGGAAATCGCCTTGACAGCCATATTGCAAACAACTTGAGGCAGTCGCGAGAGCTAACGGCTGAAACGATGGAGAAAGAGCAACAGCGTTGATTGTCGTGCTACGAGGAGAGGCCTTGAACATTCTGCAAACCATACCACACCATGATGAAAGATGCTACGCGACCTTAACATCAAGATTTGAAATGAGGTATGGAGACTCTCATCTACAACAAATGTACCACATTCAAGTGAAGAACCGTTGCCAAAAGGCTAACGAAAATTTGCAAGAGTTAGTAGCTGATATTGTTCGCTTGGTGAGACTAGCCTACCCAAAAGCTCCAGACAGCTCCCTACAACAGCTGGCGATACAGCACTTTGTTGACGGGATACGCGACGCAGAGATTCAGTAAGTACTACGGCTGACTCAACCAATGACCCTAGATGATGTGCTAGCTTATGCTTTAGAATTTGATGCGGTAAAGCAAGTTTCGTATCGTGCTAATGGCAGTATAAGATGCTCCGTAGAACAGCAGGGCTGAGAAATCGTAAAGAAGACATCGCGGGCAAGAGCTACGTCGAGAAAATCAAGCGCAAAATGAATGACATCCATGGTGACATTAGAAAAAATATTCAGATTGCAAGCGATTGGATGAAGACCAGATATGACTTCAAGGTACGGGATTCTCGTTTTCAAGAAGGCGACCGCGTCTGGCTGTACAATCCCAGACGGAGACGTGGACTTTCGTCAATGTTACAAAGACCTCGCGAGAGTCCGTATCAAGTTATAAAAGGTATCAACGACGTGGTTTCGTAAGCTCCCAAATGGAAGAATAATAGTGGTGCACGTTAACTGGTTAGCACCCTACGATAATGATGACGTCGGCAATGCCGAAGAACGGTAAGCAGTGAGACGAACAAACTGTACGCTCGTGAAAATGAACAAAAGTATGAACAGAGCTATGATTGGTCCATGTCTCTGTATAACGGCACAAAAGCGAGATTTGAGGTAACAGAATATATTCGAAATACTCCCTGGCGCATTGCGTAGCGGCAGACCTTGATGTTTGGTAGTATGCATCAATTTCGCCGACAACAACCAAAGGTTATACAGAGTATACTTCATTGTGGTATCTTTTACCGGAAGAGTAAGCATTTGCCTTCTGGTAAATTGAATCACCAGGATCTGCGGAGAACTTAAGTGGCCCTCAAGGGATAGATGATAAAATTTGAAAACAGGATGTTTGTTGGCCATACTTAAAATCTGTCGTGGGCTTGATATGTTGATTAGAGGGTCGTAGGAAGTATACTGATGTACAGTTCCAGAAAGCAGCGGTCCAGATCTTGATGTAAAGTTACAATCCAAATAGTACGATGCCTACTGTGAAGAGTGTTGACTGCTACTTTTATAAACATGGGAACTGCAGAAGTGATTCCGACTGCACTAACCCCCACAGGGATTTGCAATATCCGAGTCACAGAGTGTTTTAGCACAGAACAGCTTTGAAGGGGTGGGAAGCAGTGTATGTAACACCGTGTCGTTTAATCTTTAACCAGAATAATACAGCAGAACTTAAACGAGACATCTGATATTAATAGTCTATCTTGTATTCTGTAGCGTATATCATAATTAAGTGTTCTTAAATAAGCCTAGATATAAAAAACCGGAAGATTAATGACAGGTGGCCGTGGTGGCCTTGGCGGAGGTCGTATTTGCCCTATTCTACGGTTTGGAATGGAGCAATACGATTGAAGTGTATTGTACATCATAGTGCATAAACCACATGGTTTGTCTTACATGTTGCTGTGTCTTGTAAACTGACTATTTGCATTTCATGACATTTATGTAATTAACATCGATCCTAACAAATAATCGCCCACAAGACCACTCCACACATTTACTAGGGTTGGTGTCTTCCTGTTACAGTAGCATGTGAACTTTCATCTGCCCGGCATAACTGCTCTGGAAATTCACAACTATGTTTCTGTTGAAACAACTTTGTGTATAAAACGTATTGACCTAACAATTGACTTTCAATGCAATTGCAGAAATTCCGACGAGCTGGTAAATTCGGCTTCTGTAGTAATTGCACTTTCTTAATATGATAGGACTATAATAATTGTTCATGTGATTGGCAGTGGTTTACATACTTAAGCTCTGATCTTCCTCAGAGCGTTCTAGCACATGCTCGTCAACTTCTGTCGCGTGCCATAAGATTTTCTTTTAGTGCTTCGAGGCACGACAATTTCTGGGATCATCATGCTACCAAGGTTTACCTCACTATCAAAATTTGTATATGTTGTTATTGTAATTTGGAATTTGGAAAAGCTTTCAACGCTGTCAAATTCTGGGCACTAACTCGTCTACCTAATCTAGTTTATAACAATTCCCTAAACGACGAGTATTTCCGGTGGGATTTTAATTACTTTGCTCTCCTGGTGAAACAGAATTCCTTTTACATACTGCCACCTATATGTTAATAAAACAACAAATTTCAACTCACGACGTCACCAAATCTATTTGATAATAACATTATTTCATCACTCCTGTGTAAATTGCAAATTAACGAAACCAGACTCAAAAAATTTTTATATTGTATAAGTTCTGTTCGGCCTTCAATCGCCGGCGTGCTCCTACATGGGGGACTAGGCATATGTTTTTTGGATAATTTGTCGTTACGCAGCACTTTGGTTAGCAAGTGTTTCTAAGGTAAATTATTAAATTGCTTTGCTAGCTACCGGTTAAGTATTTAGAGTTAAATGCTTACCTCGTATGCAAACTGAACGGTTAAGAATTATGCCCTGATACATTCTTCTAGTTTTTACAGTTATCAAGTACAGGATGTTTGTACCTGCTTGCTCTTCAAATGTAAAAGTTATTTAATTCTTTGGTGTGCTGCGCAATTTAAACGTAAATGACGAGACAAACAATGTTAACTATTAGTAACAATCTATGCTTACAAGAAAACATTTATCAATACATTAAGAAACAAATTACATAGATATACACTGTATTGCAATCAATAACAAGTATTTATAAGTTTCACAGCTTGAAAGGTTTTACATGTTTTAAGCATCTTAAACAGGAATACGATTGAGAACACGACATAATTGTATTATCTTTATAATAATAAAATCATCGCATTAATTAGCTCGTTAGCAACTCTGCAGATGCATGTTAATTTGAACGTTTCTCATTATTTTGTGCGATGAACATGCCATCCCTGTACAGGATGTCCTAAATTGGATGTTTTAATAGCGGAACTTGTTATCTATAAGAATTACAAGAAAGAATGTAACACGTATTCCCGATGTCTTTTTCCTGAAACTCTACGTTGTAAACAAAATTTAGTGTTTGTTTTCGTTTTCGAGATTAACCGAAAATTCGATTTTTTCAATTTTTAGTACATGGCGATATTTCGGTTACTGATCAAATTAAAGAAAAACGGTTTATGTGCTTTTCTAGCACATTTTTGAGTAGAGTAGTTGTTGTGGCATAATCAAAATGATGTCAGTCACAGATGTGTGTTAGATAAGTTGCGTAGGTGGAAGGGTAGAAGACGGGAAGTGTGGGAGTGTGATGAAGCGGGAGATCGGTGAGGCGGGAGATAGGAGGTGTAAGGAACAAGGCAAAGAAACAAGGTGATTAGGTTAATGTATGTCTATTTCTCTTTGACTCGTGTCAAGTCCATATAGATAAAATTATATTGAAAATTCCATTTGCAGCTAGTGTTTGTCTTGTACATGTAAAATCTCATCTACCACTTTTTTTATACAGACTTGGCCCATTCCATCTACTGTTATCTATAACCTAAAAAATATGCTATATATGCTACCTAAAGTTACTATATTATGCTTTAAATTCATCTTTATCTGAAACAGCTAACATTTATTTTCTCAAAAAATTTTTAACAGGACGCATAAGGTTACCATTGACAATAATTTATACCTTAATCGTATGTAGCGGCACCGAAAGCCACCGGAAAAATGGGTGTCATAATATTTACGATACATTAGTTTAGTTGTTGCGTTCCATTTCATATTTAAAAAATTACTACCCTACTTTAAAACCATTTCAGTTTCTACTCATTTAAGTTTACTGTTGTTATACTTCTATGAGTTTAAATCTAAGTTAGGTAGTTCGTTTTTTATTAAATTCACGAGTTCGCGTGTTTATATTCTTTCGCCGTTTTTATTTAGACATGTGATCTTTATCAATTAGGACTTACCTGAATGTTGATAGTTTAATGGTAATTATTTAAAGCAGCCGTGTTATTTTGGTAAAATAAACACCTGTTCAAATTTCCGTGATTATGTTTTCGGAAAACAACTTTATAACTCCATTGGCTGAACGAGTTTACAAGATATTTAGCGGTTGTTCGCGCTGGTTCTTCTCTGCTAAATCGAGCAATTGCAAATCCTTATCATGAAAAATGTGCTTTTTCTTTTTGTGTGGTTAGTAAGTAGTTGAAGGTTGAGATTCCTTTAATAAAATGGTTAATATTTTTAGACCTAACTTGTACGCCATATTCTTCGCTTGTTAGAACAAAGGTTTGCTTTTGTATGACAGAAATTTACTTTATCGGTACAGCATATTTTATTTGGCTACACATACCTTTCACAGCCTGTGGGAAAGAATAGTAGATGATGATGGGCGACAGCTGTTTGTTTTCATTCCTGAATGATATTCAGTTTGCCTACATTCTATCTATGTTAACCCTTAATTTGATGTTGTATCTTATTGGATACTTTAAGTTCAGTAGCATGTGGTGGTGGTGAGAGAGAATATTGTAGTTGTGTTATGTTTAAGACAGTGTCTGTTAACAGTTTTTAACTAATATTTGGCACGTTTACTGCCATCTAGTATTTCATGCACAAATATAAACACAATGGCAGAAACTTGTCAGCTGACTGAAACAAGTAGCGTGACCATTAGGTAAGTTATTACAATTTTTGTATAAAGTAACATGTTTTTTGTCCAAAAAAACTGATAATTTCAGTTGATAAATATTGAATCTGTACTACAAAGTACAATTTAGATAGTATTTGTAAGTTATTTTATCAGGGCAGCTTATTTATTTCAACTGTATCCATCCTATAATCTACAATGCCAACTTTTTTTATAAACAATGATTATTTTGTTGTGTATCTTATGGTGCACATTGCCAGTTTCTCATCAATACAAGTTTATATGTGTATATCCTATTGTATATATTGCCATTAGGTTTCTGTAAATTAGCAGTGGTTTGTTCAAATCATAAAAATATTTCCTTCTTTTCTGTTTTGTTGAGATCATTGACTACATTTTTGATTCAGAAAAATTACATCAATATGGCATTTACACGCATAGACAAGATTATGGCTCTTTTACCACCTCCATGTTCCGATATAAATGACAAAAGTGAAAATGAAGAAGAAGTTCCTATAAAGCAATCCCAATCGATGATGGAATTGGATAGTGATACTTCTGAAGCAACATCCATTTAAGATATTATTTCTTCTGAAATGGAAAAAATAATGCAGCAGTTATCATATACTGATTATGGATCAAAAGAAGGTGAATCCATTTTAATTATTCTTAAAACACCAACAAAAGAAAGTAATTTTTCCACGCCAAAATCTTCATTGTTTTTCACACTTTTGAAAACTAGGTCTCATTCAAAAAAGAATGGAATAGAAGTAAATATATGTAGTCTCGTAGAAAGAATACATCAATTGAAGAAAATCAATAACGTCAAGAATAAAAATACTAAGGTAACGAGGTGAGCGCTTGATTATAAGTGGTCAAAAAAACATTTGCTTTTCCTGTAAAGATACATGATAATATTTTCACCACTTGTGATAAAGTGAAAGCGCCGCTAGAGTATTTGCTAATGGTTTTTTTTCTGAAGATTTGATTCAGATGACCGTCGGTAGTACTAACCTATACTCAGTTCAACAGACAGGAAAATCAATCTCTGTTACATCAGATGAAATGAAAGATTTTTTGGCTATTCATATCTTGATGGGAATAGTGGAAATGTCAGCATATGTTGACTATTAGAGTCAAAAATATAGGTGCGGAAATAATGTCTCTAAAGAGGTACCAACAGATACGAAGATACATTTATTATGTTAACAATGTGTATCAAAACGACAATCCATACTTCAAAATTAGACTGGTTGTGAAAACTATAAGAAGAAATTGTATGACTGTGGAAGAAGAAAAGAAACAAAGCATCGGTGAAATGATGGTGCCGTGTAAAGGAAAGCGGGATTCAATTGACAGTATATGAAATCTAAATAAAAAAGTGGGGGTTTAAAATTTTTGTAGAAGCAGGTGTATCGGGTATTGTCTATGATTTTATCATATATGGAGAACGTGCATTCAGAGAGTATCATTTATTAACTAGCGAGGAAGATGCTTTAAGGTTTAGAGGCAAAAGTTGTTCTTGACTTGTGTAAATCTATGAAGAACTCTGCCTGTTCAGCCTTTATTTCGACAACTTTTTTACTTCTCTGGAATTGATGTATATTGTAAGGCACATTAATGGCATTTTATCACTTAGCACGATAAGATCCAATCGAATAGGGAACTGTAAGCTGGAAAATGATAAAATTCTTACAAAAAAAGAAGAGAATCTTTTTCCTGCAAAAATGATAATATCAATAAGATCAGTTGCGTTAAATGGTTCGACAATAAGGTAGTAACTCTTGCAAGTACGTATGCGTCTATAGATCCAGTAACGACGTGTGCACGATATGTGAAAACAAAAAAGGTAAAATTGAAATTCGTTCTCCTATTATTATATAACAATATAATCGTCATATGGGAGGAGTTGACCTCATGGACATGTTGATTTCGCTTTCCAGAACGCCACTAAACACTCACTCGTTGTTAGTAATTATCTATATTTGCCCAGATGATAGATTTATGTATAAATAATGCATAGCTTCTTTATCGTCGAGGCATGAGTCTGATATCTACCGGAATAGGTAATATTAGTAAGGATGAAATCAGATTGAAAGACTTTAGATAGTGTAGACCGCTGACGCGTTTCGCTAATTTAGAACAAGTAATAACAAAAGTCTTTATTACTCACTATTCGCAAATCTAATTAATAGTATATGCCTTATTTATAGATGTTTGCAGTCCAATTAACAATGAAGCACTATCACACTAACGAATTTACAACACTAAACACTACTATACTATACACTACTATAATTTATTTATTAGTTTTGTCTATTTATGTTCAAGCTATTTATGTACAAGCTATTATGTACAATATACACATTCACATAACACACATTTATATTTACTATAGTACTTTCAAAAGCATAACTAACTTTTCACGATATGATTTATATACGACATTTGGATATAGACTAACTTATGTACACTCATCACGGATCTTATATATGCCCTATAATTAAATAGATGACTCATATTTTAGTATTTGCTGGTAGGTTCGAGACTTCTGTAGAATATACTTCGGTTATGCAGCTTGCGTGTTTAACGGGTTGCCTAATAGTTCGTAACAATACTATATTTCAAAATTGTTAAAAATGAGAGGAAGATCAACTACTTTTTTTGCTAATGAGAATGTAGATATTCGGAAGAGGATAAAATATGCAATTGTTCTTACACCACCAACAGAAGTATGACGGGATGGAGTTGATCACTTCCCCCCCAACACACAAGCGAAGGTAGATGCCGCCTCTATAAAAACAGGAAAAACTGAGTGGGTGTGTACGAAATGTGACACAAGACTGTGTTTAGTAAAAAATCGAAATTGTTTCTATACTTTCCATCATAACGATTAGTATCTTTCTACAAACATAAATTACTATCGTCTAGTATTGCTGATTTATGTTTTTGTATATTTAAAAAAATTCAGAGTGTTTTCTGTTATGTTCTAGTGTGCTTAGATTACTGCGAGTTGTTAGATTATTTTTCGTTACTTAATATTCAATTTACATAAATAATTAAATGATCTGTAACTTTCAGGTGTAAGTTATTGAGTATTTGGTTATGTATCTTATAGTATTCATAATAATGTTTTAACACATTTCTTTTAAATTGGTAATGTATCTCATATGATACATTATTTATCTTCTATGTCCTTTAATAAAACTTCAAAAAATGTTCAAAAACTTATTCCTTGGGCTATATATTAAGCAATTAATAGCCATTAGAATCCAAGAAACTCAGTAATAAATTGTGCCAATTTACGGGTTAAGAGCAACACTCTAGACTAAAATTTATCTAATAATCTGTGGTTTGATCTTTAAATAAGTAGGTGTTTTCTTCTTGTAAATGTTTCATTAGCGAATTCAATCTGCATCAATTTAAAGTAAGTATTTAGATTATGTAGGTTGTTACGTTCCAATTTTGCTTTAGAAATTTCTCTTGTTAAATCATAAGTCCGCTTTACGATAATTTTGTTAAATCAACTACGTTGCTATTCTCACATCCGTCAACTTAATTAATAATAAATACGTTGTCTAATACTTTTCAATTCAAATCCATTTTGCTTTAAAAAGGACAAGTTTATGCTACAATTAAATAGCTTATATCCTGTATATTTTATTTTTCTGCAATAAATACGCTTTCGAATAATTTCTCAACTTAAATCTATTTGCTTGGAAACGACAAGTTTATGATGAAATTTAAATAAGTCAATATCCTGTTTAGGTATACGTGAGCGCGTTATTCCTTCCGATAACGTATAATTGCGTTCTAGCGGGTTTCCCATCAAAAGATTTGTCGAAATAATATATCCTATTATTCTCCGGTAAAACCGTGTTTTCCAGTTTTAATCGCGTTTCGATAACGCGGATGTTTGCCTTTCGAGTTCGTGTTATTTTGAACTCCTTTTAAACTTTGATTCTGCAGCTTGTGCGTCGATGCACTTGTAAAAACGACTCGTTCAGTTACTTCAAGGGCGATGCACGTTTCTCCTCCATCAAATGTGTAGATTTGGTGTGGATCGATAAGCGCTCCTGAGTTGTTAATATTAGTAAGATTTTCCTTTTTTTTTAGTTCTTAGCTGAAGGTTAAATTGCTGGTTGCGTAGCCCGATTATTCCTTGATGTAGATCAACTGCTCTTGCATGTACACCACCGTTGCAATCACGGTAGTAGCATGATTGTTGCTGACTACCGCGGCGATACTGTGTCAATTCGCTTCCTAGGGCTGACAAGATAAGTATCCCGACACATGTATGTGACTTGTTTTCCTTTTCTAACATACCCAGGGATAAATCCAATTTGAAATTAGATACGCTAATGTTTGTTCTGGTAAAATCCTTACTAGAAAAGTTTCCAACTTTAATGCTTTTGCTTTTTGTACTTAATCCATCTGCTTATACGAAAGTATCAGCGTTATTCTTTTTAGTACTGATTAGATTTATTGCATGTTAGTTACAAATTGCGCATTTCGTGGAACAATTAGTGAATTTGTCCATAGAGTAAAATTGTTTTATTAAATAGTAACCTTAGTTAATTATGTTTTGCTGTTTTGATAGAAATTTCTATATTTGTTTTTTTTATTGTAAATAGAAAATCGTTGGCGATGTATTATTTTTGTGTTGCTAGGAACCTCTCCCCTCTCCGCATTGGTAGTTAGCCTGGTATATTTACGTTTTAGTCCTGCTACATCATGGTACGTAGCAACTTATTCTTTGGGTTATATATCAACCAATTATAACCATTAAAATCCAAAAAACTCAGTAATAAAGTTGTGCCAATTTACGGGTTAAGGGCAACACTCTAGACTAAAATTTATCTAATAATTTGTGGTTTTATCTTTAAATGTACTATTGTAAGTAGGTGGTTTCTTCTTGTGTATTTAAATGTTTCATTAGCGAATTCGATCTGCATCTATATAAAGTAAGTATTTAGATTATGTAGGTTTTTGCCGCTGTGTTTGTATGATTAGTATTAATTGCTTGCTGTGCTGTTACAGATTATTGTTAATTGCGGTGGTTAAATCCACTTAGTTTGTTATCCTAAATTATGCAGCAATATTTAAGGTGTTAGACTTATATAGTTCTTTTGTTTTCAAAACACCCTTCGATTTGGCTATCCAAATTCCTAGAAATTATTTATCAAATATACTTTACATGCGTTTTATGTTTAATTATTCTTGCACGTACAGATGTTCGATGTAAAAGATGAATTGGTCTGTGTGTACCGTTGTTTCGTTCTTTAGAACCCCCCACTGTGTTTAACACAAAATTCGTTTTCTTGATACCTTTGTTATCTCGTAACGCGGACGAGCATTTCGTTCGGATTTCGTTCTTTCCTTACTGCTCCGCTCGTATTGCGGGTAACATAGTTTTAGTATAAGGATAAAGTTAAAAACAAAGTTATGTTAATTATTATTACGTATCTTAATTACCTTACTTATTCTTCACACAATGTCACAAAACGAAGATCAGAACTTGACTTTTGAGAAGCGACTTTAAGATTGCGATTAAGCGAAGCGGTAAACAATTAGATATTAGTTATCAGGTTATCGCCCACACTCAGACAGCCCATTCTTCATGTACCAATAAGTCTAAACCTCAACTTGCATAAAAACCAATTTGTATATATAATACAAATGCACTCAAGTATACATCGTAAAAGTATTTAAGTACATTGAATGTACTCGAGTACTTTGAATGTACTCGAGTACATGTTAAAGTACTGGAATACAGTATTCTACTTCAGAACAGTATTGAGTTCAAGTACAAGTACATTTAATATAAAACACTTTGAACTGAGAACTGAGTGCCCTAAAAATACTCGAGTACAGGCTATTTTGAGTACATGTATTCGAGTACCACACAGCACAGTTGATAACCAATATCGACGCATAATTGTTTTATAGTATGAAGTTGATGATGGCAATTGTCCACCATATGCGAAACTGGGTATATGTCCAAATAAGAAATTTAATTTAAGGGCTGTTGAGAATGAAAAGGTGTAATGGAATCAGTGTAGGTTGGTGTACGACATATATTACAAGTATTTTTTATGGGGTTGTTATATAACCTGACATTCAAAGTAAATTACGAGTGGATGGTTGGTATTTAACAAATAAAGAAAATCTTAAATGTCAAATTCATTAGACCTCGTAACCAGTATTTCATCGACTTTATAATCTGACATATTATTGTGTTAATGGAAAAGTGGTTTCTAAAATTTAAATAATTTCTAGGTTAGGCATAAGTATTTCAATAATAAGAATGATAAATTGCAACCCTTAGCTGTCTTAATCAAATTTCTAAATACCTGTTTTCCATTAATAATATGGTGTTATTTACTGAAAAACTTTTCTTGCTCCATTTTAGCTAAATTGAATTTATTATGGCATCATCGCTATATACTTTATGTACCTCTAGGTTCAGTCGTTTGTGCTTGACATATGATAAGTGCGTATTAATTTTTTGGGAATGTAGTCAGTTCAATTTAATTTACTATTAGAATGATGTGGGTTTTGATTAAGATTATGTGGTCCACTTAATTTTAATTTGTGTTAATAGGAGTTAAGAAAGTGATTCCTAACTCTTGCTTATTAGTGTATTTTTTGGCACTGATTTTAATAAATGTTTGTCCCCTATATGCAGTACTGTTGTTTTCTCAAGCTTTTAATCTATCACATAAAAAGTTCCATTGTTTTGAAACTTACTTTAATATTTAAATATTTTGCAGCTTCAATTGTCCTACTTAACGATTAAAAGTGCCTACTGTTCGAAACATGCCATTGTACATTTAGTTATTTATATCGTTAAACGTTACATTGGAGAAGATTTGCATTTACTTTACTAATTTAATTTGCACCCCATTCTGCGTAACGACCTTTTTCTAAATTTTAATGTAACAAGTTACTTGATTATATACAGGGTAACAGATTTTTCATTGTCCAACTGAAATATTGCAGATACAAAAAAAAAGTTAAGTGAGAAACTTGTCATATATACCCTATTCGATAAAATAGCGGAAGTAAGTTTTTCATGGCGTACCCATTTTCTGGAAAATTGTGTAACTTTGTTTTTTTAAATGGAACACCTTGTATATTTTTAGAGAATCGGATTCTAATTTAATTTCGCTTTACAACGGTATATCACAAGCATCATTTTGTTTTTAAATTAAGTCTACTATTTCAAAAAATTAGATTGGTATTTGAAAAACACATCCTTCCACTTGCTCTTTATAAATATTTAGTTAAATAAAAAATAACAGACTTAAGAACAAAATTGCAGAAGTTCGAACTGTAAACATTCTTGGTCCCTCTTAATTGTTTTCCCTAGCGTTTCGTAACATTTCAGGCATTATTAATGTACAATCTTGAATGGTTTTTATTTCAAGTTCCTAAGCATTTGGAGAAGGGGTTTTATAAACTTGGTTTTTCAGGAAACCTCCATTTAAAGAAATTAAGAACTAACAAATCAGGCGACCTAGGAAGCCAAAAAATGGATCCTCTATTACTAATCCAGTTTTGATCAAATTTATTATTAAAATAATTGGTTACTTAACCTCCAATATGTGCAAGAGCGCTATCATGTTGAAACTATAACCTTCGTCTTTCAGCCAATGGTAGATTATCTAGATAATTTTGTAATTCGTTTTGCAGAAATATTAAATATAGGTCCTGAATCAATGTTCTGTCGTAGAAATAGCGGGTGGGTCATGAATCGCTATTGCCGACAACGCCTATATAAACATTAATTGAAAAACGCACTTGTGTACGGGTCTCATCAACCACGTCAGGGCTTTCGTCTTCTTAATAATGCGTATTACGCGTATTATAAATGCCATTTCCATGGAAATTGGATTCGTTTGTAAAAATAATGTCACTAAGATATTACATTCCCGCATTTAGGACCCATTCACAAAGGACCATCCTGTTGGGAGTAGCAGTAAGATGTAATGTGTGGACCAAAGGGAACTTATGCGGCTTTAGTTTGTGTAATTTCGAAACTTTTTAAATTTGGTATCTTAGAGCTGCTTGCCTTGTATAAATTCTAGGATTAGCTTTGAAATAAGCTAGTATATAACAACTTCTTAATCGTCTTTGTTGTTTATGTTCAAAATAATATTAAACATAAATTTCTGTGGACAGTTGTTGCCAAGGTAATTAATCTTTTTTACTACTGTTACTTCTGTCTGTCACCTTTTTGTAATTTCTTTATTCATTTTAAAGTAGATTATATGTAGCATCTGTAGTATATATACTTATTTATTGATAACCAGATCATTAACCATAATATGGTGGCAGAGCGGGGTTTGCTATCATAACGGAATAGCGAACAGATAAGTACTTCAAATTGACGATTTGTTGAGAAGGGGATGCTGCCTTTTATCATTGTCAAACGATTGATTTAAACTTGTGTAAGATGGAAGTAGTTGCAACGTCTAATGACTAACGACTTCGAGGTGCATATAACTGGCTACTCTGGAAATTTAGCGTAAGAAGTGCTCTACTTGCTGACGATTGATCATACGATATATGTACCGGTGTTTCGTGAAACTTGAACCAACGATAGCCGAACCAACGGAGCAACAAGAAATGACGTATAATAAAGAATTTGAAAGCCGCAATAGAAATAACAACCTCTGTACTAACTAGAATGGTATAATCAAAACCAACGACCTTAGATATGGAATGTAATACGGCAAGAGATACGAGGGACACTACTTATGTATTGAAAATAGAAAGAATAAACAAATGAATTTGATGAAAAACACCTTTATTGCGTTAAGATCTATACACTTTTGCGTGCGATTGAACCACCCTTCAAAGCATTTTGTCCAGTCAGTTCTAAAACATACGTTTTGAAGGCGTCAACCGCTTCTTCGGGCGTTGAAAATCGTTGTCCACGTAGTTTGTCTTTAATTATTGGAAACAAGAAGAAGTCATTGGGTGGGTGCCAAGTAGGGGCTGTAAGACGGATGGCCCATCAATTCGATCTTTTGTGGGTCCAAATACTCGTTTGTTGCATGTAAGCTCGCATTGTCATGATGATTCGTCGTTTTGGGTTGATTTCTCTCAATTTACCGAAAACTCAGGCAAACAAATTGTCGTATACCACACTGAATTACCGGTCTTTTGATTTTCGACCGCCACAGTTGCCACAGGACCGGTTTTCTTGAAGAAAAACGACACCATTTGCTTCTTAACACTTCGAGAACGAACAACTTCTGTTGTCTTTGCTTCACATTGAAACACCCAAACTGCCGACTGGCCTTTTCTTTTTGGATTATACGCATAAATTCACCACTCGTCACCTGTTACGACGTTGTATACCGCTTTGGATGCACCACAGTTGTATTTTGAAATCATTTTACGGCATCAATCGACACGAGCATTTTTTTGAACATCTGTCAACAAGTGTGGAATCCAACACGCACACGGCTTCTTATGTATGCTGGTCATACTAATCCTTAAACATCCCTTGATTTCGTGATATGCCACATGACGATCTTCTTCAATTAGTTTTCGCACAGCATCGATATTCTCCAGCACGGCCGATTTTGGACGACCTTCTTTAACTTCGCCTGTGAGCGAACTACGTCCACGTTTGAATTCAGTGTACCAGCAACATACAGTGGCTATGGATGGCGCTTCATCGCCAAAAGTTGAATTTAATTGATTGATGCATTGTTCTTGAGTTAGACCACGACGTCGATAATAAATCATAGCTCGAAAATTTTCGCGAGTTAATTCCATATTTTGGCTGAGATGAAATTTTAAATACTGCAAAAAACACAAATAGTGCTCGCACGTCAAAACGGTCTGGGTACCTATACCTCAATACATAAAAGTGTTTCTCGTATATGGGTTTGATTGTATACGATATACGAACAGCAAACGCAACAAGCTGCGCATATGGTGCAATCTGAATTCTTTATGTTTATGATGAAAGATAATGAAGAAGTTCTTGATTTGTTATTACGATATGATCCGCTAATTCTACGAATGGAAAATATCAGAGTAAAACCTACAGACTCTGCAATGGTTGTTAGGTTTCTTCATGTTTTGCCAGATATTTATAAATCACTTAGGCAAGCCTTTTGGACAGGTTCAACTGAGCAACAAACATATAATCTGCGTAATATTTTGACAATGGATGAACAACGACGTAAATCTAGGACTAGTCAACGATCTGATTTGGTTGCGTTTATGGTTAAAACAACGCTTAAAAATAACGTATACGAAAGTAATGGCAATACTAAAACGAATACAAAACAAATCAAAAGGCAGAGCAGATCAGTCAGATTCTATTAAGAGAAATGTTAAATGCTTTGGCTGCAACAAAATTGGCCATGTACGGAGAAATTGCCCAACGCATATGCATGGAAATCAGGCAAATATGCGAAAAAATAAACTAATACGATTGAAAAAGATAATCGAACATATGCGTTTGTTGGCAAGGTAACGAATAACTAACTAGACGACGATTCCTGGATACTTGATTCTGGATCAACAGATCACATGATAAAGCGCTATAACTGATTTGCAATATTTACGAGATTTCCATGTTCAATAGATATTCGAATGAGCAACAATACAACTATGCATACACTTGGTAAAGAACGTACCTTTTTTAAGGTCAATGTCATTATAATGTAATTAAGGGCCGCTATGCTTGCGGCCACGTCCCCAATGCTCTACCCGAAGGTACTACACTGGGTTTAAACGCGAAAAGTAAACGTGCTCCAAAATTAATCTAACTTCAGGTTAATCAATACTAAATAAAAATCTAACAAACTGAAACTAAAATAGGGTTTAAAGAATGGGATCCCTAGCGTTGATTCTGGAGTGTGCTCGATCCACAAGACACACGCAAAAATGACTGGAGAAGGATCCGTAATACTGAATAGCAGCTGCCAGCTCTGCTTACCGGTGTGACCTAAAGGGTCGTCCTAAAACTATCCAAATGTAGCTCGCTAATATTAAAAATGGATTCAAATTTTTCTAAGCATTCGCGAAATGTTCAATAGTGAATCCAGCTATTTTGCCCGTTCTATATAATTACAAATTCGCCCTCCCTGGTAAGTATTTATTCAAATTTTATCCTAAATTTGTCCCTAGCGTTCCCTATCATTCCCTAACTGGCATATTGTAAGTACAATCTTCTTTCCTATATATACTGCTACCAAAAATTGGCGGCAAAACGTCAAGCAAATAAAATTAAGCCACAGAACAAAAATACAGGCAAAAATATAAATATAAAATAAGTATTAAATATAATGTAAGTATATAAATAAACATAAAATAAATATATAAATAAATTAATAAATATCTAAATAAGCAAAAGCATGCAACAGTGCATACATTAGCAAAAGCATCGCTCAAATTATCAGTTGCACTCGCATAAGCATTATGATGGCTAGCGCTATTACGCACAAAACATGCTCGTTAGATTATTTCAAAATCTCTTTATTAATACAAGTCAATGCTTATGCGAGTACAGCCGCCACAATTTTAATCCTACCTCGTATATAAATTTCCCAAGCATCCGTAGATCTGGTCGTCTTGTTACGTCTATTGGTATCTTACTGCTAAGGGGCGATGGATGCATTGTTAAAATTCCGGTGGTATGGACTAAACGTTGGGGGGGGGGTCACAATCACTATCACTTTTAAGTCGGGGGGATGCGTGGTTTCACTCTATTTTATTTTCTTTATTTATTTGCTGATTTAAGTTAATTAGGGTTTACTGATTTATTTTGTTGTTATTTATTTGTTTTAGTTTATTCTCGATTCCGATTTTTCCGCGTGTATAAGGTGGGACAGTGATTGTTTTAGTGGTGTGGGGTTTGTCGTGCATATTAGATTTTGGTTATTGATTTTTGCTTTTGTTTTTGCTTTTCATTTTTTTTTTTAATTTAATCATCGTCTAATCTCGCAACCCTTCCCGAAAATTTTTTGAAGGCTGTCCAGAACGCCTTCTGGTTAGCCACTTCTCCGACTTCCTCTAGGTTCTTTGGCCATGCTAGTCCTGCGTTAGCTAATTTCATATCAGCTAACCCTCGTGTGGGCAGTCCAAGAGCACGTGCTCTGCGCTTTCTGCGCCCTCACCACATTCGCAGCGGTCGTTGTCAGTTAAACGGAACCTTTGTAAATACGCTTTTAGGGCGCCGTGCCCCGTTATCAGTTGCACCATTTTATGATCAAGTTCTACCTTGATCTTACCTCTAGCTTCTATGCTCGGTATGAATTTGTGGGTCAACCTGCCCGTGGCAGCGTTGTTCCACCTCTCTTCCCATTGTCGGATTGACTTTTCGCGCAGATTTCTTTTAATTATAGACCTCGGTATCGACGAATGTGATATCCGAAAGTCTCCCGTCGCGGCCTCTTTAGCTAATTCATTAACCTTATCGTTTCCTACGTTACCGTCGAGCGCCGTATGCGCTATCCTCCAGGCCAATGTCAACGGGATATGTGTGATTATCATATGAATGATGTTCTGTATGTACCAGACCTACGTCGTAATTTATGTTTAGTAAATGCAGCTACGGACAGAGGCATGGAGCTTAAATCCACAAAAATTCAATGTAGCTTTGTTAAAAACCATGTAACTCGCGCGATTTCAGTACGTTCCGGTCGTGTATTTAAAATGCTCATTAAAATAAGCTTATTGAATTAAACTAAAGCAAACTTGACGGAACACGATAAGCTACAAATTTGGCACGAACGATTTTCACATCAAAAGAAACGACACGTTAAGAAAGTTCTTGATAGATATGGCGAACGTGTTAGAGTTTATGAAGAATTTTGTAGTGCATGTATTGAGGGAAAGCAGCATCCATTAACTTTTAAATCACGGATGCAACGTGTAATTGCTGTTGGTGAAATAATTCACATCGACCTGTGTGGACTAATGAAGAAACTTTAATTGGTGGTTCAAGGAATTTTGTTTGGTTCACTGACGATTACTAACGCTTTCAACTGATTTATTGTCTGAAAAAAACAGAATGTCCTGAGTAAAGTTGTTGAATGTTTATAATTTGTAAAGAACCAATCGGGAAGTCATCGAGATGTTCTTGAGCGATGGTGGTCGAGAGTTTGATAATGTTAAAGTAAGAGGGTTCTTAGCAGATAATGGAATAAAATTTGTAACATCAAATCCGTACACACCAAAACAAAACGGATCTTCTGAGCGTACGAATCGAACAGTTTTCGAATTAGCACGTGCAATGCTACTAGCGAAAGATGCCGAAGTCGTTGTGGCGCGAGGCAGTTAATGCGGCCGAATACATTTTGAATCGAATCGGTCCGAGTATCATCAGTGATAAATCTCCATATGAAGTCTTTACTGGAAAAAATACACGTAATGATAATTTGCATGTTTTTCGCTCTTATATTCACGTCCCTGATCAAAAGCGGAAGAAATGAGATCCGAAGGGTCAAAAGGCTATACGTGTTGGACATTCAGATAACATTGACGGTTATCGAGTGTGAATATGTGGAACTAATGTAGTAAAACGTAGTCGCGATTTTGTTTTCGAGCCAAATTGTGCGAGTAAATCAACGATTATTCTTCCGTCTTCAGAAGCCGAATTTAACGATAACAACAGTAGCACGTCTGAAAAGAAACGAATATTGATAAAATTGAACAAGACGATCATGAAGTTCAGCTAAACGTAGACAATGGTCATTGTTGTCTACGTGATGGCTCGTTGATTAATCGGCCAAAACACTTAATTGAAACCATGGCAGCGGAATTTTACAAACCTAAATCAATGTAGCATTGCAATGTAGCTATAAGTTCAAAACAGACTGCGCAGGGTGCAACGGATGATGAAATGACTTCATTAAATGAAAACGAGACGTGGAAACTAGTTCAATTACCAAACGGACGATCACCAATCGATGGGTTTATTGAGTGAAAAGAAATGCCAGTGGTGACATTCTACGTTTCAAAGCTCCATTAGTGGAACGTGGTTTTTCTTAGCGCAGCGGTATTGATTATTTCGAAACGTTTAGTCTAGTTGTACGCTTCGATATTATACGAATGGTATTAAGTATTGAAGCTAAATGAGAAAGCTAACGAAAAACTACTCCTTATATGGAAATATAGAAGAAGAGATTTATATGCAGCAGCCTGAAGAATACGCAGATAACACAGACCGGATTTGCCATTTAACCAGAGGATTGTGTGGTCTTACAATCGCCGAGGTATTGGAACAGACGATTTAGCAAGTTCTTAGCATCATTTGGTCTACAAGAAAGTACAGCTGGCCCGGGTGTATATTTTAGCGTTTCTAAAACTGAACGACTATTGTTGGTTCTGTACGTTGATAATCGATTAATCGCTACATCAAATGAATTGGTTCTAAAAGATTTCATAAAATGTTTATCCACTGAATTTCATATAACGATAGATGAGGTAGATTCTTATTTAAATATTCGAATCAGGCGACGTGAGAGTGGTAGTATTTTTATTGATTAAGAATTATATGCCAAACCCGTTCTAAAACGTTCTAATATAATCGATGCAAATCCAACGGCAACACCAATAGGACGGGACACACTTTCAGGGGAAGCACATGAGAAAGATATGGTCCATGCACCATATCGAGAGGCTTTTGGAAGCATCGTGCACTGGCTATTGCTACATGACCGGATATCTGGTTTGCTATGGGGTTTGCTAGTGAGTTTCTCGACAAAGCTGAAAAGAAACATTGGGAAATGGTTAAACGAATTTAGAGATACGTCAAAGGAAGCTCTAAATGAGGTGTTCCTCTATCGATCCAATGCTGAACCACGAATTTTAGAAACTTTCAGTGGTGCTGATTACGCTAGTGATGTGAACATGCGGTGATCTGTGTCTGAAATTTGGTCGGATTAGTAAACGTCAGCAGTAAGTCGCTTTATCAACAACTGAAGCCGAATATATGGCAGCAAGTGAAGCGACAAAAGAGAGTGTTTGGATGATTCGATTAGGGAATGAGATATGATTGCTAAAAGAGACTCCGACACTTCGTATTGATAATGTAAGTGCGATACGATTAATTAAAGATCTAGAATTTCATAAGCGCCTAAAACATATTGACATACGTTATCATTATGTACGCGAACATATTAAAAAGGTGTTTTAGGCACTGAATTTGTGCCTTGCGATTAACAGGCGGCAGACATACTATTAAAGCCTATACCACTGGTTTGTTTTGAATTACTGCGCAATCTGATTGGAATGAATGAACTTGAAGTATGTGGTTTTGATCAGAAATATTTTTGTATTTTTGAGCAATTTACGTTTAAGGGGGTGTTAAAAAATATTAAACATAAATTGCCGTGGGCAGTTGTATCCAAGTTAATTATTCTTTTTTACTACCGTTACTTGTGTTTGTCACCTTTGTGTAATTTCTTTATTCCTTTTGACGTACGTTAGATATAGTAATTAAAACACAGTTTTACTTATTTATGAATAGCCAGATCCTTAACAATATTAGTTTACTCTTTTGTTGTCGTCAGCGTTTTTAATGCGCTTATATAATTTACTCATGATTCGTAAAGATTTTTCTAAATCTTGATAAGTATTTTTACGAACTCGTATTCTGTTAGGGTACAAATGCCTATATAAAAAAGTTAGCCAAGAGCGAATCGAGCTCGCACTATTAGGGTTCCGACCAATACTACAGTGAGCAATCAATAGACCAAATTAAGCTGTTTTAATTTTTTATGTATATTTAAATCTTATCCAAATTTGATTGTGATAACTGAAAAATGAATATAGTGTCCCACATTGTATTGGTACATTAGCAAATGCGTTGTCTATTACTATGTTTAAAAAAAATTTTCCCAGCAACTATTACACTGTCAAAAAACCTGCAGTTTTCGGATAATCTATGACTCAATAGCTACTATCCCTATTAAAATCAAAATTTTAGCTTTGGAAATGTAAGAGAATAAGAGGGACGTGACAAAAAACGACACATTGTAGAAATATTGGTTGTTGCTGCGATTCGATCTTATTGTTCTACAGGTGCGATGTACTATTTTTAAAGATGTGTGTCAAAAGAACGCACATGTTTATTCCCTTTATTAATTAGTTACTTTACAAAAATCATTAGGTAAAAATTAAAAACATTTGACAAAAGCTCTCACAGTTTTATTTGATACTGATTGATTTTATTTTGTGTAAATACGAGATGCGCACTTCGTAACTAAATTTTTAAATTGTCGGTAGAATATAATTGTTGGCTGTAAAATAGTAACGCTTAATTTATTTTCCTCTTGCTTGTTTGTACAGAATCCTTTATTTATTTTTATGTGTTAATAGATAATTGGTGGCGATGTATTATTTTTGTGTTGCTAGGAACCCCTTCCCTCTCGGCATTGGTAGTTAGCCAGGTATATTTACGTTTTCTTCCGGCTACGTCATAGGTACGTAGCAAGCCAAATAATGCAAGTTGGGAAAAGTACGAAAGATATAAAGCAAAGTTTAGCACAACGCCGTGATGCATTTAACAAGAAAAAGGAACTCCTATGTTCGAAGACAACGAACATAGAAACAAGGAAAGATTTCTGCAGGCATATGTATGCAGCACAGCATTGTACGACAGAGAAACGTGGACAGTAGGAGAAGCAGACAGGAAAAAGATTGAAGCCTTTGAAGTATGGTAGTACAGACGTATGATGAAGATATCATGGACAGACAAAATTAAGAACAAAGAGGTATTAGAAATGGTAAGGGAAGAAGGATGTATGTTAAAACAGTATAAAATAGGAGAGATAGGATAATAGGACACGTTTTCAGACTTGAAGGAATAGTGCGAGATATATTAGAAGCATTTAAAGATGTAGGATGTGAGAATTTCAAGGGAATGTGTAGGTTGGCTCAGAATAGTAAACAATGAAGGTACACCTCCAACCAGTTCGAGGACTGAAAACCTGATGATGATGATGAAGTTTGTATTGATGTGCTAGTACGTAAGATAGTAAAAATCGATTACTATTTTGTTTATATTGGATTTGAAATGGCTTCAAGTAACATAATTTGCAATATTCAAAACAAGACAGTATTTAAAAAAACATTAGCAAAGTTGTATTTATATTGGCGTCAAACTGTCCCAAAAACCTTTCGATGCTTTTAATTTGTTGTTCGCATGTTACATTTATGGCCGTGGTCTTTCTTGACAGTTTTTAAAAACTGTACTTTTTAGATTTTAATCCAACGGTTAACTATTATCTGAGAAGAATTGTAAAAACCTATAAGACGTTCGCAGTTTTTCTTCATTGTAAACAATTCGACATTCCCAATATGTTATATTCTCATCATTTCTAAATGCCACGATGATTTTCATTCGCAATTGTGCATTAACTTCAATTTTGTCAAACGCTTTAAACTATGCATATTTGTTTTATTGTTAGTACTGTTTTTTTTATTTTTCTTTTGTTTAGTACGAGGGTATTTGCATTTGACAAAAAAGAACAGTCATTCAGAAAAAGTTTGTGTATAAGCTTTAAAGTGCAGTATTCACATTTAAATTGTATTTCTTAGTTTTATATAACCAATCTTTAATTAATTTCATATATTTCGTCGTCGGGGCGTTCAGCTACAGCCAAGCCAGGTCAATATGTAGCAATAAGATCTCATTTGCAATGAAATTGTAATAACTGTCTGGCATCCAGCATTAAATCCGCAAGGGAACCGTCTTATGTTGGATAAAAATGTGTCGGGTTTTATTGATTCGATGTGTGCGTCGTTTCTCCCTTTATTCCCCTCCCTTCAATGCTTTTGTCATTGTTTATCCAATATCTATCTTGTGCCGTAATTGCTCGTGCAGAACTCTTGGATATGCTAGTTTACCCGAGTTTACAAATCGCTAAGAAATGATAAACCGTTTCACTAGAATTGCTACTAAAGTCTTATCGTTTCCTGAAATTTTATTCCGCTTTGGATCTGTGTTTATTTATTGCAAAATACTTCTTAATTAATACGATGACAATTTCAGGACACCTGCCTAGTTCTTTACTCAATTATCAATTTTAGAAGGCCCCTCGAATTATACAAAGGAAGTTATCCCGTTTATCCCAGATCTCATTCTTTTCAGTTCCCAACAATAAATTTGTCCACACGACTTTTATGGACGTATAGGACGTTTGAATTGTTGCCTATAATTGTATATTTTTTGTTATTGCGGTTTTATATAATCATTTCACATAACACTTGAAATAATATATGTAAAAAATTGAGCTTACAAAGGATGAGTACTTTTCAGTATTTACGTTATGTTTTTAGCAAAATTAACACTTTTTGTCGTCTTTTTTAATTTTTAACCCTTTATTGCTATGATAATATGGTTATTTAGGGGTATATAAGATCACATGGGAGATATATTTCATGTGAACATCATAAAAATAAAGAAAACCAAACATTTCAATCATAAAAGTACATAATTCGTCCATGATGGAAAACCTAAATTCCAATCACCTTGTATAAAATCAACAACTAACCGCAATTAATAAAAGGAAGCTCATTCTGCCATAACTTAAAAACAATCAAAATAAATAATTTTGGAAGTCATTCAATACATTTCTAAACATTTAAAACATTTTCAAATGCCAAAGCAAATACAACTCACCTTGTATAAAATAAAAGGAAGCTTATTCTGTAATAACTGAACCACATTTAGTAAAAGAAATAATTCTGGGCGCACCCCAATTCATTTTAGAAACATTTAACACATTTATAAACTCCTAATAAATACAAATTAGGCATATTTAAACGTGAAACAAATCTCTTTAAAACTAAAAGGAATAGAAGGCAATAGAACACAAAAAACAAACTTTAGAAAAACGAGCATATTTCATAACGTAATAAAATATAGATATTGGGGCAAAACGCGTACGTGACACTAGAAATATAGAAATCGACACATTTTTGTAAAGCCCGGCATGGGTAAACAAAATATGGAACAGAAAATATAAGGTCTTGGACTGGTAAGTTATGTGCGTAGCTTATCAAATGACGTTGTATTTTTCTTAAAGTAATCTTGTTCTAACTTTTTATTTTACACAATTTATGTATTGATAAAACAAAGTAAACGAAGAAATTAAATTATTTTCAAAATGAAGTTATGGTGCAATTTTTGGAACAGAGTAAAGAATATCTAAAGAACCTATTTAGTTTTAAGTTAAATTTTGCTCAAGAGTTAAAACCGGTGCAAGTTAAGCTACAACAAATTCAAAATGCATCAAATGAAATTCTAAAACTCTAGAAATTTATTATGGCAGAGTTGATATGAAAAATATACTTTTTCCCAATGTTGTCGATACTCCAAACCTAAAGTGTTGAAAATTCTACACGACCCATAGGTACAGTAAATAAGATGAAATAATACCTTAGACTTATGCAAAGTCCAAACGATCATTCCAAATCGAGCTACTAATTGAAAAATGGGAAATATAAGATCTTAGTCAAGACTTGAACCTGTATCATAGTCCTTCTAGGACCATGCGTTTACCAAAACCTTATATTTTCCATCTTTCAATTACTAGCTGGATTTGAAATTATCATTCGGGCTTTGCATAAAAGTTTAAGTTATTATTTCGTCATATTAACTGTAATAGGTTAGTATTTATCAACTTGCCTTGTGTAAATAACTACCTCAAATATTTATATATTTAATACTTGGCTTATAGCCGTAATTTTGCTTCCTGTCTATAACTGACATAAGTCAAAAACTTCACAGTGTCAGATATGATTGACAAAAATGCCAAACGTAATTGAAAGTTAGGTTGATGTATAGTTGTGTACACGATTTAGATTTGTAAATTTTCCAATTATCGCCATCGATTTCGGTTGCGTAATTGGTATACGCATGGTTCTAGAAAGACTAAGATACAGGTTCAAGTCTTGTCTAAGATCTTATATTTTCCATTTTTCAATTACTAGCTCGATCTGAAATGATTATTTGGGCTTTGCATAAAAGTCTAAGGTATTATTTTCATCTTATTTACTATACTTATGGGTCGTGTAGAATTTTCAACACTTTAGTTTTGGAGTATCAACAACATTGGGAAAAAGTATATTTTTTCACATCAACTCTGCCATAATAAATTTCTAGAGTTTTACAATTTCATTTTATGCATTTTGAATTTGTTGCAACTTAACTTGCACCGGTCTTAACTATTCAGTAAAATTTAACTTAAAACTAAATACGTTCTTTACATATTCTTTATTCTGTTCCAAAAATTGCACCTTAACTTCTTTTTGAAAATAATTTGATTTCTTCGTTTGCTTTGTTTTATCAATACACAAATCGTGTGAAATAATAAGTTAAAGCAAGATTACTTTAAGAAAAATACAACGTCATTTGGTAAGCTACGCACATAACTTACCAGTGGTGTAGCAAAACAGTTTACATGAATTACAATATCAGGCTGCATTCAGTATATCAAATAATTATCTTTCTACTCCGGCTGGATTTTTCTCTATTTTTATTTAAGGTAATACATATCGAAAACATAAAAAAAAAGTTTAATACATAATGAGTTTTTGAGAACAGCGTGTTGCAATTTAAAAACATTAGTAGTTGATTAAGTTAATAATTAAACCATTTTTACCCTGATGTTTGTCGTCCGCTTCTGCGGATTTGGAAGATCTGAGGTGATTCACGTTAATAAAACAGTCCTGTTAGTAAAAACTGTGGAGTTTTTTTGAGTGACAGTGATGAAACTAAAGTAAATGATATATCCCTGCTTAATAGAAACGCTTCCGCAATTAACATGTAGATTAGTTCGATGCACATACGCACAAGTTAGCAATGACAGAGAACCTTCTTTTGCTGCTAAATCTAAGCTGTTGTCTGAAAATAAACGCCAAGTGAGTAAGGAGGACGTATTTAAATTGAAGTCACACTATAATATGTAGGATTTGTTTATATTATTGAAATAACACCTTAAATATACATTTATAGGTATAATTGCAGAATTTTCATAAAAGTACATTTCACACCCTTACACTTGAACAGAACTTTTAGGCTTCGTTGTACGAAGCAAGTTGAGCGGAGGTTCAAAGTATAATTCGGTTCAATCAGGAAATTGCGTTTTTAGCATCTTTGTAGAATATGTTCCCCGATGTGAGTTATTTCGTTCTGTAAATAATTAAAGCTAATTGGATATTTGACCTGCATTATTATACTAACCATTTAGTGATGCCTTTCGGATTTCAACATCATTTTCTATTAGATCGTTCACCCTCAACTCCCGTCTGACTCATGTTTAATTTCAAAGCAAGGTGTTATCGTCGGGGTGGGCGGCGTCTGAAAGTATGTAGACTTAGCACTGTTATTTTTATTTTCACAAGCAAAAGAAAATAAAGAAAGTTCATATGTACACAAATATACAAGTAAAAAGTCAAAATGAACAGTTTATGCACTTTGAAGCACTTCGGAAGTCTTTGGCAATCTTCGGAAGGCTTCGTGGTTGCTCGTAGAACCAAGTAGGAGCTTAAGTACTAAGTAGACAGGTATATGCAGAGTTCGGAGAGGTCCAAAGGTCTTCGGTAGTCTTTGGACTTCTTCGATAATCTTCGGAAGGCTTCGTGGTTGCCCGTGGAACCAAGTAGGAACTTAAATACTAAGTAAACAGGTATATACAGAGTTTGGAAAGGTTCAAAGGTCTTCGGTAGTCTTCGGACTTCTTCGGTCGGAAGGCTTCGTGGTTGCTCGTGGAACCAAGTAGGAGTTTAAATACTAAGTAGATACGTATATGCAGAGTTCAGAGAGGTCCAAAGGTCTTCGGTAGTCTTCGGACTTCTTCGGTAATCTTAGTAATTTCTTGGTGAAGCCGAGTAAGAGCTTGAATAACGAAAGTAAGGAAGTATTTATTAATCCTTTTTAATACCGTCGTTCCTCCTCTTCCAATGGAGACTCCAATTGTTTGGCTATGCTAAATTTCTTAATCGCGTACTGTTCTCTGGTTATGCCCAAATTTCTATTGTATCTCCCCATAATTAAATCATCTCTCACCTTATGTTGTTGAGTATTCCCCCAAAAGTGTCTTAAAAATTTATTTTCAAAATCCTGGAATGTTGTTAACTCGTCTTTGATTAGATTAAACCACGTTTCTGCATTTCCTTTTATCATAGTCTTAACTAAATTCAACTTGTACTGCTCATCCGTTATGCCCCTTGTTAGTGTTTTAATGTCCTTTAAGAATAATTTCGGATTAAGTTTATTGTCCCCTGAAAATTTCGAATATTGATCCAATGTTAGACTTGGGTAATTTAACCTTAAGCGTTCCTAGTTATACATCAACCTGTTCCTGCTAAAATTCATTACGTTAATTTTTATATCCTCTATTTCTTTATCTACTCTGCGAAGTTTCGTTCCACAATTTCTCTCAACGTCCTGCATTTTCCCCTAAGTTCATAATCCTTTCGCTTGTCTCCCTTTTATTGGTTTCTTGTATTGATTTTACCTTAATGACCTCGTCTCTTACGCAGTCGATATCTTCTATGAGATTTATAACTTTATTTTGCGTTTGCAATCGCATCTCTTCCATTTTCTGATTCATCTCCCTTAGATCATTACTTAACTTTTCTATACTGGAGCTTAAATTTTTCCCCAATTTATCCAATTTTTTCCCAAATTCTTGCATGGCCTTTTCATTTCTTTAAGTCATATTTTTCATGGCCTGTTCATTTTTTCCATCTTGTCAGTCAGTGCCGTCAAAATTTCCATCATTTTTGAGTCTTGGGTGAACCGGTGTTTCTCGCTGTGACTCCTCTCAAACATACTTCCTGCAGCTCTCATTGATGTCTCATGCAATATTACACTTTCCTGTGAACCTATTTCCACTCCTTCATTCCTTAATGTCTCTCTCGCTTCCCCCATTCTTTTATCAATTTTTTTATTACTCCACAATTATTTTTAAATTCTAAATCTTCGATTTCGTTGCCTTTAATTTTTATTCTTGTGCTACGTCGATGCAACAATTTTTCTCTCTTTTAGAGTGATTTTCTAGTCTTACCTTGATGCGACAGATTTCTTTTTCTGGAATTTCGAGTCTTTACGATTGGGTCGCCAGTGTTCTTTGCTGATATATTCTAGTCTAGCGTTCGGGTCGCCAAATTACTTTTTAGTATGATATTCTAGTGTAGCGATACGTTGGGCGTCAGTTTTGTTTGCTGTGATATCGTTGCAATAATCCGGTTCCCACTATTTGTGAAATAAAAAGGTAAACATTTTTCTTTTTGTAAATTTTAATTTTTCATTTCAATTATAGTTTTTAATATTTCGGCTAGCTCAGTTTTAACCACGCATGGAGCTTGCGACAATACAACAAAGAATTTTAATTTTCCTTTTACCTCTACTTCCTATGCCTTTAAGTCAAAACACCATTAAGCACAACTACTATAATATTCTTAAAATATTTACAATGTACAAAAACGTATAAGAATTATTTGAATAGAACCTCCTTTTAATAATTGAATTAAATTCTTTCAATAATTATCATTCCCGTTAATTAAACAAAATCCAGCAAAAATCACCCTTATTATTATTATTTGAAGCTTTATGGAACGCTCATTAAACTTCCCTTCAATCTTTACGTAATTTATAACGTGTACTAAAGCGATCTTTGTTGACCCTCACATAAAGTTTTCATGAAAGCAACGTTTAAAATATTCATAAATAAAATACAACATAAATATTCAGATTGGCTAACCTATTGTCTCCAGTTCGAACCAGTTCCTGCTCCAACTGCTCCCGTTTCAGCTTAGTGATTTACATGGTCCAACGTTGAATCAAGATCTTCTTTAGATATGGTTTGCATTTTTCTTAGTATAGCTGTTATTGATAAATTCATAAATTATTTTAGCGTCCTTGTTAAACTTTCTGGTCGAATCTAGTAATTGTTTAGATGCCTATTATGTTTCCTCGTAGGATCCAGTAATTCTTTAAATACTTGTTGAATTTCCACATCGGATCCAGTAATTATTCAGAGTCCTTTTCTTAATGTAAAACTTAGAATCTGATATAAACGATTATAAACACACTAATCGCAGATATCAAATTGACAAATGTCAACAATTCTACAAACAAGTCTATGTTTCTCAGTGCAATAGGCGGGATGCGCACATATTCATGTGTTGCTTTTATATTAGATACGTGTAAAGTGCAGTCTATTCATAAACTATCGTGAAAGTTTTCCCGTATAAACATTGAATTGAATGCTGCCATTATTCTTAGAGGTTATACTACGCCAATGATATCAGGTGACAATCAACTTATCGCCCCTTGAAAGCTGTATTAGACTATTCCGACATAAATTTATTGCACTGCGCTTTGATAACGTTGTACTCTTCTTAAAAAAAATTAGGTATAACACCTTTATCGCGGCTTTGTATATGACCTGCAACTGTCTGAAATGTTTTCGAAAGTTTAGTTTCCTAAGTTGGTCAATACGCTCGCTTTTGAAACTTCTCCGACTCTTACAAATGATATGGCATAATATCATTTCAAGTTATTAATTTGTTAAAAGGTTTAAAGTTTGAATCACTGTCGCCTTTTAGAAATTTCAATTAATCTAGATATGACCCAATATTAGAAGAAGTGGGAACTGAAGTTTCGTATCGAATTTGATTGAAGTTTAATTTTAAGCTCCAAGGGGTTTGAATACTTTCTTTATTTTTTCTTAATAAAGATTGAATATTTAATTTTGTGCCTGAAAATGAAATGGTCTATACTCACCACGTTTAAGTTTTTGGATTACTGGAATTATAAGTTAATTCTAATTTTATGGAAATATAAAGCGCTTTATTTTCCAAGCTTTTATACTAACAAAATGTTGTAGGAAACTTAATAAAGTCATCTGTGGCGTTATTTTATTAGAACTGTACACAAAAAAGAGTGGGCAAGTATGGCCATTTTATTGAAGACTTGTGAAAACAGAAAAGTAGAGTAATATTAAAATTGTCCTGATAAATATAGGAGGGATGTGTTTTATGTTTTGCATACTGGGACATAGAGGGCCACTAATCAAATGTCATTACTAAAAATTAACGTCCATCTTTAGTTATTCTAAATCTAAAGTTTCTGTGCGATACGTATAGTATTGTAGTTACAATAAACTGTCAAAGGTAACAAGTTAATCGAAAAATGGTATTAAACCGTGAAAATTTTCGCGCAATAATTTTTTATAATTTTCGAAAACAATTCAACAAGACTGTCTCGTCGGGCTGGTTTCTGTTTTCGATAATGAAGTATCACATCAATGTACAATTTCTCGTAGGTATAGAGGATTCAAACGCGAACGGATTAGTCTTAGCGACCTTCCAAAAGCAGGTGCACAAAAAACGGCAGTCATTCGGGAAAACGTCGATGCTGTCTGTGCGCAAGCTCATCAACGAAAGATCGACATGTGACATTGCGAAATCGGGGCATTTTTGAGTATTTCAAAGACTTCAAATCAACAAATTTTGCATGAGTAAAATTTTAAACATTTCTCTGGCTGGTGTCAAGGTTTACAACTTCAATAAACAATAACAAGGAATACGTACGTAATAATTTATGGGCATTAAAAAAACTTTGTAAAATATTAGGATTTTTATATTCTTGCATTTACATAATTCTTATATATTCTGTTTATGAGAAAAATTTTTAAAAAGCACGGCCCTAAATTATACGATTTATCAAATTTTCGCATTTTTTTTACCAAAAGCGACAATTGTTTCATCTTTAGTGCACAGGATATCGACGCTTTTAAGTTTTTGACCGTGAAAATAACGTACCAAAATTACATAACATTGTGGTGGACTGTTCTCGGGAAAATTTCAAAATAAATTATGCCGACGGTTATATTCGCTTTTTGGCAGGCGAATATTACGATAATTTGGGTAATTTTCGCTAATATTGCTTCAGTAGTATTCGCTTTTTACATCATTGTTCATCAAAATTAAAAAGTATTTTTAATGCTAGAGGGTAACTATGAAATTCAGGAGAAACGTCCTAAGGATATTGCATATCATTTATTCGAAATGCCAAACAATGCCGTGCATTGTTAAAATGTACAGTGACGGTGTTTTTTCATCTTGTACCGACGGACTATTTTTTGGGTTGATAAAGGAAGAAGGAATTAAACTTATAGAAGACCTGCAAATAATTTCAATTTTTATAAATTTAGTAATAATCGAGGTAACTACTGACTGACTTCTCAAGACAGAATCTTTCTATTACTTTATGCCACGAAGCACAATGCATACTTGCCGCAAAAAATACACTCTCTCACAAATGTTGTACTTTTCATGGAACTCAAATTTACGTATCCGCTACCTACAGTGCAACATAAATGGACACTTATCAGAATGCAATAGCACTTAACTAACAGAAACGCACTGAGCCAAAAGACTTCAGTGCTGTCGTAAGTTTAACCCCAATAAGACGTAAGTTTTTCACATAACATTTCAAATTACCCAAACTAGGGAGAGCATCATGCAGGCCCATCACGGATGCAGTAGACTGTCGCCCATGTGGCGTCCGAAAAAATTCAGCATGTTTTCTGGGACAAGAATAAATTCTTTACCTGAAAAGTATTGATTTATAGCAATTTTACCGTTGTCCTATTTTACTCCAGTAGTTATGAATATTTTATTGTTAAATTAGTACAATAATAGAATTAAAATTTTAGATAAGACTTAACTAAACAAATATTCGAGACAAAAATTTCGATACTAAAACTTTGGTAATTAAAAGATTTCCCCACTTTTAATCTTTGAACTTCAACTTTTTCGTCAAGTGGTGCTATTTTGTATTGCTAAACTGCTAAGTAATTTTAAAGGCGGTTCTTAAAAAAAAAGTACGCAAAATTAAGTAATACTTACACGCCAGAAACTTTGAATTTCCGTATTAAATTAAGTAAATTTTGAAATTCGATACTCTCAAAGGCGTTCATCAACCAAATGAAGCTTAACCGCGTATCGCAATCATCTGAAGACTTTGATGTTGGAATATGTTAAAATTCTAAATCCATATATTTTTTTTCTCCCAATGAAAACAATCCTATTGGCACGATTCAAAGACACGGCACAAACAGACAAGTTAGACAAATCAACCTGATTATCACAAACAGATAAGATTAAAATTTTCTTGTATTTATTTTATTATAGGAAAACTTAGCAGCATACGAACAACTATATATCCAAAACCTATTAAATGAATATAAAGATTGTTACCGTATTCGGTGCGGACAAGAAAGAAAAGTAAAGTAAGCAAAGAAAGTAGCCCGCACCGAGTACCACAACAAAAACAGGAATCCGAAAAATGCCGTTCTACCTAAAAAGTTACAGGGTAGAATGGGTCATTAAGAAAGAAAAAGACAATTTCAAGAAAGGAATTTTATTTACACACCTTTAATTCAAAAAAACATGCTATAAAAAGGAAACAAACCCGAGTAGAAAACAATATTTATCCAACATATTCCGTAGGATTTACACAGTACAAAAACTTCGCAAAAAATGATTAATACACTTCTTAATTACCTCAAACTAATCTTAACCTCAATCCTATTATTTGCAAAAAACAAAATTAAACAAAACGACAAAAAATATATAGTGGATTGTTTTCAGCCACTTGTTGACCACAATTTTTAAATATTTAACATTTCCGTGTATTAAAAATACATATATTTGGCTAGTGTCCACGAGCACTTTTTAACAGTAATTGCTGATAAGGAAACACTAAAAAAAATTCATGTAATAGTAGACAAGAGCAATAAAAGCAAAGGAGGACCATCTACTGGCCGAAATGCATTTAGCAGCAACTGCTGTCAGTAGGATATTTATAACTTTAGACCAAAGCAATTAAAATTTACCAGCTGTTTCTACACCAATTTGTTTATCTTAACGTGATTTTAAAACAATTACGTAAGCACATTTTAGTAGTAGGAGGATACCGGTTCTGGAACCTGATTTGCTCCAGCATCCTCATTTGCTCCCTCATTTGCTCCCTCATTTACATGTAAATTTTCATAAGGAGGAAATGAGGAGGAGTGACTCTCTCCTTTCTCATTTGCTCCCTCATTTGTTTCCTCATTTGCTCTAGAATTCCTCATTTGCTCCCTCATTTGCTCCAGAATCCCTCCTTTGCGGCAAAAGCCTTCATTTGCTCCCTCATTTGCTCCAGAATCCCTCATTTGCTCCATAATCCCTCATTTGCTCACTCATTTGCTCCAAAATTCCTCATTTGCTCCTTCATTTGCTACCGAATCCCTCATTTGCTCCCTGATTTACATGTAAATTCCCATAAGGAGGAAATGTGGAGATGAATCTCCTAGGAGGAAATGCGGAGATGAATCTTTTACGAGGAAATGTGGAGATGTAAATTCCCATAAGGAGGAAATGTGGAGATGAATCTTCTAGGAGGAAATGCGGAGATGAATCTCCGTTTTCGTCGACTAGCCATTGCATCTTTCGAGATAAACCTATCTTGTTTGGTATCAATTAATATTAGAATTTTCTCAGCTACCCGAATCTCTAGGAATTTCATCATCCCCCAGAGAGCTACCCTCATTTTAAGATTTTTTGCTGGTAGAGATTTTTATCCCGTCCTTATAAATTTTTTAACCATGTGACACATCAAACTAACCTAGAATTTTATGCAGAATCCGAATCTGCAAACAGATTTAAAATCCGACCACTCCTTACAAAGTTACACTTTTAAAGTCCTAAACCTCTAAATTTTCGCCACCAAAGACATACGCTTTAACCGAAAATCTAAAACTGCGGTGATTTTAGAAATAAGTTCTTTATCAGCCATAAGTGTTTAATATTTAAAACCATTTTCAAACAGTAATGTACTGTTTTTAGAATATTCAAAACCGCGGCTTTTTAAAATTTTAAACAGTTATCAATTTCCGGTTTAACATGTTTCTAATTACTAAGTACGTCACAAATAATTATATGCTCAATGCTAAATATGTACTTTGGAAAATACATTTCGCTTCCAAAACTAATTGCTTTACAATTATGTGAAGTAGAAGTGAAAGCAGCGCTTTTTATTAATTATATTATTGACTATATGTTTGAGAAATACATGAAATATATTTCAAAGTCGTGCATTAGAAAATTCACGTATAATTGCTTGTAGATTATTAATAACACAATGTACTTTCTAGTACGTCCTCGACTACGTATTTAGGGAAATGCAAACTTTATTTTTAAAAGTGTATATCTTCTCCAAACAAATGCGTTAATTACAGAGGGAACGTATGCTGAATGCAAGTCAATTAACAGCAATTTAATACGGTTTTCTGACCTACCTTAATTGTTTGTACAAGAAAACAAAATAAAATATATACAAATATAGCAACTATCTTATATATTTATGCCCTCCATGCGTAGGTTGCTGTGCTGTTAGGAATGATGTACCTTTTGTCATCCTCGCCCGACAAACTAATTTTATTAATTAATTGGGTATAAAGTCGGTGTTTACATAGTTTCGTTTAAGACCTCGTACATATTTTCCAGATTTCTACAAGATGTTATAACCATATTTTTTGTGTTAAAAGAAACTTGGACACTCCATCGTCGACACTGGTGTTCTTTATGCGATAGCTAGCCATACGGTTGTTAAACGCTGTGCTAACCATTTCTACACAATCTTCGACAGTATCAGTTTTTCCAGGTATAGGAAGCACCGCAAGAGTTGCATTTAAAAACGTTTGCAGGTACCATTTTAGTACAAAACAAAATCCGCACTATAGGACTTTGGTGAAACTTGTAAGCGAACTAACTTATAAACTAAAAAGTTTACTCTTGCGTAGCTGCTTTATGCTCCCTATAGAATGCGAACCGAAGGTTTCCGAAGACAGCCGAACGATATTAAGGATTCAGCAGGGAACTAAATGACGTCATCTTTTGCCAATCCTTGCTGCTCGTCCAGTACATTTAGCACCAATGCATGCACCCGGTTCGCATCGTCGATGCTGCGAATGCAGTTAGTAGAAACACCGGAAACGTCTTACATGTTATACGGATCAACAATCGCATCGCGTGCATATTAAAAATCCAAAAGGGTGGTAGCACATGCACACAAATTGGGTGCAAATCGTGCTGTAGAAGATGCAGTGCTACTATAAACAAAAACTTAATAAAACACTTTAAACCTTTACTAAGGGAATACCAAACTTGTTGTCTACAGAATACTTACTAATAAAACAATTTATTTTTAAATAACTTCTACGTCATATTTTAGGAAATGGGAGGCTTGAATATTTTCCTTGTAAACAATCGAAGATTGCCGAAGACACTCGAAGAGTGTACAAGCGCGGTCGCTAAACCAATTAGCATTAATACCGAGTATTCTGTGCTTTCGTTGGTTGCTCATTTCCTAGAACCAAATCTTCCGCATAGCAGTCGGTGGCACGTAATTATTTCTAGAACCGACAAGTACTCGATATCGCCCAAATAGAGAATTAGATGCTCGATGTCTGTTAACTTCCGATTCTCTCGTAAAAGGTAGAAAAAACTCGGTCAATGATCCATCTAACTTAAACTTCGACCCGCTCCCGTTCTGATAATTTCCAAACATTTTTCAAACGACAATGGGCTCAGAATTTTTAAACCTTCGAGGGATCTATAAGTCGTAATCAATTACACGTTCGAGCTACCCGTAAACTAACATATTTTATATTAACAGTGCGCTGTATAATACATGCATACCTCTTCTCTGCGCTACTGCTATTCTTGTAGTTGCTTGAAAAAGTCAGTCGCCTTTTTTTACTGCTAGGACCGGTGCAAAGCACCATTCTATACTTTCTTTAAAAGTATAGCACATCGCGCACTTTTTTGTCCGATAATTAAATTTTGTTTATGTAGGCTTTGACACTTTCGCATATTTAAACAGCTAATACGATCTATTAACCACTTTCGATTATTCTAACGGGAACCACCATACATTCCGCCGCACCGTTCTTTTTGAATCCAACGATCCGATGGGCTTCCACACTAACACCTAACGTATCTTTCCTACTATTTGTTAAACAAAAACTACCGGCATCGCCATGTCCGTATGTGGACGTAAGCAGATGTTTGTGGATGTGTACGAGAATATGTAACCATATACATTAATCAGTCAAAGCTATTTTATTTAGTTCAAGAAAACTACTATTTTTCTAAACCACAATTACTAATCGACTTGATAGGTTTAACATTTCTACCACTTCCCAATGACTGGTGCTACGTACATGGAAGCTTTAATTTCTTATTGGAGAGAATCCTTATTCTGCCACGCACAGTTGCGTAGTAGCATGCTCACCCCTTTTGGGGAAATATGCTCGTTATAGGTTGTAGGACCCTCGGTTTTACTTAACTACACTTTGTGAGACCCCTTTAATCTTTTTAATCGTGTCTTTCTCGCTTACAATACAATAGGATTTGGCTTTTGTACCAACAAATTCTAATACTAGATCACTATTAAATTCGTCTTTAAATTTCCCTACAACTTTTTTGTTGACAAGCGGTATATTGTATCTATTATCCGCGGGGTAGTCACTCTTTTAAGATAAATATATCTTTTTTGGTATCAACTAATATCAGATTTTTCTAGGGAGCTCAAATCTGCAAATAGATTTTAAATAGAACCACCCTTTACAAATTCACGCCTTTTTAAAGACCCAAACCTCTAATTTTTACCCATCTTTATTTAACCCCATCTTTAAAACCCTTTTTTCGCTACCCAAGACATATGCTTTAACAAACAATTTTTCTAAAAATCTAAAACCGCTGTGTCCCGCGAACACTACGTGGAGATAACACGTATACTCTGTCCACCAGGATAGAAGCAGGAAGGATTTGGAAGGTGGGCGAAGAACTTAAAAATTGTGAAATTTAAAAACTAATATATACAATAGATTTACAAAATCTATACAAATATAAACAACTATCTTATATCTTTATGCCCCCATGCGTAGGTTGCTGTACTATTAGGAATGATGTACCTTTTGTCATCTTCCCTCGATAAACTAATTTTATTTAATAATCTGCGTGTACAAATCTTGTTTTTTACTCCGGATACATACACCGACAAGTACTCGATACCTTCCAAATAAAGAATTAGATGCTTGGTGACTGTCAACTTCTACTTCCCTCGTGTACGCCCAGACACATCCCAGCCCGTGCAGATTCCTGCCCATACGCATTCCAGCTCATGCGCGCCCCTACCCATGCGCACCCCTCTCTGCGCGAATGCAATTTCATGGTGACGTCATAGCCTTTTATAAATAAAGAACAATGTAATTCAATGTTATACAAAGAAGACAGTCCTTTCTTTATGTTTGTTTGGAGTGGTTTTAATTTTATCTAATTTTATTCGCAGCTTAAAATTTAAATCGACACCCAAGTCCTGTATCTCTTTTTCTAGCCAATAGTTTGACACATAGAGACCGTCTAGGTTTTCGAATTGCAAAGTGTACCGAAGTTTGCCTCTATATATAAAGTCGTTGATTCCACCGACCACCAGATCCATTCCTTCGTGTAATTCTTGCAGCTTGTGACAATCTTTTAATCGCGGCTCTCCCACTATATCCTGCATACGTATCTTGTTAGCTTGATCGACTTCTTGTTGTTGGTATTGGAGGAAATCCCTATTCTCCCATTCACTGTTGCATAGTTGCATGTCCACCACTTTTGGAAATATATGGTTGTTATAGGTTGCAAGACCCTCGGTTTTAAATGATCCGAAAGGTTCTTTACTAGGCAAATATACAATGTTTAGCGGAACCCCTTTGCGTGTCATGTACGCCAAGGTTACGAAACCCACATTCCTTAGTTCGTCTTTGTTATCTGCCATTTTGATAAATACGTTTTTAGAATTACCATTTAAGAAGTATACGGATTTAGTACCATCCTTTTCCGCAAGAACGCCTACATAACTAAAAGAGTCTTTCTTACTAACCGCAAATGCATATAGCTTGTAGAACACGGATGTATTTAAGTCAGTCCATCGACACATAAAATAATCTTTTAATTCTTCCTCATTTTCTCTAATAAGATGTTCTTTGTCTAACACATCTTTGTATTGTTCGCGTATTGTCGCAGTGTTTTCTATGTAGTCCATTTTTCGCCTTTTTGCATCCATTTCCTCTAATTCCAGTTGTCTTTTCCTTCCACTTACAGCGTATGGCATGCATAATGGGGCAATTTCCTTTGGCGTAAACGGATAGAGTTTACTACCAATATTTACGCGTTGTCGTACAACCTCTGGGCGAATGTTAGGCGTATTTATCAACCCCAATTCCGAAATGACTATTTCTTTTGGAATTTTAGAATATGGTGTTGCAAATTGTGTAAAATATATACTACCTACTTTAATGTAGCACTTGTGTTAGATTTTTATTTTATCTTGGCTATCTTCTTCGTCTACTATCTCCAAATAATTTATAGGTAAATAGTTAAAACTAAAAGCCGAAAGCACATACTTTATCAATTTTTCCCTTTCCTCTGGTTTTTCGGATAACTTAATTTGCAAGCTCGTCAATTTCTGTGTATTGCCATTCCCCCAATACACGTACTGTAGTAGGTTATTATACACTAAACAGCAGCTATTTTGTAGCTTGTCCGATAGCTTACTCCACATTTTGGCAATTGGTCCGGAGTACATTGGCGCCTTTAGGAAGTATAACTTACTATCTTCCAATAATGTTAAACAGTCTTTTAATGGATTATACACCCGTTCCGTACTGACATAGCTTCCAATTGTACAGTTGTATATTGTCGCTTCCAATCGCGTAATACCATCTTCTTTGGTCAAAGTAGACGCAAATGTTTCCCTTGAACGTACATCTGGACAACGTAAAAAATCTAGTATATGATTGCCAAGTTGTTTATTAACACCAGGACTTGTTATCTGACACACAAATTTGTTGTATATCTTAATTCTTGCATTGGTTGTTAACCATGGTAAACAATCAATTACCACAGTTTTATCGTTGTCAACTAAGTAGATGGTTATTAAGAAAACCAGGCCCACATTTCCTACCAAATCCCACATTTCCTCCCACATTTACATGTAAATCCCCATATGGAGGAAATGTGGTGGAGTGACTCGCCCTGTGGACCGCCTTGTGGAATTTTTTACCCCAACCATTTTGATTACGTCACACCCGCATTCTTTCCACCCGCGAGATAAATCTTTCTCTACATTTCCACCCACGAGATAAACCTATCTTGTTTGATATCATTTAATATTAGATTTTTCTCAGCTATCCAAATCTCTAGGCATTTTTTAGTTTGCATCATCCCCCAGGGAGCTACCCTCATTTAAAATTTTTTTTTCCGCTAACATTCTGAACCGAATAGTTTTCTTCGACTAGCCATTGCATCTTTCGAGATAAACCTATCTTGTTTGGTATCAATTAATATTAGAATTTTCTCAGCTATCTGAATTTTTAGGAATTTTTCAGATAGCGCCATCCCCTAGGGAGCTACCCTGATTTTAAGATTTCTTACCTGTTGCGATTTCAGACCGTCCGCATAAATTTTTTTATACATGCAATACATCAAATTAGTCTAGAATTTTATACAGAATTCGAATATGTAAACAGATTTAAAGTCGGACCACCCCCTGCAAAGTTACACTTTAAAACTCTCAAACCTTTAAATTTTGCTCTTTGCTCTATAAGCTAACCTAACAAATAGTTTTTTTCGTCTAGCCATTGCATCTTTCGAGATAAACCTATCTTGTTCGGTATCAATTAATATTAGAATTTTCTCAGCTCCCCAAATCTCTTTAAATTTTTTAGATAGTGCCATCTCCCATAGAGCTACCCTGATTGTAAGATTTCTTACCTGTTGCGATTTCCGACCGTCCTTAAACATTTTTTAGCCATGCGACACATCTTGCTAGTCTAGAATTTTATGCAGAATCCGAATCTGTAAACAGATTTAAAATAGGACCACTCCTTACCATTTTACACACACCCTCTAAATTATAAATTTCCTGCGGCTCATACCTAAAAGAAAATCTAAAAACCATTCTTAAAACTTTTTATTACAGACAATTTTTACTAATACAGTTTAAATTTTGTAAACCACATTTCTAAATACATATTCACAATTTTTTATTCTTAACCTAGAACTTCTCATATCGGCTTATACTTATTAATATTTATTTCTAAATAGAGCACCTTTTCCAAAGACCAACCGGACTCACATGTTTCAAATTCCTCTGATTTTGTTCTTATGGTTTCGCTTAAGACCTCGTACATATTTTCCAGATTACTAGAAGACGTTATAACCACATTTTTTGTGTTAAAGGATTTCACATCGGACTTCTCTTCCCCCATTTTGGTGTAAACGCTGTAGAGTTCGCAATAGACTTTTACTGCTGTATGTTGTATTCTTTTTTCATTAAAAAATCGAATAAATCGCTCTTTCTGCTTCCAAAAAAATTCGGGCACTCCATCGTCGACACTGGCATGCTTTATGCGATAGCTAGCCATACGGTTGTTAAACGCTGTGCTAACCATTTCTACACCATCCTCGCTAGTAGCGGTAACTGATGCATTTTTATGTTTGTTGCTCCTTAAGTGTGCGGCATACGTAGTTTTTTCCATTTCGAAATCGCATACTTTACACATAATTCGTGGTTGTTTCGTACAAGGCCCTTTAACAGCTGGCGGAGTTGAACGTTTACGGCTTAATGACATGCCGTGCTGTTTTTCCTTGTGTCGCTGTAAGCTGTCCATTCTCGTAAAAGCGATACCGCAAGTCCCACAGTTTAAGTACTTTGCTGCCGACGGATGTATAAGCTTTACCGTGGACGATGTTACACCACGACATTTGTTCTGGTGTCGTTTGAGAGCATTCCTCCTGGTAAAGTAGACGTGACAGGGCTCGCATTTAAAAATGTTTGCAGGTACCATTTTAGTACAAAACAAAATTCGCACTATAATTGGTTAAACTTGTATGCGAACTAACTTATAACTAAAGAATTTACTCTAGCGTACCTGCTTTATGTACTCTATAGAATGCAAACCGAAGGTTTCCGAAGACACCCGAACGATGTTGAGGATTCAGCGGGGAACTAAATGACGTCATAATCCTTGCTGCTCGTCCAATACATTTAGCGCCAATGCATGCACCTGGTTCGCATCGTCGATGGTGCGAATGCAGTTAGTAGAAACACCGGAAAACGTCTTCCATGTTATACGGATCGCGTGCATATTAAAAATCCAAAAGGGTGGTAGCACACGCACACAAATTGTGTGCAAGTCGTGCTGTAGAAGATGCAGTGCTACTATAACCAGAAACTTAATAAAAACACTTTAAACCTTTACTAAGGGAATACCAACTTGTTGTCTACAGGATACTTACTAATAAAGCAGTTTAATTTTAAATAACTTCTACGTCATATTTTAGGAAATGGTAGGCTTGAATATTTTCTAAATGAATCACCAAGCGAAAGTATATGCTTAGCAGTATTAAAATTAACCATTAATTTCCCATTTTTACGACCGTGGTTAATTATAGATTAAAATTTAATTTGTTCACGTTCGAGCTTCCTGTAAACTAACATATTTTATAGTAACAATGCGCTGTATAATACATGCATACCCCTTCGCCGCGCTACTGCTATTCTTGTAATTGCTAGAAAAAGTCACTCTCCTTTTTACTGTTAGGACTGATGCAAAGCACCATTTTTTTATACTTTCTATAGCACATCGCGCACTTTTTCGTCTGATAATTAAATTTTGCTTCTATAGGCTTTTACACTTTCGCATAGCGGTCGGCCGCACGTAATGATTTGCAGAACCGGTAAGTACTCGATATTGTCCAAATAGAGAATTAGATGCTCGATGTCTGTCAACTTCCAATTCCCTCGTAAAAGGTAGAAAAAACTCGGTCAATCATCCATCTAACTTAAACTTCGACCCGCTCTTGTTCTGATAATTTTCAAACATTTTTCAAACGACAATGGGCTCAGAATTTTTTAAACCTTCGAGGGATCTATAAGTCGTAATCAATTACACGTTCGAGCTACCCGTAAACTAACAATGCGCTGTATAATACATGCATACCTCTTCTCTGCGCTACTGCTATTCTTGTAGTTGCTTGAAAAAGTCAGTTGCCTTTTTTACTGTTAGGATCGCTGCAAAGCACCATTCTATACATTCTTTAAAGGTATGGCACATCGCGCACTTTTTTTGTCTGATAATTAAATTTTGCTTATGTAGGCTTTTACACTTTCGCATATTTAAACATCTAATACGATTGATTAACCACTTGGAGTGCCCGAGTTTTTTTGGAAGCAGAAAGAGCGATTTATTCGATTAATTAATGAAAAAAGAATACAACATACAGCAGTAAAAGTCTATTGCGAACTCTACAGCGTTTACACCAAAATGGGGGAAGAGAAGTCCGATGTGAAATCCTTTAACACAAAAAATGTGGTTATAACGTCTTCTAGTAATCTGGAAAATATGTACGAGGTCTTAAGCGAAACCATAAGAACAAAATCAGAGGAATTTGAAACATGTGAGTCCGGTTGGTCTTTGGAAAAGGTGCTCTATTTAGAAATAAATATTAGTAAGTTTAAGCCGATATGAGAAGTTCTAGGTTAAGAATAAAAAATTGTGAATATGTATTTAGAAATGTGGTTTACAAAATTTAAACTGTATTAGTAAAAATTGTCTGTAATAAAAAGTTTTAAGAATGGTTTTTAGATTTTCTTTTAGGTATGAGCCGCAGGAAATTTATAATTTAGAGGGTGTGTGTAAAATGGTAAGGAGTGGTCTTATTTTAAATCTGTTTACAGATTCGGATTCTGCATAAAATTCTAGACTAGCAAGATGTTTCGCATGGCTAAAAAATGTTTAAGGACGGTCGGAAATCGCAACAGGTAAGAAATCTTACAATCAGGGTAGCTCTCTGGGAGATGGCGCTATCTAAAAAATTTAAAGAGATTTGGGGAGCTGAGAAAATTCTAATATTAATTGATACCAAACAAGATAGGTTTATCTCGAAAGATGCAATGGCTAGTCGAAGAAAACTATTCGGTTCAGAATGTTAGCGGAAAAAAAATTTTTAAAATGATGGTAGCTCCCTGGGGGATGATGCAAACTAAAAAATTCCTAGAGATTTGGATAGCTGAGAAAAATCTAATATTAATTGATACCAAACAAGATAGGTTTATCTCGTGGGTGGAAATGTAGAGAAAGATTTATCTCGCGGGTGGAAAGAATGCGAGTGTGACGTAATCAAAATGGTTGGGGTAAAAAATTCCACAAGGCGGTCCACAGGGCGAGGGTCACTCCACCACATTTTCTCCTTATGGGGATTTACATGTAAATGTGGGAGGAAATGTGGGATTTGGGAGGAAATGTGGGCCTGGTTTTCTTAATAACCATCTACTCAACTATAATATTACACTTTTCTTCGTATTCGCCCTTATAGCAAAAGTTATGGTTTGTAGTTAAATAATTACACATTTAAATCTTGCTAAATATGCCAGCAAAATCTTGGGTTACATCCATGTCAAAAAGATAGTAATAATCTTTTTCGAGTTCGTCTAATATATTTGGTAGTTTCTCCAATAAAGTTTCCAACTTAACATCTGCTAGTTCCACTTTGTATGGAACGCATATAGGATTTTGGAATTTTTTATTAATACATTCGACGTCTTCTTTCCGATAATTTCTTTTACTCTCTAGCCCATCTTGTTAGTGCTTTCCAGAGAAAACGGAAGCTTAGCTTTAACACCATTCCTAGCGGAAACAAATCGGTCGAACTTTCTTCGTAGATAGCTGTTAAATGCACCACAAATTTCTTTTTTAAGATATACATCCTTTTGTTTGCAGATGTTTTTCGGCGTCAGAAAGGTCGCAAATTTTAACCAATATTATATTGTCACAAAATGGTTGTGTAATTGGTGTGTGTAGTCAGCCAGTCAGCATCTGTTCGCCTACGACATAACAAATATTACCAATATCTGTCACCAGATTATTGTTACACATAATTTCTGCCAACAGCCATAATCCAAATCGCTCATTTGTCGGTTTCACTTTATTCCCAAGAAGTTGAGGAACGTTAATCACCTTGGAGACGCTCATGTTTACCGTTCTAGCTACTGCCGAATGCTAAATTGAATACGAAAAATTGCGCCCTTATGTATCCTACAGAGTGGCCGCGTATATTGCCGAAGATAGTGGAATATGTCGTACACCGCCATATCGCTTACATTCTCTTGTTTAGGAACTGTTTTGTTATCCGACCTAGGTCGGCAGGGATGCGCATCGACATATGTCTGGATATATGTAGGATGTTAGATTAGGGTGAAATTGCCCCATAGGGTAAAATTGCCCCATAAGGTGAAATTGCCCCATAGGGTGAAATTGCCTCCGACCTAGGTGGGATGTGGACTTGTCAGGAGTTAGGTTAGCTAGTGTTGTCCGGAGTTAGGTTAGGTTAGTTGGACTTGTGTGGACTTAGGTTAGATAAAAGGAAAAATTGATAGGTTAGGTCAGCGCCGCGGCGCTGACCTAATCTATCGGCGGCTCCGTGGCGTAGTGGTATGTGTGTGACTACTACGCCCAAGGTCCCGGGTTCGCATCCCGACACGGTCCGCTTGAAAAATGTTAGGCGAGCATTTTTCACAAAAATACACCCTCGTTCGGATGAGAAGTAAAATGGAGGTCCCGTGCGTGAGTGTTGTCACGCACGTTAAAGATCCCTACCTTGCTTGGAACAGCAAGGGTTCGGCAAAATTCCAAATTTTCCAGGTAAAAAAAAAACTCGCTTCCTGGCCAATGTAGTACCTTCGCGTGGAGCATTGGAAAATCACATGTAATGACCTAATCTATCAATAAGCCGACTACGTGGTCTAACTCAGAGGAATCAAAATATCGATACCCAGAAAAGAAACGCATACATACACTGGTGGAATGATGCCTTCAAAAGATGCTCTTCCAGACGTCCTGCCTTCGTTCCCGGAAGATTATATGACACTGGAACCATCACCAAAGGAATTCAGCGCAACCAAGGACGTCTCCACCATATGGTCATCCAGCTGCTGCCATATGTTTCGACTATGATTGACGATGTGTACAAGAACATTTTAAATTTGTAGCTACATTGCTTGTATCACAGACAACAATAACCCGTCTCGTAATATTAGCAAGCCTAAAACGAACTACAACACTATATCATGTAACTGAACTCATTATTATAACCGAAAGCAACGCCATTTCTTCAAGCAAGGAAAGCAACCACGATAATCATAATCAATTCAACTTGCACTGCCCTGGAAAACATCTATTCGTATATAATCCATTACATGAATAGTGTGTTCCTCAAAACGCCTACCTGTTTATATGATAACCAGAAAACTAATTCCATTGAACTTGTGTTGGAAAGTCCTTAGGAAACTTTGTATTTAAAACCTATCATATTGTTTCAACAAGCGAACCACGGTAGATAATGGAAAAATCTGGCTAGCGTTCTAAACTACAACGAATCAACGTGTGTAAATGCTAGATAAGAAATATACAACCAACATTGCCGAAATCATGCACGTCGCAAAAGGAGAGTTGCCTAACTTTTCGCATGAAAATATAGAAATTCAACATAAAGTAATGCATAACTTATCATCTAGACGATGTAAAGGTAACGAAGTGGAAATGTGTTCGAAACCAACCTTGTAGAAAACGCGTACAAAACTCATGTAATATTTCTGAAAACAAATGTTCTGATAATCGAATACCACACTTAAAAGCTATGTCAAAATAATCTAGATTGAAACATTTTTAAATTATAGCTGCATATCCTAATAAAATCTTACAGGGTGATGAATAAGTACTCGTTTAACATGGAAATGCGGTTGAAATTGTCAATGAATACTCAAATGACCGTGAAAAGTGAGTGAGAAATATAATATTTCATTACGAAGAATGAAAATATTTGCATGTAGGAACTGCACGCAACAAGATATTTTTGCAGAAGCTACAATGAGCCAACTAAGCTTGTTTCCTATAAAATTTGTACCTTAAAGCATAACCTATTAAGAGCAGGGCATGTCACATGTCATAAAAATCGAATTCGAATATAAGAGCAAATTGACGACATACTACCGGCCATACTTACAACTTCTAATGTGCCCCGGAAAAATTCGTTGCTCTAATTAAAAAAGAAAACGGGTGATTTTAAATTTTGCGTCGATTCTCGTAAGCTAAATCATGTTACCAAAAAGAACAATTGTCCCTAAAAAGCTTTAAATACCATACGAATCTGTACATATGTAATGGATGACTGTAGGCACTAAAAGAATAAAATGTTTTTGTGTCCTCTGATGGACTACGTTAATTTGAGAAATGTCTTTGGATTGGCCACCCAAAGTTATTTTCAGGGTCTGACCGAATAGGTGATTGAAAATCGAAAATGAAAGAAGTAAGTGAAAAATCATTGCGACATTATTGTTCGATTTTTCAACGAACTTCGTTCGTTTATGAAATCGATTTGTCGTCCGTCTGTCTGTCCGTCCGAGGCCTTTCTAATGGTCGGACATCAATGTGTGATACATCAATCGATTCAGCTCGGTGTCCTGAGCTTAAGTTTTGATGTCAGTTGAAATCGGGCCACGGGGACGCCGTGCCCCCGCGATATTCCGTCGGGAAAATTAAAATTTCAAATAGGTCCAAAATTAATGTGCGATACATATTTGGACTCCCCTAACATAGCTGAGTCGAAATATGGTACCCCCCACAAAATCTGACCACGGATACCCGACCCCCCCCCCCGGGGAATTAATTTTTATTTTATCTGAATACTTATAATTATTACAACATAATAATTTTAATTTCTTTAAATTGTTTTAAAGTAAGTCTACATTTGGAAGTTTGTTACGACAATGCCTTGCATTTTCAACTTGTTTTTAATAAAATTCAGGTCTTAAGACGTAGGAAAATTAATCTAAATGAGTACACCATAAGTCTAACTCAATTTTACAATGTTGATCACTGATTTTTCAACGGACAGTAATTAATAATATTGACTTAAAGATTAACACCTATCGTCGCCTGATTGCGTATCATGTTTCTCGAATCGAGTTTAAAAAAATTATAAATCGTCTTGTAACTGCGGAGCAAAATTTGGTCCAATTTCGTTAAAGCTTTAAAAATTTTGGGTAATTTAGTTCTACAGTCTTGATTCAGCAATGCCGAAAAGAGATGAAGCTATGTATACGGTAGGAGGACATCTTTTTCAAGTTGCTGATTTGAACGGCGGTTACATCTTTTGTTGTTCTGGCTACTTAGTTGAGACGAAGTTCGTTTTCACCTAGATTGCCGATAGCATCAGAGGCCATTGCGCTTAACAATGTTGGAGAAGCATATATATACTCTAGTATGATTTATTGTTGCAAAATTCATTTTGGTGGATATGAATCAGTTTTAATGTGAAATATTATGGAGTGTACATAAGAGACGTAAACAATCTTTATTGTTGTTTATGTAGCAGAGACAAAATGTCACCACCACTTGTAGTCCTTATCAATTATGAGGTAATGATCTCATACCTACATAATGGTGCCTTGTAAAGTTATTTCTTAAGCAAAAATTCTCTTTGAAGCTGATTATCCTAAATTTCCGATTTTAAGACCACAATATTGTGGCGCCGCTTGGTCTACCTGTGACCAGAATAATTACACTAGAACGTAAACGAAGGCTTTGAACTCAAAATATGATCGACAGGTTCTGCTGTGCGAAATCTCTTAATTGGCAGGTACAACACTTGGTATTTAAAAGATTACAATAGGTACATTGGAGATGCCATTTGTATAATTATAGTATATTTTAGAACAGTCTGGAGGTTTTAAAATGTATATAAATTGCCGTCATAAATATTGAAGTCTAGTTCCGTTTAAAGCTTTGATTACAATATGTTGTAATTTAAAGCTTTGGCACATATGTAATATAAATAATCACTCTCGATATAAATTACTCTAGTGTTGATATACATTATTGTAGTAATAATATAACTTAGTAATTAGTGCGTGGATAGTTATCTGTAGTGCTTCTATACTAATTTAGAAGATAGCATCGTAGTTTTGGAAGATAATACTTATACTGTTAGCGATTTGCTAAAAATAAATGGTTGGGAGAGCTTTCAGCAAATGCCCGTGTGTCTACGAGTTGTTGACAATGCGTGTATAATCTATTTGAAAATAAAGAACTGTTGTTATTACAAATAGTGTTTTCGTTCCAATATGAGAGTTTTAATAGTTTGAGTACTATATCAAAATATTTATTTTGTACTTGATGAATTGATAAATTATTTATGGTCAATTAAAGAAGGTATAGATTATAAAATTTTATGAAAGCAGTTTGTTCGTAACGGTTGTTTACTTGGTAAATACGTTAAAAATAATAAAAGATGGGAAAATATTTCAAAAATACAAATTAATTCCTTTGAACAATAGGTTTTTTTACCGAGAGCCCATTATTCAACGGATTGTCATTAAATCTACTTTGTAACTTGTTTACCAATACGTGAACGTTTTAACGGTCATGGCCATTTTCAAAGAAACGCTTGTCTATTTAAGAATTCACTGTGGAATAAGCTGAATTGATTTTATACTTTACAGGGCTGAGAAACAGAAAGCTATTCCGCTACTAATTGAAATATTACTTGTACACGTGTATTTGTACTAACTGAATATGTAAAATTCTATTATTATTAGTTGTTGAATAAATTTAATTGTGTACTTTAATACTTACGTAGCTAAGAATTTTCTTGAAATTTCGAATGCGTTAAATTCGTAGCGTACGCTAAATTCGTAGTGTTATTTGAACGTAAGAGATGTGTTAACTTGTACGAAATTATTGATTTAGGTTTCCCAATTAACTCGGATACCCAGAAGATATTACCCATATTTTACACCTTGTTGCGTACAGTTTGGCCTTAGAAAATCTAGCCGATAATCCACAGACAAACTCGGTGAACTACCCCGCTAAAATTCTGTTTCGGTAAAGTACAGAAAACCTCAACTGTACTAACAAGAATGGTTGCTGATTAACTCAATAGGACGGGGTGGTGTAAATGTTTGAAGAAAGTCTCGGAAAGCTATCGTGTACGACATATGTCTTAATCGGGAAATATCTTGGACGCCACCTAATCTCGAAATACAGAGATTTTTAGTGAAAAGCTCTAGAAAAAATAACTAGAAAATGCCAAAACCTGAGATCAAGAAAGTGATGCTGGTCTAAAATTTACATGAGAAAGCAGTAAGTTGCTACGTACATCGACATAGCTTTAAAAAAAAGAACAATGAAAGAAGAAAGAAAATGACCTGTCTCGGGCTCAATCGGCGAGTAGACGGGGTTTTACTAATACCAAAAATAGAGGCAGGCCTGAAAAATAAAAGGAAAAAAATGCACTCACTCATTCACAACTTACAACAAAACATACAAAAAAGAAACCTCTAATTGAAACAAAATATGTACAAAGCACAGTATTCCTCAAACCCCAACAAAAAATTCAATAACATCAATATACATATATTCGGCAGAACAACCAAATTATTTCAAAAATGGCGAGCTGCAGTCTTTAGGTCGCTACCTCTTTGAAATAACAATCAAAAAAAAGGAAAAAAAACCCCAATTCAACCCTAAAAACCACAGCTCGTAATTCCCACAGTAAACCTAAAGTTACATACCTAAAATTCTTAAATAATTATAGAGTACCTACCCATATCCCTTAATTAACCCAAAGTTACAAATTAAAAAAAAACAGTTTGAAATCCCTACCCGTAAACATACAATTAACCTATCTAATGGTCCCACAAAAGAGGAAAACCCAATTCTTAAGTAGTTATAGCGTGCCAACCCATATCCCTTAATTAAAAATAATCATTTTGCTACTACCACTCTGAGTCATTCAGCACAAACAGCAATGCCTCCATATGGCGGCCATAAATCCTAACATCGTTCAGTAATGTTTATAGAGATATATACGAACCAATCTGGTAACTGCCTGGAACACCGCCACCTGTGCACCCTCCTGCACCAAAAAGGGGCGGCCACTCATCAGATCGTCATGTCCAACGACGAAAACACAGTGGTGTCCTCCTATAACAAAAAGGGGCTACAATCCCACGGGTAGTCAGGTCCACCGACGGAAGAAGCACGCTGTAGGGCGTGCGCGAAATTTTCATAAAGAAAAACTGAAACAACCAGAAATTCAACCAGTGTTTTCGTTGTGTAAATCGAAAAGAAAGTGAATATTCATTTCGTTTAACTAATGACCAGAGCTCAAAGTAATATTGTTTTCAAGACGCGATTAAAAAACTGTAAAAATAGAGAAACCATTATACGTTATCAGAATGTTTAACAAATTAAAGGATACCTAAGACAAGGTATTGACTTATTTAAAGTTTATTATAGACGCGTACCCTCATTGTTTCCTATTCTGAATTAACCTACAAATTTTCTTTAAATTTGCACAGACTGCATCCATCACGATCTGATCTAGGTCTACATCTACCTCGTTTTTCCTATCTCTGCTTTTAATATATTCCATACTATTCCCCAAAAATGTCTTAGAACGTATTCTGCCCTTCTACTTCTTCTATTTTTTGCCTGAGATATATTTATTCCCCTACTCTTTCTACAGCTTATTTGTTATTAACTTTGTTTGCCCATGCTATCATCCTTATACATCTGAAGCATAACATTCCAAAAGACTGTTACCGTTTTTCTGTCTGCTTTTACTATTGCCCGTATTTCATAGGCATACTATGCTGTGCTCTACACATATACTTTCATCAATTTTCTTCATGTTTCTATGTTTGTTATGTTTTACCGTAGGCGCTGTTTTTTCTTGTTAGATGCAGTTCGGTCATCTTCTATTGTTTTACAATTATATACAATATTTCTCCGACATTCAGTGGTTGTGAAGGGGTAAGTAGCCTGGGGCTGCCAAGTTTTCCCAGCACATTTGCCGATTTAATATTTTTTCCAATATATCTTTTCGCACAATCAACATTAGTTGCAGATATTTCACAACCAACACCTGTAGTTGTTTATAAAATCTTTAGATTTATCTGCGCTTATTTTTTCGTCATTAGGTTTTCTGTCTCAAAACTGGTTGGACACGTACCTGCACTTATTTATGTACTGAGTTAGCCTACACAGTTCCCTGAAATTCCCATACAGCCTATATACAGCTCGGTTCCTCTTCTATTGCTTTCTATTTTTTGCAGTTGCTTATAATAATCATCATGTTTAAGTACAGTTACTTTTTCGTCATTAGTTTATCCATCTTGGGACTGGCTGGATGCTTACCTCCATTGATTTCTATTCTGAGCTAGCCTACACATTTCCCTGAAATTCCCACAGCCTACATCTTTCACTATCTGTGTGCTTTTTGTATTGTTTTCTCCATTATCACTTTCAGAGCTAAAATAGCCTCCCGTGTTTCCCCTGTTTCGCCTAAACCCAAATTGATCTTTTCCTAGTATTTCTTCAGCTCGTTTTTCCATTCGTCTTTGTACAATTTTAGTTAATATTTTGACACTTGTGCTGTCAAATTTATTGTGCGAAAATTTTCACATCTATCCGCGCCCTTCTTTATTGGTGTAGTTACTATGATGTTACGTTTGAAATCTTTGGGTATCTCGTCTGTCTCATACATATAGCTTACAAGTTGGAAAAGAGGTTCTATTACTGCTTGTCCATTGGCTTTTAGAGTTTCTGCTTGCACCTTATCTGTATCCGAAACCTTGCCATTTTTCAGGCATTTTAATGCTAATTCAAACTCATCTCCAAGTATATATCCCAAGTCTTCATTTTCAATGACTGATTCCTGTTCTAATGCTGTTAGTTCCTCTCCTGCATATAAATTCCCTACATATTCTTGCCATCTACCCACTTTCTCTACATTTTCTATAATGACGTTTTTTCCCGCATCCTTTATATTTTTGCTATATGGTTTTATATCCCTGAAATTGATTGTAATTAGTTTGTATGCTTCATCTGTCTTTCCTATTTCCATCTTAGTTTGTACCTCTTTGCACTTTTCATCAATCCCTAGTTCTTTAGCTTTCCTGCGTTTGCGAATAATTTCCCATTTTATGACTTTGTATCTCTGTTTTCTTGTTTCGTTTGATTTATTTTTGTATTTTCGTCTTTCTTTTATTAAATTTAGGGTATCTTTTGTTATCCATAGTTTCTTATTTTCTTTTTGAATATCTCTGGCCGCCATGTCTAAGTTGGATTAATGTTATTCCATTCTGTTTCTACTGCCTTAGTATCAGATATTTTCCCGATATCATTCAGCAATTCATTTGACTTTTTTACGAATCTTTCTTGAATATCTTTATTTTTTAGAGTCTCAAAGTCAAAGTGCCTTTTTCTGTTTCATTTTTTCAAATTTTTAAATTTAAGTGCGGCCTTCATAATTACATTGTTGTGGCCAATGTATATTGCTTCTGGGTAGCTTCTACAGTCTTTTACTTGATTCCTAAACTGTTGTCTAACAAGAATGTAATCTATTTGATATCTTCTACGTATATCGTCTTCTAGTATGATGTTGAAATAATGTGTTTGTTATGATTAAATTGTTCTTGTCGCAAAATTCTACCAGCCTATTTCCCCTGTCATTTCTCGTGCCTAAACCAAATAAACCTACTACCGCTGCTTCCCTACCCTCACCTACCACTGCATTAAAATCCTCCCGTAATTATTAAATTTTCATGTCCTTTTACGTATCTTAATGTCTTCGATATCTTTGTAGATCGCTTCTTCCTCTTCGTCACTGTAGCTAGAGGTGGGCATGTATACTTTTGTTCTTTTGTAAGTAATTTTCTACACAGTATCCTAGCTTTTTTCGCCCAACTATCCCCACACCCAAATTTCCTTCCTCTGCTTCTGTATGAATTACCCTGAAGTCTCCAGTCCAAAAATCTCCCGCCTCTCACCACCGAACTTCGCCGACTATGTCTAGTGGTAACCTATTCATTTCAAATTTTAGGTTTTCTAGCTTACCTACTTGCTTCATACTTCTAACAGTCCACGCTCCGACTCGCAAAATGTTCCCAACTCTTATTCTGAACTTTCCGATCGCATCCTCCGAAGTAGTTCCCTCCCGGAGATCCGAATGGGGGACTATTTTAACTGGGCGGCTCCGTAACGTAGTGTTTGACTACTACGCCCAAGATCCCGGGTTCGAATGCCGACAAAAATACACCCTCGTTCGGATGAGAGGTAAAATGGAGGTTCCGTGTGTGGGTGTTGTCACGCACGTTAAAGATCCCTACCTTGGTTGGAACAGCAATGTTTCGGCAAAATTCCAAATTTTTCAGGTAAAAAAAAAAGTCGCTTCTTGGCCAGTGTAGTACTTTCGGGTGGAGCATTGGAAAAAATCACATGTAAGGACTATTTTAACTCCGGAATCTTTTACCCCAGAGAATGCCATCATGTTTATTACAATTTAAGTACGCTATGACTTGGGAGGTAATGTGGTGGTTTCCCGTTGCCTTCCACATCGCGGTAGTGTGTCTTAGACTACCATACCGACCCCTATAGTCTCTGCAAATCTAAGTACCGAAAGAGCCGCTGTCCTCTTTAGGGGACCTGTCTTAGTCTGGTTCCTTACTAATGACCCCACTACTTTGGTTGGACCTGTAGTTTAGCTCTTTAGCTCATTAGAGCACGCAAACCATTTCACCTGTTCCAGTAATCTGGAACTTCAGCAAGGTTCAGGTCCATCGAAATGGTTAAATGTAATACAAGAATAAAAGCACTGACGCTGTAAACGTGAATTTATTTATAGTTTTGTCGTTGTGACAGTCGCCTATATATAACTAAGTAAAAATTAGAGTATATTAGATATGTACACCAATCGTAGAGGGAGAATTTTCATTTCGTACTAGTGCGAAATATATACTTTTCTTCGCTAGTTGGCAGTGTGAAATGATACATTTTTCAGACAGGTCGTCAGAAAAAACATTTTTAACATCTACTATAAAATTATTTGCATTGTTTGGATATTTTTGTGCAAATATTTTATTAACATTAATTTTTCTATAATTCTTTCACGTCTTAAAAAAATGTGTCGTTTTTGAAGCAGCCGTTATAAATGTATTTAGTTTAAACGACAACGGAAATATCGTGATGAACGTAAAACAATTTAGCAAATTACCTGTGGGAATTGAGAAATACAATAGAATTGAAGTTTTTATGTATATGCGATTGTATGCGAAGTGTACTATCCGCTTTGCAAAAGACTTGTTTCACGCAACTCAGGTATTTTCCATACTGAATTGTTCGGATACACGTAATTGTAGCAAAAGTGATTGTACGGACGCTCCATATTTGTCGTATATTATATTTTATGCCGTATCGTTAGAGCTACTTGATTATCAAATGCTTTTTACTGCCTAATGAAGTATTCATTACTAATGTACTGAATACATTTAGTATCCATTATTGAATTGCTTTCATTGACATTGTTTGGCTTGGATTCGATAATAATAAAGGAAAAAGCAGGCCATTAAATAGAGTCTAACAAATAATTTTTCATGTCTATCGTCGTTTTAATTATATACGAGAAATAGATTAAAATACATGTTTTATGTACTTTGTAAAATCTATACTTGTTACAAAGCACTTAAAAAAATTAAAGTCCAAGTTGATATTGGTAGTCTGTACAGTTGGTGAAGGCTAAAATTAGATCGTCCACCCTAAACAGCCCCCTGAAGAATTAAGCATTTAAAATGAGATTCTCAAGAAAGTAGTTATTGTCTTGGCGGTGATTGTAGATAGGTTTCCCGTGTTCTTTAAATAAAAAATAAACGAATAGAATTGGTTTTGAAATTACTATGGGTGGTTGGTCGAAGACGTTAGGTCTCCGGTTTCGGATCCGAATTCTTTCGACTCCTTTTAGTTCAAACCGGTCATGTTTGGAGATTTCTGAGGATTTTATTTTTCATCGTAGGACAACTGTTACAAACACGAAAAGCCAAACTCCCGCCCCTCCTACAATTGTCAGAGAGGTGGCATACTATTTCTTAAATACCAAAGACTTAGGTTGCATTTTCTGCAGAACTTTTAATCTGAGAAGTAATCTCAAAGTGACTTTTTAACCAACCTTAGCCTTTACAACTGGGCGAACTTTTAATGTAGGTCTAAATTTAAATATATACTAACCGTTAAACTTTCAATATGTATAGCCTAGCTTTTTATATTACCACTGACCCCTAACCCCATCGCCGGTTTTAGTTTAGGTTCTGAAAGCAAGTACATATTATGTTCACGTGGCGTCGAGTCCAATACTCTAGCTCTTTTCGTTCACATAATTCTCATTAAATAAATGTTCAATACTTTTCATTAATCTACTTAACGACGAGCATAGCGCATTACGGCAACTAACTATAACATTCTATTCATTCAGAATATATCGAGTCTACACTCCACGTACCGTTTCAGACAGGTTTATTTATTACTCATCAACAACCTGTTTATCTGCTTTTCCAGGGTCTCTTGCAGCCTGTACTATGTTAAGAGCGACGTATAGTACGTCTAAACAGACTATTTTTAAGAGACTAAAATATATTCAATACAAATCCCCTCGCTTGTAAAAAAAAGGTGTAAATATTAAAATATTTTTATTAAGCATACAGAGTTCAGGCGTAATTCGTTATTTCTTAAATGGAAGCAAACACAATCTATACACCGCACGTTGCACCTCACCATTCTGAGTTTTAGTTTTTGCAACACCCACTTTACGATCTGGAACACAAAACATTTAACATATGCCTTCTCACTTCCACTGTAGCGAGGGTAAATTAGTTTCCTTGATTAACAGCATCTGTCCAACTTTCACATTGCCCTTGTTTGCACCACCGCAATTCTGTAAGTTGGTCTTTATACAATCTATTCCAAAAGTGCTGCTACAGCACTTGGATATGCTGGTACCTTGAAAGGCCGTTTTCTGGTATATTGCTGACATCTGGGTTGGGCAGTGCGTAAGACCGCGGTACATTACAAAATGGGAAGGGGTGACGACATCAAAATCATCACGACTTGAAGAAACGGGAGTCAAGAATCTCGCCTTTAGGCTCGATTCAATTTGTGTGAGTAATGAGTAAAGATCCGCAAGTATGAGACGTTTTGCCAATTACCCTTCTTAGGTGTAGCTTACATGACTTTACTCCAGCCTTCCAAATACTCCCAAAATTAAGAAAATTTGTTGGTATAAATTTCCCTAAAATTTCCTCATTTTTTAATGTTGCTGATAATAAAGAAAAATTATTTTTTACAAATATTATAAACTGTCTTAGTTTAGTATTATATTAACCCTTGCAAAGGTTATCCCATTGTCAGAAACAGCACAATTAGGTTTTCCGTTTCTTGGGCAAAATCTATGTAATGAGCAATGAATGTTGCTGATGTCAGATCTGTTACTAACTCAAGATGAATGACCTTGGTAGTCAAGCATATAAAAAGGCATATGTATTACTTCGGTAATCTGGCCTCCCTGCCATATTTATTTTTATATAAACAGGCCCTGCGTAATCAACGCCATCATTAAAGAAAGGAGGATATGATTAAACTCGTTCTGTTGGTAGAATTCCCATAATTTGATTTACAGGCATAGGGTCTGATTTAAAACACCGAATGCAATTAAATGAAACTTTCCGGATTAAATTTCTAAGACCAAGAATCCAATATTTGTCTCGAATTTGAAGTTAATAACATTTGTGTCCCACAATGCAACAACCTCTTATGTTTGCATTTAAATATTTGAATAGTGAATCTGTGTTTTAAGGAAAGTAGCATAGGATGCTTTCGATTGTATTTTAATTCTGAAAGCTGCAATCTCCCACTCCACCCTAAGGATACATACCCTTATCATCATAGTACTGACTTGCAGGGTTTGTTGAAGAGTATACATTTTTTTTTTGCAAAAAAATTCCGTTTGTGCAATCTTTAGCAAAACCTTAAGGGCACATTCCAATTTACCATAGGTTAATAATTCTTTCATCCTATCTTTTCCTAATTTTAAAAGACTCGCGTGCAATAACTAACCACACGCTTAAGCCTATGTAAAACACTGAAATTTTGATAATTAAGCCCAATTTCCCGTACCACCCATTTAAATATCTTTCGTGGCCTTTTTTTCTGGAACATTAGCAATATCGACAATTTTTGTTACACCTGATAAATAGTCTTTGAACAAGAGAAATTCAGGACCAGACCACCATTTTGTGCAGGTTAATATTTTAGCAGGATATAAACCGTGACAGCAAATCCGCAGGATAATCTTCGGATTTAACGTAGTTTCAATAACTAATCTCAGTTAGCTCTTAAATTTGATTGACCCTGTTTCCAACAAAGGTATGCAAAATGAGGAGTCATTTGAATCCAACTTAAAATTAAACTACCATCAAATCTGACCATAAAACTGTATTGGAAAATTTCAATTCTATACGGTATTTTACTTTATTAATAATTTAGCTAGCAACAAGGCTCCGCGTAATTATAGACGAGGAATTGTTAAAGATTGAAGCGGAGCTACCCTTACTTTAAACAAAGCAACGAAACTCTTACTTCATCATCATGTGAAATACTTCTCAAATAGACACATGGGTCCTATTTGCCTGCGAGGAAGCGCCCGAAAACCAATGAATTTTAATTTTCACATGATTTTACAACCTTTAACTTACTTTAACTCAAAAAATCATTTTTTAATATTCTCTACTTCATATCAATCTGCAGAGGTAATGTTTCATCCCAAAATAAATGTTTGCACCATTTTTTTGCATCAATATTTTTGCTAAAAGTATACAAGCTCCGAACAACCCGAAGTAGTCAAATATTCGAGAAATATCCGCCAAAATTAACTTTTTGTGTTTTAAAACCGCAATTTAAAAAATCAGTTTCCAATTTAAATGCCCAAAATAAGCCCAATGTTTTGCACTGATCTTTTTAATCAGAGTGAACATTAATTGAATTTGAATCTATCCCTGCATGGCTTTCAATGACCATTGGATCATTTGACATCCATTTTCTAATTTCCATACAACCGGTTTTTAATATAGAATCAACTTCAAAATAGAATTTAATTGCGTCCTCTGTGGTATCGCCGCCTGACAATAAATCGTCTACATCAAAATCGTTTAAAATTGTTTGAAACGCTGCCGGAAATGATTCCATGCTCTCTAGTGCTCTCTAGCCAAAGCCGTTTCAAACATAATATTGCTAAATAATAAGCAGACTTTGTCCCATATGTTACAGTATTAAGCACAAATTCGCAAATTTCTTGTGTAGAATCTGATCGCCACAAAATCTTTTGTAATAATCTTTGAAAAGGATCGAACAAAATTATTTTGTTCTTTTTTGTAATATTTGCACAGACTACCAAGTTATGCTTGCGCAACTTTAGAGAATATCAAATTAATCATCTTGAAGATTTGGCCCTAAGTACTGTAAATCATTTACTGATACTTCCGTATCAGTTTTTGCTGGTCCATAAAAACCGCCCTTAATTTTGTCGTTACGCTACTTTCATTAAAAATTCTATCAGCTATGATCGAGATTGTGGCATAAACTTAACGTCCATTTTTTTCAATTTACGATTATTCTCTATACGTTTCTCCAATGAAAGGAATCTATTTAATGAGTACTGCCTAGAATTTCCTAATTTTGAGGTAGAATCGTGCAAAGGAATCTCAACAATGAATCTACCATCTGCATCACGCTTTATAGTTTCATTTAATATAGTTTCACAATGTTTATTTTCTGGCGATAAAAGCTGTTGTACTGAAGATACTTCTTTCACAGCCCAAAAGTTTTTCAATTGTGTTTGGACATCAATATTGATACTTAAATTACACATTGATGCTCATTTTGAGTGCATGGTAACCCAACCTTGAAGTATTGGTTTATTCATCCTTAAACTAAATTGCCCAATGCAGAAAAGTTTATAAGATATTTCAACTCGAAGAAGAATAACCACTTTTCCCGATGATAATTATTTTCACAATACGAAGAATTATCGTGTGTCGCCAAACTGCAGGGCCTAAAACTAATTAATTTCTTGTAGTTAACCTCAACCATCGAAATTTTAATTCTGGAATAGTTCAGTAAATTAGATTGTCAATGTATTTTCACAAGTAGTACGTCTGGGGGTAAAAACGAAGAATTTATTAACAGAGGGGCTAACAAAACTATATTCTAGAATCTAGATCAACATGTGCGCATACATACCGTGCAACTTGTGCCTAAACCTGTAACAAAGAAGTACCTATCTATAGTTCACTATACAGCTAGTTCCTGGAAGTATTTCGTTCATGAAGTGCCACATCACTGTTTTAATTGTGTTAAAAGGAAAGCAAACAAAAAAACTATCCAGGATGATTTAATCTTTGTATTATATCACAATAAATATTCCAAAAATTAAATAAACGTGTATCTTCAAAATTGGGTACAAACATTATGTTTTTACACAGAAATCAATAAAAAACACAATTTTCTGTTGATTTGTTATTTTGGACATACTAAAAAGCGTTTGTCACAAAATATGAGTCTTGCAGTCTCTTCAAACGGTCTACTTTAAGGACGGACTTACTCAAGATAAGTTTGTGTCATCATGATTAGGTCTTCAGTCCTAGAACTGATTGGACACGTATTTCCATTGTTTTCTATTCTGAGCTAACCTACACATTTTCCTGAAATTCATACAGTCTATATCTTTCACTATCTGTATGCAATAGTTTAATCTAGGTCTACCTCTCCCTCTTTTTCTCTTCTCTGCTTCTATCGTAGGCCGCGCTATTCCGTCATGTGTTAGTATGTGTCCTATCATCCTGTCTCTCCTATTTTTTTATTGTTTTCCACATATTTCTTTTTTCCTTACCATTTCTAGTACGACTTTGTTCTTAACTTTGTCTTTCCAGGATATCTTTGTCATACATCTATAGCACCACATTTCAAACGCTTTCATCTTTTTCCCTGTCAACGTTTTACAGCCATACAATGCTGTGCTCCACACATATGCTTTCAGCAATTCTTTCCTTGTTTCTATACTTGTTGTCTTCGAACATTGCTGTTGCTTTTTCTTGTTAAATACAGACCCGGCTTCTGCATTTTTTTTTTATTTTATGTTTTGCACTTTTCTCCTATTATTTTCTTAAAATATACCATATTTAACTGATATTCACTGATACGTGAAAGGGATTAAGCAAACCTGACGGCTACCAATACTAAAACCTCCCGCTTAGACACTTACCGAATCAATAGTTTACAATTACTCTTTTTGCACAATCAACATTTGTTGAGAATATTGCAAAACCAACACATGTAGTTGTTTACAGTAATCATCGGGTTTGTACCAATTACATTTAATTTCTTTTTCAGCAGTGTACTATGTGCAAATTTCTAAAAAACCTAAATATCGACATTTTTTTAATTAAATATTTTCTTTTATACGGCTACGTATCGTTTAAATCATATATTGAGTTTTTACTTGTAACCCGGTTTTCCTTATTGTAGACTTACGTACTGTTAATCTATGAAACGATGCATTTAAATACAAATATTTATTTATGCATAAATTAAACATGTCTACTCCATTTTTTAATATAAAACGGTTTAATAACAGTAGCCTAAAAAGGATCGTAATCTAATTGATTTTAAACGATGACCGATTTATTTTTTTAAAATATGACATTTTTATCATATGCCTGCCAGCTTGTGGAAAGGATGAGAGAAGTTTCATCTAAAAAGTGCTTTATACATGGCAATTATCCAAATTGTATACATTTTTCGTGTTAATCATGAGCGTTGGTTTATTTAAAGGATTATTCATTCGAAAATTGATTTTATGTGTAAGCGGAAAATGTACTTAACACATAATTACAAACATTGTTTGTATTTGCAAGAAAACTCTAATTTTACTGGGTGTTTTTTTATTCGGAGACTTTCAAATACCTCGAATAATTAGCACTTTACGTAAAAATTGTCCATAATCAAAACTTTATCAATACGCAGAGTAAATACAGTAGTGCTACAATTATTCCCCCTTCCAACGTCCTTGTAGGTAGAGCGGGGAGTAACTTTGAAATCTTAAGTAGGAACCCCTATTTTTATTGCAGATTTGGATTCTACGGCTAAAATACGTAGGATCTGTTTGAAAGATTTTTTTTATTCTTGATAGATGGCATTGTACTGGATGAAATTCTATTTATATTTCTCCTACTGTGCACCTATGCATACGATTCTGTAATACGTGTGCAATAGAAAATACCACATTTTCATTGTAAATACTCCAAATCAGTCTTAAAACAAATTTTATTTCTCATATTGTCAATTACTGAAAAATAACTTGTCAGAAACTACTATTATTGTAACTCAGGAAGAGGTTGTATGGTTAGAATGAAGGACGATGACATTATTAAACTGCAAAGCAGACATCGCAATATGACAACATACTGCGCATACATTTTTCACAGATTAGTACATTGTATATATTGTTGCGTGATTAGAACTTGTGTAGTAAGCGTAGATTAAACTCGATACCTTGTATTAACCAGACGCTGACCGTAATTAATATGATTTATAATAGGTGTAAATTACATTTGCTGGACCCGAGGGAAAAGAAATAAAATGAGTTATATGTGAATCGGTAATACGAAAACATCCTAAGATGTAGTGATATAAAAACATAGTATGGTGGTGATCCGTGCGGCCAGGAATCGAAAAGTTTTGAAAAGTAAACATGTGGTGAGACAAATTACTAGTAGAAAGTTGAAGGTAACGCAGCTACAAGAAAAATAAATAAAGATGGATGTCTCACAGAGACAACAAAAAAGCGGCATATGATAAAATATGTGAACTTGCTCTCGCGCGGGGCGAGGTATTATCCATGCACCTGCGGGTGAAATTATTGTCGTTGTGATCGTTTAGAGGGATTGTAATCTGGAATTATTCATCCTGCCTTTAAGTTGGAATCTTGGGTTATGTTTGGTCAATGGTAACTGTCATTTGAAAGATGGAAAATTGGAATTATTATTAACAAAATGAAAAGCCACTGTGGTCTAGGTCTTCTGAACCTTATAATAGGTGAACCAAATTATAAATAATATTATATACGTTTGTTTCTTTATAATTTATATGTGAGTGTTAGACTTAAACATGGTTGGTATTTTATGACGTAGCGCATTAATTGAACATAGAAGTGATCAATTTTTATCGATTAATGATTTACCGACGGAACGAGTAGTGATTAAATTTAAGCATAACGTGATTATTTTAAAATATTAAGAAATATGTAGGTATTCGTAATAAAGTATTTTGGGAAGAACAATGAGCAGACTATGAAAAGTAGTATTTAACTGTTTGTTTTTTGTTTATTAGGAATCACATTTACAGTAATTGAGATTTATGTATGTCTTATAATTAAATATGACACCAGGAAAAGTTTGGAGCGGCAAATAGTTTTGTCGATGGCTTATATTTAATGTTTTTTCTTTAGCATTTATTTTAGTAATACCTGGTCAGATTTGAGGTTACGAAATTGTTTTTTTTTTTCGGAAAGAAAAATTTGTAATTTGATTGATATTATTTTATGTGAATATAGTCTAGCTTGAATTTTCATTTCAACTTAAAAAATAGATCAAATCAGTGATTTGTACAGGATATCCAACTACCCCAGTCATGTAACCTTTATCAAAAAGTATTTTGTTTAACAAGTTTATTGAGTTATGACAGAATTAATGTGGTAAAGTATTTTTGAACAAAGTAACTATGAGGTGATAAAATTTAGTATACTTAAGCAAATGAGTTCTATGTGGAACAACTGTCTCCGTATAAAGATAACACTCAAAGAATTGATGAGACCGACGGTTTGGTGCCCCTCGATTTTGACAAAAGTACAAAAACTTTCAGGGTAAGTGTTAACGTTACACAGAATTTTTGTATTTAAGCCATGCTATTTATTATTTTTGTATTTCTTTATTTCTTTTCTCATTTATCCATAGAAACTCACTCACTCACTACTACAATTATCCGACGTACCCTTATATTGTTACGGGGTCCCCGCTTCTTCAGTGCAAATCAAAATTCATCGTGTTCGTGCACATTTTATTCGTAAGATACTTCAGAATGAAGTATTTAATCGTACATGTGAAAATCGAAATGTTTCTCGTTTGTGGAAAAGCTGGCAGGAGTTTTGATCATCCTGTTAATCTCTATGTTCAACCTTTTCCGGATAGAATTCGGTTACGTGTTTCATGTTATCGTATGCAGAGCCCCATGTAAGAATTACCAAGGGGAAAAGGAAGTTTATACTACTAATAGAACCCAGGAAAAAGGATACAATTAAAGCTTGTATTACTAATACAAAAACCTTTATACATGCTATAATTCAAAAGAACGCCGTTGATAAATTATTAGATAAAGTTAAATTGGTAAATTAACGTCGAAAACACATTATCAAGTGGACATCTTCGAAAGTGTTTGCCACCATATAAACTCGTCGATGTTATCTGGGAGCATTGGTTAGCTTAATACGGAAAGGCAGTGCAAAATTATCTTAGTTTACTTCAAAACTCCTTGTTGACGCCAATTTCGATTACTACTACAAGCATGAGACCACAACAAATGGCCCTGTTCCAAATCTGTTGCAAACGAATGAACCAGTATTGGGTTCTGTCACTGTACGGTAAAAGTCTAAGGTATTATTTCATCTTATTCACTATAATACGATAGTATTTATCAACTTACCTTGTGTAATTAACTACCTAAAATATTTATATTTAATGCTTGGCTTATAGCCATAATTTTGAGCGTAGCTTCCTGTCTATAACTCACATAAGTCAAAAACTTGACAATGTCAGATATGATTGACAAAAATGCCGAACGTAATTAGTAAATTTCCCAATTGTCCTCATCAGTCTCGGTGGCGTAATTGGTAAACGCATGGTTCCGGCAAAACCAGAATACAGGTTCAAGTCCTGTCCAAGACCTTATATTTTCCATCTTTCAATTACTAGCTCGATTTGAAATGATCATTTGGGCTTTGAGGTGTTCTGATTGAGTCCACACATTTACCGCATAGCAAATAAATTTCTTCGAAAGTTTAAAGGAGTACCGCCAGATTCACAGAAAATTGACAATAAAGGGCTAGTGCGAAAAGCTCCTGATGCTAATCTTAATCGATAGAATCTGGTACTTTGAGGGCGGATTTTCTGGCTGAAGAGTAGACTGCACATCCGTAATCTATTATCGAAAGTACTAGACATTGATACACCTTGTTAATGTAAGTTCTCTCGGCACCCCATGATATGCTGGGGATGCATTTCACAACGGTCATTGCTTTTCTGCTACGAAGTGCCGTTTTTTGAATGTGAGATTTCCATGAAAGTTTACGATCAAAAATTAAACCTCGTACTTTGATTTCCTGTTTGCATAAAATGCGGGGTCTTTGCACATATAGGTCAGGTTCCGTGTGGCAGTTGCGCAGTCTACAAAATTGTATAGCCGCAGGCAATACATTTGAGAACTTAAATCCTCGTTTTTCGGCAATATCCATAAGTGCATTGATTGTACTTTGCAGTTTGTTCGTTATTTGCTCTATAGTTTGATGAGAATAGAAAAAAAACAAATCGTCTGCGTATAGCGAGCCGTGAACATAATTAGGTATTGCGGCTACAATTTTATTGCAATTTTTTTTCAAATATAATTTTTTAAAACCGAATGTTTTATTACATTTCTGTACATTTTTGTTAATATCCCAGTTAATTATCAACCTATTTTAAAATATTTTTTTTATTTTATGTTGTATAAAAAATGCTAACAAACGAGTTGTCACAAGGAGTACTCTGCTGCTTGAAATTTTAAGTTGAAGTTGCTACCGCTTATGGGTGAAAACAGGCTAACCTCCCCGAGCATTTTTCTAAAATATTTTTCTCATACAATTTAGTCGCTACTTTCAATTACCTGTGTAATTGAGAATACATAATCTGTTGCCAGAACCCGTATTAGAAAATAGCTTTATGTAAGGTTAATTATAAAATCGCTGTTAATGAGTTTCTTGGTGAACTCATGCAGTAGTGAGGAAGTTTTCCTTGTATCCCATCCTTTCACTCGACAATTTGTTAGAGTGAATGGCCAGTTTCAGTACTTAATAGCCATTCATCGTTTCCATCTATAGTGCAAATCTCGCCCGCACAATACATGTGAAACGAGTAAATCTTTCGAAACTATTGAGTAAACTAGGAATTTGTTTTGAACTTTCTTGTTTATGGATAATCAACATCCTGTGAGCTAGACAATAATATAAAACGGTGGAAAATGGGTTCTCTCACACCAAGAAAAGTATGTATTTACTATACTACTTATTATTGCTTTCTAATTAATGTTCTTTCGGACTTTAAAGAGTTTCAGTGCCATATGCATTGCTTCTTGGCAGAAAAATGCCCTTTTTTCTCTTTTTAGTGATGACTACATGTTCAACATAAAAATTATGAAAAAATTTATATTTAAGAATAAAATAATTATACATGACCTAACAAAAATATCAAAAACAAATATAGAAAATGTTTCAAAATTTCGTGTACAAAACTTTGTAACATTTGTTTTACATTGTAATCTAAACAAACTTTCTTTCTTCATTTTGTTGAAGGTATTAAACAAGAGTGCTATTAATAATGTACTTGATGAGTGATTAGCTGTGTAAGTAACGGTCGCCTTTCCCTACTGCGGAGACGAATCGATGAACCTCTTAACAAATTTGTGTAATGAATCCCTTCCCAGTTACCCTCATAATGTAGTGAAAATCTCGGAACGATATAGGCGAGATTACTTGCTCTGGTTTGTAAGGGGATAGCAACCCCTGTCTGCAATAACGATAAGCGTGAACCTTTCCGTATCTATTAGGCACTGAGTATATTACTATTTGTGAGAGTACTCTGTATCAATATAGCTTGGGTTATATAGATTATTATCGAATAGTATGTTTTAAACCTAGACAAGCAACTTAAAAGGTAAAGACTGATTTTTGTTTCAGGGTGCACCTCCTCAAGCTGGTCAAATCAAGTTTACAATTGCAGACACACTGGAGCGAATTAAGGAAGAATTTAATTTTCTGCAGGCGCAGTACCACACGTAAGTGTAAAATGATTTATTTTGTTACAACTCCTTAGATTTTTTGGGATGTTTGCGTACATATAGTAATCGGAACTTTGTACGTTCGTTATTGTGTATCGAACAGGACACTGTTTAGAGCTTGTAAATAATTTCTAGAAGTAATTAACAAATTAATTAAAAGCTCTGAGCTATAATTTAAAGTTTATCTGTTTTCACTCATGCTGTAGAATTGTTTAAAATCTCATTATTAAATATAATATTTAACGTACTTTCAAATACGGTGCTTGATAACATGCTTGTAAACGTGGAAAGCTTTTTTCGTAGAAGGCATAAAATAGATTCGTTATATTTATATCATACTCGTACTAACGTCTTCAAACGACTAAAAAATAACAAGAACCTTTTCATGTGTTGACAACGGGATGATACAAAGCTTGAAGCATATATTTTTGGTTATTAGACAGTGTTATCAGGTGCTAGAATTATATTAAATATATAGTTTTCTAACCGTTGCTAAAGGCGGTGATATATACAGGATGTTTTAGAATAAAGTACCGTAAATTGGGGAATATATAGATCTTGACGAGTTATCAAGAAAAGTTAGATAACAGTTTCCTGTAAACCCACCCGTTTCCATTATACAGGGTGATGAAGTGATATTGAAAAATACATGTTTTTTAAAATATTTTCATTTAGAGTAGATATTTTAACTTGAAAATAGGTACACGTTAGTTGTTTACTAATACGAATTATTAGACTTTATTTCGACAAAAGAGGATAATCCATTGGCGTAGAATAAGGGATGTTACCGAACAATTTTGACCTATATTTTTTGCACGCCACGGCACGGAGGAGATCCGGAAAAAGGCAGTTGAGCCGGATCCCTCCGTGCCGACTGTTGCTAAAACCTGTGATGTCAGGTGAAACGACACGAAGACAAATTGTGAGCTAGATCATGCTGTACTTTTTCCCATAATGTGTCTGTATTAAATATTATAACTTTGCAACTCCTCTCCTGATGCGCCCCAATTAGTGCGAAACGCGTTGACAGGATGCCCTCCTGCCTCCTTGCTAAATTTGAGTCACTTGCCAATAATTCTAATTTCAAATCGAGCTAGTATATGAAAGATGGAAAATATAAGGTCTTGGACAGGACTTGAACCTGTATCTTAGTCTTTCTAGGACCATGCATTTTTTAATTATTTAAGAATTGAGCTGTGATAATGTGAATAAATTTCACGAAACATCAGCATGCAATCCAATTTTTAATTTTTATACTTCAATCCTCAGTAACCGTAATCAGTTTTTATAAAAATGTGTATATATATATATATATTGCAGTGTTCCCTTTTGGACTCGGCTCGCTACTTCGTGTCCATTTCATTTTGTGCGTCATAAAATTGCAGTGTTCTCTTTATGGAATCGCGCCTCACTTATGAATTTGTACTTACACTAGCTGAACTCAAAACCAAACTCCTCGAATTTTTACCTAAATAAAACAATTTATGCTTGTCCAAGCTAATCTTCCACGGCTACTCATCTCTCTCAACACCTTTATATTAAAAAAAATAAAAATTCAAAAATAAAATCGTTCGACAAAACATACACCCTTTTATTCATGTGACAAATTATGTTTCACACAATCTCAATATTTACAAATTATTTACAATAAAATATTTCACACTTCAGTTCAATCTAAATTTTCGTGAATTTTAGGTTCCTCTGTACTTCAACATTTCATTTAAAAGTAGATGTACATATCCTGAAACTCTAAATTTACTTTTCCTAGGTCTATGATGAGCTCAGTATTCTTTTATTCTGTATGCATAAATTATTGCATTATCAAATTACACTAGAGACCCGTTTACTCCCTTACATTAAATAAAAATTTTATTCATGTATTTAAACCTCAGATTTAAAATAGAAAAGTGTCTTTCCATATGTTAATTAAATTAAACTTCAGTTCATTAAATTTTCACCAAGTACCTCAAATCACTCATAGTTTTTATAATTCAATACCAGCACAACAGTTCATTTAAAAAAAATTCGTTACCAGGAGTGTTCTCCGGAATCACCACTTCAGTAGATGAAGTCCACCAAGCTCACGTTCCTGGATTACACCCAATTTCTGCTTTCTAATTAGGAGAACCAGTCCATCTCGACTCGTTCATCCAATTCTCCAACGATTTGTAGATGCCTTTTATACAGCTCCCCATCCAGAGTCAAAACTCCATTTAACGTCCAACCAGCACTCTCGTTCCAGATGTAATTCAATCGCTTACCTCAGTAACATCCAGCATTGCTCGTTATAATTATTTATACAAATATGTTCAGCCCGTTTACTTCAATTGCACCTACTTGTGCTTTTATAACACTGAAAAATACATTCGGCGGATTGCACTTTTTAAGCTAGGATGTCTTCTCAACGGTACTCAATGTAAGCGAAGTGAATCAGAAAATAAGCGAAAAATAAGGGACCCTTGTCACCTCCGGCAAGCCTTAAAACCCGCCTTTTGTGACGTATTTTCATGCAGCTTTCCTTGAACTGTAGCAACCGCCACACCATTCTACAAAATTCTCCCGTACAAAACAACATAACGAACTTTAAAAACTACGAATTTCACCACTCCAACGATACTTTACTTCGAAAAACGAATTAAACTGGTTAACTCTCTGTATTTTCCGTGTAAAACCGTCTCTCTACTATTCTTTCTGACGAATCCTAAACACACCTCTTATGTCCGCGTCTATATCGTTATTGCACTCACGCTCTAATAATCACTTTGTCTTTTCTTCCTACTTACAAAGTCGACGTTATTTCCACTCTACTGCTATCTTTATCTACCGCATATTTTCCGTTCTTATTATAGTCCCACTATTGCCTTGTCGTCTACGGTTAGTGCTCTTCCTAAATGTTCGCCGTGATAAATTAATAACGTTCACAAACATGTTGCATCTCCGTCACGCTTATTTGTTACGCGCTTGATAACTGTTTGTCATATAGCCACCTGCTATATTTTCCATCTTACTCTGTTACTTTATAACGATTTTCTGTCCCTTAATTTTATTGATTTGTTAGCAGACTAGGCGTCTGTTTGTAAACTTGTATCTGTCCGTTGGACAATTTACCTCTAATTATATCCTCAACGTATACTAAATTTTACAAGAATCGTTTATTTACCCCGAGTTTGTTCCATGAAATCCTTGACTGTTTTCAACTTGTTTTGCTGCCTCAAACATTGTAGCATTCTACGAATTTAATAAGTGTACGTTACTAAATTATTGGTTTTTACCTTGCAGAGCTTTAATAATGCACATTTTTTGTACGCAATTTTCAACCTTGCATTAAATTAACGTATACAAATTATTGATTTGAACCTTCATTACAATATGCCCTTTTATCCTAATCTAAATTAATTGTAAGTGTAATAAATAAATTATTGATTTGAACCTACATATTACACTTTCCGTTTTATACTAACTTAATTAATTTGAAGCGTAATAAATAAATTCTTGTTTTCTATATACAGGGTGCTTACATGACTACATGCTTGACCTATTTACACATGGTTAGCCTTACCCATCACCGCTATGAACATTCTTTCGGTCATCCTTGAAAGCTCTTATTCATTTGCGTTAACATCCCATTACTCATAATGTTTTGTCCATACATTACACAAATCTGACGGCGAATTTCAACTGCTTTCAAGCCTTTAGCACTTAGAAAACGAATAACACCGCGTATTTCACAGTCGGCGTGAATTTTAATCGACGGAGGCATTTAAAATACCCAAAAGCAAATGTATAAACGATCGATTGTTGCCGCAATGGCGTCTGCAACTAGCCAAAAGATGTACGTACACAGTGCTCATGTGAACTCCGAGCGGAATTTGAAAACGGTACTTAAAAAACACGCCTCGTATATATCATTTTAAACATTCATTTCTTTATTTTAAAGAAATTAATTGCAGAGGGTTCGAACATTTACGTTATTAATAAACGAATACGTCATTTTACTGAGAAATGCTCTAAAAGCCATTAAATAAGTCAATTATTTAGTATCAATGAATAAACACCCCGATTCAAGGGATACGCGGATATCAAAAAGCTATAAAAGATAAGATAAGCAAGTTTAATAGCTCTACGTATTACAGTAAGAAAGAAAGAGATAGTAGCGGATCGGTTCGTTTATTATCAAAGAATAGACCACGCTTTACGAGAACCATAACTAATACTAACCGCACATAATTAGCTCGTTAAACCGCGAAATTGGCGTAAACGATTGCATCACCCAGGATGTGTTATGCTTCGAAATAAATCTAGAATGAATTGGAAAAATGACGTATTTGGCGTATTTGTATATAAAGAGAAAGTGATAGAGATTCGGTATTAATTCATTTTACGACATCGAACATGTAACTTTTGAGTAAAAGTTAATTCATTAATTTATCGAACCTGTAAGTTCGAGTAACTTATAATTCATTTTACGACATGCAATATGTTACAGAACTTTGAATTGTGAAGCATAATTACTATTAAGAATACTGCGAAAATTAAACGATCTTCGATATAAATAATCCTGATAAAAAGCAACTGCTAAGTTTAATCGATTAAAACTGGATGCACTGTGTAAATTGATATTTTAACATCAAATGGATATTTGAATTGGAACCAGGAAGTACTTAATGTCGCTAATTACGATGGTAATGGGATTTTGATAAGCACCATTGTTACATGTTTTTTTTTTCTCTCTAATTGTTGGCTCCGCTAGCCTCACGCATGGGCGCTAGTGAAACCTTATTAACACCATGCTTCAAGTTAGGTGTCTGCAAAACTAAATCTTCCGACGTAACTAGGGGTCTATTCCTTGGGTAGAGCTATGAGCAATGGGGGGGTAAGTCGAAATCTGTGGGGGGTCACACTCAAACTAAAACAAACAGGCGCCACCAAGTCCAGATTGAATTATATTAATGGCATAGCAAATTTCTAAGGGCGGACGTGGAGACCCAAAGAAAAAAGATCGCCTTCGCTGACACAAAAGCTTGTCTTAACAGAATAAGACGCTGCTCCTGTAAGGAAAAATAATAATTAAGTCACCTAAAAAAAATGGGAACACTATTTGCGTCCCTCAAGTATACCTAAAATGCATAGAGAATATTTTCTACATAATGGAATCATAAAAATTTAACTCTTGCTGTCTTTTGTTTATCAGGTCTGATCAAACCAGATCAGAATAAAAAACTTTAAAGGTAGATTATTAATTTACTAGAAAGAATTTTCTTTGTTTCAGTAAATAAAATTTCATTATAATTAAATAAAATAAATATTTGATATTCTTGCAAAATTGTTGTAAGGTTTATCAACTGATCCTTACTCAAATATATTACAGTTCAGTGTAACTAACAATATTAAGGTTTTTTATAACCCAACCAGATCTGTGTAGGTCACTTACAAATGAATATACGAAATTTTCTCATTAATTTAACAAAATTAATATTAGTTTGAAGTCAAAAGAATCACCAAGATATTCTCTAATTTTATCAAAAGTGGCAGTACTGTAATGCTAAACATCTGTAAGCCATCGTGCAATTGTTGACGGCATTGTTCAAACAAACAGGTGACGTAATAGCAGCTGTTAATTTACGTTGTAGCCACGTGTAGTCACATATTTACGGAACCAAGTGAAATCAAACCCGATACTGGGGAAAACCAGTCTAATCACAGGTAAAGTGAATAACAATTTTGTATATCCAACAAACAAAATGAAATAATGTACTTTCAGAAGGAAGTACTGAGGAAATTCTTAATTCTATTACGAACCCAATCCCGGCTGTCGTCCTTGGTTGCAATGGAAACAACTTCGCAGTGCGGGGCCTGCAGCTAAATATGCTTGTTTTCCATGCTTTAATACAGATGTAGGAGCGAAGCGGATTTCTCACATTGGTTCACGGCAGCATTACTTCATAGCGTACTCCTCCGTTGTCTAATTTTATTTACAAATATAATCTTTCATTGCGTAGTCCATAAGTTAAGGTTTCTAAATTGTAACTTCAAAGTGGTCGTGCGGTTTCTAATTTATCGTTGCAATTTCTGACGTATTGTTGCGGTTTCTGACATGTCGTTGCGATTTCTGACGTATTGTTGCGCGTTACTCAGGAAGTGTTTCACCAAAATAAGGCGACCCGGAGGTCACTCGCCATTCTTTTTGAATGCATCTTCACGCTGCCTTTAACTATCGACGAGTGCGCTCGCTGCGTTCTTGCATGGTGGGAAGATCATAAGTGGGGTTCTCGAACCTCTCACGCGCGCGCCAGTGGCTGTGGAATTGCACCGAACTCCGAAACAAATAGACTACTAATCCTAGATATAGTAATACTATAAAATTTGATTGTTACTCGAATCTTTATTTTAGTTAATAAAGGTATTTCAATATTCATTGTACGTTTAATGAATAGGTTCTTTTACTGCTAAAATAAAATTGTTACACTACCCTTTCCTAAAAGAAAAAAATTTTTTTAGAAAACTTCAAATATAACAAATACAAAAAAAATTTTTTATAACAATACTAGCCTTTCCTACCTTCCTAACTAACTATGCAATTTTATAAATTTATTCAAATGGGGGGGACAAATATTTACAAATGAGTGTGTTGGTAACTACGCGTACCTGACGTCCATCGGGAGACAAAATCGGGGAGTCACAATCGGTAATAATCAAAATTGGGAGGGGGTCAAATTAGAAAGTCAAACACTCCACGGGACAAAAAAAATTCAAATTTACAATATTTCCTGACTTGAGATTCATACTTCTAACAAGGCTAATATTTCTTACCTATAAGCAAACACTTACGATTTACTTCTAATTTCAAAAAAAACTTCACTTCCAGGAGCTCATTTAGCTCTATCTACAAAAAAAAGGAATGCTTCCTCATCAAGACAGCATAACTATTCAAAACATCATCACTACAAGGTGATAATCAAAAGTAAGACCCTACTAATAGGTCTATATTTAAACACCATCATCACAAAGTGATAATCAAAACAAAAGTGACCTAACCATAAGGTTACTTATCAAATGCAAATACAAAATATCATCGCTTCATCGTAAAGAGATGATCAAAACAAAGGTAACCTAACCATAAGGTTACTTATCAAATGCAAATACAAAATATCATCGCTTCATCGTAAAGAGATGATCAAAACAAAGGTAACCTAACCATAAGGTTACTTATCAAATGCAAATACAAAATATCATCGCTTCATCGTAAAGAGATGATCAAAACAAAGGTAACCTAACCATAAGGTTACTTATCAAATGCAAATACAAAACTGAGCCAGTCAGGGCTGTACTATCCTACACCCTACTGAATATCCTATCACTGAGTTCCAACAAACAACTGATCTCATTAGTGATGGACCAAATGGTGAGACTCACCAAGCCAACTTTGACCTTATCAAATCAAAGAACTTCGAACGGTCAAAAGGAACAAGGGAAAGAATAATCTAATATTCTCTCTACCTCGATATGTAGAAATCAGGACCAACAATTAAATAGCCCACCTACTTCTACATTGTAAGGATATCTGTCAAAGACATCCTCCAAACACATCTCTGAGCAACGCGCGAGCAAAATGTCCAGCGTGCACACCAAGGCACACCTCAAACCTACAAAATTTACAAAATCTCTAACCACTTATTTCACTTCTCAAATAAAATACTCAAAATTAGTGAAACGACACTAAATCAAAAATCGGAACAAAACAAAACAAACCACTACGTCATTACTTAATATCAAAGAGATGATCGGACCGGAATTAATCGTCAGGATCATCATTTTCCTTTGGATACGACGCTTCAACTGGTTTCAAGTCCTTTACGTGCCATTTCCCTGCTCTTGTCCCATCTTCGTTCTCTAACTCATATACTAAATTGGAATGTTTTTTCCGAACTTTACTCATAACGAACTTAGGGGCTAACTTAGCGGAAAATTTATCACTAGCACTCGAGAGGACCTTATTAGCTCTCCAAACACTTTCTCCGACTCGGAATGAAATGTCTCTTCTCCTAAGATTGTAGCGTTTACTCGAACGTTGGTAAGCTACATGCAAATTTTCACGGACATTTCCAAAATATCAAACAAAGGTTGACGATCCAAAACATAAGAAGGTCTACTACTGGAGACGACATCAACATCTTCACCCGGTATAAAATTATCATTATAAGCTTTTCCACTTAAGGGTACCTGACGATCAAAACTAAAAATTTGGCGAATAGTTGGTGGACTCATGTTTTGCTGAGTTGATCGCGTATTGGATCTTTGATATCTCCATATCCCACGTATCATGTCCTTCTACGTATGAACGGATTGCTGTACCAACTGTCTTATTGATTCTTTCCACAAAATTGCATTGAGGAGCATAAACAGCATTATACCAAATCTTTTGAATTTCGTACCTTGCACACAAAGCTTTAAAAATACGTCCGATTAATTGTGGACCAATATCACAAATAACAAACTGTGGTACTCCGTAGACAAGAAATACTTTTTCCTCCAAAAACTTCTCAATCAAATGTGCCGTGGCACTTCGCAAAGGTTGTCAAATCAAATACTTCGAGAACCAGTTACCAACAACTAAAAGTCATTTACCTGCTTATGAGTCATCAATAAAAAAACTAATCATGACCATAGCTAACAAAAAAAATCAGTGTTCAGGTACACTCTCATCCTACTACCAATCGAACTGTCGAAACAACTATAAAGCTTCACAACGCCTAAATATGCTAGAGTGACAAACCCTCTACGAGTCTCACCTAGACTAACAATACCAAAAGTTTACATCAAATCAAAAAAAAGATGCAAAAAAAATTCTAGAGCGCCTAACTCACCTCGAGTCTCGTCTAGACTTATGTAAAGCCGAGCGACCAACTCTTCCTGAGTCTCGTCTGGACTGACATACTGCTGAGCGACCAACCACGACGACAAGTTCCGCCTAGACTAAATTGCGTTGCAATGCCGATCTAAACAAAATCTGCTAACAAAATCAAAAACGTGCTTATGCACAAAGAGCAATTCTCAAACGACACAACGACAGCTCACTCCAATGTACCTTCAAAATAGAATCTCTAGCCTTATCATCAAATTTCGACAAAGATGTTCTTTATTGACTCAAACAAATCAAACAACAGGCTTATCAGCTTCTTTAGCTGACAGTCTTCCTAAAATTTTCCTCAAAACTGGTTTCTCACTCACTACTCCGTTCTTCTTTAAGCAGACAAACAATTCGGAATATCCGACATGATTACAAAAGCCTAATGGAATCAAACTGAAAGATCTAAATGATCTGAACCTTACAAAATGATCAAAACAAATTCGTACTACTAAAGGTAAAAATCAAGAGGTGTTTTTGGTAAAATAATTTTGCCAAAACAATATCAAAAAATTATATTGGGTCAAAATAGAATGAAAGTTAAAAATAAATTTAACTAAGTTAATTAATTGATTGACTGTGGTTTAACGTTACAACCAATCTTTTATCAAAAGCGAACAAACAAATCTAAATGTCAAATAGACTTTAAGCAAACAAATTTTGGAGCAAAATAATTTTTGGACAAATGGACTTCAAAGCAAAATAAATCTTAAGCTAACAAATTTCGATGCAAATTAAATTTTGAATAAACAAATTTCGAAGCAAAAATAAATTTTGAACAGACTATTTCAAAGTAAAATTATTTTTGAACAAACAAGTTTCAGAGTAAAAATAATTTTTGAACAAACGAATCTCGAAGTAAAATTAATTTTGAACAAATAATTTTCGAGGTAAATCAAATTATGAACAAACAAATTTCGAGGTTAATCAAACTATGAACAAACAAATTTCGAAGTAAATCAAACTATGAACAAACAAATTTCGAAGCCCCAAACGTTGCCGGCGCCAGTGTTACATGTTTTTTTCTCTCTAATTGTTGGCTCCGCTAGCCTCACGCCGGGGCGCTAGTGAAACCTTATTAACACCATGCTTCAAGTTAGGTGTCTGCAAAACTAAATCTTCCGACGTAACTAGGGGTCTATTCCTTGGGTAGAGCTATGAGCAATGGGGGGGTAAGTCGAAATCTGTGGGGGGTCACACTCAAACTAAAACAAACAGGCGCCACCAAGTCCAGATTGAATTATATTAATGGCATAGCAAATTTCTAAGGGCGGACGTGGAGACCCAAAGAAAAAAGATCGCCTTCGCTGACACAAAAGCTTGTCTTAACAGAATAAGACGCTGCTCCTGTAAGGAAAAATAATAATTAAGTCACCTAAAAAAAATGGGAACACTATTTGCGTCCCTCAAGTATACCTAAAATGCATAGAGAATATTTTCTACATAATGGAATCATAAAAATTTAACTCTTGCTGTCTTTTGTTTATCAGGTCTGATCAAACCAGATCAGAATAAAAACTTTAAAGGTAGATTATTAATTTACTAGAAAGAATTTTCTTTGTTTCAGTAAATAAAATTTCATTATAATTAAATAAAATAAATATTTGATATTCTTGCAAAATTGTTGTAAGGTTTATCAACTGATCCTTACTCAAATATATTACAGTTCAGTGTAACTAACAATATTAAGGTTTTTATAACCCAACCAGATCTGTGTAGGTCACTTACAAATGAATATACGAAATTTTCTCATTAATTTAACAAAATTAATATTAGTTTGAAGTCAAAAGAATCACCAAGATATTCTCTAATTTTATCAAAAGTGGCAGTACTGTAATGCTAAACATCTGTAAGCCATCGTGCAATTGTTGACGGCATTGTTCAAACAAACAGGTGACGTAATAGCAGCTGTTAATTTACGTTGTAGCCACGTGTAGTCACATATTTACGGAACTAAGTGAAATCAAACCCGATACTGGGGAAAACCAGTCTAATCACAGGTAAAGTGAATAACAATTTTGTATATCCAACAAACAAAATGAAATAATGTACTTTCAGAAGGAAGTACTGAGGAAATTCTTAATTCTATTACGAACCCAATACCGGCTGTCGTCCTTGGTTGCAATGGAAACAACTTCGCAGTGCGGGGCCTGCAGCTAAATATGCTTGTTTTCCATGCTTTAATACAGATGTAGGAGCGAAGCGGATTTCTCACATTGGTTCACGGCAGCATTACTTCATAGCGTACTCCTCCGTTGTCTAATTTTATTTACAAATATAATCTTTCATTGCGTAGTCCATAAGTTAAGGTTTCTAAATTGTAACTTCAAAGTGGTCGTGCGGTTTCTAATTTATCGTTGCAATTTCTGACGTATTGTTGCGGTTTCTGACATGTCGTTGCGATTTCTGACGTATTGTTGCGCGTTACTCAGGAAGTGTTTCACCAAAATAAGGCGACCCGGAGGTCACTCGCCATTCTTTTGAATGCATCTTCACGCTGCCTTTAACTATCGACGAGTGCGCTCGCTGCGTTCTTGCATGGTGGGAGGATCATAAGTGGGGTTCTCGAACCTCTCACGCGCGCGCCAGTGGCTGTGGAATTGCACCGAACTCCGAAACAAATAGACTACTAATCCTAGATATAGTAATACTATAAAAATTTGATTGTTACTCGAATCTTTATTTTAGTTAATAAAGGTATTTCAATATTCATTGTACGTTTAATGAATAGGTTCTTTTACTGCTAAAATAAAATTGTTACACTACCCCTTTCCTAAAAGAAAAAATTTTTTTTAGAAAACTTCAAATATAACAAATACAAAAAATTTTTATAACAATACTAGCCTTTCCTACCTTCCTAACTAACTATGCAATTTTATAAATTTATTCAAATGGGGGACAAATATTTACAAATGAGTGTGTTGGTAACTACGCGTACCTGACGTCCATCGGGAGACAAAATCGGGGAGTCACAATCGGTAATAATCAAAATTGGGAGGGTCAAATTAGAAAGTCAAACACTCCACGGGACAATAAAATTCAAATTTACAATATTTCCTGACTTGAGATTCATACTTCTAACAAGGCTAATATTTCTTACCTATAAGCAAACACTTACGATTTACTTCTAATTTCAAAAAACTTCACTTCCAGGAGCTCATTTAGCTCTATCTACAAAAAGGAATGCTTCCTCATCAAGACAGCATAACTATTCAAAACATCATCACTACAAGGTGATAATCAAAAGTAAGACCCTACTAATAGGTCTATATTTAAACACCATCATCACAAAGTGATAATCAAAACAAAAGTGACCTAACCATAAGGTTACTTATCAAATGCAAATACAAAATATCATCGCTTCATCGTAAAGAGATGATCAAAACAAAGGTAACCTAACCATAAGGTTACTTATCAAATGCAAATACAAAATATCATCGCTTCATCGTAAAGAGATGATCAAAACAAAGGTAACCTAACCATAAGGTTACTTATCAAATGCAAATACAAAACTGAGCCAGTCAGGGCTGTACTATCCTACACCCTACTGAATATCCTATCACTGAGTTCCAACAAACAACTGATCTCATTAGTGATGGACCAAATGGTGAGACTCACCAAGCCAACTTTGACCTTATCAAATCAAAGAACTTCGAACGGTCAAAAGGAACAAGGGAAAGAATAATCTAATATTCTCTCTACCTCGATATGTAGAAATCAGGACCAACAATTAAATAGCCCACCTACTTCTACATTGTAAGGATATCTGTCAAAGACATCCTCCAAACACATCTCTGAGCAACGCGCGAGCAAAATGTCCAGCGTGCACACCAAGGCACACCTCAAACCTACAAAATTTACAAAATCTCTAACCACTTATTTCACTTCTCAAATAAAATACTCAAAATTAGTGAAACGACACTAAATCAAAAATCGGAACAAAACAAAACAAACCACTACGTCATTACTTAATATCAAAGAGATGATCGGACCGGAATTAATCGTCAGGATCATCATTTTCCTTTGGATACGACGCTTCAACTGGTTTCAAGTCCTTTACGTGCCATTTCCCTGCTTTTGTCCCATCTTCGTTCTCTAACTCATATACTAAATTGGAATGTTTTTTCCGAACTTTACTCATAACGAACTTAGGGGCTAACTTAGCGGAAAATTTATCACTAGCACTCGAGAGGACCTTATTAGCTCTCCAAACACTTTCTCCGACTCGGAATGAAATGTCTCTTCTCCTAAGATTGTAGCGTTTACTCGAACGTTGGTAAGCTACATGCAAATTTTCACGGACATTTCCAAAAATATCAAACAAAGGTTGACGATCCAAAACATAAGAAGGTCTACTACTGGAGACGACATCAACATCTTCACCCGGTATAAAATTATCATTATAAGCTTTTCCACTTAAGGGTACCTGACGATCAAAAACTAAAAAATTTGGCGAATAGTTGGTGGACTCATGTTTTGCTGAGTTGATCGCGTATTGGATCTTTGATATCTCCATATCCCACGTATCATGTCCTTCTACGTATGAACGGATTGCTGTACCAACTGTCTTATTGATTCTTTCCACAAAATTGCATTGAGGAGCATAAACAGCATTATACCAAATCTTTTGAATTTCGTACCTTGCACACAAAGCTTTAAAAATACGTCCGATTAATTGTGGACCAATATCACAAATAACAAACTGTGGTACTCCGTAGACAAGAAATACTTTTTCCTCCAAAAACTTCTCAATCAAATGTGCCGTGGCACTTCGCAAAGGTTGTCAAATCAAATACTTCGAGAACCAGTTACCAACAACTAAAAGTCATTTACCTGCTTATGAGTCATCAATAAAAAAACTAATCATGACCATAGCTAACAAAAAAAATCAGTGTTCAGGTACACTCTCATCCTACTACCAATCGAACTGTCGAAACAACTATAAAGTTTCACAACGCCTAAATATGCTAGAGTGACAAACCCTCTACGAGTCTCACCTAGACTAACAATACCAAAAGTTTACATCAAATCAAAAAAAAGATGCAAAAAAAATTCTAGAGCGCCTAACTCACCTCGAGTCTCGTCTAGACTTATGTAAAGCCGAGCGACCAACTCTTCCTGAGTCTCGTCTGGACTGACATACTGCTGAGCGACTAACCACGACGACAAGTTCCGCCTAGACTAAATTGCGTTGCAATGCCGATCTAAACAAAATCTGCTAACAAAATCAAAAACGTGCTTATGCACAAAGAGCAATTCTCAAACGACACAACGACAGCTCACTCCAATGTACCTTCAAAATAGAATCTCTAGCCTTATCATCAAATTTCGACAAAGATGTTCTTTATTGACTCAAACAAATCAAACAACAGGCTTATCAGCTTCTTTAGCTGACAGTCTTCCTAAAATTTTCCTCAAAACTGGTTTCTCACTCACTACTCCCGTTCTTCTTTAAGCAGACAAACAATTCGGAATATCCGACATGATTACAAAAGCCTAATGGAATCAAACTGAAAGATCTAAATGATCTGAACCTTACAAAAATGATCAAAACAAATTCGTACTACTAAAGGTAAAAATCAAGAGGTGTTTTTGGTAAAATAATTTTTGCCAAAACAATATCAAAAAAAATTATATTGGGTCAAAATAGAATGAAAGTTAAAAATAAATTTAACTAAGTTAATTAATTGATTGACTGTGGTTTAACGTTACAACCAATCTTTTATCAAAAGCGAACAAACAAATCTAAATGTCAAATAGACTTTAAGCAAACAAATTTTGGAGCAAAATAATTTTTGGACAAATGGACTTCAAAGCAAAATAAATCTTAAGCTAACAAATTTCGATGCAAATTAAATTTTTGAATAAACAAATTTCGAAGCAAAAATAAATTTTGAACAGACTATTTCAAAGTAAAATTATTTTTGAACAAACAAGTTTCAGAGTAAAAATAATTTTTGAACAAACGAATCTCGAAGTAAAATTAATTTTGAACAAATAATTTTCGAGGTAAATCAAATTATGAACAAACAAATTTCGAGGTTAATCAAATTATGAACAAACAAATTTCGAAGTAAATCAAACTATGAACAAACAAATTTCGAAGCCCCAAACGTTGCCGGCGCCAGTGTTACATGTTTTTTTTTTCTCTCTAATTGTTGGCTCCGCTAGCCTCACGCATGGGCGCTAGTGAAACCTTATTAACACCATGCTTCAAGTTAGGTGTCTGCAAAACTAAATCTTCCGACGTAACTAGGGGTCTATTCCTTGGGTAGAGCTATGAGCAATGGGGGGGTAAGTCGAAATCTGTGGGGGGTCACACTCAAACTAAAACAAACAGGCGCCACCAAGTCCAGATTGAATTATATTAATGGCATAGCAAATTTCTAAGGGCGGACGTGGAGACCCAAAGAAAAAAGATCGCCTTCGCTGACACAAAAGCTTGTCTTAACAGAATAAGACGCTGCTCCTGTAAGGAAAAATAATAATTAAGTCACCTAGAAAATGGGAACACTATTTGCGTCCCTCAAGTATACCTAAAATGCATAGAGAATATTTTCTACATAATGGAATCATAAAATTTAACTCTTGCTGTCTTTTGTTTATCAGGTCTGATCAAACCAGATCAGAATAAAAACTTTAAAGGTAGATTATTAATTTACTAGAAAGAATTTTCTTTGTTTCAGTAAATAAAATTTCATTATAATTAAATAAAATAAATATTTGATATTCTTGCAAAATTGTTGTAAGGTTTATCAACTGATCCTTACTCAAATATATTACAGTTCAGTGTAACTAACAATATTAAGGTTTTTATAACCCAACCAGATCTGTGTAGGTCACTTACAAATGAATATACGAAATTTTCTCATTAATTTAACAAAATTAATATTAGTTTGAAGTCAAAAGAATCACCAAGATATTCTCTAATTTTATCAAAAGTGGCAGTACTGTAATGCTAAACATCTGTAAGCCATCGTGCAATTGTTGACGGCATTGTTCAAACAAACAGGTGACGTAATAGCAGCTGTTAATTTACGTTGTAGCCACGTGTAGTCACATATTTACGGAACTAAGTGAAATCAAACCCGATACTGGGGAAAACCAGTCTAATCACAGGTAAAGTGAATAACAATTTTGTATATCCAACAAACAAAATGAAATAATGTACTTTCAGAAGGAAGTACTGAGGAAATTCTTAATTCTATTACGAACCCAATACCGGCTGTCGTCCTTGGTTGCAATGGAAACAACTTCGCAGTGCGGGCCTGCAGCTAAATATGCTTGTTTTCCATGCTTTAATACAGATGTAGGAGCGAAGCGGATTTCTCACATTGGTTCACGGCAGCATTACTTCATAGCGTACTCCTCCGTTGTCTAATTTTATTTACAAATATAATCTTTCATTGCGTAGTCCATAAGTTAAGGTTTCTAAATTGTAACTTCAAAGTGGTCGTGCGGTTTCTAATTTATCGTTGCAATTTCTGACGTATTGTTGCGGTTTCTGACATGTCGTTGCGATTTCTGACGTATTGTTGCGCGTTACTCAGGAAGTGTTTCACCAAAATAAGGCGACCCGGAGGTCACTCGCCATTCTTTTTGAATGCATCTTCACGCTGCCTTTAACTATCGACGAGTGCGCTCGCTGCGTTCTTGCATGGTGGGAGGATCATAAGTGGGGTTCTCGAACCTCTCACGCGCGCGCCAGTGGCTGTGGAATTGCACCGAACTCCGAAACAAATAGACTACTAATCCTAGATATAGTAATACTATAAAAATTTGATTGTTACTCGAATCTTTATTTTAGTTAATAAAGGTATTTCAATATTCATTGTACGTTTAATGAATAGGTTCTTTTACTGCTAAAATAAAATTGTTACACCATTTGACAATAACAACAGCAAGTATACATTTTGGATTTTTTGCTCGTAACTTATAGGGATATTTAGATCTAGTATTGACATAAATTGCCCTATTCGATATGAATTAGTTTGGATATAAATTATAGTAGTGATTAGATAATTTAGTTGTAATGCTTCGAGATTAGCATCGTAGTGTTAAGAAGATTATACTTGTACTGTTGGTTAAAGTTTTATAGTACTACGAGTTGTCGAAAAGGTTTGTATAACCAGTTTGAAAATATAGGACTATTATTGTAAATAAACTTGTTCGCTACAGTACATTTAAAAAGTAATAGCCTCTTTAAATGAATTAGCAGCAGTAACTAAAAAGCTGTTGTTGGGTTCACAGTTTGCAGGCTGGTTTGATGCTGCGCTCCATGCTAAGCTATCTTGAGCTAACCTCTTCATAAGTAATACATCTTACATTCATCTGCATTTGTTTATAATCAAGCCTTGATCTGCCTCTACCATTTTTACCTCTAATATTAAGGTTAGCAATCCTGTATGCTTTAATGTATGTCCAATCATCCTATTCCTCCTTTTCTTTACATTTCTCCACAGAACTCTTTTCTCACCAATACCTGCTCATTTGTGACACTATCTACTCACCTAATCTTTAAAATTCGTCTGCAACAGCACATTTTGAAGACCTCTTCTCTTTCTTTCAGTGCTGCCTATTGTTCACGTTTCACTTCCATACAAAGCCGCGCTCCATACACAAACTTTCAGAAATATTTTCTTAAAACTTAAATCTATTTTTGATATCATCAAATTTCTTTTTTTCAGAAATGCTTTCCCGCTTGTCCAAACCTACGCTGTATGATCCTATTTGGCTTCTGCCGTCACTTGTTATCTTACTACTCAAGTAACAATATTTCTCTACTTCTTTGAATGCTTATTACAATTCAATTGTACGTATTAGGTATTACGTAATAGTATTACGTATTACGTATTACAATTCAATTGGTGATAGTTCTTACCCTTTAAAGGTCGATAAACCAGTTTACGAACTACGTCGATAAATACAGTTACAAAGTCGGTAATACAGTTTAAGAGTTCATAAACACATCGCGCAAGCGTAATGAATAAAGCGAGTGACGCCTCTAACGGAGGGCAGCGCGAACCTTATACAGATTTGGGGCGCGGTCATCTACCATGACGTCACCACTGCACAAATTACATTGCGTAATACTACGGAAATTTACATATTTAAACAATGAAAGATAAAAGCGAATAATTTTAACAAACAGAATACTCACATAAGATATCCGGCATACGCACGAAGTTGCGCTACGGTAGGCCTCTATTGAAGTCCATCCGGCTACATCCCGGAGGGATTAAAGATGGTGATTCCTCCGGAGCTGCTAGCGGGGCATGGACATCAGGGTCGTGGAGTCCGGTTTGCCTCGAGGTGGCTGCAAATTTATCTACCTATGTAGGGAATGACGGAAAAAAACAGGTAAGGGTCGACAAACAAAAGATAAGCAAGCAAGGAAATCTACATAGGTAAAGCTAACGATACGTTACCAAAAAACGACCACTTCACTCGAAGAACAAAGGCAAAAAGCCACGTTCAAGAGCGTCACGGAAACCTCTCCCACTCTTTTGTCTTTTTCCCCATCGGCGCGAACTTATTCGTCCAATCCTCTAGGGTCGCGCGATCTGCGCAAACGCACTGTGACATAACGGAAGTACACGCCTAGTCTATTAAAATTCCACGCGCCGCGTCTTTTGAAATTATGGCGCGAAACTTCCGTACATCAACTTAACCTAATACATATGTTACAGGGCCACTTTGGCACGTAACATGCTATGTTCGCTGCTTCACGTGATCTTACACTCCATTACCGTTTTTTTAATTTTTAAATCCTGTATGTCTCAATGTATGTCCAATCATCCTATTCTTCCTTGTCTTTACATTTCGCCACAGAGCTGTCTTCTCACCAATTTGTCTGAATACCTCCTCATTTATGATACTGCCCAACCTCTAAAATTCGTATGTAACAACACATTTCGAAAACCTCTATTCTCTTTCTTTCAGTACTGCCTATTATCGTTCATGTTACACTTCCATACAAATCCACGCTCCATACAAAGACTTTCAGCAATGTTTTCCTTATACATAAATCTATTTTTGATATCATCACATTTCTTTTTTTCGGAAATGCTTTCCCTGCTTGTGCCAGCCTACACTTTATGTCCTCTTTGCTTCTGCTATCCCTTGTTATCTTATTACCCGAATAACAGTATTTCTCTACTTCTTGCAATCTGATGTTCGCTGCTTCACCTGATCTTACACGATTACACTCAATTACCGTTGTTTTATTTTCATTAATGTTCATCATATAATCATATATCAAAATAGATCCCATGCTATTCAACAAATCCTCTAGATCCCTTGCTGATTCTGATAAAATGACAATGTCATCTGCAAACCTTCGTATCTTAATTTCGTCTTCTTGAACTTTAACATATTTCCCAAATTTTTTTAAATTTTTTGATTACTTATTCTACGTACAAGTTAAACACCCTGCGTCACTCCCTTCTGAACTGTTGCCTCGCTTTCGTGTTCCTCGACTTTTAACTCTGCAGTCTTACTTTCTGTATAATTTGTAGATAACCCTGCGTTCTGTATACTTTGCACCACGCCTTTTCATAATTTCGAAGAGTTTGTTTCAATCAACATTGTAGAATGCTTTTTATAGATTAATAAAGTCTAAAAACGTGGGCTTGTTTATCCTAATCCTGTAGTGTAAGATAAGTCGTAGACTCAATATAGCATCACGTGTTCCTACATTTCTTCGATAGGTGAACTGGTCTTCATCCAATTCCCTTTCTGTCTGGTTCATCCGCCTGTCGATTTTGGTTAGAATTTTGCATGTATGGCTGACTAAAGTTATATTTTGATAGTTTTCCCATCCTATTTTCTTTGGTATATGAATAATCACATTCTTTTTGAAATCCGAGGGTACTTCACCTTTCTAACTAAAAAGATAGCAAAGGAAAAATAGTTTTAGTGAAAAAGTAAGTCGCATGACAGTGGTTAATAAGTACTCAATAATTTATTGTTCATTTTATTACGGTTATGAACGAAACAAAAATATATAGAACTTGAAGTGGTAATAGAGAACAGATTTATAATTATACTGCGGAGAAAGAGAGAAGTGGCTGTTATCTTATCTTTTCTAAAAGGTTTAAATTTTTAATAATCTATCATGTGATTGTAAAAGTGTCTGTTCATATATGTGAAGTACTTTAGTTCGCAGTTCAACACTCGACCGCGGTTTAGGATTACTTATAGATAACTAAATCTTTTGTTATCAGTCCTTTCAAACATAAGTAGTTATTGAAACATGCCAATAATATGTTATACTTGAATCGAAGTAGAATGGGATTTTGTGGCTTCGTTTTGCATTAAAATATTTTTTGATTCCAATTATCCTACTAGATGAATCATTTTCTGAAAAGACTGCGTAACATTGTAGAATTACTCCTTGTTTAATGAAACCCAAGTCAACATTTTTAGAAATTTAAACATCTAATAAGTTATGTGTTTACCCTGAATCTGTAGTATATAAAAAAGAAGCCAATAGTCCGTCCATTCGTGCATATTGAAGAAGTTAATTACGTTAGTTAGCCATTAGCGCATGGAACAGCAGGGCTCTTTAAACCCTTTAAACCGTTTGTCTCAAGAATTGGGCGTTCTTTTGAAACCTTTGAATTGCTCGGGTTGTATTCCCACATGATGCAGTTATTTCATTCCGTTTTCTCAACAGATCCTCCCAGCCTTCTCGCGTACTGCTAGTGATTTTCCAATAATGTAATGAATGACACCTTACTAAATTTAACTTTTTTTTTTCTAACCGAGCGTGTTATAATGTTTCAGGGTGCGTGAATTGACAAAAATATGCTTTATCTCGAGCGTTGATAGTACGCATTCTTTGTTGAATCTTCACTACACCCTCATAAAATTGGTGGTTGAATGCAGCTTCTCGCAGGCGAATAATTGGATCTAGTATTTTCAGTGAATACGTTCAACAACCACAGGATGATGAACTTCAACACGTACGATTCGAGAAACCCTCTTCTCCGGGAATTTGTTTATGATTGGCTGATACGTTTGTATACAGCAGAAAAGTTTCCATCCAAGTAGTCCAAAATTGCCTTGTTTTATCTATCAGAGGATATTAAATTTTTTTAATCTTGTAACATTTAACCTTCTGGGGTTAAAGGTGCCTCACATATAGATAGGGTAGAATATGGGCTTTATCGGATTCCTTAAAAATTGAGATAAGCCTTGCAGCACTTGGGCAGGGTGGATGGGCTGCTTTGAAAGTAACGGAATCGCTGACTGTACTTCCAAACTAATTTGATTTTTGCGTCATGCGACAGCAGAAGAGTGGCCGTGCGATAAGACTATCAAAGCAAAGATAGGGAAGGGTAGTGCCACTGCATCAAAGAATACTTACTAGATAAACTTAAATGGTAAGATGCTAAAACCTTTAGGTTATGGTGAACTTCAGCCGCAATAAGGATCTTAGTTAAATGAAACATAAAAATACATAAAAATCAATAACCCAGATCATTGTTTGTGCGCCATAAAATACATAAAGCAATATCCAAGTAATAGTTCACATTGAAACCACTCAAATAAACCTACTTTCTTGTGAGGAATTCTTATGGGTCTCATAATTGATAGTTAAAACAACTTTAACTGAATTTAAAGAAATTTAGATTGTAGTTCAATGTCTTTCTCTAATTCTCAAGTACACCATTTATTCCTAAACCTTTAACAATAAAAAGAAATATGGTCAAGTTTAGAATTATAATAAATTCTCAATGTTTCTTTTATAATCACAACATATTTACAATAAGCGAAAAATGCTTTACTTAAGTTTGACTATAATCAAAATATATCAAAGATAATTTATAATTGATCATAATTAATGAATTTTCTAAATGACTGATTTGGCAATTAGAGTACATAAAATATGACACAAGTGTGCATGTTGTTTGCTTCAAAATCGTTCATAAAAGTAATCTCAAAACTACCATGTTACTTATGTTACTTTCATAATTATAACCTTGAACTATCAACAAGTGAAAATACAACAATTGACATCTACATTACTGTACTAACTTGAAATTTGTTTCAATAAAATTCTTAATATTTTCTTGTTTAAACACCCATTAATATATATATATATATATATATATATATATGTGTGTGATAAAGAGATCATGAGAGGTCGCGGAAACCAAAATGCTATAAATAAAACACATCCAAATAGAAGGAAACCGGAAAAAAATTAAATTTCCGATTATTTAATGGTTACACCCTGTATAAAATAAGCGTACTTCTATACCATTTAAAGACGAAGCCCTTATTAATTATGTGATTAAATTTCCGTGTATTGCATTAGTGGCGGCTCGTGAAAAGATAATAAAACGAATGTAAAAATTTAAACTTTCTGCAAATTAATCGCAAAAACGAGTTTTCATTACTAAGAGAGAAATGCGGGGCTATTTGGTGCATCCGCTTGAGAACAATATCAATTGATTGCATTTATAAATGACGTTCTCGTTAATTAAAATACTAAATGAATTTTCTGTGTGTAAAATATGTGTTTTTAACAATTGTTAGAATACAGATGTTATTGCATTTGCGAAGTATAAACAAGTCCTTTTTTCAGCCATATGCATTAAATAATAACTATTAAGAAAGAGCTTATGCGAGTAAAATCATTCTATACTTATTAAAAACGAGTTTCAATTTTTAAGATTAAAGCTATTCATTTTAATTTATTATAAAAATACACCATCCGTGCATAAAATATTTGCTTTATTTATCGTAAAAATACAATATCAATTTATTGCGTTTACAAAGCATAGAGAACGCATTTGGAGCCTACATTCCAGAACTTTCGTGATTAATAAAGAACAATACGTCATCTATACTAAGAAATACTATTGAAATGATCATTTGGGTTTTGCATAAAAGTCTAAGTTATTATTTCATCTTATCAATTACAATACGTTAGTATTTATCAACTTACCTTGTAATAACTACCTAATATATATATATATATATATATATATATATATATATATAGCTGCGACAACGCCGCTTTTATGAGGCGTTACTAAAAGAGTGCCGTGACAACGCCTCGCTTTGATGCGCCGCTAAAACGATGCTGTGATACAGATGCAGCAAATTGTAAAATTTGAAATTGTTGACCCTTCTTCCTTTTTAACTTTTCTTTGTCTGGCTAGCTCAACGGAAATGTTGGAATTTTCAGAAATAAAATCAAACACTGTAATATCACAAAGCATTTATATAGTATGAAATATTTTCTCTCATACAAAAGCATATAGAACATTTACAACATCGTTTCTTTCAAACATAAAATCATTTCTAACAAATACTTATTTACTTAGTTATAGAAATGTTCCTTACTTTATCGTAAATTTACAGAAGTAAATCTCTTTTCTTACGGATAAATTACCTGGCTTTGATTCTCACGCTTGTAAGATTTGTTTGGCCAAAAATCCTTGGCAGATAATCTATTAAAAGATCAGTGTTTCGAACTCCGATCACAAACTTTCCTGGTAAAGATCCTTACAAAACTAAAATGATTAGCACTTATTGTGTCTTAAACTAGACGACAAATACTCAAATATCAGTTACAAACAATGTTTAAATAAAAATTCTACTTGCAAAAATTCACGAAGCGCTTTTTTATCCAATTCGTAATTAAATATCTTATTAGTTTAAGTTGACGACCAAATCAGTTTAGAAGATTTTCATATTATTTACATCTCCATTTAGAAGCTAATGTGCATCCTCGGTTTGATTATTCAATAAAATTTGAAATAGTTTTTTTTATATCCAAGCATTTCTCATCTTTATGGTATATCACAAGATCAAATAATTGCATTTTCCATTTTCATATTTCTGTGTAGGTTACATTTAACTTATTTCATGGTAAATATTAATTACAGTATGCCTATTGCATATTTTAAAACAATAACTTCGAAATCCTTTTCTCAATGTGACATTTTCGCGACTGCATTTATAATGAATCTTTTAACAAACGCTTCCATTTATACACAAAATTATCTATTTTCTACAATATATTCGTGTTTACGTCATTCCATTCCAAATAACACACGCTTATCTGACGTAATCTTCTGGGAATTTCTCATTAGCGTTTAAATTGTCGCGTTTGATTACCTTGTTATCGCGTTCCACTTATTAGTGACGTGCGTTGCTCGTCTTTGTTTAACACCCAAGGTTACAAACATCAACAAGGCCAAGCTCTTTAGTTCTAAACCCCCACATAAACAAAGTCACACGTAGTCAAATTAATTGTATTCTAGCCCTCAAAACAAACTCATTAGTAAAACCAACTTCGAATCGTTATATTTTTAAAAATATTTCTTCGTTAAATCCGCTTCGAAGTCAACAAAATGAACACGTGTGCTACAACCTTCCTAGTATTTAAAAATCGATGCTCCGATAACCTTGGTATAAACCTCAAGTCGAAGAAAACTAACGTCTAGAATACGCCTCTTTTCAACACGTGTTATCCCTATCTCATTCATACACATGCGATCGAATCAACGCTCTCTGTCATCTTGTTTTCAATCTAGGTTGCTTGAACGACAGCTGCACTCATGCCTCTCTGTTTCTTATCAAGTTTACATTTGTTTCTGAGGTTGTAAATCTTTTTTTTACCCCACTAATCGACGTCGGGAACTAAAACTACCTGGAATCGTGTTGTTTGTTTTCGTTTCTTAGAGCCCCTTTACTTTCATACAAGGAAAAATAAACTGTTTAAAAATCGTTCGAAAAGCTTTTAGAAAATACCAACTTAATTATTATAAATATGGTGGTTATAATTTTGTGTTTTAAAATATTAAATTTGAAATACATTATTATTCACGGGATGTTTCTTATATGCCATGTTTCATAATTCTGAAAAAGAATAAATTTTCAACATTGGCTTTTAAAAGTTTTTAAAGTTGATTTAGATGTATTTTAATATGCTCAATCCAAAAATCACATTCAAACTGCAAAATAACACACTTTTAGCCTACCAAATATCACACTAATATATATAGTTGATGGTTTCAGAAACGAACTGTTAGTTTAATGAAAGTCGTATTACAGCATCAATATTAAAAATGTGCGCACTAATTTTGGGAATAATCATCCTAAAGAAATCAAAATCTAATATCTACGTATTATGCTGATTCACATCTAGACGAATTGACATAATACATACAATATTATATGTACATTTTAATTAATAACACATTTTTTATGGTTATCGTGCTTTTTAAAAAAATTTTAATTTTTAAGGTTTATATTTTAATATAGTAGTTTGTAAGTGTTACACAAATGTAGATAATATAAAATAAATAGTTTCCATTTCTGATAAGTTAGTTATTTGATGTATTTGTACACAGAGTGTATTGATAAAGGTACGATGTAAAGTGCCGAAATAATATTAGTAAAATGGTTCAATTCGTAACTGTAGTTTAATACACCCAATTACTTTTGACTTTAGAAAGAATTAAGTAAAAATCCGTAGTTTTGAACTAGAATATTTTTATATTCAAAATTTAGATAAACAAAGAATTTTATGGATTGCCTCAATAATAATCAAGGAGCGATAAACTTATACTAATGAACTTGAAACTAGTTCAAATATGGTAAATGACAGAATAGTGTTCCGCTTTTTACCTATATGCAGATCCGGTTGTGATTATTACTTTACCATGAGGCTAAAAACATATTCAAAGATATAAACAAGCCCAGCACAAGGGAGTGTGATCAATTTGGAAATTAGTTCAACAATGGTGATCTTGCGGGTACCAACGAATGTTTATAAATAATGCATATGCGAAGGTTACGTGCTATACAGCCTACGTTTTCCATACAATTATGATAATACCGTTGCAAAATAAAACAATAATAACTACGATACTAAAGTTGGTAACGTAAGGTTTATAAACCTTACCTTCCTGTCACCTGCTTTCTAGATGCGTTGCTTTTGAATCTTAAAATTTTTTATGGTAGAATGTACGATAGAAATTCAAGTAATTCACTGCATAAATAAGCGAATTCACGTGCGTATAGAACGGCACTCAAAATTCATCGAATGAGAAACGTCTATAAAATTAGGGTTGCAAAATTAGTTAATGTGAAGTATTATTAATACTTCTAGAATTTTTGTCGGTGGCTTTCATTACAAATTTCTACGTGTTGAAAATATAGCGTTTTTACCCGCCGAAACAAATGCGGGAACCGTCACAAGTACGAAACATATCAAATTGAAAATAAATAATGTCGATAAGGGATTTGTATTTTGAAGAAACAATTTGTATTGATATTTTCAAGTTGTATTTTCGAAGTTTTCTGTAAAACAGCAATATAAAGCACTTGTTTGTATTCCGCAATTTTCCCTTTCTGATAGTTAGTAACATTCACCCCGTAATGATATAAGGTTCACACAAGGCGGACAATTACATACTCGATATGAATATTTAAAGTTTAAAATATTGGTTGGGTAATATAATTTAATACTTATTACTAACTCCAAGTAATTAAAGCATCCTGATACAAGCAAATCGGACACGTTGAGATAGCATCTAGCGTAGTGGCTGTAAAGGCAACATCTATTAATTTAAATAATAAAGTATTCATAAAAATCACAGGATCGATTCTCAGACAGCAATTCAAGAGGCTCCATGTGGTTGTTGTGCACGTTGAAGATTTATACTTTCCGTAAAACAGCAAGGGTTCGGGAAAATCAGAATTCTTAGATCAGGTAGTTATGGTTTATTGTCATCGTGATGAGATATGGTAGCAGATTAGGTCCAAGTAGGCATAAATAAACAAAATAAGTTAGTGCCTAGTACGTACATGCTTATTTTCAGTAAAAAAAAAAGTTAAATAGAAAATCATGATAACTTTATGTAAAAAGAATTTGCTTTATTGCACAGTAATGGGAATTGTTTAAAATTTGATCGAGTAATATTTAGGCCAAAGTAATTGCATGTGCTTATATATATATAATATATATATATATATACAGGGTGTCCCAATTTGAGTAGGATAGCATTTGTATTTTTCTTATTATTAATGATAGAGATCCGCTTAAATGGGCATAGTTGTGTCATTTGGATAGCTTATTTAAATTCCGCATAGATAGATACATTCTAAATTCCAAACGGTTTAGAAATTATTTAAAAAAACTGAAAACTGCCGATTTCTTCGAAGTCGAATATTTTTGTTATAATAAAAGATACGAAAAAATGTTTTTTATAAAAGTTACTTAGTTCAATTGTGTGCACTTAAAAGTGATATTAAAATTAAATTCAAGATGGCGGTTATCGAGATATTAGCATCAACTTTCATATTTTAAATGGACGCCATATTGGATTTTTAGATGGTTAGATAGCATATTTTTTTCTCTTTTCAACGATGTATCACAACATATGTTTAAATGAAAAAATTTACTGAAAATGATCATTTAAATTTTTTATCAAGTAGGCATCATCAGATTTCTCTTAAACAAATGAAATTATAACAAACTGTCATGTTGAATTAGTGTATCTGTTGTACTAATAATTGGCATTTGTGTATTCTCTTTCCCAGTTATAAGTTGTGATATACATATTCTATAAAATATTCAAATGGCAAATTTTTCAACAAGCGAACAATATCATATGTTTTGTACATACATAAAATGTAATAAGAACAGTCGCCTTGCCGCCGAAACATACTTAACAAACTTTCCCGAAAAAAGACAGCCAAACATTAAAATCTTTCAAAGAATGGACACAAACATGCAGCAGTATGGATGTTTAAAAAAACCTACTCGAAACATAAATGGAGACATTGCAGATGTGGTGTTGACACTGGCCTGTGTGGAAGCTAATCCAAACATTTCAACGCGGGAAATAGAAACCCAAGTAAACGTATCCAAGTCTCAAGCATCAAGAATTTTAAAAAAGCATAAATATCACCCTTACAGATTTCACATTGCTCAAAACTTACAACCAAACGACTATCTCCGCAGATCAACATTTTGCAGATGGTTTATCAATCAAGTTAGGGAGAATGATGATTTTATCAATCGCGTTTTGTGGATCGATGAGTCTTATTTTTCTAACTGTGGAATATTTAATCGTCATAATGAACACTATTGGGCACAGGAAAACCCACGCATAACAGTTCCACGCCGCAATCAAATCCGATTGGGATGTAATGTTTTTTGTGGTATATTGGGAAACCGTTTACTTGGTCCTACAATATTCGATGGAACCTTAACCTCTCAACGTTATTTGGAAATGCTTCAAACATCTTTAAAAGATTTATTAGACGACCTACCTTTGGCACAAAATAATCAAATTTGGTTTCAACAAGATGGCGTACCTCCACACAACGCTAGAGATGTTATCACCTACTTAAATAACCGTTTTGATGGCAGGGTAATCACGATCCACACACCTGTAAAATGGCCGCCAAGATCAGCAGACTTAACACCCCTGGATTTTTATTTATGGGGCACTTTAAAAGATAATGTATATGGAAGTAATTTCCAGTACAATAATGTAGATGAACTACGGGAAGCGGTTATGCAGGCAATAAACGGTCTTAATGGGAATACATTACGACGCGTAACAAAAAGTGTTCTAAAACGTTGCCGATTGTGTTTAAATAATAACGGTTAACATTTTGAACAATTGCTATGATTTATTAGTTGGTGTTTAATGTTATTCTAATGTTTTTTTCGTTTAATGTGTTTTAAAACTGATTTGTGTTGATGCCTACTTGATAAAAAATTTAAATTATGATTTTCAGTAAATTTTTTCATTTGAACATATGTTGTAATACATCGTTGAAAAGAGAAAAAAATATGCTATCTGACCATCTAAAATCCAATATGGCGTCCATTTAAAATATGAAAGTTGATGCTAATATCTCGATAACCGCCATCTTGAATTTAATTTTAATATCACTTTTAAGTGCACACAATTGAACTAAGTAACTTTTATAAGAAACATTTTTTCGTATCTTTTATTATAACAAAAATATTCGACTTCGAAGAAATTGGCAGTTTTCAGTTTTTTTAAAATAATTTCTAAACCGTTTGGAATTTAGAATGCATCTATGCGGAATTTGAATAAGCTATCCAAATGACACAACTTTGCCCATTTAAGCAGATCTCTATCATTAATAATAAGAAAGATACCCATGCTATCCTACTCAATTTGGGACATCCTGTATATATATATATATATATGTGTGTGTGTGTGTGTGTGTGTGTGTGTGTGTGTTTGTGTGCGTGCGTGTGTGCGTGCGTGTGTGCGTGCGTGTGTGTGTGTGTTGTGTGTGTATGTCTGTCTGTCTGTGTGTCTGTCTGTCTGTCTGTGTGTTTGTGCGTGCGTGTGTGTGTGTGTGGGTGCGTGCGTGCGCGCGTGTGCGTGTGTAATAGTGTGAGGTTTATTGGTTTACGCTCTTGATTCGACCCCCTTTCCCCCTTTGGGCTGCATAAATTCTGTGTGGTTTATTTGGACGTCATAATATTGTGAGGTTTACCTTCATACTCGCCCTCTAATTCGTAGACTCTAATGTTAGGTCGACATAAATGCTGTGCGGTTTTGTTCCAGAATCGCCTTCGGCTGCTCTACACTTGTCTCCGACTAAAATTTCTTAAAATTAACACAGACACCTACCTGTTAAATCTAAAAACTCTCGCTCACTATCACCATGCTGAAACCTAAATAGAAATTCACACCCTACAATCACACACTCAAAAATAACTCAATTCACAAAATATATCGCACTCTATTAACGTGAGATCAATGTTACATTTTCAAAATGTCATTTCTTCATATACACTCGTATTGTCAACAATTTCATAATAATAAAAATAACTCCGATCGATAACCCTTTTAAACACATATTTTTAATTAAAGCAAGAGAGCATTCCTCATACAATTACTAGCTTGCTTTGTATAATTAATAACTTTCGTTCGGTTTTTCGTAAAGTTTGTGTTTATTTATACATCGCAAATTTTAATAAATAAAACAGTATATACGATGTATAAATAAACACTAACTTTACGAAAAATCGAAAGAAAGTTATTAATTATACAGCAGCAAATTTGCATAGCCATAAATGAAAGAATTTGTTTGTTTCATAAAGGGAATAAACATTCATCTACTAGTTTCGATCTCACTGGATCTCATCAGGATGAAGTGGTTTATAACCCTTATGCATCGACTAGTTTCGATCTCACTGGACCTCATCAGGATGAAGTGTTTTATAACCATAAGGGTTATAAACCACTTCATCCTGATGAGGTCCAGTGAGATCGAAACTAGTAGATTAATGTTTATTCCCTTTATGAAACAAACAAATTCTTTCATTTATGACTATGCAAATTACTAGCTTGCTTTGTATAATTAATAACTTTCTTTCCATTTCTCGTAAAGTTAGTGTTTATTTATACATCGTATATACTGTTATATATATATATATATATATATATATATATATAACGTTTCCGAATTGGAACTACTGGTGGTGCATCTTCTAAACCATGGTAAATCGTTAACGCTGACGAATGGTATACACCTAGGGGCACTTTAGGGTTTTTCAAATCAGCGATTTGATACGAAGTAGGCGAAACCTTTTTTATAATTACATAAGGCCCATCTTTACGTGGATGCAATTTTGAAGTAACCTTTTTTAAAGCATTACTTTGAGTATGAGTGGTGACCATAACTTTATCATTTACGTTGTAATCAGGATTTGGATTTCTTTTCCTGTCAGCATATATTTTCTGACGATCCTGTTGCATTTCATGCGTTTGTTTGGCTTCAACCCAGGTTCGAGCCATTTTATCTAAAAAGGGCGTGATCTGCGACACAAAATTTTCTGACTGTACCACTATGCGAAGATCGTTTTGAACCTGATCTGGAGTTCTCAGCTCCCTACCAAACGTGAGAAAAGCAGCGGTATAACCAGTGCTTTGACTATAAACCGAATTCATAGCAAACCGAATCACAGGCAATTTATCAAGCCATGAAGCGTGGTCTTTTCTTACAAGAATAGGCAAGCGAGGCTTTAAATCTCGGTTTTTTCCTTCCCACAATATTTGCGGTAGGTTGATGCAATGGTATCAAGTGCTGTTTAATTCCTAGACAATGGCAAACTTTTTGCATAACAGCTGATACAAATTGTGTTCCGTTATCACTTGTTATTTTACGAGGTATCCCATACCTAAAGAAAACTTCATTAACAAGTACTCTAGCTCATTCCTGCGCGGTAGCACGCACTAGAGCAAATAGCTCAACCCATTTGGTACTAGGATCTTCCACAATTAAAATCCATTTCTCACCATTAACCGATTCGGGAAGAGGTCCAAACAGATCAATTGACAGCACTTTAAACCTCTAATTGTACACAGGTGTTTGAACTAAACCAGCAGGTTTTTGATTACTCGCTTTGTACTGTTGGCACTCCAAGCACGACTTAACATAAACATAAATATATCGGCGCATACAAAAAAAATAGTACACTTTTATAATTCTTTGTAAGGTACGTTCAGCACCGTAATGGGCAACAGTTGGTGCATCGTGGTACTCTTTCAGAACACGGGCTCGTTCTTGACAGGCACCACTAATTGTGCTTCATCCCCATCCTCCTCAGAATTATAATGATATAAAATACCATTAGTCATAATGTAACCAGGATCGGTCCATTTTGTGAAATCATGACATAAAACTTCTTCAAACGTACGAATTATTTTAGCTAATTCTTCGTCTTTCAACTGCTCAGCACGAACGTCTGCAGCAGCTCTCCTGGGCATGTCAACTGTAACCAAGCACACATCACACGCGGTTTTGGTATCATGTCCACACGGCGGACGAGATAAACAATCGGCAATAAAATTACAACTACCTGGTATGTAATCAATCCGAATGTTTTAACTTTGAATCATCAATGCCCAACGCACAGGTCGACCAGTAGGCGACCGTAAGCTTAACAACCACTTCAGAGGTTGATGGTCAGTAGTAACTATTACTGACGATGTGTTTAGGTAACCTCGAAGTTTATTCAGGCACCATACAACACAAAGAGCTTCGCGTTCGGTGAAATTATAATTTCTTTCAGCAGACGTCAATAATCTTGACACATATTCTATTGGGTGTTCATCAGGCCCTTCCCCTTACATTAAAACAGCGCCCAAAGCGTACGCAGACGCATCAGTCCTTAAAATGTAAGGTTTCGTACCATCATTTTGCTGTAAAATTGGGGCAGTTACAAGAGATTTTTTTAAAGAATCATAAGCCTTTTGATGACTTCATTCCAAACCCATTTAACATTTTTCTTTGTGTGGTCAGAAAGAGGTTTAGAAATTTCAGCAAACCCTTCAACACAACGTCGATACCATGAGCAAGTCTGTAAAAAAGATTGCACATTTTTGACATTGCGTGGTTTAGACATATTAGTAATGGCAGAAGTTTCTTCTGGATCAACCTCAATTCCATTCGGTGTGATAACATGACCTAAATATTTTATGCTTGAACAAGCAAAAACACATTTTTCCCTATTGAGAGTTAACTTAAATTGTTTCTGACAGTACTAGAAGGTCATCCAAATATGCTAAAATCAGCATATCTCCCAGTCCACGTCTAAATATATCAATTAGCCTTTGAAAAGTAGCTGGGCCGTTTCGTAAACCAAACGGCATTACTTTATAACGAAACACCAAAAGGACACACGAAAGCAGTTTTATCTCGATCTGATTCGCGAACACTAATTTAATGATAACCAGATCTTAAGTCTAAAGTCAACATAAAAAATGTACGTTTTGTGGCATTTAACAAATCATCCATACGAGGCAATGAATATGAATCCGGTGTAGTAATAGCATTAAGTTTGCGGTAATCTACACAAACACGAGTTGAACCGTGTTTCTTTGGCACAAGGACCACTGGGGCGGCCCAGGGTGATTCACACTTTTCAATTACGCCTTCACTAAGCATTCTATCGATTTCTTTCCGCATGATTTCCGTATTAGAGGGCGACATACGGTATGGTGGGGACAGCAATGTATATATATATATATATATATATATATATATATATATTGAAATTAATAAGATGAAATAATAACTTAGACTTTTAAGTAAAGCCCAAATGATCATTTCAAATCGAGCTAGCAATTGAAAGAAGGAAAATATAAGGCCTTGGACAGGATTTGAACCTGCATCTCAGTTTTGCCGGAACTGTGCGTTATCCAATTACTCTACCGAGGCCGATGGCTATAATTGGAAAATTTACAAATCTAAATCGTGTACAGTACCATATATAAACCTAACTTTCAATTACGTTTAGCATTTTGTCAATCATATCTGAAATTGTCAAGTTTTTGACTTATGTCAGATATAGACAGGAAGCACCGCTCAAAATCACGGCTATAAGCCAAGTGTTAATATATAAATATTATAATTAGTTTTTTACACAAGGTAAGTTGATAAATACTTATGTATTGAAATTAATAAGATGAAATAATAACTTAGACTTTTTAAGTAAAGCCCAAATGATCATTTCAAATCGAGCTAGCAATTGAAAGAAGGAAAATATAAGGCCTTGGACAGGATTTGAACCTGCATCTCAGTTTTGCCGGAACTGTGCGTTATCCAATTACGCTACCGAGGCCGATGGCTATAATTGGAAAATTTACAAATCTAAATCGTGTACAGTACCATATATAAACCTAACTTTCAATTACGTTTAGCATTTTGTCAATCATATCTGAAATTGTCAAGTTTTTGACTTATGTCAGATATAGACAGGAAGCACCGCTCAAAATCACTGCTATAAGCCAAGTGTTAATATATAAATATTATAATTAGTTTTTTACACAAGGTAAGTTGATAAATACTTATGTATTGAAATTAATAAGATGAAATAATAACTTAGACTTTTTAAGTAAAGCCCAAATGATCATTTCAAATCGAGCTAGCAATTGAAAGAAGGAAAATATAAGGCCTTGGACAGGATTTGAACCTGCATCTCAGTTTTGCCGGAACTGTGCGTTATCCAATTACGCTACCGAGGCCGATGGCTATAATTGGAAAATTTACAAATCTAAATCGTGTACAGTACCATATATAAACCTAACTTTCAATTACGTTTAGCATTTTTGTCAATCATATCTGAAATTGTCAAGTTTTTGACTTATGTCAGATATAGACAGGAAGCACCGCTCAAAATCACGGCTATAAGCCAAGTGTTAATATATAAATATTATAATTAGTTTTTACACAAGGTAAGTTGATAAATACTTATGTATTGAAATTAATAAGATGAAATAATAACTTAGACTTTTTAAGTAAAGCCCAAATGATCATTTCAAATCGAGCTAGCAATTGAAAGAAGGAAAATATAAGGCCTTGGACAGGATTTGAACCTGCATCTCAGTTTTGCCGGAACTGTGCGTTATCCAATTACGCTACCGAGGCCGATGGCTATAATTGGAAAATTTACAAATCTAAATCGTGTACAGTACCATATATAAACCTAACTTTCAATTACGTTTAGCATTTTTGTCAATCATATCTGAAATTGTCAAGTTTTTGACTTATGTCAGATATAGACAGGAAGCACCGCTCAAAATCACGGCTATAAGCCAAGTGTTAATATATAAATATTATAATTAGTTTTTTACACAAGGTAAGTTGATAAATACTTATGTATTGAAATTAATAAGATGAAATAATAACTTAGACTTTTTAAGTAAAGCCCAAATGATCATTTCAAATCGAGCTAGCAATTGAAAGAGAAAAGCTGGTTACTTTCGAGCGTTATCCAATTACGCTACCGAGGCCGATGGCTATAATTGGAAAATTTACAAATCTAAATCGTGTACAGTACCATATATAAACCTAACTTTCAATTACGTTTAGCATTTGTCAATCATATCTGAAATTGTCAAGTTTTGACTTATGTCAGATATAGACAGGACACAAATCACGGCTATAAGCCAAGTGTTAATATATAAATATTATAATTAGTTTTACACAAGGTAAGTTGATAAATACTTATGTATTGAAATTAATAAGATGAAATAATAACTTAGACTTTAAGTAAAGCCCAAATGATCATTTCAAATCGAGCTAGCAATTGAAAGAAGGAAAATATAAGGCCTTGGACAGGATTTGAACCTGCATCTCAGTTTTGCCGGAACTGTGCGTTATCCAATTACGCTACCGAGGCCGATGGCTATAATTGGAAAATTTACAAATCTAAATCGTGTACAGTACCATATAAAACCTAACTTTCAATTACGTTTAGCATTTGTCAATCATATCTGAAATTGTCAAGTTTTGACTTATGTCAGATATAGACAGGAAGCACCGCTCAAAATCACGGCTATAAGCCAAGTGTTAATATATAAATATTATAATTAGTTTTACACAAGGTAAGTTGATAAATACTTATGTATTGAAATTAATAAGATGAAATAATAACTTAGACTTTTAAGTAAAGCCCAAATGATCATTTCAAATCGAGCTAGCAATTGAAAGAAGGAAAATATAAGGCCTTGGACAGGATTTGAACCTGCATCTCAGTTTTGCCGGAACTGTGCGTTATCCAATTACGCTACCGAGGCCGATGGCTATAATTGGAAAATTTACAAATCTAAATCGTGTACAGTACCATATATAAACCTAACTTTCAATTACGTTTAGCATTTTGTCAATCATATCTGAAATTGTCAAGTTTTTGACTTATGTCAGATATAGACAGGAAGCACCGCTCAAAATCACGGCTATAAGCCAAGTGTTAATATATAAATATTATAATTAGTTTTTTACACAAGGTAAGTTGATAAATACTTATGTATTGAAATTAATAAGATGAAATAATAACTTAGACTTTTTAAGTAAAGCCCAAATGATCATTTCAAATCGAGCTAGCAATTGAAAGAAGGAAAATATAAGGCCTTGGACAGGATTTGAACCTGCATCTCAGTTTTGCCGGAACTGTGCGTTATCCAATTACGCTACCGAGGCCGATGGCTATAATTGGAAAATTTACAAATCTAAATCGTGTACAGTACCATATATAAACCTAACTTTCAATTACGTTTAGCATTTTTGTTGATTAACAAATGCCCCGATGAATATGCCTCGACTAACTCTGCTTGTAGAAACCTATTAACAACAATCACAAAATGGCATACCTATGAACCTGGTGTTAATTCTCATTTATTCAGTATAAGTTTGCGATACCTTTCTTTAAAGTTCAGTAAAATAAAACTTTAGGTTAAACATAAATTTATCTATTCTTTAGTTTCTTTCAAAATTAAAACAAAGTATTTACAGCAACTTGTGGAGCTATAGTCTCTATAAAATTATCAGTAGTGATGTTTCTTGAACCAATCAAGAATTAATGATTTAGAAAATTTAATGTTAAAATATTTTGTGAATTACTCGATATAAAATAATTATTTTTCTTATCGTTGGCAGTACCGCGAAAGACTTTACAATTGAAATTATTACAAATGTTTTGAAAATGTCACTTTAAACTACATTCCAAGTTAATCCTAACTTTCAAATTATATCATGAGTACATAGTACAAATTGATCACACCAACTTTTTTTATCATACCATATGGCACAAATAGCAAGTTATTTATACGTATACATAAGAATTATTTCTTGTATTTAATTTACAGTATAAGAAAATTTAAGTTATTATCATTAAAGATTCTACTTAATGAGGCAGATACATAGAATGTTACTAATAAAAATTTATTACCAACACAAAACGTTTAAACCTTTATCAAAGTTCAAAATGCAGAAGAACAAAGGAGAAATGTGGAACGTTCTTACCAAACAGTGTAAGTAGAACCAACCAAGATCAGCGATGCACCAAGAAGTTCATCCTAATAGTCTGTAGAATTTAACTCAAGCATTCAATTGTGCACCAGACATCTAACCTCAAAACCACATTTGTTACAGCATTAAAGTTGAATTTTAATTCTTGAAATAACAGCAGATTCTTGCTTGGACCTTATTTTCTAACCTAAGAACGGCCGCGTTTCAAATTTGATACAGCATTAAAGTTGAATTTTAATTCTTGAAATAAAAACAGCTTAACCTCCAATATACAGCTCACAGTAGTTACATGCTATTTCTAAATTCCATATTACTTGAGAGTTACAAGACATTCGAAACATGCATGCTTAATGAAGTTTCATCAGGATCAATTACCGTGACTATGAAAATGCACCGCCAGTAGCCTTCAAGTCCATTTATATCTCTTTCTTAGCAACACTCTGCAAGTGCCCAATACCAACGATGTTTTTCTTACACAAATAACTTTTTTCTTCTCCTAGGCCGGACCCATCTGGCTATGGTTATCAGTAGATAAACCCACTCGAACTTATCCTAACTAAATCAGAACGAAAGTGACACGCTTTGTTAAATGACAATTGCTTGCAAATTATTAGAGTATAGACATCGATGAGGAGAGCTGTAGAGCCTAACCTAACGATGTTGTTACTATGATATAATGCCACCATAGTGACACTATTAGAATGTATTTTATTGAAATATTCTTATTGGATTTAAGGAAATATTATTACACACCTGTAATTAGAATTGTAATTTAATTTAATAAGCCAGATATCATCTACTATTGTTTGTATACCATTACAATGGTTCAAAATGCACAATTAGCATAAGTTTATTTGTCTTTAGGACTTAAATATGGCTAGTGTATGTCTATATATATATATATATATATATATATATATATATATATATAAACGCAAAGAGGGTCACGAGAGGTCATTGAGGCCCAAATTCTGCAAATAAAGCCCACCATGATGTAAAAGAATCTGGAAAAAATAGACACTTGCGTAAATTCATCGTTACGTCCTGTATAATACAAGCGTATTTTTATTCATTAAAGTACCAAACAAAAATGTAATTGGTGCGTGTATAAAAAATCACCGTGTAAGATGTAAGCAAATAACGTAAGCTGTATATGTAAAAATAATTAATTTTAATATACCTTAAAAACGTATTCAATACGAACGCAAATCGATCATTTTAAGATAAATAAGAAAAGCTATTCATTTGTAATAAAAAATGCCCCTTTCCGTGCATAAAAATAAATAATTTTGTGTCTCAATTTTGGGTATTAACCACGTTTTGCCATGAAAGCAAATATTTTCTACAAAATGCAACCCATTTGCAGTAAAAAGCAATTAAAGTTTAAATTAATTATCCTGTGTATTATATAAATTCATTATCAACAAAGAATTTTCTAGAATATGGCGAATATAGGATGAATCAAATATACTTAGAACTATGTCGATTTCGTATGACCTAATTAATAAAGCAACGCTTATTCCAATAAGCGGTCGGAACTTTGATAAACCCAGAAAATGTAATCAAAATTCTTAAAATATATTTATGGTTTTCGCATTCACTGTACGAAAGGAGACCCTGAGCATTAACTTTGGGTATTAAATAAAGACAGATACATTATGAGAAGTACAGCATCACCTAGCTCACAATTTGTGTCTTCGTGTCGTTTCACTTGGCACCGCAGGTTTATAGAAACAGTCGGCACAGAGGAGATCCGGCTCAACTCCTTTTTCTTTTAAATTATAACTTTTAGCTATGGAAAAAGGCAATTGAGCCGGATCTCCTCCGTGCCGACTGTTGCTATAAACCTGCGGTGTCAAGTGAAACGACACGAAGACACAAATTGTGAGCTAGGTGATGCTGTACATCCCATAATGTGTCTGAATTAAATATTACAACTTTGCTACTCTTGTCCTGATGAGCCTCTTAGGGCGAAACGCGTCGACAGGATGCCGTCGTGGCTAAATTTGAGTCGCTTGCCATTAATTTCTTTTTACTTTGTATTAATTTAAGGCTTATTAAACTTGCTTCTATTTTAAATTATATATATATATATATATATATATATATTGCTGTGACAACGCCTCGCGTTGGAACGTCACTAATAGAATGCTGTTATAGCGGCCGCGTTGGTGCGGCGCCAAAAGTGTGCTGTGAGAACGGCCGGCTTTAGGTATTGCTAATTTAGTGCTGTGATACAGATACAGCAAATTGTATAATTTGAAATTTCTTACTTACATTCTTTTCTAACTTTTCTTTGCGTGGCTAGCTCAATGGAATTGTCGGACTGAAATCAAACACAGCAATCTCACAAAGCATCTATACAGTCTAAAATATTTACTCTTATACCAAAAAAATATAGAACATTTACAGCAAAGTTTCTTTTAAACATAATCTTATCCCTAACAAGCCTTAGTTACTAAAAAACGTCCCTCGCCTAATGTAGTTTATATTTACAGAACTCAAATTTCTTCCCTTGTGGATAATTTACCTGTCTTTTACTTTCACGTTTGTATGGGCGTTTGGCGAAAAATCCTTGACAGATAGTCTATTTAAAGTCAAAATATTTCGAACTCTGACCTCAAAATTTTCTAGTAAATATCCTTTAAAAAAATTATGTGATTAAGAGTTATTCTACCTTAAATTCAAATGACAAAATACTCAAATATCAGTTACAAACAAAGAAATCTAAAATCAATACTTGCAAAATCCAATAGCACTTATTCAATTCGTAATTAACGGTAGTAAATATCTTCTTCTTCCATTTTTAAATTGATGTTAAAATCCCAGTTTATCAGTTTTGTTCATATAATTTTAATTTCCATTTAGAATCTTAATTTTCATGTGTATTTTTATTTTTAATTAATTAGATTTTAAGTATCTTTTGAATCGAAAAATCTTCAATCTTCATGGTATTTTATAAAATAATCATGTTTTACCAAATAACTGCATTCGATCATTTTTTATACTTGAAACTACTCAATGTATAAATTTCATTGCAACTCTGCCTGTTATTTTGGCTTTATAATCAACGATACATATTACTTGGATTAGGACCGTCAATCGCGTAAATTGAAATGAATCCCTCTAATAAAGTTCTCGCTTTTATATTAAAATTATCTCCATTCAAGAACTTCCTGTTCCGTTTGGAACATAATACACCCTAACGATGTTATTTTTTCCGCAAGTGATGCGCTTTATTACCTAATTAGTGTTAAACGGTTATTTATGCATGTAGTAAAACGCGGTGTTATCTTTGTCCAACGCACGAATTAATGGTTTGCGGTCTCCTTCACTAATACGTAAAGGCTATTAAACAGTGTTCTAATGTATTTTTTATTTGCCTGTTTAACGATAACGCAAGTTCCATTAACTGGTGTTTTATTCATAATTTGTTTAATACGATATTTCGTAGGATTTGACGTATTTGTCTAGATTAATCAAAAATATTCCAGATTTGTTTCATTAAAAACCTCTAAATGATTTTAAATGTCATATCTACACACATAATTAATAAGGGTTTGTTTGTCAAAATTTAATAAGATTTGTATTGTTTTTACGCGTACTATTCTTGCTGTGAAGTTTTTGTGAATTCTCGTATGAAATCTATTCGTCTTATTGACGGAAAAGGTGAAAATAGTTGGCATCCAAGAAAGCATCTAAATTTTCACAAAAAGTAGATTATACCTTGAAAATGTTATAAAATTGCAAGATTTTTCTAATATTTTAAACACAAGTCAAATAACCTGCTCAAATCCTACACCAAATACGGGTAGGTTGTTATTTAAAGAATATTCTATGCGATTCAGTTTTTCGGTGAGCGGAACTTAGATGTCGTGATTGTAATAGCAGATTTCTTGCAAGAAATAGCGACGGTTTCTTAAACTTCGTAAAATAATTTTTAAATTTGATTCAACGATGCTAGAATAATAAGACGGTGTTATACAAAAAATTAATAAAAGTATTTCTCAATACTCAGGCGATAAAATTCAATACGAAATAATCAAGTTGATGAACAACAATATTAAACCGAAAGCATTATATCTAACTAGAAGTGCTAAATATTTTTTAATAATTTTAGATTGTACGCCGCTTTATAGCAACTACTTAATTTATTTTGTAATTCTGCATCGAAAGCATTGCCTTTAGATTTTATTAATTACTTACAACTTCTTTATTGCTTCAACGTAATTGTATTTCTTATTGCAGATTGAAATTGGAATGTGAAAAGCTAGCAAGCGAAAAGACTGAAATGCAAAGGCACTACGTAATGGTAAGTTTACATAGGATTAAGTAATAGAACGCAACATATTACCGTTTCCTTATAAATTTAGTTTCTTTCCAATATATATATATATATATATATATATATATATATATATATATATATATATATATTAATACAGAAGAATAATCCACATTTGGAATGCAAATGAATGCTTGATATATATTAATAGTTATTAAGATGAAATGAAATACAAAGTTGGGTTTTCATATCATCTTAATAACTATTAATATATATATATATATATATATATATATATATATATATATATTACTTTATAGGGTTGTTGGAAACTAATTGGCTCTGACGTGACTTAAGAAAGCCGAAACCGGTCAGTGGATGTTTCCTCCCCTTGTGAAATAATAAAGTTATTGTTGTGTTGATGACTATACAACTATTAGCTCGATTTTTATAGGTGAATAAGCTTTTGTTATTTTTATAAGAGTTTATTTACAAATACAACGCCTTGCGTTGGGCGTCACTAAAGAGTGGTGTGACCGGGTACAAAAATTGTAAATTTGAAATTATTATTTTACCTTCCTTGGGTTCACTTTACCTGGCTAGCTCAACGCAAGTTACGGAATTTACAAAATGAAATAAAACAGCAATTTCAAGAAAACATCTACAGCTTCAAAAACAATCTTCTTTCATACAAAACAGTTTAGAAAACAATTTACAGTTCCAGTTCATACATACAATAATTCCTACGAGTTACTTAATTATTAAAATGTACCTTACCTAATATTTGTTAAAAATTACCAATCTTTTATTACCATTCTTGTATGCTTGGCCAAAAACGTTTCACATATATTTCATTAAAGGTCAAAAGGCTTCGAACTTGGACCTTAAAATTCGCTGCAAATCATCCGCTCACAAAAAAAAATATGATTGAGACTTATTCTAGCTTACTAATATACTAATATTTTTATCAGTTACAAACAAAGAAATTTAAAATTTTATACTTCCGAAATCAAATGACGCTTATTCAACTCGTAGTTAACGGTATTAAATACCTCCTGCTTCCATTTTTAAATTGACGTTAAAATCTCAGCTTACAAGATTGTCCCTATTATTTCAAATTTCCATTTAAAATATCAGTTAGCAAAAGCTCATCTTTTATTTTTAATTAATTTGCTTTAAAATAGCTATTGTATGGAAGAATGTTCAATATTCATTGTATCATGTCTCACCAAATAATTGCATTTAATGACTTCTCTGTTGGAAACTACTCAAACGTATAAACTTGCATGTTGTAAACTAATTTACTTCATACAATTCTGTTTTAAATCTTATATAAAGAATGGCAAATAGTGAATTAATGAATTTTTACATCGTCGATCTCATAAATTGAGAATCTTACATATTACTTGGTAACGCGAATTAATTGTTAAACGAATCTTCCTAATCAACTTCCGGCTTTTATATTAAATTATCTATATACCTCACCGTTCTTCAGAGTCTTCGCGATTCATTTGGTACATAACATACCCTGGTGATGCAATACTTCCAGGAATAGCGCACTTTATGGTCTAATTAGTGTCAAATTTATTATTTATGTTTTATCCTTGTCTAATGCACGAGGTTATCTGCTATTACTATAGTAGTTGAACTCGCGTTATCTTATCTCGGTTCCATTTTACGACATTTTAACAACATCGGGCTTCTTTGTATCGGCGTTTAATAATTAATTGGGGTTTAAAACATTTCTTAGAAAATATGACGATTTTTGTCTTTATTAATCCCGAAAATTCAAGAAAAACTCTTTATTTAATTTTTAAAATATAAACCCACATGATAATTATTAAAGTACGCGTTTGCATTTTTATGGTTTATTGGTAACCTAATAAGGTTAATATTTGAAAGCGCTTTTTATTTATATCCAAAAATTATTTTGCATTCTAATAATTGTAACAAAAGATTCATTTGTACACAGTAAATAAAACGTGTTTTTATACAGAAAATTATTTATTTATTATTTTAATTAATTAGGTTTTCAGTCCTGGAACTGGTTAGACGCGTACCCTCATTGTTTCCTATTCTGTGCTAACCTACACATTTCCCTGAGATTTCCACAGTCTACATCTTTCACTATCTGTGTGCAATAATCTGATCTTCTTCTTTTTCTTCTTTTTTTAATCTCTGCTTGTAATATATCCCGCTCTATTTCCCAAAAATGCATTACAACGTATCCTGTCCTTCTATTTCTTCTTTTTTTTGTTTTCTACAGATATCTTTATTCCCTATTTCTGTAACCTCTTTGTTGTTAACTTTGTCTGCCCATGCTATCATCCTCATACATCTAAACCACAACATTCAAAAGGGTTTCTACCATTTTTCTGTCTGTATCTCCTACTGCCCCTATTTCATAGACGTTCTGTTCTGTGCTACACACAACATGCTTTCAACAATTCTCTCCTTTTTCTGTGTTTATTGTCTTCGAACACAGCCACTGCTTTTTCTGTTAGATGCACTTCGGTTCCCCTTCTATCGTTCATAAATATATACCCTATTTTCTACGTATTCTGTAGTATGTGAAGGGGTTAAGCAGCCTGCGGCTACCAAGAACCGCCCAACACTTAAACATTTGCCGAATGAATAGTTTTCTAATATATCCTTTCGCACAATCAACATTAGTTGAAAATATTTTACAACCAATCATCAGATTTAAGTGCTATTATTTTTTCGTCATTAGGTTTTTCGTCTTGAAACTGGTTGAAAGCGTATCTTCACTTATTTCTAGTGCGAGCTTGCCTACACCGTTCCCTGAAATTCTCACAGCCTAGATACATTACATTTGATTTTCCAATGCTCCACCCGAAGGTACTACATTGGCCAGGAAGCGAGTTTTTTTTACCTGGAAAATTTGGAATTTTGCCGAACCCTTGCTGTTCCAAGCAAGGTAGGGATCTTTAACGTGCGTGACAACACTCACACACGGAACCTCCATTTTACCTCTCATCCGAACGAGGGTGTATTTTTGTGAAAAATGCTCGCCTAACATTTTTCAAGCGGACCGTGTCGGGATTCGAACCCGGGACCTTGGGCGTAGTAGTCACACACATACCACTACGCCACGGAGCCGCCTACACACACAGCCTAGATACAGCTGGATTCCCCTGCTGTTGTTCCTAATTATATGCCCTATTTCACCAACATTTAGTAGTAGGTGAAGGGGGTTTGGCAACCTGTGGCTACCAAGGATCCCCCAACACTTAGACATTTGCTAAATTAATAGTTTTCCATAAATTCTTTCAATTAACATTAGTTGAGAGTATTACAAAACCAATACCTGTAGTTCCTTATAATAATCATCGAGATTAGGTACAGTTAGTTTTTTTCGTCACTAGGTTTTCCATCTTCCAATTGGTTAGATGCGTACCTCCATTGATTTCCATTCTGAGCTAGCCTGTATATTTTACTGAAATTCCCACGGCCTACATCTTTCATTATCTGTGTGCAATAGTATAACCTAGCTCTACCTATGCCTCTCTTTTCCCTATCTCTGCTTCTAATATATTCCACACTATTCCCTCATGTCTTAGTATGTGGTCTATTATCCTATCTCTCATATTTTTTACTGTTTTTCACATAGTTTTTTCTTCCCCTACCATTTCTAGTACCTCTTTGTTCTTAACTTTGTCTGTCCATGATATCTTCACCATACATCTGTAGCACCACATTTCAAATGCTTCTATCTTTTTCTTGTCCGCTTCTCCTACTGTCCAGGTTTCACAGCCATACAGTGCCGTGCTCCCCACATATGTTTTAACAATCTTTTTCTTGTTTCTATGCTTGTTGTCTTTGAACACGGTAATTGCTTTTTCTTGTTAAATGTAGCACGACCTTGTACTAATCTTTATTTTATATCTTTTGCGCTCTTTCCATCTTGCGTTGTTTGGCTTCCTAGGTAGCAGAAATCCTTAACCTCTTGTAAGTTCTCGTTACCTATCTGTATTCTGGTTTTTAATTTATTTTCCCTCCTTTGCATACTAGCACTTTAGTTTTATTTTCTTAATTTACATTCTGTATCTCTTTGTTAGTATCTCTCTGCTAGATGTAATACCACTATATCATTTGCAAATCTAAGCATATCAATCTTTTGTCCATGCATAATAATTCCAAATGTCGTCTTGCATTTGACAGTATTCATTGCCTCTTCGATGTCCTAAGTTGAAAATTAAGGGGGATAGGGCACATCCCTGCCCCACCCACCCCTTTCCTAATATTTACTTCTCTCCGTTTCTGCTCTAATTCTATTACCGCTGTTTGCTCTTTGTTTAAGCTATGTACTATCCGTCTATCACTAAAACTCATTCCAATCTTTTTGAGTATTTCGAACATTTTTTTCCATTTTATATTGTCGAATGGTTTTTATAGATCTACAAACCCTTTATACACGCATTCCTCTTTTCTACTATTTTCTCCAGCTAAAATAGTCTCCTGCGTTCCCCTGTTTCGTCTGAATCCAAATTGATCTTGTGGCACTCTTCAGCTCGTTTTTCTATTCGTTTTCGTACAATTCTAATTAATATTTTTGACACGTGTGCTGTCAAACTTATTGTTCGGAAATTTTCACATCTATCCGATCCTCTCTTTTTTGGTATAGTGACTATGATGTTACATTTGAAATCTTTAGGTATCTCGTTTGTTTCGTACATATAACTTACAAGTAGGAAGAGACGTTCTGTTACTGCTTGTCCAGCTGCTTTTAGAGTTTTTGCTTGCACCTTATCTGTACCCGGTGCTTTACCATTTTCCAGACCCTTTAATGCTAATTCAAACTCATCTCTAAGTATAGGATATCTCAAATCATCCTTTTCAATGTCTGATTCTTATTCTAATGCTATTAGTTCCTCTCCTGCATATAAATTCCATATATATTCTTGCTATCTATCCACTTTCTTCACAATTTCTATAATGACGTGTCCTCCCTCGTCCCTTATATTTTTGCTATTATGCTTAGTCTGTCTTTCATATTTCCATCTTAGTTTGTACCTCTTTACACTTTTCATCAATCCATTGTTCTTTAGCTTTCTTGCATTTGCGAATAATTTCCCATATTATGACTTGTATCTCTATGTTTTCCTGTTTCCTCTCATCTATTTTTGAATTTGACTCTTTCTTCTATTAGATTCAGGATATACTTTGTTATCCATGGTTTCTTATTTTCATTTTGTGTATACCTCAGAATATCTCTATTCGCCATATCTAAGCTGGATTTAATGTTATTCCGTTCTGCTTTCTTCTACTAGCTTAGTATAAGAAATTTTTCCGATATCTTTCAGCAATTCATTTGACTTTTTTCAAATCTTTTGTGGACATCTTTATCTTTTAAGTTTTTCAAAGTTAAAGTACATTTTTTCGTTTTTTTTCTTCAAATTTTTAAATTTAAGAGGGGCCTTCATAATTAGGATGTTGTGGTCAGTGTCTATATCTGCTTCTAGGTAGCTTCTACAGTCTTCTGCTTGACTCCTAATCCGTTGTCTAACAAGAAAGTAATCTATTTAATATCTTCCTATATCTCCTGGCATCTTCTACGTGTATCGTCTTCTAACATGATGTTGAAATAATGTGTTTGTGATGGTTAAATTGTTCTTGCCGCAAAATTCTACCAGTCTATTTCCCCTGTTATTTCTTGTGCGTAAACCAAATACGCCTACTACCGCAACTTATACTCTCACCTACCACTGCATTAAAATCCCCCGTAATTATTAAATTTTACGTATCTTAATATGTACGTATCTTAATATGTCTTCGATATCTTTGTAGATCGCCTCTACCTCTTCCTTACCGTAGCTAGAGGTGGACATGTATACTTGTATTATTACTGTATTTGCCGGTTTAGATTCTAATCTAACCATGAGTACTCTTTCGTTCTTTTGCAAGTAGTTTTCTACACGTTGTCCTATCTTTTTTCGCATAACTATCCCCACACCCGAATTTCCTTCCTCTGATCCTGTATGAATTACCCTAAAGTCTCTGCTCCAAAAATCCCCCGCTTCTGGCCACCGAAATTCACTAATCTCTACTATGTCTAATGCTAACCTATTCATTTCAATTTTCAAGTTCTCTAGCTTACCTACTTGCTTGATACTTCTAACATTCCGGTCTCCGACTCACAGAATGTTCAAGACTCTTTTTTATACTTTTCAGTTACATCCCCGAAGTAGTACCCTCCCGGAGATCCGGATGGGGAACTATTTTAACTCATCGTTAATAACAATATAAGTACGCCTTCCAAGTAAGGAGGTAATGTGGTGGTTTCGCGTTGTCTTCCACATCGCAGTAGTGTGTCTTAGAGTACCGTACCAACCCCTATGGTCTCTGCCACTCTAAGTATCGAAAAAGCTGCTGCTCTCTCTCGGGGACCTGTCTTAGTCTGGTTCCTCACTAAAGACCCTACTACTTTGGTTAGACCTGTAGTTTGGCTCTTTAGATCACTGGAACGCAGAAGCCATTCCACCTGTTCTAGTAATCTAGAACTTCTTCAAGGTGCAGGTCCATTCGGAATGGGAAAAACCATGCAATACGATTTTTTTATTCACCGAAAAATATGCTTTTTATTAAAGTGAAATGGTTTTTTGTATTTATATTTTAATGGTTTTGTATACGCTTATTTTTATACATGGTCGAACAGTCAATCTTCGGAAATTTCAATTCTTTCCGGTTTCTTTTTATTTCGGTAGGGTTTATTTATGAAATTTGTGTTTTCAATGAACTCTCGTGATCTGTTTATCACATCTATGTATGTAAGTATGTATGTATATATATATATATATATATATATATATATATATATATAGTGCGATCTTAAGGAGCTTTTTCAATATAAGTGTCAAATGCAATTGAAGGTAAGTATAGGTAATTACGTATGCGTCTTAAATTAGACCACCTCTTCTATCGAATTACCTGCACGGTAGCCCAGTTGGTTAAAGCATTTGAGTATCAACCGGAAGCTTTGTTACACGTAAGACAAATGGGTCATTATGATATCAGAGAAGGGAAAGACAAAGTGAATGACACGCTAGCACGGTCGGAGATTGTGGTGGGGGAACCTAAAGAATGAAACAAAAAAAAACCTAATTTGCCCTAAAAGATGATTAATATATATATATATATATATATATATATATATATATATATATTCTAGTTTCACCCCCTTCCTTCACTTTACTTTGGGCTTTACCTTCTTTATTTATTACACTTTAAACTTTAAACAAAATTGGTTACACGACTTTTGTCGTTGTCCCTAATTTACTATTCAATGTATGACTTCAAATCGAGGTGCTTTAGCAAACGTTTGGTTGGTTCTTTATTTACTAATTACTATATTTTATGCCTCGACTATTTGAAACTTTAATCTCAGATGTGCACTACCCAACCAAACTGCACCCTCGTTTGTTTTACCACTTTTTTAATGTACAGAATTTATTATGTATGCCAAATTTTAACAGATCAAAGTTGCCTGATGCCAAATTAATTTATGTAACTATTTATGACTTTAATTTCTGACGTTCTAATATATTCACGGTACTTACCAGAAATATACCGCGCTGAAGGCCTTCTTTTAACTGCTGGCTCAAGTTCGAAATCACCGTACGCACTTTCACAAAAGATTCTCCAATTTTGTCCGCTTGCGAACTGCCTCCAGGTATTCTTAAAACAATTTCGTTGACCCAAACCTGAAATAAATTTACCCCAATTTAGAATTTAGCAAAAAAAAACCGTTGTCTACTTCCCCTGCGTTAATTCTTCCTCGCCGTATATTGATCTCCTGTTCCTCTGCTTTGTACCCCAATTAATCCTCTCTTCGCACAATCCAATTCAAACCCGCTGTCCTATTATAAATCACTCCTAGTCCTGCTATTCCAATTATCCATACGATGTCCTTACTGCCGTTTAATCTTCTCAAATCAATCCAAAATTATTTATGTCGTCGATGCCTTCTTTATCCACTCCTATCTCCTACTGCCGTTATACCAAATCTATTCCAAAACCAACACCAATCTTCTCAAACAAATAACCGTCGCTTTCCCCTTTGCACTAATAACCACTTCCAAAATCTTCTTTAACTACTCGTTGCCTTTCCCGTTGCACTATTAACCACTTTTAAAACTCCTTTTATATACTCGTCGCCTTTTTACTCGATGTTTCTTATTTCTTTCACACTTTGACTAAATAATACTCGATGATACACATATAAACTTTTATTTCAAAATATTTTACAACTTAACGCAGGTTTCATAAAATAGGTCTTTATCTGAACAATTTCGAAAAGTAAGTCCCTTATTTATTTTGCTTAGTTATTAAATCAACAAACTTAGCTTACTAGAATAACATTTTAAACATATAACATCCAATAACACATCATCTTTCTTTCCGTGTCCAACATACCTTCGCTACAGTCTTTATAATAATTTTAAATCTCTACTATTGGTCCAAAACACTTCACCAAACTCCAATAACCTTTTACATTTTGATTCACTTTAAATTTTGATTTACAATTCGTCCAAAAGTTTGATTCTATTAAAAGGAAAAGCCAAATAATTTACACACGACCTGGACGCTTTGTTATATTGCAGATATCCATAAATGCGTTCGGCTTTCCGACGGCAAATGTACTCTCAACTGGCTCATAAAATATCAACTCGGTATAAAACCTCAAGTACCGTGCATTATATCAACGTCATAAAGTCATGTTATCTACCTTTTGGCACATATGTTTTAAACTGAAATGGTACATACTTTAACGTATGTAAAGTATAGCAAAATTATAGTTTTTAAATTATTTGATCTGAAATATTGACCCTATCGTTTGGCATACACCCCTATTAATACAAATATACCTTTAGAAGCCTTATACCCCCCTACATAATAATATATATATATATATTGAAATGACTTTCTTCTCCACCTTTTTTTTTTAAACTTCCTTGTTGATGGATAAAGTGAAGCTTTAACTATTCGCGGCTAAGTCTGGGAATTACCCCAAGGGTGAGCAATGAGAAAAGGGGTGGTGATGGTCTAAACTCTACGATAAACTAACAAAAGGAAAATGGGTTGAGCGCCACTGTATCTGAATGAACGGTTACACTAGAAATTCAATATTCCTATGAGAAGATACAGAAACTCATGGGATATAAATGCAATTAAACTTACAACTTACTAAACTGAAGTATCTGGAAATCTCTGGAACATACTTACTTCCTCTCTGGTCACGATGAACCTGGAACAAAATACACAACAAATTCTTTATTAGAAAAACACAGTTTGTGCTTTCCAATAAAAATACCTGTTAATAACTGCAAGTGGATAATATGGAGATTAACACACCAAAGCTTTTTAAATCAGGAATAAATACTTATAACAAACTAGTTGCAGCAAATAGGGGCCTTTTAAATTACTTCAGCCTTGTACAATTTCATCGATTAACAAGCTCATGTTCTTTTAAGAATTTAGTATATCTAAATATGCATGGAATAAAAACTTGAGTCTAAAAATGGAATTTAATATGTTTTTCTTTGTTAAATGTTTCTTTAAATGTGGTAATAAATTGTACAAAATAAAATTAAGTTTCAATACATCTGTTCTGACTTAACAGATCTTTAAATTAATTATCATGTATCAAACAAGTTTTAGTACCAAGTTTCAGATCTGAGTTCTGGTTTACAAGTTTTACAAAGATTATTTCTATTAAAACGAATCACATGTGTTTTAACTTAAGCAAACAACTTTTCATTTACATCTGGTATTAGAGGCTTATAAAGGTTTCAATATGAGTAGATAAATATTTTAAAAGGCAAAAAGTGGACTGAACTATCATTTTGTTAACAAGTGACTTTATACAAATTTGTAATACTATTACTGTATTAATTTTAGCTATTTTCTTTCATGCTGCTCTAAACATACAAAATTTTAACTCGGTCAAACGGACTTCGAAATTTATGTATTCGAACATTTATGAATCTTCACAAACAGAATAAAGAAAGATTGATACCTGTAGGTTTTTGTTTCCAAATCTAATTATTAATTACCAGCACATGTTCCAAAAATCTGCTTCTCGACTGGTTATAACTAAACTTTAATCGCCTCGACAAATGAACTGCTCTCCAATATTGGATTCAAATACAACATAAACCATCATTTCATTCCGTCCGTAATGTCATACACTAAAGAGGATAAAAATATTTTATAATTTATTCAGGTTTGAAGAGAGCTTACCGTTAACAAATCTCAAAACAATCTTTAAGGAATGGCGTGTTTTAGCGCTTTGCCGGATTCGCAGGAGCTTGGCACTTCATCCGCGTCCCAAAGCAAAACTCACCACCTTCTACCATCTCCCATACCAACCGATGTGGAGGCCCCACTTAGGTAAGGCCTGGAGTTTCATCTTCTTAACAAACTATAGAATGCTCACGCGACTACATCTATCAAGACAAATGGCGGCCCCTTCTAGCGACACATCATCGGCGTGTCCTATCTCGTGACCGGTATGCACACGCGCTGTACCGATTGTACGGATGCGTAGGAAATATCCGCCTAAAAGGTAGACAACACAACCTACTAAGCTCCAAATAAATTCGTTTCTTGATGGTTATAAAAATACCAAATATCTCCGTACAAAACATTTAAGTTCCTTAAGTGAACACGACTACCCGCTTTCATATAGAATTGTTCTTTTATGATTTTACAACATCGAACACATGGATTAAATACCACAGAATATATTTATGTTGAAGCGGTTCTTATGATCATAATGCTATAGAATATATTTATGTTACACAGCCCCCGAACAAAAAAGAAAAAAAACTTTGAGATTAACCATATGCCAACATATACTTAAACGAGAAGTTTTTTTTTATAAACAAAGACGAAACTACTACTCAAACAAAAAATGGGTACCAAAAATACCATTATAAAAAATCCAACCAACTAAAATAACCTTGAAACTTGATTTCAAAAAAAATTTCTTACTAGCGACTATACTAATACTAAAATAAGGTGCAAATAAGCGAGTGAGTAGGTAACTCTGCGTACCACACATCCGTTAGGAAACAAAATAGGTAAGACATAATCGGTAGGAAAACATGATCGGTAAAGGACAAAATATTGAGGTCAAATACTCACGAGTTACAACCTATCAAAGAACAAACCTACTAAGTTAGCGAAACTTAAACTAAAACTCAAATAAAACCTCGACGTAAACTATCGTAAAACAACAAACAAATTTTTTTTTACCTACAACTTTAGCATTATTAACACAAAATCGAAAAACCAATTCCAAAGTATTTACATATTAATATCTTTATGAAAATGTTTCCATTACTGCTGAGCAAAAAAGAATCCAGCACAGGAATCACAAAAGAATGTTGTATTTACAAAAATTACTTTTCTTTGATTTAGTCTCACTAATACTAGACGAAATTGAAAACCCACATCAACTATATGGATATCAACGATCATCCAAAATATTTTCTTCTTGACAAAAATATTCAAAACCAAGTAGCATCACTGACTAGCTACTGTTTCTACAAAGAAAATAGTTAGCACTTCTAACCAATTTTCTTTTATCCGGACGCTCCAAAAATTTTCTACACTACAATGGCCGCACCAAACATTCCGACACAACTCGTCTCAAAAAAAATTACCATGTAAGCATCTCGCTTACTCCAAGCATAACAGCACTCAAGTGACCGTCTCAAAAGCGAATCTCACTTAAGCGATCATTCACCTAACTTAAACTAAATACACTCACAAAATGAAACAACAACTATTTACATGGTCTCACCACAACTATGATAACTACATACACCAGACAATCTACTTGTCTCTACCTATTTAAATTGATAATTTGTTAACATGTATGACATCACCAACACTTCTGCAACTCTACTATGAACCAAAACAAAACGCAGACGAAATTATATTTTATCTGAACTAACCACTTAAATTGAATAATCCAAAAACACGTTTCTTGATGACTAAAAGTACTTGAAATAACTGGCGATTTCCATAAACAACAAGATACCAGAAAAGCTTTCAATCGAACACCTCTTATTCGACAAAAGAAATCATAAACGACGAATTAATCCTTTGAGGGATAGTCTGGACTGATGGCGGAATAAGGTTTCAGATCTTTAATATGCCATCTACCTGCTCTCGATCCATCCAAATTTCGAAAACCAATCTCCGACTACCAAAAGCCATTTAAATCCTAATTTCGAGCGAGGGAATGGACCCATAAGATCCAATGCAATTATCTGAAATGGAAATTTAGCTTCTTTCTCTTTTCCCATTAGACCTAAAGGACCTGCGTTAGAAGATTTTTGTGCACCACACACTAAACATGCACGACAAAATTTCAGCACATCTAAACTCATCTTTGGCCAATAATAATTTTCCTGAACTCTGGCAATAGTCTTCGAAAATCCAAAATGTCCCGCAACTGAGGGATCATGACACGATCTGATAACTTCCTCCCGTTGGGCTTTCGGAACTAAATATTTCCACTCTACGATGTTAGATGTTAAAGGCAAATTCGATGGAATAAACTTAAAAACAAACTCATTCTCAACCTTCCATTGAGGGTATTTCTCAGGTGACATCAAAATCTTATCACGTAACGACACATACAAATTTTCTAAATTATCAAGCTAGACCTCTATTAAATTTATGATATGATGTTCTGGAATTGCACGACTAAGACAACCGGGATCAACATTAATTTTACTTTTTCTATGAGCTTCGCAAACAATGTTAATTTTAGACGTAATAAATTTATATATTAAATTGCTTTCAACCTTCCATTGAGAATAACAATAACTAAATATTTTGGTACACTCTTACACTACTCCTAATCAAACTGTTAAGAAAAACTATAGTGCTTCACAACGCATAAACTTGCTAGCATGACAAACTCCTCTATGAGCCTCACCTAGACTAATTAACAAAAAATTACATCATAACTAACCTCCAATAATGATGACCAAACTGCTAAAGCGACAAACTTACCACGAGTCTCGTTTAGACTAATGTAATGCTGAGCGGCCAACTCTCCACGAGTCCCGTCTAGACTAATATACCGCTATCCGACAAACTACTACGACAAATTTCGCTTAGACTTACCAACAACAACATACTGCGTTGCAATGCGGATATAAATAGAAAATTGCTACCAAAACGAATCAAATCAAAAACGTGCCAATGCACAAGAGCAAATTTTCAAACAATACTTCAACAGTAAACACCAATGTACCAAATACTTAAATCATTATTTCTTAAATCAAGAAATTAAACAAACAACTATTATAACTAATAAGAATGGAAGATGAACCTACTATCGATATAGTACATCCAGAATCAAATAAACCTGTACTATCTATATCAAACAACTTTACTATCACCTATGGTCAATTATCACCAGATTTTTAATAAATAATGAATCAGTCTTGGGTTATGAATTAGTATGACAAAAATGTTTTACTACACTTAACCAATCTGACCAATCTTTCTTACTAACATAATTCCTCTGCTCACAAATCATCATTGCTGCCTTTTTTTTAACCAGTTCAACTCTGAAATAACGAAAAAATTTTACTTTAATACGAATTTATACCTGCTACAACATTTAGACGACTATCAAACAAACTTTGAGGTTCCAGACACGACATGAGTACTATAAAAAAATTTTAACCAAGCTATTTTGAGTTTACCACAAGCCAATAGTTAAACGATGTTGTAACAACTTGTTACTAATCGAGCAAACCCTTTTTAAACGAACGACCATCGAGCCTCACGTTGGTTGCGCTAGTGAAATGACTTTCTTCTCCACCTTTTTTTAAACTTCCTTGTTGATGGATAAAGTGAAGCTTTAACTATTCGCGGCTAAGTCTGGGAATTACCCCAAGGGTGAGCAATGAGAAAAGGGGTGGTGATGGTCTAAACTCTACGATAAACTAACAAAAGGAAAATGGGTTGAGCGCCACTGTATCTGAATGAACGGTTACACTAAAAATTCAATATTCCTATGAGAAGATACAGAAACTCATGGGATATAAATGCAATTAAACTTACAACTTACTAAACTGAAGTATCTGGAAATCTCTGGAACATACTTACTTCCTCTCTGGTCACGATGAACCTGGAACAAAATACACAACAAATTCTTTATTAGAAAAACACAGTTTGTGCTTTCCAATAAAAATACCTGTTAATAACTGCAAGTGGATAATATGGAGATTAACACACCAAAGCTTTTTAAATCAGGAATAAATACTTATAACAAACTAGTTGCAGCAAATAGGGGCCTTTTTAAATTACTTCAGCCTTGTACAATTTCATCGATTAACAAGCTCATGTTCTTTTAAGAATTTAGTATATCTAAATATGCATGGAATAAAAAACTTGAGTCTAAAAATGGAATTTAATATGTTTTTTCTTTGTTAAATGTTTCTTTAAATGTGGTAATAAATTGTACAAAATAAAATTAAGTTTCAATACATCTGTTCTGACTTAACAGATCTTTAAATTAATTATCATGTATCAAACAAGTTTTAGTACCAAGTTTCAGATCTGAGTTCTGGTTTACAAGTTTTACAAAGATTATTTCTATTAAAACGAATCACATGTGTTTTAACTTAAGCAAACAACTTTTCATTTACATCTGGTATTAGAGGCTTATAAAGGTTTCAATATGAGTAGATAAATATTTTAAAAGGCAAAAAAGTGGACTGAACTATCATTTTGTTAACAAGTGACTTTATACAAATTTGTAATACTATTACTGTATTAATTTTAGCTATTTTCTTTCATGCTGCTCTAAACATACAAAATTTTAACTCGGTCAAACGGACTTCGAAATTTATGTATTCGAACATTTATGAATCTTCACAAACAGAATAAAGAAAGATTGATACCTGTAGGTTTTTTTGTTTCCAAATCTAATTATTAATTACCAGCACACATGTTCCAAAAATCTGCTTCTCGACTGGTTATAACTAAACTTTAATCGCCTCGACAAATGAACTGCTCTCCAATATTGGATTCAAATACAACATAAACCATCATTTCATTCCGTCCGTAATGTCATACACTAAAGAGGATAAAAATATTTTATAATTTATTCAGGTTTGAAGAGAGCTTACCGTTAACAAATCTCAAAACAATCGTTAAGGAATGGCGTGTTTTAGCGCTTTGCCGGATTCGCAGGAGCTTGGCACTTTATCCGCGTCCCAAAGCAAAACTCACCACCTTCTACCATCTCCCATACCAACCGATGTGGAGGCCCCACTTAGGTAAGGCCTGGAGTTTCATCTTCTTAACAAACTATAGAATGCTCACGCGACTACATCTATCAAGACAAATGGCGGCCCCTTCTAGCGACACATCATCGGCGTGTCCTATCTCGTGACCGGTATGCACACGCGCTGTACCGATTGTACGGATGCGTAGGAAATATCCGCCTAAAAGGTAGACAACACAACCTACTAAGCTCCAAATAAATTCGTTTCTTGATGGTTATAAAATACCAAATATCTCCGTACAAAACATTTAAGTTCCTTAAGTGAACACGACTACCCGCTTTCATATAGAATTGTTCTTTTATGATTTTACAACATCGAACACATGGATTAAATACCACAGAATATATTTATGTTGAAGCGGTTCTTATGATCATAATGCTATAGAATATATTTATGTTACAATATATATATTCATCTTATTCACTGTAATACGATAGTATTTATCAACTTACTTTATGTAATTAACTACCTAATATATATATATATATATATATATATATATATATATATGCCTTGGCTAATTAACTGCCTAAAATATATATATACACACACACACACACACAAAACACATACATGCGTACAAAACACTAGTCTGCCCAAAACAATAAAATAAAACACTCAACTAATAACACAGAAAAATAAACAGATTAATTATGGTATGTATTCCAGCATATCTATACACATTTATACCCCGTATTACATACCAATAAAAAATATCACATAAATATGACAAGAATTTTACCTACTTATTTACTACTTTTACTTTCAGTACTCGCCCTCAATACAATCTACCAAACCTAAGAAACAAATTTTATATTTATAATACTAACACCAATAACTAATAAAGTTCTATAGTTACAGCTGATGGATAATTATCAAGTCTGTGTATAATTTCAAAACCAATTAACTTACATTAATATCCTTATTCTAATAACAGTATTAAATAATTAACAAAGGTTTACTAATCAATTTGTTAATATTTCTATGATAGAAGTAAAACCCATGTACCATAAATCAGTTTAGTCGATCATCATGATTTTCTCTCGCATAGACTTTCAAGAGTTATTGGGAAATGCAGTGTATCCATCTCATCATAACCCAATCTGCGTACAAACGGCAGCCAGACGAAATGTAGAGTAGCGACAATGTGAGGTTTGTGTTGAGGCCAAGTAAGCATTGGTTCAAAAAAACTAAGTATGTTGGTTAGATTCCATGTCTAAAGCATTAACATTTCTATTAAGAAAACATCGTCCGTCAAATACCTGTCACCAGTCACAAAAGAAAACTAGTTTTCTCCAGAAAGAATTTGTAATTAACCCGGTTTGGTTTATAATATTTGTCTCCAATGAGACTAATATGCAAACAAGCATTCGAATATAGTGAACTAGTTCCACAAACTTATTGTAAAAATTATTTTCTAAAGAATATTCTCGGAAAACTCATTGTAGTATAGCAACAACTTTGAGCATATTTCTAGCATTCAAAGATAACGAGTGGTTTATCTAATTACAATTAAACTAGGTCATTTAATTACAATAAATATCGAATACTGACATATCATAGGCGGCTCGTATAATTCCGCAATTTCCAAACTTGAAAGTAAACATTTATTAAAACAGGGTATCGAGTGTGAAATGCAGAAAATATTCTATACTACGAGATGGCACGTCTTTCAATTGCTAACTCGATTTGAAATCATCATTTAGACTTAAACTTTGTATAACAGTGTGAATTATAGTTTCAGATTGTAAATCGATACTGTTAATTGGAAGTCAACTTGCATTACGCAACTATTTTTAGACACAGCGTGGACTTTTATTTTACCTATCCCTTTAATTTGTTTGTAGAACATTTGAAAATTAAGGTAACATGTCGATTTTAAACAAATGTACCAAATGATATCTTACAGGCATAAGTTGTAAATGTAAATTTAATGTTTTTTTTGTTATCTAACTGTAATTAAACAGCTGGCAAGCACAGAATTCTCAAACATTTAAGTTGGCAGAGTGTATGAGCTTTCAATAATGATTCCGAATATAATGCATATTGATTAAAAACGTTTTATTAATCAAATCTCATAAAATTTAACTGAAATTGTTTAGTTTTAGTCGTATAGCTTTCAAAAGTATTTTTTAAAAACGTCAAACTGTAGGCAATCAAATAATTTGTTAATCTTGCTGAACACTATCGAAAGAGTACTTTTAAAAATATTTTATATGATTCAATTAACTTTAGTTGTAGTTGTAGTTGTAGCTTTAGTATAAGTGGAAATATGTAATTAAGGATACCCCCCTGTTTATTTTCATAAATATATCAATAAATATGATCCAATTATAAGTAAAACTATGAGTAATTTCTCGGACAGATTTCAAAAATAGGAGCGAACCTTTCTGCATTCTGGAGCGAAGTAAAGTATAAAGCTGCTCACGAAATTATTGCTGTAATGGAAGATGTCTTTTAAGAGAGTATTGTTCTCCAAAAGAGATGCAACGCTCTGCCTCAAAGGTCGATCTGAAAAAGAATGCAACATGCGAATTCTATAACGGATTTTGAAAGGCTCATGCATGGTTGGCTACGGTGTAAATAATTACTGTAAGCATTTCGTTACCAAATGAGCTTTTTAAAAAGACTCGCCTCAGTGAGAAAATAAATTGTGTAAGAGGTTTCCTTTGTGAATGTAATACAAATGACACAATTCTTTAGGCTAGGATATTAGCGAACAATTAGAACGACTCCAACTGAAGCAGTGATAGTAAAAAAATAGAAATAGTTAAACCACCAGCTATAGACAATAATACGTTTTTTAATATTGTTTTAGCATATTTCGTGGCCTATCATTTTAGATTTTATTCATATTTGCTCTCGCCACGGTGTTTAGGCAGGTCTTAGATCAAAATGAACGTCGAGGTCGAATTTTCTGAAAGTAACTGGCACAAAATTATACTTTAATGAACTGTTCATTTTGCAAAATAAAACGGTTAATTTTTGTGCGGAAGATATTTTCGGAAAGCTTCTTTACATACTAGTCAATGTCAATATAAGTATTATCTGTACGTAATTTAAAGTCACGGACTAGCGGTCTTGTTAAAAATTTGATATTGACAACAACCAATTAAAGGCAAAATGCTGCCACATTTACATATGGCGTCACATTATGTCATAAGGTTTCCGAAGGAAGCCGTTTCTTCTGCTAATGTCAATTGTAGAATTGATAAAAAATACGGTTAGTGGTCGTTTACGAACTACTTTTAGATATAACATGAATGCGGTGAATTTGGTTCTGAAAATGCAACGTAAACTTCGAACAGACTATTATTACGGGTAAAAGTGGTGTTACGTTACAAATTTTGATTTGCCCGGAAGGCGCGGGAACCTCGTACTTTACTGGTTGTAAGGGGTGCCAAATCGTTTCATCTCAGCAATCCTTTCAATATTTTCGCTACCCAGAAAACAGTTATTCCTTGCATACGGTGTTTTAAAATTTACCACCTCGTACATTACCCTTCTCTACAATACGTTAAAAACACTAAACTTTTTTGTCAAATTAAAGAAATTTTTTAAATAAAGGGTCTCTCCCAAATACGACTTTATCACTGGAGTAGCTGGATATCCTTTCACACTTATTTATCTTGTTTCTTATATTATAAATAACTCTAAATATACCTAAGCATAAACTCGATTAACAGTAAATTACGGAAATATAAATACACGTACATTGATATTAAAAAATAAACCTAATGTAACATTCAACTGGCCAGGTATTACTGAAAGAAATCCTTTAAGAAACGTTAGTCTATTAGAAATACTAAATCGTATAAAAAATAACCAATAATATATTCCACAAATAAAGCATGCGTTTAAAATTAATACACACGCCTTTCTTAACATTTTAAAAGTTTCAATTTTCTCTCTGATAATATTATACTTAAATTTGAACAAAACTTGTCCCGTCGCTATATCATAGTCCAACAGAAAAATTATTTACTGGAATATTAATTTCATATTTAATAACCGCGAACCATTTATAGCTAATAATTACAATTCCACGTGTAAATATTTATAAATCATTAAAACGCTCAAATGGCACTCACAGTTAAATTCCAGTTTATTTTCTTTTTTTGTAATTAAGCACATCCTAGAACGTTAATGACTCACCTATGTTTCTTTAATTGACACATCAGTTACCTTATTCCATCTATTTAAATTCAAACTTTGAATCCGTTCATCACCCTTTTATTGATTAATGTCATTGTCCGATGCCGGACCGACACGAATATGAATTCCGCGACACCCACGTGCTTGAGCTCTCTGGCCTACTTATCTAGCAATGTTCAACCACAATTCACCGTCGACTACTCACACCGAGGGGGTCTATGGTCCACCCTCTACACCTCGTCTATTACTTAACTTTCATTTCTTTCTTAACTAACTAACTTTTGTCGAACTTAATCGTTATATTCCGTTCTCTCTTCTTTAAATTTCGTTCTCACACTTTTATGTGTAATACCAATTGTGTGCGTTATTGTTCGTCTGTTTTTTTATGTATTTCGCATAGTTGTGGTTTCTTCGAACCCGTGTGAATTTGTACAAACAGCTTTAATATCTGGTTATTTCCCGTGTGACAACCTGTAATTTTTCTAAATTTAATATCAATCAGTCTATGTAAAGTTCCGATCTTTATTGCTGTTTGTATAAAATTCACTAGGCGCTTTAGTATTTTAATTCTATCCTAATTTAATATCATATTGGAATAGCACGTTATTAAATATACCCTACAAAAACTTCTAAATTTTACAGGGTTTTCGTGCTAAAAGCTTATTTAACTGACTGAAATTAACAAACTCTTTTCGTTCTTAATGTGGATTTACGTAACGCGCTAGCGTTACAATATCTACTGTTATTCTTAAGTCGAAAACTTGCTTTTAGTTCAGCTGGAAGACGAGAAAGTTTTTTAATTTGCCACACTATTTGTCTAAAATAAGGTGCAGTAAATTTTTGAAGTGTACTTGTTAAACCAATTCTACAAATGTCTTTGTTCTTTTAGTACTCTTTTGAATTTCTGATGAATTTCTGAATCAACCCCAGGTTCTATTGGGTTGACTATCTAGTGTTTAAGCCAGCACTAAGAATTTCAGTGCTTAGTTTAATCCTTCACTTATAGTAGAAACACGAGATAGACTAAAGAAACAAATCCTATTAGAGGGTAATACATATTTTACAAAGTAATGACTAAAGCAAGCAGTAGCAAAGCGTGGGTTCATACAAATAACAAATGGGATTGAAAGGAACACAAACACGATAAAAGTTTTATTTTATGGTCACAAAACAATTTGATGTCTTTAGAACTTCGAGCTTTTAGTGTATGTAATTTAATAAGAGATACAATAGAAACTAGGCTTTAATGGAATAAGGCCCTATTTTAGCAATCCTTCTCTCTTGCATCAGTCTATTTTATACATCCAAATAAATTATTTTCTAATTATTCTGTTACTTGGAATGGTTTTGATTGCTTTCGACAATAATTCCATCTGCGTTGGAGCATTAACAAATGAGACACATGACAAGTATTTGCTATAAAGTCGATAATGGGAATATTGTTTGTACAAGAGTATCTTATTCTACCTAGCCATAATTTATGTGATTTTGCACAACTACCTTTCACATTTACACATCTACTCAACGTACCTTGAGTTATATCAATTAGTGAGCAAAAGTTGTGCGATAGTCTTGTAAACGAAACAAACTATTTTTGACTTATTATTCGTTTCTCTTCTTAAGACTGCGTTTGTATGTCGAAATAAAAAAAAGTGCGGTGTGCTATCCCAAAGCTGGAATGACGGATTTCACTAAGTCCCCTTTTCAGAATTACTAATCGTAGATTGCGTGTTTTATGCGCCCCGGTTATTCTAAAAGCAGTCCAGTACGATAAAGAGGAACATTGTTGTTATAACCAAATTTTGTTAATACGCTTAAACAGAAAGACGTTTTTATACTGTGAACACAACAATTGACTGGGCAAGTAAAATAAATACCATTAATTTGACAGTCGTATCAAGCAGAGACCAAATCCTTGGCATGAGTTAGAATTTTTGCAACTTCTATAAATTTTATCGAACACGATTTTTAATTTTTTGAATGAAATTAGTTTGATTTTTAGGTTGCTACCAACAAATGAAACGCGGCTTTGGAAGACAAACAATCCGGAACTAATTATTAATAACGGCTTCTACCATAGTGCATAATATTATATGCAAGTCTTTGTGTAGCTCTGTTTCTACGTAATTATAATTATTAGGAGACTTGAAAGCATGACCGTCTTATTAAAAATAATCGCACATAACCAAAAAAATGACAATAAAGTTTTACTGTTCTAATCTCCCTTTACCGTTTTAAAACAGTATCTTTTTTACGGAAATATTGACAATATTTTTGTTGTTGATGCTTTTTAGTAACATAATTTATTCTTGTATAAATGATATATCACTTGTACAATTTATTAAGTACCACACTGACTCGTACATAACTAACCCTTAACCTTTACGATCCATTACAAACTAACCCGAACCATTATTCCGTTTTTGATTCCTACCTTAACTCTAAACAAGAGTCGTTCTCCATCATTGTACGTAGCAAGTCGTTAATTACAGACGTCCGTTTGTGCCTTAGAATAAGATACATTGTCGCCAAAGTGCGTGTCGCTTTCGTTGTCGGCATTCGAAACACTGATGCTCCACGTATTTAATCAACCTATTGTAAATTAATAAAATGCAGCCCTAATCGAAGATCTTGAAGAATTGAAGCTATCGATCAGAATCAAATTTGCATAAACCAGCTTGATCGTGAGTATTAGTTTGCAGAAAGGTTTTTTACCTTTCACGACATACTGTACATCTGGAGAATGGCTTTATGATAAATTGAAACTGAAAACCAATAATGGTGCGAATGAAGCACGGACTCACGAAAAACTACTAAAAGGTAAATTTGTTTTAAATTTTAGTGTTGGATTAAATAATTGAATACTAAAAAGGCGGTCTGAAAATAAAGCTACAACCGAAAAATGTTTGTAGTCTAATTAAAAGTTTGAAAAAAAACTACAAATGTAAATACACTAAAGTTTATTTTTTAATGTAATTATCGTTCGCATTCAGATATATATTTCAAAGTTTTACAAGTTTAAAGATGCCCTCGTGATACATGCCCTGGCAAACTTGTAAAGCACTACAAAACTGCTGTTTTGCCGAATAAAAAATTTTTAATATCGCTGAAGAAGGGAAAGTCAACTGGTGACAGATCAGAACTGTGCTGCATAACATGGTTGTGTCGACATGGAGGTTTAGAGATCTTACAACAGTAAGAAGCAATTCGTAGTCATGTGTTACGAGGGTAGTCCCAAAAGAACCCGACCTGATATATAGATGGCGGTTGTTGTATGAAAATAGTGACTATGGTAGAAAGTACAAACCTTATAAAGTTTAAGTTTGAAGTTTTTTGACACCACGTTGTTTAGTATTTTTTGGCAGCCGTTAATAGTGAACGTTCTCAGTTAATATGTAGACATGGAAAAATTTAGTCATCGTTATGTGACACAATAAGTTTATATGAAATGTCTCAGTCCAACCGATATCAAGCAGGAGCTAGATTCCATTTTAGGATAGTCTGGTCCCTCGTTTACAACAGTAAAATATTGGGTGGTGTAGTTTAAACGAAGTCGTACGAGCTATCAGACGAACATCGCAGTAGTCGATCAAATGAGGTAAGCACGCCAGAATAAGTTAAGGAATTCCACAAAATGGTATTGGATGACCGTCGACGAAAGTGCGTGAGATTGCAGACATAGTAGATATTTCAAAAACTGCTGTACATCGCATATTGACCGAAAATTTTTGACTTAAAAGAACAGTTGAATACCGCGATTACTCACAATCGAACAAAAACAGCGTTGTGCGGGTGTTTCATTTGAATGTTTGGCGAAGTTTCATGGCATTAAAGCCGAATTTTTGCGTCGATTCATAACCATGAATTCATCCATGGACAAGCTCGTGGTGTCATTTTTTTAATGCCTAGGTTTATTTTGTTCTATAGTATTTTTATACATGGTGTCCAGAAACTCATGGACAAAATTTCAGGGTGTGATAGAGGAGGTCATTTCCTACCAAAATACTCCTGTATGTTAGAATCCAATTGTTTACGGTTTCAAAGTTATTTCACTTTTTGTGTTTTTTTGGAAAAAGCGTACCTAACCATACATTATTAAGTATTAAAAATATAATATTGGCTCTTTAAACGTAATTCTTTGTTTGTGGTGTAGATGAAGGTTGTCTTTTTCATAAATGACAGTATTTCAAAAAATCGCCCATATTCACAAGAGAAAATCGACGTTGTTGGCGTCGCTTCAGTCTTATGAAAAATAGTTCGTGTTATTCAAATCTAAATTACTCAAAAAAGTACCTCTTACCAAAAGTGTACGTCTATCTAAAAACATCCTTAGTTTATCTCCTTTCTTTAGAGGTATAACTCATAAGTGTAAGTTTAGAAACTAAGAAAATATTTGAGTTTAATCGTACGTACGTACGTACCAAGCATATAGAAGGTTAATAGAAAAATATTTTAATATTAGTAAATATAATAGCAAAACAATTTCAAAAAATTAAAGGTTAACTAACAATTAAATAAACATTAACCTAAAGAAGTCCAATAATTATTTAGTGTAATAAGGATCACGATTTATAAGTATTACACGTCCAGCTTTAATTTCAGAAAACTTTTAGACAATACTATGAATATTTGATGCATTCAGAATTTTTGACTCTGTAGATATCACTGTCAGGTCAATTAAACGACTTGAAGCATTGTAATCCTAAGGTGATTCTTGAACAAGCTAAGTTTAGAGAATGATCTCTCAGCTGAAGCAATTGAAACAGGTAGCGTCAAAATTGTTCTTAGTACAATTAGTGAATTACGAAAAACTTCAAAGGGTTCGCTGTCATTTTCCATACTACAACTAGAAAGGGAATTTATTATGTCGAATAGTTTTATTCAATCGATATCTTTCTTATTCTTGTTAGTTACTATTATTTCTAAGTCTAGGCAGTGTTTCCTCAAATTTGACTAATATAGCTTGGTCTAGGTCTTCCTATACTCTTCTATCTTTTTCCTATCTACCTGGCTAGATATTAGCAACCTGATGGTTGTTAAAGAACTCCAACATGTTTACATGATTCCCATTTATAAGGAAATGAAATATTACCTGGTTATCCCCTCCAAAAAAAGGAAAAGTGTTAAATTATATGCTATGGTAAGGCTTAAGTAACGAATCGTTACTAACATGCCAGATCACTAACTAATTGTAAGTTATGTCATGATGACATTTAGTTAACTGATTTTTATTTTTTTTTTGTTTTGTTTTCGAACTTACTTAAGGTCGGCCTGGCGCAGCTCTAAATTCTTTTCTATTCAGAGCTAGTCTAAAAAGGTTTACATACCCTTCTTAACCTAAATCTCTGATAATTTGACTAATATAGTTTTGTCTAGGTCTTCCTACTCTATTTTTATTTGGTAGTCTATAATCTAAGACCTTACTAAATAGTCCCTTATGTCTTAACTGGTGCCCTATCATTCTATCTCTCTTGACCTTTAATTGTTTGCACATATCCTTCTATAAACTTCCTCATTTGTTACTCTATCGGTCCAACTAATCTTTAACATTCTTCTATAACACCAAGTTTCAAAAATTTCTATCTTTTTCTTATCTACCTCTTTAATTGTCCAAGTCTCACTACTATATAATAGAACACTCCATACGTACAACTTTAAGAAACTTTTACCTGGATCGTCACTTAAGAGAGTTTGTGAAATAGGTAAAGGGTATACAACCTCCGTACTATCCGTGCAGGCATCATGAATAATATCCGACTTACTCTGACGTACTTGAAACGTAGAACTAATGTCGGGACTCGTAGACGGCACCGATTCTTCAGTTTCACATATTTGAAAATCGCATCTTTGCTTTTTTTTCTTGTTTTTTGGCTACCCTTTTCTTTTTGTATTGAGCGCCGCAGAGTTTTACGCCTCTTCATTATTTTTTATAAGTTGGATTAGTCGGTTACTGCAATACTGCAGCATCTGCGTAGCTTAAATTTCACAAGACCTTCTAAACTTAACTTGCTACGTACATCGACGTAGCCTAAAGAAAAAAAAACCTATGAAAGAAAATGACCGAGCTCAAGCGGTGAGTAGGCGGGGTCTTGCAAATACCAAAAATAAAGGAAGGCCTGAAAAAAAATACACTCACTCATTCACAACTTACAACAAAACATACAAAAAAGAAACCTCTAATTAAAAAAAATATGTACAAAAAAAGCACAGCATTCCCAAACACAAAAAAATAAACATATATCCGGCAAAACAGCAAAAATTACTTCTAACATGGCGAGCTGTGGTTTTTAGGCCGCTACCCCTTTGAAATAACATCTCAAAGAAAACCCAAATTCAACACTAAAAACAACAGCTCGTAATTCCTCATAGTAAACCTAAAATTACATACCTAAAATTATTAATATCATGTTTTAATTAACCCAAATTTACAACTAAAAAAAACAGTTTACAATCCCTCCTCATAAACATACAAATTAACCTATCAAATTGTCCCACAAAAAAGGAAAACCCAAGTCTTAATTGAATATTACCAACACATATCCTCGCACCGAAAGTAATCATTTTGCCACTACCAATCTGAGTCATTCAGAACAAAAAGCAATGACTCAATATTGCGGCCATAAATATTAACATCATTCAGTAGTGTGGAAGAATACATAGGTTGCGTGGTCCCAGGCAGTTACCAAAAGGGGCGACAATTCAACAAACCGTCAGAGAAAACATACAGTGATGTCCTCCCATAACAAAAAGGGGCGGCAATCCAATGGGTAGTTAGGTCCACCGAAGGAAGAAGCTACAATAATTACGAGTAAAGATTAATTTATTTACGCCAAAAAGTATATATTTTTTAAAACCGCACAGTGTGTGTACGAAATTGTGACGATAACAAAAAGAAAAAGTTAGCGACGAGTAACCGTTATCATATACAGACAGAAAGAATCGAGTAAATGCATTCTTTTTCTAGCAAGGATTCACTGCAATACTCGCGTTATCATACACAGGTGTGAATAACAAAATAACAGGATACGGTTTTCATTTACCGTCGTAATAGGAACGTAACAAATTTAATTGATATTTACATTCATAATTATACAACACTTAATTTCTACAATTTATATTTCACTACAAGTAATTTATATTGACTAACAATAACATCTAAGTTTATTTTGAATACTTATTTTTGACGTACACGCGACTTACTATCGAAACCTACTTCCCTTCCACCTCTAACGTGCGTTTTTATATAACTTACGGGAGCTTCTAGAAAGATATGGAGACTGGAGGTCGATCGACAATTGATAACATACAGCCCGCTTTCTTTAGCGACGTTTGATAGCTGCGCCTTTGTCGATTGATAGCGGTTAGGTTTTCTAGACATGTGGCGAATGAAAGCTGTTGTAATGTGCTAAAATAGCTAAGCCGCAATCCGGCGACTTTGTTGCGATACCTTATACCGTTTCAACAAGGAAGTTATAAACGCACTTTGCACAACCCACGTGCACTAATTAATTTTTTTCTTTTACTTTTGTTGTATTTGCAACAGTGGAAACAGCTCCACTTGTAACAGACATTACTTTTATTAAAAACCACCTTTTCCGCTACTTCACTTATTGCGTCCTTTTTGATGTACCGCCTGTGTTCAGTGAACACACTTGCCACTAAGGTGTCGCGACTGCATTGATGTACGCGTTTTTTAGAGCAAACGGTAACAGAACATTAAATGAGCCACCGCGGTACCGTACTTTGGCCAGCTCGCGCACTAGGGTTGAACCCGTGTGATTTCTTTCTGTGGGGTTGCATAGAAATATCCCAATACACTATAGTAAACGAAAGACAAGAGTTCTACGATCGACTAGGATACTGCCTAGCTGCGAATGAAGGGTTATTTGAACATTTAATTATATGATTTTTATCTAATAATTTAATGTTTGTTGTTATTAGTTCTTTATACTGTTATCTACGTCGTTATGACAGTTAAGGTTAATACGATAAATAGTACCATTAAGTAATTTTTCTTTATTTTCTTGAAAACGACCGAACTGCTTTAACATCTGACCACAGCGTTAGAAAAGCTTTTTATTTCTAAAACTTTCCAACTTGGCAGTTTACTGTAAAGTAATTAGAGGAGCCCCAAGTTCAGAATACAAGTTGACACCGTGTATATATGGCATCCAAAATTTTGATTTAATAAGTTAAAAATATGTGTAACCTTGTGTGCGCGTTATAACTAAAATAATGACAATTCAAGCAGCTGTTAATTTAGGTTAATCGATTCGCATTTAAGAAGTTCAGAAAGTTTGTCAGATACCCGAAGTAAGGAAAAAGCGGAAGAGATAACTAGAAATTTCATAAGATTTGTGCAAAGTTATAATTTCGCCGAGAAGGGCGAACTTCGGTTAAGTGGGGAAAACGTGGGGACGCAAAACGTGACAGAGCTCACTAACCGTTTAAATAAGGTTATTACAGGAAAATAATTTATTTTCTTATTTATGATGAAAGATAGGACGATCTAATGATAAATTATATTTTTAAGCAGTTATATTTTTGTTCTTGAAACATCATTAACTCGTTTATCATTTTAAGGTTATTATTAGAAAATTATTTAAACGGGTCTATACTTAATTTGGCTTTGAACGTACATAGATATATTGTGTATTCTGGAGTGCAGCAGTGTTGGAGTTAATGAGTTTTAAAAATAGCTTTAATTTGTAGTACAGGATAAATAGGAAATGTAATCTGTAGTAAGATTATTGATTTTCTAAATATTACAAGTTACAATGAAGTTATTATGAAGTAATTCTTTATTGCACAGGGGTTTAGGGGATAGATAGAGAAATTTCAGTGTTGGTAATAAATTATTTTACAGTACTGAGTTGATATGCTGAAATCAGCTAGAGAGAATGTGTAGTAAAATAAAGATGCCAACGTTTTACAGTAGGTATTCTAGCAAGAGCGTCATTCGCTTTTTTTTTTAAATTAACATACAAATAATAAAATCGTTATCGTTGTTGTTCTACTCTTTGGAATATATATATTACTCATATTTAGACCAGGGTAGAAAATTATATAATCACATCAAATAATTTTAATCACTGTGTAGAAGCTTTTGGAAAAGGTACGCGTTATTAAATAACAGCGTGAAGCATAAAAATTCATTCGTTTTATTAAAATTAAGAAATTTAAATTATTTATAAGACGCTTTATATCTAAAGAAACAGTATTAAAAAGCTCTGCGTGTAATTTAATTATTCCGAGGAAAGAAACAAATGGAAATTACGTGCAAAATTTATATTAATTAATCCTATTTTAAGTAACCGGTAGTAAAACAAAGTATACACATAATAATTAATATTTAACTTGTATTCGCTAAAAATGAAAGGATAGAAGTCAATTTTAATTGGAGTTAATTAAACCATTATTAGTAATAAGCATAAAAGTCTGTGAAAATCCAAGATTATAATACCAGAAAATAAAGCTCTGAGAATTAATATTATTTTGAACACCTGCGTAGTTTAAATATCACGTACGGCGAAAATTGTGTAGATAACAAATGGTTTCAGAGAATCTTGGAGAAACCGGGGCTTAATATTCACGGGAAGGTGCGATACGGGGTTATTTAACCCAGATAGTCCACATGGACTGAAATAATCGATAATAAGGAATATCAATTTGCACCAATATGAACAGGTTAGAAAAGGAAAGAGAAAATGCGTCAAGCAAAGACACATATAGTAAAGGCGTGATTTAAGCAACGTCACGAGGGTCACGATTGGTTGAAAGTAGGATGCAAATATCAGAGGTAGAAACAACGATTTCTGTATAAAATTTAATTAGGTACTTCCAGACGTGGCGTGCCGTGTTGAAATTTCGGAGATTTAACTGGGGCGAGTGAAAAATTCGTAAAAACCGACGCGCGAGCGACGGAATGGGAACATAGCATGAGAAATTCTTAAGAATTGTCTGTTTTGAGGACAAAAGCGACGTGCCGGCTATCCGCTATATATACCGGTGGTAATATGAATTTCGCTCTCTTAGACTTTTGACTATTCGATGCGTTAAAAGCTCTCTTACATCCGCGACTTGATTCAAGATGTTAAACAGTGCATTTTAGTTTGATAAAATAATTTAAAGTTTGCTCGTATATTTTAGTGATTCAAAATAGTTTGTTATTTACGTGCTAACATGAATGTACTTCAGTGCACTTAGATACAAGGTAATAAAATTTAGTATCACTGTACCAATTGGTAAAATTTACAACGACAAATATATACACAAAAGTAGGCAGTTTTGGCGTATATTGGTGAAAGAAGTATGAATTTCTTTGTTATTTTTCGGGGGTGTTAATAATTAAATGGTTCAAAAACGTGTCTGGATCCACAAAACCAGGGTCAGATATACACAGATGAGTTCCGGAAAAGCCCAGAAACAACTTTAAATAAATGGTGATGGAGAAAATTTTAAAAGCGTTGAGAATTAGAAGCCGTAAATATAACCCAGTTGGAATGGTGTGATTAACAAAAGGGACGATGTACATTGAAGCTACGAGTGCAAGTAACCTTCAGGTAAATTATACTATTTTGCTTGAACTTTGATATTGTTGTGTGTGTTGAATAACTTTATAATTGATTTACTCAAAATGGACAGTAGTGAAATGGTACTAACAATAATATTTTAATTTTAAGGTGAAATTTGCTTGTTTAAGTAGAAAGGGTATTTAGTATTGATGTTCTGGATTATGATGAAAATTTAGGTATGTCTTTGAGCTCAATTAGACGAACCTGGTTAATTAACGTAAAGGGTGGTAGATGCTCCTTTGTACTCTGCATATATTGTTATAGTAATTAGTAGGCATCCTACAAGGACTTTAATTCTGGATGCACATTAAAATGATAATAAATTTAATTTTGAAATTTTCCGATATTAAAATTTATGCTGAATATTAATTTTGAAATTTTAATGTATTGTGAATATTGATGTAAATAGAGTTGACGTTGATGTTTGTGGTAGGAATGTGTTTGTTTTTTTATGTATGAGGATGAAAGCTATCTAGAGGAGCAGCCGAGGCGATTAACAGAAGAAAGTCAATGGACCAACACAGTTAAGGTAATGAATAGCTTTTTGTAGGATTCACAGCATTCTTGATGTCCAATTCGTAGGGGCTTGATTCGAAAAGCGGAGTACCCGGATTTTAAAGGTATCACAGCAATATATATATATATATATATATATATATATATATATATATATATAGGTTAAAACTGATGCGAAATTTTTCGAACGTTAAATTACATCAAAACGGTATCGAAACAACATTTAAAACTCTTGGTTGTTGAGGTTCAAAAATTTCAAAAACCTATGTCCAGGTTATAGGTTGAATGAAATACAATCTTAATTCATGTTGAGGTCAAAAATGCAATCACGAAACTCTCTATATGTGACTCCATGATTTTGATGCTGTTTTCGATTTATCACTAATTTTTAACTATTTCGCATAGACGCTTATCTTTTATTGATTATCGCAGAATACCACAATTGTATTTTAATCCTACCATTTCCCTTTTGGGTCTAGATGGTTTTTAAACAAAGTTATTTGCACATTTCTTTACACACGTCTTTTTTGGGAGAAGATTTCAATTAGACAGGTAAAAGGTACTGTACATCATCGCGTGCCATATAGAGTACGCAATCAATTTTACATAAATTTATAATCAATATTATTTAAATCCATTTCGAATGGACCTGCACCTTGCCGAAGTTCTAGATTACTAGAACAGGTGAAATGGCTTGCGTGTTCTAATGAGCTAAAGAGCCAAACTACAGTTCCAGCCAAATTAGTAGGGTCGTTAGTGAGGAACCAGACTAAGACGGGTCCCCGAAAGAGGGCAGCGGCTCTTTCGGTACTTAGATTGGCAGAGGCTATAGGGGTCGGTATGGCAGTCTAAGACACACTGCCGCGATGTGGAAGGCAACGGGGAACCACCACATTACCTCCCAAGTACACAGCGTATTTACATTGTAGTAAATATGATGGAATTCTCTGGGGTAAAAGATTCCGGAGTTAAAATAGTCCCCCATTCGGATCTCCGGGAGGGGACCTACTTCGAAGGATGCGATCGGAAAGTTCAGAATAGGAGTTGGGAACATTTTGCGAGTCGGAGCGTGGAATGGTAGAAGTATGAAGCAAGTAGGTAAGCTAGAGAACCTAAAAATTGAAATGAATAGGTTAGCACTAGACATAGTAGGGATCAGCGAAGTTCGGTGGCTAGAGGCGGGGGATTTTTGGAGTGGAGACTTCAGGGTAATTCAAACAGGAGCAGAGGAAGGAAATTCGGGTTTGGAGATAGTTATGCGAAATAAGATAGGATACTGTGTAGAAAATTACTTACAAAAGAACGAAAGCGTACTCATGGTTATATTAGAATCTAACCCGATACACACAATAATACAAGTATACATGCCCACCTCTAGCTACAGTGACGAAGAGATAGAAGTGATCTACAAAGATATCGAAGACATATTAAGATATGTAAAAGGACATGAAAATTTAATAATTACGGGGGATTTTAATGCAGTGGTTGGTGAGGGTAGGGAAGGAGCGGTAGTAGGTTTATTTGGTTTAGGCACGAGAAGCGATAGGGGAAATAGCTTGGTAGAATTTTGCGATAAGAACAACTTAATCATCACAAACACATTATTTCAACATCATGCTAGAAGACGATATACGTGGAAGATGCCAAGAGATATAGGAAGATATCAAATGAGATCACGATTGGGGCTATGGTCCCGATGCACCTATAGCAAGGCAGTGCGATGGATAGACTTAGAGGGGGTGGACGGCTGGCTTCGGGAAAGGGTGGGGGCGTTATGGTTCACAGAAGAAGTAATGGGCGCCAGGGTCGGAGCCGCTACTAAAAACTTAGTACCTTGACCCAAGGGTTCCGAGAAAGCACAAGGCAAAGCAATAGCCTCCCAGAGTCTCAAAATCTCAATTCCCTTACCACAATAACAATCCCATAAAGCCAAACTTAGAGGGATTAAATACACAATTTAATACCAGCGGCAAAACTACATGGATTACAATGCTGAAATAATCACAAAATAACCTGTAAAGTAATATAATGTTAAAGCATAAACTATTTGCAGTAAATGAATTAATAAATGGTGAAAATAAACTTATTTGCAATAGGCAAAATAATAGATGGCACAAACGGTTACTAAAATAAATAACATGAATAAGTAAACGTCTAACTATGTAAAACTATTGCATAGGGCGGGTCCCGATCCACTAAAATTTGTGTTGATTTAGATGTGACCCACTATCGGGCACTACACGTAGCATGTAGCGCTGCAGCTAAATATTAGAGGGGAGTATGTAATAGTCGTTTTGGTATACCAACACAGACCTGGTTTCAATAAATAAAATACCATAATAATAGAAGAGGGTTGCATGGAATCATAACGGAAAGGGTTCCGTACTCGTTCAATAACATACGGACTGTATTGAGGGGAATATAGCCAAAAAGAAAAAAAATGTCGGTGGGGAGGTAAACTACACTGTACATTTACAAAAGCTAGCGGCGGGTATGAATAGGCGTTATGACTATTAAATACAGGTAAACTTTAAAACAATACTACATAGAGGGGATTAGGTATAAGCACTTAAATTAACATGGGTAATATTCGCACAAATACTAAGTGACGGCAATGGGGTTCTTAAAAATTGTTACATCTTGAATTAACTTATTTGTATAGCTTAATTTATAGGTAGATCTTTTGTAAATATAAATTTCAGAACACCCAGCATTGATGGTATAAATCGTAAAAATAAATAGATGAGTAAAATATGAGTACAACCCTATTTAAACACTGGTGGTGAACGAATGAAAGATCTAACTCACCCTGTATGGCTGTCTAATAGTACCTTAACCAAGTTGAGACGGGTCCAAGCACATTTGGGCGAGTAGCGTCAACGACCACGACAGTGAGTGGTATGACCATCAAGATCAATCTGCAACAGGTTCCGCACGGACAAAGCGCAAGATCATTCCATAACCATCAGGCTCAACGACAAAACGCAGCAATCACAAAAGGGGGACGACAAACCAATACGGAAGAGATAAGCGCTAATCAGAAGAAAAAGGGGAAAGAAAAGCCGGTTCTTTGGCTTAATAATTAGATGATAAGATTAACTAAATCAGGTGCAAACAAGAAACGCCTTTTTAACAATGAGTTAAATAACTTCAACGCTAAATGCATGCAAATCCACCCATTTAGGCGATTCTTAAATTAAACAACTCAAAACAGAATACACAACTACATTTAGCGTAATCAAATCGTAAAAATGCCATTAACGAAGTAAGTCACCGTTCGTCTGCCGGTCCTATAGTAAGAACCACGAAAGAAGTCCTCTACCTCATAGGTGTCTAACTCAATTCAATACATACGTTTAAAATTATTTAAAAGCTTAACTAATGTATATGATAAAGATAGTAATACGATTTGTACGTGTTTTAATTAAAGACATACGTGAACACATTCATCTGGGAAAACGACAGAGAAGAGTATGTGTCCGTATGTTTTGAATACTTATCAGCAGTGGCGGCTCGTGACCTGAACAAGAGGTGAGGCTCAAAATGAGTCTATTTAGAAACTCTACATTTAATATAAATGAATCTCTAGGTTATCTAAGAGGTGCTTTTTCTTATTATTCCTTGAATTCATTGGGAATCAAGAGTAATTATTGAAACGAAAAGCTTACAAAAGTGGTTCTAATACCCTTAGTTTGCATAGCTATACTATTAACTACAAGCAAATTAAGTTTGATAAGTCAAATGTATTCTACGGTCTTTCAGTTTTGCAAATTTATCGATTACATTTTCATAAAAATCTGGATTTTACTTAATTCGCATAATAGTTCCTTTTCTATAGACATTAAACTTAATCCACCAAGCCGCTCTTGACTCATCGTATTTCTTAAGTATGCCTTTATGCGTTTTAGACACGAGAAATTTCTTTCAACTGATACACTTGTAGCAGGAATCGTTAAAATTAATTGTAGAACTGTTTGAATCTGGCAAAATATATCAGCAAAGTCACAAGAAAGTATTTTAAGGGTTGTATTTAAATCTGAATTTTTAAACTGCTCGTCTCTATAAAAACACAAAGTTCATTAATAAGTCTATCCCTATCAAAATATTTGGATAAGTTTCAAATAGAGATTGCAGAGATTTTTAGGAAATTTGGTGGTATAGAATTCATACTTAGAGTGATCAAAGAAAGTGAGAAATTCTAAGCTATTAAGATTCGAAAACCGTGTATTAAGTTGCAGACTAATGCAGTCTAAAATTTCGTAATACAGAATGTTGTATTTTGAAATATCTCTTGCTGAGATGTTGTTCCGCGCCGATTAGGTAACTCTGTTAAATTTCTGGCACGCCGAAAACATTCCAAAATTTGCCTTCGTTCCTTAATTCGCTAATTCGGACGCAAGCTGTATTTATTTGTATTAGCTGCACGAATGGATTCGGCTCCCGAGGTCGGATCATTTACTATTGCTTCGAAAACTTTTACGAAGTTGTCCCACTCGCTTGCGACAATGTTCAAAATTTTGATCTTGAATACCACCTGGTTTCCGCTGCTCGTGGCACACGTTTACCAACAATATGATCTAATATTACTGATCTTTTAGGTGAATGATGGAAAAACTTGGTATACCTGATAAAGTAGAAAAAGATTCTACTCTGCGGAATATTTTGTGTACCTTGTTGTAAAACGAGGTTTAACCGGTGAGCACAGCAATGAGTAAAAAGAGCATAAGGTGCAATTGACTTAGCTTTTGCCTTTCTTTAACTAAATGGGTTTAAAACACCCTGAACTACTTCGAAGAGAGCACTGGCGGTTCGATCACTACTTACATCAAAAAATCCCATAAACCTTTCTTTTAATTTACAATTTCGAGTAACAAATCGAATAGTTATTGCGCACTGAGATTTGTCTGCAATGTCAGTAGTATCATCAGATATTAAAGCAAAGAAAGGACTAGCTGCTATTTCTTGGGAAATGTTCTCTTTTAGAAAATCTTCAATGCATGATATTAATTCATTTTGAATTGCTTTTGACTGGCCGGTGAAGATTTGGCTCATTTTTGATAGGTGCTCTGATACTTCTGCGTTTCGCTTAATCAAACATTCAAAACTTCTTTAAAATTTCCACGATTTAGCGATTGTGAAGATTCATCATGACCCCGAAAAGCCAATTCTTGTTTACTCAAAAGTATGGTAGTATCAATTAAATAAGATAGCAACAACCTATTTTTCGGACATTTTCGTTATATATAATTTTATTAAAACCAGCATGTTCCTGAAGTGCATCTAGTATAGTTGTTCGATTTTGTTGAAGTCGTTTGAAACCAACATTTTTATATGATCTTTGAAACATTCATGCATTTTGCACTACGCTAAATGTTTTTAAATCGCAAAACCTTTACTGCAAGTCCAGCTGTTATTGACATTTGATAACAAAACGCACGGCCAACAATATAGACTCTGTTTATATGTACTTCCGCAAATCCATTTGTAGGTTTCTTACCACGATAACTGAAAAGTTCTATTAAAACTTCGACCTTGTCGATTATCAGTACTAACTATATTTAGTGGAGGAGTCGGGCGCATAAATAAAATTTGCCGTTTTCTAACTCACCGCGCACTGAAAAGGCGTTTCAAATAAAGATAATAGAATATCATGTAAGGGATATACATGACCCTGTGCCGAAATTTGAAATCAATCCAAATTGGAACAATATAACGATATTACACAATTTGAATTATATTATAACAATCAGTTTTTGTTTATATAGATTAAGGTTAACCACTATTCACGAGAAATAAAGTACTAAATAAGGAACAAGAACACTAAACAGTAAACACTTAAACTCTGTGTAATGTATTCTATTTGAGGCATAAAGCACCAAACGTACAAATGTTAACCCGATTTATCAATTCACTATTGAAGAATTAACCCAACTAGGTTTTTACAAAACACAGCTTTCAAACAATACAATAATTTAAAATGAAACCAACAAATAATTCCAACTTGTCAATGTCAGTTGTTAAAACTATGGAACCACTACGGGGTTAATGGTTGCATTAGTACCTAAGTTTAAGCTCTTATAATAATAGAAAATTATATATTTAACATTCACATATGTATGATTTTCGACTTTTTGTGCAGTTTAACAACTATTACAAAGTCCGACATTCATCATCCCTACCGATCATTGACTGACTAACTTCCTTTAAGTATCCAGCCATCCCGCAGCTGCTACTGTCGTTATTATGATTACAAAGATCCGAGAGGCAACGATGAGAGAGCCTCAGTACCCGAGTATAAAGTGTTGGTTGATGTATAGAGATAACCGCTAGGACGCATCGCGCTCGCGTATAATGTAGCTTTGGATGCATGGAGATGGTGAAATAAGTGTGGCGCACTTTATAACGCCTCAGATGAATTTGTATTGGCAGAAATCGTGCACGAATTAAGAAATGAATTTTGTATTACAAACGTTCATTATATAATACTGATTATTAATCGAATTATGATATATTTGACCAAAAATTGTTTAGAAGACGTTTGTACAAGTTGTAATAGAATTTTTCTTTATGATTGAAAAGAAGATATATAAAATTAAAGGTGAGGCGGCGGTTCACTTGCCTCATACGACCAGCCGCCGATGCTTATCAGGCTATCCTTTGGTAATATGAACGATGCTACATTGACTTAAAATTTTCAACTTAGTTCGTACGAATACAAGTGATGACGCAGACGACTTCTTTCATGGTTTCGACTATAAGAGGGATCGAGATAACAAAACTAGTCGCACGACAAGGTCGCGCGTAATTAACTAACAGGAAATTTCCAATACTATACTAAGCGTTATAAAACATAAGGCTAATACAATTGAATATTTAAAATATAAGGGACGTTAATTTGAACGTTACAACACTGACCATAACTTCGTAATTATGAGGCTGCAGTTAAATTTAAAAATTTGAAAAAAGAAACTGAAAAGAGCACGTTGACTTTGAGAAACTAAACTATTAAGATATTCAAGAAAGATTCGAAAAAAAGTCAAATGAATTGTTGAAAGATACCGGAAAAATATCTGATACTAAAGAAGTAGAAACAGAATGGAATAACATTAAATCCAGCTTAGACATGGCAGCCAGAGATATTCTGGGGTATACACAAAAAGAAAATAAGAAACCATGGATAACAAAGGATATTCTAAATTTAATAGCAGAAAGACGAAAATACAAAAATAAATCAGACGAAAAAGGAAAACAGAGATACAAAACCATAAAATGGGAAATTATTCGCAATTGCAGGAAAGCTAAAGAACAATGGATTGATGAAAAGTGCAAAGGGGTACAAACTAAGATGGAAATAAGAAAGACAGATAAAGCATACAATCTAATTAGAATCAATTTTAGGGATATACAACCGTATAGCAAAAATATAAAGGACGCGGAAGGAAATGACATTATAGAAAATGTAGAGAAAGTGGATAGATGGCCAGAATATATAGGGAATTTATATACAGGATAGGAACTAACAGAATTAGAACAGGAATCAGACATTGAAAATGATGACTTGGGATATCCTATACTTAGAGATGAGTTTGAATTACCATTAAAGGGTCTGAAAAATGGTAAGGCGCCGGATACAGATAAGTTTGACAGCACACGTGTGAAAAATATTAACTAGAATTGTATAAAGACGAATGGAACAACGAGCTGAAGAAATACTGGGAGAAGATCAATTTGGGTTTAAGCGAAACATGGGAACACGGGAGGCTATTTTAGCTCTGTGAGTGATAATGGAGAAAACAATAGAAAATGGGGAAAGCGTGTATATAGGGTTAGTAGATCTGGAAAATGCATTCGACAATGTAAAATGGAGAAAAATGTTCGAAATACTCAAAAAGATTAGAATGAGTTATAGGGATAGACGAATAGTACATAGCTTATACAAAGAGCAAACAGCAGTAATAGAATTAGAGCAGCAACGTAGAGAAGTAAACATTAGGAAAGGGGTGAGACAGGGATGTGCCCTATCCTCATTAATTTTTAACTTGTACATTGAAGAGGCAATGAATACTGTCAAATGCAGGAAGGCATTTGGAATTACTATGCAGGGACAAAAAATTGATATGCTTAGATTTGCAGATGATATAGCGGTATTAGCATCTAGCAAGGAAGAGTTAGAAGCTGCTGTTAATGAAATGGAAACGATTCTAACAGAGAGATACGGTGTGAAAATTAACGAAAATAAAACTAAAGTACTAGTATGCAAAGGAGGGGAAAATAAATCAAAAACAAGATTACAAGTAAGTAACAAGAACTTACAAGAGGTGACGGATTTCTGCTACCTAGGAAGTCAAATAACGCAAGACGGGAAAAGGGCAAAAGATATAGAACAAAGATTAGCACAAGGTCGTGCTACATTTAACAAGAAAAAGCAACTACTGTGTTCAAAGACAACAAACATAGAAACAAAGAAAAGATTGCTTAAAACATATGTGGGGAGCACAGCCCTGTATGGCTGTGAAGCCTGGACAGTAGGAGAAGCGGACAAGAAAAAGGTAGAAGCGTTTTAAATGTGGTGTTACAGACGAATGATGAAGATATCATGGACAGACAAAGTTAAGAACAAAGGTGTACTAAAAATGGTAGAGGAAGAAAGAAATATGTGGAAAACTGTACAAAATAGGAGAGATAGGATGATAGGCCACATACTACGGCATGAAGGAATAGTGCGGAATATATTAAAAGCACAGATAGGAAAAAAGAGAAGTAAAGGTAGACCTAGGTTGGACTATTGCACACAGATAGTGAAAGATGTAGGGTGGACGAATTTCAGGGAAATATGTAGGCTAGCTCAGAATAGAAATCAATGGAGGTACGCAACCAATCAGTCCCGAGATGGATAAACTAATGACAAAAAAATTTACTGTACTTAAACATGATGATTATTATAAGAAACTACAGGTATTGGTTTTGCAATATTCTCGAATAATATTAATTGTGTGAAAGGATTTACTGGAAAACTATTAGTTCGGCAAATGTCTAAGTGTTGGGGGATCCTTGGCAGCCACAGTCTGCTTAACCCCCTTCACATACCACTGAATATCGGTGAAATAGAGCATATAATTAGAAAACAATAGAAGGGGGACCGAGCGAATATAAATAAGTGAAGGTACGTGTCCAACCAGTTTTGAGACGGAAAACTTAATGACAAAGAAATAAGCGCAGATAAATCTGATGATTATTATAAACAACTACAGGTGTTTGTGAAATATCTGCAACTAATGTTGACTGTGCGAAAAGATATCTTGGAAAAAATATTAAATCGGCAATAGTTCAAGTGCTGGGGGAACTTGGCAGCCACAGGCTGCTAAATGTCAGAGAAATAGGGTATACAGTGTGTCCAAATTTCGAGTCTCTACATTGTGATTTCAGTTATTATAAGAGATAGAAATTGGGTTAAATGGGGAAAGATTTGGAGGAATCCAGGCCAGTTTTGTATCCGTTTACAAAATTGGTGTAAGTTGTCTGGTTTTGGAGATATTCGAAGAAAACTAAAAATGGTGGATTTTGTTTTTTGATAATAAAACATGAATCATAAGTCGCACCATCACAAGACTTGCACATTATTAAGACACTTTTCTAAAAGGAGTATTTTAGCATAAACAGAATCATTCGACTGTCTTTTGTTTTCGAGGAAACGCCCACAACTTTTGTTTTTCTTATGGCCGCCATTTTGAATATTAGGGAATGTTATGCGCCTTAAAATTACCTTTTCAACGATATGCCACATGTCTATAAAAATGCAAAACTATCCTAAATTTTAAAAATAACTAAATTTGTATGTTCTATAACGTTTGGTAATCCCAACAGGGCAAAATTTGATTTCTACTTTCCAAACAGTAGTAGTAGTAGTAGTACCACATACATTTTGTTAAGTAGAACTCGTAAAGTATTGGATATAAATCTTAAAATTAACTTAAACATAAAACTGTAGCCTATCTTATCTAATTTAGGGAACAAAATTAAATGTGACCGAAACAGCAAACTATCATCTAAATTCCTTCCCGTAGATGCTGAAAATGCTGTCCGTTTGCATCACGGCACATTCGATAATTAATTAAAACTTTCCGTACAACTCTGCTTAACGTGCGCCTATTTATAGAGTTAAGAATGTCACGGACTCTTTCCTGCAGTTCGTTTATATTATGAGGCGGTTCAAACTCATATACCTCATTTTTAGCAAAACCCCATAAATAAAAATCAAGTGGTGTAAGATCTGGTGATCTTGCCGGCCACATAATTGGTCCACTATTGCATATAATATTTTGGCCAAAATGTTCAGCTAAAAGGGCGCTAACTTCTCGGGAATTGTGAGCTGGACAACTATCTTGCTATAACCATAGTTTTCGAAAATCATCATCATTTGGTACAAGTCCTCTAATAGCCGGAATTATTTGGTCTCTTAACAATTCCGTATATCTGGCGCCATTGAGGTTATTGACAAAATAAAAGGGTCCAATCAAATTATTACCTATAAAAGTATTAATTACATTGGTTAATTTACTAAAATATTTATATCATAATTAACTACCTAAGATACCACACCAAACGTTAAATCCATATCTCGTTTGAAATTTGCGTTGCGCCGTCAGATCATGATTTTCAGTGCTCCAGTAATGCGTGTTATGTTTATTGAACACCCCGCAATTGGTAAACCGCGTTTCGTCTGTCCATATTATCAATTCTGGAAAGTGCGGTTCTTCCTCGCATTTTTGGATGTACCAATTACAAAAACGCATTCGTCTGGCGAAATCTTCTCTTTTGAGGCCTTGGACAATAGTAGGTTTATAAGGACGAAACTTTTCCTTTTTTAAAATATTATGAACAGTTGATTTTGGAATATTAAGTTCACGGCTTACAGATCTTACGGATGTGGATGGATTTCGTGTTACCGCCTCAGTAATGCTTAGAACACGTTCCCTATTGTATAAGTCGTATTGTTCCCTAGTCTGTTCAAAAGCACCATAATTCAGTAAATTCATTACAATTTTTCTGAAGTATGTTTTATGCGGTTGTCGTCTTTCTGGATACAATTCCAAATATCTGGCGGATGCCGTATCAGCGTTCGAAACGATTGTAAATAAGTATTTAGCATATCAAACTTTTCCTCATTCGAAAACTTGTAGACATGTGCCATTTTTAAATTAAAATGCAGCACCACCGGCACCAAAACTTACAACACACACAAGTTTATCTAAATTTTAGAATTTGTTTGACATATAACTGTAATTCAATTGTTTGGTTTTGTCACATACCACCGCCTACTATTATAAAACGATATCATTTTAACTCTAGTACCAACATAATTAATAATTTGTGACAAATGCTGTTTGTGTACATTATAAAATGTGTATTGTACTTTTCATAAAGTAGAAATCAAATTTTTGCCCTGTTGGGATTACCAAACGTTAAAGAACATACAAATTTAGTTATTTTTAAAATTTAGGATAGTTTTGCATTTTTTTATAGACATGTGGCATATCTTTGAAAAGGTAATTTTAAGGCGCATAATATTCAAAATATACAAAACTGGCCTGGATTCCTCCAAATCTTTCCCCATTTAACCCAATTTCTATCTCTTATAATAACTGAAATCACAATGTAGAGACTCGAAATTTGGACACAAAATTATTACTCAAAAATTTTACCTTTGTGTAATCAGATTTGATCGTATTTGACCAAAATAAAAGCCTCAAAGTTTAACTAATTGTTTACTAAACAAAACTCTTTTTTTTTAAATTTCGGAAGTTTTTAACAAGTAAAAAAAAATTCATCATTAATATCTATATCAAAGTCAAGGTCTTGACTTTTTAAAACTACCAACTACACTTCAAACATGAACCTGCTTTAAACATTTGAGTGAAAATAATTTGTAAGCATAATACACTGAATTAACGTTCTAACCTGGGCAGATCTTTTCAGGTAGATTACAATTTCTAGATTCTTACACAGCGTGTCTTTAAATTGTCAGATTTAGATTTTATAATTTACATGTAGATAAATGCTAATCACAAAAATAGGAATGTTTAGTTTAAATTCAATGACAGCTGCACGAAGCATCTGCTTTCATGGCAACATCTGTCAACTGTGCAACACAAAAAAAGTCTGACGTCGAAAACATACGTTGAAATTATCTAAGGTTCAGATGGAACAAAGCTTGTAATTATAAAAACCTAACTTGACAAAATTTCGTTCTACGGCTTATAAAACTAGTTCAACAATAATTGAGAATTACACAGATTACATGTTGAAAACATAATAGCAGCTTTACGTGCTTTATATGATATTCTGTTTATCAAATTTTTATGACATTCAAAACACATGCATGAAATATCTTATATCTAATAACGAACCAAACTGCCTCTGTTGCTCCACGACAAATCGAGATGGAAATTCATATTCTTCAAACAAGGTTACCAGCCATTTCTAACCAGGGACGACTGCAATCAAAACCAACATCCATAATTCTTAGTTAACAAATTTCTTAGTAGACAAATTCTAAATTGACAAATCTTAAGTGACGAATCTTAAATGATGAATCCTAAATGATGAATTCTACATGACGAATCCTACATGACGCGCTAAATAAATTAAACCAAATTAAATTAGTTCGTAAAATATATACTTTACCAACCGTTAGTAGAAGGTATCAAAATAGTTTCAGGTCTAGCACGACCTGACCTGCTTACATTAGTAATTTATTCGAAGGTCGCCTGCCTCTAGCCGGGAATACGTCTTGATAAGGCGGTTGCTAGCGGGCGACTAACCCGACGAAGCGAGAACCGAATCGATGTTAGAGGTGGGGAATCGCATAGAAGCAGTTGAAGATGCTTGACGAAGTAACTTTATGTCACACAGATATTTTAATATAAGAGGATTAATAGAAAATAAGGCACGCTTAGCGCATTATCCTCGTAACTCAATACGAATAATTATTGCTGAAATTAAGCATGTTACAGGGTGAGATTTACGCTTATCATGTCCAGATTGGCAGTGGAGTTTGTTGTTTACCTACAACATAAAAGGACAATACAAAAGATAAAAATACGACACTAGGAAGGTATAAAGATTTGACGGGTAAACTCCATCACAACATAATTAAGCACTAGTTCTCACTCGTTTAATTGTTTAATTACAATCATGTAATATTGAAGTGTGACATTGTTTGGAAAATACCTGCTAATTAGTTAGTGTAAACCCTACATGTGATTTTCCAATGCTCTACACGAAGGTACTACATTTTGCCAAAAATTTTGAATTTTGCCGAACCCTTGCTGTTCCAAGCAAGGTAGGGATCTTTAACGAGTGTGACAACACTCACTCACGGGACCTCCATTTTACCTCTCATCCGAACGAGGGTGTATTTTTGTGAAAAATGCTCGCCTAACATTTTTCAAGCGGACCGTGTCGAGATTCGAACCCGGGACTTTGGGCGTAGTAGTCACACGCACACCAACTACGCCATGGAGCCGCCAGTTAGTGTAAATCGCATTTAGTAAACGATTGTAATCCGGCTTGTGTGATGTGAAAGGTGGTTGGTGGGCGGAGGACGGTGGAAAGTGAATGTGATAAGAAGTGGTAGGGTGGCGGTGGTGGAAGTTTGGTGGTCCGTAGGGTGCGAGGTCGAAGAGAAGATTGTGGGAGTATAAAAGTGGCTGGGGTGGTCCAGACTCCTTGCCTTTCCCCAACTGTTCTACAATCGAAGGTTCAAATTAATTTTCTATATTGTATTCACGCAAATATATTGTAGATTGTTTCTGATGACGGTCAGTTAGCGGTTAAAATAAGTATTTAGACTTGTGTTAAATAATAATAATGTGATTAATGGTATTATTTATTGTTTGATGAAAACTAGCTCCCACTATAAAGTAAACAGTTTGAAGAATTTTTGTTAAATCAATTTTTCTAATATATTTTACAAATATTTCGGTTCATATATCTTTTAATACTAGTCATCAGTATAATGTGTGTAGCTATTTGCTTTGAAACGCCTGCCAAATGTTGGTATTTATAAAATTAACTATCGCCGAGTGATAAATATTTTTGGCACATTTTCATCTGTCAAAATTAATGATACGCGCTTTCCGTATAATTGTAGTTAGCGTCGTATTTAATACAAATGTTACATTTGTTATTAGAGATCATTAGCACAATTTCAGTTCTAAAATCGCGCTCTTTCATAAATTCTACAAAAAGTGAGGTGCAATGTATCTTATTAAAACAGTAATTCTGTTGCGCGTATTATCGAAGATATTTATGTAGCCTAAAGCGTTCTTTTACGATAATCACGCAATATAAAACAGGACACGTGCAATCAAGCATAATTAAATGTTTTAGACGAAGAAATATAGCTGCCTACCTAATCTTTCACTTACATTCGTATAGAAAATTGATATGGGGTTGTTTGGATCGATTAAACTCAACCCGTTGATGTGATTTCGAAACGTGTCATGGTAAGCGAATCTACCTCGCTAGCTTATACTGGAATATCAGTACCAATTCATTGCAAGACATGTCGTTCAAGCAAGGGTCAGTTGTCAGATGGGTAGAATGGCTCCCGGTACGTCACTGTGATGCGTATGCGCTTTGGAGACAATTTTGCACCGAAAATTGTAGCCATTGCTCACTGTTAAAAACCAAGTGTGCCCTACTTGGCCGAACCACCGTGATAAATGACGATTGACAACTTCAACAATTGCGAACCGAACAGGAGAATGATGCGAACCGAACAGAAGAATGACGAAGACTCCGGGAATAAGTACATCTTGGTGGCCATGGACTATTTTACGAAGTGGACCGAAACGTATACTATCCCAAATCAAGAAGATGCAAACATCGCCGACGTCCTGGTAAAGAAACTGTTCTCCCATTTTTGAGTTCCTATGGAGGTGCTCGCCTATCAAGGCAGAAATTTTGACTCGGCAGTATTCCAAGAAGTCGGCCGATTGCTGGGAATGAGAAAGACCCGAACTCGCCATAGCACCCGCAATCGGACGGTATGATAGAGCGCATGAACCGCACCTTGGGCAAATACCTCCAAGCATCAGTGAGACTGAGACCAATTTTTATATCTATTCTTATTGGCCTATCGGTCTTTGCTTCACGAGAGCACTGGACTGATACCTGTATGTGCTATGTTGGGACGTTTACCATGTGACCTTGAATTTGGATGAAGACTAGATATGACACCAGACGGAAGCGTGGACTGTTGCCAAAGTTACAAAGACATTGGGAGGGTCCGTAGGAAGTTATAAAAAGGATCAACGACGTAGTATATCTCCCAAAAATAAAAACAGTAGTGGCGCGCGTTAACCGGTTAACATTCTTCGATAGTGATGACGTCAGTAATTCCGAAGAACAGCAAGCAGTGAGATGAACAAACAGTTACGCTCGTGAGGATGAACGAAAGTCTGGACCGAGTTATTATTGGTTCATTTCTCTGTACAGTGGCACAGGCAAAGCAGGATTTGGGGTCACGGAAGAGATGCAAGGTGATATATTCGATGTGCCATTGGAAATACTTCTTGTCACATTGCGTAGTACCGGACTTTGATGTCCGAGGACTTGTTCGGGCGTTTGAAAATAAATTTCGTGGACTGAATCAACTTCGTCAGCAACAGCCAGAGGTAAGATAGACCATACGACTAAAGGACCAACATCGTGGCATCTACTACTTAGTGGACAAGCAACATCCTTCTGGTAAATTGAATTACCAAGATATATGGAACACGTTAGTGAACCTCAAGGGCCAGATGATCAAATTTTGAAACTAGAAGTTGGTCATATCTAAGATCGGTTGTGGGTTCGTAGGTTGGTGCGAAATATGCTAGAGAACTTGTAGAAAACGGGGGTCCAGATTTTGGTGTGGGGTTACAATCCAAATGGTACTACGCCTGGAGTGAAGAGTGTCGATTGTTACTTTTAGCAACATGGGAACTACAGAAATGGTGGCGACTGTTCTTATCGCCATAGGGACTTCCAGCTTCCGTTTCACAGAGTGTTATGGGACAGAACAGGTTTAAGAGGAGAGCAGTGTAACGCTGTTTTGTCTACCTCTGAGCAGAATAATGACATTGGAATGTAAGCAAGGCGTTTGTACACTAAAGATGATTGATGGGCTCCCGACAGACCTGAGTGACAGGCACAGGAGTTTGCTTTTAAAAGCCGCATTAAGCTTACAATAGGTACATTCGAGATGTCATTTACATATTTTCTGGTATGTTCTCGAAACAATTACAACAATTGAATCGGGTATAAATAACCGTTATGGGGTTTTGAAGTTGAGTTCTAATTGAAGCTCATAATATTACGTTTTTATTTGAGCTATACGGGGTTATTCGCGATATACGCGTCGGAACATTGTAGGTATACTAATAAATATTTTAAAAATTTTCTTTTACATCTGGATAGAGGAGTATTAGAGGTACATTATAAAATTATTTTGAAGTTATACGAGGTTCTTCAAACACTAAATAAATAACAAAGTTATGTTTTTTTAAAATAAAAGTCCCTGTATATTAGTGCATTTTTGAATTCCACAGTCAAAATAAAGGTCTTTTTTTATAAAGGTTTGTTATATCTAAACCTTTTTTGAAGTAATTTAATTTTTTTCAAAAACAACTTAATTTTAAAATTTTAAATACAAAACAAATATTAGACCTACGTAAGCGAAATTTCTAGTTAAGTGTGAGAATTGATTATGTTTTATACGCCAACTATAAAAACTTAACAGAGTGATCAGAAATCTAATTTAATCTTTTACGAAGTTCAAGTTGCTATAAGTTAATTAACTTAAATACAACTATGTAGTTTTTATAACGGTACTAAATTATTTTTAAATTAGTAAAGTGATCAATCTAAATTATTGTAGTTATCATATCAATTAATATAAATTAGTTAAAGTGCATCGATATAAGTAATTAAGAATATAGCATTGTAGTTTTTGAAGTTAGTATTTATGGACTTAGCGATTAACTGGAAAGAAATTATCAAGAGTGCTTTAAGAATATCATTGTAGCTACGAGTTATTGAAAATGTTTGTATAGTCAGCTTGATAATAATGAACTGTTGTATTTGCAAATAGAGTTTTCGGTACTTTGGTGTTAAATAGCGGGATTGTAGTGAAAAAGACATTTAAACGCTTTAATTTTCATGGTTGGTTCTCGCAGTTAACAGCAGGAAATGTATAGCGAAATTCTTTCATTCTTGAAGGAGTTTAAGTTAGGCGTTGCGGAGAGCTTGGCCGGTAACTTTGCGGAATTTATGGAAAATTAGATGAAAATTCCATAAATCTACGGTATAGTATAGAAAAATTAGAAAAACACACACAGAAACAAGATCAAAACAATGGCAGCGAAATTAGAAGAAACTAACACGAAGCTTATAAGGAAATGCCGTAAGTCTCGCAGAAAAACTGAACGAGACCGCCGTCGATTTACAAGTTATTGGTAACAGCACAAATACTAACTTTTAAAACTACGATGCTGTATCCTTGATTACTTTTATCGATGCACTATAATTAATTTATATTAATTTTTCGATCACTGCAATTATTTATCTCGATCACTTCACAACTTTGTATCACGACTTTATAGCTCGAATAAAAACGCAATAGTGTAATCAAAGCTTTAAATAGAACTGAACTTCAAAAACTTCTTTAAGGCTATTTATATCTTATTCAATTGTTCTAATTATTTCTAGAAAATACCAGAAATGATGTAAATAACATTTTGAATGTCACTATTGTAAGCTTAACACAGCTTTTTAATGCATACCTGTCAATCAAGTCCATCGCTTGCAGTGGCCTATCAACCATCTTTTGTGTATAAACTCTTCGCTTACATTTCAATGTAATTATTCAGGTCAGAGGTAGACTAAACGGCAATACAATATAAATAAAGAAGGAATATTTTACTGTACAGTATATGTTGTTGATAGACTTTATAGGATGTCGCAAAAGTGTGTAAAACAAACGAATACGTTTTGTTACGCATGTGTGGAGTTTACGATTAAATCTCACAAAAAGACAATAACTACGTTAATCAAAGCTTATGAGCTTTATTTTGGATGCGAATTACGATTTCAGGATAAACTATGGGTGCCGCAGATTATTTACGCAACGTGTGCTATGAAGTTAAGAGGACTGTTGAACGGTATCTGTACGTTAATGCTTTTACAGTGCCTATGGTGTGGGGAGAACCTACAGATCATGAGATTGCTATTTTTGCCTGACGAATCTGTCTGGAATTTCTCTGAAGTCGGAGCATACTGTACCGTACCTAAACCTGCAATCTGCTCTCAAACCAGTTCTGCATAGCTAGCGTTTACACTTGCCGATGATATGAAGGTTGCTGAGATAATATTGTTGAACCTATGGAAGAAGACACTGGTCCTGATTTCTAACCATTTGATAAAGGTATTCTACATTTACTTACACCAGAATTGCTTAACGACTTAGTATGGGATTTTAGTTTGTCAAAGTCTAAAGCTGAGTTGGGATCCAGGTCGTAAGGTTAAAATCTGTTACAGAGTGGTGCATATTTTCACATATCGGAGCCGTGAAGAAGATTCTCTTCATTTTTTACATCGTGTGATCAGTTGGTGTACTGTGTAAATATTCCTGGACTAATGGATACATTAGGATATAAATACAAAACTAATGAGTGGAGACTATTTACTGATTCATCTACTCTTAGCTTGAAGGGAGTTCTCTTCTACAATGGAAATTCGTATCCGTCTGTTCCTCTTACTCACGTAGTACACATGTGAAAACTTTACTTGAAAAAATTTAGTGTACAGAACATGGTGGTAATTTAAAAGTCTTAGCACTTTTGTTAGGAATGCAATTGGGTTATACCAAATACTGCTGTTTTCTCTGCGAATGATAAACACTACTGTAAAAGACTGGAAAATTCGAGAAAACCTTGTTGCTGGAGAAAAAAACGTTATAAATCCTTCTCTCGTTGATACAAAGAAGTTTTGCTACCACCTCCGCACATAAAACTGGGACGATGAAAACCTTTGTTAAAGCTTTAAATAAAGATGGTAAAGAATTCCAATATCTAAGAGAGAAGTTTCACAGACTAAGTGAGGCAAAAATAAAAGAACGGAATTTTGATTGCGCCTCAAATTCGTCACATCATAAAGAAAGGAAAGCGTATTCGACTCGAAGCCGATCGAGATTGAGACTGCTGCATGGGTATCGTTTAAAGATGTGTTCCAATTTCTTGGGTAATACAAATACAAAAATTATGTACAAATTGCGAAGCTTTTAATTTTCACATGCAGCTATGTGGGTTGCAACTTCTTTGAAGATTCGTTTTCTCGCAAATCTATGGCTTGTGAGTGACGAACATGATGAAAGGTTTCACAAAGACAGTATGTATTGCGAAAACCGATATCAAGGAAAGCGGAGCCTCATAATGCTCGCAGATTATTGTTGGAACCTAATCAGGGATGCTCCAAAGGTACCCTATAAACGAAAATCATGTGTAAAAAAATTTTGAGTTTCGGCAGTGACGTGGTATGCATAATTTGTATTACAACAACTGTAAACATTACATAATATTACGTTGCACTATAAAAATATGAATAACTTTTGACTGGAGATTGATAGAAAAATTCAGTTAACAGATTCGTTATCAGCGGGAAAATCCTATAAGAAACACACATTGCACGGTAGGAAAAAAGAATACAACTTATGTTCGATATAATTAGTATGCAAATACTTTTCATTCAAACTGAACTAATGCTTTTAAATTTCATATTTCACGGAAGTCTATTCGCTGTACGGTGTATTAATATTTGATTTTAGCGTTATTAATTGTGCATTGATTCACTAGATGCCATTAGAAACAAATCAGAAAACGAACTAGCTTCATTGGAGTGGTAAGACAACGCATATCAAAAATGCATCATTTTCATATTTATTTGGATTGCTACTAACATGCCTCAAGTTATTTAATCGAATTGATTTCAAATTCTTTACTACCATAATTAGTTATAACCAAATTGTTGCTGCGGTGATAGGATCTTAAATCATGCTGATATTCCGGTTTGTGTAGAGACTCGCCTTTTTATAGCTTTTTTATCTTTGCTGTTGTGATCTTTTTCTAAATACACTGCGCTTATTAAGTATTTGAAAATTGTTTATCTTTACGATCAAAAATCATCAGAGCATTGTGGAAGTTAATCATCGCTACTGCCATCTGTTGTGAGCTTACACATCGCGTATAGCATCTAACTAATTAAAAATATCATCAAAAGCAAACGTTATTTAAGCCATATTTGTTCATACCTTGAAATAGTAAAACAAGCAAAGTATTTATATCTACTTTTATAAACAAGTTCAACATGTCTCGTGTGTCTATTTTATATTAGAAGAAATTTCAAGTTTGTGTTTGCTATGTTATGCAGCGTACGGGTCAGATAGAAAAAGAAAGGATATTCGAAGTGCAGACCCGCACGATTCACGATGACGAAACAGAACACAAGAAACGTAGAATTACCGGGCTAACTACCAAAGCGGAGAGGGGGTATTTCTAGCAACACAAAAAATTAAATCGTTATCGATTTTCTATTTACAGTAAACATTAATAAAAAAAAAAAGAATTCAGTTTGCATCAACAAAAAAATAAATAAATAGTTTATTATAAAGAACAAATTTTAGAAATTTACGTAAGAAAGTGCGTATTTCGTTTGACATTTAGTATTCATTAATAAAAGAAAGAAAAGGAAAATTACTGATTATGCTTGCTCATAATACCAGCGACGCACGTGTTAAAGAAAAGAAAAAATATTTGCGGTCGAACAAATTCTAATAATCTTGTAGTGAAGTACTATGGAGCACCAGCAACTCACTACCAACAAAAGTAGGAAGAAAAGAGGTGTTTCCGATATATGTGAACACTAATACAACATACCTCCGAGTGCCAGCTATTATCGTGTGCCCATTGCATCCACGGAGGTGAGTCAGCGAAGCGTCCGGGTACAGGGGTCCAGATGTAGCGTCACCACGGTTGATAGATGTTGAGCGCTGTGACACTCCCTGCAACAGCGGAACACATACCAGCGCAGTTGGTTCTACGTAAGAAGAATAATCGACCTACGTACAAAATTTGGCCTCCAGATAAGAGCTAGAAAGAGAGTCTTACTAGTATTAATAACTCAGGAGCACTTACCGATACACCCAAAATCTACACTTCTCATAAAGAAAAAACGTGCATCGCTCTTGGAGTAATAGGACGAGTAGTTTAGAAAACTACATATGAGGGCGAACTGTAGAATCAAATTGAAAATTGTTTTAAATAACAAGAATTCGAACTTCGATTTTCTCGTTATCAACATACCAAAAAGGAGATTAGAAAACTCGACCCAAGCTATATCAAATAGTACAATACAGTATTTCAACGAGTCTTTCGGTCGTAGCAGTATAAGGATTAATTTTATGCTATAATAATGTGTAGCCAGTGAACGGATGCTCAAAACATGGTGCCAACTATAGAATTTATAGCGTAAACTCGTCGTTTTAGAGTAGAGAGATTGAAATTGAAAATTATTCGCAAGCGTATTTATTATAAACAGGTAAAATATATAGGATGTTATTGACGTATGGAAGAGTAGAAACGGAATTGATGTGGTTTTTAATTCATGGGCCGTAAATGAACGTAGCATGTTATATTGAAATAACTTGGTAGATTAAGTATTTGGAAATTAGTCATTTAGTAAAAGAATCTTTGGAACATTTTTTCTTGATAACCAAGCATGCCCAAAAATTGTGGGTAGTGGTGCCGTCTTCAAATACCAGCACTAGCTGTGTAATTTTCAGAATTTCATGCAGGTGATGACCGAGGAAATTAGAATAGCCTTACAGAAGACAGGCTCTGCTAACTCCTTCCTCCTGGTTGTAGCTTCACGATGTGGAAAGTTTATTCTTTGACAATGTTAGTCACGAAATTAATGCACAATCTTTTGAAAATATGAAAGACAAACAAGGGTATGTGGAATGTCTATACCTGTCAAGACCAGACAGGTTGGTAAGCTTGCAAGAAAACTGATAATGATGTATTAGATATCCTGGGAGATTTTGTGAATCTCGACGAGTTGGAATTTGAAACATTTAAGCGATTAAAATGGGAGAATAGAATCTCGTAATGGTAATTATTCAAATTCATATACCAACAAGCAAATATTCCAAAGAGGGATAGAATAGTACCACGAAAAACTGGAGGATATTATTGAAAATGAACGAAAAAGAGACTGGAGTACAGTAGTCAACCAAGACCAACGAGATCGGATAATGGGAAGATACTGTTGAAAGAACGCATGAAGCATTTTAGCTTTTGCAAAGATTTTGTTCTTGTAGTAGAAGGCACGTTATGTCAACTTCATATAAGAAAACGATTCTCGTTGACATCGCGAATAAATGGGGAGGCACATCAAATTGACTGTATATTAATTTAAAGCAAATTAAAAACTGCTTAACGAATAAAATATTATGTTCAAAAGCTGATATACATTATCAAAATTTGTGATAGATATTAATATAAAACTAAAAATTAAATAACAGTTTTTTGAAAAATATTAAATATATAAAGGACAAGCAAGATGGAAGGACGACAAGGCTTTTAGGCAAGTATATGTACGAAAACTCGATCGATATATAAATGTAGCTTACATAGACGAAAGGTGTGAGCATATATATTAAATGAAAGCATAGAAACTATGGAAACTATCAACTTTTGGACTAAAGTAAATTGGGCTAAATCCTCATATTTTATTTTCCGGAATTTGTGGTAAAATTTTGTACAGACCTTTTAGAGATACCCTATATAGTTACGATGGAATGAATAACTACGTATTGAAGCATTTTTATGTTATTAATAAATTAAGCAAGTTAAAAAACTTACGTTTATTTTCAACATAATTAATAATAAACACGCTCTCGAATAAATTCCTTAACTTAAATCTAGTTGCTTTGAAACGACAAGTTTATGCTATAATTAAATAGTTTGTCCTGTTATAGGTATCCGTTAGTGTGTTAAACCTTTCGATAACGTATAATGGTTTTGTCTATTGTTCCACTGTAAAGACTTGTTGAAATAATGTCGCGCACTATCCGATAAAACCGTGTTTTCCAGTTTCAATCGCGCTTCAATAAGCGAGGATTTGCAATTCGAATTCGTGTTATTTGAACCATTGTTGAATTTGATTCTACAGCTTTTGCGTCAAAGTGTTTTCTACATTATTCGTCACTGTATTTCAAAAGCAATGCACGTCTGTTTGTTTCTGTTCGACAACTAGGAGGTGTCTTGCCTTTTTTTAGCTGGAGGCCAAATGGGTTCTTTCTTTCTGTAGACCAACTACTTTTGTCTGTAGACCAACTGCTTTTGTTCGTAGACCCGTAGACCGCTGCTGCAGTTACGATGGCAGGATAAATGAAATCTGACGACCATGGCGTTGCTGTGCCGACTCGCACCCGACGGCTTGTCAGCTAAGTGTCCGGACACCTACAGCTATTCAACTCGTTTTCTTTTGTGTGTGTCAATGGCATATCCCCTATCAACGTTTGGTGGAGTTACGTGACAAGAAACGTGACATTGTAGAACTATTGTTTGTTGCTGTGAAGCGATATTATCACTCTACAGGTGTGAGGTACCATTGATTCTTTTCTACTGATTGATCTATTTTACAAACGGTATTATGTACAATTTAAAAAGAATGTTTGCCAAAAGCTTTAACACATTAATTCTTTGCTACTGATTAGTTTATTTTCCAAAAAGTATTAGGTGAAATTTTGAAAACGCTTGACAAAGCTCACATGTTTATTTACTGCTGATTAATTTTATTTTGTGTGAAATACGAGATGCGCACATCTAAATAAAGAACTAAATTGTTCATATCACATAATTGTTTGCTGTGAAATAGTAATGCTTCATTTATTTTCTTTTTGTTTATTTGTAAAGAAGCCTTTATTTATGCTTATTGTTAATAGATAATCGTGGGCGACGTGCTTTTTTTGTTTTTTTGGTATTTAGGTGAATCACCCCCATCTCCGCGTTTGGTAGTTAGCCTGGTATTTACTTTTCTTCCGGCTACGTCTAGGTACGTAGCAAAACATTTAATTTGGTAGTTGTTAGTATATAACTGGTTATTTCTTGTATAACCAAACCGCACGTGCAACTATGATGTAAAGAACATGTCTGCCTTGATTAACATGTTGAAATGCGACCTCCGCATAGCCTTTGCGGAATAGTTCCTTCGAAGTCCTCGTCAATGATGTTATAAATGCGACCGTTAGTAAAATCTATCCGTTTAATATATAATTAATTGACCTTAATTATTATAGCACAATTACCATAATACCATCTTTGCTGTTATTTAATCTACATTAATCTTCGTTGTTATTTAATTTATGAAGGACCTTTAACACTATGCAAACGTAAAAATTGTACCGCAACGAGTACTGTAAACTGAGTGATGCTGCGGTATAATGGATCCAACGATCTTTAATTAAAAACTCGGATATTGATGGTTTGATGTAAATTCCCGTTCGACTGTTGCCAACACTACAGCTGTTCGAATACATGTATTGTTTTGACATATTTCAATCACAAGAGGACGGTGATAATCATAAATTGTACATATTTTTATTGTTATTATGAATTAATGCCGTAGTCCTCGGTTAGTCAAACCTTTTAATTATTTATATGAAGTATTTTATTTTACAAAGTATGAAATTAAAACCTCCACAATAATTAGAACTTGGTTAACATTGGGTAACATTATAACTTGACATGAATTCCATCTTCAGTTAACATTACTTAAGGAAAACTTAATTTAGAATTGTAAATACCTGTAACAACAAGATAATAATCTTTAATTTAATAGATATACATATATTTCTTCCTTCAGACTTTTTATTAGATTTACTAACGTAACAATTTATTAAGAAGGTAACTTTAAGATTAAAATTTGATATAAAGGTATATTCTTTATGCAGATGCAACCTATGATCTATTTCATATTTAACGTATAACTACTTTTTCATTCTGAAATAATATTGTATAATTTAACAATCTTAACCTATGCACTTTACTGCGTATATTCGTTACTAACGTTCCTACACTCTCTTAAGTAACGCTGTTTTGCTTATCTTAATTCTTTAGAGTCTAGTGGCGCATGACATTTTCGTATTTATAAAGACCCCTGTTAGTCTCATCCCGCTGATGTTAGAGTTCAGAGTTAGTTCAGATGTCTCCAGAAGTATTTATTTCTAATACGGAAAAACTACATCTATGGTTAACTTCTGAGAGAATTAAGATGGTTCTATACTAATCTCGTAACACCCTAATCAATATTTTTATATAAACTACTCCACTCTATGACATTTATAGAAACTGAAACAACTAAACGAAAGAAATATAGAGATAGAATACACCTTATAAAGATTAAAGTTAACAGCATATATTATATTAAATGAAAGTGTAGGAGTTGCAAAAACGTAACATTAGAAGATTGAAGAATGTATTTAAAATTTAATAACAAACCGCAAGGCTGATAGAGTAAGAGGAAAATGTGCGGATGAGAAAAAAAGATTAGAAAACAAGGTTGTTAAAATCTCATACGTTAAGAGGACGACTTGCACACAAGAACTCCATAGAGACGGCAAAATTTGGTTGAATCAATAGGAGTGAGCTAGCAGATGAAAGAATACTTAGCAAATTTATACAAATCTGAGCAACATAAATGAAATAAATATAGAAATACAGACAGAATAAAAAATATAAAGAAATTTTAGAAAGATTTAAAATATATAAAAAGGGGTAAAATGAATTTGGTCAAATCAAAACTGGAATTTGCAGTTACCGTGTGGAACCCTGGTACTTTATATCAGTCGAAGATATTAGAAACGGTCCAAAACAAGTTTATAAAATACTTATATTTTAAAAGGTTTCATAGGTTTCTGGGGCGTTGTTCATACAATGTTGCACGACAGCTATTAGGCGTAACAAAATTATCCAACCGCCGTACAGTGATGCTGCTCTCGAACAGAAATTAGACGAAACTTGCCGCTATTAAAAACTCTCCATAGATATAATAACATATCCACCAAACACACATTACCATGGTTTTCATCAACTTTTAAACAATAAGCACATTTGTATGAATGCAATTTTATAAACACGAATACTTTTATAAACACATTCGACACACACCCACCCACACACACACACACACACACACACACACACACACACACACACACACACACACACACCGACACGCAAGCATGCACGCTCACACGCATGCTCGCACACACACACGCACGCACATACACAAATTAATATTTTTATTTTTCATTTTGAAAGAAAAAGAGAAAGAAGTATTTGTGGTATTCATTGGTCTAGAGAAAGCATTTGGCGGCTTTCTCTTAATGGGTGTTGTAAAGAAGAATTGAAGTTAGATTAGTAGATAAGATCCGAACAGATTAAAATAAAAAAAAAGAAACTGTGGTGTTTTTCATTAACTTTTTTTACATATAACGGGCTGAAATTATGAAAGAAGATCTCTGTAATGACCGTTAAGTAGCAATAGAGGTAAGAACAATAGACTGCATCAAATTCGCAAATGATATTTCCCTACTGACCCACACCGAAGAGAAAATGTCGTTTATTCTGGTCCCTTGCCGTAAAACTTATACAGTGTTCTTCTTCTTGAACTGCGAGATCTTCAGGAGTGTTTTCAAATGGATTCCTCCCACTGTTATTTTGCTGTGAAGTTGTCATCGGTTAAAAATAGTTTTCAAATCCTTCGTCAATGTAGTTACTGAATTCTTCTTGATGTGTACACGTGTTCAATTTTAAGAAATTCATTTACATTTTTGAACATTCATACGTTCATACTCTTTAAGTATGTATTCATAATTCTAATTCTTTCACAAAAGGATTTGACTTTGTCGTTCGTATCCAAGAAATGTGGCTCTGTTCTCTCGAGAAGAATATTTAAGATGAGTTACATGCAAAATCGTGAAGTGTTAAAAAATTTAGAAAAATATATTTAGTATGTTATACATGCTAGCTTAGTAGCTCAGTTTACATCACCAATAAGTGATCTCGAAAAAACCTTGCTTCTTGGTAAATTGTTCTATTTTAAAGATATTGCAATTTCGTGCCTCCCAAAAATTTCTTGTGCAATTCGCACTTCCAAACATGAGATCATAGGCTGTACTCCGTTCTTCGCTCTATTTGGTCGTGAGCATATCCTTTCCGGTGATTATTTCGGACAACTGTCTGAAAAAGACGACATGTATATTCCTGATCCTGAACATCCTTTATCAGATCCTGATCATTTTAAAAATATCCGTTTCCACATTCTCAAAAAAACTTTCTGCCGGTTATCGAAAAATTCACCGCCGTTATAATTTCCGTCGCCGTGTCTCCTATCAACTAGGTGATTCTGTTTGGCGTCGTTATTTCGCTGTGTCCGACGCTTTACGTCATTTTAACGCCAAACTTGCTCCTAAATTTGTTGGTCCTTTTCCAATCTATATAGTTCTTTCTCCCTGGACTTACGAACTTACCGATCCTTCCGGTCACAAATCCATTTGGCATGCCAAAGACCTAAAATCTGCCCATTCTGACAATCCTAATGTCCCCAATCTTGCTATGTTTTTCTTCTGGTGACGCAAGCGCCGCAAACTATCCGTAATCCTCTCGTCTCCCTACTTCGTATGATGGATATTGGTCATTCTGATTTTTTCTTGGAATTTTAACTATTTCTTAGTATGATGATGTGATTTTTTCCTCTTCGTTCTATTCGTTCCACACTACTCTTTTTTTCTTCTTTTGGCTGGTTTTCGTTGCTGCTGGTCCTTGTACTGACTTTGTATGACTTTTTATCTGCCTCCTGTGGTAGGGGCTTTTAGGCCTTCCCCTTTTCTTCGGAAATCACGACTTAGTCGACTTTTGGATCTATTAGCAAGTTCTTTTCTTGGTTATTCGTTTTGACGACTTCCTGCTACCACAGTTTGAATCACATAGTTTCTTTTCTCAGCCTTCCTCCTGTGGTTCCCTCGCATACTAGAGGCTTGACATCTTATTTTGGCTGTCACTGTTCGCTTTCTGTCTCGTTTTTTTCTTTCCTTTTGGTTTCGGCGTAAGGGATACCAAAGTTTTTCTTAAAGTTGAAAACTTTACTGTTTTTTTAAGAAGCATTCTGTCCTTAGACGACTTGTGCAGTGTTGATGCCTTTTCATCTTTGTTATGACTGTTACTATGTACTTATCTTCTCCTGTGGTTTTCTACATTCTTGTCTTTGTCCGGTACCTTGACCCTTTGAGCCAGATAGAATTTTTTTCTCTTTTGTGTTTTTCTTGTGGTTTGTTTCGTTATGTCATCTCATGCTTTTCGTTCCCTACCCTGACCTTTTAATTTTGCTGGAGAGAAATTTGTTACGTGCCGCCACCAAAGGCGTAATCGTTTGTACAGTACTTTATTCAAGTATCTATTTGTATAGATTCTGCTCTTTGTATTCAAATACGACTCGTATATGATACGTTGCTATAGAGATTGTGTACTTCAACAAGTTATTTAAACCAGTTCCGCTGCGAATTTGAAAGTTCGTTAAAATTTATTGTAGTCCGTATATTGTTTAATAAAAGGCCATAATAATATACTTTGTATTGGTTTACTTAGGTTACGTAATTGCAATAAGCTCTTCGAATTTTTAGTTGGCTTTATTAATCTACGAAGACTTGCTACGAATGCTACACACACCTGTTTTGACAACGTGTTGAATTAGACTTTGCTTGTGATGAAAGGACATCCTCATTCTTTTGCGAAAGTATATAACGAACAATATTCATGTTTCTACAAAAGCAAATTTCTTGTTCGTCATGGTCTTGCTATACATGTTTCCTGTCGGTTTTTCACATGGTGAAGTTGACGCTGTGAGTGTTTTTGGAGCGATAATCTTCTCATGTGGTAAGCTAATTTGCAGTTTACAAATTGTAAATTTATTGTGCATTTTTTAATTCGTTAATATTTGCTCTTCAGCTTCTTCCGTGGGCGTAATGTCTGAGATATAGGATATTTCACCTCCGTATGGATAGTTGATATTCATTGGGTCCAGCAGGCCGTCCTATCGATGCGTGCAGCGAAGCGACCGTATAAGTCCATCTGGTGAGTCCTACCCATAATACCGCTGTTATTTTAACCTTGTAGGCTACGCCATAGGCTACTACCTATTTATAATTAGTGCAGGAAAAATTTATTTATCTTGCTACCTCATCAATTAAGGGGTAAAAATAATTAAACCTACTCCAAGGGAATCGTCTTATTGCACGACGCTACGAAATGAGTAGTCTATCTAGGATTGGTCCACAAATTTTAGTGTGTGGTTTCTGTATTTGAACAAATTTATACCGTTCATGCTAGTGATATTTGCCAAGTCTGCGGTTATCTTCTTGGTTCCACTTTCCATTAGTACTGGTCAAATATTGCCAATAGGGACATTATATTCTAGATAAATATTTCATGTGTTTATTCTACAAATACGTACTCCTATATCATAGTATTAGTTATAACTTCGAATTACGCCCCTTTGGCGCATGGGGAGAACGTTTTCCTTTGGTGACCAAAAATTACCATATATTTTAATTACTTTAATTGTACTATTCTCCTGTGATATTATATATATATATATATATATATATATATATATATATATATATATATATATATATATATATATATATGATTATATTATACATGATTATTATTATTATGTTGTTTTATTATTTATTTTATTTCGGATATTTACCACAATACGACTTTTCTTACAGTCGCGCACGGGAGGCTGTCGCTCATCCCCTACGACCCACCCCTACTCTCCCACTGAGCCCGATACTTGTTGTTTCTGTTGATTGTATTATGATTTATGTAACAAGTTTCACGATTTGATTTGAAAACAGCACAAAGAATGTCAGTCCAATAAAGACCTTTAGCTCTATTATATCGGCAGCTTGCATTTGAGATTGTACTTTGTATTTCATTCTTGCTCTAGCCAATCTCATTTGTCCAAACTAACATTTGTTGCAGTCAATGGTCGTCAATAAAAAATTCCACGCCGTTAACGGATCTGCCGTGTCATTTAAAGCGCGAGCAGATTCTTCTAGTCCTGGTAACTGCAAAATTATATTATGCTGCTTTGTTCTTGTTTGACCCGTAACTTCTTGAGATAACTATGGAAATCTATTTTTACCAAAATAGTTTGTCCTTGAGCTGTTTTTGTCCTCGTAAACATAAACTTCACTGACTTTGTTGCTTTCATTTAGAGATTCTTCTATCGCTTCGTCTTCACTGTGTTCACTTGTTGATAACTCAGATAGTGAGTCGTGTTCCCGTTCCTTATGTTCATTTTCAGAACAATCTAAATTTACTTCACTTGTTTCATCATCCTCAAACCATTGCATAACAGCTTCTTCAAAATCTGCATCTGTGTATCTCATGTTCGCTTTTATACCATTCTATAATCTTGAATAATAACAGACTAAACGATGGTGAACGTTTCGCAGATAACTTACTTCAAAATTATAAAAATATGGAGTGGTTGTTATAACATAAGAGGGGGGCAGCACATGGTGAGCAGGGATTGGTCTAAATGGGTTGTGTGGCGATAGTGGAGGAGGTTGGGTTGGAAAATTTTCTGGAGAAAGCGAAGTTATGGGCATTTCCACGAAGAGCTGATTTTATGCAAATTTAAGCAAAGGACTTAGAAATTCAAGTATAATTATGGGACGAATATAACAAACGTTTACTAAGAAGTAACAAAATTGAAAAGTCCGCACAGCGTACATGTGCAACCGTCTGAACCCATAAATACCCGGGACCGATCACAGTGACCGCTGTAATATTTTTAAAAAATTTTATTAATGTTTACGCATAATTAATAACAAACGCACACTAAACATTTGGTTGTACGATACAGTGAACGATTAGCTGGGCGCTTTAAGCTGCGAGGGTTGGTTGTAAAAAGATAACACTCGATTCGTAAAACCGTTCCGGTCTCAGTGACCAGAACTAATGTGGTTAAGAGTTAAATTAAATATTGGGAAAATTATTTTCCTTCGTCTATTGTAGATAATTAAATTAAAACCTTTGGACATATTTATCTTGGCTTATATTTTATTATTACAACTTCTTCAACTAATGGACAGGTAGGGGTGGGAATAGTGTTAGGTAAAAGATTGGGATGTAAAGTTAAAGAGTACTTACAATTTAGTAATAGAATAATTATGGTTAGATTGAGTACGAAACCCACAGACACTGTTTTAGTACAGGTTTACATGCCAATAACTCAATATGAGGATGAGGAAGTATAAAAGTTATACGAGGATATAAATAGTATAGTGAGAAAAATATAGGGGGATGAGAATTAATAGTTATGGGCGATTTTAATGCGTCAGTGGGAGAAGGTAGTGAGGGAAAAATGGTAGGAAAATTTGGGTATGGCAGACGAAATGATAGAGGAGAAAGATTAGTTGAGTTTTCCAGGAACATAGATTAGTAACTGTAAACGCCCTATTCGAACAACATGTTAGAAGAAGATATACCTGGAAAGCGCCAGGTGATAGGGCTAGATATCAAATAGATTATATTTTAGTTAAACAAAGATTTAAGAACAAGTTAAAAACTGCCGTAGTTATCCAGGGGCTGACATAGATAGCGATCATAACTTAGTTAAAATTAAGTGTAATCTAAAATTCCAAAAAATTGAGCAAGTCTAAAAGAGAGGGATGGGATCTAGGTAAGCATAATGATAGTGAGGTAAAAGAGGAATATAAACAAGTATTAGATAATAAGATCAAAGAGATAGCTATAGGAGAGAACGTAGAAAATAGATGGAAAGAAATAAAAAGTGCTGTACATGATACAGCAACACAGACTATAGGTAAGAAAAAAGTAGAAACTAGAAAATCCTAGGTAACAAAGGAGGTATTAGATTTAATAGAGAATAGAAGAGAGCTTAAACCTTTCAGAGAATTGAATAGTGAAAGTAAGCAGAAATATAATAGAGTTAGAAATAAGATAGTACATGAGTGTAGAAAAGCTAGAAATAAATGGATGGAGGAGAATTGTAAGGGAATACAAGATGATTTGAAAGTATGTAAGACAGTAAGACAGTTAAAAAGTTTTTCTGGTAATATAGGAAAAAATATAATGATATTAAAGATGAGAATAATGAGCTTCTAATAAATAAAGTATATAAGGGAGACGATGTGGATGAGTTAGAGAACGACCAAGAAGATGATGTAGAAATAGGGTTCTCAATATTAAGAGAGGAATTTGATAGAGCTGTTAGGGATCTTAAGCTAAATAAAGCGCCGGGGATAGACGATATACCCGCAGAATTAACAAAATGTGCAAGTCAGAAAAATTTAGACAGATTATATGAACTAGTAAAAGTAATTTATGACACAGGTGAGGGCCCAATAGATTTAGAAAAAAAAATTATTATCCCAATTCCAAAAAAGTCAGTATTTGATAGGTGTGAAAATTTTAGAATTAGTTTAACTTCCCACGCTTCCAAAATACTAAAAATAATAATTAAAAATAGAGTAGAAGCTTTGACTAAGAATTATTTAGGCGAAGACCAATATGGTTTTCGTAACGACAGAGGGACTAGAGAACCGAAACTAATGATTAGTGTAATTATCGAAAAAGGCTTAAAAAAACTCATTTTGCGTTTGTAAATTTAGAAAAAGCATTTGATAGGGTTAGTTGGATTGTTATGTTCAGGATTTTGCGAAAAATAGGAATCTCTCATAGGGATGGAAAAATTATTTACAGTCTATATAAAAACCAAAACGTAGTAATTAGATTTGATGAAATAGAAAAGGAATTTAAGATTAGAAATAGTGTTAGACAGGGCTGTATACTACCTCCCTTGATTTTTAATGTTTATATTGAGGAAGCTTTAAACTTAGCCAGAGAGAGAAAAGAGATAGGTATTAGTGTACAGGGACAGAAAATAGACATGTTACGTTTTGCAGATGATATAGCCATTATAGCAGGGTCTAGAAAAGAGTTAGGAGAGTTTTTAAATATTTTAGATGAGATTCTACAGAGTAACTATAGTATGAGAATTAACTCACGAAAGACAAAGATAATGACAAGTGAGTTACAGCCTAGTTCTAAACCAAAATTAAAAATAGGTAATACCAAGTTAGAGGAGGTAGATGAATTTTGCTATTTAGGTAGTATAATTACAAATGACGGACGTAGCAAAACGGATGTAGTAGCTAGAATAGCTCAAGCTAGAAAAATGTTTTAAAAAGAAAGACTTACTAATAGCTTATAGTATTAGTTTAGATAATAGAAAAAGTAAGTAAGTTCGAAAAAAAGGATAAATAAATAAAAATCAGTTGTCTAAATATCACCATGACATAACTCACAATTAGTTAGCAGTTTGGTATGTTGACAGCGATTCGCTGTTTAAGCCTTACAATAACATATAATTTAACAATTTTTCTTTTTTGGTGAGGATAACCAGGTAATATTTCATTTCCTTATAAATGGGAATCATGTAAACATGTTGAGTTCTTTAACAATCATTAGGTTGCTAATATCTATGTAGATCAGAAGAAGATAGAAGGGTATAAGAAGACCTGCGTCAAACCGACCTTAAGTAAGGTCGAAAACAAAATGATGATGATATATTTTATTAATATTCAACTAACTAATTTTTATCTAGGGTGCCACCAAATTTTACCGAGCATCTTGGGAAGTTATTGAATTAAAAGTGATTGGCTAAAGCACTTTAAACTATTAATTGTTATATCGGGGTAACTGCATCGAAACTTCAGCAGAAATTAAATGAAATGCTTATTGAAACTTCCACTTAACGCTATAGCGGCCTTGGCTATTAATAGTTACCTCCAGAATGCATTAATTATTTAAAAATTCATACGCACATAAATATGTAATGCTACAGCGTTCAAGCAACTCGCTACTTTAAACGTCTGAGCTGAATAATATTCCTGCATATAGGACGATATTGAAATTGTATCTGCAAAGGTGAAAAGGGTCATAATATATTGATTACTAAATGGTTGTCATTTTTATTGATAGAAGTGGTATCACAGGGTTGTTTAAGATCTTCGCTAAACGTTACTTTTTTGGCACGTCTTATACATTTGGAAACTTAAATTCCGCTGCATTAGGAGATATTGTAGCTTATCTAATTTCTAACAACTTACAAAGAGCAATTTGGGTGTTGATTGTAAAACTACTTTTAAATAAATATTATCCGTCGGAAGGTGTGTACTTGTTTACACAGGATATGGCCTCTTTTTACTCGTTTACAGTATACGCGTGTTTCACAACGAGGTAATAGTTTTATTTAATGAGTGTTTGCAGTGCCCCTGCGTTTAGTGTAGAATTATTCAACATAGAGCAGTTAGGCGGCGTAGGGTAGATTCTAGGACCTGGAATAGCAAATGTAGGGCAGTTGTTGATTTTAAATTTAAAAAATTAATCAAGACACAATCAGAAACAATTATTGTTAAAAGGAGGCTAAAAATGTAATTATAAACATTAATTTTTGCCGTTCTTATAAAGTTTACGTTGCGAAAACTTATAGTCATGTACGTTTGAACTTTGATCATTGAGGGTTTTAATTCATATTTTAAATCAGGAATGACACCGTTGCCGTCGGCAGCTAAAGCTTATGATTAGATAAAAAAATTCGAAAGCGTCGACAAAATGATATTTTATATGTGCTACCCAACGCGGAAATTAATCTGATGAAAAGACCAAGTAAAATATCTCTTTGGTAAATGGCGTACTCATGAATACGGGGGGGGGGAGCACAAAGGAACCCGCGTTTTACATATACTGGGCTCAAAAATTACCGACTTCGAGAAATCTGGTGTTAAAGTAGTTTTACGGACAAATCCTTTTTTAATAGTTGTTGTTACTCTGTAACGTAAAACCCCACTAGTGAAACGTAAACGACCTCGTAGGTTGCCGGCGCAGATGTAACGTAGACTGCCTCACTGAGGTAACCAAAAGTGTATCCTGGGAAGATGGAACAAAATTTAGGTAAACCTTTGTTAGAGGCGATACTCTAAAACTTAACATCCCCGAAGTACACCGGGGTTTTCTAAATAAAAAAATAGCCTAGAATAAGGGTAGATGACAATCGGTTAAATAGTAAAAAGAAACCTCCCTGTAAGTCAATACGGCTAACTCCATATGTTAGTCCAGCGTTCCTACATGAGAATGGGTCGAGGGCCGATTTTATTTTGGCATAGCTAAAGACGAAGTTTAAGGGCGCCTCGACGTTTATACCACGAAAACTAAAAGTTCGCGGAAAACGCAGAAACCTGTATGTTTTTTCAACCTTAAGCTTAAAGAAAAGGAACAGACTTGATGGTCCGTTCTTAGTTTAAAGCTGTAAAGAACAATAATTTATTAGTCAAAAATAAAGCAATATTTTGTGGTTCTCCACCTAAATATAAGACATCGGTATTCAATTAAAATTAAAGGAAATCTTATCACATTAAACTTCAAAACAGGTAACGCGTGATATTCTGCTACACTTTCATACTTATAGGGTTTCTCAATATCTTTCTTATAACAATAAACCTTAAAAGAATAACTCTTACGGTAACTTAATTTTCATACATTGTCAAAAAAATCAGTTTAAAGTATTTACAATAATACACAATATATTAAATTCGGCAATCTAAGTTTTCTTACAAAAGTTTGTTTAAAATTCATTCTAGCACTAGTGATTAGTAATCTGTGGCATTCAAAAACAAAATTTATAGCTTTTTCTTATTTAGATTGTCTTACAGATCTGTTGAAGGTGACATGTGTTTCATAAAATACATTAACTACAATTGTCCAGCACATTTAGTTTATTTTTGAGCTTCGAACAAAACTACGTCGTATTGATACTAAATTTTAAAGCATTCAACAAAGAGGCGTGTGAAAGTGACAACAGCTGTTTTGACAATGAAAACTATACAAATGTTAGAAATTTTGAAATATTCAAAATATTAATTTTTGCTAACAAGAATTTTTTGTTTCATAATTACACTAATATGTAGTTTGTAGAAGTTCAACAGTTTGTGAAGCAACAAATGTTGCAAATAATTCCAACACATGCCAAAACAAAAGCTGACCCTTACCCGAATCAAAAGATTTCCTTTTAAGAAATATACCTTAGGCCACGAACCACTTTTTTCATCTTAACGACGACAGCTAACAGATCCTGTCCTTTGGGCAACAGCCAAGGCATATGTTTTGTAAATGCAATAACAATAAAGATATACTTGAATACTTCCATGTGTGATATAATTATAACATCCAAAAGTTCGTACTGAATATCATTCTAGATACATAAATTCAAATTTCCGCATAGTGAAACGCAGTTCGGTTTAACAGAAAATATTCCAGTGTACTTTGTTAAACATAACCTAGGTTACAAATAAACTTAGGTTGCACATTGAGGGTAGCTTAACAGAATACGAGGACTAGACTATCGCCAAAGTTAAACTAATTCAAGGCCCCTCCTTCACACAAAGTGGAGCAATCAACACAGAAATATGTAAAGGATAACTATATCGCATGCGCACAACTTAAACGACCAGTACAAATGCTTATAACAGGGTTCGGAGCGATCCTGGAAATCCTGGAAAACTTGAAAAAGTTAGGGAATATGTTTTCCTACCTGGAATTCCTAGAATCTGCCTAAAATACGCCTGGAAGTGAGGGAATATGTTTATAAATGTTGGAATTTTTACTTTTGATCATTAAATTATGTATTGTAAATTATTAGCCTATATAATTTTTTATTAAAAAAGGAACCCTAACTTACTTACATATTGGTTTCAACAATTTCGTTCTACCTGGATTTTGTCTCCCATTGAGATACCTAATCTGCCTTCGACGGTAGTTGATGAGAGTGTTAAATTTAATGCGTCATACATACAACCGTAGTTCAACGAAAGTAGATGCTGCTGTGTGTTTCACTTTATTTACAGCGATCTGTTTATTTATTGGTGGATTAGTTCGTTACACATCGTCATGACGAGAATGCGTTTAACTACAAACTTACGATGTAAAAAAGTGTGGTTATTATCATCATCATTAAGTCTTCAGTCCTTGAACTGGTTAGACGCGTACCTACATTGTTTCTTATTCTGAGCTAACCTACACATTTTCCCGAAATTCCCAGTCTGTATCTTTCACTGTCTGCGTGCAATAGTCTCATCTAGGTCAACCTCTCTTTTTCCTATATCTGCTTGTAATATAGCCCGCACTAATTCCAAAAATGCCTTTTAGAACATATCCTACCCTTCTATTTCTCTTTTTTTTGTTTTCCGCAGATATCTTAATTCCCCATTATTTCTATAACCTCTTTGTTATTAACTTTGTTTTCCATGCTATCATCATCATACCTCTGAAGCATAACATCCCAAAGACTTCTTCCTTTTCCTGCCTGCTTTTCCTACTGTCCCAATTTTTTAGACGTACAGTGCTGTGCTCTACACATACGTTTTCAACATTTTTTTCTTTGTTTCTATGTTTGTTGTCTTAAAACATAGCCGCTGCTCTTTCTTGTTAGTTAAAATTCGATTACCTTTCTATTGTTTTGTAAATATATACCCTATTTTACTTATAATTTAGTGATATGTGAAGAGGAATAATCAGCCCGTGACTACCAAGATCCCCCAACACTTGAACATTTGCCGAAATAATAGTTTTCCAATTAATCCTTTCGCACAGTCAAGATTAATTGAAAATATTGCAAAACACACACCTGTATTTGTTTACAATAATCATTAGGTTTGAATGCAATTATTTTTTCGTCCTTAGGTTTTCCGTATTGGAACTGGTTGAACGGGTAACTCCACTAGTTTCTTTTTTGAGCTATCCTACACAGTTTCCTGACACTCCTACAGCTTAGACACTTAGTACCCCTTCTATTGTTTTCTAAATATATGCCCTATTTCACCGATATTCGGAGGTATGTGAAGGGGGTTAAGCAGCCTGTGGCTACCAAGATTCTCCAACACTTGAACATTTGCCGAATTAATAGTTTTCCAATATATCCTTTCGCAAAATCAACTTTAGTTGAAAATATTTCAAATCGAACACCTGTAGTTGCCTATAATAATTATCAGATTTTAAGTGCAATTATTTTTTCGTCATTAGGTTTTCCTTTTTGAAACTGGTTGGACGCGTACCTTCATTGATATCTATTCTGAGCTAGCCTACACATTTCCCTGAAATTTCCACAACCTACATCTTTGACTATCTGTGTGCAACCTAGGTCTAGCTCTACCTCTTCTGCTTCTTTTATATTCCGCACTATTCCCTCATGCCTTAGTATGTGGCCTATCATTTTATCTCTCTATTTTTTACGGTTTTCCACATATTTCTTTTTTCCCATACCATTTTAGAATTTCTTTGTTCTTCACTTTGTCTGTCCCTGATATCCTCATCATACGTCTGTAGCACCGCATTTCAAAGGCTTCTTTCTTTTGCCTGTCCGCTTCTCCTACTGTTCAAGTTTCGCAGCCGTACAGTGCTGTTCTCGACACATATGTTTTAGGAAATCTTTTCTTTATTTCTATGTTTGTTGTCTTTGAACACAGCAGTTGCTTTTTTTTGTTAATCTTGGTTTTATATCTTTTGCGCTTTTCTCATATTGCGTTATTTGACTTCCTAGGAAGCAGAAATCCTTAACACCTTGTAAGTTCTCGTTACCTATTTGTATTCTAGTTTTTGATTTATTTTCCTCTTCTTTACATACTAATACTTTAGTTTTATTTTTGTTAATTTTCATACCGTATTTCTCTATTAGTACTGTTTCCATTTCATTAAGAGCTGCTTCTAACCCTTCCTTGCTAGATGCTATATCATCTGCAAATCTAAGCATATCAATCTTTTGTCCCTAATAATATTTCCAAATGTCTTCCTGCATTTGGCAGTATTAGTTGCCTCTTCGATGTACAAGTTAAAAATTAACGGAGATAGGGCACATCCCTGCCTCGCCCTTTTCCTAGTATCTACTTGTTTACGTTCCTGCTCTAATTCAATTACCGCTGTTTGCTCTTTGTATAAGCTATGCACTATCCGTTTATCTCTAAAACTCATTCCAATCTTTTTGAGTATTTCGAACATTTTTTTCCATTTTACATTATCGAATGTTTTTTCCAGATCTTGCAACCAAACCTTTTTCAGGGGAATTGGATGTTACCGGTGCTATGCTCTAGACTTTACTCTAAGCGGTAGAAAGCAATTGTTCAGGTGTGGGAATTGATGTTACAAAAATTAACAAAATATTGAACGCCACCACATTCAGAAAAAAGGGGAATGCAGAACCCAAAAGTTGACTACAATTGATGAGATACCTGAAATAAATTACAAGATTAACAAGTTGAAAATGCAAGGCATTGTCGCAACGAACTTCCAAATGTAGACTTACTTTAAAACAATTTAAAGAAATTAAAATTATTATGTTGTAATAATTATAAGTATTCAGATAAAATACAAAAATTTATAAACAACAAAAGAGACATTTTAATATATTTTATTTTATTGAATAAATATTTTAAAAGCTATATATTAGTTCTCATCAATAAGATAAGAAATTTTTTTTTTTATTTGAATCTAATTATTTTCGGTAATCAAAATTTAAGTTTAAACAATGTCTATAATATTGGAATAATTGGCATGAAATGCCATAAATTGTTCAAATATGTGTCGCATATTGATTTTAAACTTATTTAAAATTTTAATTATCCCTGTGGATTTTCCCGGGGGCTCGGCGTCCCCGTGGCCCGATTTTAACCGACATCAAAACTTAAGCTCTGGACACCGAGCTGAATCGATTGATGTATCACACATTGATGTCCGACCATTAAAAAGGCTTCGGACACACAGACAGACACACAAATAGATTTCATAAACGAACGAAGTTCGTTGAAAATATAACATATGAGGCAGCAGTTTGCTCTTCCAATATATTTCAAAATAACATGATATTGTAAGTACTTTTATATCTTGTAGCATTAACCTTTATGAAAGTATTTTATATACTCAAAGATTGTATACCTTTTCGTTTAAATAAAAGTGTTCTAGGTTTCTTTGAAAAGTATAATGTAGTATAATATCCTTTAACAAATTTATATGTTATAGTAAGAATGGAATGTATTTATAATTCAGGTATTTAAAAATGTTTGTGCAATAGTAACTTAACTTTCTTTAAATATATATAAAATGAAAGTATAACTCTCTTGATTTTAAGTTTCACGTTAATACTTAACCTTAACGTTTGATTCTAATAAAATGCAACAATTTTTATTTTATGTAGAAATCGGATCCGTTAACTACTCACAATTAGAACGTATAAATTCTAAGTACATTAATATAGTAAATAAATTGAGCAACGTTTCATAATCAGATGACAAAAGAAGCAAGAATATATTTAGTCAAAAATTAAATCAGCTGTGTAATTTATGCAAGTTATTTATTAATATATTTTGAAGTATGGAATGTTGATAAACAAATAAGCTTCAATATAAACTCACTAGAGTATTATAATGTCCCTCTTTAATCATAATAAGCGGTGAACAATATAAAAATTTACTTGATAGCTGTTATAGCAAGTTATAATTAATTAAAATAGAACTCGGGTTATGTTTAAATGTATTGGTCAATATTATCAAATTACATAATCAATGCGAAGTACACTCTGTTTCTTATTTTTAAATTCACTTAAATTTCATGAAATATTTATAGCCGTATTATATTTTATAATACCATTATTGTAATGTAAACAAAACGAAGTTGACAAGTAACATCTTTCGAATAAAATTATAAAGAGTACGCACCTTGAAAATTCAGTTCAACACCTGTTATACCAACCAGATTTATTTATCGATTACGTGCTGTTTCTGAAATGAAGTATGGCTGATCAGACTTTGACCATGCATCTTCACAGATAATTAATCCATTTATTTAATTCCAACAAGGTGAAATTTTGCAATCTTGTACCAAGCAATTATACTGCATTGAAGTTACGAGCATCCAAGATAGATGTAAATAAATATTACGGCGATTCTTCAAAAAACCAGACTAACAATCATGTGTGTGCATCTTAAACGAATTGTAATATTGGATTCTGAACTAACGTACCGAAAAGCGCATTGTTAATTCCCTAAGGAATCGTCACGTAGATCACTCTCGACGCTTCACTCACCTCCTTCACTATCCCGATCCTAAGGTCCGAGGACGCTAAACGAGCGATATTAGTTTGATAAGAAGCGACCTTAGACTGTTCTTGCGCTTAAGAACAAGTTGTCTTATACTACGACACATTCGTAACTTCGAATATTTACGACAGATGGCTGCACATATTACCAAATATTTCATAAAGATGTAAATTAGGAATGTATTTATTTATCTACATTATAAATGTAATAATGAATTTTTATTAAATCAAATAAGAATATAAATTGAATGTTGTAGACAACAATTGAATCAATTGTTGAGATGTAATTATTATGTTATAATATGTTAATTATAGCTGATTAAATATACCAAATGCGTAATATATATTGTAAAGCGTGTTGCATATATTAGGGGTTATGTATGACTACATAATAAAAGTAATTATTGGGGTTATTTTGCAAACGTAGCATTTGAAAATGTTACAATCTACAAATCCTATATACACGCTTTCTCCCTTTTCTATTGTCTTCTTCATTATCACAATCAGAGCTAAAATAACCTCCCGCATTCCCCTGTTTGGCCTAAACCCAAATTGATCTTCTCCTAGTACTTCTTCGGTCCGTTTTATTATATCAAAGAAGAATTCGATTTCCTCCTTTATCTATGAGTTCGATTATTATATCGATTTGTTTGAACCTATCCTTTCTGCTAATATTTAAAATAGTCCAAATACTGAGAAAATGAGTCATTTCTATAAAATAGTTTTCTAAATGAGACTGATATAAACATTACCAAAGATAGTGGCGTTATAAGGTATTTGTTGGTGTTTAATAAAATAAAACCTAGAAAACGAATCAAACTGCTAAAATATAATATGGAGTGCGTGCGTAAATCTTGAAACGTATTATGTTGTCTAGGAAATTAAAATATTTTTAAAGACGATTCAAGGGTTCGCGATGAACATTCAACGATTTCCCACGATGTTGATTTCGGACCATTCAAATATTTCCTGCAACTGACAGCGAACTGAAACGAAGTTGTATTTAACCGTTTAATAACGGCATCCATGATTTTCCATAACCCGTAGCGTTGTATTGTGCTTCTTAATAATTATTAAAGGTAAATATTTAGCTGGCTAGTTTATTTGCGATTAATTATGCAGTGTTGTAATTAAACACGTGTGATTCTGTGACGGTGAATTAGTGTTCGTAGTGTATAAAAAAATAATGGCCTCTTAACAAACTTACTTTAAACCGGAGTGGTGTCTGGTTCCAAGTTGGCCAAGTGAAACGATACTGGTTGTGTCTAACAATAACTGCCAGTTTTCTTCCAAAATTTATAATAAAGGTTATAACCTTAGCAACACGGGTCGACGGGCTATTATAAGTCGTATGAAAAGTGCTAGTTATTTAAGAAAATTAAAAATAATGAATTCAAATACAAAAGTGCTCCTTTTACAAAAAGAAACGGAACGGAATACTGTAAATAAAGGACAGGAGGCTGCTATTGATAATTCAGTAAACTCTGGCAACTGTCTCATCTCTACTACTTCTAATAGTTCGAACTACGTTTTTGCTAATTTACAAAGTGTTTATAAAGCTGAATTGTTATGGGTACTACATGGTATGGAATTTCATTCCTATCTAAACAGTTGTTCAAACATAGTTCCGCTATTTCAGAAAATGTTTCCTGATAGTAATATTGCTAAAAAATGACATTATCCCCAAAAAGAGCATCTTACTTGAGTGTCTTTGCAATTGCCCCATATTTTGAAGAAATTTTAACTGACTCCTTGAAAGATATGAATTAGATTACAATTTGTTTTGACGAGTCGTTAAATAAAGTTTCACACAGAGTTGTTGGATATTTCAATACTTACAAAAATCAAGTGTAATCTAGATATTTACTATCAGTATTCTTATATGGAAGGCCAACTGCGGAAAATATTTTAAAGCATTTCATACATGGAATTCAAAATATTGCCTTCAAAAAAATTATTCAAATATCCATGTATTGTTCAAATGTTAATTGGACATTTTATAAGCTGTTGAAGCAAGAAATAGGGGAAGATAATTTGCCATTGTTCGTTTTTGGTTCTTGCAGTCTATACATAGTTCATGGTGCTTTATAAGCAGGTCACAAAACAAGTGGTTGGTCAGTGAATTTATTTTTAACCGGCCTGTATTGGTTATTTAAAGATGCGCCATCAAGACGATCTGACTTTACACGGTAGTTCTTTTTAGCATTGTAGAACATATTTAACAGTATGCGTATTGTAGGTGTTACTTGTAAGTACAACATTTCCTTTGAAGTTTCGGATAAACTCGATGAGTTGAAGGTGTCGAAACTGTTCAAAGGGCGTTAGACATTTTTGTTGATATAAAAGCTTACATACAAAATCCATCTGTAAAATTAGCATTTTTTCAACTATTGCTATATTATTAGAACTTTTTTAAAAAAGCTTCAGTCAGATTATCCTTTGCATCGTTTTTATTTAGTTCTGTTCATTCAATGTTAGTTTCTCTATTAGAAATGTTCGTAGTCGAGAACCTAATACCAAAAGATCTTAAATAGTTATTCAGATTAGATTTAAATGATAATAATGTGCTGCTTCCATTAAGTAAAATGCATCTGAGATTTTCTACAAGTAAATACTTTAGAAGTTGTAAAGTCACAGAGAAAGAAATTCTTACTTTTAGAAACGGATGTCAGCAATTTTTAAAGAGACTGTAAAAAAATTATTTGAAAGATCTTGTTCAAAATACAATATGTGCAAAGGAGTAACATGTATTGAGCCAAACTTAATTGTGCTCAAACCTGAAACAGTAATCACTCGGATGAATACTGTGCTGCAAGAACTGTATAATAAAAGTTTAATAAATGCCGAAATTGCTGATAAAGTGAAACCAATTTAAACAATTAATTTATTGAGGACCAGATATTTTTAAGAAATTTGACAATGATATACGTTTAAATGACTTATTATTAGTTATTTATGCACCAATTGTGTTATTAAGATGATAACGCCCGAAGGGTGTATTCAGCCCGAGGGCCTATGGCCCGTTTCTCAGATCACAATGGTGAGCGTTCAAATTGAATAACCCTGTATATATATGGTGACATACATGATTTAGATTTGTAAATTTTTTGAATTTTTATTAACAGTACCGGTAGTGTAATCGATAAATTGATAAATACGTCAGCCGGGAAAGCTGAAGATGCAGGTTCAAATCTTGTCTGGGATCTTATATTTTCCATCTTTCAATTACTAGCTCGATTTGAAATGATCATTTGGACTTTGCATAAAAGTTTAAGTTATTATGTCATCTTATTAACTATAATACGTTAGTATTTATCAACGTACCGTATGTTATTAATTTATACAGTATATACAGGCTGATCGCCTACGTTGTTACAAAAATTTGTATAAGGATTCTTTCGGTGATTTTGAGTACAAATGCTTCTTATCAATTATACCAAATTATGAACCGTTTCCGAGATACCTAAAATAAAGTTGTTTAAAAAAAACTTGATGCTGTACATCCTCCTCGATGTCACCTGTTAGCTGCCTTCGCAACTCTTGTACTCAAACGTAGTTCTGTATATTATCGCATTGCGGATTCTGTCGACTAATTCATTTTTTGAAACGGGCTTATCTCTCCCGTACACAATGAATTTAAGATAACCCCCAGATAAAAAATTCGTTGGTGTCAAATCTGGCGAACGAACAGGCTAATGAACGGGCCCGTTTCTTCAAATCCGGCGGATGTGGTTGTTTCGATTTAAGAAATTTGTAACGATACGTTCAAATTAGCCAGATCGCCGTCGTACATGAAAGCAATACGTTGGCAACTACAAACTGGCATATCATCCAATAACGTTGGCAGGTCCGTCTTTAAAAATGCTTTGTAGTCCTCACTATTCAGATTTCCGTCAAAAGTGCGAGCTCTAACCAAAACCTTTCCGATTAGTAAGTAGTCTTCCCCATACATTGACAGAAAACGATGTCACAAATATGTTTCAGTCACTGCATGCAGATTTTCGTCATGTCATTCGTATTCGTTGGGTGAATTATTTTCACCATCACAGCTGAAAGTCGGTTTATCACAGAACAAAATTTCTGATATTTTGTTTATACTTGCGTTCAGCCACTCATAGACGCGAATTTATAGAGCGTCGTCGATAGGAAGGCGTTTATGTACTTTCTGATAGTGATACATATGTAATCCATGTTGATGCAAAGTTGCTAAATACTGATCTCTTTTTGACTCGTTGCAGCTGTTATTCGCTTGGAACTTGTTTTGTTGTTGGATTGTTTTCAATGCATTGCAAGACTGCTAGTTACTTGTCACGACGACTGATTTCCCGTTCGGTTCGAATATTTGTAAAACTGCCAGTGGTGCGCGCGTGTAAACATTCTTTGAAACGTTATGTTGCATAAAATGAAGCATAACATGAAGCAGCGATGATATTCTATCGTCGCCGCCAGAGAACTCTTGTTACAATATTCGTAAACAAACACCATATCTGCATATTCATTGTTAGAAAGCTGATGGAGCATACTGAAACACAAAAGATAACCACAATGACAAATACTGCGAAGTTAATTTAAATTAATTTTGATTTAAATGACTGACTTAAATCAAAGTGATCATATTTCAACTTAGTAGATCGAATTTAAAAATTTACAAATAAATTCAACCAAAGAGGCAACTTTGATCTGCCATATCTCCGAAACGATTCAGAATTTGGCAAAACTGAAAAGAATCATGTGTACTCAAAATCATCCTGTGTAAGCGCGCGTGCGTGTGCGGGCATGTGTGCGTGCGAGCACGCTTGCACATGTGCGCGCGTGTGAGTGTGTGTCATGTGCATAATGTTTTACCAGTAAGCTTTGATGATTGCTTATATACTAAAACGTGTTTGATTTTGCTTTTGTTGCAGTATTACGAAATGTCATATGGCCTCAACGTAGAAATGCATAAACAGGTAAGACTGCTAGGTGTATGATTCTTGTAGTGATAGTTTGTTTGTAATGTATAACAGACTGAAATAGCTAAACGATTAAATGGAATTATCGCACAAGTATTACCATTTTTGGCCCAAGAACATCAGCAACAGGTTGCAACAGCAGTAGAACGAGCAAAGCAAGTTACCATGACTGAATTAAATGCAATCATTGGAGTAAGTATTTTATGTTTATCATAATCAATTCGTAACCAAGCAATGTAGAGTTTAAGATTTTCTTGCCTGTTTTCTATATTTGTACATTTGCTATAATAAAAGATTCACACTTTATCACAGGATTATAGGTACACTTAACGATACTGTAGTGAAAATGCATATGGTTGTTTTATATTGGTGTCTTTGTGCATATATTAAAAACATTTTTTTGTGATTTTTTGGAAATGCTGGGTAACATTCTGAAAATTTGCACTTTCGAGATTTGGAAATTTATTACACGTAGTGGTCTTAGTTGAAAGTTTCAATTAATCTTCTTTAAAGTGAGCCGTTAGAATTTGTTGCTTCACACCCAGGTGGTGAATCTTAAAATATTCCTGATATTTAAAATACACTCTTACTAGTAACAATTGTAATCGGCTTACGTTTGATGTTAATAATATTAAATGAAATACCAAATTAATGCATAATGCAATAATTGTAATTGCTATAGCAATTCTATTACTTATTTCTAACTAAGGAACACAATAGGAAAGCGTGTGTATCTGAAATGGCCAAGTATTTTGTTCTTATATTAAGAAGCTTGTTATTAAAAGAATTTCCGTATTAATATGTGTTGGAAAAAATCTATTTTTTAAAAAAATATCAAAATCACTGATTTTAAAAATCTGGATTTTTGATTTTTTTAAAATTTTTTTGCGTATTTATAATTATATGGAAAGTAAAGACCAGATAAAGTTATTACATTGAAATTTCATTATATTGTGATTTAGTAGGGTTCTTAAATTTTCTACATCCAGAATTTGAATGATCTATTATTGTTGAACAGATGAATTTGCAAAAATTAGATTTTTGAAACGATTTAAAAGAGATGGAGCATTGACTGGTAATTATTATGTTTTGGAAAAGCGAACAACAAGAACTTGAATTACAGCAAATCCATCTTGTCGACGTCCTTCACCAACTCCACGTGTATATTCTACGTGACTTTCAATCCTACGCTTGCTTTATCTGCCTCTCTATCTGTTGTATATTATCGATTGTTCATTCCACTCTCTCCTTAAGATATTTGTTATTATGGCTGCTTATACAAATTGACTGTTGAAAACAATTTCTATGGAATTCTATATTAACGTTCGTTCAATATTCTCTGAACGTAACATTTAACCAACAGGTGTTTCTTGAAATTATCGACCGTTTGAAAATAACAATTCCTAGATTTTCTGCTTTGTAGTATCTGTGTAAATGAACGTTGGCTTTTAAAACGAATACATTTGCGTTAGAAATTATTGATTTTCTTATGCAAGCACGCTCCCTTTTCTGCTTTCATGCGTTTGATTAAAAGAAATTATAATTAAATATGCGTATCCTTGAGCTTTTATGTACTTTAAAGCTTTTCTTCCCTTATGTAATTTTCACATTCCAATTTAAATATGAAAATACCCTAATAGTCGTCCGTTTTCACTTGAATTAAATTAATTTGGCGCGTAAATAATTTGCTCTTTTTTATATACACGGTTGCTAAAATTTTAGTGTCTACACCTATTTACCCCTTTAAATCCATAACAATATATATACACTATAATTTGCAAGGTCGTTAGAAGGTGATAGAGATTGATTAGTTTAACAAAGAACATATATGGCATTTTACTCTTGCACCGCTTTTTAAATGCCCGACCTAAATCAAAGTAAAAGTTTTAGGACTGCTGTTTTGTCATATGTTTTTTTTTAAAGAAATACTTACGTATACAAGTACTATCTTCAATCGCAACACGCGTTGAAATGATTTCACAATAAGTGTTCGAAATTTCCACCGTATCTGCAAGTTCGTTGTTGGTATAATTCTCAGGTTTTCGTATTTTCAAAAAACAACTCATTAATCTACTAATGCGGCAAAAACTCCAATTACTTATATCTAATTACAAGTAAGTCCTAACACTACATTTAAATGTATTACCTACGCACGTAGGTGAAAAACAGAACACTTACACACAATTACATTTAACCCCGGTTACGAGCTATGTAATAAAAAAGTACATTCAACTTAAAATAGGATATCGTGCTCTGCGTAAACGCTGAATTGCAATAAACGCACCAGGAATGTCAGGAAGAAAATACAGTCGACCACATCTGCATTATGAAATGTTATTTTTTGTTGTGATTATTATCTAAACATGTGAATTTTAGAAAAAATTTTAAACTTTTTTCAATAGCAGCTAAAGTACATCGAGTTATTTTGTTTGGCAGTAAAAATGCACTCTATTTCACCAATTTAAGTTTACTGAAGGTCACAACTTAATTGGTCGACTTTAAAGCATGATGCAATTGTATTATTTTATTTGTGACCTAGTCAACATTGCAGTGGTTTTAAAACAATTTTAATACTTTTCTTGTGTGTCTATTTGTAGTTAAACTGTTTGCGTTAGACCCCAGGTTTATTAACAATTTTTGTTTGTCTGATCGGTCTCTACACCCTCTTTGAATTAATGACATTAAAATTAATGCCACCCTGTATATACACGGTGTCCAGGATGAGGACGCATAGTATGGTAACGATAAGATATACAAATATAGTGATAATCATGTAGTCTTTGCAGATTTTAAAAAAAATTCGTTATGATATTATTTTTAAAAGTAAATTTTGAGATTTTAAAAATATTTAATTTTTAGTGTAATAAACGCAAACAGAATAAATCAACTTTCTTATAGCACTTTCTGATGGACTATCGCCAGGCGCTATGAGTTTCGTCCTAACACGTTTCGTTTTCATTGGACCATCATCAACTCTTTTTTTTTAAATACTGAACTTAAAAATTCATTGCATCATCAATCCAACCATATATCACAGTTTATGGTTAAAATAAGTTTTAACATAATTACACCCACATTCACGATTTTGAAAATTTCTCTGAACGATGATTTTTAAACATTTAGCACCACAATAACTAACGGAGTAATATCTTCTTTTGCAGCAAAAATGTCTACAATTATTTATTAGTGTTTCATTTATTACTAATAATGTAACAAATTCATATTAACATGATTTTTAAATTATGAGAAGGATTAAGCGTTAGCGTTAAACACAAATGAACTGATTTCGTTTTAAGGATCTGTCAAAGTTGTTATTTAATGGTCGCATTTTAGCAGTTAGTTTGAATAATGGAAAGATTTTCTAATAGTGAGGAGTTTGACATGGTAGCCTGCTACATTTTGTGTTAACGAAATTGTGTTGATTCTATACAACTGTATGTTAATAAATACCCGAAAGAGAAACAACCTCATAAAACAAATTTTAAAAGCTTGGTGGCAAATCTTAGGAACCATGGTTCTTTCAAGCAACCTATTTCAATCGACAAAAATTAAGCGACAGAGAAAAAGAAATTGTTGTATTACAGGCTGTTGGTGAAGAACCATGTACTTCAACAAGAAAAATCTAACGCACAAGTGGGATAGCTAAGTCTACAGCACTTTTTTTTTTAAAAACCTTCATTATATCGATACAAATTTAGAATTTGTCAGGGTTTTAGAGATGGTGACGAAACTAGACGTAGAGCGTTTTGAGAATGATATACTACTTAATGCCAAAATGGAAAATTTCCCTAACAAGATAATTTGATCAGATGAAAGTATGGTCACCAACTTTGGTATTTTTAATAGAAGAAACACATTACTAGTCACGGGAAAAACCTACATTTATACAAAACTGCTAGACAACGACATCACTTTGAGTGCTATATGTGGATTGGAATTTTTGGTAAAAAAATTATTGGACTTTTTTTTACAACAATACACTAACCGCTTGACAATATCAACGTTTGCTAGAAACTGACTTTGAAGGCGCATAAGATAATTTATCACTCGCAGACATTCAGAATTATGGTTTTTAACAGCACATAATTGGAAAACCGTGCGTGAATATCTAAATAACAGCTTTCCAAATAAATGGATTGGCACACATTCTGCGGTATCATGGCCTGCACGCTCGCCGGACTTAACACCTCTCGATTTTTTTGTCTGGGGATATATCAAAGATTATATGTATACAAGTTAAATTTTGAGAATGAACTTCAGTTAAAAGCTAACTTAGTTGAATCAACTAATAATATTACTCTAGAAATGATGAGAAATGTTGTGAACTCTATAGTTAGAAGATGTTATATGTGTTTTGAAAACAATGTGTTACGGTATTCTGCGCAAATACGAAAGAAAACAGTAAAAGTCAGTAAAAAAATCGTTTACGCTGTATATCGCAACAAAACTGTGACAGACTGGTAGAATTGAATTAGAATTCGGGCTAGCTCAAAAACGTCGTAGAGTGGCGTGGGTGAAACAAAAAGAACACATTGGAAACCTCGGTAAAACTATATTTTCAACATACAATCTCGAAAGGCTATTTACAAAACAACAAAAACCAATAATTTGCGTAATCGTTTGTTACAACGTGATGGTAAACAAAGCGTTATATCATATAAACATAAAATTGGTAAGCAAGTATAACGTCTTAGAATCTAGATACTTACTTAATGCTTCACCTTAAATATATACAAAAGAAAATTAAATATAAACTTTACAGAATTCTAGGAAAATAAATATACATAATTTATACATTCTGCATTGTGAAGCGCACCTCCTCAAGAAATAGTTTAATATCAAACTTATACGCTCTACCTTAAATTAATCAAGTGTTAACTACTTTTAAATCGATGCGCAAGTTGTTGACGTTAATGTCTATGCAAAAAGACAAACGAAACAGTAAAACGGGCTCTGACACAAACTTTGATTGACTAATTTTTAATTTGAAGAGTGACTACATGGTCGCTCGTGCATTGTGAAAGTGAGTATTGTAACGCGGCGTTGGCAATTTACTGGATAATCATGAGTAATAACATTACGAACAGCAAATGAACTGTCTATTCTTCACAGCAGTATCAATAAAAAGTAACAAAAACAGAAAACAATCGGTTTCTTGCTGGTTTCATCTTATGGAAATACGGCTGCATTTCTCTATGGGCAGGATGCTGGAACCACCAACTTAAATCATACTAGCACATAAAGCATTGTAAAAGCGCGACATCACTGGGCTCTTTTACGAAAACGGGGCTCGGTGTGGAATAATTAGCTTTCAAAGAAAGGTTTCTATTTATAAGAGAAGAACCACGTATGGAGGTAGATTTTTGGCTTTCAAAAATATCGCCGAAGGATCAAGTGTGCAGAATTCTCAGACAGCAGCTGCAAAAATCTACAGCTTGCCAACAAGGAGACAACGAATTTAACAAAGGATTTTTAAACAAAGGAAAATAATCTTATTACTTTGAAACATCTTAACTGCTGCAGGATAACAGATAACAAGCCCATTGCAAGTGTTTACTTACTGGGCAGATGGTTAAGTGGCGTATTCCTTTAAAAAAAGAAGCCGCGCATTTACGAGCAGGTGGTAGGAAAGCGGTTGTTTGATTTTAAAAGGCAAAATATTATAGAGATTGTACTTGAGAAATTTTATAAAATAACACTAATTCACTTGGCAGCAAATTGGGTTTGTTGAACGATAGTTTTATTAATTTGTTTATAAATTTTTAGGACGTTTTAAATAGCAGTAGAATGAATAAACATTCATGCAGAAAAATTACTTGCAGGGTTTTGAACGTAACAAATACTTCTTATTCTGAACATTTTATGTAATATCATTGTACATATTTCAAGTTATTTTAATGTTAATTAATTTATTTTATTACTTTCAGTAAAGTAAATGTTATGTGCTTATCTTTGGAAGTGCAGCACCGTTATTCCGAAATTTCTAAAATGGATATGACTGCAAGTATCTTAAAATTTATTTTAACCATAAACGTTGATACATAAGTGGTATTTCTGATACAATGAGCTTTTAAATTTCGTTAAAAAGATTTTAGGGCCGTATTTAAAAAAAGAGTCGATGATGTTCATATTGATTAATTTTAACGGGTGTGCCTGATTTGTCTTTTACTAAAATCCTGTATCGATGTAGACGGTTCCGGTTGGTTTTCAGTTTTTGCATACGTGCGATTATTTACTTTGAATTATCCTATTGCTTTGCTTTATTTCATGAATTTTCATTATTGTTTATATTACTATTTTTCCTACGTACATTCCTACGTTCCGCAGTCTTCTTATTATTATTCCTTTCCACTTCCCATCTTGTTCCATTATTTTGATTCCAATTTGACATACTATAATTTCCGCCATCAAAATTCCTATTATATGTCATATTATCCCTGCTATTAAAACGTTCCGGTCCTGTATTTCTCTGATACGTAACAAAATTTACCGTATGGTTCCCAGACTTATTCTCCGTTCTCCTCTGTGTTGGCCTATTTCATCGTATCTTTGGAAATATTCCAAGAATACATCCCTATCTACAATATGCTGCAAAGCTATGCAATGTCTATCTTTCCGCCTCAAAATGTTCTATCAAATTGTTAACGATTTGCTTCTCTTTCAGTGGAGGATCTAATTATTTCGCCACACTGAATTTTCTTATAGCATACATATAAACTCGCTTGTTACACGTACATCTGCATTATACTTTCCCATATTCAAATCGTTCCGTTCTCGTAATTGTTGGTTATCCCCATAGAAAGATTTTAGGAATTTAAATTCAAAATCCTTAAACGTCTTCAATTCTATCAAATTAAATCATATTTTTGCACCATCTTTTAACATTTAAACTTCCCTGCACTAAGGTCCTAACATTATTTATAAATATCTTGGGATTTAATTTATTATCGTCTTAAAATTTAGAATTTCTCTCTAATGAAATATTAGTTTGACTTTACTTCGTGGGTTTACCTAGATTTTGTGAAATATTTCTACCAAAATATTTCACTCTATCCTCCAAAGTCTCTACTTTGTTGCCAAAATCCGTCTTAAGACTTCCTAACTCGTTTTTAAATGCTTTAAACCTTGCTTGGTAGTTTTCCTCAATTTCATCGACATTCTGTACTAAGTTCTTAATTTTATCATTCATCTCTTTTTACATGATTCCTGATTTGACTTTATCTGCAGAATTTTCTCCTTAACATCATCTATATCCTCCAGAGTTTGTACTAATTTACCTCTAATTTCTAACTTCAGTTCCGCTATGGTGTTATCGGTCCTTTTTAAACATAAAGTTATTTTCTCACTCATATCTTTCATTTTTCTCAATCCGCGTTGTTAAATTTCCCCCCATTTTTGCAAAATTCTGTCCAAACTGCGCTTGTAATTCCTAGGTATTCTTATTAAATTTCTTGTTTAAATTCAACAAAATGGCCATCATTCTAGACTCCTGTCTCCTACATTTACATCCTCACTTTGCTCAGCATCTTTCTTTTGTTCCTTTTTTTTCGAATAATCCAGATAAACACTTCTTTTGAAATTCAATATTTACCTAACCTCTTTTTTCTCTCGGTCATTCTGATGACAATTAAAATCTACTTTACAGAAAATTTCCACGAAATCCAAAGTTTCACGAAACTATAAATTTCAGACCATTTACTCGTGCACTGCTTGGGCCGACAATAATTACTGTGCAACCTCGTCTGCAAATTAAATTCCACCAATGATTGAAACACAAATATATTGAGTCTAAAATATCCTTTTTAAAACAACATTTTGACATACTCGATTCACAATTTTTATTTACACTACTACCCTAATAAATAAATTTTAAACTCATGAGAATTATTTATCAACGAATCCCAAATTAAATATTTCATTGGAGTTATTATTTACACAAGTCATTTTCTACTTACACTTTTTTTAAATAATCAGTTCTATATCTTTCCTTTAATACCGTATTAAACTTGCCGAATTTGGCATGTTTATTATATTTTATGTAATCACAAATTCTTTACGTAAATTTACTACCCCAAATAAATAACTCTGTACGCAATTAAATTCATTTAAATCAGTAAAGCATTCATAAATTCTAAACAAACACGCATTTAGAGCATCGAAAGCTCATTATTAGAATTCTGTTAAAATAAACAAGCAATGGTGCAAAGAAATAACAAAGCATTCTTGCAATAAACGCATCTTTCAAAACAAATACCTTTCAGAAACGCAGGATGTAAATAAACGCATTTCAATAATAGAAATTTAGTCATAATAGAAATTTAGCCTACGTGATGTTTCACGTGAAATGCATTCAAAACCCAAAATATTATTTTGATAAAAATAAAGGCTATAAGTTTGACTACATGCGAGGTCGAGGTAAAATTTCCTAAAACATAACAAAACAAAACGGGTGAATGTACGCAAGCTATAGAAATCCACTATGCAAAACTTGAATTCCACGTGACGAGAACATCGTTCAACAAGATATTATCAAGTTCATACCAGAGAAAGCCCAAAGTATGGACAACGACAAATAACACGCCTGGAAACTTTGACCGGAGATCGGCCGATAACCAAATCATGTCAGCTGGGGGCGTTGCTTTAAATACTTCACAAGTTTGGTAAACAATCAGTCTCCTTCAAGAGCACGATTCTTAGCAGTTCAAATTAAATATTTACGTCAAGTGAAAATAGAAAATTAAATAATTATATTTCTCAAAGTTGTGATAGAAAAGTTGTTGAAAATTAAAAGAATAGTGAAAATATACGAGTGCAGTTTGTCGTCAACTGGAAAACGTAAGTGAAAGCTTATCAATTAAATAATTTTAATATTTATAATTCAGGACTCTAAGTAATTTAAGAAAATCTGAGTATTATCCAAATGAAAATGTAAGTAATCTAAGAAAATCTGAGTATTGTCCAAATGAAAATCTAAGTAAATGTAAGCATTATCTAAGTAGAAAATCTAAGTATAATCCAAGATAATCTAAGTGAAAATCTAACTAATAGACTCGAAATTGGTACACAAATCTAAATTTGAATCCGAATTTAAACATACATCGATTTGCATAAAAACATTGGTTTGCATCTACGTATTGGAGCACCAAGCGGAAGACTGTTTTGAGCATTGAGGGTGATTGGGCCAAACAGTACTATAAAATCAACAAGTGAACTCAACTGAAAGCAATCCAGAGGTACTGGTCAACAGCACGCAGCAACAGCAACAGATCCAAAAATAAGACACGCACGGAAAACTACAGGTCAGAACATTATTTAATAGCATAAGACATTATTTTTCTTTTCTTGAATATTTACAATGTTTATTATATCAGAATATTTTTGTAAAGGGTCACCAAAAAACTTTTTATACGTAAAAATTTACGTGAAAAGGGGAAAGTCATTGAACGTTCAGGTCGTTCCAATAGTACACAGTATCATTTTTGCTGGCTTTAAATTGACTGAAGGGAGCTATAATTTTGGGGATAAACAAATTGATATTATTATTACTTCGATTCAGGGGTTTATTTGTCGAACAGTAAAACATATTATCAAGCTGTGAAGCGTACATAATTTTTTATCGATTGTCATTATACAAATCTTGGTCAATTTCGTTTTTCTCATTCAAGTAGGAAAGTGTTAGATAAAAAGAGGGTAAGTTCTTTGTTATCGTAACGTTGTACGCTCTGTGTGAGTTAGACTGAGCTAGTCGAGGTATATTTAAATTTTAGGTTGTTGAGAGACAAAGAGCGGTGATGGGAAGCTAGGAAGCTGAACGTTAATATACATCGGCGTGCGACGTTTTCATAGCAATATATTAATATGAAAATGGCCGCAGATAGAACATTTGCAGCATGTTTCTTTCAAACATCAAATTATTTCTAACAAGTACTTATTTACTTAATTATAAAGAAATGCTCCTTACTTTATTTAAATTTACAGAACTAACTCTCTTCTCTTATGGATATTTTATCTGGTTTTTTCACGCTTGTAAGGTTTGTTTTGGCCAAAAACTCCTTGATAGATAATCTATTAAAAGGTCAGAGTGTTTCGAACTCTTCATTTAGAAACCAATGTGTCCTCGAAATTCTTCAATAAAACTTTTAATAGCGCATGTTCATATTTATTAATTTCTATATTTTCGTCGTGTGTTTTGTCTGCATCTAAAAATCCTAATTGACGTTCCAGGCTGATTATCCCTGCATATGTCCTTCTATTTTTGTTGCTACTATTAATGCTACTTCTCTGTGCGTTTTCCATATTTTCCCTTTCTTAGGTAACTGTTCTATTCTCAGTTGTACTAGATTCATTACTCTCCCTTCCCCCGTCTCTCCTAATGGCATTTCCTCTACTCCAATTACTTCTTTGGCTATTCCCCTTTTCAAATGGTCTGCTTTGATTCCTCTCCTGTCCATTATTCCTCTGGAATGTAAATGTATTCATGGGCTGACTCCTTGGCTTGGTCTCCATTCTCCTTTTACGTTTTTTAACTCTTTTGTGTACGGCGTAACTAGTGGGGGGATTTGGGGGCTGTGGCCCCCCTCAATAATTGAAACAACTTTTATCATAAAAATGCCGGTCTTAGAAATTGTCTGAATGTGGGTGTAGTGTATGCTTGTCTACAGTTTATTAACTAATGCGCTGATTTGCACAAAACTTGGTATGTGGGCCTGTAGTGGTATATAGAAGTGCATCTGCCTCCGGAAACTGAAAATATACATGTTGGTTGGACAGCTAAATTTTGAACTTTCTGGGTGTTATTGAAGAAGCTAGTAAAATTTGTTTTACCCTTCATTTTATTTAGTCCCCACCCCCTCAATTCAAGTCTGATTACGCCACTGCTTTTGTGACAGACCTTGCAACAAGTTTTAGTCTCTTATCTAACAATGTAGCTATTTGTGAATGCTTCACACATCTAGAGAATATTTATGGATAATGTAGCTTTGGTACAAAATGAAATATGGTACCATAATGTTGGTGCACTTTCTCACAATGATAGAATGCGGTAATTTATGTAACAAATCCTTTTGACAACATGATAATCTCTTGAATACAATAATTCGCGTTCTAGGAGTTCATCAGTTTTAACGTCTTTGGACTTGAACTTGTGGATTACTTATAAAATAAAACGGCGGAAGTAATTTCAATTAAAATAATGTAAATGAATTACAGAAGGCGGTCGTACGTATATTTAACAACGCTAATAGAGTATAGTGAACGTATAACAAAATATATTTCAATACGGTGTTGATTGTGTTTTAATAATAACTGTCAGTTTTTTAGAACAATTACTGTCAATATTTCAGTATATTGTTTTGTTTCATTTGTTTGAAAATTAAATTTCTTGTGTATTTGTGTTCATGCTTACTCGATTCAAACTTCAAATATTAATAGGAGTATTTTATGAATTTTTTACTTAGACCTAATTTATTGCGCATTGTTGGAAAGGGAATAGAAAATGCCATCTTACCATCTAACTGTCCACATTCTCGTTCATGTAACATATGGCAGTTGCAACCAACATTCCTAAAACTTGTTACACGTAAGACGAGCGGTCCAGGAAGAAAAGAACGACATCAGTAACGGGCGAAAGAACGGAAACTAAAGAACGCAACCCAAATCGTTTTGAAAAAACACTAGTCTATTACAATAAAATATAGCACTCGGCTAATAATACAGAAAAATAAACAGATTAATTATGGGGTTTATTCTAGCATGTCTACACATATTTATACCAAGTAACACATCCCAATAAAAACATCACATAAATATTAATATGACAAGGATCTTACTTACTACGCTGACAATGACGAGCTCGCCTCCAATAAAATCTATCAAACTTAAGAGACATAAGAAATATTTAAAACAGTGCATTTAGGTGCAATTAACAAGTCAACATTAATAACTAATCAAATACCACAGCTGATGGATAGTCTATACACAATTTCGAAACCAATTAACTCTGTTATCTATCAATATAAAAAACAATATCACATAAACTTACATTAAATGCTTATTCTAATAATTACAGCATTAAATAATTAACCTAGATAAAATTCACGTAGCATAAGTGAGTAAAGCAATTGTCACCTGTTGGTCATGATATTCCCTCACGAGGGTTTTGAAGGGTTATTGGTAACTGCAGTGAACTTCTCTTATCATAAATTATCTACGTTCAACGGCAGCTAGACGAATTGTGTTGTAACGACAATATGAGATTTCTGTGTTAAGGCCAAGTGTTCAAAGAACCTAAGAATGTGGGTTAAACTGCGGGTTGAAAACATAAAAATTGCTATTAGAGGAACATCACCCTTCAAATACTTACTAGCCACATAAAAAGAAAGCAAGTTTTCACCATGAAGATTCTGTAAGTGTCCGGTTGGGTTTATAATATTTATCACAAAAGAAGCCACGCTAACCAATTCTCAAAATATAGTGAATCAGTTCAATGAGCACATTCTAAAATTGTTTCTTAATAATACTCGCGGAAAACCTATATAGAATAGAAATAACTTTGCGCATATTTCTAGCACTCAAAGATAACACAGTGGTTTTATTTAATTACAATTGAACTAGCTTATTTAACTAAGGTAAATATTGAATACTAACGTATCATAGACGGCTCGTATAACTGAGCAATTTTCCAAACGTGAAAACGCATTTATTAAAACTGGGTATTGGGTGTAAAATGCAGAAAATATTCAAACTACGAAATGGAACGTAACAAACTTTCATCTTGAATTTCATTTTAATATTATTTCCAATTTTATATTTAGCACTTTTTCATACCTTTTATGATTAGTGAGATACTTGACTTTTTGCAAATTTTAATTTATTTCTAAAACAAAACAATTTTTTTTCATTTCGTCAGACCTTATCTTTAATAATAAGAAAGATATCCGAAGTAACTTACTCAATTCGAGACACCCTCTATGTTATATCAATACACTCAAGACATTTTATTGCCAGCTACATTACGAAAGTGCATATTTTCAGAATATAGTTGTTTATTAAGTTTAATGTGGTTCTCAAACTTGTTTTACATTTTGAACAACAGATTGTGCATGATATAGATAGCATGAGAATATTTTAATTTTAGTATTTCTTTTCTAGCTATTTTATCTTTGTCGTGGCCATTTTACTGTTATTTTATCGGTTTTGGTATCATGAGTTTAATTTAATTTGTTGTTGTTTTCCAGCAACAACAGCAGCAAGGATTGCAACAATTGCTTGTAAGTAGTATTTGGTTTATATGTGGATACTGTATTTTACATTAAAAAAAACAACAAATCATAAGCCTGATTCTAATTATTTTTTAAGTTGAAGTTTATTAGTTTGGACATTGTTAAGTTCCAGACTTTATTGAAATGTTAGAAATGATTGTAGGCAGTTTATGGATAGACGTACATAAAGATGTATACTATTTCGTGCAACCGTTTAAACCAAACTTGTATTGTTAATTTAAGTACTTCTTATATTGCTTATTGAATATTAAAAATTTGAATATATTTTGTCAGATTTTAAATACGACATAAATGCAATGGTTTCAGTTTTTGCATTGCAATTTTATATTTATAGAAACTGAACTCGTTCTAAACGGACCTGCCCCTTGAAGATGTTTTAATCTAGAACGAGTTAGAATGACTTGCGTGTTTTAGTGAGCTAAAAAGTCAAACTATAGGTTTAACCAAAATAGTGGGGTCTTTAATGAGGAACCAGACCAAGTCAGGTTTCCGAAAGAAGGCAGTAGCTCTTTCGGTATTTAGAGTGGCAGAGATCATAGGGGTCGGTATGGCATTCTAAGACACTACTGCGATATGGAAGACAACGGAAAATCATCATCTCCCAAGTACACAGCGTATTAAAAACGTTTTCAAATATGATGGCATTCTCTGGGGTAAAACATTCCGGAGTTAAAAAAGTGCCCCATTCGGATCTCCGTGAGGGGACTACTTCGGAAATGTAATCGGTAAGTTTAAAAGAAGAACCGGGGACATTTTGCGAGCCTGAGCGTCGAATGTTAGAAGTTAGCTAGTAGGTAAGCTAGAGAATTTGAAAATTTCAACGAATAGGTTAGCATTAAACATAGTAGGTAATATAGAAGTTTGGTGGCCAGAGGGAGAGCTTTTTGGAGTGAAGACTTTAGTGCAAACCATATAGAATCAGACGAAGGAAATTCAAGTATGGGGATAGTTATGCGGAAAAAATAGGTCACTGTGTGGAAAACTACTTACAAAAGTACGAAAGAGTACTCGTGATTAGATTAATATCTAAACCGGTAAATACAGTAATAATACAAGTGTATATGCTTACCTCTAGCTACAGTGAGGAGGAGATAGAAACGATCTACAAAGATATTGAAGACATACTAAGATTCGTAAAAAGACTTGAAAATTTAATAATTTCGGGATATTTTAATGCAGTGGTCGGCAAGGGAAGGGAAGGAACGTTAGTAGGTTTATTTGGTTTAGGCATGAAAACCGACAGGAGAAATAGGCTGGTAGAATATTGCAACAAAAGCAATTTAACAATTTCGGAGGATGTGATCGGCAAGCTTAAAAGAGGAACCGGGCTTATTTTGCGAGTCGACGCGTGGGATGTTAGAAACATGAAGCAAGTAGGTAAGCAGAGAACTTGAAAATGGAAATCTATAGGTTAGCATTAGACATCATTGGAATTACTAAAGTTCGGTGACGGTCAGAGGCGGGGGATTTTTAGAGCGGAGACTTTAGGGTAATTCATATAGGATTGGAGGAAGGAAATGCCGGTGTGGGGATAGTTATGCAGAAAACGGTAGGACGTTGTGTAGAAAACTACTTACAAAAGATCGAAAGAGTACTCGTGGTTAGATTGGAATCTAAACCGGTAAATACGGTAATAATATACGTTTATATGCGTATCTCTAGCTACAGTGAGAAGAAGATACAAGCAATCTAAAAAGACATCGAAGACTTGAATTTAGCTACAAAAGCAATTTCACCATCACAAATACATTATTTCAACATCATGCTATAAGACAATACACGTAAAAGATGCCAGGACGTATAGGGAGATTGCAAATAAATTACGTTTTTGTTAGACAACGGTATAGGAATTAAGTAAAAGACTGTAGAAGCCTCGCGTAAGTTTTAAAATTTGAAAAGCATCCGAGGGCACTTTGACCTTGAAAAACTAAAAGAAAAAGATACCCACAAAAGATTTAAGAAAAAGGTGAACAAATTGTTGAATAATATCGAAAACGTTTCTGATACTAAGGAAGTAGAAGCAGACATTAAATCCAGCTTAGACATTGCACCAGAAATATACTGGGGTATATACAAAAAGAAAATAAGAAACCATGGATGACAAAGGATAAACTGAATTTAATAGAAGAAAGGCGAAAATACAAAAGCAGATCAGGCTAAACAGGGAAACAGAGACACAAAGTCGTAAAATGAGAAATTATTCGCAAATGCAGAAAAGCTAAACAACAATGGATTGAGGAAAGACGCAAGGAGATAAAAACTAAGATGGAAGTTGTAAACATAGACGAAGCATACAAACAAATTATAATGAAGTTTAAGGATATAAAGCCGTACAGTAAACATAAGGGGCGCTAGACCAGAAATCATCATAGAAAATGTAGAAAAAATAGATACATGATAAGAAATTTATATGAAAGACCAAAACTAGAAGCACTAGAACATGGAAAAGATATCGAAAATGATGACTTGGGACTTGGGATATCCTATACATACAGATGAGTTCAAACTAATATTAAATAGACTGAAAAATAATATGGTACCTGGTACAAATAAAGTGTAAGTAGAAACTCTGAAAGTCGCTGTACAAGCAGTAACAGAACGTCTCGTCCAATTTGTCAGCTATATGTATGACACAAGCGAGATACCCAAAGATTTCATACGTAACAATATACTCACTATACCAATAAAGAGATGTGCGAATAAATGTGAAAATTTTCGAACAATAAGTTTAACAGTACACGTTTCAAAGATATTGTCTAGAATTGTACAACGACGGATAGAACAACGGACTGAAGAAATACTAGTAGAAGATCAATTTGGGTTTAAGATAGGCAGAAAAATACGAGAGGCAATTTTAGCTGAAAAGGTGATATTGGAAAAAACAATAGAAAAAAGAGAAAGCGTGTATATGGGGTTTGTAGGTCTGGAAAAAACATTTGACAATCTAAAATGGGAAAAAATGTTCGTAATGCTAAAAAAGATAAGGAATTATAGGGATAGATGGATTAGTACACAGTTTACACAAAGAGCAAACAGCCGTAATAGAATTAGAGCAGGAACTTAGAGAAGTAAGTATTAGGAAAGGATGAAACAGGAATGTGCGCTATCCCTATTAATTTTTAACTTGTATATCGAAGAGTCAATTCATACCTTCAAATGCAGAAAGACGTTTGGAATTATTATGCAGGGGAAAACGATTAATGTGCTTAGATTCGCAGATGGTACAGCGGTATTTAGCAAGGAAGAGTTAAAAGCAACTGTTAATGAAATGCAAATAGTATTAACAGAGAGATACAGTATGAAAATCAACAAAAATAAAACTAAAGTGCTAGTATGTACAGGAGGGAAAAATTAGTCAAAAAGCAGAATATAAATAGGAAAGCAGAATTTATAAGTGGTTAAGGATTTTTTCTACCTAGGAAGTTAAATAACGCTGGATGGTAAAAGTACAAATAATATAAAACAAAGATTATCACAAAGCCGTGCCGCATTTAACAAGAAAAGGCTTCTACTATGTTTGAAGACAAAAACAAGGGAACCAGGAACATACGGCTGTGAAACGTGGACACTAGGTGAAGTCGACAGGAAAAATATCGAAGCCTTTGAAATGTGGTGCTACAGACGTATGTTGAAGATACCATGGACAGAATGAAGAACAAAGAGGTATTAGAAACGGTAGGGGAAGAAAAAAATATGTGAAAAACGGTAAAAATATGAGAAGCTGAATGATACTACATATTCTAAGACATAAGGGAGTAGTGCGAGATATATTAGAACCCGAGAAAGGTAAAAAGACTGGTAGATGTAGAGCTAGATTAGACTATTGCACATAGATAGTGAAAAGTGGGTTGTAGGAATTTCACAGAGCGTGTAGGTTAGCTCAAAATAGGCAATAATGGAGGTACGCGTGTAACCAGTTTCAGAACTGAAAACCTAACGATAAGAAATTAAATAAAGATAAAATTAAGTGGAAAAAAGTCACCCAGCAAAATATCGAAAATATGTTAAGTTTTTCTAAAAAGTGCTTTCTTTTGGCCAATGTACTAAGTCGACTGCATCATTAAATGGAAATAAATCAATGTCTCTGCTAGCTTAAGAAGAATAAAGTCAACATATTTCAGTTTTGCTCTAAGATTACCGGTTATAATTTTATTGGTGTAGCTAACTTGTCCGTTCATGTATTATTGGTGTTATATGGAAGTTTTCAACTTCGCAAATTGTGTCCTACAGTATTTCAAATTTTCAAAAAAGTAATGAACCTTTGATTTTGAGAGGAACGCACATTTAATGACTTAATGTTTGGTTGAATATTAGTTAGGATTGTTTCTTTATTGCATTAAAATTTTGGACAATAATCGTGTTATAGGAGACAGATTTGTACTTTTCAAATAGCGATGTGGTTTTATTATTTCATTTTCTTGGTTGAAATCTTCATCAAATAGATAGAAGACCTTTATAGCTAATCAAATGGCGAATGTTTCATTTCTAATTTTTCCCTCTAGTTGGAAGCATATTAGATCTGAAAAGACCAGACAATTTACTGCCTTTTTCTTTGTTTGATCACTAAACGCTGCGTTTGGAATTGATTTCAGATTTATCTTCCTAAATTTTTGTGGTTGAATTTCGCGATTTATGACATGCTACGATCGATGACCATATGCATAACTTTCAGTAATTTTGCAAGTGCGGTAGCTTGTATTTTGCAAGAAACTGTTGATATAAAACATTTTGAATGATTTCAACCCTCCTTCAATTTCTCATTTCGGCGGTTGTGGAAGAGTGCTGGCTGTTAAAGCTGATAATATGATATTTCTTTAATTAGTACCGAACATGTACTAAGCTTAAAGAACCTTATACTTTTATAAAATTTGAAAGGTTTATAAATTCGCGTCCTTTAAGGTACTTTAAACTCAATCCCAAACAAGTTTTCATGTTGAAAACCTAGTCAGGTTTTGACCTCGGTCACTCCTGATTAGGATTGGACAAACATACATACAAATTATTTAAACAACTGGCCCGTGGTTAAACAGTTGCGCCGAAGCTATTTGGACAAACGGTAGAAGGTATACGTCCATACTCTTTAACGAAAGCTTAAATAGATAGGTACTGCCCTTTCCATAGTACAATAATTTTGGTAGACGATGAAATTTCTTCTCCTTCACGTCGGGGGCTAAGTACACTTATGTTTTTGCATCCTGAAAAGGTTAAATTATTATAGTTGTCGTGATTAAAATTTCAAGTAACATTCAAAAGTTATTTAGTAAAATTTTGTTCGTTACTGGTTGACTCATAAATACATAGCACCTTATTTGTATTATTTGTAATTATCTTTTCTCTTTTGTTTTACTAAGACAGGAGTTGCATTACTCGTTTACCTTATAATCATTTTAAAATGAAAATGAATAATGATTTATTTTGGTGGGTGGAATATTTGGACAAGATTTTCTATGCCTATGTTTTATGTATATTATTCTCGTTCGTTTGATCGCGACTAGAATTGTTCACGCATCAGATTGTAAATAAGATTCATATTCATCATAAATCTTTTTTTTTTTCGTATGACTTATTCGGAACGAGGAAAACTAATAAGATACATGTTATTGTCGATAATTGTATGTATTTTCAATTTGTTCGAATTTCGTCGAATACACAGTTAGTTAGACGTTACAGTTCACATAAATAAATAGTTAACCATAGTCAGTGCACCTCGTATAGGAATGCAAACAGGCCAGTTTATATTTACCAATCGTACTAGATTTGTTGTTTTCTCCATTTTGAAGTTTTCTACATCTAAGTACCTATATAACAAATGTGTTGTGCAAAGGCTTATGGTTAGTTGTTGCTTTTTTAGAATATATATATATATATATATATATATATATATATATATATATAAATAAATAAATTTTAAAAGGTTATTGAAAATTGTAGTTATTATGTAAGGTTTAGTGTAAAAGTGAGGATCGGTTCTTGTAGTTTAAAAAGGAGTTTACCATTTCTATATAAATTGTACATTATTATAAGACTTATTTTAGTGTGTAAAGTGGTACTTCCGATATCTGACTGAATTTACTTAAAGCTTTCTTCTATGTAACTAGTTGCCTATATGACCACCCTAATAATATTGTACTTCGCTATTTTTACACCCAAATCTTCAAACTGAAATTAATCTAGTTGTCCAGTATTCTTCATTTTTAATGTAAATTGGTGTACGTGTTATACATAAACACCGAATTCGGTCACTGACCGAAATTTTTATCTACATCGTGACGTGGATCAACCGAAACACCCGTGACGCGTTTTGGGCATTTATATTTGGTCATTGTCCAAAATGAAATATCCACAACGCTTTGTACATAAATACAGTTGTTCATTCACGAATTTAAAGGCAAGGTCTAAATTTTAATCCGACCTGTGCGACTGATGTGCTCATGCGCCTGATGCGCATGTCTGTTCCCCAGTACTCGCTGTCGCCTTTATCTACATGACAACTCTTTTGCTTGGTTAGCACAATAACACAACTAATATACATAGATAACAGTCTAAATGTTTGTGTGCAATTATTGTTTACATGAAGAGCGCATGTGGTAAGTGTCCTAACTAACGCATATAGCGCCAAATTCAAATTATAAGGGATAGGAATAAGAGGCGCCAAATTTAAATTTTAATAAATTCAATTCCGTTGCATTCCTGATTTTCTAATGTGTACATTAGCTTTAAAATATTCACGGGCTCAAACAATATTTAAACTTTTTCAGTTTAATTAAGCGAATTAAATAACAGTGATGATTTATTAAAAATAATGCACAAAGAATATCAGGAATGCATTACATGTGATTTTCCAATGCTCCACCCGAAGGTACTACATTGGCCAGGAAGCGAGTTTTTTTTACCTGAAAAATTTTGAATTTTGCCGAATCCTTGCTGTTCCAAGCAAGGTAGGGATCTTTAACGTGCGTGACAACACTCACACACGGGACCTCCATTTTACCTCTCATCCGAACGAGGGTGTATTTTTGCGAAAAATGCTCGCCTAACATTTTTCAAGCGGACCGTGTCGGGATTCGAACCCGGGACCTAGGGCGTAGTAGTCACACACATACCACTACGCCACGGAGCCGCCTATATCAGGAATGCAACAGAATTAGATTTGTTAAATTTAAAACAGCACATTAATTTGCAAAATATTTAAATGAGATGCAGTGGTGGGCTTCAAAATATAGGACCACCTCCTCACCCATCCAATGTGGGCCCCATCAACAACTTTCAGTTTCCATCCCACTTTTCTATATATAAGATGTCCACTACATTTGATTTTTTCCAATGTTCCACCCGAATGTACTACATTATTTAGGAAGTGAGTTTTTACGTGGAAATTTTTAATTTTGCAGAACCCTTGCTATTCCAAGCAAGGTAGGGATCTTTAATGTGCGTGATAACATTCACACACAGGATCTACATTTGTCTGTCATCCGAACGAGGGCGTATTTTTGTGGAAAATGCTCGCCTAACATTTTTCAAGTGGTCCGTGTCGGTAATCAAACTTTGAATCTTGGGCGAATCAACTAAGCCACTTGTAATACAGGAACTCACCCGGCTTTTGCAATGTTGTCGCTGACGACGAGATTACTGTAATTGATACACATAAATCAAATGCTCTGGGTGATGATGATATCTCTCTGCAAAGTGTAAATGTTTACTACCATCTTTGATGGGTACAAATAAACTCTACTCTTCTGATATTCAAGTGCATGTGGTTCTGGTTTCTCGTTTTTACACTGTCAAACAACTTATCCACAAAGAGAAAAAATCTGCTGTATCTTCAGTTTCTTGTGGGCAAGGTACTCCTAAAAATAACAAACATTTCCACTGCATCACAACAGAGGCAAGCAAAGCACTCTTTATTTCTTTTATGCAAACTGTACTATGTCGGATACCTTTACTTACCTACTTTCACAAGCGTACCTAAAAAAGTTGGATAGGATACCTTTTGACCTATGACTTGAGCATTTTTTTCATTTTTCCGTCATAAACATGAACATCGGTAAGTTTGTAGAAAGTTTTGTAGTCAGGATTTGGATCATCGTATTTATATGCCGTAACTATAACTTTTCACGATGCCCGTTGAATTTCTGCCCTCCACTAAAATTCGACATGCTTTTAAAGGTTATTCAGTATACTTTTTAGCATATGAGAAGGATCAAATAGAGGTGCAACCTCTATACCATCCATCAAAAATCCAAAATTCCTGTTATTCAATTTATTCGTGTGTTTGACGAAGAAGTTTATATATATAGCCGACCTATTACTTGAACTCTGATCATTTACAGTAGCTACAGGAATCAGTCCAATTAACGTTGCTGGTCGTACAACATCTTTTATTATTCTCGCAAACTGAGCTTGGTTGGCTTCACTTTCAACAAAATAATAACCAAGTGGTTGCTTCGATATTTTTCTGATGCCTTCTGCCATAAGCACTAACGCATCGTCTGCAAACTTAAGCAATCTGCTACTTTCACACATTTCTTCAAATCCTGTAATGGAATTTGATTTCATATCCAAATCAAGACGAGGTGAAAGTGCAATTCATCAAACATTATGATACAGCGTTTGTCTTCATCTGGCAATTTTTCTTCTTTAAACTATTCATATCTACTGTATTAATACCACAATAAGGCATTTTCGTTAGCAGTTTGTTACGTTGATTTTCAATATAATGAATAATAAATACGCTCTCGAATAACCTTTTTCTTTTACAACGAAAATTTATTCTATAAATTAAATAGTCTATGCCTTGTTTTAGGTATCCCGTAATCTCTTAAATTCTTTGACAACATTCTGTTCACAAGTACGCTTGCTACAAATTTTCATCTTGAACTCATTTATTTCGAAACGACAAGTTTATGCTACAAGTAAATAGTTGTATCCTGCTTTTAGGTACCCGATATCTTGGTATACCTTACGACCGCCGTATAAAGGTTTTCTCTATCGTTCCAATGTAACGACTTTTTGAAATAAGGTCACGCACTATCCGATATAAGCTTGGTTTTCCAGTTTTACCGCGCTTCGATAAGCTAGAATTTGCAGTTCGACTGCGTGTTGTTTGAACCATTGTTGAATGTGATTCTACAGCTTGTACGTCGAAATATTTTCTACATTTATTCGTCACCGTATTTCAAAAGCGATGCACGTTTTTCTGTTCGACAACTAGGAGGTGTCTTGCGTGTATTCGGTGAGTTTCCCCGCGCGTACCCATTCTAATCAGATTCTCTTTTTAGCTGGAGGCCAAATGGGTTCTTTCTTTATGTAGAAAAACTGATTTTGTCTGTAGACCAACTACTTTTGTCCGTAGACCGCTGCTGCAATTGTGGTAGCAGAGTAAATGCATGCTGACGACCATGGCGTTCCTGGGTTGACTGATCCCCAACGGCTTGCGAGTTAAGTATCTGGACACCTACAGGTATGCAACTCGTTTTCTTTTGTGTGTGTCAATGGCATATTCCGTATCAACGTTTGGTGTAGAAACGTAATATCTTAGAACTATTGTTTGTGGCCGCTAATCGATACTATCGCTCTACAGGTGCGATGCACTATTTTTAAAAAGCGTGTCAAAGGAACGTACACATTTATTCGCTTTACTAATTAGTTATTTATAGGTGAAATTTTAAAAATACTTCACAACAGCTCTCACAGTTTTTATTTGCTACTGATTAATTTTATTTTGTGTAAATACGAGATGCGCACTTTGTATCTAATGTACTAAATTGTTCATATCACCTAATTGTTCGCTTTGAAACAATAACACTTAATTTATTTTCTTTTTGCTTGCTTGTACAGAATCCTTTATTTATTTTTATGTGTTAATAGATAATCGTGGGTGATGTACTTTTAATTTTTATTTTGTTTTTTGGGTATGTAGGCGAATCCCCCCACTCTCCGCGTCTGGTAGTTAGCCTGGTATCTACTTTTCTTCCTGCTACGTTTAGGTACGTAGCAAGTTTTGACAGCGTTTGTTTAGAGGGTAAAGTAAATACTCTTTTCTAAAGCTTGTAGCATCTGGTTGAATGTTCTAAAATCGTTAGAGCAAATATCTTTTCCTTCAAAGTAAACCGATATCTTTTTGGATTTTTTTTCTGCCGTCGCAACTGTGACATTATAAACTTAAATGTTGTTTTATGAACTGCGCTTTATAGATTTGTTGGAGTATATATAAATACTTCAGCTTTCTCGAGCCATGATTTGTTGTCTGCATATTCTTTATCCATTTACAAGGAAATTTTTCCCTACATTTGACTTTCCACTGCTCCACTCGAAGGTACTACATTAAACAGGTAGCGAGTTTTCTTTTAACCTAGAGATTTAGAATTTTGCTGAACCCCTGCCGTTCCTAGCAAAGTAGGGATATTTAACATGCGTGACAACATTCACACACGAGACCTACATTTTTACCTCTCATACGAACAAGCACGTATTTTTGTGAAAAAAGCTCGCTTAAAATTTTTCAATCTGTTCGTGGCGGGTATCGAACTCGGGACCTTGATCTTAGTAGTCACACGTGAACTAACTAAGCTACGGAGTCGCTACTTGATATCCTCCCATTTGATTTTCCAATGCTCTACCCGAAGATACTACATTGGCCAGGAAGCAAGTTTTTTTTACCTGGAAAATTTTGAACCCTTGGTGTTCAAAGCAAGGTAGGGATTTATAAAGTGTGTGACAACAGTCATACATGATACCTCCATTTTACCTCTCATCCGAACGAGGGCGTATTTTTGTGGAAAAATGCTCGCCTGACATTTTTCAAGCGGGCCGTGTCAAGAATCGAACCTGGGACCTTGGGCATAGTAGTCACGTTCATATCAACTACACCATCACTTGGTATGGCTGCAACTTCAGATATTTTGTGGCTCGATGGCAGGGTGAATGAGATAATCCAAGCTGTTGAGACAATCGACACAATGATTTTCCGTGATATCGCTGCAGAGACTGCTGAACACGTTCCGTAAATTACGGTATTAGCATATCAGGCTGACGGCTTTGCGACCTATCATTAACACTTCCGGTTTTACGAAAACTGGACTAGGGACATTAGGGAAATTCTCGTGAAACAACTCAATGTACCGCTTATAAGATTTTACCGCTACTTAACTTTCTAATAGTGCAATCCTCTGATTTTCCGTAAGCATCCTGACGGACTGCGTAGCAGACCGACTAACACCAGTGTTGAAGGCATGCTTTATAGTTCAAATAAAAACACGGAGTATGCGTTATTACTTTTCTACCAAACTGCATAAATATTTACAGTTCTCGGTTATCTGAATCACTCTCTACAACACTGCATTAAGCGAAGATCGAAAGAAATATAATCACCTAGAATTATATTTCGTCGTAGTCACGAGTCGGTTCCTTACACTTCAATTCACCAGATAGGATTCGAAATGTCAGTACCTTGGCTTCTAGTAATTTTCATTTTTTCCCAACTCTACGAAAAATCTAGAAGAAATTTCAGAGTAATGGCATTGCTACGGCTACAGTTGCAGAATAGCCTAAACTCAAATACTTTTCTTTGCTTTTAACAAACGTAGCTAGCTAAGTATATGATGGCTTAAGTATCGTCAAGACAATGATTATGATGAAATATCTCGAGCTAACCTAGTGTACTAGACATGAATTGCAACATACTTTTCACCACAAACAAAATTACTTGTTATACCGGGTGTTCCAAAAGTATGGAAATGGTAAATGGTAAGATATTTTGCTTGGAACGCCGTGTCTCGAACAAAAGTTGTAGGTTTTTTGACGCTCGATTGAATGGTGGCCTTGAATTCGGTCTTGACCTTGCGCTTCAAGGTCATTTGAAGGACAACTATGTTTTATCAAATGGGTACCTCTACTTTTTATTGCGGATTTGGAAGGAGAAGGAAATTTTACATTCAAATATGACCTTGGCTATGACCTTCACCATGACCTTCAATGTCATTGTCTTTGCAACGGGAGCACTGAATAACTTAGAGGCAAATAAATTTTTTGAAAAATGATAGAACAAATGTTTAGGATTTTTCCCTGACTATTCAATGGTGACTTTGGATTTGAACTTGACCTTGTCCTTCAAAATCTTTCAATGTGAAATATGTTTTATCAAATGGAACCCCTAAGTCTAAAGCGAAAATCCTAGCGAACAAAAGCATGGAGATATCACAGCTATTTAAGGAAAAGCGAGGGATCCTGGCCAGCTAGGGATTACCCGTTACCCGTTAATTACCCGATGCCCAATAATTTCCCGATATCTGATATTACTTGTTAAACGTAAATTTAAATTTCCATATAGGGCTTGCTTTTTAACGACTGTTAAAGGAATTGCAATTAAAAATTGTTGAACGTTTTAATTAAACGAAGTTTAAATCGCAAAAACGCAAAATATCGATTTTTTTTTCACTAAACTGTTTAACATGCCTAAATCATATACTTAACATCCGTTGTTGTTTTTTATTGTAAGGCAAAAAACACTCAGCATTTCATTATAAATAAAAGGGATCTAAGAAAAAAACATCTACCATACACCTGACGGAGATATATCATAAATTATTTGCAGACGTTTTCTGCGCCGTGAATGTACTGCTATAAACAAAAAGAAAACTTTATCCGTTAATGTTTTATAGAAATACTGTAATGAAACAAAACTTCAATTCTTTATGAAAAATTGATTAAACACATTTATGGGGTAAAGGTATTTATCGGGTATCAAAATTACGTCCTGGTTATTGCGTTATCGGGTGCGTACCCGGGTACCCATCGTCATCCCTAGTACGAGCGTTTCTGTAGACGTTCATTCGTTTAAATTTCCAAAAATCGCTTGCCCACTCTATTGTGTATAGCACTATTGTTTCTTGATTACAATATGCAATATCAATTAAATACAATAATCAATTTAGTCACTATTTAAGGATATTCGCTTCGAAATAATTAATCGAATGCAATGGAAAGAAAACCCATCAATAACTGCTATAAGCATTTGAGTTGTTTGCCGAATATCGGGACGTACTAGTTCTATGTTATCCCATGTTAAAACTGAATTCGGTCCATGTGGGAGTTCACTAAATCAAAGAAATCGATCAACTATTTATATGAAATGCAAGGAGCTTACGTCGACCTGCAATTGTAGGTAACGAACAAGCGTAAGCATTTTCTTACCGACAATCTTACCACAATCCGTATCCGGCCATTATAGCCAGCGGCATTCTCGCCCCATTGTCCATTATCGCCCAAGTGCAATTGTCGTCGGATACCTTTTTCGCCGAGTTTCACTTTCGTCCGATGCTTTATTCGTCCAGTACAATTAATCGCCCGATACTTTTTTCGCCCAGTACCACTTTTTCCTGATGCTCTTTTCGTCCAGACTGCTTGCTCCCAATGCAATGTTCGCCCCAGAGTTATTTCTCTCAATGCAATATTTGCCTCAGGCTGTAATCTCCCAAGCCTGTTCCCTTACTATTTGAATACTATTTACCTATGTACATGAAGCTTGTTTTGTACAAAATTTGAACATAATATATAAAATTATCAAAAATACATACCAGCTAGACATCCAAAGATAAATTACGAGTTGTTGTCAAATATTCAAATACTACTCGATTATTGTCCAAAATAAATAAGACAACCGTGTTTGGCAGTGTTAGGAAAGTAGACTTAAATGCACTTTTGGCGATTCGTTCAAAGTTGGTTGTAATTGAGCTAGGTTTGAGGTTTGGTGAAAGATCTTTAAATCTTTAACATCAGTCAGAAACTTGTAGGATACTCCCTGTATGTTTGTTGTGGTTTGTTTTGTATTTTTCTTAATATTTCTTGGATATTAAACCACTGAGAGTTTTTAAAATTGTCTTTATTTACGTTTCGATCCATGACCTAGGATCGTTGTCAAAATAATAAAATTTTTTTATTATTTTGACAACGATCCTAGGCTATGGATCCAAACGTAAATAAAGACAATTGTAAAAACTCTGAGTTGTTGTAGAATAACTCCATTCGGTTAGCAATGAGCCCAAATGCTCATGAAATCATCTTTTCGATTCGATAGCATGGATAGTGTACATCTACAATATTAAAATAATATACATAGTTAACTTTTATAGATAAAGGTCCTTGAGAGTCAACAGTCTAGGGTGTGGGAGGAAATAATTTGGGGCAAGAATTACATAGGGAGATTATCATGAGGCGAAAATTGCATTGGGAACAAGCAGTCGGAGACGAGAAAGGCTCCAGGAGAAAATGGTACCGAGGGAAAAAAGCATTGAACCATAATTGTACTGCCCGAAAATAGACTATGGGGCGAAAATTGCCATGGACGCAAAACGCCTAGAAGCCGCACAATCAGCTATACGAACTAAAACGGCCATGACATACAGGATAATTTTTATATACCGTTGGCGGATTCATATCCATAATCGTAGCATTGCAAATGCGTTCCGAAAGTATGTTATAGACTTTAAAACAATTCATGACATCTATTTCAATTTTTTATGACAAGCAAATATTACAACTAATTTTGGCTCGTCTTAATTTTAATGCAGATCCACAAACTTAAAATTATATGTATATATGTATAACGTATTTTAAAACTAAGCATATGTAAATTTCCTTAATTTGTCAAGTCTCAAAACTATTTAGAAGTTATATAAACAATAATTTACGAAGGCGTAAAAGTCGCTCTACTTATTTTAGTTAAATTTCGAGATCGAAGTCGAAATTTAACTAAATTTCGAGATCGATTCGAAATTTAACTAAAATAAGTGAGCGATTTTTGTGGCCCTTCTACGCCTTCGTAATAATTTATTATTTACATGTTTGTCCAAGTAAGAAAACGATGCATGATCGAATTCTTCGATTTGTTGTTACACTCATTAACATAGTTAGTTTTAAATTAAAATATAACAGTTCAACAAGATCAACTTAAAAATATTCAAAGTTCACAAAGACGCAGTACAACGGCACACCACGCCGCGCTTTACTTGCATAGATAAACTCCTACAAACCGAAATACACACAAAAGTATATTGGTTATGGACATGGCTCGCTTTTGTAATTTAGGTCGCCATGTTCCGCAACTCCCATGCTAGTTGAATTAAACTGAACACACCTGACTATTTTTTTTACTAATAACAATTAATGCTAAAACTTTACTCTTGAATACTATAGTTTAGCGTCTCTCATGTACTCTTCAATAGATTACTATACAAAATACGCGTATGATTATAATTACTATTACAACTGATTCAGTTATGAACTTTTCTGCAATATATATACGTAAATGTCATAATTAGAGAACGCTGACAAATAATAATAATATTACGTTAAGTAGTTCTATAGTCTATAGTATTGCAAAGTATGTACACAACAACATTCCTGTATTACTAGGTTAAATTGGTTAAATAATTACTGTACACAACTTACACAACATTAGAACGAAGTTAAATGAAGTTATGAATGAAAATGCAAAAGTAAACAAATCCGATCGTCGATGTTTGGTTAGTTACGCTAACGATAGTAGCGCTCTGTGGTAGGTGTTCGAACTAAACAACAATTGACGGGAACGTCATTAGATTGTACAGCCTGATTAGCTGTATTTGGTGGTTGTGTGCAATTGTCAATACCATTATATTTATTTTATGAAGAATGGAAGAACATTTTAACAATTAACCTTGGACAATTAATACAAATGACATTAGTTCTGGTCGTTTTATAAACGATATTCGGCATATAGAAATAATCGCTGAAGTGAAGAAAATTAAAGGAAAAAAACGGCATGCAGGCTAAGGTGAATTGTTGATTGCGAAAGCAGAAAATCAAAGACGGATGTAAAATGTTTTTGCTGCCTTGAAGAAAATTCAGTACAATTCACACAATCCACTTGAAAAATCGCCATAAAAAGAGAAAGCAATAGGAACTGAACTGAACCACACTACAATAAAACCAGAGGTCATTAAAACATATTTGGATTTGTGTGAATTTTGTGCGTTGATGAATAGGTCTACAAAGAAAGGTTCAGCTTTAAACTCGCGTTCCCAAGTAAACTACTTTAGCACGTACACCTATTTTGATAAACAATTAGCATCTTTCTTCATTTATATCCTGGTAAAGTATAATATTGAACCGAAATTAGTACATATGTGGTATTTGATATTGGGCGGAAGTGTTTAAGAACTAGCTGCATCTCAGTAGTTTTGAGATATGAATCCAAATGTTAACCTAAATTTTAGATACGGATGGCAATTAGTATCATTTCAGCATGTGATCGATAAATCGATACATTCAATCGCACTTCACATGATATCCAAAGCTATTTGGTGCATAGTTTTTAAATCATTTCACATCACCAGTAAGATACCTTCAATATCTTCACATACAATAACTTTATGTTCGAATTCTGGAAACGAATCATTTTAACCGTATCTGTAGCAATTAATATATGCATATCTGCATCATCTCACAAACATCGGTTTACATCTATAATTTGTCCACTTTGTTATTATCCAGTCATAATGTGAGTTAGCGGACTAACTAATTTCGTTGATATTCCTATAACATTGAATATTTTCAACATATTGTTTTTATAGCAAAGAAGGTTTATCTTCCTTTCTCTTTTGCGGACCTTCACGTAGAATATTACGCCTACAAATCGAGTTGCATAACTGGCGTAGCGGATTAGTACACAAATTAATAATAACAAAAACTTACCAGGAGGATTACTAAAGGCGCGGTTGGTTTTGCGTTTCAGGTATAAATCACAGACTCGTGGATTCTTCGGCGGTGGTTCCCAAATTTCCTCGCCGACGAAGCACAGGCATTTTTTATTTAGATAGAGGGAGAAGGAAATAAGGAAGGATCACTTTGCCGATTCGAACTTCAACCATGCATCTGTGTACTTGTCCTAGGTCGGTAGTCAAGTCTCCTCCTTTTAAAGGCTTAGTTCTCGCTAACTATCGTTCCCCACCATTTCTGCCATACGCTCCCACGACTAAAACCGCTAAACGCAGCTGCATCTTCATGGCATAGGAACGCAACATTTGCAGTTTTTTACACCACAAATCGTAGGCTGATGTCCCGAAATACGTGAAAACCTAATATTCGTGGGACTTGCATGTAAAAGCTTATATTTAAAATGATAAAGGAAAACTTTCCCATGCAGGGTTTAGAAATTCCCTATTATTAAATAGTAAAATAAAAAGTGAAGCCTTATATAAAAAAGCGCCTTATATAAAAAAGCCGTAACAGTTTTTATACTTAGCGTACCAGTGTGAAAGCGTTTCTTGAAACCAGAAATGTAGATCGTATGCTAACAATTTTGTTCACAATTTGCATACATGCACATTCACACACCTGCAAATATGCAATCCTTTACTCGCGCGTGTACACACACACACACACAGGACCGCGTACACATACACACACGTACACACGCACGCGCACACACGCGCGCTTACACATACACGATCATGTACTATTGTTCGATGACATATGGGACGATAGTGACGTCACGACATTTGGTAAGGGGTTGACTACTGTTTATCGATTAGTAACTTTTATAAGCGATGTCTAGGGCATTTCGATTTATGGCATAAATTAGAAGAACCATGTGATATAATTTAACAAGAAGTTACTTTTTGTGAAATTAATTAAAATTGTAAAAGGGTTAAAAATAATTCACTAAATATATTTTGAATACAATTTAATAAAATTAATTACTTTTAAAGTATATTTTTGTTACGGGTGAAATGAGCTATATGTTATAAATTTAGATTTGCCCTGAAGGGGCGGGGGCTTCGTAACAATTTAAGGGTGCACCGGCTAAATAAAGTGGTTTGGGAGTGGGTTCCTATGGAAAAATATAATAAAAGTAATATTAAAAAAATTAAAATAATGAAATGACTGAAATACAGAATTACGTTACAATATTCACTTACCCCGAAAGGCTTTTTCTATTGTCATAATTAAAAAGTGCCAAACCTTCTTGTCTCAGCAATTTCTTCGCTATTTTCCTACACGGAAGACGGTTGTTCCGAATATGTCTACTTTGCTTACGGTTTCCTAAATTTATCACATTATACGTTACACTTTTTTACGATCTCGAAAAAACATTCATCAAATTTTGGTCAAAGTTAATAAAATTGTAAAATAAAATGCCTCTTTCAATACGATTCCATTACTGGGATGACTGGATATCCTGTAACAATTTTGTCTGTTTACCTAGTTCCTAAATAAGTGCTAATAAATTTCAATCTAAATTTAGCTTTTATTAAGACTATATCATTGCAATATGAATACAAGTATACTTTCCTAAAAAAAACTTAATTTCTTAGCATTACTGTGGCAGGTATTACTAAAACAAATTGTAAAGAAAAAACATTAAATCAAATCCATCAATAAAACTATCACTGCAATTTTCCCTTTTCCCATATTGAATTACATGACGTTCTAGATCCCACTTCTGGAAATACCCCTAATAACAAACAGAAAACAGTTAAATACGCGTTTTTCCGTATATCATTTCATTATCCCCTCTAAATATTAAAGTTTAATGCTTTAACTAACACTAATTTCATCAATAAATCTTACATTTAAAATCAAGGCGTACGTATTTTTTAATATTTTCAATTGTTTCAACTTTCCTTCACTAGAACCATTTTAACCAACACTAGGTCCGCCGCCAAGTCATCGTTCAATAAAATAATTACATTCACGTGTGATTAATTTTTTATTACTTAAATACCAACATTCACCTTTCCAATCCACGTGTACATATTAAATAACTATAAGCTTAAAAGCCTATATGTACTCACGATTTAATTAATCTATTAAAAGGTTAAAGATGTCCAGAAAACATCAGCTTTTCAATTTTTCTTCTTGCGAGCAACAGCTTCCTTAACACAATCAAAACCTATCTGTCTGAGTTATACCCATAGCCAATCCTTCTATTACGACGCACACGAGTTCATAATCGTGCGTATGGATTAACATTCCTTGCCAAATCTGCAAGCGAAGTTCTACATAAGCTCGCACACCGTTTAATTTGCATCTTTGAAAATGCGTTCCGTTCACTAACTTTTAATGTCCTCATACCGACGTGAACAGCGCGGCTCTCCCGCCTTATTACATGCTCGTATAACTACAGTTCCATCTTTCTAATTACCTCCCCACGAATAATTAATTCCTTTTTGCCGGGTGTCTAGCTGCTGTCATTTCTCCCACTCTGCATAACTTCAGAAGTATGGCATTGTATTCTGGTTTTACTATTGGGCTTGTAATGAATCACTTGAAAATTCAACAATCCTGCAAATGGATACATTGGAAAATTTTACATTTTAGATATTTGATTAATATACTAAGCGAGATCATTGATAACCTGATATTTGTGAGTTTTACTAAATTAGCATCCGTATTTAAGCGATGAACTACATTGTAGGGATATACTGTTGTCTTGTTTGATGAGTACTTGATTTTATAACTACACGTGTTTCTCTGTAACGTTAATTTTGCCCAATTCTACTAAAATTTGTAAAAATCGCTCCCATATTTGAGATACTTATGGTATGGAACATGCATATTAATAATTTCGCTGTTATTTACTTTTTTAATTATTCACTAAACTTTCTTAAAATGACATGACCAAACTATGAAAATTTACTGTTGTAGATATCTCTTTACACAACTAACTCGAGTTATTACTCATGTTTACATCTTTGCACACGACATCGTAGCGCGTAATACTGAAAGTTGTTTCCCCTTCTATGGTTTTTAGAGATGATTTATTGACCTGAGTTAGGTTCAACTATTTTACCATAAATAACTTTCCACTTTCATTTGACAATAAAAGAACTACAATATTTAGATTTATAAATTTTTAAATAATTTAAAAACTTGTAATAATTAATTCACAAGACCTAACTGACAGATAAAAACAATACCATCATGGCCACTGACGTAACATGCTTAATTTGTTTCTAATGTAATTGTTCACATATAAGCCCGCCAATCGTTTCTCCGAGCTGTTGTATCACTTTTCCGATCTTTTATGTCACTTTACCGATCTAGCTCGACAACAACGTATTTTTCGAGCTAAAAATGGTCGGAAACACGCGTTTCCATATCGGCCGCATAAAAAATATTTTTGTATTTGTAATTTATGTACTGTATTGTTTATATACCATGCTATACGATAGCAAAAATGAACCAAATACAAAAGATAGGCTAAGTGCATTAGCAGTGTTGTCGTGTGAGAATGTATTTATTTAATTTTGTTTGGAATTTTATAACCTAGTGACTGACTTATTTGCACAAAAAAGAACCGTTGAATGGAGTTTGTACCTAAATTATTATAAGCTACTTGTTTGTATGTGTTGGTTAAATGTTTATATAAATTTAACATTTATGCTCCACCTAATTTTAGAGGGCTGGCTTTAAGCGACGACCTTTGACTACCTTGTTTTTCACTTTCATGCAAATGTCTGATTTAGCGTTGACTAATTATATCGATTTTTTAAACTTTGGAATCAGCGTTTTACTTTAAAATGTGATGAAATATCATTGCTAGATATTATCATCATATAATTATCTTATTTGGGGAAATTTCCTCTTTCATGGAAAAATATAATGACACTGATTTTAATTAGTTATGCAATACTCATTTTCTGTTGCAGAGATTTTTATAAAAGTCAAAGTACACAAAAGCAATATCGCAACACAATCTCATATTGCAAGACGTACATTGTGAAATGGTTAACTCCTAGCTAGCTAGATTCCTTTATTTGTTACTCTTATTTGAATGTTCATCTACTTAATATAAAATTTTATTTATTACGTGTATTTTGGGATTTTTATAAGGACTTTAACATGTTTTCTTTATGTTTAAGCAACAAATCCATGCTCAGCAGTTACCACATGGAGGTCATGGCCCTGGGATTTCCATGGGACCCCATCCAGGTATGCCAGGAATGAACCCAGCAGCCAGTTTGTTGGGGTTTGGTGCAAGCTTATCAGCGGGAGTGCCAGGAGGACAAACAAGTAACCACGTTGCAGCTTTGGCGGCTAACACACACCCTTTACTAAAATCAGCCGATCATAATTCGAGGGATTCTACTGATCTCAAGCGGCCTAGTTCCGTCAATACGGATGAAAGACTGGTATGTGCATACGCTGTTTTTTCACTGATACTAAGGTTAAGATTATAAACATGTTAGTTGTAAAATATCTGCAAAAGTACTATTAGATTAGAAATTTTACATTGTGGCGACTCTTTATATGTGGCAGTATAAACAAAATGTTTTAACAGAAAGTTTTGCATAAAAAGCGCCGTTAAGATGTTAAAAGAAGATTTTTCCGTCACAAATCTGCCCACGGACGTAGGAGATGGAATAAATAGCTAAGGTAAATGGAAAACTCCAGAAGAGAAAATACTAGCTGAAGTTAAGACCACAGAGGCATGAGCGAGGGGGGTAAAGATTAAAGGAACGAACTTAAAGAAGAAGAGGGCGCCACCTAACTGGGATTAGAAGCAAAGAAAGAAGGTTAAGGCCCCTTCAAGTGAAGGATGAATCTTAAAGGAAATTACTTAATACTAAACATTTTTTATGAAATACATTAATTTTTGTTGACTAGTCTATGTACACCATTTTTACTTAACTTTATAAACCTAAAATAAGTAAAGCACACATTTGCTCCCACAACAAATTAATTAGCGCAAAACAACAACTACTTGGAGTAAACAACTAACAAAGCTCTCGAAAACTCGTTAATCTCATACTACATCAATTATTAGAAGGGATCTCTGCACAAATAATCTTAACACTGAATTATTACCTTTTCGATCGCCTGTTAGAAGTTTCAATTCTTGGAAATGAACGCTAGGCGTTTCTAAATTCCTGAATAAACAAACCATTCAACGGCCAGAAGAAATAAATAAGAAATTGCCAATTTAATATCCTCTTTGTACTAACAAAAAATCTTATAAACATATTAGAAATTACAAAATTAATTGTTTATGTTCGTTAGTATCTATACATTTCACGTTAAATAAAAATTAAAGTGTTACTTTAAATATTTCAGTATTTTAATGAACATGAACGCTTTTAACGAAAATGAATATTTGTTACGAGGTGCGTATATCGTTTGCAAATTTTTTTAACAGCATCTAAGTAAACAATAGGTAATCAATATATGACATGCAGGATTAAATAAAGCGGGGAGTCCTTTAGTAATGTGCAAGATGCACGTAACCCCACATGAATTTAACAAAATTTTTGAGAACTTAATAAAAAAGTAACATACCTCCAGGCGAGTATAAAGAAATTCTTATCCTCCATGCTAAGTAGACCAGGTGCAGCCTAAGAACATACTCGGTTTTGTACAAATAATTCAACTTGTTATCACACATCTGCTTAATAATTCGAATTAGGATTTTCGTCTACTTCGATGTGAATTTCAAAACAAAATAGATTTGTCATGTATAGAACTAAACTGTTGCCACTTCCTATCACTATTCTTACATAGTTGCATCAAACGCAAAAACGCGATTCCAGATTCTTCAAAAATACAAATCAGCATGCAAGTGTCAGTTAAAAATCCTACATGATTTGTTGTTATAATTGTTGTGCTACAAATTGTAAACGTTGACTAAAATTTTATAAATTTTTAAAGACTTGCCACTGATCGAAAAACTCTAAAAGTCGCTGGAGAAGCAGTAACAGAACGTCTCTTCCAACTGGTCAGGTATATGCATGAAACAGGCGAGATACTTAAAGATTTCAAACGTAACACTATAGTCACTATACCAAAAAAAGAAAGGTGCAGATAGATGTGAAAATTTTCGAACAATGACTTTGACAGAATTGTACAAAGACGGATGGGAAAACGGGCTGAAGAAGTACTTGTAAAAGTTCAATTTAGGGTTTAGGCGAAAACAGGGGAACACTAGAGGCCATTTCAGCGTAAAATGTGATAATGGAGAAAACAACAGAAAAAGGAGAAAGCGTGTATATTATAGTGACATACTTTTATCTGCAGATGAGTAGTTCAAGTATAGTGAACGAAAATTAAATTTATTGGTTATTTTACAAAGATAAAACTCAATGAACAGTTTTGCCGTGTTTGCAGCTCGTCAAACTGGCGCATCTCTTTTTGCAAAACAACCAACAAAGATCCTGAATTATAAGGGAATCATAGTGTATTAATATATACAAAACAATTTCTCCTACGTCCCCTATACTCGAATATAAACAACTAACTATCGGAAACTTCTTCAAATGTCCGATATTTTAGTGAGGATAGCATTGCCAGACAAAATACTAATAATGTAACTGTCTATGACACTGAGGTGGAATTAAAAAATGACCTATTACACATTATAACATTAGCGAACCTTCAGTGGTTGAGCGATGAGCGTCTGGGGGAAACGAAGAAAATAAAGATGATAAAATTGTTGAGCGCCACCGCACCTAAGCAATTTAGAATAAATAGCTAACCTAGGCATGGTGCAAGAACTCTAGTCACGTATAGTAATGATAATCAATCACGAGCATGGAGTTTATACATGAAAGAAACACATTTTAGTGACATAGAAACAATACCGCAATTTGCGTCTCAAAAGTAAAAGATATTAAATCTCTGTTACATAAAACATCTAAACTTTTACTCAAATAATTATACACTTTTTGTATAAGTTGGATTACTTCGACAAATATTTGGTGTTTCTTTTAAAAACTTCTGACCTCACTTATATTTATTTTAAATCACCAAAGGTATTGTTTGCAAATAAAAACTTCAAAGTCAGTTTTTGCATATAATTGTAAATTAATTATTCAACAACAAAAAATGAACTTAGAGGGGTTGATCATATCTGATCAATCATTTTGTTTCGTATTTACAAATTTTATAATAGCGTTTTAAAAAATCTCGCAAAATTATTTCCGAAGTATGCTCAGAAATATTAGCATTTTCATTTGTGAATATAGACAAAAACTAGTTCTTTAAATCATGTATACACGCAAAATTTTACAATTAGCTCTATTTGAATTCAGTTGATTTCTCACATCAACTACTTAAGTTGTAAAATCGTGTATAAGAAAATTGATACTGAACAATATTGAAACGATGTAAATACTTTTCATAGATTTCAATTAAAATAATACTTCCCACATTACAGGCAATCTCTTGTTACATAAATAGAGAAACTTAATACGGAGCAAATATGGATCACAGTTTTGTAAACACTTACATAAGGTGGATATAAACTTTGCTTGATATTTCTATTTTACATGTGTTGAACTTTGAAGTATAAATGTTATCGAGTAGCTTTCAATGTTCCAAGATTGATACGACGAAAACAAAATTTAAGCGTCAAACGACTGTTTGCCAGATGTGGAATAAAAGCGACGTGTGGTACAGCATAATTTAAAACCCACTTATCAAGATTTGATGAAAATTCTACAAACAGGAATTTTTTACGAACCCATAATGGTGCGAAGGTGCATATTTCTTAATATTCAACAGAAACCAGATGACTATCCATTAAGTGTATCGAATACCTGTCGGATGTCGAAGTCTAACTAGCAGATGGTATACATCCAAAAAAGAAACGTCTCTATCAGGTTTAAACTGCATTGCGATTCCAGCCTTTTCAAATTATACAAATAATATTATTTGTTCCAATACAAAATAATTATGTTGCGAATTTTGATGCTTCTTTGAATCTAGGTTACAAATTTTTATATTTTTTAGTTACGCTGTGAACCCTCAACACCTTAAAATTTGCACCCAAAATCTAAATACCTCAAAGTTACGCTGTAAAGAATTGTTTAATCAAAGTTTATATAAATTTAATAATATTAACCACTGTTATAAGGATCGTAAAGGTAGTAAGACATGCTGTCTTAACTACTGCAGGTTGATACGTAAACCACCTTTCGCCTTCGCTCTTCCAAACATGGCTAATTTGTAACGGAAGACATATACTCGAGAGCGCTGGGAAATAATCGTCTTTGTGAATTTCAAACAGCAGATAACAAATCGCCAAGTTTTAAATATCAAAACGCGACAAATACATTACAAAAACCGTATAGAATATTCGACTCTTGTTAAAAGTAAATCAATAAACGCTTTAAATTAAAGCTAATATATGAAGGGATAAATACAATTATAGTATGAATGAAAGCATGTATATTTTAAAGATGCTTCGTATTTCAAATAATATATTATTACTCGTTTTGTGAAAAATATTCTTTAAAGCCAGCTAGAAGAGGTTTTAGTATTATGATTTTATTAGAACTAATCCAATTTAATTTCAATTAATAGTATGTGCTAGGGGAATTTTAATATTTCATTCATTATTATCTAGATGGGATAACCTAGTCATTATTAAAAGTCATTTAATATAGAAAAGCTCTGAAATATTAATAAATCCTGTTTATCTAAGGGCTTCACGGAAACCATGCTATCTTTAGTATTCTAAAAGGTTGTGTACTGCATTTAGAATATAATAGTTACCTTGTTAAAAGTTAAGTTGATATCTTTTAAATTTAAGAAAGCTGTTACACGTACTTACCTAAACGATGTTTTACGTTACTTAGAAATTTCGTTTCAGAATTCAGTTTCTCCAGCTGACAAATACAGAAGATCTCCTCTAGATCCAGACCAAGAACTCAAACGAAGGAAAGACGACAAATTAATCCAAGTAAGTTTGGTTATTCTTTTATCTTTCCTTTCATGATTTTCCAATTTTTAAATGTTTTATTTTATTATTAGGTTAAATATCAATTTAATGATTTCATCGTAGATTTGCTAAGCACGTTTCTTTTAAATACAGAAACTTGGTTATGCCTCTGTAAACCCCCTCTATGCAACCTCCAACCTTCAAAGAATAACTGTCTGAATTGATTGGTTGCTTTATTGAAATGTACGTAAAGGGGCTTTGATATCTTGGAAAATTGAACACGTTTTCGAATTTCTACGTGGCATTTTAATGATTATAAAGATGGTTTGGTGGGAGTGTGGGGTTTTTGTCATATGTACGTTATGTTTAGGTTTAATTAAAACTGCTTAAGACTTTAGGGTACTATTTAAAATCTTCTGGTTATTGAAATATTTTTCAATTTCTAGTGTAGGTTTTAGAATTTAAATAGGTATGCCTGTCTGATATGTCAAAACTTGACATTGTCAGATATGATTGACTAAAATGCCAAACGTAATTGAAAGTTAGGTTGATGTGTGGTTGCGTACATGATTTAAATTTGTATATCTTTCCGATTATAATCACTCACATATAACATCTGCGAAAAACAACAGAAACTTTAAATATTAAAAAGAGTCCACAACTGCCGCAACTTTTCCTTATTAACAATATCTTAAATCTAAAAATATAATCTCCGAATAAGCATTCACATATACTAAGAATAGAGTCCAAATCTCTCTTTTATAATTAAGAAGAGCACTCACAAATCTTAATCTCTTCATTTTCATTCACGAATAATTCCCTAATTATATCTTATTATGTACAAAATATATTAAGAAGAGTCGGATAATTCAATATCCACTCTTTAAAAATCGGATTTAAACATAGCTATCAGTTAGGTTTAATTATTTATTTATACACTGGCAAAACCTGCGTCGAAGACCTGCCACCCTTTGAATCAAATTATCGACTTGTACACACATCTCTTGTACAAAGACTTGCACACAAAGCAAAAATCTTATATAACGTAACTAATTAATAGATGTGTCTTTTTTTTAAATTTTAAACAATATACTTTTGTTTTACCGTGAAAATGTGCCTGTTGTTTTCTTCAAGACCATAATTCTCAATTATAGCTCCCAAAATTGCTCAAGTTGTTTTACAAGTACGCTTTTTTATGCAAATTGCTTCATATAATGTGTCAGAAACCATTCCATTTAAGGAGACTCTCACGGTAGTTTCCATTAATTTTTAATTCCTTATTTCGGTTTTTAGAGGTATTGTAATTATTTATTCCCTTCTGAGTTACAATGAACTTCATCGTCGATAAACCCGCGTCTTTCACTACCAAATACTACGTATGATTAGATTAGCATGGTGATGTTTAAATAGCAACTGATCAGTTGATTTCATTCATACCTTCTATTGGGTTTATAAGGAGAAAACCTCTTTTAACGTCACGCATCTAGAAGTTTCGATGTAGCTCTAGTTGTTGTTTCTATGTTCGGATTGGTTCTAGAAAATGGGTGGGTCTTCCTACGTAAGCATCTAGAATGTACTAGTTTATTCGTGAGCTTTGTAATTGGTCCGTTTTGAAGGTGTGATGCAACTTTCGTAGATTTATTGTTTTCTAACAATCTCGAGCTATGATATAATTGCCGTCATTTACCTTATCTTATCAATATTCAGGATTTATTGCTGTAATTAGCCTCATTTAAAGGGGACCGTCCTTACGTAAGGTTCGTGAGTCTTCCTAATAATACCTCTCTCAATAGGACAACGTCAATGTTCAATATATGCAACGCGTTACTAAATAGTATTTAGTACGGATATTTACATTTTAGAACTCATTTTTAAAATAAGATACACGGGCTTTCAAAATACATAATATGCTCTATAATGGGTTTTAAATAGCATTTAGTATCTAGGAATGATTTTCATTTTCACGGACATCTTATCTTACGTATTATACTATTTAAACATACTATTATGTAACATAAATAAAGCTTTTTAAAGTACTATATACAAAGTGTTTCTACATTGAAAAGGATAATTTAGTATTTGAAAGATTTGTTTGTTTTTCTTGAGTTTTGAGCTGTTGTATGATCCCTATTATTAGGGGTAATAGTTCGATGCAAAAATGGCGTAGACATTTTGGGAAGAACGATAATCAATGATGAAGGGGTATTGGGAAGGAAAGTCCGCAGTGACAGACGACATTGTCGAAATAGTGAGTGTAGTGGTTCGAGTGCGCCGCCGTTATACGATTTTTGAACTGTGTGCTGCTTTTTCTGGAGTCTCAATTAGCACTTTATGACATTGCTACAGTTGTTACGCGCCACAACTATCACAATACTATTTTAATAAATAATCTTGGTGGATTTTTATAGGATTAATTTGGATATATTACACACAGTTGTATAATATAGTTTTTAGAAATTGGGGTATTACGTATAATAAATGTGATCTAGGGTTGCACAGCAATGTTGTAGGGGGACTAATCCTATATTGTCTTGTAACTTTGCGGTGAAGACGGTTCGCACGGGTCGTGGAACGGACATGTTGTTTTCCCGGTTAATCAGAACGTGCAACGAAGGAGTGATGATTGACGAAATTATGGGAAAAGCAGCCACCGTGAAGCACTGGAATGAACCAGCTATTTTGATTGACGTGGCGGGGAATGCATTATAAATTATGTAGTGGAGTGATTAGCTGTTTCGTGTTTACGTTTTTGTTGTAGACAACCATCGAGCTCCCCTGCAAAAATATGGACTAGAAAAGTTGTTAGTAAAACCTCGCCGTACAACCCTGAGATAAAGCTTGCTAATATACTGTAATTTAGAAAGGTAAGCAAGTATTAATCAATTTACATTGTAAATTTGAGAGTAAATTATTTTATTTTGTTTGTAATTTCTGTGAAATCTAGTACTCTCTCTATGCAAGCACGCGATTAACTACCGCATCTTTACCTTTGTTTACCGCTATAACATAGTATAAGAAGTAGAAGAAGCCTTTTAGGAAATATTCTTAAAAGGAATCGAAACGTGGGTTCAGTTTGTGATGCCGTTAGAAAAGAGTAATCAAAGCAGTGGATTTACGAACTCGTTAAACAAACCAAAGAACTCCATACAAATCTTGCCATACAGAAAGCTAATGGATTGTGTAGTTTGCGACTGTAGAGGGATTTTACTGGTGGAATTCATGGACCTTAGGGCAACAATTGTTGGAGCAACGTACTGTGAAACTTTTAAACGTCTATGAAGAGCAATGCAAAACAAAAGGAAAATGTTGTCATCAAGTATTGTGATTTTTTTAACACGATAAACTCCCTCATACAGCAGCAACAACAAAGGAACTTTTCAAGAATTTCGGATGGGTTTGATCGCCTGCCCTGCAGACCGTACCAAGAGCCTTTCATTTGTTCATCAAGATATAGGTATTGTTGTAAAAGCAGCAGGCGGTTCCTTGACTTTTAGAATGCGCATGACTACTAAGTGCAAGGTACCAGGTTCGATTCCCGACATGGACCGTATACTTTAAGTAAAGACCGCTACACTTGCGGTCATGTCTCCAATGCTCCACTCGAAGGTAACTACATGGGTTTAAGTTCAAATAATTAATTGCTTCATATATCTGACTTTAAAATTAATTAATCGTTAAATATAATTTATAAACTAAAACTAAGTTAGGGTTAAATAATGGTACCCATAGCGTTGACTTTGAATCCTAACAGACATGAACTACTTGAAAAATGTCAGGCGAGCATTTTTCATAAAAATACGTTTTCGTTTGGATGATAGGTAAAATGTAGGTCCCGTATGTGAGTGTTGTCACGAACATTAAAGATCCCTACCTTGCTTGGAACAGCAAGAGTTCGGCAAAATAAAAAATTTTCAGGTAAAATAAAAACTCACTTCCTGGTCGATGTAGTACCTTCGGGTGGAGTATTGGAAAATCAAATTTAGTACCATCCGCTGCCGACAGCTTCGTAAATTAGTTGGTATGTGTGTGATTACTAAGTCCAAGATCTCGGGTTCAATTACCGACACAGAACCACTTGAAAAATGTTCGCTTAACATTTTTCAGAAAAATACGCTCTCATTCGGATGACAGATAAAATGTAGGTTCTGTGTGTGAATGTTATCACGCACGTCAAAAGATCCCTATCTTGCTTGGAGCAGCAAGGGTTGTGCAAAATTCAAAATTTCCAGGTAAAATAAAAACTCGCATCCTGGCCAATGTAGTATCTTCGAGTGGAGCATTGGAAAATCAAATGTAGTGCCGTCCGTTACCAGCTGCTTCGTGACTTAGTTGGTATGTGTGTGACTATTCCCGAGATCCCGGGTTCGAATCCAGACACGGTCCACTTGAAAAATGTTAGGCGAGCATTTTCCACAAAAATGCGCCATCTTTTGAATGAAAGGTAAAATGTAGGTTCCGTGTGTGTGTGTGTGCGCGCGTGCGTGCGTGCGTGTGTGCACGCGTGTGTGTGTGTATGCGCGTGTGTACGTGTGTGTACGCGTGCTCGTGTGTGCGCGTGGGCGCGCGCGCATGTGTTCGCATGTGTGCACGCGTGTGCGGGTGTGTGCGCGGGGGTATGGTAGGTGCGTGCGTGCGTGGGTGCGTGTGTCAGTGTGTGTCCGTTTGTGGGCGTGCGCGTGCGCGCGCTCGTGCGTGCGTATGTGCGACTGCGCGCGCGTGCGTTCGTGCGTGCGTGCGTGGGTGCGTGTGTGCGCGCGTGTGTGTGGTGGGTGCGTGCGTGTGTGTCCGTTTGTGCGTGTATGCATAGGCGTGTGTGTGCGAGGGCGTGCGCGCGCGTGCGTGCGTGAGTGCGTGTGTGTGTTGTCACGCACGGTAAAGATTCTTACCTTGCTGTGAATAGCAAGAGTTCGGCAAAATACAAAAATTTCAAGTTAAAAAACTCGCTTCCCGGACAACGTAGTACTTTCGGGTGGCGCATTGGAAAATCAAATGTAGTGCCTTCCGCTGCCGGCGGCTCCGTGACTTAGTTGGTAGGCATGTGATTACTAAGTCCAAGATCTCAGGTTCAATTACACAGGTCAACAAAAAATTTGTGTGATTTGGATCTGTTCATTTTTTTGAAGATTTGGTGGTTAATCTAATAAAGGATCAACATTTTTTTGTTTCCATCACGCACAATTTTTTTAATAAATTTACTAGGTGCTATATTTACGGTTTTTTAAATATTGGCAAATAAAAATTAAATGGCATCCTAAAAATTGCTCCGCCACTGAGATTAAATTGTGTACAAATCGATAGAATAGTATAGGGGAATTCCCGAAAGCAAAATTTAATTGTTGGGCTTACCTGATTTGCAATCAGGCCTCGGCAAACGAGAGATAAATAGACGTCTTTGTGTAACAAGCGCATTCATTAGTCTGTTTGCGTTCGGTCTAGGCAGTCGTTATTTAGTCGTTATTTTTTGCAGTTAAATTCGTGTTTAAAATGCCAAGACTTTGTCAAAATAATGCAGATACTTTTTGCTATGTGTGTAATTGTTTTGTGGTCAAGAACTTTAGACGTAAAATTACATCACTGTTGAAACACCAATACCACGCGTATTTTAAAATAAATATTGGCGATTAATACAAACGTTAGGCACCACATGTTGTGTGTAAGATATGTGAAGAGGGTTTAAGGCATTAGAGTAATGGAACAAGGAAATACCTACCCTTTGGAATACCAATCATTTGGTATTAGAGCCAACAAATCACCATGATGACTGTCATTTTTGTATGTGCAATGTAGATGAATATAGCAAGGGTTCTGCAAAATTTAAAATTTCTAGGTAAAATAAAAACTCGCATCCTGGCCAATGTAGTGTCTTCGAGTGGAGCATTGGAAAATCAAATGTAGTGCCATCCGTTGCCGGCGGCACCGTGACTTAGTTGATATGTGTGTGACTACTATTCCCGAGGTGTCCCTAGTTCGAATCCCGGCACGATCCGCTTGAAAAATGTTAGTCAAGCATTTTTCATAAAAATGCGTTATCGTTTGGAAGAAAGGTAAAATGTAGGCCCCGTGTGTGAGTGTTGTCACGCACGGTAATGATCCTTACCTTGCTTTGAACAGCAAATATTCGGCAAAATTCAAAATTTCCAGCCTAAAAGAACTCGCTTCCCGGACAATGTAGTACTTTCGGTTGGAGTATTGGAAAATCAAATGTAGTGCCTTCCGCTGCCTGCGACTTCGTGACTTAGTTGGTATGCGTGTGACTACTACTCCCAACGTCCCGAGTTCGAATCCCGACACGATTCGCTTGAAAAATGCTAGGCGAACATTTTTCACAAAAACGCGCCCTCGTTCGGATGAGAGGTAAAATGTAGGTCTCGTTTGTGAGTGTTGTCACGCACGTTGCAGATCCTTACCTTGCTTTGAACAGCAAGGGTTCGGCAAAATTCAAATTTTCAGGTCAAGAAACTCACTTCTCGAACAACGTAGTACTTTCGGGTGGAGCATTGGAAAATCAGGTTAGTATAAAAGCAGCAGTCACTAATGAGGAGCTGAATACTAGCGTACAAGATTGACTGACAACCTAAGCGGTTATGTGGCTAGTGCCCAATGGCAGTGACATTGAGAAATCGATCATATACGTGTATCTCGTATATATATATATATATATATATATATATATATATATATATATATATATATATATTGAAACTGAAAGTTTCCTATTGCTCTTGTTTGTTTTCGTCAGCTTACCGGAGCCTGAAAAAGTAGTTTTCGTATAAGATCAGTTTGAAATGTGTGGAAGTATTCCTTGTTTTGCAAATAATATCTGCTCTTCTAGGAAAATTGTAGTTAGCAGCTAGCGTCCATGATATTTATTTCAAAGCTTCCCAAATTATTCTGTTTTGCACTGACGTTTTGGAGCGCAATTTAATGTAACTGGCGACAATTTCTTATGTTAAAGGTAGAGCTTTTAACTAATCTTTCGATCGCGAAACCCAAAATACAAAAATAGTACAAAAGATATTCCGGTATTTTTACATTCCACTTACTATAGTAGAAAGTATAGATTTTATCTAAAAAATTTCTCTTTCAATTTTTGTATTTGCTTTGAAAAATTTAGAAAACAAGTGCTTGTGGTGCTGAACAGATCGAGGAATTCCTTTTTATTGTCTAAGAGAGGAATTGCTTCTCTCAGCTTAGTAATGTAAAAACTATAATTCACTCAACATGTTCAAGCTTGAAATAGGTAGGTAGCCTTGGAAACTGAAGTTCTGACGATGGGGATGATGACAAAGAAATCGACCATGTTCTCTGTGATAATAGGAAGTCTAATACAGGGATGAAACACATGAGGGGGTTGTAATTAAATGAAAGCTATTCGAGTGGTTATTTAACGTCGCACAAATACTCGTTACAGTAGCTTGACAGAGCAACACATTTGTTCTAAATTTCATCCCTACAACAGTATGTAGAGTATTGATAATGTGAATGGTCGTTTATAGCCAGGTATCATAATTATCTCTTTATGGTTAAAAGGTGTCAATAAAAGAGAAAGGTTTTATCTACACGCCCTCTTTTAATATAAAATTTTTAAACTTCCATAAAGTTTTGTACATAATATCTGGTATAGTACTTTATCCTGCTTACACGCGCCCTCAGGATAAACCCTCCATCAATCCCAGTCACCCGGATGTAATCATCCATCCCCTCGCTTCATCGTGTTTGTCACATCCCTCAAAAATAATTCTCCATTACCGCAATAGTAGGCTTTAGTAGGGAGGAAAATCTTCACTTACATTATGTGCTAATATGGTAGCAAATAACTAATTGAAATTGTATGTTTGCTAAGCAGCTACAATTGTATGTGTTTTATACAAATTTATGTTGCTAATGAATGCAAGAAACGAATCATAAAAGCTGTGTGAACATTAGGATGAGACTAATAAAAAAGCGTTTGCCACAGAATCATAAACTAAAACATGTGTGAGCATTCAACCATTAATTTAGAGGGTGATCTGTATATTTACAATTTCAAAGATTATACCATCTACTAGGGATACGGATGCTCTCGACGTTTTAAGAAAATGATTTATTTTAATATAACCTTTGCTGTTTCCACAAAGCAGAATAATTTTTCGGTCGTTGTTAAATTTTGTTTTCCCAATATGAAGTGAATTAATTATAATTACACCTGCCATTCGGAAATATCAATTTTAGTTTGCGTTTTTTTTTCCTAGACCTATTCCAATAATTATGTTAATTCTAATTTGCATACGAGTAGTTATTCTATGGAGATTCTAGCCAAAATCAAAATTGGCATTCACTTAAATAAAGCGTCTGCATGGTTGATAGTCAATGTGTCGTAGTAATCATTCGCTGTTTTTGCGAGTTACAGAAAGCTTAAACTTTGGGAACGAAAAAAGGAAGAAAAATTCAGAAAGTTGAGAAATAGTCCCCACGAATGTAGCGCCAAAATTAAGAATTGGGATAGAAGAAGATGGAAAATGAAAAAATAGGAAAACCTAAACAAAATAATACAGGCGGGAAGGTAGCGATCGATCTGAAAATCGTGGTGGAGTGGCGTGGTCAGAAAAAAACAAGAAACAATAAAACTGCTTGGAAGGCGCCAGAATTGTCACAGTAAATCAGCTGGCTCCGCGATCCGACTGCGAAACGTGATCATCTTACGTAACACCCGATAGAGAAATAAAAGTTAAAAAGACATTTGAACAATTCCTATTTGCATGCACGTAATTTGAAGTCAATAACATGAAATGGATAGCGAAATCCTTTCTTTCCTGAAGGAGTTCAAGTCAAGTTGGGAAGAGTTTGGCTGAAAATTTCGTAAAATACAGGAGAATTTTATAGAAAAATTACGCGAAAACGTTGCGAGCCTGGCAGAAAAACTAGACCACACTCCCTCCAATTTACTGGAAAATGCTGAGAAACAGGACCGAAACCCTGCAAACCAGGTAGCGAGGTTAGAAGAAAGTAACACGGAATTTACAGAAAAAATACAGGAAACCTCTGCAAATCTCGCAGAAAAATTAGATCAGAACAAAAGCGGTTGAACAAGAACTAATTGAATATCACGGCCAAATTAGAGGCGTTTATGCAGGAAAGTTCTAATTTCGAGGAAAACCTGGAAGTCAAATTTTTTAGCGGCTTACAGACACTGTTAGGAAAGGTCTCTGAAAACTTTCGGAAAGTGAAAGAAAAGGTGCTGGAGATGGAGGAACGAATTAATTCCCTAATGGTACAAGCGTCGAGGCACTCAATTCCGGAGATACAACAACACGTCTCCGAATTTAAGAATGTCGAGGGAAGTGAAGCGACGTCAAGGTTCTGAGTAAAACCATCCACATGTGATGGAAAGTCACCTTGGCAGACATTTCCAACAATTCAAGGCTGTTAGGGAGCTATCGGGTGGAGCAGTGGTGAAAGAGCAACCGCATTGATTGTCACGTTACGGAATGAAGCCTTAAATATTCTGCAAATCATACTAGACCATGACCAAAGAGCTAAGAGGTCTTAAAATCAAGGCTGGAAATGAGGTATGGCGATTTCCATCTTCAACAGTGTACCACGCTCAAGTGTAACCTGTAACATTATTTTGTAATGTTAACTAATAAACAGATTAATTAATTAATTAAAATTAATTAACTTGCGTAACTTATAGACAAGAATTCCATAATAAATTACTTTTATAGTTTAGTTAGCATCCCGTATAATAAAAACCAGGTTTAGAAATAGCTTAAGGCTTAACTATTATAAATTCCAGCGGCTGTCATCATGATTTAAAGCTCTACCCTTGCAAATCAAATACAATTACCCATTTAAAGTTTATGTCGGTTACAGATTGACGAATCTAATAAAATTAAAATGGAATAGTACCTTTAACGTAAATAAAGAAAAGCAATTTTCTGTTGAAAAGCTTAATTTTCTTAATAATTTCTTTGATTGATAATGGTTATAGAAAACGAAACATTGAAAATAGCCAAACTATTTTTCCAATTTGATTTGTTCAAAGATTGCAAGTAATTTTAAGTAGTCTGGAGACATCCATTGTATTTAAAATCCATTTCGGCTCAAGTGGGTTAACCGGTCTTTTGTTAATGGCAGACAACTGTCGCCATAGGTATGGTCCACAATTCAATAATTAAATTTCCAAGAAGATACAATATATTTAAACCCTTAGAACAATAATTGTTTCTGTGACCCTCATCTCAAAAGGGGTTGGATTTTAAACTCTTCCAGTTCGCGAGGGTTATGCCCGTATGTTCGCGGATTTATAGTGGTATAAAGTAATAATAAAAAGCTTGTATGCGTGTGACGCAAAGTTAAGTTAAGCTCAACAAGATTCTGCCGGCTTCGTGTGCCATAGAAGTATTTAATAATTGCGAAGGAACAAGAGCAACAAACGAAATCCTCTCCCCCAATTTAAGAGCTGTTCTGCGTTGGAAGGCAAGCCATCAAACAATCGACAATTTTTAGTAAGTAAGTTTTTATAGTTAAGTTAGCATGACCAATTTTTAGTTAATTTATTAGTTAGGACGTTTTGGCCATAAACCGTAGGATTAATTTAGTGTAAAATTTATAGTATAAGTTTTCTTTCATATACAATGTTTTAGAATTACTTATGTACGCAAAATTGTCATAATTCCATATTTACCCATTTAATCTAAACTTCTAAATTAAAATCAATGAAATTCTGAATGTAAGAGGTTCGCCTTTATTGCTCTGCTAATTCAATAGTTTTGTTTGCCGTTGATTAAGTCAATAGTTTTTTTATTATTTTTTATCATGGAAGTTGCATAAGTAGTAAAAAAGTTAGGAATTGATTAAAAGGAACAATTGTCCTCCTTGGGATGACAAGTCTCTCAAGGTTTCGCACGAACATTTGGACATTCTCGACTTGTCTGGCGCCCATGGTAATTGTCATTAAGCCACAATATTTATGAATGGCAAGTGCCAAAATTTTTTGTAGTATATTATAAATTAATTTAACCCTTTCTGCAAAATTTTAACCCTCTATATGATCCACGACCTTCCGCTAGTAGTGCCGGTGACCTCCATTTAATTTTTGTTTTACAGGCCGCCCCCATTTTATAATTTTACTGGAAAATATATACTTAGTAGCTTTTCCGCCTGTAACAAAATTGTTACAAAACGTCAGCGAAAACTTTCAAAAGTTTGAAGCACATATTGTTCGCTGGGTGAGACTAGCCTACCCAACAGCAGCGGATAGCTTCCTAGAGCAGCTGGCAGTACAGACCTTTGTTGGCAGGATACACAACAGAGATCCAGCAAGCACTACTGCTGGCTCGACCAAGAACCCTAGATGATGCGCGATGTTATGCTTTGGAATTTGAAACCGTAGAGCAAGCTTTGCATTGTAGTAGTGGCAAAGTAAGATGATCCGTAGAGGAGCAAGGCCCAAGAAAGCATAGAGGAGTTGATTCGACGAGTACTTCGAGAACATTAACCAAAAATGAAGAGTCTCAGATGCTGGAATTGTGGCGAGTGTAGGTATATATAGACTAAAGGCAAACAGCCCAAGAAGGAAACAAAAAAAGCCGGAAAACTAAGTGGGGCCTATTGAAGTGGGTGAAAGTCGCACGATCTAAGTATGCATACATCATTGATATATATGGACAGTTTAACAACAAGACTGTGAAGTTTTTGGTTGATACCGGATCCAGTAGAACAATTGCTAATCCGAATGCAGTGCGCGACAGTGCGTCTACAAACCGTGGCTGGTAAGGAAATTCAAACACAGTATGCTAAATGTAAAAATCGGAGTTCGGAGCAAAGTATTTGCACATCACCGAAGAAGTTATCTGGGGAATGGATATCTTGAAGATGTATGGATTACATCTAAATATGAAAGAGATGTTTTGAGAGTGGGAAATAAGGAAGTGCCTTTTGCGAAGCAGACGATGAATCTGTGCGAGTTTATTTGACGAACGACGTTATCCTACCCGGAAAGACAGAAAATGTGGTTATGGGACGTTTGATGGTGCTCTTTGGGAGAGCTTCGTGCAAGTTATTGAACCAATTACTGACGAAACCATCGGACAGGACGTGCTTGTGGGGAAGGCTTTGGCCAAAGTGAGGGATGGTGTACCTGTTAAGATATTAAACGCCAGTAGTTACGATATACCGTTGAAGAAGAATACAACAGGGGTCGTTCACGCGGGGTGTGACGAGATTGAAAAAGGAATCATGCACCCAAGAGTACTTTGCAAAGTTATTGGAGCAATTGACGAAACCGTGTCTGCATCTTGAACAACAACTGACAGAACTTGGAAACTTAATCCGACGGTACTTGGACGTATTCACGGTAAACGGTTGTCGGTTAGAAAAGACACCTACATTGATTTTTCAATGCTCCACCCGAAGGTACTATATTGGCCAGAAAGCGGTCTTTTTACCTGGAAATTTTGAATTTTGCCGAACCTTTGCTATTCCAAGCAAGGTAGGGATTTTTAACGTGCGTGACAACACACACATACATATGGGACCTACCTTTTACTACTCATTCAAACGAGGGCGTATTTTTGTGAAAAATGCTCGCCGAACATTTTTCACGCCGTCCATATCAGGAATCCAACCCGGGACCTTGAGCTTAGTAGTTACACTCGAATCAACTAACCTACGAAACCATCTTGATTAAAAAAGACCTTACAATTTGAGTAACGACAGCTACTCTAGCGGTTACATTCCCAATGCTCCGCCCAAAGGTACTATATTGGGTTTAAACGCGAATAATTACGCTCTTTATATAAATCTAATTTCAGATTAGGAAAGACCGCAATAGTCAAGCATAAGTCAATACATGAGATGTCCGACCATTAAGGCAGCAGTCGAGAATACTCCCATTGGCCAAACGCGAGGAGGCCGACAAAACGATTGGAAATATGGATGAGCAATGAGTAATTGAGCACTCTGATAACCCTTTTGGGCATCGCCTGTTGTGCTTGTAAAGAAGAGAGACGGGTCGATGTATATTATGTGGATTACAAGCGATTAAATGACGTGATCAAAAGGGATAGGTTCCCACTTCCAAAGATTGACGATACCCTTGGAATTATAGAGTGACTAGTGACAAGTGTATATGGAACCCAAATATCGGTAAAGACTGCTTTCACTATTGGTACTAGCGTATGGGAATTTACAGTCATGTCATTTGATCTTTGCAACGCTCCTGCCACCTTTGAGCGTTTTATGGATAACACATTGCGTGGACTATCATGTAAATTGTACTTTGCTTATACGGATGACTGATTGTTATTGAAAAGTCGTATTGAGAATACTTGGGAAATTTGGAAGAACTGTTTCGAAGACTATGAAAAGCAAACCTGAAGCTGAGTACAAAGAAGTGTCACCCGCTAGGGAAGAGGTGAAATACCTAGGGCACGTATTTTCACGTAACGGAAGTAGGCCATGATCGACGATATATATAAGGACCTTTGTTCTTTCAAGTAGTTGAATGCAAACAATAATGAACTTAACAGTTTTATTGATAAGCGCGTTTGCGTAAAGGAAGTTAATATAAGTAACCAGTTGAAAAACTACAATGCATCTACAACAATTACTAAGCGAACGAGCATCATCCTGTATCATTTTAACAGGACTTCGAAACAGCTTTCATTTTTATATTCGTATCGAAAAGCAATTCTATTCCGTTCAAGCAAGGAAAGCTTGCACAATAATAATAATAATAATCTATTCAACTCGTATCCTCCCTCACCAATGTGTAGATAATAAATAACATGAATGGTATTTTCCTCCAAATATCCATATGTCGATAAGACAACCAGAAAACTAATTGAATTGCACTCGTCACGGAGGGCCCTTCGATAATCTTGTTCATAGAAACTTATTATACCATTTTAACAAGCGAAAGTACGGACAATAACAGGAAACCCAGTTAACGCTAGTTGTAGCGTTCTCAACTACAACAAATATACATCAACGTGTGTAAATACGAAGATGAGAAATATATGCAACCAAATTCGTGGATTTATTAAGGACGCGTAGGATGGGTTGCCTAACTTCCTATATTGAAATTATAGAAACGTGACATAAACCAGGAACGCGAACGTTACTGATAACAGAACACCTCATTTTAAACGATATATCTAAATAAGATATATTGAAGTATTTAACGTAATTTGAAGTAATTAAATAGCAACCGTTTGAATTGAAACGGCTGTCGAAATCCTTAATAAATATTCAAATGCCGAAACTGCAGGTAACAAGTTATTTATTGTTAAACGCGCTTTAGGGTATTTAGAAAAATTGATTACTTGAACTTTTTTTCTCAAAAGATTAAAAATGTATTCCGTTTGACAAGTTACGATTGTACTGGTAGTTTTAAATTGCAGGAAATTAATTTTTTTTTTGCTAACTTACAAAAATTTGTACGATTTTCTAAAAGCTATAGACAGATTTTTAATTTTATTGATAGAAATTATACAATTACAGGCAGCATGATATGAATTATGTCCATTAACATTTTCCTTTAATATTTTTAACCATTTTTGCACTCGAGTATTAGATACACCTTTCATGGACGTTTACTTCAGTTAATTTTCGTAGTTCATATTCCCATACACCTACCATTTAGAATTATGGATGTGTATACATACTTATTACTCCTACAAATCATTACCTTGAGAGGATCCTAATACACTTAAACTATGTAATTGTGTGTAATAATACACTTCATTCAGGTAGATCTTGAGAGCATGCGCTTCATCCTATTAAATTTATTTAAAATTAACAATAAAGTAATGGCTAGGAGAATGTCTTTACAATATCTCCAAGTTCATTCAACTTTGATTTTATGATCTGCGTATCCTTAACATTACTACAAATTCTTATACAAATTGGAAAATATTGAGAATAATAATCAGAATTAACTTGTATTACTACATAATATTTCTTCTGCTTCCTAAATAGAGACGCATGTTGAAGTACAGTTTTAAATGTATTTTTCAAACGGTTTAAAGTTAGCAACCATTACTTAACAGATATTTTTCCTAAACCACTCTAATATACAGTTACAGAAAAAGTTCCTAATCTTCTATAAGGTTAAATTTTTTTGCAATCACTTGTACGCTTGTTCCACCCACTGGTATAAAGAATTTTTTTTATTGTTTACCTACACTAATTACTTATATGTACGAGGGGTGCTCGTTATGTATCGGGAACTGACAACACTAGTGTTGCTAGGTGCAATCTAAAGTTTCTAACCTAATGTTTGAGGTTTTGACAGTATACATACTTATGACATTTTGCCATATGAACACTATTTGTTTTATTTTGTACGAGTTGAAAAATTTCGTCTCGTCCAAAAAATTGAATTAACTCGTGAACATTTTCGTGCGAAGGTTCTTTTACGATTACCGACGTGGATTATCTCCACAACAGTACCTGAATCAACTTATTTCGACTTTTGGGGAAGAAGCTCTGTTGAGTACATAAAAAGGATACTCGGGAGAGAAAAGCGGATATATAACTAAACAGATATTAAACAAATGCGGCGTTCAATATTCTTACCTGATGTCCAGTTAGAGCGGTGAAGATTCTTGGCTCCAGAACACTTATTACTGTACTCGTAAAATAATATAAAGCGGTGAGGTAGTCCTATACGGGAACTGACCTCCGAAACAAAAACTTATTGTTCAAGCGGTGACAATGGACTGTGCTAGGCCGCGCAGTCACCCAACATATATGACAAACAAGATAGAACATTGAAGGTGAAAACGCGACCGGGTTTATCAAATTAATTTAACGTGCGGCAAGGCTAATATACGGGACTTACATTTTATCTCTCGTCCGAACGAGGGCGTGTTTTTGTGAAAAATGCTCGTCCAACATTTTTCAAGCGGAGCGTGTCGAGATTCGAACCCGGTACTTTGGGCATAGTAACTGGTGTTTTAAATTGCGCGGTTTGTTTAAGAATAAGTAAAATATAGATGGCGCACTGAATTCGTCTGGGTATTTTGACATTTAAGAAGTGTGATGTATGACATTTACAAAAATGGCCTCGTACACGATACAACAACGCGTTCAAATTGTTGAATTATTTTATGAAAATCAGCGTTCTGTGAAAAATGTTTTTAGAAAACTACGTGAATTTTATGGTTTACATAATCGTTCAGCTGAAAACATTATTGGTCGAATTATTAAAAAATTTCAAGAGACCGGTTCGGTGGAAGATCAAAAAAGTGAAAAATACAGTCGTAGCGATCGTTCACAAGAAAATATTGATTTAGTTCGTGATAGTGTTGCTGAAGATCCTAAAATGTCCATTAGACGACGTTCACAGCAAGTTGGACTTAGTGGATCAACAACATGGCGTATTTTGCACAATGATTTAGCTCTGAAGGCATATAAGGTTGAAATAATGCTGGCACTAAAGCCATTAGATCATTTAAAATGTCGTTCATTTGTAAATTTCATCAATGAATTTTCTCAAAAAAATCATGTTTTCCGATGAGGCACATTTTGAACTTGGTGGCTATGTTAATAAACAAAATTGTCGTATCTGGGGTGAGGAAACTCTATGAATTATTCATGAGAAACCTATGCATTCTAAACGAGTTACTGTTGGGTGTGCATTATGGTCAGGTGGTGTAAATTCGACCTTACTTCTTTGAAAATGTTGCTGGTGAAGCTGTAACTGTCAATGGTGATCGATATCGTCGGATGATAACCGAATTTTTGAGGCCTGAATTAATGAATATTGATCTAGCGGATATTTGGTTTCGACAGGATGACGCTACATCTCACTCTGAATGCAAATTATGTGTCTTATTTATTGTTTAAAAAAAACGCGCAATTTGAAATACCCTTTATTTACGCGCACACCAATTACGTCACGGAGCCGCTGTCTAAATGTACAGCAGGTTCTTCGTTAGATTCTAAAGCTGTTTTTTTTACAAATTCCGCAGTGAAGGTTATTGTTAAACCTACAACAGTTATAAAACAAATAATATTAAGTAGAGGTACGGAAAGGTAAGGAATTTACGAATACACTTCACTGCATAATTCAACACGCACAATGCCTACACGCCGATACGGTAAGGTAGTTCAATATAAAATCCTTTAAAACGCGCGTTTTCATATGAACTCGTCGTAGTTTTACCAACCGTCGGACGTTTTCATTGGTTAAAAAAATAATCAAAACTTATTTGACGGAATAGATACCATAAACTGTAAGTTCTTCACCTATAGTGCACGAGAAATTATAAACGCAATTTTATGCGTAATAATATTATTATTTATTATTTAAGAATTGAGCTGTGATAATATAAATAAATTTCAGGAACGTCAGCATACAATCAGGTTTTTAATTTTTATACTTCAGTCCTCAGTAACTGTAATCAGTTTATATATATATATATATATATATATATATATATATATATATATTGCTATGTACCAACTGGATTTATCGAGCCCGACGTTGGGCCGCATATAATTTATGCTATGTACTAACTGGATTTATCGATCGCCGACTTTGAGCCGTCCAATAAATACTTAATATGATAACGCCGTACTCGGTATCAATGGCGTTTTCTTACTTGACTCCACCTCTCTGTTTAAATTATCAAATTTACACTCTCACTAATTTTATTGTTCTGCCTCGACTAGCTTTTATTTTGAATTATAAAATGAAGTTAATTAATTCCATATAATGAAAACAAATATTATGTACAGGTTTTGAAAATTATTAAAATACACTTTTCAATCAATCAATATTGTGAGTCTTATTTATCACAAAAATCATATGCTTTGCAATTAATCAAAAGTCACCAAAAAACTATTCTTTTTATTATCAAAGAATCCTAGAACGTTCAAAATCCCTTTATTATATTACGTACTTTCAACGTATGCAAAGTTCGTTGCTGACTCTGTTACACTAGTTTATATTAATTAAGCAAATTCAATATTCAAATTCAAATAGAAAATAAATGTCTTAAAACTAAAAAGATCTAACCTGGTCTGTTTACTTCGCAATTCAAAATTGTACCAAGATTATCGACGCATCCATTATCAACCAACATCAATTAGAATTTTCCATGCATTATTATGCCATCCATTTGGATCATTAACATTGTATTCGAAATTATCCTCCACCAATTCATACCCCATTTGAAATATTATCTACTGAATTATTACATTTGAATTATTGTCGTCACCCTCTGGATTATTATTGTTAGACTTAGATTATTCTCACCAGCCTCAGAATTTATTGTCGTCGCCTTTAGAGTTTATTCTCACCAAACTTAGAATTATTGTCGTCGCCCTTAGATTTTATTGTCATCCGACTCAGAGCCCTATTATTATTATTATATTTTAGTTTAAATAAATTCCCCAAATTCTACTTACGTTAATCGGCAATAGAAATTTTCATCTTCGTAGCACTATCTGTCACTAAACAAATTTATTATTAAAATATTATTATTACGCACGCGTTACTCTTAGATTCGGAGTAACGCACCTTGGCCTTGCTGAGTTGAAACTGAGCTCCGTTATCATTGCTCGCTGTTAATATATGTGCATGTCCCCCTTTGTCTGTGGGTTTGGCTTACTAATCATAACCAATGAGGTCTTTCTATCTCCTACACTTAAAGTGGTTTTCTGATGTAACATTGTTGGCTTTTCGAGTAATTGTTGTTTGCTTACAGATGCTTTCTTATCAGACCATGCGGTGTTTTGAGAAAATAATCGCGTTTCCATATTATACACAAATACCTGATGCAATTTGAATTTCAATTTTCATGTATGTTTATCTATTTACCCATTTTTAATTACATTTACTATTAAAAATTGTTAATTGTTTGTACGCACTTACACTACACTTCTTTAAGTTTTATCTCTTTATCTCCGTATTATCATAACTGATTGGAATTCTTTTGAATGCGTGTTTAATTACATTTATTATCATTCTCTTCTAAATACGCGTGCTTCTACTAAAAATATCCTTGTTTGCATTACTTAAAATTACTAAAACTTTATATACCGGGTGTTAAATATTTGTTATTTACCTAATGCATGATTTACTTATTTCTATGCTAACTATGCGTTTTATTGTTCTAAGATGTGTCTATTTGCGTCGCTTAAAACTACTTATACTCTATATACAGGGTGTTAAATGCTTACTATTTACAAACTATCCCAATTACTCAATTTTCTACTAAATAAATGCAGTTTTCTGCTTCCTATTATAATTTATGATTCTCTGCACGACCTTTGCTATAAAATACACCCTTAAACAACCCCTTATCACAGCAATACCCCTATGCGCCCTTTTTATGAATTAAAAAGGTAAAATTTTTAATCTGTCAATTTTAAATTTTTAAGGTATAATTTTAATTGCGTCGGCTAGCTCAGTTTTTGAATTACGCACGGAGCTTGCGACAATACGACAAACAAAGCATTTAAACCTACCATCTACCTCTCCTAACTGTTTTAATCTTTAAACCAAAACACCATTAAGCACAAATTAGTATAATGTTCTCAAAAATATTTACAACATATGAAAAGGTTAAAATTCTTTAACTAGAATTTTCTTTTAATAACTGAATTAGAAAATTTAATAATTATCATTCCCAGAGATGATCAAAAAGCCAGCAAAATCACTATTATTATTAATTATCGACTGAAGCCTGATGAACATTCATTTAACCTCTTTTACTATTTACGTAATTTACAACGTATACTCAAAAATTAAATCTTGCCGACCCTCACATAAATAATCATGAAAGCAATGTAAAGTATTTAAATTAGTAATATTCAATTAAATGTTAAATCTTAAGTTATTCAGTTTAGCAATGTGCAATGAAATATCCATAAATAAAATAATAAACATTCAGATTGGCTAACCTGTTGTTTTTCAGCTTGAATCAGTCTCTGGTCCAACCGTTGTGTGTATCCCTCATAGCATCGCCTTAAACACACTAGCATACTCCATTAAACTCCTTCACCATTAATCATTGAAGTAAATGCTTGTTGCATTTCCTCATTTGTTCCAATAATAATCGCTTCAGCATTTATTTAAACTTGTTCCGGTATTTATGTAGACTTGACTCCAGTAATTATTTAAATTTGTCTTCCGTAATTGTTTAGAGCTGTCTCCCGTAATCATTTAGACTTGTCTCCAGTGATTCTTTTGAGTCCTTTTTTATTAAGGTTAATATTAGAATTTAAATTAAAACAACTTTTAGTTACTTACGCTTTTTTCTATTTAAGGATAAAACGACAAACCCATCAATTTTCCATATTCAGCGGTATTATTTTACACTTCACAATTACCCACTTTACGTGGATATTTTCGTTTTCAGATACGTGAACTATACTTTACTTCATGATGATCTGATTTGTTTACAAATCTGGTCATATTTAAATGCACCGTCTATCTATTGACAAGTGCAAAGTTCGTTGTTTGTATAAACTTTCATACCAGGTTTTCGGATATCCCATGGTATTATTATTGTCGCGTACGATTTCGAGTTAATAGCATTGATTCGCTTGGATTTTCATACTTCTAGATAAGTAAATCATTGTTTGTTTAAATAAATTTGGTGAACTTTGATTTTAATTACCATGCCTTGTCTGTTTCCAATAAATCAGGTGTCGATTTTAATTTTCCAGTCATGTAGACTAAATACAATGTATGCCTTAAATTATATGCGTTTGCTATCTTACGCATTTTTAAACCTGGACATAATAATGATGCGTTATCCATGCATGTCGCGTTTCAGCTTGCAATTATGTTGTTTAACGACTTGCGAATTTGTTTATTCAAATAAATATTCAAAATATTTTTCATTAACTGAATTAATTGTGATTATTATTTATATACAGGGCGTTGTGATTTACTTTCCAGTCTAATCATCGTATTTCTTGTTTTCTTCAGAAAACTCTCGTTTTCTGAGCCCTTATGTATTGTATGTAGAGTGCGCTATACTATTGGTCCTAACTTCCCCTAAATGACCCTATTAACACAGTAATATACATGTATATATATATTCATATATACATATACATATACATATACTTATACTATATACATATATATCATATACATATACATATACATATACATATACATATACATATAATATACATATACATATACATATACATATACATATACATATACATATACATATACATATAATATACATATACATATACATATATATATACATATACATATACATATACATATACATATACATATACATATACATATACATATACATATACATATACATATACATATACATATACATATACATATACATATACATATACATATACATATACATATACATATACATATACATATACATATACATATACATATACATATACATATACATATACATATACATATACATATACATATACATATACATATAATTTAATAAATTGAAAGTATATAGGCTACAAAATGAATGTGTGCGGTTGAGATCAGTGTGTGTGTGTGTGTGTGTGTGTGCCTGCATGTGCACGATACGTGCTTATGCATGCACATGTGTGTTTGTGAATGTGCGTATGTAAGCGTACTTGTGTGTGGGTGCACCTTTAATTGCATAGATGCGTATGTCTGTGTATGATTGTGTGGGTTTGATTGTGTGTGTGCATGCGTGCATGTGTGTGCGTGCGTGTCTGTGTGCGTGTGTGTGTTTGTGGGGGGATGCATGCATGCATGCAGTGTGTGTGTGGTGTGTGTGTGCCCACACACATATACATATACATATGTATGTGTACGTGTGTGTGTGTGTGTGTGTGCATGCAGGCATATACTTTGTGATACACGTGGGTGCATGAAGGTTCGTATGGATGGGCGAGCGTGCGGTCACATGGATATCCGTATTCATGTGTAGGATCATCTGTGCACATGCATGTGTATGTGTGTGTGTAAGCATATGCGTGAATGCACATGGACGTATGTGGATACATGCAAATATGTGAACATATGAGTGTACGTGGACATATGCACATTTATAGTGGAAATTCAATTGCTAATACCATAAACATTTTTATAGCATATGAAAATTACCTCCAATCAATAAGTTGTTTTGTGGAATCTTGTAATTCTTTTTATAAAATCATGAAGAAGTAGCAGAGCTATTAGCCGTAAGTTGTATAAATACCTTATAGAAAACCACAAAAATCTGTAAGGAAGATAGCATATACGAACTGTGTTGACGCTAGCTTATAGTAAGATGGTGTAACTTGTTAAAATCCTTTGGCTCTACTTGCATTGTTTCATATTATTATTTTAAGTTTACCGATCTATTATTTTTGATAGTCTATTTGATCTTGAGTATTCGTGCAGTTAAGAAAATGAATTCGTTTCATTTTTTGTGTTGACCAATGAGGGGTTTCTATTTCTTCGTATTTTTGGAAATAATTGTCTGTTAAGATGCTTTCGTTAGAATGCTGCATGTTAGTCATAGCCAATATCATGGAATTTGACAAGAGTTGATGTAGGAATCATCCGATGTCTGTTTTGAACAATTTCATCAGGTATGTTCTGAAAATGTGTTTGTTTGTAGTACATAGCACGAGGCAAGGTTACTAATAATTGATGTTCCTTTATGGTGAGGGTAACCGTGTTGTATGTGGCTAGGTTTTTTTTTTGTAATTTAGTGAGTTGAATTACACCACTGCATTTAAGTGTACCTGTAATGTCCATTCGTTTTAGTCCCTTAGAGTAATTAAATTCAAAATATGTGTCCTCTAAGATTTGAGTAACTGTAAGGTACGCGACCAGTTTATTTGGTAACTTAGTGAGTTCATGTCCGCTTGATATTATCCGTTATAGATGTAATAAATAATACTGTTATGGCCACACCATAATTTTTCTAAAAGGTAGATATTTTTCTAAGGGGATGACACGATATAATCATATCTTGTGATTGTGTAGCCTCATTTGTGAATATTTTAGAAATTTGGATCCAAGCCAGTCCCGTATTGTGGTGTGGTTGTTCTAGCAAATTGTATCTATCAGGTTCAATTAAAAGTAAGTTGTTTTGAGGTTAGCAACGGAGTACAAGAATTAGTGGGTTTAAATCATAAGTTTAATTTTGTGTTAAGCCACTTTAGTTGTGTACCTGTTGTTGCACCTTCTTGGTTTTACATTTTATTTTAATTTTTAAATTTATGGGATTTTTAAACCTAGCGTGGGAAGGCATGGTGAAGTAAGGAAGTTGAAATTATAGCGTAAGTGGTAGGTTTTTAACACTGTATAGCGTGCTGGCCTTAAGTTGTGTATTAATGAGTGTAGAATAGGATGAGTTGTATATAAAACCCTACCATTTAGCGTTTAAGTTATGTTTAGGACTTGTTGTATTGTAATTCAGTTGCTGTAAATTCAGAGCATCTCGTACTAATGGGATCTCAGTTATTTACTTATATAATGCATTTTCTTTTAATTTAGATTTTACCCTACCATTGTTTTCTCAATCAGAAGCATTATACCGTTTTTCTTATTGGCTGACTAGTTTTATTAGTTCGCACTGTGTTGTGACAAGTATTTCTAGAACTCATGCCCAGAGTGTGGAAAACTCTGGTCATCTCATATTGCTCTCGCCTTCTTGGCGCCCATTAATTTTATTTCGAATTTCAACATAAACGCATTGATTTTATTTCGAATTTTAACATAGCCGCATTAATTTTGGAGAACACGCTAGCTATCCCATGTACCATGAATTTCTTTTTCACATCTTTGGTTCTTTCCTCTTCCAAATGCTGCTCGCTTCTAACTCTATTAATCTTCATTTGTTAGCTCTCTATCAACATAACCCATTACTTCAGCAATGTCTTTCACTTCAACATCTAAATTAAGTGCATTAGTAGTCTGCAAACATTTGAATTAGTACACAGTTTGTTCAAGATTGTCAAACGCTTCAATATTGTTCGCAAAACGTTTTATGCATTTTTTCACATGCCTTGCATACACATGTTTGCCACTTTGTCCCAAGCCAATTTAATATTTTTAATGCAGTCTAAAATATTGTATGATTTCATAAAAACAGAAAGGGTTACTACATTTTTTCTGTTACTGCTACAGCTTGAACAACAGTTGTGCACAAATAATATGCCTTGAACGTAGCTATAGCACCCTGATCTATTGGCTGTGTTGCAATCCCGCGTACGTATTCAGCGCTACTGCTACAGTTTGCAACACTGATACGATCCACGTTTCACAATATTGCACAATAATGACATAATTACGTGTCAAATTGTATCACATACCAAACACGTTTACAATGATACAATTTGCACTCAAAAATGCAAATAAAGCGAAGTACTCACTTAAAACGCGCCATGCAGTTAATCTCAGGGCATCTCCTTGTTTCCGGGTGGGTTACGTCACGCGATTGTTGATCCAAATTTATCCGTCTATCCTCTTTTTTTGTTTGTAAGGGAGCGGCAAGGATAACCAGGTAGAGGTACGATAAGGCAAGAGATAAGGAAACCTACATTCTAAAAAGGAAAAGACAGAAATCACGACACATGTAAACGTTACCGTTCGACGTCTCGTGGCTAATAATCCTGTCCTGTCGTGTCGCAAACCGCGCACTTGCCCATCACTCCGCGCCTACGCTTTCTTTTGCGCAAACGCAACTGTCCGGAACGACGGAAATGTATTTTAAAATAGTGGCAGGAATTCACTCACATATTTATACTTAATCTAAATATGATACATAGCCGATTTTCGGCATGTAACAGCTGTAGGATTTGCATTTTTGTTTTTAGGATACACTACTTTTACATCTGGGTGTACATCATCAGGATGCCGGGGGTGACCTGGAGCATTATCAAGCAGAATAATTTTAAAAAGGTATGAAACAGTTCAAAGACCAATCTTCAAATGAATATGGTGTCACCTATGCCTTGTTATTTGTACGATAGTAAACAGGCAGGCTGCTTTTGCTAATGTTCTTTAATGCACGTACGTTTTTGGAGTGATAGATCTGGAAAAGCTTTAACTTGTTCACAGCAACATTTCTTTTCGACAGCAATATGATCCTGTCTCCAGTGGGGTTGAAACAAGGCATTGCTTTAGGTTTTTTGTGCATATAGATCTTATCAGGCATTTTTTGATCCCCCTTATCCTATGGCAATGGATTATCCTATTTTGTTGAAATGAAGTGTAATAATTCGTATTAGTAAACAACTAATGTGTACCTATTTTTAAGTTAGTCTCTACCGTAAATGAAAATATTTTAAAAACATGTATTTTTCAATATCACTTCATCACCCTGTATAATGGAAACAGAGAACTGTTATCTAACTTTTCTTGATAACTCGTCAAGATTTATATATTTCCCAATTTACGGTATTTTATTCTGAAACACCTACTTTGCGAAGAATCGAAAGAGAGTTTTTAATTACACAAAGCAAGCTAATATTTGCATAGCCATAAATGAAAAAATTTGTTTGTTTCATAAAGGGAATAAACATTCACCAACTAGTTTCGAACTCCCTGGATCTCATCAGGATGAAGTGGTTTATAACTCTTATGAAACAACCAAAAACAATAGACAAAAATAACTTCGAAAGAACTTCTGTAAGATGGCAAGAGTAAAATAAGAACGCCATCAAGTCAGTAATCACTAGTATTAGACTAGTCAAGTACAGAAGTAAATTCGAAATTAAGTTGATATTTCAAGCTGGCCATAACAAATACATTTCACCTTTGGGCTTGTTCAATGTGCTAAATGCAAGAATTTTTGCAAAAATATAACACACCGTCCCTTGGCAACGTTCGACATAATACCCTGGAGGGTAGCGATCAAAATAAAAATGATATTAAAATAATTGCTTTTAGCAAATTTAAGAAATAAAACAGTACATTATGCCTAGCGTTGCCAAGGGACGGTGTGTTATATTTTTGCAAAAATTCTTGCATTTAGCACATCGAACAAGCCCAAAGGTGAAACGTCTTTGTTATGGCCATCTATGAAATATCGACTTAATTTCGAATTTACTTCTGTACTTGACTAGTCTAATACTAGTGATTACTCACTTGATGGCGTTCTTATTTTACTCTTGCCATCTTACAGAAGTTCTTTCAAAGTTATTTTTGTCTATTGTTTTTGGTTGTTTCATAACGGTTATAAATCGCTTCATCTTGATGAGATCCAGAAAGATCGAAACTTATATATATATATATATATATATATATATATATTTGAGAAAAGTAAAACAAGTATTACAACAAAATAATTACCCTAAAACTTTCTATGACCCTATTATAAAACAAAAAATCCATAAAATATATAATAACAACAAAGAAAATAAAAACAATGACAGTAATAATGTTTATATAAGTTTAGAATACATACCAAAACTTTCTCATAAAATTCAACAATGTTTAAAAAGTTATGATATTAAAGTGGGACATAAACCAAATAACTATACAAATAAATTCTTTAATAAATTGAAACCAAAAATTCTTGATAAAAATAAAACACACACTATATATAAAATAAATTGTAAAGAATACCCTAGCACCTACATAGGAAGCACAAAACAATACATAAACAAAAGAATTTATGAACATAAATACTCTATAAAAACCAATAACAGATGTACCGCTTTAGCCAACCATGCACTAAACAATCTACATAATTTTAATTTTGATAATATTAGCATTTTAGGTACCGAAAAACATGAAATAAAAAGAAACGTATTAGAAATGATACAAATTCAAAGAGATCTTAATGCTGTAAATTCAAAGACTGATTATGATGGCTTTGTTAATATATACAACATAATTAATAATTAAATCAATAGTTTGCATCTTAGGAAAATATCAGAATAAATATCATAACAACAAAACAAACATGATGTTCTTTTATCTACACTCACACAACTTTCGCCTACACTTTGTTTCAAACAGTCCCACAGTTAACAGTATATTTTAGCAATTGACATAATATCCATTGATTTTTTTCATGTTTTTAATATGTAAATTCTGCTATTCAAAATTTGAACAGGTATAAACTATAATGTTATTATTTTATACTGTATTTATACCAAATAACGTTTTATATATTGTAATTAATTTTATGTATTTTAGATATTTTGATAATGGTTGTAATAAACCGAAACGCATCATACAAAAATAGTTGAATATTATTGATGACCAATACCCAGAAAATCTACATATAATATATATATATATATATATATATATATATATATATTATGTATATATATATATATATATATATATATATATATATATGTATATATATATATATAAGAAAAGGAGGTTCAATGAGTCTTAAATTAATACAAAGTAGAAGATTATTGGCAGTGACTAAAATTCAGCCACGCGTTGACAGGATGCCCTCGCGGCTGAATTTGAGTCACTTGCCAATAATATATATATAAATGAGAGGTTACAAAATGACTGCTTATTGTAATACTCGGACAGAAACTAACTGACTTTCCCGCTGACCGATACTGAAGCTGAGGAAAGGGATTCCCCAAATTGGAGGTTGAAAATGATCGGTCATAAGTACGAGCAATTATTAAGCAGATAAGTCATAATGTGAGGAGTGCCTATGTTGTAAAGCGAAAAAATCTCTTTTACAGTTAGTTCTACTATACCTATAACTTAACAGGAGCTTAAACAGTTATAATAGTCTTGAGTGGCTGTATAATCGAACACGAATGTCTATACACATTTCACTTACAATTATTGAACCTGAAATTAGTAAAATTCAAACTAATTCCAGAGAAAAATTGATATTTGAACAATTATCTAATTTAATTTTAAATAAAAGTTAACTCAAGAATTGTAAAATAAAAGATTTTTGTATTTTGAAATTGCTTACATTTTCTGTGAAAAGATCCTGTTATTAACAATAACATCTGAAAACACTTTAGAAACTTTCCACGTCATGCATTTATTGAATACCTCAATCACTATTTTCTAAATAATGGTTGTTGCAAAAATATATTTTTAAAAATATATTTTCTGCTTTCATATAGACATTTTAAACTAATTATTGCTTCAAATTATAACAAATTTTTAAAAAACGTTAAATCAATTAATTTGTAGTTTGACAGGCAAAACTTGAAACATCAGTGCAGCAATGTAAAGTAAAAAATGGACAATAGGTGTGTGATTCCACAACTACCCAAGACTGCATTCATTCTTGGACGCCTGCTAGAAATAGTACACGTCTAGAAACAAAGCTCGTCTTCAGAATTATGAACATTGCATAGTGGTGTTGTCTGTAGTTCTTCAAAAAGTGATAGCATATTAGATATTTCATAAATGCATATGCAAATTTCACACTCGACTGAGAGCGGATATTAATAAGTTTAATCCAGTTTAAGGATGAGTTGGATAAATAAACGATTTAAATTTATACACTGTTTTTGTATCTTCAAGTATAAATTAAGTAAACACATAAGTTATTACTACTACTATTTGTGTCTCAAGAATGCTGAAGCTAAATACAATAAACTCTTTGATACTTAGATAAATAAATAATGTCTAAAAGAATTTAGATTGCTCTAATAGTAAAATTACAGTTAAAGAAATATAAATGCAAGTTGGTAATTTGTTAGTGTTACTAAAAATGCTTCTTAAATAACTACTCAAAACAACTTGCTATAATTGTTTAACTTGTAATATGACTAAAATTTTACCTTTTGTAAATTTAACATGTGTCTGAAACTCCTTTATCTATCCCTTACACTGTTTAATCACTCTGTGATCTCAAATACTTAGCACCACAAATAAACTGTCTTACTAATAATTGAAGGCAAGCTTCTTAGCAACTATTAATGAAGAGATCGAATTATAAATCCCCTCTCTGCTTAAACTGCAATATTTTCTGGACTTGAACAAGACACAAATGCTAATAAATTTCCGTAAAGAGCGAACATTAACATAGCATGCAAGTGCGAAAGAACACTCCTTCCACGGTGTTTCAAACGACTCACTAATGTGAATAATAAGAAGTTTTAGCGTCTGCAATTCACACAACCCACGATACTTGCGAGTACAACTTGAAAGTTAATAACCTTTCCTTAGATAGTAATAGTAACTTAAAAGATATCAAACACTAAATACTATGTTTAAATCAAAATTATTACAAAATACAGAGTGCAGCAATTAAGCTTGCTACAAACTATATATTTTCCAAAAATAAAAAGATTGTTTTAAGTTTTGAAATATAGCAGATCAAAAACATATTTGCAACATTGTTTAACGATCTCCAAGATGAATTCCTTATTATTGAGAATGGCTGTAAGTAGTGGCAAATTTTCTTAAACATGTACAAGTATTCGATACTTGATATTGTCTCTAACTATTGTAAATGTATCTATTATAATCACTTAACTCACTAAGAAGGCACATGAATTTAGAAATTAACAGCATTACCAAATTTAGTTGACCCAAGCATATTAAACACAATAACTATTAAGACAAATACTACATGCTGCCTTCTATTTAAATCATTTGAAGTATATTTAATGTAAACTTATTTAGGAAGTTATATTTTTCTAATATTTGAACTATTCTAGAATATCTGGTAGTTCGTCATCATCCAACCTAATCAAGGACATCTGTGTCTTCCAAAATGTTCAATACAAAACTATTTATTTATTTATTTGTTTATAGTAATCACAAACAAGCAAAGTCGAATTACATCGCTCAACTAAACAATAATTATAAACCCAACGTGCAATGCAGCGAGGCACTAATCAATGCTTACACACATTTCCACACACACGTACACATGCACGTGCTCATGCACATGCACACACTCACATCTACTTTGCAGGCGCCGATATTCAACCGATCGGTCTGTAATCTGACATACAGGATTTTGATCCATTTTTATGTAAAGGCACGACTATGGCGTGTTTTCATATTTCAGGAAAAGTAGACGCTTGGATTGATAAATTAAAAATATGCATTAGCGGTATTAATAGGCAATCTGAGCAATCTTTTAAGATATATGGTGGGAGCTTGTCTGGTCTTGCTGTCTTTTTGGGTTTCAATCTTTTGACTGCAATTAGATAATCATTATCATAGATAAGTAACGTGTTTATGGCAGTGGAGCAGTAGATGTAGGAATTGTCGCCTGAAAATACGATTTTGTATTTAGGTTTGTTGCTGCTATATACAGCGAAAAAATAATTTGTAAATTCGTGGCAAACTTCAACTGAACTGAGAATATTTCTATCAACGTTTGTAATAAAAGCGTAGTTGGTGCACCATGCACGATTTTTTGCTTTATATAAGACCAAAAATTGTTAATGTCGTAATGTATAGAGTTTTTATTTAAATTTATGTAACTACTATATGAAATCTTAGTTAGAGACTTGTTTACGAACTGCTTTGTACCTATTTGAAAATGATGCAGATAAGAATCTTGTTTTATGAGTTTATTTTTTATCCTGAGCAACCAGATTATTTCTTGAGTAAATCAAATAGGATATATATATATATATATATATATATTGTTATATATACTGTGATCCTACCTTATTAGTGATAGGCGTCCTTGTCTTATTTTAGAGCCTTGTTGAGTTATGCCACACAATTTATCTTTAATTATTTTACACGGCTGCTGCACTTAAATATTTTACAGGGCCGTCAAACACGTGGCGGAATCTACCTAGGGTGGGTCCGTCCTAAGCAAACACCTCTCAACTAGACACCCAAACAAATATCCAAGGAGTTTTCAAAATAATTTTAAAAGCCAAAAGTATTCCCAAACACTAGTTCCACTTTTATAAATTTGATTAAAGCACTGCGTAGATATTAAATACTAATACCTGGAATCCAGATACAAGCGCCGCCTTCCAGCCGTCCTGAAGCCAAGTGACCAACTGCAGGCACCTCCTGTAAATAATAAGTAACTCGAGCAACTGGTAATCTCCAGACTATAAAACTACTAATATTTCTACAAATTTTATGTTATACAAATACTCAGATAACTCCAATTCCACTATGCTTTCGTCTTCAAACAATAACGGTACAGACCAGCACTCCCTCTTTTAATTAACTTGTATTCGCCGTAAAACTGCTACTATTTGCTATCTCCAGGTACAACTTGACTTTCAAAACTTTCTCGTAACTTTTAAATGTAATAAAACTCATAACAGTACAAAACACGTCTATTTTCAGTAATATAAATTTGAAGTCCTTTATAAATAAAATCCGTCTTCTTTTGTTTCCGTTGCCATAACAACTATCTCTACGCACACTATGTAATTTATAATTATTAATAATTGATTAATAATACAGTTGTTTTCTCTAGATACATTCATTTTCTAGATGGTTTGTAATCCAGTGATTTATGTATATTGAACTTTTACAATATTGAAAATAGCTAACAAACTTTGATGGTTCAGCTTTTAAATTGTACGCAACAGACATTTATGTCTTATTCGGTAAACGTCCTGTCATTACATAACCAATCTTTAATTGTTAAAACATATTCAAACTGAAATTGATTTACCAATTTTACGGAGTATCACTTAACTCCTTAAAATTTTAAAAGCGTGCAGTATACCAAGCAATTTTGATATTTGTTTTACATTCAAAAGATTCTGAAAACGCTAACTCCAAATTAAATTTCATATACGTGCAACCATAACAATTAAAATACGTATACAATGCAAACTTATAACTAGCTTAGCCTGGTCTATGGCGGTATATGTTGTTGAATGCAATGCAGTTTCAAAAGCTTTATAAATTTATAAACGTGGAATAGTTGTTGTTAATTTATAAACCAAAAATACCTGAAAGAAAATACTCAAACAAAGCCAAATATACCCCCATTCTAGCAAAGTCGTTTGAAGCCCTATTTAAACATTTTATAAGCCCACCCCTTCTTGACAGTATATAAGGCCCCACTGATTTTAAATAAAATGAAAATTTGCTTCCTGGATATAAGTAATTCTTTTAATGGTTGAGAAATTTTAAATTTTAGTTAAAATCACTATAGTTTTTTTCTTTATGTATGAGGATTAAGTGTTAGTTTCTGTATATTCTGTATAGTTTTAAGCTCGTTAGTATTATTTACAGTGTTAATTTTATTCTTGCGATACTTTACTTTCCACATGGAAATATGGATACAAATTTTCTATATGAAAACGTCCCGACATTCACCCTGTCATTCTCCAATTGTAAGTATTTTTCTCTGATCACCCTTATTTCTTCGTGTGCTTGCATCCGATGAAATCTGGCATTCGACCATCTTCCCAGATCTTCAAACACTTGCAATGCAATCAAAAATCCATTCCTACTATCCGTTAGCAACCCTTCATCCTTCCTACTAAAGAAATCAGCCGTAACATTTTCTTTACCAGGTTTATGTCTAATCTCAAAATCATATTCCTGCAATACTAACGCCCATCTATACAATCGACTGTTCAAAAACTCTTTCTTCTTCAGAAACGTGACCACTGTGTTATCCGATTCAACCAGAAATTTATTACCCAATAAATAAAATCTTAACTTCTTCACAGCATATACGATTGCCAGCATCTCTTTTCCGCTGTTGAATACCTAGTCTCGCAGTCTTTCAGAGCCCTCGAAATAAAACAAATTGGCACTTCTCCCTTCTTGAACCTGCACCAACTCAGCCCCTATTGCAAAACTCAAGCGTCCGTCCTTAAAATAAATGGATCCGTAAAATTGGGATATTTTAATGACAGTTCCTATAAAATACCGCCTTCAACTCCCGAAATGCCTGCTCCCTTTGCTCGTTCCATTTCCACCTTTCGTTCTTTTTAACAACTCCAACAATGGAATGCACAACTCGAATATTTTGGTATGAATCGACGATAATAATTTAATACACCTAAAATCCTCTTAAACCTTTCAAATTTCTTGGCTGTTTCAAATTCTTCAACTCGTCCAAGCGTTTTTCACAAATTCTAATTCCTTCGCTGCCAACGACAAACCCCAAATACTTTACCTGGTCCTTAAAAACTCACACTTCTTCGAATTCAACCTCAAACCTCCTCGTCTAACCTTCGGATCACTTTTCTTAAATGTTCTAAATGTTCTAACTCGTTCTTAGAAAAAATCAAAATATCATCGACATAGTGCGTCAGAAGTCTTCGTACTCATCTAATAACTTCTGCATGGCTCGAACTAATGCAGCGGATGACGTTGAAAGACCAAATGGAACAACTCTGTACTGATAAATCTCCCTTCAATGCTAAATCCAGTATACTTCCGACTTTCCTCATGCAAAGGAATTAGCCAAAAGAATTCTTTAAGTCCAGTTTGCTAAAACTTTCATCTCGCTTACCTTGTATAACAAATTATCTAGTGATGTTGGTTGTTCAAATTGTGGTTTAGTAATCGCATTCAATCTCCTAGCATCTAAACATATTCTTAATTCTAAATTATCAGATTTAGGCACAGCCACTACCGGATTGATATAGGGTGTTCTCGCTGATTCAATAATTCCTCTTTTAACATCTTTTAATCTCATTTTCACTCGACCCCTTAATGCAAATGGTATTGGATATACCCTAGTACGAAAACTTCCCTCGTCTGTGACCTCTAACTTATGCGTATACTCCTTCGCAAACCTAGGCTCATTACTAAAACTCCTGCATGTCTATTAAACACCTCATATAACATTTCCTTCATATCCACCCCTATTAATCCTATCTGTTCCTCATCAAATACCTTCTCAAATATATTACATAACCGTAACTCATCAATTCCATCATAAATTCTATTCTTAGTCTTTCCTGATCCTATACTATCTGTATTTATCTCATCCCTAGTATCCCAATTATCCTTAGGCACCACCCATTTCTTCTCTAAATTTAATACCTTTACCATTCGTGCTTTACCATCTATAACCAGTCCAAATTCCTCAATTACATCTATCCCTACAATAAAATCTAAATATAATCCTCTTGCTATCCAAAACTCTACTTCACCTAGTCTGGTACTTCCTAATACAATCGATACTCGTACAACTTTGTCTATCGTAGTTAACTTCCTCTTAATCGCAGACCATAAATTAATACTCTTAACCCTACAAATTTTCCTTTGAATAATTCTGCATGTTTCAAAACTATTTCCTTTCTCACCAGCGATAACTGCGACCCTGTATCTATCAATGCCGTGTAAACAGAATCCCTAAACTAATATAAATAAATGGTAACTCCGCCTTCTTTCAAACTTATTATCTAACAACTTATCTACTAAACTAATACTATGCTGTGTCCCTAAATCTGATTTTCCTAACACTAATAAATCGACGTTTTTTTGTACCGTGGGTTCATCGTGGACCTCCACTTTCTCTATCCTATCCTCCGATCTCTGTCGCGTGTCTCTTGTTGTTACGTGTTGGATCGTCAAGTTTCTATCTGTCTCCGTTCTCGGTCTCTAATCCCTGTCGGTATTTCCCCCTGATCCGTTGATCTCTGCTCGCTTTCTCTCTGCCACCTCTGTCCAAAACTCGTTCTTTGCTGTCCAAAACCTCTGTCATTCCTATCAGTCCTGTTCCAGTCATTGTTCCCCTATAATTATCGTCTCTATTAAAACGTTGTTCCCAATTATTATTCGTTCTCCTTTGATTTCCTGATATTGCTTTCTGTAGTTGTCCTGTCCATTCTCCCTATAATTGTATCCTTGCACCCCAGTCCTCTGGTAGTCTGTGCTATTCCTATTCCTATCCCAATTCCTATTATCACTATTTTCCCTGGTATTCGTTTCAAACGTCCTAGCTACGTCATAATTTCGCATCATTTCCAAAAAGTCTCTTAAAGTCCGAACGTTTTGTATCGCTACGGCCCTCGTTATTTCCGCCTCCATATGCCTTGACAACAATAATATAATTTCATCTTCTCTTAATTTAGGAATCAGGTGCTGCGCCTGGTTATACTTTTCAATCACATAATTTTCTCTCGATCCTTGGTATGACCTATAGTTCCCAGTGTTTAAATCCGTTCGAATATTAGCCTGATGCGTGTTTCCCCAATATTGTTCTATGAATAGCCTTCGAAATTCCTCGTACGAACTATATTGCCTCCTCACGATACAGTGCCATTTCTCTGCACAACCCCCCAATGTCACGCTCACCATCTGCATCTTCACCCTCTCAGGCTCACTCTCTACCATCTCGTCCAACTTGCTAAGATAGACCATCGGCTGCTCATTCTTTCTGCCTTCAAACCTCGACAAGGTCTCTTTCCTAGCCTATACTGGTATCCTGCATCACAAACAACTCTTCCCTTTCCAATTCAACCAACTGTTCTCTCATCTGTCTAACATTCCTTCAAGACCAGACAATCCATTTACCGTATTCCCCAGAACCGTCGTATCCCTTCTCAGCTTCTCTGCCACCTCCTGACTCGCCCGCAATTTGCCTATAATTTCGTTTTAGAGTTAATATTGTCCTCCGTCTGAATCCGAACTATTTCACCTAAATTCTGCAATTTTTCTGTCTGTCTAACTTCGACCATGTACAGCTCTTCCCTTAATTCATTTAAACCTGTTGTTACCTTCCTTCTACAACCTGGACTCTATCCTCTCGTCCTTCAGAACTTCATCCTTAAATGAACACAAACTGCTCTGTATTGATACATTAATTCCTTCAATTTTCATTTCCATCATATCAAATTTTTCCTTAACTTCCGCTTGTGAATTTCTAACCTCGGCCAACAATGATCCTCTCAATTCTTCATGCGACTTAGTTAACGACCCTTTTAATTCCAACAAAACCATCATCACATCTTGGATCTGCATATTCTCTTTTCCTTATCAATTTCATTTTCTCGATGTATCCCTGAATTCACAATAATCACCTCCGGCTCCACATATCCTCCAGCTTCATCCCTAGCATCCCCTGCTGCTACAGTCTTAACCACCGGTTGCCCTCTCACACCAGTCTCAACTCCATAAACTTTCCTGACCTCGTGATTCTCTCCTCATCAGACATGTCCCTTTAATTTTCAAAATAAACTTCAATGATGTGCCCCACTAAGCTACACAACCTCTGCAAATCTGAATCAGCCCTATCGAGCCCCACCTTTAGGCGAACAAATATTTTGTTGCGAAGTTATTTACCTATTCGAGCCCCACCTAATGTTTTACCGCTAAAATTGACCAAAGTGTGAATATCAAATTACGTCTTAGCCTACTACAATAAATTCAAAACCTTCAACAACTGTCAAATAAATATATATGAAACGTCAATCAAATATTAATTTTCACTTTTAAATAGAATATATGCAACGTACAACTAACAAATCTACTCTGCCTCACGTTGTTAGCGCCATCTATTATATATACTGTGATCCTACCTTATTAGTGATAGGCGTCCTTGTCTTATTTTAGAGCCTTGTTGAGTTATGCCACACAATTTATCTTTAATTATTTTACACGGCTGCTGCACTTAAATATTTTACAGGGCCGTCAAACACGTGGCGGAATCTACCTAGGGTGGGTCCGTCCTAAGCAAACACCTCTCAACTAGACACCCAAACAAATATCCAAGGAGTTTTCAAAATAATTTTAAAAGCCAAAAGTATTCCCAAACACTAGTTCCACTTTTATAAATTTGATTAAAGCACTGCGTAGATATTAAATACTAATACCTGGAATCCAGATACAAGCGCCGCCTTCCAGCCGTCCTGAAGCCAAGTGACCAACTGCAGGCACCTCCTGTAAATAATAAGTAACTCGAGCAACTGGTAATCTCCAGACTATAAAACTACTAATATTTCTACAAATTTTATGTTATACAAATACTCAGATAACTCCAATTCCACTATGCTTTCGTCTTCAAACAATAACGGTACAGACCAGCACTCCCTCTTTTAATTAACTTGTATTCGCCGTAAAACTGCTACTATTTGCTATCTCCAGGTACAACTTGACTTTCAAAACTTTCTCGTAACTTTTAAATGTAATAAAACTCATAACAGTACAAAACACGTCTATTTTTCAGTAATATAAATTTGAAGTCCTTTATAAATAAAATCCGTCTTCTTTTGTTTCCGTTGCCATAACAACTATCTCTACGCACACTATGTAATTTATAATTATTAATAATTGATTAATAATACAGTTGTTTTCTCTAGATACATTCATTTTCTAGATGGTTTGTAATCCAGTGATTTATGTATATTGAACTTTTACAATATTGAAAATAGCTAACAAACTTTGATGGTTCAGCTTTTAAATTGTACGCAACAGACATTTATGTCTTATTCGGTAAACGTCCTGTCATTACATAACCAATCTTTAATTGTTAAAACATATTCAAACTGAAATTGATTTACCAATTTTACGGAGTATCACTTAACTCCTTAAAATTTTAAAAGCGTGCAGTATACCAAGCAATTTTGATATTTGTTTTACATTCAAAAGATTCTGAAAACGCTAACTCCAAATTAAATTTCATATACGTGCAACCATAACAATTAAAATACGTATACAATGCAAACTTATAACTAGCTTAGCCTGGTCTATGGCCGGTATATGTTGTTGAATGCAATGCAGTTTCAAAAGCTTTATAAATTTATAAACGTGGAATAGTTGTTGTTAATTTATAAACCAAAAATACCTGAAAGAAAATACTCAAACAAAGCCAAATATACCCCCATTCTAGCAAAGTCGTTTCGAAGCCCTATTTAAACATTTTATAAGCCCACCCCCTTCTTGACAGTATAATATATATATATATATATGTATTTGTTTGAGGATGATTTTCTTGGGATATAGGTCAAAACATTAATATATACTTTTACATTTTATTGTGCCATAACCTCACTCGACCATACGTACATTTCGACTGCTTGAGCCTTTTTCAATGGTTCAGTCATTCCTAAACTATTCTATTCGTTATACATGTAACAACAAATATAGAGTAAAAGGTCAAGAAAAATAAAACATTTAACATATATATATATATATATATATATATATATATATATATATATTAGTGTGTCCAAATTTCGAGTCTCTACATTGTGATTTCAGTTATTATAAGAGATAGAAATTGGGTTAAATAGGAAAGATTTGGAGGAATCCAGGCCAGTTTTGTATCCGTTTACAAAATTGGTGTAAGTTGTCTGGTTTTGGAGATATTCAAGAAAACTAAAAATGGCGGATTTTGTTTTTGATAATAAAACATGAATCATAAGTCGCACCATCACAAGACTTGCACATTATTAAGACACTTTTCTAAAAGGAGTATTTTAGCATAATCAGAATCATTCGACTGTCTTTTGTTTTCGAGGAAAAGCCCACAACTTTTGTTTTTCTTATGGCCGCCATTTTGAATATTAGGTGAATATTATGCGCCTTAAAATTACCTTTTCAAAAATATGCCACATGTCTATAAAAATGCAAAACTATCCTAAATTTTAAAATAACTAAATTTGTATGTTCTTTAACGTTTGGTAATCCCAACAGGGCAAAATTTGATTTCTACTTTCCAAACAGTAGTAGTAGTAGTAGTACCACATACATTTTGTTAAGTAGAACTCGTAAAGTATTGGATATAAATCTTAAAATTAACTTAAACATAAAACTGTAGCCTATCTTATCTAATTTAGGAACAACATTAAATGTGACTGAAACAGCAAACTATCATCTAAATTCCTTCCGTAGATGCTGAAAATGCTGTCCGTTTGCATCACGGCACATTCGACAATTAATTAAAACTTTCCGTACAACTCTGCTTAACGTGCGCCTATTTATAGAGTTAAGAATGTCACGGACTCTTTCCTGCAGTTCGTTTATATTATGAGGCGGTTCAAACTCATATACCTCATTTTTAGCAAAACCCCATAAATAAAAATCAAGTGGTGTAAGATCTGGTGATCTTGCCGGCCACATAATTGGTCCACTATTACATATAATATTTTGGCCAAAATCTTCAGCTAAAAGGGCGCTAACTTCTCGGGAATTGTGAGCTGGACAACCATCTTCCTGAAACCATAGTTTTCGAAAATCATCATCATTTGGTGCAAGTCCTCTAATAGCCGGAATTATTTGGTCTCTTAACAATTCCGTATATCTGGCGCCATTGAGGTTATTGACAAAATAAAAGGCTCCAATCAAATTATTACCTATAAAAGTATTAATTACATTGGTTAATTTACTAAAATATTTATATCATAATTAACTACCTAAGATACCACACCAAACGTTAAATCCATATCTCGTTTCAAATTTGCGTTGCGCCGTCAGATGATGATTTTCAGTGCTCCAGTGATGCGTGTTATGTTTATTGAACACCCGCAATTGGTAAACCGCGTTTCGTCTGTTCATATTATCAATTCTGGAAAGTGCGGTTCTTCCTCGCATTTTTGGATGTACCAATTACAAAAACGCATTCGTCTGGCGAAATCTTCTCTTTTGAGGCCGTGGACAATAGTAGGTTTATAAGGATGAAACTTTTCCTTTTTAAAATATTATGAACAGTTGATTTTGGAATATTAAGTTCACGGCTTACAGATCTTACGGATGTGGATGGATTTCGTGTTACCGCCTCAGTAATGCTTAGAACGCGTTCCCTATTGTTTAAGTCGTATTGTTCCCTAGTCTGTTCAAAAGCACCATAATTCAGTAAATTCATTACAATTTTCTGAAGTATGTTTTATGCGGTTGTCGTCTTTCTGGATACAATTCCAAATATCTGGCGGATGCCGTATCAGCGTTCGAAACGATTGTAAATAAGTATTTAGCATATCAAACTTTTCCTCATTCGAAAACTTGTAGACATGTGCCATTTTTTAAATTAAAAATGCAGCACCACCGGCACCAAAACTTACAACACACACAAGTTTATCTAAATTTTAGAATTTGTTTGACATAACTGTAATTCAATTGTTTGGTTTTGTCACATACCACCGCCTACTATTATAAAACGATATCATTTTAACTCTAGTACCACCATAATTAATAATTTGTGACAAATGCTGTTTGTGTACATTATAAAATGTGTATTGTACTTTTCATAAAGTAGAAATCAAATTTTTGCCCTGTTGGGATTACCAAACGTTATAGAACATACAAATTTAGTTATTTCTAAAATTTAGGATAGTTTTTGCATTTTTTATAGACATGTGGCATATCGTTCAAAAGGTAATTTTAAGGCGCATAACATTCACATAATATTCAAAATGGCGGCCATAAGAAAAACAAAAGTTGGGGGCGTTTCCTCGAAAACAAACGACAGTCGAATGATTCTGTTTATGCTAAAATACTCCTTTTAGAAAAGTGTCTTAATAATGTGCAAGTCTTGTGATGGTGCGACTTATGATTCATGTTTTATTATCAAAAAACAAAATCCGGCATTTTTTAGTTTTCTTCGAATATCTCCAAAACCAGACAACTTACACCAATTTTGTAAACGGATACAAAACTGGCCTGGATTCCTCCAAATCTTTCCCCATTTAACCCAATTTCTATCTCTTATAATAACTGAATATATATATATATATATATATATATATATATATATATATATATATTGTATATGTATATATATATGCTGTTTTGAGACAAACTGTGGAAGATATGCAAATATAAACTTTTGTAAAACTACTACACTGCATTGTTAACATCAAGGCATTGCATTATGTGTTCCCAATCAGCATCTCGAAATGCCAAGCTCAGGTAATTTAAATGTCAAAATCAGCATGTATTGCTAGCGCTGAGTAATGAACGTCTTCGGTAACGAGTGGATCTTCCTCTTTTAGGACAGTCAAATTATGGTGGTCTTCTGATACCAAAACAAGATCAAGCGTTCTACCGTGAATGTTTTTAATTGTGTTTGTTTCTACTAAGTTATGTAAATTTAGAAAGTTGTACATAATGTTATATTTATTATCATATAGTGAAAGATTTGTATCAGGGCCTGATAGGTTAAAATCTCCAACGATCCTCATACTGTTATTCGGTGCTGTCAGATTCAAATCAACAAAATTGAAAAATTACAAGAACGACTCCACAGACCTGGCATAAAGTGCACTTTTATAATATAAAACTCTTTCTTATTTGCGTTAGCAGTTCATACTAATACCTCAAAATGCCCAGAGTTTAGATGTGATGAGTTAATAACCTTTACTGATTTGCCTACCCCAATTAATACTCATCCGCCTCTCTTTTTACTTTACATTGTAACGAAAATCCTTTTTGCAATAATAACAGTTTTTTATTTTCAAACTGTTTATACAAGCTTTTTAGTCACTCATAGTTACAATGGAATTTTCTAATAGCTTTCACAACAATTTACTTCCGAAACCTAATCGCTCACAGCTCAAATACAGTATTGCCCGAAATAAACAGTACTGAAACTAAGTTGGCGGTGTTTTTATGCGTGCGCTGTCACACTCAAGTTAGCTAGTATAGACCTGTCAAGTAAACCTCAAACAAGTAATTAGTAGGGCCTAATTGTTAAAAATGGTGTTAAGTACAGAGGAGAAAGTGTTTCTGGTAGAGCATTATTTTCGTTCATACGGAATCGGCCGACGTAATGGTGCAAGTTTGCTATACGTGTCTGATCAATTCACACAAAGGTTTAATAAACGTTCTCCAAGTAATGCTGTAATTTTGAAGGTTATTGAAAAGTTTAGAAATACAGGTAGTGTATTGTGTCAACGAAAAGGAAACTCGGGCGTCCCAGGACAGTTAACAACAACAATAACCATGAACGTGTTTTTGAGCAAATCTTAGAAAATCCGAAAGTCAGCCAGGCAAGGACAGCGTTACAACTTGATTTAAAAGAACTTCCTTTCAAAGAATCCTGAAGGAGCTGGGTACATTTTCGTATGTGATTCAGGTACATCAACAACTACATCCTCGGGATTATCGCAGTAGAGTGGAATATTGCGCCAGAATTTTGCGTTACAGTATGAAAATCCTGAATTTTGAAAAATGTTTGGTTTTCAGACGAAGCACATTTTCACTTGTCAGGCTATGTGAATCGTCGCACAAATCGATTTCTGGGCTTTGCCAGACCCGATGAGGTTCAAGAGGTTCCTTTACATAGTGAAAAGTGAGTGTCTGGTGTGCTGTTTCGGACACGGAATCATTGGTCCGTGCTTTATCGAAGAGAATGGTAGGCAAGTCACACTTAATCAACAGAGGTACAGACAAATTTTAACACGATTTATCCCTGATCTACGTCAATTCTGTCGTGCACGTAACTTGGCATTTGAAACCAATTTTTCAGCAGGACGGGGCAACTTGCCATACTGCTGCCGCAATTCGTCAATTTCTTCAAGAACATTTTCCAAGCAAATTCATATCACGATTTACTGACTTCCCTTATCCTTCACATTTTCCAGACCTCACACCTCCAGACGCATACATTTGGGGCATGGCTAAAATGCCGTTTTCAAACGGGCACCACAAACCATCGATGAATTAAAGGATGCCGTTAGAGTCTTCTTCGCAGCCCTGAGACAACCCTTATTCAATAACATGACCAGAAACTTAGAACATCGTTATGAAGTCTGTCTCGAACGAGGAGGTGCACATTTAGAACATATAATAAAGTGTCAATAGTATGTATTTTTTAAATATACAAAACAATTACAATTTCAGTACTGTTTATTTCGGTCAATACTGTATTAACTTGTAAAACTACGATACTATCTTCTTAATTAACTTAATATTAAAGCACTACAATTAACTATCCAAGCATTAATTATATATAATTGCATAGAGTAATTTATATCTATAGTAATTTATATCACACCTTTCAAAGCTATAAACTAGAACATATTGTAATTAAAATTTCAATCAGAACTTACTGCCAGTATTTATGACGTCAATTTCAATTGTACTAGTTAATCGAGTACATAGAAGAAATTATGCAAATAACATTCTCGAAATTTTTTATTGTAATCTAAATAACTCTTAAATGCAAAACCCTTGTACTTGTCAATCAAGTTCATCTGAAAGAGGTTGTGCCGCAGGGCATATCAATCATCTTTTGTGTAGAACCGCTTTGTTTACATTCTAATGTAATACTTCTGGTCACAGATAGACCTAAAGGTGCTACTATACCTTTTAGTTACACACACATGCCATATGATAGAAAGCTACAAAAACGAAGATGTGTAGAGCTGACATACATGTATTCTAATCACTACAATGGGAGTAGCCAAACCTTTGAAGTGTGCAGTCTAGATTATAATTTAAATATCTCTTGTAGTTTACCCCTTATTAATGGTTTGAAATCAAATACAAAACTTTTGTGTTGCATATTACATGAATAAAAACTTTTAAGACGTTTTACAAATTTCATAGGAAATACTTAATCAATAAAATAAGTAACACAACTAGTTTCTTTTTCAATATTACGTTTTTGGCTGAATGTTTCATACAGAATATTCTGTACAAGTTTCTCGTATTGCACAGCATAAGAATTCACTGCAATGTTAAACAAGAAATTAAATGCACATCTGTTAACTGTATTCATAGAGAAAATATACAGGGGGATTCAAAAACTGTAAAATATAGAGCTATTTTTCCTGGGTACGAAAGTTTTTCTTGGTGTATCGGTTTCCAATATTCTGTTTCCGAATGTTCCAGCTTTTAAAAATATATCGCATTTCAGTTTGATAATTTTCTCAAGGGTGGCGAATTTCTTTTCTCATTTTACCTTGTATTGTTTCTGACATATTTTAAAGTAATGTTATCTATAAGTTAATTTTGGAAATATGCTTGTTATCCTTAGGCATAATATGTGCCTTTCTCTCTGTAAAAATAAATATAAATAAAAATAATTAATAATTTTTTTGTAGGATAGTGATGGTGAAAAGAGCGATCAAGATCTAGTTGTGGATGTAGCAAATGAGGTACTTTTTTCTTAATTTTTGAGACTTTCAAATTTCTTTATTACTGTTTATAGGAAATTTCATCCCCACATGCAAATGGTGAACATACATCCTTAACTAATCAAGGTGACAGTCGAGAAAATGGCAGTATAGGCAGTGATAAAATCAAAATTGAAAGACCACCTAGCCGAAGTGGTTCCTCTTCATCTCGAAGTACACCTTCATTGAAAAGTAAAGATGTAAGATGACTAACTTTCCTTGTTTAACACAGATTTTATTCTTTCATAGCTATAATAATATTGTAACTTATAGGATAAACCATTAACACCTTCTTCAAAGCAACGTTCAACAACCCCTAATTTGACAACAGGTTCTGGTTCATGTGTTCCAAAAGTTAATTTAAGTTCTTACTCATCATATGCTTTAAATGCTGCACGTAGCTCTGAACACTTAGGTCCATACAATAATTCTACATCTTCACCTTATGTAAGACCGCAACTTTTAGGTTATGATGGGCATGCACATTCAAGACAGCCTGCTACAAATGGAATAGGGGGTGTATCAGGTGGTAAACCGTAAGTATAATAAATTTGTTATAAATTCGATTAATAAATATACATATAGTGCTTACTCATTTCACATGAATGGTGAAGGTCAGCTACAACCAGTGCCTTTTCCAAGTGATGCATTAATTGGTCCTGGAATACCTAGGCATGCAAGACAAATTAATACTTTAAATCATGGAGAAGTTGTGTGTGCAGTTACCATTTCAAATCCCACAAAATATGTCTATACTGGTGGGAAAGGCTGTGTTAAAGTTTGGGATATAGGACAACTTGGATCAAAAGCACCGGTTTCTCAGCTTGATTGTCTAGTAAGTATCCAATTCCCTTTTCTTATAGCCAATGCAGTTATAGAAGCGATAATATTAAAAAAATATTTCCATTTTCCACTTGGAAAAAGAATTCTTTTTGAGGTGTAGATTATGTGGATTACAGTCACTTTAACGGTCATTGATTTTAATTTTCATACAAATATGTGAGACACACAGCCTTTTCAAACAGCAAGCTCTTTTCAAATGGGACATTAAGTTATGAGTCTTCCACTGTTGTGCATAATAAATGCCATTACCATGTTTGAAATGATAATGGTTTAGCAAAATGACAAACCTGAGATTGTGGAGCGTAAATTATTCGTAACAGCAGGTTTAAATAGCAATATAAACGTAGGAATAAATAACTAATGAATGACAGACACAAATATATGTTTATTTATTCATCGTATACTTGCACTCTTAAGTACTTAACTGGATTGGAGGAGGAGAACCTATGTGATGTCCAATCAGATCTCTGAATTTAATGCTTCTGATTTCTGTCTAAGTAATTCTAAGATTCAGTTTATATCATTTAGTTTTAGATCATTTTGAATATCAATGTTCTATATTAATACATGCAAAATAAATGCTTTTATCAGGTTTGTATCATGCTCTACGCTTGTAAAAGCATGTGACAATCCATGAGAAGGTGAGTTGGAGGATATATTGCCACAAATTGTGACCATTTGGACTATAAATGGTTATATACTTTTGTATTTGATAAAACCAATCTTGAAAACAGTTCTTTCACTTAATTTTAAATCTAGTAGGCATTAATACAGATCAGTTTTAAAACAAATGAAACGAATCAAAACATCATAATACCATTAATTTAAGCGTCGACTCGAACAACGTTGTAACCTGCGTGTAGTCAATTTTTCAGCAGGCATAGAAATCTAAAATTTATTAATTATAATGCCAAACGTCAAAAAACGTTGTATAGCACTTATGGTTCCAACCTTTTTTCATGTGTAGTACGATTTTCCTTAATTTTCCTACACTGTAGCCAACAATGCGTGTTAAGCATAAATAACGAGGAATATTATATTATAAAATACAAGTATACAACTAAACTTGTAACACTTCACCCCCTTTTCTGACCTATCTGTATCAGTCAAAGAAACAAGGACCGAGTTACCTAATACATATATAATCGAATACCAATTTTATATCACTTTTTATGGTTCAAAATTGCAATATAAAGGTCCACTTACCTAGTACAATAGTATTTACTCTACTTTCTTCAAATGCCTTGGCTACTCTACAGCGGAGAATACATGGACATGTTCCATGTGGGTAGGCCTAGAATTCTGAAACTGATACTGGTGAGATAACTTACCCAAAAGTTTACAACGTATCTGTACCTTAAATGTATTTCAACAACCTCTTTAAATTATAGATCTCAAAATTATCAAGTAATGAATTTAATAACCTTTAATGTGGTGATATAACTATATACATTAACTATATTGACATACTTGGATGCAATAAAATCAATATCCCTTATTTAACTAAAACCCCCTTAAATTGGGTAATTACATTCTACTACACATTGCAAATTTTACATTTAAACAGATTGACTTTCAACTGAAACATAGCCAATAACTCTTAATATTCTCTATAAACTCATAACAAAAGGTAATAACGTTAATAAAGTCCAAGCATTCCAACCTTAATCTAGCAACTTAACATATGCATATAAAATCATATATATTATTTTATCAACGTTCATACTTACAACACCACGTGTATGAATGCATATACATGCCCGTTTTCTCGAAACATTCATACAAGGGTTCACTCAATACCTGTGTTGGGTATGTAATACCATCTATTGCTTCATCCTAAACAAGGCTCTAAGGTAATTTATTCTCACCAGGTTTGAAACTGTTAATACGGTTATTGGTAACTTTAGGGCTTGGCACTCTGGATATCTCGCTACTTCTATACCAACTCACGGTTTGGGAGTCGAACTTCCAAAATACAAACGTCCATCAATCAATCAAAATTGAGCCATAAAAGTGTGTTGAGTTATCATCTTCTATGCCGTTAACAAGTCGGCGTTCTGTAACCATTGACCGCCCTACAACTTAAACCTTTTGTCGTCTACTTATACTGTCATTTATTCATTATATAACTCCACTAATCGTCCCCTAATACCCGGGCACGGACGGGTGGTGGTTAGGTGGAGAATTTTGCGTGCTTAGGATAGGCCTGTTTTATGGCGGAAAACCGATAACTTGCGGAGAAATAAGGATTTTCCGGGAAAAGATTAATTTGAAGCGACGTATTCGTTAACGTGTTAAAAAAGCTTGGATCGCTCAAAAAATTCCGATCTAAAAACCGAACCAGTCGTGCGACGAGGTCAGGAACTGTTCCGTTGACGTTAGTACGAGAGAGAAGTAAGATCGAGTTGGTTTGTAAAATTCGTATTCGGGCGTTAAAAAATTTCTAATATATGCCAAACAACGCTATTCGTATTCTAAAACCTCAATTATTAACAAGTTTGCAAGCTGATAGTATAGCATTTTCTTAAAACAGGTATTAAAAGTTGTATAATTTATTTCATAAACGTCAAAACCAGGTTCCGAAATCCGGCGGAAGCGAACGAATATGTACCTTCAAAATCTATGATTACACATTTCTTTTAAAATTTCTCAAAATTAAATTTATAATTCGTCTAATATCATTTAAAAGTACCGATAATTGATTACAATTATACGAAAACATCGCTTTTTAATATACACCAGCTATTTATTTGAAAAATAAATACTTTATACATTTGACGTTTATATACGGAGTCGCCCGAACAATTACAATAGACCGTGATTTATTCCTAAGACGATGTATTTCTTATGTGACATTAGGCATAGCAAGTATACAACCAACGCGATTTCAATAAACATCTCCTCGACAGAGCAAGCACAACGTCTCTGATTACGAATCTTAACTCCGCTGGTTCAATGCCCAGTAAAATTCATTTTTTTTATTTAATTTTATGATGCTTTTTAAAACATGCAATAACATTTATTTAACAATAAACCAACACTTTTTTTTTCATATGCTTCAGTGCGATCTACAATTTATAATTTGTGAATTACATTTACTCAAGTACCATTTCCAACCTTTACTTTTCAGATATTGTCCAACTTGCAGAAACGTATTCGCTTATATATGCGTATAAAAAACCTTTGATATTTTACGATCTAAAAACCCAAACGCACACAGCTGAAACCGGTACATTTGCGTTGATGAACAGACGATTGAGTTGGTTTCAAAAATTGGTATACAATCCTTAACATATTTCTAATGTGTACCAAAAAATATTGCATCTACCATAAATTCTACATCTTTATTTAAAACTTTTGCTGCGGTTTGTGTAATTTATTTGAGAAATGTCAAAAGCAGGTTACCTACCGCGGTGGTGCCACTCTATAGACGATTATGTTGGCGCATTTTAGTATTAACACTATCCCAATAGATAGCGCCCACAATTTCGACTGCAATTATGATTGTCATTTATTTGACATTAATTTGACGTTTAGAATTATTGTTTATCTAACCGTAGCGCTATTCAAAGATTGTTTAATTTGATTTGCTGCATTTCCAAAAAATTAATATGAATTGTGATATTAATATTTGACTTCTTCAATATATCCACGTATGTGATTAAAAAAAACCATTAGTTTTACTTAAGATTACATTACTATTCTTTTTATAGGTACTTATTTCACCGTCAATGTTGTTATTACATACCTACCGATATTGCATGGGCAAATAATTTATTGTAAAACTGAAACTTACGAGAAACTGATATCTTAAAGTTAGAGCTTGGTGTTTGTTTATACATTGCTGTATTTAGAGGAGATTCATATTTATTAGTTTTTGTAACAAATGGTAAAATAATGGGTTACATATTTTTATCCGAATCGTGGATTATGGATGCTTTCCCTACTATGTGAGAGGTTGCGGAAATAAGAATGCCACTAGGCATACATTTTCAAATCCTTATAAGAATAAAGTTAGGTTTCCATGATTATTTTTTTAATTTGTATGCCAATGGTCCGCGTTTTGTTGTATTTCTCAATTGTACCTGAAATCCGTTTTTTTCTTCCTGTAATATGCAATAAGCCAATAACATATTTTGGTAAAATGTTTATTTCATTTCATAAAATGCATGTATGATGTACAAACTTATATTTCCAGTTTTATTAATTTGATTTATGTACATACATAATGTATGTATGTAATTCATTTGAGTGAAATATGGAAATATAAATTTTTGCATCTCTAACCTTTCAAATACATTTGCAATGCATTCTTCGATGTAAATCATAGCAGGGTTTTTAACCTTTTAAATATAGTGAAGATGCTAACCAAACCTATAATTTCATAGGAAGTATTAACACTATTAACCAAAATGTCGGACAAAGACGGCAACAGCTTATAAACAGGAAGTGGCGCATATATACTAACTCATCTAACCTATGTTACGACCTTGAAGCACGAGTACGCACTATCTGAAACTCTGTTAACACAGTTAATTTGCAAATTTCTACAATAAAAGCTTCTAAATTACATAATAATTCTTTATAGTACTGATAATTATTAATTCTGATTATAAAAAAGTCTCACACATTAATACACGCGGTCTATTTTAAACACAAAAAGTTAAAAATTTTATTTGACGTTTATTACCGAATACATCTGAAAAATTTCAAGTCTACGTAAATAATTTAGAAAACGCTATATATCTTTTGAGGCTTCGACTATTACACGTATACAAGCAAAAAATTTTCTACAAAATAAGGTTCGATAGCGTAAGGCTAACACCTCCGTCTACCCGCACTTTGTATATAGTTTTTTAGTTTTTACTGTATATAGTTTAAGGTAGTATTAAGGTTAAAATTGAGTTCAAAATAGGTTTTTTCACTGCTTCTCCTATTGTACAATACACAACAATGGTATAAAAAGCAAATAAAGTAGAAGAAATCGTTAATTACTTTAAACAGTTAGATAAATATTTTAGTACAGTTACCGAATATTGTCATTTACATTACTTGAAGCTAAACGTCGCATCGTAGGTACTATTAAGGAACTGATCTTGATCCTGATCAACTCCCCGAAGTGACTTCGACAGTCTACTAGCGCAGTCATCTTGATCATATCGGCTCCCGCAGTGATTTCGACAGTCTACTAGGACACAAAGGTCTTAATCCGATCGTCTTCCCAAAATGATTTCGACGGTATACTATGGCGAAGCGATCTTGATCCAATCGACTACCACTAACTGATTTTTACAAAGTCTTCTATGACAAAGTGATCTTGATCCAATCGACTCCTCCGAGGTGCTTTCGACAAGTCACTAGGACGAAATGATCTTGATCCGATTGATTCTCCGAAATCATTTCGACAAAGTCACTAGAGCAAAGTGGTCTTGATCCGATCGACTCCTCAAGTTATTTCAACAAAGTCTACTACGACGAAGTGATCTTGATCCGATCGACTCCTGGAAGTGATTTCGACAAAGTCTACTAAGGCGAAGTTGTCTTGATCCGATCGACTCTCCGAAGTGATTTCGACAAAGACTGCTAGGGCGAACTGGTCTTGATCCGATTGGCTCCTCCGAAGTGTTTCGACAAAGGCTACTAGGGCGAAGTGGTCTTGATCCGATCGACTCCCTGAAGTGATTTCGTCAAAGACTACTAGAATGGAGTGGTCTTGATCCGATCGACTCCCCGAAGTGATTTCGACAGACTACTAAGGCGAAGTGATCTTATTTCGATCGACTCCCCGAAGTGAATTTGACAAAGACTACTAGGCCAAAGTGATCTTGATCCGATCGACTCCCTGAAGTGATTTTGACAAAGACTACTAAGTCAAAGTGATCTGGATCCGATCGACTCTCCTAAGTGATTTCGACAAAGACTACTAGGGCGAAGTGGTCTTGATCGGATCGACTCCTGAAGTGATTTGGACAAAACTACTAGAACAGGTGGTCTTGATCCGATCAGCTCCACGAAATGATTTCAACAAAGTCTACTGGGGCGAAATGATCTTGGTCCGGTCGACTCCCCAAAGTGATTTCGATAAAGTCTACTAGGGCGAAGTGCTCTTGATCCGGTCGACTCCTTGAATTGATTTTGACAAAGTCTACTAGGGCAAAATGATCTTCATCCGATCGACTCCCGAAGCAATTTCGACAAAGTCTACTAACACAAAGTGTTCTTGATCCGATCGGCTCCCAGTGATTTCGACAAAATCTACTAGCGAAGTGGTCTTGATCCGATCGACTTCCAAGTGATTTCGACAAAGTCTACTAAAGCGAAGTGATCTTGATCTGATCTACTCATGAAGCGATTTCGACAAGTTTACTACAGCGAAATGATCTTGGCCTGATTGACTCCCCAAAGAGTTTTTGACAAAGTATACTAGAGCGAAGTGGTCTTGATCCGATCGTTCCACGAGGTGATTTCGACAAAGTCTTCTAGAGCATCTTCATCCTATCGTCTCCTGGAGTGATTTCAACAAAGTCTACTAGGGCGAAGTGATCTTGATCCGATCAACTCCATGAGGTGATTTCGACAAAGTCTACTAGAGCAAAATTATCTTGATTCGATCGACTCGGTGTGATTTCGGCAAAGTCTACTTGAGCGAGGTGATCTTGATCCGGTTGACTCCCAGAAGTGCTTTCGACAAAGTCTGCTAGGGTGGGGTGTAGAGAGCGCGAGGTGTAGAAAAGGCGTGGCGTAGAGACGACGGGTCGTAGAGAGGGCAGGGCGTACAGAGCGCGGGCGTACATAGAACGGGTTGTAGAAAGGTCGGGGCGTAGATAGGACGGGGCGTAAATAGGGCGGGGCGTAGAGAGTGCGAAGCGTAGAGAGTGCGTGGCGTAGAGAGTGCGTGGCATAGAGAGTGTGTGGCGTGACAGGGTGGGCGTGAGAGGGCGGGGCGTAGAGGGCGGTGCGTAGAGGGTGCAGGGTGTAGAGGGGCGGAGCGTAGAGGCGGGGCGTAGAGAGCGGGGCGTAGAGAGGGCGGTGCGCAAAAATGGTAGGGAGTAAAGATGGTGGGGCGTAAAGAGAGTGGCCCTAAAGCGAGTAGAGGAATTACAGGATTACATTCTGCCAACTCTTTATCTTTAGCAAGTTGACTGTAACCTGCTTTGGCACGTGTTTGATGGATATGCATATCACGTAGTATTATCTGACGTTTTTCTTCAGTATCAGTAGCTCATAACTGAATGTAATGTTTATCACAAAATGTACATGTATCAGAGCGTGGTAATCTAAATTTTAAATTCATATTTGAAAATATATCCTATAAGTTCGAATTGATATGTTTTTGTGCTGTGGAAATTTTTCGACAAACGTTCGATGCATCTTTTGTAGATTAAGATCTTCAGACAAAAATTGGTAGTAGTTTTGATCTGGAGTAACGACTCTCTTGTGTAGGAAAAGACAACATATGTTCTTTTATCGTGTCTTTGATGAAACTACCAATAGCATGTGGGCGATTTGTATGCGAACCTCAATAAAACTTTAAGATTGACGTCATTTTTTAGTTTTTCTATTAACATTTGCAATATATGTGGTATTACTGCAAGAGTCTGCGTTATTGTTTTTTGACAAACTCAATTTTGTTATTTTTAAGAGGTAGGTAGTAAAGAATAGTACATTTTTGGCGTGGATTGGCCTGATTTTTAACTTTGGGTCATTTTGGTTCGCGCAATTCAATACATTTATGAGCTAACATCAAATTTTGTTTGTTGCACCTAAACTTTCTAAATTTTGCAAAATGTTACGCATATTACCAACTAATTGTGAAGCACAACATCCTTTATTGCAGTTGCAGACAGCGTTCTGTAATATAAAACGTTTTATTATAATTTATATACATCCGACAAACAGCACGATTGTAAAAATTATGCATATTATAATTTTTCAAAATATTAGATTAAAACAAATGTTGCAATTACAAAATATTTCGTCATTTGTTATGATATTGTGAGAATGAAATAATGCAATTAATCAGCGGTATTTTATTATCATATTGTATACCTGCTGTATACTTTGTTCAACTTACCTCATTTCGCTGAACCAACGCAGGTACAATTTTTCCTTTTTATGCTTATGTAGTGTTCGCCACGCGATCTTGCTTGTTGTGTTTTTTTGCAGTTCCACCCAGACATATTAATTTTACGTTTTTGTTTCCGCGATTGATCGTATTTTGCAAACGACAATATGAGAGACGATATTTTAAAAAATACTACCTCTATTGCAGTCAAATACGCTACTAGTTACAACGTTTACTCACTGAAACTGTCAAACCTCTACTATATATTGAGGAGCGCCATTTCTTTCGAAAAATACTGTGGTCTGATGAGTCCCTCTTTACGCACGCTGCTATTCTAAATCTCCACAATTACCACTAATATGCCGATGAAAACTCTCATGCAATAAGACAAAAATCGTTCCAACGCAGATTCAGCATAAATGTGTGGGCGGCTGTGATAGGAAACACCCTTATTGGCCCCTATATTTTCGAATGAAACCTCAATGGAGAAGTGTATTTGGACTTTCTTCAAAATCAACTACCCTTATTGTTGGCAGATGTCCCTTTAGAAGTTCATAGAGATATCATTTTTCAACATGACGGGGCCCCTCCTCATTACACACGTGGTGTCCGCCAGTTTTTAAACGAACAGTACGCAAGGTGGATTGGTAGAGCAGGACCGATTCCGTGGCCAGCAAGATCGCCTGACTTGAATCCCATGGATTACTTTGTATGGGGCTTCTTAAAAGAATACATATAGAGCACGGAGGTAGTCAGTTTGGAAAATTTGAGACAAAGGCTCGAAAATGGATGTCAACTCCTAAGAGAGAAGCTATCTATGAGCGTGACCGTGGTAGGTATGCGGAAAAGAGCAAGAACCTGTATCAGGTGCGGCGGTCAGCATTTTGAAAAATACAAATAAAATTTAATGTATCAAATTATTGTCTCCGTAATACCAGAAAAACGTTGTGGGATCATTAGATAATCAAGGCAGTGGGCGAATTTTAATGCGAATTGGAAACAAATATTTGTTTCCATATTTCCATACTTGATAAATTGAAAATCAAATAGAAAGTGTTTCGCACTGTTGGAAACCTTATGAAGTGAGGTTGTTTTTGTGACATTTGCTCATTTGTAGATCAAATAATTTCACTGTAATATTACTTTAAACTTTGTTAAAAAAATTTCCTTTGTAATTTTTTACCTTTTAATGCTTTATAACAAATGTTTCTTTTAAAGTTAAAAAAATCGGAATAGTTGTTTTTTATATGAAATATAATGTAGTTTATGAAAATCGGATTGTTTATCTAGTTATTTGCAGCAGAAGCCGAGAAATTTAACTTTTACTGCAAGAAGTCGTATTATTAAGAAGCAGACTAAAAAAACCCATATCTCCTAAACCAATCGAAATAAGACAGGGGTCATATTAACAATTTTTGTTGCAAATTAAGTGTACTATCTCCCAGTTCATTTTTGCATGAACGATACCATTCATCCTGTATAAGTAATTCAAATGACATTACTTTGCCAACTGAAGCAGATCTCTATCATTAATAATAAGAAAAATACCCATGGTATCCTACTCAATTTGGGATACGCTGTAGAGTCGTACAATTTCTACAACAACATGGTACGTTTAGTGCCTGAGGTTACGTCTTTTATAGATTCTGTTACCTTATAGCATAGCGAGTCTTCATTTTGATTCCATTTAATATCTAGCAAATTAACAAAAGAAATGCCTGTAGTGCAAGGAGTAAGTAGTATCGGTATGGATATGTGTATACTTCCGCCATCATAATTTGGGAGGCTTCATAAATAAATTTGGTTAGATCGCTTACAGTTTCGAGACTTGTCACACAAAATATAGCTTTCAACTGAGAATCTGTCTTAGTAAAATTGCCAGTCCAATCTTCATGTGCCAGATTAATTTGCAGAAAAGCTTTCCGAATACCTGGAACTCCATACCAATGTAATCAAAACTTAATTAACAAGCCTGGCATAAATTCTATTCTTGCTCAAGATAGTCATTCAAAGAAAATGCCTCTTTTTCATGAGTTGAGGCATCAAACACTTGCCTAATCTTAATTGTCTCGCTAAAAGCTTTTATTTCTGCTCTATGTGGCAAATTGTGCAAGGAACCAACATTTTCTTTGGCAGGTATTCCTTCAATAATATCTTCGGCTTCCCAGTCATCAGATATATATGACTATATGCTTGAAAATAATCATATCTTGAGGTTTTTTTAACATTAAAACCAATCCTTTTTTGCAATAGCCCTATTTCTCGGCAAAACTTAAGGATCTTACAACCACAGCATACATACCTCGTAACATCCCTATATATTTCTTGTTATGCTTTTAATAAAACGGGGTTAACATAATTTTCTATAGTTCATCTTTTGTTTTCTTTTCCACGGGATCACAAACGCGTAAAATTTGCAAATCCCACAAATCTGTAATGTTTGTGGTATTAGCATACAACAAAACTACCATTAAAGCCACATTCTCAAGGGGGTTAACATCAGGCACCTTGCCTATAAGTGTCCAACCTAGTTTAGTTTTGATTGCTACCGGTCCACTTTCTAATTTAAAAATCTTTTTGGTTAAAAGATTACCAGTAATATCCGAACCAATTAAAACTCTATTCGTGGAAAGTCTTTCCCAACATCTGAATAGGTAATATTATGGATTCGAATTTCATTCAGTAAAAAATCTTATGTAAATGTTGAACTGCACCACATATTAATGGTTGATTCAAACTCGAATGAACATCAAATAGCTTTGTTAAGTAAAGAAATAGTAACGGTATAACAATCACGAACCATCGATCAAATGTAATGGTGCCGAACACAATATGATTCAGGTTCTCTTTACCAATAGGACGCATGTCAACATATTTCGCAGCTCTCTCCAAAATGTATGCATTCTGTGCACTTGAATTAATCACCGTTCAAATGTTACGTATCTCTCTGTAACCAACTAATTTGATGAATAAAGTTTGAAGCAACGCATATTTCTTAGAGTTCTGAACAGCCCGCGCACTTGACCATTGTAGCGCTAGTTTTATACTGTACTACTCATATTTTGTCTTGCGAGTTAAGAGATCGGCTAAGAGTTAACTCTGCGCACAAAACAATAAGATGATGAACATGATATAAAGGACATCTGACCTTCGTTCTGTGTCTTTTTGAAACATGGCCTGATCTTAAACACTGAAAACAAAACTTCCTTTCACTGATGAGTTTGTGTTCTAGTGCCAAAAAAGGTGCTTTAAAGCAATCCTAGCTTACATCGTGTTTACTACTTTTTGCTGACTCCTTTATCGATAGTAGCTGTGGATACATCTTCAGTTCGACTATGTTTGAACTTGTGAATCAACTTCTCCTCTGAGTCAAAACCACTTCTTGTTAACAAGAAAACAAAACTTCCTTTCAATGATGAGTTTGTGTTCTAGTGCCAAAAAAGGTGCTTTAAAGCAATCCTAGCTTACATCGTGTTTACTACTTTTGCTGACTCCTTTATCGATAGTAGCTGTGGATACATCTTCAGTTCGACTATGTTTGAACTTGTGAATCAACTTGTTAACAAGAAGTGGTTTTGACTCAGAGGAGAAGTTGATTCACAAGTTCAAACATAGTCGAACTGAAGATGAAACCACAGCTACTATCGATAAAGGAGTCAGCAAAAGTAAACACGATGTGTAGGATTGCTAAAGCACCTTGGCACTAGAACACAAACTCATCAATGAAAGGAAGTTTTGTTTTCAGTGTTTAAGATCAGGCCATGTTTCAAAAAGACACAGAACGAAGGTCAGATGTCCTTTATATCATGTTCATCATCTTATTGTTTTGTGCGCAGAGTTAACTCTTAGCCGATCTCTTAACTCGCAAGACAAAATATGAGTAGTACAGTATAAAACTAGCGCTACAATGGTCAAGTGCGCGGGCTGTTCAGAACTCTAAGAAATATGCGTTGCTTCAAACTTTATTCATCAAATTAGTTGGTTCTTCCCTTGTAAATTCTTCATGCAAAAATCCCATGAGATCTGTTAATTGATTTGAAATATCATGACCTGTTCCCACTGTATGCTTCTTTTCCCAATTGCTTAAGATCCTTTAGGAATGCAGTATTTTACTATAGGATTTAACAATACTTAGTGGCCTTGATTCCTAAAGTTTCCAGTTATTATAAATTATCGCCGTTGCAGAGGGTGCAATAATATTACACAAATGTTTTCAATACAAAAATGAATTATTTTAAACAAGACAATGAAATAGCTTACCGTTAATTAGTTAGGTAGTTTAGTTAAAGTAGAACCAAATTACTAGATTTTTGTATTACCACATATTGTTCTTCTAACGGCATTAGTGTGGGTCGTAATAGTTCATTGGCCTTTGTTTAGTAGATAGCGATAGCAGTGGAGTTTGTTGCTAACCTACACCATTTAAAACAGGGAACACAGGATATTTAGAGATAAGGAAGGTAGGAATTTCACAGGCACACCACTATATTAAACCTACTGACTCGTCACTTTGTTTATGCGGTAAGGTAGCTCCAGTCTGCCAGATGGTGTTCATTCATACCAACTTTTGAAACTGCTCCTCTATATTGCCCATTCTCATTGATTAAAACAATGACACACATCCTTCGAAGCGTGAGAAAACTAATTTAACATTCCATTCACCCAAAATATATAATAAACATAATAAACTATTCTTAATAGTCTCTGACGGTGCTGGGAACCACATTTTTAATGTGTCGCAACTTACTTATCCTAACTAAATTGCATTGGAAAATAAACTTCCAATTTAGGATTGGAAATTCCGTATGATTAATTATTGAAATATGGCTTGTGAAGCCAGAAAAGTGTAACACGGACTATAATCTGTTATACAAATATGCCAATGAGGTTTTTCTTTCGGATGTATCGCGTTGGCGACAAGCAGAAACAATTCACGTACATACACTTTTTTTACCAATGCATTATGACGTTTAAACATTCTTTTAACTGCTCACCTAACTTAGGATAACTTTTGGCCGTAGTCAGAAAACTTTTGCAAATCTCTCATGCCTTCAAATCTGGGAGAGTTGATTTAAGCAAATATTGAAATTTATCGGCATCGAAATTGCAGGATCTTCATGAATGTTGGTTGACCTCAAAAACCTAACCATAACGACATTGGAATCAAATTTTTTTATTTCCAAATGTAGTGGTTTGAACTTGCGTTATACATTACTGCAAATATTTTGCAGTGCAGCTGTGGGTACTTGCAAAAGATGTTGCTTTTGGATCAAAGTATCTCTATAGTTGCACAGAGATTTCATTTCGTCGTAAAAACTTTTCTCTCAACAAGGTTTCATCATCGCTCATAATTGCAGTAATTTGTTCATCGGCTATAATCGTTAACGTTGATCGATCTTTCAATTTGCACAAAAATTCTCCAATGTTTATTAAATCTTTATTCTATACCAAAGCCTTGTTATGTACAGCCTTGGTCTCAGAAAATCTGCTCAGAAACTCGGTGAAGTACCCTGCTAAAAATTTCGCTTCAATCAAGTATCGAAACCCTGCCTTTTTACACTAATGGATGCCGACTAACTCTGGAGGAGTGCGGTAAGTGTGTAAAGAGGGTCTTGGAATGCCTATCGTGTGTGAAATACATGTTAATCGGCAAGTATCTTGGACATCACTTAATTTTGAAATACAGAGATTGTTTAGGAAAAAGCCCCAGATGAAATAACAAACGGGTACCAAAACCCAAAATCAGGAAAGTGATTCTCACAAAAAATTCACACAAAGAATAATAGAGTACACTAAAGCCAAAACCAGCCAAAAATATACATTAACAGTACAGACATTAATATACCAATTTAAAAACTGCTAGCTGAAAAGGTTTCCAAAATAAAATGTTAAACTTATCTTAATATTAATTATGCCTTTTAGGTAATTGCAATATATTTTATTACAATGCTAGCACTATTACCTTTACATTAGTTGTGGAAAACACCGATATAGGACTATTGCACAATCATGTTTTCATTACAAATACATATAAACATTCTTAAGCCAAACAAAAAATCAAATATACCAAAATTTACTTAACTTAATGAAAAATGGTTTGGCGAACAAAATTAATTTTTAAATTCTTAAACTAATAACAGGAACATATATTATGGGTGCGGTTATAAATTTATAAAGTTAAATAGAAAAAATATGTTCATTTATTTACAGTTACTAAAGGTTGTAGCAGGACATTTTGCCAAGGCAATGTCATGTTACCGCTAAATAAATTTTTCTGATTTTCTAAACTTATTTCTCCCTTACGAGTTCATTTCACTACACCTTTTATTTAATTTACATAATTTAGGTGCTTTTTCGACTAATGTGTTGGTTTCATCATATTTTGCTTTGTACAACTTTCCTTTCTGTTATATGCATATTTCACTGCATACAAAGTTATATTCATAACTCTGTTAAGTTCTCTTTTACCTCATTGGCACTCGTATTTACCTATACATATCCTGTATGGATTTCACATGACATTCTTGTTTTGATTTTCAATTCGGTTGGAATAGTTTTTTTTTCACCTCTGGCACACAGTTTATCGGATTTCCACATATTTGAACTAGGATGTTAGAAGTGATCGACATGTCTGTTAAAAATTACACGAGCTGGACATAGATATGAATGTTTTTTCAAATATTTAATTTTGCTTAATAATAATTTTATAGGACACTCTAGAAGAATTTTCTTGTTATTTCTCTTCATATAACCCATCACATAACCTAGTATGGTAAGAATAGGTTTAAGATATATATTGTTTTTCGATTGACCCATGTGGCCATTAGAAAATTAATACGTGTTTTATTTCAGAGTTTTTTTGATGAGCATTTAAATTCATTCAATACCTTACAAGATGTTTTACTACAAAAATCTACCCGACACAATTTCGAATTTATCCGTAACAATGCACGTTTTGTTTTCATGTGTTCCTGAATTTTCAATCTTATCTGGGATGCTACATATCCAATCCACTTTGTCATTTTTGTTACGGTTCCAATATTTATTTATTAATGCTGTGACGCTATGACAATCTCAAGACAGGGTAACGGTTGTTGTTTTTTTCGTTACTTTAAATCTAGATATGTTCACTTTTGTGTTTTTCTTTGTGTTATTTGCTTTATACATGAAGTGCCTATCACAAAAATGTAGTAAGAAAATTTCCTAAACCACATTAAAATTTTTTTTGTTTAATATACTGGTTTAAATTACTAAAGTACTCTGCTTATTTGAAATAGTTAAGTTTCTTGAAATTTTGAGGTTACGGTCATACCTATATCTGTATTAACCCGGTGTTTGTCGCTATATGAGCATTTTGCTCACACTTCTATGAATGAATACAATAGTTTTATAATTCCAGTACACGTCATCACCCTCTTCACTCTAGCTGAGTTTTAGAATGTCAAGTGGGAGTATTTACTTGATTCCCAACTTAAGGTTGCCGTTCAGGTACTAGAGCAGTATTGTTATAGCAGTGTAAGAAAGAAGAGCATTTTCCCCACTAAGCGACAATCTGCGTATGTAAATAGTGGGAACATTTTTGATAATTTATTGTTTGTATTGTTTAGTTAATTGTTAAGCCTTATATTATAGTTTTGTGTTTGTGTAAAATATAATGAACCGTGGAAAAACAATTCTATAACTTGCTTTACAACAGCATGAAGAAGCCAAAAGGTACTTGCTTTATTCTTTGTTACTTAAATATTATATTTACAGCAAATTTCTTCCTTAGGGAATATTCCATGGCTTCTAGAACTGACTACAACAGACCTTTACGTTTCCACTACTAAAGAGGTACTAGATGGACAAGAATCTGACGTGTCGTTGGAGCACAGTGATCACGTTACAGACTCGTGCAGTCTAATGTAAATACCTTGGACTGTATGAAGAAATGGCGGTTGATGAAGTAGACCATACACGTCCTAGTTACATTGGTAAAGACAATACTACTGTATGGTCGATGCATCCACAACGCCCTAATGTTCGAAAGGTCAAACAAAATATTATTATAAAGCTCCCTGGTGTGAAACCAGCCATAAAATTTGCTAAAACAGTATTAGATGCATGGAAGTTATTCTTTACCGATGATACTATAATGCATATTACTAATTGCACTAACGCGTATCTTCACAAGATGTGCGAAAATTATACTCACGCTAGAGATAGCCCCAACACCACTTCCCAGGAAATGGCTGCTTTATTAGGCCTTCTTTATATGACAGAAGTAAAAAAGTCATCACATCTCAACGTCCAGGAGTTGTGAGCAGATGACGGAACGACTTCTGAGTGCTTTCGGGCAGTTATGTCAAATCGAAGATTTTATAACCTTTTAGAAGCTCTTAGTTTTGATGATATGAATGATAGGACTCAGCAAAAAGCAATGAACGCCTATTCAGCAAATATTTGATGATTTGGTTGTAAAATGTCCGAGTTATTATCAAGTAGGGGAATATACTACAATAGATGAAATGTTACCGGCATTCCGCCTTAGATGGAAGTTTCACCAATAAACCATCAAAATACGGTATCAAGATTTACACTTGTAGATTCCAAAATGTATTACGTTTTGAATATGGAAATCTACCCAGGTAGGCAACCAGAAGGAAGGTACTAACTTGATAACAAAGCTCCTAGTGTTGTTACTAGCTAATCCTATTTTGAATAGCGGCAGAACATAACTGTTGACAATTATTTTACATCAATTCCATTAGCTTTAAATTTGCTAGAGAGGAAGACAGCTTTAGTTGGAATTATTAGAAAAAACTAAAAAGAGCTCCCTCAAACGTTGCTACAGACTAAAGGGAGACCAGTGTGCAGTAGTATGTTTGCTTTTTTAAAAACCGGTACGGTAGTGTCTTACATACCTAAAAAGCACAAAAACGTCCTACTATTTTCAACAATGCATAACGACGATAAAATTGATGAAAATAGCCTTGATAAATGTAAACCGGAAATGATAACGTTCTGCAATATGACAAAAGGTGGTGTTGATATTGTTGATGAGCTCATATCTCAATATACGGTATCCAGAACAAGTTGTAGATGGCCCTTAACCATCTTCTTTTGTCTGATAAATATTGCTGGAATAAACTCTTAAATTATATATACTGCCAATACCACAAGCAAAGTGCCACGTCGTATTTTTTTAAAAGACTTATCTCTCTAACTCATGATACCTCATACACAGGCAAGACTGTTCATTCTAAATTTGTCAGCAAAATTTGCAACTATGATGAAAAAGATGTACGGTATGTGTTCATTGTGCCTGCTTCGCAAGAACAGAAGAACAAAAAAACAGTGTTGTAAGTGTTCTAAAAATCTATGTAATGAATACTCCAATTTTATGTGTCGGCGGTTTCTGGAGATAGAAAATTCTTCCTCTTCCTAATTGGGCATTATTTTTGAATCATGCGACTTACATTTTTATTTTGATTATGTAGAGTAGTATTATTATCTTATGGCGGGTGACGTCACATGTGCAATAGGTTCAATTTAAACTTAAACCTCAAGATTCACAACGCTACAGTACAACCCACAAACATTTTGCTAGCAATGTGGCTTTAATACGTCGTCACGAATATCTCATTTATTACGTTAAGTAAAATATTGTTTGTAAGGACCCCGTTCATGCTGGCAGTATCTAGAAATTCATAAATATATGAAATAAATCCAGACCTCCATATAATATCGGAGCTTTTACTTGTTTTTACTTATAAACAATTCTAGGTTCGCAGTTTCTTTATCCGTAAATATTTGCTGTGGCAACAGTGCACATACTCAGTGGATCCCAATACTGTATATACCGAATGTGAACCGTAACTGTGATTGTCATTCTCGCTCTTATCAAGGTCTTATTGTTTCCAGTTTTCCGTTTTAATATTTGTATCAAGTAATAGTCATCAAAACAGTTTTTTCAAAACTAACTGATAGTTAATTTCTTCAGCAATGTAAGTATTTAAAAGAATGTTCGTTCAATGATTAATTATGATATTTTTAGAGTAATATTATGAATAAGAAGGAGGTGATTCATAGTCAAGGACGACAGATTGTTTTTAATGTGTTTCAATATTTAAAACGCATAAAAGATTTGGGCGCCTCCAACCTGAACAATTTGCAAGAGATATATGCAATTTATAATAATATTAATATAACAAATGATATAAAACCTTTTGGTATTAATTAAAATTGTTTTGTTTTGTTTTTGTTAGTTACAACACCATGAGTGTCATTGTGTAAACATATTCTTAAAACGTTTTTCTAATAAATCTTAGTAATATTTTCGAGGTGGGCATTTGACATTTTTATAGTGTTTATAGTTTATAGTTTGTGTTTAAAACAAAACGTCTATTGATTTGAAAAAACGAATATGTAGTACTACCAAATTGTTTTTGTTCTACTAGTGACTATAAGTGATAAAATATCTTGTGTACACTGATCCAATCAATCAATAATCTGGGGTATCACATCTAACAATAAGCTCAGATCGTTTTTATAGAAGAGCAAAAATCAACATAAAACTATTTAAAACACATTCCTTGGTTGCTCGACAATTTTTGCTCTGGCAACACTGGACGTGCAAGCAGTCGATGTTTTCCAGTCTCACTTTTTTATTTTGATTATTAATATAGCTCCTCCTTGCGCAAGTTTTTTCAAGGTCACCCGCCATGAGATAATACTACTATATCAATTATTTAGTAAATATTTTGAGTTCTTTATTGAATTTATTTTTTCTGTCTGATCAAAGCTTGTTTGTTATATATATAAAATATTTTGGGTGTTTATATACTGATTATATTTTATGTTAAAATATTAAACATAGTGTGTGAGCAAATTACTCATCGCGCGACAATGCACGTTCCGCTAAGAGTGGTGACAAACGTCGGGTTAAGTAAGAAGTCAAGTTTCACAATAACTTATTTTTGTATGCCTTCATAAAAATTTTATAAATAGAAGATTATCTAAACTTTATTAGCTTTGATTTAAAGGTAGTTTTTATTATTTTTTGTAATACGTTCTTAAGAATGAAAAAATATGTTAATATTTCTAAAGATAGTTTTTTATTCTGCATTCGAAGATGTTAAAGTATAATGAGCGTTTGCAAGGATAGAAAATGCTTGTCTGTGTTCTGTATGCATTTTTATTTTTATCTGTGTCTGTATCTGTGAATTTGGATGAACGGCTTGAAGTAGTTTGGTTTTCAAAATGCAAAAGGGTGTGGTGTGGATTACCCAATTTCGACAGAAGTAGTCTGATTTGCATTTCTTGAACGGATGATCAACACGTAGGCAATTTATGCAAAGCTGTAGTTGTTTCACAATATTGAAAGGATCAGCCAATCCTTATTTGAGAATGACTGACAAGAATAAATTAAATGCTTGCCTTTACAAAAGGAACTTGTATTCGAAAATGAATATCTATTAAGGTTGGAGTTGCTTGGCTTATTTAACAAAACAGTATTTGCAGAAACCATAGGTTTAGAATAAAATGCAGAGGATTTCTGAGGCATTAGTTTGGTCATAGGAGTTTGAATTGTTGACGAATAATAGGATGCCGGTGCAATTGAAGAATGTTTCCAAAGCTGCATATTGGTGAACTAAAAATTTCTTCAAATCTTTGAAATCGGGAACCTGCTTGGAATCTGCTTGTAATTCGAAACGTTTTCATGTTTAAAGATCGAGCTTTTTTAAAAGCGACTAAAATGAAATTCCACTAACCAGTTGGAAATTCTAAAATTTGTAAAACTGCTAAATTCTCAGAAAAATGTACCAAGAGTTTCTTAGGGTCTTCTGACTTTGGAGAAGAAAAATCCTTGATGGTTTTCCAGTGTAACATTGCCAACAAATGTGGGTTGGTAGAATGTTGCTTCTCCAGAAGTTAAATTCAAAAGATAATTGAGCCTCTGATATTTGATAGAAAAGGATTATTGTGTACAATACTAATAAATAAGTCAACGTAAGCTGAAAAATGCTTAAAATCATTGTCAAAATTGGTAACTTTATAGTGCTGGTTTCATTAAATTTTCTTGTTTAATTTCAGCCGCTTTAGATTGTGACAGTAACATTTCTAGTACAGCTAATATACTAAAATCGTCATCAATATTTTTGCGAACTTGAATATTGCTCTTGTTGTTCATTTTTATTACAGGAACACAAAATGTCTATAAGGATTTTTTTATTATCGTGAAGTTGCAAGACAAATTTTGCTTGAATTTTAAATAAAACAATTTTGATTGGATCATTTGGTATAATTTGAACAACATCGTGTGTTTCAAGAAGTTGTATTTTGAAATATCAGGTGCCTGAGCATTGCTTTTCTTAGGCACCATAATGATAAATTAACATAAGGCAGTAATTAAATAATCGCTTTATATATGAAGATACACATGTACAGTTTTTAATTACTGAAAAGCAAACAATAGTGCAAGGATACGGATACCCAATGTATAAAGTTATACAATTCTAGATAACATACAAAGAATATAGTTATACAGAAAATTTCATCTTTAAAATTATAAACTATGCACAAAGGTAGCGAATTACAATTACGCCTAGACAGATAAAAAATATTTCCTAAATGATTAAAAACACTCTGGATATGCAGAACCTGAATATGTTTGTAATAAATAGAAGCTGTTTTGAAAGAAGTTCTTTGTTTAATGAATGCTTTAAAATTACTAATTATTATTGGCAAAAATAACAAAAAATTTTAATGTTTGTTTTCAAAACTTGGCTACATCTGAAATAATTACGTAGAAGCCTTGAAATTGAACAAAATTATATATTGTACACTTGTTTGAAATTTAAAGCTCGCTAAAGTAATATTAACACATATTTAATATCAAACATGAGGTTGAGAATTCCCCGGGGCGACCTACTGCGTTGTTAACTTTTTATAATAGCACTTAGCCGCGGTATCTTGCTCTGATGGAGCGGCTTCAACATCTCTGCAGGAATTTCATAGTGGCATCCTGTTGTCTCAGTGTTTGCTTGGCTGTAACTCTCTTGAAGAAGTGCTGATACGATGCGTTGAATGATAGGATAGGTACGGAAGGAGGGAATCACTTGTTGATAAGTCAAGCGCTACTCACATGTCTACACTCGAGTGAAGTCTGAAGTCAAGTCCTCTATTTTGATACATTTGCTTCTCCCTAAAATGTTGTCGCGGTAAATTTTGGAATTTATCAAACATAGGCTTCTTAATGGTACGGTGACATTGTGCTGCAGCTCTGTTCAGGGGTTAATGAATATTTCTCGTGGATTCGTAATAGTGACTGGAATGTAAAAAGCCACAAATGATCCAGAGGCTGAACAAATGCAAAATAAAGGTGCCAAGGACACTTGGAGCAATATAGAAACCATGAACTTTGTCCTAAGGGTTCGGCAAAGTACCAGTTATACAGAAAACTATACCAAATAATGAGTGGGAAATAACCGACCATAAACGCAAGATATCAATGTATAATCAATTAACCATTTATTAATTACAAAGCATAGTCGTTGTAATTTGTTCCGATTTACGTCATTAATAATGGTCGCATGCATACCAACATAGTATAGAACATATTTCCTTTCTTATTTTAAACACTCAGATCTTATTAATGTTGGTGAAAATTGCAACGATACCAGCGTTTCTCTACAAAAATTAAACATTTCAAACTATAAAAAATGGCAGTACATAACCTAAACCCATATTCTGGAGGTTATGGGAATGTGCTTCTGCCAAATTTTTTGCTTCTCAAGTTCAATCGTTTTATAAACTGCGCCTTTTTTTCATATTAAAAACTGTTCTTATTAGAATAAATTCGCGTAATTTTTACGTTCGCAAGCTTGTTTTTGAAAATGCCTGGAATGCACAAGAGAAAGCAAATGGTGGACCTTTTATTCCTGCAACAGCCGTCCGAGAGGTAATCTACAAAATGTAATTCGTTATAAAATTAATTAATTTGATTTTATAGAGAGTTGCAGCTGCTCTCAAAATTAATCCGTTGACTGTGACTATGGTGACCAAAGCTATTCAAAATGGTGAATCATTAGATTCGAAAAAAAGAATTCCCAAGAAACCTGTAACTGTTGTTGATGAATTTACAGAGTGTACAATTCACAATGAAATTTATCGAATGTATGACGATCATAAGTTATTAATGTGTTGGTAGCTTAGTTTTGATATAATCATCTGTTCCAGATGAACATATTACAGTACATAACTTGTGTTTATGACTTCAGAGTGCAGAATTGTTCAAAAGATGTGATAAATCTTTAAATACACTGCTACGCAGAATGGGACTTACATATCGTAAAGACAATCCCCGCTGTGCTCTCACAGAATTGCCTCATCTTGCCCTTAAATGGTTTGAATTTCTCGTAAAGTATATAAGAATTAAAACAGAAGGCATTTATCAATTCGTTCACCTCGACGAAACTTGTATTTTCCAAAACGGTACCGTTTGTCGTTCCTGGCATAATAATGATGTACGGAAGTGTAAGAAGCACACAAGTCGATGGGAAAATATTCATAGTGTTGCATGCAGGCAATGAAAATGGGTTCATTGAAGGTTGCGAGTTGATTTTTTATCTGCAACAAAGTATGGAGATTATTATGGAGAGATGAACGAAGCAAATTTTCTTAATTGAAAATCAATTGCTGAAGAATTTGGAACAACCATCTGCAATTGTTTTAGACAGTGCGTCATACCACAGTACAGTGTTGGTTAAAGAACGGAATTACAGTTGAACTAAAGGAGACATATCAAACTGGCTGACAAATCAAGGCATTGCACATGATTGTACTTCTTTTAAAAAAGATCTTCTTAATCTTGCTACCATGTATGTATAACAACCCAATTTATAATTTGTGTAATTAACATGGTTATTAATTTTCAGGCATAAACCACAGAAGGTCTACAAAGTAGATTACTTGGCGGAACAGTATGGCCATAAAGTTGTACGATTGCCTCCCTACCATTGCTTTTTCAACCCGATTGAATTTGTTTGGGGTATATCCAAAACTTATTACAATCGTCACATTGGTAGGAATGGCATTTCGGCAAGAATTGTTTGATGTTGCACCTCTTTTAATTACTTCACCGATTCAGTTCCACATCAATTATGTTTAAACATTGCTGGAGAACTTAATGGACAAAGGTTAGCAAATTTGTATTTTGCTGATCTATATAAAGCCGTATAACAATGTGGCATGAAGCATTAGCGACCCTAGCTCCTCAAGTTTGGTCAAATTCTGTACAAAACGCCGAAGCAATTATTAAAGAATGGAGGATCGCAAAATTAAGTCTGATGAAAAAAATGTTGCACCGTTGATCATTAACATAAACGACAATAGCAATGACAGTAGCTGGAATTCAGACAGCAGTAGTAACTAATCGATAGAAGGCCATGGAATCATAGGGAAATTAATGAAATACATTTTGTACTCGAAGAAATATCGATATTTGTAAATTAATTATCGGCATTTAGTTTATTGTGAGGTAATCAGTATCTGTAACTCTCTGTACGATGAATAAATAAAACTAAATATATTATTTTATTGATAATTTACAAGCATTTAATAGACATTCATTTAATTTCTTCGGTTACATCTGTCTACAACATCGACTGCAAGATGACATTTTTTTGTGATATAATTAATCATTTTTGAATTACTTCTATCATGTTTGACAATCTTCTTTTGTTAAAGTTGTTTACTTACATCTTTTCATTAATAAAGTGTATTGTATTTTCAAATTTACCAAATACTTGTATCACTCTTGAAAATGTTATTTATTTTACTAACTGCATACACCTCATACGGGCAAAAAACTAAGACACCGGATACTATCAAGCTTCTACATCTTCCAATTTTAACAAGTACTACAGTCCCGTTGACGCGATACATGCGACACAAAAGACAGTTGGTAACGATATTACATAATGTGAAAATCGACGCTCAAATTTCGATAACGTCACACAATATGCAAATTATTGCAACACACATTTTTTAAATATACAAATTATATAAAAACCCCCATGGGGTACTTACGTGAATAGCTTCCTTCAGAATTACTTCCTGATGGCGGCTTGCATCCGGATTACTTCATGATGGTTCTCGGGTCATGGATCTTCTAAGCCAGGTTGCTTCCAAATTCGCTGGTCTTCTTCATATGTAGAGGTACGATAACGAACGGGTTGGAGGAACGATAATCAAAGATAAGGCAAGGGAATCTACATAACACAAAGATACGATAAGACACAACACTCTTCTTCGCGTTTCGGAATCAAGTCCTAACGCGTCTTTCGGAAATTCCCCACTCTCTTTAGTCACACGCGTCGGCGCGAAATTCGCGCAACGCACTTCTGAAGTGACGGAAATACGCGCAACAAGTCTTTTAAATTTATGGCGCAAAATTCCCGCATATTAAAACTATATGAATGTTTACGGCCGATTTCGGCACGTAACACAAGTTCCGTATATCAACAAGTTTGCAAGATATTGTATGCGTTTGTTTAGCATCAAGCAAACCTTAAAGAATAAATTTTCAAGACTGTTCGTCCTATATACACTTACCTACGAGATATCAATATCCATGTACTTTTGTATTATCTTAAAGAGAACATATTTGTTTTATATTTTGTCTAAAATGACTACATATTACTTGAATAGTGAACATTCACAGATTAACCCTATTTATCGGTAAAAAAATACTACTTCACAAAGGCGGAAAGAAAACTGAATTTTATACGTATTTCGGTTACTTTGTGCTGGCAATCCAAGAATTATTTAAAACATGAATTATACACGTTTAATTTAGTTTTGATAAACATAACCTGCTTTGTTAAATAGCGGTGGCTAATATTCTGTGTCGGTGTAATGTACTTATTGCTATAAAATGAATCACATTAAAACACTAAACTATGTTTAAAATATGATCAGTATTAAAACTTTCACTTAAATAGCCTATATTATTTAGTTAAAGAATATGATCTACAATTATGTCCATATAAAATGATTCTAAAAATTGCATTTTAAAAGTTACAAACTACATTCCTTCAACTATTAGAAAACATTTGCAACATCAATATTCTACCGATGGCCTCATTGTGGTTACGAAAAATTCGTATTTTGATAGTGGCAACTGCACCATGTTATGACATTATGAATATCGGTGACATAAATCCGAACTTAAATTACGACTCTATATCTAAATGCTTCAAAACCAACATTCACAACTGGGTTAATACACTAACAATTCAATAATATGTAAACACTCAAACTAATATACTCAACAATAGTTAATACTCTAAACAGTAACATATAACTTAACAGGCATGTGTGGCGATAACTATTGAGATATCTTTTTAATTAGTTACTACGCTTGCATCAAATACCATGGCTATAATAAGAGCGTGCATTTACATCATAAACTATTTCGATAACATCACACAGACAAATTACGATGATCCAAACTTGGTAAGAATTCAATATTAAATAAATCTTTAGAAGTAAAATATAATAGACAACCACCGGCAATATTAAGTAAGATTGGTTGCCAAAGCTCAAGTAAATAAACTAACAAGCACTGAAGGTGCAAACATAATAACTCGGTTTTAATTAATTTTCATAGAATTATGCAAAATATAAATACAGCAATCAGAAAGCATACGAACTGAAGTGATGTTACATAAGTTGACAGCGGGATGGACGGTACACAAATATTTTCCAGAAGTTTCAACCTCGTGGATTATTCTCGTAGGCTCGTCCTGTGATCGTTCCTACAGAAGATCTACGAATGCAAGCTAAACAATGCAGGGATCTAACAGCAGGTTTAACGCTGTTGTGAATCTATATCTCGTTCGGGGTCTAACTCGCTACTGAGGTATAGTTCGGATGGTAGTTGAAATGGTAACAACAAACTTAATTCTGATTCTAAGTCGGAGACTAGCTCTAGGTGTAGGCCTAGGTCAAGGTCCGGGACTAAGTCCCTAAAATAATATTCTATAAGCACAAAAGTTAAAATAGTAAAATGATGCTATAAATTACCACACAGGTGGGAACAACAACGTATCCGATAGTGTAACTATCGATAATACAATCTGAACTTGAACTAATTCAATAAAATTCTGAAATGTAAACGGGCCTAAGTAATAAAGTGACAAAATATAACATACCTTGAAGACAAATAATCCACAAATGCTATTGTGGTCTCTCAAAATACACAAACAAAAGAAGGCACCACATAAAAAGGAATGCTCTGCTAAAATCTGCAACCAGCATTTGTAAGGAAGTAGGGCCAATCAGTGCCTTCAAAGAATGGTAGAAGTGTCAGCTATCAGAAGACTTGGTGAACCACATTTTGGAGATTTTTTAATTACGAACCAATAAACATTTTACACGCTAATAAATGCAAGTGACAGAATGTCAAATTTGCAATTCAAAGCATCGACAGGAAGCGTGTAAGCTACGGGTAGCAATATTACGACCATTTACCGGGTTTTGACATTTAATAATATTAAAGGAGAAAATTTTGTTGCAATGTCTATCCCCTCCAGGAGTTCTCTGATGCAAATTGGTGGGCACAACGGCATAGAAGGCATGAGTAATGCCAACGTTGCATTTTCTCAGACCACGAAGATAAGCCGATGACCGGACTTTCCTGAGAACCAAAACTTGGCGTGGTTTTCATGTACGCTTACATTAAAACATTAATAAGCTGGGAATTTACGGTGCACCGTTTTTGAAAGTCTCCTAAACCTAACTAATACAATAAACATTAAAGCTTAAAAAAGGGTAACAAGTTAAACAATTTGCGAAAGAATAAATTTACAATAATTAGTAAAATGCATGCATATTTCGGGATTTTTATTGTTTGTAATGTATTTTTATTGGAGTGAAATCAGGATTTAAGCTCAAAGATGAATGAATTGAGGGGATATTGGGTGTTTGATTTTGTTATGTGAATTTGGTTCAGAAGTTATAGGTTACATCGAAGAACCAATAGTTATGTAACGGCATAATGTATGCCCTAGGTGGCTGATATGCACTACAAATATAATCAATTAATAGAAGAATAAACAAAAAAGTTAAAATTCAAGGTGCTGACAGTGTATGTTGTTGATTTGTAGTGTTCTGTGGAGTTACTTCACAGTGTAACTTTGCTGCTAAGGTTCCTTGCACAAGCACGCTTATTGTTCATGCGTCCGCAGTGCACTAAAGCTACAGACTGACTCACTGAAGGTACGTCTTATGGGACTGGCTCGAGCATTTGCACATACACTGTTAAATTCAAAAAAATGTTTTCACTAGCACATGTCACTATCGTCATAACGTAGCAATATTCAATGTTTTGAAATACGTTGTTACAGTTGTGCAATCGCCAAACTGCGCAGTTGTTATACTCGCGATATAATTCCCGCCAATTGTAACTTATACGGCAGACGTTTTTAAAAGTGATGCAACCGCTTTTTAAGTCAATTTGCAAGCACAATTTAAATCAAAGCAAAGTACTTACATTCTCAGGGTCCCACGATGTTTTGCGGGCTGGGTTCAATTCACGCTTCGTTGAATCAGATTTTCCTCCGTTCTTTTTGTGTCTTCTATGCTCGTAGGGGATGAAGGAACACCAGGTAGAGGAACGACACAAGGCAAGATAAAAAGGAATCTACATGCCTAAAAAAGAAAAGACACCACACCAAAATAGATGTTGCTTCGTCGAGGGCTCGTAACTTAATGGCATCTTTTAACACCACGCGTGCACTCCGCCATTCACTCTGTGCAGGCGCGACTCGGGGACGACGGAAATTGACATATTTAATTTAAAAAATACGCGGGAATTACCTTATAAATTATAACTAAAACTAGAACATGCTACATGCCATTTTGGCATGTAACAACGTTTCTTAGATTTTATCATAAACACTGTATTCCTTTAAAAAATTTTAAGGATACAATAAAACCAGGTTGTAATTCAATACATTCAATTTATGTATACTTGCGTACGATCATATTTTATTTCAAAATGGTACCGATGTGTGCTGCTGCTCTGAATATCATAGCAAACTCTATTTATTCTAATGTTATATCTAATTTTCTTTTCGTATATTGGCTGAACTTATGTAGTTACATTATAAATAGCAATATTGATACATTAACTGCATTGCTATATATTAGAACTTACACATGTTAAACTATAAACTAAACAACTTATTTTACAGCAACGGGATAACTACATTCGTTCGGTAAAATTACTACCTGATGGACGCACCCTCATTGTAGGTGGTGAAGCAAGTAACCTTTCAATTTGGGATTTAGCCAGTCCAACACCAAGAATAAAGGCCGAATTAACATCAAGCGCGCCTGCTTGTTATGCACTTGCAATAAGTCCTGATTCGAAAGTGTGTTTTAGTTGTTGTTCTGATGGAAATATAGCTGTGTGGGATTTACATAATCAAACCTTAGTACGACAGTTTCAGGGTCATACAGATGGTGCTTCATGCATAGATATTTCAGCTGATGGTACAAAATTATGGACTGGCGGATTAGATAATACAGTTAGAAGTTGGGATCTTCGGGAGGGAAAACAATTACAGCAACATAATTTTACTTCTCAAATATTTTCACTTGGATATTGCCCTACTGGTGACTGGTTGGCTGTTGGAATGGAAAATTCACATGTTGAAGTATTAAATGCAACAAAACCCGATAAATATCAGTTGCATTTGCACGAAAGCTGTGTTCTTAGTTTAAAGTTTGCTTCTTGTGGTAAGTGGTTTGTTTCAACTGGTAAAGACAATTTGTTAAATGCATGGAGGACACCTTATGGTGCTAGTATATTCCAGGTAAGCATTTTTGAAAGGTTTACATATAGATTTACTTAATATATTTTTACAGTCTAAAGAATCATCAAGTGTTTTAAGCTGTGACATTTCAACAGACAACAAATATATTGTGACAGGTTCAGGAGATAAAAAAGCAACAGTGTACGAAGTTATATACTGAAAAATTTGTGCGGATTTAAAAGTCAGTGCAGTGCCGGGGCCAGATACGTGTAAAAAAACATTGGAAATCATTAATGTACTTGAAGAACCAAACCTATTGTTTGTTATAAGAGACTAAACAAAATAATTTATATACAAAATAATTGACAAATTGTATAGAGATGTGACTGAACAATATGTTTTTTATATAAACCAAGTATTATTATTATGTCAAACATGATGTTACTTAGGATCTTAAACTTATGTAAATATGCAAAAATGCATCATTAGATATTTTAATGATGATATACAAAAATTTTTTGTTATATTGTTGTAGTCTTATTTAAAATTATTGCAGCTTTGTTATGGTATGCATTTGATTTCTACCAAAACGGATTTGTACTTCTAATCTGGACGGCTTTCAAGAATTTTATTTATCCCTTTAGTTATGAAAGAATTTTATTTAATTAAATACAAAACTTTGTGCGTGGATGCATGCGTGAGCAAATAAGCATATACAGGGTTCCTGGATAAGCATGTCCAGCATGGAAAATTCCAAACTGACATACAATGCTGGTTAATATGGGCCGAAAGTTGTGTAATCAATTGAGAAACATTGTTTGAAGAAGAAAATCCAGTCCTCTTTTATTTTTTTAAGATATAGCGAAAAATCGAGAAATTCTACCTTTATCTATAACTTCTTTATTTATAACTTTTTAAAAATCTGTAGAAACATTTTTAAGGCAACTTTTTATGATAAATAAGAATATGCATTTCGCTTGTTTATTAAGTCATTTATTTAATTGTGGACGCTTTTGTTTTTCTTATGGATGCCATCTTTTTCTCATGATTTCGGTATTCGTTTTTATGCTATTATTTTTTTAATATAAATTGTCAAAATTATTACAAAAAATTCCAAAACTTGAAAAATAATAATTATACATGTACAAAAATGTATCCAATTGATTATGAATTTTGTTAAAAAATAATGTTACTTTGGTCGTCAAATAAATAAGTAAAGTATAACTGGTTTATAAATCAAACGAAATAGCCTTAACTTATGCATCATCTAACTAGACGAAGCAGGTTATATAATGTCTTGGATGTATATGATTCTAAATCCAGGTTGAGCATCGCTAAAAGATGCTGTGGATTGCTCGAGGTCAGAGAGCATAAGTTGATAAGATGCATGTTTTAAATTCCTCGTTCTTTATTTTGCCTAGCTCCCTGACCAGACCACTGTAATCATACCTAAGATCTATAATAATACAAAGTATCCTCTTACAAACTATATCTTTCTAATACAAATTGGTACTTCCACAACAGCTTTTAATATATTAGAGCAAGCTCTATATGTCGTGACGCAAGTAAGACGTGTTGTACGAGTGGCTCTGAGTATTAAATTGGTTGCCATTTTCTGTTGTTCTAAAGTCAAGAATTAACGAGTAATTATGAGTGGTAGTGACAAAAGCGATAGAAATTTGCACTCAAAAAATACGAGTGAGGGCGAGGAAGCATTAATGTAGCGTGTTGTGGAAAAAGTAATGCGCTCTGACATATTTATGGAAATGCTGTGCTTAAAAATAAAAGGAGCTGTTTCTAAGGACTTCGAAGAATTAATAGCAGAGTAGAAGAACATTGCATCGACACTGGAAACAAAATTAAATGAGCCCCAGAAGTAATGCGAGAAATATATGCAAATGTGTGATAACCTAGAACAATACTCTAGACGTAATAACCTTGTATTGTATGGGGTCAAAGTAACCGATGATGAAAAGCAAACAGACGTTATCGTCACTGAACTGGTTCAAAAACATCTAGGTATAAATATCCCACCATATGCAATAGATAGGAGACAGGATACCAATTAGAAATAATGATGGAAAGAGGCCCATCATTATTAAGTTTACAAGCTACAACTTTAAAAGGGAGATCTTCGGCAAGAAATCTAAACTAAAAGGTAAGTCTATTGTATTAAGGGATGATTTAACTAGAAAACGTCGGGAACTCATTCGATTAACTGTGACAAAGTTTGGCAAAAATAATGTTTGGACAAACGATGGAAAGATTTGTGTTAAATATCAGAACAAAGTGCACAGAATTACAAACTTCATCCATTTGGACAACCTTGCATAACAAGATTGCTGCTCGTATGGTAAAACGTTGTATACAAATACTAGTTAAGATACAAAACTTCATATCATTTAATAATAGTGAAAAAAAACCTTGAAATTTTACATCATTCACATCCTTTACATGCTTTTTTAGTTATTACGCATCACATTATATCAAACCTTAATTAACAATTAATTCTAATTAGCATTGGGTGTTTATAGAGTAAATTTCTTATAAAAATAATTTGCGAGAACCTAACTGATAGAATACTATTAGATAACATTTATTTAAAATACAAACATATTTTCCAATTCATTACATTACGATACTCTAACATATATTTAGTTAATAAGGAGGCCTATAAAATATTATTTTTTTTCTCTTTAAGTACCTCCTAGTCATTCGCTGAAAACTTTTATTTATAATTGTATTTCTAACCTATTGTTAGGTTTATATAAACTGTCACACTTCCAAATATTTAGGTGTGTAGTATGTAGTGCATATAAGCAAATCCACTTACACAAAACATCGATAATTAGCAGATCCTTATTGCTCAACTCTTACGCTAGGCTTAGTCCATTAATAAGAAATTTATACGTTTGCGTTTATATACACTTTCAATTACATTAGTATTATATAATTAAAAACACCAATTAGAGATCTCCAAATCTTATTGCAAAAAATGGCTCCATACATTCGCGAAGTGAATATAATCAGATTAACACTGCCGAATATACTATCTTGGATCACAACAATTACTGGAATAATAAAAACTATAGTAAATACTTTAAAATATTTCGCCAAAATATTCGTAGCCTAGGACGAAATATTAACGAATTAAAAATCACGTGGAGTCAATTGCCGTTTGAATATGATTGTCTTGTTCTTATGGAAACATACCAAATTTTAGATAAAACATCGTTTTTACTACATGGTTATTCGTGCTGTATAGTAGTGGAACATTCAATAAAAACGATGGTGTAGTCATTTACCTAAAAAATAGATTTGATTTTAGACATAGTATCACTATTGGATCTAGTACAGCCATACATATTTTATTAAAGATGACAATTGTACGATACATATCTCATAACCGCAATTTATAGATCTCCATTCATACCTGAAGAAGATTTTACATTTAATTTACAATTATACTTACAACAAACAGACACACTACATTGTGATACCCATATAATAATCGGTGACATCAATATAAACATAAATAGTGAAAAAGAAACTACAAATAACTATCCTGGATACTTTAAGCAAACACGGTTTCCTTTCCTTGATTAACACAAAAACTCTCATATATCTGGCAACACTGAAAGCTGCATAGACCATATATTTATGAAAACAAGAAATAAAGATCACTACTTAAATTGTATTCCGACAGTTATAGATACTTACATTACGGATCATAGGGCCACAGCTTTATATATACCGTGGGAACAGTGTAACCAAACTAAAAACAAATTAAAGGGAATTATTTACATAAATTACTCAAAAATAAAAGATGCCGTACAAACTCATGATTGGACTGCTTACTATAATGAATGTGATGTTAATAAGCTAACAGATAACCTGATCGCTACCATAAATACATATGTTACACATTTTAGAACTATTAAAAAAGGGAAAAGGAATAATTTATCACGTAAAGAGTGGGTAACGCCAGGATTAATAAATTCCATAAATAAGAAAAATTTATTATATAGGGAATACAAAAGCGACCCATATAACAATCTAAAAAAGACAACTTACACACAATACAGAAATTTTGTGAACAAGGTAATAAAAAAAACGAAATGCAATTTTTGTCATTCTAATTTATGCTTATAAGACTCTGCGAGAAAGTTATGGACCATCGTAGTAATACAGATCGTACTGTACAAAATAAGGGGGTCAAGGAGATTTTTGTAAACAGCAACACGATATCAGATCCAATACAGATAGCAAACGCGTTTAATGAGTACTTTTGTAGGGTAGGGGAAGCACTTGCTAGTAAAATAAAAAACCAACTACTCCGGTATCATACACAAAAAAATGTAATAAAACCTTCTTCTTGAGACCGGTTGAAGAAAATGAAATTTTAGAAATAATAAAATTACTAAAAAGTAAAAAAGCTGTTGGAAGCGATGGTATAAAATGAGAGTTATTAAAAGAAATAAGCCATTCAATTGTTTCACCACTTACATTTCTAATAAATAAAATATGAGACACATTGTTCCTGATTTATTTAAAAATGCGATTGTAATACCGATTCATAAAAAGGGAGATAACGTAAATCCGGCAAACTACCGACCCATATCTATTATTACATCGATTGCGAAAATATTTGAATTAAGTTTGAAAACCCGCATCATAAATTTTTTTAATCAACATAATACTATAGCATATAACCAGTTTGGTTTTAGGGAAGGATATTCCACTATTGATGCTATAAATTCCTTAACTGAAAATATTACAAACAGTCTTGAAGAAAGTAAGCCAACTCTTGCTGTTTTCCTAGATCTAGCCAAAGCATTTGACACTGTTAGTCATACGCAACTAGTGGAAGCTTTGGATTATTCAGGAATACGAGGAGCTTCTAATAAGCTTTTTCAGAGTTATCTGGAACAAAGGACACAAGTTGTCAAAATAGGAAATACTTACAGTAGCGTTCTAAGTATAAAATATGGAGCACCTCAAGGGACTGTTTTGGGGCCAATTCTATTTTCAATTTATATAAATAATATACTTACCACTCCTTTGAACGGAATATTAATTAGTTTTGCTGATGATACGGCAATTACATATACGAAAATACTCGGATGGAGCTGAAAAAAATGGTCAAAGATGATTTAAAAATACTATTTAACATATATAATCATAAACTATTAACAGTGAATTATGAAAAATCATGTTTTTTTCCATTCTCTAATAACATAGTCGGGTTACCAAAATTTAATACTCTTAAAATTCAACTATCCCACGAAAGTGTGGAAATTAAATCGCAAGAAAGTACAAAATACTTAGGTGCGATGGAATATTCATTTAAATAACGTTGCTAAAGTTTTGAGAACCTTATTATACAAATTCAAATGCTTAAAAGAGATACTAGATATTACCCACCTAAGAATTATTTATTATGCATTAATTGAATCTTGACTTAACTATAGTATCTTAAGTTGGGGAGGACCGTCCTCTTGTTATCTTCATCAAGTTGACGTCCTACAAAAGAGAATTCTAAAAATAATGTACAATAAGGCCTTAATTTATCCTTCGCACTTGCTATTCCTTGAAACGACCATAATGGATATCAAGCAATTGTATACGTACAATATTATTATATATTTATATAAGAATAAAAATAACAGAAAACATTCACCATATCGACCATAAATACGACACCAGGTATAAACTAAATGATAACATTGAAAGACCTTATATTCGAAGTATCACTTTACGTAGCTTTATGAACCTGATGAGCAAGATTTATAACCAGTTACCTAACATGTATAAAAACTACATTACAATATGCAATTCGTTACCATTAGTAAAGAAAATGTTTAAATATTACATTATAGTGTTGGGACGTGCACAAGTACATAGTGTCGTGTAGTTTATTAGTTGAAACCCAAACCTTTATATTTGGAAGTGGGTCAAACCCTTAATAACATTTTGTTTTGACAAAATTAAGAAACTCCATACATATTATATATGCCAAGTTCAAAGAATTAGAATAGTTTATTAATAAAACGCACTTACTTAAAGTCAGTTTATATAGATGATAGTCCATGCACAGTAGAATAGACTCGGTGGACTTATTTTTTACATTGTTTATTTATATAATTCTGTTCTTATTTTATTACTTCCAATAAACTTATTATTATATTATATTATTATTATAACTTCCTGTCAACACAAATCTTATATACTAAAAATAGAGTTCAGAATCTCTTTAAAACTAGGATGGATCACTCACTTATTTTACACAAATGTTAATCTCGTGATTATCATTCATGAACAACTCCATAATTAAATCTTTCTAAACATGTACAAAATTTACCTTAATAAGCCGTGTAATTTAATATCCACCCTTTTAAACCATTTTCAAACTTGTCTGAATTCAAGTAGGTCCAATAATCATCTTGTATAATGGCAAAAACATGTATCGTAGGTTTGCAAACCCTTTTAAAATTAAATTGTATTGACTTTTACACACAACTTCTACTCTAAAGTCAAAAGACTTTCACGCAGAAACATCTCGTCATACAATTTAACTAATTAATCGACAGATACAAGCCCTTTGAGAAATTTAAACAAGACATATTTATTTTACCATTACAGATTTGCTTGTTGATGGGTTTTTCGAATGTAATTACCAATCCATGCTCCAAAATTGTTTAAATAATTTTTTAAAATATAAATTGCTCCATATAATATATAGCAAACCATGCTTTATTTTAATTAAGAAAGCTTTATCTTGCTATAGTTTTGAATATTTTTTTATTATCTATTTTCCATTTTGAGACCATTGTATAAACGTCAATTAATCTACTCACGTTTGAATATCTATAAACATTAAAGTCGGCGATTCAAGTAACACTCCTCTTAAAACCGTATGTAAATAATTTTCAGTACTAAATACTGCACATGTTAGCTACAACTTGAAACTATGTGACATATTATCTATTCTGATCTGTATTACGTTAACGTCAAAGCTTCAATCAATACTGACTGCATTCAACATTTATTGGCTTTTATAAATACACATTTTAAATTAAACATGGTATGTTTAAAGCAATTTTCAGGAAGCAAGTTGAAATATCAAGAACACTAGTGAAGTTAGTTGCAAAGCAAGTTTTTGTATATTCATTCTGCCCGTTGGGTGATTTAAGTTTCTTTATGGTGCATAGATTATGCATCAACGCCAAACACTGATAATTTCTGGATATAGAATAAAACAAGGTCACATACTTTAAGGTGCCGCGATACCTATCTCACACTTGAAATAGTTGCGGGGAATCAGCACACATCTCGACCTCGTACACCAGATGGATTGTCACCTTAGTAGCCAGTATCGTAAATAGTGCAACCATCACTGCACTAGTGGCCTACACAAAAGATCAGTTGGGCCTATATAAGAAAGCAATGGGTCTACGTAGAAAAAAAAGCGATGCACATCTTCTTGTAGCCGACGTGCATCGCTCTTGGAGTAACAGAATTAGTCATGCAGAAAATACATGCTAGCACGAAATGCAGAGTAAAAAGCCATTTTGGAGGAAAAGTTACATTCCAATGATCTTTTCTGCAGTTACAAGGCATTTATTGATGAGTTCCTGGTATTAAATCATGCTAAATACATTCTGTTTACAATAGAAAATCCTAATGATCAATTAAAACATTTTCTGCCACATAACGGTGTTATAAGTGAAGACCACGACACAATTAAACTTCGCGTCGTTTATGATGCTTCAGTAAAACTTCTAACCGCTTTCTCTCTCTTAATGATAAAACTTACAAAGGCTACCAAGTGCAGTCAGATCTCTATGATATATTTTGTCGATTTCGTCAGAATCCTTATGTTTTTTCCGCTGCCAATATTGAGAAAATGTACTGACAAATTAGAACAAACTCGGAACAAAATTTTCTTCAAAACATTCTCTGGTGGAATCAACCAACTGAACAATTACAATGTATCGGACTTTTGACGGTAACATATGGCATTAACTATGCACCATTCCTTGCTGTACGTTGCTTAAAACAACTAGCAAAAGCGTCTGAAGCGAACTTTTCAATTCCTGCATATGCATTAATCCACCAAACTTATGTAGATGATGTGCTGTATAGATGTAAAACGGTTAATGCTTTGGAAAATTCAGATCGCAAATAAAACAGCTTCTCGCCTCTGCTGGATTCCAATTACATAAATGTAATTCAAAAACCGCTTGCCATATATTTATAAGCAATACTTGCGTAATTGTAAATTCCAGTACTTCCAATGTTGACGGCATAAATGGTGGGCTGTTTAAATACTTGTGGCGAATAAATGAAAAGCGTTGTCACGGAAAATTTCAGTCACGTTAATGACCACTAGAAAAGTGATTAGGTAGCGACTTTTGGTCGGGGGTTTGCTACGGCTTAGTCTGGGTGAGACTCTAATTCAGGATAGATCAGAAAATGTATTGCACGTATTATATTAATAAGGTCAGTATTGAATCAGAACCTGGACAGGGAATGCCAAGGCGGCAGGAACTGATAAATTAAAGGAGCGTATGAAACCTAAAGTCCTAGTTCCAACGAACTTCAAAGCAACCCTCTTCCGGATAAATAAATATAAAATATACAACCTCACAAAAAACTATCTTTAATACCGTATTAGAACACAAAAATAATTAATGACAAAAACGAGTGCATATCAGGGAAGAATAACTTTTAACTTCCCATCCACTTTAATGTTACTAATAACTCACGTGCCCACATTGCCTTGGCCAAGAAAACATGTAGTACTATGTAAAATACACGCTAAATTAAGTGCTCGGTGTTTTAACCTCAATTTCAAAAGCACCTCGTGGGAGTAATCTCTAGCAATAATGTAAATATTAGATACCTTAACGTACTGTTGAAATATTTCACTAATAATCCTAATAAATCACCCTAGACAGTAAAGAGGGTGCCTAGAAATATACTAAAGGTTTGTTTGTTTTAAATGTTAAATTGTGTACATCAGTATTACTAAATTTTGAATGAAGTAGATGTACTTCTTATGAACAGCAATAGCTCAAATAATAATACATCGAATAATCTTACTCAATGATTAGCTTCTGTACGTAGTTATTTCACACCAAAGATCGTCGAAGTCCTAGGCTGCTGGAATGGTATCCCAGAGTAACGACAGCTGATCGGCAATGCCAATAAATAAGAAATAATACAGTTGGGTTGTGTAACAACGTTTTAAGATAAAGGAGGCAGAAGCTTAAAGAGAATGAGGAGCATACATAGAACAAGCACAATGATAAAGGAGTAGAGCGAATCTACATAAGTGAACTATTTCTTATAAGCAGTCGTTTTTTATATTTATTTTGCAGGGGAAATCATTATGATTTAGGCTACCTCTTTGGTAGATTTTAACATGGTTCTGAGGCGACCCTATTGCGGGTTTACACTTTACACATTAGCTGGCAAAACGGATTCTTTCATAAAAAACAACCAACACTTTTTAGAAAAATTATCAAACATAAAAATTGAAAATACACACACAATGGTAAGTTTTGATGTAGTAAATCTCTTCACAAATGTCCCTATAAACAAAACACTTAATATTATAAAAAACAAACTAGAAAAAGATGGCAACCTTAAAGAAAGAACAAAACTAAGTATATCATTGATTATGGAATTACTTGACTTATGCGTCAATACCACATATTTTCAAATAAGTGATCAATTCTACAAACAAAGCTTCGGAAGGAAAACTTCCGTTTTTAGATATTCTACTTGGCAAAAACGATACAACAATTAATACATCAGTATACAGAAAACCAACACACAAACAGATACTTAAACTTCGATTCAAACCACCCACAATGTGTCAAACGAGGAATTATCAAAATTATGTATGATAGAGCAAAATTAATATCATCAAACGAAGAAATTTTAAAAAAAGAGAAAGACCTAATCAAGTGTACACTAATAGAAAACAAATATCCTAAAAGAATAATAGAAAAAGAAATGAATAAAAACCCTAAAAATAAAGGAAAAAAAAAACAAAAACAACGATACACACCAAAAAATGCTCTCGGTACCATACATAAAAGGATTCTCCAAAAAAATCCAAAGAATAGGAAACAAATTTAGAATTAAAACAGTATTTAGAACCAACAATACACTAAGAGCACAATTAACAAAACCCAAAAACGCAATACAAAGTTCAAAAAACTGCATCTACAAAATACCGTGCGAATGTAAAAAGTTTTATATAGGGGAAAGTTCCAGACCATTTGAAGTTCGATTAAAAGAACATAAATCATATAAAAAATAGAAAATTTGAAAAATCCATGATTTGCCAACATGCATGGGACTCCAGTCATAAAATAAAATGGGAGGACGCAAAAATTATCGACAAAGAAGAAAACCACCAAAAACGCAAAATCAAAGAAGCTGCTTATATAACCCTACATAAAAATAACTGCGTTGCAAACGAATCCGTGACTTTCAGTAAACAATGGATTCCATTACTAAAGCAAATAACAAATGAAAATCAAATACCCACAATATCTAGGTAGCATTGCAAGTTTTTCCTGGGTTTTCTTTGCGATATTAACATGAAATACAGCCTACATACATGATTTCTATTTATACATACAATAACTAATTATAACAATAAGTATATCAACAATCCCTGTAAAACAGCATTGGTATCTGACAAGTGTAAACCCGCAATAGGGTTACCTCAAAACCATATACAATCTCCGTTGAACAGTATTGGTATCTGACAAGTGTAAACCCGTCTTAGGGTCGCCTCAGAACCATATACAATCTTCATAGAACAACATTGATATCTGACAAATGTAAACCCGCAATAGGGTCGCCTCAGAACCATGTTAAAATCTACCAAAGAGGTAGCCTAAATCATAATGAATTCCCCCTCAAAATAAATATAAAAAACGACTGTTTAAGCCTTACGGTAACGCAATAGCACACTTCTTTAATACCATCCTCTCAATTATATAAATAGAAACATGTTAAAAAATGTTTTCCAATCCACAAATTATTGAATTTATATAAAATTCACCAATAAAAATTATTCAGCTGATTTCACGTTAAGCGTATTGGCCATTTAAAAAGATCGGTCCCAGGCCGTAGCACAACTTGAAGGCAATCATTCTTTTAAACTTTAAAAATTTTTGCTTAGTGTACTCAAACCAAATATTTTGAACATCAATAAATCAAAGTCACCATTTATGTCATAAATGTCAAACTTGAAGTTTTTATTATTTTGACAATGATCCTAGGTCATGGATCGAAACGTAAATAAAGATGATTTTAAAAACTATCAGTGGTTTAATTCCCAAAAAAGATTAAGAAGAATGCTTAACAAACCACAACAAACATACAGGGAGTATTTAGTTGTACAAGTGCATACAAATTTCGTTTACACTTCTATTACCGTCCTTTTCATCCCATACGTAGCATAATGCATTTTGTGATTTACTCTCGTAAATAGTGAAATTATGCACGGCATATTTCCTAGAAAATCCAAACCATGAGGTGTGGCGAGAACCTTCTGTAAACCAAATGATGCGACTAATAATTGCTTTTCCAGCAATAAATTTTGGTCTATGAGGAAAAGTTGTTTAGCTTCATCTTTCTCCTTTTGATGCTTAAAATATTCACGTTTGTCATTTTCTGATATATCTTCCTCAGCAATGTTTTTTTATGCTTCACATTTAGCACATTTATCTTTACATGGAATATGTATTCCTATGATATATTTAGCCTTAAAAAATGTCTTAAATGATGATATTCCCAGAGGTATCTTATTAAGTTGTTTAATAGTCGTTGTATACATCCTGAAAGGGTTCGCTATACTCTTGACGTCTGATGGTAGATACAGTTTCTTACTCGATGAACGACAACAGTGCGATGGGATGGCTGGTAAACTTTAGATAAAGCTACTAAATTCGTTCAATTGTTCTTCTGTTACTTGGTGCTTTGGCTCATGCTTTCCTCATTTGTCTGCATTATCTTTTATTTTTCCTAGTATTGAATTTCTTACCATTTTTTGTGTAATATTTAACGTTTCTAAGAAATATTGTGTGCATATGCGAACTTGAACGTCACCCTTCATGAAATAATATTGGTAAGTTAATTATCTTCTGGACTCTTCTTTCAACGTTCTTTTCCTTTTAATTGGGACCATATTTACGCATCCATTTATAAAATGTCTTTTATTACTGGGATTTTTTAATTCTAATATATCATGAACAAGTTTTGCATTTCTTCAACGATGAATGAAATACATTGGTTATTGCATTTTGTCTTCGCACGTGGATTTTCCAACAATCTTTTCCTTCAACTCTCTACTTTTTGTAGTTTAAGTACGATTTTCCCGCATGCTGCAGTTTTCTGTTTTTATCAATATTCCTTGATTTTTTACACGTTTTCTTCCTTTAAAGTGTTCATAAAATTCACTGCTCGAAGCATTAGATTGGTTGCTATTAGTTGAAGTAGCATATTGATCAGTTAATCGATTCCTGATCTAAATTCTCACACTTTCTGAATAAATGAGGGTATTGTTAACTTCAGCACAATTTTGAATTTCCCCTTCATCTTTTCCATTTGTGTCATCCGATTCTGAATAATCTACTGTTTTTAAATGAGCTTGTTTATTATTACTAGTCTCTAAATTTTCTATAATAATAACATGGTTAGTTTCAGTCTCAAAATTGCATCCAGTCACAATATTACATTCAGTCTCAATCATCGGTGAGTGTGTTTCATATTCTATGACGGTCACCTTATTAACATCATTATTTCTGTTATATTCATCACTATTATTGATAATATGCATAAAATTAAAACAATAATTCTCAAGATTTTCATCACCTTTGTCAATTATGGACAAGCATTGATTGAGATCATCATTTAGTAAAACATCATGATTAAGAGATTCATTAACATCTTCGTCCTTCAGTATAATAACAGCGTGACTAATGGCTTCACTTACGATGTGATTTATTGGATAATAAATTTCAATAAAATCATCTTCTTGCAGAATTTTCGTTAAGTTCTGTGCTAACAACACCAGTTTTTTTCCACAAGACATCATCTTTCATCTAAAAGGTACATGGGCATAAACAACATGTCATATCTGTATTTTATAGTAAATTTAACCGTACTTCAAAAGCAAATATTATACAAAATTCGGCAAGACCTAAATATTATTAAAAAACTCATCCTTCTGCTATTAGTGTAAACAAAAATTGTGTTTTAATTTAAGTGCTATATTAATTATAATATAGCATTGTGAGCTTATGGCCCGTCGGCACTTACGCCTTTCAGATATTTAAAACACAAAAGGCATAACTAACAAAGTCAATTTTCATGATAATCTACGTAATCAAAATGCTTATTTAAAACAATTATTAGTTATTCTAAGTTAAGTTAAAAAGCATACCGTTGTGTTTCCGTAGTCTTAAACACGATAAATGTCTAGAGGCGTAACAGTCATCAGACAATGACCCCTTGGCAGTTACTAAGTGTATGGTCGATTTTGTATTGAACAGAGACTGTCGATTACAAACGTGAATATTGAATTTTGATTTGTGGTGTTTTGTCGATTAAACAAATTAAATAGAAGGTGTATATGCCTCTATTGAAATGCTTTCACAGAAAAAGTAATTTTTAATTTGTTGTCGCTTACGGCCTTCTGTCGCAACATCGTCGATATGGTAGCTCAGGGTTATAAAATCTTAGGGTTTATTGAGCTTAGCTCTGCTAAATTTACTGATTGTTCGGCCTAAGCTTGAATATGCAACGATTGTATGGAGTCCAAATTAGCAACTTGATAGGTTAAAAATTGAAAGAGTACAATGGAAATCTCGCCAATCTTTAAAATGTGTAATAATTATAATTTGTATTTGAATAAGTTTGATATCTATCGTACTCTACTATGACTAATATTAAGAAAGTAATTCTAGATAATCCTTAGTAATTTTAATTTTTAGTTACTTGTTATATTTTATTTTTTTCGGTATCTAGTTTGTTTCCGGCTTTTGTATGTTTTTGTATACCTAGTTTGTATCCTGTTCTGTTATTGGATTTTCTGTCTGAGCAGATGTATGTTAAATAAATATATCTGAGTCATTCCGTCATAAATACATTGGCCATAGTCTGATAGATGAAGACTTGAATTGAAATAAAAGATTTTATCCATTTTACAAAAATAAATTAAAAATTTATTAATATATCAGGAATGCAGTCACAAATATTGAGCTTAACAACAGAAAATATAATTTTAAATGAAAACTATAAATAAACAACTGGTTGCACTTTTGATTAATAGCATTATTTTAGAAAAATATTGTCCATAGTCTTAGAAACTAATATAAATGCTGCTTAATAAACTATCTATTCAAATTAATGAAAAATTATTACGCAATGGTTAGTGAACATAAAAATAAAATAGGTTAAATATGACTTGAGCTCTGACTTTAGCACAATGCTATTGTATTGCTTTATTCAAACAAAAAACAAACATTCAACATTCACAATTTATGCAGAATAATATCTGTTGCTAATAATATGACACAGTTAAACAAGCAATACACTTAATACTCATTTTTGCATTACATTCTTCATGGTACGTTAAAATTATATATCACTTGAATATTATAATAGTAGATAACAACGATATGACTTTACTACAAAATATATTTTAAATAAATATAAAATAGTAATAAATGAAACACTTACGTGTTCAAATAAATTATTAACTATGAAACCATTTTATTTCTTAAGTACTAAACCTTTCTCTGTCATACAACACCACACTTCTTTCCAGTAGAATTTTAAAAATATTCAAGTCATAAACATTAAAAACTCAACAACAATGAAAGATTAACAAATTTATAATCTACACATAAGAACATCAGCGGACAAAATCTTTCTTTGCTTTGAAAAATCACCTTAATCCTTAATAATGCCACTGGATTGCATTATTTGATACATTAAGAAATAAAGTCAGGTTTCGAGTATTTAAAAGTGAATCTGAAAATAATTAGTTTTATTATCAGTATGTATTTATTTTGGCAACATTGCTATCCTGTACAAGGTTCACCTAGTACAAAAACGATAACTTATTTGAATTTGATTGGCCATCAAGCAGGAATCTATTGTTGCAAATGATATGGCAGTAGAAACTTATACTACAGTATTTAATTTTAACACCAGCGGACAAAATCTTTCTTTGCTCTGAAAAATCACCTTAATCCTTTGTTCGGTCTCTTTGTCGCACATTCGCGTGGTTAATTTTAAGTTATTTAAATTTGTAGTCGTAAATCTAGTAGTAAAACTGTCATCCCTTGTTCCCTTATATCCTGCCATAAAAATTCCTTGTGCATTTGTGAATAAGGTGGACAGAGTAGTGAACAAACACTTTCTTATGGATAGTGAAGCAGAACGGTCGTGTTTCTTCGTTCAGTACCCTAAGTTAGTCAAGTGCCGCAGCAGACTTTCGTTGTTAAACTCTAAAAACACAGTGCAAGTGTAACGTAACATATAAACTCAATTCGCATACAGTCCACTTGGTTGAAGGAAGAGGAACTGCAGCTTAGAAAAACAAAACACCGCGGAGGTAAGTCGATATATAAATTTATAAGACCCCCCCGCGCGTGAACAAAATTGGCCTTCATCGCTGGATCTTTAATTAAATAATTAGTTCCTATCCTGTAAGCTCCTTATATTTAAATTTATAAAATTGTTTTTATTATGGTTAAACGTGTTACACAGAAAAGAACATCTTGCTTACACATTTAATGCTAAATACATCTGGTTATAACGGTAGATTTTACAATACATTCCTTATCCTTTGTGGCAAAAATTAGGGTCGTCGTCGTCGGTATCCTTTTATGTAAACTATTTATGAGGGTTATTGTATCCTAGAGCTTTACCTTATTTGTCACTTCAAGTTGGAGCAACCATTCGGGTTCATGCAACTTGTATAACAAAGGGGTTATTGGTATTTATTTGAAACCTTAAAAGCTTTGTCGGGCAAGCACTGTAGTTAGGTGCATTTTTAAATTAATAATTTAATTTCGTAGATGAATTAGTAATTTAGCGTATTCGAGTCACGCATTGTTTTTACATTAATTTTATTGTCGTTCATTAATCATTAATCAAATATGGTTATATCAATTGATAAAGCTATTCTTGAAGCTAAATTTGTAGTTAAAAGGTTGGATCACATTTACAGTAAAATCAACCAACCGGAAAACGTATCGATTGCTTTAATTAGAGCGTCGATTAAAACTGTCGAACAGATTGAAACGCTTTTCAAATCCTTTTGCAAGGATATTTTCTTTGATGAAGAAAGTGAACAATTGGATGAATTTTCTGCTCTTAGGGTGAAAATCGATGATTACCTATTAGATATTCGTATTATCGCTGAACAATGCGAATTAGATCGGGTAGAAAATAAGCCAAAGGTGGAAAATATGAATAATTCTTTTCGTCAATTGTGGAGGAATTCGCTTGAAACATCTTTCAGTCCCATGCTTCTCCGGACGAATTTCAGATTTTGAGAGTTACAATGCAATCTATAAGCGGTTGATTCATGATAATGTCAGTTTGTCACCCGTTGAAAAATTTTGCCATCTCGTTGATACATTAGATGAGTCGTCGCGTGCGTTGATAAAACACTTGCCATTAAATGATTATGCATACGTGGAAGCCTATAAAATCATTACTAATCGTTTTCAGTCCAAGAGGTTATTACTTTCAACATATTTTAATGCTCTCGAAAAATGCCCTAAGGTCAGTTCCTCAGACTCGCATGCGGAACTCCGGCAATTAATTAGTTGTTTTGATGAAAATATATTCGCGTTAAGGCAGATGGAAATAGATTTATTAGATTTCATGTTGTTTAATCTGTTATCGAAAAAATTAGATACAAACATTTTAAAGCGTTTCGAATTAGGAAATAGTGACGAAATTCCTTCGTTTAAGGATTTAAGGTCGTACATTGAAAAACAATGTAAGTGTTGGAAATCAATGACATTGCTTCAGGAACATGCTTAAAGGCTCGAGATTCCGTAAAAGAAAGAGAAAAGGGGTTCGTTAGCACGGCTAAAACTTCTTTAGTTAGTACCACCAATGATGTTAAAATTGTAGTTTCTGTCAAGCTGTGCATCCTATTTATAGATGTAAGCAGTTTCTCGATAAAACCCTCAAGAAAGATTTGAGGTGGTAAAGCTTAAAAATCTTTGCATTAAATGTTTAAATCCTTCACATTCGATGAAAATTTCGTTAGATTGGTTTGGGAAAATGTCATCAGTCGCACAATTCGCTGCTTCACTTCGATAAACAAGAAAATCGGTGTCGCCACGCCGACAAACCCATCGTCAAAGATCAGCGTCTCCTCGGAGAGCGGCGCCTAGACTTACTTCTACTAGTAGACCTAGTGAAGACAATCTGTCGCCGCGGTTGTGCATGAACAACCTGCCACTAGCTCGTTGATTTCGACATCATTAGAACACACAACCACGCTGTTAGCTACGGCAATGGTGTCGGTGCTTGATTATACAGGAACATTGCAATCTGTTCGTAATATTAGATAACGGATCCATGGAAAGTTTTATGACTGAAAGGTGCCCAGAAATTAGGTTTAAGGAAACGGAGAGCCAATGTCACTGTTCAAGGACTTGGCTTGAATTCGTCGTTGGTGTCTGGTGCACTATCGGTGTAGTCAGCCCCTCGGGAGCACGGTCTCCAGCATATGGAATTGATTGTTATATTTTACCTAACATTTGTAATCAATTACCTTCGTCGTCGATAGGGGTCAAGGAACGGTCGCATACCGAGGTTTGGCCTTAGCTGATCCTAATTTTAATGTTCCTGGTAAAATTGACATGCTACTCGGAGCGGAAATCTTTGCTCAGGTTTTGTTGAACGAGTCTCGTTGGGGTGTCGCTAACGAGCCAGTTGTTTAAAACAACCTTTGGTTGGGTTTTAACGGGAAAGGTCGTTTCCCGAATAGTTCGATTACGTCGTTGTGTGCTTTCGTTGAACCCTTAGACAGTGATATTCGTCGATTTTGGGAATTAGAAAATATTCCCTTCAAAAAACACATTTCTCCTGAAGAAGAAAGGTGTGAAAATCAATCTGTGGAAAGTTATAGACGTAACAAGGACGGTCGTTTTGTAGTGTCCTTGCCCTTTAAAAATTCGGAACCCTCATTCGTGGCTACGAGATCAATTTGTATTAAAAGATTTTTGTCGTTAGAACGTCGTTTGTTAAAAAATCCTGAATTGTATTCAGATTATCAAAAATTTATGGAGGATTATTTGACAAGCGGTCACATGGTTCAAGTGAAATCGCCTGAAAATTCGTCGGGTTATGAAAAAATGTATTACATTCCCCATCATGCTGTACATAAGCGGGATAGCACTACCACCAAATTGCGTGTGGTTTTCGATGCTTCGTGTCAGGATCAATCTGGAAAGTCGTTAAATGATAGCTTGGCTATTGGCCCTGCTTTGCAAAAGGACATCGCAGTTTTGTTATTGCACTTTCGTGTACATCCTATCGTAATTACAGCTGACATTAAACAAATGTATCGGCAGATTTTGGTTAAAGATACTCATCGTGATTATCAACGTATCGTCTGGAGATTTTCTCCGTCAGATCCTAAATGGACTTTAAGTTAAATACTGTGACTTATGGAGTTTCGTCGTCGCCTTTTTTGGCCTTGCGTACTGTTCAAGAATTGGCAAGGTTAGAATCAATTAATTTTCCTTTCGCGTCATCGGTATTGGCGAGCAATACCTATGTTAATGACTTAGTCACTGGATGTAATTCGATTGAAGCTGCTAATCAATTAATTGGTGAATTGAATAGTATTTGCTCTAGGTGTGGTTTTCAATTAAGAAAATGGAGAAGTAATTGCCTGGAAGTGATGTCCAACTTGAGGGAGTCCCTGTCCAGTTCGGACGCAATTACATTTCAAGATAAAGATAGTGGTTCAATAAAAATTTTGGGCCTTTCGTGGCGTGCTCTTACAGATGCATTGTTATACAACTTAGACGTTGAAGAGCGCACTTGCACTAAGCGTAATATTTTGTCGGCTATCGCAAAAATTTTTGATCCTCTCGGGTTGATAGCACCTGTAGTACTGTTCGCTAAACGTTTAGTTCAAGATCTTTGGCTTTTAGGTCTCGGTGGGACCAAGAGCCTCCATTGAAGTCATACAAAATGGAAACATTTTTGGGTGAATTGCCAGCGGTTTCGAATATTGAGATTTCACGTCACATCGTATGTCATAATTTTAAAAGGGTGGAGTTGCATGGATTCTGTGATGCTTCTGAAGCCGGGTATGCAGCTGTCATCTATTTCCGTTCGTTCGATCTAGAAGGTAATATTACCATTTCATTAGTATGCGCAAAATCGAAGGTTGCTCCTACTAATCGCGTTTCATTGCCCGTCTCGAATTGTGTGCTGCCGTACTCTTGGCAGATTTAGTAGATTTTGTCAAAATACTTATACAGATATTTTATCATTTAGTAATATTTTCGCGTGGTCAGATTCTACTGTTGTTTTGTCTTGGATTCGGTCTTCCTCGCATAAGTGGAAGACATTCGTTAGCAATCGTATTTCGCATATTCAAGAACGTATTCCTCCATCTTCGTGGTTTCATGTTAAGTCCCAGGATAACCATGCGGATTGTGCCTCACGTGGACTTTTGGCTTCAGAGTTGGTTCATCATCCATTATGGTGGACAGGACCTTCTTGGTTAGTGCGTCGTAATGAAGAATGGCCAGTAACATCGCTGCCAAAACTTATCGACTCATCTCAGATGGACGTCGAATATCGTACTCTGTCGTTAACAGTCGTTATGTCTGACAATTTCTTAGATATGTTGTTGGATAAATTTTCAAACCTGCAGAAAATTTGTAGGATTATTACCTGTATTCGTCATTTCATTCGTAATGTTCAATGTCCAGATTTGAGTTCAAAATATTCTGATAGTTTGTCTCTAGCTCAACAGCAAGAGGCTATACAGTTATTGATTAAAAGAGTTCAAACAAATGTTTTTTCCCAAGACATTGCTAATATTAAAACTGGAAACCTTGTTAGTAAACAACTTCGTAGCCTTAGTCCTTTTCTAGATAGTTATGATTTGTTGAGGGTGGGCGGTCGCCTACGTAACTCAGAGTTGTCGCATGATGCAAAATTTCCAATTTTGCTTCCTCGGTCGCATCGGTTGACTGAAATTATTATCTTAGATTGCCATGAAAGACATTTACATCCTGGTAGGGACGGTGTCGCTCGGATACCTACCATCAAGACAGCCCAAGGGTTAGTTAAACGTCCTCTAGTGAAACTATGTTTACTGCCAGTTACTTGATATTTAATGGTATGTACACATATATTCACTTATATAAGTTTGTCGGTTAGGTTTCTTAGTTAATAGCTCTAATTAGTTTTTAAATATAAAATAAGTTAGTTCATACTTATTTTGGTGGGCGGGATGTTCGGTCTCTTTGTCGCACGTTCGCGTGGTTAATTTTAAGTTATTTAAATTTGTAGTCGTAAATCTAGTAGTAAAACTGTCATCCCTTGTTCCCTTATATCCTGCCATAAAAATTCCTTGTGCATTTGTGAATAAGGTGGACAGAGTAGTGAACAAACACTTTCTTATGGATAGTGAAGCAGAACGGTCGTGTTTCTTCGTTCAGTACCCTAAGTTAGTCAAGTGCCGCAGCAGACTTTCGTTGTTAAACTCTAAAAACACAGTGCAAGTGTAACGTAACATATAAACTCAATTCGCATACAGTCCACTTGGTTGAAGGAAGAGGAACTGCAGCTTAGAAAAACAAAACACCGCGGAGGTAAGTCGATATATAAATTTATAAGACCCCCCCGCGCGTGAACATCCTTAATAATGCCACTGGATTGCATTATTTGATACATTAAGAAATAAAGTCAGGTTTCGAGTATTTAAAAGTGAATCTGAAAATAATTAGTTTTATTATCAGTATGTATTTATTTTGGCAACATTGCTATCCTGTACGAGGTTCACCTAGTACAAAAACGATAACTTATTTGAATTTGATTGCCCATCAAGCAGGAATCTATTGTTGCAAATGATATGGCAGTAGAAACTTATACTACGGTATTTAATTTTAACACTATATGTAGAGCTTTATGTGACAAACTTTCAAAATTAATATTATACACCTAGGGAATATACAAGGTAAATCACAACTTTATAGAAATATCTTAACCGATGCTTAAGAATGGGCCATAGATTGATATTTTCGAAAGAAAAAATTTTTTAAATGTAAAATTGAAACTGTTGTTCTTAAGATACGTATAAAATTGAGGACGCTACTCACCACATGCTCTAATTAAAATTTCTTGGTGGGTAACCTCCGATATAGTGATTATGCTGTATGGCAAGTCTATCGTAAAAGTTTATGGTATGGTTTGCGATTTAAAGTTTACAAACCCACGAATTGATGTATTTTATTATAAGCAATGTTAATAACACCAGTGAGACGCTTCGAATAATGTATATTTGTTATTTATTAATAAACTGCATTTTTTGAGTTTCAATACAAACAATGGGTGTTCTATTTTAGAGGTAATGAGCTTGTAAAATGTTATTTTACAAGCTAGTAGTGCATGATTGACAGTTGCAATTCTTTTTTGGTGTCAGTGTGAAAATACCTAATAACTGCAGTCATAAATTTAAAAGGATCAAATGACAGTAGCATTTGTTGGTACACAATAAAATTTGTTGTTTAAAGTTTATTCAGCTCCGGCTTATCCTGCCTTTGTTTTCTGTGAATTTTAATTTCAAAGAAAACATCAAAGCTTTTACTACTAGAAGCAGCATTTTACAAGCTTACTACCTGTAAAGTAAAATACCTATTGTTTGTATCAAAACTCAAAAATATAGTTTACTAATGAATAACAAATAAACCTTATTTAAAGTGTCTCGTCAGTGTCTTTGACACCGTTAATAATAAAACACAATTTGTGGGTTAATAAAATGTTAAGCACAAACCATATTATAAACTTTTACGATAGGCTTAAAATACAGGAATAAACATTATACCAGAGGTCACCCCACCCAGCAATTTCACAGTATGTGGTGGGTAGTCTTATTACTTTAATGCGTACCATAAAAACATCTTGTTAAAGTTTACTTTTTAAAGAATTTTTTTGCGTAAATACCAATCTATGGCCCATTTTTAAGAAACAGTTAAAATATTTCTATAAAGTTGTAAACCACCCTGTACATAGAAAACACCTAACAGTTCCGGTTTTGCGTGGAAATGTCGATGTTTGCTTGGCAACAGAAAATTAAATGGACGAGGCATTATGTTGGTAAGTTTTGGAAAAATAACATTTGGTTAAACTCCATATCTTAATATTTACCTTCCAGGAAAGGGGCTTGAATATTTGTTGACCATTATAATATGGCTCTAGTGAATGTTGAAACAATTGCAACAGAACACTAGATAGACAAACAAGAACGTTATAATTGAATTAATTACAAACTGTAAGACAGAACGCTAGTGTGGCATCTACAGCATGTACATAAGAATATCTCCATTACTACACATAAAAAGTAGAGCACAAATTTCTCAACAGAGGTAGGATAGTAATAGTAACTAACCAATTTAACTGTAGGATGGTGAGACGGATATGATTCAAACATAAATTAGAGAATTAACAGCAAACCTTTACACAATTTCCAACACATTACTTGAAATAAGGAAAACTACACATTAGTTACTCTTTCACAAAGCTAACGATTACTTTAATGTTATTATAAGTTTATGATGTTGTCTTTTAGGGAATAAGGTATTTTGTTTATTAAATGTTAAGTTCAAGTTAGTATAACGTGGCGGTTTCAAATTAATATAAGGTGTAGGGCCTGTATTATTCAGTGCAATGTAAGTGAAACATTAGTAAATCTTGGAAGCGGTGAATTTGTAAGTTTTACACACGATCTTGACCTTCTAGAATATCTAGATGGCAGGAGTAGACAGTAGATCCTGAACGATCGTTCCGTGTGTGATGGTAGCAAAGAGGTTTAAGCTTAACAACACGGTTATGTGTTTTTTTAAACTATTATTAACATATGGTTCACGTTATTGTTGTGATCATTAAGAAGACCTATTTGTATGCATGTGTGGTTTTCTGTTAAGATATTTGCAGAAGATATTAGGAAATTAATTATTTTCATCATCCCTTGACTTCGTATAGTGGTTCATATTTTAAAAGCGTTTGACGAGTGCATTGAATACCTAGGCCTAGGCAAGAAGGTACAAGTCGACTAGTTCTGATGCAGGTGCCCAATTCCATGTTTGGAGTACGAATTCTTGGATAAATGCATGTGCAACTATTTAATGAATATTTTTAGCGTATTTCTGTTAGGGAGAGATTTTTGAATAATTATTAATGTTGGGCGGACTTATATTTAAGATATTGTTTGATACTGTGATATTTAACTTGCATTAAAGTTATCTGCCTGTATGCTAAACCATCTAGTATCGCAAACAAATCTACGTTTTATTTAATCTTAGGGGGTGGTATCATAAAATTACTTACACTAAACGCTCATCATTTTGTAAAACAGAAACCAAGTAAAAAATTTCAACATGTATTGGCTAAATGAACAAAAATCAAATTGAAGTTTTAAACATGCCTTTGCTAAAGTTTAACTTACACATAAAAATCATCAAACAATAAATATGTAATTTTCAAGTGCAATTTCTTATAATGATTGTGCAAAGTTGAACAACATTGTTTAAGTTTTAAAATATTTAGTGAATAATTTGTAGTCTTGGCTTATGGTGCGACCATTAACATTTTTAAATTAAACAAACAGGTTAGAATACTTCTATACTTCAAAAAATTTTGTGGTTTGGATAAGAGTGAGACATTTAAAAGTGGTTAACAATAAGCCGTCTCAGTGTTACTCACATGTCTCACAGTTACTCATGGGTGCAGTGCGATCAGAGTGTACCAGGGCAACGTCTTATACTTATTTTGAAAGTAGGGCCCTCGTCTTGGGTTTCAAACTCTATTCCTTGTGTGTAGCTTTTTGCTGCTTTTACCCACATATCATATAGATTTGTATTTCTTATTACTGTATACATTTTAGATTGTGTTCACAATAGGAGACTCTAACCAGGCATCAGAATGCTTAAAAATCCACCGCATAAAACTAATATAGGAACATTTTCTGAAGAAAAAATGAGTAGGGCTGTAAAATCAGTTGTCAATGGACAAAGTATAAGATCTGTTGCTAGAGAGTAGCAGCTAAGCTTTCAGATTAGCATGGTATAGTTAAAACAAATGTGTTGATATATATTTCAGATATACAAAAAGGCAAAAGTAAAATGCAGATAAATCCATTCGATAACCCCCGACTATGCAGTAAATAAAGTATTCACTTCTTAACAAGCTTTTTGCAAAATATTGTAACATGTTAAAATCTTGAGGCAAATTTTGGTATATAACTGCGCTGTTACTACATTACATTATGCTGTTTTGGTTTCACCATGCGTTTTAAGTATTAAACAGTGAATATAAATAATAATATCATCGTAATATGCTATTGGTTCTTATTTAAATTGCATCTGAAGTCAGGTGTGTTTGAATTGTCACTTTCGAGTTGTGTGTCTTGTCAGGTGTTAGCGTAAGAACAACATAATGTGGCGGATCATTATTATTTTAATTTTGATATTTATACATACTGGCATGGTGCAACTTAAAGTATTAGAATGGAACCTTTCCTTTCAAAGGAAGAATCGATTCCTATATATAATAAATTTGCTTATTGACTTCGGTAGCACAAAAAGTGATAATTATATTAAAATGGTTCTACTCTACTCTTAAATAAATATGCACTAATCTACTTAAATGGAAATCCAACCATATTATGCATGCCAGATGTTTGCAATTGCAGTGTGTATATTTATTAGAATATATTGCCATTGTATGTATACACTTTTTCGGAGATTTAGCAAACCACTTGCTTTTATAAGCGTATGGTTTTACTTTGATGTACAAGATTTTCTACTGTCGTTTTAGGATTAACGGCATTAAATTATGTTGATCGTAGTTTTACAGACTATAAAGAGTTATGAACCTTTGTTTGCCACTTTAATATACAAATGTTTGTTGGCAAGACAGACTGGTCTATAACTAAGTTTAAGTTTATTACCTGTTATGAACGGACTTGCCTTTGATTCGGCCAAGTGAAATAAGTTTAAAAATTAGAGGCTTTGCAGCTGCTTTAAGCAGAATCTTATTTTTACAAAATTAATTAGGCCTTATTTTTTATAAAATTCTCAAGAAAAGCCTTTGTATTTGTTGTTCAGATGCTAACTTTTATCATCTCATGTAATAAGTCCTTGATTAGTTTATTTGTTATCCAAACAGGCTAGGCCTGTCTAATTGAAATAACATTTGTTGTAAATAATTTTATTGTTTTAGCATATCTTAAAAATTGAATGACTTGATCCTTAAATTTATTTTTGAAATTAAAAATGCTTATAAAAGTATTCAGTCTTTTTTATTATTTTATTAAACTTAATTTGAAGATGACTCGCTTCCTGTATCCTATTAATGTAAACATTGGAAATACGCATCCTGAATATAACATCCCTTTATCACGAAGGTTATCAGTTTTAACAGGTAGAAACTTGTCACGTTCTCCCTGCACCCCTAAATATAGTGTAAGAACAATAGTCGTCGTTATTCGTTCGAATCGTTAAGACGTTGTTGTAAACGTCACTTGAAGCAACATACAATTCGGTGTGTTTTTCGAAGCTCTTTTTATGGTTTGTTATATAAAAGATTAATTATCGTGTAGTGATTGGAATAAAGGGTTATGGCCATAACAGTGCGAACTTTGTGAGTGATAATTAATTAACTTGTCGTTCATTTGATATTTCGTATCTTCTTGCAGAGGAAGCACAATCACATCACTAAATACAGTTCACTAATTCGCGTGCTATCAATCGTCGGTCCAGCAAAATTCGTCGTCATTAGTATTTCAATACAACCTCAAAGATACTTCCAAAAAGAAATATTTTAGTAAACACATCTTCCACTTTAAATATCTAACTTTTATTTCTGAGTGCAAATGATTTCTTAAATAAAATATTACTGTCAGAACACAAACAGTGTTCTTTCTTTGATAATTTTAATTCTTTTATTTTTTAGGCTTGTAATTAATATGTTTTTAGATACACTCTAGCCGTGGATCCATTGATGAGGTGGGTTAGTAATTAATTTTTTTTGTTCATACCAGAAGGTTTCTGTTTCCCTTGTACTTTCTCCTTTGTTGGTATTTTCATAAACGCAGTGGCGCCTAAATTTTTGTTGGTCAACAAAATCGTCCATGACCATAGCTCATGTTTTTCCGCATAAGGTAATTCTTAAACTTAGCCCGCAAGTAACAAGTGTTCTTATAATTTTTCTAGTCACCCTTTAACTTCTCATACTTAGGATCATCTCTGATTGTTAGGAACCCCAAATGTATATATTAGCAATTGGCGCCTTGGGATAAAGCATGTAACAGTATATTATTAAATGCCCCCACTAGACATCAGGATTTTTAGGCCATTTAATTTAGCGTACAATTCTGCAGTAGATAGTTGGTTAATGCATCACCCAGGAGTGGCACATAACTATTTATGAAGTTGCTTCCTGTGTTAGTGAAGCATATTTAAAATCAATGCTTCCAAGTAGTATCATTGCAGCTTTTAAGAATTGCGAAATTTATCCCTACGATAGGCATATATTTACGGAAGTGGATTTTTTAACTAGTTCTGTAACTGACAGATCTGTTCCAAATCTGCAATTCGAAAAACCTGAGAAACAATTTGCTCATTCGTATATCCAAACCTCGCCTGGGACGACTTCGCCACAAAAAAGAACCCTGCCAAATATAAAACAATTTATTAGCCCAGAAGATATGAGCTTATCCTAAAGCTAAGGCAAGAAAAAACTCACAACAAAGCAGAAAAAGAGGTAAAAGTATTATTGTGACAGACACACAGGAAAAATTTAAGTAGAGGAAAAATACAAAAGAAAGACAAGAGGCGTTAGAGAAACAAAATAAGAAGATAGCGGCCAAGAAAAAAATTTGAAAGCTGATGAAGAAACAGAAGATGAAGAGTGGAATTCTGATGACAGTAGCAATAATTTTGAACCTGAAATAGACTCCAGTTGAAGCTGATTATGTTCTAATTGAATTAGCACCAGAAAATTCAAAATCAAAAAAGGTTTATTACATAGGCAAAGTGCTAGCGGAGATAAAGGAAAATGTCAAATTTGAAATAACGTTCTTGCTAAAAGTAGTAAACTACCACGTAAATTCATATTACCGGTTATCCCAGACATTTTCATAGTTATAGAAAAAGATATAAAGATGATTTTTCCGAAACCTTTAAATTATAGTCGGACAAAACAACAAAATGCATATTATCAATTTGAAATAAAGTATGACTCACTAAATATTCGATGAAATAAACATTGAAAAAAAGAATCACTAAAGCATAAATTCTCATGTCTCACTGTTCCTCACCAATGGGTAACAGTGAGACATACCATATGTGAATTTATTAATTTATGTACTAGAGAGCGTTCAGCCCACTCTCCCTTATTCCTTCGATGCTGCAATTTTGAACAAGTTTCAAATTGTTGGTTACCTGGTTTGATTAATGAAACAAACATAATATATTTAATTCACTTTTGTAGGAGGCATGGTCAGGCAATGAACATAAACTCATTAGCTCAATTTTGTCGAAAGGTGCAATTTGCTGATGTAGCTATTAAACTGGGATACATTTGTTCCTTTAGGATAGTTTATTGTATAACTATTATAATTGATACTTCTTTCTAAAATTAAAAATATTTTACGAAAAAATATAGTGTCAAATGATTCTTGCTATTTATATTATCCCTAGCATCATACAATTTGATTTAATAATATTTATGTCCTTTGCAACCTGAAGATATATTGATGCATTCTTAGTTAGTTCAAAAAATCAGGTTAATATAAAGCTTTTTGATAATTTGACCTTAAGTCATAATTATATATCCCATTATTTCAAAAAAATTTATTTGTAATCAACAAAAACAACATGCCAATGTTTTAGAAGTGTTAATCATAATTTTCGATATATATTTTGAAACTTGCACTGCTTGTACCTGGAAGCGAGCACGATAATTATTACATTCCTTAATTTTTTGGGATATTAAATCACAGGGTTCGAATCCCGACTGCTTGAAAAATGGCAGGTGAGCATTTTTCATAAAAATTACACCCTCGTTTGGATGGGAGGTTAAATGGAGGTTCCGTGTGTGAGTGTTGTCACACACATGTTAAAGATTCCTACCTTGCCTCGAACGGCAAGGATTCGGCAAAATTCTAAATATCCAGGCAACAAAAACTTGCCTCCTGGCCAATGTAGTACCTTCGGGTGGAACATTGGAAATTTAAATGCACGATATTAAATCACAAACAAAATCTACTTCTAATTGACCAGTCATTCCATTTAAATAGCTGATAGCAATAGGAATGTTGTTCAAATAGAAATACAACAAAACTTTGTATAAAATTAGGTTATCACACAATTTGCTCTATAAAGGAAATATGTAGTAATTGAAGTTTCTAGATACCCTTAAAATGCATAACTACAACACACATAAATGACATGATGGGCAATTTAAAATATTTCCTTTACAATATATCATTTTCGTAGAAAACACATGCAGTAGTGTAACATAATTTCTTCAAAAACTATCTACTGACACTATACTCGTTGAACATAGTTTGCAAATACAAATTGTAAAGTAAACGTATTAGAAATTAACAAATTTTTGCATTAGTTTCCAGTCCATATCACATTTTACAAAAACATTAAATTGCCGTTCACTTGTATGCACTAAAATAGACAATTTACAACAGCATTGCTATTCAAAACCTACAGAACACAAGAATTCAAAAATGTTGCCGGAATAAATACATTTAAAATACAACACCAGTGATGCAGTGAATTTCAAATTTTGGACACTAGCATTGTACTCCTTCAGGCTTTTTAAGTGGCAGGTAGAAAATACAACCAAATACTTTTACTGACTTTTCTAGTACACTCTTGCAAAAGTTTATAATTAAAATGAACATCTAGTTTCTCAACAACCCATAGCAGATTGTAGTACAAAAACGATGCTCAATTGTTTATAAATTCATTTATCACCTTCCTCATACTTGCAACCTTAAAGAACCTATTTTGATATTTACTAAATTTGATTACTCAGACTAATTTTTTATGAAATCATATATTTGGCACAACATATTTATTGGTTACCATTGTTTATACTATTCAGGAAAATGTTTCCAACTCGACGTTACATTAAATAAAAACCAGTGCAAAAAGAAAAAATTAAATCTTTAACTGACAAACTTAATATTGATATACCCTGTATATTCTGATTTCGTATATAGTACTGTTCAATAACCTAAACATTTCAATAAATTGTGTTAGTTCTATGAAACTCATAAACTTATAAAAGCAGTAAGTGCATATTGGGAATGGAACTCAAGTTCATAAATTATTTTAAATAACAAAAACGGTAAAAAAATATTTATTTCAGTAAATTATATAGTAGAATTATGAAGTAAATAACAGCGAATTCATTAATATGCATTTCAAATATACGATAGATTTTACAAAATTTAATAATATAAATTAGAATCAATGTTACATAGTTTTAATACAAAGAAAACCCCAGACACACTTTATGAACGTAATACAAAACCGCTCAGTTGTGGAAATTCACGAAGATCAAATTGCAGATGATTTAATCATTTCATACAGTACTTTACAATTTATTAATTTATATTACTAAAGACAAAAAGAAACACAAACGTTAACCTAAGAAATCACATGATACCACAAATACTTTTCCGGAAATCGTTCCATAAACCCAATAGATAGACTGTACCATGACAAAAATCCTCGATTAAACATAAGAAAGGTAGGGGATATAAAATGATAATTTCATTCGTAGGAAAAACGAATTAATTATTCTCGAACCTGGAATCCCAAATGCAGTAACACTGGCAAGTAGTGAAACAAGAAGAGGGGTCCATGCTGTTGGGGTGGTATGAGGACAAGTTAAAAGTTGAAAAGAAACGCAGCTTCAAGTTGTGATGGAATTCCCACAAGGAAAACTAAACGCAGCATGCAACTATTGTTTGAACTTACATTTGCATCGGCAAAGTGCTTTCAATTCACGTTTGTGGAATCAACATCATTACGACAGGCTGATGGGGTTATGGATCTGTAGAGTTCACCCCACTATTAATTTGGAATGTTGAGTTGTGTAGTGTCAAGGGGGTTGTTGTTTATAGGACGACAAAATGAAAATACTCATGGCTGTTGGAAATCCTAGAATTAAACAGTGAGTAATATTATGAGCTTTTATGTAACTTTTTAAAAATGTATGTGTGAATTTTTAAATGTCTATGGTGTGCATTTATGTAGAAGGAAATTAATTAAAATGAAAGTAATGATTTTGCTTAACGATGATTTCAAGAAGGAATGGTGTTGGTTAAATTTAAGAACAATATCATTTTATAATATTAAGTAATATGTACCTATTACTTTTAAATTATTTTAAACGGACATTTAAAGGATAGAACGAAAGTGCTGGTACTTAACTGTTTGCTGTTTATTACTAATGACATTACCAGAAATTGGGATTTATGAATGTCATTTAATATAATACATGAAATGGGAAATTTGAAGTGAGGAAAGGATTGTTGATGAATTAAATTTAATGGCTTTTCAAGATTTTTTTTAGCAATACCTGGTCAGAGTGAGGTTAAGAAATTTAAGTTTTTTATTTACGCAAAGTATATTTGTATTTATTTAAAACCAGGTACATAGACACATTTTTAAAGGATATCCAATTACCCCAGTGACGGAGTCTTATGTGGAAGAGGTATTTTATTTTTCAATTTTATTTAACTTGACCAAAAATTTAATGTGTTTTAAGGTATTTTTGAGAATGGTAAAGTATAATGGAAAAAGTTTAGGAAACCGAAGCAAAGGAGACCTATGCGGAAAAACTGTCTTCCATTTGGAGAATGATATGGAAAGAAATTGCTGTGACAGATGGTTTGGCACCCTTAATTATGACAAGAAGAAAACGTATTTCAGGGTAAGATAGTGTTAATGCAGTTTTTGTTTCAGCCTTTTTAGTGTTCCGTACCTTGTACCTTATAAGGTATAATGGAACCTTTATAAGATCATCCTCGTGTCCGTCCATCCGTCTGTCACAGAGGTTTTTCTTGAAAACTATGTAACGCAGAAATTTGGCACAATGCTAGGTCTTTATGGCACGCACATATATCGACAGTCAGAAAAAAGAAAAAAATATTTTTAGATGAAGATGGTGGGGGTTAATTGTCAAAAGAAAAAAGTTTTAATAAATATATCGTGTGAGGTATCATTTGAAAGAGGATTCTAAAAAATTTTTTTATAATTTTCGGTCCAGTAGTCTTCATGATATAGCTCAAAATGTACCAAAAATGACTGTTCCCCCCCTGTTCTCCTACATTTCCAAAGCTAAAATATTTTAATAAAGATAGTAGCTATCGAGTCATAGATTATCAAAAAACTGCAGGTTTTTTTGACAGTGTAATAGTTGCTGGGAAAATTTTTTTAAACACAGTAATAGATAACGTATTTACTAATGTACCAGTACAATGTGGGACAATATATTAATTTTTCAGTTATCACAATCAAATTAGGATAAGATTTAAATATACATAAAAAATAAAAACAGCTTAATTTGGTTTATTGATTGCTCACTGTAGTATTGGTACGGAACCCTAAAAGTGTGAGCTCGACTCGCTCTTGACTAACTTTTTTTTATTTATTTTTCTATTATTTTTATTTCTGTTTGTTTTGATTTCGATTTTTTCTATTTTCGTATATAATTTCTTCCATATTAACAGGGTCCCACTCCCTCCAAGGCAAATCAAAATTTATTAACGTGACGCTCATTTTACCCATAACGTTTTTATATTCAGTTAAGTGGAAGCATAAATATTTTATTTAGTAACAGCCATTTTACATTTCAACAACACATTTCAATTTTAGTTGAATATGCACACGGTTCATAACTGTAAATTCAATAGTAAAACCGTTAATTATTGTTTAAAAAATAAAATATTTTGATGATATATGCCCAATGTAAAATAATACCATGTGTGTTATTTGTAACCGGTTAATGCTTTCTTGGTATTTTTTTTTTAAATGTGATTTCTTTATTAAATCAAAATATATCTGACATTTTAATACTAACCTGATAGACTTGCTAAGAATAAACATTCTATCGTTTTGTTCTTGAAACAGCAGCCTATTACAATATTTAGCATCCTCAAAGTAATAAATTATGAAACAATAATTTATTCCTTTACCTTTAGATTGCTGAAAGAAAGTAGCTATGTATAAAATATAATTCATTCTGGTTTTTCAATTCCATATCTAAATTAACTAGTCAAACTTAATTAAAAATACAGTGAAAGTTCTCTTGGGTAGATACCTTACGGACACAGAAAGCTGTCCATTAAATAGAAGTTGGAAAAGTAATATATATCTATAGAGCGAGAGGAGAGGAATACCTACTATATTTATAACTAAAAACAAAATGTACAAGTGCATATTGCTTCCTAAAAATGTGAACCTACATATAGAACTAAAGTAATTTATGACAATTGAAAATTGTCACGTAAGGTAGTTTTACTTTAAAATATTAATCTATTTCATGCAGCATATTCATTGCTTTTGAATCTCCACTGAAAGTTGTAAATTATTTTAAATCGTTTATAAAATCAATGGGTTGATGAACGTTGGTAATATTGTTGATATTTGCTTGGCTTTTTTTCATCCAATTCCCTGAAATGATCTAAAATATTTCCAGATTGCACATAATCAATATTTTTGACGTCATTTGTATCTTCACCTACTAAATTAGCATCCATGTTGAAGAACTCGCTATATTGTCACTATTAACGTCTGTCGCAAAACTTCGACTAAATGAGATTCATCTTCTTCAGTAAAATTATGATCTAGAGTGTCTTCTCTATTTTTGTGTGTTATTCCAGCTTTCCAAAAACAGTTTACAATAGTTTCACTACTAACTTTCTGCCAAGCAGGCAATAAAATAAACAGTATCTAGTAAGTTAATAGCAGCAGCAAGGTCTTTGTTATACACAACAATATTAATTTTTGACAATAAAGTCTGAATTAGCATGGACCCGTAAAAGCTTTTAAAGTTTTTTATAATCCCTTGGTCTAAAGGCCGGACAATTGACGTACAATTAGGTGGTGAAAAAACAAGCTGAATATTTTTCAACTCAATTCTTTAGGGTAAGAACATGCATTACCCAAAAATAGCAAAATTTTTCCCTTTTGCGATACCATTCTTTTATCAAACTCCCATAATCATACTTCCAAGCTCACTTGTTACTTTTCCAAACCACAGATGTTTCAAATATATGAGACTTTCTCGCTTTACCAATCACAAAGTTCTCTTTTTCTCCAGTCATGCTTACACAGTGTAGTATCATAACTCTTTCCTTAGCCATTCTACATTCACATTTTTCATGTTTTAAAGTTAGAGTTTTGTTTGATAAGGCCTAAAAGAATAGACCGGTTGTAACCCGTTTGTATTATGTTAAGTAAAAACTTAATAGAAAGAAAATTGATCTTAAATGGACAAAATAAATACGGATGCATATTATGATTTCATGAATAGTAATATTCATTAAGTATGACAATTCAACAAATTTTTAGTTTGATAAAGGGTAATAAACTCAAACCACAAAGTTATTTATGGTAAAATACATGGTTGAATCTAACTTGGTCAATAACTTATACAAAAACCGTCAAAAAGGAAAACAGATTTCAATGTTATGCATTTTCCACATAAAATTAAGAAAGATAGGTTATTAAGGATCTAACCAAACATCATCATAAAATACAATGTTACAAAGTATCAACCCAGTTATATAGAAAAAAATTAAGCAGATATCAAATCATAGAGATTCGGTGATTCAATACACGCTCAATAAGAAGATATATAATGATATGTCACTCGCAAGAAAAGAAAGTGAGGGAATCACAAAAGTTAGATAGCCAATGGGACACAGTAAATTAATTACTTGCAAGCCATTGATGAGAACTACTTTGTTAGAGAGTAAAATGATAGGGTAGTCGAGAGAACTCCTTGGGCTAGGACGTAAGTCAAGGGACTTTAAACATGGTGATATGTGGATTATTTGACATCACAGAAAAGAAGTTTAACAAATTGATTCCAATCATCAGGGAAAATAGTCTGTCCATCGGACTGGTCCAATGGAATTCCTTATTCAACAAAAGATTCCGCCGTAAGTGATAGATATTAATAAAGTGTTCTTTTTGTTTAGTTGGTGATCTGTATTTATGAAACCTGTTTAACTAGATATTGAAAAGATTATAAATCGTCCACCAGAATTTCTCTCTAAAGCTTGTGGGCATATGTTAAATTGATTTAGGTAACTTTAAAATTCTGTCTTTATACCTGTTTACAGGAATATCGTTATGCTGCTTGTATTTAAATAGCTTTAGGTAATATGTATACCTGTTCACAGGGATATTGTTATGTTGCTGGTGTTTCAATTGATTTTGATAACTTTAAAATGTTGAATGTATACCTGTTTACAGGTATAATTATATCATGCTGTACTAAAATAGATATAGGTGACGTAGTGAAATGGTATTTTGTTTTTAGTGGAAATATAGACATTGTAAAAAGAAATCTATTCCACCAGAATACTAACTTATTTAGGATCCCAGGTATACTTGTCGTTCAGAGAATTATCACTAGACTAGACGAGGTGGCGTCCATACATTTAAGACAATGTTGAAAGCCTTTCAAAGTAAATGCTATTGGTAACGTAATTTGAAATTGCAATTTTTAATTTTTACATTTTTTCATTTTCTTTTAGTGTTTCTATAAGATCCACTTTGAACCACTGTAGTTACCAGGTGTCTCATAAATTTGTTATGGGATTCCCGCCTTCTAGATAATTACAAATTTAATAATTTAATGCTTCATTCACCTGTTCACAATTAAAGGTACTTTATCTAACAAAATCTTTCACATTTTCAATATTGACACTCGCAGTTTCTCTGGAAATAGCTTTGAAAGCAATATTGTCTTTTGAAAATTTTTCCGAGCTATCCAGATGACGCATTAAAGTCCGTTAAACACAAACTTTTGCAAATAATTTAACTTTAGTTCAAACAATTGATTGTATAATCATGTATGTAAACATAACTAAAACTCAAAAATTTCTCAAATTAGCTGACAGTGGAATTCCCTTGTTTCTTGCTGTGCAAAACCAATCACGATGGAAACTATGCAACTTCTAACTTTTTCGATTTGAAACCCTACATTTTATAGCAATATTGTATTGGAATGCCACTTGTTTAAAATGTTAGTTGGTTTTTTAATTATTTCAGTGGCTTGAGTTTTAAAGCACATAGATGTTGTACTAAAAAAAATAAAACTTTTCAACATTGAATATTTAACTACACAACACACTTTTATTCATTAAGTAGATGCCTATTTATTGCTCTGGATAAAAATGCATTATGTAACAACTTAACAGCATAAAAACAGGTAATCAATTAGGCTTCTGAGCAAAATGAAAACATTATTATGTATTGCATCACATGTGTATTTGTGATGAGCTCTCTTAGCCCTGTATGCAAGGTTCAATGTGTATCGCCACTGTAAGCAAAGGAGAATTTTTACAACTCAAGTTTATAATTCTACAAATAAATCCCTCTAAAATATAATAGAATCTGGAAAAATAGATATTTCCGTAAATTCATGGTTACGCCCCGTAAAATACAAGTGTACTTTTATTCATTAAAGCGCCATGCAAAAACGCAAATTGCGCATGTATAAATAATCACCCTGTATGATATAAGCGCATTGTAAATAAATAGCAAGTAACGTATGTTGTATATGTAAAAATAATTAATTGTAAGATACCGTAAAATGCATTCAATGCGAACACAAATCGTTCACTTTAAGATAAATACAAAGCCATTTATTTTCACTTATTAATTATCAATAGATTTTCGATGTATATAAAAATACTTTTTATTTGCTATAAATAGCACTAGCTTTACACATTTAGCATAAAAAATACAAACTTGTTAAAAGAAACTTCAATTCTAACCTAGATGTACTAAAAACACGTTTTGATGTTAAAAGCAAATATTTTCCATAAAATGCATGCCTTTTGCATTAAAAATCAATTAAAGTTTAAATTAATTACCGCATGGATTACAGAGATTCATTTTAAATAAAACTTTTTCTAGAATATTAAGAATACAAAAGGATGATTCATCGATATTTAAAACTACGTAAATATATAATTAATAAATGAAACATTTTATTCCAAGAAGCGGCCCGGAACACCAAAACCCCAGAAAATGTAATAAAAATTGATCACCTTTAGCATTAGTATGGGACGCCACAATAACAGTATATGTGTTGGGGCGGAACGAACAGCGCACGTCACGAATAACTAGAATGAAATAACGCGGTGATAAAGTTCAACAATTTTGAACGCTAATGCGGATTTCCAAAAAAATTACGTAAGATAGGCGTTTATTATTTAGAATGGAATCATGCACATCCTACTAGGTTCTGGAAACAGATAAATTCATGTTTTCTAGTACACTCTTGCAAAAGTTTATAATTAAAATGAACATCTAGTTTCTCAACAACCCATAACAGGTCGTAGTACGAAAACGATGCTCAATTGTTTATAAATTCATTTATCACCTTCCTCATACTTGCAACCTTAAAGAACCTATTTTGATATTTACTAAATTTGATTACTCATAGACTAATTTTTTATGAAATCATATATTTGGCACAAATATTTATTGGTTACCATTGTTTATACTATTCAGGAAAATGTTTCCAACTCGACGTTACATTAAATAAAAACCAGATGCCAAAAGAAAAAAATTAAACCTTTAACGGACAAACTTAATATGATATACCCAGTATATTCTGATTTCGTATATAGTACTGTTCAATAACCCAAACATTTCAATAAATTGTGTTAGTTCTATGAAATTCATAAACTTATAAAAGCAGTAAGTGCATATTGGAATGGAACTCAAGTTCATAAATTATTTTAACAACAAAAACGGTAAAAAATATTTATTTCAGTAAATTATATAGTAGAATTATGAAGTAAATAACAGCGAATTCATTAATATGCATTTCAAATATACGAGAGATTTTACAAAATTTAATAAGATAAATTAGAATCAATGTTACATAGTTTTAATACAAAGAAAACCCCAGACACACTTTATGAACGTAATACAAAACCGCTCAGTTGTGGAAATTCACGAAGATCAAATTGCAGATGATTTAATCATTTCATACAGTACTTTACAATTTATTAATTTATATTACTAAAGACAAAAGGAAACACAAACGTTAACCTAAGAAATCACATGATACCACAAGTACTTTTCCGGAAATCGTTCCATAAACCCAATAGGTAGACTGTACCATGACAAAATCCTCGATTGAACATAAGAAAGGTAGGGGATATAAAATGATAATTTCATTCGTAGGAAAAACGAATTAATTATTCTCGAACCTGGAATCCCAAATGCAGTAACACTGGCGAGTAGTGAAACAGGAAGAAGGGCCCATGCTGTTGCGGTGGTATGAGGACAAGTTAAAAGTTGAAAAGAAACGCAGCTTCAAGTTGTGATGGTATTCCCACAGGAAAAACTAAACGCAGCATGGAACTATTGTTTGAACTTACACTTGCATTGGCAAGGTGCTTTCAATTCACGTTTGTGGAATCAACATCATTACGACAGGCATTAGCATAAAAAATACAAACTTGTTAAAAGAAACTTCAATTCTAACCTAGATGTACTAAAAGCACGTTTTGATGTTAAAAGCAAATATTTTCTATAAAATGCATGCCTTTTGCATTAAAAAGCAATTAAAGTTTAAATTAATTACCGCATGGATTACAGAGATTCATTTTAAATAAAATTTTTTCTAGAATATTAAGAATACAAAAGGATGATTCATCGATATTTAGAACTACGTAAATATATAATTAATAAATGAAACATTTTATTCCAAGAAGCGGCCCGGAACACCAAAAACCCCAGAAAATGTAATAAAAATTGATCACCTTTAGCATTAGTATGGGACGCCACAATAACAGTATATGTGTTGGGGCGGAACGAACAGCGCACGTCACGAATAACTAGAATGAAATAACGCGGTGATAAAGCTCAATAATTTTGAACGCTAATGCGGATTTCCAAGAAAATTACGTAAGATAGGCGTTTATTATTTAGAATGGAATCATGCACATCCTACTAGGTTCTAGAAACAGATAAATTCATGTATATAAGGAAGCGTTTATTAAAAATTTGAATTGATTCGATTCATTCAATTGTTAATTCGATTGCGAAATGTTATTTTGATTAAAATCGCGAGCTGTTGCTTGGTGAAGATAATATTTGAAGTATGCAGTAAGCATACTATAATTTAATAATGATGCCGTGTTACAATGTATATAGAAGTGATATTGTAAATGCAAATTACATTAAAAATGGAATTTATTAATTACAAGCAAGAGGGAAAATTCTTCAATATAAGGCTATTTTAAAAACTTTATTAAATAATCGAAAGGAAAATATAACCAAAAAATGTACTTTGATAACTGCTGTTTGAAACGAGAATTTTAAATATAGAAAATCTTGTAAGCTGATTTGGACATCAATTTAAAATAAGAAGATATCTAATTACAACGAGCGTTTTGTGGATTCTGCAAGTATCACTTTTAGATTTATTTTTAACTAATATTGGAGTATTTGTATCTAGTTTAAGATAGTCCTAATAATTTTTTTTTGTAAGGGAAAATTTGTGATCGGAGTTCGAAACACTGACCTTTTAATAGATTATCTGTCAAGGATTTTTGTTGCTAAACAAACCTTAGAAGTGTGGTAATAAACATAACTAGGTAAACAATCCATAAAAAAGGAAATTTAGTTCTGTAAATTTAAAATAAGGTAAGGAACAATTTCTTCATAATAGGTAAATCATTGAAATTATTTTGTTTGAAAAAAATGATGTAAATACTTTTGTATGAGAGAAAATATTTCATACTGTATAAATGCTTTGTAATGTTGCTGTTTTATTTCATTTTAAAAACCCCATCAATTCCGTTGTGCTAGCCACGCAGTTAGAAAGGAAGGTAAGGGAACACTTTCCAGTTTTATAAATTGCTGTATTGTATCACAGCACTCTTTTAGTGACACTCACAACACGGGCCTTACTGTACACTCTTTTAGTGGCACACCAAGGTGCGGCCGTGTTCATATCACTCTTTTAGCGATGCTCAACGCGGGTCTTACCACATCACTCTTTTAGTGGCACCCCAACGCAGGCTTTATCACAGCAATTTAGAACCATATGGAAAACCTTTTTATTATTAATTTTAGGAAAAAAAATTATTCGTCATAAAAAGTTCTGAGTGTTCAAAAATCTAAAATGCAATCATCAGATATTACATTTTTTTAGTCGTATACGCGATTTCTCAAAAATATGAATTTTAGTCAGGAGTAAAGTACCTTTATATTTGACAATATCAGAAATTGTTATTAAGAAAAGTTGATCAGAACTAAAAATTGCGCTCAAATATGCAATTGTTAATTTACATTCAAAAATTATTTTTTCTTTTTTGTCTGTGATTACATGTAAATTAGGATGTATTGACAGACAAATGATTTGTTGATAGAAACAGATGTTTGACAGTGAGTTTCAAAACGCGTTAGAATTTATGACACATAAAAATGGTAGTGTTTTTAACTTGTGAAGCGAAAATAGAAATTGTTTTGATTGTGGGAAAAGTTATAAAACATATGGAGAAGCAGCTATTATTTTTAATTATAGAATCCCGATAAAAATATTAATCATTCAACTGTTACGAAAATAGTAAATAATTTTTATGAGGACTGGAAGTATTAAAAATAATTTTAATACAAAATGCCAAAAGCTGGTTGCCGATGACAATATGCAGTTTGAAGTAATGCTGTCTGTGGTAGAAAATCCAAAACTGTCATTGTGCAAAAGGAAAACGTTCATGCAACAAAATGTAAGTAAAGACACAGTGGCAAGAATTTTAAAACTAAATAAATACAAACCATTTAAACCAAAAATCATTCACACATTGAAAGAAAGGGATTATGATAGGCGATTTGATTTTTGTAGTCTCATCCAAGGAGAGAACTGTTTCGTCACAACATTGTTGCTGGTGGTCTGAAAATAATCCAAATTTTACAATAAAGTCTCATGACCAATATTCATTTAAGACGAAAGTGTGATGTGGCATTTATAAGAACAGATTAATAGGTCCTTTGTTTTCCGACAAGCTATGAATGCCGAACGATATTTACAGTTTCTACAAACTCACATCGACTTCATGGACGAACTATCCTTATAAGAATGTCAGTGTATTTGATTTCAACAAGACGGTGCCACATGCCACAGTATATTGAATGTTATGGAATATCTTGAACATATGTTCCATGGAAAAGTTATTCAAAGATATTCTGATCTTTTTTGGCCCTGACTTAACCCCCCTTCTTATGGGGTTACTTGAAACATGGAGTTTACAAGAAAGGGCCGTTTCAAGATGTTAACCATTTGGAGAGTATAATTTTAGAAACATCAGGAAATTTCTAAACAAATGCTAAATAATGTATTATGTGAATTTACTAATGGAACGATTAAATGTATTGAAAGAGAGGATGGATATGTCGAGGCATTAGTAGAATGAGTGAAAAATAAATTCAGAACTGATCAACTTTTCATGATAACAAATTCCGATATTGTCAAATATAAAGGTAATTTACTCTTGAGTAAAATTCATATTTTTGAGAAACCACGTGTACGACTGAAAAAATGTAATATCTGATGATTGCATTTAAGATTTTTGAACATGCAAAACTTTTTATGAAGAATAACTTTTTCCTAAAATTAATAATAAAAAAAGTTTTCCATATGGTATACTATTATTCTTTGTGGGCAAGTCACTGAAATGAAAATTACTATTAGCATACAAACGAATTAATACGTTGCTATTTAACTTAAATACCAGAACTAGCTGTAAATTATTTTTTAAAGAAAAGAAAATTTCGACAGTTGTAGGAATATAAGTATATAATATATCTCTACATATAAGGCAAAACATAAGAAAATTTTTGAACCTTCTCGTTATACATGAACACGAAACACGCTAATGACATCTTCTTTATCAAGAATAATTTTACAATGCTTATGATGCAAACTCGCCTTCTTCACATCACGATATATAACGCCATTTCAAATTATATAAAAGAAGACATCGATCTAAAAACATAAACATTTACTAAAAGAATTCCTATATGATAATTCGTTTCATAGCATTAAGGAATACACTTAGTATACATTAGAATATTAATATAAGTTAGCACATCCTGCACACAGGCAACGTGCTGAATAAAATTCTTATCTAATCTTATGTATGTTACATAAACAGGGCCAGGACTGTGATATTTTATCCCCCTACTAGATATGTCTGCTAAAGAAAATTCCACTGTCTGGGTAAAAATATTTACTAAAGAATAAAGAATGTTCAACACAAATTTGAAATATATTTCAAAATAAAAACTAAAAGTGTAGTACTTCATAATACGCCCCACGTGTAATAAAAAATAAAAATAACAAGGTACCGGAAATTATAAAAGAGTGAAATACTTACCAAAGATTTTAGATAATAGTCATTTTTGTAGGCCACCTGGTTTAGATACGAGCATGCCTTGCAATCCAAAGTTTGCAGGGTCGAAGTAGTATTCCTGCAAGAAGAACAATAACATTTGACTGTTGTTTTTAAACAAAAACCTAGAGAGCATTATCACGTTTGTAGAACGATGTTTTATTATCAATGCAGTTTTACAGTAATTAAATGTTGTCAGGTTTCATAACGAATATAGATGTAGTGCAGATTAAAAGTAGTTCAATAAGTTTGGTGTAACACAGGAGATAAAATGTGCATTACTACACGCTTTCTTAGTGAAAAAACAATGTTCCTGAAAAAGTTTGTGACATTATTTATGACAAATAAGGAAATATAGGGACAAAGGTGAAGTTGTAAGAAAAAATAAAACATTCAAACTGGCAGAACTTTGACCTTTGTTTCAAGAAGCCATTGCAAACGTAACAGCGAGCAAATGGAAAAATTCCACTTGTCACGTTCAAATTTAGAATTAAAAATGTAGCAACTCGACGTTGTTATGAAAGTTGTGGTGGAGTCTTTGATTATACAACTAGAGGACGATGACTCATCTTCATCATTTTAAGAAGAATTTGGAACAGAAAACTAATACATTTTCTTGTGTGATTATTCTTTTATTAAAAAACATTAAAACTTATTTTGCTGTATGCGCTGTTTTATAAATTATGATTATCACGATTAAAGAAGTCAATTTCAACCGCTCCCCACAATCAAAATTTGAACTTTTTCTACGTCATTCGTTTGTGCATTGTATGTGCACAATGAACGAACATTTGTGCACCTCCCTATACAAAGATACAAAGAAAACAAAAATGGGGAGCTGTGGAAACGCAACCCCCCAAAAAATTTTGGATTTTTCTATAGACAATCGTTTGTGCACATCTCTATACGGGGATATGAAGAATAAGCGGAGAGGCTGTAGAAACTGCAACCTCCCCCTCCATCAAAGAAATTCCAGATTTTTTATAGCCAATCGTTTCTGCATCGTAGGTGCACAGTATACGCACGTTTGTGCACATCTCTATACGGGATACGAAGAAAATAAAGTAGAGGTGCTGTAGAAACAGCAGCCCTCCACCAAAGAAACTAAGGATTTTTTTATAGCCAATCATTTGTGCATCGTAGGTGCACAGTACACAAACGTTTGTGCACGTCTCTATTCAAAGTTGCAAAGAAAATAAACTGAAAATATTAGAAGTTTCATGTTGATTTTCAAGATCAAAATATTTTACTTGTATGCCTTTGTATGGTCGACAAAAGAGCATCAAACGAAGATATGTTCTTGTTATCGTAGTTTGAAGCATCCATCAAAATTGTAAATTCCATTTACCATGATCAACATTTATTCTTCAATCGTTGTACGTCTCAATACATTTACTACAATAACTTCTGTTTTCGTTCGATTTCTTGAAAAATTTAACATCGAAGAACTCGAGCAGTAGCACGGTCGACACATTTACGTCTCCAGACTTTATATGCTGTTCAATATTACCGGTACCGCTATGAGACACACTGAATTCTGTAAGCTTATGCATATTTATTTATTAATATTTATTAATATGACATCCTAGGGAGTATTCGTTTGCTTAATAAACAGTTTGCTTGTAAACTAATATTAAATTGCATTTCGGCATAGTTAAAATGGGAGTTTAATTAAACACTTGGAACGCGAGCGTTAGTGGAAACAACCGACAATTGAGAAAAGGCGATAAGTAGTAAGAAATAGTCAAGGCGTGAACAGTAAGTAAACCAAGACGCCTTTCCTCTGTCCGTCCATCCCTTCCCGTCCCAATTTGCATTATCCGGCCACAACAAAATTTTTGTGAGAAAATGTCGTTCATTTGATGGGCGCTGACACTTCGGCAGTTCTATGTTTATTTTTTTATATTATAGTTTGAGAAAGTGTACAAACGCTACGCCCTAACGAACAATTATCCATGGAAGAAATTTGTTTGGTAAGGATGTTATCGTTTCTGCGGTCTTCGCAAATCACTTTCCTTTTACCTTAGTGTACGAAAGTGCACAAACATTGAAATTTTTGCAGAATTATGTATGAGCAATACACGCCAACAAAAATCACTAAAAACCTTGAGTATGGCGCGTAGGAAAAGTGTTGCTGTTTATGTGGACAACTCAAATTAATTTCTGCATAGCTGGTATTGGTTAGGTGCGTGAAATTAGCCGCACTTTCTTGAATTTTAAAAAATTTCTTGTGGCATAATTAGGCGCTATTTTGCACTGTTACAACAAAAAGTTGCACCCACCTAGTAAACAAATTATATTAAAAAAATTATTGCGAACAAGTTATTTAGGAAATTTTCCGTAGGTGCATGAACCACGTCTACATCTACTTGCTTTCAACGAGGACGCAAAATTTTATTTCAAGGGTGCAAATTGGCGCCTAATTATGGCACACATTTTTTTTCAAAATTCCAAAAAAGTGTGGTTACTTGAACTAGGCCGGATCAAGTTTTTTTTTAATATAACTTGTTTGCCAAGTGGGCGCAAAATTTTGTTTTAACGGGGCAAAATAGCGCCTAATTGGCGACTATGTATGTCACAATTTTTTTTTAGAAAAAACGAAAACAGCGTGGCTACGTGGTCGGAAAAAATATTTTTAAAATAACTTGAATGCTAAGAGAGTACAACATTTAGTTTTAACAGCGCAAAATAGCGCCTAATTATAGCACAATTTTTTTTGTAAAATTAAAAAAAAAATGCGGCTAACTTCCCGCACCTGTATTGGTTAGTATTTCACATCGATTGCGAGAGTGCACAAATGTTTGCACGTTGTGCACTGCTGTCAATCTACGATGCGAAAGCGATTGGCTTTTAGATAATATAGGATTGCAGCGGTGGTACGTCGCTGCTATGTTTGGGCTTCCTAAAACTAATATTCCCATATCTTAGTATGTAGACAAACATTTGTAAACTGTGCACATTTGTGCACCTACAATACACAAACGACTGCCTATAAAAAAAATCAGAATTCCATAGCCCCCATTTTTGTTTTCTTCGTATCTTTGTATAGGGAGGTGCAAAAACGTTCATTCACTGTGCACCTACGATGCACAAACGAATGACGTAGAATAAGAGCGGGCTGTGGAAATTGACTTCGATTAAAGTATATGTGAACATTTATCAAGAACAATATGTTTTAAAGTAAATATTATATTTTTTTACAGTTTCTTTCAAAATTGACAAGTAACCTTTCTCAGTTCACTTTTTACTAAAGACATCGTTACGTTTATAAAACAACAAATATAGAATGTAATTCTTTCGGCTTAAGAACACTTTCTTCAACCACAGTTTTTACAGTCGAATCATCGCATCGCAACTAATTAGCATAACCCACATGATATGCATCAGTTAGGTAATGGCCTTTCGTTGCTTCTTAGCTTCATCGTAAACTACAGCAAATAATTCATACCGCTTCTCTTCAGCAGTATAATTGGTTTTTAACGAATAATTTAGAATCAATTGTGAAATCAGTTGAAAATTCTAGGAACTTGATTATTGTACTACAACCATTTAATTTGTATTCAAAGCACTTGAAGTGTAGTACAAGTATAACTGGAAGTTTTTGTAAAGTAACTTGTTCCCATGCTTCAACTCTTTTGTTTGTCTTGGATGATTTTATGCCTTGACGTTTATTTTTGGTAACAAGAAGCTAAAGTGCTTCTTTCTCTATATGTAACTGTAATGTAAAAAACAGCTGTATATTATCAAAATCTGTATCACCAGCTCTATATATCCTGGAACATAATATCCGCTGAAAATATTATTAATAAAGGTATGCCTATTACTAGTACATGTAACAGCGTCTTTATTTTTCCGTACCATTAACTGTCATTCATAATCTTCATTATTTATAGAAACAGGTTTCTTTGGCCGTATCATAACTGCCAGCTAATTTCATTAACTTTAGCATTTCATCATTCAAACCATTTAGTAAACAACCAAGAAATTCTTTAGCATCTTGTTCATCCTTCCAGTACAAAAGTATCACTACAAACACCATTAAATAATCTTTGAATCCAAAAGGACTTAAACAAAATATCGTACCTAACAATCCCACTATATTCCTTTTTTTTATTATTGTCTGAGCCTTGTCCAAGGTTTAGTCTCGCTGGAAGTTCATTAAACTCTCTGACAAAATTCGCCATGTTATCAATTGTAGGTACAATTCCTTTCCTTTCTAAAGCAAGCGACTTGTATTTGGCTAGACCTTTTGATAAATTATAGATAGGCAGACATTGCTTGTAATATTGAATATATATATATATATATATATATATATATATATATATATATATATGTGTTTAGGTCACGAGGTTTCGAACTTATAATACGATTTTCAATAATATAAGCTACCAAATATTCTCCTATTCGATGTAAATTGGCATCATCTAAGTTTGACTTAAAAAATTCTTTGAATAAAATCAACTGCGTTAGCGATTTTGTCGATGCTACAATTGAATCAGATTCTATTCTTGATACACCACTTTCAATCTTATTTTGAAATGACTGGTTTTCTTCCTCACCGTTGTTATTAATCACACTTTTTCATGATTTAGTAGGCGTTGATTCTTGAGGTTTACAATCATTATCACAATGTTCATCTGTTAGACTATTTTCAACATCATAGTGTTCATTTATACCATCTTAGATTGTGTTGAGTGTTGTTTTCGAACTTAGTCAAACGCGAGAGATATTAGATGTAATTGCTGCGTTTAAGTATTTGGAAAATAATATATTTCCATATTAGTTAGGTTATTTTCAGTATTTTTGTTACCAACTGTAACTTCTTTACGTTTAGTAGATTCTTCCTTTCTTTTCAAATTCTTTTTACTATTTATTTGAGGAAATTAAACGAATTCGTTCAGTTTTTCTGTGAGTAAAGTGCCTAATACAGACAGTATTGCCTCTTTGTATTACTATATCGATTGTTTGTAAAAGGAAACTAAATGCTCTAGAATCTTGAGTCTCTTCCGTTATCTTACTTCCAATAGCACGAAGAATACTTAATCCTCGTTTCCAAAAACCCATAATGCTTCAATAGCGATTGGATAGAAAATATAATTATTTTCTAGATCATATTTTTGTATTTGGTTTTTTTTCAGCGGTTCCGACTGATACACGAGTATTTTGTAGATGTAAGGTTGCTAAGGTATCTATGCAAGTGAAACCCCAAATAACTGATTTTCCACGACTCCAAGGAATATGCGAGAGACCATCTGGTCATTTACCATCACAATGACTTTCCTAGTAGTTCTAAACTTGAGAGTATTTTTGCAAGGTTTAATGCTCTTTTAACGATATCATTTACGGCTTGATGACGTGATGAGCATCCTGCACTAAAGTTACAGCTTAAATCATGTTTTCCCACTTCTGAAACTATTGTACCGCATTTGCATTCCATTTATATACGGTTTCCCAAATCCAATAGCAATATGAAATGAATCATCATCTAGTAATGTTCCTAGACATGCTACCAGCAGAGCATTTAACCAAACACCAGCTTCCTTTTCTTGCAACCAACTGCTTTGAGACGGGACTTGTCATGTAATGTTGTAGCATTTTCAAGTAGCTGCTTAATCACAAGATCAATTAATGGTTGATTCCATGCTTTCTGGAAAACCTTATCTTCCTCTATCAGGAATTTGTATGTATTCTTTTACCATAATTCTTCTCCTTCGGATAATAAATTGTATGGTTTTTCTTGCTTTAAAATTGAACCTATTAAATTAGATACTTGTGTGCATTTGAAAGGAATGCAGGAAAAGAGAGCTGTGGTTATGTGGTATTCATAAACCTCTTTTTGAAGCTGGATGCGGTGCTTGAAGCCACTGATCAATGTTTACCCTATTATTTGTAATTTCTTACAATGTTTTTTGTAACTGACGATCAAAATTTTTTAATTTTGCTTTGACATACCATAGTGGGCAGCATTGAAGCATATAGAGTAATTTTGGTATAGCTATTGAATTCTTCAACAGATAGAGGGCTACATGTGCTGGTAGATCGGATAAATTCAAACACATCTTTGTCAGACATTTCAATTTATCTTGCAGGCACTTGATAGCGTACTATCTGTAAGGAGGTGCACCCGAAAGAGACCATTTAGGATTTTCTACAAATTTCAGATCAGCAGCTATTGATAACACTTCATCTTCATGTTCCATAAAAATTTCACATTGCCGAAATTTAGTTCCGATCCTTTTTTCTTTGATAATTGTTTACTATGCTACTTCAGATTGAATTACTGCTACACCCCCTCCCCCTCCCATTGATCCGTCATCAACATACCAAGCATTATATTCTGTACTAATAGTATTTATGATATCTTGAATTGCAAGACTAAACAACAGAGCTCCGAGGTGGTCTCTTTCTTGTACACCTCTTTGTGATAATATTGTCTTTTTCAAATGTTAAGAATGTAGGATATTTACAACATTGCTTGACAAAAGGACTTGTTTTGAAAACTTTTAAAATTTCGTTTCTACACATCATGTTAAAAGCATTTTTAAAGTCAAGTTTTAGAAATATATTTTTTGTTGACTTTAAATTTCGATAAATAATCTTGCAGAGTGTGATACTGCCTCATTTCCAGCACGGGTTGCAAACCCAAATTGCTTTGGCCGAAACAAAAACTAAGAGTTTCTCTTATTTTAGAACATGCTAGTTTTGCAGTCTTCTATGAAATGTTTCAACTGCAATAGAGATTATGACGCCATCTTTCTTTCTAAGTGCACATAATGAAGCACCATACAAAACTGAAGCTATTTCTTTAGGTACTATTCCAGATAACATCAAATTACAGATTGCAGTTAAAGATGTTAACAGTTGGTGACAAGCATTATATGAACCATAAGACGCTAGATTTTGTGTATGTGAGGGTCTAAGTAAATTAACTCCGGTTGAACAGTTTTTGAACCATTTAATTGCTATTAATACATCTTCCATTTCTATTACTTTGTTATTTGTTGGAGGTTTTTGTACTAAATTCGAAAAAGGTTTATTCTTTATATTCCGCTATGAAATCTGATGAGCAGAGTATTTTAACACCATAAGGTATATCACTCTTTGCGACTTTGGTTAAGATTCGTTGAAGTAGTGACATTTTGCTTCTTGGATGTTTAGCTATTGTAGAAATTTCAGCAATATCGTTTTCTTTTATATTCCATCATATAATCGATGCAATTGAATATTTTTTATCGCTTTCAAAATGTCATATTTAAAATTCGATATGGATAACAATAAAATATTTTCCCAATCATTTACAGTATTGTTTGTTACGTGCTCATCTATTAAATTTTTTAGGCGATTTGCTGAAACACTTCTATCCAATTTAGGGATTCCTTTTATAATCTTTTGTTTTCTTTTACAAGTAATATATGAAACAGTTTTTCGATTTCGTCTGGTACTCTCTTCTTACAATTCTTAGATACCATGTTTTCTTCTTGAAAGCATGTACTTCAAATTTTTGTTGATTGGCATTTCCTGATGTGTATCTTTATTCTCCGTCTTTTGAATGTTTTATTGTGGAAATTACATTCTACTTCATTGCTATAATTTTCAATTGTTGTTTCACTGGATAAATTTTGGTTTTTATAAGACATGTTCGTAAAATGTCACTTAAAAAGTCATCCAAAACATTTGAGCATTTATGTTTAATCAACTTTTCGACAAAATAAGTCTTATTTAGCGTAGCACAATCACTTGTGCACATTCTGCATATGCTTACTGACGAAAATAAAATAAGATAGGACAGCTAATATTTGTATAAGAATTTAAAATCAAACTTTTCGAACAGAAAATTATATTTTTAACACCACGCCACTTTTGTCAGGCACCAAATTAAGGTAAATATTATTGCAATATATTTTAGCTTTAATAAATATTATAGTAATAACAATAAATTACTCGGTAACATCCATCCCATACTGTTTCTTGTTATCCCAAATTGCATTAGTTGACGTAACAATACTACAAAACTAAAGTAATATATGCTAAACCAGCCTAGATTTTATAGAGCTATTTTTTACTACACCATTCACTTGTACTTACTTTAGCTATTTCATCATCTTCATTATGTATAAAAGAAGCAACAACTAACCCCAACAAGTATATTACATCATTGAAAGCTGTTTCTCATCAACGTATTGTATATTATTCACATTACACTGTAAACTTCAAGAACTTCATTTCATTAGTCTTTTTTCGACAACATTAATATATATGATTTTTGCTGTGATAACAAACTATGCCACCACTCAATATTTCCCATTTATGAAATTCCTGATTTTGCTTTTGAAGTAATGGTATTTATGCATACAAAACCTTTAATTTATACTTACAATTTGTTATTAAAAAATAAAGATTTTACAAACCAACAAAATTTGAAACGTTTTTTTAAAGGAATTTGCAAGTATAGTTAAACAAACTGAACAAGCTTTAGTCAGAAATATTTCGATTTTCTTCAATTTATTCAATTATATCATATCATAATAAACCTAAAAGAACATGACCTCCACAGTACAGGAAATGGAATAACTAACATATCAGTTTTTGACACTAAAACAATATGAAAAAATACAAGCTTTAATTAATATCGCGTCCCTTACTGAAATGTAGGTGAATAATAAAAGGTTTTTACATAACATTTTTAATGTACTGAAAAGTTAATTGCAAATTTTTTGCATTTATTTGAGTACTAGTTGCAATATGATTTTGAGCAACCAACTGGAACAGTGAAAATATATTCAGAATTTTTTAAAATTATTATGCAACCGATACAAGTATTTAAAGTTACCACAATGTGTAATGTTGTTCGTTGTGAATCAAGCTTGCAATGTTTGCAGTGCGCTATTAAAGCACAGCCCATTATTTTAATTATTGAAAATGTTCGTTAAACGCACTATAGAACCGCAACTGCAAGTTGTTCCACATGAAAAATACAAATACCTTTCTTGTATTACATTTGTAATTTTTTTCTATTTTTCCATGGTTATCTGATGTCTACAATGACATATATTTATTTCATACAAATAAAAAATTCCGTGCAGTAAAGAGTTAATAAATTTCAATTATATACAACTTTCTAAACATACCCGTCTGTTTCTAAAACATAATACCACTTTAATAAATAGATACGTTTTCAGTTTTCAATAACATTTATAAGAAAAATATTAATAAAAATAAAGCAAAAACAGATAGTTAAAAGTGATCGACCAAAAGATTTCTAATTTTTGATTGTTCAGATATTATCACTCCAAACTAGTAAATACAATACCTGAAAATTCAGAGAACAAGGTCAATTGGTATTTATATCATAAATTTCTTTATATAATAAAAATTGCACAACCAATTTAAGATATAATAGTTTCGTTTATATAAAATTTTTAAATCTATATAAATTATAAAACAGCCAGTAAAATCTTTTGAGTTTCTCTTCCTAGCCACCACTGTTAAGCCTTTAAATAATTCTAATAATGATCTCTATTGACTTCAAATTTGTCATGGTTTCCATACCTAACAAAGTCTCTAAGTCAATTTTTATAATATATAGTGTAAAAAGTTATGAAAATAATATACAGAAGATAGCAGTTTTAAGTAAGGTATCACACTTATTATATTATTTACAATAAAATAGAGCAGTCTGCATTTGTATGTATACATTATTACCTGTCAAATTCTGCTTTACTATATTACACTATGTATAAGTATATATTACACTAATTAGATTATACCATTATTGGTGCATCTTCGCATTCATCCGGTACTTTCACACTAACATCGGAAGATGACTGTCGTTTCAGTCGATGTGGTTTGGGTTCACCACCTGATATTGTCCGTACAACAGGAATTTTTGGCCGCTTTTGTTCAGTTACACATGAAATATCATCAAGACTACCTTCACCATCAACATCGGTTGATAGCATATCATCATCTGATGTAGCATGAGTTAAGATAGGCAATGTTGATGTTAAATGCTCTTTCTCTTTTTGTATTTCTTCAATATGATCTACTAATAATGCCTCCTCATCATCAGCCTGTTGGGAAGACGTATTGGCAGGTAACATCTCCTCTGGAGTAAACACCTTCGAGCTCCTTAACGATGATAACCTATTTGTTGCAGCCTGACATGCAGTATCTAACGTATCAATATCATCCAATGTGTTTCGCACTTTTCGTAATTGTTCCTTAATAATAGTTTCAATACACTGAGTTTGGCTCGAAATATCATGTAAACTATCCTGAGCGGGCACAACTTTATTAGTCCGTAAAATACAAGGTGCAAACACTATTGCTAGTGAAGCAGCACTCATTCTATTAACTTCTTCATGTAAAGCAACTCGCGCAAGGTGAAATATTAACCGTTCCATCAGATCGTAATTTGGCTTTGGCAATTTCTTCAAAATATCATATAAAGTGGATACCCGATCTTGAGTATCTGATAAATTAGCAGCCGTTATAAAGTTTTCATAACATTCAAATGTTAATAATGGTTCGGGCATTTCTCTAAAAAAAGACTTTAAAACAGATGCTAATACATGAACTTGATAATTTTCAAAATTCACTTCTTTGTAATTCTCCTCCATTTTTAATTTTAATTCACGTACCTTAGAACTTACACCAGATTTACGATAGATACCTTCTATATATAATCCATAGACTTCAATAGTTGTGATTAACCTTTCAATAATAACAGGTATTTTACTGTCTTCTGTTAACAGAATTGTTAACGGAACACCAAAAATATGTCGAGAATCACCCTGTACATTTAAATTAGAATCCTTAACACAATTTCCTAGTGCTTTTGTATAACACTTTTTATGACATGTTAATTTGCAAGCTTGACAAACTAAACCACGTTCAATTGGCCACATGAAAAATGAACTGCATATTTCACATGCGGTTGGTATATTAATGATTGTCAAAACAAATCTATGACCAGCAAATTTAATTGGTTCATCTCCTTTACGCTTTTTCTCTTTTTTCCTTTTTGTTTTACTAGGTTTATCAGCTTCACATCTTGAAGACATAAATTCATTCATAAATCCTCTAAAAGCGTTTACACCCATTGTCACAGGAAAGTCTTCATCTTTATGTTCTCTTTGACACACTGTTTCCATAGCTTGAACAAAATTTGTAATCAAATCCTTGTACTTTATACTAATACTTAAGTCTTCAAGACTATGCTTATATGCTGTACTATAGAACTGTACTAAATTGTCTTTGAACTCTCGAAGGGCTTGTTTGAAAACCCTGTCGACTTCACTTGGTCGTTCTCCAGCATCATTCTCCATTTTGCAAATTTTATTTGTAATAAAATCTTGCATTAACTGTAACTCACGTGTATCAGAAATTATTTGATCTGCGCTATCAGTAAATTCCGATGTACCCGTTAAACTAAATTTGCTTGCTTCTGCTCGTTTATTTAAATCATAAGGCGTTCTCGAATGTTTACGATGCTTTCTTCTATTAGGTTTAGTGCTTTCGGTAGGTGGGCCACTACAAGGCATCTTCAAAACACTTTTGTTTTGTATACATTTTGTGTGGAAAAGCTTTTTACAATTAGCACACTTATGACCTTGCGTTATAAAAGCATCCATTTGTTCATTACAAAATGCACAACGATCCTCTTTTATTAGCTTCTTGATTTTACTAAAACTGTGACCAGCAATTGTAAATGTGTTATCACTCTTCCATTCTAATTCAGTACCAGGAGACGATTTTGGCTGTGAGTTATCTTCAGCTCCAGTTGGATGAGTTATGATCAATCCAATTTTAGTGGCAGGATCACTATTTCTACGCCTTAAATCCAAAGATGCAAAGCTCGAACGATGTCGTTTAGGTGTAAGCGATTGCTTGTTTAAAGCATGTCCCCATTCAGTTTCACTTTGTAGCAGTTTCAACGAGCCCTCGCCATCTTTACTATTAAGAGTCCAATTATGATGATTGTCAGAACTTTCATCAATAGTTCGTAACACAAAATTTTTATCTATATTAGAACAATCAGTCACTTCTTCGCCTAAACTTCGTACATGGTCCCGCCTCTGCCTTCGTATAGTTCTTAAAGGTGCTTCAGGTTTACCTAAAATTTCCTCAGCTTTACTTGGTGTTCTGTCACAAGTTGACAAGAAGTCCTTAGTTGCTTGCTGTATTTTACGCGAATTAAAATCACCATCTCTAGACTGTCTTTTCACAGGTGGTAAACTCCTTGGCAAAACATTTATATTATCACTAGCATACCTTGGTTCACGTTTTAGAGCTGCATGCGTCCTAGAAGTTAAATCGCCCAAAATACGATTTTTAGGATGTATTCTTTTGTGTGGAGATTCGAAATCAGTCCGTTTATGCCAAACGTCTTCCCCAACTTCGTCATACGTTGAAAACTGATCACCAATAACAGGTGGAGCTGACTGTGTTGCACCACACTCTGAATCTGTTTCACTTCGTGTGCTTGTAGAAGACCACTGTTCATGCTTATGTAACAATTGTTTGGATTTGGTTTCCTTAATTGCAATGTTTGTGTGTGAATCTGAACTTTGCTGGGATTCATAGCTCCTCTGTGAATCTAACGAATCACCACTGCCCTTTCGTTGAGGATAATAATCCAATTCAGATAAGTCTATTGTTTGGGTTTTATTTACTTTTGCTTTTAAGGGAATTGAAGTATCTTTGGCACCTTGCTTTATATTTTCTAATCTGAAACAAAAATGCATAATTAAAAAATATAATTCACTACAAGAAAAAATAAATATTTCTGAAAATAAATTACAGTTTGTAATGTGTTGCATTATGCTAACAATAAATTAAATGTGAAAAAGAAAGAAAATTTAATTTTGAAAGGACAAAATAGATGGACACATTTCGTAAATAATCATTCCTAATTAATCAGAATATTGTTGCTATAAATATAATTCAGATAAAGAGTATAAATTTATCGTTTTAACTACTTTGTATTGTAAAGAAAGATGATTAAAAAATTACAAAGCAGATGTGGAAATGTGACAAATGCTAGTGTATACATTTTCCATAAAAAATACATTGTAATAGACTCTAACATGATAATTTGTGTGGTAGGCATAAATAATACTACATATACGTAATTTATCGTTTTAACTACTTTTTATTGTAAAGAAAGATGATTAAAAAATTACAAAGCAGATGTGGAAATGTGACAAATGCTAGTGTATACATTTTCCATAAAAAATACATTGTAATAGACTCTAACATGATAATTTGTGTGGTAGGCATAGATAATACTACATATACGTTGTATTAACAGACGCTGACTGTAATAAAATATGAATTACAGTGGGAGTAAATGGAAAAAGAAAAAGACAGTTATATAGGACTCTGTTACCTGAAAACACTAAAGATTTAGGAATATGAAAATGTGAGATAGCAAGCAGAGTGTAAGGTCGCAGGACAAGGTAAACGTTGGAAAGTAAAAATTAAGCGGAGTAATTTAGAAATATATAAAACAATATAGCGAGATGAATGAATTGTAGAAAGTTGAATGGAATGCAGCTTAAAGAGATAGACACGCGACATACTATAAAATATGTGAACTAACTCTCGTGCAGTGCGAGGTATTTTAAATGCACCTGCGGGTAGAATTTGTGTCGTTGTGACTGTGGAACTAGAATTGTTCATACTGTCATTGAGTTGCAATTTTGGGCTGTGTTGTAGATGTCGTTCAAAAGATGCAAAAAAAAGGAAATATATTGTTAGCAAAATGGAAGCTGGTGTGGTCTGGTCATTCTGAACCTTAGAATGAGTGAATAAAACTGTAAGTAATATTGTGGGCTTATTTATGATTCGATATAATTTATGTGAGTGTTGGACGTAAATATTGTTGATATTTTAAGACACACGACATTAATTGAATATCACAGTGATTTTTTTTTATTGATTCGCGATTTATAGAAAGAACGAGTGGTGATTAAATTTAGGTAGGTTACTAGTTTAATATATTAAGAAAATTGTAGGTATTGTTGTTAACGTATTTTAGAAAGGACAATCAATAGATACAGGAAAAGTTGGAATTTAGCTTTTTTTTGTTTATCATGAACAACATTTCCAATAAATTGAGGGTTTATGAATAACTAATAATTAAATATGAAAACAGGAAAAATTTGGAAATATGACTAGTATTGTTGGTGGCTTAGATTTAAATGTTTTTTCTTTAGAATATTTTCATTTTTGCAATACCTAGACAGATTTGAAATTAAGAATTTATTTTTACGAAACTGTATTTGTATGCATATTGAAACAATTTTGTGTTAATTGAGTTTAAACTTGAACGGATTTTTATTTCAATTTATTTAGGAAATAGGTAAAGCCAGCGAATTGTAAAGAATATCCAGAGGAAGGAGAATTTTAATTTGAGAAATTTCTTTAATTAAGACCAATTTTAGGATACCAAAGCCAGGGAGTTTTATGCAGAATAACTGTCTTCCATATAGAATTAACATCAAAAGAATTGCTGTGACAGACTGTTTGGTGCCCCTCGATTTTAACAGAGAAAAACCTTTTAGGCTAAGTGCTAATGTAACGTAGAATTTTTTGATTTTTAGCCGTTATTTATTATTTTCTTTTTCTTTAATTTTCTTCATTATTCTTTTCTCAATTCTCCCCTCGGAGCCTACTCCTGCACCGCTGCAGTTAGCCGCCGCAGATTTATATTGTGACGGGTTCCCCGTCCCTCAGGGCAAATAAAAATTTAATTCTTTTAACATTTGTTTCGTCCGTAACAATCTTTATTTTATACTGCATTAGTACAATAATGTATCCATAGAAAAAATTTTCTGAAAATAAAAATATTATAAAGTTACTGGATATATAGTTTTAAAAGTTACACTCAAAAAGTTTGTATATCTACCATTTGTAATTAAGAACATGAAACTGAAGATAATATATTTCAAGATTTGTAATAATAGCTTAAGCTTTCAACAGTTTCAAATGTAAATTAATTTTATACAACTGTAATTCATAAATAGATTGGTTGATATTGTGTATGCTTGAGGCAAACAACAACGAGAATAACTGCGGTATAAAGTTAGGTAAACTCGAGGTTTTCAATCGTGCAGATTTATTCATGCATAATTCCAGGTTTTTCAAGCCAAAGTTTCAAAAATTTATAGCCCATTTTTGGTATCTTCCAAAGCAAAATCGAGTATTTTCAGTATTCAATGTAATATTTTATTGTTTGAAATATTGGTTGAATACACAATTAGTAAAAATTAAAAAAAAAAATAACGTCAATGTTACCATAATAATGTGTAATATATTTACACATACATCGCCAAAATGTAGTTGGTTTAAACAAATAATTATCAAAAGTTTAACTAATTATATACGACTACTAAGAGTCCCAATTTGACAATTGATGTCTTCGCTTGCCTTATTCACCTGTATCATATTTTTGGATTTTTGCACTGCAAATCCTTTTAACATCTTCCGGTTTCGTTTGTGCTCTTCTTGCAGTTTTCCATGTTCACCTTACACTGCTTTAGAATTTTGAAGTGTTTTCTTTTATCGTCCACTAGCATTGCATGCTGCATGAATAATGCTCTTTGTGATTACCAGATTGTCCAAACCATCCTCAGCAACCACATGATAATATACAGTTCTAAGCCCAACTAATGGATCGTCTTTTAGATTTTCCACCAAGCATTCTTTGTTAATCGGAAAGCCCATTTCATTTCCACTTAAGCATTGCCATGGGATAAAATTAATGCCATTTTAAAAAAAAATGGCATAGTGCTGAAAATTCTTTATGATCAGATTCTTGATTATATATAGTTTCAGTCCAAAAGTCACCTCGGCTCTTTTGTTTTCGGTTGAATTCCAAAGAGGCGCGTTGCAAGTAATCACTTGAAACTAAAATTCTAAACTGACATGTTACCTGATCTGCTCTTGAGCTACTAATCCAGTTACAGCTGACAGATACTTCTAAAAGATTACACAGGCCAACAAAAATTTGTGATTTGGAATTGTTCATTTTTTTGAAGTTTTTGTGGGTAATCTAATAAAAAATCAACATTTTTTTGTTTCCATCATGCACAATTTTTTAATAAATTTACTAGGTGTCATATTTATGGTTTTTAAATATTAGCAAATAAAAATTAAATGACATTCTAAAAATTGCTACTCTACTGAGATTAAATTGTGTACAAATCAATAGAATAGTATAAGGGAATTCCCAAAAGTAAAATTTAATTGCTGGGATTCCCTAATTTGCAGTCAGACCGTCAGTGAATGAGTCTTTGTGTAACAAGCGCATTCATTAGTCTGTTTGCGTTCGGTCTAGGCAGTCGTTGTTTAGTGAGTTTAGTGAGCTTTTTGCAGTTAAATTCGTGTTTAATATGCCAAGACTTTGTCAAAATAATCCAGATACATTTTGCTATGTGTGTGGTTGTTTTGTAGTCAAGAAATTTAGACGTAAAATTACATCACTGTTGAAACACCAATACTATGTGTATTTTAAAGTAAAGATTGGTGATCAAGACAAACATTGGGCACCACATGTTATATGTAAGATATGTGAAGAGGGTTTAAGGCATTGGAGTAATGCAACAAGGAAATCTCTACCCTTTGGAATTCCAATGATTTGGTGAAAGCCAACCAATCATCATGATGACCGTTATTTCTGTATGTGCAATGTACGTGAATATAACACAAAAAATTTACAAAACATCATTTATGCGAACCTCAAGTCTGCAATTAGGCCAGTGCTACATGGTGCAAATGTGCCAATACCTGAGAAACCAACAAATTTAGAATATGTTACAAGCAGTTCTGAACCTGAAGTTGATGAAAACAACTTTACTGATGCCAGTGAAATATCGAGCATTTCTAAGCAACCGCAGTTATTTTCCAAGACCAAACCTAACGACTTAGTTAGAAACTTAGGTCTTCCAAAAGATATTTCCGAAATTTTAACATTCAGACTTGAAAGTAAAAATTTACTGGCAGAAGACGTTAAGTTAAAATCTCATATTTTAGGAAACGCGAGTACGAGTATTCAGGCTATTTTGAAAAAAGTGGTTGTCTAGTTTATTGCACCGACATTTCCCAGTCTGATAAACAAACTTGGGGGCACATACAATGCCGATGATTGGAGGCTTTTTATCGATTCTTCCAAAAGAAGCCTTAAAGCTGTTCTCTTGCACAATGGGAATGTTTTTTCATCGGTACTGGTTGCCCATTCTGTGCAAGTGATGGAAAGCTACGAAAATCTAAAAGTAATGCTTTAAAAAAATCATATACAACGATCATAAGTTGGATTTGAAAATTGTGGAACTTCTACTAGGGCAGCAGTCAGGGTATACAAAGTACCCATGTTTTTTGTGTGAGTGGGATAGTCGAAGTAGACATCAACATTGGAAGAAAAAGAAACAGATAAGAAGAGATAATTTAACTACCGAATCAAAAAATGTTCTGGTCAAAATTTTTGTTGATCCTCAAAAAATCTTGTTACTTGCATATTAAACTAGGATTAATGAAACAATACGTTAAAGCTTTAAATAAAGATGGAGACTGCTTCAAATACCTTTGTAGAAAATTTTCCACTATCTCAGATGCAAAATTAAATAAAGGAATTTTTGTCGGTCATCGAATAAGGAGATTAATAAAAGATCAAGAATTTGTTAATACCATGACCAAAACTGAGAAAGATGCATGGATTTAATTTTCTAATGTTATTGAAGGTTTTTTGATAAACAACAAGTATCCTAACTACAAAGAAATTGTGCTACAGAAATTTATGGAATTGGGACGTACTATGAGCATAAAAGTTCACTTTCTACACTCGCATCTTGATTACTTCCCTGAAAATCTTGGTGATGAGAGTGAGGAGCAAGGTGAGAGATTCCACAAAGACATGAAAGAAATGGAACGCAAGGAGCAAGGTCGGTCGAATGTTTCACTGATGGCTGATTACTGCTGGTCAATAAAAAGGAAATACAGAAGAAAATCCACTAAACAAAGTTTGTCATCCAAGAGGAAAGATCTTCTGGAAAAAAAGAAATTGAAGATTTTTTAAGACTTTTTTCAATTTAGTTTACTACTTGTAATTTGCTTTTGTATCAATAAAAGTAGCATTTACTTCGACCAAATTTTTTATTAATTTATTTTCACATTGATAAAAAAACTTACGTGATAGGGCAAAATGACACTCGGATTTGAATTCAGCAGATCAAAATTATACAAAATCAGACATCAGATTGAAATCAACTTTCAAAAAGTCAAAATTTGTTGGCCTGTGTTATCAACATACTTTTGACTCTCTTCCTTAATGACTACTTTAGCTTGTAAAGTGCTTAGTTACCTCAAACTGTAATGGGAAGCAATCAATTATTTTATACAAATGCGTTCATATCCATTTTTAGCATCTCTGCAAAGTGTGAATGTGTCCACTTCTTTAATATTTTGTTATGTAGATTTTTCAGTTCTTTGTAAAAATCCTAGGTCTGCTTTTTTTGAGTGATATGCAGAAATGGTATCAATGGCCAGTTAGATTGAAATTCTTTTAAAATGGTTCAGCATCTGACCCTAATATTTTAAAGAATGCTGGTTTTCGTCCCAGTATTAGGTTTTTTGTACAATCAATTTATTTGTTGACGACTCGATGACAATATACTCCTTACCTTTTTGTTATTGATGAACTCAATATACAGTTTTACGTTTTCTAGTCATCTGACAGTACAAAACCTTTTTGAAAACGTTATACTGTTTGTGACTTGGATAAAATTACCTTGTCGAGCAGATGAATCATTGAAGAAGTTATAGAGCGCTCTCAAACACTTAACTATATTAATTTTTATCATGTTCTTGCTCATTACTTATATACACTATTTGATTCTTTAAAAGTTTTATATTAACATTTGGACCATCCATAGATATCTGCAGTAGTGGAATGCAGAAAGGCCGATGTCAGAAATCTAGTGCTAACTTGGTTCTTTTCATCACTCCAGTACCTAATATGGAATTGTTCCACACGGAGGCAAATGGGTAGATATCTTGTTAGTAGACAATATGGATGGACACTTACTGACTAATGAAATTGTAGCTGCACGTTCAATATTGAAATTTGCATTTAATGAAGGAGATGCACTCATTGAATTAACCTTTCGTTAATGTTTTTGTCCCTTCAGATGACTGGTGAGAGCTTGGTATCCCATAGACAAAAGAAAACTCATTGTTGCAAGTCACACACAACACTTGGCCAAAAATACAGGGTGTCGCCAATATTGATGCAAATATTTTAGGTGGTGATGGGGGACACTTTTCTAAGAACAAAATTTAAATAAAAATTTTTCTAAGTCCCCACCCTAAAGGTGTGGCTCAATTAACAGCATTTTTGTGGATGTCTATCTGTAAATAAATATAGCATCGAAACTATTAACTTTAGCATATTGATCATCTAAAACTATTTTAAAGTGCGTAAAATTTTCTACAAGTTTGCATTTTATCACTTTTTTCTAAAGTAGAAAATACAAGAGTTATCTACAGATTTATAGCAAAAAATGAAAAAAAATTACGAAATTTCTTTTTTTGTAATATTTGAATACACGATAACTTTCAAACGGCAAGAGTTAGAAAAAACAAACGGCCCATTTCAGATAGCAAATTTTATGAGGTACAACTTTGCTATAACAAAGTTTTTTATAATATCATTCTATCTTGTAGAAGAATTGAAATAGTCAAAAGTGGACAGCTGTTAAAAATGAAATAATAAATACAACGTAGTGTATTTTAATATTTAAGTATCTAAGTATCCTGAAATATTTGTGTAAATGTATATATTAAATCTATAATAATAGATAAAGACGGAGCATTAAAATGAAATATCAGGTTAGGACTTACAAACTTTCGAGCAAATTGTTTCTGCAGGCATTTTATTAAGTTCTTTTAGAATACATTCAGTAGCTATAATATTTCGACTTTGATCGCAATAGGCTATTCCCTTCGAACGCAAAATATCAAAAACACATAATACAGTGTTCGGCTTCCAATTTATATGCCACTTCCATATGGACTATGCGTATCGTCAAACACGCGAGTAAGGTTAGCCATTTTTCTCCATCAATCTACCTACCTTTACAGAGATAGACCCTGCATAGTCCATACCTGTATGAGTAAAAAGTGCAATATAAGTGCAGATCCGAGTTGGTGACAATGATGCTATTTGAGGCAGATCGGATCGTGCATACAATGCCAAACCAAACGAAAAATTTCACTATTCAACCTGATCATTTCAGATTGCAATGAAACTTTCAGTGATCATTTTCTCTAATGACATAAATGAGAATATATTTTAAAATTTTTTTTATCCCATTTATGTAATTAATTTTTAAATTTTTGAAAAATCCTGTTTTTTTTTGCTTTTGACTTGCATAATTTCTATCTTGAATTTCCCAAGTCGTATATGTGCAAAAAAGCTGATTGACTCCTCATTTTAAAGAGAATTTAATAATAGTGGTATTGACGCATACATCAAGTAATTCCTATTTAGTTTTGTTCTTTCTTTATGGTTGTCATCTTTTTCTAGTTTTTTTTATAAAATTAAGCCTTTTGTTTACAGGGACATTTGTGAAGAGATTTACTACATTAAAACTTACTATTGTGAGTGTATTGTCAATTTTGATATTTGATAATTTTTCTAAAAAGTGTTGGTTGTTTTTCTGAAAGAATTCGTTTTGCCTGCTAATAGATTTATAATTTGTAGGAAAAATTTTGCTAAATTATGGCATGGTGAATCTATGGAGCTTACGATAAGTCTCAAAAGAATGACTCTTAAGAATTTTTGGTAGACCTTAAAGTGGGACGGTTTGCTATAATGTGGGATCAGTTTGCTTCTTTCTTTGTTTTCAAATTCATTTTTAAATTTATATAGAGTTTTGTATATTTTATTTTCAATTGATTTTGTTGGGTCAGTTTCTAAACTAGTGTAATTCTGTGTTTAACAGTTCGTTGACTTTTGCATTGTAATCGTTCAGCACTGAGAATTACACTGTGTATATATGATTAGTGTTAATTACTTGCTGTGCCAATACAGGCTATTATTAATTGGGGTGGTTAAATTCACTTAGTTTGCGTTCATAAATTATGCGGCAATATTTACGGAGGTGGAAGGTGTATACTTGCATAGTTTCTTTGTTTCCAAAATACCCTTCGATTTGATTGTTAATAGATATAATTAGTATTTAAGCAGGAGGAGCATACAGATGTTTGTCCTAAAATTTAATTTTGTTTTGCTATCCAAATGCCTAGAAATTATTTATCAGATCTATTTTATGTACGTTTTGTGTTTAATTAGTCTTGCACGTACATATGTTCGATGAAAAAGATGAATTGGTTGGTGTGAACTGTTGTTTCGTTCTTTAGAACCCTCTGTAACCCTTCATTGTCTCATTTTAATCTATAGTAAACTATGAGCTAAGGTTATGAGTATCTTTATATTTTGTGGTATCCTACAATTATCTGCTCGGTGGTTTAAATCTTTGGATACTCTTCTGCCAATTATTTTGTCAATTGTTTTTGTCAGCTTAATAATTCTAAAAGTAATCTTGTTACTCAGTTTGAAATTAAAACAAAAACTTGCTATGAAGTTGTTATTGTTTAGTTTGGCGATAATGTGGCCGCTTTGAATGGCACCCTCTTCCTCGAGCTTTCATCGAGATCAGACATAACTGGTGAATTCTGTACTTCAGCAACATTATTTGTGTGGATTTTTACAGAGTTTCACTTTGAATACTAATTTACTACCACTAGATTGTTTTTCTGTTTAGTAATCAAATACGTCAAAAACAAATTAGAAGGGCAATTGTCTGGTTTGCTTACTGAGCACATGTTGGATGGATTGTTGAAACTGTCCATTTGTTGGAATTAAGTACAAATCCCACGGTAGTTGGTAAGTTATATACCTAAAGTAGCCCCAATTTGTTATTTTTACTATTGCACAATATATTCTAGGGACTTTATAAAGGATTTAATTTAAAGATCCTAGTTATTCCATTCACGACTATATCTATTGAAGAAGCTATTATAAATGCTTTCATTGAAGGTGGTCCGATTGTAGCATTGTACCCAGGGCTGGTACCTAATGCACCTATATAGTTGGATGTTCCATTCATACATTTTTGGCTAACTGTTTCTACTTGAGCAAAGCGACCTCAGCAATCTGGATAGCTGACGATTTGGATTGTGAGTTCCTTTCAGCTGTAGAGGGGACTCTCACGTAATCAAGTCGTATGGTTTGTTTGCTTGTGCATGTTTTATAGAACTGATTGCTGCTTGTGTGCATTTTATTAAGCACTACTTCTGCTAGTGCCACTGTAGAGCTTATTGTATTATTTTCCGCTTAAAATTGTAGTTAATACTACTCATCATGTTGCTGCGTTTACCTATTACCTATACTAGGATTGGCTAACTACTTTTCTGTTAAGCTAACTAAAGCCAATATTTAATAATTACAGCTGTCAGTTAGGATTCATTTTTAGTTCAATTTAATATTGCACGTACCTAAATTAGTATATAACTTGCCCCACGAATACCTGATTGTTCTGCGACGTTCAGCTGTATCCAATTAATAACTGTGACTTTTATGGCCATAAAACTTCGCTGTTAAAAATTTAATTTTAATACAAGGTACTTGTTGTTCCGGGTAAGTACTTGGTAGAGTATAGTATATAATGGGTTACTAATCCTCAGAGTTTAATTATTGAATTGAATATTTAATTGTTCAAACCTCCTACGGCATATCGTAATTAATGTATATGTAGTTATATAGTAGTAAAATAGAACCTATGTTTCATGTTATTTAGGCTACCGTTTCTTTTATCTTGTGGCTATTTAGTGTTACTTTGTGGTCTATCAGAGTTCCTGGACCGTTCTCTAAGTTGCTTATGCTTCCTGTTCTGGCCCCGATAAAATTAGTAGCTCTATCGAGGTCTAAATTTCTTATAGGTCATCAAGAAACCCTCCCTCGTTTTGTCATTGAGATTAACATCGAAGAGTCCTTGCCTTGAGCTACCCTGGAGCCTTAAGAAATCATCGTGCTACTAAGGAACACTATAATAAACGTTAAATTCATAGTTTTCATATTGTACCCTGACCCCCCCCTCTCCAACTGTGTTTACATTGGCATTTGCTTTTTGGTTCTTCCTCTTCCATTCCTTTGTTACCCTGCAATGTGGATGAGCCTTTTATTCTGATTTTGTTCCTTTCTTAATAGTCTGCTCATATTGCAAGTAACAATTTCTTCAGGAAGTAGTTTATGCACATAACCGTTATTTCAGCAAGAACAATTTTTCAAAATTTGGTAGAGCTTTAGAGTCATATTTCAACTATTAGGCAATTGTAGATCGTTGCGCTTCCACAACAATTCCACAGTATGCAATTATTTTCCCATTTAGTAGTATCATTCACAATGGATGTGACACGGTGCAGTTGTAACGATCCTTTGGAATCGATAGGTGGTTGCACATATAGATTTTCCACAGTAAAATAAGAATTATGCGACCTTACGTCATCTGCCATGACAGCACATTCACAACCTTCGTGAAAGTTGTGATGCTCTTCTTCAACATGTCTTTGGTTAAGAAATGCAAGTATGGACCATCCCAAACAGCATTTGGCTGCTATGTGATCAAATTCATACAAGCGTCTCGTGGCAGTAATGCCGTGGTTGCAATGACAGGTTTAGTTTACTGTTAGAAATAGATATTATTATTAAAAAACCCAAATTAGATATTATTAAAATACAAAACACTAATCACTTAACAGGCATATCAGAACAGCTTGCAATAGTTTTAGCAACAACTGTTCTTATATGTATATTAAGTGATTTGTGTTTTTTAATAATAATATCTATTTCTAACAGTAACCTAGCCTATCATTGCAGCCACGGCATTACTGCCGCGAGACGCTCGTAAATTCATCACCTTCTGTAATCTTTAAAGGAAGCAGTTAATCCCAATTATCTAAATAAATCAACATATCAGAGTTTATGTTTATATAAAATTCCACAAGTAAATTATTTAAATAAGGTAATTGATGGCTAAGTATGTTCACATCAAGAGTTTGTGTTGGTAAACTTAGATTGTTTACTGTACGTGCCAGACGATTGTAAAATAGTTTACCTTCAATGCGAATGCCCGTAAATAGATAACTGCACTAGTTTTGAGTTAACTTCAACTTTTTGTTGGCCCCCTAGTCCATTTTAGACATAAAAGTTGTAATTTATCTGACAGATTTAACTGATGGGCATGTTTGTCATCAATCATGGTGGTGAATGATCTTTCATCAAGAAAGGCGGGTGTAACAATTTCTTGATAACCACTAAAAAATCTTGACAGATAAGAAATGGAAAGAAAAATCTTGAACTTTGAATATGTAATTTGTTTATTTTTGTATTTATGCACGAGGCTTGGTTGGTTGTTGCTACTGAAGATAAGCTAGACGTTGCTGGTACTTTTGCAAGGAAACATATGTTTTTTCAGGTATATTCTACACAGTCGAAGTCTTTCATAAATCTCCAACGTATATTTACACTATACTCCTTGAATTGGATGCATTACTCTTTTCGCATAACTTACATCTTATAGTCATGTCAGCAACATGGCCATCGTGTAAATAGGCATGTTTATGGTTGGGCCCTTTATTTTCACTAAAGGCAAGCGTATACATTGGCCAAATTGTAAAATACTTACATAGCTTTGTGTGGCCTGATACATCGCCTACTGTGCCTTCAATTGAGCAGATAGTTTATGTATTAGCTTGTGAATGAGTATGCGATGGTTGGAGTATTCCGCTACATCGCTAGCTTGAAGACAAGCACAAAGATGTGACGCCATATCCAACCAGTGATTCAAACTAAAATCCATTTTGACCTGTGCATATTGTAGACTGCGTTTTTGAAACTATCCAAAATTTGCTCAGGTCTTCCAAATAATAGTTCTAAGTTGACAATGATATTTTTAATATAATGAGGTTCGTGGAAAAGTTCTTGTACCATTTCCCAGGCAGTACCCTTTACAGTTTTACATAGAACGATACAATTTTCACTATTATTAAATCCACAGAGTTCAGTTCTATTGAAATTACTTATAAGATAATACCACTTCCTAGAATCTCTCTCAAAGGATGGAGGATCTCGCAAAATAGATCGTTTTGTGAAAATTCAGTGGACGTAGAGATATGCCATTTAAAGGGTTGACTTACCTAGCTGGCACAATAAATAGCATTTTACCTGTCATTTGATTGTTTCATTAGGTTTGATAATTGCGATGGCAAATAGTTATAAAATGGTGCAACAATATGCGTTTGCTGCATCAGCGAGTAGCGGACTGCATGTTGGTAATAGTTGTTGCACTGAATTACTTTGCTGTAAGTTTAGTTGGATTGGCGGTTGGCGACACATTTCTTGCTGTGCATGTAAAGGTGGCGGAAATGTGTGGTTCCAAACTTCTTTCTGCATCGGGCGCAGAAAAGTAGATAGCAAACCCACTTGCGCTGCTTCTTGATCAATCTGACCCTGATTTTGGTTATTCAATACTGGTACATCAGACGACAGACCCAGGGTGGCTGCTTGTTCAAGACATCTAGAGAGTTCTAAATTGGATTTCAAATCTGATCTTCCTATTTCATCGTTATCTAATCTTTGCCTTTCCTCATCAGGTTCCCCATACACGTTAACATTTATTGGCAATTAATTAATTTGTTTTGTATTAATTTTTGGCAGTAACTGCTTTTGATCCCATAAATTTTCTAAATATTGTTTATAATGTTTACTAGTAGTGGCAGATCTTGTACTTGACTGTGTGGCCGAAGTAACACATTGACCGACACTAACTTGGTTATGCTTAGCTGCACTGTCTCTAAATGTAGTGATCCTTGAGCTTACTTTAACAACTTCAAATGAGTACTACAAGAGCAATGCCAGTCAACAAACACCATCATCGGAATTTACACACTTATAATGGAACCACCTTATACAGATCGGCCATACAACCATGTATGTTTTTCAATAAGGGATCGAATATTGCGGGCACAAATCATTCATGATTTATATTAGGCTACGATTGCTTTGAAAAATGTTATTCATAAATTGATTGGTCGATATTGTGTACGCTTGAGGCAAACAATAACTAGAATAACTGCGGTATGAGTTAGGTAAACTCAAGATTTTCTCTCGTACAGTTTTATTCAAATCCTTAAAAATTGAATATTAACATTAAGTTATTATGTAGAACTTGCTTACAATTTGTATCCCTATATTGGCATAATTTAATCAGATCTTTCTCGACAAATTACCTCGATGCAAAATAATATATGGCTGCAGATAATTTGATCCATTATAAAACTAAATTTTAACCTACTAACTATATACATCGTCTTAATAGTCAAAACTTCCTTCTGCCCTACATCTACTAAACATTGCAAACCCATGACTTAAAATTTGACAACTTATACAGTTTTTTACACCGAGACGAGCTTTTGATTTCTCTTATTTAACATTTTACCTGTTTAATCTATTCTTGATTATTGAAGGTAGTAGATTAATTAGCAACGCAAAACTATGAAAAATTGTTTGCAATTGTCAACTATTTATTATGATGGTGCAGGAGTTAACATTTTCTATATAAATTATATTAGACACCGATAAGATTTAGATAATATAATACTAATAAAAGTTAAAATTTGCATATTCAGATATGAACACATACCTATTATTTTGAGGATATTGTAGTGTATAGGTGTGAGCAGATCGTATGGAAACAACAGTAGGCAAAGATTGTGTAGGTCGCAAACTTTGCTTTGCCAATGATGATTCAGTTTCTCCCCCATCCTCTTGAATTCCACTGCTCCTAAAATTATTTTACTTAACTGTTGTATCTAAAACCTAGTATTAAAACCTACTCATCTGAATCTCGCAATCTTTTATCACGATCGGGATACAGTCTATCAATTTCTAATTCTTCTTGGCTTGATTCTTTACTAACGAATGCTTCATCTGTACTACCGCTATGATCTATTTTCAGTCTTAAAGATACAGCATTGGCAACCTAAAACATTTAATATGCGCAAAATTCATAATAAAGTAATAAATTTTAATTTTTGATAAGCATTTTAACACACGCACACACATACACGTACGCACCCACCCATGCATGCATGCACACACACACACACACACACACACACATATATATATATATATATATATATACACACACACACGCACGCACCCAACCCCCCATTTATACATGCACGCACACACCCACCCACCCACACACCTTTAAAGCTCTAATAGTGTTTGATTTTGTATAATAACATCTCGCTTATTGTTGAGATTCAAATAAATACTAGATATAAAAGTTGTTTAAACATCTTACATTCATAAATTTTCAAAAACGAAATAGCAAAGGAGCAGCAAAAAATTAAGACCCAGACAATATGCTGCATTGTAATTCATATTTGAAAAAATTTACCACCTGATTACTGTAAAAAACCATTTCAGTTCCGACTTATTTAAATTCATGTTTGCTATAGTTCTATAAATTCAATCCGCATAGATAGGCTAGCAACTATCACACCCTTCATTAAATCCACGAGTTTGGTTGTCTATATTCTTCTCTTGTACTTATATAAGTTCATGTTACACTTTCTAGTTGCTTATCTTATACACAAACTGGAGTGAGTAAAATGTTTTTCCTATTCAAAAACAGTAATACATTTTCAAATTAATCTCCAACAGAAAATTACATTTTTATGTCATACTGTTTTTAAAATCCAACACTATATGAATGCCAAGGAAAATCCATTTCACACTTGAAGCGGGCATAATCAAGCTTTTTTGCACGATAAGAAACCAGAGTATAAACAGGTTAACTTGTATCGGTAAGAGAGAAAAATGTAGATAACTAACTGTATGCATTCTTCACTAAATCCACAAGTTTGGTTGTCTATATTCTTCTCTCTTACCAATACAAGTCTACCTGTTTCTTATATTACACTGAAATTTGATTACATTTGGTTCAAGTGTGAAATGGGTTTTCGTGGTATTCAAATAGTATTGATTATAAAAACAGTTTGTGGCACAATAATGTAATTTTCTGTTGGTAATGTAGTTTAAAAATGTATTTTTTTTTGGCAAAATAGGATGCGTTTACTTTTAAAAACAAAAGTTTTTCTCAACTGTTTGTTTATCTTATATTACAGAATGCGTACACTTAAGTAAAAGTTGTCGTTTACTTTTAAAAACAAAAGTTGTATTTTTCTCAACTGTCTGTTTATGGTATGTGACTGACACAGACAATTTTAGAAATCTTTCCACAAACAAGTGTTCATTTGGTGTTAAAAACAAAAACAAGTACAAGTGAGATATTACATGATGGTCAGGAAAAACCATTTCACTCCCTCCAGTTCAGGTGTAAGATAAGGAACTACAAAATATAACACAAACTTGTATAGGTACGAGAGGAAAATAGACAAAGAAAAATTGTGGATTTACTGAATGACGCGTATAGTTGGTTGCCTATCTAGCGACTAATTTACAGAAGTATATCAAACGTGAATTTAAATAAGTAGGAACAAATGTTTTTTTACAGTAATGAAGCCATAAATTTTTTTAAATATGAACTAGCATGTAACAAATAAATTCAAATAGAACGTACTGATGTTTTATTATATGTTTCAAACGTGCATAAAGATCCTTTAGAGTGATATCACTCACAATAAAAATAAAATAATTTAAAAATTCAAAAGCAGAGAAAGCGGAAGATGGTCAACTAACAGTGGAAGTGTGTAGATGGTAGACCGTAAGCTCCTTAATGTGAGTGCCGGTGACAAATTGTTTTTGAACTTTGTTGGACAAATAGGACAGAAAGCTCAAGCTCGTGTGCATTGAGGAATTTATATCGCATCAAACTATGGAATTTAGATAGATGGATGGGGTGACCTAACATTCCAAGTGAGAAAAAGGCAAATAATTGGCGTTCCTGGATGCACTTAAACTCTAAACATGGAGTGGAAACTATCTTTGGGTAAAGTTTGAGATTTTTTCTTTTGTTTATGATTTATAAATATATAGATGTGGAATTGTAAGCGTAAGTGGTAAATGGTTCGTGTTATTTGATAGGAAATAAATATTCCGTTAAATAATTATTTTATGTGACTATGACATAGGGACGGAACTGGGTTTGTTTAAATTTAAACAATATTATCAGGAAAGGGAATTTAAAACTTGCACTGTTTTCTTTGTATTGTTGTTAAGAGAATTTCCAGAAATGGGATTTAATATGTCATGTAAAGCAATTTGGAAATCGTAAATTTAAATTTAGAAGTCAAAAACCTTAAGGACTCTAATATAGAACTAATCAGATTGCTTACAGCTGGATATAAGTTAACAAAACCTGATGTGCATTCTGATCATCAACCATCAGCCACCACATTGAGAAAACAAACACAAAACACAAAAACGTTGAGAGAACAAACGTAAAAACCCTAAACTTGAGTAGATTCACTGCTTTCAATATTAATAATAACATTTCCACACTTGCAACTGCCCAATTGAGATATGATAACAAACCATCACAAACACACTTGCACAGTTCTTCTAATTCTAAACAAATACCTGATGAAGATAAGGAAATACAAATAATAGGCAGTACCTTACGTTTAGAGTCTTTTAACAAGCAAGATAACATTGGTATAACCAATGATATACAGAATGCTCAAAATTCACAACATAGAGAAGAAAAGTGGACCATTGTAGTAAAAAATAGATCACGCAAGAAAACTATTATAGGCCCAGCCACCCTAAATTCCAGCAGTGGTATAGACACTATTCAGGTGTGCAAAAGCACTCCTGGCTTCACTTAAGCCACATTGCCCATAAAGCTGGTGGTGAACCACGTACTGCAAAAGATGTGCTTGCTTATTTAAATTCAGATGCTACTATTGCTGTATGCTTTCGGATTAATACCAATGAAAGATTTAGTACTTTTAAACTGGGCATTTCCATCCACAAGGAGTGCCTAATGGATGCTTCGTACTGGCTCAAAAATGTCTATGCTCAGGAATTTATTTTAAATCCAACTACAGATCGCCCTAAAAACCAATCAATCGCCCGGACAATTGATAGCCAAGATTTTTTAGATGCAAGTTGTTACATTCCAAATTTGGCAATGTACATTGTTATAATGTGTAAATAAATTCCCGCGAATATTTTTAAATGAACTTGTCGATTTCCGGCGTCCCCGAGTCGCACCTGTGCAAAACGAATGGCGCACGATGTGATAAGACGTCAGCTAAGCTAAGCTAAGAGACCTGAAGCCAAGAACATCTATCTGTGCGGGGTTGCTGTCTTTTTCTCTTTTTAGGATGTAGGTTCCTTATCTTACCTTATCGTTCCTCATACCTGACTGTTCCTATCATTCCGCTACGAGGAGAAAAGAGGATGGACGAAAAAAATTTGGAGTCAACAATGGCGTAGCCTACCCACACAAAACCAACAAGGATCCTGAGATGTTAAGAAATACAAGTGAGTACCCGTTTTATTTATATTGTGCTTAAACTTTGACCATTGTATCACTTTTAAAGCTGTTTGGTATTTGATACAAATGGTGCGTAATTTGCCGCGTAATTATATGTTATATTAAACAATTGCCTCAATCAGAAGCACTAGACACTATTAACCACATCTCTGACTTGATACACAAATGCAACAAACCAATGGGTATACTACTAGCAGGTGATTTAAATCTACCAAAAGTAATATGGAATATTACTCCATCATGCTCAAGTGATCAAATACGGGTGAACAATTTACTATTAAATGAATTAGTTCAAATTGTACCAGACCCTAGGAGAAACAACAATCTATTAGATATAATCTTAATTAATCCGCTAGTCAATATGTACTCTTGTGAGGTGTTGGACTATTTTGGTGATTGCTCCAAATAAATCCACAAAAAAGCTGACAAATGAAGCATACAGAAACATATGTACACACAATACAATGGATGGCCCTCACAGACAGATACTACTAATCAGTACTGGGACACTTTTAAAGCGGTACTGCAAAGTTGCTTACAATTCATACCTACACGATCTCTACCTACTAATCCCGATCCAATTTACTATACGCATGAAGTTCGTGTACTGAAAAAGCAGTGTAGACGTTACTACAAGTTTCGTAACAAATTAACAGCCCATAAAGCAGAATTTAAAACACTAAAAAAGAAATTGCTTGAAGCAAAAATGAAAGCCTTGCAGGACTTTATGACCAATTTAACAGCCGTTAATGCATATTCCAACAAGTGGAAGTTGTTTAATAAGTACATAAAATCGTGCAGAACCACAAACGCATCTATTCCCAAAATGAAAGATAGAGGGTCTGGAACTTTAAGTATCTTAAGTAATACTTTTAAAGAAATCTAAATACAGACCCCCGACAGCATACCAGTAGAGCTGTTATAAGAAATAAGGCGTCTATAAATGTATTCCATTTTAGTGCCAAAGATATTCGTATGGCTCTTGGTAAAGTGAATCAACACACCAAGGGACCAGACTGCATCTCTAGTCAACTAATTTTGCTATGCGGTAGTACAATTGTACCACACCTGAACATTCTTTTTAACATGTGTATTAATAATAATAATATACCAGATGATTGGCTAAGAGCTCATGTCACATCTATACTTAAAAATGGATCAAAAACTAATCCTGCAAACTACAGGCCAATTAGCAATACGTGCGTCATTTGTCGTTTATTTGAGATTATCTTGAATAAATATATCATGAAAGTGCTAAATGATTCTAATTATCTACATCTATTACAATTTGGCTTTTGGCCAGGTTACTCATGTGAATATGCACTTGCCTGTTTCATTTAAGATATTGCCGAGAGCATCGATAATGGAGTTAAAGTTGATGCCATTTTTTTTAGATATATCAAAGGCCTTTGACAAGAGTTCCCCATAAGCTATTGGTTAAAGCGCTTATGAGAATGAATTTAGACAGTCACGTTGTGAAGTGGATAGTCACACACTTATCAAATAGAACACAATAGGTATTGGTTAATCAACAACTCTCAGAACCTGTAGCAGTTCCCTAAGGAGTTCTCCAAAGAAGTGTGCTAGGCCCAACTCTGTTCCTCATCTTCATCAATCGCTGCACAGTTGAAAAAAGTCAACCTTTATGCTATTTGTTGATGGCATTGTTATATATAAACCCATTAAAAGCCAAGCAGACGTAAAGGTTCTATAAACTGACCATTGGGCTCATATCAATAATATGGCTATCAACACAGCTAAACCGTTTGGATCTCCTTTGGCTCAAATGTGGTCGATCATCAGTACCGCCTTGGAAATAATATCATAAATCCGTCAGACAGCTGTAAATATCTTGTCATTATTATAAGCAAGGACCTAAGATGGACCGAACACATTCTTGCAGTGGTCTCCAAAACTCAAAAGTGTTTACATCTAGTCATGTTTTGCCTGCGTAAAGCTTCTCCTACGGCAAGAGGCCATGCATATTTGACGTTAATTCTTCCAATTTTAGAATACTGTGCTATAATATGGAATACCCCAAATTCAGTATTTAACAGCGTCGTGCTGCAAGATATGTGTTCTGGCAATTTCGACAGCGAATCAGTGTGACTGAATTAGTCAACGAGTTAAAATGGGACTCTCTTACAAGTAGGCACAATAAACGTGCTCTTATTGTTATGTATGAAACAATAGCAAGCAAGCCTGCTCAGTCTGAACTTGGTAAAAGACTAAAACCGGCAAGCTACCTTTCCAGATATGATCACCCTTTTAAAATCCAGTACCCATCATATCGGTACAGTGTTACCTATAATTCGTTTTGGTGTGGGAATCAAGCTAAATCTTCCCAAACAAGCTTTGATAATTTTTCGCAAAATATTGCCCAGTTTATTTCTGCTATAGCACAATAATGTAAATATCTTTTTATTCTACCACCGCTTCTTGTAAGCAAAGTAGTTAAATAAATAAATATTTCGTTACTGGTTTCGTTCTTTTCTTCCTGGTCCGCGCATCATACGTGTAACATACTACATAATAATCACTTTAGGTAGATATCATTGTATTTCTTTAAATGTCCGTATTTATGAAATTAAAGAAAAACTGAATATATTAACATTATTTGAGTTATAAAAGCAAGAGCAAATCTAAGTAAAAACAAGATATATGTGGGACTGAGTACGGAAAATCTAATTTGAAATGTTGAGTGCTTTTTAAAATAAACATGCAAATAAAATTATTAAAAACCTACCTGTTGCCTAAATTTCTTCTTAAGTTCAGCAAATGTCCTTCTCGACAAAAATCCCCTTGCAAATGCCTGGAAGATCACTATGCCATTATGTAATTTATGTAATACCAGTCTGGACTTATAACCCCTCCAATATTTTTGAATTTTTAATACTGCAGAAACCCTTTTCACGAATTTCTGAACCAAATACATACGACAATAAGACTGTATAACAATGGCAGCATTTCTAACTTTTAGAAATCTTCGTCTTTCAAGACATGCTCTAAACCATCTTTGTAGAGTAACAATACTTGCCATTATCTGTTGATGTAACTTACAATCTAATTTATATTTTTCAGATTCCCTTAAAAATACTTTAGTTGCACCTAATTGATAATTATCACGATTTAAATTCAAAGTGAGCAAAAAATTTCGGACATCATTTTGTGAACTCAACAGTCCCTTTGGTAACAAAATTCTATATAATTGGATAAATTCGTCGTAGGTTAGTCTAACATTAAAACCAGCTTGGCGAATTCTAACAGTTTCCAGCATGCCAGTGTACCGAAGTTGTCTTTGAACAGTCTCTTCATCAAACTCATTTGGAATCTTATTGCCGTTCGATTTAATGCAACGTATAAAAAAAGGATTTGCTTGATTCAACGTATCCATAAGAGAATGTAAAGACTGTTGAAATTGTGCAGCAACGGTAAGTGGTAATTTTCTTGCTTTACCAATTTGACTCTGATTGGCTGCAGTTATGCCAGTTCTACCCGCTAACGTTTTGACCGACTGTAGGTTTTTTAAACCTTTCTTTCCACGTTCTCGAGGGCGAAACGATTTATTTTTCCTAGACAAAATATTTACTATTAGATAAAAATAATCTTGATTGCAATAACAGTACAATACATGCAAAACACATGCAAATTAAACACTTACACAGCATTAGATGGAAAATAAGTTAAGTTATAACATAATTCAGATCTAAAGGATGATTCAATGTTTAAAAAATAATAATGTAACATAAAAATGCTGCAGCTATAATGTCACAGTTGGCTACATCAAAAAGTATACCGACACCATATAAAACCCATCACCATTTCCTAGCAGTAGTGTATTATCACGTTATCTGTTACATGCAGACTACCGTTTAATCTTTAACTTTTAATAAGGCTTGAGTAAGTATGTATTCCAAAATTTAACCAGAAAATGCTTTTCAAAATATGCATAACGGGTGCAGTCGGCACATGAAATATTGCACAATATTTTGTATCTTTACTTCACTATAAACAAACATCACTATTCCTACACAAAGAGATTCACATGATCCAGAAAATTTTTGACTTCCCAATATCGTAGCCAAATAAAACTTTGTAACTGGCCATAATTCTGAACCCAAGTAAAATATTTTCAAAATGGCGATACCTGAAAATATCGAACATTAACACGGTGTGTTTTTTAAATAGAAACACCAAACTTTGTTTCCATATTTGGGTCTAGTATTCAGAATACCTTGATTGTTTTAACTCATCTATCATAATTTTTGATGTCACTTTTTTAAAAAGTATCACGCTGTAAAGGTTTCATTAAAAATTCATAATTTGCTAATACTCCAACTTAGAGAAAAGTTAGATTCCCAAAGGTCCCATATTTTTAACAAATCCTTCCGATGGGGTACTTTTTCAAAAAACACTACATGTCAAAAACCATGACAGATAAGTTAAAACAACAGAGATATTCTGAACGCATAATTTAATGTGGAACTCAAATTTGCAGTCTAAATATGGTGTTTCTTTCAAAAAAAGAGGATGGTGCCAATTTCCTGTATTTGCGGAAGAACCACCTATTTTGAAAATGCATAATTATAATTTACTGCGATGACAAATGCATTACTCTTAGTCAATAATGGTAATGCTTTTACAAGACCTACAACATTAAATAACAATTTGCGTGTATACAATATAGCACTCCCCTTGAATCACAGTAGAACCCTTGTATTATGTATTTGCTATTATTTGTTACAAGTGCCAAAAAATTAATTCCTTAAGTGTAAACCTTTGATGGTTGTAATACACTGAAATGAATTTAAAATCAAAGTATCTTTGTAACTATTATGCATTTATAATTTACATCAAAAAGAGTCTCATTCTTTCTATACATAAATATCATTCACACTTTATGGTGTTCTATTAACAACATACTATGAAATGCATTCTCTGTAAATAAGGACATCATTTTTATTAAAAGTCTGAAGTGCATGTGAAAAACTAAAAAACTCGTATCAAAAATGAATATTTGGAATATAAAACTGTTAACATGATAACTTGATATAAACACTACTTGTTACAAACCATGAAGGTGTGTGCTAGTACATACATAACGATTTGATTAGCTCTTTGCATAACTCTTGCTTCATCTGGACACAATACTCTTTCAAGAGCAACTGGTTTACTACCAATGGACTCTTTACGTCGTCTATCATCTTCGTATGGTTTAGTGTGAGGTGAACCTACACTATTTCTACTTCGTTGATAAAATTGTGGCCATGACAGTCGATTATTGTTACTATTAGGAACATCAGATTCGTTATTCCATCCCATTCGATTATATGTAATAATATTTCGTTGTTTGCTAGTTTCAAGAATTATTTAACATTAAAAAGTTTTTACATGCATTAGCATTCAACAAACATGCAACATGAAATGTTTTAAAAAACTGACGTTCTATAAACACAGAATGGTAAAGAAATGAAGAAGGTAAACTAGTGATTAACATTGGTAAAGAATCAACCGTTAATCACTTACGCGATTCTGTTAACCGCAAGGTTCACAGCAGATACTGTCACTAGATAGCTAAGAATGAATTGATAGTGTCAGATATAAAAAAATCATTACACTTTATACAAAACTGTAAAAATTATGTTACAGTTTTGTTTATGAATACAAAAACATGTAATAAAAATTATTCAGTACTAACCTGATTATATTTTCATTAGGTGCATGATTCCTATAACGTTGCTGTATATTATTTTTATTGCCATCTACTCGATTTTGTCTGTGCTTTCGTCCAGCTTCTTGAAATGCAAAATATGCTCTAAAAAATGCCCTAACAATTGCCCATCGAAAAACAGCTACAGGATCGGCTCCAACAAGTTCGCGAACAAATGCCATTGAGCTGTTTTTAAGCACACTTACTATATCCTGTCGCATAAGATCTAAATTCTTCTCCCTCATTTCTACCACTTGATATTTAACTTTTCCAGCATAATGAACAACAATAAACGCCGCCTCACGTTTTTGAGGTTTTTGATACCATTTATTTTCTTTGTGAACAGAATTGAATTTTTGTAATAAAGTTTCATTTGTTGCTCCTGGAAAGCTGCAACATAGAAATGTTTTTGATTAAACATAATTGTTAAAAATGTAAAAGAAGCACACAAGTGTACAAATATTTGTTTATACAAAACGATACTTGTGATTAAAAATTCACTCTGTCACATCTGTTGATATGTAAAGTGACAGAGACGCTTTAGTTACATTTTAATTTTATAAAATGTTATCTTGACCAGACGTACAAGTCAGTAGTGTATGTCATCCAATGTAACATAAACGTCTTTATTTGAATGTACCCCTTTACATATTAAAGTATGATCATTAGTTAAATAACAATTAGTTGTTCCTGATATGTTAAGTTTTAATATGCCTCTGCACGTTACCCAATTAAACATCTATCCTTGATGACGTTAATTAATAAAACTTATATAAACACAAAGGCAAAATCAAGATATAAAATGGTGACAGCTGGTAAAGTGCATTTAGGTTTTCGCTTAATTTGATAAAGGTTTGTTATTGAAACCTTCGATACCAGGTTCAATTAGTTTTTGCAACGTGTGATTTATAATTAATTTTAGCACAGATAAAAACTCCATTGGTAGAAGTTTAAAAACTTAAAAATACTTTTAAAAACGTTTTTAATTTATTACATTATTTGATAATGGGCGATCACATTTTTGGAAATTGTGGAGACAAAAATTTACGCTATATTTAATTGCTAGCGGTAAATCTACTAAAACGAACGATGTGAAAATTGTGATCTTACTACATTTTTTGGATGATGAGGTTTGTATATTTATAAAACCTTCCAATATTCAGCGGGGAAAGACGAAAACAAATTAAGCACAATTCTGACAAAATTCAATAATTACTGCAATCCAGTAAAAAATTTGCCGTGTGAACGTTTTATATTTCTTAAGCGCGATCAATACGTGGGAGAAAGTGTACACCTATTCATTCAAGCGTTATGCCAGCTTGCATCGATGTGAAATTTTCAAGAATCTCATGTTTTAATTTGCGCTAGATTAATGCTTGGGATTGGTGATCCATGGATTGAAGAGCGACTTCTTCAAAGTGATGATCTACAACGTAGTGATGCTACTCAAATAAGCCATCTATCGAAAATAGTGCAGAAACTCGGAAGGAAATTGGGAAAGGTGACCTAGTTAGTTTCTCTAATAAAAAATAGTGTATCTGGAACCCGCCGTGAAACTTAAGCTAGAAAGTCGTCTTCTGAAATCAAAAACACATACACACAGGAAGTAAGGCTGACAACTCATCTGGTAATCATTAGGCTTCAAAATTAGAAATGAGGTAACAGTTGTAAAAATTGTGGATTACAGCACCAAAGTGGTAAGTGTCCTGTTTATAATCAATCGCATTTGTTGTGAATGTAAAAAACGAGGACATTATTGTAAATTTTGTAAAACGAATGTCAATCAACTTACGGTATTGCGATTACAATGTAAAAAACGACTATGATAGCGATGACGATAATCACGTGGTTTTGGTCGTTTCAAAATCGAAAATTGGCTCCGAAGAATGGTTTAAATGTGTTCAATTTGATAAATGTAAAATTAATCTAAAGATTGACAAGGGCACCCAGGTTAATATTTTAAATTCTGAGGACTTCCAAAAGCTTGCAATATATCCTAATATGTTGTTAAAAACATCAATAAAGATGTAATACACGGAATATGAAATAGACCCTTACGGACTAATTAATCTATATTGTGGTTTTATGGGAATAAAAAGGAAATTTTCGTTTGATGTTTTAAAAACAAATAAACCATATTCAATTTAGGTCTGTCAGCCACAATTGGTCTAGAAATCATTAAATATAATAATTATAGTGTTGAAACTATTGTTCCAATTTAGAAAAATAAAGATTTTTCCACAGCAAAAACTTTACTTAAGTATCAATCTGCGTTTGAGCATTTAGGTAGAAGTCAATTGTTATTACAAAATTGTTTTAAAGGAAAATGCTGTTCCAGGAATAGCGCTTCCACAAAACTTCCGTTAGCTTTAAGGGATTCGGTATAGCAAAATATCAAGGAATTGGTCAAGGAAAAAATTACTGATCTTGTTACTAACCCCATTGTTATCGTGCCAAAACCAAATGGCAATATACACATATCCCAGGTCATTAAATTTATATATTAGCAGGGAAAACTTTAGAATTCCATCAACTAATAGGTTGTTTAGTGAACTTGGAGCTGATAAGTATTTTACCTTAGTTGATGTTTCACTAACGTATTTATTTACAAATTCAGCTTGATAAAGAAAGCTCCAAGTTATCTACAATTTTGACATCTAGGGACGATATAAGCATTTATGTTTTCCACACTGCATTTCCTCAGTTCCAAACATACAGCGGCAATAAACAAGATGAATTGGCCAAAAAACTACAAAGATATGGGCATTGCTGTATAACTTACAAAACTCATTCCATATTTGTCAAATAAAATAAGTGTTTTGCGTAAGTTACCGAGTGACAAAGTAGATTGGATGGGTGCAAAATGAACACAAATGTTTTAACCATCTCAAAAAATTGGTGACTTTAGCACCTATACTAGCATACTTTAATCCTAACCTAGACGATACGTTATCTATGGATGCTAGTCCATATGGATTGGGGCAGTTGTAATGCAAAATGGGCATCCATTGAACATTCTTCTATCTCGCTCATGCCAACTCAACAAAATTATAACCATATAGAAAAAGAATTGCTTGCTCTGGTTTATTTGCTTGGTAAAAAATTCAAAGTAAAATCTGATCTCAGATTGTTAATCGGTTTACTAAAAAGATAGATGAATTATCGTCAAGAATGCAAAGGTTATCATTTAGAATTCTTAGATATCAATTTGGTTTAGAATATGTTCCAGGTAAATATATACAAACAGCAGATGCATTAAGTAGGGAACCTTCTCGGAATTCTCCAAATACTGATTATTTAGAATCAAATATGTGAGTGTATGCGGTTATTGCTACATCGCCAAAAATGAACCAAGACTAATAAATGCCATAGAGGCGAATACATGCTTATTTATGGTGAAAAATTTTACATTGCACGATGACCTGAACATAGAAATAATTTATCATTGGAAAAAAAAACGATTTTGCAATATCCGAAATGACATGTATGTCCATAAAAATATTTTGTTTTACCACAAAAGATTAATCATACCTGATAGCTTAAAAGAGAATTTCTTCATCTAATTCAAACAGCTCATTACGGGGTAGTTTCCTGCAAAAAACTGGTAGAACTTTAAATTTAATAACCTAGTCTCAGCACGGACTTTGAAAACTTTGTCTCGAAGTGTTTAATTTGTCAAGCATACGGTGCACATAATACATGGGAACCATTACAAAGTAATGATATCCCAGTATTACCATGGAAAAAGATAGTGCTTGATTTCAAAGACTAAGAAATTTGAATTTTTAAGTCAAGTAGATTATTTTAACGACTTTGTTGTAATAAACAAATTAAATAGTAAAACTAGAAAAAGTATTATGCCATATTTGAGAAATATTTTTTCTGTGCATGGAATACCATTAGAAATATTTGTGGACAATGATCCACCCTTCAATTCATTCGAATTTATCCCTCATTTTACTGAAAAGTGTGATATTAAATCAAGTCTGTTATCCCAAGTCCAACAGATTAGTTGAACGATCAATACAAACTGCTAAATGACTCCTGACAAATGCATATAAAAGTGAGAAGATCTTTTGTTGTCAATTTTACACTATAATGTAACCCCTAAATTTGATTTACCTGCTCCATGCAATTTATTGATAAGTAAATAATTTCATACTACATTACCGGTTTCTAGGGATAATCTTAAACCTAATTTTTCAGTCAAGGGTAAAAAATTAAAATGCAAACAGAAAAATTTAAAAGGAAGTTCTATTCTGATAAATCAACTAAAAAAACTTCCAGAACTTATATCTAAACAAAAAGTGTTGGTGTAAAAAGTTATTCGTGATTGTGAACCCGCTACTGCTTTAATGAAATCAGGTCCTAACGATTACATGGTTACAATCAAAAATGGCAATTATCGCCAAAACGAGGTTTTTCTACAACCGGTTCATGATACAAGTGCAAATGATGTTCGTGTCATTGAAAAGGAAGAGAAGCTAAAAGTGAAAACGCTACCTAAAATGATAGTGCAACCAGACAGTGTTGTGTATAAGGGCATTAACGACAGTGATCAAAATCTGCAAACCAGAAGCGGCTATTTAGTTAAGCCGCATATTAGGTTAAATTTGAAAAATTTTGTAGCCTTTGCTTATGAAATAGTTTATACATTGTTCTTCTTTAAGAAGTAATAGTGTGAAAATTGTAAATTTATAGAAACATCTCAAAACCAATTTTAGATATTTTCAAATGTTCCATTCATAATGGCAATAAATAACACAATTTAACATTAAAATAGTAGTTGAATTTTGCTTCTAAAGCTATAAACATAATGTTATGTAAATGTTCCCATTTTGATAAACAATGTAACGTAATGTAATCTACATACAAACAAACACAGGAAAATACTTATCTAAAAATTTAATTATAAGTTATGATATATTATTGTACTAAAAACACAACAAAAATTCAAATATGTGGATTATTCTGATATAATGCTGTTGTGATATATAAATTAAAATTGAGCATTAAAAACAAACCTTTCTTCTAAGGATTAAATCATAATTAGCAAAACTATGTAATAGAAATAGAAATTACAGATATCCTACTAAATGGCAAACAACTTCAGTAAATGACTTTGTGTCTCACCTGTAGGCATTTATTTCCCCTTTGAAGTCATTCACCTTCATAACAATTACAATTTTTATATTGTAAATCACCAATAAAAATTATTGTTAGATTTTTGCATTTATATAGTTTATTCATGATATTATTTTCTTTGCTAATTTTTCTGTTTCATAAAGGGTTATTTTATTTTGAAAGATAGTAGACCCAATACTATATCAAACAAATTTCAAAACTCAGAGAAAAGTTAATGTACGAATCTTTTTTGAGACAATTTAATATAAATATTACCTGGGATTTTAGTAACAATAAATAAAAACAATTATGATATTATTTACATACAACCTTAAGAGACATGGTTTATTTGAAAGGATTCAAAATTGTTTCAGAAAAATCTAGAGATGTAGGTGATGAATAATGTTGATGTAATGATAAGACAGCAGAATCCGTGAATCCATAAATCCCAAATTCAAAAGACATAGTATCGTGCACTGTTTCGATTGAGCTATCCTGGTTGCAATTTGTATTGGAGAATTTAAAAGTGGTGTTTGTAGGTAACAGTATATGCCTTGCAAAAAATTGATACCGAATATGAAAGTTCATCTATTTTTTATTTTAACAGCTAGATGCTCTAAATGTGCATCAAGAGCAAATAAACTTAATGGCTTATGTTAAAGTTAACAGCATAGGTTGAATTCTTGTACAGTATCACGCAAAGTTAATTGTATAATTAGTCTGTCAGGTTCTTATGAACCACAATACAACATTGAATGTTACGTCTTATCTCACATTTGTAATAAGATGCCTGCGGTCCCTATTAGAGTGAAAAGCTTTTCACATATTCAAGGGTTGGACTTGGCAGATCCGCAAATATATCAGTCAAGTTTCAAGTAAAGTTGAAATGTTACTTGAAGCAGATATATTTGCACGCATAATTTTAAACTAATCACAAAGGGGTAGTACTAATGAACCTGTAGCTTTAAAACCCATCTTTGGTTGGTTACTAAATGGTAATGTCAAATCATCTTTAAATTTTATTACGTCAAGTGTGTTTATAGAAACTTTATATCAAGACATATGTAAATTTTGGGAAGTCCAAAATATTCCGACAGAGAGGAAGTTAACTCCACGGAACAACAATGTGAAGAAGATTATTCACATAATCCTGACAAACATTTTGTGGTATCATTACTTTTCTTGGTCCAGAACCTACATTTAGTGGATCTAAAGAAATTACACGTTAAAGATTTTTATCTTTAGAGCATTCTCTAGAGAAAAACCCTGAATTACATTCATTATATAGGAAATTTATGGCAAATTATTTGTTAGAAGGGCATATGCCTGAAGTAGACACACCATTTAATAATAATTCGGATAATCTGAAACTTTATTACATACTGCATTTTTCGGTTTATAGAGAGTATAGTATGACCACTAAAGTTTGTGTTGTATTTGATGTTAGTTGTAAAGATAAAGAAGGAAATTTTACAAATAGACATGGTTGTCTTGCTATTGCATTTTCATATGCAGCCGATCGTTGTAACAGTGGATATAAAACGCATGCATAGGAACATTAAATTAAAACAAAATCATAGAGATTATCAGAGAATTGTGTAGAGGAGTTCCAGTTCTGAACCTGATTCAGTAATGTATGGAGTTAGTTCCTCTTCTTTTCTTGCTCTAAGCACTATTCAAGAGTTAGATAAATTAGAATCATCTAATTTTCCACTGCATCAGAAGTTTTAATGTCAGATAGCTACGTAATGACCTGCTTACAGGTTGTGGAGTCTGTTGGCTTTGACAAACAATTGATGAAACAATTATTTAATCTTTGTAAAACTATATGCTATGAACTCCGCAAATGGAGCAACTATTAAGAAGTTTTATCGGATTTCCTAAAAAGTATCATTATTTAGAGACATTTACATTTCAGGACAACAATAATAGTTTCTCTCAAACACATTAGGCTTTTCGTAGCAACCCAATACAGACACGCTTTCTTATAATTTTCATATTCAGGAACGCAAATGTACAAAATGTACAATAATTTCAGATATTGCAAAAATATACGACCCTTTGGGATTATTATCTCCTTTAGTTTTTTAGTTAAAATTCTGAATTTATTGCAAAATGAGAAAAAATCATTTCCAATATGCCAGAAATTTCAGAAATTAAAATACCAGGCATTTGTATATCGAAGCATTGCAAAAAATCAAATTGCATGATTTTTGTGATGCTAGTTTTGCAGGGTATGTAGCGGTAGTAGTTTTGAAGTAAACAAAAATATAAGTGACATTAATATACGATAAATCTAAAGTTGTGCCATTAAATAAAATTACCTTGCCAAGCGACTCTGGCTTGGATTCAATTTCCTTCGAATAAGTGGAAAACATTTGTGGGAAATAGAGTCTCACATACTCAAAATCGGGTGTATCCTTCAAATTGGCATCATATTATGTCTAAAAAATAACCCGACAGATGCAGGTTTGCGTGGGCTTTATTAGTTAATTGATCAATTGCCCTTTATAGTGGATCGGTCCTCCGTTTTATGGGAAAATGATTCTGATTGGCCCGTTATGGAACCTAAAGAATTAGAAAACCCCATTGTTGTACAGAAAAGAGTTACTAAACCTTTCTAGCAATTCCTTCATCAGAAAATAATATTTATGATTATGTATTAAATATATTTTCGAACTTACAGTAAATAGTTTGAATAATTGCTCACAAATTTACTAAAACTCGGTGTTTGAAGTCATGTATAGAACGTTTTCGTGCCAATGGTATAACATACTCGCATCCCATGGAAGATTGGCTGGTTCTCGTCTTATCCCAAGAAAAGCTTTTTACACTCAGGAAAGGATATTGGTGGTCTGTTCCCTATTTTGATGTTATCTGTTGTGCATGAAGAGCAAAATCCACTAAAGCTTATGTATGCTTATTCGCGTGTTTCAGCACAAAAGCATTACATCTCCAATTGGTGTATAATTTTCTAAAGATGCTTTCATAGCAGCTTGACATAGATTTATTGCCCATAGGGAAAAATGTTTGAAGCTATATTCCGATAGCGGAAGTATTTTGTGGGAGCGTTTCGTGAAATTCGTTTAATGTCGAAATCTTTAGATGTAGAGGGAATAGATTTTGTGTTTATACTTCCCTTATCTCCACATTTTGGAGCTTTGTGGGAGGCAGGAAACAATTCCATTAAATCCCATTTAAAAAGGGTAGTAGGAGAACAAATTTTGTCCTACAAAGAATTTAATACGGTGCTGAGAATATATTTTAAATTCTAGACCATTGTGTCCTATGACAAATGATCCTAATGATTTTTCCAATCTAAGTCCGGCACATTTTTTAAATATTGCGCCTGTCTAAAAATATTAAAATAGTCTTAGACCACTGTCCTGTCCTGCCTTTTGCAGTAAAAAGCATAGCAAGTAATAAAAGTTTATTTTTTATAATTAATTGCATTTTAAAATTTGCTGGTCTATGTTTTTCCGAAACACATTGTCAAATCATGCATGGCACTCAATATACAAATTTATTAGCTGTAAAACAAATCTAATTTGATGAGTGTAGGGCTTCTACAATGAAAGTTATACCTTTTTCAGAGATGCAATCATATTTAGACAAACTTAAAATTAAAATGGCTGCAATTCCTAGTGGATTGGAGATACACCTCTACTTTTTATATATTTTCTTAATAAAATTGTGCATAGAATATACCCTCACGTCTCCGTGGTCAGTGACCGGTCACACTGTATATTACAATCCTTAGCTCAATGTGGCCTATGTTGTTTATCTATACTATACTTTACAACTAATGAGGAAAAAATGTTATCAGCAAAATTAAATATTTTCCGACAACCAACTAATTACTTCATCACTCCTTCCGAAACATTACAAAGGTGCTTTGCTTGCTTATATTGCAATTATCTTTCATATAAACAACTGATACTACTACATGAATCAATACAATAATTCTGAGACTGAGTGAACTGCTTTTTAATTATTCTAAGATGTGTGTGATTTACTTAAATAATCCCCCCCAATATTAAAACGTGACTAGCCCCTCTCGGTGTTATCGTTGAGAGGCGCAAATCAATCGCTATTTGCGTATCTCCTCCGAGGGGATTGTTGGTTCTGGGGAGGGAGGGTGTGGGTTCGATGGGGAATTTTATCCTACGTTGCATAGGCCAGTTTTTATCGCGAAATACCGAAAAATAAGAGAGAAATTGGGGTTTTCCTGGAAAAGATTAATCTGCAGCAACGTATTCGCTAACGTGTTAAAAAAGCTTGGATCCCACAAAAAAATTCGATCTCAAAAGCCGAACGAGCCGCGCGACGAGGTCAGGAACAAATCGTTTGCCCTTGATTAGAGAGAGAACAAACAACGACTTGGTTTCCAAAATTCGTATTAGGCCGCTAAAAATTTTCTAAATTATACCAAACGACGCTTTCCGTGTCCCAAAACCTGAATCGTTAACAATTTGCCAGCTAGCAACGCGATTTTTTCTTAAAACACTTATTATAAATTGTATCATTTATTCGACAAACGTCAAAATCAGGTCCCGATCAGCACCGGAAAAATACGAGCGTGTACCTTCAAAATCTACGGTAACACACTTTTCAAATTTCTTTAATTTTCCATTACAATTCATCTAATATGATTTGGGAGCACCGTTTTTTGATTTAAATTATACAAAAACATCGCTTTTTTATATACGGCGGCTATTTATTTCAAAAATAATTAATTTTACATTTTGGCGTTTCTTCACGATGGTATCCGAGCATTTTCAATACAGCGTGATTAGCACACACATCGGTGTATTCCGTATGTAAGCGCAACAAATCCAAGTATACTGCAAACCGATTTCCAAAAAGGTGGCACCTCCATAGCGCGATGCTACCAAGGCTGGCTACCAAGCGTAACTTTATCGGTTCAATTCCCAGTTCAATTTACTTTTTTTAATTTGTTCGTCGACTTTCAAAACAACCATCGGCATTTATTTTGTTTATTAGTATGCATAAAAAGAATCATATCATTTTTCATACGCTTTACAACGGTCTATAATGTCTATAATTTATAAATTCTGAGTTAAATTTACTCTAAAACTGTGCTCTTACTTTCCTGGAATTGTCAAATTTATTGGAACAAATTAGCTTATGCATTACATAACCTACGAACAATTGCAACTAAAATCACGAAGCGCGTTCACCAACAGCAACAACATGTCGGTTGCCGTTAATGCGAGAAAGATGTATGATCCAATTACTTTTCTAAATTATTAACCGTCAACTTTTATTAAATTTTACAATATGTATTTTAAGAACCATATTACGTGCTAAAACTACTTATAAAACTATCCCAATCTTGGAGTTCTCCAAATGTTGTGACGTATTGCTTTATGCATTAAGTAATACGGTATGAACGGTTTCAACTAATAACACGAAGCGCAAACAAGTGCAAGAGAGAAAAAGAAGATCGAGTTATTTTCCAAAATTCCTACTACGCCTACAAATAAATCCTAATATATATGAATATACGCTATGATTCTGAATAGTTCTTAATGGTTTTTAATTATTCTTCATGGTTCTTCATGGTTCTTCATGGTTCTTCATGGTTCTACATTACCTGTGGTGGCTACAATTGACTCTACTAGCTGCAATCGCCTCTACTGACTGAAATCGACTCTAACGGCTGCAGTCGACTCTACTGACTGCAATCGACTCTGCTGGCTAGAATCGACTCTGCTGGCTGGAATCGACTCTACGGGCTGGAATCGACTCTACGGGCTGGAATCGACTCTACTGGCTGTAATCGACTCTACTGGTTGGAATCGACTCTACTGGCTGGAAACGACTCCACTGGCTGGAATCGTCTATACTGGCTGGAAACGACTCCACTGGCTGGAAACGACTCGACTGGCTGGAATCGACTGCAATGGCAGGTATTGGATGGGATTGGCTGGGATTGGCTGGGATTGGCTGGGATTGGCTGACTGACTGACTGACTGACTGACTAACTAACTAACTAACTACCTAACTACCTAACTAACTAACTAACTAACTAACTAACTACCTAACTAACTAACTAACTCACTCACTCACTAACTAACTACCTAACTAACTAACTAACTAACTAACTAACTCTAACTAACTAACTAACTAACTAACTAACTAACTATCTATCTATCTAACTAACTATCTAACTAACTATCTAACTATCTAACTAACTAACTAACTGACTAACTAACTCACAGACTAACTCACTAACTGACTACCTGACTAACTGACTGACTAACTGACTAACCAACTGACTAACTAACTGACTAACTAACTGACTAACTAACTAGCTAACTGACTAACTAACTGACTGACTGACTAACTAACTGACTGACTAACTAACTAACTGACTAACTAACTAACTGACTAACTAACTAACTGACTAACTAACTACCTGACTAACTAACTAACTAGCTGACTAACTAACTCACTAACTACCTGACTAACTGACTTACTGGCTAACTGACTAACTGGCTAACTGACTAACTGGTTTACTGGCTAACTGGCTAACTGACTAACTGGCTAACTGACCAACTGGCTAACTGGCTAACTGGCTAACTGACTAACTGGCTAACTGACTAACTGGTTTACTGGCTAACTGGCTTACTGGCTAACTGACTAACTGACCAACTGACTAACTCGCTAACTGACTAACTCGCTAACTGACTAACTCGCTAACTAACCAACTCGCTAACTAACCAACTCACTAACTAACCAACTCACTAACTAACCAACTCACTAACTAACTCACTAACTAACTCACTAACTAACTCACTAACTAACTCACTAACTAACTAACTATCTAACTAACTACCTAACTAACTGCCTAACTGACTAGCTAACTAACTAACTACCTAACTAACTAACTAACTAATTCACTGGCTAACTAACTAGCTAATCAACTAACTTACTAACTAACTACCTAACTGACTGCCTAACTAACTAACTCACTGACTAACCAACCAATAAACTAACTAAATAACTGATTAACTAAATAACTGGCTAAATAACTAACTGACTAACTGGCTAACTGACTAACTAACTGACTAACTAACTAACTGGCTAACTGACTGACTGACAAACTGACTGACTGACAAACTGACGGACTGACTAACTAACTAACTGACTAACTAACTGGCTAACTAACTGGCTAACTAACTGGCTAACTGACTGACTGGCTAACTTACTAACTGGCTAACTGACTGACTGGCTAACTGACTGACTGGCTAACTGACTGACTGGCTAACTTACTAACTGGCTAACTTACTAACTGGCTAACTGACTGGCTGCTGCTTTTCTGTTTTTCTCTGTTTTCACTGTTGTCTGTTTTCACTGTTTTTCCTGTTTCACTGTTTTTCTGTTTTCACTGTTTTTTCTGCTTTCACTGTTCTTTCTGCTTTCACTGTTCTTTCTGCTTTCACTGTTTTTTCTGTTTTTCCTGTTTTTGTATTTTCACTGTTTTTTCTGTTTCCACTGTTTTTTCTGTTTTCCCTGTTTTCACTGTTTTTTCTGTTTTCACTGTGTTTTCTATTTTCGCTGTTTTTCTGTTTTTCCGTTTTTCACTGTTTTCCATGGATTTTCATCTACTTTTGCCATTGTTTTTCGTTATTTTCCATGGTTTTCAATTACTTTCCATTATTTACCATTGGTTCCCATTGCTTACCTTTGCTTTCCGTTATTCGCCATTGCTTTCCATTTTCACCATTACTTTCCTATATTTGCCATTATTTACCATTATTTACCATTACTTTCCATTATTTGCCATTCCTTTCTGTTAACTCCCATTACTTTCCATTGTTTTTCATTGTTTTTCATTGTTTTCCATTGTTCTCCATTGTTTTCCGTTGTTTCCCATTGTTTTCCATTGATTTCCGTTGATTTCCATTGTTTTCCTTTGATTTCCATTATTTTCCATTCGTTTGCATTGTTTTCCATTGCTTTCCCTTGTTTTCCATTGTCTGCCATTGTCTACCATTGTTTACCTTTGCTTTCCATTGTTTTTCCTTTGTTTGTCATTGTTCTCCAATGTTTTCCATTGTTTTCCTTTGTTTTCCATTGTTTTTCACTGTTTTCCATTGTTTTCCGTTGTTTTCCATTGTTTTCCAGTGTTTGTCATTGTTTTCCATTGATATTCGTTGTTTTCCATTGTTTTCCTTTGTTTTCCTTTGGTTTCCTTTGTTTTCCTTTGCTTTCCTTTGTTCTCCTTTGTTTTCCTTTGCTTACCTTTATTTACCTTTGTTCTCCGTTGTTTTACAAAGATTTACAAAGTTTTCCATTGTTTTTCATTGTTTTCCGTTGTTTTCCATTGTTTTCCATTGCTTTTCATATAGTTCCTTTGATTTCCATTTATATCCCTTGGTATTCCTTAATTTCCATTGATTTCCATTGATTTCCATTGCATTCCTTTGGTTTAGATCATTTTAGATCGTTTTAGATCGTTTTGAGTCGTTTTAAATCGTTTGGAATCGTTTTAAATCGTTTTGAATCGTTTTAAATCGTTTTAAATCGCTTTAAATCGTTTTAAATCGTTCTTAAAACCTATTACGAAATATACATATTCAGCTATTGTGTTTTTGTATCACTGTACTTCTTGCTTTTTTTATTATAATATTAACACAATTAACAATAAATTTGAAAATGGTGTTCTTTTTGGTTATTTGCATTTCAAACTGACGACATCTAACGTACATACACACTATATTAATGTATACAACAATGTCAATAGCGTTGCTATAACGTTACCGGCTACCGTGCACTGACGATAAAATTCCTTGCTCTGGTAAATATATTTTTCTTAAGCATTTCCGAAAAATACACGGGTCTGCGATTTTTAATTTTTTTCAACTTATTTAATGAAGCCTACTAGGTCGTACTGATGTTTATGCAATCAGCTCCCCAAGGAGTCGTTTTAACATACTCCACTGGAACGACGTGATCTTTATCTGGTCGTCTGCACAAGTGCTTTCCACAAAGTTTGCTAGGGCAAAGTGGTCCTGATCCAATCGCTTCCCCAAAGTAATTTCTGCAAAATCTACTACAACGAGACAAAGTCTGCTCGGGCGAAGTGGTCTTGGTCCGGACCACTCCTCGAAGACATTTTCACTAAGTTTACTAGGGCGAAGTGATCTTGATCCGATTGACTCACAGAGGTGATTTCGGCAAAGTCTACTTGGGCTAAGTGGTCTTAATCCGGTCGACACTTCGAAGGGATTTCAACAGTCTGCTTTGGCGAAATGACCTAGATCCGATCGACGCTTCGAAGTGAATTCGGCAACGTCTACTTGAGCGAAGTGGTCTAGATCCGATCGACACTTTTAAGTGATTTCGACAAACTGTACTTTGGCGAAGTGGTCCTGATCCTATCGATTCTCAGAAGTGATTTCGAAAAAGTCTACTACAGCGAAGTGGTCTTGATCCGATCAATTCTCCGAAGTTATTTTTACAGAGTCTACTGGGATGAAGTGGTCTTGATCCGAACGACACTTCGAAGTAATTTCGGCAGTCTACTTGGGCGAAGTCCGATCAATTCTCCGACGTGATTTTCACAAAGTTCACTTAGGCAAAGTGGTCTTGATCCGGTCGACACTTCAAAGTATTTTCGACAAAGTCTACTTGGGCGAGGTGGTCTATATCCGATTGACACTTCGAAGTGATTTCGGCAAAGTCTGCTTGGGCAAAGTGGTCTTGATCCGATCGACACTTCAAAGTAATTTCGACAAAATCTACTTGGGCGAAGTGATCTTGATCTGATCGACTTTCCAAAGTGATTTAGACAAGGTCTACTAGGCCCATGTGGTCTTAATGCAACCACCTCAGTGAGGTGGTTCCGTAAAAGGTTACTTGGGGTCTTGACCGGGGTGGGATTGTGGCGCAGAGTGTGTGGAGCGCACAGCGTGTGGGCGCACAGCGTGTGTGCGCACAGAGTGTGGCCGCACAGAGTGTGGCCGCACAGAGTGTGGCCGCACAGAGTGTGGCCGCACAGAGTGTTGGCGCACAGAGTGTTGGCGCACAGAGTGTTGGCGCACAGAGTGTTGGCGCACAGAGTGTGGGGCGCACAAAGTGTGGGGCGCACAAAGTGTGGGGCGCACAAAGTGTGGGGCGCACAAAGTGTGGGGTGCACAAAGTGTGGGGTGCACAAAGTGTGGGGCGCACAAAGTGTGGGGCGCACAAAGTGTGGGGCGCACAAAGTGTGGGGCGCTCAAAGTAGTCCCGTAGGGACTACAAGGCGTTTCTAGTCTTTAACATTAAATCAAGTAACTCACAGAAAAATCGTAATTTTATTCATTGGTGAGTGAAGCAGTTCAATGTGGAACCTGATATTTGTATTTAAAGATTTAAAATTATCTCAATTGATATCGCAAAAAGTAGAAATACTTTAATACTCAATTCAAGATCCTTAAAGTTTTGCAAATTAAACAAAAAGCATTAACTATGATTTCAATTTTACAAATAAACTAATTAATTGACCAATTTTTTAAAAAAAAAATGCATATTTTTACACTAATTTAGGTGCTTAGTATTCCATACTATACATACTTTTCCTTGTTGAGGTTCCTTTGTACAAGAAACAGATAAGATTGAGACAATAACTATTCGTAACAAGTGCAAGATGATTTATTTGTTGGATGACATGGATTTCATTTTTATAAATCGAGAAAATGCAAAAAAAAAGGAGCAATTTATTTAACCATTTACTTGCATATAACAGATTGGAAATACATTTTTGAAATGCACTGTACAAATGAGTATTGGTTACGTTTAACTTATAAAAAATGGTACTAAAAAAAATTTCATTAATATTTAATAATTGAGGGATCATATTTTAATTAAAATTAAGTTTAATACATAAAGCAATATTTTAAAAGAATTTTCATTTACATTTAATAACGAAGGGACGTATTTCTACATGAAACGTGTTAAATTTAATTAATTTCAAGATTTATAATTATTGAGCAGTTCAAATTTCTAATTAGAAGCATATATTCAACATCAAATGTGTTGCAGGAAGGCTAGTATGTTCCAGAATTAACATGATGATACGAGAACGTATGACGTAAGAGGTGGGATTTTAGACGCACAGAGTAGATATGTTATTGATATAGTTAAGATACGTTACGTGATTAAATACGAACATAAAACAGCCAATATTTTGCAGCGAGTTGCTATTTAAAGTATATTACTTTAAAATACAAGATCTACATTTTAATACATAATAAAACAATTTGAAGATAAGTTTGATTCATGAAATATAAAATTTGAAGATTAATTTGCAATTTAAAAATTTAAGAATTTTCATAATAGATTTTTATCTACAAAGTTAATTAAAATAGTTTGGGGTTGCAAATTCATATAAAGAATTTGTGACTACATAAACTATAATAAATATACTGCATTCAGCAGATTTAATTCGGTATTAAAAAAGAGGATATTAAATTAAATAATTTCCATAGGACTGATTACTTCAAAGGGATTTTAATAGAAAATAATTTCTATTAATAGTAGTTCTTTATTTACGTTTCAATTCATGACCTAGGATCGTTGTCAAAATAATAAAATTTCAAGTTTGACAATTATCACATAAATTGAAGGTGACTTTGATTTATTAACAGTTGATATACAGGGTGTCCCAAATTGAGTAGGATAGCATGGGTATCTTTCTTATTATTAATGATAGAGATCTGCTTAAATGGGCAAAGTTGTGTCATTTGGATAGCTTATTTAAATTCCGCATAGATACATTCTAAATTCCAAACGGTTTAGAAATTATTTTAAAAAAAACCTGAAAACTGCCAATTTCTTCGAAGTCGAATATTTTTGTTATAATAAAAGATACGAAAAAATGTTTCTTATAAAAGTTACTTAGTTCAATTGTGTGCACTTAAAAGCGATATTAAAATTAAATTCAAGATAGCGGTTATCGAGATATTAGCATCAACTTTCATATTTTAAATGGACGCCATATTGGATTTTTAGATGGTTAGATAGCATATTTTTTCTCTTAGGTCACTGATTTTTATGTCAACCCAACATTAGGGCTCGATTTTAGGGCTTCTTTCCAGGCAAAACTACTGCATTTTATACAACCCAACATTGGGGCACGAATTAGCAAGCCGATCTAGAGGATACACAGTGCATTTTATGACGCCCAATTCGTGGGTCATGATTTTCAAATAGATGTCCACTGCATTTATACGAACCCAACAGTAGAGCTCGAATTTAATCGCAAACCTCAGTGCAATATATATATATATATATATATATATATATATATATATATATATAAAAGTCATTAAATTTATTTCGCTGTAATATAAAGCATATTTTTCCGTGTATGAAGCAAATCTTATTGCATGTACTTTTAAAGTACGAGATAGTTTTCCGTGTGTGTATAATAAAATATTCATTTTAAGAGTTTTAAATAAAACATTAATCCAGAACCTTCGTGATTAATAAAGGAAAATACGTCATTCTTTACTAAGAAATGTTTTAAGGGCCATTAAATCAATAGATGCTCCGATTCTAAGAGCGTGTGGTTATTAAAAATGCCATAAAATAAAACCGAGATAAGATAAGAATGCGGTTTAATAACCTTACGTATTAGTGAAGGAAACTGCAAACCGTTAACTTGATGCGTTAGAGGAGGATAAACAGCGTGTTTACTATGAACATAAATCACGCCATTTGACAGTAATTAAACCATAAAACATGCCATTCTTGTAAATATTACATCACGTAAGTGACTAAGATTCAAATTAAATTTCAAAAACTCTGGATGAATGACATAGTTAGATACTTTTGTATATAAGCGGAAGTAATTCACTTTCATTAATTCATTGCGATTTACGACATCGACCAAAAAGTCATTAATTCTCGTTGGATTCCGTCATTAACCAAGCAATATGTAACGTTTGAGTAAAGAATTCAATTTACGAGATTGACCATGCAGGGTTGCAATGAAACGTATATGTTTGAGTAAATTTAAAACATAGAAGTTCTCAAATGAATTAATTAACTGATGAAGCATCATTGGTTTTGTAAAAATGCTATGAAGATTGAATGTTCTTCGATACAAGAGCTACTCTGAAGTTAATTAATTGAAAATAAAAAGAAATGCACTTTTGCAAACTAATAAACTGATGGAGATGGGAAGGTTTTAATACTGTTAATTACGAGTTGGATAAGCGCTATTTGTCTAGGCAAGTATAAATTTAGATTTCTTTGTTTGTTAATTGCTAAAAATATTTGAGTATTTGGTCATTTGAACTAGAATCTTAATCATATAATTTTTTCTGTAAGTGGATAGTTTGCTTCACATTTTGATATCGAAGTTCGAAGCCTTTTAACTTTAATAAATCATCTGTCAAAGATTATTGGCCGATAATACTTAATAAAGGATAGGTAAATTATTCTCATATTAATTAAAAAGAATTGTGTATCTGTTAACCAAGGTTAGGTAAGAATTATCTTAGTAAATAGGTAATTGTAGGAATAATTTTATGTTTGAACCTATGTTATAAACTGATTTATAATTTTTTTTGTATGAAAGACAAATGTTTTTAAACGTATAGATGTTTCTTAAGATTGATGTTTTATTTCATTTGGTAACTTCCACAGTAAGAATTTCCACTGAGCTAGCCAGACAAAGAGAAGAAAAAGAAGGTAAGATAATAATTACAAATTTCCGATTGCTGTACCATTGTCACAGCGCACTTTTGGCCCCCACTTCAAAAAGAGGGCATCACAGCACTTTTCTAACAGTGCTCCAACGTAAGGCCATTGTTACAACAATATATATATATATATATATATATATATATATATCTATATATAGATGTAGAATAACCCTTAATATTAATTTAGTAGAAGTAAGTTAAACTTTTAAGATACACCCATGCGTAATAAGAATACAGGATAAGGTTGAGCAAACACCACTACTATAATATTTATCTGACCTTAAGAACACAAATGGAAGGGAGGCTCATAGCAGGGGATCGTTCATTCGAAGTTGAGCTAAGACGAGATTAAGACGTGTGTCCTAGGGAAAGACGACCCTAGAACACATCTTAAAAGACGAATGCTAGATTGAGCCGCAATCTATTTACGTGTTTATTAGCTACCTGTATTTATTAATCAAGTGTTTTCAATTCCTCATGTTATGGTTAATTTCGGTGTAGTAAAATTACATAGTTCTAAACATTAATTGTGTTTATACATTCACGGAAACTGTATTATACCTGTTTATTTTATTAAATGCTTTACAATGTGTACAGTATAAAATGCAGTACATGGGGATCTTGGAAACTGTAGGAGATACGATCTTGGTTAAATGTGACAAAAGTTGCATAATCATGAGGGTATCTCAGATCGGTTTTCAAATTTCAAAATTTTTTCATAGGTTACTAGATAGAGGCAAAAAACACAAAATTGACGATTTCTTTATTTGCTCGTAGTTAGTCTACTAATTGAAATAGAATGTTCAAATTTGGTACATCATGGTAATTCCCCATTGCGCTTCACATTTTCAACATAGATTTTGTCTAGGGCATCTAGATTTTGCGTGACGATGTTCAACTTTTTATTTTTAAATAGCCGCCATATTGGATTTTTACATTTTTGAAATGCTGACAAAAACCCTTTCCAAAGAGGTATAACATGGCTATGTTTGATTGAATCAAAACACTAAAAATCACATAATTATGTTTTGGTCGTAGTAGGCTTTAATTTCCATTATGACAAAGAGAAACAATTGCTCAACATCTGAGAAACGTCAAAGTTTGTCCTTTATTTTATGTTTCAAGTAGTGCAGTTTAAAAAAAAAGTTAATTAATTTACATAGAAATTTAAGAAAAGCATTTGCGCTTGAAATGGATCGCTTTACTAACCGTGATAAATATCAAATGTTAGAATGTTTTATTCTTTCTGGAAGGAATGATGTTAAAGCCGCTGAATTGTATTTAAATAAATACCCAGAAAAACATCAACCAAACAGATGTATGTTTCGAGATTACAAAATAATTTAATAAATTATGGTAGTTTTGGCTTGTCTAAGAGAAATAGGCACAAACCAAACAACTCGACAAAAATATTTTCGAAGCTCACGCTAATAATTGATCAAAAGTACAGAACCCACGCTACTTACCAAATTAACTGCTTAGAATGTCCAGGGGTGTACATTGGTAACACTAAACAATATCTAGACAAGAGGATATATGAGCATAAATACACTATTAAAACAAGTAACAAAAAAAGTACGGCACTCGCGTTTCATGCTATTGAAAAATACCACCAGTTTGATTTTGCTAACTTTAACATTTTAGGTACTGAAGCCAACGATAATATTAGAGGTTTTGTGGAAACAATCCACATACAGAAAAACACCAACGCCATCAATTCTAAAACGGACCAGGACGGGTTTGTAATTATTTATTTTAACCTATTAAATAATACATAACTCTTTTCTCAGTAAATATTACCTGTGTTTATTCCAAAGGCTTGATACAAATACCATTCTCAACAAAATTATTATCGCTCTTATACATAAGAAGCAACTAGTTTATACGTTTTAATGTTAGTCCACTTTTGTATCTAACATCGCTAACATTGTTATTGTGTTCTCGATTTTATATTTTTATAACTACATTGTTTGTATTTCAATTCTAAGTTAGTGATTATTCCTTGTGATACACGCAAAATACCACCTGTGGCTGTCGTTAAATTGTAGCATAACAATATAAAATTTCGGGTCTGTATATTTTATAGTTATTAAAAATTTTATTTTAATTATTAACTTTTATAGATAATCTATTTGATAATGGCCTCTTTGACCAAAACACGTCATAGCAAAATATATTGATTTTTATACTACTGCGATTCTTTATGTTTCAATGACTTGTCTATCTGACCAACTTCCAAAAATAAACCTCAATAATATTTATTTTTATGGTAAAGAATATCTTCCAAATTAAAGTCAGAGTGTTTCAAACTCTGATCACAAACTTTCCTGGCAAATATTCTTACCAAAAAAAAATTGTATGATTAAAATTTATTCTATCTTAAACTAAATGACATATACTCAAATATCAATTACAAACAATACTTTAAAAGTAATATTTGCAAAAATCCACAAAGCGCTTCTAAAATTCGCAATCAACAGTATTAAATATCTTCCGTTTCCATTCTTAAATTGAAATCAAATCGGAGTTTACAAAATCATGCATATTATTTAAATCTCCATTTAGAAACCAATGTGCATCCTCGGTTTAATTATTCAATAAAATTTTAAATAGTTTTTTATATCAAAGCATTTCCCATCTTATACTACAAAATCAAATAATTGCATTTACCAATTTCCATATTTACGCAGGTTACGTTTAAAGCTTACTTCTTTATTCACTGTTACAAGGTAATTATTAATTACGGTATGCATATTACATATTTTAACACAATCTCTTCTCAAAGTAACATTTTCGCGATCGAACTTATGAATGAATCTAATGTGGATTACTTCTGTTTATATATAAAAATTATCTCTTTTCTAGAGTGTACGAGTGTTTACGTGATTTCATTCCAAATACTACATGCCTATTTGATGCCACACCACACCACACCACCACCACACACACACACTCACAACACACACACACACACACACACACAATATATATATATATATATATATATATATATATATATATACAGTAAAAAAGAGTTATTGGCAAGGGACTCAAATTCAGCCACGAGAGCATTCTGTGAACACGTTTCGTTCTAATTGAGGCTCATCAGGCCAGGAGTAGCAGTTGTAACATTTAATACAGACACATTATGGGAAGTACAGCATCACCTAGCTCACAATTTTATCAAAAATGACACTGTCATTTTACTTTCACTATTTACATAAATATTTATTCTATAAGAAACATTAACTCATTCCAAACACTGATGTCAATTTTAACCATCCTCACTGTAAGTTCGTCTTATCTTTGTTCATCCTTTGTAAAACGTTAATACAGTTGTAGCCTGTGATCAAGCATAAAAAATATATGCAAAAATTTAGGCCATTAAAAAGGTATTTATTTAAATCCAGCAGACCTAAAAACCCTCCTAAAATTTATATATATATATATATATATATATATATATATATATTGCCGTGTAACCGGATAAAGACCTTGCCAGAGTAAAAAAAACATTCGGCCCCAACGTTGGTCCGTCATAAATTGCCGTGGAACCCCAATAAAGACCAGACCTCACCAGTTACCAAAAGAAATTTATTTTCAAACATATAAAAATTTTACAAAACTTTCTTACCTATAATCTGCTTCATCGAATTATTTTCTTCAGCAGCTTCCCTGGCTAGCTCAGCTGTACTTCTTCTCGTATACCTAAAGTTACTCTCATTCTCTTTACCGTTCACACACCATACAATAAAATCACAAAATAATACAACAATCATACAATATTTATTAACCACTATTTACAAATAATAATTCAAAGTTATTTACAGTTCGGTGCTCAAGTTACACCTCAATACATGCTATCTTCGTAAAGTCAAAGTTTTTTTTAAATGAAAATTTCTAACACATTTAATGCAACAGGAGTAAATGGGCCCCAAATAAAACCTGACCTTGGTTTCTTACTACACACTGGAGTATGGTGAGCTCATGATAACCCAGTTTATCAATGTATGCTTTCCACTTTGCATACTAGTACTACAAACTTCAAAAAAACCCATGTACTCTTAACAATTAAATTTAAATTCATCAAGCAATTCAAATAAGCTTTACGTACACCTTTTGTTATATTCAAAATATCACATTAATAGTTAGTTATACGTATCCTTTTCAATACGTAAAATAACAAAAAATACCATCAAAGTTCACTCTCACACATCACAAAATTTTCAACAGTTTATAAAAAAACAGCAAATTCTAATGCGTTACCTGGACAAACTTGAAGATTCCATCTCCGTTGACGATGTATTATGTTCCTGAACCCCTCCGCCTAGTGGTTCTGCGTGCATCTCCACTAGATATTAAAGATGACCACCATCTAAGCTGCGCTTCATGCTACCCATCCAATATCAATTTCAATATCCAAACCCATGTATATTACACTTGTTATTTATCGCTTTATTAATTTACGAGCTTGTTAAAGTATTCTTTGGACCTTAGTTACATTTAAATAAACTCGACACAATTCGCGTTTCTAACGATAAGGCCACAACAATCTAATATTGTACTATTGAATTTACACATTTTTATTATACTTACAAGCCTCGTCAGTTGATTTTTGTACGTCGTAAGCGATGCAAAATAAAAGAGAAAGCTATTAATTTCCCTAGCTTATTTATATCCTAAGCCAGACCCCTCTCGGCCACACTTTACTCGAAATACCTAATTGCAAAATAACATTTCCGCAAATTTTGGTGTAACCGTTTTAAACTTCTAGAAAAATATTGCTCGTCAACACGCTACAAACAACAAAACTATCACATCTTTCTCTGTTCTAAAACTACCTATTTCGACCAATCATACATTCAGTGACGTCTTATAACCCTGTCTGTAATATCTCTATTCCTGTCTTATGCATATTGGATGTAGCGTTCTAATCTTGCTTGAGTGGTAGAAAATCGATATAGCTGCCCACGTCTTATGTCTACCCCACGTGAATTGAATATATGCCTATAAATGCATGCTTCTATGCCCGTCTCATTCTGTAACATATTATTAATTGTGCATCCTTTCTGCTCCTTAAGAAGCTCTTGTTAGTGTTTATTACAAAACCCACCGACGGTTACACAATATTTCCTTGAAGCTTGCTCTGTTATCTACAGAAATAAGCGGAAGGTGACCTTTCCAACGTGCAGCTGTGCCTAATTAATGATCGTTTACAATAACATTTCTAGGAGTTTGTTTTCATGGTATTCTATATAACGGACGTCTGTCTGTTGTTAAGCAAAGCTTTTCGCCTTGGTATTATTGATTTTTCATGCTCTTATGCGTTCTCTGACGTTATAACCCCTTAAATTAAAATAAATTAAATTAATTACTAATTTCTATTGGCTTATACAATTGATTTCCTTTAGGAATCTATTACCTCCTAATCCCTAATTATAAAATTACGACAATACTTGTAAATTTAAATAAATGAAATTAATTTTGCGCGTATATAAATGGTTCCTTTCTCTATACAGGGTGTTAGGAAATTGCTTTGTTGACCGCAAATTTAACCCTTTAAATTCACTACAATATATATATATATATATATATATATATAAAGTAAGATGTATCTGTAAACAAACTCATGAAAATAATAAGAGCTATTCCCAAATACAAATCGGGCTGGTAGTTATATAGCCATTAACAAAACATTAGTTTTATTACTTCACAGGGGAGGAAACATCCACTGACCAATGATTTCGGCTTGTTAAGCCTCATCAGAGTGAAATAGTTCCCAAGAACCCTATGAAGTAATCGAAGCTATTATAATGATATAATTTCGAAACAATCACTGTACTATGGCAAAAGTAAATAAAACCGCCATCAGGTGATAAAACACCAACACTACTAAAGTGTGGAAGTACAGAATTGAACCAAAACTACATAATAAATTTTATAGATGACTATAAAAGTACGTCTGGCCTTTGAGATTTGCGGAATGTTACAGCAAACTTTATTTGCAAACGTAACAAACCTTCTCGTGGCGACACCCGGGTTCATGCCCCAAAGGCAATTCAAATAAATAAAGACAAGTTATTTGCAGTCTGCAATAGGAAATAGTATATAAAGTAAGATGTCTGTAAACAAACTCTTATGAAAATAATAAGAGCTATTGACAAATACAAATCGGGCTGGTAGTTATATAGCCATTAACAAAACATTAGCTTTATTACTTCTCCACTGACCATTGGTCAGTGGATGTTTCCTCCCCTGTGAAGTAATAAAGCTAATGTTTTGTTAATGGCTATATAACTACCAGCCTGATTTGTATTTGTCAATAGCTCTTATTATTTTCATAAGAGTTTGATTACAGATACATCTTACTTTATATACTATTTCCCATTGTGGACTGCAAATAACTTGTCTTTATATATATATATATATATATGAGTCATTAAATTTATTTCACTTTAATATAAAGCATATTTTTCCATGTACAAATCTTATTGCATGTACTTTTAAAGTACGAGATAGTTTTCTGTGTGTGTATAATAAAATATTCATTTTAAGAGCTTTAAATAAAACATTAATCCAGAACTTTCTTGATTAATAAAGGAAAATATGTCATTCTTTACTAAGAAATGTTTTTAAGGGCCATTAAATCAATGGATGCTCCGATTCTAAGAGCGTGGCTATTAAAAATGCCATAAAACAAAACCGAGATAAGATAAGAACGCGGTTTAATAACCTTACGTATTAGTGAAGGAAACTGGAAACCGTTAACTTGATGCGTTAGAAGAAGATAAACATAAAGAGGATGAACATCAATCACGCCATTTGACAGTAATTAAACCATAAAGCATGCCATTCTTGTAAATATTACATCACGTAAGTGACTAAGATTCGAATTAAATCTCGAAAACTCTGGAAGAATGACGTAGTTAGATACTTTTCTGTATAAGCGGAAGTAATTCACTTTCATTAATTCATTTCGATTTATGACATCGATCAAAGAGCCATTAATTCTTGTTGGATTCCATCATCAAGCAAGCAATATGCAACGTTTGAGTAAAGAATTCAATTTACGAGATTGACCATGCAGGGTTGCAATGAAACGTATATGTGTGAGTAAATTTGAAAGATAGAAGTTCTCAAATGCAATTAATTGAAGAAGCATCATTTGTTTTGTAAAAATGCTATGAAGATTGAATGTTCTTCGATAAAAGAGCTACTTTGAAGTTAATTAATTAAAAATAAAAGGAAATGCACTTTTGCAAAGTAATAAACTGATGAAGGTGGGAAGGTTTTATTACTCTTAATTACAAGTTGGATAAGCGCTATTTGTTTTGGCAAGTATAAATTTAGATTTCTTTGTTTGTTAATTGCTAAAAATATTTGAGTATTTGGTCATTTGAACTAGAATCTTAATCATATAACTTTTCTGTAAGTGGATAGTTTGCTTCACATTTTGAGGTCGAAGTTCGAAGCATTTTGATCTTTAATAAATCATCTGTCAAAGATTATTGGCCGCTAACACTTAATAAAGGATAGGTAAATTATTCTCATATTAATTAAAAAGAATTGTGTATCTGTTAACCAAGGTTAGGTAAGAATTATTTTAGTAAATAGGTAATTGTTTTTAAATGTATAGATGTTTCTTAAGATTGCTGTGTTTTATTTCATTTGGTAACTTCCACAGTAAGAATTTCCATTGAGCTAGCCAGACAAAGAGAAGAAAAAGAAGGTAAGATAATAATTTCAAATTTCCCATTGTTGTACCGTTGTCACAGCACTCTTTTGGCTCCCACTCCAAAGAGAGGGCATATCACAGCACTTTTGTAACAGTGCTCCAACGTGAGCCATTGTCACAGCAATATATATATATATATATATATATATATATATATTACTCATATTTAGACCAGGGTAGAAAATTAATTAATTACATCAAATAATTTTAATCACCGTGTATAAGGAATTTTATTAGATAATACGCTTTATTAAAAAACCGGGAGAATAAAAATTCATTCGTTTCATTAAAAATAAGGATTTAAAGTATTTACAAGACGCTTTATATAAAAGAAGCAGTATTAAAATGCTCAACGTGTAATTTAATTATTCCAAGTAAAGAAACACATGGAAATTACGTGCAAAATTTATATTAATTAATTCAAGTTTAAGTAACCGGTATTAAACAAAATGTACAAATAATAATTGAATATTTAATTAGGATTCACTAAAAATTAAAGGGTATTATTTTAATTGGAGTTAATTGAACCATTAGTAACATATAATATGCATAAAAGCTTGTAAAAACCCAATAATATTCAAATCGTAGAAGTGTTAGTTAGAAGTAGGACGATTGAACACCTGCGTATTTTTAAAAGTCTCGTTCTGCGTAAATTTTGCAGATAACAAATGGTTACAGAGAATGTGGGAGAAACCGTCGCTTAATATTCACGAGAAATGCTAATAAGGTGGGTTATTTCACAGTCCACGTGGGTTGTACAAACCCCGACACTAAAGAATATCAATTTGTACCACTCAGAACAGGGTAGATAGAGACGGATAATATGCGCAAGACAGAGACACATATAGTAAAAGGCGTGATTTGAGCAACGTCACTGGGTTGCGATTGGGTGAAAATAAGAGGCAAACACGAGAGGTAAAAATAACATTTCTGTATAAAAATTAATTAGTTATTCTCAGACGTTGCGAGCCGTGTGGAAATTTCTGAGATTTAACTGGTGCGAGTGCAAATTTAATAAGAGCCGCGTGCCGGGCGGTCGAGATGGGAACATAGTATGCGAAATTCTAGAAACTGTCCGTTTTGGGGACAAAAGCGACGTATAGGCTAGCGATTATATATACCCGTGTTAATATGAGTTTGGCCTCTCTTAGATTTTCGATTTTGATTCAATAATTTAAACAGTTTGCTCGTATATTTTGGTGATTATTTAATACTTTAAAACAGTTTGCTCTTTCGTGCTACAATGAAAGTAATTTAGTGCACTTAGAAAAGAAGATGCAAGGTAATAAAGTTTAGTTATAATTGCGAGTACTGTACCAATTATTCAAATTTGCATCGACAAATGAATAAACAAAAGTAGGCAGTTTTGGCGTATAGCGTGAAAAGAAGTATGAATTTCTTTGCTATTTTCGGGGAGTTAATAATTAAATGATTCGTAAACGTGACTGGATCCACAAAACAAGATACAGATATACACAGATGAGTTCCGGAAAAGCACTGAAACAACTTTAGAGGAATGGTGGTGTAGAAAATTTTAAAGGCGACCAGTAATCCGAGGACCTAAACATAACCCAGTTGGACTGTCAACCAAATCTACCACAGCCAAAGAAACGATTAGCTGTATGCTAAAACAACAAAATTTTGGTAAGCCACGTTTAGAATGCATTACACTAAAGGAACTAAAATACTCCTGTATGCTTTGTTGTGGTCAATTGTTTAGCATTCTTCTTAGTTTTCTGTTGGGAATTAAACCACTCATAGTTTTTAATATCATCTTTATTTACGTTTCGATCCATGAGGAATGGACAGATTGAAAGAATTCATAGGTACTAGTCATACCAATATTTACTAATTTTAAGTATCGAGACCCATTTTCAAAATGGTATAAGTATATAGACAGAGTGCAGAGCGATTTACAGTATTTATCGACGTAGTATGAACACTACACCATTTGAAGTACTGTCTTTGAGTTCGAATGAAACGTAAGAACGACACTATAATCATCAGTTTGATTGAAGAAAAGCGTAAAGCAATTGGTTGAGAGAGAATGCTTTAAGAACCAATGTAATGAGCATTTGCTCAAGAACTCAAGAAGAGAATCTGCCAATATTGTTACAATTAGAATTAGTAAAAAGCTAATCACATATACAACAGGAGAGCTTGTAATTCAGCGCACCCAATTTGGGACAGGAATAAAAGCTCACAGATAAGTTAACATGTAGTAAAGGTAAGGCAATGATAGATATGATGTGTTAAAAGTCGGAATACCACGAAGGTCTGTTATGCACATCCACATGCTCAGAATTTATGAAGCGATGGATTCAGAATGATACCGATTCGGTCGGAATCATAATCAGAATGGCGAAATAGTAGGAATAACCCTTGGTGTTAATGTGGTAGGAATGTAAGTTAAACTGTTTAAGATACACCCATGTAATAAGAATACAGGATAAGGTTGAGCAAACACCACTGCTATAATATTTACCTGACCTTAAGAACACAAATGGAAGGAGGCTCATAGCAGGCGATCGTTCATTCAAGTTGAGCTAAGGACGAGATTAAGAACGTGTGTCCTAGGGAAAGAGGATCACTAGAACATATCTATGAACGGCCCAACGCTAGATTGAGCCGCGATCTATTTACGTGTTTATTAGCTACCTGTATTTATTAATCAAGTGTTTTCAATTCCTCATGTTATGGTTAATTTCGTGTAGGTAAAATTCACAGCAGTTCTAAACGCCCAATTGTGTTTATCGTTCACGGAAACTCGTATTATACCTGTTTATTTTATTAAATGACTCTATATGATTACGAGAGTGAATTATCTCAAGAAAGTATTTAAGTAACAAACCTAGACAACGTAAACAGTCTACATATATATATATATATATATATATATATATATATATAGAAAAACTTATGGTTACCGTGAGTTGTGTTACTTGATATGTTTTCAGGTATAACCTCGTGTCCTTGTCAATGAGAAAAGAATCGCTAGTCTGACGACATTTTGACTGAATCACATCAGGTCTGTAGTAGCTGTTACAGCAACAGTTTTATTATTTTCTTTAGACTTTTAACAGTCATTTAAATAAACAGATATCCCTTAAACATTACTCAAGCACTGTAATGGTATGGCTCTGTATTATTTAACAATTAACATACATATGCTCTAAACAATTAATAATACCGATTTTATAAACATTTTTAAAATTCAACCTTTTTGTTGTAGCCATTAACCTTGACAAAATAAATAACTTTTTCAACTGTTTTAATTATTACATTGGTATTATTACAAGGACAAAAAATATTAGTTTTGTTATTATATAAAAAGCCTGGACAATTTTGCATTGTTCTTATGAACACAGAAAGTAGCTTCACCAGTTCTGGATATTAGATGAAAATTAATTTAATAAAAATTTCTTTTAAATATAAAGGAGTATTTGTTTTGTCTGGGTTAAAGGAATAAAATAAACCACTAAACAGTTTTCAGTGAAGGTTTAATTATGCAAAATTTGAATGGTTTATCTTAAATATTATGTTCCATTCTTAAATAAATCAGAGGATAAAAATAACTTTTAATCATATGTGGATGCTAATTTTATAGTTTAATATTTTATCACTAAAACTAACCAGTAAATTATCAGGTAGTTATTTTGTATAGAGATACAGGAAGTTATGATTAGACTTCCATTAGACCATGAAATTGAGGATGAATAAGTGGTCTTAAAATAAATTTAGAACTAGTTCTAGCTTAAAGTTAATTACCAAATTTATTTGAATCTCAAATATATCTCTCACTGAAATTACTAAGAAAAATAATGAGTAACTGGAGCAAGAATTTTTTTTTGGTATACTATAATTAGTAATGGCATTTGAACTAATATGAACATGTGTAAAAACTAAAGTAATAAAACTTAATTGTACTGTAAGCCTAATTCTCAACATTAATTTTATTCGCTTTCATAAATGTGATAAATGGAATGCTACTTTTAAACATTCAAGATTTAATTTCACTGTCAAACAATTTTTGAACACAAATATTTACTAAAACTTCAGAAAAATGTTATTTTGTAATCACAAGTTTAATTAAAAAAAATGGAAATTAATGCTATAGAGTTTGCTGGTGTTCACTTTATATTATTATGAATTTGTATTTACATATAAAGTCATATCAAGTGGCAACTGTGACAACTCTTGCATCCTATTTTGAAACTACAAAGAAGTGGTTAAGACTATCAAATTTCGTATTAGCAAACAATAAAATTTCCCTAATGCTCATTAATCTATAAACTTGTTAAGCAAAAACATCAAGCCTTGCTATGCTAGATCATACTGTGAAAACCACAGAAATTAGCACATAGGTTTCCTTTACGAGTCATGTGAATATGTGCAATAATTTTCAATCAAATGTAAAATTAACATCCCTCCTAAAGATAATGTTTTTTTTTGCATAATCAATAGTGTACAATCTGCAATTACGCAGATAAATTTCATACAAATAGATTAGAATTAAAATAAGCAATTTTTAAAATAGTTTGCATGGATAATGGTAAGAATCTTGGGCAATTGATTATTTAGAAAATCTTTTTGTTTATGAAATAATCACCTTTTAAGCAAGATAAATTTTTATATTCAACTTTTTTAAATACTTATTCACAACAGGAGATATGACAAAACATCTTTTTATGTGTTTAACTGCCTCTGCAGAAACTACCTACATATTTCATAAAATAATGTTTTATTCCACGAACCAAAACCAAAGCCCATCATCTGCCGAATACACGTCGCCTCCAATAAATGTTCAGATGTTCATAAAGGTTATTTATCTCAGATTTTATTAATGTGATGATAATATTAAATTTATTTTTAATACTTAAAAAGTTTGTTGTGATCTCTGAGATACAGGGTACCTGCTAATTAATGATAAACAGCAAAATTCCTTGGGTAAAAATATTGAGATTTGGTCAAACTTACTTCAGTCCAAAAGTTGATAATAGCTAAGATACATGGTTCTCAAAGTTTTACTTTGCATTTCTTTTTTAACAATTTATCAACAGAGAGACATAACGGCACAAAATTAGGTATTTGGGGGTTTTCTCAGGCAAAAAAATCAAATTTGTTGTTAGTTTGGATGTCGCTTGTAGAGGGTGCCACTTAGGGCACATTAAATCTCTTTAAAATAACTTAATTTTTTTGTCTTGGTATATTAGCCTAAATGTTATAATAAATCATGTATTTTTCATCGTTTTTACGCAAAAAAAGAAATACCTTGTAAATGTTTTTCTGAGTGATGGTTTTCCAGATGTCTCCGTATCAATTACTCAATCCACCTTTTTTAGTTCCAAAAAGGAGGCTGTGACGAAATCAGATGCAATAACAAATGCATGAAGCATGTTTAATTTGCCCTGTATTTATTTGCATTGAATCATAAACATAATGTGCCAAGCGTGCTTTATTTGTTATTAATGTTCCATATTATACATAATGGAACACTTCATTTTAATAGTTCTTCTATTGTAAGAATATCTGAGTCATATTAATTTATTTCGTTGAGCATTTCTAGAAATTTTGCTGTACTCGTACTTTCCGATCTCTAAGGGCGAGTTCTTGGAGCGTCGTCGACGTTCGTTTAGTTAGTCGCAACCATGCTATCAATCCCTCAAGATGTTTTCGAAATTGGAGGCTTGCAACCTTAGATTAGCAGATTGGCATTTGAGTGGTTCAAAGTCATGGTGGACTTGAATAATTTTCAATAACTGCTATTATCGTGCAAAGAAAAAAAAACAAGCAAGAACATAAAGCAAGAAAGAATACAGAGTAGTTTTGCTTTATAAGTTGTGTTATTATACAAGATTTGAAAATTATGAACATGTGGTAGTATTTGCTGTTATCCAGAGAATTTGTTACAGCTTCTTAAGTTTGGAATGGCTAATGGCGTTGTTTGCAGCTGATGAAATTTCTGACAGAATTTGTCAACAGAAATCAGATTCAGTTTAGTTCGTTATTATAATTTAAGTTAAAATTTTTGCATGTCCTTAAAATATCGTTAGTCTTTGTTAAACAGATGGTCATAAGAACACGTTATTTGCTATCGTGTTTATGACCAGTTTCACTTTCGATGATTTATAAACCGATATGTTACAAACCGTAGTTGAATTTTGTTTGGTTAGGTATATACTTACTGGCTTTGTTTACATTCAAGATTCAGATAAATATGAAGTATATTTTTGACGCTATATTTTTTTGACATAGCAGTTTTTTTTATAATAAATCCTTACCGTTAAAAGATAAGCTCATCGCAGCTTTTCTAAAATTCAAATTAAACATTTCTTTAATCTTGAAGTTAGCTTTTATTCGCATATAAATTATAGAAATTTAGTATAAAGATTTAAATTCATTTAGTTTCATGTAGTTAATAAATACAAAGTGTTTGCATATGTGTTTACACAAAATTTGGAGGTTATGAAAAATTAAATCTTCAATATAGAATAGTGCTTAATAAGAAATAGCAGTGAACTTCTGTTTGCTCTTAATTTTTTTGATGTACAGGTGCATATACACATACATCTCGCATCTCTTTATTAGAAAACGCATTAAGCCTTGACATTACGTATTCACGAAAAGATCTTTCAAAAACTATGTAAAACACACAAAATGTCAACAAACACAAGCAAAGTTTGACTTTAACAAAATGTGTAGCATTGAAACGGTTTTCTCGCTCTAGCACGTTGGACACGTGAGAAACGATTCTAATAATTCAAACCAGCACTCTAAAAGCCTTCCGCTTCCTTTACAGATAATCGAAGAAAGGGACATCCTTCCTATGTATCTAGGGACCTATTCCTGGGTAGGGCACTGATAAATGGGGGGAGTCAATTTTTGTTTCTGAACAAAAACTAAACAAATTTAGATAGGTGCCACAAAGTCTTAAGATAAACAAGTTAAGGGCAAGGCAATATTCTAAGAGTTGACGTGGAAACCCAAAGATAAAAAGATTGCCTTTGTTAACATAAACCTGTCCTATAAAAATAAGACGCAGCTCCTGAAAGAAATTACAAAAATTAAACAAAAAAATATAGAACACAGTTTGTGTCCTTTAAAATAAATGACAATATATAACCAATTAGTTATTGCTTTTTGGCACAAACATTGTTAATCAGAAGTTCTACTTTAATGTTATGATTTGGTCTGGTTTGACCAAAATAAAAGTCTAAATGTTTTAACCAATTGAATAATGTAGCCAAAATTTTTTTTCCAACAGTTATAGTTTTTAATATGTAAATTCACAAAAATGATATTTATAACGAAATCAAAATTATGTCTTTTTAAAGCAAAAGACCGCTCTCTAAACATAAGTCTATTTACACCTTTTAAATATGTGAACTAAGTAAAATTTGTAAACACAATGCATTGAAATATCATTTCTATCCTGGGCAGATCTTATCAGGTCGATTACAGTTTCATTATAACCACTCAGCTAGTATTTAAATTTTCACAAGAGTAAAATAAACTTCACTGTAGGAAAAATTTAATGGATGAAGAGCCCATTGAAAATATTGAGAAATGTATCCACAATGGAGACAGCAAGATTTTAAAATTTTCAATTTATCTAAGTAACCAAAAGGAACAGTGACAAATCTAAATTGTACTTTAGAGATTACACTAAAGGCGGTTTTATCTTCCGACTCTTCAGTTAATAGAAGCTGTCAAAAGCTATGTCATAAATCAAGACTTGAGATATATGTAGCACCTCTAAGCATACTTAGGATTCGGTCTACATTAGGCATAGGGTAGCTATGATGAGTAGTTACTTCATTTAGTGCTCTACCATCAAAACAGACTCTGTAATCGCCTGAACGTTTATTTACCAACAGAATGGGCGAACACCATGAAGAGGTACATTTTTCTATTACATTCAAAGATAGCATTTCATTTAACTTTACCTTTAACAAAATTTTTCTCCATGATGTGTTCTCCCATTCTGTTAGTAAAGAAAACCTTCAGGTGATTACCGAGTCTGTTTTGGTGGTAGAGCACTAAATGAAATAACTACTCATGATAGCTATCCCATGCCTAATGTAGACAGAATTCTAAGTATGCTTAGAGGTGCTACATATATCTCAAGTCTTGATTTACGACATAGCTTTTGGCAGTTTCCATTAACTGAAGAGTCGAAAAATAAAACTGCCTTTAGTGTAATCTCTAAAGTACAATTTAGATTTGTCACTGTCCCTTTTGGTTTATGAAATAGTGCCCAAACACAACAATGTTTAGTTGATACAATTTTTGAACCAGAATTGGAACCAGACATTTTCTGTTATCTCGACGATATCGTAATAGTATCTTCCACATTTCAGGAGCATATCTCACTTTTAGAAACTGTTCGAGACCGTTTAAAAGAAGCAAATTTAACCATTAATCTAAAAATGTGTAAATTTTTTAACAAGATTTTAAAATTCCTAGGATAGATAGTTAGGTCAAATTCAATAAGAACAGATCCAGAAAAAGTTTCCGCAATAATCAATTACCCTAGGCCTATAACAACTACTGAAATAAAATGCTTTAACGGTATGGACAGTTGGTACCAACGGTTTATTAAGTCTTTTTCTACCTTAATGTCTTCCATAAATGATTTACTCAAAGGAAAGAAGAAAACCAACCAATTGTTTGGACTACCCAAGCAGAGTCAGCTTTCTTAAAAATAAAACAAATTTTAGTATCTGAGCCTATTTTATGTCAACCTGATTTCAGTAAACCCTTCACTATAGAAGCTGATGCATCGAACACTGGTCTGGGTGGTGTTTTATTACAAAATTTAAATGGTACAGATTATATTATCTCATATGCTAGTAGGTCCCTTACTTGTTCTGAACGTAACTATTCTGTAACTGAACATGAAAGCCTAGCTGTCGTCCGTGGATTGCAAGCAAAAATTCAAAGTTATAACAGATCATCATAGTCTGTCATGGCTTAATAATATTCAGAATCCCTCTGGAAAACTTGCATCAGCATACATTTAAATTAATTCATCATAAAGGCAAATTTCATATATTTCCTGGCTCACTCAGTCGTTCCACACAAAATAATGTGCATCTAAATATCTTAGAAATAAATTTAAATAATATCGATAATTATTATACGATTTTAAGAAATAAAATAGAAAAATCACCAAATACCTATGCACAATGGAAAATAAAAAATAATCACCTATGTTTATTATTGATAATAAGAATTATCATCTATTAACGTATGTCGATAATCAAAATTTTGTCTTATTGTATATCAGTTAGGATTAATGAAAATAAATATTACAACATATGTATGATGTGTTTAAAATAGATACGTTATTATTTGTACTTCATAGATACGTTCGTAAAAATGATGTGTTTAAACAAATGCCTTACCTGGACGTTAATATACAAAATTTTCTTTGAGTATAATTTTTTTATTTAACTATTTAAAAAAAGTTAAGTTATCGTTTCTATTTAACTTTATCTAGGTATCTTTGCCTCACCCTGAGATTTAAGTCTTTTGCGTTCACCGCAGCCGATGAAGGTTAATGCTAGTCCCGCCAGAATATTTTTTATATTGTGCTGTTCACCTATCCTTTTACTACTCGTAGAAAAAAAGGGTGCAAATCTCTATGACCGAGTGGGAGAAACATGCTCTTTTTATCCTAAATGAGATTCTGCAAGATGCCCTAAGACTGAAACTCCTGATCAGGAAGAAGAAATTCTGATCCGCGTAGATGAAAACACTGAATTAAGCACAAGACAAATTACTGTGAGAACTGGCGAAGAAAAGTTCACCGTTTGCAATATTCTTCATGAAAAGAGATTGTATGTATCCATTTCACTACACATACAGAACCTTCTATCAACTGATTTGCTAGCTAGATTGGCATTAACTTTTTTGGCCAATCCAGCACCACGCCAACCTGTTTTCCTTTGAGATTTAAAACAAAAAGAATAATTCTTTTTTTAAATATTAACGACGTAAAATTTATTATGAATTATCCCTCTATACATTATTAATTTGTAACAGAAATATTTTTGCGTTTCATCATATGATCTATAAAAAAATGCTCATCTCTTTTTACTAAAAGAAAGGTTTTACAGTAATTAAAAACATAGAATATTCTAATGATATTTGGTTATGTTATGAGATATAAAGTGATAATTATTATATTGTATTGCTTTAATTTTGAACTATATTGGAGACCATAACTGCTGCCTCATGTCTTATTTTTAAACTTATAATTTCTTGCAGGTATCACATCATTGTACTTAATTTTTAGTGTTGGTACAATGTCTTTTGGGTCCTACGTTTTCCTTTCTTTCTAAATGTAGTGGCATTTTTTGAAAACAACCTCCACGCCCATTCCATTGCTACCTACCGCTTAGAGCAAAGTCTAGAGTTTAGCTGTGAGGCACATAAATTTTACGAATTTTTCATGTCTATTTTGTATTAAAACTTCTTTTCAGAACAAATTTCACTTTTAGTATTGCTATTCCAAATAACACTGAATAATATGGCAACATAGCAGCTACTGGTCTATATTATGTCACTACACAGATTTGCGGAATGGACTATAATAAGCAAAACAGCCCACAAACGGTAAACAGTTAAAATTTAAGGACTTAGCTCATATACAAAAGATTCTGCTTGAATACATGGTTAATATAAAAATGTTTTATGCATACGCGAAATAAAATTTAGTACCTTTACCATCTTACATTAACGGGTTTCTCTTACATAACCGTCGACGCGGTATATGCGATGCAACGACAGTTGGTAACGCTAATCTATAATACAGAAGTTAGCGCGCCCATCTGTCAATGACGTCACACAATATGCAAATTATTACACGTAATGACAAAATATTCAAAATTCATAAAATTGGGTATAAACACATAGTACTCACATGAATAGGTCCAGCTTCCTACGGAATCCCTTCCGTCAGAGTTGCTAGGGGCCCCCTTCCGGATTATTTACAGATGGTGCGCAAAAAGAAATTATAAATACGCTTTGTTGTATTTAACATAGTATTATAGTATTATATATTTAAGTTGAAAGTAACCTCATATCCACAAAAAGTTTCATGAAAGCTTTTATGTTCGCACTTTGTAAGGTTATATCAGGAAAGTAAATGCAGTATCAAATTAGTTTATATATTAGGTAAGTAAAACTTATGACTTTATATTTTGAATGCATTATTTTTCTAGATATTTGAGATTAAAACTGAAACACATGCTCATTTTCTGTCACAAAAGTAAGTAAGATAAATCTCATACCTGTATTTATATGATTTGAAAGAAACGTATACTTAAGTATCAAGCTCCTCCGGCTTGTTCAGAATTATCGAAGTTTCATTCAGACGGCTTTATTAAGACGAACACCATCCATACTTAGTTTGGTTGTTAACCTCAAACTTTAAATTTGTAAGAGCCAAACTTTTTGTTCCACAACCATGTGTTTTGTTAACGGATATTTAATTTATTTTTAGAAGGTAATTAAACGACAACATAAAATTCTTGTACGATAATAGATAATATTTTGTAGATAGTAGGATTAATGCATAGGCTTAGATAGCCTAGCATATATAATTAGACAATCCACCAGAGAACCCTAGAAAATAATCATGTTACAAGAACGAAGTATTGTAATACGCCACGAGGAAGCAATCAGAAAATTTATCTGAGAACAACTTACCATTCATAAACATTTTGAACTGGTAATTCAGGTCGGCTTTCTCTGTATACATTTTACTAATATATCTAAAACAATATTTATATATTTTAACAAGAATAAAAGAAAAGACACCTTTTACATACTAGATACGACATCTTGGTCCTTGAAAGAACTTCTTTATCGGGAAACGACAGTGCACAAAAAGGCAGTCAGATATCAAGAGCACGAAAATTTATTCTGGTTCGAAGATAACCACACATATTGAGAGAGGAACAAACAAGAAAACCATATTAAATGACAGATTCTTGTATACACCAGTTGTGTATTTGGGGACATAATTCAGAGGTTTACCAATTAGAAAATTACATATGATCATAATTATTTGTATTATTTATACAAAGAGAGGAATATTAAATAAATCTAAAGATCAACGCGTTTAGTGTATTATTTTATAATACGGAATTGTTACATAAATCAAAGCTAACTTGTGATTGTGAACGGTATTAATATAAAATGAAAGTGAAGAATACTTTTATATGGAACGAAGTGGGTCGAACAATGTAACATGGCAAAGCAATGGCGAATTGACATGTTACAAAATGAAGGGTTAATTACCATTAAATTTTGTGTGTATAATGCAATTTTTTTCCAACTTTGTTGCACCATAACTCTAAAATCAAATGAGTTTCATTCGCCAAATTTTTATCGTATGTTTATATCATAGAGTTGTTATATGAATTAATTTCATAATTTTTCACTCGATCCCTTTTGAAGTATTCTATTTTAAATATTGCCAAATTATACTTTCTTGGACATTTTTAAAAATTATATGAAAAAAACAAAGCTCCAACTTCAAACTTCTACAGCAAGAGGTTCTATGATAAATCTATACAAAAAAATTAAAGGCTAGTCTTTCTTCCTTTCAATAATATTGCTGCAATGAAGGTTCCATTTTAAATAAATTTTCACCTTATATTTGTGGATTATTATCTTCACTTTTCTCATTACTTAGGTAATATTAAGTAACAAAAAATCTAGAGTAAATTATTCTGACAATTTTGGTTTTTATTGTCTTGATATGGCCAAAATCATGAAAGTAGTCGTCTACGTCATCACTTGTATTCGTATGAATTAAGTTGAAAATTTTAAGTCAATGTAGCATCTAATTCATAAATATCCAATAAGTATTCCGATTCGGAAGTTTCTGTCAAGCTTTTAAAACTTTAAAAAGTATATTCTATTTACAAAAAAACTAAGAAAGATATCCTATTTTAAAGAAAAGGCATAATTTTACCAAAGGTTAGCCTGTTAAGTATAAAGTTAAAAACATACGAACACATACTCTTCTCTGTCGTTTTCCCAGATGAACGTGTTCACGTATGTCTTTATTAAAAACACATACAAATCGTATTACTATCTTTCTCATACACATTAGTTAAGCTTTTAAATAACCTTAAACGTATGTTTTGAATTAAGTTAGACATCTATGACGTAGAGGACTTCTTTCATGGTTCCTACTATATCTGTAAAATAAACACATTTACATTTGCTCAAAGCTTGTTTCAGCTGCAAACTGAAAATGGCTGCCAAAAAAGTATAGGCCTAAAATTTTTTCTTACCATAGTTATGAACTGTCAGTATCGGGCGTAACAATTTTTTTGAAAGGGAAAAATAGTGGATTGAAACAAATTAGTAAAAAAAATTGAAAAAATTTGTTCAGACCACTTATTTACAGCATTAGGTCGATCCTCAATTTTTAATAAGTCCTTGAACCCATATGAAAAACAACAAGCTCTTTATTTTCTGGTTTGATTCAATCACAAGTTTAAGTTGAACATTTCGTATCCATAATCTTGCAGAAATTTTAATTTAATCTTTCAAAAGTCTGTGTAAACACCTTATGGTTCAGAAAATACTTCATTGTTCCCAACTTGTTTCATACACACGCGTGGGGGTTGAAAGTTTTTTTTTTGGAAATTAAACCACTCATAGTTGTTAAATCGTTTTTATTTACGTTTCAATCCATGACCTAGATCGTTGTCAAAATAATAAAAATGTTTAAGTTTGACATTTGTTACACAAATTGAAGGTGTCTTTGATTTATTAATGTTTGATATATTTGGCTTGAATATATTAGGAGAAAAATTATTAAAGTTTAGAAGATGAGTGTCTTCAATTTGTGTTGCACTCTGGGAGCGACTTTTAGGTAGCCAATATGCTAAACGTGAAATTAGCTGATTAATTTTTTATATATAAATTTCAAATAAATTCAATAACTTGAGGATTAGAAAAACATATTTTAACATGTTTCTATGTTTACCAACGAGAGGATGCTTATTAAAGAAGTATACGATTACGTTACTGTAAGGCTTAAGTAGTCGGAGAATGTTAATGTGTCAATTACTGTGTAATTAGTTATTGTATGGATGTATATATATTTCATGTTAATATCGCAAGGAAAACCCAAGAATAACTTGCAATGCTACCTAGATATTGAGGGCATTTAATTATCATTTGTTATTTCTTTTAGTAATGGAATTCATTGTTTACTGAAAGTCACTGATTCGTTTGCTACGTAGTTATTTTTATGTAGGGTTATACAAGCAGTTTCTTTGATTCTGCATTCTTGGTGGTTTTCTTCTTTGTCAATAATTTTTGCGTCTTCCCATTTTATTTTACGACTGGAATCCCATGCATGTCGGCAAATCCTGAATTTTTCAAATTTTCTATTTTTATATATGATTTATGTTCTTTTAATCAAACTTCAAATGGTCTGGAACTTTCCCCTATATAAAACTTGTTACATTCGCATGATATTTTGTAGATGCAGTTTTTAGAACTTTGTATTGCGTTTTTGGGTTTTGTTTTTGTAAATTATGTTCTTAATGTATTGTTGGTTCTAAACACTGTTTTTATTTTGAATGTGTTTCCTATTCTTTGGATTTTTCGGAGAATCCTTTTATGTATGGTGTTGAGAGTATTTTTTGATGTGTATCGTTGTTTCTCTTTTCTTCTTCTTTATTTTTGATATTTTATTCATTTCTTTTTCTATTACTTTTTTAGGATATTTGTTTTTTTATTACTGTATCTCTCAACTAATGTTAATTGTGCGAACGGATTTACTGGGGAACTATTAATTCGGCAAATGTCTAAGTGTTGGGGGATCCTTGGTAGCCACAAGCTGCTTAACCCCCTTCGCATACCACTGAATCTGGTAAAATAGGGCATATAATTAGGAAACAACAGAAAGGGAACTGAGCTGTATCTAAGCTGTGGGAATTTCAGGGAACGGCGTAGGCTAGCTCAGAATAGAAATAAGTGAAGGTACGAGTCCAATCAGTTTCAAGACAGAAAACGTAATGACGAAAAAGTAATTACACTTAAATCTGATGATTATTATAAACACCTACAGGTGTTGGTTTTGAAATATTTTCAACTAATGTTGATTGTGCGAAAGGATATATTGGAAACTATTAATTCGGCAAATGTTGAAGTGTTGGGGAAACTTGGTAGTCGCAGGCTGCTTAACCCCCTTCACACTATGGGAAAATAGGTTAAATATTTGTAAACAATAGAAGGGGAACCAAACTGCATCTGACAAGAAAGAGCATTGGCTATATTCGAAGACAACAAACATAAAAACAAGGAGAAAATTGTTGAAAGCATGTGTGTGGAGCACAGCACAGTACGTCTATGAAATAGGGGCAGTAGATGAAGCAGACAAAAATGGTAGAAGCTTTTTGAAATGTTGTGCTTCAAATGGACAGACAAAGTTAAACAAAGAGGTTATAGAAATAGTAGGGGAATAAAAATATGTGGAAAACAAACAAAATACGAGAAATAGAAGAGCAGGATACGTTCTAAGGCATTTTCGGGGACTAGTGCAGGATATATTACAAGCAGAGATAGGAAAAAAGAAGTAGAGGTAGACCTTGATCAGACTATTGCACGCAGATAGTGAAAGATGCACACTGTGGAAATTTCAGAGACATGTGTAGGTTAGTTCAGAATAGGAAACAATGAGGGTACATGCCTAACCAGTTCCAGGACTGAAGAACTAATGATAATGATTACTGTATATCTGATTAGGCCTTTCTCTTTCTTTATTTCTTTATTTGATGATATTAAATTTACTTTATCATATATGGTTTTGATAATTCTTCGCTTGACACAGTGTGGGTGGTTTGAATCGAAGTTTAAGTATCTGTCTGTGTGCGTTGGTTTTCTGTATACCGATGTATTAATTGTTATATCGTTTTTGTTAGATAGAATATCTAAAAACGGAAGTTTTCCATGTTTCTCTAATTCATATGTGAATTTAATAGTTCAATTAACAAAATAGAACCAACTATTTCACCTAATATATTCAAGCCAAATATATCAAACATTACTAAATCAAAGCCACCTGCAACTTGTGTAACAAATGTCAAACTTAAACATTTTTATTATTTTGACAAAGATCGTAAGTCATGAATCGAAACGTAAATAAAAGCGATTTTAACAACTATGAGTGGTTTAATTCCCAAAGAATTAAGGGGAATACAAAACAAACCACAACAAACATATAGGGAGTATTTACAAGACTTTCCCCACTTGAACTGTCTTGGGAAGTAATTTTCTTAATCTGCTCACTTCCATTTCATCTTCGAGGCAAGTCGTCTGGAAAGTCGTAGATGTGTAGAATGCTATTCAAAAATTTTAGTTCCTCGATCAGTTTTTATTGCATTGTAAAACACCTGTAGAGTTCACCACCCCAATGGTGAGACAACCAAATCGCAATTGTTAAACAAGTTCCATCCCATTCTGCACTAGCTTGGGGCTGACGCCTTGTGGCCATACTGCTGGGACCTGTGCCAGACCAATTTGAAGGCTGCCGCCAACCACTAGTAGTTAGAGGTGAGTGACTTTTCGTTGTACCCTAAAAGGGTATATAAATTGTTTTGGCAACCCCCTTTTCCACTAGGACTAAGTCCCGAACCACATGTTAGAAGTCCGTAAGACTCGGCACCTTATCCTTAAGGCATAACCTATTATTAATTTAAGTAAATTTTCTTATTCAAAGCATTTGATTCTTTAGAAGTGATACTATATAAAATTTTTATATTTAAGAATTTACAGCTATAACTGCTGTAAAAAGATTTGAATTAAAATATGTATGTGATTATCTGATATAATGCTCATCCAAGTGTTAAGAGACAAAAATGTTCTATAAATAATAATTTTGCTTCATATCACTAAATTCTGTGAATTGATTTAATTTTTTTGGATATAAACTTATTTGTTATACAAAAGTTTTAAAAAATTCATTCCAATAGGGTTACTGTATCTACCCTAAAACACCCTTTTTAATACTTGCTAGATACAGTGGCGTCCAATTTAACTTTATTTAATTTTCGGTTTAACGAAGAATATTTCAACCCTCACCTTTCTCATGATCTCCCAGAGGTAATAGACAAGCTAGCGGCAGAAGCAGCAAGTTTTTAGAGTTCCATTTTCTCATTATTTAATTCTCCCTACATAGACACTTAAAACAAGAAGCCCGAGTTGGGGAAGAATAAAAATAATCCGCTACATGGGGAGCAATTGGTAAAAAAATTAAAAAAGTTGAGTAGCAAATTTTATTCTATCTGTGTGATTTCCAATGGACTGACTTCTACTGCAACACCTTACAATCATTAACAACCGGATGCCATAAAAATTGAAATGAATGATACAATACTCCACTTGGATCTTCAACAGATAATACCATCAACAGAGATTTAACTCCGGAGTAAGAGCGTAATTGTCATGCGTCACCCAGATATTTTCAAAGTTATTTTTAAAATCGCCACACGTGGCATTTTAGATTATCAGTACCTGCTCCAAACACATTCTGTCTGGTTTTCAGTTTGTAGGAGACTTCTGTCTTGTACGGTTGTGTAGTAAATAAAGTGTTATTTTTAAATTTAAGTTGTAATTTTATTGATTTCTTAAATTATTATTTTTACAGCAATTGTGTTATGGGATAATGGAATACTTGTTATTAGGTTTATAAAGATGGTGAAACAAAAAAAAAAACGCAAAATTGAAAGAAGTAGGAGTCCCAATGTTGGGATGAAATGGTTTGAGAAATGCAAATCAAACAGTGAAGAGAATAAAAATGATGAGAGTGAAGATGAAGAAACTGATAATGTTCAACAAAGTAATCATGATTTTGTGTCTGCCTAAGAAATAAGTGACGATGAAAGTTTACTTAGTGATGTAGAGGAGGGCAATTTTGAGATCAGTGATGTTTTGTGGGAAAAAAAACATTAGCCAATGGGCAAAGAAAAGACCAAACTTGCATAATACAACTCGTGCTCTTAATTTGCTAATACATCCACCTAATCAGGCTGAGGGTAGAAGTAAAACATGTGCAATCAACCAAAATTTATATTAAAAATATAAAATATAAATTTGAGCAAGTGTGGGATGCCAAGATGGCATATGCTATAGAAATCCGAGTTTTTATTGGGCTACTATTCTTGATTAGGTCAGTTTGTGGTTCATGAAAAAATATACATAAATATTGGGACAACAGTAGAGGAAATCGACTTGAATCATGCTATCTCACAATGGACTAAAAACAGTTTTGCTCTTTATTAAGATGTTTATGCTTTGACCATGTTAAAGGCAGACCAACTGGATAAGAAACTGACAAATTAGCACCGATCCGAGAATTGCATAAAAAATGTCGACACATGCTAGTTACTCGAAAGCAACACTGCGACAAAAATATAGACACATACTTACAAGCATTGAAGTTAATCTCTAAAGATTGTGAATTTCAAAATGATGTGGACACCAACAAGAACGACAGTATCCGTGATTAATTCATTTCTGGTATTACGTCGTATAAAAGTGGGCAAAGGCGTCTTGAAAACTTCTCACTTATTCCAGACCATGCCTATAATCAGTCTCTCTCTCTAGAAATAGCCGAAATGCATTCGCAAGGTTATGATTCCGTCTGTTAATGCTGTGCGGAATAATACCAATGACAACGCTACTCTGTTTTCTAACAAGGGTAATACCACAACTACCATCAAGTAGACAAGTGCAAATGTTTCTTCTGTAGAGCACATGATCACCCTCACAAGACCTGCCCCACCTTTGACTCGGTTTGCCACTACTGTAGTGAAAAAGGGTATTTTGCTTCAGTATGTCATGATAAGATGTCCGTTAATGCCACCTCCACAGAAAGCAGAAGCTGGTGACCGATCCAATGCATGCTTTATTGCCACCTCGGTACCGAGTTGACTGTCGACACGCATTAATGGTGAGGCAGAAGCGCTTTTAGATACAAGAAGTTCTGTAGGCTTCGTTAACAATGATTTTGCAAATAAGTGCTTATTCGAAAGAATACCTTGCAACCAAACTATTTCTATGGTCTCCTCAAGTCATAAGTTAGCGGTAGATAGGCAAACGTGCCAAACTGTTAGCATTGAAAGACACTCCTACAAATTGTGAATTTACTGATTGTCAAGAACCTTTGAACTGATCTAATAATAGGGCTTGATATCATAAGAAAGCATTCTGCTCTTCAGTTTATTTTTGGTGGGCTAAGAGAAATTCTCCAGGTTTGCAGTGTCACTGAAGCTTCAGTGCCTGTGGTCTAGTTATTTGCAAATATTTCGTTAAACTGGAACGCTGTTGTTGTTATATCCCAGAGAAATAGTGATGATGACAACAAATTCATTCAATGCAAAATTCGGAAACTTCTAAAGAGTGGAGTAATAGAGGAGAGCAATTGATCATGGCAAGTCCAAGTAGTAATAACTAAAACTGCTAGTGATAACAAATGTCTCGTTATAAACTATTCCTAAACTATAAACCGATTCACAGAATTGGATGCATATCACTTTACAAACATAGAAGAAAGTTGAAAATCGAATCCAAATTCATCATTTTTAGTACCTTAAGCTTGGAAAGCACTTACCATCAAATGCCTAAAGTCTAAGAAGATGAACCATACACTGCGTTCGAAGGTATCAGAAATCTTGATCAAATTCGCCGAATTCTTTTTGGTATTACAGATGGTGTCTTGAGTTTCAAAGAATTATCAACCGGATCATTAGAACTGAAGATCTACAAGGGACTTTTTGCATATCTTGATGATTTTACCGTTTGTGGTAAAACTGTAAGGGAGCACGACAAAAATCTAAACAATTCTTGCTTGCGGTTAATAAATACAGTTTGATGTAAAGAAAAGTGTAAATTTTCTCAAAAATCAGATAGTTTTTTGGATTATACACTTACGCACCCATATCATTAAACCTGATAAAAATTGCTTGGAGCTTAATGATAAATTTGCCACCTACTAGCGACTAGCCATCACCGAGAAGAGTATTAGGCATGTTTGCACATCATTCCAAATAAATATCAAATTTCTCGAAGAAGATTCATCACTTGGCCGAATCGAAGGTTTTCCCATTATCAGAAAATGCTAAAAAATCTTTTAAGGAGTTAAGAGTATATATCGTTAGATCTTCTGCATGCCATTGACGACTTCATACCGTTTGCAGTTGAAACCAATGCATCGGAGCATTCCATTGTGGCCACTTTGGCTCAGGCTGGTAGGCCTATTGCACTTTTCCCTCAAACTCTCACTAGCAGCGAGCAACCATTCGTCCATTGAAAAGGAGACATTTTCTCATTGGTAAACTCTTTCTCTTAGTCACCAATCAACAATCAGTTTTGTTAATGTTTGATGCTAAACATACAAGCAAAATTAAAAACAAAAAAAATCCAACCATGGTGCTTGGAGTTAACGCCTTACAAATACAAAATATTTTACAATCCCGGTAAAGACAATTGTGTGGCAGATGCCATTTTACGGATAAGTACAGCTGTATAATCGCAACCAGATAAACCTTAGGCGTTTCATGACGCTATATGTCACCCTGGTGTGATCAGAATAATGCATTGGATAGGATTCAAGAACTTGACCGACACACTATCGACGAAGTCCGGAATATGACAAACTCATGCTGTATTTGTGCCTAGATCAAACTTAGATTTTACAAACAAGATCTTACTTCGCAACCAACAATAAAAATGTGCTGCCATTTGAATGCCTACGCGTTGATTTTAAGGAACCACTGTCATTTAGTACAAATAATAGGTATACTGTCACTGTTACTAACGAATTCTCGTGCTTTCCATTTGATTTTCACATATATTGCAGCTTCACTGTTATAAAACATCTGAATAATCTTTTCAACATACTGGTCTATACTCAATCAGATCATGGAACGTCTAATCTATCAGCAAGGATAATATATTATCTAAATTCATGAGATATAGTCACAAGTAGGACAGCCGCTTACAATGCTCAAGATAATGGGCGGGTGGAGAAACTAAACGACGTCTTATGGAAAAGTGTCCTACTATCAACACGCTCAAAGAACATGCCTGTTGGAGATTAGGAGGAAGTCCCACCTCAAGTGAAAGCATGTTCGTTCACCCGCGATGGTCTACAAATGGCAGTTCTGTCCCTACTTGGCTGACCAATTCTGGTAAAGCATTCATGCGACGATTCGATCGTAGTAACAAATACCAGCCGTTAGTGGAAGAAGTGAAACATTTACAATCCAATTCCAACTACTCCTTTGTTCGCCTATCCAGTGACGGAGAGGTGACTACTTCTAACTGCTATCTTGCTCTTATAGGAGAGCGAGATGAAGAAACCAGGAATTGCTTTGGTAAAGATTAAATAAATGTAAAAAACTCGCAAGTTCTACCGTCTAATGATCAAATGACCTACCATGCGGAAGAGAGTCAGTAAAAAGTTCTAGGTGAGGAATTCGTAGAAACGACTGATGCCAAACACCTAGAAAAGTGCATAACTGAGGGACATTTTGATCGACAGCAAGTAGTTCGAAAATCCAGCCACCTACAAAAAACCCCCCAAGTATTTCCATGACGAATTCTAAAGTAAGCATGGCCGAATGCCATATATTAGATTTATGTTAAGTAGGCTTAATTTAGGTTTGTTAACAATAACGTGTTGTCAACTGTCGTAGCGTATTAGTTATCTGTTAAATTAAATATCTACAACTTCCATTTTGATCATTAAACCTACAATACGAAGATCTTATTTCATCAAGCAGAATAGAATATGGATTGCTACTTTAGAACATACGGATTCACATGACGTTACTTTGCTAAACAAAAACTTTTTTAGCTGGACAAGGCGAATGAGTCTACTTGTCTAGAAGTACTTTTATCGACACCACTACTTTGACACTCAAACTTATTGGGGATGTGTGTCTGAACGTTCTGAAGTAGCGATCCAAGTCATTCTTTACAAAAGTAGTCAAAACGTTAACTTCATTCGTTTTAAACATGACACCATCCAAATCAAGAATTCAGCCATGAAAGTATCCGATTGTATCAACAATCTATTTTATACACTTTTTCATCCATACAGTAGTTTTAAAAACTCCAAACTATATTTAAGGAAATAAGACAAAAAGTACTTACTTGCACTGGTCATCTAATATACACAGAATTCCTGTAGGTTTCCCTTCAATTAACTGTAGGCACGCAGTATTATCCATAAAATCTATATTTGTCCATCGAATTCCTTCCCGTCTATATTCTTCCTGTTCGTATTTAAACACATGTTGATTAAAATAATACTGAAGATGCTCGTTTGCATAATTAATACATAATTGTTCAAAACTATTGCATAACCCAAAATCTTCAAATCCAAATATATCCAAAACTCCTATTGAATTTCCCTGGTGTTCACGTAAACTATCCTTTTTCGACAATAGTGCATGATTAACTTGTAGCACAATCCAATCAAATAAAGCCCCATATAAACATTTAGCCATCGCATCACGACTAGCAGTTGCTTCTGGAAGACGATAATTAATAACAAGTGTTTCTCCGGAAGCCCTAGCCCTCTTTGATGTCAGAGCTTGAAGAAGAGTTTCTTGTTTTACTCGAAGTAATTCAGATATTAATAAGACCACTTCAGGATTTTTAATTCCAACAGCCTCATCATGATGATATGCAGCTTTACGTGGCTGAAATTCAACATTTCCTAATAAAAGTACAGCGGATAACACAGAAAACAGACGTCTTTGCTTTTCAGCTGTAAAGCCTACCATTTCCATCGACTGTTTCAGCCTTGAAAACTCATAGCCTTCGTCAACATTATCTAATGCAATACAACCACTTTTATTTAAATAATTATATAAATCTGGTTGCTTTAAATGTAGTAACTGTCGTTCTAGCTCATTTGCACCTTCTAGTAAATAATAAAACACATGATAGTTACGCTCGTTTCGTCCTTGTGAACATATTCGTGATTTTTCTAATAAATACTTTTGTACAACTGCTCCATGGACCATACCATTTTCCTTATAATTAACTTGTATAAATTTGCCAAAACGACTGGAATTATTGTTGTGCGCAGTTTTAGCATTACCAAATGCTTCTAAAACAGGACCAGCACTTAGTATGGTTTGTTCAACTCCGCTTCCATGTGAACCCTTTTGGCTAAGCGCAGTTAAATGATGTAATAAAAAATTTGTGCTTTCCGTTTTTCCTGAACCACTCTCACCACTAATAACAATACACTGATTTTTACGGTCCTTAAGCATACAATGATAAGCAGTATCTGCAACTGCAAATATGTGTGGAGGTAAATTTGGACCCAGTCTTCTATTCTGATATAACTTAACATATTTAGGATTATATATAGGATAAAATTTAAATGGATTAAGTGCTATAAGAATCGATCCTACGTAAGTATATATATGTCCAGCCATAAACCTAGCACGAAGATTGTCAAGAAGCGTTTGTTCATTTAGATCAGGTAACTGGCATAAATCCGGATATTCGCGATCTTTAGGTTGATATAAAAAACGATGAAAGTAATCTTTGATTAACTGAGGATCCATGGCAAAATTATCTGACCATACATAATCATTTACTTTCTCTCGTAAATAAAAACGATAACTACAATGATCTGCTCTATTTTTTGGCCACAACATCATAACTTGAACAGGGCTTTCACTAACCCCCAAGCTTCGTTCTTTACATTCACGTCCAAATGCATCTCCAACAACCTCTGCCAATTCATAAACACCGCCTGGACTTTCGTTTAAAGAAAGACGTTCAACAATACAGGACACTATTTCTTCGGACGTTGTTTGTTTACTGGCTTCTACTGATAAAGCCTCATATAGAGCTGAGAGTGCACCTACATATACTTGGACGATGTATCGATTGTTGTCAATAATAGACATTTTGGCCGGTTATTTTAGTTTCCTACACTTCATTGCACTTACACTGCAAAGAAACAAAAAACAAACTTTAAAACAGTTGAATACTATTTGGGTCAAATGTTTTTAAACATATGAACTAATGGAAGAATATAACAACATTTAACAAGTTGGTAAATACACTTTAATTCAACTTTCATTAATTGGATTAATTGGAAAAATGAGCTCATGCACTACAACACAATTTAATACCAATTTTGGATACAATTCTATGTATATGCAACACCCATTTAACATTGGCAGCGGCCAATGAAATCCCGAATCCGCCCAAATTTGCAGATTTACATGTTAAAGTTGGTGTGACACCTACCACATAGTTTATAACATTTTCTTCACTTAACACAATTTGAAGGCATTTTAAATATGCACCTAACATCTTTTTCTACAATAATTGTCTTATTAATATACTAACATCAACCATATTTATTTTGCGATTCCATCGCACGGTTGCCAATAATGTACGATACGTTCAGAATTGTGTAGATGACTAATATTTTCATACAGTGAAAAGGGAAATTTAATGACGAATAAATTTTATGTACATGGAAGCTACCACACATCTAGTTGCAGAGTTGAATCAACCAATAGCAATGTATCACGTTATTTGTGTAGTTACGATTTAACTACATGGAAATATTAACATAATCATACTTTAAAATTATAAGGCAATATTGTATTAGCTTTAACCACAATCGTGTTATAATTATTGTGATTAAATTATTTCCAACAGACTTATTAATTGATATGTTTATTTGAAATAAGAACATTTGTATAGATGAATGCAGAAACGCAATCCTCTTATTTCCATACTACCTGATATTTCTCTACTATAAGAAGTTAAAGGAATAACGGTTATACCACAGATAGATGCTTATCCGGAATTAGAAAATGTCATCAAAGAGTAATTAAGCACTGCAAAGGAGACGCACCCATGCTAGCAATGCCTAACAAATATTACTATAATAAACTATAAAATGTTTCCAAGTAGAAACAGAGCCAACTTTAAAATTTCAAAGTAATAATTTGGCCTTACAAAAAAATTAAAACTGTACCATCTATCCCGAATGCTAATTTCTTAACATTGTGTCGCAGTTTAATTTTAAAAATGTATGGTTTTGTTAAAATGCGTAAAATACTTATCGGCATGTGAAAGTTATCAATATCTGATACTTTAAATTAATAGCATTTAAGGAATATATTATCAAACGTATTCCGTTCATTTCCCTACATTAGCACTTCCCTGCATTTTTCTAATTAAATATCTCGTTTGCGTTAATATCTTTCACGGTTGGAAATATTACTAAATTATACGACCCGCTTATAATACTTATAACATTCACTATTTGTTATAGTTCATTAACTTCGTTTAAATCGTAATTAAATAAGGTTACGTGTTACATCGAATTAACCTTGCATTTTATTTCAATTTACTATGAAGAGTTTTCCGAAAATCCTGATATAAAGCGAATTTTATTATACGTTGGTTGAACACATGATTTTTATATTGCGAATGTGAGGTTATGTATACATAGAATAGTACGATCTTTGTACGTTATTGTTTCTATTGCATTCACAATTCTGGCGTGGAATAGAAACAAGTTTGATCCTGTTATTATGTTATTGGAAAAGGGTTTTCTGTGGCCATTTTTAAAAAGACCCATTTGTATGTCGTTGATTGAATGGTTTAATTCTTTTTTCTTCAGGTTGTTCTGTTTGGTTGTTGTGTTCATTTATAAAAGTATATTGATTTTGAACGAGCAGTTACGCAAACTCTTGTGTAATGAAAAACTTCCTCTACTTTCTACGTGACTGCCAAGCTCCCAATTTCCGGATTTCGTATTTAAAATATTTCCGTAACCATACTTAAGTCAGGGTCAGGATTTCAGCTATCGTATTGTCCTCTGGATTATGTTCATTTGTCCTTGGCCTAAAAATTCCTCATCTTGTTTCAAAAAGTTGGTTGGCTTCCGTGATATGCTGGTTGAGTCACCTAAATCCTGAACAACATGCACGAGGTAAATAGTAGAAGAGTACCAATTTTTACAAAACGACAGCTTTGCTAGCTTAAGTTGTAGTTTATTTATTTGTATAATGTGAAAAGTAGAAGAGCATCGATTTGTATAAAATGATTGCTGTGACAGCTTACGTTATGGTTGACTTATTGGTGTTATATAACTATTAAGATAATTATATGACGGTGCATTTTGAACACTGTTGATTTATAAGGATCAAGAACTGAGCTAACGTTATCCCTCTGATATAATAGTTGTGTAAATATTTGGTGGCGGTGATATTATATACACTTTTCTTCATTTTCTTATATTAAACAGGTTCCTGCGAGGCGAGCTCGTTATTTGCACCGTAGTTTAGGTAAGGCTATCATTCTGGATATAATATGCGGATTAATATATTAGTTTTTTATTTGTATGATACTTATATCTTAATTATTGTTCGTTTCTTTATTATTTTGTATTTTTGTACTTTACGGTCGGGTTGTAGGCTTATCGGCTTCGTTTTCATTGCCCCCCTCCCATCAAATCTTCGATTGTGTTAGCGAGGTCTTCCTTCCTTCCGTTTTCTCTACTGTTGCAGCAATTTGGGTGAGTCATTCTTGACTGACACCCGCCTTTTTTTTTTCTGGCCCGCTCCTTAGACTGTTACAAACTGCTGTAGAACCTTTTTTGGCATATTATAAAATTCTTAACATTTGAGTGTCTTATAGGTGCTTTCTTCATTTTCCAGGTTCCATTTTCAAACGCCCAAAGTTAACACTTGTAACCCACTTTGAATTTGCCTCATAATTAATTTTTGTGCTATCATCTGCCAACAATTGCTTTAATAAAGTATGATGTACTCGTAATAAGGGGATTTCTTCTGTTCTTTTGTTCCAGAAAACCATTATTTATGTATTGTGCCGATATCATTATTGTTGACGTTATTTATACGTAGATGTTTTAATATTACTTCAGAAAACTATCAAGTTATTATTTATAAGAGCATGTAATATTATAGTTTATATTTAAGAATATTTTTAAAATGTAATCTAGAATTTCAGATTCTAGAATCGCAATAATTCATATAAACATGCTATCCAAGATATTGGTTCACCCTCCCAATCTAGTATTATGAAAATGTTTTTTTAAAAAGATTCCTAACTATATGTGAAGTTGTTACGCTTCTTTTTATAAGGCTTTAACGGCTATTGCATTAGTTAAGTTTGGAGGAACTTTTTAAAACCCCGCATGGGAAAATTCCCAGGATATTGTTACGGTATTCCGTGCAGACAAGAAAGAATTCAGCAAAGTACGTAAAGAAAATCGCCTATACCGAATACTGTAACGAAACAGGGGCATAATGATAGAATCGAAATCCAAAAGAATTGAATTTCGTTCTAACTCAAAAATGTCATAGCGTGGGGTGGGTGATACAGAAAGGAAAATTGAAAACCTCAGTAAAAACTAATATTACAAACATACAGTTTCAGAAGAAGTATCTACAAACGTTAAAAACACACATTTACGTAATCATTCGTTATAAGCATCAATTTACATATAATACAGTAAAAACCTAAACTTTTAAAAATATCGAGAATAAAATCTTATTATATAAATAAAAGGTACATATGTACATGCAAAAATACTTACACCATGCTCCAGCCCTAAATATGTACAAGAATAAATTATACAGAACACATATATCTGTCATAATTTTTACCTGCTTTGGGAAGTGCACCTCGTAAGATTTAAAAACGTGATTTTAAATTTTAAATAACGTAATCAAGTATTAACTAGCAAGTTGTTGACGTTAACATTAATGTATACAGGAAAGGAAACAGTAAAGTGCTTTAACGCAAACTTTAAAAATAATTGCATAATCGTTCGTGCATTGTAAACAAGTATGTGATAACGTACAGTCTGCAATTTATTGCGGAATCAACAAAAAAAGTGTCCATCTTCCAAAACAGCAGCACAAGTAAAGAAAATAGAAAAACTGTGCCTTCAGCTAACGGCTTCTCTCTAGTACCATCTTAGGATGAGGAAATGTGGACTGCACTCGTCTACGGCTAGATGTTGAATCAATCAACTTAATTATACTAGAACACTGTGTAGAAAAATGCATTTTAAAATTGCGGCCTACAACCTCAAAGGACGTTGTATAGAATTAAAATCGAATACATAAGAGAAGAGGAATAAATAAGAGAGCTTTTAAAACGCTCGGCTTGTATTTATATAAATTGAGAACCACGGGGAAAATAACAAAACCATTCTCAGAAAAATAGTGTTAAATATTCTGCGAAAGCAAGTAAAACCGTATTCCAGACAACAACTGCGAAGTATTCCTAAAATACAAGCAATAAAGAAGACAAAATACGATAATTAGTTCTATTGAAGTTCGTTTGCATGGGAAAGCAAAATATATTTTAAAACAACCGAGCGGGTATGCAACCTTGCATACCACCAAAGGAAGCCAGTTGCCTGACTTATAGAAATGAATGGAAGTTTGTATTATTATCGATCCACGCTACGAGGATACCAAGAATGAATTAATTAGAAGACTGATTTTAATACCCATAAAACTAGAGCGGCCGATAACGTGCAGCTTTAATGAAGTACTGCGTTTATTATTTCTTAGTAAACGAGTAGATAATCAACCCATTAAAATATTTTAATGAGCGAGAAGCTTTAAATCTTCTAAGGAACCTATTAGAAGTAGTTTTAATGACTAGAAAAATGATTCTTTTTTCAACGAATCAAGCGAAGTTGTTTTAACGGTTCTCAAGCATTTCAGAGAATTTTAGAAACTGTTTGTTTAACATATATTCCACGTATTGCTACACTTAGGGACATTATTATAGTACGTTTTAATACGTATTTATCAAACTTGTTAAGCTTGTAAAATTGAGAATAACATAAAAAGGGTTTATATTAGCATCCTTAATTAAGGTAGTTGCAAACCAAACTCCATTTCAAAAAGTTAACTTAACAATATTTATCTTTTTAATGCAGACATACGTGAAAATTACACAAAGCTGTGGTTCTCATGCAAAGTACGGCCATTGACTTATCTTTGTGGTCTTAGAATATGAATGATTGCATTTCTCACGCATCGAACGGTGTGTTATCGTTGGAGTGGGAGATGTTTTAAAGCAAGTAGGCTTGGCTTAGTTAATTGTTTAATAACAGAAGCAAAATAATTATAAGTTCAAAAAAAAATACATAAATTAAAGTGAAATTGACTGAATTTGATTCTTGGAGTAGTTCGGAAGTCTTCGGTTATCTTCAGAACTCTTCGTAAGTTTGATGCTTGGTTGTGAACACCAAAATAAACTCAAACCCTTGTATAATGAATGTATATAAAGCTCGAAGGCGGTGGAAACGGCTTCGGTGGTCTTCGGGACTCTTCGGAATGTTTCGTATTGTCCCATAGAGTTGTGTTTTGAAATTTAAAAACTATTACTTTGCAATATTAATAAGTATGGAAGGTTCGGAATTCTTCGGTTGTCTTCGAAACCTCTCGGAAGGCTTCAGAATTGAATAGTAAAGTTCAATAATAACGTGAATAGTAAATATTTGAAATTAAAAACTACTAATGTGCAATATTTACAAGTATGGAGGGTTCAGAAGTCTTCGGTTGTCTTCGGAACTTCTCGGGAGGATTCGGACTTGAGTCGTGAAGTCCAATAATAACTGAAACGGTGATGAATAGTGATTAATTGTAGGTTTGGAAGATCCAAACGTCTTCGGAGATCTTCGGTATACTTCGGCAGACGTCGTGGACGTGACCCCCCAGGCCTAGTAGAGCACGGCTCTGTTAAACTCTACTGGGGTGATGTCTCGGAGGTAGACCTGATAGATGCAGTCGTTGTCATTACAATAATCTACCTCTCCGGATATGTTTGGAGTATATTGAATGACTGCCTTCGGCGACGGCGGTAGCGGAGATAGAAGCCTCAGATGCGATTGCATGGAACGGATCGCACGTCGAAGAGCGTTCTGTTCTTGTTTGCGAGCCGCTTGATGTGCAGAACGAGGCTTACTACCCATACGTAGTTTTGTTGTATCGATACTAACGAATTATTATGACGGCTCCCATGTCAGACGGCGGACAGTGAAACGTTGGGACAGGACACAGGCTATGATGAGCACTGCGTTAGGATTTAGCAGACGGTGACGAGCGCTGCTTGGAAAGGTCCTACAGGCTAGGAGAGCTTTGCAGAGGAGAGGAGTTCCAGGCTATGGTGAGCACTAGGATGTCTTCTGAAGAATTCGAAATTATATTTATACAGTTCTGGTTGCTTTCCTTCTTGTGTTGAAAAACGTTTATCAGGTCTTTAACCAATGTAAGACGTTTTCGATTTTTGATTGTGAACAAAGATTATCCAAATTTTATTAGAACAAAACTTAGTTGGAATTTCTGGAGATTCCTTGGGTTGTTCTATTTCCAGCACGTGTACTCTAATATAGTCAAATGCGCATTCGCAGTTCGTTCAGTGCTCTGCGTGTGATGATAGAGTTAACAGGCGTTGTATCCGCTAATGTGCGTCAGACAACTTAACCTTTCCTGGAGAGGATAGACATTTTTGTGGTAGCGAATGTATAGAAACTGAGGATTTGACTACCGACTTCTTTAGAGTGCTGACGTGTGAGTGGGGCTTCGACTTATCGACAAATAATTCCTCCCCTTCCGTTCCTATATCATATCAAATCGACATTTCTAACTAACTAACGCGAATTTTCTAGAAAGCCGTTTTACAGCTGCATCAGGAACCAGATATCGCAGCTAGTGTGGCCACAATAACTTAGGAACACGTTTGTCGTCTCGAGGAATTCAACCCCCAGGTAAATTTGAGATTACATGTGGTTACATGAGTAAAATACTATTACAGATAGCTCTAAATGCGGTGGTAAAGGTTTCAAAGTATGCGTTGGACTACTATAATGCTGATACCAAATTATATTACTTAGCTACAACTTGTTGGGAAAATTTATAATTAATATATCATAATGTTTAGTGTCGTAAGGGTTCCTTCGATGAAGCGTAGCTCTCTATTTGGTTCCCAAATATTCCCAGTCAACTTATTTGCTTTTCGAGTTGTATACCAACTAAAATTTACAAATTGGGATTTTTAATGCTGCAGAACAGAAAATTTTGACTGTGTCATTTAAAATAAATTCACACTCCTTAATAAAACAAAAATCCTTTTACAAAATCGGATTATGCTTGCATAATTAATCTTAAATCTAATAAAAAGAAATTATAACTCCTGGATAATCACTTACTTACACAAAGTGGAGTCCATAATCTTTCCTTTCTAATTAGGATTTCCATTCACAAATCATTCTCTATTTAAATCTTATTATGTACAAAATTTTATAAAATATTTATGATAATTTTAACAATCTCCCCTTAAAATCAGATTTAAACGTACCTGATCAGTTATGTTTAATAATTTTTTTATATACTGGCAAAACCTACCGAGGTCAGCCACCCTCAAATCAAATTATCCACCTGAATAACTCTCACCCAAAGATTTGCACATAAAATCTTATGTAACTTAATTTAGCTAACTAATAGAGATGTCCTTTCAAAAACTTTACAATAATGTAATTTTATTTTGCCGTGTACATTATGCTGGTCGTTGTATGGCCTCTTATTTGGCATGTAGCCTTACATCCATGTCCAGAATCCTTGAAATTTTTCTATTAAATACCATTAAACGTCAAAACTGCATTCAAGATCCATATACAAAGATTGTCCAAATCGTTTACAATGTAACATCAATTTACCATTAAATACTATACCAGTTTTATCTCAATTGATTTTATTTCTTTATTCCATTTTTAAAACTTTGTAGTTATCTACTTTCTTCAAAATGGCAATAAACTTTCAAAGTTGTCAATTAAAGTTATTCGTTTATTACAATACTTCACTATTAGATATCACTTGATATTAGACTAGCATGGTGGCATTTAAACTGAGTATTGAACAATTGATCTCTGTATTTGATTTCAACTGGATTTTATAGGATCGAGCCCTGCAACGTCATACGTCCAGCAGCTTCGAGTCAACTCTGGTTGCTACTCTTACGTTTTGATTGGTTTAAAATATAAGCTGGTCTCTTACAAAAGTATCCAGAATCGTCATGAATGATGCAATTTTCACAGAATTCGACTTTCAAATACTCCAAGCTATCCTTAATGAATACCGTTTACCAATGTGCACCTTTTATTCCACTTTCTTAATCGACGATCTTAGAAATTTGAAAACACCTTCATATGTTATTAAAAAAAAACCCAACTGAATATTATATACTACTTTCATCAAAATACTATCGTATGAAATTAGATATTGTACACTTACATAAATTGGGCTCTATAATCTTTTTAAGACATGATCACAGTAATTACTTATATATTCGTAATCGAAAACGTTGATTGAAAAATTTATGGGTGAAGAATTCTTTCAAAAACGTCTTTCTACTCGCGGAATATTATGATTCTTATCTCAAAACAGATTAAGTTATGTAATAAGAAGCAACTTCTTTAATCACAGGTTTCTGCACCTATAATTCAATAAATTTCTAAAATTTTTCTTATGTTGCTCAGGTTTGCAGTATTATATGTTTACGAAATGATGCTATTTGCTCTTTTGATGACCCCTAACTGCATATGTATCCGTATTATGATAAAAGAACAAAAAAGTTGATTTTCGCTTTTTTATTCTTAACTTGTTATTTGAAAACATATCAGAAAACTGTAACGGCATTCTTAAGACAATTTTTATTTCCTAGCAATTGAAGTTATTAAATTTTTTATAAGACGTTTTGTTACTTTTGAACCATCAACATCTTTCTTATTTCTTATATACGCCGTATTAGATTATTATTATTACTAAGAAATCTGTTATTTTCAATAAAGTATTTTTTGTACACAATTAAGATACCTCTGAAAACAGAAACAGAAAAAGGGCCTATCAAAGATTTATTTATATTAATATTTTACAAAGTAGGGAACGAAGTATGGAAAAAATAAAATTTACAGTAAATGTTCAAACAGAAACCCATTCTGTTTAATACAGAGACAAATCCTCTTTTTCATATTATTTACCACTCTCTGAATTGTTCTCCGGGGAATATTTAAAACGCAGTCCGTATAACGTTCGTCAATTTGTCAGTGTTCTGATATGGACCTTTATACACTATATTTTTAATTGTTCCCCAAACAAAGTAATTTAATATACTTAAAGCGGGAGATCTGGCAGGCTATGGAGATATTCTGAGATTTCCAATCCATTTATTTGGAAAAATGTCATTAAGAAATTCAGTCGCTCTTACTGATTTAGGCGAACCTCTACTTTTTGTTCGTATATCTGCTTATGATATATCCAGCACTATTCTCCAAAAATGCCTTAAAATGTATTCAGCCCTTCTATTTCTCCTATTTTTGTTTTGTTTTTCAGAGATATCTTTATTCCCCTACTATTTTGATAACCTCTTTGTTACTAACTTTGTCTGTCCATGGTATCATCATCAAATATCTGAAGCACCACATTCCAAAAGGTTTCTACCATTTTTCTGTCTGCCTCTCCTACTTTTCATAGGAGTATATTCTGTGCTGTACTTCACACATATGCTTTTAATAATTTTCTCCTTTCTATGTTTGTTGTCTTCGAACATAGCCTATGCTCTTTCTTGTTAGATGCAGTTTGGTTCTCCTTCAATTGTTTTACATATTCTATTTCCCCCAATATCAATGGTATGTGAAGAGGGTTAAGCAGCTTGCGGCTACCAAGATCCCCAACACTTGAACACTTGCCAACTTATTAGTTTTCCAATATATATTCTTTCGCACAATCAATGTTAGTGGAAATATTTTTAAACCAATACCTCGTTGTTTATAATAATCATCAGATTTGAGTGCAATAATTTTTTTCGTCATCAGGTTTTCAGTCTAAAAACTGGTTGGATGCGTACCTCCATTTATTTCTATTCTGAGCTAGCCTACACAGTTCCCTGAAATTCCCACAGCCTAAATACAGCTCGGTTCTCTTTCTGTTGTTTCATAATTATACGCCCTAAATCACCGAGATTCAATTGTATGTGAAGGGGGTTAAGCAACCCATGGATATGTCTGTAGCACCACATTTCAAAAACTTCTATCTTTTCCTGTCTACTTCTCCTACTGCCCAAGTTTACAGTCCCACAGTGCTGTGTTCCACACATATGTTTTAAACACTCTTTTCCTCGTCTATGTTTGTTGTCTTTGAACACAGTAGTTGCTTTTTCTTGTTAAATGTAGCATGGCCTTGTGCTAATCTTTGTCTTATGTTCTTTGCACTTTTCTTATTTCGCGCTATTTGGCTTCCTAGGTAGCAGAAATCCTTAACCTTTTGTAAGTTCTAGTTACCTATTTGTATTCCTGTTTTTGACTTATTTTACCCTCCTTTAGATACCAGTACTTTAGTTTTATTTTTGTTGATTTTCATACTGAATTCCTGTTAGCAGCGTTTTCTTTTTTTAAGAGCAGCTTCTAGCTCTTCCTTGCTAGATTTTAATACCGCTATATCAACTGCAAATCTAAGAATATCAATCTTTTCTCCCTGCATAATAATTCCAAATATCTTCCCGCATTTGACAGTATTCATTGCCTCTTCGATGCACAAGTTAAAAATTAACGAGGATAAGGCACATCCCTGTCTCACCCCTTTCCTAATTTTTACTTCTCTACATCTCTGCTCCAATTCTAGTACAGCTGTTTGTTCTTTGTATAAGTTATGTACCATCCATCTATCCCAAAAACTCATTCCAATCTTTTGGAGTATTTTGAACATTTTTTTCCATTTTACATTGTCGAATGCTTTTTCCAGATCTACAAACTCTAAATACACGTTTTCCCCTTTTCTATTGTTTTCTCCATTATCACCCTCAGAGCGAAAATAGCCTCTCGTGTTTCCCTGTTTTGCCAAAACCCAAATTGATCTTCTCTAGTATTCCTTTTGCAAGTTTTTCCATCCGTCTTTGTACAATTCTAGTTAATATTTTTGACACGCGTGCTGTCAAACTGATTGTTCGAAAATCTTTGGGTATCTCACCTGTCTCATACATATAGTTTACAAGTTGGAAGATACGTTTTGTTACTGCTTGTCCAGCTGCTTTTAGAGTTTCTGCTACACCTTATCTGTACCCCGTGCCTTACTATTTTTCAGACCCTTTAATGCTATTGCAAACTCATCTCTAAGTATAGGGTTTACCAAGTCATCCTTTTGAATGTCTAATTCCTATTCTAATACTGTTAGTTCCTTTCCTGTATATAAATTCTTTATATATTTATTTATTTATTTATTCATATTACATGAACGAGTAAGGTTTTACATAGTAGATCTACCACCCTCCCTTGCTTACATAACAAAAATATCAATCAATATCAATAACATTAAGTCAATAACAGTTACATACTTAGTTTAATAATTCAATAATTCTTTAGTATAAACTTTTTTAAATGTATTTACTGTACTGCTTAGATGTTGAGAATGCTGATTTAATAATGTAGGGTCTGTATACGAAAAACTTCCCTAAATTTTGAAGTTTTATGACTTCGTATTGTATAGCTATCACACCTTAAGTTAACACAGAGCTCTTGCGATCTGTTGGTTAGTTGCGAATTCAGATATGATGGAGTGCCAGTATTTACTATTTTATGTACAAAGGCAGTACATAAAAAGTGCATACGCTTTTCAATATTTAATTCTTTCATGTCGATTAAGTATGGTATGACAGGATGCATAAATGGTATAAGACAAACATATCGAAAACAAATATTTTGAATTCGTTGCAATTTAGTTTTATTTTTCTTAGTTAAGAAAAAGTAGTATGCGAAACAGCAGTAATCAATGTTTGGGTAAATTAGTGCTTTCTCCCAGTGTTAGTTTGTTAACCTTGTTAAGTACTCTTTAATTGATAAAGTAGTTTCAATCTAGAGAACGACTGCTGAAAAACTTTTTGGACATGTCCAGAGAAATTCAGATTTTCATCAAGTATTACTCTAAGGTTTTTTACCACAGCAACCCTTTCTATAACATTATTGTTTAAAGATACCTGAAGATTATCATAGTCAATCTTAGAATGGTGCTTAGTGGAAGCAATGTATAAGACAGTTGATTTGTTTGGATTCAATTGTAGTCCGTTGTTACTACACCAATTGCTTACGTCTCTTAATATGTTATTGAGGTCTATAACAGTCTGTTGAAGGTTACATACCGGTGTGGTTATGTATATTTGCAAGTCATCTGCATACATATGGTAACTAACTATAGCATTTCAAGATCTCAGGTAAATCTACAATACATAAAAGAAAAAGTAACGGTCCTAAATTGCAGTTTAGATAGCAGCAAATCTTTTTCTACTACGTCAAAAGCTTTAGTTTGATCCAACAATGCCATAACAGTAACATGTGATTAATCCAAGAATGCAGCAACATCATTAAAAACCCTCAGCAAAGCCGTCTGCGTACTGCGAGATTTTCTGAAACCTGATTGTAGTTGAGATAATATTGAATTTTCCTCTACATACTTGGTCACCCGATTAGTAATGATTTTTTCTAGTAACTTAGATAATAGTGGTAATATACTTATTGGTCTCAGGTCTGTTGTGGATTTTGGCTGTCTCACTTTAGGTATTGGAATTACTACTGCATGTTTCCATATCTCAGGAAATTGTTAATGCTCTACAGAATATTTGAATAATTAGCTGAAGCATTTTCCTACTAATTCCTTCAATGCCAATTGCATTTGATTTGATGGTTTTAAATGATGTTTATATCTCTTCAGCACTAATATTTCTAATTTGGAATAATTCACCCTTGTGCATCATTAATAGTTTCAGAATTTATTGCTATATTTGCACCTACTTCTAAGAAGAATTTATTAATTTCATAAACATTCCATTCATTGGCATTTATAGTTGAGACCTGTTTTCCTTTGATAGCAGGTACAATACCTTCTAGTTTTCGCCATAGTGTACCGGGGTTGCTTTTGCAATTTTCAAGTTCATATTTAATGTACGCATTATGCTCACTTTTAATTGCCATGTTTACTTGGTTATGCAAATCCACATAATATTGTCGGTGTATTACCAATCTTGTCTTAATAAACCGTTTATATGCTTTTTGTCTCGGTTTAATCATGCATCTAATATTGTATGTTATTTTATGTTTATTCTTTTTTTTTAACTTTTGAACACACTAATTTGTAAAGTGCAAAGACTTCAAAGAGGTTATATTCTTGCCATCTAACCACTTCTTCTACATTTTCCATAATTTCTTTCACACCCCTTATATTTTTGCAATACGGTTTTATATCCCTAGAATTCATTCTAATTAGTTTGTATGCTTCGTCTGTCTTTCCTCTAAGGTTGTATCTCTTTGCACATTTCATCAATCCATTGTTCTTTAGCATTCCCGCATTTGCAAATAATTTCCCATTTACCTCTGTTTTCCTGTTTCGTCTGATCTATTTTTGTATTTTCGTCTTTCTTCTATTAAATTCAAGATATCTTTTGTAATCCATTGTTTCTTATTTTCTTTTTGTGTATACTCCAGAATATCTCTAGGCACCATGTCTAAGCTGGATTTAGTATCATTCCATTCTGTTTCTACTTCCTTAGTTTCAGAAATTTCCCCGATATTGTTCAACAATTCATTTGACTTTTTTCAATCTTTCCATTTTGCAAATTTTTTAATTTAAGAGTGGCCTTCATAATTACAATGTTGTGGTCAGTGTCTATATCTGCTTCTGCGTAGCTTCTACAGTCTTTTACTTGATTCCTAAACCGTTGTCTACAAGAATGTAATCTATTTGTTGTCTTTTTATATATCCTTGCATCGTCCACGTGTATCGTCTTCTAGCATGATGTTGAAATAATGTGTTTGTAATGATTAAATTATTTTTTCACAAAAATTTACCAGCCTATTTCCCCCGTCGTCTCTCGTGCCTAAACCAAATAAACCCACTACCGCTCCTTCCATACCCTCACCACTGCATTAAAATCCCCCATAATTATTAAATTTTCATGTCCTTCTACGTATCTTAGTATGTCTTGGATATCTTTGTAGATCGCTTCTACCTTTTCCTCATTGTAGCTGGAGGTGGTCATGTATACTTGTATTATTACTGTATTTACTGGTTTAGATACTAATCTAACCATGAGTACTCTTTCATTCTTTTGTAAGTAGTTTTTTACACAGTGTTTTTTTTTCCCCCATTACTATCCTCACACCTGAATTTCCTTCCTCTGATCCTGTGTAAATTACCCTAAAGTCTCCACTCCAAAAATCCCCAGTCTCTGGCTTCCAAACTTCGCTGATCCCTACTATGTATAATGCTAACCTATCCATTTCAATTTTCAGGTTTTCGAGTTTACCTACTTGCTTCATACTTCTAACATTCCATGCTCCGAGTCGCAAAATGTTCCTGGCTCTTTTTCTAAAATTTCCGATCACATCCTCCGAAGTAGACCCCTCTTGGAGATCCCAATGGCGGACTGTTTTAAATCGGCGGCTTCGTGGTGTAGTTGGTATGCATGTGACTACTATGCCTAAGGTCCCGGGTTCAAATCCCGACACGGTCCACTTCAAAAATGTAAGGCAAACATTTTTCACAAAAATACACCCTTGTTCGGATGAGAGGTAAAAAGGAGGTTCCTATTGTGGGTGTTGTCACGCACGTTAAAGATCCCTATTTAGCTTGCAACAGCAAGGGATCGGCAAAATTCAAAATTTCCAAGTAAAAAAAACTTGCTTACTGACCAATGTAGTACCTTCGAGTGGTGCATTAGAAAAAATCAAATGTAGAACTGTTTTAACTCCGGAATCTTTTACCCCAAAGGATGCCATCATCCTAATTACAATTTCAGTACTCTGCGAATTTGAAAGGTAATGTGGTGGTTTCCAGTTGTCTTCCACATCGCAGTAGTGCATCTTAGAATGCCATACCGATCGCTATGGCCTCTGCCAATCTATGTACCGAAAGAGCTGCTGCCATCTTTCGGGGACCTGTTCTAGTCTGATCCTTCAGTAAGGACCCTATTAATTTGGTTGAACCGTTAGTTTGGCTCTTTATACCACTTGAACGCGCTAGCCATTCCACCTGTTCTGGTAATCTAGAACTTCTTCAAGGTGCAGGTCCATTTGAAATAGATTTAATAAATATATAAGATTTAAAGTTAATATATGCAAAATATGCAAACAGGAGTACAGAATTGGTTGTACAAATGTTATAAAATTGAACACTTAATAAAACTTAAATTTAAAACTTATACTAGATTGTGGTTTTAACTGAAAAAAAAATAAAAGTTGAAATATGTACTTAAATTATGAGTTACATCATTCACACTCAAATACATTCTACCTCGCATCCTATTTGTCGTTTATCCACATCATGTGTGATAAGCAAACAAAAATTTCCAATTGATAAAACGTTAAGAATTGAGTTAAACTAACTAGATCATATCTAGAATAATCGAAAATTAGTGGTACCTTGAAAGATATTTATTTAAAAGTATACTGAATTATTTTGGAGTAGGAAATGAACACAACCATTCAGAATGTAAATTTAATAGCTACACATTAAAGAATATTACTGAAATATACAAATAGAGGGAAATATTTAAAAAATAAGAAAAGAATGTAACAAATTGTTTATGGAATTGATAATCGCATATGTATTGGTTGTGGAAACATTTTTCGTTGTAAGGACTATGAAACTGTTTGAGGGTCAAAGACTGCTTTGTATTTAATTTAAATAATTTGTTCTTTCTGTTTCTTGAGTAAAATTTTATTAAATTGTTACTAAGATGTGGGTTATAGTGCCTAAAACCAAGTGTAGATATTTTGTTAAAATTGTTATTTAACATTTAACAAAATTAAGCTTTAGAACTTCTAGACTCGTGTATTTTCATCACTATAATGTACTTTGGTGACTATATACTGTAGAGTGTAAATTCTGTTTGCTAATAAATAGATCACATAGTTTTACTCTTTGTAAATAATTTTATTTCCATAGGTTTCTTGTCAAAACATTCTTAGAGGCTTTAATTTCCCCAGTTTCGTAGGTTCCTGTCTCATTTATAGAAGTAGTTTATTTTTTAAATCGTAAACCCCACCTGTGCAATCTTTACCTGATCATATGCTTTTCATTAAATATCCATCTCTTGCAAACAAAAATTCTTATCTAAAAATGAATATCGATCGATTTGTTCGTTTTAGAAATCCATTACCAACCATATACCTCCATACTTTATGTTCACTGCTAGATGTGAAGCTCTAGATAGCAGCTGAAAGAATTTTTTTTCACTCTTTTCTAGTCAAGCATTCCGTTAGTTGGAATATTTAGATTTCAAAATTCCAAGAACTGTATACACATGACGTCTTCTTTCATGGAGCTCTATAATCATGAAAATATGGCACTATACAAAAATTACAAAAATATTTTTCCGGAACTTATTTAACAGAATAATTTTTAATCATCATAAGCTTGCAAATCACATTTTTGTGTGGAACACACCTTACTTTTGAAAGCTATTCAAAATTCTTAGTGACACATGTCAACTCTATATAATGAACTGTGTTTTATATATTTAAATTCTGATAATGAGACTAGTAATTACACTTTACACCCCCCACTAACAAAACTTTTCTACAGTCACAAAACTCGTACTGAAAGTGTATTCAGGTGTGTTGGAAAAGCCAAGAACTTAAAAGTGTTTTGAAGTAAAGTATATTATTAAAATATTAAAATGTTAACTGTTGATTTTTATATTACTTTTACAGAAAATTTCTAAAAATTGGAAAATATCTGGTATAAGTTATACACCACCTAAAAGTAAAATAATGAAATGCAAACATGATAAGGAAATGCACATTCGATCTGTGGTTGAATTAAGATAGACTATATATTTTCGATGTGAGCAGGTAAAATAATAAAAATATACATGCAGTGTATGGTTTTATAGAGTAATTATTTTTTAGAAAAGCTACAATTATGGAATATTCCAGTACTAAATGGCAATAATGTCGTATGTGTATTTAGCGGCTGTTAAAAGTATATAGTAAGTAATTATATATGGTAAAAAATGTGAAAAACTAATGAATGGCGTTGTTTCAAATCAGATTTGTCAATACCATCTTTCAGATAAACAAAAGTTATGGCATTTCAAACACTCCAGCTTGTTAAAAAGGATTAACATGCTTAATCATGCTATACATATGGTACAAACCATACATAGTTGCACGTCATCAATCATAATCATATGTTTAATAATAAATAATAAATGTCTGTCGAGTAAGTTCAAAAATTCAGTGCACGTAATGATAGCATTTACATCGACAACCAAAGGTTTTATTTATTTATTAATGACCTTTATTCAATTTAAACAACATGTAACATAAATAACTGTAAATAAATTAAATGTTTATGACAACAGCAAGACTAGGGCCATTAGGCCCTGTCTTACACCTAACTCATATGCTGTGATGACATGCACATAACTATATTAAAGTGGATACCTCTTAGATACGCGTGCACACACACACACACGCATGCACGCTCGCATGCTTGCACGCACGCACACACACACACACATGCACACACACACACACACATTCACACCCATGCACATACCAACATCTCCCGCTCTTACACACCTCCAATTCAAACTCACTCTCACATCCCCAGCCCTTCTCATTCATTTGATGCTAATACAGGAGTAGAAGCATTGGAGAGGTACCACTCCCAAAGTCTGATATTATGTTTTAGAATTTAATAGATATTCCTGGAAGAGTCTACGAAATTTAAATGTAGTTGAAGCCAGTCTAATATGATGAGGAATTATATTCCTCAATAGAGCACTTAAAACCAAAAGCAAGGCGGTGTACTAAAATAGCCAACAAATTATCCCACCTGATATTATACTTGCGATTTGACCGAGGACTGAATTGCTTACTCAAATACGATGGACATTGCTTCAAAATTAATTTATACACAAGCACAGCTAATGCAGTTTATGCCTGTTTATAAGTTTAAACCAATGCATTTTTATATAAAACTGAGTTATTCTTTCCCAATATTTCAAATCAAAAATAAATCGCATGCAACTATTTTGAGAATTCTGTAAACGTAAACTTAAGCTAGATGACAGGTTTGTACATAAAGTGTCTCAATAATCGAAATGAGGAAAAATTAAGGATTGTACCAATTTTTGCTTTAGTTCGATGGAAAAAAATCGTTTAAGATCTTTAAAGGCATGTGTGATTACAATGCGACAAACATTTGATGCTCAATCACTCCACATTAAGTGTGAACTAAGACACCAAATTTTTAGCCACAGGGGAGAAATTAATAGTAGAGTTTCCTAGCATTAATACAGGTAGGTCAAAGAATTTAATTCTATTAATCATGTGTTGGGTTTCTAAAAGCATCACTTGAGATTTCTTTAGGTTTAACGTCAGTAGATTACTATTAATCCAACCCTGAATTCATCAAAGGTCCTCGTTGGCCTCCTTTATTGCTCGCTTTATTTTATTTGGATAGAAGTGATAATAGATTTGCACATCGCCGTCATAATAATGATAAAGACAAAATTTCAAACACAAAGAGACGTCTTGAATATATAAGCCAAACAAAAGCGATTCTAGTAAACTTCTTTGGGGTACTCCTGGCACCTGATTAACTAATTTTTAAGCCCTCCAATATTGTCCACAACTTGCTGTGTCTGCTCGGTCATGTATAATTTTAACCACGAAATTGCTGATCCTGAGAAGTCATTTAAATATTTTAATTTAGTTAGTAAGATTTCAAAGTCAACACTATTGAAATGCAGAACTGAAGTTGAGTAACACTAAAATTGTAAGTTCTTGACAATTCATCGCTTGTCTTTTGTCATCCATAAGATGTAGTAACACCAAGCATGTACTATGATTTGAACGAAATCTCGATTGGCACTTATCCAATAAATTATGCTGGTCCAAAAATGTAGACATTTGGTCAAATGTTAAATATTCAACTGCTTTAGATAATGTTGGTAGAATGCTAACGGAGCGATAATCCTCTGGGTCTGGTGGACTGATTCTCTTAGGCAGTGGTCTCAGTATTGCATGCTTCCATAGTGGTAGGAAGGATGCGGAAGAGAACGATGTAGTAATGACTGCAGTAAAGGATGTGAGAACAAATTGGCTTATTAATAAAAAGAGCTGGATATTTTGTCAGAATTCAGGACTTTTGATGCTGGACAGACTTTAGAACTGCATCCCCCAAACGATTCATTAAATACAAATTGTGAATAGGCATGAGGGTGTACTCCTGATAATGTTTCAAATGATCTCGAATGCTAATCGTCTTGGGTGTAAACTTTTTGATTCTAGTCGTGTTTGATGCAAGTGTAGGATAGTGTTTTGAGATCTCTAATACCAGTATTTGTCCATAATTCAACGTTTTCTTCTTATTTGAAATAATAATGTGATCTGTTGTGAATGAGGAATTAGGAGTATGCTGGGTAGGATAAGAAGGTAGAAAACTAAGCTTACATGACTTTATCATATTCCGAAAATAACGAACTTCAGCCTCATTAAGTAGATTAATGCTCCAATCTCTTAGTATTATAGTATCTGAAAAGTGTGGCAAAAACTCAAATAGTACCTCCTCCACGTCATAAAAATCCAGTTTTAGGAGTTTTATAGAAAACCCCACCAAAACTTTCACGTGAGCACTTGATATTTCCAAAAAAAAGATATTAAGGATGCATAGTATATATGGAATGTGATGACGCAATCACCTTACATCCAAGATCATCTCTATCATATATAGCAATGCCACTACCGCCTTTACCAGTTCTCTCTTTGCGAATTATTTTGTACCCTTTTAGTTCAATCAGCAAATCAGGCAACGACGGTTTCAGCCAGCTTTCAGATTCAGCAATACAGTGGGGCATATTCAATTCAAACAGATAAATGCATTCATCTATTTGTGACAGTAGTGAACCGGCATTAACGTGACAATAGTGAAATGAATTAAATGAAGCGAAAAAGATTGGCAAAGAAGAGCAGAACAAGTTGGGACAGATGGTAGGATATAAGGTAATTCACGGTCCAGGTCAATATTCTCATCAGGAACATCTATTTTGATTAAACACAACTCGGTAAAGATTTCAGCCATTGTCAGAAATTAATTCCCTTAGATTTGGAACCTATTAGAGAAGAGAGTATACTAGGAAATGCAGGCGGTTCTGTACCTGTTTTGCCCGAAGAAATACAAAATAGTTTATATCACCTTCAAGAAGAGGAATGGTCACATGGTGATCGTTTATCAGCTTGTCTACAAATAGTTGAAAGATTAAAATATGGGAACCATTTGTAGTGTCTGTTGACTTTAATGAATATCCAACATATGCATATACAATCGAGTATCAAATGCAACAAATGCAGAAATTAACAAACTGCATAGCACCACAGTATAACAAGCTTGCATCATAAGTAAATTATATTTAAAAACTATCAAAGCATCAGTTACAATTGATATTGGAGCAGAGTATCGTCATCTAATGGATACGTATCAATGACGGATCAGATCTAGTTCAAGCAAGTCCATCTGGTAGTAGAGTACTAGCTTCTCTTTTGACACAACGCTTGAAACGTTCAGATGATTAGAAACATGAAGCCTGAGCACTTTTAGAAGTGCTTTGGAGTTGTGATGAATCAGAATCCTTTAAATTGCCTATATATCACTGAAAACATTATGTTGATTACCTAGTTATTGACACTCCAATAGACTTGAGAACTGTTAAAGAAGATTTATTGGGTGGAAATTATGAAACGCCTCAAGACTTTTGTAAAGATAGACTGATTTTCAAAATTCGAAAAATTATAACACGAATAAACGATCTAGGATTTATGCAATAACAGTTCATCTCTCTACAATGTTTGAAGCACATATAAAGAAAATTGTTCACAATTGGAACATGGCAAAACAAAGAAGAACTGTGTTTTCGAGAAAAAATATAAAAAGAAGCCAAGGAAAGAAACTACTCAAAGAAGTGTCTAAAAGAAAGTGATACCGAGGCGTCTTCTAGTGAAGATAAAATCCATAATGGAATAACAACCGCAAATGGTCACATTAGTGATTATCAGTTTGAGGATAATGATAGCCATGAGTTATCAGCTAGTTTACTATCACCTTCGTTAAGTACTAATAAGGGTTCTGTATATAAACCTACGGTTAAACGAAAAGTTACTTCAAAGGTATTCTAGTGGTAGCAGTAACACAAATGGTGATGTAACAGCCCTTTCACATAAACCACCAGTTACACGTAAAATGATAAAAAGAACAAATTCAGATTCTAATACTCGTCGCCCAACATCCAGTATCAAAAATACTAATAATGATAGTAAGAAAAGAATAAAGAAATCAGTAGTTACACATAAAGCAACATTTAAAATAAAAGCAGAATCAAATTCTCGTTGTCGCTAAATATCTACTACCGATAGTAACGCAAGTGAAGTAATATATAATAGGCCAGTTACACAAAAAATAAAGCAAAGAATGTGGAAATATATGAGATCTGAAAGTGAAGATTTGCAAACATCTTCTCGCAGACGAAGTGATAAGTGGCTTCACTACAATCTGATAGTGACAATATTACTTTTGCAACTTTAAAAAGAAATTATAGCTTTCATGTTGATAACGATTCGGCTGTTGTAACAACTGTAAGTAGTTGAGGTCATGTATAAAGGTAACTGCAAGAGCAAAAGCTCTTTAATGAAGATAGGTATCAAATTTCGTTTGTGATACCATAGTTAGCATAATTGCAACAAGCCTTTTAACTATTTTATAGTTATTAGAATAAAACTATTGTTCATCTTGTACAGAAGTAGACAAACTCTCTAAAGTAGTGCACCCCCTCCACACAGCCACTTGCACACATATAAACAGACTTTCCTCCCTTGACATTAAACCAATTGCGCTTTTACTGTACATTACGCAACAGTACATTACAAACACTAACATAGTAAAAGTAGAATTAAAAAAAACCAAACAAAAAATAACCGAACAATTTCTAATTCTAATACAATGTTCCTAGGTATAATACAAAGTTCCTCCACTTTCTACGAGTAGTTTAATACAATAGAATAGAGTAATAAACAATACACAATACAGCCCACCGATCCATTTTCCACAAAGTATGAAACTAATCCTATCTAAAGTATGTACATATATTATTGCTTAATTGTTTATTTTGCTGTGGCTTCTTGTACCATATTTCAGTCGCTTATTTGTAGTATCACCTTCCTCTATACAAGAGTGTAACTGTGGATTATTGCTGATAACCTTGACACTATTATTTGGTAGGTGAATTAAAACCCTTCCATCGTTCATATCCTTGACGTGCCAAAATGTGTTTTGCGGTATTATATACCTCTAACCAACATATTGTTAATGATTCCGTAATCATCTACTTTATGCAAAGCCCAAATGATCATTTGAAATTGAGCTAGTAATTAAAGGATTGAAAATATAACGTCTTGGACAGGACTTGAACCGGTATCTTAGTCTTTCTAGGACCATGCGTAATTCAAAAACTAAGATACGGGTTCAAGTCCTGTCCAAGACCTTATATTTTCCATATTTTAATTACTAGCTTGATTTGAAATGATTGTTTGGGCTTTGCATAAAAGTCTAAGTTATTATTTCATCTTATTCACTGTAATGCGACAGTATTCATCAACTTACCTTGTGTAAATAACTACCTAAAATATTTATATATTTAATACTTGGTTTATAGCCGTAATTTTGAGCGTTGCTTCCTGTCTATAACCGACATAAGTCAAAAATTCGACAATGTCAGATATGATTGACAAAAATGCCAAACGTAATTGAAAGTTAGGTTGATGTATGGTTGTGTACATGATTTAGATTCGAAAATTATCTAACTGTCGTCATCGGTCTCGGTGGCGTAATTGGTCCTAGAAAGACTAAGATACAGGTTCAAGTCCTGTCTAAGACCTTATATTTTCCATCCTTCAATTACTAGCTCAATTTCAAATGATCGTTTGGACTTATAATAGCTTAAACTTTTATACAAAGTGTAAATGATCATTTCAAATTGAGCTAGTAGTTTATTACGGTATTCCATGCAGACAAGAAAGAAAGTAGTAAAGTAAGCAAAGCAAATAGCCCGCACTGAGTACCACTACAAAAAAGGAATCCCAAGAAGTAATGCCATGCTAGCTTAAAAAAGTCTTAGAGTAGGATGGGTCACAAAGAAAGAAAAAGGAAACCTCAAGCAAGGAATTTATTTACAAACCTTTAGTTAAAAAACAGCACGATACCAAAGAGAACATTTGCCCAAAATATACCCAGAAGGATTTACACAATAAGAAAAATCTACATCAAATTAATAATTTATCGGAAAAAAATTAAATACAATATATAGAGGGACTGTTTTTAGCCCTGGGGTTACCACGAAATTATAAATCTGTATATATGTAAAATATTCATTAGGGAAAGGGGTAATTTACAAACATATTTGCTTGGTCGGACTCTACGATTACACTTTCTTCGTTAAAGTCATTTTCCAATAGGAGAAAAATTTTCATTGCAAAGTTCAATTGCTCATTGCTCCTTGAAAATGGAATCATGTTAGATCTCAAGGCAACCTTGCAGATTGTGCATCAAGAGGCCTCTCTGCATCTGAATTCATTGAGCATCCGCTATGGTGGGCAGGTCCTTTGTGGTTAAAATTACCTACGGAGTAGTGACCTACACAACCATTTGTCTGTAACCCTACATTAAACATTCTATCACAAATTTCTTCTGAAGCAAAAGTATTGTTAGTTGTCGTCGAACTTTCTGAAAATGCATTGTTTAATTAGACACGTCAGACTTACAAAAGATTCTGAAAATAATTGCTCATTGTTGTGGATTCGAGTTTATTTTAAGATCGCCCACGAAAAAAATTAACAGGTGTCATTACACTTCTTAAAAAAACATCTGCTTTGAAATGGTTAGAAATGTTCAAAACAATGCATTTTTGAAAGATATGGAAACATTTAAAAAATGAACAGTTAATCAGCAAACAACTTCGTCCTCTTTCTTATGTTGTCGACAGTTGGGGGCTTCTCAAGATAGGCAGTCGGTTAAGACATTCGGACATATCATATAATGCAAAATATCCATTATTTCTTCCTCAGCCAAATTGCTTAACCATTCTGATCATAACTGATTGTCACGTTAAAAATTTGCATTGTCGCAATCGTACCACCTATTCAATATTACAACGTTTTTGGATTTTGTTTGCTAGGAGAACCATAAAACAGTGCCTACGGTCGTGTATTCCTTGTTTTAAGGTTGTTCCTATTTCAGTGCTGCCTTGGAGATTTACGCACTCCAAAGGTTACTCCTGGAAAAGCACTTCGTCATATTGGTGTCGAGTTTGACGATCCTTTTTTCATAACCATCAGTTGGGTTAAGAGGGGCAAAACTTTAAAGGTATATCTTTGCCTATTCCTTTGTTTCAGCACTAAGGTTGTGCACCTTGAATTAGTTTCAGATTTGTTGGCGGAAGCATTTTTATCAGCTTTCCATCAATTCATTTTCCGAAATGAAAGGTGTGCACACATGTACAGCAATTGTGGTACAAACTTTGTTGGTGCTGCTTCCAGAATTCCCAAATTTTACAATCCACTAAAGTAAAAACCGTCGAATGGTTGTTTACCTTCCTTCTGCTCCACACTTCTGTGGACTCTGGAAAGCGGGCATCTCTTGACTTACGAATGGAAGCATTTCTGAACTCTCATCAGTTAGGGCCGTTTAATTAGGATACTAACGATTTATCTTGTTTAACTCCGAGTCGTTTTTAATCTTCGAATCTCTTTCTGTAATTTCAGACACAGAGTTTACGGAAATTCCAATTACTCGGTTGCATGTCTGTAAATCAGTCCAGGGGGTTACAGCAAATTTTTTGAAAGTATTGGCAATCGGAGTACCTCCACACGCTTCCAAACTAAATTAGATGTTGAAATTGTTGTACCAATTAATGGGCAAGAAAATAACTTATTTAAGGTAGATGCTATCAGGGTTGAAGAGTTAAAAAGATAATGTCACTGCTTTTAAAAAAATCCTCAATTAATGAAATTGATTGCTGCATAATGCAGTTAGAAGGAACTCTTATCATACAAAAAATAACAGAAATTTTAAATAAATCAATAAGCACAATAGTTTCCAACAAAGGTTAAGAAGGCAGTAGTTATACCGTTAAAGCAAAAGATTACAGACCTATAAACATGATGCCACTATTAGAAAAATTATTGAAAAAGGTGACCTATACCCAAATTGTAAGCTACATAGAAAACGAAAATATATTGTGTCCAAATCAGTCTGGTCTCAGTGAGCACCACTCATGTGGAACAGCATTGCAATTAGAGTTAAATCGTTGGAAAAATAGTTTGACAAAAAAATAATGTAATCGTTACTGTATTTATTGATTTTAAACGTGCGTTTGAAACAATTAATATACTTATACACAGACAAAGGTTATAAGAAATTAAATTATCACTATGTGCACTAGACTGGTTTAACAACTATCTTAGTGACAGATATCAGTTAACAAAATTTAGGATGTGTATTCATCAGTTAGAAGCAATAATTTTGGAGTTCCGCAAGGTATCATACTTGGACCTCTACTGTTTATTCTTTACTTGAACAATATAAACAAAACAGTGAGAGATGCAGCTTTTGTTAATCTTTTTTGCTGACGATACACTGCTTGCAGTTGAAGAAACAGACATTAAGATATCCATAGTAAAACTAAATACAGTATTAGTGAAAGTGAAAAGTGGTTAGATAACAACAATATGATTACATGTGTCAAAATCAGACAATCAAAATCAAACAATAGTATTAGACGTATTAGTCGTTAACTTAAGTACAGTAATGCTTAGTAACGAAGACATGTAGACAATATTAAATATTTGGGAATAACTATTGACAGTAAATTATCATTCAAGAAACACTGAGATTGCAGTAAAAAAGTTAGTCAAAAAGTTAACTATTTTGGTAGGGTAGGTTAAAACTTAAAATTGAAAACCAGATTATTCGTATATAAAACGTTGATAAGCTCTCATTTTTGTTATTGTTCATCAATATTATATTTTACCAATGAATTATTTATTAATAAACTTCAAGTTATGCAAAATAAATGTTTAAGATTAATCCTAAAGTGCAATGGATATACACCAGTAAAATTAATGTTAGACTACTGCCTATTTATGCCTATTCAGGAATATCTATATTATCAAATGTTGTGTTTTGAATATAAGATAGATGGTAAATTATGTCAAGAGTACCTAAGTAATAATATAAAGCTTATAAAGGGTATACATGAATATGATACACGCAATACTAGTAATATGTACATTGATAGGGTAAGAAAGGAAGTTATCCTTCAAAGGCATAAGATTATATAATGAATTACCAATTAATAATATTATCAGCGCAATCAAGTCATGTTTTTAAAAGACTTCTAGTTGCTCATCTAAGGAAGTCTGAATAGTTTCATTTACTTGATAATTTTAGAATATGTTAATTTAACATCTTTTCTTTTTGTGTGTGAAATGTAAAATTAAATTAAAAAATTCAGAAAAAGTCTAAATGGTTTGGCTTCGATCAATCACTAAAATTTAATACTTTGGTTTTAATTAAAGATGATAATGTTCCACCTCTTTGTTGGAGGTTGGGTAGGTTCACCCAACTGCATGCTGGCAATGATAATGTCATATGCTGTCACCTTTATGACAGCGCACAGTACCTTTAAAAGACCGTGACAAAGCTCTACCCTTTGCCCACAGAACAATAATTTTTATTTATATAAGTTCTTTTTGGCTTAAATTTGTTTGTATACTTGTAACTTAATAGCATTAGGGTATATAAGCAATTTACTATAGTTACTTATAGTTTTAGTTGTGCACATTGGTTTTTTCGTTCTCATTGTTTAAAATAAATTTATACTTATTTTGGTAAGTGGAATTGGGCAACAGGTACCTCCCTCCTTCTCCTTATTAATTCCCTTCCAAACCATGCAGACTTAAAAGCATCGCCAAAAAAAGCAGTTGTTGTGGTCATGATAGAACCACGAAATTAAGTTAAGTATAATTTATTACAACAGTGTTTGATATCGCTATACAGTTAAAACAAGTTACATTCCAACATAAAAAATGGAATTAATGTAAGTGATTATGTTTATGCATGATTTCACTTTTTACTACTATTGTACAGACACCGAAATAGTAAATTCTTAATATAAATGTAATAATTAAATGCCCCAAGTATTTTTATGATAGCAAAAAATTTCAAAACTTGCATCAAAAGATCACTACCAATTTGAGCATTGATCTAAACATATAGCTTAAATAAAAGAAAGTTTTAGTTGTTAGTTCTGCAGCAAATAATATAAAAGAAATAGCTTGGGCGCTCCAACTATAAGTGGTAATAAAGATGTTGAATCAACATCGTCTAACTAGATTGCTTATTTTATCATTTAGTCATAAGTACAAGAATAAATGTTGTACATAAGCAACTATAAATAATTACTGTTATATTTTGTAGTAAATATAAATGCCATGCTAAATTTAGTAGCAATTTGCAAAATAAAATCTTAAATTTATTAAACATTTATAATTAAAAAGAATTTTAAAATAGCGCCAATTAAAGATCTTGTTACCTATTTAGATAAGTAAAAGCATATTCAAAACATGATTAGTTGGATAAGCAAAATATGATGCTAAGGCAAATCGTTAGTATTACAAACTTATGTTGCAGGTACCGCTAATCAAGATCGCATTAGAAACATTGATTTTAATTTATGAAATTAGAAGTCCCATTGATTAAAGTAATCAGTAAAGAAATTGTATATTCTACTTAATTACTTGCAGGTAGTACTCAATTGAACAATTTACTAATTTATTCCTTCCTATTTCATTTCCAGGTTCAATTCAAATTCCGATATTCTTCAAGGGGCTACTGAAGTATATGCAAAGGATCACTGTTTTATACAAAAAGTTTCAAGTTTGCCATAAGAATTCAATTCAAAGCTTTCTGACAAATGAAGTATAATTTTAATCATGAGCAAGAAAAAGGATGATAAAGAAACCCAAACAATTGTTAGAGTTGTTCCTCATATTTTACAAAAACATGAATTAGCAAATGTATTTATCGACTCCTTTACTCAAACGTCCATTACTTTTCATCCAGGAACGCCAGTCTATAAAGCAGTATCTTTATTGAAAGCTAATTTGCTCCATAATACTATGGTTTTAAGTATTAATGATCAAAATACTTTAACAACAACATCAAGTAAGTTTGACGCACGAGATAAGCAAAGTATGGAATTGTCAGGTACAGAGTTAAGCCATTCGCAATGTACCAGTGAAATGGAAACAGAAATAGATGTGCAAAACGATATAGAAGGAGATAAAAAAAACTCCATCTGCCAAAACATAAAATACATTCCAAAAACAATTGAAGGTATAGGCAAACCCAACACACAAAACGAATTAGAAACAAATTTAATTGCAGCTCAAGATGAACTTTTGGTAAAGCATGTACTCGAAAATGGAAAAGTAGAACTAAACGAATATTTAGGACTTGACAAACAGCTAGCAGAATTGAACGCAATCCAAAATCTGCAACCTGAAGAACAACTTAAAAACGAATCATCAGATCTATATAAAATTAAAGAATTCTTTGAATTTGACCTCCAAAAACCTATAAATAAAAAAGAAGATACGAGTGATGCTCAAGAATCCATAAAGATGGAGAAACATGAACCTGAAAATGCAGTGGTAACTTTGAATGATGACCAGGAAAAATCCTCAAAGTCTGCCGTAAAGGAAATTGATGATAAAGAAGTAAATTCAAATGAAACTCATAAAGATTTCTCAGAACATGACGATCGAGTACAAATAAATGTAGCAGAAGGTTTCAACCAAGCGCAGGGAACATCAACAGTACTCAACAGTCAACAATATGAAAATGATGGGCTCGATGTAATTGAAATTCGTGAAGAAACATTACAATCTGACAAAAAATTACTTAAAAATGAAATGACTGATTTGAATAGTAAACAAAAAGATCTATCACCACATGATAATAAAAAATCTGCCGACAAATACATAGAGTTAAGTAAAGTACAATATCAATACGACACAGATGTAGTATCTCGATCTTCTAACTTTGGTTCGATGGAACCAGATTTAAGTGACCTAGATGTAACATTCAAAAATGCATAAAATAACAATTTGAAAATGCTGGAACTGTTCAACTAAGAAGAAATAGGTATAACCTAGTAATGAGGTATTGTGTTTATTAAATAGTTTACTGCAAATAGAAAAATTTATATTGCTTGGTTGGTGTAAAATGAAAAAATATTGAAAACTTGTAAAATTCAATACATGTACAGAAAAATAAAGGCAATTCTTCCATCATAAAGCATATGCTACTTTTGAATATCATATCATTATAATTTATCATAATGTCTAAATGTTTTGAATAACAGTGGTGGCTCATTATGGAAAAATCTGTCAGCTATAACTATCTCTAAAAAATACCCAAACATTGAACTACGTGAAGCAACAACTAAATATGAATTAAATTGATTTAATAAAAACAATGTCCTTAAGTTACTTCCTTACAAGCAGATGTATACGACTGTGCTTTTATCGGATTCAGTGCAGAAAATGATTTTCTTACTGAAGTCATAGTAAGTGGAATTATAAGAATACTGCAGCTAACTTGTAAACTTCTTTAAGCCACGCGTTAAGCTTACTGGTGTACACAAATAAGCAATTTTGTAAATTGACTTAATGTCAAACTCTCATCATTATCCTCATTAGGTTTTTAGTCCTGGAACTGGTTAAACGCGTACCTCCATTGTCTCCTATTTTCAGGTAACCTACACATTTCCCAGAAACTCCCACAGCTTATATCTTTCACTGTTTGGTTGCAATAGTTTAATCTAGGTCCACTTCTATTTTTTTCTCTTCCTTTACCTGCTTCTAAAGTATCCCGTATGTGTCCACCATATCTCCTATATTTTTTTTACTGTTTTCCCATATTTCTTTCTTCCCCTACCATTTCTAGTATCTCTTTGTTCTTAACTTTGTCTGTTCATGATATCTTTATCATACATTTGTAGTACCACATTTCAAAGGTTTCTATTTCTTTTTGTTTGTTTCACAACCATATAGTGCTGTGCTCCACACAAACGCTTTCAGCAATCTTTTCCTTGTTTCCGTTTGTTGTTTACGAATATAACGGTTGCTTTTTTTTTGTTAAATGCCTCACGGTCTTATGCTAATCTTATTTCATATCTTTTGCACTTTTCCATCTTGTGTTATTTGGCTTACTAGGTAGCAGAAATCCTTAACCTCTAGTAAATTTTTGTTTTCTATTTGTACTCTGGTTTTTGACTTATTTTCCACTCTTTTATATACCAGTACTTTACTTTTATTTGTGTAAGGTAAGCAAAAAGTTAAAATACAAATAACTGAAAATAATTTAATTTTTGCTGATACAAAAGATATGACAAATTACTGAAATAAATTTTTTACAAATGTTGGTCTAAATATGTGTAACAAAATTCAGAATTCGATTAATGAATTTAAACCTAATTATTCTACATCTTCTTTTATGTTCTTAAGGTCTACCAATATTAAGGAGATAATATTACATATCAGCTTGCTTAAAAACAACCATGCTTCTGGTGAGGACAGAATTGATTCTAATATATTTAAGACGGCCACTGTTATGTTTGTCTATAAATCTGGTGCAGTCTGAAATAGAGAACTATCGTTCTATCAGTGTAATTAAAAACTTTGCCAAAATCTTTGAAAAATGTATTAAAGAAAGACTTTTTGATTTTTTAATTGCTAATAATATTCTGTCACCACGTCAATATGGTTTTATCAATGGTGGCAGCACTGGCAAAGCATTAATTGAACTCAAGCAACAGATAACTAGTAACCTTGACAGCAGTAGTAAATGCTTGGCTGTTTTCGTAGACTTAGCTAAGGCATTTGATACTGTACCATATAGAGCTCTATTGGATGTAATGCAGAATTACGGAATTGTTTTAGACATATTCACTAGCTATTTAGGTAATCGCTACCAAAAGGTTAAGATTAACAACGTTTGCAGTGAAGCTTTGGAGATAAATATAGGGGTCCCTCAAGGCACAGTATTGGGTCTGCTACTTTTTATTTTATACATTAATCCCTAACTAATATTAAGTTGTTGAATGGAAAAGTAACCTTCTATGCCGACAACACTGTGATTGTTTTTTCGGGAAAAAACTGGGACACAGTTAAAGACTCGGTAACCATTGGTTTAAATACTGTTAAATATTGGCTTGAATAATTTAAGCTTACACTAAATGTTGCAAAAACCCAATACATTCATTTCTCTTTATCTGCTACCTCAAAACCAAGTTTTACAAATATATACATTGAAGTATGAAAGACAACATTTGTGAAGTAGAACAAATAAAATATCTTGAAATAATCATTGATAGACATCTAAGATGGGACAAACATGTGCAATACTTAGCTCTAAACTTAACAAAGCTTATCTATAAATGGTACATTTTAAGAGAGATTATGGGGAAACAGCTCTTAATTTCTATCTATAAAGCTTTAGCTGAGACTCTATTACGTTACAAAATCATAGCCTGGGGAGGATTACATCAATATTCCCTCAAGCCATTGAAACTTCATTTAAAATTATATATTAAAAATTATATATAACAAGAGTCCTATTTACTCAACTTCACTATTGTACTCTAAGAATATTTTCGACTTACGCTCTTTATACTGATTTATTACTTGTTCATATATACACAAATCCTCCTATTTCAAAAATTATGTAAATCACAATTGTGGTACTAAAAGTAAAATCTATAAACAATTAAAATTACCTAATCCTACTACAACTACTAAATATCTTAGATCTATCGACTACGTAGTACCTAAAATTTATAATGTTACAAAATATTAGGCAACCCGCCAAACACGCAAGTTGCATAACCGAAGTGTATTCCACAGAAGTCTAGAACATTCGAGCAAACACCAGACTATGGATCATCTAGTTAATTTTAGTAAAATTGCTGTGGATCGTGGGGTCAGTCTCTGGATCTCCCTAAAACCTATTCAAATTTTAACATTCGGCTAGCATAAGATTGCTGTGATCGGACTTATGAGTTTGACATTACCGTGTCAACGCTGATTTTCAAAAAAAAAACAATAAAAAAATTTATAAAAATATTCTTACCCGTTTATTCTGCTGCAACAATCTTCAGCAGCTTCCCTGACTAGCTCAGCTGTGCCTCTTCTCGGATACCTAAATTTACAATCATTCTTCCTTTCCATTCACACATCATTCAATAAAAGCACAAAATAATACAACAATCACACAATGTTTATTTACCGCTATTTACAAACAAGTATTCACAGATATTTACAGTTTGGTACACTAATTACCACTCAATAAGTGCTATTTTTGTAAAGTCCTTGTTTTAAAATTTTAATTTCAAACACATTTAATACAACAGGAGTAAATGGGCCCCAAATAATACCCTATATTTATTGCACACTGGAGTATGGTGAGCTCATAATAACCCAGTTTATTAATGTATGCCTTTTACCTTGCATAAAATTACTACAAAACAATAAACCCATATACCCTTAACAATCCAATTTAAATTCATAATGAAATTAAGTAAGCTTTACATACACCTTCTTTTTCAACATTTAAAATACCCTAATAATTGTCAAGTACACGTATCTTTTTTAATACGTTAAATAACCATCAATAACCATCAAAGTTCACTCACACATCACAAATAATTCCAACAGTTTATCAAATAACAGCAAATTCAAATGAGTTACCCTGAAAATGCTTCAAGTCCCATCTCCTTTGATGATGCTTTATCCTCCAGAACCCATTGGCTTCGTGATTATGCGCTCTGATCCTCCAGCTAGATGATAACCTCAGTATATGCCGCGCTCCGTGCTACCAATTACCATTCCATCCCAGCATCCAAATTCACGTACATTACACTTTTGTTTATTGCTTTATTAGCTTATTATGGTATTAGTTGGACCTCGGTTAATTTAATTCACTCGACACTACACACGTTAATAACTACAAGGCCTCAACTTACCACGTTATAAGTGCTAATACTATTTTTACTGAATTATGCAAATTTTCAATACTCACAAGCCTCTACTATAACCTCGGTTGATTATTATACGTAGTCTAAAGCGATGAAAATACAAAAAGAGATGCTAATACAAAAAGAGCCCTATTAATTTTCTTTGAGTATTTATACAATTCAAAATGCCACCTCTCGGCCACTCTTCACGCGAAATACTTAATTAAAAATAATACTTCTGCAAATTTTAATCTAACTGACTTAAAGCTCCCAGAAATTTACCTCAGACACACAATTTAATCCGAAAAATCGCTTACACCTGTCGCGTGTTCGTCTGTTGTAAAACTATCTATTTCAACCAACTCCGCCTGTAATATTTTTATTTCTGTCTTATGCATATTAGATGCCGCGTTCCAACCCCACTTGAGTTATATAAAATCGATATTGCTGACGGCGTCGCATGACTCCACGTGGATTGAATACGTGCGTTTTTGAAGCCAATGCTTTTATATCCGTCTCTCTCTGTAGCATATTATTGATCGTGCATCCTTTCCGCTCTTTAAGAAACTTTGTTAGCTTGTTTATTCGAAGCAACTGACGGTTGGAAATGTTTTCTTTAAAGCCCGCGTTATTATGCATATAAATTCGACGAAGGTAACCTTTTCAATCATGCAGGTGTTCTTAATTATTGACCGTTTAAACAACAATTCTAGGAGCTTATAATTCACGATATTCGATACAATTGACGTTCTTGTCTGCTACCACGAACCCTTTTGCCTTCTGATTATTGATTTTCTATACCCTGGTGTGTTTCTTAATGCTATTACACGTTGAATTAAAATAAATTAAATTAATTAAGCGTTTTATGATGCTTTTTAAAACTGGTTTTCTTTATGAACCTATTACTTTTCAATCATTAAGTATAAAATTTACGTCAATACGTGTCCGTTTAAATTAAATAAATAAAATAAATTTTGCGCGTAAATAAATCGTTCCTTTCTCTATACAGGGTGTTCGACATTGCATTGCTTACCCCAAATTTAACCTTTTGAATCCATAACAATATATATATATATATATATATATATATATATATATAAATATTTTAGGTAGTTAATTACACAAGGTAAGTTGATAAATACTATCGTATTATATAGTGAATAAGACGAAATAATAACTTAGACTTTTATGCAAAGCCCAAATGATTATTTCAAATCGAGTTAGTAATTGAAAGATGGAAAATATAAGGTCTTGGACAGGACTTGAACCTGTATCCTGGTTTTGTCGGAACCATGTGTTTACCAATTACGCCACCGAGACCGATGACGATAATTGGAAAATTTACAAATTTAAATCGTGTACACAACGATACATTAACTTGACAATGTCAGATATGATTTACAAAATTGCCAAACGTAATTGAAAGTTAGGTAGATGTATCGTCGTGTACACGATTTAAATTTGTAAATTTCCTAATTATCTCATCGGTCTCGGTGGCGTAATTGGTAAACGCATGGTTCCGGTAAAACCAGGATACAGGTTCAAGTCCTGTCCAAGACCTTATATTTTCCATCTTTCAATTACTAGTTCGATTTGAAATGATCATTTGGGCTTTGCATAAAAGTCTAAGTTATTATTTCATCTTATTCACTATAATTCGATAGTATTTATCAACTTACCTTATTTAATTAACTATATATATATATATATATATATATATATATATATATATATATTGTTGCGATCCACTGTTGGGCAACCCGTCAAAAATACAAACGCCCGGGGCACAGTGTATTCTTCAGGATTCCAGAATTCTTCTAGAAATTACTAGATAATGAGTCATGTCTTTAATTTAGGGTATATATAAGGTCGCTTATGAATGTAAAAGTTAGTCCACATAAGAATGTCGTATATAAATTATATCGTGTATAGTGAATGCAGTTGAGCTTTTTGGAAGCCTAAGCGTATATATACATAAATGTTATATGAGCTAAACGTGTCTAATGTACATGCAGCTTGTAGTATACATAAATAGATAGAGCTTGGATTGAATGATTGTTGTGTTAGTGTTGTTAATGGACCTATGGTAAAGAAGAAGTTAGTTTAAGAAGATATTAGTGCTTGTAAATTCATTAGTGTAATAGTGCTTCATTGTTAAGTGTCCTGAAAACATCTATAGATAAGGCATATACTGTTAATTAGACTTGAGAACAGTGAGTAATAAAGACTATTGTTATTACTTGTTTTTAAATTAAAGAAACGCGGTAGCAGTAGCCAGTTACAATATATATATATATATATATATATATATATATATATATATATATATATATATAGGATTGGTGATGAGTGTACAATGGCTAGTCTATATCCAAATGTCGTATATAAATCATATTGTGTAAGTTAGTTGGTCATTACATTTTGAAGGTCCTATAGTAAATATAAATTTGTGTTATGTGAACATGCATATTGTACCGCCAGCTTGTACATAAATAGACAAAAGGGTAATACATAAACTGTAGTAGTGTTAGTCGTTAAGGAAACTTATGGTTAAGGAATTAGTTTAAGAAGATAATAATGCTTGTAAATAGCATTAGTGTGATAGTGATTCATTGTTAATTGGACTGAAAACACTTATAAATAAGGCATATACTGTTAATTAAACTTGTGAATAGTGAATAATAAAGACTACAATATATTACATACTTCGTTAGAATTATTACAAACTTTAAAAAATTTTGTAACACATGCAGAGAATTCATTTATAATAATAATAATAATTTAGTACATACTATTAGAATGATAGTTTAGTTACAGTTAAAATTAATTTTTTCACGGATGCGTTTTTTCTCCTCATCTTCACTCTGTAGAGGATAGTTTGATAGTTACATATTTTCTGTGTAATTATAACTTTTTTTGCATTAGTGAGATTAGTGTAGGTATTAGCTCCTATATATAATTATTATAACTTAATCATTAGTGTGGCGATATTATAACTACATTTGTGTGTCTGTACATGTATATATGTGATTATGTGTATTTAGGTATGTGCGTACATGAATGTATACATACTATATTAATTAGTGCATACAGGTGTTCAGTTACCTAGGTGCTAAACTTTGTTCGGCGTGTGTTCATAACTATGTATGTATTTATATTATTATTTATATTTCAATATTTTAATATATATATATATATATATATATATATATATATATATATATTATAATGTCTAAGGGAGCTACTAAGAGGTATAAGGGTTGTGTAGTACAAGATAGTATATGCCAAACAAAAATAATCCACATAATCGATCACATAAACTTAAAAATGTATGTTTACCGTATTTTATGTACACTAAAATACCATTCAAATATAGTAGTTGAAATTCAGTGCCAAAAGGCAATATTAAAATGACTAAGTGGCGTAATAAGATGTGAAATGCTCAAGGGTTTATACCGAGTTGAATTTTAAAAAGCCTTTGAAAGTACATTTGCCGTCCAAAAGCCGGATGCGTCTGTAAATGTTCACTATCAACATGCATCCAGGGTCAAGTGTAATTTTGGTTTCATTTTCTATAGAATCAACTTTTGGACAATATTTGTAAACCCAAAATTATTAGTTAAAACATCGTAAAATGTGATTGGTTGAATGTAAAGATTTAGGACATATATTAGAATTTAGTGTAATTATGAAATTGTATAAAGACATGAACTTGGGTATGTGCGACACGGACTTGACTATTTGTGATGAACTTTAGGATGTAGTAGGCGAATAAAGAACCAACATGGTCGCCTTAGAGAGTAAACAAAATAGAATATTTCGAAACGTTTTGTAAAGACGTGTTTTCAGAGATGATTTTCGAACAAATTTTGTAATAGACGTGTTTTCAGAACGGTGCTAATTTGTATTCAAATATTTTGAAAAAGAAAATAAAAGTAATTGTTTTAAAATTGAGTTTAATTGAAAAGTGGTAAAGAAACAAGCGGAAGTATAAAGGGAATATTAGTGATTGTGCGACGATTAGAAATTGGATTTGGAGAGTGGTCTTAAAGGTAGCGGGTCAGCGAGAGTGGTTATACAGATTAGGAGTTGGATATTGGAGCGGGTTAAAGGCAGCAGGAGTATTGAGCGGAAACACAGATACGAGTTGGATATTGGAGCGGGTTAAAGGCAGCAGGAACATTGAGAGGAAACAAAGATACGAGTTGGATATTGGAGCGGGTTAAAGGCAGCAGGAGTATTGAGCGGAAACACAGATACGAGTTGGATATTGGAGCGGGTTAAAGGCAGCAGGAGCATTGATCGGAAACAAAGATACGAGTTGGATATTGGAGCGGGTTAAAGGCAGCAGAAGCATTGAGCGGAAACAAGGATTTGAAGTGGAGATTAGTACAGAGGAAGTTATAGCACTAGTTTTTCTAAATTCTAAATTTGGGTTAATCATTTCAGATATTGGGGAACAGTAAATAGTCGAAGACACCTGGAAGCAGCACGGAAATTCAAGAGCAGTATTGTGAAGACGTATACGGCAATTAGGATTTTGTGCCAGGATTCAACAAGGCATCGACGGAGTATAGACCAGGTGAGTTTTAAAATCATATTTTTAATACGTCAAAATTTAGTCATATAAATTTTGGTTGTAATTTAATTTGGCACATAGCAACTTTGATCTAATTTAAAATTTGGCATATACAAAAGTAGAATAGCAATTTTAGTAGTAGAACAAAAGAGTGCACTTTGGTTGGACGTAGCACATCTACTTATAACGGAATCCACTATAAGTAGTTTGAATACCCTGAGATTAAGAGTTTTATAGAGTCGAGGCATTGCAAATAAATAAGTAATAAAAGAACCAACCAAACAGTGCAAGTACGGGCGTGCATTAGGTGTGCACATTTTACAAAAGTATAAAATAAAGGGTATAATATAGGTGAAACACACAAAAAGTAGAGGGGTGGTGTATATAATACGTGGCAAACCCAACGTGGGGCTGAAAAAAAGGCTAGATTGAGTTGAAATTAGACAGGAATAGCAGTAGGATACAGGATCCAGAGATTAGGTGGGGCCCGCAGTTTTTTCTTTATTTTCAGGCATACGAGTTCAAAGACAGGCTGCAGAGATGACGGAAAAGCAATGAAACGGATTACGAGATCGGGACTGATATACGGAATTGGAGAAGAAATCACGACACAAAACGATGAAAGTAGGACACAAGACATAGAGCTGGACGCAGGCGGAGACATCCAGGAGATGGAGGTGAGGCAGACGGTACCGGAGGTGTTAGACATGGACACGGACCAGGCGACGGCACCGGAGGTAAGGGTAGCAGAAACCGCCGGAACCCAGGACCTAATACGACTCATAATGAGCTTGCAAACGAATTTAACCATCAAAATGGAAGAGTCGCGGACGGCTTTTGAAACTTCACAGACAAATCTATCGAACAAATTTGAAACGTCACAGATTGAACAAAAAGAGGCAAATACGCTTTTGAATAATAAAATAACGACATTACAAACGACTTTAACAAACCAAATTGAAGAAGCACACACGGAAATAATGAACCTAATTGACGGATGGCGGACAGATATTAAGACGACATGCACGGCACTAAAAACCGATGTAACTAACATGAGTGCAGAAACACACACGGAACTACAAACAGACCTAACAACAAAACCGAACAGTCGCGGACAGATGTAAAGACATCACACACGGAGAAACAAACGGAGTTAACAGACCAGACTGCAGAAACACATACGGAACTACAAACGGACCTAACGGACAAGATCGAAGAGTCGCGGACAGAGGACGAACGAAGGACGGAATTACAAGACAACGTAGACCGCGTAGATGAGACTAAAATTACACGGGTACAATTGCAGGGACGGACACAGCACTTGACACCGAAATTGGGCGCGGACAACATGGTATTACTACTCACAGGACAAGTGGTACTAAATGTAAAAACACTACGAAAAATTTTAGGCGTTATGAGAAATTTCGATTTGGCAACGGCACTAGAGGCAAAAACACGGACTAGTCATTGGGATCAAAACCGGGGTAATAGGGATGACAACCGACGACATATGTACCACGAACAGCGACCCAACCATAGACAGGACAATTTCCATCATGAACATCGACCCAGCTACCGACAGGACTATTTTAGCCACGGACACCGAAAGCACTGGGGACACGACGGAAACAGGAAACCATACTACAATAGGGAACACCGGGAGAACGACTTACAAAGACAAAGCAGGCGCCCGCACGACGACAACGCGGATGACGGCCGGACGACGGAGGAGGAACCTAGCACGGATATAGCCGGACGGACAGGGACGCGAATGTCCACCATATAACGACCAGCGCAAGGACTCAGGACACGGATCAAATTGAAGTGGTGCAGATACACGAGGCACCCTCCGAAAAAAAAAAAAAAAACGCCAAATTTTGGACGAACGAATGTGTAGGGTTAAAGGTCGACGTGGTTTATAGTTTGCAGGACTTGTTGTTAAATAATTATAATTTGAATAAAAAGAACTTTTTGTTCATTAATATTAGTTTAAATGAGTGTTTATATGTTGCTTTAGTTGATAGTGGTTCACAGTTGTCGCTGGTAGATGAGAGGGTAGTGATAAAACATGCGGAATTTTTAAAAGAAAGAATAGAAGCGATTAATGGGGTTAATTTATGGTCGGCTATGAATAAAAGTTAACTACGATTTATAGGATCATCCGTGTACCGATATTTGTAGGGAAAAAATGCAGGAGAGGCAGAATTTTTAATTACAAAGGGGTTGCATATAGATTTCATATTAGGAATGGATTTTATAGAGGATTTTGGAGTGAATATAGATGGTAAGGATAGGTCGATTCGAATTTTTGATAAAGATAAGTTATGGATGGTGTCTACGGTTAGTGAGGAATATAGGAATGGAGATAATATAGATAAGTCGGGATTAGGAATGGATAGGACAAGTGATGATAGACAGGTTAAAGTACGATTATGTAATATGTTTGTGAGATTAATTAAGGATGAACAGATTGGAAAAGTGAGTATTGAGATAAAGGCGAAGTTAGAAGAATTATTTAATAAGTATGTAGGGTTATTCAATGAAGAGCCAAGATTGGCGGGGCGATACGTGCATAAGTTAGAGGTCACGGAAGACAACGGGTTTAATACAAAGGTGTATCCAATTCCGTTTGCTATTAGAAATAGGGTTAAAGCCGAGATTAACAAGATGTTACGAGATGGAATAATAGAACCAGCGAAAACTCAATATGTGAACCCGGTAGTTATTGTTCCTATACCCATATAAGGTTGTACAGGAAGAGGGGTTAGTAGAATAGTTGTAATATAGTTCATGCGACGGAAGGTTTAGTTTTGTTTTAGTTTGGTTTAGTTTTGTTTTAGTTTATAAGGTAGGTTAGTATGTAGCATAGTTAGGCAGACATATTGAGAATTAAAAATAGGGGTTGAATAATTAAAATAGGTAGGGATCCGAAAAGAGGTTGGTGTAGAAAGGTAAGAGGGGTTTTGATTTTAAATAAAACTAGAAATTATGCACACCAGGAAAGAGTAAAGCCGACGCAATTTCCAATTTCATTCAAAATCAGTGGGGCCAATATAATGTCTAAGGGAGCTACTAAGAGGTATAAGGGTTGTGTAGTACAAGATAGTATATGCCAAACAAAAATAATCCACATAATCGATCACATAAACTTAAAAATGTATGTTTACCGTATTTTATGTACACTAAAATACCATTCAAATATAGTAGTTGAAATTCAGTGCCAAAAGGCAATATTAAAATGACTAAGTGGCGTAATAAGATGTGAAATGCTCAAGGGTTTATACCGAGTTGAATTTTAAAAAGCCTTTGAAAGTACATTTGCCGTCCAAAAGCCGGATGCGTCTGTAAATGTTCACTATCAACATGCATCCAGGGTCAAGTGTAATTTTGGTTTCATTTTCTATAGAATCAACTTTTGGACAATATTTGTAAACCCAAAATTATTAGTTAAAACATCGTAAAATGTGATTGGTTGAATGTAAAGATTTAGGACATATATTAGAATTTAGTGTAATTATGAAATTGTATAAAGACATGAACTTGGGTATGTGCGACACGGACTTGACTATTTGTGATGAACTTTAGGATGTAGTAGGCGAATAAAGAACCAACATGGTCGCCTTAGAGAGTAAACAAAATAGAATATTTCGAAACGTTTTTGTAAAAGACGTGTTTTCAGAGATGATTTTTCGAACAAATTTTGTAATAGACGTGTTTTCAGAACGGTGCTAATTTGTATTCAAATATTTTGAAAAAGAAAATAAAAGTAATTGTTTTTAAAATTGAGTTTAATTGAAAAGTGGTAAAGAAACAAGCGGAAGTATAAAGGGAATATTAGTGATTGTGCGACGATTAGAAATTGGATTTGGAGAGTGGTCTTAAAGGTAGCGGGTCAGCGAGAGTGGTTATACAGATTAGGAGTTGGATATTGGAGCGGGTTAAAGGCAGCAGGAGTATTGAGCGGAAACACAGATACGAGTTGGATATTGGAGCGGGTTAAAGGCAGCAGGAACATTGAGAGGAAACAAAGATACGAGTTGGATATTGGAGCGGGTTAAAGGCAGCAGGAGTATTGAGCGGAAACACAGATACGAGTTGGATATTGGAGCGGGTTAAAGGCAGCAGGAGCATTGATCGGAAACAAAGATACGAGTTGGATATTGGAGCGGGTTAAAGGCAGCAGAAGCATTGAGCGGAAACAAGGATTTGAAGTGGAGATTAGTACAGAGGGAAGTTATAGCACTAGTTTTTTCTAAATTCTAAATTTGGGTTAATCATTTCAGATATTGGGGAACAGTAAATAGTCGAAGACACCTGGAAGCAGCACGGAAATTCAAGAGCAGTATTGTGAAGACGTATACGGCAATTAGGATTTTGTGCCAGGATTCAACAAGGCATCGACGGAGTATAGACCAGGTGAGTTTTTAAAATCATATTTTTTAATACGTCAAAATTTAGTCATATAAATTTTGGTTGTAATTTAATTTGGCACATAGCAACTTTGATCTAATTTAAAATTTGGCATATACAAAAGTAGAATAGCAATTTTAGTAGTAGAACAAAAGAGTGCACTTTGGTTGGACGTAGCACATCTACTTATAACGGAATCCACTATAAGTAGTTTGAATACCCTGAGATTAAGAGTTTTATAGAGTCGAGGCATTGCAAATAAATAAGTAATAAAAGAACCAACCAAACAGTGCAAGTACGGGCGTGCATTAGGTGTGCACATTTTACAAAAGTATAAAATAAAGGGTATAATATAGGTGAAACACACAAAAAGTAGAGGGGTGGTGTATATAATACGTGGCAAACCCAACGTGGGGCTGAAAAAAAGGCTAGATTGAGTTGAAATTAGACAGGAATAGCAGTAGGATACAGGATCCAGAGATTAGGTGGGGCCCGCAGTTTTTTTTTCTTTATTTTTCAGGCATACGAGTTCAAAGACAGGCTGCAGAGATGACGGAAAAGCAATGAAACGGATTACGAGATCGGGACTGATATACGGAATTGGAGAAGAAATCACGACACAAAACGATGAAAGTAGGACACAAGACATAGAGCTGGACGCAGGCGGAGACATCCAGGAGATGGAGGTGAGGCAGACGGTACCGGAGGTGTTAGACATGGACACGGACCAGGCGACGGCACCGGAGGTAAGGGTAGCAGAAACCGCCGGAACCCAGGACCTAATACGACTCATAATGAGCTTGCAAACGAATTTAACCAACAAAATGGAAGAGTCGCGGACGGCTTTTGAAACTTCACAGACAAATCTATCGAACAAATTTGAAACGTCACAGATTGAACAAAAAGAGGCAAATACGCTTTTGAATAATAAAATAACGACATTACAAACGACTTTAACAAACCAAATTGAAGAAGCACACACGGAAATAATGAACCTAATTGACGGATGGCGGACAGATATTAAGACGACATGCACGGCACTAAAAACCGATGTAACTAACATGAGTGCAGAAACACACACGGAACTACAAACAGACCTAACAACCAAAACCGAACAGTCGCGGACAGATGTAAAGACATCACACACGGAGAAACAAACGGAGTTAACAGACCAGACTGCAGAAACACATACGGAACTACAAACGGACCTAACGGACAAGATCGAAGAGTCGCGGACAGAGGACGAACGAAGGACGGAATTACAAGACAACGTAGACCGCGTAGATGAGACTAAAATTACACGGGTACAATTGCAGGGACGGACACAGCACTTGACACCGAAATTGGGCGCGGACAACATGGTATTACTACTCACAGGACAAGTGGTACTAAATGTAAAAACACTACGAAAAATTTTAGGCGTTATGAGAAATTTCGATTTGGCAACGGCACTAGAGGCAAAAACACGGACTAGTCATTGGGATCAAAACCGGGGTAATAGGGATGACAACCGACGACATATGTACCACGAACAGCGACCCAACCATAGACAGGACAATTTCCATCATGAACATCGACCCAGCTACCGACAGGACTATTTTAGCCACGGACACCGAAAGCACTGGGGACACGACGGAAACAGGAAACCATACTACAATAGGGAACACCGGGAGAACGACTTACAAAGACAAAGCAGGCGCCCGCACGACGACAACGCGGATGACGGCCGGACGACGGGAGGAGGAACCTAGCACGGATATAGCCGGACGGACAGGGACGCGAATGTCCACCATATAACGACCAGCGCAAGGACTCAGGACACGGATCAAATTGAAGTGGTGCAGATACACGAGGCACCCTCCGGAAAAAAAAAAAAAAAAAAACGCCAAATTTTGGACGAACGAATGTGTAGGGTTAAAGGTCGACGTGGTTTATAGTTTGCAGGACTTGTTGTTAAATAATTATAATTTGAATAAAAAGAACCTTTTGTTCATTAATATTAGTTTAAATGAGTGTTTATATGTTGCTTTAGTTGATAGTGGTTCACAGTTGTCGCTGGTAGATGAGAGGGTAGTGATAAAACATGCGGATTTTTTAAAAGAAAGAATAGAAGCGATTAATGGGGTTAATTTATGGTCGGCTATGAATAAAAAGTTAACTACGATTTATAGGATCATCCGTGTACCGATATTTGTAGGGGAAAAAAATGCAGGAGAGGCAGAATTTTTAATTACAAAGGGGTTGCATATAGATTTCATATTAGGAATGGATTTTATAGAGGATTTTGGAGTGAATATAGATGGTAAGGATAGGTCGATTCGAATTTTTGATAAAGATAAGTTATGGATGGTGTCTACGGTTAGTGAGGAATATAGGAATGGAGATAATATAGATAAGTCGGGATTAGGAATGGATAGGACAAGTGATGATAGACAGGTTAAAGTACGATTATGTAATATGTTTGTGAGATTAATTAAGGATGAACAGATTGGAAAAGTGAGTATTGAGATAAAGGCGAAGTTAGAAGAATTATTTAATAAGTATGTAGGGTTATTCAATGAAGAGCCAAGATTGGCGGGGCGATACGTGCATAAGTTAGAGGTCACGGAAGACAACGGGTTTAATACAAAGGTGTATCCAATTCCGTTTGCTATTAGAAATAGGGTTAAAGCCGAGATTAACAAGATGTTACGAGATGGAATAATAGAACCAGCAAAAACTCAATATGTGAACCCGGTAGTTATTGTTCCTATACCCATATAAGGTTGTACAGGAAGAGGGGTTAGTAGAATAGTTGTAATATAGTTCATGCGACGGAAGGTTTAGTTTTGTTTTAGTTTGGTTTAGTTTTGTTTTAGTTTATAAGGTAGGTTAGTATGTAGCATAGTTAGGCAGACATATTGAGAATTAAAAATAGGGGTTGAATAATTAAAATAGGTAGGGATCCGAAAAGAGGTTGGTGTAGAAAGGTAAGAGGGTTTTGATTTTAAATAAAACTAGAAATTATGCACACCAGGAAAGAGTAAAGCCGACGCAATTTCCAATTTCATTCAAAATCAGTGGGGCCAATATAATGTCTAAGGAGCTACTAAGAGGTATAAGGGTTGTGTAGTACAAGATAGTATATGCCAAACAAAAATAATCCACATAATCGATCACATAAACTTAAAATGTATGTTTACCGTATTTTATGTACACTAAAATACCATTCAAATATAGTAGTTGAAATTCAGTGCCAAAAGGCAATATTAAAATGACTAAGTGGCGTAATAAGATGTGAAATGCTCAAGGGTTTATACCGAGTTGAATTTTAAAAGCCTTTGAAAGTACATTTGCCGTCCAAAAGCCGGATGCGTCTGTAAATGTTCACTATCAACATGCATCCAGGGTCAAGTGTAATTTTGGTTTCATTTTCTATAGAATCAACTTTTGGACAATATTTGTAAACCCAAAATTATTAGTTAAAACATCGTAAAATGTGATTGGTTGAATGTAAAGATTTAGGACATATATTAGAATTTAGTGTAATTATGAAATTGTATAAAGACATGAACTTGGGTATGTGCGACACGGACTTGACTATTTGTGATGAACTTTAGGATGTAGTTGGCGAATAAAGAACCAACATGGTCGCCTTAGAGAGTAAACAAAATAGAATATTTCGAAACGTTTTTGTAAAGACGTGTTTTCAGAGATGATTTTCGAACAAATTTTGTAATAGACGTGTTTTCAGAACGGTGCTAATTTGTATTCAAATATTTTGAAAAGAAAATAAAAGTAATTGTTTTAAAATTGAGTTTAATTGAAAAGTGGTAAAGAAACAAGCGGAAGTATAAAGGAATATTAGTGATTGTGCGACGATTAGAAATTGGATTTGGAGAGTGGTCTTAAAGGTAGCGGGTCAGCGAGAGTGGTTATACAGATTAGGAGTTGGATATTGGAGCGGGTTAAAGGCAGCAGGAGTATTGAGCGGAAACACAGATACGAGTTGGATATTGGAGCGGGTTAAAGGCAGCAGGAACATTGAGAGGAAACAAAGATACGAGTTGGATATTGGAGCGGGTTAAAGGCAGCAGGAGTATTGAGCGGAAACACAGATACGAGTTGGATATTGGAGCGGGTTAAAGGCAGCAGGAGCATTGATCGGAAACAAAGATACGAGTTGGATATTGGAGCGGGTTAAAGGCAGCAGAAGCATTGAGCGGAAACAAGGATTTGAAGTGGAGATTAGTACAGAGGAAGTTATAGCACTAGTTTTTCTAAATTCTAAATTTGGGTTAATCATTTCAGATATTGGGGAACAGTAAATAGTCGAAGACACCTGGAAGCAGCACGGAAATTCAAGAGCAGTATTGTGAAGACGTATACGGCAATTAGGATTTTGTGCCAGGATTCAACAAGGCATCGACGGAGTATAGACCAGGTGAGTTTTTAAAATCATATTTTTTAATACGTCAAAATTTAGTCATATAAAATTTGGTTGTAATTTAATTTGGCACATAGTAACTTTGATATAATTAGAAATTTTGGCATATACTAAAGTAGAGTAGCAATTTTAATAGTAAAACAAAAGGGTGCACGTTGGTTGGACTTAACACAACTACTTATAACGGAAACCCACTATAAGCAGTTGAATAACCTGAGATTAAGAGTTTTAAATAGTCGAGGCATTACATTAAATAGATTATAAAAGAACCAACCAAACGGTGCAAGTAAGGGGCGTGCATTAGGTGTGCACATTTTACAAAAGTTTATAAAGTAAAGGGTACAGTATAGGTGAAACACAAAAAGTAGAGGGGTAGGGTATATAATAATATATTGCTGTGATATCGTTGCAATAACCTAGTGTCCCCTTTTTGTGAAATAAAAAGGTTAAAATTTCCTTATTGTTAATTTTAATTTTTAATTTTAATACTTCGACTAGCTCAGTTTTAATCACGCACAGAGCATGCGACAATACGACAACAACAAATTTAAATTTTCCTTTTACCTCTACTTCCTGCTTCTTTAAGCCAAAACACCATTAAGCACAAGTACTATAATATTCTCAAAATATTTACAATGTACAAAATGTTTAATAAAATCTTTGAAAATAACCTCTTTTAATAATTGAATTAAATTCTTTCAATAATTATCATTCCCAAAAATTAAACAAAATTCCAGCAATAATCACCCCTATTGTTATTATTTGAAGCCCTATGAACGTTCATTAAACTTCCTTCAAATTTTACGTAATTTATAACGTATACTAAAAACGATCCTTGTTGACCCTAATATAAAGTTTTCATGAAAGAAATTTTTAAAATATTTATAAAATAAAACACAACAAAATATTCAGATTGGCTAACCTGTTGTCCCCAGCTCGAACCAGTTCCTGTCCCAACTGCTCCCGTATTCAGATTAATGATTTAAATAGTCCCAACATTGAATCCAGATCTACTTTAGATATGGTCTGCATTTTTCTTAGCATAGCTTCTTCTGATTAATTCTTTAAATTATTTTAGCGTCGTTTGTTAAACTTCCTGGTCAGATCTAGTAATTAATAATTGAATTAAATACTTGTTGAATTTCCTCATTGATTTCAGTAATTATTCAGAGTCCTATTGTTAATGTAAAACTTAGAATTTGATTTAAAAACAACCTTTTGTTACTTACGTTTTTATGAATTAAAACGACGAACCTCATTTAATTTTGCACTATCACCATTATACAATTTATTCACTATAAACTCACTTTTAATTCTTTCACGTAAATATTTTTTTTCAGGTGATGTGAATCATGCTTTAATTCATGTTAAACAGATTTGTTTACAAATCCGGTCGTATTTAAAAGGAACCGCTTATCTGTTGACAAGCGCATAGTTCAACATTTAATTTTTGTACGCGATTCTTACATACAAGATTTTGGGTATTTATATAGATTTTCGATGTATAACGAAACGATGCGCTATTTCCTGCATGTAGGATTTCAAGTTATTGCATTGTTTCTGTTGGATTTTTTTTTTCCTGGTCACGCGCACTTCTTAAAAACTGCTGGCCATCGACCAATAATAGAATTTTCCTTCGTCACAGCGCTCCACCTATCAGCTATCAATCTCCGTTCTACGCATATTTGTTGTCTCCTTTAGAACCCCTCTTAGGTTACAGAAAATCGATATCGTAGTCGTCCTTCATTTTTACCCGTGTATATCTTACGTGACTCCTACCCAACGCTTTATTTATACGTTTCTCTGTCTGTTTTATATTATCGATCGTTTATTCACTACATCAGTAACATAGTATAGTTTCGCCATTATAGGTATTAATTTATTACAAACAATCTTTATTTGTTCGTCCCATCTGAAGTGGTTATGTAAAGTAATCCCTAAATATTTATAGTATATACATGACGCAATTTCCTTGCAATTATTATTATTGCATTGTGTTTCTATTATTTGCTTTTGAAAACACGTACACGTATGGAATACAACCATTGGTTTTTCTTGTTTCTTTATGTATGGCGATGATACATGCATGATTTTTGTTTTATCTACGTTTATGTTTAGATAATTATCATGCGACCATAATGCAACCGCGTTCGTATCGCTTTGCATATTTTGTTCCGCTGTTTTAAATGATTTGTGGTGTTACATGCCGAAAATCGGCTATGTAAACATTTTTGGTAAGTTTTTAAATATGTGACTGATTTCGCACCAAATTTTAAAAAATGACTTGTGCGTGCATTTCCGTCACTTGGGACAGTTGCGTCGGCGCTAGAGAATGCGCAGACGTGGAGTGGGGAATAAGTGGCGGTTTTCCGACACGAGGGCAGAGTGAACGAGACGTCGAACAACGAAGTTCACCGGGGTCTTTTTATCTTATCTTTTCTCTTAAAATGTAGGTTCCTCTATCGTACCTATTATCGTTCCTTACCTGGTTGAACCTTTATCGTACCGCTACAGAAAGAGGAGGGAAGACAAATTAATTTGGTTTCAACGAGGGCGAAGGCCGAACCACGCCCAACTAACGCCGAGATCCCCGAAGGAAAGCATGGTTTCTGCCGCAAGAATAACCGCAATGCCGTGCAGAGCTCAACATTTTACCTGAGTACATTTTATCTTTTCCTATAAGGCTCATCTTATATCTTAATAAATATTTTTTGTTTGTAATACAATTTGAGACGCAATAATGACGTAATACCTTGTGCAATTTTATGTACGTGTCTATTTTGTTGCCAACTGTTGTAGTGGCTCTTATCAATTACGCCGGGACGTTAACGGTTATATCTTAGACTATAACAGTCGCGGGCGTTATAACAGTGGCGCCTTTTTTTTGTTGAATAATTTGTTTTCACTTCTTGTGTATCTTGTAAAGTGTTAGTTTTCAACATATTTGTAGCAATTGGATTTTTCACTCAAAAATAAAAATTTTTAAATTTTTAATATCTTTTAAATAGAAAAGATATAATCTGGCAACATTGCAAGTTGGCAACATCTATTTCATGTTGCAATGACATTGGAAACAGCTGATGTGTCAATCTGATTTAGACAGCCATGGTTGATTACTGTTTACCTTCAATAAATGTTGTTGTTAACTTAATTAATTCACATTTTACTTAATAAAAATAGTGTGTTTGTAGTTTGTAGTTCTTTTAAATAATTATCTAATCTAATTTAGCATGAAGCTGGAGCATATACTTTTCAAAAGTGTCTACCAAATTACCATAACCTAACTTTAGCATGTGTTTGGATTACTAATGCTTTATGTAAGTATTTGTAATTATAAATAAATAGCTATATTTACCATTCACTATGATTAAAAAAAGAAAAAATCTCTTAAAATGACACTAAGTTTAGTTAAAATAATTATTTTAATCCTGAAATTTTTCTTAGTTTATCCTAATTTGTTTTTTGGGTTAACATTTAAAAAAACCGTTGTTTAGATAACTCATATACTATCTTACCTTATTATTATTCTAAAATGTTCCCTTAACAATCTAAATAATCAACTATAAGTTATGAATTCCTTCTTAAAGAAAATTTTGCTTTTAAATACAGCTAACGCAATTAACCGAGTTCTTAGTATATCTTGTACCTTCTAAAACGCTATAATAAACTTGATTTCGTTATATCTGTTTCTTTAAACACTACAATAATGAAGTTGTTGATAACGTTTTGTATTTAAGCTCATTTACCATGGTTGTTGATAAATCCAGCGATATAAAAGGAATATTTTAATAATTTGAAATACTGTTTTTTCTAGGCATGTATCGTAGAATATTGCTTTTGTGTAGCGAATATGATTTTGTTTTGATAACATATTTTTTAGATATATTGATATTGCAACGCAGCATTTTAAGATCTATCTGGTTTAGGTGAGATTTGCCGTCGAAGTTGGTCGCTCAGCTGTATGTTAGTCTAGACGAGACCCATGAAGGGTCGGTCGCTCAGCATTACATAAGTCTAGACAAGACTCGGGGTAAGTTTGTCGTTCTAACAATTTGTGAATCATTTTTTAAGAATGATGTTGAAGTTTTTCTTTATTAGTCTAGGTGAAGCTCAAAGGAGGGCTCGTCATCCTAGTAATTTTATGCGTTGTAAGATATTTTTTTGTTCTTCAACAATTTTATCAGTAAATCGAGTTTTAATTACTGTTATCTCTTCATATATCGATTCAAACCACACTAGGTGGCATAAAATTATCTTTAAAATTGTTTAAGCTTTGCGTACATCAAGAATTTTTTACGTTTCATTCCTTTAACGATTTAACTAATGTTTCTGTCCTTACTATGAATTAGTTAACTTTATTTACTCATTCCTTCTCTTACACAGCACCTATCTTCTACTCGTTTAACTTATTTACCTTAAACTAGTTATCTTTTTGCTGCCCGTTAACTTTCCCTTGAATTTATTGTTAGCCACATATCTCTTTGTTATCTAGATTCTCTAATATAACTTTGTCGCTTCATTTAGCTAATCCCCGCATTTTTCTACAACGGATTATTCTGTTTTCAGCATTTATCTTACATCGTTTAATTTTGTAGTGATTGTCGTAACTTTGGTTGTAATAACTCAATGAATTTTTATGATTGGTTTTAGCTGATGTTTTGAGTGGATGCTTTTTTCTTTAGGCTCACATAGGAAACGCGGCCTATGCCATTGTAAGAAATAGTTCATATTCGCAGTTGCAAAAAACTAGGACTTTCTATTCCATGCGTTTTTCTTCTGAATTATTACAGTCGCCCACTTTATCCTATATCATTACTTGTTTTCTTTTTCTACTAAGTTACCATAACATATAAACATTTTTGTTGTTGTTTTTATTGAACTTCGTGGTGAAGTGCTTATCGAATTCTCGGTTGTTTTTAGCATATTGGGACAGTGTGTCTGTATTTAACTGCGTATAATTAGGCATTTTTGTGTGTTTATGGCGTTACCGTTTTTAAAAATTACCTTGCAACAGTTGGTTTTTGTGTGAAGGTATCTGTAGTGATACTTTTAAGTTGTTGTTTCAACTTTGTCTGATTTTCTTATCGTAGTGGATGCACTCGTTAGGAAAATGATTGTACTAGTTCTTATCAAGAGTTTAGTAATTTTTTTAACTTATGATGTACTTTAACTTGTCTGATTAATATAGCAGGTGGTCTTTCAGACCGACCTGTGTTTAACAGGGACAACTGTCTACCTTCTCTCGGACGCTTGTCCAAAAACTCTATTTTGTGTCTTTGGGATGGATGACGAACGGCTTGGTAAGCTGGAGAATTCTACGCTATATCTTTAATGTATATAGTCGTAGCGTGCCTTAGCGTGCTGGGACGTTTCGAATCCATCTATTGTTATCTAGTTTTATCTTAATATCGTTATTTTACCTATTATCTTTGATAATAACTTTATCTTAATATCGTTATCTTACCAATTATCTTTGATAATAACTTGAGATTTTGCTTTATCTTTTTTATCTTCTTAACGTTTGGTATTTATGATCAGACATAGGAATTATTTTTTGAATATTGAGTGAAGAAGCTAACCTGATGGTAGCCATGTAATTTGTTAGGTTAGTAATGTAAGAAATTAGTAAGATGGTACTGTTGGTAAATTTGTTAAGTCACAACCATGTCATGAACAAATTTTGATGTGTATTGTTTATTAAGCCAGAGTACCAGTACATAAAAATTTGCTAAAGTGCATAGTAACTTGCTCTTCTGGACATTTTGAAATTTGGGCAATTTCTTGCCGAAGTAGAAACAGTTTAGATGCAATGCTTATGTGCGTCTGCACTTAAAAAACTGTAATGTTAGCTTTAGTTATAGTATATATGTTAGGCGACTTGTCGCATTTGTTCTAGTTTTAGTAGTGTTTCTGCTCTCCGACAAATTTGTGCTGTCGATTATAACTGCGCCGCATTAAAGACTCGTGTGTGCATTTATAAATGTAGTTCAAAAACAATGGCGCTACATATTCCGTTTCCTGGTAATTCGGAAGACGGGTTATTGGTTGAAAAAACTAGGTGGCGCCTAAAATAAACATTTTGTAAAATTTAAGTTAGGGTATATGTAGGGTTAGTTAGGATTTAGACTTTCCGCTTTTACCGTGCTAACAGTCATTTTCTTTTTTTAAGATTTTTTTTCTTTTATGGGTTTGTCGCGATTGTTACATGCCGAAAATCGGCTATGTAAACATTTTTGGTAAGTTTTTAAATATGTGACTGATTTCGCGCCAATTTTGAAAAAATAGACTTGTGCGTGCATTTCAGTCACTTGGGGCAGTTACGTCGGCGCTAGAGAATGCGCAGACGTAGAGTGGGGAGTAAGTGGCGGTTTTCCGACACGAGGGCAGAGTGAACGAGACGTCGAACAGTGAAGTTCACTCGTAACTACGAACGATTCATTTAAAAAAATAATACAATAGATAAATGCCGGTTATGTCATAATCAAGGCGAAACCATAGAACATATCACAGCAGGATGTTCAAACTTAGCACCCACCGCATATTTGGAAAGACACAATGACATCTGTATCATTATACATCAATATGTCGCCATAAAACACAAACTAACTGTAAATCAAATTCCATATTACAAATACCATGCAGAACCGGTTATGGAAAATGACAAAATTGTTTTATATTGGAACAAAAAAATATATACAGACAGAACAGTAGCACATAATAAACCAGACATCTTAATTATCGACAAAATTAATAAATTAGCAAACATCATCGACGTTTCCATCCCAATTTCAAACAATCTTCTTCAAGTTGAAACACAAAAAAATTACAAAGTATAGTTCATTGGCCTTTGAAGTTAAGAGAAATTGGAAACTTAAAAACATAAACATTATACCTATTATTATATCTGTTGACGGTTTGGTTAGCAAAATTTTTTGTAAATATTTAGACTATCTTGACATACCTAGAGGACTAACAACGACTATGGTAAAAGCTGTCATATTACAAACTTGCAAGATTGTACGCAGAACTTTAGCTGTAAGATAAACAATGTTTCCTTATAGTTCAACTACCGATAATTATGTAAACCATACTATTGTAATTTTGTACTAAGTTATGGAGTTAATAAATAAATAATAATAATAATAATAATAATAATAATAATAATAATAATAATAATAATAATAATAATAATAATAATAATAATAATAATAATAATAATAATACTAATAATAATAATAATAACATTAAGTAAGATTTAGATAAGGAAAAATTTATAAATAAAAATACTAATTAGAAAGAGAGATTTTTTTGGCCCTTTCACCCCGATTGTATATCGCAATTCTAATTTATTTGCTTGTCGATACATAATTAGAGTAAACACATCGCTTAAAACAATTCAATGAGCCGTAAAAATCGATTCCTAAAACGAAAGCTATTAATACAGTTCTACGTATTAACAGCCAAAATTCAAAGCCATGTCAAAACTATTGTCCAAAATTGCATTGCTTTTATGTATAGTTCCGACAAACAGTACACACAATGTTATAATAGTAACAATGCATAAATATTATGCGATTGTGTTAATGAGTACTATGCTTTTTGTGCACTTTCTTTCAATATACGGTCGATGGTGCGTATACTATTTAGACTCAACTAATGTGACGTTTATAATAGATGCTTTGTCAGAAACTCTAACAACATTTGCAGTCATAATAACAATGTGCAATTGTACAATTAAATATGCGTCAGAAATAAGGATATTGGAAAAAACCTTGAAGGAACTTCCATTTCAATGTGTACAACCAAAAATTAAACTGTGGCCTCAAATATGTGTAATACATATTTTTTGTACAGCTTTGTCCTTCTACGGAATTGTAATTTCTACAGCTGAAGAAAATCTAGTTTACATAATTTCATATTATTTAGATTACTGTTCAACCATGGTAGTCTTAATAGTATATAAATATGTCACTATAACTCGAAAAACAATCGAAGTATTGAATGAAAAACTTATCGGTCTCTTAAAGAAGCCGCTGCAAGAAATGTATCTAAGTAGAGCGAATTTAACACGAATGACTTCTTCGCAAAGGAGTATCGTTAACCACATGAAATTTTTCAAATTGCAGTTGAGCTTAATCAATGAAGCAAGAAGATGGCATCGTAGTGTATATGCAGTAGTTACAACACTCAATTCAATCTTCGGTTGGCCTATATTATTAATAGAATTGATCACCTTCTTTACATTATTACGACTTACCAATAGAATGATAGAACTTCTATGTACTCCGAACATACCCTACACTGCATTGAATTGGCAAAATTGGGAAAATTTTATTTATGAAGTTACAACTTGCTTTGGAAAATTGGTAAGTTAAAAAGTTTGTTGTAGTTGCAAAATTTTTAAAGAGGTCGTAGTCCAGCCCCTTTTTGAAGAAAAATTTAAATATCCAACCTTTAATTAAAATCCATTGAAAAGTTGTCAAGGGGTAAATAAAGGATTGTTTGTTACATACAAGCTAGGTTCGAAATAATACGAGGATCATTCAATAAGTCCTTAGAAAAAAGTAGAAAAAACATTTTTTGGGTAGATTTTTTTTAATTTTTCAACATAATTCGCATCAGCTCTATACATTTTTTAAAGGGTTTTTCCAAAAAATAGAATTTCGGAAACTCTTCAAAATAGGCATTTGTTTAGCGATGACCTCCTCGTTAACTGTTCTTTGGTCTCTGGAATGTAGTGATGTATCCATGTTTTGTCGACAGTTATGTATCGACGCAGAAAATCCTCAGGATTGCGACGCAAAAGCGCCAATCAGCCCCAGAATCGACCACACGATTGCGTTTATTCTTTACTGCGAGCAAACGCGGTACCCATCTTGCTGAGATTTTTTTCGCAGACAATTTTTCGTGCAAAATTGAAGCGACTGTGCCTTACGATATGCCTATGGTCTCAACTATTTCGCGCACTTTTATTCGTCGATCATTAAAAATCATATCGTGGATTTTGTCAATCATTTAGGGGGTAGACACTTCCACAGGACGTCCGGAACGCTGTCCATCTTTTGTGAATGTACGGCCATGTTTAAACTCATTCACCCAATTGTAAACAGTTGCAAACACAGAAGCACATGTGCCATGAACTTCATCCAACTCACTTTTTATTCTTTTCGCCCTTTTAAATACAAAATGTTTAATCACTGCTCGAAACTCACTTTTATCCATTGTTATAATCAAATGATAGTTTGTACTTCAATCAACAACAAAAATGAAACTACGTGATGGATACGGCTGAAACTCTAACAGCTGACTAGCTAGGAGTGCTGCTTACTGTGAAAAATTTATTTTCGGTACTACAAGCGCCATCTCTTGGATTTTTTAAGGACTTATTGAACGATCCCCGTATCTTCTCGCCAGGACCACTAGCTAAATATGTGATTTTTTCAATGCTATACCCGAAGGTACTACATTGGCCAGAAAGCGAGTTTTTTTACCTGGAAAATTTGGAATTTTGCCGAACCCTTGCTGTTCCAAGCAAGGTAGGGATCTTTAACGTGTGTGACAACACTCACACACGGGACCTCCATTTTACCTCTCGTCCGAACGAAGGTGTACTTTTGTGAAAAATGCTCGCCTAACATTTTTCAAGCGGACCGTCTCGGGATTCGAACCCGGGACCTTGGGCGTAATAGTCACACACATACCACTACGCCACGGAGCCGCCCCACCAGCTAAATAGCTGAAAATAAGTGCACAGGCGGCACGTGTATACGAAAGGTTATTGAATACATAAAAAATAATAAAAGCACTTAAAGCACAGTATTGACCTTCGTTTTGTTGATGTGTGTGATATGAAGTCACACCTAGGCCGTAAAGCTCCACGCGGTTAAGCACTGCTATATGCGACTTCTATATGCGACTGCACTGTATAAAGGCTGTAGACCGTGAAACGAATTTTTGTTGCTGGGCGCCAGTAAAACTTATTTTTCTAAATGGTCGCCAGTGAACAAAAATCTTCCGACATAGCTAGGGGTCTATTCCTGGGTAGAGCAATAAGAAGTGGGGGGGGGGGGAAGTCGAATTTTGTTTGCAAACCAAAGCTAAACTAAGTTAAATAGGCGCCACCAAGTCCTGAGATAATCACGATAAGAGCAAAGCACAATTCTAAGGGCGGACGTGGAAACCCAAAGATAAAACGGTCGCCTTCGTTAACAAAAACCTGTCTTATAAAAATAAGACGCAGCTCCTGTAAGAAATTACAAAGATTAAAAAAATAACAAAATTGTAGAACACCATTTGTGTCCTATAAAAGTATTAAAAAAAAAAATGTATATCCAATATGATATTGGCACAAAATTGTTATCCAAAAATTATACCTTTATGTTATCAGATTTGATCGCATTTGACCAAAATAAAAGTCTTAAAGTTTAGCTAATTGTCTACTGAAGTAAAAAACTTTTTTTTAAAAATTCATAACTTTTTAACATGTAAAAAAAATTCTCAACAATAACGTTTATAACAAAATCAAAATTTTGTCTTTTTAAAGCAAAAGACTGCTCCCTAAACATAAGCTTGTTTTAAATATTTGATCAAAATAATTCGTAAACACAATGCATTGAACTAACATTTCTATCCTAGGCAGATCTTATCAAGTAGATTACAGTTTCATAATTATTACGCAACGTGTATTTAAATTTTTATACTTAGTTTTTATAATTTATCTGTGAATAAATGCTAACTTCAAGATTGAAGAATGTTTAATTTGAATTTTAGGAAAGCTGCACGATACATCTACTTTCACGGCAAACATTTGTCAAATGTTGCTACATCACAAAAAAGTATAACGTCGAAAATATACCTTGAAATTTATCTGAAGTTCAAATGGAACAAAGCTTACAATTATATAAACCTAACCTGACAAAATTTCTTTCTACGGTTTGTAAAACCAGTTCAACAATAATCGAAAGCGAAACAGATCATATGTTCATCAACATGATAACAAATTTCGTGTTTTTCATATGACCGTCTGTTTATCAAACACTAACGACATTTTAAACACATGCAAAAATTTCTTAAATTTAATAACGAATCAAACTGAATCTGATTCTCTTAGACAAATCCCAACAGAAATTTCATCTGCTCCAAGCAACACCATAAACTATTTCCTGGGGTAACAGCAATCACGACCACATGTCTGCAATCTCCAATGCTTGTACAGAACCATACAACTTACAAAACAAAATCTTCACTTGTCCTTTTCTATTGTTTTTCGTAGGCGCGCGTTAGTAGAAGTTATTGAAATTTATTCAAGTCTACCATGACTTGACCTCTCACACAAATAATTCAATCGAAGGTCGCAAGCCTCTAGCCTGGAAAACATCTTGATGAATTGATAGCTAAGGTGCGACTAACGAACAAAACTAGAAACGCATCATAGCGATGATTCACAGACTCGCGGTTAAAGGTGGGGAAATACGAAAGAAACAGGATTGCTAGAGATGCTCGACAAAATAACTTTATGTCACACAGATATTTTACTACAAGAAGATTATTAAAACGAAGCGTTCCATTATGTACTATATGGAACATTATTAAAGAATAAGGCACTCTTGGCGCATTATCCTCGTAATTCAATGCGAATAATTACTGATCAAATTAAACATGCTACAACCGACTTCTCGAAGACAAGTGATACTGCACTGGTTCAAGTACTTGTGCGCGCACTTCTAAGTTAAAAAATATCTTTCACTAACGGCCGTTTCCGTCAACCAAATTTGCTCAATTTTGTAAAGGGAATGGGTGAAATAAAAAATATTGCATGGAATTTGATCTTTAGGAAAATAAAGTTACACACTAAACGAAAAAAAGTGTACATAAGTATTTAAACAAAACTAAATACACGCTACGCCAATGGTAACGCTGCTAATTTGACCATAGGTCGCTTAAAAGTACCTTTGGCAGTTTTAACTTCTAGAAGTTGTACAGCTTTGTTGGAGTCTGGAAAGGTTTTGATAATGCGACCTAACTTCCAATGTATTGGAAAAAATAGTTCATCTTTATTGAGGACTAAGGTGTCCGTCAAGTTTGGATAAACGTCGTTGGTTTGATCTCATTTTGTCCGTTGTTAAACTGTATTCAAATATTCGTGATTCCAGCGAGTCTAAAAATCTTGGTGGAGTTTTTGAAGAAGTTTTTATCTATTTCGTAGAGTTAAAATAATCTGAGCTCCAGTTAGAGGACATTAAATTAGTGATGTGTTGTTTCTTATAGGTAAGTCTTAATAATCTGATTTGTTCTAATAAGGTTAGGTGTAATCTTTCAATTAGTCCATTTGACTCCCGGTGATTTTCGGTTATAAAATGAATTTTTATTTTGTGAAGTTCGGGGGTATTTTGTATTGTTTCGCTTTTGAATTCGCTTCCATTGCCTAAAGTTGTGGATTCGGGTGCGCCATAAAATGCAAAGTATTGTAAGAATCCCTGAGTTATATCGATACTATTTTTTGAAATAATGGGTATCGCTTGGCCTACTTTCGTGAATGCGTTTGCGATTGTTAAAAAGTTTTGCGCTTCTACTACCAAAGTATCTGCATGTAGTTTTTAAAAAGGTTTATCGGGTGTTTTAGTTAACATTAAAGGTACTTTTGGGGGTGACCTGTCTTATTTCGCTTTGTCGCATAATTCGCATAGGTTATTAAAATCTGTGGTTAATTCTTTCATGTCTTTAAAGTAATGTCTTCTAATGAGTTGTTTTAATGTTTCGTTGATTCCACGATGGTTGGTTTTTCTTCGTGTTGATTTCGAATTACATCATTTATTTTGTCAGGGTCATCTAAAGTTATTAATTTCCGTGTACATCTGATAATCTCGGGGTCTGAATTATTAAATAATCTAATGTATAATTCTGAAAATCTTTTGTATAAATGTTCAGTGTTGAAATAAAAGTAAAAACTTTTTTCTCTGAGGTATATACCTTTGAAATTTTTATTATCTGCTCCTCGTTGTCATCTTTCGTTATTTGAATTTGGTATATTTTTCTATTGTCCGGTTTTGTATATTTTACTGGATTTAGTGTTGGTTAATACTTTGGTGACTATGAATTGATTCGGTTTCGTGTCTATTGCTTCATTTAAAATTTTTATTGCGGTTTTTGGTTCTTCGTCGTCCATTTTCGTTTTTAATAAACTTATATTTCGATCGGGTTCTTCGATTTTCAGTTTGGTTAAGATTAAGCTCCACACATCTTGGCATCTCATACCAAATTGGTAGGGTGATTGATTGGGTTCCAATCGGAGGTTTATTAAGTCTCACCAGACATTTGATATTTCTCTGGTCACCGAAATACGCTATCAACAACCGCTTGAAATCTTTCCATTGTTCAAGGTCATCGCGGTTTGCAATTAGTGTTAATGCTCTTCCGGTCAATTTGCTGAGAAACAAGGCGTAAAAGCATGACGTTACAGTCAATGTCGCTTTCTTTGTAAAAGGATTTTAAAAATGTCCCACATGCGGTGATAAAAATGCCTAATATTGCTTGGTTTCCGTCGTATCCGGGATTGAATCGAGATAAAACTGCAAACTCTACATTTATCGTTTGTAAATAAATTAATTTTATAATTATTTTCAGTTGAGTTTGTATTGTGTTTAGATTGTATTAAAGTTGGTATTTAGTTATTTAAAGAATCACTTGTCTTTTACGTATATTTCATATGTAATTATCAAGTGCTATAATTACATTGAAGAGTCCTGCTGATTAATTGTCTCGGCAGTTACTGTTGCGTTAAGTGTATAATTATAACTTTTTGTAGTATTTCAGTAATAGTTTCCTGCAACAAATTGTACAAGAACTGCGTTACAATTACACGCTTTTGTTTGAGATTTTTGCTGAGTAAATCGTTTCAGTAATAAAGTACATAAAATGCTTCTATAATTATACACTTTCTTTAATTTGTTGCACTGAAAGTGTTTAATTATAAAATATGATGAGACTCAAGTTTTGAATAAATCGTTTTCGTAATAATTACTGTAATAAACTGTACATAAACTTGTGTTCTAATTATACTCTAGGCTCAGACTTTGCTGAAATTGTTTCCTTTATAAATAGTAATACATTGTAATACTTGTGCATAAATGCGTATATATAACTTCCTTTGTTAAATATGAGTTTGCTGAGTAAATTTTCTTTCGTTAATAAATTGCAATAAAATGTAATAATAAATTGTGCAAAAATGTATATATAAATACCTTTGTTGCTTTACTAGCTAATATCAATAATTGAAACTGGTTAGGATAAATGAAGTCACATAATTTTCATTGCCAGTTCCATCAGTTTTCTTTCCTTGGGCTTGGTCGATTTTGTACCTTGTCCAAATTTTTGTTTGTTCTTCCAGATGAAGAATAAAGATTTAATACCACCCGATTCCTCGATTTTGGATTCGTTAGTTCTTTTCTGGAATATTACCGATTGCGCCAGTTAGATTTTGGGTCTCTTGGAGCGGCTTTATAAAAAGGTTTCTCCCAAAAACTCTTCTAACAATGTTTATTAAAACAGAAATAGAATGGAAATTAACAAGTGGTTGCGCTATATTCATTAACGTTTAACAATCAAAGTTATTTTTCACTGATTAAATAAATTAAACTAAATTGAGTAGCTTGAACTACCAACAATGATAAAGTTGTGAAGCTCTAGAGTGACTGGCCAACTTGGGCTCTCGAGGGTATTTATGCTATCCCTGCCCCTCACATTTCTCGTATGAACTGCAGAGCCCATGTCTGCTATTTTTTTTATACAATACAAAGTATTTTTATTATTTGAACTTTGAATGTTTCTTTGTTGAAATAAATATATCTAAAGATAACACTAACTTGCTCGGTTTGACTGGTATCGGGAGTGCAATCTAAGATTATAAAAAAATATTTTGAGTGTTTTACCATTTCTAGAATTTTGTTAAAAACTTTTTTCGCAAGCAATCCAAGCAGCTCAATTTGAATTTGGTCCCCTAGGTAATGAACAATTTTTTTATCAGAGTTTTGAAATTGCTGAACACGATTTACATGTCGGCGCATCACAGGATCAAATGATGCAATCATTTCGACGGCTTTTAAAAAATTGCCATATTCACGTTTAAATAATTTTTTTGATGTTCCCCGAAAAGCTAGACATTGCTGAGATAAAAATTTAATAATAGCAATAATTCTTTGTTATACATCATAGCAATACTTTTTTTCAGACTCAATAATACATAAACTATCAGAATTAATTGTTTTTCTAATTTGAGCATTTTTTGCAGGTTAAACCATAACTTAATGTTATTATTGTGAGAAACACTAGTTTCATGCCTGGGTATAAACCTAGAGAAATGTTGCCAATCAGAAAAACCATTCAAGTCTGCAAAATTGCTAACGTTTGCACTTCCAAAAATTTTACAACAAAACAGAAAGCTGCATCTTTTGAATTAGAATAAACTAACCAATCTTTCAAAACTTTTTCGCCGTTTGGAAGTTGTCGACAGAGGTAATTATGAGAAAATTTATCACCATTTTCGTCTGTTGTAAAATCCTTTTTACTCGAGTGAGTAGGCCCTCTTTCTACTAAAAATCTGACTTTAGAGGTCGTAAACGTATGTTGCCACGATGCTGTATCTTTCGGTAAAATACCTGCAGGTTCTACCTTTATTTCATGTGAAGTGGATGCTGACTCTGTATCATTCGATACACGTGAAGAACCTGTGATAGAAACTGTTTCTGGTGGTACGGTCGATAATGACGTGGGTTCTGAATCTGATAGTGGATCTTCATTTTTTTCTTCATGATGCACTTCGTTTAACAATTGCGTTTGACCTATTAAAAAGGTGTCCGATGAACCAAACAGATATCATTTTTCTAGTTCTTTTGCAGCTTTTTGTTTTCTAAACTGAGATTCAAACAATTTCGTCCGTTTAGGGGGATTCTAAAACAAAATATCACAAAGACTAAGAATAGTTTCAAGAAATGTAAATACTGTTTCAAATTAAAAATGCATTAATGGTACTAAAAGCATAAGAAGTAGTTCCAAATCTATATGCTCACTGGTCACAGATGCGACTGATTTTTATTGAAATTTCTCAAAATATCACGCCGAACTCGCAACAATGGAATGAACATATATTTTTACTTAACTAATAATTATTGATAAATTAAGTAAGGAAGGGTGTTTAAAAAAGTTTATATTTTTTCAGAAATAAATTATCATATAATTAAAATCTATGCAACGGTTTTGGAATTACTGTGTATTGTGTACTTTAATTTTTTTAAAACCTAACTTATTATAAAACGATGCTTATCATTTTTCAAAATCTAGAGCACAGAAAGAAAAAAGGCACTTTTACTTCACTAAATAAAACACTTAAAAATGCAACAAAAACTACCATTAGCGTCAAGCGCTGGCTGTATGTATGATAACTAAAGTTCCGATGTTGATCTTATATCCAAAAAATTTGCTAAATGCGCATAAATATGAATGATCTTTTGTAAAATATGCAACAGGTGTCTAAAATATATTGAATTATTCACTTGGCAGAAATATAATATAAAGACCATTCAAGTTTTTCAAAGAAATATGCCATTTTAGAATCTGCAACCACAAAGGCAGTTTCCGTTGCTAGTGTAATGAATTATCGCTTATCATTGCAAAAATTGTTCTTTTTAAATCCTTTTCTGGTATAAGCTTCGAAACTGCCTTGCACCTGCTTTTACTTTCGGTTCAGGGTCTATATCCTCGACAATGCTCGCACTTCACGTATACGATACCAAAGCGAACAGTTACAGTGCGAACATGAATTTTCGCCAACCCTTCGTAAGCTAAATGGTATACAGGTCACGGTAAACGAATGGTTTATGTGGCAACGATGTAACTACGATAATGTGTTAGTTTGTATAAATATAACCATACTTTCTGTTCTGCTTTATCACAAACTTTTATTTATTTTTATTTGAAATGTCAACCCAAGTTAAGATAAAAAATAATTATAATAAACAATAGATACAATTACAAGCTGTTGAGATCTCCTATATTTATAAGAAATTTTACATATTCTTGAAATATATCATCTCTAGTAATGGCGTTAACAACTTTTTCAACACAACGTGATACTGATGATTGTGCAACCGAAAAATTATAATTACAACCAATATCCAACTGCTAGCTACTACTAGTTACTAAGCGTAGAAATATTAATATCTACAAATATATAAAAAAATCTACTCTTTCAGAATCAGTGGCACGATGTGCAGGTTGTATATATTCAGATATAAGATTAATTAATAAACGTACTAACTCCTTAGAAAGGCGAAACAGTTTAATAAATTGTGTTTCTGATAAATCATACAAAGTATTTTCTCGATTTTGGTGGCGGCGCCTCGGTACTTGCTCCATATATTCCAAAAGATTAACAAATATCAATTGATTCAATTCATCAGCTTGTAACGTACATTGACGGAGCTTACAACCAAAGACCAAAAAGAAACACTATTACCGGGCTCAATCGGCGAAGTAGGTGGGGTATTGTACAGATAAACCCGTAAAGGTGAGCTTGAAATAAAATAATGAAAGAAAAATTATACACTCACGCATTCATACTCAACACAAAATATACCAATAAGAAGAAACCTATAATTAAAAAAAATATGTACAATAGCACATGAGTCATCATCATCATTAGGTCTTCAGTCCTAGAACTGGTTAGACGTGTACCATCATTGTTTCCTATTCTGAACTAACCTACACATTTCCCTGAAATTTGCACAGTCTGCATCTATAACTATCAAGGTCTACATCTACCTCTTTTTTTCTATCTCTGTTTGTAATATATCCCATACTATTCCCCAAAAATGCCTTAGAACGTATTCTGCCCTTCTATTTCTCTTATCTTTTTCCCCAGATATCCTTGTTCCTCTACTATTTCTATAACCTATTTGTTATTATATTTGTCTGTCCATGCTATCGTACTCATACATCTGAAGCACAGTATTTCAAAAGGTTGCTACCGTTTTTCTGTCCGCGTTTCAGACTGCCCGTATTTCATAGGCATACTGTGCTGTGCTCCACACATATGCTTTCAACAATTTTCTTCTTGTTCTATGTTTGTTGTCTTTCCTCATAAGCGCTGTTCTTTCTTGTTAGATGCAGTTCGGTCACCTACTATTGTTTTACAATTATATACCCTATTTCTCCGATCTTCAGTGGTTGTGAAGGGAGGGGGCGTCGCCGTGGATCAATGTAGTAAGCGTAAGACTACGGATCCCAAGGTTCTGGGTTCAAATCCCGACACGGCCGACTGCTTGAAAAATGGCAGGTGAGCATTTTTCACAAATATTACGCCCTCGTTCGGATGAGAGGTTAAATGGAGGTCCCGTGTGTGAGTGTTGTCACGCACGTTAAAGACCTTGCCTGGAACGGCAAGGGTTCGGCAAAATTCTAAATTTCCAGGCAACAAAAAACTCGCCTCCTGGCCAATGTAGTACCTTCGGGTGGAGCATTGGAAATGTAAATGAACGGTTGTGAAGGGAGGTAAGCAGCCTGTGGCTGCCAAGTTCCCCCGACACTTAACCGCTTACCGATTTAATATATTTTCCAATATATCTTTTCGCACAGTCATCATTAGTTGTAGATATTTCGCAACCAACAATGAGTTGTTTATACAAATCATCACATTTATCTGTGCTTATTTTTTCGTCATTAGGTTTTTCCGTCTCAAAACTGGTTGGACACGTACCTGCACTTATTTATATTCTGAGCTAGCCTACATAGTTCCCTGAAATTCTCACACAGCATGTGTATACAGCTCGTTCCCTTTCTATTGTTTTCTAATTTTATGCCCTATTTCAGCAAGATTCAGTGAAGGGGGTTAAGCAACCTGTGGTTACCAAGATCCCCCAACACTTAGACATTTGCCGAAGTAATGGTTTTCCAGTAAATCCTTTCACACACTTAACATTATTCGAGAATATTGCTCAGCCAATTCTTGTAGTTACTTATACTAATGATCATGTTTAAGTACAGTTATTTTTTTGTCATTAGTTTATCCATCTTGGGATTGGTTGGATGCGTACCTCCATTGATTTCTATTCTGGGCTAGCCTACACATCTCCCTGGAACCCCTACAGCCTACATCTTTTACTATCTGTGTGCAGTAGTCTAACCTAGGTCTGCCTCTTCTTCTCTTTTTTCCTATCTCTGCTTCTAATATATTCCGCACTATTCCCTCATGCCGTAGTATGTGGCCTATCATCCTATCTCTCCTATTTTTTAAAGTTTTCCACATATTTCTTTCTTCCCCTACCATTTTTAGTACCTCTTTGTTCTTAACTTTTCTGTCCATGATATCTTCATCATACGTCTGTAGCACCACATTTCAAAGGCTTCTACCTTTTTCTTGTCTGCTTCTCCTACTGTCCAGGCTTCACAGCCATACAGTGCTGTGCTACACACATATGTTTTAAGCAATCTTTTCCTTGTTTCTATGTTTGTGCTCTTTGAGCACAGTAGTTGCTTTTTCTTGTTAAATGTAGCACGACCTTGTGCTAATTTTTGTTCTATATCTTTTGTGCTTTTCCCATCTTGCGTTATTTGGCTTCCTAGGTAGCAGAAATTCTTAACCTCTTGTAAGTTCGTGTTACATACTTGTATTCTTGTTTTTGATTTATTTTCGCCACCTTTGCATACTAGAACTTTAGTTTTAGTTTTGTTAATTTTCATACCGTATCTCTCTGTTAGAACCGTTTCCATTTCATTAAGAGCAGCTTCTAACTCTTTCTTGCTAGACGCTAATACCGCTATATCATCTGCAAATCTAAGCATATCAATTTTTTGTTCTTGCACAGTAATTCCAAATGTCTTCCTGCATTTGACAGTATTCATTGCATCTTCTATGTACAAGTTAAAAATCAATAAGGATAGGGCACATCCCTGTCTCACCCCTTTCCTAATGTTTACTTCTCTACGTTCCTGCTCTAATTCTATTACTGCTGTTTACTCTTTGTATAAGCTATGAACTATTCGTCTATCCCTATAACTCATTCCACTCTTTTTGAGTATTTCAAACATTTTTTTCCATTTTACATTGTCGAATGCTTTTTCCAGATCTACAAACCCTATATACACGCTTTCCCCTTTTTCTATTGTGTTCTCCATTATCACTCTTAGAGCTAAAATAGCCTCCCGTGTTCCCCTGTTTCGCCTAAACCCAAATTGGTCTTCTCCTAGTATTTCTTCCGCCCGTTTTTCCATTCGTCTTTGCACAATTCTAGTTAATATTTTTGACACGTGTGCTGTCAAACTTATTGTTCGAAAATTTTTACATCTATCTGCGCCTTTCTTCTTTGGTATAGTTACTATGATGCTACGTTTAAAATCTTTGGGTATCTCGCCTGTCCCATACATATAGCTTACAAGTTGGAAGAGACGTTCTGTTACTGCTTGTCCAGCGGCTTTTAGAGTTTCTGCTTGCACCTTATCTGTACCCGGCGCCTTACCATTTTTTAGACTCTTTAATGCTAATTCAAACTCATCTCTAAGTATAGGATATCCCAAGTAATCATTTTCAATGTCTGATATCTGTTCTAATGCCGTTAGTTCCTCTCCTGCATATAAATTCTTTATATATTCTTGCCATCTACCCACTTTCTCTACGTTTTCTATGATGACGTTTCCTTGCGTGTCCCTTATATTTTTGCTATACGGTTTTATATCCCTAAAATTCATTCTAATTAATTTGTATGCTTCGTCTGTCTTTCCTATTTCCATCTTCGTTTGTATCTCTTTGCACTTTTCGTCAATCCATTGTTCTTTAGCTTTCCTGCATTTGCGAATAATTTCCCATTTATGGCTTTGTATCTCTGTTTTCCTGTTTCGTCTGATTTATTTTTGTATTTTCGTCGTTCTTCTATTAAATTCAGGATAAACTTTGTTATCCATGGTTTCTTATTTTCTTTTCGTGTATACCCCAGAATATCTCTGGCCGCCATGTCTAGGCTGGATTTAATGTTATTCCATTCTGTTTCCACTTCCTTAGTATCAGATATTTTTCCGATATCTTTGAGCAATTCATTTGACTTTTTTTCGAATCTTTCTTGAATATCTTTAACCTTTAGTGTCTCTAAGTCCAAGTGCCTTTTTCCGTTTCTTTTTTTCAAATTTTTAAATTTAAGTGCGGCCTTTATAATTACGATGTTGTAGTCGGTGACCATATCTGCATCTGGGTAGCTTCTACAGTCTTTTACTTGATTCCTAAATCGTTGTCTAACAAGAATGTAATCTATTTGATATCTTCCTATATTTCCTGGCATCTTCCACGTATATCGTCTTCTAGCATGATGTTGAATAATGTGTTTGTGATGATTAAATTGTTCTAGTCGCAAAATTCTACCAGCCTATTTCCCCTGTCGTTTCTCGTGCCTAAACCAAATAAACCTACTACCGCTCCTTCCCTACCCTCACCAACCACGGCATTAAAATCCCCCGTAATTATTAAATTTTCATGTCCTTTTACGTATCTTAATATGTCTTCGATATCTTTGTAGATGGCTTCTACCTCCTCGTCACTGTAGCTAGAGGTGGGCATGTATACTTGTATTATTACTGTGTTTACCGGTTTAGATTCTAATCTAACCATGAGTACTCTTTCGTTCTTTTGTAAGTAATTTTCTACACAGTATCCTATCTTTTTACGCATAACTATCTCCACACCCAAATTTCCTACCTCTGCTCCTGTATGAATTACCCTAAAATCTCCTCCAAAAATCCCCGCTTGTGGCCACCGAACTTCGCTGATCTCTACTATGTCTAGTGATAACCTATTCATTTCGATTTTTAGGTTCTCTAGCTTACCTACTTGCTTCAAGCACATGAGTACCCAAACAAAAATTAGCAATCTATACGTCAAAGTTATTCATATATACACAATGAACTGTAAACAGTTTTGAAATAGCGAGCTGTCGTTTTTAGGTATCTCCCCCTAAATTTTTCAGGAACAAAAAAAAGAAAACCAACGCAACCCTAAAACTACAGCTCAAAATGGTTATAACTATAAAATCAGTTATGCCACATTGGCAGTACAATGACTTAATCTAATAAAAATTTAGAACCCAAAAAAAACCCACGGTAACTCAACAGTTATAAATTACGATTACATACAAATTCCCCAAAAACGAAATTAATAACTACTATCCCAAACTAACTAATGATCACCCCCTCACACGCATAACGATCATCTTTCTACCAACATTAAACTTAGTCCACAAATAAAGCGAAAAGGTACCGGTTCGACCCGTTTCGTGAGCTCAGAGAAATAAAATATGTAACAACCACTCACTTTCGTAATTGTTGCCGTCTTTAATAATGGAGCAGAGGAGAGGTGTGCGTGATCCCGGCTTGGGTGGTTCTCCCATCATAACAAGAGACAACCATTCATCAGGGCTTTACGGCCGCCAGAAGAAGCACGTCGCATTGCGTGCACGAAATTTTCATCAAGCAAGACGGAACGGAAACAATCACAAATATATTAAATGTTTTAGTATTGCTGTTCGAAAAGAGAGTCGATATTAATCTTGTTTAACTAGCGACCAGAGTTTAAAGTAGTATTTTATTCAAAATTAATCTGGAAAACCCGAGTTTATATCGGATAGCACGCGGCTTTAATTCAACGAATTCCTTAAATGGAAAATACATAAGAAGCAATTATCTGATACTTGGAACACGTTATCGACTATCTGAATATAGCGTAAACTATACGTTAAGGAATTTTTAGAAAGAGTATTGATTATTAATTAGCAGAAAGATTTAACAAGTAAAATATACAGGATATTTAATTTATCGAATAAAGTTTCGTTTTAGAAGCAAAGTGGATTTTAGTTGAAAATAATTAGAATTAATCTACGCTGAAAAAATAACGCAATAAGCCATATTTTAAATCTCACAAATAAAAGCAAAAATGTAACGGGCGTTTATTGTGCAAGTGAGTTGAGATGAGTATGCGCAAACGCACACATTGATATTCTTGACCCTTCGAAATCTTGACGTATGCGGATTGAAAGTGAATGTAAACAACGGACGGTTATTTCCATTCGTTTTGAATATTTTGTAGTGATTTCTAACCTAAATTACCATCTTAGTTTATTGACATTTGTATTTAAGTTCTTTATGATTGGTTTTTACGAAAACAATAAACACCCGTTACATTTTTGTGATCTAAAATATGGCGGATGAATTGAATCAATTGATAATAGTTAATCTTTTGGAATATATAGAGCAAGTACCGAGTTGCTGCCACCGAAATTGAAGAAATACTTTGTATGATTTATCAGAAACACAATTTATTAAACTGTTTCGCCTTTCTAAGGAGTTAGAACGTTTTTTAATTAATCTTATATCTGATTATATACAACCTGCATATCGTGCCACGGATTCTGAAAGAGTAAATTTTTTATATATTTGTAGTTATTAATATTTCTACGCTTTGTCGCTAGTAGTAGCTAGCAGTTGGATATTGGTAGTAGATGCTTTTAGGCTCACGGCAACAAAATATCCTCTCATAAGAAATACACGTGCAAATCCTTTTTTCATTCCGATAAGCAAATGCACATGCAAAAAATTGCATATCTGGTAACATAATTCGCACAATAGTTTTCTTCAACTAAGCATTTTTTAGCTTCAGACTTGGATAATTTAATTAAATTCTAATTTGTCTTTATCTTACAGTATACCCTTCCACCATATTACCAAATATTTGCACATTGGTAACAGTATTAAATAACATTGTCATCTTAAATTCGCACCTGCAAGCGAACAAAGCAAGATCACCCAGTTTCCTCGTTTGGGAGACATAAAGCAATAGACTCTTTCTACATATGCCAAACTTATGCGAGCGCCTTAAAACACAGACACAACACAGAGACAACCAAACGTCATCGCAATGTGGAAACAGGATGAGACCAATCTTAGACATATTTTTTCGGATCACATAAGTGGTAACATGCTATATTCAACATTTAAGGAATGTGTTTACGGTGTTGGAATGCTGATGATTCAAAGCATACTTTTGTAACTATTGTAAAAGATTTTGATATTAATAAAGGACGCTATAGGAAAAACTTTGACCAATATATATGTATTGAAGATGTAAAAAATGGTTAGTTGTGATTCAGAGATTGATTATGACGGACGTTAACGACTTGATTGCAAATAAACGTAAACTTTATCTTATTCAAGATGCTGTGCGAAACAAGTTTGTGGACCACATTACCATATGACCACATGACCATATGACCACATGACCACATGACCATATGACCACATGACCATATGACCATACTACCACCTTACAGTATGATCAGCATATTTCTGACTATCCTCCAATCTAAGCAATCCAGTCCACAGCCGAGCTTAGGCACCGCTAGCCTCGTTACTCCATTTTCCATCATCTGAGCTTTAAGATTCAGCAAAGCCTCCCATAGATGTCCATAACTAGGTCTCTGCCATGAAAAATTTTTGGTGACCAGATAGTAAACATAACGATTTTTATCCTGAAGAACCAAAGCTTTTCCTACAGTTGGCTGTTGTACTAATTCATCTACACATCCAAACGTTTTCTTGAAAACAACAGCTATTCCATTGACATTTCCAGATCTTACGCAATGTGCAAGGAATACTCTTCTGGTGCTCTAAACAGATCTTGATGTTTTTCAACAACAACGCCAAATCTCGCCTTAGCGGAACCACCATACGTCGCCATAAAACTTTCAAAATCTACATTTGGCTTATAATTAATAACTCGTCGAACACCATTCTCATTATTCGAGTCTTCCTGGTTGTTGCCAGCATAGGATGTTGACCGGTCAAAGTGTACCACTTTCGGTTTACCACGGGGAAATCTTTTGATCCGGTACACTACATCATTAATTCTTTTTAACGCTTTGTACGTGCCTTCTCATTGTTTTCAGTGAAACTTTTTTTCAATGCAATGGAGCTTTCCATTCCTTTTTGTTCTAACGTGGCTGTACTTTCATTCAACTTTTCTTCGATTTTGACAACATTTTCACTTAACCTTTCCATTTTCTCAGCATTTTTACTAAACTTTTCTTCTATTTTTGCAGCATTTTCACTTAATTTTTTTTCTATTTTCTCAGCATTTTCACTAAGTGTCACTGCCATACCTTATTTAAACTCTTTAAGGGTTCAACTGACCTCACTAAATTTTCACTGAGTGTCACTTCCAGTTTAGCCGACCTCTCCTCCATTTTCTCAGAATTTTTACTAAGCTTTTTATTTATTTTCGCAGCATTTTCACTTAACTTCTCTTGCATTTTCGCAGTATTTTCGCTTAACTTTTCTGCCATACCGGATTTAAAATCCTTAAGGAAATTCTTTAAAGTTTCTGCGTCCATCTTACTTTGGCTTCTTGTAACTGGCATATATAAACTACTTAAATGTCTTTAGACTTGTGTGTTTTTTCTTTTAAATTACACTATATACCCACACAGGCCTGACACCACTGTGGCGGGCTACTACTAATTCGTTTCACTAATTTAAAACAAGTAGTAACAAAAGTCTTTATTACTCACGATTCACAAGCCTAATTAAGGGTATATGGCTTATTTATAAATGTATTCAGTCCAATTAACAATGAAGGACTATCACACTAATGATATTTACAAGCACTAATATCTTCTTAAACTAAATTCTTAACCATAGGTCTATTATCAACACTAACACTACTATTTATTTATTACACTTTTGTCTTATTTATGTATTCTACAAGCTGTCGGTACAATATACACTTTCACATAATACAAATTTATGTTTACTCTTGGACTTCAAAAGCTTAACTATTTAACTTTACACGATATAATTTATATTCGACATTCTGATATAGACTGACTCTTACATTTATTAGCGGTCTTATATATACCTTGAATTAAAGGATGATTTATACTCCAGTATATGCTAGAAAATTTTAGGCTTCTGTAGTATATACATTGCTTACGGCGCTTGTATGTTTGACGGGTTACCTAATAGTAGCTCTTAACAATATGTAAAATTTCATACAAATATAGGAAATCTCAACTGCTTGTAATTGTATCTATTGTTTATTATAATTATTTTTTATCTTAGGTTGGGTTGCCATTTCAAATAAAAACAAGTTGAAAATGCAAGGCATTGTCGCAACGAACTTCCAAATGTAGACTTACTTTAAAACAATTTAAAGAAATTAAAATTATTATGTTGTAATAATTATAAGTATTCAGATAAAAAAAAAATAAAAATTTATTCCGGGGGGTCGGGTATCCGTGGTCAGATTTTGTGGGGGGTACCATATTTCGACTCAGCTATGTTAGGGGAGTCCAAATATGTATCGCACATTAATTTTGGACCTATTTGAAATTTTAATTTTCCCGACGAAATATCGCGGGGGCACGGCGTCCCCGTGGCCCGATTTCAACTGACATCAAAACTTAAGCTCAGGACACCGAGCTGAATCGATTGATGTATCACACATTGATGTCCGACCATTAGAAAGGCCTCGGACGGACAGACGGACGACAAATCGATTTCATAAACGAACGAAGTCTGTCTTTCCTATTTCCATCTTCGTTTGTATCTCTTTGCACTTTTCGTCAATCCATTGTTCTTTAGCTTTCCTGCATTTGCGAATAATTTCCCATTTTATGGCTTTGTATCTCTGTTTTCCTGTTTCGTCTGATTTATTTTTGTATTTTCGTCGTTCTTCTATTAAATTCAGGATAAACTTTGTTATCCATGGTTTCTTATTTTCTTTTCGTGTATACCCCAGAATATCTCTGGCCGCCATGTCTAGGCTGGATTTAATGTTATTCCATTCTGTTTCCACTTCCTTAGTATCAGATATTTTTCCGATATCTTTGAGCAATTCATTTGACTTTTTTTCGAATCTTTCTTGAATATCTTTAACCTTTAGTGTCTCTAAGTCCAAGTGCCTTTTCCGTTTCTTTTTTCAAATTTTTAAATTTAAGTGCGGCCTTTATAATTACGATGTTGTAGTCGGTGACCATATCTGCATCTGGGTAGCTTCTACAGTCTTTTACTTGATTCCTAAATCGTTGTCTAACAAGAATGTAATCTATTTGATATCTTCCTATATTTCCTGGCATCTTCCACGTATATCGTCTTCTAGCATGATGTTGAATAATGTGGTTGTGATGATTAAATTGTTCTAGTCGCAAAATTCTACCAGCCTATTTCCCCTGTCGTTTCTCGTGCCTAAACCAAATAAACCTACTACCGCTCCTTCCCTACCCTCACCAACCACGGCATTAAAATCCCCCGTAATTATTAAATTTTCATGTCCTTTTACGTATCTTAATATGTCTTCGATATCTTTGTAGATGGCTTCTACCTCCTCGTCACTGTAGCTAGAGGTGGGCATGTATACTTGTATTATTACTGTGTTTACCGGTTTAGATTCTAATCTAACCATGAGTACTCTTTCGTTCTTTTGTAAGTAATTTTCTACACAGTATCCTATCTTTTTACGCATAACTATCTCCACACCCAAATTTCCTACCTCTGCTCCTGTATGAATTACCCTAAAATCTCCACTCCAAAAATCCCCCGCTTGTGGCCACCGAACTTCGCTGATCTCTACTATGTCTAGTGATAACCTATTCATTTCGATTTTTAGGTTCTCTAGCTTACCTACTTGCTTCAAGCACATGAGTACCCAAACAAAAATTAGCAATCTATACGTCAAAGTTATTCATATATACACAATGAACTGTAAACAGTTTTGAAATAGCGAGCTGTCGTTTTTAGGTATCTCCCCCTAAATTTTTCAGGAACAAAAAAAAGAAAACCAACGCAACCCTAAAACTACAGCTCAAAATGGTTATAACTATAAAATCAGTTATGCCACATTGGCAGTACAATGACTTAATCTAATAAAAATTTAGAACCCAAAAAAAACCCACGGTAACTCAACAGTTATAAATTACGATTACATACAAATTCCCCAAAAACGAAATTAATAACTACTATCCCAAACTAACTAATGATCACCCCCTCACACGCATAACGATCATCTTTCTACCAACATTAAACTTAGTCCACAAATAAAGCGAAAAGGTACCGGTTCGACCCGTTTCGTGAGCTCAGAGAAATAAAATATGTAACAACCACTCACTTTCGTAATTGTTGCCGTCTTTAATAATGGAGCAGAGGAGAGGTGTGCGTGATCCCGGCTTGGGGTGGTTCTCCCATCATAACAAGAGACAACCATTCATCGGGGCTTTACGGCCGCCAGAAGAAGCACGTCGCATTGCGTGCACGAAATTTTCATCAAGCAAGACGGAACGGAAACAATCACAAATATATTAAATGTTTTAGTATTGCTGTTCGAAAAGAGAGTCGATATTAATCTTGTTTAACTAGCGACCAGAGTTTAAAGTAGTATTTTTATTCAAAATTAATCTGGAAAACCCGAGTTTATATCGGATAGCACGCGGCTTTAATTCAACGAATTCCTTAAATGGAAAATACATAAGAAGCAATTATCTGATACTTGGAACACGTTATCGACTATCTGAATATAGCGTAAACTATACGTTAAGGAATTTTTAGAAAGAGTATTGATTATTAATTAGCAGAAAGATTTAACAAGTAAAATATACAGGATATTTAATTTATCGAATAAAGTTTCGTTTTAGAAGCAAAGTGGATTTTAGTTGAAAATAATTAGAATTAATCTACGCTGAAAAAATAACGCAATAAGCCATATTTTAAATCTCACAAATAAAAGCAAAAATGTAACGGGCGTTTATTGTGCAAGTGAGTTGAGATGAGTATGCGCAAACGCACACATTGATATTCTTGACCCTTCGAAATCTTGACGTATGCGGATTGAAAGTGAATGTAAACAACGGACGGTTATTTCCATTCGTTTTGAATATTTTGTAGTGATTTCTAACCTAAATTACCATCTTAGTTTATTGACATTTGTATTTAAGTTCTTTATGATTGGTTTTTACGAAAACAATAAACACCCGTTACATTTTTGTGATCTAAAATATGGCGGATGAATTGAATCAATTGATAATAGTTAATCTTTTGGAATATATAGAGCAAGTACCGAGTTGCTGCCACCGAAATTGAAGAAATACTTTGTATGATTTATCAGAAACACAATTTATTAAACTGTTTCGCCTTTCTAAGGAGTTAGAACGTTTTTTAATTAATCTTATATCTGATTATATACAACCTGCATATCGTGCCACGGATTCTGAAAGAGTAAATTTTTTATATATTTGTAGTTATTAATATTTCTACGCTTTGTCGCTAGTAGTAGCTAGCAGTTGGATATTGGTAGTAGATGCTTTTTAGGCTCACGGCAACAAAATATCCTCTCATAAGAAATACACGTGCAAATCCTTTTTTCATTCCGATAAGCAAATGCACATGCAAAAAATTGCATATCTGGTAACATAATTCGCACAATAGTTTTCTTCAACTAAGCATTTTTTAGCTTCAGACTTGGATAATTTAATTAAATTCTAATTTGTCTTTATCTTACAGTATACCCTTCCACCATATTACCAAATATTTGCACATTGGTAACAGTATTAAATAACATTGTCATCTTAAATTCGCACCTGCAAGCGAACAAAGCAAGATCACCCAGTTTCCTCGTTTGGGAGACATAAAGCAATAGACTCTTTCTACATATGCCAAACTTATGCGAGCGCCTTAAACACAGACACAACACAGAGACAACCAAACGTCATCGCAATGTGGAAACAGGATGAGACCAATCTTAGACATATTTTTCGGATCACATAAGTGGTAACATGCTATATTCAACATTTAAGGAATGTGTTTACGGTGTTGGAATGCTGATGATTCAAAGCATACTTTTGTAACTATTGTAAAAGATTTTGATATTAATAAAGGACGCTATAGGAAAACTTTGACCAATATATATGTATTGAAGATGTAAAAATGGTTAGTTGTGATTCAGAGATTGATTATGACGGACGTTAACGACTTGATTGCAAATAAACGTAAACTTTATCTTATTCAAGATGCTGTGCGAAACAAGTTTGTGGACCACATTACCATATGACCACATGACCATATGACCACATGACCACATGACCATATGACCACATGACCATATGACCATACTACCACCTTACAGTATGATCAGCATATTTCTGACTATCCTCCAATCTAAGCAATCCAGTCCACAGCCGAGCTTAGGCACCGCTAGCCTCGTTACTCCATTTTCCATCATCTGAGCTTTAAGATTCAGCAAAGCCTCCCATAGATGTCCATAACTAGGTCTCTGCCATGAAAAATTTTTGGTGACCAGATAGTAAACATAACGATTTTTATCCTGAAGAACCAAAGCTTTTCCTACAGTTGGCTGTTGTACTAATTCATCTACACATCCAAACGTTTTCTTGAAAACAACAGCTATTCCCATTGACATTTCCAGATCTTACGCAATGTGCAAGGGAATACTCTTCTGGTGCTCTAAACAGATCTTGATGTTTTTCAACAACAACGCCAAATCTCGCCTTAGCGGAACCACCATACGTCGCCATAAAACTTTCAAAATCTACATTTGGCTTATAATTAATAACTCGTCGAACACCATTCTCATTATTCGAGTCTTCCTGGTTGTTGCCAGCATAGGATGTTGACCGGTCAAAGTGTACCACTTTCGGTTTACCACGGGGAAATCTTTTGATCCGGTACACTACATCATTAATTCTTTTTAACGCTTTGTACGTGCCTTCTCATTGTTTTCAGTGAAACTTTTTTTCAATGCAATGGAGCTTTCCATTCCTTTTTTGTTCTAACGTGGCTGTACTTTCATTCAACTTTTCTTCGATTTTGACAACATTTTCACTTAACCTTTCCATTTTCTCAGCATTTTTACTAAACTTTTCTTCTATTTTGCAGCATTTTCACTTAATTTTTTTTCTATTTTCTCAGCATTTTCACTAAGTGTCACTGCCATACCTTATTTAAACTCTTTAAGGGTTCAACTGACCTCACTAAATTTTCACTGAGTGTCACTTCCAGTTTAGCCGACCTCTCCTCCATTTTCTCAGAATTTTTACTAAGCTTTTTATTTATTTTCGCAGCATTTTCACTTAACTTCTCTTGCATTTTCGCAGTATTTTCGCTTAACTTTTCTGCCATACCGGATTTAAAATCCTTAAGGAAATTCTTTAAAGTTTCTGCGTCCATCTTACTTTGGCTTCTTGTAACTGGCATATATAAACTACTTAAATGTCTTTAGACTTGTGTGTTTTTTCTTTTAAATTACACTATATACCCACACAGGCCTGACACCACTGTGGCGGGCTACTACTAATTCGTTTCACTAATTTAAAACAAGTAGTAACAAAAGTCTTTATTACTCACGATTCACAAGCCTAATTAAGGGTATATGGCTTATTTATAAATGTTTTCAGTCCAATTAACAATGAAGGACTATCACACTAATGATATTTACAAGCACTAATATCTTCTTAAACTAAATTCTTAACCATAGGTCTATTATCAACACTAACACTACTATTTATTTATTACACTTTTGTCTTATTTATGTATTCTACAAGCTGTCGGTACAATATACACTTTCACATAATACAAATTTATGTTTACTCTTGGACTTCCAAAAGCTTAACTATTTAACTTTACACGATATAATTTATATTCGACATTCTGATATAGACTGACTCTTACATTTATTAGCGGTCTTATATATACCTTGAATTAAAAGGATGATTTATACTCCAGTATATGCTAGAAAATTTTAGGCTTCTGTAGTATATACATTGCTTACGGCGCTTGTATGTTTGACGGGTTACCTAATAGTAGCTCTTAACAATATGTAAAATTTCATACAAATATAGGAAATCTCAACTGCTTGTAATTGTATCTATTGTTTATTATAATTATTTTTTATCTTAGGTTGGGTTGCCATTTCAAATAAAAACAAGTTGAAAATGCAAGGCATTGTCGCAACGAACTTCCAAATGTAGACTTACTTTAAAACAATTTAAAGAAATTAAAATTATTATGTTGTAATAATTATAAGTATTCAGATAAAAAAATAAAAATTTATTCCGGGGGTCGGGTATCCGTGGTCAGATTTTGTGGGGGGTACCATATTTCGACTCAGCTATGTTAGGGGAGTCCAAATATGTATCGCACATTAATTTTGGACCTATTTGAAATTTTAATTTTCCCGACGAAATATCGCGGGGGCACGGCGTCCCCGTGGCCCGATTTCAACTGACATCAAAACTTAAGCTCAGGACACCGAGCTGAATCGATTGATGTATCACACATTGATGTCCGACCATTAGAAAGGCCTCGGACGGACAGACGGACGACAAATCGATTTCATAAACGAACGAAGTTCGTTGATAAATAAAAGTTTGTGATAAAGTAGAACAGAAAGTATGGTTATATTTATAAAATGTAACACTATTATCCTTGTTATATCGTTACCACATAAACCATTCGTTCACGGTGACTCGTATACCGTTTAGCTTACGAAGGGTTGTCGAAAATTCATGTCTTCGCACTTTAACTGTTTGCTTTGATATCGTATACGTGAAGTGCGAGCATTGTGGAAGATACAGCCTTTGAGTTGCGAATGAGAACTCGTTTCTAAGAGGTTTCCTGAACGAAGTGGACCCTTTATCGCTACCTTGAAATGATAGGTGTGCCGAAACAAGCCCCTTCCCTTGCACCTTATTACTCCCTATCTGTCTCGGTCGGTGGTTTTTCTGTAGGAAATGGTCCATTTGGATGTCTAGGAACGTCCCACTGAAGAATGCCATGAAAATGGGTACTTAAAATCGTAAGTAGATATTCTTTGAACAAATCTTGCCTTTATATGTAACATTTGTCTTCTAGGATTAATTAAATCTTTGCAGCTTAGTAAAAAATGACCAAATGTCAAAAGTATCTAACACTTTCTTGAAATATTTATTTGTTTTATAATTATAGAAGTACAGGACGAAAATTGTAGCCTAGTAGAAAAAATCAACATAAAACTCATGCAATGAACAGTCTTCTAAAATTGATATTCGTAGGCAATTGGTGCGTGAAATACGTAACACACATTAATGTTATTGGAAAATGTATTTTCAGGTTGTTTGAATTGAAAATGCCTAGCTTGAACGAACGACACATTACTTTTACTACCAATGAATTGTAAAACGTCAATTCGTAGCATGAAAACTGTTAATATAGTTTTATATATTAGTAGTCAAAATTCAAGACCATGTCAAAACTGTTATACGTAATTGCATTGTTTCTATGTATAATTCCGACAAACCATACACACAATGACATTGTAGTAATCATTCATAAATGTTATGCGATTGCGCTAATGATTGCCTTGCTTTTTGCAAATTTTCTCTCACTGTACAGTCGATGGCTTTTATTCTATATAAAGTTCTCTAAAATGACGTTTATAATAGATGCTCTGTCACAAACCCTAACAACATTTACAATTATAATAATGTGTAGTTGTACAAATAAATATGCGTCAGAAATAGGAATATTGGAAAAAACTTTGTTGGAACTTTCACTTCAGAGTGAACAACGGAAACTTAAATTGTGGCCTCAAATATGGTTGCTACATATTTATTATGCAATTTTGTCCTTCTACGGCAGTGTGATTTCTACAACTGAAGCCAATCTACCCTACATAATTTCATACTATTCAGATTACTGTACAAGCATGGTAGTTTTAGTAGTATATAGATATGTCGTTATAACTCGAAAAACCATCGAAGCGTTTAATGAAAAGCTTATTAATCAATTAAAAAAGCCGCTTCAAAAAATGCATCGCAATAAAGTGGTTACAACAAGGATGGATTTTGTGGAAAGGAGTAACATTAACCAAATGAAATTATTCAAAACACAGCTTTGCTTAATCAATGAAGTAAAAAGATGGCATCGTAGTGTATATGCAGTAGTTGCAACACTCAACATAATTTTCGGTTGGCCTATATTATTTATTGAAATGACCACCTTCGTAACGTTATTACAACTTACCAATAGAATTATTGAAATGCTTTGTACGCCAAACACGCTATATACAGTGCTAGACTGGAACAACTTTATTTATGAAGTCGCATATTGCTTTGCAAAAGTGGTAAGTTGAAATGCTTTTTAATAACTTAAAGATTTTTAAACAGGAATTTTGTTTTTGGTATGCAAAAAACAAATAAAAACAGTTTTTTTATTTTCTTGAAATTTGACCAGTTGTTACAGTAAACCGTGCGGGTCAGGAAGAACCAAAAAAACCCAATTAAAGTAAAGACTCGTACGAAATTACGTAGCCAAAGGAAGAGATGCCGGCTAGCGTCAATCGGAGATTAGGCGTGGGAAAGTAATCGAAAACAAAATCCCAAGAAAAAAAAAACGAGTCGTCCCTCTGAAATAAAAATTAGTACAAACAAAGACAGAACGTTAGTCTGTCAAAGAAAAATAAAAAATACATATATATCGATATGTTACAGTCACTTTGAATAGTCCGTCTGTATGCATATTGCCTAGTCAATATTCACAATACCTTGGCATTGTCCATATTGTCCAGGATTTGTGAACATTGGTTAGTCAGTATGCATATTATCCAGACAGTATGCATACTGTCGAACCCAAATTGCCTGGGCATATATGTTTACACTTGTCACTTCCAAAAAATGAGTCTAGTGTTCACCAAACCAACAGATTTTGTTATGACTACAGTCATTATGAAACCTTAAATTAATTAGCAAATTAGCTTTATGTAACAGCTAAATTAGCATATCCGGTTAATCAGCTGAAATGTGCATTGACGTCCATGCAAAGTACATAACGTTTTCTGTTGAACATTGTTTAAATGACCACATGTTAATTATCTGTAATTAATGATTATGTTAATTAAGGGAATCTGCTTACAGCCAGATCTTCTGTATCTTAAAATATCGATAAAAAAATGTAACATTTATATCATTTACATATGCTTTTGTATTTATATTAATTGGCTAATTTAGAATCGTGGTTAGCTTAGGTATAAATAGAGTTGCTGCGACAGCTGATTTACTTAGTCCAAACATTACATAGTTCACATCTATTGAAAATAACCGGAAATCAACAAAAAGTGCTGAGTGTAAAAGTGCATTTATTAACCATATTAAATCAAGTGCTGTTAACCTTTACAGATTGTTTTAACTATATCTTTAAAAATTATAACAATTATTTGCTTTTACTAACCGTTTTATTTAATAATAGTGTTGAGTCTTGTCTATATTTACAGTTTTCAAATTGGAATCAAAATCTGCCAAATTTCGTTGATAACTTGTCGATAACAATAAATTAAAAACCAAAAATAGTGGATTACTAACTGGTGAGGAGTATAACGTAATTATTCTGCGATTGAAGTTAATTAAAGATGGAGTGGAGTAAAAGCTGCTGAAGATTTAAACAATCTAAAATCCTACGACATTGTGGACTACAATGGCAACGTTGTCTTGCAGAAAAAGGGGTCCCAAGAACGAGTTGTTCCATCAGAAGAGATATTTGAAATTTTAACATCAGCTCCTTCAGCAATAGGTCATCGAGGGAGAGGGACAGGGAGAGGGAGAGGGAGAGGGAGATGGACAGGGAAAGGGTGAGGGAGAGGGAGAGGGAGAGGAAGAGGAAGAGGAAGAGGAAGAGGAAGAGGAAGAGGAAGAGGAAGAGGAAGAGGAAGAGGAAGAGGAAGAGGCAGAGGCAGAGGAAGAGGGATAGGGTGAGGAAGAGGGAGAGAGAGAAGGGGAAGGAAAAGGAGAAAGAGAGAAGGGGAAGGGAGAAGGAGGCAGAAGGAAAGGGAAAGTGAGAGGGAGAGGGAGTGGGAAAGGGAGAGTGAAAGGGTGAGGGAGAGGAAGAGAGAGGAAGAGGGAGATGGAGAGGAGATAAAGAGGAAGAGAGAGAGGAAGAGGAGAGGGAGATGGAGAGGGGAGGGAGAGGAGAGAGAGGAAGAGGGAGAGGGAGAGGGAGAGGAGAGGAGAGGGAGATGGAGAAGAGGAGATGGAGAGGGAGAGGGAGGGAGGGAGGGAGAGGGAGAGGGAGAGGGAGAGGAGAGGGAGAGGGAGAGGGAGAGGAAGAGGAGAGGAGAGGGAGAGGAGAGGAAAAGGAGAGGAGAGGAAGAGGAAGAGGGAGAGGAGAGGGAGAGGAGAGAGAGAGGAGAGGAAGGGAGAGGGAGAGAGGAGAGGGTGAGGAGGAGAGGAAGAGGGAGAGGGAGAGGAGAGGGAGAGGAGAGGAGAGGGAAAGGAGAGGGAGAGGAAGGGAGGGGAGGAGAGGAAGAGGGAGGGAGAGGAGAGGCAAAGGATGGGAGAGGGAGAGGAGGAGGGAGAGAGAGGGAGGGAGAGGGAGAGGAGAGGAGAGGGAGAGAGGGAGAGGAGAGGGAGGGAGAGGAGAGGAGGGAGAGGGAGAGGGAGGGAGAGGAGAGGGAGAGGAGAGGAGAGGGAGAGGGAGAGGAGAGGGAGGGAGGGAGAGGGAGGAGGAGAGGAGGGAAAGAGTTTCAACGTCGTCTGACTCTATTTCAGGATCTCTTTCAACGCCAGGAGTGTCTCCAAGCAATGTCGAAGCTATCGCCATACTTGAGTGCAGCGTATGTCAAGAAACTGTGGAACCCGAGGAAGCTCGTGTGTCTTGAGGAAACTTTATCCATTCCAGTCAGTGCCACTGGAATGTATCGTCTAGGACAGAGCATGTGAAACTAACGTCGCATTATACCATTGGCCAATTCACCGTTTGTAAGGTAAAGTTTCTTTCTGAGACCTCTGTTCCTGATATAGAAGTGACATTACGAGGGGTGGCAAGACTTTCCAGTACAGGCTTAGGACAGGGATGCACAAAATGTAATTGTGGCGCAGGCAAATGCTCCGACAAAAGGTGTGGTTGCTTTAAGGCCGGGAAGCTCTGTAATAACAACTGTCATGGTAGTAACCCTTGTCAAAATAAGGGGTAGTATCAATGGATTTTATCTTTATTTCATATACTGTTCATTTTACTCATTTTTAATTAGCAAAGTACTAATGTTTTCTATTTTTAATTGTATTGATTAATGGATTTGTAATTTGTAAAATTTTGTATTAGTTATTTTTTATTTGCAATCGTATTAGTACAATAATTGAGGTTATGAATTTGTAGAATGTTTTATAAGTTACAAAATATATGTTTTTTATTCTTATAAATCGAATGCATTTTAGTTATTTCACTTTCACTATTCATCATAACGTAATACACAATGCTCAAGTTTGGATTTTGTAAAATAACTGATGTAGTCAATTTGAGTTCGACAGAATGCATACTGCCTGGATAATATGCATACTAACTAGTCAATGTTCACAAATCCTGGACAATATGGACAATGCCTAGGTAATGTGAATATTCACAAGCCGATATGCATACAGACGGGCTATTCAAACTCACTGTAACAGATATAAATAATAAAGAAAACGCCTTTCTGGTAGAAGTAATTGCTTTTCTATATTATTATTTCAAAATATGGTTACAAATGGGACAAAGATGAAATTAAATAGTGTTCGTATGCAGCACACAACCACGCAACCGTATACTTAACACATACAAGAAACATATCACTTAATAGTAAACGAGAACCTAGATGAATGATTGTAAATGAGTACTAATAATTAAATATCCTACACTTTTAGGCAGTATAAGTCGAGTGACAAGAAACACACTCTCTCGGGCCGGTATCGGACCACGTACATTTTAGTTATTTAAAACCTGCGTAGTTAAATTATATCAGTCCGAAAGTTAGATGATAAAACGTATCAACACCGCTGGGGTGTTCTTAAAACTAATCAGTAATAGTAATGTTGGTTAGTAACAATATACAACGTGACAGCCGTAGAAAGTTTAGGAAGTCACGGGATTAGTAAAGTGTGAGATTTCCAAAAATTCATGGTTTTTCTTCAGATTAAATGATTAGTAGCAATATACAGCAACCATAAATTTTAGCTAAGCGGAACCGGAGAAATCGGCGTCACCACACTTGTTTTTTAGTCAGCAGTCTTGGTTGCAAACCCAGTGTACGAGAAGTGAGTCATATTACGTAGCGTCGAAAAGCGAGAATGTAGGCGAAAAACCAACCAACCAATCTATAAAATTTATCTTAAAATGAGGTGATACACACAAGAGAAAGTAATTTAAAGGGAGGATCCATGTACCAGCTCGTATAATTTCTTGTACAGTACCCACGGTAATTATACATAGGACAGAATCAGTACTCCAACCAAAACCGTTGGTATTAGAAAACAGACTCAATAATTCATAAACAAAATTCAATGCAACGAGTGTTGATAGCCTATCTGTGCAACAAATTTTCAACGAGAGTACTAGCGAAACTCGTATCAAATGTATAGTATAATCCAGTATGAATAGGGACCGCTTAGAATAAATCATTTAAATGCACCTAATTACAATTAGGAGAACGAAGATTAATGTTCAAACACTAGGCTCACCAGAACAGGATATGAACTAAGGCAATGATATTATTTGGAATATAGACGAGATAATAATTAACGGCTTATCTTGGTCAAGTAAATTTTAAAAGCAAAACCGGAACGTAACACAGTATTACAAGATAAGTACAACTATAGGCACTACAAAGTAAAGTAAAATCAAGTTATAATATTTAGTAAAGACCGATGATGCTTTATCATCGTCTGTCCTTTTATACAAATTTTATGAAAGACAATGGTGTTACTTTGGACCTTTCTTTTATTTGTTTAAAATTAACAAAAATAGAATAATTACGTTATCATTAGAAAGTAGTATAGACAAGTAATTATGAATCATTATAGGTTACTTACCTAAGAATTTTGATAACATCATTTCTCCCTCCTTACTCTGGAGAATAAGGGAACTTCTATTTTCGGATTTGTGATTTTGTTTTCTTTAAGTCTAGGTTTTACAATCTTAGTATAAATTCATCATTATCATTAGGTTGTAACCTTCGATTTTATTTTTAAGATAACAAATTCCAACTTGTATATTTTTCATTTTAAAAACTACAAGTAAATACGTTCACACCGAATGGACCTGCACCTTGAAGATATATTACTAAAACAGGTGGAATGGCTTCCGCGTTCCAGTGATCTAAAGAGTCAAACTACAGGTTCAACCAAATTAGTAGGGTCTTTAGTGAGGAAGCAGACTAAGACAGGTCCCCAAAAGAGTACTGCAGATCTTTCGGTACGTAAGGTGGCAGAGACCATAGGGGTTGGTATGACATTCTATGATACACTAGTGCGATGTGGAAGACAACGGCAAACCACCACATTACCTGCCAAGTAAAAAACGTACTTAAATTGTATTTAAAATGATGGCATCCTCTGAGGTAAAAGATTCCGGAGGTAAAATAGTTCCTCATTCGGATCTCTGGGAGGGGACTACTTCGGAGGATGCGATCGTAAAATTTAGAAAAAAAATCGGGAACATTCTACGAGTCGGAGCGTGGACTGTCGAAAGTATGAAACAAGTAGGTAAGCTAGAGAATTTAAAAATTGAAATGGATGGCTTAGAACAAAACATAGTAGGGATCAGCGAAATTCGGTGGCCAGATACGGGGGACTTTTGGAGTGGGGACTTTAGGGTAATTCATACAGGATCAGAGGGAGGAAATTCGGGTGTGGGGATAGTTATGCAAGAAAAGATAGGGCCCTGTGTAAAAAACTACTTACAAAAGAATGATAGACTACTCATGGTTAGATTAGAATCTAAACCGGTAAATACAGTAATAATACAAGTATACATGCACACCTCCAGCCACAGCAAGGAAGAGGTAGTAGCGATCTACAAAGATATCGAAGACATACTAAAATAACGTAAAAAGACATGAAAATTTAGTGTAGGTTATTGCTGTCAATTAAATAGTTTTATAGGTGGAATAAGTAAACAGCTGTTTTCAGTTACAAATGCGGCTTGCAAATAAGGCAACAAGGAGAGATTATTAGATAGAATAGGTACAAGTGAAATAGGTGCAAGTGAATATTAGCGTTCGTTGGCTTAGGTGAGTGAATACAAGGTTTAGTGGAGTGAGAAAAATAGTTCAGGGTAGAAGTGAGAAAAGTATAGCACGTGTTAACATAGGCATAGTTTGAATGTTGTTTAGAAGAGGGTAAGCGGTTGGTCATTCTACGACGCAGTTTGAAGACAAGGTAGAATGATATTTGCTTTAACGTGTATGTTAGAACGAAATGAGGATAACACGTGTTATGAATATAAGGTAGTGGAGTGTGTACAAATTGGTGGCTATACAAAGTGGAGTGAGTACGAAGCAAGAGAGAGGCGATTTTATTTTAGGTCCATAGTTTAGTACATTTTTGGATTGTGCTTTGTAAAGTTTCGTGTGTGTAGTGCATGCATATAATGAACGGTGCCCGTTGTAAAATTCAAGCATACTGTCTTTATATTTCAATTTTGTCTGCCTGTACTTCACTGCCTTATCAAAAATGATCATAGATGCTAGATTGGATTTGCATCAATTTTAACAGGTATGTTTTTATGTAATATATATATAATGTAATAATGATACATGTACATATAAGATATCACAGCTACAATTCAGAGGAAGCTGTGCGAAATAGTGGCAAAAGGGCGCAACCTTTCTAAGTTACGCTACTGGTGGATGCTTAGGGCGTGTCTAAAAAAGTAGCTTTTCCATTTTACGTTGTCGAATGCTTTTTCCCAATCTACAAACCCTATATACACGCTTTTTCCTTTTTCCACTGTCTTCTCTATTATAAACCGCATAGCTAAAATAGCCTCCGGTGTTCCCCAGTTCTCTCCTAAACCCAAATTGATCTTCTCCTAGTATTTCTTCAGCTCGTTTTTCCATCCGTCTTTGTACAAATCTAGTTAATCTTTTTGACACGTGTGCTGTCAAACTATTGTTCAAAAATTTTCACATCTCTCTACGCCTCTTTTTTATACGTTTGAAATATTTGGGTATCTCGCCTGTATCATACATATAGATTGTAGCAATGTAAAATATCGCTATTTGTTAGCATTAATTTTTTGTAATTTAGTTGAGTAATATTTACTCAAATTTTCGTGTGGTTTGAGTATATAACGTTTAGGTTATTCTAAGATAATATTAAAGTGACGTGTGTTGTATATTTTTAGGCAATAGTATTATATGCACTGAAAATTTATTTACTTCTGTCTGATATTTTGCTACGTACCTGGACGTAACTGGAAGGACAATGAGAGAATGATCGGACTCAATCGGTGAGTAGGCGAGGTTTTACACATAAAAGATAAAAGAAAAAAACTGAACATAAAACAAAACGAAATTAAAAGTGCTTATTAGTACTTATAATTATACTAAGTGATATTTTGGGGAGACATAAAAGCGTAGTATAACAAAAAACGAAAAATCAATAACCACAATAAACATATATCAGGAAAAAAATAACTTCTTGAAATGGCGAACTGCAGTTTTTAGGTCACTAGCACACCTTAATTAACAAAATTTTACAACTCTAAAAACAACAGCTCTAAAGCATCATCGTAAACATAAAGTAAAGTCGACTAAGTCATGGTTTCCGAAGAAAAAAATGGACTAGAAAGCATCTACCACAGGAAGTGGATCGAAAATCAAACCAAGTCAGTACGAAGACCGATAGAAAGTGGGACCAACCACAGGAAAAAGGAAAGGAATGTGGAGCGAAAGGAACGAGGGAAAAAGAAAAAAATCAAAAAGAACAACACCAAGCAACTAGTACAAGAAACACATTAAAAAACCCTAAGAATAGCACAAAAGAAAATAAAACAGAATCCCAGTGTAGTTATGTATGAGTATGAGAGAGTGTGTATGTGTGTGTGTGTGTGTGTGTGTGTGTATGTGTGTGTGCGTGTGTGTGTGTGTGTGTTGGACCGCTTTAGTCGCCTCTTACGACAGGCAGGTCGTACCGTGGGACTATTCTATTCTCGGACCCACACGGGGTTGGGGTACAAGAAGAAAACGAAAGAAACGAGAACCAAACAGAAAGGTGTGTGTGTGTGTATGAAGTGTGTGTGTGTGTGTGTTGGAACGCTTTAGTCGCCTCTTACGACAGGCAAGTCGTACCGTGAAACTATTCTAATCCCGAACCCACACGGGGTTGGGATACAAGAAGAGAACGAAAGAAAGGAGAACCAAACAGAAACGCGTGCGTATATGAAGTGTGTGTGTGTATGTGTTGGACCGCTTTAGTCGCCTGTTACGACAAGCAGGTCGTACTATGGGACTATTCTATTCCCGGACCCATACGGGGTTTGGAGTGAAAGAAAAAGAAAGAAAACCCAGCAAAAAATGAAAGTAAATAAAGGAATCGTAAAATCCAAAAGTCAAATCCTAAGGAGAGCAGAATCGGCATAAGAATCTTGGGGCGCGAGGATTAGATATTGCGCTTAAGACGTTTGTGCCGCCAGAAGGAAAATAAAGTGAGGTCAAGAACATTAGGCTTTTGTCGACATACATCCTCAGGTTCTGAATCGGTATAGACTATTGTCTGCCTCTTTTGGGCAGTTTCCTGCAAAACAGAAACAGCAGGGGGTGCAGTAGTTGTAGCATGCAGTTCTGGAAGTGGTGGCGAGTGTGGAGGTAGTAGTGGTTGTCGTGGTTTAGGAAACTCAGAACGCGTCACCGAAGAAAGCCATTTGTTTTTAAAATTGGTTGCAGGAAAGTTAACGGTCGAAAAAGGAACATTATAGACTATTAAAATATCAACGGTAAAAAAAGAAAAAGTATTGCCTGTAAGAGAATCAACCGTACAAAAAGAAACACAATTAGCGAATATTTAAGTCACGTTAGATAAAGTGACAGAAGCAGAAAAAATTTCATCGACTTTAGACAACAGAACAGAATCAAGTAAGTCTTCATCAACATTAGATAAAAAAATAGAATCAGGTAGGACACATTAAGTAAAGGAACTTTGTCAACATTGGAAAAATAAGTAAATGCAAGTATATCTTCATCAAGAGTAAATGGGAACAGAACTTGGTAGAACTTTGTCAACAGTAGATAAAGGAACATCAGCTAGACGTTCATCAACCTTAGATAAAAGAATAGAAGCAAGTAGAATTTTGTCGGCATTAGATAAAGAAGCACAATCAGGAAGAATTTCGTCAATATTAGAAAAATGAGTAGGAGCAGGTAACGTTTCGTGAAAGTCCGATAAAGGAGTAGAATCAAGTAAGACTTCCTCCATGTTAGAAAATGTAGTAGGAACAGGCAAAACTATAGCCACAATAGGAACGGTTTTCTCGACAACAGTAGCAACAGGTATTAACGATACCGGTTCACTAATTTCAACAGGACCATCTCGGAGACTATTAGTAGTTATCGGTACTTCAGCTACATCTGCCATTGCAGACTCGACAGGAATTTCTTGCATAGAATCATTTAAGAAAGCTGGAATAAACTCTTGAGAAGCTAGCTGTAAGTCACTAATTTGTAGTATGGGTTGCCATGGTAGTGGAGGCACACTTGCGGTGAGAGCGAATACGTAGGATTCATTTGCTCATTGTTTGAATCGCAAAGGACAAAAGAAATTTGATTTTTGTTAGTCGATGTTCGGTAAGTAGGGGCGTGATAGCCTTAGAAATCAATATTATAGTTTAAAAGCTGAGATGGCTGAAAAGGGTATGATGTGGTGGTAGTAGGGCGAGCAGAAGGAGGTGCAGAAGAGTACGTAAAACTAGAGACGGAAGAAATCTGGTTTCTATCGCTAAGGACAGAATTCGAAGTATTGGTTGAAGTCATATTTGTCGAAGAAGGGCATGTTTAGGTAATAGTAGTAGGATGACCGGGTTGAAGTACAGAAGAGAACGTAGAACCAGAAGCAAAAGAAATTTGGTTGTTATTAATAGTAGAATGACAGTTAGAACAGTTGCGGCGAAAAACTTCCTTATGTCCGCAACCATAGCAATGGAATACTTTAGGACGAGTACAACGTGTCGAAACATGACCAGGCTTGTAGCAATTAAAGCATATGACCTAATGAGTTGAAGCAGAACTAGGAATAAGAACAGTAGAAAGTACAGAAGAAGTATCTGATCTACCCGTAGGCGTAGGAGAATTCCATAAAGGTTCTAGCAGTTGTAACGGAAGCTGTAGTAATTGTTCATCGCGTAAACATAATACTTTATTACATTCTAATTCGGAGCAATATCCACTGCTCTTCAAATACCTTACAATCTGTCCCCCCTGCATGTACTTCTACTTGTATTGTTTCTAATACCTCGGACAATTGTACAGTGCTACTGGGTACTATGTGCGCTAGCATTATGAATCTTAATGGTGACCTACAGCCAGAGCGTGGTGTTTTAGATACTGGGTGACAAATAAACGCAATTACTAAGGTTAATTTATTCTTACCTAGTGTTTGTGATATTCAATGATTGGTATCTCCCATTGCTCGAGGCGAGACTAGGACGGAAGCGGCGTAGGAGTGAATTTTATATAAAAGTTATAGTAACCGACTACATGATGAATTCCGCTAATTTGAATGGATGACGTTGCAGGGTACAAAAAACGAACTAAAAACGAACCTTAGATTTTCTTATGGCGAAATACATGTAAAAATGAACGATTTTGCGCCAAAACGAAGGTACGCTATCTACTTAAATGCACCTTGTATTTTGTGTTAATTTCTTAATAATTTTCCATGGGGTTTTAAAAAATTTCTGTTATCGGACCTTATAAGTACATAAAAGCTTCGTAGTGGTATTATTTGAAACAGTGACATGTAAACCTTTGAATCGCATTCAGTGCTAATTGAAAAATGTAATTTTAATTTTCCAATATCCAAAGTCGATATTACTTATTAAATATTTATTAGGGCTTATTGGATTAAGCACTTAAAGAACTTAAAAATCGATTCTTAATATATACGTAAATTCAAAGTAGTTTTGTCAATTATAGTAAAAATACAAAGTGTAGACAGACCACTATTCGTAATTGCCTCATTTCTCTCTATTACTCCTATAAACATAATACACAACACCAATCTGTTGTATTTGTTGGCAATGACCAAAAAAAAAGAACAAGAATGACCAGTTTTGCTATAGCTAAAGCTCTTTAGATTGGGGTTTTCTCTTTAGAAAAAGCCAACACAGGTCTTGGAATCATGACGATTCAAATTTATACGAAACTCGTGAGATTATGTGATTATTCAATCCTCCTTACACCTCAAATTTTGGCGGAATCTGGGAAGCTGACGTAAAATCCGCCAAGATTTTAATGTTGCGTACCTTGTGCAAGCAACCACAGAATTTTAAGAAACTTTCAATTGTTTTCCCGCGCATCGAGGCGGTGTTAAATAGTCAGGCGGCTCCGTGGCGTACTTGGTATGCGTGTGACTACTATGCCCAAGGTCCCGGGTTTGAATCCCGACACGGTCCGTTTGGATGAGAAGTAAAATGGAGGTCCCGTGTGTGAGTATTGTTACGCACGTTAAAGATCCCTACCTTACTTGGAACAGCAAGGGTTCGGCAAAATTCCAAATTTTCCAGGTAAAAAAAACTCGCTTCCTGGCCAATGCAGTACCTTCGGGTGGAGCATTGGAAAATCACATGTAAGGTGTTAAATAGCCGTCCAGTTAGTTTGCCATCCTCTGATCTTAGCGACGGCATTGACGGTCTCACGGCCGTACATTTTTTCATAGGTGGTCCTATCCTCCCTGAAATTCCCTGTTCTAAAGAGCAAAATCTTTGGAAGCACGTTTATATTTTCACGTTTAAACTCAATGTAGTACCTTCGGGCGGAGCATTGGGGACGTGGCCGCAAGTATAGCGGCCCTTATTCAAATTATAATGTAGGCATCTTTGTCAGGTGAATCAGTTGTTTTGGCCAAGATGGTCTAAAGAATATCTGTACTCTTTGGTACAACGGAACAAATGGCACCGTTGTATTGGGGATCCAAAAATGGGGACTTAGTATATGTTAAGGATTTGGAAATATCTCCCTTGATTTGGCGCATTAATCGCGTAATAGAGTTATTCTTTGATTCCGATGGTGTTTCCAGAGTGGACTCTGTAAAAACAACGAGTGGCGTACTTACGCGCCCTATAAATAAACCTATTTTTCTTCCGAAAGAGGAGTAATTTTTCTTCAATTTTTATTTGTTCATTCTTCTTAATAATTCTAAAATTAGTTAATATTTATTTAACTTCAGGTTACTACGTTCACGTTCCGTTTCGTATTTCATTTAGTTTTTCAAAGATTTATTTTTTCTGTGGTAATCTTCGTATTCCGACTTCATTGTCCGTTCTCGTACCGGATATCCTTATTCCAGACTGGAAGTCCAGTCCTAGTATTTTTTAGTTACTTAGCTTATAATTTTGTTAATTTTAGGTGGGCAGTATGTTCGCGTTTTTTATTCTCTTCTTATTACTTCGCGATTATTTGCTTTGCGTTGTTAACCGCGAGCCAGTATGACAACGACAGCTGATCGTAACCGTACTATTTTAACTCTAATGATAATTGGTAGAGTGAATTTTTACAATCAGAAAAAACTACTCAGGTTACGTTTGTGTAGAAGTGTTCAGTAAAGACAATACTTCTTTCTTTCCCTTCCTCAATACTTGCATTATTTTCAGCTTAAAGACGGACTACTGATGGTAATTGACTATTTCGGTTTTCTTTTCTTGTATTTTATGAACTTTATTGTATTTAAAGCAAATCATCTAACAAACAATGTGCCTAGCTCTAAAATAGCATCTAAGTGATTACAATAATGTTCAAGAAACATCCATATATAGATAAAAAACCGACATATTCGAATTGAATCCAACTCGCTAATTACATATGTAGAACACCCATTTCCAAAACTATATCAAAAATAGAGACAGATTGAGATATTTTAAATTACACTAAATATACTAATAAAATTCTAAAGGCGATAAATAACAAACCGTTTCAATTTAGAAAGTAGTAGAAATTGTTAATGAAAATTTGCAAACGACCGTAAATACTGTAAGGAATATAAAATTTAATTACGTACGAGTAAAAATATTTACATGTAGGGACGGAACGTAACAATATTTTACATTAATTGACTGATTTTCAGTTTGAATTCAACTATAGAACCTTCATCACTGTTAGGTAGTACTTATTTAATATAGTCGCCCTCATTACTAGTTATTGAATTTGACTAGACGACGCTTTGAATTTTCCCATTCATTTAAAACATTCAATTTCTCAAACTACAACTACTCTAAAAAATTGTCTATAATCAAAATTTAATCAATCCGCGAGATAGATTTTGTATCCTTAAAAGTGTCTTTTTAAAAAGTTTTATTCAAGAACTACAACTATCAATTTAATTTTATTATTTCAATTACCAACAGACTTGTTTTATTCACCAGCAATATGAACACTTATATTCGTTAAGTACCAGTTAAACTGAATTAAATCGATACAAGTTACTATATTTAATGATTAATAGTTTGAATTTCAACAATGCCAAAGTTATGAGATTTGAAAGCTAATTGGCTGGCAGAGCTTCTTACATTTAACACAAAGCCTCTGGTTTTACATCGTTTCGTGAGAAACTGCAATATTACTTTATTCTGCTTTGTGATAAGCATACAATGTCTTTATTTCTGGGAAATTATAAATAAGTCTGATTGGTAGGTTCATTGTTCCTTAGCTAACTGTATTAACTTGCGTCTGTGTTACAAAGTTGTCTTTAATTCAATTCCTTTATGAACTCGGTTGATACTTGACACAAAGGAAATACGTGAAATCGTGAACAACACTAAACTCACCAAATCTTTTCGCAAACTTTCCATTTATCAATTTGGTAAGCATCCTAAAGGTGGGAGGAAAATTTGGTCACACTGCACTCCAATATTCCGAGAAACACCCGGTGTTATTATAGCATTTAATTGTTTTTAGAATGTTGTTTTGTTGGTTGCTAATGAAAAGGGATTATGCAACACTACACCAACTTTCCACAAGAGTCAAACATAAGATGTAATTTTTATCCGTAGATGATAATTAACTTTTGGAAAACTTCGTACTAACTCTGAACTATACTTCCTTCTGCGGGATGAGACTATTAGGAGGGGGAGGGGAGTAGTCGGTTAATAATTGATGGATAAGCCAGGGCGCTAGTACATTTATAAAAAACAACTACAAGCAAATATCGTCAAACAAAGGTGTAGAAGCTTTGACGATTAAATTACGTTTCAAAACCATGCAGGTTTGACCTTAAATTCATACAGACTGTATACCTGTAATAAAACATGAGGTTAAATAAATAACATGAAACAACAGTTTGAGTCTCTTTACAAAAAATTTATCTGAAAGTATTAAAAACATTAAATTTAGATTAGGTTGAATTTGGAATTCACACCATCACACTACTTGTGCGAACGTGGATCTCTCGAATAGTTTGTAGCATAAATAAATTTGAAAATTAATCGCTGAGTAAGCACGATATCTTACTTTTAATAGGAGGTTCTAAAGTGCTACCAGAAATGAAAATTTTATATAACCAAATTTTATACGTGTATTGAAATCAAATATTATGCTCATATAAGAAAAATAAATATTTACAGAGAGCGTTCAATTATTTTGTTCAGTGAGATATTTGAATAATTTTTGTAACCTAGTAAAGAACAAACGTAGGCCAATTTCATGCCTTTGTCAAATTCATAAGCAACTAGTTATTTTATTGACAATAATTCTTACTTTCTCTAGGTTAATATCGATACCAAATCTGATATTGATTTACAAATTTTAAGTTCAATATTCAAGCAGTAAAATTTATAAATAAGAAGCTCTAATTGCTCTTTATAATTCTTGTTCAAAGTAACTAATTGTATTACGAAGAACAAGGTATAAATAACATATTTGCGTTAAACTTCAATTTCAAGAAAAATATTAACATTTAAATTTTTAATAAGATCTACGCAACAACTTGACATTTTCGACAATTCATGACTTCATAAGAGGCGAGTAATTAAAATTTTTTCAATTGCAGAGAAACAAACAAACAGCTTGTCACTCAATAAAAAGTTGACTTACCGACTGATAGCAAAAGTCACTTTCATAATTACCAATAACATCCAACAGTGAACGGTTTTGGAACACAAACAGCAAGATGGGCGGTAAATTTCCTCTTGAAAAACTAGTTTATCCCAGATGGTAGTTGACAAAACAACAGGAGTCCATTTTCTAATAATAGCATAACACGAGTTCTAGATTTTGTATGTTCAATTTAATACTAAAACGAACAAACTCATTTCATTTACATAGTTACAGCAATTTTACACGAAGCAAAACCAGATCGTAAGTTGTTTTTACAGTTATTTTTAAATTAAGTGTTAAATTATTTTATAAATTTGTTGCTGGGTTTTTTGGTTTTTCTTTGTTGCGCTGGCAAAGCAAAAAGGAATAAACTTTTAGAACTCTAAATTTTACAATACCAACCTTTGTTGAATCGACCAGAGAGGGGCATGTGTTGGAAGGCTAATGTAGATCAAGTGCGACTCGGAGATCGCCGACATTAAAAACTTTCCACATCTTAACTGCACGAAATTCTATCAGCGAGTGACCAGGATGGACCAGAGTAACCTATTGCAGAACTCGTAGCCTTGCGCATAGTTGGACGTAAACAAAAGACACGATAGAATTATATTCGACCTTCAACAAACGTAAACCAATTTATTTGAACTTTGTTAAATGTTTTTCTTTGATACGTCGACGAGAATTAAATTACAAACTGAATATGTTTGGCTTTATTTATTTCACTTAGATAAATTTTTTAAATAAATAGAATAATACAACTATACAATATTAGATACCATAATTATTGTATTTTATTAGTAACTTTATGAAATTTATGGATTTCGGAAAATTAGAACGCTTCATTATTATTACTCAAACGTCACCGCATTACGGGACCATTAATCACTCAAATTCAGTAAAAATTTTTCTATCCAGGCATTAACACTACGACTTACCTATGCAGTAACAGTTTTGGATAATTTCTTAAAAATGCAATCCATTATTATTTAGTATCTTGTTATCAATGCTTTCGAACTTGTTCTAAAATAGTAAGGTCCTCTATAGGCGATTTGTCCAAATATAGAATCAATCAGTTGAAGCCGTTGTGTTGGTACAGACTATGCGGTACCGCTTACAAATAAATTCAGTCGTTTACGAAATGCGAAAACTTTAAAAGTTTACATTATTTATTCATGTGTTTTAATACTAAAGCGGTACACTTTGAGCTCGTATCAGATTTCACTACAGACGCCTTTCTGGCGCTTTGCACCGTTTTATTGCTCGCCGCGGGCGATGTAATATTATTTTTAGCATTTTCGGAACACATTTTAAAGGAACCAATCGCATCTTAATAAAACTTACTAAAAATTCTACTGAACAGCAAAATGTTAAATTATAATTCAACCCACCCTCTTCGTCTTACTTTGGGGTATTGTGGGCAGGTGGCATTAAATCTGTGAAGACGCATCTCACTCGTGTTGTTGAAAGTGAAGTCCTCATTTTCGAGAAGTTAAAAACAACCCTAATTCAAATAGCCATTACTTAACTCTAGGCCTCTTTGTAGCGTAAGAAATGACCCTAATGACTTGCAGCCACTTACACCGGCGGTTTTTAATCATGGAACCACTAACGGTGCCACCAAATAATGACTTACAGTATCTGAAAATTTCTCGTTTATCTCGTTAGCAATGTCTTCCTCAACACTTTTGGCGCAGGTTGGATAAAGAACACTTACATAAACTCTATCAGAGGAATAAGTGAAATGATTTTAATAAGTTAACTAATAATTTAAACGGTACACACGTGCTTATTAAAGATAGTCTTCCTTCGCCTCATTGGCGTTCCAAAAGAATTATTAATACATTTCCTGGATCAAATGGCATTGTGCGCGTTGGGGACTTCAAAATTGTGCAAGACATAATTATAAAATTGTGTTCTATCCCAAATCAGTAAGTAGTATTTAGGTTGTATCCGTATTTTTTAGTTACCTATCTTTATTTGGGCACATTATATCTTAATATTTTTCTCTATTAAGAAAAATAATAAAAATTCTTAATTTCATGGTATTTTGGCGGGTGGTGTGTTAAGTGCCCATTTTACTTATTGATTATTATCATAATACTTTATTTATTTTTCGTTTTCACTAATGTAAATAAAGCTGGCGTCATTAAGCTCACGCTTTCCTACCTTGGAATAGAAACATTCCTCATACCATAAGACTCAACTCTTAAAAGACAAAGCATCCGCTCTTGCTCCTGCTTCTTGCTTTCCTTGAAGTTACTACCTTCTCGTTAATTGAACATGTTCATGTTTGAAAATATGTAACGATTGAAAAGACGGTAGTGTTTAGTGCTAAGTTATAAATGAAATTTTAAATCATGCTATGCGAATACGAGTAATCTCCCGATTAAAGATATAACCAACATGCGAATCCATCGTCAATCAACATATGGGGTTAGTAAGCCAATCTCTTTATTAACCTTAAAATTATGGGCATCTCTTTATAGCTTCCGTCAAACCATAAGCAGCAACACATTCTATTTACATTAAACTTAAACGTTACCAACTTATTTTGTTTCATTTCCCTGCACACAGGGTGATCTTTCATAAACCACCCGTTGCCTTTTAGGTCAGCTTACAACAAGAACCATAAGTCGCCTTTTGGGTCGACTTAACAGACGATATCCGAAAGAAGTGGTGAAGGCGAACAAAGAGCAACTGAGAAAGAGAGAGAGAGAGATTTTGTAGAAAATAAAGGGCAATTTTGTAAATGGATAAGGCAAATAAGAAGGAGTGGAAACAAGCGCGTCAATGGCATTATTAACAGTAGAAACAAAACTGTTTAGGACGAAGCGAGTGTAAGAAACTTTTGGAAAGAGTATTTTACGACGCTGTATGGTGGTGGCAAGAAAGAAACGGATGGCTGTGTGGATAATGAAGGGATCAGTAATGTATTGGTCAAAAATGTAAATAACAGTATAAAGTTCGAATGCAGTGTAGATGAGGTATGAAAGGCGGTGAATACTTTGAAGAATGGCAAAACGGTGGGTGTAGATGGAATAATAGGTCCGGGGGTGTTGATTGAATGTTTGTGCTAACTGACAAAATTGTGTATAGAATAAGCGAAGGTGCTTGAAGATTGGAAGGGGGGCGATCATTAACCCTTAGCACAAAGGTAAAGGCAGCAAGTATGAGTTGAAAAATTATCGTGGGATGTCTGTTGAGTATACCCAGTAAACTCTACGAAAAAATTGTGATCGAGAGAGTTCGCAAGAGAACGCAGAGCAAAATATGGGACGGTCAATGTGGTTTTATGGCTAAAAGAGGATGCGTGGATCAAATGTTCGCAATGCGACAAATTGTCGGAAAGTGCATGCATGCCAAAATGAAAATGTATACAGCATTTGTAGATCTGGAAAAGTACGACTCTGTGAACAGAAATAAATTATGGAAAGCGCTGTGTGAATACGGTGTAAGCAAGTGCGTGATAAAATTTATCAGAGCGATGTATGAAGACAGTAGAGCATGTGTACACGTTAATGGTAACATGGGGCAATACATTGTGGAAAGTGTGTGTTGTTTCCATGGCTGTTCATTGTATTTATGGATAAATGTATCAAGCAGGTTTGCGAAGGCATTGAGAAAATTTTTGACAGAGATGGCGGAATTTATGACTTTGTATTTGGAATTGACAATGACACGTGTAGCTTGTTAGAAAGTTTTTAATTAATGGAAAGCTTGTTACGTTAAATTTCTGAAAGCGATTGATTTTTGCATGCTGCAAATAAATTGTAATTTTGTAATTACTTTGTTAACTTTGAATTAATAAGCGTTCTTGATGTGTCTGACCGAAACGACTCTTTGCTATTTTTAATCATAAGAACAGTCATTAAACAAGTTCAATTGACATAAATACGTATTAAAATTTCCTTAAGTAGAGATATTCTATAATAGCCTGCTGTTTTGTAAAGGTTAAAAAGTACGCGTTCTAAATTCTCTGAAATATTTGCTTATCATTAAACAACTTGGCTATAGAAATTTATGGAAATAAGCAAGCAGTTGGTATTATTTCCCAGAATTTATTTTTTGAAACACGTTCTAAACCATCTGCATCCTTAAAATAAAAGCTCTAATGACATTAAGAAATTCTATAAACGCGATATTCCGTTATCAATGCAAGTGTTCAGCTTGCTCAAGTTATGGACAATAAACTTTCCCTTCAATTAATTTCATTCTCGGAATTGTGGGTCAATAAAATACAAATCGCTGTTGTTTCTATAAGTTAGGCAACTTGTTATATGTTTCTCACGGGGCTGTTTGCAGGGCTGCGCAGTTGCCTGAACATTTAAAATAGACACTTTTCTTATGTGAACAACATACAAAATTCACTGAAAGCAATTAAACTGTACTTGCTTGCGTTAATTGGCTGTTGGGCTGCTAGAAATGTTTTACAGCTGCTGTCTGAAAAATATACTTTTCCAATTATTTCCAGAATATTTCACATATTGTCGCTGCTAATTGTTATACGTTAATTTCCCCGGTTGATCAATACAATATAAATACAAGCTAAACCTTTGAAAGAGGCATATCTATTTTATTCAATGCAGCATTATTTTAGCGAAAAGAAATGTAGTGAGTCACGATACGAAGACGTTTCGTGGTACTTAGAGTTCTAACTTAGTTAAATTGGTTGATCCAGTGTTCAATCCATCGATGAGTGCAGCTGGCATTTTAAAATTCTTTAAGATCGTATCAGAGAGGCACATAGCTGGCCCTAAGGTACAGTTATTTTGTTTACTTTTTATGCTGCTGTATAAGATAGATACCTCTTCTGCGGGTTCTGTAGTTTCGTACTCATGATTACTCAATAAATTACAGACTGCACGTTACAAATTTATGTCCACAATGCACAAGCGATTATGATGCGTTTAAAACCTTATTTTTGCTCGTTTCTTTCCAGTTCTGGACTTGTATATTTAACTTAGAACGTATTATACCACGTACACATTATTATTTTTGCTAAATAGTATCTAAGTATTGAATAATGAGCTTCTTTCTTATGAATTAAATTGTTTATGATTTATATACAGTGTGCTCGCTATTGAATTTATATAAAATAGTCGACTTACTCCTATTTAATGGTGGAATTGTTTGGTTTTTTTAGCGTTAATAATATTTACATTTATCTTACGAACCCTATGACTTAATATACCCTTAAACCACCTTTCTATCATAGCATTATGTACATCGTTGTAAAGTGGGAGCCTTACCCACCAGGCGCTCAAGCCCTATTTTTATTCAAGTACTATTTTATGATAGTTATTATCAGTAGCCACAAATGGTAGGTTTCCACCCATAACCGATGAGGAGAGTGCACGTTCTCAGGGTTCTATAAAGATATACTACAGTTGTCAATTAAAAGCAAACTTTCACTAACTATTTAAAAAGTTTGAGTTGCTTATTATTAATTAGGTTAAGTTTAGGATGAATATATTAAGGGGACAGAATGGTGCCTATATTTAAGTGTTGAGATGTTACATGGTGTTGTACTGTATATATTCTGGAGCACTAAATCATTCTAATGTAAATATATTAATTATTTTCTTGGGGAGTTAGTGTTTATATTTGCGAGTTTGTTTACTGATGAGTCCGCTGGCAAGTTGACTACTTGCAGGAGCTGCCTTGTACGTCCATTGGATTTATGGTGCTTCTGTGGGTCCAATCAACTGCAATTGGCGCCCTCATTATATTTCCTTTGTTAGTGTGCTACCAACGCCCACAACCCACTCTGTTGCTAGTCCAAGAACAGCACCATATTCCGTACCCTTCCTGGTGTCCATAGGTATTCCCACTTGGCCAGGAGGTACTAAGAATACCTAACCAGTAAGTTTTTTTTTGTCCGCGTTATCTTTACCCCACCAGATACCGTAACAAGACTTACCAAGCGTATATACGCAAGTACGATGACTGGTAAAGCTGCCAGGGGCAGACCGCGTAAAAGATGGTTGGACGTAGTAGAGGAGGTTCTAAAAGAACAATAAGTGAGAAGTCTGAGTCAAAGAAAATGTGTAGAGACCGAGAGATGTAAAGAAATATTGTGAATGCTGCTGGGAATAAAAGCCATGTAATAGTTTAGAGCTACAACCGGAATACCCTCCAGAAGGAGGTGCTAGGTTTGGTTACCCCGAAAGCGATTGATTGATCGATTGAGTGTATAGAATTAAAATATGAACAGTAAATTTGTTAATACAAAAGCTGTCTAATTATAGCTAAATTAATATGCTACTAATTACAGTATGTCGTGTCAGCTATCCAGGGAGAAAATAATAATTTTTAATTTAACGCGTCAGTTAGCTCATGGATACGGTTTGTCGAAATTTTTCAGTCTATATTTTAGCAATGTTAGTTGACAGGCTCTTATTAGAATACATATAAGGTATGTTATTATTATAATAAGCGTTTAACTTAATTTGATCTAAGAAGCAACCGAAGAACAATCAATTTTTACTATACTTGAATTACTAACCTAGTTAGTCCTATCAGAATGATGCCTAAACTCTTACGTATAATTGCAGTTGTCTTGTGTGTATTACCAACACAAAATAAGAAACAAGGAACTATATATAAGTGTTATGCAATAGCAATTATGACCACTTTATTTATTATAAACTTTCTGTCGCTTTATGGACGATTGCAATTGTTTTATTTTGAAATGACAAATATATCCGTTGCCATAGATGCGATATCACAAACAGTAACGACATGTACTGCTATATTAACTATACAGATATCTACATTCAAATTTGGCGCGAAATCAAAAATCCTACAAGATATCTTGCTTGATCTTAAATCGAAAACAAAAAATTTTCACTTAACGTTGTGGCTAGAACTATGCTTGATTCATGTTTTCTATACATGTTTGAGTATTTATGGCAGTGTAATTGTTACAGTAGAGGAAAATTTACCGTACATGATACAATATATTGTTGAGTATTATGCAGGAATGATTGTTATTTTAATATACTTTTATGTTACTGAAAGTCGTAAGATCATACAAGCTTTAAATCATGCGTTTTTGACCAAAATGGATAGGTCGTTTCATGGATCAGAAACGCTTGGTTCAGCATTGGTAAAGGTTGTCCAGCAAAAATGTAATAATAGTAGAATGAAAGTGTACAGAATGCGTCTGCAAACACTAAGAAAAATGAAAAAATGGCATTTTGACATAGTTCTTGTATTTAATGTAATTAATAATATATTTGGATGGTCCATGCTGCTCATTACAATGGCTTCATTCTTAACAATATTGGAATTGACTAATAGAACTCTTGAAGTAATCAGCAGCAAAAATGAAGCCCAGATTGGGATACAATTGTCGTATTTTCAGGAGTACTCCTACGAAATTGCATACAGTGTTGGAAAAACGGTAAGTTAGTGTTCAATCTATTCCTATCCTTACTAAATTAGAGCAACAACTACATGAAGTGGAGACACCAAGTTATAAAAACATTCCAGCACAAAGAAGGCGTTAAAAATATGCCAATTCTACCTAATTTATTTCGTGAGCAACGTGCGGAGAAAGGAGAAGTTTTTAATAACCAAAATATGCTACACCATCCGAAACAAAATTGATAAAAGATGTAACATTGAAACGTAATCTTAATTAAACATAGGATGTTAAGAATGAATTTATTAGCGTGGGGTAGTTTAAAATTTTAGTGAGGGTACACCCTGTATATTAAAAGTTTTAAAGTAATTAAGATGTAGAAATCAGTGGGAATGCAGTACGTTTCTTTATATAAACGCATTTTACATACGTACAAAATAATACAGAAACAACTTGGATGACCAATTGAGATTAATTCTATAAAATTTCTTTAGAAACGATTAATTTTAAAAATACATTAAAACAAGGAAATGCAGTTCAAATTATAGGATTTAATTATCAGCGGAAGTGGTAAAATTATTTTCGCTACAATGAATTGGATGGACTAAAAAAGGCAGACTGTGCATTAGCCGCCCCTTGAATTGCAATGTTTTTGCTAATTTTCTATCCCTATAGTAGGGACTAAAAAATACTACTATGGTAAACCTGCTTATCGTAAAAGGCGACTAAAAGGCGCAGCAAGGGGCAGCAGCCTTGCTGGCTAAAAGATATTGGAGGAGAGTCGGTTGGTCTCGGGCGAACCTCAATAATTTACAAGGTTGTTGGGGGTTGGCCGTGACAGATACGACTTTTTGCTAAAATCTTTAAAAACTGCGTTGTGGAAAGATAAGGGAACCTACCACAATATTTCCCAGATATGCGTGGCCTAAAACACGAACTATGTATGATGGAGAGCTCACAAGTAAATTTCTTGTCCGGAGGTAAAATACCCCCTCACTCGGATGTCTCAGAGGGGGTACTTGGTCATCGTAAGAATTTAAAACAATGGTTCGATTTAGTGATATGGACTTGGAATGTAAGGTCAATACTTAGAGCAGATAAGTCAACGAATTTATTAGTCGAAATGAGAAAAGGAAAGCTGGACATTTTAGGTATTAGTGAGGTGAGATGGCCAGATAGTAATGACTTTTGGAAAGATTATTATAGAATAATTACAACTTCTTCAACTAATGGACAAGCAGGGGTAGGAAAAGTGTTAGGTAAAAGATTAGGACGTAAAGTTAAAGAGTACTTACTATTTAGCGATAGAATAATTATGATTAGATTGAGTATGAAACCCACACACACTGTTTTAGTACAGGTTTACATGCGAACAACTTAGTACATGGATGAGGAAGTAGAAAAGGTATACGAGGATATAAATGCTATAGTGAGAAAAGTAAAGGGAGATGAGAATTTAATAGTTATGGGCGATTTTAATGCGTTAGTGGGAGAAGGTAGTGAAGAAAAAATGGTAGAAAAATTTGGATATGGTAGACAAAATGATAGAGGAGAAAGATTAGTTGAGTTTTGCCAGGAACATAGATTAGTAACTGTAAACACCCTATTTGAACAACATGTTAGAAGAATATATACCTGGAAAGCGCCAGGCGATAGGGCTAGATACCAAAAAGATTATATTTTAGTTAAACAAAGATTTAGAAATCAAGTTAAAAACTGTTGTAGTTATTCAGGGGCTGACATAGATAGCGATCATAACTTAGTTAAAATGAAGTGTAATCTAAAATTCAAAAAATTGAGAAAGGCTAAAAGAGAGGTATGTGATCTAGGTAAGCTTAATGAAAGTGAGGTAAAAGAGGAATATAAACAACTATTAGATAATAAGATCAAAGAGATGGCTATAGGAGGGAACGTAGAAAATAGATGGAAAGAAATAAAAAGAACTGTACATGATACAGCAACACAGACTATAGATAAAAAAACTAGAACCGAGAAAACCCTGGGTAACAAAAGAGATATTAGATTTAATAGAAAATAAAAAAAGCTTATACCTTTCAAAAAATTGGATAGTGAAAGTAAGCAAAAATATAATAGAGTTAGGTACACCAAACTGAAAATGCACATCCACCTACAGGAAATTGATCTTATTCAACATTCAATGATCTCTACCAAAACCAATTCAACTCAATCAATCTACAAGAAAACATCCTATTCTGTAGATTGTTGGTACCCGCTGATAATTCCTCGCTCTAGAAGAGTTCTTAAACAAATAATGCGTCCATATGTCTCTCAAGTATTCTACATCTCCTCCACTGCTGCTCTTCACACAATACTTAACATTCCACCTTTGGAAATTCAACTAAACCTCGCCCTACATATCTGTAAAGAAAAATTTTATTAACCCGTTCAACTACATGATGAAATTCTTTCCACCTCTGCATACCGTAAATCCCAACCACTGAAGTAGAATTCCGCATCCAGTACTCCTTGCTTCTCGATTGGCAAACATCCTGGTCCCACTCCAACAGCGGTAGATATATCTATCAAATGTTCCCCCGACATCACTAATATTCTCATCTATATTCAGCATTCCAGCAGAAGAGGTATATTCTCACCGGCCACGACAAATTCCGACACAAACTGCATTCCTCTGATCTGATCCTCTCTTCATTCTGCCGCTGCAATTTCCAAAACACCTGATCACCTACTACATCATTGCCCAAACCTAATCCTCTTCGAAGCAACTTCAAGACTATGATAGACCTAGATCCATACTCCACACTTCCTGACCTGACTTTCTTCGTCATAAATTTTCCTCTAGCGTTTGACCATTACCTTCAGCAAATCCTAGATGACAACCCGCATATCCCATCTCCTGTTCCCTAACCTGTGATATACAAATAGCACAGGAAACTACACTGGAGTCAAGAACACTTCCCTTTCCTTCAAAACAAATTTTGTAATCTCAACTTGAAGTGGGAGAGATAGTAGTGGGTCTTCAAAAGCTATTCTTTCTACAAACTTTATAGAAGCGAAAATTAAATCGCTAAATAGAACGCAAGCAAGTCCCAGACTTATGAAAAACAAGATGTACGCTAAGGGAAAACTTGAAAACCTTCTGGTTATAAAAAAAAAGTACGTCGCACCTGTAATAAAACAATATAGTTCGGACAAAGAAAGGGCACGAAGCCTGCTCTTACTACCTTGATATTGCAAATGAAACAACATATAAACGTTAGTGAAATATCCTGTGGTTGCTATGGCAAAAGAAATATCATATAAAATCACTTCCTGGAATAAAAATATATCTGTTATGAAATCACACTATTGGAACTATTTGAGGACTACTGTAAGACAAGACAACAAAAGATCTTGTCGTTGTAAACTCTTACTAATATAAAAAACAAGTAGTATTACTGTCGAACCTTATAGGAAGCACTGTATAAATGATTATCAATAGGTCACCATCTTTATCTCGCGTATTTAGAAATATAGTTCAAAGAATTGTACTAAGTTCCTTATTTTTGGACACACTTGTACAAAATAAAACAGAAATTAGGTTAAGTTATTCATTTAATAAATCTGTATTCTTTTTATGTTTAATAATTTATTTACAAAATATACAACAAATATTCATAAAAGAAAAGCTTTCAGAAAGCGGCAACAAAGTTAACTGTAGTGCAACTTTACCTTCTTTACTAAATTTACATAAAAACAGTAACTTTTTATACAACCACATTTGTAGCTCTTTTGGTATGCAGATGTATATATGCAGGCTTGAACAAAACTGCAAATTTATGAACTACAAGTTAAACGTACAATCCGCTAAAATGAAGCAACATGTTATGCTAAATCAGAACCAAGCGTATGAATTCCTTTGAGTATCTGTTTAAGTTGCGGGAATTAATCCTTAATAATAGTACTGTGCAATGCAACCCGGTTTTAGGTTATAAATAGTACACGAAACGTAAACATTAATATCTAACGTGAAAATTCTTACTGTATCATAATATCAACAAAAATTTGTTAGATTAACTTGTTTGGGTAAATGTGATACCGACTTCTTTAACAAACTTCAAAACGAACAGGTCGTCGGACAACATGTATAAAGTTAATCGCTTACCTAGAATTTTAAAAAAATATGTTGAAGGTCGCAAGGTAACCGACGGGGCCATATGCTTTGAGTTCAACAAGCAGACAAGCAAACCTTTTACAGAAATTTAACGAAATTGCAAAAAATTGAATATACTTACGTTGTTTTCCTTCATTTTTGGAAAAAATTTTCCAATTAAATTTATTATTCGCCTTCCACAAACTAATAAACGGAAATACATATTGCAAGACGCCATATTTATCAATGAGGAACCAATATTGTGGCTTAGATAAATTAATACTATTATTTAAAGCGCTGTAATTGAAATCAAACTAGAATAACGAATTAAATACTTTTATATGATTACTGTTAACAGAGAAAGCAAATCTTATATGGGACTTTCCTAACTAACGGTATACATCAAAATAGCAATACGCACATTGCACCCCCGATTCCTTCCAAAACCCATGTCATTTCCTTCAAAAACCGAAAGCGAATGCCTCAGTTAACGAATAAACGCAACGAGCTTACGTTGCTGACATATTGGTCAAAATTCAAACAACCCTACAATAAAGCATGGGCCTTAAGTATTCATTTTTAAAAATATTCGACTTCTAATTGGATAATATTGTAAATGCTTGGATAGTAACTAATATTAGGAAATTAATTACTGAATTAAATAATTGGACACTAAGTGCTGTAAACCAAAAAAATTTACCTACTTATAAATCACCTCAAAAATAGATGTTACACCCCGACCTATAAGAATAACAGACTTACAACGTCCACAGGAAGAAGCAAGTTGAGGCTCTACCCCTCCAGCTGCAGAATAATTTTTTGTTTATTTATTAAAAATGTACTAGGCCAGGATATGCCAAAGACCTACGTAAGTTAAGGTTCGTGGCGTGGGAGCGGTCTTTTTAAAAAACCATTTCCAAACTTCTTAACAATTTATTTTTTATTACACAGAAATTAAGGAAGAAATTTTACAAAACTTGAATTGAAATTATTCTAAGTCCGAAATTTAATAATAATTGTACTATTTTGTAAGTAGTAAGCAACTGCAATGTAAAAGCTGTTCACTTGACTAACTAATTTCGACTGGGGCTCCCGGGCTTTTTATAATATCCCTACCCCATCACATGGCTGTGGGAACTAGCAGATCTCATGTCTGCTTATTCTTAACTCTACTCATAATTACATTGTTGCGATCTTACTTTCTAGGTAATCTCGGTACCTGACCGTCGGTGACCGCCTGTGACCTGACATCTGCAGTGTCACTATCGTCTGCGATACAAAGTAACGCATCCGTTCTCATGAACGTTAATAAACTTTACAAATTGTCCTTGTTTTACAATGTTGCACTTCACTTAGTGTATTCCTAACACTTTCTAATAATTCCTTAATTATTCTGTCTTTATATATATATATATATATATATATATATATATATCAATTGGGGGATACATAACTCGTATAGCTTCAAAATAGTATGGTCGTACACACAATGTCATATTTCCCCACTCCACTATTCCATTTTCTAGACATTAAAAATAGACTTTTTACTAATTTGCCTATTAGTGGAGAATAATCTTATAATATTCTTAAATTTACTGTTGCAGGTTATGGGGATTGTAATAGCAGTAGCTTGTGACATGACTACGACAGAAGCCAAACGTACAGCAAGTATTTGCTACTCGTTGCTCTTGGATCTACCTGCATCAAGCAATAACGTTCAAGATAGAATTTTACGTGAGGAGTTGATGTTGCTTGCCCAACAAGCTACACACCAATGTCCGCATTTCTCAGCAGCAGGATTTTTTAAAGTAGATCGTGCCATGCTATTTGGACTACTTGGCACTGTAACTTCATATATTATAGTATTAGTACAAATTAATAAATAATCTTTATATTTCTATTAATTTGTGGCATATAACCACAAGCTTTACTGGATATGTAGCACATAAATAGATTCCATGTCAATTCTCCAAATTAGGCAACTTCCTGATAATCTAAGGTTAAGAGTTAGTATACCGCTTACCCCATTTGAAAATAGTATAGAATCACAAAATTTGACATGGTTTATAATAGTTAAACGGAACTGAGCACGGCATATTTCATTTTGATCTGTATATACAACATGTATATTTTTTTTAATACGCACATCAATAAGCAATTAAAATGCTTAACGATTCTAATTGGTAAAAAATAAACAATGCAATATCAAGTATAAATTCTGGATTAAAATTTTCCGTTAGTCGATTGCTTTATCAACATCTAAGATAGAAATTTTTTAATAGGGGTGGAAGATAGGTTTTGGGCTTTTGGGAGCTTCTCTTTAAACACGTTTATTTTCCAAAAAACTCTTCTATCACTTTTATTCTTAATTATACAATTACAAAAATGACTTCTTTCTCGCTACAACTTAAACGTTTATATTCACTAAACTAATTGAAATTGACAAAATACTTGAAATCAATAATTAATAATTCAAAATTATGGTGAGTAGCTTGAACTACCAATAATGTTAAAGTTATTAAGTTCAAGACTGACTGGCCATTAGGGGCTCCTCAGGGTGTTTATATAGTCTCTGCTCTCACATCATCGTGTGAGAAATGCAGATTTCACCGTCTGCTATTTCTTGATAACATACAATGTCTTACTTCTTAGTAATCTTAATTAAGTCTGCTTTTATTGCAGTTCATTGTGTCCTGCACCTGCAGTATCAGGTTGCGTCTGGAATACAAAGTAGTTGCTTCCGTTCTCATGTTTGATATGATTTTTCGTTAACCTTTTATACTATTACCTTTAATTATACAATGCAACATTCTATTTCTTAAGACATAATAATTGCATTTAATTTTATATAAATATTAATTTGGAAAATATGTAACTCCTCCCGACTTAGATAAAAATTAAGAGTTGTACTTAATTTTAAAACTAATTGTCCTTAAGGTTTCATTTATAGTTTCTTTGTTTCTATTTCTTTCTTTGTTCCTATATCTAATGTACATTTTATACAATAAATATACAGTTAATAAAAATAATACAGTAATCAATAAAATTGTCCAAACACTGATATTGTCATAATGTAACTTTGGAACTTTTAACTCACTTATTTGTTCTTTATAATTGCCATTAACTTCACTGCGTGGTTGAGATCGTGGAGGTCTAGATGTTCTAGCTGCATTGGTTTCTGATGATTTTGTTGTCTTCGGTTTGAGGAATCTTGAACTGTAGTTCAAGTAGATTTGCAAATTTTTTCGTCACCGAAGATTTTGGTATATTCGAATAATTTCGCTTTTTACTTTTAAATAGCAATCTTCCTTCATGGTGCTTCCAATTAAGGCTAAACTGTTTTCGTCTTTGTTGCAATTGGCGGTTGCTATTACTTTTTGAGGAAATACAGCAATCTATTTGTTGTCCGTGACTTTTTGAATTTTCATATCTGTAATTTGTACTGGTTTTGGCACACAATTCTCGTAGTGATTGGAGAATCGTAATAATTATACTTCGTAGAGGCTATCTGTTCGAATAGCCGTTGTCGCTATTGATTGACACAAGTATTGGCCTGATGTCACTTCCTGGCATTTTTCATATCTGAATTCATACCTAAGTTCATTTAGAGAAAGGAACTTGAACTTTGGGATAGTAGCTTGATACTGATTGTTAACTTTCATAGAGAAAGCAAATAAATGATAATAAGTATAAGCATTAATTTCTACAATGATGATTTCTATTAAATACTTAATTTCATGATTTTTTACATAACCTTTACTATGGCTATTTTTTTAAATACAAGTATATTAGATTCTATTACTTCAAAAGGTAGTTCATTATGAGCTATAAGTGATTTGATTCTTAATAATTCGTTTAATAAATCAATTGGTTCTATTATACTAGCATGTAAAGTATTTAATTTAGCAAATGTTACAGCATTTTCTATTGTAGCTAAAATTTGTTAAATTACAGTGAGGGTTGACATCATTTGATTAAATATTGTGTTAAATCTTATTAAATCTTGCATTCTTAACATTGTGGTTTGTATGTTGCTTTCAAGAGTTTGTTGTACTGTCTTGGTTCTTTACTAATTTTCGTAGTGTATCGTTAAATTTTACTATGATTGCTTGAGTTAAGGAAATTTGGTTTTTAACAATAGTTTTTATATCATGCTGGTTGTCAATCAATTCTCGTATTGCAGTGTCATATCGTTCAGCATCTTGGTTGTCTAAATTACCTGTGATAGCTTTTATAATATTACCTATTCCGTTAATAATTCCTCTTTTCTGTCTTGTGGCTTCGTCTGTTAGTATTAATTATTTAAATTTGCTGTCTGTGTTCTTTAGGATATTTTCCATTATGCTTTCGTAATTAAGCATTTTTATCGCATACTCTTTTCCGAATTTGGCTGTGTCCATTGATTCTTTCAATCTGTCATAATTGTCCCTAATTTTATAAAATTCTGGTTTTAATTAATTTTTGTGCGAAAGTCCAATAGTCTACTGTGTTTTGCATACTTCTTAATTTTACTGGTAGTATACCGGGGTTGATTTTTATATCTTCTACTATTATTTCGTTGTCGTCCGTTCTACCTGGGTGGAGGTTGAAGGCAAGGGTGATGGCTGTCCATATGAAATTACAGGGTGTCTTAAATTCTTTAAATGGATATATCTTACGGTTTTTCCGTTGTCTACTACTGCTAAGTTTTTTTGAGACTTTATTTATAAACTAAATTTCTGGGTGACGTTTTGTATCGTTTACTTTTAACATTTCTTTCATAGATGGTTTGTCCAACTGCGAATTTATTTAGATTGGTGTTTTCATTGCAGGTTTTTAATACGCTTTTATCTTTGTCTAATTTACTTTTGACGTTATTGTAAGTAATTTTTAATTTTTCTTTGTGGTCTTTGGCGTACTGTTGATATACTTCTTTATTATAGTATATATCACAAGGGTTGCGGGAATATGAATGCCCTAATGTTAATTCGAGGGGTGTAAAGTTAGTTGAGGAATTAATTGTGTTGCTATGAACAATTAGGGTGTATGACATTAAATTGGCGATTGGTTCCTTTTTGTATGTTAGTCTTAACAGTCTGATTTGTTCTAATAATGTTAAGTGTAATCGTTCAATCTATCCGTTCGATTCCGGATGATTTTCTGTTATGAAATGAATATTTATTTTATGGAGTTCTAAGGTGTTTTGTATGGTTTCGTTACTGAATTCGCTACCATTATCTAAGGTTATTGATTCGGGTGTACCGTAAAATGTAAAGTACTGTACAAATCCTTGGGTTACATCAATACTATTGTTTAAAATAATGGGTATTGCTTGGCCTACTTTTGTGAATGCGTTTAAGATTGATAAAAAGTTTTGGGCTTCTACTACCAAAGTGTCTGCATGTAATATTTGAAAAGGTTTGTCGGGTGTGTTGGTTAGCATTAAGGGTACTTTTGGTGGTGATTTGTTGTATTTTACTTTGTCACATAGTTTGCATTGATTATTAAAATCCGTAGTGAATTCCTTCATGTCCTTAAAATAATATTTTCTTATTATTTGTTTTAAGGTTTCGTGTATTCCACGATGATTGGTTTTACCTTGATGTTCAATTACTATTAGATATCTAATGCTATTCTAATGCAATTTTGTTTTAGTTAATAAAGATATAGTAAGTAAATATAGCTAAAATGTATAAATACTTTTAAATCCAAGGTGTCCCAAAACTTTCTTCAATTTGGTTTGAATACTGCGCAAACGCAAACGATGGGAGGGACGCGAAAGTTCTGCTCATTGCTAGCTGCGTCTTTGGGAATTCATTTGCTATGAAGCGTTCCACAGTAACAGAGCGTGCGTACTGTGTGCGTGAATATTACAAAAAAATAGTTTTGCCGTTATAGCGCTACGAAAATATAGCCATTTTGATCGATTATGTCATGTAAATGAAGCACCGAGTACTCAACTCATTAAAATATGGGTTCAAAAATTTGGAAAGACCAGATCAACGGTGAGTAAACTACGGACGTGTCGACCAACGTCATCCAGAAGCGAAGAAAATGTGGAGAGCGTACGTCAGTCAATTCGAACGAATCTCAATCTCTCTGCTCGCAAAAGGGTAAGTGTCTTAAATGTTCCCAAAAGTTCCCTTCCTGCATAATGCGCGAAGCCTTGTGTCTCCACATCTACAAGTTACAGTTAATTCGAATTAAAGCCAACAGATGACGCTGTGAGGCTTAACTTTGCTAACCAAATGATCAAACGATTTTTTTCGTATGAGGCACATTTCCATCTTAATGACCACGTTAATAAGCAAAATTGCCGTTATTGGAGTTCAATGAATCCAAGATATAAACATGAAAAACCACTTCATTCGCTAAAAGTCGCTGTTTGGGCTGCGATGTAGGCACAAAGATTAATTGGTCCGTAGTTTTTTGCTGATCAAAGAGGTCGCACAGTAATAGTTAATTCAGAGCTATATCCGGAGGTGATTGACAACTTTTTCACTCTAGCTTTACAAAACTTTGTTGGTTTTAATCAAAACACGTGATTCTAGCAAGAAGGCGCAACATCTCACACGTGTAACGTATCTGTACCGGTTGTTCATGAACTTTTTCCTGACGAGGTGACATAAACTGGCAACCGCATTTGATACCGATTGAATTTTTTGTGGGATTACCTTAAATCAATGGTATACAACAACAATTCTACCTCTCTGGATTATTTAAAACAAAATATCTGAGAAGAAATGGCAGTGATCACGAATAACATGTGCCGAGTAGTTCTCCGAAATTGTGCTTCCTGGTTAGAAGTGTGCTAGCAAACTAACAGGTCACATTTAGACGACATTATTTTCAAGAAATAAATTCCCACGAACTGTACTTTAATTTAAAAGGTTTCTTTTTTACTAAACTATTGCGTTATTTAAATATTAACTTTTTACTTTGAAAAAGACATTTGAGACACTGTATATGGAGTCTGTATAAAATACACGCATAAAATAATCCTATGTTGCAAAATATAAAATATTCATTACTACTACGTATATACTTTTTAATAAATTTTTATTTATTTATTTATTTATTCTCACCTAGTGTTAGTGATATTCGATGATTAGCGTCTCCCATTGATTAACGCGAGTTATGTATCCCCCAATTACCTATATATATATTGATATATTGAATCTAATAGGAATTATTAGAAATTGTTAAGTAAAAGTATAAGTTCAATGCAACATTGTAACACAAGGATAACCCAGAGAGGTTATCGACAGTTCATGAGAACGGACATGCAACTTTGCATCCGTGAGGGCAGTGATACTGCAGGTGGCAGGTCACAGGCGGTCAACAGACCGCAATTACTTAGAATTAAGATTGATACATTGTAACAAAGTGTAAAGCAGACATGAGATCTGCAAGTTCCCAGAAGCCGTGTGAGGGTTATTATAAGGTTATTATAAAAAGCCCGGGAGCTCAATGCCCGGCAGTCAGTCTTCAAACTCCATACTGCGTTGTTTGAGCTACTCAACCGAGTCAGTCTTGAGTTTACAGCTTTTGCATTGTTGTCTACCTAGACTACTCGCCCAGTACAATTAATTATTTTTTATTAAAGTTATTATGAACCAGCTAGTCTAAATTTCATTGTAATTTCTGTTTAACTTATTAAAATAAATTTGTTAAAGTGTCGCAGTTTTTTAAAAACACAGCTCCAAAGGCCTGAACTTTAACTCGCGAGAATATTTAATATTTTTAATTTATTTATTCTAACGTTACAATTAGTCTGATACCTATAAATTACAGCAAACCTGTTACTCCTTAGAAATCTAACGGGATTATGTGCTACCTTAAGTTATATTGATTAGTCTTAAATTATTGGCGTTTGGAAATACTCGAATGTGCGTGTGTGTGCATATGTGTGTGTATCTGTGTATGTGCGTGTGTGTTTGTGTGTGTGTTTCTGCCCGTAGTAATGTCCTTGGTACTGCTTTCCTCCCCAGCTTCCGACTGTCGGCAGCCGTAAATCAGTGTGGATGTGCGTGTACGTGCGTCTGTGTGCGTGTTTTGGTGTGTATGTGTGTGTTTTGTCGTGCCGGTGTGTTATTATGGTGTTTGTGTGTGTGTTTTCATGTATGTGTGTGCGTGCTGCTTCGGTCTGTGGTGATGTCCTTGAGACTGCTTCCCTCTCCCGATTTCCAACCGTCGGCAGCCGTAAATCAGAAACCGAGAAGTTCGCATTCCTGTACGTGTTCTGGCCGATGGCAGCCGGAAACCAGTCCCTGGTATGTGCGTGCGTGCATGTGCGTGTGTGTGCGTGCGTCTGTGTGCGTGTTATGGTGTGTATGTGTGTGTTTTGTCGTGCCGGTGTGTTATTATGGTGTTCGTGTGTGTGTGTGTGTTTTCATGTATGTGTGTGCGTGTTGCTTCTGTCTGTAGCGATGTCCTTGGGACTGCTTCCCTCTCCCAATTTTCAACCGTCGGCTGCTGAAAATCAGAAACCGAAAAGTTCGCATTTCTGTACGTGTCCTGGCCGTCGGCGGCCGGAAACCAGGGAAGCCATGTACAGTCTCTGTTTTGTGTGTGTGTGTGTGTATGTGTCTATGCGTGTGCGTAAGCGTGTGCGTGTATGTGTGTATATTTCGTGCCGGTGTGTTATAATTATATTGCCAAAGCATTTCCCCAATAGCAATTTCTAGTTTCGCTACAACATTGAAAAAATAACATTATGTTACTGAAGCTAGTGGTAGATTTTTTTTAGGAATTACGAATATGGTTTGTATTTTCTTCTGTTTATTATAGTTAGTTGTATTTTTGGGTTAGATGGTTAGTATTGAGTCCTTATCCTACTAATGTTAGTATTCTAATGCTAATTGGTGTTCTGGGGGAGACTTGTGTTTGAGGTACGTTTGCCGCATTTTTGCCGTTTACTCTATTTTCACTTCGTTTTTACTGGTATCACTCCCGGTCGTCAGAATTCACGATTCTTCTGGTAGATCCTCAGGAGACACGTGGTTGGTATGTCATTGGGAGAATGCCGTTTGTTTGTTGTCGGTCCCTTGTGTGTTGGGTGGAATGTGCTTTTGTATTGCACATTCGATGCGATACGTCAAACTTCTGTTTCGCGTGCTCTGTGTAAGTGGTATTTGTGATGTGTGGGGTTTGTATGGTGTTTGTGTGTCCTGTGAGAGTCCGTTAGTGTACCTTTGGTATAGTATAGCGGTAGTTTGCTGAGTGATTCTATTTAGCTAAGGAAATGTGTTTTCATTCCAGAGCATGTCCGAGAGGGGTATTCCCACGAGAATAGTGCGGAAGTGGTGTGTGTACCGATAGATAGTATCATAGAGTGTTCGACTGTGGTTAAAATAATTTTGATCATAGATGGAATACAATTTATAAGTGGAAACACTGAGCTCGGGTGGTTGATAAAGAAAATACAACTCACCTCTACATTCACAAAGGCCACGACAAAGTTGTTAGATAATCCGTATTAATTAACGACCTTTGGAATCTTCCGGACAACTTGGGATTCTAACTCCCGCGATTATTTCAAGAGACTAAGGGGGGGGGGTATATATATATACTACGGGTATTTAACAGGGCGCCACTACTTTGTTAAAATTTTATCTCCAACGGGAAAACACTAATAGGGAAATGTAGAAACCACTTTGCGTATTAACGTTTCGTGACTTAAGAGTTTAGTTGTTGCACATCTAACCTCGTACCTGTAAAAAAGTAAATATTTAAGGCAAAGGGGATCACTATTTGCGTCCCTGGATATCTTATCAAAATTATATAAACTATAGTACTGTCCTCAACTATACGAGACCGGATCTTTATATACCTCGTGGGTAGGTAATTATGATTGAAATTATTAGCGACATTTGGTATACTACATTTATTGTCTTAAGTTTTCTTTTCCTTTTCTGGATCTACTTTTGTGACCGACGATTCTTCGTCGTAATTACTTCAAGTTATTTAGAGCAACAAAAATAAGAAAGATTACCAAAATTTATACATCTATTTTAACGAAAAGTTTATCAATACAATTTTCAATGACAATTAAATTTCTAAATCACCTATAATTAATTATAGACTTTTATAACATTTTATTGATGGCTTTTGATAATATGTAGAGATCAGATCGAGTGTCTTCGATTTACATTAATATTCAAATGTTTGTTTAGCTTGTAATAATTGCGATACGTCAAATTATGTGTTCAATAATTGATCAAATTAATTATTTAGTTGATGTCTACTAGATATGAACGTAGTAATAAAACTTAATAGAGTTTCTCTATAATTACTCTTAATTAAAGTGAAGCTTTCATATTCAAAACAAAAATTCTAAAATAAAATAGTCTGTCTTGGACAAAAAAAAAGTATTCTTATCGCAACACTCACCGTCTGTTTTCTTCGTGTGGCATGAAATGAACCTTGAAAAGACGGATGACTCAATAACAAGCGGTATCCCATTAGAGGCCTCCTAGCATAAAATCCGGATCCTAGTAAAACAGGTAGAATGCATGTACTGACGAGTGTCAACCAAAGTCAATGAACTCTACTTCCACGATGTTCGATAGGGAATTTTTTGTTCTATCCAGGTCACTGTTCAAACACGCCTTTCATAATTGTTGTCGTATTAACATTATACGATAAACCATCTTTTACGCTTGAAACGTAATTTGAATATGCCTTCTGGTTGGGAACTATTTTACATTATTATCTGCAAAATTTATAAGTTTTCTACAACGGAGGTTATGTTGAAGATTATTTAACTTGACATATGAACTTCTTAACATAAAATTACTGTACATTATTTTACATATTTCAACTTAATTGCGCATTGATTAATATTACCTCAAGTTTATCGTATAAGTATTTAAATAAAACGCCAACGCACTGCAATTCTCCAGTCAGATGTCTTGGAACTAGGGAAAGACATTCTCGAACCTCAGCAAATAACCAGCGACTAACTCATTTGAACGTAACAGCTGAATACTGCATCGCGAAAGAAACAACACCAGGGGTGGCCCTGAATCGAAGGATGCACAATCTTCGTATCGGTTTTAGAAAATATGAAACCTTATTTACGAGGGACATGAATACTTCAGGTGTATTGTAATTTTATTGTATTAAATGTTTTACCAAAATAAAAATTAATGAAATTAAAAATAATTTTATGTCAAAAATATCTAGTTGAATTGGGTTTGGAAAATAAACATGCTTCAGTAAGAGTGAATTTTATATAAAATTGAAAGTAACTGACGTCATGATGACGTTCCGTGATTCTAAGGGATGCCCCTGAAAGGTATTAAACTTTGCAAAACAAACCTTATGTTTTCTTATGGAAAAATACATGTACAAATGGTGAACGACTTTGAGCTCGTACGAAAATACTCGACCTACTGAAAAATTTTGAATTTCATAGGATGTGATTTAAAAACGTACTTTCTTTTATAAATAATATTCGGATTGCAATAATGGGCCTTCGTTACGGGATATTTAGAGCAGCGGTTAGAGACATCTTGTTACGTGCCAATCAAATTTGCACTTAAACATTGTTGTTAGTTTAATTTTGATGTGCGGAAGTTTCGCGCCACAATTTCAAAAGACGCGGTGCGCGTATTTCCGTCACGTCAATAGTGGGTTGGACGAATACTTCGCGCCGACGCGGAAAAGACAAAAAGTAGGGAGAAGTTTCCGTTAGACGCTTGAACGTGGCTGTTTGCCTTTGATCTTCGAGTGGAGTGGACGCTTAGAGGTATCGTATCGTGCCTTATCTTTACCTATGTAGATTTCCTTGCTTGCTTATCTTTGTTTGTCGACCTTTACCATGTTCCTGTCATTCCCTGCATAGGTAGGTGACAATTTGAGCCGTAGGCGAACCGTACTGCACGACCCTGGATGAAAGAGCCCCATGATTGCCGGAGCTGGTCCGAACGCTTTGGAAGAGCGTCGGGCGTACCATCTTAAATTACTCCGGGATGGAGCCCTCATGGACTTGGAATAGAAGCCAACTTTAACCCAGAGACATATTCATGTGACTAATTGCATTAGAACATATTGACTTATATTTATATAAATTTCCGATAATGGCGTCGTAATCTGTGCATTGGTGACGTCATTGGCAGTTGGCCGCGCAAAATCTGTAAAAAGGGTTAGCGCTACCATCCGACAGGGGCGTAGCTCGTTTTTTATATCGCGCTTGCGCGATGTATTTATCGACTTTTTAACTGTAATTATCGACTTTTAAACTGTAAGAATTATCGGCGTTTTGAATTGTAAGAAAATGGTGCCTTCAACGAGGAAACGGTAAACCTATGAATTTTCCTTTGTTTTTATAAACATACAATGTATTACCAATGTGATTTATAGCTTTTTCACTAAAAAAATATCGATTATTTAATATCTGTAACCTTGAAAAATCATACTCGCGTTTCGAAACATGCCACATTCCTAGATGTCAAAATCAGTTGCTTTGGCAATTAAAGGTGAATACCGTCATTTTGTAATTAAAAATTTAGTTGTGTTATAAAATATTTTTTTAAATATAATGTTAATTTAATTTTCAATGTGGGATGGGTTTGTTCACGTCAGTGTATTGTGTGATTGGTTTATTTTTGGATTCATATATGAACTTTTAAGAAACATCAATTATCTAACCCTACTTTTATGCATGTAAGTATATAAATAAATAAGCATTTACCTAATTTTATGCCTTTAAACACGGTTTATTACAAAATTATCTATTTATATTAAATTAAAATATAACCTTTGTTTGTTTCTTCAACTTTAGAAGGCTGTTTTTGAAACTTGGATCACTGTCTTGTATGTTACATTTTAAAAAGTGCATTAGTGATTTACCTATTTAATTAATAATATCTCAATTACCTTTACAAGAAAACCTTGTGTTTAAAAGCACTGAACGAAATAAATTGGTTTTTTATATTGTAACAATTTTATTTTTGGTTAATAAATCCATTCATAAAAGTGCAAGAATTATAAAACACTTTTATTAAAATAATAAGTAAAATACATTTAACAACTTTGGTAATACGCTAAAGCGGCATCTTTATGTGGCATTCTATGTATAGTCGAATATCTGTGTATTCTACAGCCATTCGCAGGCGCGTTTAGGTTTGACAACCTCCCCTAGGATCCTCCGGTCGTCTCAGCGAGTTTGTTAATCACTCGGCCATACGTGGAAGAAGAGACAAGATGTATGAAAGAACGATGGCCGGTAATCTGCGTATCAATTTTGATGAGTGAGGACACATTTGAATAGCGGTTGGTAAAGTATAAAAGTTATTATCTTATTTAATTTGGGATAATTTGTTTAGCGCGACGAGAGACATTACTACAATCAACTATGCACTTAGAAATTTGAAAACTTTAATCGATTTTAAGAAAACCACTTTATTTTACGGCGTCAACAATGCAACTTAGAAAATAGGAAATTAAATCCCGGTTGTTGATACCACTGTGTTTTACGACGTGTACGGTGCAACTTGGAAGATGGAAAGTTGAGCCAATTTAAAGAGGATCGCTTTGTTATACAGCGTAAAGATGCTACTTTGGTAGAAGCTGTTTAGGATGAGTTGGATCCATAACATATGCAGTAAATTTCGCATGGTAGAACAAGTACCTCGTCAAGGCTAGGAAAGCAGTTTTTTTGGTTCGTAGTAGATCTAAGTAATTCTTTTGTGTTTAACTTTAGAAACACGCTAATTTGTTCCAATGTGTAAAAGTACGAATATGATATTTGTTTCAACTATTGCTAAGCTGGAATTTCCAGTGTCAAAATTAAAATTCACTACTTTGATGTTGTAAGAAACAACACGTTGCTTCAGTATAAATTGTTAGTTACAACAACAGGTGTTATTGACGTCACTTATTTTTCTGTAGTATACTGACAGATGACAGATGTATCCTTTAAAGCAAATGCTTAGCACTGCGTTAGCACAACTTTTGTAAACAAGAATATTTTTGTGATCATTTTCGTTTGAAACTAAAACTTGTACTTTTAACTTAAAGAGGAAAACTTGTATAGTAATTTTTGTAATGTAATCGGCCTGAACAGATCTGAACGGGTTAGAGTATCTTTGTGTAATAAGTTTATTATGAATGAGGTTGATAAACCTTAATTTAAAATTCTCAAAGTAATTCAATTATTTATTAAATTTTGTTGCATTGCATTTTATTTAAAAAAAAAAGAGATTCTTTTTAGTAAATTATTAGTTCAAGCTTAAAGTTTTTTATTTTGATCAAATATGATCAAACCTAACTACAGAAAGCGAACATCTTTAGGAGTAGAATTTTGATGCCAACTTTATATAGAAAATACCTTTTCACTATTTCGTTATGTATATTTGCTGGACACAAATAGTGTTCCACCTTTTTTTTTATTAAGCTAACTATTATAATTTCTTACAGGAACAGCGTCTTATTTTATTAAGACAGGTTTTTGTCATCGAAGGCGATCTTTCTTTCTTTGGGTCTCCACGTCCGCCCTTAGAAATATGCCATGCCATTAACGTGAATCAGTCCGGACTTGGTGGCGCCTATTTGTTTTAGTTTGAGTGTGACCTACCAACAGATTTCGACTTACCCCCCCATTTCTCATAGCTCTACCCAAGGAATAGACCCCTAGTTACGTCGGAAGACTACGCTTCACTGGCGCCCATTTAAGAAATTAGAAAAACGTCGCACTGACACCCAATGTGGGGCTGGTGCATTTAGAAAAATTGCCATCACTGGCGCCCATGCGTGAGGATAGCCTTTTAACCAATTAAGAAAGGAAGAAAAAATGTTTCAATATCTTTTGAAGAAATGTTTAACTATGGGTTGTTGCTTTTGTTGGATGGCATATTACCTATGTGTTTTTCTAATTTGGAGTGCCTTTTTGTAGTTTATCAATGATATATCCCTTTATTAAATACTAACCTTGCCCGCATATAGTTTAAAACGTGTTCTTTAGTGTTTTGGTTACTTAACGTGATAAAATTTGAATATTATTCTTTACGAGTGACGTTCATAGCAAGTTTTCACCCCCAAGTATCTTTATCGTACTGACTTGAAGTAGCTGTAACGTTTTTACCTTCCGATTTACCTCAGTATTGTATACCTTATATATATCGTGTCTCAAACATAAATTCAAAATGAATATTTCACATTTAAAATGTCTCGAGCTAATTTACGAGATTGAGTGCAGAAATATTACTCCTGCATCTAACCAAAATGATCGGAGATCACAACCTAGAGCTATTTTAGCCCAGGAAATGAAAGGCGTCGCTATCTTAAAGAAAATCGTTTCCGATTGGCCTCACAACGTATCTGAAATTAGACGACATATCTGGTATAATAAATAGAATAGATCCTCGTCCCAGTGATATTGAGTTAGGGCGTTTAGTTTCCAGAATAACGCATGTCAAACAGCGTATTGAATTATTGTCCCTATATGACGATGAGCAAGCAAACCAAGCTAAACAAAATTTACTGTCGGAAATATTATTACTTGAAGGGATTGTTCTTGACAAACTCAATCCAAACGCAGACGTAGACATATCGTTACCATTTTCAAATCTCGTACTTGCTCCACCTCAACCAGTAGGAAAATCCATACCTGTATACAAATGGGGTCTCACTTTTCAAGGGTTTAACTCGCAGGTCTCTTTATCGTCATTTCTTGACCAAATTAATGATTTCAAAATCTCTCGCCAGTGTACCGATCAAGATTTATTTGTTTCAGCAGGTGACTTGTTTTCAGACTCTGCGAGTTAAGGTTCAGGCCTTTGGAGCTGTGTTTTTAAAAAACAACTTCGACTCTTAACAACATTTATTTGTGAAATTTAGATTAACTTGTACATAATACTAAAAATAATTATTGTACTAGTGAGTAGCTTGAACAACGAAGTATGGAGTTCGAAGACTGACTGCCGGGCATTGAGCTCCCGGGCTTTTTATAATAACCTGCCCCTCACACGGCTGTGGGAACTTGCAGATCTCATGTCTGCGTTTTTCTTAATTGTACACTTTATTACAATGTAACAACTTAATTCTAAGTAATTGCGGTCTGTTGACCGCCTGTGACCTGCCATCTGCAGTATCACTGCCCTCACGGATGCAAAGTTGCATGTCCGTTCTCATGAACTGTCGATAACCTCTCTGGGTTAACCTTGTGTTACAATGTTGCATTGAACTTTTCTTAACAATTTCTAATAATTCCTATTAGATTCAATATATCAATATATATAGGTAATTGGGGGATACATAACTCCTCCACCGTAAATGAAAAATTAAGGTTTTTCTTAATTTGTAAATACATAAAATTCATTATTCAAATTCATTTAAAATTCATTGTTTCTAAGGGTATACTTATTGTTTCCTTTTTTCTCTTTGTTTCCTTAAATCTAGAACTGTTTCCTTCATTCTACCTGGGTGGAGGTTGACGGTAAGGGTGATGACTGTCCATCTGAAATTACAGGGTGTCTTAGGTTTTTCAAATGAATGTACTTTGTTATTTTACCGTTGTCTACTACTGCTATGTTTTTATCTGATATTTTCTTAATTTTAAATGGTCCTAAATTTCTGGGTGCTGTTTTATGTCGCTTGCTTTGAAAGTTTTTCTCATACACGGTTTGTCCTATTGAAAATTTATTTGAGTCGGTATTTTTATTTCGGGTTGTGGTGATACGTTCTTTATCGTTCTCTAATTTATCTTTTACCTTGTCATAAGTTATTTTTAGTTTTTGTTTGTGGTCTTTTGCATATTGTTGATATACTTCTTTATTGTAGTGTATGTCATAGGGATTTCGTGAATCTGAATGTCCTAAGGTTAATTCTAAGGGTGTAAAATTTGTTGATGAGTGAATAGTGTTATTATAGGCGATTAGTGCGTATGACATTAAATTGGTTATATGTTCCTTTTTATAATTTATTCTTAATAATCGAATTTGTTCTAACAGGGTTAAATGTAGTCGTTCAATTAGTCCGTTTGATTCAGGGTGATTTTCCGTTATGAAATGAATTTTTATTTTGTGAAGTTCTAAAGTGTTTTGTATTGTCTCATTTTTAAATTCGCTACCATTGTCTAGAGTTATTGATTCGGGTGTTCCGTAAAATGTGAAATATTGTAAAAATTTTTGGGTCACGTCGATGCTATTTTTGGATGTGATTGGTATTGCTTGGCCTATTTTTGTAAATGCGTCTATAATTGTTAGATAGTTTTGTGCTTCTACTACTAGAGTATCGGCATGTAGTTTTTGAAATAGTTTGTCGGGTGTTTTGGTTAACATTAAAGGTATCTTTGGGGGTTTCCTATCGTATTTCGCTCTGTCACATAGTTCGCATTGGTTAATAAAGTCTGTGGTCAATTCCTTCATGTCTTTAAAATAATAACGTCTTACAAGTTGCTTTATAGTTTCGTTAATTCCACGATGGTTGGTTTTTCCTTCGTGTTGATTCCTAATTACATCGTTTATTTCGTCAGGGTCGTCTAATGTTATTAGTTTTCTAGTACATCTGATGAGTTCAGGTCCAGAGTTATTGAATAGTTTAATGTACAATTCTGAAAATCTTTGGTATAAATGTTCGGTGTTGAAATAAAAATAAAATCGTTTTTTCTCGGGGGTGTATTCTTTTAAAATTTTAATTATTTGTTCCTCGTTGTCATCTTTAGTTATTTGAATTTGGTATATCTTTTTGTTATTTACTTTTGTATATTTTACTGGATTGGGGTTATTTAAAACTTCGGTTATTATAAATTGGTTGGGTTTCATATCGATTGCTTCGTTTAAAATTTTAATCGCGTTTGTTGGTTCTTCGTTTTGTGTTGAATGTATCGTGTCGATCTCGTCTGGATCTTCCCTTATTTCTGCTTCGTCTACGTTTCCTATAATGGATTCCGTTTCTAATGCATTGAGTTGGATTCTGCTTAAAGCGTCTGCGTTGTTGTTATAGATTCCTTTTTTATATATAATTTCATAATCGTACTCTTCGAGTCTGATTCTCCATCGCTGTAATTTTGAATTCGGTTCTTTCAGTTTGCATAGCCATACTAGTGGTCTATGATCGGTGTTTATGTAAAATTTTCTTCCGTGTAAGTAAGGTCTAAAATATTTTGTTGCCCAAATTATGGCTAATAATTCTTTTTCTATGGTACTATATTTTTGTTCGGTTTCATTTAGGGTTCTGGATGCGTAGCTGATGGGTTTATCGCTACCTACTTTTCATTGGCTCAATACTGCGCCTAATGCTACATTCGATGCGTCTGTCGTCAGTATAAATGGTTTTGTAAAGTCTGGATATTCTAATACAGGGTGATTCGTTAATATATTTTTAATTTTGTCTACGGCTTTAATAAATTCCGGGGTGTGTTCAATTTTGTTTCCCTTTTTTAAACATTTTGTCAGGGGTTTGGTTATCTGAGCGTAACCTTTAATGAATTTGCGGTAGTAACCACTAAGTCCTAGAAATCCTTTAATTTCTTTGTTTGTTTTTGGTAATGGGTAATTTAGAACTGCATTTGTTTTGTCTGGATTTGGCATTACTCCTTGGGGTGTTATTACATGTCCTAAAAATGATACTTCTTTTTGTAAAAATTCACTTTTCTAATTGTATTTTAAAATGTGCTTGTCTAAGTCTTTCGAATACTTCTTTCAATCTTTCTATGTGTTTTACTAATGATGTGGAATAAACTATGATGTCATCAAGGTATACAAGGCATTTTTCATTGTGTATTCCTCGTAGTATATTGTCCATGACTCTCTGGAAAGTAGCGGGTGCGTTCTTTAATCCAAATGGCATTCGTTTGTACTCGTAATGTCCTCTAGGTGTGCTGAAGGCTGTTTTGATATGTCTTTTCTTCCATCTCTACCTGATGGTATCCTGATGCTAGGTCTAATGTTGTAAAATATTGGCATTTGCCTAATTTGTCTAAAATTTCGGTAATATTTGGTAGTGGATATTTGTCATCTACCGTTTTTTCATTTAACTTTCTATAATCTATTACCATTCTGTACTTTCTCTTTCCGGTTGCGTCTAATTTCTTAGGTACTATTAACACGGGGCTGCTCCATGGTGAGTTGGAGTGCTGGATTATGTCTTGGTCTAATAAGTCTGCTACTTGTCTGTCAGCTTCTTCTTGGCTTGCATGAGGTAGTCTATATGCTTTTGTAAAAATAGGTTTGTCGTCTGTTAACTCGATATTATGTTTTACTGTGTTGGTGAATGTTAATGGTATTCCTTCGCAATGGAATATGTCGCGGTATTCAAAACATAAGTTTTTAATTGCTCTTTCTTCTTCTTGATTGATGTCGGTATTGAAGCGGATGTTAGTTAAATTTTCTCTTAACATTTTGTCATGTTCTATTGGGTTGTAATCGTTTTCTAAATTTTCGTCTATTTCCATTTCGTTAAAATTTAGTTCCTCTACGTTAATTGGGTCTGTCAGTGATAATTCTACGGGATAGTCGTTTGAATTTAATATTGTTGTGGTTGCAAAATTATCTTCTATTTGAACTAAGGCAGTTGGGGTTTCTACTCCTTGTTGAAATGTCATATGATTTATTATTCCTAAATTTTTGTTAGATTTTACTGGGATTTTTATTTTTCTTTCCGTTCGGGGTTCTATAGTGTATTTTTGTTCAACTTGTGTGTTTTGAAATTTAATTGGGATTCTTCCGTATTTTGTCCTTAATAAGCGATTTTTAATGTCAATGTTGGCTCCTAATTTTCTTAGAAGGTCCATTCCGATTAATCCGTCATATTTGTCGTTAAATTCGAATACACAAAATTTATGTTTCATTTTAACATTAAATGTTCTCGGTAAGGGTATATTGGCTACGAATTGGTGTATTGTCGTTTGATGGGCTGTTTTGATTTTAAATGGTTCTCTTTCTACGTAATCTAAATAATGTTTTTGTACGGTTCTGGGGCTAATTAATGTTTTTGATGATCCAGTGTCGATTAATAGTTTGAATTTGGCGTGGGGTATTTCTATGTATGGTAATACTAAGTGATTTATGTTATTTAAGTTTATTAAGTTTGGTTGTCTATGAATGGGTCCATTTGAAAATTTGAATTCGAGTTTTCGTCGTCGTACTCCTCGTAAGTTTCGTATTGTTCGTCACGTTCATAAGTTTCTGCATGGTTTGATTCATTGTTCGTAGGTGTCTCAATGTAATTATTCTGGTCAGTGTCAAATTTTTCTATTTCTTGATGGAATAATTCTTCCGATGTAAAATTGCGTTTCTGATGAGGGTTTGGTCGGATATGTGTTATTTTTGTATTTTGTCTGTTGTTACCAGATGAGGTATCCATTGGTGTTGGTTTGTAATAACTATTAGGGTTTTTATTATTATTAGTCATTGGTGTATTTCTATTGGGGTTTGCGTTGAATGCTGGTCTTTGTTGGTTTAGGTTTTGATTAAATCTTGGTTGGAATGCGGGTTTCGTAAAAGTTGGGTTAAACGTTGGTTTTGAAAAATGTTTAAATTGATTATTAAAATTCGTATTGTTGAAACTTGAGTTATTAATTCGCGGTTGATTTGTTTGTGCGTTAAAGGGTGTGAATTTTTGTTGAGGGATTGTTTGTCTTGTGGCTTGTATGTTTTTTATTGGTGAATAACTTTTATTCGCGTTGGGATTGTATAGTCTGTTGCGGTAATACATTACATTTTCTTCTTCTATGACTAGGTTCATAGCTTCCTCTAGATTTTGGGGTCGTTGGAATCTGATTTTATCCGATAGTCGTTATGGTAAAGCGTTTATGTATGTGTCTAGTGCCATTTCGTCATACATTTTTGTTTTTAGATGTCTAACGTTTTGATCGGGTTTTTCGATTTTTAATTTTGTTAATATTAAACTTTTCACGTCTTGGCATTTCATTCCGAATTGGTAGGGGGATTGGTTGTGTTCCATTCTAAGGTTTATTAGGTCTCGTACCAGGCATTTTATGTTACGTCGGTCTCCAAAATATGCAATTAGTAGTTGTTTAAACTCCTGCCATTCTTGTAAATCGTCCCTACTGGCGATTAAGGTTAGTGCCCTTCCGGTTAGTTTACTAATTATCAAGCGAATAAGCAATGAATTTCTTTCGTTATCTCCGGGTTTGTAGTAGGTTTTTAGGAACATTTCAGCTGCTCCAATAAAATTTACAAGATGGGACTGCGTGCCATCAAATATCTGTATTGTCTTTAAATAGAGACGCATGTCTGTGCTACTCATGTTGGTTAAGGGTTGTTTTCGATTTTGGGTAATTTCAAAAAAAAATATTTTTTTTGAATTGAGGTTTATTTCGCTATTTGTATTGTTATTTTTGCTTCGGATTTACTAATTTTCCGTTTGGGTTGTGAAATTTCAAATTTTGTAAAAATTTGGAGTTGATTTTATATTTGTAACGTTAATTATGCTTTGGATGTATTAATTTTCCTTTTGGATTGGATAATTTCGAATCTTGCAAAAATTTGGGTTGGTTTTGCTATTTGTAGCGTAATTATGCTTGGGATGTATTAATTTTCCTTTTGGATTGATTAATTTCGAATTTTGTAAAAATTGGGGTTGGTTTTACTGTTTGTGATGTTAATTTTGCTTTGGTTTTATTAAATTTTCATTTAGATTGGGTAATTTTGAATTCTGTAAAAATTGGGGATGATTTTCCTATTTAAAACGTTAATTTCGGTTTGGGTTTATTAATTTTTCAATTAAGTTAGGTAATTTCAAATTTTGTAAAGATTGAGATTTATTTTGCTATTTTCAGCGTTAGTTTTGGTTTGGATTTGTTAATTTTCAGTTTAGATTAGGTAAATAAAAATGTGGTAAAAAATTGAGATTAATTTCGTACTTGTAGTATTAATTTTGGTTTTGATTTGTTAATTTTTAGTTTAGACTGCGTCTGGTTATTTTTAGAATCGTAGTCGCTGTTACTTGTGCTCAGTTACACAGTGCGGTGATGTACTTGTGAGGTTTATATTCAATAATGTTGAATTAATTATCGTAGTCTTGAATTTACTTGTTTTTATGCAGCTTTTAATTTGTCTTGAGTTTCTGCTTCTTAAAGAATCTGAAATGGATGGATTTGTTCGCGCTTAGCTTTGTGTTAGTTCAGTTCTGTTAGTTTGTAATTAATACTTTTTCCGTGGGTTTTATTGAGTTGCGTAAACGTACAGTTCGTCTGTCTTGAATTCTAATTATAACTTGAGGTTAATTACTTCTGTACTTTATTGTTGCAATTTAATACTAAAGATGTAGTCTTTGTTACTTTGCAATAATTGCGTACATATGACTATACTTGTTGAGGTAATTAGCACTTACAGGTGTTAATAGGAATTAGATACGTCTGTTTATTCTTAAATATCTCGGTGATGACTTGTAATTGAATCTCCCGTAATGTAAGTTTTCAGGTTACAATTATAAGCGTTTTATATCTTTGTATGATAACGTTTAGCGTTATTCTGTATTTGTACTAGAATAATGCACTTTATAAATGCTGATTAATTTTTAATTGAAAAACGTTTAGATTTTATACCGTGTTTGTACTGCAATTTATTTATAGATCGTTGTGGTGAATGCTGGGTGTAATTTCTTATTAAATGCTGGTTGCAATTTTATGCTCTTATTATTCCGTGATGGATTTAATTACTTGTAGGTATTAAATGCAAAACTGCGTTGCTTTATTATGTCGTGATGAGTTTATTACTTATGATGCAAATTGCGTTGTTGAAGTTATACTTTAGTACTGTGCAAAGATTCTGAAAGCGATTTCTCTGAGGTTTTAATTGTATAATAAAGGATGCTTTCTTCGCGTATTTTGCTTATCTTAGGTGGTTTTAAGTTACCGTAGTAGAGTGTTTTGCTAGAATTTATAAGTTCAATGGTTTTAAATAATCGTTCCGTGACTGCTTTGAAAAATTAGCTTTAGCTTTTGCGTTAGTTTACCGGTTTAAAACGTGGTTTGAATCGCGCTTCTTATTTGGTGTAAGTGAATGTGCGCCTGTTTATTTTTGGATTATTTTGAGTTTGTTTTTAATAATTGTGGTAAGAATCTCTTTTAAATTCAAGTCTCATTTGCTTTTTTTTTAAAGAAAAAAAATCTCTTTAACATTCGTCTCATAAAATGTTATACAGTCTCGTTTTGAAAATAATTCACTTTGTAACTATTTTCAAGAAAATATTCATAAAATTCATAAAACAATAATAATAAATCAATAATAATAATACTAGCATATATCAATTGTAGTTTCTGGTTAAAAAAAAAGGTATGGAAATGAACTTACATTAATTTCATCTGTTTCTTTGGTGGGCTCGATCGATGCTGTATCTTGTCCACCGTGGTTTGTTTGTTGGCTTTAGACGATTCTTGTTCTGCGTCCAACTTGGTTTGGGTTCTGCCAAAATTTCGAATTAAAATTCTTGGTCACCAATCTTCCGAATTTTGGATTTTCAGTGCCCTTTTGACATCCGTTACGACTGCGCCAGTTAAGGTTCGGGCCTTTGGAGCTGTGTTTTTAAAAAACAACTTCGACTCTTAACAACATTTATTTGTGAAATTTAGATTAACTTGTACATAATACTAAAAATAATTATTGTACTAGTGGTAGCTTGAAAACGAAGTATGGAGTTCGAAGACTGACTGCCGGGCATTGAGCTCCCGGGCTTTTTATAATAACCTGCCCCTCACACGGCTGTGGGAACTTGCAGATCTCATGTCTGCGTTTTTCTTAATTGTACACTTTATTACAATGTAACAACTTAATTCTAAGTAATTGCGGTCTGTTGACCGCCTGTGACCTGCCACCTGCAGTATCACTGCCCTCACGGATGCAAAGTTGCATGTCCGTTCTCATGAACTGTCGATAACCTCTCTGGGTTATCCTTGTGTTACAATGTTGCATTGAACTTATACTTTTCTTAACAATTTCTAATAATTCCTATTAGATTCAGTATATCAATATATATAGGTAATTGGGGGATACATAACTCGCGTTGATATGGTACAGAAACATACGAGACCAAATTTCTACCTGGGAAAAGTGTCAATTTTGTTGTTCGTCCATTACATTTCTTGGTTTTATTATCGATGGAACTGGCTTACGAGCAGATCCTGCTAAAGTCGATGCTATTACTAAATTCAAAACACCTAAAACCGTTACCGAAATCAAACGTTTAATTGGATTGATTAGCTATTATCGCATCTTTCTACCCAACCTTTCAACTATATCTGCACCCATTACCGCTTTAATTAAAAATAAAAATAAATCCCAAACTATCGAGTGGAATTTAGAATCCCAACAGGCTTTCCAACAAATTAAAACGTTAATCACTTCAGCACCTATCTTAATTTCACCCAATTTCGATGAAAAGTTTTATATACAAACCGATGCCTCGCTTACTGGTTTAGGTGCAATGTTGTTCCAGGTAAGAAATGGTTTAGAACATCCAATCGCCTATGCAAATCGGGCCTTAACTTCTGCCGAACAGAAATACTCAGCTACCGAACGAGAATTATTGGGCGTTATCTTTGGCATCGAGAAATTTAGAGGATATGTTGAAGGTACACATTTTACCGTAATCACTGATTGTGCAGCTCTCACTTGGCTTAATAACTTGAAACAGCCAAACTATCGAGTGGAATTTAGAATCCCAACAGGCTTTCGAACAAATTAAAACGTTAATCACTTCAGCACCTATCTTAATTTCACCCAATTTCGATGAAAAGTTTTATATACAAACCGATGCCTCGCTTACTGATTTAGGTGCAATGTTGTTCCAGGTAAGAAATGGTTTAGAACATCCAATCGCCTATGCAAATCGTGCCTTAACTTCTGCCGAACAGAAATACTCAGCTACCGAACGAGAATTATTGGGCGTTATCTTTGGCATCGAGAAATTTAGAGGATATGTTGAAGGTACACATTTTACCGTAATCACTGATTGTGCAGCTCTCACTTGGCTTAATAACTTGAAACAGCCCGCACGTCGTTTGGCAAGATGGAACTTGCGTATATCTCAATTCACTTTTGACGTTAGGCATAGGCCTGGCAAATTAAATATCGTACCTGATGCCTTATCTCGTGATGTTGTTTCTCTTAAACTTCCAAATTTAATTTCTGATACCTGGTATCTCAATATGATTAAAAAAGTTTCCGATAATCCCGATAAATTTCCTACCTTTCGTGTAACTAATAATAGACTATATAAATTTGTATCTTCGTCTCCACAAAAAATATCCAATATCCCTGAATGGAAACTGGTCGTGCCTACTGCTAACCGTAGTGAGGTGTTCAAATTATGTCACGATGATCCCATAGCTGCGCACCTTGGTGTTACAAAAACTCTCGCTAAAATATCTGAATTATATTACTGGCCCACACTTAAGCAATCTGTTTGTCGCTATATTAAGAACTCTAAAATTTGTGGTTCTCATAAGAGTTCGCAATACGCTTGCCCTGGTTTAATGGGTAACTTTAAACGTGTATCTTATCCCTTTCAATTAATTTCGCTTGACTTATTAGGACCTCTCTCCCGATCGAAACGAGGTAACCAATATCTTTTAGTTGTCACCGATTGGTTTTCTAAATTTGTTATGGTGCAACCCTTACGTAAAGCTACATCCGCTTCTATAATTAAATTCCTAGAACAAAATGTTTTTCTTATCTTTGGTGTCCCTCAAATTATTCTTTGTGACAATGGGGCACAATTTATCTCTAAAGATTTTCAGAATTTCGTTAAAAGTTACAAAGTACAAAAAATTTGGTTTAACGCAAAATACGATCCCCAAGTAAACCCTACCGAAAAAGTAAATAGAGTTTTAGTTACCGCTATTTCGTCCTATATTGATTCAGACCTTACTACGTGGGATGAACATATCTTTAAAATTGCTCAAGCTTTGCGTACATCTAAACACGAAGCAACCCAATTCACTCCGTCATTTCTTGTTTTTGGAAGATATACTCCAATCGATGGGAGTTACTATGGTTTAGTGCCTGACGATACTAACGTAATTGAATTTGACGATAAAGTACGCTGGAACAAAGACCAACAGTCATTACCTTCTATCTTTAACGACGTTAGAAAAAATTTGTTAAAAGCTTACGAAAAGAGTAAGGACCATTATAATTTACGTAAACGAAATATTTCCTTCGCCTTGGGAGAACAAGTTTGGAAAAAGAATTATGTCTTATCGGATGCATCTAAGAAATTTTCTTCAAAATTAGCTCCTAAATTCATTCTCTGTAAGGTCACTCGTGTCATTAGTCCCCTTATCTACGAACTTCAGGATGCTGAAGGAAAACGTCAAGGCAGGTGGCATATTAAAGACCTTAAGCCATTCTCTGCTGACCCAAATGCTAGTTAAGTTTTTCACGTTCCATTTCTCCTCACAATTTACCTAATATTTTTGTTTTAACCATCAATTAGTAACTTTAATTACTTATTCCCTCTCTCATACAGTATATAATCTCTTACACGTTTAACTTTACTTACCTTAAATTAGCTATTTTCTCTTTTGGTTGACTTTTCCTTGACCATACCCTTACTTATATATCACTTCATTCTCTACACCCCCTAATATAATTCTGTCGTTTCATTTAATTAATTCTCGAAGTCTTCCTACAGCATATTATTTGGTTTTTAGTATTTTTCTTACGTCATTTAATTTTGTGTGGTAATTGTCGTAACTTTGGTTGAAATAACTCATTGAATTTTTATGATTGGTTTTAGCTGATGTTGAGTGGATGTTTTTCTTCTTTGGGCTCACATAGGAGACGCGGCCTATGCCATTGAGAGAAATAGTCCATATTCGCAGTTGCAAAAAGCTGGGATTGTCTATTCCATGTGTTTTTCCTCTGAATTATTACAGTCGCCCACATTATACTATAGCATTATTTGTTTCTTTTTCTACTAAATCAAAATAACTTATAAACATTTTTTTTTCATTGTTTTTTATTGAACTTTGTGGTGAGGTGCTATTGCTTTTTATTGTTATCTTAAATTCTTCTTCTTCTTCTTAAATTCCCGGTTGTTTTAGCATATGGGGACAGTGTATCTGTATTTAACTGCTTATATTTGGGCATTTTTGTGTGTTTAGGGTGCTACCGTTTTGAAAAACTACCTTAAAACAGTTTTTTTTCGTGTGTTTGTATCTGTAATGATACTTTTAAGTTGTTGTGTCAACTTTTGTCTGATTTTCTTATCGTAGTGGATGCACTCGTTAGGAAAATGATCGTACTAGTTCTCTTAGGAGCCTAGTGAATTTCAACTTATGATATACCTTATCTTGTCGGATTAATATCGCAGGTGGTCCTTCAGACTGCGCTGTGTTTAACAGGGACAACTCTCTACCTTCTCTCGAACGCTTGTCCAAAAACCATACTTTTTCTTATCCAGCTGTCTCCGCTATGCCTTATTCTTCTTTCGGTGGACCTGTTCTTGTCCCGGAACACCCGTCTGCCACATAAGAGTGATGTCTTCTCACTCCGAGCTACTGACCACATTGGCTAGTTGAGTAGCGCTTTGCTATCCACCTTTTTCTGTCTCTTTTGCTCAATGCGAGCCCTTCCTCTACTTTCTTCTACCTGGAGGTGCCTCTTATCCATTCCAAATAACCAACCTCCCTCTTTTTACCGTTCCTATTTCTACTGCCTTTTTCATTTCCGTTAGTCACCGTGTGGTTGCGCGGGAGGTTTTCACAGACACCTGGACCTCGTCTCTGCGAATCTTTCGTGGGGTCATGCGGTGCCGCTGTCAGCGCATGGGCTCTGGCAGTGAAGGTATGTATGAGTGTGTGAATGTGTGAGTGGATGTGTATATCGTTATATACCGTGTGGGTATCGGGTGATTATATCACCGATATCGATTAACGCCGGGTGCAGGGATGCACCCACATGCCTTTGCCGGTCCCTCGTGCCGTTTATTGTAAACGGACCTGCTTCACAGGTTTCTCTTTTTAGAGGGCACGAGACAATTCCTATTTAACGGCTCTACCGGAGCCACTATAACTTTACCTTTATTCATTGTCTTGGGTAATAACTAGGCCAATACCTTTGTCTTCTTTATTATCTTTGATAATACGCTTAGTTCTAATGTCGTTATCTTACCGATTATCTTTAATAATAACTTTAGTTGAATATCGTTATCTCACCGACTACCATTAGTAATAACTTTGGTTTAATTTCGCGTTATCTTACCGGTTATCTTTAGTAATAACTTTTGTTTAATATCGCGTTACCTTACCTACTATCTCTAATGATAACTTTAGCTTAATATCGCGCTATCTTACCTAGTATCTCAAATAATAACTAAAGTTTAATACCGTTATCTTGTCTATTACCTTTGAGGATAACAATTTAAGTTTAATATCGTTATCTTATCTACTATCTTTAACAACAATTTGAGATCTTGTTTTATCTTTTTATCTTCCTAACGTGTGGTATCTATGACCAGACGTAGGAATTATTTTTCTTGAAATTTGAGTGAAAAAGCTAGCCTGATATAGAAATGTAATTTGTTAGGTTAGCATATAAGGATTTAGTAGGGTGGTACTTTCGGTAAATTTGTTGATTCACAACTATGTCATGGACAAGTTTTAATGTGTATCGTTAGAAAACCAAAGTACCTGTAACAAAAATTTGCTAGTGTAGACTGACGCACTCTGTGAACATTTTTAAATTTGGGCACTTTTTGCCAAATGCAACGCTCATGTGTGTTTGCACGTAAAAACTTTAATGTTAGCTTTAGTTTAGATAGGTTTAGGCGACTTGTCGCATCTGTTTTAGTTTAAGTAGTGTTTCATGCTCCCCGACAAATTTGTGCTGTCGATGATTAGTGTAGTCAAAAACAATGGGGCTACCTATTCCGTTTTCTGGTAATTCGGTAGACGTGTTATCGGTCAAAAAACCAGGTGGCGCCTTATATAAACATTTTGTAGGTTTTAAGTTAGGTTTTATGTAGGGTAGTTAGGATTTAGATTTTAAGCTGTTACTGTGCTAACAGACTTTTTCTTTTTTTAAGTTTTTTCTTTTGTGGCTTTGTCGCGATTGTTACGTGCCAATCAAATTGGCCCTTAAACATTGTTATTAGTTTAATTTTGATGTGCGGAAGTTTCGCGCCACAATTTTAAAAGACGCGGTGCGCGTATTTCCGTCACGTCAATAGTGGGTTGGACGAATACTTCGCGCCGACGCGGAAAAGACAAAAAGTAGGGAGAAGTTTCCGTTAGACGCTTGAATGTGGCTGTTTGCCTTTGATCTTCGAGTGGAGTGGACGGTTAGAGATATCGTATCGTGCCTTATCTTTACCTATGTAGATTTCCTTGCTTGCTTATCTTTGTTTGTCGACCTTTACCATGTTCCCGTCATTCCCTGCATAGGTAGGTGACAATTTGAGCCGTAGGCGAACCGTACTGCACGACCCTGGATGAAAGAGCCCCATGATTGCCGGAGCTGGTCCGAACGCTTTGGAAGAGCGTCGGGCGTACCATCTTTAATTCCTCCGGGATGGAGCCCTGATGGACTTGGAATAGAAGCCAACTTTAACCCAGAGACATATTCATGTGAGTAAATGCATTAGAATATATTGACTTATATTTATATAAATTTCCAATAATGGCGTCGTAATTTGTGCATTGGTGACGTCATTGGCAATTGGCCGCGCAAAATCTGTAAAAAGGGTTAGCGCTACCATCCGCCAGGGGCGTCGCTCGTTTTTTATATCGCGCTTGCGCGATGTATTTATCGGCTTTTTAACTGTATTTATCGAATTTTTAAACCGTAAGAATCTGAGAGTCCAGCTAAAATTAATGTAACTTTTGAAACCTCACAAGGTGAGTAGTTTTTTGTTACTTTAGGTAGCGTCAGAATATTCAGAGGCATACATTTTATTTTTATGCAAGTTATCAGTATTATGATGCCTTAAACGAACAAAATCAGAACATGATATTATGATGCGATAAATAGGCAGATAACATTAAAATTGAAAGCAACTAGCATCTTTCATTCTTGTGTATAACATTCTCGTTTGAAACACGACCACCATAATAACTACAATCGAAAGAAGTAAGGTTAATTGTTGTGTTAGCATTTGATTTATGCGATTTTCTATCTTCAGGCTGGGCTCTCAGGTTTGTCTCTATAGTCGCTCCTGTTATTTTGCATGTGATATAACAATCTCATGTATCTATAATGTTGCTATAATAAGCTAGAAAAATGTTTTAAAAAAAAGAAAGACTTACTAACAGCTAATAGCATTAGTTTAGATAATAGAAAACGGAAAACGGTAGTGAGACTTGGACAATTAAAGAGGTAGATAAGAAAAAGATAGAAGCTTTTGAAACTTGGTGTTATAGGAGAATGTTAAAGATTAGTTGGACAGATAGAGTAACAAATGAGGAAGTTTATAAAACGATGCTACGTACCTAGACCTAGCCGGAAGAAAAGTAAACACCAGGCTAACTACCAACCGCGCAGAGTGGGGGGATTCGCCTACATACCAAACAGAAACAAAAAAACACACCGCCCACGACTATCTATTAACAATGAAAATAAATTAAAATTTCTTGATTCACAGGTACAAAGAAAAGTATTGAATTTAAGTTATATTGTAAAGAACAAATTTTATAAAGGATCCACGAAGTGCGCATTTCGTAGCTAACAGGTAATAAAAATCATTAAAAAAAAGTAATGCCTTAATTGCAAGTGGGTTAAATTAAAGTATTAAAGGTGGGTTTTTTTCATAGCAAGTGGGTTAAATTAAAGTATTAAATGTAGACCAAAGTGTAGTAAGAATTAAAGAAAGATAACCAGAAGCACTAGCGAAGCTAGTTTCTAAACATGGATGGTGAGCTGGTTTCACAACATCAACCGTCCATTTACATTTCCAATGCTCCACCCGAAGGTACTACATTGGCCAGGAGGCGAGTTTTTTGTTGCCTGGAAATTTAGAATTTTGCCGAACCCTTGCCGTTCCAGGCAAGGTAGGGATCTTTAACGTGCGTGACAACAATCACACACGGGACCTCCATTTAACCTCTCATCCGAACGAGGGCGTAATATTTGTGAAAAATGCTCACCTGCCATTTTTCAAGCAGTCGGCCGTGTCGGGATTTGAACCAGGACCTTGGGATCCGTAGTCTTACGCTTACTACATTGATCCACGGCAACGCCCACAACATCAACCGCTTATAAATAAGGATCCTCGATGTACGTAAAAGAAAACGAGTCACATACCTCTAAGCGTCGAGATGCGTATCTTGCAAGCAGCCGAGGGTGAGTCAGCACAGCAATGCCATGGTGGTCAGGATTCATTCACCCTGCCATTGTAACTACAGCAGTGATCCAAACAAAGAAAGAACCCATTTGGCTTCCAGCTAAAAAGAGCTAAAACGGGAATCTGATTAGAATGAGTACGCGCGGGGAAACTCACCGAATACATGCACCTCCTAGTTGTAGAACAGAAAAACGTGCATCGCTTTTGAAATACGGTGACGAACAAATGTAGAAAATATTTCGACGCACAAGCTGTAGAATCAAATTCAACAATCGTTCAAACAACACCGAGTCGAGCTGCGAATCCTAGCTTATCGAAGCGCGGTAAAACTAAAAAACACGGTTTTATCGAATAGTGCGCGACCTTATTTGAACAAGTCTTTACATCGGAACAATAGCGAAAAACACTATACGCGGTTGTAATGTATACCAAGATAACAGATACCTAAAACAGGATATAGACTATTTAATTATAGCATAAACTTGTTGTTTCGAAATAAATAAGTTCAAAATGAAAATTTGTAGCAAGCATATTTGTAAGCAGGACGTTGTCGAAGAATTTAAGAGATTACGGGATACCTAAAACAAGGCATAGACTATTTAATTCATCGAATAAATTTTCGTTTTAAAAGCAAAGGCATTTGAGTTGAGGAATTTATTCGAGAGCGTGTTTATTATTAATTATGTGGAAAATAAACATAACAAGGATATGCGAGGAACCCTGTATGTAAAAACAATTAAAGGCCAGGAAAGATAGAATGATAGGACACCGTTTAAGACATGAGGGACTCTTTAGTAAGGTCTTAGATTATAGACTACCAAATAAAAATAGAGTAGGAAGACCTAGACAAAGCTATTTAGTCAAATTATTAGAGATTTAGGTTTTGAAGGGCATGTAGACCTTTTTAGACTAGGTCAGAATAGAAAAGAATTTAGAGCTGTGTCAAACCGAACTTAAGTAAGTTCGAAAACAAAACAAACAGAAATAAATAAATAAAAATCAGTTAACTAAATGTCACCATGAAATAACTCACAATTAGTTAGCGATCTGGTATGTTGGCAGCGATTCACTGCTTAAGCCTTACCATAACATATAATTTAACACTTTTCCTTTTTTTGGAAGTAAACCACGTAATATTTCATTTCCTTAGAAATGGGAATCATGTAAACATGTTGGAGTTCTTTAACAACCATCATGTTGCTAATATCTATGTAGAGCCAGGTAGATAAAAAAAGATGGAGGAGTATAGGAGGACCTAGACCAAGCTATATTAGTCAAATTATTAGAAATTCAAGTTGTGAAGGATATGTAGAACTTTTCAGATTAGCACATAATAGAAAAGAAGTTAGAGCTGGGTCAAACCGACCTTTTAATAAAAACAATAATTATTACAAACAAACTATACAATTACTAGTAATACATCCTATAAAATGTTTAAACTTTCCACTAGATATCTTTCATTTTGAGTATAGTTCAGTACTAGACGAGTCCTGCAGGTAGGCTGAAGAGTATAATATTGTAACAGGTCACTTTGTCTTAGGCATATTGCCATGTTCCAGCTAAATAACCTTTCAGTTTCACTACGGTTATTTACCTCTGATTTGAGTTTATTTTATTACATACATTTGTAATGTTTTAAAATAAATAAGTTTTATTATTCTGCAACAATTTCTGTTACAACAATCTTGAATAATTTCCTTTCTCTTTAAAATACATAAACCGCATATAAATACGTGTTTCTAAAGTATTAATTTTGTTCATTAGCGATTATGTTACCACATGCATAACTTGGGTGGATTGGAATTTTGTCATTTCAATTTATAACTCCAGTCTTATTTATCGCTTCTAGCCTTATCTTTGCGTACGTCTGTTTGTTGACCGACTGTTAAATTGTCCATTTCACTCTCTGATTTTCAGTGATCCAGGCAGTAATTTTGTCTGTCGTAAATTCCCAATTATGGACTATCTTAGGTATGTGATTTTTAAATGTATTTAATAGTTCCTTACAAAATAAGTTTATAGGATTTATCTATGAAGCATTCTCCACACGCTGTACTGTAGAAACCCATTTTAATTAAAAAAGCGTTGAGATGCAAACAGATTTAATTTCTGTTTGTCGTTGAAACACGCCGCGATTATAAATCTAATACTAATTATTTTAGGGTCGATCTGCGGGATACCTGTTTAATAATTAAATCCAGTATCATACAATTCAAGGTGCCGGCGTAATTAGCTAAATTCTTAAATCTAATTTTAGTTCCTATCTAAATTTTCTTGGATCAAATACTTGCAAAGAAGAGTTTCATATCTATAATTTGGAATGCAATTTTGGTAAGATCCTGTGATTCTACTTCAAGAACTCCGTTGTTTGTTACCTGATAAGAAGTAAGAAAATATAAAATATATGTTACTAAATCCTTATCTTACACACACAGGTATGTTCTCTTTCTGTTCTAATTTGACACACTTTTCAAAGACGTTAAAATATTCTCTTTAAATTATGGTTTGTTTTATAAGACTGTTGCTAAATAATATATACATATACACACACACACACATATATATATATATATATATATATATATATATATATATATATGTGATATTTTGTGATATGTATGAGATTTGAACCTTGGCGCACTGAAGTACCACTCAGATATAGACTTCTAGTTCGTAAAATGATTGATGAAGGAGATGGTGAGAGCAGTTACTTGTTGAAGATATTTAAAATGATAATTTAAGAGAAAAGGAAGTTTTAAGATTTCAACTTGGGTGATGATGATTTCATAAAGTAATTTTGAAAAGTTTGTGCCAATGAAGTGAACTGCTGTTGTTTGTATATCATAAAAATTGTGTTAAAATATTTAAAAGGAAACTTCACTGCCATGTGAATATGTACGTAAAGCCTAAAAAGTCAAGTAGTATGTTTTTATTAGATTTAAGTTAGTTATAAGATGTAGAAGTTTTATTTACTTTTCAGTATATAGTTGTAAGTCTTATTATATCATTTGAATTTCACTTGTTGTTAGGATTAAAATATCAATTTATAAATTTTCGGCCAATGACATTTGTGTATTAGTTTACTCCAAATTAGAATTTGACAAGAGCAATAAGATCTATTAATAAAAAGTTGAATCATAGAATGTTAGTTGGAAAAGAATTGTAAAAGAGTAGGCTGTTTTAATGTTTTAAGGGGCATCTCCATAGAGAAGTGACAGTTGTAAATGAATTAATAAAAAAGAGTTGTTAAAGAATTTTTAAAAGAGAGTTGTTAAAAAATTAAAAAGGGATTTGTTTAAATAAAAATTGAGAGAAAAAACTGATTTAAAAACAACTGAAAATGAACTTTACAAACTATAGAACAAAAAGTATAATCTTTTTTTGGTGACAGTTTACGAATTGTATACCTTTTGTTGTTGTAATCTCCTGCATAAAATTCAACATATGAAAATTGTAATTGTGATATTCAAAGTATAAAGGAACTGTTGATATTAAAAAGTGATAAATGCAAGAGTCCTTGTCGTTGTCTTATTATTGACCATTGATTTCTGGGAGTATTTTTGTGTAGACAGAGGAGTTCCAAAGTGGTGCTATCAGAACGCTGGAATTGCTGAACTTTTGGTGTCGAACACGGTGTTGATTTCACGGAGCTAAGTTTCCTGATAAGACCAACGACGATAAGTATAAGTGTCTCTAAAGAATTTTTGGCGTACCTAAAACCTTAAAATAAAAGGCGTAAATTCAGTAATACAAAGTTTTAAAACGTACTTATCCACAGGTATTAAGAACCCACATCAAGTTCGAATCGTCACTGTAGGCAGTGGAGCTTCATTGTTCAGCAGCAAGACGTTTCATTGGAAGTTCAGGTTGTATTATTATTTTCACTGTCATAATTTAAACACTTAATCCATTATACTCGATTGAAATCTTAAATTATTAACTAATATAAACTGTTTTACTGTGCGTATTTTTCAAGTAATTGTTTACACTGTCACTTTTAGAAATTGCTTTTCATTTGATTGGCAGTGTCACATACATCTGTATACATCTGTTCAGAACTCACGCTGTATGCAAATATAGATTTTTTCACAAAATTAACCTGAGATAAGAGTTTCATTGGTCGAGGCGCAGATTTAAAGACTCAATAGAAAAGTTCATAAATCAATTAAAGAAAGGAAATTATAGGGCAATTTGTGCATTGCTAATTTGCTCATATATTATAATTATCAATCCTGAAAAGGGGGATATATAATATATATACATATATATATATATAATATATATATATATATATATATATATTACTCATATTTAGACCAGGGTAGAAAATTAATTAATTACATCAAACAATTTTAATCACCGTGTATAAGGAATTTTATTAGATAATACGCTTTATTAAAAAACCGTGGAGAATAAAAATTCATTCGTTTCATTAAAAATAAGAGATTTAAATTATTTACAAGACGCTTTCTATAAAAAGAAGCAGTATTAAAATGCTCAACGTGTAACTTAATTATTCCGAGTAAAGAAACAAATGGAAATTACGTGCAAAATTTATATGAATTGATTCAAGTTTGGGTAACGAGTATTAAACAAAATGTACAGATAATAATTGAATATTTGATTAAGATTCACTAAAAATTAAAGGGTATTATTTTAATTGGAGTTAATTGAACCATTAGTAACATATAATATGTATAAAAGCTTGTAAAAACCCAATAATATTCAAATCGAAGAAGTGTTATTTAGAAGTAGGATGATTGAACACCTGCGTATTTTTAAAAGTCTCGTTCTGCGTAAATTTTGCAGATAACAAATGGTTACAGAGAATGTTGGAGAAACTGTCGCTTAATATTTACGGGAAATGCTAATAAGGTGGGTTATTTCACAGTCCACGTGTATTGAAAATAACCGATAATAAATAATATCGATTTGTACCACTCAGAACAGGGTAGATAGAGACAGATAATATGCGCAAGACAGAGACACATATAGTAAAAGGCGGGATTTGAGCAACGTCACTGGGTTGCGATTGGTTGAAAATAAGAGGCAAACATGAGAGGTAAAAATAACGTTTCTGTATAAAAATTAATTAGTTATTCTCAGACGTTGCGAGCCGTGTCGAAATTTCATAGATTTTAAACTTGGACGTGTGCAAATTTTGTAGAAGCTGTGCCGAGCGATCGAAAAGGGAACATAGAATGACGAAATTCTAGAAACTGTCCGTTTTGGGGACAAAAGCGACGTATAGGCTAGCGATTATATATACCCGTGTTAATATGAGTTTCTCTCTTTTTAGATTTTGATTATTCGATGCTTTAAAAGGTGCTCTCTTAGTTTTTCAATTTTGATTGAATAATTTAAACAGTTTGCTCGTATATTTTGGTGATTATTTAATACTTTAAAACAGTTTGCTCTTTACGTACTACGATGAAAGTAATTTAGTGCACTTAGAAAAGAAGATGCAAGGTAATAAAGTCTAGTATCACTGTACCAATTATTCAAATTTGCAACGACAAATGAATACACAAAAGTAGGCAGTTTTGGCGTATAGCGTGAAAGAAGTATGACTTTCTTTGCTATTTTTCGGGGGTGTTAGTAATTAAATGATTCGTAAACGTGATTAGATCCACAAAACAAGATTCAGATATACACAGATGAGTTCCGGAAAAGCCCTGAAACAACTTTAGATGAATGGTGGTGTAGAAAATTTTAAAGGCGACCAGTAATCCGAGGACCTAAACATAACCCAGTTGGAATGGTGTGATTAACAGAGGACGATGTACATTGGAGCCACGAGTGCATTAACCTTCAGGTAACTTATGCTTTGTTGATCGATTTTTGATGTTTTGGTGTGTGTTGAATAACTTTATAATTTGTTTACTTAAAATGGACAGTAGTGAATTTGTACTAACAACAAATTTTTAATTTTAAGGTGAAATTTTCTTGTTTAAGTAGAAAGGGGTATTTAGTATTTATGTTCTTGATTATGATGAAAATTTGGGTATGTCTTTGAGCTCAATTAGACGAACCTGGTTAATTAACGTAAAGGGGTGGGAGATGCTCCCTTTGTACTCAGACTCAGGTCTGCATATATTGTTATATTAATTAGTAGGCATCCTACAAGGACTTTAATTCTGGATGCACATTAAAATGATAACAAATTTAATCTTGAAATTTTCTGATACTGAAATTTATGCTGAATTTTAATTTTGAAATTTTAATGTATTGTGAATATTGATGTAAATAGAGTTAACGTTGGTGTTTGTGATAGGAATGTTTGTTTTTTTTAATGATTGAGGATGAAAGTTTAACTAGGTGAGCAGCCGAGGCGAAAAAGAGTAAAGAGGCGATTAACAGAAGAAAGTCAACGGACCAGTTAATTTAGAAGGGTTCACAGCATTCTTGACGCCCAATCTGTGGGGATCGATTTGAAAACCTTAGTTTGAGATTAATGGAGAGGGTTTTTGTACATTTCACAGCATTCTTGTCGCCCAATCTGTGGGGCTCGAAAGTTTTTTTTTGAAAGGGCCAGTTCCTGCAGATATGAGAGGATTCACAGCATTCTATATATATATGTAATATTAATTTTTTTGACCAATTATACTTTATATAATAAAAGTTTTTTTGTGTTTTGGGATATTTTAGGTCAAATAAAAACAATAGTTTTTAAATTCCTCTAATTACTTGACGTTTTGGTCGGATTTCTGACCTTAATCGTAAGTCTGAAAATATGTTTTTTTATAAAATAAAAAGATTACAATGTTGTTAAATTACTTACATAGAAATATTTAAATTAGAAATAAACTATGACATATGATTTTACTAGATGACATACATCATGAAGACAGTGAAAAGGTACTATAACTATAGGAAAGTTACATGAATTTCAAAAATATAGGTTGTTGTAGTAAGATGGAATGTGTTACAAAACTTTGGAATACTTTCTAGTGTTTATAAAGTTGGAATAAATAATGCCTAAATTTTTTTGGTCTTGTTTATAATTAATGCAGTTTAGTTCTTTTTGTATATAAAATGATTCTAAGAATAAACGTTTGTAGTAGTTCTGTTCTATTTCTAAAATTTGTGTTTCATCGAATGCCGGTTTGTGTTTTGTGGTATGTGCATGTATGGCAAGAGCGCAGTTATTTTTTCCAAGTTTTGTGTCACTGCGGTGTTGAGTTAACCTGTCTTGGAGCCATTGACTTGACTGTCCAATGTAGAAATAATTGCAACTGCAACGAATCTTGTATACTGTGTTGTTGCACATAATGGTTTCAGTCTTGTCTTTGAGATGGGTGAAAATGTTTTTTATGGATCTGTTGTAGTAGTATGTGATGACTATGCTGCGTCTTCTTAGTGTTCGAACTAGTAGTGGTGTTAAGTTTTGTTTATCGGGTAATTTTTTGTATATAGTATCTGCATTTTTTTTGGTATTGTAAGTTGTGTTGGTGTTTAGCAGTTGAATGATTAATTGTATTGGGTATCCATTATTTATGAAAACTTTCTTTAATTCTTGGATATTGTTATTTATGAATGTTGGATGGCTAATTTTTGTTATGCGTTGTTTTAATGCTAATAAAGAATTGATTTTATGTTTATTTGAATGATTGGAAAAGTAGTTAATATACCTGCCAGAATTTGTTGATATTTTGTAATAGTCAAAAATTAGAAGGTTTTCATCAGTTCGAATGACATTTGTGTCTAAAAAAGAATTGTTTTTTTTTCTTTTTCTATGGTGAATTTTAAATGTTCATTATAGTTGTTGAAGTGCTGAAGAGAATAGACATGAACGATTGAATTTTGTGGCTTTTCAAATTCAATCATTCATGTCTATCCTTATTTAATACTACTTGATGTTTTTATCCGTCACACTGACACTTTAATATTCTATTCAATGTTTATATGAATTATTTTTATTAATCACATTGAATGTAAGTACTTCATAGTAATGCTAGATTCCTGTTTTTGTTAATTGCAATTTTTAGCTCATGATTAAGGATTCGAATTATCCGAAACGTTGATGTTCAATAAATGATTATTCAATAATTAATTTTTTATCGGACGCCTTTATCCCACAACAATTTTCCATCAATATTACTTTTATATATATATATATATATATATATATATATATATATATTGCAGTAGATTCCTCTAAAAAAATATCAGGATCGCCTTCGAATCCCTACCTCGTTGGCCCGTCATAAAAATTTTCTGAAAATTTAAAAAAAAATTCTCACAATACCTTTGGAACACCTCCTTATTTCTGCACACCTCGGCTAGCTCTAAAATCTGCTTCTTCTTGGATACCTACCATCCTAAGTTCATTCTTTTCTCACAAATACAGTTAAATGAAATTACCACTCAAATAATGCAACAAGACATACAACCTTTTTATTTACACATATTAACAAGTTTCCATTAGCCAGAAAATATTTACACATTTGTATATACAGTTTCCTAAAATGTTACTATCTCAATCCTTAAATCTTTTAAAATATCATGATTTTTATTTATTTTAACAATTTTATTTTAGACGAGTAGATGGGCCCGTCGTGCAACTTTAAATTGATTTTTATTCTGGTTTTATGATGAACTCAGTATAACCCAGTTACTCTAAATGCTTTTAAACATCGCATCTTCGTTGAAAACAAACCTAGAGATCCGTTTACTCCTTACAACAAAATTGTTATGTCATTTATAAACATTTTTAAATAATCAATATCAATTGTCCTCTACATATACCCCTTCCAAAGAGTTTTTATGGTAATAAAATACACCCCCAATAAGTCAAAACACTCAAGCACAAAACACCAGCACAAATGTTCAAGCAAAAGTAAGAAATATTTTTTTTTACCTGGAGTAAGCTTCCTCCATCGTTAACTCTGAAGATGTGTTCCAAAACCCTCGTCGTTGTGTCCATACGCTTCGTTGTTATACATCGATCCAAATCATTTTCACCCCGCCTTCAGTGTTTCTACACCGATACTTGTCTCGACCAAGCTTAACCTTCCGTAATCACTACACTTCACGCATTCTTGTTTCAAACTTCTCGACTCTCTTACCCTAGTACCATCCTATCATTAGATCGTAGCGTGTAGTAACAGCACCTTCTATAAGCCAGCACCCACTTGTGCAAATCACACTTTTAATACATTATCGATGTACGATACTAACAGCGTTTTACACACTTTTAAATTAGGATGATGTATAAGTCACCGAATAAGCGACGTACGAGAATCAATACAAAGTAAGAGCAAGTAAGTAAGTAAAGAGATAAGAAAGCTTTAATACCTCTCCTAGTGTATTTATATGATTTTGTACACCCTCACGGACCCTATTTCCATCAAAATGCTTATTTTTCAAAACAGATTCTACAAATTTTGTACGTAACGAACTTCTATGTCCGAAAACTCCCAGTCTATTGTGCTTTTACAATGAAGTTTGTTCCACAACATGTAACCGGCGCGAGCTTCTCAAAATTTCTAGCATTCGACCAATTATATTGCTTTTTCCAGTTTTTAACGTCCAACTCCTAGCTATCTTGTCTCGTTTTACCCATATTTAATGTCTCTTTTAGAATCCCACGCAAGCAACAGAAAATCGATATTGTGGATGACCTCCAAATCTACCGCGTACTTTAGACGAGTATTTTAACCAACGTTTTATTATACGTGTTCTCTGTCTGTTTTACATGACGGATATTCCGTCTTACTTTGCCTTCAAAGCTTCTGTTATTTTAGTAGCTTGTCGCATCGACCGTTACATACAATTCTACAGAATTCTGTGCCAACGTTCATTTCAGTTCTTTAAACTTGACATGTTAACTATTAGGTGTTTCTTTGAAGCAAACTGTCCGTTTGAAAATATAATTCCGAGTTTTAGAGTTTCTTAGGATTTGTGTAACGAACGTTTAGTTTAGTTAAATGGAAATATGCGTTTAAATTATTGATTTTCTATATCCAAAAGCTCCGTTTGTTAACCGATGCGCTTGATTTAAAATATTAAAACTAATTATGCATATCCTTGGGTCTTATGTACTCTAAAGCTTCTACATGTTATGCAAATTTAACGTTCCAATTTAGAAATACAAAAATATCTTATTATCCGTCCGTTTTCAATATCTAAACTGATTAATTTGGCGCGTAAATAATTTGTTCCTATTTACTATATACACAGTCGTTAAAAATTTATAATCTAGACCTATATATCCCTCTTAACCTATAATTTCCACGACTATATATATATATATATATATATATATATATATATATAATTAAAAATGAAAAATTATTATAACGCCATTATCTAAGCTACATTTATTAATTCTGTTAAACGTTAGTAAAATTTAAAATACAAGATTAACGTTGTCAGGCAAAAAATTTCATGAAATTTTTCGTCATAAATTACCTTATCTATTGAATGTTTTATTTAAACAATGAACAGATACATACAAAAATTTTGTTAATTGTTGTTTTACGTAACTTTAGAGTGTTATCGCATTTTATTACAAAATTGAAAATTGTAAACAGCTTATACTTTAAATTTTTCTTGCAATAGTTTCAATAATTATCAAATGTTATAAATTGGTATTGTATAGCGAGTTATGAATTTGTTTTACGTTACACAATGGGATCAAGAATTTATTTACAGTTTTGTACATTGTTTTTTATATAGCAATTGTACTGTATTTGGACTAAAATCTTGTATAATCATTATACGTTAGTACCTTGTTTCTTTCAAGTGTTTTATTTCATTTACAGTGTATCTTTATCTTTCTTTTCAGCCGTGTTTTCAAATAGTCTATTTAACCACCCTGATGATTTTAAGTCTCATGTTATTCTCCGCAACCCAACCCATGAGGGTCGATGTTAGCAGAGCCAGAGTGTGTTTCACGCTCTGCGTGTTCGTAGTTTTTCGCCCACTAGAAAAAAACGTTACAATATATGTAAACATAATTAAATCAGAAGTGGTTCGATATATTATAAAGTAAACCCTGCACCGTTTATCATTTAGTCTGTTAATAAAATGGTAGTATTCTAAGAGAGATTACACATTTAAACCGTGATTAAATTGCATCACGATTAGAGGTTAAAAGCATTTTAGTGTTATTATTTGAAGTAATTCACATACGCATATCGAAACGAACTAGATTAGATAACGGACAGAAATTAATAAATGGAGGAATCGTTTTATTATTTTTTATGTAGTTTTGGTGGCAAGTTGAAGTACAAACACGAGTAATCTCACCAGAAGCGATCGGTATTAGGTTGTTTATTAATAAAGTGACAACTCCACCCTGAATTAAAATGAGTAAAAGTTATGCAGTCCATAACGTGAACTGTTTTAAATATCTACGGTATATTGCCCCAATGCTTTGTTTACTGCCTCCTTGCGATCTCATTAGTGCAAGTAAGAAAGTGATTATTTTATACAAATTATATTGCACTTTCTTTGTGCTGACAATAATTAGTGTCTTCACGTGTTCTGCGATTGATGTGTGGTTTAATTCATCCAGTCCATTTTCCACAGATTCCGTAATTACCTATATATCATATCCAACATCGGCCGCGTTATATATAACAGCCATAGTATCGTCAGTATACAACATAAGGAATTACCAAAAAGTTGCGACTTTGTTGAACACAGTTGATGTTCGTTTACAAGTAAATAGTGCGGCTAAACCATGCGATAGAAATCATACGTTACTAAATCTCATGCTTCCCTTATTACTAACATCACTGTTAATCATGAAGATGATTAGCGTACTCCTAGCTACTGAATACGAAACCTTTTTTAAGTATTTACCTAAGATGATTCTAGGCTATATACATACAATTCTGGTTCTATTGATTTACAACTACTGCTTGCTGGTACGATGCAGGTTTCGTTTATTGAAACAAAATATTAGAACGACTGTTGACATTCAACTTCGCCGTTCTCTTAAAATAAATACAACTGGATATTATAAGTACAGTACACAAACGACCGATTTAACAGAGTTCCGAAAAAGTTTTTCTGAACTTAGCCAAGTAGTGAAGATGTATAACAATATGTTTGGATACCAAATTTTGCTTTTGCAGATTTGTATGGTGATAGCTTTTTTGGAAATTATAAACTTACACCTGGCTGATGTTGATAAGTTCAACGATCTTGGAATTCTGTCACTTGCTGTTATATTATGGCTTCCAGTTTATATGGCAAGGAAGCTTATTTGTTTAGTCTGCACTCACATGCTTAATTTAATATTCAATTTTCACTTATAAATGTAAATTATAATAATTAATAATCGAATGACTCGGCAAATTTTTCAGAGATAAAATAAAATCGGTGCTCATGAAGCAAAAATAAAGTTTCGTACCTTGATAGCTCAGATATAAAAACATCAGCTGCAGAAGACTGTTTCGTCGACAACTCTTTGTGTTTTGTTTTTGTTCTAATTCTTTTTGTATCGTATTCATGGGTTTGAGTAGAGGGATTGGCCGATCCTGGCTTAGCGCCGCCGCCGCCGCGCCACAGCGCCACCGATCTAACCTAAGTTTTTACATGCAAAAACCCACTATAAAGTCTTATTTTAAGGGATTTCCACCTTGCTCCTCCTTGTGGACCTCCTTGTGGGATTTTTACCCCAACCATCCCTACCCTAAAAGATCGGTAACCTAACCCCTAAAATTTTCGAAATAGCTCTCGGTGCCTATCGGCACCGCACCCACGAGATAAATCTATCTTGTTTGGTGTCAATTAATATTAAATTTTTCTCAGCTACCTGAATTTCTAGGATTTTTTTAGATAGCATCATCCCCCAGGGAGCTACTTTCATTTTAAGATTTTATACTAGCAGGGATTTCTCACCGTCCTTATACATTTTTTAGTCATGCCACAAATCAAATTAGTCTAAAATTTACGCAGAATCCGAATCTGTAAACAGATTAAAAATCCGACCACTCCTTACAAAGTTACACCCTGTTAAAGCCTCGTACCTTTACATTTTTTGTTTATTTAATTTTAACTCCTTTTTGTTTATTTAATTTTAACTCCTTTTTGTTTATTTAATCTTAACTCGATCTTTAAATCTTTTTTGGTCACCCGAGATATACGCTTTAACGCGGAATTTCTCGACTACCCCCACCTTAACACAAACCCTCCATACAAATTTTTAGCTAATGTATTTATATAAATGTTATAACGTGATCTAAAATTTACAGCAATATGCAAATCATTCATATAGGTAAAATCACCACAACGCTATGCTATCGGCTACTTTTCCAAGGTCGTGGTGACGTCACAATCTTTTATAAATAAAAAACAATGTAATACTATTCTAAAATTTTTATTCTGACATTATACATAACAAAATTTAAAAATATTTAATGCCAAGCATGGAACCATTTAAATTTAATTTTAATAAAAAGCTATACACAGAAAACAGTCCTTTCTTTAGGTTTGTTTGGAGTGGTTTTAGTTTTATATAATTTTATTTGTAGCTTAAAATTTAAATTGACACCCAAGTCCTCTATCTCTCTTTCTAGCCAATAGTTTGATACATAAAGACCGTCTAGGTTTTCGAATTGTAAAATGTACCGAAGTTTGCCTCAATATACAAATTCTTCCACTGACAACCAGATATTCCTTCGTGTAATTTTTGCAACTTGTGACAATCTTTTAATCGCGGCTCTCCCACTACATCCTGCATACGTATCTTGATAGCTTGATCGACTTCCTCTTGTCGGTATTGGAAGGAATCCTTATTCTCCCATTTACTGTTGCGTAGTTGCATGTCAACTTTTGGAAATATATGGTTGTTATAGGTTGTAAGACCCTCGGTTTTAAATGATCCGAAAGGTTCTTTACTAGGCAAATATACAATGTTTAGCGGAACCTCTTTGCGTGTGGTGTACGCCAAGGTTACGAAACTCGCATTCCTTAGTTCGTCTTTGTTATCTGCCATTTCGATAAATACGTTTTTAGAATAACTTTGTAAAAAGTATACGGATTTAGTACCATCCTTTTCCGCAAAGACGCCTACATAACTAAAAGAGTTTTTCTTACTAACCACAAATGCATACAACTTGTAGAAACCGGATGTATCTAAGTTAGTCCATCGGCACATAAAATAATCTTTTAATTCTTCCTCATTTTCTCTAGTAAATTGTTCATTGTCTAGCACATCTTTGTATTGTTCGCGTATTGTCGCAGTGTTTTCCATGTAGTCCAACTTTTGTTTTTTGCGTCCATTTCCTCTAATTGCAACTGCCTTTTTCTTCCACTTACAGCGTATGGCGTGCATAATGGGACAATTTCCTCTAGCGTAAACGGATAGAGTTTACTGCCAATATTAACACGTTGTTGTACAACCACTGGACGAATGTTAGACGTATTTATCAACCCCAATTCCAAAATGATCATTTCTTTTGGAATTGTAGAATATGGTGTTGCAGATTGTGCAAAAGTAAAGCGATTGGAAGATCCTGGCGCAGAGCTGCTGCCGCCGCCACCGATCTAACCTAAGTTTTTACATGTAAAAGCCCACTATAAAGTCTTATTCAAAGAAATTTCCTCCTTGCTCCCTCCTTGTGGACCTCCTTGTGTGATTCTTTCCCCAACCATCCCTACCCTATAAAATCGGTAACCTAATCCCTAAAATTTAGGGCCAACCCCCAATTTTATAAGTTTTTATTTATAAACAGTTTCTAATTGTGTTTGGTAATACCAATACAATTTTTCTTAGAAGTCTGAATCTACCATTATTTTAACCTTAGGCCAACTCGATTTAGAACCAACTCTTACAACCATCATATAGGTAAAATCACCACAACGCTATGCTATCGGCTACCTAGTTTCGGCTACTTTTCCAAGGTCGTCGAGACGTCATAATCTTTTAGAAATAAAAAACAATGTAATACTATTCTAAAATTATTATTCTGACATTATACATAACAAAATTTAAAAATATTTATTGCCAAGCATGGGGCCATTTAAACTTAATTTTAATAAAATGTTTTACACAGAAAACAGTCCTTTTTATGTTTGTGTGGAGTGGTTTTAATTTTATCTAATTTTATTTGCAGCTTAAAATTTAAATCGACATCCAAGTCCTCTATCTCCTTTTCTAGCCAATAGTTTGATACATAGAGACCGTCTAGGTTTTCGAATTGTAAAATGTACCGAACTTTGCCTTTATATATAAAGTCTTTGATTTCACTGACAACCAGATACATTCCTTCGTGTAATTCTTGCAGCTTGTGATAATTTTTTAATCGCGGCTCTCCCACTATATCCTGCATACGTATCTTGTTAGCTTGATCGACTTCTTCTTGTCGGTATTGGAAGGAATCCTTATTCTCCCATTCACTGTTGCGTAGTTGCATGTCCACTTTTGGGAATATATGGTTGTTATAGGTTGTTAGATCCTCGGTTTTAAATGATCCGAAAGGTTCTTTACGAGGCAAATATACAATGTTTAGCGGAACTCCTTTGCGTGTGGTGTACGCCAAGGTTACGAAACCCGCATTCTTTAGTTCGTCTATGTTATCTGCCATTTCGATAAATACCTGTTTAGAATAACCTATTGAAAAGTATATGGATTTAGTACCATCCTTTTCCGCAAGGACGCCTACATAACTAAAAGGGTCTTTCTTACTAACCACAAATGCATACAGCTTGTAGAAACCGGATGTATCTAAGTTAGTCCATCGGCACATAAAATAATCTTTTAATTCTTTCTCATTTTCTCTAATAAGTTGTTCATTGTCTAACACATCTTTGTATTGTTCGCGTATTGCCTTTTTGCGTCCATTTCCTCTAATTCCAACTGTGTTTTTCTTCTACTTACACTGTATGGTGTGCATAATGGGGCAATTTCCTTTAGCGTAAACAGATAGGGTTTACTGCCAATATTTACGCGTTGTCGTACAACCTCTGGACGAATGTTAGACGTATTTATCAACTCCAATTCCGAAATGACTATATCTTTTGGAATTGTAGAATATGGTGTTGCAGATTGTGTAAAATTGTACTACCTGCTTTAATGTAGCACTTGTGTAAGATTTTTATTTTATCTTGACTGTCTTCTTCCTCTAGTATCTCCAAATTTTTTACAGGTTAATGGTTAAAACTAAGCGGCAAAAGCACATACTTTATCAAGTTTTCCCTTTCTTCTGGTTTTTCGGACAACTTAATTTGCAAGTTAGTCAATTTCTTTGTATTGCTATTCCCCCAATACACGTACTGTAGTAGGTTATTATACACTAAACAGCAGCTATTTTGTAGATTGTCCGATAGCTTACTCCACCTTTTGGCAAGTGGTACCGAGTACATTGGTGCCTTTAGGAAGTATAACTTACTATCTTCCAATAAGGTTAAACAGTCTTTTAAGGGATTATACACCTGTTCCGCACTTTCATAGTGTCCAATTGTACAGTTGTATATTGTCGCTTCCAATCGCGTAATACCATGTCTTTTGGCCAAAGTAGATGCGAATGTTTCCCTTAAACGTGCATCTGGACAATGTAAAAATCTAGTATATGATTTCCAAGTTGTTTATTAACACCAGAACTTGTTATCTGACACACAAATTTGTTGTATATCTTAATTCTTGCATTGGTTGTTAGCCATGTTAAACAATCGATTCCCACAGTTTTATCGTTGTCAACTATAATATTGCAGTTTTCTTCGTATTCGCCCTTGTAGCAAAAGTTATGGTTTGTAGTTAAATAATTACACATATCCATCTTGCTAAATATGCCAGCAAAATCTTGGATTACATCCATGTCAAAAAGATAGTGATAATCTTTTCCGAGTTCGTTTAATATATTTGGTAGTTCTTTCAATAAATTTTCCAACTTAACATCTGCTAGTTCCATTTGGTACGGAACACATACAGGATTTTGGAATTTTCTATTAATGCTTCCGAAGCCTTCTTTTCCGATAATTTCTTTTACTCCCTTTTTGTTAGTGCTTTTCAGAGAAAAAGTAAGCTTCAATAATTCAGCTTGTCCGTTCTCATCTACACACGCGCAGGAACACAATTCAAAAAGAATTAGAACAATAAACAAAGTACAAAAGGTTACAGCGACCGTACGGAAAAAAATATTTCTCAAAACAATTCCAATATGCAGAAATACACACAGTCATCAAAATAAAACACTTTTCAAAAATTTAGTCTGCCCACTTTTATCTACACACATCGAGGAACACAAAGGAGAAAGTATCAGAACAGAGAAGAGAGTATACAAACAAAGTTACACCGCCATACGGAAGAAATCAGTCTTATGAAGTATATTTTTTCCTTTGCGAGCGCTGTAACTATTTTATTGTGTTTTGTTTTTATTCTAAATCCTTTTGTATCGTATTTCTGGGTGAATGTGAATAAATATGGGCAGGTTAAAATTTTAAAAATGTCCCCTTGGCAGGAACAATACTGTTACTCACAGAAAAAAGCATTTTTAGAAAATAATAAAAAGCGTCCAAAGGCATACTCAAAAATTTAACCTCCTTAGAAAATTCTGATAATTGTTCACGGTAAACTTTTCATTTGGCAACAACATTGTCAGGAGAATCATCATCCCAATCGATTCCCAAAATACATTTAATTATATGCCTAACAAATAAAAACACCAACGGCGTTAATAAACCTAGAGGATCAAAGATCCGAGCCACTATAGAAATCATGTGCCTTTTTGTGTAAGTCTTATTTACAGGATTTACCATGTAAAAGAATTCGTCAAACGACAGATGCCATTTAAGACCCAATATTTTTTGTGAACGATTATTTGAATTTTCAAAACAGAATGTATGTTGGTACCTTGATGATTTAGGTACTACTTCAATTGAACTGTATACATAGCTGCTCCATTTGTGCAGTGCAAACCCGCCTAACAGTTTGTTTAATTCCAAAACCAATTGCTGAGCTTCTTCGACTGATTGAGACCTAATCACCGTGCCAGACTCCAAACTTCGGTACATTTTGCAATTCGAAAACCTAGACGGTCTCAATGTGTCAAACTATTGGCTATAAAAGGAGATACAGGACTTGAGTGTCGATTTAAATTTTAAGCTGCGAATAAAATCAGACAAAATTAAAACCACTCCAAACAAACATTTTATTAAAATTAAGTTTAAATGGCTCCATGCTTGGTATTGAATATTTTTAAATTTTGTTATGTAAAATGTCAGAATAAAAATTTTAGAATAGTAACAGCTATCTACGAGGAAAGTTGGACCGATTTGTTTCCGCTAGGCATGGTGTTAAAGCTAAGCCTCTGTTTTCTCTGGAAAGCACTAACAAGATGGGATAGGGAGTAAAAGAAATCATCGGAAAGAAAGGCCTCAAAAGCATTAATAAAAAATTCCAAAATCGTATATGTGTTCCGTACAAAGTGGAACTAGCAGATGTTAAGTTTGAAACTTTATTGTAAGAACTACCAAATATGTTAGACGGACTCAAAGAAAAAATTATTACTATTTTTTTGACATGGATGTAACCCAAGATTTTGCTGGCATATTTAGCAAGATGGAGATGTGTAATTATTTAACTAGAAACCGTAAGTTTTGCTACAAGGGCGAATACGAAGAAAATTGCAATATTATAGCTGACAACGATAAAACTGCGGGAATCGATTGCTTAACATGGCTAACAACCAATGCAAGAATTAAGATATACAACAAATTTGTGTGTCAGATAACAAGTCCTGGTGTTAATAAACAACTTAGAAATCATATACTAGATTTTTACGTTGTCCAGATGCACGTTTAAGGGAAGCATTCGCGTCTACTTTAGCCAAAGAACATGGTATTACGCGATTGGAAGCGACAATATACAACTGTACAATTGGAAACTATGTCAGTGCGGAACAGGTGTATAATCCCTTATAAGACTTTAACCTTATTGGAAGATAGTAAGTTATACTTCCTAAAGGCGCCAATGTACTCGGTACCACTTGCCAAAATGTGGAGTAAGCTATCGGGTAATCTGAAAAATAGCTACTGTTTAGTGTATAATAACCTACTACAGTACGTGTATTGGGGGAATAGCAATACAAAGAAATTGACTGGCTTGCAAATTAAGTTGTCTGAAAAACCAGAGGAAAGGGAAAAATTGATAAAGTATGTGCTTTCGGCTTTTAGTATTTACCTGTAAATTATTTGGAGATAGTAGAAGAGAAAGAGAATCACGATAAAATAAAAATCTTACACAAGTGCTACATTAAAGCAGGTAGTACATATTTTACACAATTTGCAACACCATATTCTACAATTCCAAAAGAAATAATCATTTCGGAATTGGTGTTGATAAATACGCCTAACATTCACTCAGAGATTGTACGACAACGCGCAAATATTGGCAGTAAACTCTATTCGTTTACGTTAAAGGAAATTGCCCCATTATGCACGCCATACGCTGTAAGTGGCAGAAAAAGACTGCTGGGATTAGAGGAACTCGGTTCAAAAAGGCGAAAGTTGGACTACATGGAAAACACTACGACAATACGCGAACAATAGAAAGATGTGTTAGACAAAGAACATCTTATTAAAGAAAATGAGGAAGAACTAAAAGATTATTTTATGTGTCAATGGACTGACTTAGATACATCCGGGTTTTACAAGCTGTATGCATTTGTGGTTTAGTAGGAAAGACACTTTTAGTTATGTAGGTGTCCTTGCGGAAAAGGATGGTACTATATCCGTATACTTTTTAAAAAGTTATTCTAAAAATGTATTTATCAAAAAGAGAGATAATATAGACGAACTAAGGATTGCAGGTTTCGTAACCTTGACGTACACCACACGCAAAGGGGTTCGGCTAAACATTGTATATTTAACTAGTAAAGAACCTTTCCGATCATTTAAAACCGAGGGTCTTACAACCTATAACGATCATATATTCCCAAAAGTGGTGGACATGCAACTACGCATCAGTGAGTGGGAGAATAAAGATTCCCTCCAATAAGAAATTAAAGAAATTAAAGTACGTAGCACCAGCCATTGGGAAATGGTAAAAATGTTAAACCTATAAAAGTGATTATTAATTGTGGTTTAGAAAATCGTAGTTTTCTTGGACTAAATAAAGGCATGAGATGGGGGGGTCTTTTATTAATTAACTTGTCTTTGTACAATTTTAGGGCGCCACTACGTCAAACACATAAACAAAAAAAACAATCTTCTTAAGGAAAGACGTAGAGAAACCTTAAGGGAATCAACTTATACCTGAAGATAGATACTCAACAACATAACTGTGTTTCTTATACACTTAAACCTTGTAGCTAGAATTTTCAGAAATATAACTATTACCTTAGTTTGCAGATATGTAATAAAGTTATTTTGAGTTCTTGTATATACAAAAAAATTAATAAGATAAATTAAAGACAACCAAAATTATAAGACATGAAGTGAAAAGGTCTTATCGATGTTGAATTAAGAAATTCGCAGTTACTAGTGGGTGAAGCCCATTATAAAAATAACATTTCATTACATTGAACAAATGCTTCAAACCTAGCAATTGTTAATGGGTGACGCCCATCATAAAAATAATATTTCATGACATTACACAAATGCTTCAAGCAAAGATCTTTGTTCTCGGCTCACAAGGATAAGTCAAAGATTAGCTTATCATACAATTCATTTGTACAACATACATTTACTTGGTTAAGTAAACATGCAAGTCCAGGTGTTTATCTGACAGATGTTAAACCAAGATGTGCCTTAATCGACTATATAATTTTAACAATTAATACAACAAAATTTAGCCAAATTATCTAAAATATTTTAAATAAAGTGATTTTATTTTTACCAAAAACTTTCTAATTCTGTATTCAAAACACTAAAACTATTTTTAAATCGTTAAGCCAATTGTTTTACTTATATTCTGTGGCACATAATTTATTCTAATAGGAAAGCTTTTACACGTTAGTGTATGAAACTATGCTACAATTTTAAAATCGTTTAACAGGAAACTTTTATACATTTAAGTATTAGAAATTTATTGAATTTTCTCAAAAAAAAATCATTTAGAAAATTATATATCCTCCAAGTAAGCTTACTTCTTGTTTGGGTCAGTGTTTGATACAACAAATTACAGTGTACTCATCAAAGGAAAGTGTTCAACACTTACAACACCTGCGGATTATAGCCACGTGCAACTTAACCACCTTACAAACGAATGCATCATCTTGTCGAAAGTTTATCGACTTCCATACGAACCAAAACCATACTAAACAATTCCGAAATTTAATATTTATTTATACTTAAAGCTGAAACTTGTAGATGAAATTTATAGGCGAAACTGCTTGCTGTAAATTCAAATGAATTATTTTCTACAAAGACGCCATATTGTCATGCTTACGAACCGTTTTATCATAACCTATGCGCCTTTTCATACACCAGGCGACATGTCTCTCCCACGAATCCAACTTCAAGCTCCTCATCTTGGTAGGGAACTTCCTACCACGTTTCTTTAATATATGTCTTTTGCGGACTACATATGTTACAATAATGATGGATCAAGTAAATCAAACAGATGCCTTGAAGCCCACGCGCATGACGGCGCGGATCGATAAACGGGTCGACTTCATTTTTACGCCTGAATCACGGCAATCCTTCGAACATATAGCAGTTTAATAATTGCCTATATACGAGATGCTACAAATTAAGTTGATCGAAAATTGATAAAGTATGTGCTTTCGGCTTTTAGTTTTAACTATATACCTGTAAATTATTTAGAGATAGTAGAGGAGGAAGACAGCTACATTAAAGCAGGTAGTACATACTTTACACAATCTGCAACACCATATTCTACAATTCCAAAAGAGCTAGAATCAGAACCGCGCAATACTTTTATACAAATTCTAATAAGTTTGATATTAGGTATAAGGGTACAATTCTTCCGAGGGTGCTTCGATTAAAGAAATTCCTAAAGATTTCGGTTCCCCAGAAAATCTAGACCGATATTATGTGTCATACGCTAAGACGATTTCGGGTAACTTCCTAAAATCGAAAGTATAACTTTTGTAAGGGTGCTTTGATTTAAACAATTTCGACAGTTTTAAATTATCCGGAAAAATTCCGGATTAAAGCGAATATCTCGGGTAACCAAAAAGGATTTAAAGATCGAGTTAAAATTAATTAAACAAAAATTTTAAAGTATCGGAGCGTTATAGGGGTATAATTTTTGTAAGAGTGGTTTGATTTGAAAAATTCAAGCAGTGATGGTTTAAGCCATTGCCATCTGCACTTCGAGATTAAATTTTTAAAACATTTATGGGAAGACAACCAGCAATTTAAAGTCAGAGATAATTTACTGATCGGAAAGTATAGTAGTGATTCGGTTATGACGAGGGAGTTGTACGTCATCAAGAAATTTAACGTTGCCAAACAACTTGATCCTCCTTTTAGAGGACAAGTAAATTATTAAATATTTAGCAGAACACTTTAAAACGGAGGTAAGGTAATGCATCGCCTTGCAAAATATTGTCGATACATGTACATTTGAAAGGGGAAATTTCCAGAGGAGTAATTGGAGTATAGGAAATGCTATCGAGAGAGACGGGGGAAGGGCTAACAATGAATCCCGTGCCATTGAGAATAGAATTGTAACCCAAGAAAGGGAAAATGTAACAAATGTACAGAGATTGTATGAATGATAGGAATGATAATAGGAGAACATACACAGCGATCGTAAATCAACTGAAATAGCAAGCTGACAGCATGTTTAGAAGCAGACAAATTAAACGATGAAAGTATACAAAATAATAAATACGAACATGCGCGTAAATTTATAAAACTTGTTTTGGAAAATGGTGGAAAAGTTAATGAAAGAAATAATTTACCACTTATTATAAAACTACAAGTAGAAAGAAAATAGATTAAATTACTTTTAGGCACAGGAGCTGAAACAACATTAGTTAGTCAAGGTTTTATAAAAGAGGAGTTAATGCAGAAAGTTATCCCTATTATAAGAAATAATTTAGTATCGCCGAATAATAGGAAGCTTGCAGTTATCAAGAGTATCATAATTCTGAAAGTCAAGTTGGGAAGGATTGAAATTGAGCAAAAATTTTTAATTGTGCAGGGTTAAGAGTTGATGCCATTTTAGGAATTCATTTTATAAGTAAGATGAAAGGTATAGTAGACACCGAGAATAAGGTTATAATTATGGGAGATGAGAGGATTAATAAATGCGACAAAGAAGTCCATAAGAAGATTGTATGAATTTGAATCAATTTGAGAAGCAGATGAAAAGGAAGAAGATAAGAGTTTAAGTATTAAGTGTCCTGGTGAAGTTAGAAGTGAAGTTGTATCGTTGTTAGAGAAAAAGTCAGAATTATCGGAAACTGCAGAAGATATTATTGAATTGGTAGAAATAATAGATGAAATGAATGAAAATAGTATAATTGCAGGTCGTAAGGAGATAAAATTTTTTTCTGTAAACGCAGCTTTTAAAAATAGACTGAATAAAGGTAGTAAAATATTAGATTAATGATGGAATAAGGAGAACTTAATAATTCGCTTGGAATAATTTCTATTAAAGAATCAAATCGTTCTGTGAAATGGCGTAAGTACAAATATGGAAGAAAGAACGGTGTTTGGTTTGTCGAATTATTCATTTAATTATGCAGATGTGAGAAGGAATTAGAAAAGGAGGAAAAAGAAAGGGATCGATGAAGTGAAAGAGGATGAGAGAGTTATGTGCATAAATGTAAATTATTTTGAGAGAGAATTAGAGGAGGAAGTAAGAATTGCTATTAAATATCCAGGTAAAGTTATGAATAAAGTAGATTCGTCATGGAACAAAGACATCGTTCACTTGTCAAACTTCCACAGGCTAATAATGTGTTCATTGATATGATTAACACTGTGAATAAAAGAAGGTTATTCGTTCTTGATTTTGCAAATAATTTGGTTGTGATATTTCTAGAGGTTGTGTTAGTCACTATATAATAATAATTAATAGCGTGAATTCTATTTTAAAAAACTTGCCGTTTTCAAGAATGCTTGCTGCAAGTATTTTATAAGGTCTCAGAACGCAAAAAGGGGTTCTGAGCTAAACCTAATTTTTACATTAGTTTCTGATACTTCTCAATCAGGCATTTTCGAAAATGTTACTTTTTATGGTCATTATACCAACATTCCTTGCAATGATAGTTGTACAAAATAAAATTTAAAACTTGCGTACAGAATTCTTTTCGCAGAAGTATTCTTAACTGTCGTGTTAAAAGCTTTGCCTTACACAATTAAGAGTTAGTCCAGTGATTTTAAAAAGAACGATTAACGCCGCAAAGTTTACAAACTTTCTGTTTTCCATTTAATTAGCAAAAAAATAACTAAGTTACTTCATTAACACAAGTATTCTGGAGAACAATAGCAATAATTAAAAAATATCAACATAGATAACAATAAGAAAAATCGCAAGCGATATCCTTCTAAATTTATAAACACCTAAATTTTACAGTGAAATTGTAGTTTTATTGCTTTTAAAAGTAAACAATATGTGATTCAAAGATATTAATAGTTCACTTTTTTGCAGAGTGTTATTGTTTTGGTAGCAGTAATATGTGAATCAACTACAAGAGCGGCACGAAGTATTGCTGGAGCATGTTACAAGTTACTTTCGCAAATTTCTATTGCACGGAACACAGTGGAAGATAAAATTCTCAGGGAAGAATTATTACTACTATTTCAACAAGCTTCTAACGAGTGTCCACATTTTACTGCAGCTGGATTTTTTCAAGTAGATCACACCATGCTATTTGGATTAGTTGGAACCTTAGCTTCATACGTTATTTTGTTAGTACAAATTAACAATAGAACTTTTTAACAGTTTATTACATACGGCAAAAGGTAAAGGTATAAGTTAATCGCTTGCCTGCACAACGGTGTGATATATTACACTAAATTTACAAATTTACGTTTCAAATTCATCATCATCATCATTAGGTCTTCAGTCTTGGAACTGGTTAGACGCGTACCATCATTGTTTCCTATTCTGAACTAACCTACACATTTCCCTCAAAATATGCGCAGTCTGCATCTATCACTATCTGTTCTATGTCTACATCTATCTCCTTTTCCCATCTCTGCTTGTAATATATCCCATACTATTCCCCAAAAATGTCTTAGAATGTATTCTGCCCTTTTATTTTTCGTATTTTTTTCTACAGCTATCCTTCTTCCCCTACTATTTCTATAATCTATTTGTTATTAACTTTGTCTGTCCATGCTATCATTCTCAGACATCTGAAGCACAGCATTCCAAAAAGCTGTTACCGTTTTTCTGTTTGCTTTTCCTACTGCCTGTATTTCATAGGCATTCTGTGCTGTGCTCCACACATATGTTTTCAACAATTTTTTTCTTGTTTCTATGTTTGTTGTCCTTCATCATATGCGCTGTTCTTTCTTGTTAGATGCAGGTCGGACCCTTTCCATTGTTTTACAAATATATACCTTATTTCTCTAACATTCAGTGGTTGTGAGGGGGGGGGGGCTCCGTGGCGTAGTTGATATGTGTGTGACTACTACGCCCAAGGTCCCGGGTTGGAATCCCGACACGGTCCGCTTGAAAACTGTTAGGCGAACATTTTTCACAAAGATACATCCTCGTTCGGATGAGAGGTAAAATAGAGGTCCCGTGTGTGAGTGTTGTCACGCACGTTAAAGATCCCTACCTTGCTTGAAACAGCAAGGGTTCTGCAAAATTCCAAATTTTTAAATGAAAAAAAACTCGCTTCCTGGCCAATGTAGTACCTTCGGGTGAAGCATTGGAAAATCTCATGTAGGGTTGTGAAGAGAGGTGGCTGTGGCTGCCAAGTTTCCCCAGCACTTGAACATTTGCCGATTTAATATTTTTTCTAATATATCTTTTCGCACAGTCAGCATTAGTTGCCGATATTTCACAACCAACACATGCAGTTGTTTATAATAATCATCAGATTTATCTACGCTTATTTTTTCCTCATTAGGTTTTCCGCCTCAAAACTGGTTGGACATGTACCTGCACTTATTTATATTCTGAGCTAGCTTACACAGTTCCCTAAAATTCTAACACAGCCTGTATACTGCTCGGTTCCTCTTCTATTGTTTTTTAATTTTAAGTCCTATTTCACAGTGATTCAGTGAAGGAGGTTAAGCAGCCTGTGGTTGCCAAGAGCCCCCAACACTTAGACATTTGCCGAATTAATAGTTTTCCAGTAAATCCTTTCACACAATTAACATTATTCGAGAATATTGCCCAACCAATACTTGTAGTTGCTTATAATAATCATCATGTTTAAGTACAGTTACTTTTTCCGTCATTAATTTATCCATCTAGGAACTGGTTGGATGCCTACCTCCATTGATTTCTATTCTGAGCTAGCCTACACATTTCCCTGAAATTTCTACAGCCTACATTTTTCACTATTTGTGTGCAGTAGTCTAAACTAGGTCTACCTCTCCTTTTCTTTTTTTTTCTATTTTTTTTCTAATATATTCCGCACTATTCCCTCATTCCGCAGTATGTCGCCTATTACCGTACCTCTGTTCTTTACCGTTTTCCACATATTTCTTTCTTCCCCTACCATTTTTAGTACCTTTTCGTTCTTAACTTTGTCTGTCCATGATATCTTCATCATACGTATATAGCATGACATTTCGAAGGCTTCTACCTTTTTATTGTCCGCATCTCCTACTGTCCAGGCTTCATAGCCGTACAGTGCTGTGCTCCACACATATGTTTTAAGCAATCTTTTCCTTGTTTCTATGTTTGTGGTATTTGAACACAGTAGTTGCTTTTATTTTTAATTGTAGCATGGCGTTTTGCTAATCTTTGTTTTATATCTGTTGTGATTTTCCCATCTTGCGTTATTTGACTTCCTAGGTAGCAGAAATCCTTAACCTCTTGTAAGTTCTTGTTACCCATTTGTATTCTTATTTTTGATTTATTTTCCTCTCCTTTGCATACTAGGACTTTAGTTTTATTTTTGTTAATTTTCATACCGTATCTCTCTGTTGGAACTGTTTCCATTTCATTAAGAACAGCTTCTAACTCTTCCTTCCTAGATGCTAATATCGCTATATCATCTGCAAATCTAAGCATATCAATTTTTTGTTCCTGCATAGTAATTCCAAATATCCTCCTGCATTTGACAGTATTCATTGCCTCTTCAATGTACAAGTTAAAAATTAATGGGGATAAGGCACATCTCTGTTTCACCCCCTGTCTAATGTTTACTTCTCTACGTTCCTGCATAATTCTATTACTGCTGTTTGCTTTTGTATAAGCTATGTCCTATTCGTCTATCCCTATAACTCATTTCAATTTTTTTGAGTATTTTGAATATTTTCCATTTTACATTGTCGAATGCTTTTTCCAGATCTAGAAATCCTATATACACGCTTTCCCCCTTTTCTATTGTTTTCTCCATTATCACCCTCAGAACTAAATAGCCTCCCGCGTTTCCCTGTTTTGCCTAAACTCAAATCGATCTTCTCCTCGTATTTCCTCAGCTCGTTTTTCCATTCGTCCTTGTACAATTCTAGTTAATATTTTTGAAACGTGTGCTGTCAAACTTATTGTTCAAAAATTTATACATCTATCCGCGCCTCCTTTTTTTGGTATAGTTACTACGATGTTACGTTTGAAATATTTGGGTATCTCCCCTGTTTCATACATATAGCTTACAAGTTGGAAGAGACGTTCTGTTACTGCTTGTCCAGCGGCTTTTAAACTTTCTGCTTGCACCTTATCTGTACCAGGCGCCTTACCATTTTTCAGACACTTTAATGCTAATTCAAACTTATCTCTAAGTATAGGATATAGCAAGTCATCATTTTCAATGCTCTGATTCCTGTTCTAGTGCAGTTATTTCCTTTCCTGCATATACATTCCCTATATATTCTTGCTATCTACCCACTTTCTCTACATTTTCTATAATGACGTTTCCTCCCGCGTCCATTTATATTTTTGCTATACGCTTTTATATCTCTAAAATTGATCCTAATTAGTTTGTATGGCTCATCTGTCTTTCCTACTTTTATCTTAGTTTATACCTCTTTGCACTTTTCATCAATCCATTGTTCTTTAGCTTTCCTGCATTTGCAAATTATTTCCCATTTTATGGCTTTGAATCGCTGTTTTCCTGTTTCGTCTGATTTACTTTTGTATCTTCGTCTTCCTTCTATTAAATTCAGGATATCCTATGCTATCCATGGTTTCTTATTTTCTCTTTGAATATCTCTGGCCGCCATGTCTTTACTGGATTTAATGTTATTTCATTCTGTTTCAACTTCCTTAGTACAACATATTTTCCCCATATCTTTCAGCAATTCATTTCACTTTTTTTTCGAATCTTTCCTGAATGTTTTTATTTTTTAGTTCCTCGAAATCAAAGTGCCTTTTTCAGTTTCTTCTTTTCAAATTTTTAAATTTAAGTGCGGCCTTCATAATTACGATGTTGTGGTCAGAGTCTATATCTGCTTCTGAGTAGCTTCTACAGTCTTTTACTTGATTCCTAAACTGTTGTCTAACAAGAATGTAATCTATTTGATATCTTCCTATACCTCCTGGCATTTTCCACGTGTATCGTTTTCTAGCATGATGTTGAAATAATGTGTTTGTGATGATTAAACTGTTCTTGTCGCAGAATTCTACCAGCCTATTTCACCTGTCGTTGCTCGTGCGTAAACCAAATAAATCTACTACTGTTCCTTCCCTACCTTCACCTACCACTGCATTAAAATCCCCCGTAATTATTAAATTTTCATGTCCTTTTACGCATCTTAGTATGTCATCGATATCTTTGTAGATCGCTTCTACCTCTTCGTCACTGTAGCTGGAGGTGGGCATGTATACTTGTATTATTACCGTGTTTACCGGTTTAATTCTAATCAATCCATGGGTACTCTTTCGTTCTTTTGTAACTAATTTTCTACACAGCATACTATCTTTTTCTGCATAGCTATCCCCACACCCAAATTTCCTTCTTCCGTCCCTGTATGAATTACCCTGAAGTCTCCACTCCAAAAATTTCCCGTCTCTGGCCACCGAACTTCGCCGAACCCTACTATGTCCAGTGCTAACCTATTCATTTCGATTTTTAGATTCTTTGGCTTACCTACTTGCGTTATGCTTCTAACATTCCACGCTCCGCCTCGCAAAATTTCCTGACTCTTATTCTGGACTTTCCAATCGCATCTTCCAAGGCAGTCCCCCGAGATCCAAATGGGGAACTATTTTAACTTCGGAATCTATTACCCCAGAGAATGTCATCATTTTATTATAATTTAGGTACACTATGTACTTGGTAAGTAATGTGGTGGTTTCCTGTTGCCTTCCACATCGCGGTAGCGTGTCTTAGGCTGCCATACCGAACCCTATAGTCTCTGCCAATCTAAGTACCGTAAGAGCCGCTGCCTTCTTTCGGGGACCTGTCCTAGTCTGGTTTTTCACTAACGACCCTACTACTTTATTTGGACCAAATTAATAATGTAAATTAATTAATACTCGCTTTCCTTTTAAATTACTGCATATTGGCCAGCTATGTGTCCTATGCGATGTATATGCATCTCAATTGTACAATCTGTCTTGCAGATTTATATTTCTGCAATGAGCTCGTTACTATTTATACAACCAAGTGCAGAACATTAGGTAAATGTGCGATATTGGGATAGGTAAGAGAATCAACGGGTTTACTTCATCACCGATCTATAATGCTCTACTCATACCAAGAATGAGTACCATGGCGAGCTTTCAACACCTTGAACACCACCTTCCCTCTTTGTTAGTCGTTCTGATTAGTTGAGAGGGCGAAATATATCTATTACGATCTGTGGGAAATTATATTTAACATTCTTTTCTCACGGTATAAAAACTGTTACTACGAAAACACAAAAGGTAATTTACAGTAGGTTAATTTTTACAACTAGATTACACAAATATGTGTAGTAAACGTATTTTAATTACTCAAAAATCTCTCAAAAATTATTATCTAAAGTTTTTTATAAAGCACTTTTTGACGGATAACGATCACGATAATGCTTAAAAAACATAAAAGTAGAAAAAAGGTCTCTTTGTTCCAGAGTTCATATACACGGAACACTTGCATTTTAATAACGTCTTACAGCTCCATCTGGTTTTGAAATTACAGTAATCTTTGCGATATCAGGAAATGGAATAAGTAGCCATTCAATCATCAGACTACGTTATCAACGAGCGCAAGGGTCTTGATCGCCGCCACACCAACCGCACAAAGGTTGTCGGGAGTATGGGAGTTGATACTTAAAACTAAGGCTTAATCTCCACTATATAAAACTTTAATATAAGATTTTTTTTACATCGGATATAAATGCATACAAATGTTTTTAAAAATAAAAATATAAAATTGACCCGTAATGCTGCATTAACGATAAATAAATTGCTTTTACCTACCGTATCAAAATACAAAGGTAAAAGGTTGTGTCGGCTATAAATAGACCAGGCAGGACGTCTAGATGGATGCTGTATTGACGTCGAAGTTCTTTTGGAAGCCGCTAATTTTTATCAAGTATTAGGTGTTTAAACAATAAGAAGATATTAACTTTAGTAATTTTATTAATATTTGATGGCAACCAGGTAGTACAAAGAATGTGCCTAATTAGACCGCCGGTGTCCGGCGTCTTATTCGATGTTAACGTTGTACTGATTCCTACTTATTATCTAGACACTTTTATATAAAAATAGGTAGTAAAGTATATGAATTTCGTACCGTGAGCGCATTATAAACTCCAGTTTTACAAATCTAATTTCTACATTTTCAAATAAACATAAACTTAACCTGATTTCATTCGTTATTAGTTCATTTGCGCTTGCTACTGCATTACATTACTAACCTAATGCTATAGTTTTGTCATCATAATATCGTTCTGCAGTCTTTACTGCGTCTCGAATTCCTACAATAATTATTGCATTATTACCCTATTGCCCTATTAATTTACTGTTTTGGCGTAAAATATCCATGTTCGAAAATGATGCGAACATCTCGCCGCCCGAGATAATGTTGTCGTCCCGGTACTCTACGTTTACATTTCTTCAACCTTTCAACTGCATGAAGTCAAGACCTTGAAATACTTGAACAACTATTTGCGTTCTTAAATTACCTTACATTCCTTAATCTAACTTACTCGCTTAATTATTATACATGTGATGTATTTTTTTTTAAATAGACTCCTCGACTGGTAGCCTACGTACTGATGTTTGTTATATGCCTGATTAAGAGGTTATTATTCTTGTTTTTAATGTCACTACACGTACCAATCCGTCTGCCCCCAAGTGTACTTCTTGCACTCTTGCCAATTGCCATGTGGGAGATCCGTATCCCTCGGTTGCAGATTGTTTTCTATTTTGTTCTGTGCTGTAGAGTTAGATATTCTCCCTACTATGCTTTCGAAGAGTCCCGTTTTAGTTTTTGCATTAGTTTCCATCGCGCATGAGGTGTCCCTACAATGATGTTTGGATATGATTTCCGAGGCAAAAGGAGTGTTTTCTATATTAACAAATGTCCTGGAGTTAAGGAATTCGTTCTCTCGGGGTCATTCCTAACAAGGATCAATGCTCGTGAGTTTATACATTCTTCAATCTGGCATAATGCTGTTTCTAATTCTTTGAAGATAAGTGTTGTGTCTCCGATTATTCTTTTTAGGTGGTGTTTTATTGATTTTACCCCAACTTCCCATAGTTCTCCTTGATGCGGACTTGTGGGGGTATAAAGTGCCATTCCGTGCCCTGATTCTCCAACTGCTCAAGGATGACTGAGCTCTGTGCCACTAACTGTATTTTTTGGTCTAATACTCCTTTTACTCCTATAAATGTGGTACCGTTGTTCACATTTTCCTTGTCGTAAGATGAAGCTGCTGAAGGCCGACATAAAAGCTTTTGTTGTCATGTCGCTGACAGCCTCTATGTGCATCGCCTTGGTTGCCATGCATACGAAGATGACGATGTATCCTTTGTGTGAACTTATACCTCTTTATTTTTAGGATCGTATTTAAATAGGACCTGCATAGTCGATACCTGTAGGAGGAGTGGGGGTGTTGTCATGGTGTTATTTTGTATGCCGGTAAGTCTCCCATTAATTGTTGTGAAGTGACCGCTTTGATTTTTGCACATACAACGCATTGCTTTAGAGCTTGTCGTATTTTAGTATTTACCCTTTGTATCCAGTATTTTTTCTTTACGTATGTGAGGGTGAGCTGATTTCCTCAGTACAACGTGTTGTTGCGTGCTTCTCTAATAATCAAATTTACTAAGTTCCATGCGATATAGCAGCACAGGGTGTTTGTGTTCATATGGCAATCCTGATTGTTCCGGTCTTCACCCACCCGCTAGTATTCCATCCTTGTCAGTAAATGGTCTCAGTGAGGATAGGGAGTGGTGTCTTGGTAAAGGTTTACTCTGGTTCAATTTTCCACATTCCTTTGTGAAGCATTCCATCTGTTCCAGTTTTATTAAGGTCCGGAGTTCAGCCTCAGTTCGTCTGAAGTTAACCATACCGATTCGAAATTTCAGTTGCTATCCGCCGTTTCAAATCCGGTTAATTCGATAACCTCATCCTCAATGTCTCACCCGAGCTCTGCTTTACCCTAACTAGAAATTCCCATTCTATTGGCTACAAATTCTGTCGTATCCATGACTAGTCGCTGTTACCCGAAGCTACAACAATCAACGCTTTGACCATTTCTTCAAAGCATGCCGTTTTTTATCCGCCTGCGGCCGTTATGCCGGAACCCACATAACCAAATCCTCTCCTAATCTCCCAATCTTTCCGAGATATATAAATTGAACCAGAATCAACAGACCATATGACCATGATGTGACCAGTTCCGACTGCTATGTGTATACCCAAGCTCTACACTTAATTAGACTCAGCACTTACTATGGGTTCTAGACACCACGCATATAACTTGTCGAGATCTCTACCAATCCAACTACAAATTGAGATTTATCAAAAATTAACCTTCAGAACTCTCACACAGCCACCTTAGAATTATCCAACATACTCCAAGGACATAACTTTCACATTTCCCTATTACAAGAACCCTACCTAATTCACAACAAAATTCCTAACGTCTCCTCTAACTACCAAACTTTCATCCATCGCACCCAGCAGATCCAGAGTACACTTCTGCCGTTATAATAAATGATCCCTTTCCACTCCGAACACTACTATAGTTGAACTTCATTGAAAAACTGGCTTCATAATTCTTATCTCATTTTACTTCCAGTTCAGCAAAAACGGCCGATCGGAGACAAACCAACACCATGTTACAGGTAAGATGAGCAGATTAGAAAGTAGGGTAACTCCGTGGTGTAGTTGGTATGCGTGTGACTACTATGCCCAAGGTCCCGAGTTCAAATCCCGACACGGTCCGCTTGAAAAATGTTAGGCGAGCATTACTCATAAAAATACGTCCTTGCTCGGATGAAAGGTAAAATGGAGGTCCCGTGTGTGAGTGTTGTCACGCACGTTAAAGATCTCTACCTTGCTTGCAACAGCAAGAGTTTGTCAAAATTCAAAATCTCCAGGTAAAAAAACTCGCTATCTGGCCAATGTAGTACCTTCGGGTGGAGCATTGGAAAATAAATCAAATGTAGAGACCAGAAAGTAATGAACGACATCAGTAGCAGAATGGTCACCCGACATACAATAACAGAGTAGGTAAAGAAGGAAAATGAATGCCGCTCTAGTACAGTCGGCAATTGCGGAAGCCCGAAGAAAGAAACCAACGAATACTTAACCCAATTCGTTCTGGATATATATTGCTGTGATAAGGGGTTGTTTAGGATTATATTGAGTCGTAAGGGTCGCGTAGTAGCTGTAAATAGCAATAGGAATCAGAAAACTGCATTTATTTAGCAGGAAAATAAATAATTCGCATATTATGTAAATAGCAAACATTTAACACACTGTATATGGACCGCAATTAACTTTAATCAATGCCAGTAAGCACATTTTTTAATAAGAGAACACGTATTCAGCAGAGAAATAATTATAGATGTAATTAAACTACGTCGAGTAGTGTTTAATAAGCTTATAAAATAGATACGCATGAGATAAGATAAAACCTAGTAAATCTTCATGCAATTATGTATGTAATAAAGAAAAAATAATAAAGCGCTTTGATAAAAAACGCACTTTCAAAGATAAGTTTTAAATGCTAGACATAAACGAAAACATGTAGATTTACATCACTCATATTACATCAGTTATTTTGTTCAATTCTCCAAAAGCTTTATCTACACAAAACAACATACATAAGCTAAATTAAAGTCCAACAATAATAACAAAACAGGCGGTCAAAGATCGTAAAACAACAGCAAGTATCAGTATGATATATAACTTCAGAATAGTTTCGTCAGAAATCAGCTTGAAAACTACTAGAAATGTCCAAAACAAACATGGTTGGTTACAACACTTTGTAAGGCTGTTTGGACAAACCAATGTAGATAGCAAAAGCTATGTAACGCCCAGAGTTGATACGAAAGAACAGTCTGAATTTGAAGCATGTCGAACCTACAACACTCTGACTCGAATATTTATGCGTCAAATAAATAAATTTTAAATTATATTATTGTGAAAAGTAGTGTTGTGTAATAATAGTTGATGACGAATTGCGTTAAAGATATATAAAAAAGCTTTTGCCATTTTTGCGGAAAACGGCTCTAAGAAACATACGACTTCTAAGGTGTATATAAGAAATCTAAGAAACCTACGACTTCTAAGGTGTGTATAAGAGATCTAAGAAACCTACGAATTCGAAGGTGTATCTAAGAAACCTACGAATTCTAAGTGTGATATTAAGAAGGATCTAAGTTTGGTATTCAGAACTTCTGAGTGGTATTCAGAAATCCAGTTTGTAATTAAGTGGAGAGGTCTGAGGCGTATCCAGAAAAATATAATGTAAAGCACGAGGTGAATTTAGGAAAACAAGGAGTAACAAAACTATTGGTTCAAACGTACGTGAAGGTGTACAAAGCAGAGCATTGGTTTTCGATTGAAGAGAATAAGGGGGGTGTTGATCCACAACACGCAACAGCAAATCAGGATATTACAGGTAAGGGCTAACTAGTATAAGGAATCATTTCATATTTAAATTTAAACACTGAATATATTATTTTTCTCAAATTTGTAAGGAGTCAACAAAAATATTTAATACGTTGAAATTTACGTAACGAGGATAAAAAAGGTCTTAAATGTTCGAGATTTTTTTGTAAAAGGTGTCGTTTTTGGTGACTCTAAATTAAATTAAAGGGATATAATTTTTGGGATAAATGATTCAAATAATATTAACTGATTGAAGGATTTATTTAAGGGATTACAAAACTGTGAAGTGTAGATATTATTTCCTTTCATTATACGAATAGTGATTGACTTCGTTTTATCAATTCAAACAGGTAAGAATTAAAGAGGTAAATTAATTTGATCATCGTAACGTTGTGCGCTCTGTGTGAATTAAACTGGGCTAGCCGTAGCATAATTAAAATTAGTATATTAGAAAAACACAGAGCGGTGGCGTTCAGCAGGAAACTGGACGTTCATTACATCAGGGCTAGACAAGCGTGAGGAGGACTTCATAGCAATATATATATATATATATATATATATATATATATATATATATATTTGCGACGCAACGAAAACGCGTATGCGTGTCCCGCATTTTTTACTAATATCTCAAAAATGGACTCTCGAATCGAAAAATATTTTAAATAAAAGTTGCAGAGAATCTAACTACAAACAATTTCGTTTTTTACTCATTTCTGTACGGCGCAAATTTGCCGAGTTATTAATTAAGAGCCATTTTTTTATGTTGATATTGAATGGATGGATAGATTTGCATGTAGAAATCAGTATTAACTCTGACAGTATAGGTCGTACACATATAGTATGTATAATAAAAGTAGAAGAGAATAAAATTTTAAACATGTTGATGAATGCATGAATCCATTTTGGTAAAGATAGCTTGAAGTTAAGAGCAAAAAACATGATAAATGTCATTTTTGAGTGTATTTTGGAAAATAACTTTTTCTGATTGGTCGAAGGCAGTAATGTTATGTATTTTTTTTGAAGATATTTTAATTATCTTTAAAATGGGACGTCGTGCAGCTTTTTTCATTGAAACGTTGACGAGTTGCCGGCGTTTAAATATTTAAGAAAAAAAAACAATTTTTGATAAATTAACATTTTAGTCCAAAAATATGTGGATAGTAATTTTTCAAAAATTTATTTTATCTAGTTTTTATTATTTCATATATATATGAACGTTCTGGAGTAGTATAAGTCCTTCGCAAAGTATGTTTTATTTTAAAAAAAGTTTATGAATATTGCTGTATATTTGATAAATTATGGAAAAATTGCATTAACATTCGTTTTTTTTGGTAAATATCTTTGTTTCTATTAACTTTATGAAAAAAACTTCAAGAGATCAAAATTAAATTTGATAAAATTTTCTATAAAATAGAATTGTGGCATGTAATTTTGAATGCATCGTGGTGGGAAGCTGGCGTTTCAAAAGACAGGTACGTTTCGTATGTAGCAGATCATCACTGTAAGTCGCCTGAAATGGTTAAAAAAACGTGTTCTTAACCATTTTTCTATACTTATTGAAGTGTCAGAAGTTATTCTTGGGGTCTTTCTAAATCGTTTGGTACTAGACCGATATTTTAAAGACCGTTAGTACTGTACGTAGGAACTAAAGATTGAGAAGGGTCCGAAGCGATAAAATAGCAATTGGTTAATAAAATGTGAGTATTTTATTTTTATTATTGTTCATGTAGATTATGTTGTAAAAATGACACTGAGAAAAAAATTTCTTTGAATTAAATAAGGTATATTTACTATTAAGAAATATCTTTACTGTTAACAAATATTATATATTAATTATATATTAAATATTAATTGTTAATAATGTTGTCTATTAATTTGTATGAATAAATTTCGTAATTAAACGTCATAGAATGCTGAATCAAAAGGCATATAAATTGCGTGAAATCTATTGTAGTAAATTGAAATGTAATATTAAAACATATTTTAATGTGTAATTGTTTTCACAGATCGGTATACATTGACATTGCTGCTCCATAATACTTGCTTCTGTTTATTTTGCGTGACAATGAACAACGACAAACATTGCTTTATCTGCTTTTATTTAAAGCATTTTGCGATTCGAAAGTATTTTCAAGATATTAACGAAAAATGCGCGACGCGCGTACGTGATTTCGTTGCGTCGTAAAACTACCGGTGTTTAAAAAAATTATATCTCTGCTCCATTTAGTTATACAGACTTGAATAAAAAATTAAATTGTGTGGAACTTTGTAAGCTACAATTTTGATATCTACATAAATTTCCGTAAAGTTGATATTGTCCAAGTTATTAGCGAAAAACTAATTTCTTAGGCCTTTTGGACCTTCCCTTACCCGCAACGTAGCGTCTACACGTGAGGACTTTTAATATGTTGAATAGTACTCTAATACAAGCCTGTTTACAAAGTTTCAACCCGGTCAGTATTATTTCCTCCAAATCGACAAATTTCGAGTCATTTTACTGGGCTAAGTGTGTAAAAGCCAAATGGAATAAATTCATTATTTCGGTTACTGTACATATTTATAAAAATCTCGAAACACATCAAATTTAAATTATAAATTGACATTCTTCAACGTGAAAATGCGATTCCTTCCTTCGACCCCGATCGAATGACAGGTACAACCTCCAATTTTTTAAATGGGAAGCATGGCTTGTGATATATTGTTTGAAAGGTTTCTTCATTCTATATTCAAAAATGTTATAGTTTTTAAGTTTATTACAACAATTAAGATAGAATAAAATAAAATCATGTGATTACAAAAATTCGCCACAATACAATCAAAAACTAAAATGTAATGCAAAACGTAATAAAATGTAAAACACTAAAACGAACAATGAATGTCAATGAAATAGATGTTCAAAATGTTCACCGTGAACGTCTTTGCAACATCTTAATCTTAAATAAAACTGTCTTCTAACATTATTTAAAATATCAGGCGTGATCAACTTAATCACAAGTGTTATTCGTTCTTTTAAGTCATTTAAATCAAAAGGTTCAGTTTTGTACACAATGCTCTTCACATATCCCTATAAAAAGAAATCTAATAATGTAAGATCAGGTTATGCCGCTGGCCATTTTATCCATCCTCGCCTCCCTATCCACCGATTGGGAAATATAGCATCGAGATACTGCCGGACATTGTGTTCCATCCATTGTGCTCCATCTTGCTGAAACCATATCGTATTTACTAGAACTTGAGGGTTTCCTGGATCAGGATATAAATTTGCCAAAGTTGTAATGACATCATTTTGAAGTAGTGTCAAATAATGATCGTCAATCAAATTGCCCTCAATGAAAAAGGAACCAATGATATGGTTTCCAACAATCCCTGCCCAAACATTAACCTTTTGAGTGTAATGCGTGCGTTCTTCTCTCATCCAGTGAGGATTTTCCGTTGACCAGTAGCGGAAATTTTGCCGATTAGCATGGCCGTTAAGTGAAAAAGAACACTCAGCAGAAAACACAACGTTTTCTAATTGGATAATATTATTATCCAACATGTCCATCATTCGCCCACAAAAATAAGTTCTCCTATCATAATCGTCTTCCATTAGCTCTTGAGTATGTATCATTCTATAGGAATACATTTTATTTTCTTTTAATATGTTTACTATCGATATATGCCCGTCTACTCGATGTATGTGGGTTTTCCTCAAACTCAAGCATCACACCTAATTTGATTTCATCACTCAGTGCATTGGCAGCTGGTTTTATCTGTCTTACATGACCAAACTCGCGAAACTGCTTCTCTATTTTACTAATTGTTCCTTGGGATATAGGCGGTAAATCAGAAAATTGCTCATGAAACAGGCGAGTTACTTCCTGTTGTGTTCGGGGTTTAATCCCCATAACCAATCATTGTAAAACTGTTATTTTATGGATTTCCATTAGTCTAACCAGAATTGAAGTTAACGAATTTCAAACTAAAATTATAATACTGACAACTTAAATGACAACCTATGCATAATTACAAAACAATTTGCTAAGGCGTTTTAAACAAACCAACGTTGCCATGGAATCTCTTTAAAGTAGTTTTAACGGGTACCATCTAAAAAGCACATTGATATGGTTTTTGCTTACATCTTATTATCAAGACCTAAACGAAAATAAGTTTTGAGTATATTGTAATAAGTTTTGATTGTATTGTAGCGAATTTTTGTAATAACACGTTTTTATTTTATTCTATCTTAATTCTTGTAATAAACTTAAAAACGATAACATTTTTGAAAATAGAATGAAGAGACCTTTCAAAGGATATATCACAAGCCTGTGCTTCCTATTTAAAAAATTGGGGGTTGTACCTGTCATTCGAAGGAGGTTGAAAGTAGGGATCGCATTTTCACGTTCAAGAATGTCAATTTATAATTTAAATTTGATGTATTTTGGAATTTTTTATAATTATGTAACAGTAACCGAAATAATGAATTTATTCCATTTGACTTTTACACACTGTATGTAATCTCCGGTAATCAGGTATACTTTTCGATTTATTATTTTGTTCGTAGCGTATACACAAATTCATAAAAAAAATTGGGGCATATAGTAATGAAATATAGTGTATCATTGTTGTCGGAGGTTTAGAAATGATACTTGGAACTAAGCGAGCACTGGTATGATTGAAAGCGGAGAGTTTAGTTTTCTATTAATCCACAGTGATATTGTTGTTCGAGTTGTTAAAATAAGTAGTATTTATGTAAATTAAGGTTGATTAGTGCATGTATAAATAAATTAATGGTGCATCTACATATATATTTAAATTAGTAATAAATTTAGTGTACTCGTTTTAAGAAAAGAACTTAGTGTAGCAAATGCTGCTAAATATTTGTATAAATAACCAGACGTGTAATGGACCGAATAAAGAAATGTAAAGTGGGGTCAGGAACATTTCAGTATCATTCATTTGATATGTATAAACTAAGAGTATCGTAACAGAGATTACTGGTTAAAAGCTTTTCTAGTGTTATTATCTCTAAAAATTTATATACTTGTATTAAAATGAAAAAGATTAGATAACCATAGAATTTAATGAATGTGACATGTTTTACTATATTTTAAGTGATTGTTGGTAGGGAACTTGAAACACAGACACAAATAATATCATTAGAAACAGTGGGTATTGAGTTGTTTATAAATAAAGTGATAGAACTCTACTGCAATAAAATGAGTAAAAGTTATGTAGTGCATTACAGGCACTGTTTTAAGTATCTGAGATATATTGCACCATTGCTTTGTTTACTGCCTCCGTGCGATCTTACCGATGTAAGTAAAAAATTACAGATAACTTTATATAAATTATATTGTGCCTTCGTAGTGGTCGGAATAGTTAGTGTTTTTGCGTATTCTGTGCTTAATGAGCGGACTAAATTTTTCACTGCAGGTCCAATAGGCTTAGCACTTTTTTATTTATCATATGCAACGTTTTCTATGTTCTGTATAACGACCACAGTGTCTTCAGTGTACAACCATAAAAATTATCAGAAGGTTACAATTTTAATGAACTCTGTTGACCAACGTTTGCAAGTAAATGGTACTGCTTTATCGTGTAGTGGTAATCATATATTACAATGTGTGGTACTACCCGTTTCATTTGCATTGGTGCTAATCACGAAGTTGTATATCATATTACAAACTTTTAAATTCGAAATATTTCTTCATCTTTCTCCTAAGATAATTGAAGGTTTTTCAGCTAAGATTATGGTCATATTGATATACTATCATTGCCACATGGTACGAAGCAGGTTTCGTTTATTGAAACAATATATAAAAACTGTTATTAACATTCCACTTCGTCATTCTTCTAAAATAAATGTAACTGGGAATTACAAACGTGCTAATCAGGTGGCTGATTTAAGTGAGTTCCGGAAGATCTTTACAGAACTTTGCGAAATAGTGAAGATGTATAACTGCATGTTTGGATATCAATTCTTGCTTTTATACGGTTGTATAGTTTTAAGTTTTTTGGAAATAATAAACTATCAGTTAACTGATGTTCATGACTTCAATACTATGGGAATTCTTACATATATGGTTGTACTAACGCTGCCAATTGAGATGGTAAGTGAATATATTTGCTTAGTCTGCACTTATGTGCTTAATATTTATGTTTGGTTCTAATATATGAATCGGTGATTTCTAAATTGAGCGATTCGTATTTAAGCGGGCGCTGAAGACTTCTAGGAGGGTAACAGCATTTAGAAGCATTGAAGGCAGTGCAATAAAAGAAATGAAGTATAATATATTTTAACAAAAATTATTTTGCAATAACAACAGTTTCTAATTATTAAACCGATTACAAAGCTTTTTCAACTACCTGTAGCCACCGTGAAATTCTAGTGTATTTAGGACGATTTATTTCCAAGTAATCACTAATACTACAAACACTAATTTCTTTAACGCTACAATGCTACCTTCTTAATTTCTACTCGATGCACTTAAAATTAACTGATAATGTATGTCGATCACTACAATAACTTATATCCCATAGTGTTTAACACTGTACTAATACAAATTTATTTGACGACTTTATAACTAGTAACCTAATAAAAGCTTGAATTCGAACTAAATTAATCCCTACTCTCCGCACCTCTATGTAGTTAATTCAGTTAATCTTACGCAATCGAGAAGCCCTCAAATAATTCCAATTTAATTCCAGAAAGTTCGTTTCGTAAGTTTTATAGCGGTATAAGGGCACTCTCTGGCACGTTTGACATTTTTGTCAATCATATCTAATTTTTCTGACTTTTGCGAGATATAGACAGGGACCTGATATGTTCCATCTTTTAACTACCAGCGCCATTTACGTGTATATATATATATATACTGCTATAATAATAGGGTTATTTAAAGGTATATAAGGTCGCAAGGGAGGAATACTTTATGTAAATATCATAAAACCACGAAGACCAAACGTTTAAATTATAAAATGTAAATAATTAGTTCAATATGCAAAAGGCAAATACAAATCACTCTGTATAAAATCAAAAATAAGCTACAGTTAATTAAAGGAAGCACATTCAGTAATAACTTAACCACATTCATCGAGATAAATAATTGCGGACGCAATTCAATTAATTTTAAAACATTTAAGACATTGAAAGCTAAAAATGAATACAAATTTGGCATATTTAAAACAAAATAAACGTAAAATGATATTTCTTTCAACCTAGTTGCATTTGCGTAAGAAATATGTCAATAAAACCCACATAATTTATACCAATCTGTATAAGCAAACATTTAAAAGTGTGCATATTTCATAAAGTATAAAGAACTGAGGCAAAAGCGTACGTGACATTTAAAATGTAGAAATTGCCACATTTAACAAAACCCAACTTAAGTAAACAAGGTATGGAGACTAAAAATTACGTCTACGTGCAAGTCGAATAGTACAAAATACCACTTGGTGATATTCCATAATACAAAGCTTTTGTCTACGTGCCAAATCAAGCGTCTATAACAAGAAACATTGAATAAAACCCAATAGATTGAAGATAATGGCAACTCCTTGGCCATGGTCTAATAACAAGATAGTCAGCGATCAACCAATACGAGTACGTGGGACGAAGTTGTCTATTAAACCAACCGTAGCCGGTAAGCGGAGGCATAGCATATTTGACGTGCAAAGTGTAACAGTTGAAACCAAATTTTACGTGAATTTCAATTTAGTCAAAGTGACAAGTAATAGAAATTAATAATTACAAGTGAAATAAATAATAAAAGTGCGCGTTGAAATACAAGTGTAGACTCTGCCGTTAATATAAAACGTAAGTCTAGATTTAATAAATATAAACAAAATCTTTACAATTTATTAAGGCTCTAAGTATGAAATTAAAATTGACTCTAAGTATACGAGATTAAATCCACTCTAAGTAAGGGAAGTTAAAATTGTCTAAATAAGGACACAACTATAAATCGACTGTAAGTAAGGAAACTAAAATCGAGACTAAATCGACTCGAGGTACAGGGTTAGAACTTCAAAAACAATTCTAAGTTGCTGATAAACATTTTTGAAGAGCACGCCAAAGGTTAACCACAGAACAAGCAACCGATTTGGATCAAGAAGCTCTAATAAGAAATTACAGCAGAAACATAAGGTCAGAATTATCTTCTAAATTTATACTATGTTACCTTTATTATTTAAAATATTTCATGAGCTTAAGAATTGCATGTAATTGAGATATTTGTGTAAAAGGTCAACAAAATTTGGTTGGTACGCAAAGACACTCTTTTTAAAAGGAATAGTTCTTTGAACGTTCAACGAAACATTCATGGTAAATTACAATTCTTTTTGCTGGCTTTAATTGGCATAAAAAGGTGTAAAAAGAAGTGATGATCTCCGTAATGAACAAATTTGATAGGAATATTTATTTTGATTTAAAATTTCTGTAAATAGTAAATTGCAAATTTTCTTTGCTTATTATAGGTATATAGGTATATGGAATGTTAGACGGAAGTGGGTAAAAATTCTTTGTTATCATATCGTCGTTCACTCTGCGCGGGGTATCACTGAGCTAGTCGGGGCATAAAATTAATTGTATTAAATTTAAATTATTTTAAAGGCACAGAGAGGTGAAGATCAACAGGCAATTGGTCGTTATATATCTGACGAGCGGCGATATCATAGCAAAGAAAACGGGCGACCCAACAAGGGGCTCGAAAGGTTCGTAAGGCTCGAAAAGGCTCGAAGATTAACTCTACGACGTGTTCAAATTTAGGTGGTAGTTAAGGGAAAGAATATTAGTGACCCAACGAGGTGCTCGAAAGACTCGAATCTACGTGATAGTTAGGGGGTAGAAAATCAAAGATTCAACTTAAAAAATTGAAGTATAGATTAGGGGTTATAGACGTATTTAAAAACTTATCCGCAGACTGAAAACAAAGTTAGAAATTTACATTTAAATATAAAAAGTGGTAGAAATTAGAATTTTAGGGTTTATTGTAAATGTTTAAATTAAAATGGATATAAGAATGCAGGAAGTTAGAAACACGTTAGGGACCGAAGAAGTTTAGATAGGATCTCAAAAAAGTGTGTTCTTAGAAAATACACAGACTGAAGCTGCAGGGAGAGCATTAGAAAGGAGTAATAGTGAAGAAAAGCAAAATACGCAGGACCTAAAATGATGTAAATTTTGATAATATGGACAAAAATGAAGCCGGTATGAAAGAAATGATTATAAAAATTAATGAAAATGGGCAAAATTTAGATAAGTTAAAAGAAAAATTACGTTCAGAAATGAAAATCTTAAACGATGGTTTAAATCAAACAAATCAAACAGTTGAGGAAATGAAGTTAGAAGTGGAGAATAAGGTTGCACAAATTATGGAGGACATTGATGATGTGAGGGATGCAATTACAAAAGTTAAGTCAGATCAAGAAAAATGTGAAAGGGAAACCAACGAAAACATTAGGGGCTTAGGCGTAAAAGTACAAGAAGTCGAGGGAAATTGTGAGATAGGATTTAGGACGGTCAATAGGGAATTAGGAAACTTGAAAACGGACTTAGTAAATTTTAGTAGAAATGCGGTACAAAATTCTCGGGAATCCATCGAAATAAATCAACTAAGCATACCATTAAGATCAATGCTCTAAATTTTATGGCGATAATAAGTTAAACCCGAAGATATTTTTGAACAACGTTAAAACACTGATACAGGGATCATCGGATGAACAGTATAAACTAAATTTGATAAGATCAATGTTAAAAGAGAGCGCAGAAACATGGTTTGGTTTAATGAAAAGCGAGTTGGAAATATTTTTAGAATTTCAACATAAATTTTTTAAAACACTTTTGGGGGACAACTAACAATTTAGAGTGAAGGATGACTTAATTATGGGCAAGTACAACCAAGATTTAGGAGTAACCCGGGAGTTATGTGCGATAAAAAAATCTAGTATCGTGAAACAATTAGATCCTCCACTACAGGAGAAACAAATAATAAAATATTTAGTAGGGCATTTTGAGGAGAAGTGAGACAATAAAGAGCACTCCAAAATATCGTGGACCGGGATGTATTTTTAAAATATCTGCAATAGTATGATGTAATGGGACCGAACCGTCGGACGGACAATGGGACAAAAAATCAATCAGTAAATTTTGTCAGGACCCAGAGAGACGCAGGAACGGACCGATTTAACTATCACGGTAACAATAACAACTATAGGAGAAATTTCAGTATGAGGAATAACAATTATTATAACGGTAACGGTTAAAACGTCGCAATTTGAACGCTAATGAGGATTTCCAAAAAAATTATGTAAGATAGGTGTTTATTATTTAGAATGGAATCCACAACATTCTACTAGCTTCTGGAAACAAATAAACTTGAATATATAAAGAAGCGTTTATCAATTTGGGATTCATTCAATTCCGTTGTTAGATCGCGAAACGTTATTTTAATTAAAGTGCAAGTTGTTGCTATGCGAAGATAATATTTGGAGTATGTAGTAAACATACTGTAATTTAATAGTTGCGAGGTTACAATAAATATGGAAGTGATGTTTTTTTAAACGCAAATTAAACACAAAAATGGAATTATTAATTACAATAAATAGAATTCTTCAAGATAACGCTATTTTAAAATGAAACTTTTATTAAATAATCGACCCGAAGATTTAACCAGAAATGCACTTTGGTAATTGCTGTTTTAAATATGGAAAAACTTGTAAGCTGATTTGACGTCAATTTAAAATAAGAAAATTTTTAATTATGAAAAACATTTTTGTGGATTCTGAAAGTAATTGTTTAAGATTTATTTTAACTGATATTAGAGTATTTTTATCTAGTTTAAGATAGTCCTAATGTTTTTCTTATGTAAAGGATTTTTTTACTAGGAGTTTGTGTTCAGAGTTTGAAATACTCTGACCTTCTATAGATTATCTGTCAAGGATTTTGTTTTGGCCAAAATAAATCCTACAAGTGTGGAAATAATTAGAACTATGTAAACCATCCTCAAAAGAATAAGTTTAATTCTGTAAATTTAAAATAAGGCAAGGAACAATTGTTTTTTTTATAACAATCACTTCTTAAAAATTATTTTATGTTTAAAAGAAACAATGTTGTAAATGTTCTAAATGCTTTTGTATGAGAGAAAATATTTCATACTATATAAATGCTTTGTGATATTGCTGTGTATTATTTTATTTTGAAAAATTTCGTCAATTTCGTTGAGCTAGCCAAGCAAAATTAAAAAGGAAGGTAAGTAAACAATTTCAAATTTACAAATTGCTGTATCTGTATCACAGCACTCTTTCAGTGACGCTCCCAACGCGAACCTTATCACAGCACTTTTTTAGCGGCGCATCAACGTGCGACCTTTCTCATACCACTCATTTAGTAACGCCCCAAAGCGAGACGATTAATTCATCTGTAAATTAGAGTTTCTTGTCTCGTAGTATTTGTTTTTGGAGCTTATTTTTCGTTTGTGATATCTGATTAATTTCCAGCATGACTGATAGAGTGAAAGAGGTTCGTGAAAGTTTGAGCGCTGAGGGAGTGGAAATTTGTTCTCAGGAAAGCGTTTATATGGAAGAAGCGAAAAAAAGAATTGAATGGCCAAGAGACCTAAGAATAAAAAATGATGGTTCTTTTATTAAGTCTAAATTAAAATATGAAAGAAATGAGTGAAATGAATAAAAAAGGCAAGAAAGACATTAGTGAAAAGAATAAGAAGGTAATGAAAAAAATTAGTGAAAAAAATAAAGAAAGGCATGAAAGAAATTAGCGAAGAGAATGGAGAAAGTCATGCAAGAAGTAAAAGAAGATATAAAGGAAATGAGTGAGAGATCTGATAAAAATATTCAGAAGTTACGAGCAGAACTTGGAGAAATCATAGCAAAATTGGGAGAAAGTTTTAGAGTAGAAAGTGAAAAGAATGAAAGAAAATTTAAAAAGATTAGTGAAAGAATAGCTCTGAGTTCAGAGGAAACTAATAAAACCATTGAAGAAATGAAATTTGAAATTAGAGGAAAAGTAGTACAAATTTTAGAGGATATGAATGATATTAAAGAAGAAATTTTCAAGTAAAGTCGAATCAGGAAGCAAGTAAGAAAAAAACTAACGGCAAAATTAAAATTTTGGATCGAAAAGTAAATGAAATAGTGGGATGCTGCCAAGCTGGTTTTAAAACATTTAGAAATAATTTGGGAATACTTAAAACAGACATAGGGAATAAATTTGAGAATTTAAAAGATAAAGTTAAAAATATTCTTGTTGGGGAACCGATGAGACGTATTCCAATCAGTGTTCTGTTGGAACAACACTCAAAGATTTATGGGGATAATACACTTTACCCAAAAATATTTTTAAATAACTTCAAAACTTCAATACAAAGTAGCTGGGATGAGTAAACAAAATTAAATATTGTGAGGTCTATGTTGAAGGGTACTGCAGAAATTTGGTTAAGTGAGTTGAGTTTGTTTAAAGACCTCGAGATTAAATTGTTAAAGCATTTCTGGGGAGACAACCAACAATTTAAAGTTAGAAATAATTTATTAATGGGTAAATACAGTAGCGATTCAATGACAAGGGAATTGTATGCGTTCAAGAAATTTAGTGTTGCCAAACAATTTGATCCTCTTTTAAAAGACAAGCAGATTATAAAATATTTAGCCGGTCATTTCGAAACTAAAGTAAGGCAATGCATAGCTTTACAAAATATTATTGATAGAGATGTGTTTTTAGAATATCTTCAACGTTATGATGGTATGGGTTTACCAAGGAGGATGGAGACTAGTCAAGGAGCCAGCCCATGAATACATTCAGATTCTAGAAGAATGATGGACCGAAGAGATATCAAGGCAGATCATTGGAAAAGGGGAATATGCAAAGAAATAATTGGAATCGAAAAAATGCCATTAGGAGAGACGGGGGAAGAGAGAATAATGAATCCCGGACCATTGAGAATAGAACCCTTACCCAAAAAAATAGCTTAAATAGTAGCAACGAAAATAGAACATACGCAGAAGTAGTTAATCAGCCCGGGAGGATTTTTAGATGCAGAAAAATCAAATGACCAAAATATAGAAATTATTAAATATGAACATGCGAGTGAATTCATAAAATTTGAGTTGGAAAATGATGAAAAAGTTAATGAAAAAAATGACTTACTACATATAATAAAATTGCAAGTAGAAAGAAAAGAGATACAATTGCTGGTGGTACAGGAGCTGGGGCAACATTAGTAAGTGAAGGTTTTATTAAAGATAATTCAGAGTAGTTTATGAAGAAAGTTATCCCTATTAAAAGAAATAATTTGGTATCGCCGAATAATAAGAAGTTTGCAGTAATCAAGAGTATCATAATTCTGAAGGCTAATTTGGGAAAGATGGAGGTCGAGCAAGAGTTTTCAATAGTACCAGGATTAAGAGTTGATGCCATTGTGGGAATGGATTTTATAAGTAAGATGAATGGTATAATAGATACCGAGAATAAGAAGATAATTATGGTAGATGAAAAGATTAAATAAGACGAAGTAGAAGGAGATTGTATGAAATTGAATCAATTTGAAAAGGAGATGGAAGGTGAAGAAGATAAGAGTTCAAGTATTAAGTGTCCTGGTGAAGTTAGGAGAGAAGTTGTAGCGATTCTAGAGAAAAACTCAGAATTATTAGAAACAGAAGAAAATGATGTTGAAGAGACGGAAATAATAGATGAAACTGTCGAAATAGTGTGATTGTAGGTGTTGAAAAGGAGATAAAGGAACTTTCTGTGAATGCAGCTCTTAAAAATAAAATAAATAAAGGTAGTAGAATATTAAATAATGATGAAATAATTTGGAAAGTAGAACATAATAATTTGTTTGGGTTAATTGCTATTAGAGAATCAGATCGATATTTGAAATGGGGTATGTACAAATGTGGAGGAGTAGCGTTTGGTTTAAATATGCGGATGTAGGAAAGAATTGTAAGTGTAGGAAAAAAGAAATTATCGAAATGATAGAGGATGAGGGAATTAAAAGTATAAATGTAAATTATTTTGAGAAAGTGTGAATTATTTTAAGAGAGAAGTAGAGGAAAATGTAGAAAAGGGAGAATGGTTGCTAAATGTCCAGGTGAAGTTAAGAATGAAATAGAATTGTTGTTAAAAGAGGACTCTTATGAATTAGAAGATAAAGAGTTAAGAATTGCTGCTGATTGTGAAAATAAGTTAGAAGTTATTAATATTGAACCATTTAAGACTGAAGTTTATGCATTTAATGCAAAGTAATTGAAAGATGCATAATTGAAGAGTAATGTGAGTAGGCTAGATATAGAGATTCTAGAACAAAAGTTTTTGGACGTGAGTAGTATAGCTGGGTAGTTACTGGGATAACATCATGAAAATTTTATACCCCATATTTTTCCAAGATTATGATAATTTAGAGACTAAAACAAAAAAATAATTTTGCAGGCGTATTATCATTAATAAAACTTACAACTTTTGATTTAAACATTGTTCCTAAATCCAACAAGCAGCCATAAAATCAGGATTGAAAGAAATCGTATTTTTTTTTTGTTTTTTCTGAAAGAACATTATTAACTAGTACTAAAAACTGTACAAAATTGTCCATTTAATCGATTTTGTATCGTAACTTCAATAATAACGAAGATACCCACGTTATCCCCTCTGAAATTGATACATCCTATATATAGATTCGTTGAAATTGTGTTCAACTTTTTCAGAAATGATCAAGCTTGTTGATTTGCTTTCAACCTTCCCATTTACAAGTTCTTCTGCTGAAAGATCGTTCTCTAGTTTAAAGCAAATAAAAAATTATCTAAAAGTAAACATCCTCAAGTTAAGTTCAATATTGGCATTAATGAATATAGAAAGTGTCCTTTTAAACAATTAAAAATTTTCATACCATGTTAAGGTAGGTATTATTGATGTTTACAGTGACACGTGACTCCGTTGCTACAAATGAGGAACTAAATATTAGCATTACGCAAATCCACATGATTTCCAATTATACACTTGCGACCACCGACTAGTGTTCATAGATATCCATCTTGAGTCCTAGAGCTTCGTTTTGAGAATTTATCCTGAGCCTGCTTGAAGAGAGTGAGCCTGAACTTAATAAGATCCTCATTTATTGTAGCGTTTTACGGTCTAGCGTAATTACACTAAAACGTAGACAAACAGTTAAATACACAAAAGATGACTGACGACTCCCCGCTGGGTTACACCTTTTTGGATCTGCTGATTGACAGGTACAAGACTTTGCATTTAATATTACAATAGGATATATTTGCGAAGTTGTAAGAAATCTCCGGATTGTAATTTACATAATCTCTAGGATGTGAAATAATTAGAACAATTTAAATGGGTATAAATTTATGTTAAGGGGTTCTGCGAGTTCAGTTTTAATTGTAGCTTCGATATAATATATTACGAAGTCGGTTCTAATACCAGTTTCGATTGTAAGAGTTAGTGCTAATGTAAAGCTTTATGCTGTAGTTTAGAGCTTTAAAATATGTAACATACATCACTCGTCTGTTCATATAATTTTGATACAAATTAATTATAGTAATTAGTGCTCCGTATATAGATTAATTGTAGTGCTTTGAGATTAAGTTAATTAAGAAGATTTGCATGGTTGTGTTAAGAAGATCAGACTTTTACTGTTAGTTAAAGTTCTGAAAGTAAATTATTTCGTGGCTAAAAAAGGCTTACACAAACAGTCTGAAAATAAAGAACTATTGTTATTGCAACAGACTTTGTTTTACAATAGTTTCCAGTTACTTTAAACTTAGATCTGTTAAGTAGAACACGCTTACGATTATGAGAGTTATCAAATTTCAGAATTTATGTCTTTTAGTAGCAGTTGAAGGTCCAACACGATGCGATCTGTCGATACGGTCGTAATCTAATTCCACATTTAGCTTATCCTTGAATAATTGCTTAATTAGATCATCGCAATTTTCACCTTTTTATTTTATACAAATAATACGCATATTGTTGCGTCTATAATATTGCTGCTTATTATCTGCGAATTCCAGCAAGCTGATATTTTCACACATAAGCTGTTCATTCTGATTTTTAATAGCCGCCAAACAGGTTTCAATGGAATGTATTTTCGTATTTTGTTCGTCTAAGGCTTTTTGTAAATTAATTAATTAATGTGACACCAAAAGCAATTTTAATACTTTATAACTAACTAGTCAAACGTTCACAACACACTGAAATATTAGCCAGATAGATACTATACCAGTGAAACCAAAAGGCTACTGGTCCCCATGTTTCACTCTTACAACTTATAGAAAAATAGCAGCATTATAATGCAATTTTAAGAGTGTGTGATATCCCACCACACGGTTGAGGATTAGAAAAGAAAGGTGAGAAAAACTATAAAATTTGAATACGTTTGAATAACTTAAGACATTGTAAAATTACATTCGAATACATGAACGAAGTGGAGTATATTATTAAAACAAAAATTTTATAGTTTATAATCCGGCATTTATTTATACAATAGTTGTCTATTGAGATTATATTTTTAATTCGTGATAGGATTTTCTCATAGTTCTTCGTTGAAAGCTTTTTTAATGGTATTGCAATCCACATTTGTGCACCAAACCGAAAAAGATTAGATAGCGGATAACAATTAATAAATTTAAATTAGAACACTGTGGCACGATATAAATTAAAATAATTAATACTCCTTTACCACAAAAAAATATTTAAAAAATACTTTTAAAAATACGTACTTCGATCACTGTGTGGTAATCATCAGTAGGAAATTAAAAAAATAGAAGCATTAAAAATTAAAAGTTGTTCAGGAAACCCTTTTGAGGATATTCACCTCACCACGTAGGCTGAAGTGATCCCTCCCAACAAACAATTTACTAAAATTTGTTTTGAACACCTGAGAATATTCTCCTCACCAAAGGCTGGCGATCTCTACAAAATTCATTTTGTTTTGTAGAGATCACCAGCCTACTTGGTGACGCGAATATTCTCAGGTGTTTAAAACAAATTTTAGTAAATTGTTTGTTGGGAAGGATCATTTCAGCCTACGTGGTGAGGAGAATATCTTCAGAAAGGTTCCCTGAACAATTCTTAAAAATATTTTTTAAAAATATTTTATTTTTGTACTAAAGGAGTATTAATTATTTTAATTAATAAATTACCAAATTTGTGTACTATTTTTGTAACCATGAACGTGAGCGGTCTCTTTAGGAGCGGTCGGTTTCAGGATATTTATCAGTAAAGTGCAAGAACATCTCTCTACATCAAAATGAGTAAAAGTGACGTGGTGCATTACATTTGTTGTGTTAAGTTTCTGCGGTGTATTGCACCGATGCTTTGTGTGCCGTCTGCAAATGATCTCATCGGTGCAAGAAACAGAGCAGTTACTGTATACAAATTATATTGTGCTATTGTTGTGTTTGGAATAGTTAGTGTTTTCGTGGGTACTGCGATAGATGTGAGCAATAAGGCACGCAGTTCATATTCTACCGAATCAACACTTCTTTATGTATCTTATACAGCAATTGATATGTTAATTATAACGACCATAGTATCATCAGTGCGCCGCAATATTAAAAGTTACCAAAAAGTTGTTTGTTTATTGAATTCCGTTGGTCTTAGTTTATACGTAAATAATACAGTTAAAGCATGCAATAGCAATCACATTTTACAAGGTGTGGTCTTTCTATCCTTACTTGCAACACTCATATCTTAAAATCTAAGGTTGACGTATATGTACGCAACGCTACGCAATATTAAATACAAATTAGACAAGAGGACAATTAGTACATATTCTCCTTCCTTGCAGAGTTGGTCCGATTACCTTTGCATTACCTTTTACACAGACCAAAGTGCATGTTGCCAAATTTTTTATACAAATTACACTGACCGATTTATCCTCAATCTTGATTATCTCTTAATAAGAATTTGACATACAGCACTACACTAAAGACCGTCTTCGAAACACATTATCAAATATTATTTTTTAACGCGTTTTCATTAGTACATCATTCGTATAAGACTACTGCCGCTTGACCTGTACTTACTGCGCTGCGTCATTGCAGACCAGAACACTGCACACAACACGCTTTTTTGCCGAACCCTTACACTAACAAACTTAAGCTAACTTACTTTAATATAACAACTCAGGAATTGCTTCAATTGTTAGGTGCTAGATTTAAAACAACACAACATGACAGGCGGGTGCAAATATTTGACGACCAAGACATACTTACTGCTTTTGCACAATGCATAATAACTGTAACAAGAAGTTAAAATCAGAGCACAGACAAATGCTTTAGGTCAAGGTATCTACGATCGATATTCATCAGTACGTTAAACTTAAAATCAACCTAATTAAAAACCTCAAATCCATCAATGCTTAAACTTCGAAGAACGTATGTTGAATTAAGCTTGTTTTTGCAATATTTAAAAAATAAAGTATTAACATTGAGGGCTTGAATCTCTTAAAGTGTCGGATATGGTCTTGTTGAAATATTAAAAATTTGTGCAGAGAAAGTTGTTTAGTATGCGGCTAGAAAAACCAATATGATGAGATATAACATTTAGAATACAAATGTAGCTTAGATTTTAGAGAACTTGTACTTCCTCAATTTATTGTTTCTTTTTGTACGTCGAAATTGGATTTCAAAAAGTTGGAGTGCTTTTCATTGATGAGTGATGTGAGTTTCATTTTTGCAATACCACAACCTGTGCCGCCTATTTGAAGTGTCCGTCGCTTTATGGTTTAGACTTCTACCAACGAAGTAGATAATTTAAACAATTGAATATAATTGCAACGTCTTCAGTTTTTGCTTTCGATTCTTGTCAACTTTTAATTATAGTCAGCAGATGACTTTTTATGTCGACACTATGGCATAAATAAATCAAGTATTGTATACATTCAGAATTATTAGAAATTTTGCGCGATGACGAAACCTCACGACCATTTAAAACGTTTCCCTTCTAGTGATTCCTCACTTTTAATAATACATTCATCAATGTGATGAACGTACTGATTGAGATCCGAACACTTTGGTAGATGATCTTTGACAAGACTGTTGCACCTCCACTCTTTTTCCACCACATCCCTTTTAATTTCCGATTTTAAGATTCAGCCTTCTACCGTCCACCTTCAACCTTGCACCTTCTACCTCCTATCTCCCACCTTCCACCTTCCACCTTCTACCTTTGTTACGTTCAATTGTGCCCTGCTGAATGTTTTTGTTCGTTTTGAAATTAGATATTTTGTGTAACTACCGGTTAAAAGGGGCGTCCCTGATCATGCTTCATAATTAAAGAAATCGACTGGTTCCTGTAAAGCTCATCCTAATACCAATGACACAAGTATTTTTCAAAAACTCTGTAGAATGTTGTTACCGCATTTAGTTTAAGTCAATTTATCTTTATAGTTGGATAAATGCAGCAAATATACTCGGTTATCCACATTTTTTTTTAAAGAATATGTTCGCTTTATTTATGAATAATAATGCAAGTTTGAACACCGTAAATTTTTTATAATTGTATTCTAATTTGCCGGTTTCGTTATCCATTTATACATTACAATGATTTTGAAAGTGTTCTTTTGACATGTGTTGCGCAAATATTTGAATCGCTTATCATTTCGTTTCCTACTTTCACTTTAATCCTGCCTTTAGCTGTCATACCCTGTGCTCTCTGCGTGATTAATACTATTATTCCAAGAGCGATGCACATTTTTTTTCACAAGAGGTGGATATCCTGAGTGCATCGATAAGTTCTCACGCGCTTATCAACACTAGTAAGATTCTCCTTTTAGCTTTTCGACGTAGGCTCAATGGTTCTCCTACGTTAGACTAAATTGCTTTTTATGTTCTTCGGCGTAAACCCAACAGCGCTAGTCTGTAAACTGCTGTTGTGGCAATGGTCGCTGCGCTAAAGATGTGACTGTTGCTGTGACTCTGCATCTGGGCGTAAGAATCCAGACGTTTAGCTGATTCACCTTCGTGGATGCAAAGGGCACACGATAAGTATCTTGACACATGGAGGTATGTTGCAGAGCATCTTTTTTTCTACCTTTTCTGTTTGTACGTCGCTGGTGCTAGTATTTGTTCTGCAATTAATATTTCTAATTTAACACGCTTGTTTCATGAGTAGGTATATGCATTACATTTTTTTACGTCTAGTAAATTTTACATGTTAAATAACGAAATGTGCACTTCGTACGTCAAATTTTAAATTTGTCTGTAAAATATAATTATTTATTTGCTTTTTTTGATTAAAATAGAAATTTTTATTTTTATTGTAAATAGAAAATCGATGGCGATGTACTTTTCTTGTCTATGTGAATCACTCCACTCTCTGCATTTGTAGTTAGCCCAGTATTTCTAAATTCCCGTTTTAGATTTTGAATGTAGTCTTTCGTTAGGGATTGTTTTTCTTTTATCTATGTTATCACGAGACTTGCGCTTTCGCTGGTAATCCTAGTTACAGTCAAAACCGCTGGCACCCTACTACAAATTACTTTATCCCGCTAATTTTAAGGTACCTTTTGTTACGTCCTTACTTAATTTAATCCTTTGTTTTTTAGGTATTATTTAGATATACAGGGTGGCGCAATAGAACGTGCATTTTAAAAATAATTATTAAAAAATAAATACAAAAGGTATAATTAAAATAAAACTAAGCAATTATTAAGTGATAACTGAAGTTTATTTTTTAAAAATAACATAATCTAAATGATGACCCTCTCTACGTTGGCACTCCTCTAACCGCAAACTGAAATTAGCGAAAACTTTCTTAAGTAGTGCTGGTGTGATTGCTGCCATTTCATCACGAATATTCTCCTTGAGCTGACTGATGTTTCTTGGATTATTGGTGTAGACTTTGTGTTTAAGGTATCCCCACAAAAAAAGTCAGGAGGCGTCAAGTCTGGACTGCGCGGAGGCCATGGGATATCACCTCTTTTCGAAATCAGTTTGCCAGGAACATCTGCTTCACAACCGCCATGGAGTCATTTGATGTGTGACTGGTAGCTCCGTCTTGTTGGAACCAAGTCCTAGAGTTCTTTATTCTTGAATTTTCAAGTTCTGGGGCCAAAAAACCTTCCAACATCGCAACATAGCGTTCGGTATTAACAGTGATGTTTTGCCCCGTGCGTTTTCAAAAAATAAGGACCAATTATTCCTTTGGCAGAGATTGCGGCCCAAACTGTCACTTTAGGGCTATGTAACGGTTTTGATGTTTGAGTCTGGGATTTTCACTATTCCAATAACGACAATTTTGGCGGTTTACGAACCCATTCATATGAAAATGTGCCTCATCAGAGAAAAGGATGTTTTCAAAATTTGAAAACCGATTGAGCATTTCATTAGCAAATGTGAGCCGTGCTATGAAGTCAGAGTCTTTCAATTCTTGGGTTAATTGCAGCTTGTATGGATGCAATTTAAGATCCAAGTTTAAAATTCGTTGCAAACTTCGTCGCGATATGTTTAGGACAGACGATCTCTTGCGAGTAGACATTTGTGGATCTTCTCGTACCGACTGCTTAACACTCTCAATATTGTCTTCGGTCCTAGATGTGCATGGACGACCTTTCGCGTGTGGTTTAAACGTCGATCCAGTCTCTTCAAAACGCTTTATCCAGATTTTAATTAAATTAGCACTCGGAGCCTCCCTAATTTGCCGTACACCATACTCAGAACAAAATAGTCGCCTGACAACTACGTACGAACGAGAGTTTTCGTAAAATGCGCGCACGCAAAATGCGCGACGCTTCCCGTCGAAGTTACTCATAGTGACTAAAACTTTATGAACCGCGCTATCCAACGATATCGGACTCCCCCCGCCCACGCCCCTTCTACCCCGCAAAAAAAGATGATGCAATATGCACGTTCTATTGCGCCACCCTGTATTATAATTTATTCTGTTGTTCCTTGTGGGTTACTCTCTTTCATTTATTGATTTTATTTATTTATTCTTTACTTTTTTGTCGCGAAGGTTACTTGGGCATTACATGTCAACCGACTCCTAAAATAGGAGGTGCAATATGAACTATCGTATCATGGGTTTGACCCGAATATTAAAGTAGAGGGGGTTCCGTAAAGTCACCCATAACGTTCTCAAGATAAGGCAAATCAATCGTTACGAAAATGTTTACACCAACGCTTTCAAAGACGATCATGAGGCTATTCAACGCGCGCTTACGGAACTTGCATCATCCTCTGACGAATTTGATGGGGATATCACTGATGATAAGTTTGCACGTTTACGGTCTTTATGGGTACATAATCAACAACGTTGTATACTGATGTCTAAATTCGACGAGGAAGCCTGTTACGATACGATTTGTTAATCGCATTAATTACATTTAGTTGTAATTGTTCAATCTTAATTAGAATTAGTTATATTTATGATTTCGGGTTTAAGCGCGAGCAGCCTGGGGTTGTTGGGTTCTCACCCCTTTCCCTTTATAAGTGTTGTTCAAAACCAGTCTGTCTCGTGATGTTGTCAGAGAGTGAACTAGCTATTATGTTTTACAATATGCGTATGCGTTAAATAAAGGTTCTGTGTGTTGACTAAAACTTTATTTATTTTTACTTTATAAGGCACCGTGTGTCCTCGAAAAACGTTAGTAGGGATATTGTGTCCTTCACTAAAATCAAACAAATTACAGTGCATAGCTCAACAATCTCGTGTTGTTATTTTACACCTGGTCCTTATCAAGCTACCGAATTATCGCAATTTTACGAGTGTTACTCGAAATAAAAAATAAATTCTTTTTTTCGCTACAAACCATTCGTTCAAATGTCGAGAAAACCGTTAAAAAATTTAAGCGTTTGCTTGTAACTTTGTGGTTTCTGAAGACCTACTCATTTCTTCTGGATTTGTTAAATCTAAATTTTTACTTAATGGTTTTTCCTGAAGACTTAGGTCTCTAATTCCAAGTATAATTCCATCTTTTATCAAAGAATTTTTTCGTGTTTCAAAATTGCAATGTTTGGCCATTATTTTTAGTCCTTTAAGAAATTATCAAAGCTTTCGCCTTCGCCTTGCGTGCGTGAGACGAATTAAAACCTATTATAAATCACATTGCTTCTAGGCTCACAGTATTTGTCAAAGCCCCTACTACTTGTTTGTAATCCTTCTTGTTTGCTTCCGATAATTTAAATGCATTAAACACATCAATAGCTTCTTCACATGCAGTCGTTAGAAACAAAGTTGGCTTCCTTTTATCTGATTTTTCATGTAAATCCGCTGCTAACAGGTACATCTCAAATTTTTGTTTAAATTTCTCATAATTAGTTGCAAAAGTCTGGACAAATACTAATGACAATGGTAATTTTATATCCATTTTTAAGTAGCTCTACGTGATTTTCTAACCTCAAATTTTATTTTGCAATTTTAATGACCAAAATCAGTTTATTTCAGAAAACGGTTGCCTTCACTTTCAAAACCACTAATTTTGTCGAAGCCTGACATCATGTTACATATTCGTTTGTGTATTAGGATTGATATAACAACTATACCGGCTGTAACAAAATAAGTGTAAAACATTTCAGGGGGTGATTCCTCATCGTAAAAGAGATAGGGTCTTTCATATAATGAAACTTCATTAGAGCATCTTTTGTTAAGATACAGCCCATTGAAGGGAGTACATAAAATTTGTTTTTCATTTTTTTTACAAACACTAAAAAACTTACAAAATTGAAATTAAGGTGACATTTTTTACTATCAAAAATACACTTACTCAGTAATTTATTTGGTTTACATCATGGCTGTAGGGGGGTGGAAAACGCAACCCTAAAATTTTTTCCAATGTAACTTTTTGTCTTATTATTTGTTTGCCATTTAAAAATGTATTTCCAATAGCTTATTTCATTCTAAACAAAAAATATCTCTTGAATTTTTTGCTCAAAATTAACCAGTTCGCAGAAAAGAATTATTTTACAAACAACTACAGACATACATCGTCATAAGACGAAAATGCGAAACCGCCCGACCGTCATTAAACACGTATATGTCGGCGCTTCGATCTTCAGCGTGTACAAGGTAAATAAATTATTCTTCATACTGCAGTAGATATTATTATATAGTTGAACAGGTATAACAATTGATGCGTCTGCATTAATATTTCCGTTTCAAGGTGAGTATGAAATTTACTGTTACTATAATTATACAGAATTATTTGGTCAGTTAATACAATTGTTTTAGATGGAAATTGAATTTGACGATTTGTTGGAGGAAGCTGGTATATCTTCCATAAAGGAGCTCTTAAAACTGGATGTTTCATTTGACAAGAGCAAATGTCAACTCAACAAAGGACTTTTTTGAGTTAACAAAATTAAGTGTATTATTTGTATTTAGGTGCTATCTTAAAATGAAGTATGCAAATACTTCAATTAATAAAAATGTTTATTTTAAAAATTAAATTCATTTAATTCAACAAAACTGTTTTGTCGATTTCACAAATACCTAAATTGGCTAGAATAAACAAGTATGAAATAAGAAACCACATAATCAAATCAATAAAATATGTTTTTCCTTTTAATAAAGCGAAATTTCTACCTAACAAAATATTTTATTGAACCAGAAAAATTAGGTGTAGTAATTCAAAGTAACGGCTATGTTAGAATGAATTGTGCAAAGTGTTAAATGAAAGGAATTAAGTGTGGTGTATTAAAATTACAAGATGCTTAACGAACAATATATTTTGTTGAGTGAATCCTTATTTATTTGTTTTAAATAAATTTATGTATACCTTTAACAAAAATATCTATTTGTGCGGAAAATAATATTTCCTTGTTGCTATGTGACACTGTAATTTATTTGGACCAAATAAAATTTTGTTGAATTAAGCATTTTTTTTTCTGTGCAGCAAAATACCAGTTTTGATCTTTATATACAATTTTTAGAAAAGGGAACTCTACAGTTAAGTTCCATATATGTGAAGCAACATGACAATTTAACATTGTTCGACATGTGCAATTCAAACCCTTAGAGAGTGCAATAGAGAATTTCCAAATATACATAATTTCCTAAATTTGTGGTAATATTGCCTCTCAAGACCAGTTCCTCTGAAGACACGTAATCAACTCTGAAACATGCAACAACTTATTTAATAAGCGTTACCGACGGAGAAAACTGCAGAGGTTGACCCGAATATCTATCCATCAAAAAGTAGAAGTTAACACATAAGCAAATGATAGATTTATTTGCAGCGTAGAAAGTGGAAAGACTAAATTTACTTTTGTAAAAGCTGCTTATAGTTTGCTTTAAAAAAAGATTTCAATTATTAAATTTGTATTAAAATTTGTAATAAATATAAAGATATTTGTCTCAACTTCTTTCTTTTTCTTCTCTCCAGGTTTTTTCTAGCGCTGCTTTGTGAATGAATGCATTTCCATAGCATTTATTATTTTTAATATTGTTATCTTACTTGACACTCCCGTTAATTTTGCTTTCGTGCTGCAGCTGCAAAATCGCTCCCTATGCAATGTGGCCCGAAAAAGATGTCTAAGCTTTGACGATATAATAACCTTGATTTAAGTAGCCGATATTTTACACGTGCCTTGAAAAAGCATAATCAAAACTGTAAAGATAAAAATTTTATATTCTTTAACACTATTGAACCGCACTTAATTAGTTGCAAGATAATTAAATTATTTTCTGTGAAGTTGTAAGTTCTAATAAGCTCAATCAATGTTTATAAAATTCCAAGCAATGGACTTTCTTTTTAAGTTTTAACTTAAAAATGTTCCGAATTTATTAAAAAATAGTTGATAAATGATTTTAAAGTTTTAAAACTTTTTGGTCTACAGAGCATTAATTCTTCAATTTTTTTACAGCTTGCTTTTGTCTTGCTAGCAGTAATGTGCGAATCAACTACAAGAGAGGCCCAAAGTATAGCTGGGGTATCTTACAAGTTACTCTCAAAAGTTCCTGTTGCGAGCAATGTGGTGCAAGATAAAATTTTGAGAAAAGAACTATTTATACTGTCTCAACAAGCAACTCACGAATGTCCATATTTTACTGCAGCTGGATTTTTTAGAGTTGATCACACTATGCTTTATGGATTAGTTGGAACCGTAACTACGTATGTAATCTTGTTGATACAAATGAATAATAAACGCTACTGACTTTCACTGTTATTTAATATTGATAACAACTAAAGTATTAGTAGCAAAAAATTTATATTAGCGCATTAAGTAATCAGTATCTTGCAACTCAAAAATTCTGAGTGAAATTCGCAAAGACAAATAGCTCTAAGGGTATATAAGGTCAATATTTGCCTTTGTGGATGAGGCAGGCATAATTCACGTAATATTTATTTATTGCTGTGCCGAAAAGCGCGTGTTTGGTAAAATTGCAAATCTCCAAGTTTGGTAAACATATGTTAAGATATGAAGAATTTAAAGCTTAATTAATTAGTTACCATTAGTTTGTATTAAAGATATGCATGGTTTTAGTTAAATTACAACTTCGTATCGCTTCAGAGATATGCATTAGATTTTATGGTTTTCTTTTCTCGATAAAATATACAGCCATATCATGTCGTGTATATTAATAAGCAAATCTGATTTATATATACTTTTGTAGCATTTAGAAAGGCCGATAAGTTTATTCTGCCGTATTTTAGAAAAAATTTCGTTTAATTAACTGCGGTATGAAATCAAAGTTCGAATATTCTAATTCAATTAATAAATAAAATCACGCCATGTTGATATGCATTATTGGTTGCTATATATTGAGGCAAGTATTTGCATATATTTATCCACTCTGCAGTTCTAATAATTTTTTTTCTTCAGCGTCAGCTAGGTTTTGGGCCTCTTGGAGCGGCTTTTCAAAAAGGCTTCTTCCAAAAAACTCTTCTATCAATTCATTTTGAACAGAAAGGACAATATTAATTTTAATTACAGGTACGTTACATGCAGTAACTTATTGAGATCAAAAATATTCTAAGTTGACATTCACTTATTTAAATTAACTAAAATTAGGGTGTGTAGCTGAACAACCAACAATGTTAAAGTTATGAACCTCGAGACTGACTGGCCATCTTGGGCTCATAAGGGTATTTATGCTATCACTGTCCCTCACATTGCTTGTGGGAACTGCAGATCACATGTCTGCTATTTCTTTATTCAATACAAAGTATTACTTCTTAGTAATCTTAATTCTAACAATAAGTTTCTTATAATCTATTGTGACCTGCACCTGCAGTGTCATGCTACGTCTGGAATACGAAGTATTCACATCCGTTCTCATGTCTGGTTTATGAACTTCCATTAACCTTTTGTAATATGTCCTTTAATTATACATTGTAGCAATCTAACTTAAGATTTAATAATTTCATTTCAGTACATATATATCCTAATTTAGGAAATATGTAACTCCTCCCGACGTAGATGAAAATTAAGGGTTTTACTTAATTTTTAAAACTTATTGTCCTTACAGGTTCATATATTATTTCTTTATTTACCTTTATTTCTTGTTTCTTATGACTAAAATTTGTTTCTTTGCTTCTATATCTGAGATACATTTTGTACGATACATATACAGTTAATAAAATAATATATACAATATATATATATATACATATATAAATATATATATATATATATATATATTGCTGTGAAACCTCTGTATCAAGTTCGAGCCTCACGAATTGGGCGTCAAAGAATGCTGTAAAACCTCTACTATCCTGGTCTGTTGACTTTCTTCTGTTAATCGCCTCGGCTGCTCCCCTATATAACTTTCATCCTCATATATAAAAAAAACAAACACATTCCTACCACAAACATCAACGTTAACTCTATTTACATCAATATTCAGAATACATTAAATTTTAAAATTAAATTTCAGCATAAAATTCAGTTTTAAAAAGAATTTCAAGATTAATTTTATTATCACTTTAACGTGCATCCAGAATTAAAGTCCTTGTTGGATGCCTACTAATTAATATAACAATATAAGCAGACCGGAGTCTGAGTATAAAGGGAGCATCTACCACCCCTTTACGTTAATTAACCAGGTTCGTCTAATTGAGCTCAAAGACATACCCAAAGTTTCATCATAATTCAGAACATCAATACTAAATACCCCTTTCTACTTAAACAAGAAAATTTCATCTTAACATTAAAATTTTATGGTTAGTACAATTTCACTAATGTCCATTTAAAGTAAATCAATTATAAAGTAATTCAACACACACAAAAATGTCAAACAAAATAGTATAATTTACCTGAAGGTTACTGTCCTCGTAGCTTCAATGTACATCGTCCCTTTAGTTAATCACACCATTCCAACAGGATTATATTTACGGCTTCTAATTCTCAACGCTTTTAAAATTTTCTCCATCACCATTTATTTAAAGTTGTTTCTGGGCTTTTCCGGAACTCATCTGTGTATATCTGACCCTGGTTTTGTGGATCCAGACACGTTTTTGAACCATTTAATTATTAACACCCCCGAAAAATAACAAAGAAATTCATACTTCTTTCACCAATATACGCCAAAACTGCCTACTTTTGTGTATACATTTGTCGTTGTAAATTTTGCTAATTGGTACAGTGATACTAAATTTTATTACCTTGTATCTAAGTGCACTGAAGTACATTCATGTTAGCACGTAAATAACAAACTATTTTGAATCACTAAAATATACGAGCAAAATTTTAAATTATTTTATCAAACTAAAATGCACTGTTTAACATCTTGAATCAAGTCGCGGATGTAAGAGCTTTTAACGCATCGAATAGTCAAAAGTCTAAGAGGCCGAAATTCATATTACCACCGGTATATATAGCGAATAGCCGGCACGTCGCTTTTGTCCTCAAAACAGACAATTCTAAAGAATTTCTCATTCTATGTTCCCAGTCCGTCGCTCGCGCATCGGTTTTTACGAAATTTTCACTCGCCCCATTTAAATCTCAGAAATTCTCACACGGCACGCAAACATGTCCGAGAAAAACTAATTAATTTTGTACAGAAATTGTTGTTTCCACCTCTGATATTTGCATCCTATTTTCAACCAATTGTGACCCTCGTGACGTTGCTTAAATCACGCCTTTTACTATATGTGTCTTTGCTTGACGCATTTTCTCTTTCCTTTTCTAACCTGTTCGTATTGGTGCAAATTGATATTCTTTATTATCGATTATGTTTTAGTCCATGTGGACTATCTGGGTTAAATAACCCCGTATCGCACATTCTCGTGAATATTAAGCCCCGGTTTCTCCAAGATTCTTTGAAACCATTTGTTATCTACACAATTTTCGCCGTACGTGATATTTAAACTACGCAGGTGTTCAAAATAATATTAATTCTCAGAGCTTTTAAATAAACCCTGTTTTGTATTTCGTGCTAAAGCATCTGACCGTTTCCAATATCCTTAGAATCGACATGTTTATCTAAACAAATTAAACTGAAATTGCCTTTTAAAATACGCAGGTGTGTTCAAACATCCTACTTCTAACTAACACTTCTAGGATTTGCTTTTTATTGGGTTTTTACAAGTTTCTATAGATATTATCTGTTACTAACGATTCAATTAACTTCAATTAAAATTGACTTCTATCCTTTCATTTTAGCGAATACAAGTTAAATATTAATTATTATGTGTACACCTTGTTTTACTACCGGTTACTTAAAATAGGGTTAATTAATATAAATTTTGCACGTAATTTCCATTTGTTTAGGAATAATTACATTACACGCAGAGCTTTTTAATACTGTTTCTTTTGCTATAAAGCGTCTTGTACATGGTTTAAATTTCTTATTTTTACTGAGACGACCGAATTTATTTATGCTTCACGGTTTTAATAAAGCGTATTATTTAATAAAATTCCTTATACACGGTGATTAAAATTATTTGATGTGATTATTTAATTTTCTACCCTGGTCTAAATATGAGTATTTTCCCCCTATTTGAATACAAATAATCCCACTTATTTGAATGCAAATATTAAGCATTTAGACAAAAAAATTACAAAAAAAATTGCCTATCTCTCTCTACCCTTATCTATCTAACTTACCTACTTTGTCTCCAATCCAAAAAAATATTTACACCTATCCTATATCCCTATCCTATTCCTAACTCTCACCTAATTCTATAAACTGAAATTATCCCTAACTTCATCCCACTCATCCATCTAATCCTATATACATCCTCTATACCTATCCTATTCCTAACTTTTAACTAATCTTCACTATACTTTACTTCCCCCTACCTAATCCTATATGCCTATCCTACTCTTACTCTATTCCTAACTCTCCACTAATCTTCTATGAAATATCTACACTTAACCTATCTTATTTTCTTCCTACATTTACTCTTTATTCTCATCCTACACCTATTCCTAATTATCTCCCATATTTATCCTATACCTAGCTTTATTTTCTATAAACACTTACTTCTACTCTTCTATATACACCTATTCTATCCCTATCCTATTTAAATCTAACTCTCTTCTTGACCCTCCATGTCTTTCTTCTTACCATCCTAATACTCTTCATCCCTATCTCTCCCCCTTCTATATCTATACTTAACATCCTTATTATCTCCCATACCATAAACTTATCATCCCTATTATCCTTACTCTTAAATATTACTTCTTCTTCAGTCCCTACACTTGTCTGTTTCTCATTTATTATTGTTTCCCTTTCTGCCGACAAACCAAACGATACTACTTTACAATTATCAATTTTTCTCTCTACGGAAAATCCTTTGTACCTTCTAGAATTTTTGTGTAATGGAATCCGCCAGAATGAATTCCTTAAATCTACTTTATTAAAAACAAACTTGCCACTTAACCTCATCAAAAATAATTCTGCCTTCACCTGCTCCTGATATGCTGCTGTTGCTTCTACCCCCACTAATTCTGCATTTTCTTGTACTAAAGCTTGAACCTCTACTCTCCTATCCTCTGGACATCTTATTGTGTTGATCTGTTTACCTTCATCATCCTCTACCTCTACTACATTAATACTAAACCCCTTGTCATCCTCTGTGACTTCATAACTGCCCTTCCATGGCACTACCCTATCCTTAATCCTTATTACCTTCCGTTCCATATCTATCAAAACCCTAACTTCATCATACAGTCAACACCTAAAATGCTCTGAAACTTCAGTCCAGGTACAATTACAAACTCCTGTTCACAGCTTAAACCTCCTATGTCTATCCTAAGCACCACAACACTATTTACTACAGCAAACTTCTTTTTATTTGGAGCTACTAAATGGTTACGCTTTATAGGCATAATTCTATCACAAACCTTATCCCTAATTTTGCTGACGAATTCCTCCGATATTAAACTCGCCTCTGCCCCTGTATCAAGTAATACTTCTACATTATTCTCAAAAATTTCTAAATTAATAATTGGCAAACATAATTTTTCCTCAGTTTCTGGCTCTACTTCCTCCTCAATTTTGAAAAATTCACGTGGATGTTCATATACATTTACACTGAAATCTAGTGGTCTGTCGCGTTCTAAAAATCATGTCCAGGTCTGTTTTCCTACTCGGTCCTGGTCTAGCCGTCACCTCAGCGTACGTCCTAGGCTTTTCCACTCGTTCCGTGTCTGTATTAGCAGTCCCGCTCATGTCTGGTGAACTATTCATTCTGGTCGGTCCCGGTCTCTGTGCAGGTCCCCTTCCTAAACTATTACTCCTAACGTATGGTCGTCTCTGTTCCCAATTCTGTCGCTGGTATCCGTAATTATTCCCCTTCTAGCATAGTTGTCCCGTCTATTGTCAAACCTAACTGTGTTGATCTGTCTTTCCCTGTTTTCCCGAGGTCGTCCACTACTTACGTCGTCGTACCTCTGCAGGTATTCCAAAACATTTCTCTGTCCACTATGTTCTGTAGTGCTACGTGTTGTCTTATTTCTACCTCGAAGTGTCGTGATAAATACTTAATAATTTGTCGGTCCGTCAGTGGTGGGTTCAGTTGCTTTGCTATGCTATACTTGCGTATAGCATATTGCTCTACTTCCTGAAAATTCTCCTTAAATTTCCTGTGATTAAGTCGTCTCGTACCTGATCTTGTCTGTGGTCACTCCAGTAGTGCTTTAGAAATTTGTTTTCAAAGTCTTGATACGTGTCTATGTCCTGTCCTACTAAATTGTACCACGCTTCCGCATTGTCTTTTAATAAAGCCTTTATCGTATTTAGTTTAGTCTGTTCGTCAAATAAATTTCCCACTAGATTTCTTACACTATTAATAAAAATTTGTGGATTTACCCTGTTATCGCCATAAAATTTCATGTGTTGGTCCAATGATACTCCACCTGTAGAAAATCTGGGACCATCCCCCGTTAAATTTGACATGTTGTATTTAATACTACTAACTTCGCGTTCTACCCTGCCTAACTGATCCCTACATGAGTCCGTCACTTCAGTCATTTTACATTAATCTCTTCTTCACAGAACATGCGTACTTCGGACTTTAAATGTCCCATTTCCTGTCGAAGACCTGTAATATCACGCTCATTTTTTCAACCCTATTTTCAACTTCCCCATCTTTACGGTAAGACTATTTTTAAATTCTGAAACTTCTTTATTCGTCTTATCTATTTTCTCACTTAGGGTTTCCCTAACTCCTGTTAATGTCTCATTCATTCGGTCAAATTTCTTATTCGATTCTTCACTCATCCTCTCTAACATTCTCAATATCATCTCGTTTCCTTGATCCCCCGATTCCGTCCTCGACTGATCTCTACTGCCTCCAGCTTCTTCCATTTTCGTATTTTTTTCACACAATGCACTATCGTCACTTCCAATTTCCACTCCTTGACTCCTTAACCACTCTTTTCTCTGCATACGTTCTAATCACTCTCACACACTCTAAAATACTCTTAAATTTATACACACACAGAAACTCTCTCTCTCAGATCGCCAGTTTCCTGGAATAAAATCACAAAAATTTTATTTGGAACTCGCCCCATTTAAATCTCAGAAATTCTCACACGGCACGCAAACATGTCCGAGAAAAACTAATTAATTTTGTACAGAAATTGTTGTTTCTACCTCTGATATTTGCATCCTATTTTCAACCAATTGTGACCCTCGTGACGTTGCTTAAATCACGCCTTTTACTATATGTGTCTTTGCTTGACGCATTTTCTCTTTCCTTTTCTAACCTGTTCGTATTGGTGCAAATTGATATTCTTTATTATCGATTATGTTTTAGTCCATGTGGACTATCTGGGTTAAATAACCCCGTATCGCACATTCTCGTGAATATTAAGCCCCGGTTTCTCCAAGATTCTTTGAAACCATTTGTTATCTACACAATTTTCGCCGTACGTGATATTTAAACTACGCAGGTGTTCAAAATAATATTAATTCTCAGAGCTTTTTAAATAAACCCTGTTTTGTATTTCGTGCTAAAGCATCTGACCGTTTCCAATATCCTTAGAATCGACATGTTTATCTAAACAAATTAAACTGAAATTGCCTTTTAAAATACGCAGGTGTGTTCAAACATCTTACTTCTAACTAACACTTCTAGGATTTGCTTTTTATTGGGTTTTTACAAGTTTCTATAGATATTATCTGTTACTAACGATTCAATTAACTTCAATTAAAATTGACTTCTATCCTTTTATTTTTAGCGAATACAAGTTAAATATTAATTATTATGTGTACACCTTGTTTTACTACCGGTTACTTAAAATAGGGTTAATTAATATAAATTTTGCACGTAATTTCCATTTGTTTAGGAATAATTACATTACACGCAGAGCTTTTTAATACTGTTTCTTTTGCTATAAAGCGTCTTGTACATGGTTTAAATTTCTTATTTTTACTGAGACGACCGAATTTATTTATGCTTCACGGTTTTAATAAACCGTATTATTTAATAAAATTCCTTATACACGGTGATTAAAATTATTTGATGTGATTATTTAATTTTCTACCCTGGTCTAAATATGAGTAATATATATATATATATATATATATATATATATTGCTATGTATTTTTCTCACTACCTTTGAATTGGGTTTCCAAGCAGTTGTATAGATTGTTGCAACCAACCAGGTTTGTCTTTAATACTTCAAGCTGATTTCTGATGAAACTCTTTTGTATTTCCCTGTCATGCTGTTTATTTGCGATCTTTGATTGCCTTATTATTTGTTATCGTGGCCGGACTTTTAACTTACGTCTGTTGTTTTGTATAGATAAAGCTTTTGGAAAATTGTACAAATTAAATGATGTAACACGAATGCTGTTTTCGTATCTATTTAAACTGATCTTTGAAAGTGAGTTTTCTTATCAAAGCGTTTATTGTTCGTTCTTTATCACAAGCGTAATTGCATGAGGATTTATTAGGTCTTGTCTTATCTTTTGCGTCTCTATTTTATACGTAGTTTAATTACATGTTCGATTATTTCTCTGCTGAATACGCGTTCTATTATTGAAAGTTATGCTTGTTGGCATTGCTTAAAGTTAATTACGGTCTATATACAGGATGTTAAATGCTTGCTATTTACATAATGTACGAATTACTTAGTTTTCTGCTAAATAAATGCAGTTTTCTTATTCCCATTGCTATTTACAGTTACTATATTCCCATTGCTATTTACAGTTACTACACGACCCTTACTACTCAATACACCCCTGGACAACCCCTTATCACAGCATTATTCCCCCAAATTATGATATAAAATTTTAGAACAATGACATTTTTGGCGCCCAACGAGGTGTTAAACTCACATTGGTCGATAAATTCTTATATTTTTTATTTTATTTTACAAATCTAATTCCTTCTTTGTTAATTCCCTATTTACATCTACCTATTCTTATACCTATGTCCTAATTTACTATCCTATTTATACCTAGTCCTAATCTTATACCCATGTCCTATTTTACTGCCCCATTTCTGCCTATACTTAAATTTATTTTACATTTTAGTCATTTATTTGTGTCCCTTTGTATAGGTGTAAAACTTCCCCTTTATTGTTTCCGAATCTATGTCTTTTTAGCTCACACGTGTTTGTTGCACGCTCTACAAATATACCCTTGCTATCTATTCTATATCCTAAAAATTTAACTATATCTTGAAAAAATTCGCACTTCTTTAAATTTAACTTTAAACCAGCTATATTTAACTTTAATAAAATTCTTTCCAGATGTACAAAGTGTTGTTCAACACTATCACTAAATATCAAAACCTCATCCACGTAGTGGATACAAAATTTCTCAAACGGTCCCAAAACATTCTGCATAGCTTTCACTAGTACAGCCGTACTCGAGGACAAACCAAACGGGACCACTTTAAATTGGTATATTGTTCCTTCTACCGAAAAACCCGTATATTTCCTTGATTCTCGCGCTAATGGAATTAACCAAAATGAATTCTTCAAGTCTATTTTGGAAAAGATTTTCTTACTACATATCCTCGCTAATATGCTATCCATCGTTGGTGGACAATTGTATTGCGGTTTCGTTCGCTTATTAATCTTTCTTGCATCTAAACATAATCTGAAGCTACCATCACTTTTCTTCACAACGACTAATGGATTCACAAAGTGTGTACTGGAGCTTTCGATGATACCTTCGCGTAACATTTCTTCTATTTCTTCCTTTACTCTATCCCTGTATGCTACTGGAATAGGATATAATTTAGTGTTAAACGGTTCGGCGTTTACTACTTCCAACGTGTGCTCATAACCTGTGGCAATTCTTGACTTCGACCCTATTAATTCTGAATGCTTTTCTAATAATATATTCACACTATTTCTCAAATCCTCTGGACATTTAATCTTTTCATTTGTATTACCCTCATTATCTATTTCATCCTCAAATTGATTAATATTTACGCAGTCACCCCCCTACTTCTATATTGCCCTCTTCATATCATTTAATATACTTCCCATGCTCAGGTCATTCCTAACTTTGTCTTGTTGATTATCATCCCAAAAGTGTCGTAAAATTTTTTGTTCAAACTGTTGAAATGTTTCTATCTTGCTTTCGACTAAATTATGCCACATTTCGGCTCCCCCTTTCAGCATCGATTTTACTAAGTTTAATTTATATTGCTCGTCTGTTGAGCCCTGTACTAACATTTTAATATTTTTCAGAAAGATTTTTGGATTTAATTTTCCGTCTCCGTAAAATTTTGTATATTGGTCAATTAAAAGATTCGGTTAAATTAGCCTAATGGATTCCCTAACATTAAAATTTCCTGAATTAGTTTTGAAATTACTTATTTCCAGATTTATCTTCCTAAATTCTGTTTCACAATTTTCTTCTTTGTTTCGTATTTTAGTATCTAGATTCGTGAGTTTGTCGTTTGTTTCACTTTTCCATTATTCTTGATTGGATTTCATCATTGTAATATGATCTCATACACAGTCGATTTCCCACATAATCCTCACGATTTTCTCTTGCATTTGTGCCCTCATTTCCGCAATTGTTTGGTTGGTTTCCCTTAATCCATCACTTAGAATTTTGATTTTCTTGCCTAATTTTTCGTTATTTTCGTCCATCTTTGTTGTCATGTTTTTAATGGCTTACTCATTTTTGTCCATTTTACTGCTATGCCATTAAAATCTCCATCATTTTTGTTTCTTGTGAGGTCCGCCGTTCCTCGCTAGAACTCCTTTCCAACGTCCTTTCCTGGACGATTACACTCTCTTGGGATCCTATTTCCACTTCTTGATTTCATAGTGCCTCCCTTGTTTCCCGTATTCTTTTGTCCATTTTTGAAATTTATATTTACACTAAATCTTAAATAAATTTAATTAATGTACAAATTTCTCTGAATTTTTGATTTCGGTGATTTTTCTCAAATTAAAAACTCCTTAATTATAGCCCTAGTTTAATTTAATAATTTTATTTTGGTGTATTTAAATCCCACGGTCGTATTGTCAAATTTCTTTAATTTAATTCGAGCCTCTTCGTTCAGGTCGCTGTATTTTATCGTGGTAAAATATTCTCGCCCCTAAGTTCGGGTCGCCATAAATTTGGTATGTATTTTTCTCACTACCTTTGGATTGGATTTCCAAGCAGTTTTATAGATTGTTGCAACCAACCAGGTTTGTCTTTATTATTTCAAGCTGATTTCTGATGAAACTCCTTTGTATTTCCGTGTCATGCTGTTTATTTGCGATCTTTGATTGCCTTATTATTTGTTATCGTGGCCGGACTTTTCACTTACGTCTATTGTTTTGTATAGATAAAGCTTTTGGAGAATTGTACAAATTAAATGATGTAACACGAATGCTGTTTTCGTATTTATTCAAACTGATGTTTGAAAGTGCGTTTTTTATCAAAGCGTTTATTGTTCGTTCTTTATCACAAGCGTAATTGCATGAGGATTTATTAGGTCTTGTCTTATCTTTTGCGTCTCTATTTTAAAAATTTGTTAAACACTCTTCAACGTAGTTTAATTAGATGTTCAATTATTTTTCTGCTGAATACGCGTTCTATTATTGAAAGTTATGCTTGCTGGCATTACTTAAAGTTAATTACGGTCTATATACAGGATGTTAAATGCTTGCTATTTACATAATGTACGGATTACTTAGTTTTCTGCTAAATAAATGCAGTTTTCTTATTCCCATTGCTATTTACAGTTATACACAACCTTACTACTCAATACACCCCTAGACAACCCCCTATCACAGCAATATATATATATATATTATAGTGGTTCTAAAAGATCGAAAATGAATATAAACAAAGCAATTTCAAAACACTCTGTATAAAGGAACAACCAGAAGTTACGTGCGAAATTTATAATAGTTAATTCATTTTCAGGTATCAGGTATTAACGAAATTTTATAAATAATTAATGAAATTTAAGTAGGTTTGCAAAGAAATTAAATGGTAGAAGCCAATGCCATTAATTTATTAATTAATTTGAATTTAATTGAACGATTATTGATGTATAATTTGCATAAAAGCGTGCAAAAACCCAATGATACCAAGATGAAACGCGTTGCTATCTGACAAATATATCAGTGGGGTAGAAATACGCCGAACTCCAAATCGTGGAAATGTATTTAAAACGTTACGATTGAACACCTGCGTATTTTCTAAATGTCAAGTTTTATTTAATTTGTAGATAACAAACAAATTATTCTAAGGATTGTTCAAACGATCGGATGTTATAGCATGAAATGCTAATGAGAAAGTCCACGTGTAGTAAACAGCGCACAAACAAGAATATCAATTTTCTATCACTCAAGCCAGGTTAGAAAGAGACGTAGAAAACGTATAAGCATGAGACCACAATAGTATAAAAGGGATTCGAGAAACGTCATTCGGTCTACGATTGATCGATATGTTAGTTTGACTTGATATAAACACGAGGATAGTGTAGCGTAATTTTCTTAAAATATTATAACGAGGTACTGAAATTCGCGGATTTGAAAATGGGGTTGAGTGCAAAATTGTGGGAATGTGTTGTTGTGAGCAGGGGATTTCGGATAAATGTGGCCAGGAGAGGTTACATTGGAAAGATATACTATTAAAGCCCTTATTATTTCGATCGTCCCAAAAGCACGTATGAAAGTTAACACGAGTTGTAAGTATTATCAAATCATTTAAATTGTATTGCTTAGTGGTAGCCTCTTAATTAAAAACGCGGTTAGTGTGCCGAGATTGCAATTTTTATTGAGGTATCACCTATAATTTTTTATCAACTCGTGTCGGGACATTAAGTAACGTAGATTACTGTGAAAGAAGTATAATTGAAATGAAATTTGGAATTTGGTTACAGCGAGAAGGCGGCGTTGGCGGATCAACTTAGATGGAGTTCGTCTAGTAATAGCGAAAACGACCTGCAGACCAGGTAGAAAAATACAGGGCATCATCTACAGAGAAGATCTTCTAAAAATTTCCAGGTAACGATTTAAAATTGTGATTCCTATAAACTGTAAATATTGGGGTGGCGTATGAGAGTGTTTTTCAAGGTAGTGTGAATTATTTACGTATTGAACAGAATATGTGTAAATAACATTATTACGGTATTCAACTAGAAATTGAAGTTGTCTAGAAAGCTTTTCAACGTTTCATAAGAACGTGAAATTTCTGTGAAGAGTACATGGCTTTGTTTTTTTTTATTTTAAGAGTATGCAAAGTAGAAGGGCATACATTATGCAGAATGAGTTAGGTTATTATAAGCTCACCATACCCCACAGTTGACTTAGATTATTAAAATAAATAAATAAATTATAAAGAAGGAATTTTAGAGAAGGTATTATTCAAGGTCCATTTACTCCGAGTACATTTTATGTGTTCGATGATTTTAAAATTAAATACAGGACATTACAAAATAAGAGTTACTGAAGTGTAACGTGAACAATAAAATATGGACAGTGTTGAATTGCATTTGTAAATAGGAATAAATAAAAGATTGTATGTTGGTTGTATTTTGTGGTTTTATTGGGAGTGTGCGTGAATGATAGAATATAAGAGTGAATATAGATATCCAAAAGGAGGTCCAAATGAGCTAGCCGAAAGCAGTTGAAGAAGGCCATTCAACCGAGGAAGAGAGGAAAACGGGTAAGAAATATTTTTTTGTATTATTTAATTTTTTAATTTTCGAGTTTCAAAAATTTTATAAAATTTTCGAAAATATTTTTGTTGGTGAGGATTTTACCCGAGTTCCACGGCAATATATATATATATATATAATTTTTTTATATATATATATATATATATATATATATATAAGAAATCTTTTATAAAAATATTGAGCGTAAGTTATTTAGAATAGGGATGTTAATATTTTTGGGATTATTTCGCTCACAATAAAAAACCATACAACGTTAAATCATTTGTAATATTTTGTACGTTTCGGTGAATGATTCTCACCTTAATCATCGAACTACAAGAAAAAATTATTAACGGTCAGCAATAACATATAACAGGCAAATACTTACAATTACTAGACAAAAGTTATAATATATATACAACCTACGACTCCTGGCAAACCACGCAAGTTAAAAAACCCACAATTCACTCTCACGGTAAAAGAATTTGTCTGAATGGATAACAAACTTACTCTCTTCTTATGGCGTTCAGTTTGTGAACAGTTTGTGAAAATTTTACATATGCTTATTCAAACCAGGGATTGTCAAAGATATAACCAAATTACAAACGTCAACAGTTCAAATAACATATAGCAAGTGGGCATGTGCATCATTCAATTCTCATGAAAAGTATAATGTGAATACGTTTCAACGAAACTTGGTAGAATATTTTCACACGAAGTGATTTAAAAACACCACTGTATATTCTCATGGGTAAAATGGCGGATTCCCAGTGGAAGAATTTCAAGAATCGACCCTCATATCATGTTCCCGTATTGAGCGTTTAAGTCTTTCCTTCAAATTTCAAAAAACTTGCTTTTGTACTTCTTTTGGCAAAGGCTTTTGCAAGATAGTGTAACTTCATGTTCCATTTTCCCTTTCTAAACCTAGTAGTTTCCTTTCTTCAATGAATCATGACTTCTTCTTCGTCTTGCTGGCAAATTATCATTATCAGATACCGTAATATCATTAGAAGTGCACCTTTTTTTAACTTTTCTCTTTTTTAGATTTACTTTGTTGTCATCACTTATGCAAGTTGCAGAATTGCTCTTTGAAACATTATTTGGCAAGTAATTTGGGTCATCTTTCAGAATGCTTGGAACTACTGAATAAAATAATAACATATTTCAAGCGAAAACAAACCGAGAAAAATTTGTTCAAGAAGCTAAAAAACCTGACCTTATTGAAACAGATGCCACACTTTAATTACCGGGAACTGACACAAAAAAGACTTTTAAACGGAATTTTTATTTAAAAATATCCTAGTCAGGTGATCCAAGCTTGCTCTAAAATTACGTTTAACGCCAATTCACCTGGTTGCAAAAAGATATTACTTTTTGTGTTTAACATTTCCAAAACAAAAGTATTATCTCGTATTTGATTAGTATGATCTAACGTAAAGAATCAATACTTACTAGGGCGGTTCGATAAGTACTTAGCCTCATCGCCCGATGGCGAGCCTATCTCAAGAGAAATTTACTATCGTGTAGTACATTCTCATAGACGGCTACTGTTAAAAATTCAGCCGAATCGAAGTGGTAGTTTTGTTTTGACCGCGTGTGGAAGCGGGCGTGTCCGCAGATTTTAGAAAAATGGAAAAAGAGCAATATCGGTCGGTGATACGGTTCTTGTTTTTGGAAGGGAAATCACGCAGCAAAATCAAAGAGCATTTGGATGCTGTGTACGGTGACTCTTCTCCTTCGATGGTGTCCGTCAAAAATTGGTTTAACGAGTTTCAACGTGGTTGCACGTCGGATTTTCATGAGCCATGCCCAGGTGCCTCAAAACCGACTACCATTAAGGATAACATGACAAAAATCCACAATCTCGTATTGGTAGACCTCACATGTGATTTTCCAATGCTCCATCCGAAGGTACTACATTGGCCTGGAAGCGAGTTTATTTTACCTGGAAAATTTAGAATTTTGCCGAACCCTTGCTGTTCCAAGCAAGGCAGGGATCTTTAACGTGCGTGACAACACTCACACACGGGACCTCCATTTTACCTCTCATCCGAACAAGGGTGTATTTTTGTGAAAAATGCTCGCTTAACATTTTTCAAGCGAACCGTGTCGGGTTTCGAACCCAGGACCTTGGGCGTAGTAGTCACACACATACCACTACGCCACGGAGTCGCCCGTATTGGTAGACCGCCGATTGCAGGTGCGCGAGATAGCTCTGGTAATATCCTACACGAAATTTTGGGCATGAAAAAGCTGTCGGCGTGATGGGTGCCGCGTTTGCTCACTCCGGACAACAAGCGCAACCGCTCTCGCCACGGCTAAATTGGTTGAATTGGGCTACGAACTGCTGCCCCATTCACCGTATTCTCCAGATTTGGCCCTGTGCGACATCTTGTTGTTTCCAACTTCAAAAGTCACTCGCGGGGCAGAAATTTGAGTCGAATGAGAAGATCATCACCGCCACAAAGGCTTACTTTGCAGACCTCGAGAAAACGTATTTTTCAGACGGGTTAAAGAAGTCGGCGCATCGCTGGGTCAAGTGTATTGAGCTAAAAGAAGACTATTGTAAGGAATACGATTTTCCGCTTCTTAAATATACGCTTTTGTTCCTCATATCTATTCAATAAATACTAAATTTTAATAGAAACAATATATTACGAATTCATACATAAAGCCCCATCTACATTTGAATAGTCAAAGTAAACTTTAAGAATTCTTCTATTGTATGTATCTTGATACACTATCCAATACGTAGCCTCGTGGTCAAGCTCCAATTTTGATATCAGCATGTAATCCGAATACAAGTGTTAACGTGGGCCTGCAGGTTTATGATAAAACATGCCGTCCCAGAGGGAAGTAAAGCGGTGTCAACGAATACCATGGCTTCATTTTTAGTGTAGCATTGACCTAAGTATACTCAAGAATACATTTCTACGGTAGGTGAATAATTCTCAAACTTACCTTTAAAATCATTTTCCCCGTTTCTTTTCAGCGCAAGTATTAAGTAAAGTATGAAGTAAAGTATTAAGTAAAGTATGAAGTAAAGTATTAAGTGAAACAAGTAATAAAGTAAGAATAAGTATTAAACGAGGTGCTCAGGTATAGATTTATATTGAAATAAAGTGGAAACATATGGATATGCAAACACGTAATAAATTCTGTTGGATATTGGTTGTGCTGGAAATGCAGTTTTAAGTGTTGCTATGCTAGAGGGTGGAAATTTCCACATATGCTTGGTTAGTATAGAGGTCAAGCTCGGACGCATGTGTCAGCTGCGCGCACCTGCCATTGTAAGTACGTAGATGTTTAAAGAATTTGGTTGCCTAGCAGATATTTAGCCGTGAGTAATCCCCAATTTTATATATATCCATTTCAAGAAATAAGCATTTATGATGTCCAAATAATTTTTGAAAATTCTATATATGTTTGCTTAAAGTTGATACCCGAAATTTTTGTAAAATTTGTATAGTCATTTAAATTGATATACTTATAATTTTATTCAAAATTTAACTTTCGAATAGTGCATAAATGTTCTTATTATTTCCAAGGCATTTCTATGATATAATTTTGTAGTTACAAGGTTATACTAAAATGTTCGTATTACTAAACATGTGATAGGTTGATATTTGTTTGCCTCATTATAATGTATAACATATTTTGACAGCACACTTGAAGTACAGCTTAATACAGACAATAAGTGTTTTTTGGCCTTTGATTCTTTCAAATATATTAATTAAAAATGTAGTTCTGTAATCAACCAAATGTCAGAGCATTTAATTTTTTGATTGTAAACCCGAAAAGGATCTTATTCCGGTATCACATAAAAATTGTAGTATAATAATGAAAACACTATAAATAAATTTGTAATTATGAAATTCATATAAATAACCAGAGACTAATAATATACTATAAAAAAAATTAATCATATCGAAAGTTTCAACGTATACTTTGTACAAACGATGTATATATATATATATATATATATATATATATTTTTAAACCAATAGAAAGAATAATAAGTTGTCTTAAAGCTTTTTTTCATTAAAGTCATCAATAATTTTTTTATAGAAGCCAACAACCACACTTATGAAACTGTTGTATCGAAGAAATATATTATTGGTGTTAAATATAAAATTTTTTTTTGAAGTATAATTTTGACTAGTGGATCTATTTATAATCTATTTTTGGTGATAAAGTGACTAGGCTCTAATGTAGCCCTAGTTTAAAAATGCTTAGATGTGGTTAAATTTTCAGATAGTACGAGATCGTCGTTCCTATTCCAGATTGCAGAGTCAAAAGTAGGTATTTTTTTATATGTTGCTCGTCTTAAGTTTTTTTCTTTCGAAGATTTCCGTATCTGATCTTTGGATAGATTCTTATTATAACATTCATTAAGATACGGTGGTGTCCAATAAAATTTCTTTTTTTATCGTATACCATCCTACAACCCTAGCTCATAGCTCTGCCCTAAGTTGAAGAAGCTTAACTGGCTGGAAGATCTCATTAGAGGAACCTTTTTGTCTCAAAGCCATTTAACATCCTTTTTACCATGGGCTTGAACGTTAAACAGGAACCCCTCGTAATCTATCGAGGCTCTGTCGCCGATAAGGTAGAGTAGACATACTATTTACCTTTTGAGGAATTTAGTATGCAACACTATGTTGGGAAACAAATCGCCACTTTTCCAAAATTTGCGTTTTTCTTTTGTAGGTTAAGTACTTATCGGACGAACCTCGTTCAAGCAATTATTTCAGCCATTGAAATGTTTCAAAAAGAGGATCTTTGATGAAAATTCACTGAGAGATTGCCGTTCAAAGTGGTTTTTTCTTATTTTCCTTTTGTAGTCAATTTTCAATGATACGCTTTATCTTTATTGGCCATAACGCCATTTTAATGTTACTGAATGATAAACAACATGTTTTATAATTATTAGCATAGTGAATGAATTATTGTAAATAAAAAAATAGAGGAAGAATTGATTTCTCACGTATCTCTTACTCTTATTAAAAACTATAGAATGGAATATACAGCACAGTCATTCCTATGTATACGGAGCAGGTGTTCCACAAGGACATGCACGTGTACAATAGATAACGGTACTGCTTTAGTATTAAAATACACGGCGTAAAACTCATTTAAGGTATATCACCAGTAATATAATGTAGAAATAAAAAAATTGATATAACACAAACTCTTCGAGGTCGAATAAGTCTCAATAATAGAAAAAAATGGTCACAAGCTGTGTGTTATTTATTCATGTTCTTTTGCATAAACAAATTGATTACACAATTTTAAAAAATCTCTTTATTGTTATCCAATAACTTTAAGATTGCGTTATACTTAATCAAAATAACAATTTTTTCATTGAGTATTGTAAAAACATAGAGTGTACAGGGTGGTCACTGTTACAGTGCATACCAGTGGGATATCCGAAACGGAAAAAGCTACAGCATGGGTTAAATTAGAGAAAAGTTGAGTTATTTATGCCTTTTAAGAATCTGAAAAGAAACCTAGGTTATCTCAACCCGTTTTTAAATTTTCGCAAAAATTTGAAATTTGCAATTTTCTTTTTTCTTCTATAACTTTTTTATCTCAAGAAAATTATGAAACTAACTACGTTTACATTGTTGATTACGGGCTTTCTAATGAAGTTCTCAGAAATTTTGTAGGCTGACTCAAAATTGTATTTTCCAATGTTCACTTTTGATTTTCTTATGGACGCCATATTGGATTTATATGCCATTAACTAGTGTAGTACAACAGAGTGTTGGTAGTACGGGACTACCCTTTACAAGACATCGTTGAAATTTTAGTACATATTAATCAGTGGTTTTACTACACACTAACCAGTTTATTGTTTGATGCTCTTGTACACATTAATTTTACAAGTGATTATTCTTTATACTAGGAACTAATAACTAAAAGCGGTTCCCTGTCCTCTTTGTCCTTTTGTTTTCTAAAACTCAAACAACTAAAAAGATTGCGTTAGTTATTATTACAGTTAGAGATTATATTACTATACTCCTTTCAATTTGTTAAACATCTTTTGGTGCAGGAAAATTTAAATGTATTGTAGTTTTAAGATTGTCTTTGTCCTTTTATTTGCGAGTTTGTATTATTTATATTTTTAGTGTTTAAGGACTTAATATTTTTTACAGCGGTTTGTTACCACCATGTTTATCGTTTAAGTTATTTAAATAAATTGCGTTACTGTTATGTTATGGTGTTAATAGTTTACTTTATGCATTATTAGACAGACAAGTGAGCTGTCCTTAACTGTTGACTAACCTAAGTAGAGGAAAGCTACGAAGTTTGTATTCACACCCCACCACTTCTTTTACACCTCCACCACTTTTTCCACCACTCTCACTTCCATTCCCTCCTCCCTCCGCCTAAATTTTTGCAACCCAACATACACATCCAACCTAGGTTAGCTAACCAACATACACAAGTAACCAAGGTTAGACAACCCACAATACACATATAACTTAGGTAGGGCAACCCGCATTGCACGGACAGCACCACCGCCACCTGACTTTGTTACATGCACCATTTTCTGATTACGTCAGACCTCGTTATACAGAGAGTTCCACAAAAATAACCAGTCACATTGACACTTGCTACAACCGCCATTTTTTTGCTTACGTCACGAACACCAATGTTGATTACGTCACAACTGTCATTGTAATACATGCGTCATTTTTGGTAACTAAGTTCTTGTTATTTTAGAGTGAATTTCTCTCCATCAGAATAGGGTAAAAGTGCCTTATAGAGTGAAATTGCCTCATAGGGTTAAAGTGCCTTATAGGGTGAATTTGCGTCATAAGGCGAAAGTGCCTCCACCAGTATTGGTTTAGCATGGTTAACAATTATGTAAGAAAACGAAGTAGTGGATACAGTAAAGAAGCGCCGGGTGAGTAGCCTTTCCATCCACCACCTCTTGTTTTAGGCCGTTAGCTCAACCTGATATGTATTTTACTCAAAAGTCTACGCATGTATCTCATGCAGCGTATGTGAAAGCGTTTTTACTGGAGGTGACGCCGTAAACAAACAACGAAAAGCACATCGAGATGGTTTATTTCCAGGAGGAACTAAAAATTACAGACGATGACTGGAAGCAAATTAAGGATTAGAAAAAGCGGTCGACCGCAGTGCATGAAGAATGTACAAACGCAGCAATTCAGTAAGAGAGAGCCAAGTTGCTATTTGAAAAACCATACGCCATAGACGAATCTTCTTTCAAAATCATAATTGTAGGCCTGAACCCATTTGGCGATTACAAAATAACTTTCAGATTTGTTAACAGCAATTCGCAGACCGTACTTGAAGTATCCCTCAATTTATTTAGGAAGTTTATATCAAATCTTCCACATATTATACGCACTATGGAAGATGGTGTGCGAAATCAGATATGCAAATTTGACAACTTGCGTTTTTATTTAATTAAGAAATGTTTAGTGAAGATGGTGACATTTGATGAGGATTATATGTTATTTACCAAAGGAACTTTAGAGCACTTTTTAGCGATATTTCAGCTCGTTCTCAACTACGCTAATACTTTATGAAAACTAACAGAAAACGGTGCTCCTAATATTGATCTGTTTCTGTTAGATGTAGCAATAGAAAGATATAATAGGAATGATGTTCTATCGAATATCGCACACGATATAATTAAAAATGAATACAGTAATAATGATATTGTTATACGAATTTATAAGAATCCTCCAAGATTATTTAAAAACAGTATTTGTAGACAAGTAGAGTATATGGACGAGCACAACAGGTTTCCATTCCACACATTTACGAACGATGTTTAAATTTTAAACTATAGATTTTAGAGAGGTTTCTGTCACTAAGATCTTGCATATTGCGGGTTATTCTTTTATATCTTTCTAAATTGTTGTACTTCAACTACAGATATTAATACCTATAAATAAATATATGTTATAGTTTTAAATAAAAAGATTCTTATTAATAATTTTGTAAAACGTTTATAGTACCCTTTTAATAAATACAGATCTTTGTTACAATTCCTTTCATAAGAACTTAGAAACGCATTTAGGTGATCAACGGTTCAAACTCAAGTAGGTGAATAGTTAACCTCGTCTTACGATGAAGCCATTAAAACCATGTACAAGAATCGATAGAAAAAACAAGTCTATGCTCTAAGTGTATAATTGTTATTGTAGGTTTTCTCTAATATAGCTTAACTTTCAAATATGTAATTTCAGAAGGAAATCACCGACGAACCGATTAAAATCACACAAGAATCAACGGGAAAAGTAGACTACTTTTTATAGAATAATTTTGACACATTTCTATTTATATCTTTTTACAGTTTACAGTATATGAACAATAATATATAATATTTTTTTGAATAGCGGATCTTCATTTATCACGTTCTTGTATAAGATCAAATATTAATTTTTGCGAGTACATAATAGCTTAAACTAAAAACTAGGCCTATGCTTGACCTTTATGTGTACTGGAACAGGTATCATCACCGGAATTATCCGAAGCTTTCTACTGTCTACACATTTGCTGAAGCGAGCGCGCAAACAACACGTCTTTCACATACCGGTCTGAATAGCATGTAAATATTTTCAGAACTGTTAAATAATTATGGCTATTTACGTCGCTGAAAAGAAAATTACCCCCTCGAATATCACTTTCGAGCAAAATATTAGCTCTTTCCTATGCTTGTGTTAGCTTTAGTCCTTTGTCGAAATTATAGTCGGCAGTAAAACCTACTACCTAGTTGTAGAACGGATGAAATTCTCTACCTACCATCTGATTTAGCTTATATGTTAGTAACTCTTGCATGCTAAATAGTCTCCAGAGTTCGCGTTCACGCAAAATGATGACACGACATACCATTTCCGACCAATGCGGTTAGGGATGGACACGAACCGAACAGGTTCGAGGTTCGGTTCGAGGTTCGGTTCGATTTTTCGAACCAAACCGAACCGAACCGGACATTTTATTTACGAACCGAACCTCGAACCGGACCGGCAAATTTTTCGAACCGAATCAAACCTAGCTCAAGGTTCGGTCCGGTTCGGTTCGCAAGGTTCGATTTTTTAAATAAGAATTTAGTTTAAAAATTTAATTTTCACTAAAAACATGTCATTCCTCCCAAATGCACATTTAAAAAATTTCTAGTCGCAAGCATATAAGAAATACAACGATTTTCTAATGTACATGGTTTTGAGTTTTAAGCCAATAGCTAAAAATTGTAATAGGTATTAATTAGTGTTACATATCTAATAAATTTTGTCATCGAGGCACGTATCTAGATCAAAAATTTCTAGATTAATTCGATGTGTTTAATGCTCCTTATTTCAAATTGTTGTTTGTTTATAACTAGTATTAGATATTAAAGAAACTCGAAATGATTTTGAAAATTTGGTTTTAAAAACAAGTTTATTTTATTTAATGAACAGACGTCGTGTTGAAAACCATCTTAAACATATATAAGCCGACGTCACGGTCTAGAGACTACAGAAGTTTTCAAAATAAACGAAACAATTTAATTCTTAATTAAGTATGCATTACTAATCTATCATTTTGAATTTTTTTCTTTTGTATGAAAACCAGCTCTCTATTAATATTAAAAAATGTGGCCTTGTAGCAAAAACTAATCTCCTTTTCTTTTGTACATAATCGCTCAACAAATGGTGTTACAAAATGCATGGTACCATACTATTTACTGTTTATTTAGTGTGGCCATTACCACCAACGTCTTTAGAAGTAGCCAATACTCCAGAAGGATGACCCCGAACTTTCTCTCAAAACCAAGGGTTGAAGTTTATGACTCAAGGCGGCATAAACTTTTCAATCAATGCCTACATAAAATAACACAGTATAATGCAAATAATAAGCAGACATAATGCCCGTGCCATAAATACTGTTATATTTTATTATGGAAAACGTAAACGCTGTTTGAGGTAGATTTACGATTCTTTCCGAGAACCATCTGATATTGTCTTTTAATTGAAATAATATTAATAATAAAGATAAAATGACAAACAGCTCTTTGTTTGTACTGTATAAAAAATCAGCAACACCTTATTGTTTTGATACTTTTTTTATACGAACTAAAACTACAATAAAAGTAATCGCAAAGATAGTGTGATATCGTTCTTTCACGGTAAAATGACATTAGTAAAAATCATTAATTATTAACACATTCTAAATTTTAGAGGCGACTTTCACTATTAACCTAACCGTAATTACGCTTTGTTAAAGACAGTACGTATTGAAAAATCAAAGCTGGACAAATTGTATAAATATGATTTATGCTACTATAATCTAAAGCAAATTAATGTTGGGTTTATTTGAAACTACTAAATATAAAAACTACATTAAATATTTAAATTGTTGTAGTTGAACGCACTAGTTGTTTAAAATATCAAAATGTCGAACCTGTTCGGTTCGGTTCGAGTTCGGTTCGATTTTTTCGAACCGAACCGAACCGAACCGGAATATATTTTTCGAACCTCGAACCGAACCGGACTAAAATTTTTCGAACCGAACCGAACCTAGGGCAAGGTTCGGTTCGGTTCGGTTCGAATCCATCACTAAATGCGGTCCTAGCACGCCATTTATTGGCTTCAAATCTTAAATCGAATTCATTTCCAAGTTGAAAATGTACGTCTTCCAATTCCACACCATTTTGTCAAACTTGTTTAACATCTCTAGCAAATCGATTCAACGTAAGTTATACACGGAAGCCGCAGAAATTGGCCTAATCTCCAACACATAACTTGATAGTATGGCTATGGCAGTATCTATTGCGACACAATTTGCAATACTGGTCGAAAGCTATACGGATCAAATTCAATTTCTACTTTATGGTAATGAGGAGCAACAGATTGTTTGTATTCACTTAAATTGTAAGTAACATAATAAATCAATCTATTGACGTCTACTTGAGGCACTCTAATATCTAACGTAACATCGAAACCGGCAATCTCCATTTTAAACACGTGTGATTAGCTCGATAATTTTTTATAAACTGAACTTTTTCAAAAAAAAATATAATAAAAAAAAATAGTGTTTGACGCATGAGCAGAATTTTGGGTAAAATGCATGCGTAGACTTTTGAATAAAATACATAAGGTTGAGCTAACGGACTGAAACAAGAGGTGGTGGATGGAAAGGCTACTCACCCGGCGCGTGTCCCGGTGCACACCGGCGCGTACCCCGGCACACCCCGGTGCGCGTGCACTCTAATATCTGACGTTAAATCAAAACCAACAGTCTCCATTTTAAAACACGACTGATTATATTTTGATACTACAACGCTATTGTACAAAAAATTTCAAAACAACACATATGTTTTATATTAATAACTTCTAAAGGAATCTGAGGTTTTTTATGTGGTTGCAGGGGTTTATATATTGAACGATTTCTTGTTGTAGTCACCTACTTACAAACAAAATAGCTTCCGCTTGTCGCCCTAATGAGGATCTACTTTCACCAAAATGTTATGATACTGATGGACACTATTGATTATGTTACTCTAAGGAGTCTTCGGCTATTTAAGGAATGTTACTGATATTTTTTATTGTGGCAAGTTCATACAAATTAGAAAAAAATCCGATAACATAATTATAAACATAGACCATAACATACTTTTATTTATAGCTACTAATATCTGTAGTTGAAGTACAACAATTTAGAAAGATATAAGAGAATAAACCGTAATACGCAGGATTATAGTGACAGAAATCTCCATAAAATCTATAGTTTAAAATTTAAACATCGTTCATAAATGTGCGGAATGGAAACCTATTGTACTCTTCCATCTACTCAACTTGTCTACGAATGCTGTTTTCAAATAATCTTGGATAGGTTCTTATAAATTCGTGTAACATGACCCTAATATCATTATTACTGTATTTGCTTTTAATTATATCGTGTGCGATATTCGGTAAAACAGCATTCCTATTATACTTTTCCATTGTCACATCTAACAGAACCAGATCAATATTAGAAGCACCGTTTTCTGTAAGTTTCCTTAAAGTATTAGCGTAGTTGAGAACTGCCGAGATATCCCTAAAAAGTGCTCTAAAGTTTGCTACGTACATAGACGTAAACGGATGGGACAAGAATAGAATGACCGGGCTCAATCGGCGAGTAGGCGGGGTTTTACCAGACCAAAAGTATAGAGATTTCCGGCACATAAAAAACGCAGTGTAACAAAAAAACATCAATATCCACAATATACATATATCAGGAAAAACAAGAAAATCACTTCTTAAAATGGCGAGCTGCAGTTTTTATGTCACTACGAGGTCTAATTAACAAAAATTTACAACTTTAAAAACAACAAATTTAAATCACCATCGTAAGTATAAAATTAAATACATACAATTGTATCAATAAAAAATCATTAAACAATACAATATTAATAATAAATATCATCTCACATAAACTACAAAGTTTAGTCATCAATAAAACCTTATAAATATATACTGTTTCGACAATTGCGTAAAACCCATACAAGTAAGTAGTGCATAAATACTAACCCGCGTGTCCACGTTGCTGGATTGGTCACACCCCCACCAAAGACAGAGAGGAACAGATGGACCCGGGACAACGCCATCCGCTCATCCTTCCTACAAAAGGATCGGTAACTGCTTCGTCAATCAGGGTTCAATGTAATGGATGGTCATGTTCGCCGGAGGAAGCTATAACAAGTACGATTAAAGATTAGATCATTTACGAAGAAAAGCACATTTTTTAAAATTGAAAGCACTTACCACACAACGGTTGGCACAAAATTCTGTAGATAACGAAAAACGACAAATACTCTTGGTCGTATGCAGAAAGAATGAATGAATTGAACTCGTTTCATAGCAAGAATTAAATTCAATCCCAGCGTTATCAAGCACACAGGTGTTAATAGAAACTCGAAACTAACTTTATCAGAGAAGTGTGATCTATTATTTCAACGAGTCTTTAGGTTTGGGTATTATATGAATTAATTATACTTTATAGTAATATGCATCAAGCCGACGGATACTTAAAACAAGGTATCAATTATTTAAATTATAGAAGAACGTTCCATTTCGTAGCAAACCTTGTGCTTCTCGTTGTGTTTGTTTACGGCGTCATCTCCAGTAAAAACGCTTTCACACACGTTGCATGAGATACATGCGCAGACTTTTGAGTAAACTACATAACAGGTTGAGTTAACGGACAGAAACAAGAGGACGTGGAGGGAAAGGCCACTCCCCCGGAGCGTGCCCCGGCGCACACCAAAGCTTCTTTACTGTAACCATTACTTCGTTTTCTTATATAATTGCTAATCATGCTAAACCAATGCTGGTGGAGTCACTTTCGCCTTATGACGCAATTTCACCCTATAAGGCACTTTCACCCTATGAGGCAGTTTCACTCTATATGGCACTTTCACCCTATTCTGATACAGATAAATTCACTCTAAAATAACTAGAACTTAGTTACAAAAAATGACGCATGTATTGTAATGACAGTTGTGACGTAATCAACATGGTGTTCGTGACGTAAGCAAAAAGAAATGGCGGTTGTAACAAGAGTCAAAGTGACGGGTTATTTTTGTGCAACACTCTGTACAACAAAGCGTGATGAAATCAGAAAATGGTGTATGTAACAAAGTCAGACGGCGGTGTCGCTGTCCGTGCATTGCGGGTTGCCCTACCTAAGGTATATGTGTATTTTGGGTTATCTAACCTTGGTTAGATGTGTATGTTGGGGTTACCAACCTAGGTTAGATGTGTATGTTGGGGTGCAAACATTTAGGCGGAAGGAGGAAGGAAAGTGGGGGTGAGAGTTGGGGAAAAGTTGAGGGAGGTGAACAAAAGTGGTGGGATGGATTACTCTACTAACCTATATGTTTTTTTATTTCAGCAAATAGAGTTGGGTTCTTAATTATGCTTATGCCCACCCCAATCTTCGGCTGAAGTAACAGGTCTTTGACTTTTCTCGTTACGTAACTCGTGCGTGCCTTTCCTACTTGACCTTTCTTTTCTTGTTGGTACTTTCTTAAAGATCCGTGTGTTACCGTAACAAACTGTGGTACAGTTTACTTCACATCTAGACCCCAAGCAACCTTTAATTTGTTGGATAAGCCTAACTTTAATTTGTTAGTATTTAACCTTATTTCAAACAATTTCTAAATTGAAATCTGTCTTGGACATTGGACAAGCCATTGAGGTTATTTCTTCTACTGATAATACTTAAGATATCTCTTTAAATCATTGAAAGTGACCATAATAGGTCAAAAACGCGCTGATTAACTTAATTAAACAATAAAATAATTTTCACTTTCAACGACAGTGACTTTTACTAATCACTTTGTACATACAAGTCGCTGTAATAAAAGGTTCGAAAAAAGTTTAAGCAAATTCCTCAATGTTGTTCTTATCGTATACACAAATTCGTGGAAAAAACTAAGGGCGTACAGTATGGAAACAGCGGTCAGAAGTGAAAATAGTAAATGGCATTAAGCGAGCAATGCTCTGATTGACAGCGGGGTGTTTAGCCTTGTATTAATCCACAAGTGATATGAAATAAATTGTCATACGAGTTGCTAAAATAAATAGTATACATGTAAATTAAGATTTGTCGATTAGTAAATAAATTAATGGCACTTCCACGTACACAGCTAAATTAGTAATAAATTTAGTGTACTCGTCGCTTTAAGAAAATAATTTAGTGTAGTAAATATTGCTGTAAATATATCGTCTGTGAAGTACTAATACCTCGTAACCCCAAAAGAGGCATTTTTCAGGGTGAACAAAAAACGTTTTATTTTGGCACTTTTCTATTGTGCTCAAGCAGTATATTATTAAAGTTCCTTATGAATAGTAATCTGGTAGCTTTGTTAAAGAATTTTTGTGAAATTGCTGAATAAACTTGTTTTACTGTGGGTTACAGGGTATTTCAATTAAAATTATGTCATTATTATTACTAAAATAAGTATACATTCACATTTTTTCTTAAAAAATAAAATAAAATTTCGTATTTATAGAAAACAGCAAATTAACATGCAGTGTACTGAAGACTGTCGTAAAAGACGTGGCAATCGTTAGGCACTTCAGATTTTAAAGTTGCAAGTGTTCCCACTTCTGTTTTTAATTTTTCTGTTTTCCTTTTACATTTGTGGCAAAACGACATCTTCTGTATCATTTTGCTTTCGCTGTGAAAGCTCTTTCCACTAGTCATCAAAATTGAGCTTATAGTAAATTGTTTCCTCTGAATACCTCAACGCTTTGATGTCTGTCACAACAGGGTCATTTGTGGCCTGGGAGTATAATTGATTATTAATATAAATATTATAGTTGACTGCAATCACTTAACCTTCCAGGTATGATTGATCCATATCTTTGGTATTTCTTGATTGTGTAGTCATTGACATCAGAGTACTGCATGCTCTTAACCTCATACGGTTGGGGTTTTGTTCTATGGTTTCCTTTGTAATCCGCAAATAATCACTTGGCAAATGTATATCTTTACCTTTCGCCTTTCTCTCTATACAGCTGTGAACAGAATCGCATTTCATTTGCGTATGTCCAACATCAAGGGATTTTCGTATAATTTCTTCATTATGTTTGATTGAATAATCAAGTAGTGCATTACTTATATTACAGTTCCTATTTTAATAAGTGCATCCGTCACTGTAAACAATAATTGGACCAATCTCATTTTGACAGTGAATCTCCAAATAAAGTATTAGACAAGAAGCAAACGTAGATGCAGTCATATCGGCCTCTATTTCGGTAAACCAAAATCACGTAGCTTGGTGCGTTATAGCATCGTAGACAGTAAAATTATGACATAAAAGTTTGAATTTAAAGTAAATTGCGTTAGCCTGGACATACGGACAAGCCTTGACTGCTTGTAAGTCGATAGTCAAAACACGACCCTTTTGGTTTGTCTTAATTTCATCTTTATCTCTTTGTTTCCCGTCATGAGCTCTGTTTTTGTTAAGCCTATGTGTATTCCATCTCTGAACTGATAATTGTCCAACCTGATACTGTGTACACAAATCTCACTTATCTTTCTTGATTGGGTATATTGAGAGGTTTAAGGAATGAAATATTTCATTTAAAACTGTTCTTGATAATGAAGATTTACCTTCCTCTGCACATCTTTTCTGGTACAGACTATAAAGTTGATTCATATTTTGAATGGTAGTTTCTAAATAAAGATTGACGAGTTAGAACGCCCATAGTGAGATGACAGTTTAGATAAACTTTTTAAAAAATTTTGTAGGTCAGTTTTAGATTTGTCCTTGTCTTCTCTTTGTGAGAGACGTTTCAGTAACTTATTACGTTCAGTGGAATTGATCATACCAGATTTACTCTTCTTGAGCGAGTCATAAACAGTAAATTCACCCAGACAACTAGTTCTCAAAAATGTCGTTTTACAAACCAATAATTTTGTATTACCAACAGTGAGAAAGTACTTCAAAGTATTCGTTCTTCTTTTTTCTGGGTTGGTAGTGTATGTTCTGTTAGTTTCGTGTTGTACGACATGATTAGCAACGTAAATTTTTCGCCGATTCCAATTCAGTATATTTCAAAAAGATTCAAATATTGTGGCTCGTTCTATTTCAGTGAGGGTCGCGCAAGCTTTCTTTGTTCTAATGCATTCCTTTGACCTGCAAGCTGATCCAATTGTTCTGTTGTTTCTTGGCACATTATGACGCACTGTTCCTTCTTTTGTTCTGCTATAACCCATGTAAGTCTTCCCTTCTATTCGTAGACGTTTTGCTTTATTTTTTGTCCACTGTGCGCCATTAGGTTTTATACTTCTCTTCCTTCCCTCCGTTAAATTCTCGTGGTTGTCATCTAAATTTTCTTAGATTTGTTTGTTTTCTGTAGGTTTTTCTAGCTCATCACCTGAGGTTCCACCGTTTGTGTCAGAATCTTCCTGTCTTACATTATTAGGCGGCTCCGTGGCGTAGTGGTATGTGTGTGACTACTACGCCCAAGGTCCCGGGTTCGAATCCCGACACGGTCCGCTTGAAAAATGTTAGGCGAGCATTTTTCGCAAAAATACACCCTCGTTCGGATGAGAGGTAAAATGGAGGTCCCGTGTGTGAGTGTTGTCACGCACGTTAAAGATCCCTACCTTGCTTGGAACAGCAAGGATTCGGCAAAATTCAAAATTTTCCAGGTAAAAAAAAACTCGCTTCCTGGCCAATGTAGTACCTTCGGGTGGAGCATTGGAAAATCACATGTAATGTCTTACATTATTGTTTTCTGGTACGTAGTCCTCATCTTCTTGTTCATTTAGGGGAAATTCGTCTTTGGTTTTTGCATTCAAAGGACAGTCATTAAGTTTCTTGTTATGGACACCAGAATAACACAGTTCTTGTTCTTTTGTATATTCAACAAGTTGTAGGGCGTTTTGGTTAAGAGCTGCATCGGCAATAAGATTACTATTATTTATCAGTTAGGTCGTATATGAGTCAGTAGTTGGTAAATTAAGGTCCAAATCATCGAAAATAATGGGAATATTTTCAATATCGACTTCCCGCAAATCTTCAATAATTGCATGTTCAACAGGCTCATAAACGGTTTCATTTTCAATAGGCTTTAACACTGGAAGTGTCTCATCATTCATCTGTATTACAGCTACAAAAATTTTATAGGGTTTATATTTATTCAAGGAATAAATAAAAACATCAACAGAATACAGCGCCGCTTAACGCAAGGAAATAAATAATGCACAAAATGAGCGCCGCCGATTTATATTTTAACAATTGACGTAACCTTATTTGTTATTATTTTTGATTACCAATTTCTGCGATTCAATTAATTGCTTAAAGTTTCTATGTTAATAAATATTTATAACTAAACTTAACAGCATAAGCTCGTACAACATTCAAAGTACCTAAAGTGAAGTGATGACTTCAACGCATTTATGACACTCGAAAGCGTATTAAGTGGACCAACGGCATTGTATTCTGTTCAACCCTTAATAGATACTTACGAAATGATTTTCTCTGTAAATATAACTGCACTAGTCTTTGCCCTCTTGACAAACCGTCCATTTCAAAAGGTTTTTGGCAAAGAACGTTAATAATACCGAACAGCGCCACATTTAACACAAAGCAAGATTATTAATGCTCTTCTAATAAAGCAGCGCCGAAAGTGTTTACCCGGACAGGTCAAACTGGATTATGGTGGGGTACAATATATTAGAACAGTGGGATACGAGAAATTGGAACAAACATAATAACCCAGTAAAATGACAAAATTTGGAGAAAATAATATTGACTGGGCTGATACTTTGTAAACAGGCTTGTTTTAGGGTACTATTTACCATATTAAAAGTCCCCATGTCTAGACGCTACGTTGCGGGCAGGAGATGATCCAAAAAGTCCAAAAAATCAGTTTATCGCAAACAACTCGGAAAATATCAACTTTGTGGAATTTAATGTTAATATCAAAATTGTAGTTTACAAAATTTCGCACCATTTCGTTTTTTATTCAAGTCTATAGGACCAAATGGAGCAGAGATATAATTTTTTAAAACACCGGTAGTTTGCAACGCCACGAAAACGCGTAGGCGTGTTGGGCATCTTTCACTAATATCTCGAAAATGGACTTTCGAATCGAAAAATGTTTTAAATAAAAGTTGTAGAGAATCTAATTACGAACAATTTCGTTTTTATTCATTTCTGTACGGCCTGAATTCGCCGAGTTATTAATTAAAAGCCATTTTTTTTTTATGTTGATAGTGGATGTTTTGCTTGTAAAAATCAGTATTAACTCTGAAAGTATTGGTCGTACACATATAGTATGTATAATAAAAGTAGAAGAGAATAAAATTTTGAACATGCTAATGTATTCATGAATTTATTTTGGTAAAGATAGCTTAAAGTTAAGAGCAAAAAAACAAGAAAAAATGTCATTTTTGAATGCATTTTGGAAAAAAAACTTTTTCTGATTGGTTGAAGGCAGTAATGTTATGTATTTTTCTTGAAGATATTTTAATTATCTTTAAAACGAGACGTCGTAGAGCTTTTTCATTGAAACGTTGACGGGTTACAGGAGTTTAAATATTTAAGGAAAAAAATCAGTTTTAGTTAAATTAACATTTTAGTCCAAAAATATGTGGATAATAATTTTTCAAAAATTTATTTTATCTTGTTCTCATTGCTTTGATATTAGGTCCCACAATTGGGCATGTCATAAAATGCTGTGATATTAGCCCTGAACAATCAAGCACCTATGATGTGGAATGTTAAATTAGGGTTTTTGCCCCGACTAGCTTATTTAATTAAATAAAGCAATTCTACAATACACAATATAATGATTAAATATTTACAACTCTCAAAATTTTCCTCTTTTTCAGAATATCTACATATACCAGATTTATGGTTTTTAAAAGCCAGCAAAACTATCTTTTTACTTTTCAAGGGACTTTCGAACGCTCCAAGATGCCTATTCCCTTTATCATAAATTGTTAAATGACCCTTTTATATTTTGTTGACTCTTACAAATACAAAAATGATAAATATTGAATTAAAAACAGTTTTCAATAATAAATTGTATTAAGATTGCTAACCTGGAATGGGTTCTGTAGTTCATTCCTAGTTTGCGATCTGCATCCCCATGAATTGTTTCGTACCAAGTCCGAATATGTCCAAATTAGAGTACTTTGATTTTAAAACTGTCTTCAACTGAAAGTCGAAATTAGAAGTTGACATCAAAACCAAAATTACAATCCAGATTGAAATTAAAATCCAAATTACATGTAGGTATTAGAATCCAATTTAAATATTGGCATTAGAACAATTTCGATGTAGGTGTTAAAATCCCATTTAAATGTAGGTATAAAAATAATTTCCATGTAGGTATTAAAACAATTTCAAAGTAGTTATTAGAGGCCCGGTTTTGTTAATATTAGAAATGGATTTTTAATTAAGTCGTTTTACTTACGTCTATAATAGATCGGCTTATTCTCGTTGCACAAATTCGTACACTTTTCAAATCTAATTTCACTTTAATTTTAATTCACTGGTTACGTAAATTATTAGTACTTTCGAACATAGTCGTAGCCCAGTTTGAATGTATACTAACTTGTCGCTTCATCATTATCGTATATAAAGTCGTACCTCCACATGCTTTTCATTGGCTTATTTACGTTCTGGGACAACACCTCGGCTTTATCTCGCATACTTTGGAATTTTCACCAATTGTTTAGTTCAAATATTCGAATGCATGCCTTGCCAGTCACGCACTCCTCCCGCATATCGTGATAATTTCCAACTTTTGTCTTGTATTAACTCACGTATTCGAATGTTTGTTATTTATTATTATCTAAACTGAATAGTCTGGTGCTTGTTTATTTCTACATAATATTGGATTTTTGAACAAACGGATTTCTTCCTGTCACGTACGATTTTCTAACAATGCATAATTTAGATTGCGTGTACGATGATATTTTTAACGCAATTGTTAAATATTTGTAATGCCAATTCATATAGGTTTCTCGGTGATTTAATTTTGATGCATTTCGTTGCGTTTTAAAATCTTATCTTAACAACTAATTTCGTAATTACATTCTATAAAACTTTTATTTTTCAATTCGAGAGTTCATTTTAGGCTATATATGCACGACCTATACTTTAAGAATTAATGCTGATTTTAACATGTAAAACATCCACTATCAACATAAAAAAAGTCTTTTAATTAATAATGAATTAATAAATTAATTAATTATTAATCAATAAAAAAACGAAATTTTTCGTAATTAGATTTCTCTACAACTTTTATTTAAAATTTTTCTCGATTCGAGAGTCCATTTTCGAAATGTTAGCGAAAAATGCGCGTACGCGATTTCGTTGCTTGGCAATGCTACCGGTGTTTAGAAAAATTATATCTCTGCTCCATTGGACGTACAGACTTTAATAAAAACGAAATTGTGCGGGATTTTGTAAGCTACAATTTTGATACCTACATAAATTTCAGTAAGGTTGATACTTTCCAAGTTATTTGCGAAAAACTACTTTTTTGGACCTTTTGGACCCTCGCCTGCCCGCAACGTAGCGTTTACACGTGGGGACTTTTAATATGTTGAATATTGCCCTAAAACAAGCCTGTTTACAAAGTTTCAGCCCAGTCAGTATTATTTTCTCCACATCGACAAATTTCGAGTCATTTTACTGGGCTATCAAGTTAGTTTACGAGATATTGCTGTATGCATCTAAGGCACTTTTGGTTACTAGATATTAGAAAAGGCATTAATTTTATTGAAATAAACTTTTGTGGCTTACAAGATGCTCACTAAAGATGCGCTGTGGTCTTATACTACTGCTAACGCAAAACCCAATTTTCGATTTTTTGTGAGTTACGAGGTATTAGTACTTCACAGACGATGTGTAAATAATTAGACGTCTATTGAACCGAATAAAGTGTAAAGTTGTGTCGGGAACGTTACAGTATCATTCGGGTGATATGTATGAACTAGTAGTATCCTATCAGAGATAGAAATGTACTACGATTACCAGTTAAAAGCTTTTTAGTGTTATTATCATCAGAAATTCACATACGTGTATTAAAATGAACAAGATTAGATAACCATAGAAACTAATGTAATGTAATTGTTGGCAGGGAACTTAAAGCATAAACACATGTACTATCATCAGAAGTAGTGGGCATTAAGTTGTTTATAAATAAAGTGTAGAACTCAACTCGCAATAAAATGAGTAAAAGTTATGTTGTGCATTACAGGCACTGTTTTAAGTATCTGAGACATATTGCACCATTGCTTTGTTTATTGCCTCCGTGCGATCTTAGCAATGTAAGTAAAAGATTACTGATTACTTTATATAAATTATATTGCGCCTTCGTAGTGCTCGGAATAGTTAGTGTTTTTGCGTATTCTGTGATTACTGAGGATACTAAATGTTTCATTTCATGTCCAACAGATTTAATACTTTTTTATTTAGCATATGTAACGTTTTCTACGTATTCTATAACGGCCATAGTATCATCAGTGTACAATATTAAAAATTATGAAAAAGTTACAATTTTAATGAACTCTGTTGACCAACGTTTGCAAGTAAATGGTACTGCTATATCGTGTAGTGGTAATCATATATTACAATGTCTGCTACTGCCTGCTTTATTAGCATCTGTGCTTATCACGAAGCTGTATACCATATTTCAAACTTTTAAATGCGAGATATTTTTTAAACATTCTCCTAAGATAATTCAAGGTTATTTGGCTAACATTATGGGCTTATTGATATACAACCATTGCCATTTGGTACGAAGCAGGTTTCATTTATTGAAACAACATATAAAAACTGTTACCGACATTTCATTTCGTCATTCTTCTAAAATAAACGCAACCAGAAATTATAAGCGTGCGAATCAAGTGGCTGATTTAAGTGAGTTCCGGAAGATCTTTACAGAACTTTGCCAAATTGTGAAGATGTATAACTGCATGTTTGGATATCAATTCTTGCTTTTATACGGTTGTATAGTTTTAAGTTTTTTGGAAATAATAAACTATCAGTTAGCTGATGTGCATGACTTTAATACACTAGGAATTCTTACATATGTAGTTGTATTGTCGCTGCCAATTGATACGGTAAGTAAATTTATTTGTCTAGCTTACACTCATGTGATTAATTTTTATATTTGACCTTATGTACAAACCATTGGTTCCAAAATTGAGCAATTTGCTTTTAAGTGGACGCTGAAGATGTTTGGGAGGGCAATAGCGGTATAGTAGGATTTGGGTGTAATAAAGAAATTAATAATATTGTTAGATAACTCTTAAGATTTGATCCAGGTAACAAATCGGAAACGTTGATACGGCGTATATGTTGAAAGTAGTAACGCTGATAACGTAGCGCCGGTTGTACATACAGTCAAGCTACCGTATGAGTAGTGACAGGAATGTCTGACAATACATGTTTTAGGCGATGTATTTGCAAAATAACGGAAAATCTAACATCAGGTGTGGGGTACACGTGTAATAATCAGTAGATTGCGCTAGCTCTGTTTAGTACGTGTGCTATTTTCTTTGGTGTTGGCCCTTAAATGTGGTAAATGGATAGTGACAATTTAAGCCGCTCATTAGGGGCAATTGCAGCAGTTTTGGAAGACTTACAACGCCGTGTAAACAGCAATGATCAGCCAACCACCATTCCTGCTACTCAGATTTGAAACCACTCCGAAATGCGTTTCATTAGCATTGCCGAGCTTTGATCCAGATATTACCGACGCAGGTGTTTGGTTGGAAAAAATAGAGGGGTGTAAAACGAGTTCATTAAAGCTAGTTTGAAGTTGAAACATAAGAATAGACATCAGGAGTTGTATCTCCTTAACCAATTCAAACTGCGTCAAAATGTAAGACCTTATGCTATGATTCGTTTTCAAAAAGCTTTTGAAGTCTACAGTTGAAATAGTACGCTCAACCCTTGTCAATCTTGCCCGTCGTTACAATATCCTAATATTTATTCTAGTTCATAAGTAATGCAAATCAAATTCAACATATATTTAACCTCCATTGACATTAAATAATTGCAATGGGAATACAAATATACTTAGAAAAATCCTAGCCTTTTACCCTCGCTCCGACTAGGTATTACCGAAAGCAATCATAACGAAAATAGCATTTAATTAAATTCATCGATATCTCTCCAATTTTAACGTTTCCCATATTCAATTACATAACACCATAGATCCTAATTTTTGAAAACGCCTTTAATAACAAGCAGAAAACAGTTAAATATCAATTTTTCCAATTGTGCTTTTATGGTCTATTTAAAATGCATGTTTTATGTTCTAACTTTAACTAAGATCTACTAATAAAATTTGCATTTTAATTTCCATAGGTACATGTTTCTTAATATTTTAGAATGATGCAAACTTTCCTGCACGATAACATCATGCTTAAATTTAATCAATACTAACTCCGTTACTAGTTTATCGTTCAACCAAATAACTACTTTTATGTTCGATTCATTTTTTACTAAATGAATATAAACTAGTTTACATTTAAAATTCACATTTTATAATTCATAAACCTAAACATAAAATTTCGCTCTGCTCACTATTTAAATTCATGATGTCCAAAAACGGTAATTTTTTTCTTACAACAAATACTTAGATAATCCAACAACATCAGCACCCTTAACACAACATAAGATAAAATCCTAACTCTCCAGATTCCTTACCCAGTCTACTTGAGTCATCACATTATATCCACGACCACCGCGTATTTCAACTTCCTGTTGCCCGCCAAATAGTTCCTCTGCGGAAATCCAGCATTACATCTTAGAGATCCGTACTTTCAAATTAACTCTTAACTTGTCTTCATCCCAATCCCAACAGACCCTCCCCTTACTACTGACTACATTTTGACGTTTCTAATTACCTGCTCGCGAATAATAAATTCATTCTCTTCCGTCGGGTCTAACTATTGTCATCTCTTCTACTACAAAAATTCGTTCCCACGATGTAATATATTTTAAACTATGCTTACGTATAGAATCATTTTCAAGTTACTTTGTATGCAATTTATATTGTGTTGTTTTAATATGGTATTGTTTTCATATGCTTGGTTATCGGGGCAGACAATATCCGTCTATTGTAAATTATATTTCTATGTGAAATGTATACACCGCGTTTTGTAATAGTAAGATATGTTTTCAGTTGCGGTTTTAGTTTAAGTCATCGGCCTGAATTATTACGCCTATAATGTACTTGAAGGAAATAATGTTACACCTTTTGAAGTTAAAGTTTGTTAGTTGAATTACCTTTATAAGAACAAAATTTGAAATATTATGTTCGATTGATATTAATTATTGATGAGATCTATCATACAAGGTGCGTTCATATTTAATTTTTTCATTCAAATGCATTAAATCTTTTTTTCTCATTTAATTTATACCTAGCTCAACGCAACGCATTAGAACTTTGAAAAATGAAAAATTTACTCCTACGTTTGAGGTGATTAAATGATTACAATTTTTGGAAAGTGATTATAATGTTAATTTGACAAAAGTTTTAGTTCATTTTGGCAATCTTAACTTCTGTTGGTACTTTTTCAAGCTTCTTTTCAAAGTTGTGCTATTATTAATGTGTTGGAATGATAAATGAAATATGAAGGTTAAAACATCAATAAAATTAATTTACTAGCTGACAGTAAGAATATTAGAAAATTCTGAAACCTCCACAATGTGACGTCGTATGGTCATTAGCTTCGCCTCACCAACTACAAGTGTTATAATATACTCCTGACCTTGTGCCTTGAGTTAGTGGTATGTTTTATGGACAATGGGTAAAACAAATTCTGAGGTTGCTAAAATTTTTACAGAAAACTTACTAGTGTTAAAGATAAAAAATTTTAATACTGCGTAAACTTTGGTCGCCGACTTTATGTATCCACTCAAAATGATGCATTTGTCAGTGAATTTTAAAAGGTTCTAATATCTCCTTAATTTGCTATTCTACAAGTTTTTAATAGCAACGAATTCAGTTTCTTTGTATAGTATAAGTACAATGTTTGAGCATCATCTGTGTATAATACTACAAATGCATCAAGCGCGTCAACTCGACGTTTATCTAATAAAACTTGCAATTTATTTGTAAGCATCCCTACCTTTACGGTAAGTAAATTCATGTCAAATTAAATAAAATTCAACGCGTAGTCCCAATTTTTCTTTTTTAATGTGTATATAGTCGTTTAGTCTTTTGAAGATGCTAATTTGGAGCCTAAACAATTAAAATCAACAATTATTAGTCTGCTTGATTAAGCAGGAGGAAAAGTTTAAGGTACTTGCAAACTTCAGAGGGAATAGATCGCGCATGTGCTCAGTTTTCATGTTTCCCGAGACCTAGGTGAAAAGCGAGATAAATTGTACCGTTTATGTGTAAAAGTGTATTCTTACTAATATTTAGAGGAAGGTTTAAACATGTGCAGGAAATAGAATACATAAAAAATAAAAAATAGGAAGTTACAAGCAGTTCATACAAATTTTTGTTCAAGGCTTCTAATCAGAAATTGCATGACATTAAAACAAAACTACACTTATTTTTTGTGTAATACATTATTGAACGTAAAGTAGGTTAATAACTTATTTAGAAACCGCATAACGAAAACATATTTCAATACTATGCATTGGGAATCTGAATACAAGGTGCAAGTATGGGTAATTACCGTAGTTAGTTTGGGTAAACATACAAATTGGAACGGTAAAACTTTATGACATAATCAGGTTTGTTTAAGGAAGCTTTTAGGATAATTAATGATTAAATAACAGTGGGACTGTCAGTTTTAATGTTCCATATAATTACATGATAGTAAGGGAAGCTTTTTATAGCTTTCATTAGAAATTACTCAATTTAAAACTACACCAAAACAATTGCAGTTACCGTTTACAATGTACCCATGTAAGAAAAACTAAATGTGCTGCAACACACGTAGATACATCCGGTGACTTAAGTGAAATTTACAGATACCATGTTACAAATTATTTCACAAGACATAACAAAATACAATATTAAACGTTTACAATGTAAAACTAGATAAACTATTAATATAAGGAACACAAATCAAACCACAGGAAATCATGCATTCTGCATGTGATACAATGAAAGCTCTATATGACGACCGTTCATTTACATTTCCAATGCTCCACCAGTAGGTACTACATTGGCCAGGAGGCGAGTTTTTTGTTGCCTGGAAATTTAGAATTTTGCCGAACCCTTGCCGTTCCAGGCAAGGTAGGGATCTTTAACGTGCGTGACAACACTCACACACGGGACCTCTATTTAACCTCTCATCCGAACGAGGGCGTAATTTTTGTGAAAAATGCTCACCTGCCATTTTTCAAGCAGTCGGCCGTGTCGGGATTTGAACCCGGGACCTTGGGATCCGTAGTCTTACGCTTACTACATTGATCCACGGCGACGCCTTCTATATGACGACCGTAGTATAATGACATTCCCCTCGAAGACATAACAAATTCATGCTATAGCATAATACTTGATCAAAACTGAGTTTATATTAGAAAGTAGCTGAATAAATTTGTCATATAAAATTTATTTGTTCCTGTTCTCGAAGATAATGATATGACTACTGTAGTGACATGGAATTAGATGCCGAAGTGAGAAGAAAGTGGTTGTTTTTTTGCTTAAAGTAGAGTGGGTTCTTTTTCGTTAAAATCTGCTAAAAATTGGTTCGGTGCATGGCAATCAACTGATGAAAACTGGGTTTGTTTTAAAACCGATTTTACAACATCTTTTCCTAGGCAACGGAATCTGGGTAAATTGTTAGCTGATGCAGTAAGTTATAACAGTGCTAATGCTAGTAGTTATGTTGAATATGCACGCACTAAATTAGAAAAACTAAAATGTTTGCGCGCTAGCTGGTCACGAAATAGAGGTTTTGCCGCTCTTACGGCTTTCTCACCACCCGGGGTTGCTTGCTATGCTTGTCGTAATAATGACCACTTTGCACGGCATACCAAAAGTTAACGCTTATTGTAGGTACTTCAAAAGGCAAGCTCACAGCATGGAGAATTGTTTTTGTAGACAGAACAGACAGAGTTCGTCAGGTCCTAAACAGCCAAAAACAGAGTACGGCTCGCATTATGAGCAAAACAAACCCCAAGAGCATGCGATGTTTAATTGTTTTTCTACACCAGATAAGAGGTTAAACACTTCACCCATCTCAATTTCAGATTATAGAACGAGCCGCTCGGTGGATACCGGTTCCACGTGTTCTTTAATAAATGAAACGATAGTTGATAAACTGAACCTAGAAAAGATATCTCGTCCCACTACTTTGCAGTGGTTTGATGGTACCGTGCATTATGCACAATTTTCAACTAATGCGGTCATTAATTTTCCCGAAGTACATTTAAATCTTGATATTGTCATCGTTCCACCTAATTATTTGAGTTATGACGTTGGTGTTGATGAAAACGTTTATGAACACAATGTATTCCTTCTGAAAGATAAAACTACTCTGAAAATCGTTTTCAAAACGTCCACCGAAAAGTCATTGTTTGGGTCAATAATTACCGATTTAAATGCTCCACATAGACAAAAATTAATGAGTTTCTTTTTAGGCTTCTCAGATCTGTTTACTACGCCCGACTCTATCAAAGCAGTAAATATCGGTGAATTAAGTATCACCCTAACTGAAAACAAGGTTATCTACTACCACCCTTATCGAATGTCAGAATCTGAACGTCGAAAAGGAATTATGCGCGAAAGTAATTCACCTACCGCTAGTCCCATAATTCTCGTGCAAAAAAAAGACGGAAGTGATCGTTTATGCATCGATTTCCGAGCATTAAACAAGATTACTGTAAAAGACCGTTACCCAATGCCCTGTATATACGACCAATTAAACCGTTTGGGCCAGGGTAAATACTTTAAGAGTCTTGACATGACTTCGGGTTTTTATCAAATTCTAACCTCCCCCGATTCCATTTCAACAACAGCGTTCGTAAGCCAGACGGACAGTATGAGTTTCTCCAATTACCTTTCGGTTTAGCCAACGGCCCTTCTGTTTATCAAAGAGACATTAATTTAGCTTTAGTTAATTTGAAATACGACGTGGCACTACTGTACATTGATGACGTTTTCATATGTTCCTCAACCCTAGAAGAGGGATTCCTTAAACTGGAGTTAGTTTTAAACGCTCTATGTAAAACAGGTTTCTCGATCAACATTCGAAAATGTCGTTGCTTTATGGAAAAAGTTCGCTACCTTGGTCGCGTAATATCTTCTGAAGGTATTAGACCAGACGAAAATAAAATTTAGGCAATCAAAGAAAGCTCATTACCCACGTATGTTAAATAAGTACGGCAATTCGTCAGCTTGAGCAGAAATTATACTGAGCACGTAAACCAAATAAACACTTGTCCCATAAATTTTAAGAATTGACTCACTGTTTCTCAGAATAAAGACCCCGAATGCAGCCAAATAATCAAATCTTTAGATAGTGACGAAAAGGATACAAGTAAAATATATAAAATTAATAAAGGCTCGCTATTCCAAATTGTTTCTCTGGCGAACGGCGAGACCGTTCATCTACCCTTTGTACCTTCAAATAATAGATATCAATTACGAAAAATCTTCCATGATAATCAAAGTGACATTGGTTGGGAAAAGACACTTGCATCTATTAAATTGCACTTTTGGTTTTCAAACATGAGCCGTTTCATAAAAAAGTATGTTAACCATTGTCTGATTTGTGCTGTGCGTAAAAATAGATTTGGCCCCAAGCAAGGTTTCCTCACTTCTATTCCGAAACCCAGTGAAGTTTTTCATACGATACATATCGATTGTCTGGGACCTCTACCCAGTAATCCTGACAAATATAAAAATATTCTAGTCCTAGTCGACGCCTTTTCTAAGTTTACTCTCCTATATTCTCTATTCTCACTGACTACGGAAGAAACTAAAACTAATCTTACCACATTTGTAAGTATTTTTGGAACACCGAACAATATAGCAAAAATTTTTAAATCATTTGTCCAGCTTTTTGGCGTTGAACTGCACGTGACAACCCTAGGTGTATATCGCTCCAACGGGCAAGCCGAACTCTACGTGCGTACCCATCACTAATATGTTGAGAATCGAATCCAATAAAACAACAGATTGGCCGAGCAAAATTTGGAAAATACAACTAGTCCTCAACACCACAGTACAAAAACTACCAGGCACTCTCCATTTAAATTAGTTTTTGGGCAAGAGGGGCAGACCTCACAAATTCGTACCATACTCGAGAACTTGCCTACCTCTGGTAATACCACTATTCCAGTAGATCGCACACAAGTGGTATATAATATGAAACGCAATGCTGAAAAACAAGTAACCGCTGCAAATAAGAAACGAAAGGTTACACTTTCAAAATTGGCGATGCAGTATTGTTAAGTAGAGGTCAGAAAGCCTGAAAATATCAACTGTGAATTTGTTGGACCGTACATCATTAAAAATTTAGTACCAAACAACTGTAATTATTAAGGTTGGAACGCGAAAAACTCTAAAGTGTGCAAGAGAGCAACTACGCCTTTGGCTAGTCGATTGGATTCCTGAAGATTTCCAACGCTTATTAGAATTTGAGTCGAATCTCACGTGTGAGTATTTGTTTTTAAAATCCTTCTTCACTAGCAATTGCACGTTGCAGTGTTATATGAAAAAAGTTACGAGACCCATCGCAAATGCGTACGTTTTACATGCGGCATTTCCATCGTGTCTCTGTGTGAAAGACCCATCGCAAATACACACCTTGCAGTGTAGTATTTCCATCGTGTCTTTTGTAATTGTATTAGAAAGGTTGCTTATATCGTAAATAGCACATCTTGTAGTGTGTTATTTCCATCGTGTCTTTGCGGTGTATTTCTATTTATATGTTCATTATGTACAAAAGGCCCAACGCAAACACGCACACCTTATAGTGTGGTATTTCCATCGAGTCTTTGTGGAAGTATTACTGGATATACTCTGTATTTACAAAAGGACCCATCGTAAATACTTTTAGTATTTCCATTGGGTCCTTTATGCGTGTAAGCCGATGCGAGACCTATAATTAATATTTTGTCATTCGTTACAGCGACCAATCATAATTCTAAATCCGAATTAGCACCAAATGAAGACTAAGAGAAAAAAAATATGTTCGTTAAAATTTTGACATGTATGTCTTTTTGTTTGTTATATTACAATTATGTTTTGAAAAGAAATATAACAGAGGACTAGCTGTCTTTGACCATAGAAACCAGCATTAAGTTTTATTCTTCATTCCGAGAGCGGAATGTTGTCAGTATGGCCGTGTTAGATAACTACTAAGATTTGATCCAGGTGCCAAATCGGAAACGTTGATACGGTGTATATGTCGAAAGTAGTAACGCTGACAACGTGGCGCCGGTTGTACACACAGTCAAGCTACCGTATGAGTAGTGACAGGACTGTCTGTCAATAAATGTTTTAGGCGATTTATTTGCAAAATAACGGAAAATCTAACAATAAATTATAACAAAAACTTTTTGAAATAACAACAGCTCTTTATCGTAACTACACTTAAATTCGAATGTACTCAAGACGATTTATATCCAGCTAATCACTAACACTACAAATACAAACTTCTTTAATGCTACAATGCTTTCTTCTTAAACCTTACTCGACGTACTTACAATTAACTATCGAAGCACTAACTGTTAATTTATGCCGAATACTATAATAATTTATATCACATAGAGGTAGCTATTTTAATACTGCGTTAACACTATTTTTTTTTGCAATTTAAAACTAGTATTCTAATCAAAGCTTCAATTCGAACTAAACTAATACTTACTTTCCGCACGTATATATTAATCTCGAGCAATCGAGAAACTTTTCAATTTATTCAAATTAGCTTTCAGAAAATTTGTTTTCTAAGCTTTATAATCGTATAAGACCATCCTTTTGTAAATTGTTAATCATCTTTGACGGTCGGTGGTGCCGAATGCATTATTCTGGTCAAGACTGTCACGCCTTTCTTACGGTTGTTCTGTCTTAGAACACCCTTTAGTAATCAACACTTTTCATACCAGGTACCGTACCATTTGGATTGTAACCACACACAAAGATCAGGACTCCGGTTTTCCGAAACAATACCTCTAGCATATTTCGTACCACCCTCTAGTCCAATTGGTCGAACCCACAGTCGAACATGGGTTTCCAAATTTTACCATTTAACCCTTGAGGTCCATTATCCCTCTCAACTGATTCTGGTAATTTAATTTACCAGATAGTAATCGATTACCACCAGGTAACAGAGACCACAATGTTGGCCCTTAGGCCGTTTCGTTTTCCAACCTCTGGTTGTTTTCCGCAGAGTTAATTTCTTTCCCCATCAACGTATTTAGGTAAATTTTACTTGAGAATTAGCTCCCATTATCGCTTAAGATACTACATGGCAACCTAAATTTATCAAACTATTGATTCAAACAACGTAATATAGCTTTTGAAGTAGCTCTCCTTAACGGAAATAACTGAACATACTTGCTAAAAACATCTAAAATTACAAATAATTGAGCAGCCTCCCCTCCACTCCCACGAAACAGGTAATGGTCCAATAAGATCTATACTTAACATTTGATTTGGTTTTTCCGTTACAACACTATACATTTCCCCGTGACTTAGAACTGTCGCCTTTGATTTTTAGCATAGGTTACAGTGGGACGTAAACTCCTTAGCTTTCGGATAATAAAAATCTTTACTAAATGTTAAATAACCTTTACTAGTACCAAAATGACCCTGTTCCTCATGAATATATTTGATTTAAGGTTGTATTTTTGGGGAATTTCGTCCTGCTTTTTCAAGTTAATTCTGTTTTAATTTTTGAACAAAATTTTCCGAATTTTGTGTTACAAACAAAATTTCTATTTTAAAAAAAATTCACGTTTACCGTATTTATTTCTAATTTTTTCTTAGAAGACTTGTCGATAAGCAAGTCGTTCCCCTCGGGATATCTAGAGTAACTATCAGCAATTTAGTTGTCTCTGCCTGGACAATATTTAAATGTAATGTTAAATTTTTGGATACAAAGCAACCATCTACGCATGCGATTATTTACAAACCTACATCTGTCGAGAAAACTCAAAGCTCTTTGATCAGAACGTAATCTAATTTTTCTCCCCAAAATTAATATTTTCGATAGGTTCAAGGACGCAATTACCGCCAAAAGCTCTCCTTTTCACAAACTGAATATCTGGTTACAGCACCTTTCGAAGATCTGCTATAATAAGAAAGAACAAGAATTTCATTATTACTTGTTAATTGATACAGATATGCTCCAATGGCATACCCGCTAGCATCTGTATGAATATAAAATTCTTTCGAAGTGTCTGGGTGATTTAATGCTACAACCTTAGCAAAATCTTGTTTAACAGACACAAATGCCGTTTGCTCAACTGCTCCCCAATGCCATTTTACATTTTTACTTAATAGTTTATTTAGAGGAATCATAAATTCCGCAAAATTTTTGACAAAATGACTGCCATATTGAACTAACCCACAGAAAGCTCTCAAGGTTCTAAATTTATAGGGTTTTAAACTCCTGAATTATTTTGATTCTACCTTGATCTATTTCAAACTTATTTGGGGTAACATAATGTCCCACAAACTGTAATTTGTTCTTAGCAAATGCACATTTTCTCAATTTGATAGTAACATTAGCATTTTGAAATTTTTCAAAAACAATTTCCAGGTATTCAAAATGAGTTTCAATGCTTAGAGATGTTATTGAAATGTCGTCTACGTATGGCATCTCAAAATTAAGACCATCCTCGCCTAAGACACAATGCAAAGCTCTCAAAAATACACTCGTGACAAGACCGAACGGCATTCTTTTAAAGACATATGTTTGCTGATTAAACGAAAATCCTAAGTACTTTTGATGTTCCGTTAACACCTCCACTTGCCAATACGACGATATTAAATTTAATACTGAAGAGATCTGATTAGGCCTAAATTTTTAAAATATTTCCGTAAGGTTAATTGGGATAACATGATCCTTTTCAACTCTTTTATTTAAATAACGGCAATCAACACATACACTCTGGGTCGTGCTCGGGGGGGGGGGGGGCAGGGTGGGACATTTGCCCCAGGGCCCAGCACCACTTAAGGGGCCCAGAAGCAGTAGCGTTTTTAATATGCATTACAATTCGGTGTCATCAATAACTAAAGGCACGGGCTGTTAACTAAATTGTTAAATTCTACTACAAAGGACACGTTAATTCTACTACAAAGGACCTGTTAGTGTCCGAGCCCGTCGGCGTATTGCACCGATTTGCCCTATGTTAAAAACGCCACTGCCTAGAAGCGCTATACAACGACATTATTTGTAAAACTGTAAAATCTAATGGCTTGCATCTCATGTTATCAGCCAAGTCACGGCACTACAACTGTACTGATAGATAATACATTATTATAATAATAATAAGAATAATTTGTAACATGAATTCTAATCCGAATATAATGTTAAATAACTCATACACCATACACCTATACTTATTATGCTCTAAATATACATTTCAAAACTTTGGACTAAAAAAAATTATAATGGCTAATATAAGAAATAGGATGGGACGATTTCATGTGTTACAGGCAAGGCAAAAGCGACTTTTGACCAACGTGTGACGTGTTGAAGAAACAGATCATACCTTACCCTATCCTCACTTGTACCGTTGCACCCGCACACCGACCCCCAACATCGGCCACGGCCAGGTAATAAGGCCAGTATACAACAAAAGTCATTGGTGAATGGTGATAAAAGTGTTTTATTGTGCATAAATGCTTGTGCTTTCTGTTCACAAACATTTTTAATAGTTAATAATTAGAAAACTATTATTACAGTGTAATTTACAGTACTATAAAGTTTGACTGTTTTATCATGTTTAATACATTAATATGTGTAAATTCTACTTCAATAGTCTACATTCAACAGTAAGGTGAGTGAGTTTAACTCTCAATATTTCATGGACTTGATATGCTTAATTTACAAAGCAATATTGTTTTTGTGTGATTATAATATCATTACACAGCAGTTACAATTGAAGTATCAGATATAATGAAATGATTCAGTGTTTGAAATTATATAGGGGACTCAAAATATTACTTATCTATTTGTTTGAATAAACATATGATCTCATAATCATAGATTAGTAGTGAATTAGAAATAATAAAAATTAACTGATAAATCAATCAAAAAAAGAAATATTTTTTCAATTAAGGTGAAGTATTTAATAGTGTGTTACTGTAAAAATTTGATCTATTTTAATTCAAACAGTTAAATCACAGAAAGTTTAAGTTTTCCAAAAGTCATGGAACGTTAATTAATAATTAAATCAACAGTTTTTATTAAATGGAACATGAAATAGTTAGATTATTCTTTAAGAGCATGACGTTTCGACATTTGAGATGATCTATTTTTTAAATAATAAGAACTACGTGGTAATGTCATCACCGTGATGAAAATTAAATGTTTTAATTTTAAGTGGAAGTACTTGTCGCACCAATGGTAAAGCAAACGGGTTTACATATTACATTATATTATTGTTAGTTTTTTCACTTTTATAATTTTATTCACTGAAAAATCAATCAAATATCAATTTCAATCTCTTTTCCAGGAGATTTCGTATATAAAAATGTACCATCAAAAATCAGGCTTTCAAAAACGGAAAGAGAAAGCAGCAAAACGAGGCCAAATATCAATTTCCCAGTTTGTCATACCATCAACAAAAAATGTGGATAAACTAACGTTAGAATTTGAAACCGCCGACAACAGCGAAGTCTTTGATAATTCTGAAAATGCTATTAACTTTCAAACAGTAGCAAATAACATTCCCAACTCTCAGAATTTCCAAAAACAACAAAAGACACAGACACAACCACAAAGAGACATTGCTATCCACCCCTTACAAAAACAGCAAACAAATACAAAAGCAAACTTTGCTTACCATTCCGAAAAACAAAAAAATTAAAATAAGTCTGTGGTTTATTCTAACGGCACTAAAAAAGCTGTGGTGTTGATTTAGGTGAAATACTCAGAGAAACTCTTTCATCAGAAGACATGCGGTCAGTAGTTGAAAAAGGTCCTGCAAAACATCCACTGAATTGCCTACTGATTCAACAAGAAGAAATTTTCCAGTAAGCATTCTGAAAAAGGAATTGAAAAATGGTGAGCAAATATTACGTGATTGGTTGGCATGGAGCCAAACGCAAAGTACCTTATACTGCTTATGCTGTAGAGTATTTTATTCTGGTCCTGCCAATACAAAATCGGCATTTGCAACATTTGGGGGAGTACACAGTACTTGGCGAAAACTTTATGATAAAGTGAAAGAACATAAATTTAATAATAGTCACAAAAAGTGCTATGTTGGATGACGGTGTTTGGAAAAACTTTATCAACGGGCATGCTAATTAACCAACAAGTACTACAAGAGTTGTAGAGTGAGATATTAGTGTGTAAAAAGTTACTGCATAGGATATTAAATGGAATTCTTTTTTGGGTGAGAGAGACCTTGCACTTATGGGAGACTCGGATCGGATTCGTGACCCAAATAATGGAAGTTTTTTGGGTATGTTAGAACTTTTAAGTAACTACAATGAAGTCCTAAAAAAACACTTAACAAAAGTTAAAGAAGCACAAAAAGGAAATAAAAACCTACAAGTAACGTATCTCTCCAACAAAATTCAAAATGAGTTTGTTCAATTATGTGGAGAAACTATTAAAAAAGCAATACTTCATGAACTGAAAATGGAAAAATACTATGCCTTAATGGTATACTCAACTTCTGACACCTCACATTTGGAGCAACATGTCTTTGTTTTGAGATATGTTTGTTTAAACAATAACGGTCAATTTGATATTCAAGAGAGATTTTTGAGTTTATTAACATGAATGGAAAGACTGGTCATTTAATTGCCGAAATGATACTTACAACTCTAAAAGATACCAACATACAAATTTCTGACTGCCGCGGTCAAGGGTATGATAATGCCGCAAATATGAGTGGCAGATTTAAAGGTGTACAGGGCTATTTAATGAAAAGGAATAATTTAGCAATATATTCTCCATGTGCATGCCACAGTTTAAATTTATGTGGAAAGCATGCAGCAGAATGCTGTGTCGAAGCTATAACTTTTTCGGTGCCGTTCAGAAGGTGTATACATTGTTTGCAGTTTCAGTGGATCGCTGGGCTACTTTGAAGACTGAAATAGGAGAATCTCTTCACTCGCAATCATCAACGAGATGAAGTGCTCGTGTCAAAAGTGTAAAACCAGTTGCAAAACACTTACCCGGGCTGCTAGTGGTTCTAGAAAAGCTGCTTTCTACTGATCTGGCAGCAGAAACAAGGGCAGAAGTAAATGGTTGCATATTTCATCAATAGAGTGTGTTTTATTGGCCTCGATTTGGTTCAAAGCCTTGTCTCTGATTGATTATAGAAATAGTGTTCTTCAGAATTGTGAAGTAAGTATTGTTAAAGAAGTAATTAACATTGAAGTCTTATTAAAGATCTAGAAGAACTTAGAGACAGGTGGCCAGCAATTTTAAATCAATGCGAAACTGTGTGTAAGCAAATTGGAATTAAGACTGATACTCAGGAGGAATGAACAACAATGAATAGCACAGGTAGCAAACCAAAAAGAACAATTAAAAGGAAAAGATTTGCAGATGAATCTGAAACTGACGAAAAATTGAAATAACGGGTCCTTATGACAAATTTAGAATTAATGTTTTTAATGTAATTATTGACAGACTTTTAACTGAAATGAGAGTGCGGTATGAGGCTGCAAAATCGATCAATGACACATTTTCTTTCATTTGGAAATATTTAGAGCTGACTGAAGAACAAATTAACACGAAATGTGAGGAGTTCATCAAAACATATAAATATGATGTTTCTCAAGAACTAAAAGACGAATTAGTTCATTTGAAGAACACTCACGAGGCTAATTTGGGGAACAATTTTTTGCTTCCCCTTGAACTTTTAAACAAGTTAAAGGAAGAAAATTTATCTGAGATTTTTCTCAATCTGTGCGTTGCACTCAGAATTTTTTGCACACTTCCAGTTACAGTGGCACAAGGCGAAAGGTAATAAAACAATAGTATATTGCGTATTGCATATAACAAAATATAGTAATTAGTTATTTAGTAAAACTGTTTTATTTAAATTTTGACAACGTAATGCGTTTTTAGGTCTTTTAGTGCAATGTCTCGTTTAAAGAATATGCACAGATCAACAATGGGACAGGTCAGACGTCTTTAGGCATAATTTGCTTGGAAAATAAATTATCAAAATAAATTAACTTTGAAAGTGTGATAAATGAATTTGCAAATAAGAAAGCTAGAAAAGTAAAATTTTAATTTAAAGTTTCAATTTTGTAGATAGGATCAAATATAAGTATGTATGAATAAATAATCTAATAACAAGTATATATAATTATTAATTCTGTATATCTTTAAATATTATGTTCTTTACTTCTGAGATAAGCCGCCATAAAATTCATTTTTATTTTATTTTTAAGTGACAACAAAATTTCAAAAATTTTACTAGCTTATTAGAGGATTTGGTGGGAGAGGGCCTCTAAATCCTTGCCACAGGGCCCATAAAACCTGGTCCCGGCCCTGCATACATTCGTGTTGACAACCACAAGTGGAGAAACGTATTCGGTTTGGCGCTTTTCCACAATCTCTAAGTGTACCATTTCATCAATTTGTTTCTTCACCTCATCACAATAAGCAAACGGAGTAGGATACGGCTTGATATAAAAGGGCGTATCATATTTTACAATAATTGGATGCCGATAATCTTTAATTTTTCCCGATAATTAAAAAAAATATCTTCATATTTATCTAATAAACACAGTAACTGTTGCTGTTGCGCCTCGTTTAAAAGTTCACTTTTGTGACAGATCTCTGAAAGAGCTTCCTGTGATAACGTCGTACTTTTATTCCTATCATGATTTTTTTCATCACCAATTACCCGATCGTCTAACCTCTTTTTTCATTTGTCGGAATAGGATTACTATTAACCAACCTCATGCTAATTTGCAATTTATTACCATCATTTTCTTCGCACTCCTCACCAATCAATTTGACCTCGTCGCAATTATTGTATATAACCTTATTCAATTCCCCACTTGCTCCCCCATATTCAAAACTCACAAAATGGTATATCATTTGATTACCCATGAGAATTTTCATTTTAAAATCAATACAAACCTTATTTGCATATAGCCAATCGCACCTCAATATGATATTTCGACAAAGTCTTGGAACTAGTAAACAAACAAGCTCAAAAATAGTGTCATTTGGTGCCACTTAGTTTTTAACTTTTAACGGTTCAGATTTAAATACCCCAGAGAGTGAAACATCGCTCACTGGAAAAATTGGCACTAACTTATTCAACTTTTTGATTTCAAGAAGGAATTTCTGTGAAATACAACTAACGCAGCTACCGCTATCAATCAAATCGCATGACTCTATATTATTGATTTTTTTCTTTCAAAATAGGCATATTTCTTTTCACCGGTTCCCTGTCATTATCGGCTATCACCTCAGATTTATTATCTTGTAATTTATAAGTAAACTTTGTATTTATTTGAACTAATTTAACACTACCGTTACGACTATCATTTAATCCATCCGCTTGCCCACTACATTCTCATGTTACCCCTAATACATTTTTATCGTCCAAAATGTGACGGTCTGCTCTATTATTTTCGTTCAGAGGCACTTCTATTTAATATGATTCACGAAATGTTCACTGCGCCTCGCATCATTATCACGTAGGTCCTGCATTCACGTCCCATGACTTTAATTTCTGGATTGTCGTTGCTATATTTATTATGCCTACTAAATCTTGGGCTGGACTCGTGACGTATTAAATTATCTTGAGAATCGTGACCATTCCCATTTAAATGTGATCCATAATCATAATTGTAATTCCATAAATTAGACCCACGGTTGTAATTTGAATATCTACAGCTTTCATAATTATTTACAACCCCGGACACTTGTGAACCAGTAATCCCCTAATAACTGTCTACTTAATTTAAATACTCGACCTTACATGTGATTTTCCAAAGCTCCACTCGAAGGTACTACATTGGCCAGGAAGCGAGTTTTTTTTTATCTGTAAAATTTAGAATTTTGCCAAACTTTTGCTGTTCTAAGCAAGATCTTTAACGTGCGTGACACCACTCATACAAGACTAGCAAGAATTTAAGAGTGTATTTTTGTATAACTACTTGTTATTGGAGATACCCTTGTTCACGTATTATAATTTAATAACTCGATGTGTTCTCATTAAACTCATTCCATTAAAGGCCCTGCACGTAATGTTTTGTTAAACATTCTTTCAGGCGATTTTAACACTTTGATATTGGACCTCCATTTTACCTCTCATCCGAACGAGGGTGTATTTTTGTGAAAAATGCTCGCCTAACATTTTTCAAGCGGACCGTGGCGGGATTCAAACCCGGGACCTTGGGCGTAGTAGTCACATACATATCACTACGTCACGGAGCCTTAAATACTCGACCGCATTATCTCTCGACCTGCACATCGCTAACCCCATTTTAATTTCGGGTGAAAAATGTTCAGATATGCTACTTAAAATTTGCGTTTGACTAAGTGGTGGTCTAAAGTAAGAAGCGTTTGTCGCTAACTTTTGATAATACTCGGACCTCGGACCTCTTTGGTACCTACCCAACCTAAACTTTCTCAATGCATCTCTTTCTATACCCGTATTCCAATATTTAGCCAGGAGTAACTCAGAAAATTCATCAAAATTGGTAAGTTTATATCATTCACTTCTGCCTAGGTTACAGTCGCCCCTACTAATGCCCTTACTAAAAAACTAACCCATTTGTTTTGTGGAACTTCTGCTTCTCCTAAGTATTTAATTAATTTTCTAATAAATGCAACAGGGTGCATATTTCCTGTTGGGTCAAATTTAATAGTTGGTCAAAGAATTCTGCCATAATGTAAAATAATTCAAACTTGAACTATCATCATATCCCTTTTTAATTTTACATTCTTAGTATCTAAACCCATGTGAATTTTTCTTTATCCCCTACCTGCAAAACTTTCTTTTAGGATTCACTTTCAGGTTTAACCACATTTTCAACCCTATTAGTTTGAATTTCCCCTCCTATCATTTTTAAAATAGTTTACTGCATTACAATCTGTCTTTGACCTTGCTGTTGCATATTCTGATTTTGTATTTGTATCTGTTGGAGCATATTTTTATCTTGAATGTGTATTTGTTGTCTTATAAAATTCAAATTTTCTGCTTGTTGTTACCACATTTCTTGCATGTTTTTAGCAAATTATGTAATCACTAAAGGGATTTTTCACTGACTTTTCCTCATTGGAGTTAAGAAATGCATCATTCAATATTACACTATTATAGCAATTCATTATTTTGTATATTTACCCACTACTTAATGTAAACAGTTAAATAAACAAAATTTATTCTTAATTTCAAAGTCCCTCTTTCATCAATACCTACCTGGTTTTAGCATTCCCAGCAAAATACAAGTTGATCTTGCTATGCGAACCCTTAAAACCAACTGGTAACTTGCTCTGTAGATCTATTGTATTTTATAAATAGAATAACTAGATATTTTTCAGGATTTCGGTTAAACAATTTCGCTCCTACCGTCAAATACCTTAATAGTAAAAATTAATGCATTTTTATCCACTTCCATCCTACTAATTTTCATGCGCCACTGTTGGGCCCATTGTAATGTTTTGACTAATTGCGCCGGACTAAATACTCATTGGGTACTTTTGCATTGAAAATAAAGGATGGAACGTTTCTATTATTTATTATGATATCAAAAAAATGTCAATCATTGAATTGCTGGCTTACCTACTTAACTTTACTTATAACTAATTCAACCTTCGTTATTCTTGCCTCTATAACTAGATATCATAAATTTAGGATAAGGCTGTCCGTCTTTCTTTGACAATCATATGTAAGTTGTAGAAATAATGACTACTGCTCAGAATTCTTGTACTTTGTGTAGCTATTTTCAAGAATATAAAATACAATACTACATGCCACTTGAAGTACAGAACCAACTGCCTCTTTCTATCGTGAACCAACCTCGTATTTCAACGAGCTCCCGATCTCACCCCAAGCCGAAACTCAATACATCACCTGTGCACTTAAAATTCCAATAGTAAAAACCACTACAAAGTTCCAATATTAACAACGAAGTGACCGAATTTGAGCCGAATCTTATCTTTATTAAACCTTCAACATATTTATATCATCACCATACTGTTTTTATAAATCAATTTGAAGTGGGCGACATTCAGTATATATAACATGTCTTTTTGACAAGTCTCACTTATAATTAATTTTTAACTTTCACTACATTTGTATTTCCTAAAATTGATTTAGTTTTTATTGTATTTATGTGACTTGTAAGTAGTACGTTTAAGGTCAGTACTTCTTTACCATATGTTTTCTATTTTTTAGTGTACTTAAGAATGAATATATTCGTATTCGAAACTATAGTCATTTAATAAAGAATTACATGGTTATTGTATAGGTTTGGTTTAAAGTGTTTCTACTTTTCAATTTACTAATTACATTTTATTGTACCATACATTTTAATAACGTACAGCTTGTGATATTGCAATGTCCATGTGATATTTGACATTTGACATGTTTTAATTTATTTATTTTAAATATTGTTGATGGTAAATTTCTATCCTACAAGTAAGTTTTTTTGTATTTTACTGTACAATAATATTTTATATTAGTTTTCTACACTCTTCTAAGAAAACATCACTGAAGATGACTAGTCTATAATCGAAACCGCTCCGTTTTTAAACTTGACTACACGTTGATCATTATACTCTTTTCAAACTTTTTCTAATATCAGGTTTAAAGATAGTAAAGACACAAGAATAGTTATTATGATGTTTAGAAAACTAACAAGTTAAATATTATAATTAAAAAACCAATAACTACGTAACAAAAAGCATTCCAAAGTTCCCGTTTAATTTTTGATACAGTAACTTTGTGGTGGGCTATGAGATACCGTAAGCGAATTCAATATATTATTGCCAGTCCAACTTTTACCACACAATGAAATATTAGCCAGAAAGATACTGTACAGAAAGCCATAGGCCTCTATGTTTCAATCTTAATTATAAATGGCAGCTGTATCAAACATTTTTAGGGTGTGTACCCAAACACAATGTGGTAAGGTTAAAATAAGAAACGTGAGGAAGAATTATAAGGTTGAATACTTTTGAATAACTTAAGACGTTGTGAAATTGTAGTCGACTACATGAACGTAGCGGAGTAATTATTAAAACAAAAGCTTTCTAGTTTATAATGCCGATTTATTTATACAATACTTCTCTAGTGAGATTACATTTTCAGTCCGTGACAGATTTTATCATAATTCTTCGTTAAAAGCTTTTTTAATGGTATTGTTGTGAACAATTCACATTCGTGTATCAAATCGAAAAAGATTAGATAGCGGTTAACCATTAATACATTACCAAATTTGTTTACTATTTTTGTAAGTAATAACTGTAAAGTTAAATCATGAACGTGAGCGATCTCATTAGTCGCGGTCGGTTTCAAGATATTTATCTGTAACGTGCAAGAACATCAATCTACCTACATCAAAATGAGTAAAAGCGATGTGGTGCATTACATTCGGTGTTTCAAGTATCTGCGATGCATTGCACCGATGCTTTGTTTACTGCCTCCTTGTGATCTTACTGGTGAAAGAAAAAAAGTAATTGCCCTCTACAAATTATATTGTGCTTTCGTTGCGTTAGGAATAGTTAGTGTCTTCGTGTGTACTGTGATTCATGTGAGCAATGACGAAGCCGGTTCAAGTTCTACCGAATCAACACTTCTTTATGTATCTTATTCAGTAACTGCTGTGTTAACAATAACGGCCATACTATCATCAGTGCGCAATATTAACAATTATCAAAAAGTTGCTGATTTATTAAATTCGGTTGATCTTCGTTTACATGTAAATAAGACAACTAAATCATGCAATAGCAATCATATTGTACAAGGAGTGGTTCTTCCTTCACTACTTGCATCGGCAGTTATCATGAAACTATATTGCATATTTCAAGCTTTTGGATATGACACATTTCTTGAGCAGGCACCTAAGATGATTTATAGTTACATAATTATAATTATGGTTCTATTAATTTATGATTATTGCCTATTAGTACGGTGTAGATTTCGTTTATTGAAAAAACATCTAAAAATTGTTGTTGAAATTCAGCGCCGCTGTTCTTTTAACATAGATATAACCAGATGTTGTAATCATGTTACTCCAAGGACCGATCTAAGTGATTTCCGAAAGACCTTTTCAGAACTTTGCCAAATAGTTCAGATGTATAACTGCATGTTTGGATATCAATTTTTACTTTTACATGGTTGCATAGTGATAACTCTTTTGGAAATAATAAACTTAAAAGTATCCGATGTTGGTAATTTTAGCGAGCAGGGAATTTTTGCGTTCTTTATCACATTATGGCTCCCGATTTATATCGTAAGTATGCTGTATTTAACACTAATCCTTACTTTTCATGTGGCTTCTAACTTATAAGTAGGGCTGGGTCGGCGTATCGATGATACGACCCCCGTATCGACCCCCCCCCCGATACAGCAAAAAATAAATATCGATATATCGATACTCGATACGTATCGATACGTATCGATACGTATCGATACGTATCGATATTCGATATAGAATATGTATCGATATTCGATACGCATAATCCGTATCGCACACCCTTATATACATACTTATGTCACAAATATTAAACTTTAATTATTTTGATAACAAACAATCTTAAGTGAAAGATCGAATTGTCAGTAAATACATTATTTTAAAACGATCTTGTGATTTTATTCCCAAAAAAAGAGTAGAAAATTTAAAGATGCGTATCGATTCGTTCCGAAAGGTATCGCTACGTCTCGAAATGTATACTTAATCTACACATCTAAACGTTCCGATACGAATCGCTATATATATATATATATATATATATATATATATATATATATATATATATATATACGTACCGTTACGTATCTATATGCATCGATACGTATCGATACGCACCGAAACGCATCGATACGTATCGATACGTATCGATACGCACCGAAACGCATCGATACGTATCGATACGTATCGATACGCATCGATACATATTGATACGTATCGATACGTATCGATATATATCGATATTCGATATATCCATACATATCGATATAGAATATGTATCGATATTCGATACGCAAAATCCCGTATCGCCCACCCCTACTATAAGCATATTAAACATGCAACATTTTGTATTAGTAACCCAAATAAAATTTTCTAAGACAAAACAAAATAGCTATGTTATTTAACCACATGATCGCTTTTGCCTATTAATTGCGAAAGAACGCTTAAATTTGAAGTAATTTACACATTAAGTTAAACTTTGACCACGTGGAGCCTATGAAATATGTCTAAAAGTAGTAAGGCGCCAATTCCACAGCCATTAGTTACAAACGGTTATAATAAATTTGTGCTGGAAGTTCTTCATTATGATTTAATGCTAGAAAAATGTCAAATTCCTACGTAGAAAGAAATGGCACTGGTTTCTTTTTACAAGGGTAATTGGCATGGTAATTGTTGACGCTTATCGATTATCGTAGGGTGGCGTTACTTTGCACCATTTTTTCACGAGTTTAAATTTGTAATATTCTTTACAATGCTAGATTTGAATTATAAGTTTAGTTTCATGTATTCAGTATTTTCAGTCTACTAAAATACATATCAAAATTTTATTTGCATACAACATATAGCTTTTGTTATTTTTTTAAAGGTGGTCAATGTGTGTTATTAAGAAAGGATACTTCGCACCATGCTGAAAATTTATATCGGACTACATGGAAAATTAGGTATTGAGGAAAGAAAATAAGTTGCTCTGCAGTATTACTTGGCCCGACTAGCAAGAATTAAAGAGTGAATTTTTATCATTTATTGTTTAATTTGTTACGTTCAATTTTACACTTCTAAATGTTTTCGTTCGGTTTACAACTTTTTCAAATATTCCCATACTTCCACTTCGACATTTTGTATAACTACCTGTTATAGGAGACGCCCTTGATCACGTATTGTAATTTAATAACTCCATGTGTTCTCATAAAACTCATTCCATTACAATCCCTGCACGTAATGTTTCGTTAAACATTTTTTCTGGCGATTCTAACACTTCGATATTTTACTGTTGTACTTTTATAGCACTAGCCATTCCTAATTTACTGTTATTCTACATTATTGTTTGAGTGCAATTGTTTCTATATTTAACTCATTCCAATCTCCTTTACATTTAAAATCGCTTTTTTAATATTGTCCAATTCTTTGAATTTATATAGTTCGATTGGGCAATTCATCTTGCATGTTCGTGTATACGTGGTTTAGGCACTAGTCAATTTAATCAGGCACAGATGATATGTATTTCAAATACTCTAGAAGTGTTCTTTGATATGTGACATTCAAATATTTTAATCGATTATCATATCGTTTCCTAAACTGGGTTCAATTTTATTCTGTTTTTCGTCCAGACGTGTATCTTCTGCTTTACTGATTCTATTATTTCAAGAGCAATGCACGCCTTCACCGAGAAATTTACATTCTCTGTGCATAGGTAGGTTTCTTACGTGGTTATTAATGACTAAAAGGAATTTCTTTTTAGTTCTGTAGGGTAAGTCCACTGATTCAGCTATGTTTGCAACATCAACGAGTCTTGCTACTGTTGTGATGATTCATCATTAGGCGAGATCGATCAAGAATGTTTAGATGTTTCACCTCATCTGAGTTAGGTGAAAGCTAAGCATTTTGGTACCTGGAGGTATGTTACAATTTTTTTTGAGTATCAAGAGAATATTGTTTAACAAAATTTGATTTTTGTGCATTACAAATAAACCACAAATATGCTCAAGCCACATCACCCTGATGGACGGAGCAAGTTTGCAAAACCTGTTTCGGAATTAACTTCTTTAGTGCTGTTTTTACTTTTAAACTCTTAATAGAAATGTTATAAATTTAATAGTTTTAACTTAAAACGCTTGTTTATAAGTAAGTATAAACATTGCCTATTTTACTACTGATCAGTTTTACATGTTGCAAAACGAAATGCGCATTTTGTATATAAATTATTCAAAATTATCACTAGAATATAATTTTCTTAAATAGACTTTTTTTTCGTTTAGTGTAAATAAAAGTTCGATGGAGATGTACTTTCTTTTTCTTTGAACCCCCTCCTCTTCGCCTTTGTAGTTATTTAAAAATTTGTAGTTGCTTTTTTATCTTTTTATACGCTATCGTGATTTGTACGGGTCTTTACATTCCTTTCGGTTTCCGCCTGACCCCGAATAAAGAATTGGAAAAAGTTTCAAGAAAATATAATGGTCAACGCGTAATTAAATTTAAAACAGAGCGTTTTCGAATATAGACTTATCTTCAGAGATGTTTTTCTACAGAAGCGTTAAAAGCTAATATAAATTGTTATTGTAAAGTAAAATATAAATAACTTACCTGTAGGAAAGAAATCTAGCATCGACAATATTTAAAATAAATGAATTGAAACATTTCAAACGTCAAATCTCACATGGATATCGCAATATCACAAGCTGTGCATTATTAAAATGTATGATACAATTAATGTAATTACGACTAAATCCACATTAAAAGTATGACAATGAAATAACAAAACAGAACAAGGAAATAGTTAAGCAGTGCATTTCTAATGTAAGTAAGAAAATTTAATAAAATGGTAAGGCCAAAGGATGCCGAATTTGCAGGCTATAAAGAAGAAACTAGTTTAATCTTCTATATACAGGAATGTAGGATGTATTTAAATTAGCTTTGGTATTTAGACATAGAGTGTTGTTTAGTAATTCTTTCTCTATCTCTATTGCAGACCCATAAAAATGAGAATTACAGAACATCTCAGTAAACTCCAACAATCAGCATTCGGCCGCCATAAGAAATTTAATAACCACATGCTCAGTCCTTTCATAGACACTAAAATATTACATCATATTACAGCAAAAAATTTATTAGATTAGATTTCATTGAGGACCAAGAAATAGAGAAATAATTACTATGCAACACCCTATGTCTAAATACCAAAGCTAATTTAAATAAACCATACATTTCTGTATATAGAAGATTAAACTAGTTTCTTCTTTATAGCTCGCAAATTTGGTATCCTTTGGCCTTATCATTTTACTCGATTTTCTTACATATATTAGAAATACACTTATTAACAATTTTCTTGTTACGTTTGTTATCTCCTTGTCATACTTTTAATGTGGATTTAGTCTTAATTAGATTATAAAATCGTCTATAAACTAATTTGTAATACATGTAACGAGGCTTACATTGGCCAAACAAGAAGATCTTTCCGCATTCGTCTCAAAGAACACACCTCCGAATTCAAACAAACACCATACATAGATTACAAGTTCAAATACAATTTTGCTGAACACATTGTTAATAAAATTCATGATGCTAACCAGTCCCAAAATTTACAGCTACTACATTTTTTAAATAAAAGTCTACAGCTAAATTACTTTGAATGGCTGGAAACACATACACACAAAACTTCAAGTACACTTTTGTTGATTGTTAATTATGCTTGGGCGTGATGACGTAGCTTGGTGATGTGATGGTAGAGTCTTTAGTAGCGAGAGGTGGTACTTAACTCAAGTCCTAGGGACCTAGGGATTTAAAGGGGTCTGTAGGAACCGCGATGGGGTTTTGGAACAAAACATTCTTGTAAAACGATGATAGTAATAAAGTGTAATGATAAGATGGAGGTAAACAACAATATTTAATAAACAATAAATAAACTTAAAGCTAAATGACATGTAACAAAAGCAAAGCAGTAAAAGAGTTAAGAAATTACTTACGTGACCATCTGTACTAGAATGCCTCAGCAACCATAAAAGACTAGGTTACCATTTTGATGGTTGGCTCTGAGTCGACTTGCTCCAGAGCAATGGATGAACTAGGATCATACACAGACTGACTGACTGACTGACTCTCTGGTGCTTCGTCTTTTATAACTGCTGATAACATGAAATGGGTTTTCTGCCGAAGGTTGTGGCAGGCGATAAAAGTGTATGTTTAATGTTGGTAAGCCAAAACTTCCCTGAGTTCTAGGACATCTGCAGGAAACCTAATTGTGGTTGTTACAAAGTAAAGACATGATTAAAAGATTAAATGTACAAAAAGATAAGTGTGGTGAGGTAATTTCAAGAACATGACATTTGATAAGCATGATGCAAGTTTTCCTAAAACAAAGGATGTTTGGCTTACTGATTCTGTTACAATGTAATGGTTTAAAAGTAATCTAAAATAATGGCTTCGCTATATACATCAATATTTATGATACTATGACCATATTGTTTTTATAAATCAATATGAAGTGGGAGATATTCAGTATATTTAACTTGTCTTTTGACAAGTCACACTTATAATTAATTTTCAACTTTCACTACATTTGTATTTCCTAAAATTGAATTAGTTTATATTGTATTTATGTGACATGTAGGTAGTATGTTTAAGGTCAGTATTTTTTTACCATTTTAACTTTGTTCCATATGTTTTCTATTTTTTAGTTTACTTGAGAATGAATATATTTTGGTATTCGAAACTATAGTCGTTAATAAAGAATTACATGGATATTATATTATATAGGTTTAGTTTAAAGTTTTTCTACTTTTCAATTTATTAATTACATTTTATTGTACCATACATTTTAATAACGTACAGCTTGTGATATTGCGATGTCCATGTGACATTTGAGATGTTATAATTTATTTATTTTAAATATTGTTGATGGTAAATTTCTTTCCAACAAGTAAGTTTTTTTTATTTTACTTTACAATAATATTTGGGAGCTTCTTTTTAAAAACATTTATTTCCCAAATTTCTCAATTATACAATTACAAAAATGACTTCTTTTTGTTACAATCAACTAAACGTTTATATTCACTAAACTAATTGAAATTGACAAAATACTTGAAGTTAATAATCAATAATTAAAGATTATGGTGAGTAGCTTGAACCACCAACAATGTTAAAGTTATGAAGTTCGAGACTGACTGGCCAACAGGGGCTCATCAGGGTATTTATGTAATCCCTGCTTTCACATCATCTTGTGGAAAATGCAGAACTCACCGTCTATTATTTCTTGATAACATACAATGCCTTACTTCTTAGTAATTTTAATTAAGTTTGCTTTTATTGCAGTTTATTGTGTCCTGTACCTGCAATATCAGCTTGCGTCTGGAATACAAGGTAGCTGCTTCCGTTCTCATGTCTAATATGAACTTTCGTTAACCTTTTAGATTATTACCTTCAATTATACAAAGTAACATTCTATTTCTTAAGACATAACCATTGCATTTAAATTTATGTACATATTAATGGAGGGATATGTAACTCCTTTCGACTAAGATGAAAATTAAGGGTTGTACTTAATTTTTGAAACTTATTATCCCTAAAGTTTCATTTGTAGTTTCTTTGTTCACATTTGTTTCTTTGTTCTTATATCTAATGTACATTTTATACAATAAATATACAGTTAATAAATATAATATAATGATTAATAAAATTGTACAAACATTGTTATTGTCATAGTGTAACTTTGGCACTTTTAACTCACTTAATTGTTCTTTCTAATTGTCCATTAATTTCACTGCGTAGTTGAGATCGTCGAGGTCTAGATGTTCTAGTTGCATCGGTTTTTTGATAATTTCTTTGTCTTTGGTTTAAGGAATCTTGGACTGTAGTTCGGGTAGATTTGCAAATTTCTTCGTCACTGCTGGTTTTTGATATACTTGAATAATTTCGCTTTTTACTTTTAAATAGCAATGTTCCTTTATGGTGGTCACTTTGCTTCCAATTAAGGCTAAACTGTTTTCATCTTTTTTGCAATTGGCGGTTGCTATTACTTCTTGAGGAAATACAACAATCCATTTGTTGTTCGTAACCTTTTCAATTTTCATATCTGTAACTTGTACTGGTTTTGGCACACAATTCTCCTAGTGATTAAAGAATCGTAATAGTTGTACTTTGCAGGGGCTATCTGTTTGAATAGCTGTTGTCGTTGTTGATTGACATAAGTATTGGCTTGGTGCCACTTCTTTGCATTTCTCATTTGTGAATCCATACCTAAGTTCATTTAGGGAAAGGAATTTGGTCTTTGGGATAATAACTTGATATTGATTGTTAACTTTCATAGGGAAAGCAAATAAATGATAATAATTGTAAGTATTAATCTCTACAATAAGAATTTCTATTAAAAACGTAGTTTCATGATTCTGTACATAACCTTTTACTATGGCTATTTTTTCAAATACAAGTATATTAGATTCTATTACTTCAAAAGGTAGTTTACTACAAGTTATAAGTGATTTGATTCCTAATAATTTATTTAATAAATCTATTGGTTCTATTATACTAGCATGTAAAGTATTTAATTTAGCAAATGTTACAGCATTGTCTAATGTAGCTAAAATTTGTTAAATTACAGTGAGGGTTGATACCATTTGATTGAATATGGTGTTAAATCTTATTAAATCTCGCATTCCTAGCACTGTGGCTTGCATGTTACTTTCAAAAGTTAGTATTCTATTTGTTATACTGTCTTGGTTCTATACTAATTTTCGTAGTGTATCATTAAATTTTACTATGGTTGATTGAGTTAAGGAAATTTGGCTTCTAACAATAGTTTTCATATCATGCTGGTTGTCAGTCAACTCTCGTATTGCATTGTCGTATCGTTCAGCATCTTAGTTGTCTAAATTACCTGTGATAACTTTTATAATATTACTTAATCCGTTAATAATTCCTCTTTTCTGTCTTGTGACTTGGTCTGTTGGTATTAATCGTTTGAATTTGTCGTCTGCGTTCTTTAGGATATTTTTCATTATATTTTTGTAATTAAGCACTTCTATCGTTTACTCTTTTCCGAATTCGGCTATGTCCATTGATCCTTTCAGTCTGTCATAATTGTCTTTAATTTTATAAAATTCTTGTTTTAATTTAGTTAAATCAAATTTCTGTACGAAAGTCCAATAGTTTACTGTGTTTTGCATACTTCCCAATTTTACTGGTAGTATACCGGGGTTGTTTTTAATCTCTTCTACTATTATTTTGTTGTCGTTCGTTCTACCTGGGTGGAGGTTGACGGCAAGGATGATGGCTATCCATCTGAAATTAGAAGGCGTCTTAAATTCTTTAAATGGATATATCTTACGGTTTTTCCGTTGTCTACTACTGCTTCGTTTTTTTTCTGAGATCTTTTCGATTTTAAACGGACCTAAATTTCTGGGTGCCGTTTTGTGTCGTGTAGTTCTGAAATTTCTTTCAAAGACGGTTTGCCCAACGGCGAATTTATTTATATTGGTGTTTCCATTAGGGGTTTTTGTAATACGTTCCTTAGCTGTGTATAATTTACTTTTGATGTTATTGTAAGTAATTTTTAATTTTTTTTTGTGGTCTTTGGCGTACTGTTGATATACTTCTTGATTATAGTATATATCATAACGGTTGCTGGAAACTGAGTGTCCTAATGTTAATTCGAGGGGTGTGAAGTTAGTTAAGAAATAAATTGTGTTGTTATAAGCAATTAGGGCGTAAGACATTAAATTGGTAATTGGTTCCTTTTTATATGTTAACCTTAACAGTCTGATTTGTTCTAATAGCGTTAAGTGTAATAGTTCAATCAATCCGTTCGATTCTAGCTGATTTTCTGTTGTGAAATGAATATTTATTTTATGGAGTTCTAAGGTATTTTGTATGGTTTTGAGAAGTCGGGGTATTTTAATAATGGGTGATTCGTAAGATTACACTTAATTTTTTCTACTGCTTTAATAAATTCTGGTGTGTGTTCGATTTTATTACCTTTCTTTAAACAGTTGGTTAATGGTTTGGTTATTTATGCGTAACCTTTTATGAATTTTCTGTTATAATCACTGAGTCCTAAAAATCCTTTTATCTCTTTGTTGGTTTTTTGGTGAAGGGTACTTTAATACGGCATTTGTTTTGACTGGGTTTGGCATAACACCGTGTAGCGTTATAATGTGTCCTAAAAATGCTACTTCTTTTTGCAAGAATTCACTTTTTTTCCAATTGTACTTTAAAGTGGGCTTTTCTTAGACGTTCAAAAACTGCTCTTAATCTTTCGATGTATTCATTGAGTGATGTTGAATATACAATTAGTTCGTCCAGATACACAAGGCATTTTTCGTTGTGAATTCCTCGCAAAATATTATCCATAAAGTGGCGGGTGTGTTCTTTAAGTCAAACGGCATGCGTTTGTATTCATAGTATCTTCTGGGTGTAGTGAAAGCTGTTTTGGTTGTGTCTTTCTCGTCCATTTCCACTTGGTAGTATCCTGAGGCAACGTCTAAGGTCGAAAAATATTGACATTTTCTTAGTTTGTCTAATATCTAGATGATATTTGGTAGTAGGTACTTATCGTCTACAGTCTTCTCGTCGAGTTTTCTGTAATCGATGACCATTCGGTATTTGTGTTTGCTTGAGGCATCTAGTTTCTTTGGTACAATTAGTACGGGGCTGCTCCAAGGTGAATTCGAATGTTGAATGATTTCTTGATTTAATAAATCTGCTACCTGTCTATCTGCTTCTTCTTGACTTGTTTGAAGTAGTCTATATGCTTTGGTCAAAAACCGGTTTATCATCTGTTAGTTCAATGCTATTTTTGACAGTGTTGGTGAAAGTTAAAGGTATTCCTGCACAATGGAATTTAGCTCGGTATTCGAAACATAAGTCCTTTATTGCTCTCTCCTCTTCTGTGTTAACATTGTCATTGAAACGAATGTTAATTAACATTTTCTTTAACATTTTATCGTGTTCTGTGCTGTTGTATTTACTTTCAGGGTCTTCGTCGATTTCCATTTCACTAAAATTTACTTCTTCCATTTTTATCGGTGCCGTCAATGAAACTTCTGTGGGGTAGTATTTTTAATTCAAAATTGTCGTAGTTGTCTTTACTATGTACTAACGCGGTCGTTGTTTCTACTCCTTGTTGAAATGACATGTGATTTATTATACCTATGTCGTCTTTTGAATTTACTAAGACTTTTATTTGTTTTTTTGTCCTAGGTTCGACTGTGTACTTTTGATCGGTTTGAATGTTGCCGTTTTGAAATTTAACTGGAATTTGTTTGTGTTTTGTTCTTAATAATCGGTTTTTCATATCGATATTCGCTTCTAGTTTTCTTAAAACATTTGCTTATTAATCCGTCGTATTCATTGTTAAATTCAAAAATGCAAAATTTATGTTTCATTTTTACGTTGAAAGTTTTTGATAAGGGTATGTTTGTGATAAATTGGTGTAGTGTCGTTTTGTGTACTGTTCTGATTTTGAAAGGTTCTCTTTCTACAAAATCTAAATAATGTTTCTGCACGGTTTTGGGGCTAATTAAAGTTTTTGAAGATCCTGTATCCATTAATAATTTAATTGCCGCGTGAGGTATTTCTATATTGGGTAAAATGTGTTGATTAATATTGTTTCAATTTATTATGTCCGATCATATTTAATTTGGTCCAACTGAAAAATTGAGCACGGAATTTCTTCATCGTCCTCTTCGTAATTTTCGTAGGGGCAGATACCTATGTCTTGATTATTAAAATCTTCTATTTCTTGGTGAAATAGTTCCTCGGAAATGAAGTTTCGTTTTTGGGTAGAATCGGGTCTAATTGGGGATATTTTAGTGTTCTGTCTGGTGTTGCCAGATGAAGTGTCCATAGGGGTCGGTTTGTAGTAATTATTGGGATTGTTGTTATTACTTGTCATGGGCGCGTTTCTGTTAAAATTTACGCCGAATGTTTGCCATGTTCGATTTGCGTTCTGATTGAATTTTGGTGTAAATGCGGGTTTTATAAAAGTCGAATTTAATGTTGGTTTTCGAAATTGGTTGTTGAAATTTGTATTATTAAAGTTTGGTTTGTTAATTCTTGGTTGGTTTATTGGTGCGTTAAGTGATGTAAATTTAGGTTGTGTTGGTATTTGTCTCGCGTTGTATGGTTTTAATTGGTAAGTAATTTTTGTTCGCGTTAGGATTATAAATCCGGTTTCTGTAATACATCGTTTTCTTCTTCTACAATTAAATTCATTGCTTCTAAATTTTGGAGGTTTCGAAATCTTATCTTGTCAGATAATCGCTCGGGTAACGCGTTTATGTAAGTGTCTAGAACCATCTCATCGTACATTTTCGTTTTTATTAAACGTATGTTTTGATCGGGTTCCTCGAGTTTCAATTTAGTTAGGATTAAACTTCGCATGTCTTGACATCACATACCAAATTGGTATGGTGATTGATTAGTTTCCATTCGAAGGTTTATTAAGTCCTTCATAAGACATTTTATATTTTGCTGGTCGCCGAAAAACGCAATCAACACTCTCTTGTAATCGTCCCAATCTGACAGGTCATCGCGACTTGCAATAATGGTCAAAGCTCTACCTGTTAACTTACTTATGATTGAGCGTAATAGCCATAAATTGCTGTCAACGTCTCTTTGTCTGTAGAAAGGTTTTAGGAATGTCTCACAAGCAGTAATAAAATACGCAATAGCGCTTGATTACCATCATACGTTGGTATTGAGTCTAAATATAGTTTTAAGTTTTCAGAATTCATCTTTATAAATTTTATTCTCAGTTACTTTAGTTGAGTTATTTGAAGAATCACTTATTGTTACTTGTATTGTATGTAATTATAAACCCTGCTATAATTACATCGGTTTCAGACTTTTGTTGAATAATTGTTTCATAAAATAATTGTTGTAATAATAAATTGTACATAAAATGTGTATAATTATAAACCTTTGTTATATTCGAGTTCAGACTTTTGCTGAGTAAATTTCTTTAAGTAATAATAAATTGTGATAATAAATGGTACATAAAATATAAATTTTCTTGTTTAAATCTTATTTGCTAATATCAATGTGCAATTGAAAATGGTTAGGAAAAATGAACTACAGGTACTCACAATAATTGGATTGCCAGTTCTATTAGCCTTCCTTCTTTATTGAATCCGGTCTATTCTGGTCATAGTCCAATTTTTCTTCTTTTAGTAAAGAATTGAAATTTACGGCCACCAGTTTTCCAATTTTGAAATTTCTAGTGCCCTTCTGGAATCCCTTCCGACTGTGCCAGATAGGTTTTGGGGCTTTGGAAGCGTCTTTTTAAAAACATTTATTTCCAAAAAAACTCTTCTATCAATTTTATTCTCAATTATACAATTACAAAAATGACTTCCTTTTATTACAATCAACTTTAACGTTTATATTTACTAAACTAATTGAAATTGACAAAATACTTGACAACAATAATCAATAATTAATAATTAAAAATTATGGTGAGTAGCTTGAACCACCAACAATGTCAAAGTTATGAAGTTCGAGACTGACGGGCCATCAGGGCTCTTCAGGGTATTTATGTAATTTCTGCCGTCACATCGTCTTGTGGGAAATACAGATCTCACCGTCTGCTATTTCTTGATAACATACAATGTCTTACTTCTTAGAAATCTTAATTAAGTTTTCTTTTATTGCAGTTCATTGTGCCCTGCACCTGCAGTAACAGGTTGAGTCTGGAATACAAAGTAGTTGCTTCCGTTCTCATGTTTGATATGAACTTTTGTTAACTTTTTATATTAATACCTTCAATTATACAATGTAACATTCTATTTCTTAAAACATAATAATGGCATTTAAATTTATATACATATTAATTGAGGGATATGTAACTCGCTCATCTAAGAAAATACCACTGAAGATGACTAGTCGAAAGCGTTCTGTTTTTAAATTTGATTACACGTTGATCATTATACTAATTTCAAACTTTTTCTAATATCAGTTTTAAAGATAGTAAAGACACAAGTTATTATGTTGTTTAGAAAACTAACATTTAAAGTTAAATAATATAATTAAAAACTAATAACTACGTAACGTTTAATTTTTGTTACACTAACTGTGTGGTGGGGCATGAGATATCGAAAGCGACTTCAATAAGTTATTGCCAGTCTAACCTTTACCACAGATTTAAATACTAACCAGAAAGATACTGTACTCTTCTAGCCAAAAAGCCACAGGTCTCTATGTTCCAATCTTAAATATAAATGGCAGCTGTATCAAGCATTTTTAGTCTGTGTACCATAACACAATGTTATAGGGTTAAAATAAGAAAGGCAAGGAAGAATTATAAGATTTGAATACTTTTGAATAACTGAAGACGTTGTGAAATTTTAGTCGAATACATGAACATAGCGGAGTAATAATTAAAACAAAAGCTTTCTAGTTTATAATGCGGCATTTATTTATACAATATTTTTCTACTGAGATTACATTTTTAGTCCGTGACAGATTTTATCATAATTCTTCGTTAAAAGCTTTTTTAATGGTATTGTTGTGAACAATTCACATTCGTGTATCGAATCAAAAAAGATTAGATAGCGGTTAACCATTAATAAATTACCAAATTTGTTTACTATTTTTGTAAGTGTTAACTGAAAAGTTAAATCATGAACGTGAGTGATCTCAATAGTCGCGGTCGGTTTCAAGATATTTACCTGTAAAGTGCAAGAACATCAATCTACTTACATCAAAATGAGTAAAAGCGATGTGGTGCATTACATTCGGTGTTTCAAGTATCTGCGATGCATTGCACCGATGCTTTGTTTACTGCCTCCTTGTGATCTTACTGGTGAAAGAAAAAGAGTAATTACCCTATACAAATTATATTGTGCTTTCGTTGCGTTAGGAATAGTTAGTGTCTTCGTGTATACTGTGATTGAGGTGAGCAATGAAGAAGCCGGTTCAAGTTCTACCGAATCAACACTTCTTTATGTATCTTATTCAGTAACTGCTGTGTTAACAATAACGGCCATACTATCATCAGTGCGTAATATTAACAATTATCAAAAGTTGCTGATTTATTGAATTCGGTTGATCTACGTTTACATGTAGATAATACAACTAAATCATGCAATAGCAATCATATTTTACAAGGAGTGGTTCTTCCTTCACTACTTGCATCGGCAGTTATCATGAAACTGTATTGCGTATCTCAAGCTTTTGAATATGACACACTTTTTCAGCAGGTACCTAAGATGATTTATAGTTACATAATTATAATTATGGTTCTATTAATTTATGATTATTGCCTATTGGTACGGTGTAGATTTCGTTTATTGGAAAAACATCTAAAAATTGTTGTTGAAATTCAACGCCGCTGTTCTTTTAACATAGATATAACCAGATGTTGTAATCATGTTACTCCAATGACCGATCTAAGTGATTTCCGAAAGATCTTTTCAGAACTTTGTCAAATAGTTCAGATGTATAACTGCATGTTTGGATATCAATTTTTACTTTTACATGGTTGCATAGTGATAACTCTTTTGGAAATAATAAACTTAAAAGTATCCGATGTTGGTAATTTTAGCGAGAAGGGAATTTTTGCGTTCTTTATCACATTATGGCTCCCGATTTATGTGGTAAGTATGCTAACTTTTGTTGTATTTAACACTAATCCTTACTTTTCATGTGGATTCTACCTTATAAGCATATTAAACATGCAACATCTTTTATCAGTAACCCAAATAATATTTTCTAAGACAAAACAAAATAGCTATGTAATTTAACCACATGCTTGTTTTTGCCTATTAATTGCAAAAGAACGTTTAAATTTGAAGTAATTTCCACATTAAGTTGTGTGTACAAAATACTTAACATATGTTGTTCTTATTTGTAGGGCGTCAAAGATACTAAATACAAGAATTACTAGTAGAATAAAACAAACTTTATCATAAATAAAAACTTTCGACATAAAAGGACTAACTTATATCTTTTAATCTAAGACTGATGTAATTACCTCTTCCACCTAATACAGTAATTTAAGTATATATACACAACGCTACGCAATATTAAACTGAAACCCCGTGGAGCTAATGAAATATGTCTAAAAGTAGCAAGGCGTCAATTCCACAGCCATTAGTTACAAACGGTTATAATAAATTTGTGCTTGATGTTCTTCATCATGATTTAATGCTAGAAAAATATCATATTGCTACTTAGAAGGAAATGGTACTGGTTTCTTTTTACAAGGGCAATTGGCATGGTAATTGTTGACGTTTATTGATTATCGTAGGGTGGCGTTACTTTGCACCATTTTTTCATGAGTTTAAATGTGTAATATTTTCTAGAATGCTAGATTTGAATTATAAGTCTAGTTTCAAGTATGCAGTATTTTCAGTCTACTAAAATGCATATCAAAATTTTATTTGTATACAACATATAGCTTTTGTTATTTCTTTAAAGGTGGTCAAAGTGTGTTAATAAGAGAGGATATTTCGCACCATGCTGAAAATTTACATCGTACTACATAGAAAGTTAGGTATTGGCGAAAGAAAATAATTTGCTCTGTAGTATTACTTGGCACGACTAGCAAGAATTAAAGAGTGGATTTTTATGATTTGTTGCGTTCAATTTTACATTTCTAAATGTTTTCGTTCGGTTTACGACTTTTTCAAATTTTCCCACCCTTTCACTTCGACATTTTGTATAACTACCTATTATAGGAGACGCTCTAGATCACATATTACTAGTTAATAACTAGGGATGGACTCGGGCCGGGCCGGGCCCGACGCAGCAAGGTAACCGGCCCGGCCCGAGGCCCGGCCCGAAATGAAAATTGACGACCCGGCCCGGCGGGCCGGGCCGGGCCGGCCCGAAATTTCGGGCCGGCCCGACTTTTATTCAGCGAATGAGAAGTTTTTTTTTCTGTTGTGTTCAACAAGTAACTATCACTCTTTTGTTTAATTTAAGAGTATAATGATTTTGAATTACAATCAAGATACTTGTGGAACATTGTAACAATTTTAATTTTTGTTGATAAATCCCCTCTTTAAAAGTCCGAAATTAATAAAGCACTTTTATTAAATAATGTCGCAATACAGTTAACAAGTAAAATAATACATTAGAACAGCATCTAGATTTGTTAGTCTATTTGGGTTGGATGTCGGTGTGTTCCACAGCCAGTCGCAGGCGCGGTTAGGTGTGACAACCTCCCCCTTTGGATCCTCCGACCGTTCGAGCGAGCGTGATAAGCACTCGGCGATACGTAGCAGAACTAGCAAGATGTATGAAAGGACGATGGCCAGTAACCTGCGTATCAATTTTAATGAGTGAGCACATTTTCTGAATAGCGCGCGACGAAAGATTAGGCGACGAAAGATTAGGCGACGTAAAATTAGGCGACAAAAAACATCACTACAATCTACGATGCAGTTAGAATTTTGAAAACTAGAATCGACGTTAAGAAAACCACTTCACGATGTGTACGGTGTACTTGGAAGATGGAAGGTTGATCTAATTTATAGAAGATCGTTTGTTGCACCGAGTGAAGATGCTACTTTGGTAGAAATTATGCAGTAAATTTCGCATGGTGAAACAAGTACCTAATCCAGTCTAGGAATGCCGTTTTGTTTGGTTCGTAGTAGTTCTAAGAAATTCTTTTGTGTTTCACTCTAGAAACACGCTATTTTGTTCCGATGTGTAGAAGTACGAATTTGTTATTTGCTTCAACTATTGCTAAGCTGGATTTCCCAGTATCAAACTTAAAATTCACTCACTTGATTTTGTAAGAATATAAACCGTTAGTTACAATAACAGGTGTACCTACGTCACTTGTTTGTCTGAAATATGCTGCTGACACATGTATCCTTGAAAGCAGATGCTTAGCACTGTGTTACTACCACCTTTGAAAACTAGAATATTTTTGTGATCATTTTCATTTTAAACTAAAATTAGTGCTTTTACTTAAAGAGAAAATTTGTATATTAACTTTTGTAATGTAATCGACCTAAACAGATCTGAATGGGTTAGAATATCTTTGTGTAACAAGTTACACCTTGTTGTAATATATTTGATCATGAATAAGGTTGATAAACTTTACTTTAAACTTACAAAGTAATCCAAGTAATTATTTAATTATGTTGCATTGAAATTTATTTAAAGAAAAAGAGATTCTTTCTAGTAAATTATTAGTCCAAGCTTAAAGTTTTTTATTTTGATCAAGTGTGATCAAACCTAACCACCGAAAATTAATATCTTTAAGAGTTGAATTTTGATGCCAACCTTATATGGCAAATATCTTTTTAATATTTCTTTAGGTATGTTTGCGGGACACAAACAGTGTTCCAATTTTCTATTAATCTAATTATTATACTTTCTTACAGGAACAGCGTCTTATTCTGTTAAGACAGGTTTTTGTCAGCGAAGGCGATCTTTTTTTCTTTGGGTCTCCACGTCCGCTCTTAGAAATATGCCATGCCATTAACGTGAATCAATCCGGACTTGGTGGCGCCTATTTGTCTTAGTTTGAGTATAACCCCCAACAGATTTCGACTTACCCCCCCATTTCTCATAGCTCTACCCAAGGAATAGACCCCTAGTTACGTCGGAAGACTTCGTTTCACTGGCGCCCATTTTAGAAATTCGTTTTGCTGACACCCAAACATCTAGAGTCAGATATATATAAGAAATTAGAAAAATTGCCGCACTGGCGCCGGCAACGGTTAGGACCCAGTTAAATTCGTTTGACTGGCACACAACGTGGAGCCAGTGTTTTAGAAGAAAAATACGTTTCAACATATCGTAGTATATCATTTGATTTTTGATTCTGTTACGTACCTAGACGTAGCCGAAAGAAAAGTAAGTACTAGGATAACTATTATACGCGGAGAGTGAGGGGATTCGCCTACATACCAAAAAGAAACAAAAAACACATCGCCCACGATGATCTATTAACAAATAAAAATAAATAACGGATTCTGTACAAACAAGCAAGATCAATAAATTAAGCGTTACTATTTGAAAGCAAACAGTTAGGTGATATGAACAATTTAGTACATTAGATACGAAGTGCGCATCTCGTATTTACACAAAATAAAATTAATCAGTAGTAAATAAACCTGTGAGAGCTTTTGGCAAGCATTTTTAAAGTTTCACCTAATACTTTTTGTAAAATAACTAATTAGTAGAAAAGAATTAACGTGTGGGAGCTTTTGTCAGATATCTTTTAAATCGTACATAGTACCGCTTGTAAAATAAACTAATCAGTACAAAGGAATAAGCGTGTGTCTGTCCAATACTTTTAACACAGGTACATCACACATGTAGAGCGATAATATCGATTAGCAGCAACGAACAATAGTTCTACAATGTGACGTTTCTTGTCACATAACTACACCAAATGTTGATACGGAATATCCCATTGACACACACAAAAGAAAACGAGTTGCATACCTGTAGGTGTCCAGATACTTAGCTTGGAAACCGTTGAGGGGTTAGTCAACACAGAAACGCCGCGGTTTTCAGAATCCATTCACCCTGGCATCGTAACTACAGCAACGACCTACGCACAAAAGCAGAAAGGAAGAATCCATTTGACCTCCAGTTAAAAAAAGCAATCCACGCAAGACACCTCCTAGTTGTCGAACAGAAAATAAAGAGACGTGCATTGCATTTGAAATAGGGTTACGAATAATGTAGAAAATTTGTCGAAGCACTAGCTGTAGAAGCAAATTTAACAATGGTTCAAATAATACGAATTACAACTGCAAATCCTCGCTTATCGAAGCGCGATTAAAACTGGAAAACCCGGGTTTTATCAGATAGTGTGCGACCTTATTTCAACAAGTTTTTACATTGAAACAATAGAGAAAATCATTATAGGCGGTCGTAATGTATACCAAGATAACGGGTACCTGAAACAGGATATAACTCTTTAGTTGTTGCATAAACTTGTCGTTTCAAAGCAACTAGATATAAGTTGAGGAATTTATTCGTGATCGTGTTTATTATTAATTATGTTGAAGGATTTAACAGTAGAAACAGAATTTATTCGAGCGGGTATTGAATTAATAAGGGAGAAAAATAAGGTAATTAATTTATGCTGAAAATAAACGTAACAATTCTTTAAAAAATCCTAGAAATAGGTAACAAAGGTACAAAATGTTTAGCAATTTTCAATGTTTATGAAATTGTACGCTTAACGCACCTTATAACCTTTATAATAAATTTGCGTCCGCTTTATTCTGTCGTTCCTACTGCAAAGAATTTTACTAAAATTACCTACTTGAAATTAGAGAGTTGTTACAAACTCATCACAAGCAGACTTTATTAAAAGAATCTTCAAATAAAGTATCCTTTTTTAAAAGTTTGCATCCAATCTAAAGGAGTGTTAGTGCAAGTGTTTTTTCCCTTACTCTTTATTCTGACATATATGTTTAGTACTCTATATCTGTAGGTTATGTTTTAAAAATGAATAAAGAATTAATCCCTTTTGTGATAAGGTGACCTATAATACTTGTTTAACTGTATTGGAAAAAATCAAAGAAATTGTATTCACACAAAGATAAACCTTTTTTTTTATTATTTGAGTCTTTTATTTCCCACTGATTCGATAACATTTGTATGTGTTCTCAAAGTGTTTTCACGGAATACTTTTTGAGTTTACTTCAAGACACTGTTTTTACTCCTTTCCAAGCATATAGCATTTCTATTTTCAAAAGGATTTTTACAGTTTACTTCTAGGAAAAGCATTACAAAACAGCACCCTCGTATTTAGAGTGTTGACGTTTTATATCTTTTTCGTGTTATAAACTTGGACATTATATTTCTAAATTTAATTACGGAAACAACACTACAAAAAACCATTTATTTCACTAGATTTATACACAAAGCAGACAATTAAATGTAAGTTTGTACGTTAAGCATTTGGCATATGTCAAAATTAAGGCGCCTTAAATAAAAGCATTCCCTGCCTGTATTTAAATTAAATAAAGGTGTCCTGTATTTTAATAAAGTACAAACATTAAAGGTGTAATTGCGCATGTGTAAATGTTAAATAAAAGAAAACTTTATAAAAAAATTGGTAAAATGAACTTTGCAATAACTCTGTAGTGTTTTAGGCGGTAGACATAAACTATACACGCGATTGCTAATATCGACTTTCGCCGCATGATTGAGATTTGGAGTATATACATATACATAATATAAATCGTGCAAACTTTTGAATTATGAATAAATCACCTACTTTGATGTTCCTGGGCATCTTTAACTTGCCTAAAGTACAACATGAGGAACATTAAAGAGGACTAGAAAAAATATTCGGTATAAGAAGTGAGTTATAATATCACGTCTCCTTTACACTAAACAAGACGAAAAACTGATTATTAATGGGTTCATGAAGACACTACGTGAAAATATAATTAAGAACGTTTACTTACTCAATGTGAGATAGAAGTGAAAGGACGATGGAGTATCTACTCGTGAGTTTTTCGGCCCGAAAAGTTCGGGCCGGCCCGAGTCGTTTGGCCCGGCCCGGCCCGAAAAATGATAGGCCCGGCCCGGCCCCGGCCCGAATAAAGTAGCCATCGGCCCGGCCCGGATTCGAGCCCGAAATCGGGCCGGGCTCGGGCCGGGCCGGCCCGAAAGCCCGAGCCCGAGTCCATCCCTATTAATAACTCGATGTGTTCTCATAAAACTCATTCCATTACAATCCCTGTGCGTAATGTTTTGTTAAACATTCTTTCAGGCGATTTGAAATTTTACTGTTGTACTTTTATAGCACTAGCCATTTCTAATTTACTGTTATTCTACATTAATGTTTGAGTGCAATTTTTTATATATTTAACTCTTTCCAACCTCTTTTACATTTAAAATCGCTTTCCTAATATTGTCTAATTCTCTAAATTTATATAGTTCGATTGGGCAATTCATCTTGCACGTTTGTGTATACATGGTTCGTTTCCTAAACTGCGTTCAATTTTATTCTGTTTTTTTGTCCTGACGTGTATTTTTTGCGTTACTGATTCTATTATTTCAAGAGAAATGCACGCTTTCACCGAGAAATTTACATTCTCTGTGCATTAGTAGGTTTCTTACGTGGTTATTAATGACTAAAAGGAATTTCTTTTTAGCTCTGTAGCGTAGGTCCACTGGTTCAGCTGTTTGCAACATTAACGACTCTTGCTACTGTTGTGATGATTCATCATTAGGCGAGATCAAGAATGTTTAGACGTTTCACCTCATCTGAGTTAGGTGAAAGATAGTATTTTGGCACCTAGAGATATGTTACAATTTTGTTGCTTATCTAGAGACAAAACAAAATAGCTATGTAATTTAACCACATGCTCGCTTTTGCCTGTTAATTGCGTAAGAACGTTTAACTTGAAGTAATTTCTACATTAAGTTGTGTGAAGTACAAAATACTGAACAAAGATACTAAATAAGTTAAACAAGTATTACCAGTGGAATAAAACAATTTTTATCATAAATAAAATCTTTCGACATAAAGGAGCTAACTTATACCTTAAAATCTAAGGCTGATGTAATTTCCTATTCCACCTAATATAGCAATTTAAGTATATATACACAACGCCATGCAATATTAAACTGAGACAAAACAAAAGCACAATTCATACACGTTCTCCCTCCCTATGGACCTGTTCCAGTGGTGGCGTTTATCTTGTAGTCGATTCCCAAGTATAGCTTTATCTTTGCATTAACTTTTACGTAGACCGGAAGTGCACGTGATCAAACTCTTGATACAAATTACTCTAACTGATTGACACTCAATCGTGCTTATCTTCGAGTAGGAATTCAACCTAGAACACTACAGTAAAGATCACTTTTGAAACCACCGTGTCAAAATTAATTTCTTATCGCGTTTTTATTAATACGTCTGTATACTTGCTTCTACTTAAGACCACTGCCATAGGTTAGATAAGGTTAGAATAGATCTGGCATTTCTTGCATAAAAATTGTTGTCAAGTTAGCGCCACCTATTGAAATGTGCTAAAATTAAACGACTTTAAAATCTACCACCGTGGTTTGCGACTTTTCCATTCAAAAAATTGAGAACCAGATTCTCCGGAGGCTTAATTAAAACTAAAAATTTCAATTATTTAAAATAATTTTGTCTGGTATCAGGTAAGTGTTTTACAAGCATAATAGATAAAAATTAATTTGTTCATTGTTTTATATAGAGAACAATAAACAAAATAATTTTTGTCTACTATACTTGTATAGTCGAAATCAGGAAAGAATGAATGCACGTCAAAGGTTTCTGAATTAAGAAACGACATACTTTCAAATCTTATGCATTAAGTATATTCCGATAGATCCTTTAAAAGTATGTCGTTTTTTAATTCAGAAACCTATGACGTGCATTCATTCTTTCCTGATTTCGACTATACAACACTTGCCTAATTCTAATTCCAAGCCAAATTATTTTCTATAATCTAGAGACCATAGTCTCGGACGGCCAATTTGTTCATCAATATTGGGTGCAGTAGTTTCTCTGTAAGTCCCCTGATGTTGTAGTGAGTAATCGGCAATGTGTATTTTTCGCCTTGAATGAATTCAATTTATAGTAATCTTTTTTTAAATCAGAAATACATACACATTATAAACATAATCTACAATTAATATAAATAAAATATAAGATGGGAATTTGATTCTAATAAATAAATAGATGTATATAAATTAGGTAATACAAAATTTATTTTTGATTATACACAATACAGGTACATCAATTCTATATCATTTATTTTTGAAAGTGTTTCAGCAAGATACCTTATTCCAAGTACTAATTCTAACAGTAACAATTAAAAAATGCGCAGTTCCCGAGATATTCTTAATTTATAGGGAGAGTATAAAGTTTCAGAGAAATTTATAATGTTTAGTAGATGCAATCCTTTAGTTGTTATAGAAACTATTAACACGGCAATTTCAAAAATTTATGTATACAATATGAAAGAAGTGCATTTACCACATTCGAAATAAAAAAAGGAGCAGGATGCAAAATGCTAAGAACAGAATTTGGAAAAAGCATTAAAGCAACTCAAGACGTAGGAATGGATACATAGGCTTGCCCCATGGAAGAGCTGTAAGTTTAAATGCTTAATTGTTTAGTTTTTACTGTAAATATGTCTAAAATCGCTTTTCTCTAATTTTGATATTACTTGAAAGTACACCTTGTTATTCTAATTCTTAAACTTACAAGCAATTTTTAAATGCAGTTTTGTTTATAAGAATTTTTAAGCCAGATTATAGGGTCCAGTGTAGAGTTGAAACATGTACATGTAGCTGAATAACTTGTATATTTTTTAAATCGAACAAATTTCTTATGGGGAGATTGGGATCAAAAAGTTACAAAAATTGCAGTGCCTTTAATGTTCAAAAATATTAACTAAAATAATATATGTAATAGGGTACAAAGTAAAATTGAGAAGAGATAGCGGATCAGTTCGGATTTAGGAGGAGCAGGTGTGCGAGGGAGCAATCCTAACTCACAGTGTAAATAAGTATACGCTATACCTGACCCTAAGACTGGTTTTGCTACTTAGGAAGTTTGATCACAAAGGAGAATAGAAGAAAAGATGTAAAAAGTAGAAGGCCCAAAGAAGGAAGGCCTTGGAGGTGCTGATCGTGATACTAAACAGATAGCACTGGATATTACAAAACACACTACTGAAAACCTATGTCTGAAGTATTGCACTGTATAGTTGCAAACCATGGATATTAGCCAAAATGGAGTTAGATATGTAATGATAGAATTTTAGAAAATAGAAGTATTGCTAGTGTAATTAAAAGTGAGAATATTCTATTCATTCTGGAAAATTGACAGCATAAAGTTCTATGGAAAGGTGCAAAACTTTTTGAAGTACCTACATTTATAGCGATTAATTGTAATAGGCAAGGACAATCTTAATATGTTAATATTTTTATAAAAGCTTAAATTCAAGAACCAAAATATTCGCACATAGGACAAAATTCTGAAATGTGCCTACTTCTTAAACTTCGTTTTATTCCTATTAATAACTGCAGCTTGCTTATATAAACTGCAACTACTACTAGATATTCTGCTATCCTTACCAGTAATTATAGCATTAATTGCTTTACAGAAATTAAAAATACATAAATTAGTTACAAAGCTAATAATAAAATCGATTATTGAATCCTTATGACCACAAACAAAACTAAAGGATACATATTGTTTTACATACTTAGAAATAACTCGACGAATATATTTGTCTAATGCAAAATTTGAAAGTATAAATTTTGTTATATTGTATGCTCTGTCAAAAAATCATTACAATAGTAAAGACTAAAATGTTGTAAAGTTAGTTCTCTAGCCATTGTTAAAGAAGTAAAACTTGTGTTGTCCTTAGTGTTCTTTAACATATGAATTTTACAAAACTCACAGGGAACCCCTTTAATAACAGTTTTCACTATAAAGCCTGCTACATACCCCATTGCAGCTTTACGTATAGGTCTTTCCAACACCCCACTATCTATAGTAGCTAGTCCCCTATGAATTACTGAATTTTGCAAATCACTATTATGATTAGAATCCTTCGTCAACATTTTTACAAAAAAGAAATTTCTAAGTTGCATCAATGATGACTCAAAAGTTTTTTCACAATTTGCCCCTACCGAGTGAACTCCAGCAACATTTCACACTAACAGTGCTTTATAGGGGTCGCTAAACTGTTTTCACGTTGGACTATTGTGTTGTCCCCTATGCTGCCTTATTTGACCAAAGTAATTTTCTAATGAATCCTGATTAAAGGATTTCTCCAAAAATATGTGACACCATTGGAAAATATTATATCAGCTAGGTCAATAAATCTATCAAGAGTACGAATAAAAATTTTTAAAGATGGTGGCACACTAATTTTATTTATGCCCTGTACGCGGAAACACATTTGAAGTAGGTTGGCCTTTAACTTCTTCCAAAATTCGATATCTTGCGAACGTTTGGTAACTGCTCCAGTAAATGGCTTTCCGGGCTTACATTGAAAAGTTCCACCATTCAAACTATCAAATAGTGTGTCTAAAAATTTAACCACTTTAGTTGTTTCTTGTGTACGTTTGTCCAATTTGTTTTCCCATAACATCAGTTTCACCTACAAATTAAAACATATAGTATGGTCATCGTACAAGTAAAATTTTTATATAACATAACATACTAAAAATCCAAACAACACGGCGTTATAGTGCTTTAATACATTAATTATAGTAATTACTAGAAGCGGTTTGTAGTCCCTACGGGACTACTTTGAGCGCCTCTACTCGCTTTGTGGACCACTCTCTGCGCCACGCCCTCGCTGCGCCACGCCCTCTCTGCGCCACGCCCTCTCTGCGCCCCGTCCCCTCTGCGCCACGCCCTCTCTACGCCCCGTCCCCTCTGCGCCCCGCCCTCTCTGCGTTCTACCCTCTACTTCCTACCCTCTACTTCCTACCCACTACTTCCTACCCTCTCTACGCCACGCCCTCTCTATGCCCCGCCCTCTCTACGTCCCGCCCTCTCTACGCCCCGCCCTCTCTACGCCCCGCCCTCTCTACGGCCCGCCCTCTGTACACCCCGTCTTCACTTCCCCTAGTAGAATTCATTAAAACGACTGAGAAGTTGAGCAAATCAAGATCACCTAACTCTAGTAGACTTTGTCGAAATCACTTCTGGAAGTCAACCGGATCAAGATCACCTCGCTCAAGTAGACTTTGTAAAAATCACCTTGAAGTGTCGACCGGATGAAGACCACTTCACCCAAGTAGTCTTTGTCAAAATCACTTCGAAGTGTCGATCGGATTAAAACCACTTCGTCCAAGTGGACTTTGTCAAAATCACTTCGGAGAATTGATCGGATCAAGACCACTTCGCTGTAGTAGACTTTTTCGAAATCACTTCTGAGAATCGATAGGGTCAAGACCATTTCGACCAAGTAGAGTTTGTCGAAATCACTACAAAGTGTCGATCGGATCCATACCACTTCGCCCAAGTAGACTGTCGAAATCACTTCGAAGGATCGTTCGGATGAAGACCACCTCGCCCCAGTAGACTTTGGCAAAATCACTTCGGAGAAGTGATCGGAGGAAGACCACTTCGCTCTAGCGGACTTTGTCGAAATCACTTCTAGGAGTCGAACGGATCAATAACGATTGAGAACGATGCAGAACGATGCAGAACGATGCAGAACGATGCAGAACGATGCAGGACAAATGAGAACGTAGCAGAACAATTTTGAACGAATAGAGAATTCCTACAAATAACGCCGGTTGGTAGTTGCCGTTCCGTTTGAGAATAGATAATTCGAAGGAAGGGCATTTCGAACAATCCCTTAATTCTTTCAAAATTAATAAACAATATTTGAGGTGGTTTTCAGCAGTAGTTTTATAAGTAGAAATTAATGAAAGTGTTGAAGCATAAGTTGAAATGTAAACAATTCCCGGAATGGCATGTTAGAGTATGTTTAAAAATTTTTCTAAATATTTTCGAGTCTGTAAACTAAAGCGGCAACTTGGTTAAGCTCTTTCGTTCGTAGAAGTTTTGTTAGTGGCTAAATAAAGAAGCAACTGTATTTATGTTTGCGATTATAAATATTAAAGTAGAAAATGCGTACGAATTTTTGCTAATTGTTTTTTATTTTTGATTTTTGATGTATTATAAAATGAAGGTTATTGAGTATATATATTCTTTTAAAGCGGATATTTAAATAGAGCTAATATTACTGGAGTGTTCTGTATAGAGGAAATAATGTATGTTAAACAAACGAATAGATCTCAGTCTACTGTTGCAATGTATCCTGTGTATGTAATATATTCTGTGCATGATATATATTCTGTGTATGTACTATATGTAAGATGTATAAGAGATGTATATTATATAATATATTTAATTTGTTTTATAAGGCTGATATGTGAAAGTAGTCGAAATGAGGTGATTGGTTTAGTTTAATTTACGTGGAATGAATGTACCGAGGATATATTTGGATACTTGTGTATGCTAATTCGTGTCGTAGTAAATTTTCTTTTTTCAATATTAATAAACAGGCGTATTTTATATTTCCGATATATGATGATAGTTAAAAGTAGTAAGTTATAGAAGTGCTGCAAGCAACCGTTGGATAAAGCATAAGGTGAAATGTTAACAATATCTTGAATAGTATATCGCAGGTTAAATTGGCAAGCGATTTAAAAATCACGGTGATTCTACACGAAAGTGGCTCGGACGTTTAGCGTTTGCGTTTGCGTTTGCGTTTGCGTTTGCGTTTGCGTTTGCGTTTGCGTTTGCGTTTGTCGAAGCTGCAAATGGTTAAACAAAGAAGTATGAATTAATGTAGCCTCATTAAAAGTGATATGTTTTGAAATATCTTTTTTAACATATTGCGAATGAAAATAATGTACATGTACGTTTTAGATATTTTTCATTGGTATTGAGTATCTCCTGTGAAGGCGTATGAAATCAATCTAATCTCGAATGTACCTGTTAACGAATATAAATAAACTTTTAGTAATTATAAATATACATGAGGTGTAATGTTGAAACTGTGTTCTGAAAAGTGGTATATGCACGGCATTTGATTTTTGACTTATATATAAGAAAAGCCATGTATTTGATGTACACCCTTTGAATGAAAATGGAAATAAAGCTGTCGTGATAGTTATATTATAAAACGGCCTAAGTAACAACAAAAGTGATAGAAATCGAAGTCGACCCCAAACTGTTGTAGTTACAGTGCAAACCTATTAAATTGGGCATTCCGTATGATTTATTTATCCCAACAAATTGGAATGATTTTCACATATAAAATGAGACATAGTTGTGCACGTTTGAAAAGCATTTGGATTTCTGCAAATGTACGTTAGACCATTATTAGAAAATATAATAATTTATCATGTGTGCAATGTAGAGAACTCGAAAGACTTAAATGAACTGCAATATGCCCACAACTACCAAATAAGAGGGCCCTTTTTAAAAATAGACCGCGCATATTAATTTATTCTGTAAAGCGGGTATTATTTAAATTAGATACTAAATTAGATATTAAATTAATCCAGATTTCTATGTATAGCAAATGTTCTCTGTTACATAAAGAAAAACATTGAATTCTATTATCTGACTATAGTCTGTGTATTAATCTGTGTATTAATCTGTTGTTGACGTTACCGAAATTAATTATACAAAATTTAATAAATGTTTTAAGGAAATACCGCAGTACCTGCTTTCAATCTGTTAACATTTCAGGTTTTAGGATACGGATTGTGTTTATTGACATATATATTAGTAATTTCTTAGAAGCCTAATACGAATTTCGAAACCAACGCGATCTTCCACCTCTCTCATACTAAAGCGCTCCGTGTTTTTAGAACGATCAACTTTAAACGTCCGAACCTTGCTTGATGCATAAGACAAAGCAGCGTTTGTTTCTACAATGCGGAGAATTCCTGGAATAGAAAAGCGTCAGTAATGATATTTAAGCAAACGTAACTGACAATTTTGAAATGAAAGAGCGGCGTAAGGCATATGAAAAAATGTTCTGGTACTGTTTTATGCATATTATTGAATTAAATAAATGCTGGTGTTGTTTATAAAGTTGACGAAAAAATTGAAAAAAGTAAATGGAACTGGGAATTGAACCATTAAACTTACGCTTGGTAGCCAGATATCATAGCATCGCGCTATGGAGGTGTCAGTATTTGTAAATTGGTTAGTAGTATACTTTCAATTACTTTTAATTACCCTCAATTACTTTCAATTTAGCGGACCAAACACGGAATACACCGAATTCTGACCAAATCACGGTCTATTGAAAATGCTCGGCTATCATCGTGAAGAAACGCCAAAATGAAAAATGTATTATTTTTGAAATAAATAGCCAGCGTATGTGGAAAAGCGACGTTTTCCTATAATTTAAATCAAGTAACGGTACTTCTAAATCATATTGGTTGAATTGTAATGGAAAATTCCAGAAATTTGAAAGGAAGTATGTTACTATAGATTTTGAAGGTACACGCTCGTACTTTTCCGTTGGTGATCGTTACCTGATTTTGACGTTTGTCGAATAAATTATACAATTTTTAATAAGTGTTTTAAGAAAAAACTGCAGTGGTAGCCCGCAAATGGTGAATTATTCAGTTTTTAGAATACGAATAGCGTTGTTTGGCATATATTAGAAATTTTTTAACGCCCGAATACGAATTTCACAAACCAACTCGATCTTTCTTCTCTCTCGTACTAACGTCAACGGAACAGTTCCCGACCTCGTCGCACGACTGGTTCGGTTTTTAGATCGGAATTTTTTGAGGGATCCAAGCTTTTTTAACACGTTAACGAATACGTCGCCTCAAATTAATCTTTTCCCGGAAAATCCTTATTTCTCCGCAAGTTATCGGTTTTCCGCCATAAAAACCGGCCTATCCTAAGCACGCAAAAATTCTCCACCTAACCACCACCCGTCCGCGCCCCCAACTCCGAAACCCTCGGACGCAAATCCCAATAAGCGATCGATTCGCGCCTCTCATCTTTAACACAAAGACGGGCGTACGAAACTTATAGTTATTAGACTAGAAGCGGTTTGTAGTCCCTACGGGACTACTTTGAACGCCTGCACTCGCTTTGTGGCCCACACTCTTTTTTGCGCCCCACCATCTTTACGCCCCACCATCTTTACGCCCTACTATTTTTGCGCCCCGCCCTTTCGGCGCCCCACCCTCTCGGCGCCCCGCCATAGCTACGCCCCGCCCTCTCTACGCCCCGCCCTTTCTCTCTACGTCTTGCCCTCTCTACGCCCCGCACTCTCTACGCCCCGTCGTCTCTACGCCCCGTCGTCTCTCTACGACCCGTCGTCTCTACGCCCCGTAGTATATTCTGTCAAAATCTTGCAAATCCTGCCAAAATCTAGTGAATTCCGTCAAAAACCTAAGAAATTCCGTCAAAAACCTAAGAAATTCCGGCAAAACCTAAAAAATTCCGTTAAAAACCTAAGAAATTCCGTCAAAACACTAAGAAATGGCAACAAAACCTAAGAAATTCCGTAAAAATTTGGAATTTTCGCCAAAAATTAGGAATTCCCGTCAATAATTAAAAATTTCCCCCAAAATCTAGAAATTCTCGTCAAAATCTAGAAATTTACACCAAAATCTAGAAATTTATACCAAACTCTAGAAATTCCCGTCAAAATCTAGAACTTTCCGTCAAAATCTAGAACTTTCCGTCAAAATCTATAACTTTTCGTCAAAACCTAGAACTTTCCGTCCAAATTTAGAAAGCTCCGGCAAAACCTAGAAATTTTCGCAAAAACCCTATGGTTTCCCTTTCAAGCACATTGACTTTTATTTTAAAAACCTATAATTGTTTTTCAAAAATTTAGAACTTCACTTTAAAAACCTTGCATTTATCTTTAAAAACCTAGGTTTTCTTTTAGGAACCTAGTTTTTTCTTTAAAAACCTAGACTTTTCTTCCAAAGCCTAGTTTTTTCTTAAAAAAAATCTGGTTTTTCTCCGAAAACCTAGGTTTTGCTTTAAAATGCTAGAGTTTACTTTAAAAACCTGGATTTTCCTTTAAGAATCTAGCATCTTCTTTAAAAATTTAGTTTTTCTCTCTAAAAACCTAGATTTTCTCTAAAACCCTAGGTTTCCCCTTAAAACCTTCGATTTCCTTCAAAAACCAAAACTTCCCTTCAAAAACCCAGCCTTCCCTTCAAAAAACCCAGGCTTCTCTTCAAAAACCCAGGCTTCTCTTCAAAAACCCAGACTTCTCTTTAAAAACCCAGGCTTTTCTTTAAAAATCAAGGCCTTTCCCCAAAACCCAAACGCTTCTTTAAAACTCTAGGTTTTCGCCCAAAAGCATAGGCCCTTCTTTAAAAACCTAGGATTTTCTTAAAAAACCTAGGATTTTCTTTAAAACCCTAGCCGTTTCTTAAAAAACCTACGCTTTTCTTTAAAAACCTCGACTTTTTGGAAGCCTAGAATTCTTCCATAAACCCCAGAATTCATTTAAAAATTTTTTTCTTAAAAATCTAGAATTTTCCTTTAAAATCCTAGGTTTTCTTAAAACCTAGAATGTTCTATAAATGCCTAGGCTATCCTTAAAAACCTACATTTTCTTAAAACCTAGCATTATCTTTAAATAGCAAGAATTTTCTTTAAAAACTAAGAAATTTTATTTAATATCTTGGTTTTCTCTAAAACCCATGATTTCCTTTAAAGCCCAAGACTTTTCTTTAAAAACCTAAAATTTTCTTCAAAAACCTATACCTTTCTTCAAAAACCTAGACTTTTCTTCAAAAACCTATACCTTTCTTCAAAAACCTAGACTTTTCTTCAAACACCTAGATCTTTCTCCAAAAACCTAGATTTTCTTCAAAAATCTAGACTTTTCTTCAAAACTTAGGCCTTTCCTTAAGTTTTATTTCAAAAAACCTAGATTTTTCTCCAAAAACACAGATCTTTCTCAAAAAACCAGGTTTTACCTACAAAAACCTAGGTCTTTCTCTAAAAACCTAGATTTTCCTTTAAACACTTTGAATTTTCTAAAAACTTAGCTTTTTCCCCACGAATCAAGTTTTCCTTTAAGAACGGAGGGTTTTCAAAAACGGAATATCAATAGACGAAATGGGCGTTAATATTTTATAGCAATGGGAATTGAATAATCAGGTTAAGCAATGTAAATATAAAACGTCAGAGAGGAAACCCATTGGTGAAGTAGTGACCAAAATGTTTGAGTAATTGCGAGCGATATCCCAAAGCTTGTGTTAGAACGCATCCTGCCCTGTCAAGGTCACGACAATAAAAAACCAAGGAAGCGCATTTGCGTTAGCTAAAAATGTAGTAAACGAAGTAACAAATAAATACTTACCAAGAATTTGTTAAGAAAATAGTTAAGAAAATAGTTAAGAAAATAGTTAAGAAAAAATAATAAAAGAGAACGTAGTTTTAGGCTCAGAAAAAGCTTTAGAAATAAATAGAAAAACCGAATATGTACATCCAGCCAAACGTAGGGTACAATTGGGTGATTTAAAGCAGCACAGATGTTAAAAAAAGTTCCTTTTGCCAGCTCCGTGCGGAATAGAAGACAAAAATTAAAAAAAGAACGTGTCCTTTATGAATAAAAAAATAGCCGCCGCCAAGCTCCGAAACCTTACATCATAGATGATAAAGCATTAAACCGTCTTGCTGAACCACTACATTATCAAGGCACTTGCGTTGTAAAAGTCAATAGTCGCATATGTGGGTTCATAAAGGAAGAAGCAGTAGCAAAACGATTATGAATAATAAGAAGCCTCATACGAAATACACCGATTCTTGACCAAATCACGCCCTATTGCAATTGTTCGGGTAACATCGTAAAGAAACGTCAAATGTAATAATTATTTATTTTTGAAGTAAATAGCTGGTGTATAATAAAAAGCGGTGTTTTTGTATAATAATAATCATTATAGGTACTAATTATGCATATTAGATAGTTTGCAATTACAAATTTGTGGAATTTGAAACTAAGTGTGTAATCATAGATTTTGATGGTACACATTCGTTCGTTTTCGGCGCCTTTCGGAATCTGTTTTGACGTTTCTCGAATGAATTATACAATTTGTAATAAGTGTTTTAAGAAAAAACTGCCGTGCTAGCTTGGAAATTGTTAATGATTCAGGTTGTAGGGCACGGATAGCGACGTTTAGCATAATTTAGATAATTTTTAGAAGTCTAATACGATTTTTGGAAACCAACTCGTTGCTTGCTCTCTCTCTCGAACCAACGTAAATAGATCTATTGCTAACCTAGTTGCACGGCTCGTTCGGCTTTTGAGATCGGGCATTTCTCGAGGATCCAAGCTTTTTTAAAACGTAAGGCGATTACGTCGCTGCAGATTAATCTTTTCCCGGAAAACCCTTATTTCTCCCTTAATAATTGGTTTTTCGGGATAAAAACCGGCCTACGCAACGCACGCAAAAATCCCCAACCGAACCCACACCCTCCCTCATCCGAACCAAACCCCCCGTCGGAGGGATACGCGAAAAGCGATCGATTCGCACCTCTCAACTTTAACACAAAGTCACGCTATCAAGATTTATAGTTTTTAGACTAGAAGCGGTTTGTAGTCCCTACGGGACTACTCTGAACGCCTGCACTCGCTTTGTGGCCCACTCTCTTTACGCCCCACCATCTTTACGCCCCAACCATCTTTACGCCCCACCATCTTTACGCCTCACCATCTTTACTTTTACTCTCTATGCCCTGCCCTCTCTACGCCTTCCCTCTCTACGCCCTTCCCTCTCTACGCCCTTCCCTCTCTACACCCCGCACTCTCTAGGCACATTCGTCTCTACGCCCCGCCCAATCATTTCAGGTTTGATAATATGTATAGTGTTAATAGATACATATTAGAAATATTGAAGAGGCGTAATACCAATTTTTGAATGCAATTTGAGCTACCAATTCTTTAACGCCGATGCGTTTTTAGATTGTTTAATTTTAAATGACCGAACCTTTCATAAATCATAAGCGAACACTTTTGTTTTAACAACTTTGAAAATTCCAAGAATAGGTAAACGTCAGGAATGGTATTTTAGTTAACATGGCTCACAATTTAAATATGATATAGTAGAGTAAAGCGTACGAAAAAATGTTGTGGCACTTTTTATGCATATTGTTGAATTAAATAAATGCTGGTGTTGTTTATAAAGGTGACGAAAAAATTAAAAAAAAAAAAAAGTAAACCGCACTGGGAATAGAACCATTACACCTACGAATGGTAGCCAGACATTTTAGCATCGCGCTATATATGTGTTATTTTTTTGGAAATTGGTTAGTAGTATACTTTCATTTAATTTCAATTACCCTCGATTACTCTCAATTTTAACGAGCCATACACGAAATACACCGATTTCTGACCAAACCACGGTGTATTGTAAATGCTCGGGTATCACCGTATAGTCACGACAAAGTTAAAAATTGAATATTTGTGACGAAAATAGTCATTGTACATTAAAAAGAAGTAGGTTTGTATAATAATAATCATTTTGCGGTACTATGCAGACGCATCTGATGAGTTGTATGTGTAAATTCGAGAAATTTGTTTATTAATTTAAAATGACAGATCGTGAAGGTACCTATTCGTTTGTTCCCGACAATCTTCGTAACCTGAATTTGACGTTTGTCGAGTAAATGATACAATTTTTAATAAGTGTTTTAAGAAAAAACTGCAGTGCTAGCTTGCAAATTGTTAATGATTCAGGTTTTAGGACACGGATAGCGTCGTTTAACATAATTTAGATAATTTTTAGCGGTCTAATACGATTTTTGGAAACCAACTCGTTGCATGCTCTCTCTCTCGAACCAACGTAAATGGATCTATTGCTAACGTAGTTGCACGGCTCGTTCGGCTTTTGAGATCGGGTATTTCTCGAGGATCCAAGCTTTTTTAAAACGTAAGGCGATTACGTCGCTGCAGATTAATCTTTTCCCGGAAAACCCTTATTTATCCTTTAATAATCGGTTTTCCGGGATAAAAACCGGCCTACGCAACGCACGCAAAATCCCCAACCGAACCCACACCTCCTCATCCGAACCAAACCCCCCCTCGGAGGAGATACGCGAAAAGCGATCGATTCGCACCTCTCAACTTTAACACAAAGTCACGCTATCAAGATTTATAGTTTTTAGACTAGAAGCGGTTTGTAGTCCCTACGGGACTACTTTGAGCGCCTCTACTTGCTTTGTGGACCACTCTCTTTACGCCCCACTATCTTTACGCCCAGCCCTTTCTACGCTCCGCCCTCTCTACGCCCGCCCTCTCTACGCCCCGCCCTCTCTACGCCCCGCCCTCTCTAAGCCCCGCCCTCTCTACGCTCCGCCCTCTCTACGCTCCGCCCTCTATACGCATCGCCCTCTTTGCGCCGCACTCTCTGTATACCCCGTCTTCACTTTGCCGTAGTAGAATTCATTAAAACGACTTTGAGAAGTTGAGCGAATCAAGATCACCTAGTTCTAGTAGACTTTGTCGAAATCACTTCTGGGAGTCAACCGGATCAAGATCACCTCGCTCAAGTAGACTTTGACAAAATCACACCGGGAGTCGATCGGATCAAGATTTATTTCGCTCTAGTAGACTTTGTCAAAATCACCTCTTGGAGTCGCTCGGTTCAAGACCACTACGCTTTAGTGACCTAGTCTAAACCACTTCTGAAAGTCGATCGGATCAAGACCACTTCGCCCTAGTGACCTTGCCGAAACCAAATTGGAGAGTCGATCGGATCAAGACCACTTCGCCTTAGTGACTTTGTCGAAATCACTTCGGAGAGTCGATCGGATTAAGACCATTTCGCCCTAGTGATTTTATTGAAATCATTTCGGACAGTCGATCGGATCAAGACCATTTCGCCCTACTGACCTTGTCGAAATCATTTCGGGGAGTCGATAGGATCAAGACCACGTCGCCCTAGTAGTCTTTGTCAAAATCACTTCGGGGAGTCGATAGGATGAAGACCATTTCGCCCTAGTGATCTTATCGAAATAACTTCGGAGAGTCGATCGGATCAAGACCATTTCGTCCAACTAATCTTGTCAAAATCATTTCGGGGAGTCGATAGGATCAAGACCACTTTGCCCTAGTGTCTTGCCGATATCACTTCGGAGAGTCGATCGGATCAAGACCGCGTCGCCCTAGTAGTTTGTGCCGATATCACTTCGGAGAGTCGAGTAAACTTAGTCGAAATTAGGGGAAGTCGATCAAACTAAGACCATTTCGCCCGAGTAGACTTTGCCAAAATCACTTGTGGGAGTCGATCGGTTCATGATCCCTTCGTGCTTTAAAACTTAGAAAACTTTTGAAATCATAGAAAAATTTTTTAAATTATAGAAAAATTCTTTAAATCATAGAAAAATGATTTAAAACATATAGTAATGCTTTGAAACGAATAAAAATGCTTTAAAACGAATAAAAATGCTTTAAAACATATAAAAATGCTTTGAAACATATAAAAATGCTTTGAAACCTAGAAAATGCTTTAAAACCTAGAAAATGCTTTAAAACAGAAAAGCTTGATAATGTACAAAATTCCGTCAAAATCTAGAAAATTGTGCTAAAAGCTAGATAATCCGCCAAATCAAGAAAATTCCGCCAAAATCCAGAGAATTCCGCCAAAATCCAGACAATTCCGCCAAAATCCAGAGAATTCCGCCAAAATCCAGAGAATTCCGCCAAAATCCAGAGAATTTCGCCAAAATCCAGAGAATTCCGCCAAAAGCTAGAAAGCCCCGCCAAAACCTAGTATGCCCCTGGCAAAACCTAGAAAGTAGCGTAAAAAATCCCAGGCGTTTCTCCTTTAAAAACCTGTATATTTTTTTTAAAAACGTAGAAGTTTACTTCAAAAATCTAGAATTTATCTTTAAAATCTAGATTTTTTAAAACCTAGATTTTTTTTTAAAACCTAGATTTTTTTCTAAAACCTAGAATTCTTCTTTAAAAAATTTTTTTTTTCCTAAAAAACCCAGACATTTTTCCAAAAACCTAGGTTTATCTTATAAAACCTAGATTTTCTCCAAACTCCTAGGTTTTTCTCCAAAAACCTAGTGTTTTCATTAAAACCTAGATTTGTTTTTCACAAACTTTGAATTTTTTGTTGAAAACCTTGATGTTTCTTTAAAAACCTAGAATGTTCCTTGAAAACCTAGACCTTTCTCTAAAAACCTAGTCTTTCTTTAAAACCCTAAAGTTTTTCTTTAAAACCCTGGATTTTTCTCTAAAAATCTAGATCTTTCTTTAAAAATCTAGGATTTTCCTTTAAAACCTAGAATTTTGTTTAGAAACCTGTTTTTTAAAAAGGGTTTTTTTTTAAAAACGTAGGTTTTTCCTTAAAACCCTAGAATTTTCTTTAAAAAAGCTGTTTTTTTTTAAAACCCTAAATTTATTCTTTGAAAACCTAGAATTTTTTGAAAACCCAGAATTTTTTTAAAACCGAGAATTTTTTGAAAACTTAGATCCATCTTTAAAAACTTAGATTTTCTTTAAAAATTTAGAATTTTTTTTTACAAACTTAGAATTTTTCATTAATAAACGAGAATTGTCTTGGAAAACTTAGATCTTTCTTAAAAAACCTAGGTATTCCGTTGCATAGTTGTAGTTAGTTGTACGCTTGCATTAGTCACACCTCATAAGAACTATAGCAGTACCTGAAGTAATCACAATTTTTATGTTTTATTTAAAAATAGACCGAATATAATAAAATATTGTTTACTTTTAGAATCCTAATGAAGGAATAACACTCAAAGTATAATTAGCCAGTGCTTGTGTTGTCCAAAATATTGGTTTTATAATAGAAACAAATGTATCAAATCGGTCGAGGTCGTTTGTTCCCGGCAAATAAAATTAATAAATTTTCTTTAAAATTAGATCGCGTATATTAAAAATGGAAATTTTTTTAAAATCTCTAATTTATTTCAAAGCACATACATATAAATATATATATATATATATATATATATATATATATATCGCATATTTTAGTACGTCCTAATTAAAAGAAATTGTAAAATGTTAATGTAGCAAATGTCATACTCGAGCATGCGTTATGCATAACATTCTGCCTGTAGTGTATGCAACCAATTTTGCCTTAGTGATTAAATGTAATGTTTGATATATGGAGAATAAGTGGTCGTAACCAAAGTTACATTGTTTAAAAATTTAATAATAAATACGCGTAAACGGTGCTGGAGATATGTTTTTAGTGGATTAGCTATACTTTACGTATATATAATATATTTTGTATAGGTTTAAGAATAATTTTGACAGTCAACTCGGTATAGGTTGTTAATAGTAATTTATATTTTTTGTTTGCTTAACAATTATGACAAAACTCGGTTAATTGAATAACGATCAAGGCACATCAATATAATGGAGTATATGCATTCTTTTAAAGCGGATATTACCGATATTTTCGGATATTTTCTCTGGGTTCGTAGGGCATTCTCTAGGTTTGTAGGGCATTCTCTGGGTTCGGAGGGAATTCTCTGGGTTCGGAGGGAATTCTCTGGGTTCGGAAAGAATTCTCTGGGTTCGGAGGGAATTCTCTGGGTTCGTAGGGATTTCTCTGGGTTCGGAGGAATTTTTCTGGGTTCGGAGGGAATTCTCTGGGTTCGGAGGAAATTCTCTGGGTTCGGAGGGACTTCTCTGGGTTTGGAGGGAATACTCTGGGTTCGGAGGGACTTCTCTGGGTTCGGAGGGAATTCTCTGGGTTCGGAGGGAATTCTCTGGGTTCGGAGGGAAATCTCTCGGTTCGGAGGGAAATCTCTAGGTTCGGAGGGAAAGCTCTAGGTTCGGAGGGAAATCTCTAGGTTCGGAGGGAAATCTCTAGGTTCGGAGAGACTTTTTTAGGTTCGGAGGGAATTCTCTAGGTTCGGAGGGAATTCTCTAGGTTCGGAGGGAATTCTCTAGGTTCGGAGGGAATTCTCTGGGTTCGAAGGGAATTCTCTGGGTCGGAGGGAATTCTCTGGGTACGGAAGGAATTCTCTGGGTTCGAAGGGAATTCTCTGGGTTCGGAGGGAATTCTCTGGGTCGGAGGGAATTCTCTGGGTTCGGAGGGAATTCTTTGGGTTCGGAGGGAATTCTATGGGTTCGGAGGGAATTCTTTGAGTTCGGAGGAAATTCTCTGGGTTCGGAGGGAATTCTCTGGATTCGGAGGGAATTCTCTGGGTTCGTAGGGATTTCTCTGGGTTCGGAGGGATTTCTCTGGGTCCGGAGAGAATTCTCTGGGTTCGGAGGAAATTCTCTGGGTTCGGAGGAAATTCTCTGGGTTCGGAGGGAATTCTCTGGGTTCGGAGGGACTTCTCTGGGTTTGGAGGGAATTCTCTGGGTTCGGAGGGACTTCTCTGGGTTCGGAGGAATTCTCTGGGTTCGGAGGGAATTCTCTGGGTTCGGAGGGAAATCTCTCGGTTCGGAGGGAAATCTCTAGGTTCGGAGGGAAAGCTCTAGGTTCGGAGGGAAATCTCTAGGTTCCGTGGGAAATCTCTAGGTTCGGAGAGACTTTTCTAGGTTCGGAAGGACTTCTCTAGGTTCGGAGGGACTCTCTAGGTTCGGAGGGAATTCTCTAGGTTCGGAGGGAATTCTCTAGGTTCGGAGGGAATTCTCTAGGTTCGGAGGGAATTCTCTGGGTTCGAAGGGAATTCTCTGGGTCGGAGGGAATTCTCTGGGTACGGAAGGAATTCTCTGGGTTCGGAGGGAATTCTCTGGGTTCGGAGGGAATTCTCTGGGTCGGAGGGAATTCTCTGGGTTTGGAGGGAATTCTTTGGGTTCGGAGGGAATTCTATGGGTTCGGAGGGAATTTTTTGGGTTCTGAGGAAATTCTCTGGGTTCGGAGGGAATTCTCTGGATTCGGAGGGAATTCTCTGGGTCCGGAGGGTATTCTCTGGGTTCGGAGGGAATTCTCTGGGTTTGGAGGGAATTCTCTGGGTTCGGAGGGAGTTCTCTGGGTTCGGAGGGAATTCTCTGGGTTCGGAGGGAATTCTCTGGGTTCGGAGGGAATTCTCTTGGTTTGAAGGGATACTTATACAGGACAACACTTATACAGGACAACACTTATACAGAACATCACTTATACAGGACAATACTTATACAGAACATTACTTATGCAGGACAACACTTATACCGGACAATACTTATACAGGACAATACTTATACCGGACAATACTTATACAGGATAATACTTATACAGGACAATGCTTATACAGGACAATGCTTATACAGGACAATACTTATACAGGACAATACTTATACAGGACAATAATTATACAGGACAATACTTATACAGGATAATACTTATACAGGACAATACTTATACAGGACAATAATTATACAGGACAATAATTATACAGGACAATGCTTATACAGGACAATGCTTATACAGGACAATGCTTATACAGGACAATGCTTATACAGGACAATACTTATACAGGACAATAAATATACAGGACAATACTTATACAGGATAATACTTATACAGGGACAATACTTATACGGGGCAATACTTATACAGGACAATACTTATACAGGACAATAGTTATACAGGACAATAATTATACAAGACAATACTTATACAGGATAATACCTATACAGGGACAATATTTATACAGGATAAAACAGGATAATACTTACACAGGAGAATGCGTATACAGGACAATACTTATACAGGACAATAATTATACAGACAATAATTATACAGGACAATACTTATACAGGATACTACGTATACAGGGACAATACTTATACAGGACAATACTTATACAGGATAATACTTATACAGGGACAATACTTATGCAGGGCAATACTTATACAGGACAATATTTATACAGGACAATACTTATACAGGATAATACTTATACAGGATAATACTTATACAGGTAAATAGTTATACAGGTCAATAGTTATACAGGACAATACTTATACAGCACAATACTTATGCAGGACAAAACCTATACAGGATAATACTTATACAGGACAATGCTTATACAGGACGATACTTTGTAACAATTTTATTTTAGCAGTAAAAGAACCTATTCATTAAACGTACAATGAATATTGAAATACCTTTATTAACTAAAATAAAGATTCGAGTAACAATCAAATTTTTATAGTATTACTATATCTAGGATTAGTAGTCTATTTGTTTCGGAGTTCGGTGCAATTCCACAGCCACTGGCGCGCGCGTGAGAGGTTCGAGAACCCCACTTATGATCCTCCCACCATGCAAGAACGCAGCGAGGGCACTCGTCGATAGTTAAAGGCAGCGTGAAGATGCATTCAAAAGAATGGCGAGTGACCTCCGGGTCGCCTTATTTTGGTGAAACACTTCCTGAGTAACGCGCAACAACACGTCAGAAACTGCAACGATAAATTAGAAACCGCACGACCACTTTGAAATTACAATGTAGAAACCTTAACTTATGGACTACACAATGAAAGATTATATTTGTAAATAAAATTAGAAAACGGAAGATTACGCTATGAAGTAATGCTGCCTTGAACCAATGTGAGAAATCCGCTTCGCTCCTACATCTGTATTAAAGCATGGAAAACAAGCATATTTAGCTGCAGGCCCCGCACTGCGAAGTTGTTTCCATTGCAACCAAAGACGACAGCCGGTTTTGGGTTCGTAATAGAATTAAGAATTTCCTCAGTACTTCCTTCTGAAAGTACATTATTTCATTTTGTTTGTTGGATGTACAAAATTGTTATTCACTTTACCTGTGATTAGACTGGTTTTCCCCAGTATCGGGTTTGATTTCACTTAGTTCCGTAAATATGTGACTACACGTGGCTACAACGTAAATTAACAGCTGCTATTACGTCACCTGTTTGTTTGAACAATGCCGTCAACAATTGCACAATGGCTAACAGATGTTTAGCATTACAGTACTGCCACTTTGATAAAATTAGAGAATATCTTGGTGATTCTTTTGACTTCAAACTAATATTAATTTTGTTAAATTAATAAGAAAATTTCGTATATTCATTTGTAAGTGACCTACACAGATCTGGTTGGGTTATAAAAACCTTAATATTGTTAGTTACACTGAACTGTAATATATTTGAGTAAGGATCAGTTGATAAACCTTACAACAATTTTGCAAGAATATCAAATATTTATTTTATTTAATTATAATGAAATTTTATTTACTGAAACAAAGAAAATTCTTTCTAGTAAATTAATAATCTACATTTAAAGTTTTTATTCTGATCTGGTTTGATCAGACCTGATAAACAAAAGACAGCAAGAGTTAAATTTTTATGATTCTAGTATGTAGGAAATATTCTCTATGCATTTTAGGTATACTTGAGGGACGCAAATAGTGTTCCCATTTTTTTTAGGTGACTTAACTATTATTCTTTCTTACAGGAGCAGTGTCTTATTCTGTTAAGACAAGTTTGTATGTCAGCGAAGGCGATCTTTTTTTCTTTGGGTCTCCAAGTCCGCCCTTAGAAATTTGCTATGCCATTAATATAAATCAATCTGGACTTGGTGGCGCCTGTTTGTTTTAGTTTGAGTGTGACCCCCCACAGATTTCGACTTACCCCCCCATTGTTCATAGCTCTACCCAAGGAATAGACCCCTAGTTACGTCGGAAGACTTTGTTTTGCAGACACCTGACTTGGAGCATGGTGATAATAAAGTATATTATATAATCAGTGATAGTAAATCGGCGCTAACGGCTTTAACAAACATGAACACCTCGACAGATCTCCAGGCGGACGTCTGGAGGATAGCGCGTACGGCGCTAGAGTTTCGACGTTTAAAGTTCTGTTGGGTCAGGTCGCACAATGGTAACGTAGGAAACGATAGGGCTGACGAATTAGCTAAAGAGGCCGCGACGGGCGACTTTCGAATATCACATTCGTCGATACCGAGGTCTTTAATCAAAAGAAAGCTGCGCGAAAAATCAATTCGACAATGGGAAGAGAGGTGGAACAACGCTGCCACGGGCAGGTTGACCCACAAATTCATACCGAGCATAGAAGCCAGAGGTAAGATCGAGGTTAAGCTCGATCACAAAATGGTGCAGTTGATAACAGGGCACGGCGCCCTGAAGGCGTATTTACAAAGGTTCGGTCTAACCAATAGCGACCGCTGCGAATGCGGTGAGGGCGCGGAAAGCGCAGAGCACGTGCTCTTCGACTGCCCGCTTGAGGCGGGAAATCGAGGTTGGCTGATAGCAAACTAGCTATCCTAGGTCTGGCATGGCCAAAGAGCCTGGAGGAAGTCGGGAAGTGGTTAACCAGAAGGCGTTCTGGACAGCCTTAAAAGAATTCGCGGGAAGGGTCGCGAGATTAGACAATCAATGACGACCGCGTGTAAAAATTCGGTGGGGTTGGTGGGAGGATTGAAAAATTTTAGATTGACTTGGCGTGAGTAAGGATACGCATAACCAAAACCTGATATTAAAAAAAAAAAAAAAAAAAAAGATAATTATACCAAAATGTCCAATATGCACGAGAAACCCCACTCCATTAATACAATCACTGCCTATCTTCATAATTATGTGCGGAAAATCGAGAATAAATAATACCAAATAAACAATAACAAATAAATCATAAACCCTCATTAAATTAAATCAATAAAGTAAACAAGGATAATAAAACAGAGTGCAACCGCGCATCCCCCCAGGACTTGAAAGTGAAGTGATAGTGATAGTGATTGTGATCCCCCCAAAAACATTTAGTGCATACCCACCAGGACTTTAGCAGTGCACCCCGTCCCACCTTTAGAAGTAAGTTACAGACGACCAGATCTTCGGATGCTGGAGAATTTTATTATCGAGGTAAGACTTAAATTGTGGCGGCTGTACTCGCACAAGCATTGATTTACATTAATTAGCAGTTTTGAAATAATTTAAGAAGCACGTTTGGTGTGTAAAGGCGCTAGCCGACATAATGCTTGTGCGAGTGCACCTGATAAATAGGGTGATGCTTTCGCTATTTCGTGCACTGCTATATGCTTAACGCTTATTAAACATTTATTTATATATTTACATAATTATATTTATTTATATTTTATATTTACACTTTATATTTATTTATATATAGCATGTATTATGTGGCTTATTTGTTTTGTTTGACGTTCTGTCGCCATTTTGGTTGCAGTATATATTTGGGAATGACGAGCAGAATTGCGAAGATTGTAATCATAATGTAAATCAGTTAGGGAACGATAGGAAAGCTAGGGATGGATTTAAATTAGTTAGCTAGATTTGGATAGTTTTAAGACGACCCTTCAGGTCGCACTGGTAAGCAGAACCGGCGTCTGCTATCCGGTATTACGGATCCCTCCTCTCATTTTGCTTGTTGATCGGGTACACTCGAAAGTCAGCGCTAGGGATACCATTATTTACAACCCTGTTTTAGTTTTGTTTTGTTTTTGTTCCAGTTTTTGTCAGATTTTTAGGTTTGTTAGATTGTTAGAGTTTGTTAGGTTTGTTAGATTTTTAGGTTTGTTAGATTTTTATTTAGTTTTTATTTAGGGTGAATCAACTATGAAGTAAGAATAAATTAGGAGCACGACTATTTTTCGCGTTTAAACCCAATGTAGTACCTCCGGGTGGAGCATTGGGGACGTGGCCGCAAGTATAGCGGCCCTAATTCAAATTATAATGATAATAAAGTAGTGTCGGCCAGGAAAATTCGTTTCACTAGCGCCCATGCGTGAGGCTAGCGGAGCCAACAATTAGAGAGAGAAAAAAAATCGTTACACTGGCGCCCAACGTGGGGCAATACGTTACACTGGCGCCGGCAACGTTTGGGGCTTCGAAATTTGTTTGTTCATAATTTGATTAACCTCGAAATTTGTTTGTTCATAATTTGATTTACTTCGAAATTTGTTTGTTCATAATTTGATTTACCTCGAAAATAATTTGTTCAAAATTAATTTTACTTCGAGATTCGTTCGTTCAAAAATTATTTTTTACTCTGAAACTTGTTTGTTCAAAAATAATTTTACTTTGAAATAGTCTGTTCAAAATTTATTTTTGCTTCGAAATTTGTTTTTTCAAAAATTGTTTTACTTCGAAATTAGTTTGTTCGAAAAGTAATTTGCTTCGAAATTTGTTAGCTCAAAATTTATTTTGCTTTGAAGTCCATTTGTCCAAAAATTATTTTGCTCCAAAATTTGTTTGCTTAAAGTTTATTTGACATTTAGATTTGTTTGTTCGCTTTTGATAAAAGATTGGTTGTAACGTTAAACCACAGTCAATCAATTAATTAACTTAGTTAAATTTATTTTTAACTTTCATTCTATTTTGACCCAATATAATTTTTTTTGATATTGTTTTGGCAAAAATTATTTTACCAAAAACACCTCTTGATTTTTACCTTTAGTAGTACGAATTTGTTTTGATCATTTTTGTAAGGTTCAGATCATTTAGATCTTTCAGTTTGATTCCATTAGGCTTTTGTAATCATGTCGGATATTCCGAATTGTTTGTCTGCTTAAAGAAGAACGGGAGTAGTGAGTGAGAAACCAGTTTTGAGGAAAATTTTAGGAAGACTGTCAGCTAAAGAAGCTGATAAGCCTGTTGTTTGATTTGTTTGAGCCAATAAAGAACATCTTTGTCGAAATTTGATGATAAGGCTAGAGATTCTATTTTGAAGGTACATTGGAGTGAGCTGTCGTTGTGTCGTTTGAGAATTGCTCTTTGTGCATAAGCACGTTTTTGATTTTGTTAGCAGATTTTGTTTAGATCGGCATTGCAACGCAATTTAGTCTAGGCGGAACTTGTCGTCGTGGTTGGTCGCTCAGCAGTATGTCAGTCCAGACGAGACTCAGGAAGAGTTGGTCGCTCGGCTTTACATAAGTCTAGACGAGACTCGAGGTGAGTTAGGCGCTCTAGAATTTTTTTTGCATCTTTTTTTTTGACTTGATGTAAACTTTTGGTATTGTTAGTCTAGGTGAGACTCGTAGAGGGTTTGTCACTCTAGCATATTTAGGCGTTGTGAAGCATTGTAGTTGTTTCGACAGTTCAATTGGTAGTAGGGTGTGAGTGTACCTGAACACTGATTTTTTTTGTTAGCTATTGTCATGATTAGTTTTTTTTATTGATGACTCATAAGCAGGTAAATGACTTTTAGTTGTTGGTGATTGGTTCTCGAAATATTCGATTTTGCAACCTTTACGTAGTGCCACGGCACATTTGATCGAGAAATTTTTGGAGGAAAAAGTATTTCTTGTCTATGGAGTACCACAGTTTGTTATTTGTGATAATGGTCCACAATTAATCGGACGTATTTTTAAAGCTTTGTGTGCAAGGTACGAAATTCAAAAGATTTGGTATAATGCTGTTTATGCTCCTCAATGCAATTTTGTGGAGGGAATCAATAAGACAGTTGGTACAGCAATCCGTTCATACGTAGAAGAACATGATACGTGGGATATGGAGATATCAAAGATCCAATACGCGATCAACTCAGCAAAACATGAGTCCACCAACTATTCGCCAAATTTTTTAGTTTTTGGTCGTCAGGTACCTTTAAGTGGAAAAGCTTATAATGATAATTTTATACCGGGTGAAGATGTTGATGTCGTCTCCAGTAGTAGACCTTCTTATGTTTTGGATCGTCAACCTTTGTTTGATATTTTTGGAAATGTCCGTGAAAATTTGCATGTAGCTTACCAACGTTCGAGTAAACGCTACAATCTTAGGAGAAGAGACATTTCATTCCGAGTCGGAGAAAGTGTTTGGAGAGCTAATAAGGTCCTCTCGAGTGCTAGTGATAAATTTTCCGCTAAGTTAGCCCCTAAGTTCGTTATGAGTAAAGTTCGGAAAAACATTCCAATTTAGTATATGAGTTAGAGAACGAAGATGGGACAAGAGCAGGAAATGGCACGTAAAGGACTTGAAACCAGTTGAAGCGTCGTATCCAAAGGAAAATGATGATCCTGACGATTAATTCCGGTCCGATCATCTCTTTGATATTAAGTAATGACGTAGTGGTTTGTTTTGTTTTGTTCCAATTTTTGATTTAGTGTCGTCTCACTAATTTTGAGTATTTTATTTGAGAAGTGAAATAAGTGGTTAGAGATTTTGTAAATTTTGTAGGTTTGAGGTGTGCCTTGGTGTGCACGCTGGACATTTTGCTCGCGCGTTGCTCAGAGATGTGTTTGGAGGATGTCTTTGACAGATATCCTTACAATGTAGAAGTAGGTGGGCTATTTAATTGTTGGTCCTGATTTCTACATATCGAGGTAGAGAGAATATTAGATTATTCTTTCCTTGTTCCTTTTGACCGTTCGAAGTTCTTTGATTTGATAAGGTCAAAGTTGGCTTGGTGAGTCTCACCATTTGCTCCATCACTAATGAGATCAGTTGTTTGTTAGAACTTAGTGATAGGATATTCAGTAGGGTGTAGGATAGTACAGCCCTGACTGGCTCAGTTTTGTATTTGAATTTGATAAGTAACCTTATGGTTAGGTTACCTTTGTTTTGATCATCTCTTTGCGATGAAGCGATGATATTTTGTATTTGAATTTGATAAGTAACCTTATGGTTAGGTTACCTTTGTTTTGATCATCTCTTTGCGATGAAGCGATGATATTTTGTATTTGGATTAGATAAGTAACCTTATGGTTAGGTTACCTTTGTTTTGATCATCTCTTTACGATGAAGCGATGATATTTTGTATTTGCATTTGATAAGTAACCTTATGGTTAGGTCACTTTTGTTTTGATTATCACTTTGTGATGATGGTGTTTAAATATAGACCTATTAGTAGGGTCTTACTTTTGATTATTACCTTGTAGTGATGATGTTTTGAATAGTTATGCTGTCTTGATGAGGAAGCATTCCTTTTTTTTGTAGATAGAGCTAAATGAGCTCCTGGAAGTGAAGTTTTTTTTGAAATTAGAAGTAAATCGTAAGTGTTTGGTTATAAGTGGGAAATATTAGCCTTGTTAGAAGTATGAATCTCAATTCAGGAAATATTGTAAATTTGAATTTTTTTGTCCCGTGGAGTGTTTGACTTTCTAATTTGACCCCTTCCCGATTTTGATTATTACCGATTGTGACTCCCCGATTTTGTCTCCCGATAGACGTCAGGTACGCGTAGTTACCAACACACTCATTTGTAAATATTTGTTCCCCCCATTTGAATAAATTTATAAAATTGCATAGTTAGTTAGGAAGGTAGGAAAGGCTAGTATTGTTATAAAAAATTTTTTTTTGTGTTTGTTATATTTGAAGTTTTTCTAAAAAAAAAAATTTTTTTCTTTTAGGAAAGGGGTAGTGTAACAATTTTATTTTAGCAGTAAAAGAACCTATTCATTAAACGTACAATGAATATTGAAATACCTTTATTAACTAAAATAAAGATTCGAGTAACAATCAAATTTTTATAGTATTACTATATCTAGGATTAGTAGTCTATTTGTTTCGGAGTTCGGTGCAATTCCACAGCCACTGGCGCGCGCGTGAGAGTTTCGAGAACCACACTTATGATCCTCCCACCATGCAAGAACGCAGCGAGGGCACTCGTCGATAGTTAAAGGCAGCGTGAAGATGCATTCAAAAAGAATGGCGAGTGACCTCCGGGTCGCCTTATTTTGGTGAAACACTTCCTGAGTAACGCGCAACAACACGTCAGAAACTGCAACGATAAATTAGAAACCGCACGACCACTTTGAAATTACAATGTAGAAACCTTAACTTATGGACTACACAATGAAAGATTATATTTGTAAATAAAATTAGAAAACGGAAGATTACGCTATGAAGTAATGCTGCCTTGAACCAATGTGAGAAATCCGCTTCGCTCCTACATCTGTATTAAAGCATGGAAAACAAGCATATTTAGCTGCAGGCCCCGCACTGCGAAGTTGTTTCCATTGCAACCAAAGACGACAGCCGGTTTTGGGTTCGTAATAGAATTAAGAATTTCCTCAGTACTTCCTTCTGAAAGTACATTATTTCATTTTGTTTGTTGGATGTACAAAATTGTTATTCACTTTACCTGTGATTAGACTGGTTTTCCCCAGTATCGGGTTTGATTTCACTTAGTTCCGTAAATATGTGACTACACGTGGCTACAACGTAAATTAACAGCTGCTATTACGTCACCTGTTTGTTTGAACAATGCCGTCAACAATTGCACAATGGCTAACAGATGTTTAGCATTACAGTACTGCCACTTTTGATAAAATTAGAGAATATCTTGGTGATTCTTTTGACTTCAAACTAATATTAATTTTGTTAAATTAATAAGAAAATTTCGTATATTCATTTGTAAGTGACCTACACAGATCTGGTTGGGTTATAAAAAACCTTAATATTGTTAGTTACACTGAACTGTAATATATTTGAGTAAGGATCAGTTGATAAACCTTACAACAATTTTGCAAGAATATCAAATATTTATTTTATTTAATTATAATGAAATTTTATTTACTGAAACAAAGAAAATTCTTTCTAGTAAATTAATAATCTACATTTAAAGTTTTTTATTCTGATCTGGTTTGATCAGACCTGATAAACAAAAGACAGCAAGAGTTAAATTTTTATGATTCTAGTATGTAGGAAATATTCTCTATGCATTTTAGGTATACTTGAGGGACGCAAATAGTGTTCCCATTTTTTTTAGGTGACTTAACTATTATTCTTTCTTACAGGAGCAGTGTCTTATTCTGTTAAGACAAGTTTGTATGTCAGCGAAGGCGATCTTTTTTTCTTTGGGTCTCCAAGTCCGCCCTTAGAAATTTGCTATGCCATTAATATAAATCAATCTGGACTTGGTGGCGCCTGTTTGTTTTAGTTTGAGTGTGACCCCCCACAGATTTCGACTTACCCCCCCATTGTTCATAGCTCTACCCAAGGAATATACCCCTAGTTACGTCGGAAGACTTTGTTTTGCAGACACCTGACTTGGAGCATGGTGATAATAAAGTAGTGTCGGCCAGGAAAATTCGTTTCACTAGCGCCCATGCGTGAGGCTAGCGGAGCCAACAATTAGAGAGAGAAAAAAAATCGTTACAACTTATACAGGACAATAATTATACAGCACAATACTTATGCAGGACAATACTTATACAGGATAATACTTATACAGGGACAATACTTATACAGGGCAATACTTATACAGGACAATACTTTTACAGGACAATACTTATACAGGACAATACTTATACAGGATAATACTTATACAGGACAATAATTATACAGAACAGTAATTATACAGGACAATACTTATACAGGATAATGCCTATATAGGGACAATACTTATACAGGACAAAACTTATACAGGATAATACTTATACTGGACAATGCTTATAAGGACAATACTTATACAGGACAATACTTATACAGGGCAATATTTATACAGGACAATAATTATACAGGACAATACTTATACAGGACAATAATTATACAGGACAATACTTATACAGGACAATACTTATACAGGACAATACTTATACAGGACAATAATTTTACAGGACACTACTTATACAGGATAATACTTATACAGGGACAATACTTATACAGGACAATACTTATACAGGACAATACTTATACAGGACAATACTTATACAGGACAATAATTATACAGGACAATAATTATACAGGACAATACCTATACAGGGACAATACTTATGCAGGACAATACTTATACAGGATAATACTTATACAGGGCAATACTTATACAGGACAATACGTATACAGGACAATACTTATACAGGATAATACTTATACTGGATAATACTTATACAGGACAATAATTATACAGAACAGTAATTATACAGGACAATACTTATACAGGACAATAATTATACAGGACACTACTTATACAGGATAATACTTATACAGGGACAATACTTATACAGGACAATACTTATACAGGACAATACTTATACAGGACAATACTTATACAGGACAATAATTATACAGGACAATAATTATACAGGACAATACCTATACAGGGACAATACTTATGCAGGACAATACTTATACAGGATAATACTTATACAGGGACAATACTTATACAGGGCAATACTTATACAGGACAATACGTATACAGGACAATACTTATACAGGATAATACTTATACAGGATAATACTTATACAGGTAAATAGTTATACAGGTCAATAGTTATACAGGACAATACTTATACAGGACAATACTTATGCAGGACAATACTTAAACAGGACAATACTTATACAGGATAATACTTATACAGGACAATGCGTATACAGGACAATACTTATACAGGACAATACTTACACAGGACAATACTTATACAGGACAATACTTATACAGGACAATACTTATACAGGACAATACTTATACAGGGCAATACTGATACAGAACAATACTTATACAGGATAATACTTATACAGGATAATACTTATACAGGATAATACTTATACAGGTAAATAATGGCTGATCTGTTGGTTGATCACATATGGTAGCCAGTACTTTCAATACAAAATTACTTGATAAGAAATTTATATGATCTAAGGAGACGTTTTAATAAAATTATGTGTTCCTATCAATACTTATTAATGATGTGTATTATACGAATGTCTTGACAACACTTTTTACTTGTTTCGTGTATTTCATTAATCACTATGTAAGCAAGTCTTTAATAGCTTGAGGTGTTGATGTTGATGTACAAAAGGTGTAGCCAATGGTTTGTTTCCATTTTCTAGTTACACCTCTTGCCATAAACACCAGAGCATGATCTACAATTTGACCATCTTCTACTCCCACAAGTTCATCTTTATTCTTCTGGTACGAAACATGCGACATTAGAGAAATCTCATCAAAGACAACCATACACAACTTTTCTCTTGGTTTGGAGTGCTATATTGAATTTTTCCATTTTTCCATCACAAACGAATTAATACCATTAGTAACTGGTATCTTATGCAATAATCGTGATAAAGTTCTTTTAGAAGAAAGTTTAAACCATTTAGCTAAGAAGCGATAACCAGGACCAGATAGAGCTAAAGACATCACCTTCTCTTCTAATGTAAATCTCGTACCCCTTGGCTCTGTCACCTTGTGACTCAACTGCTGAATAGAAAAATTAAATACCTCTGGATGTAATGTGCTATTGGAAGAATAGAAAAATGAAGCTGTTTTTTGCCAATTGTAGCCGCTTTCTAAAAGAGATGTTTCCCTTGCGATAAACTGCTATTAGATTTTTCAAATTTTTAACACTCCTATACAAAGTTTTAGCCTTGGGCGTTAAGGATATAGCTCGGGAAACATTCACAGAATGTAAAAGGCTGTCAGAAGTACCTGAAAATACATAACATTATATTCACACAATTACAATAAACACTAGTAGAAGTACCACTCTTAGTTTGTGTTAGAGTTGAAGGTGTCTCCTCTACACACCCATATGTGTGATAGGCTATAAATTAAAAAAATATCAGTATTGCACATTAATCACATTTCACGAAGTTGAAAGTAAACAAGTAGAAATTTCTCATGAACTGCCACACACTTTCCTTATAAATTAGAAACGGAACCAGTAAGTTAACCAAAAAGTTCCTATTGTAATAGTCAAAACTCTTTCAGTAAACTAATAACAGTAGTACAATTTTATGATTGTTGTTCTCTGTTACCATTAGGTTTGTAAAGATTTTATAATTGCGTGTGTATATATGAATTTATGGGAAAAATGGAAATTTGATATTTAGCTACATAATGGTAAACTGAATTTTTTTTCTGATAAACACATATGATAGCACCAATTATAGATGCCAGAAATATTCAGCAATAATTTCATTTCATTATAACGGAGCCATAAAATAGTTTCAAATCATGCAAATTTTATGGAGAAATATCTAACTTGCAACTGCTGAAACTGACGCGTTTACTTGATTGACTGTTCTAATAGATCCAAACAAGCACCTAGTTCATACGCCACCTCTTTATAAAGTATATAATGTAGTGTCATCAGGATTGTATTAAAACATAACGACATGTACTAATTATTTTTATTAGTTTAATATTTAAAATAAAAAATTCATTTTGCAGCATCCCTAGCACCAACTGATAAAAGTTGAAATAATTTATGAAACAATTAAACGAATTAATGGATTGGTGTCAAGATAAACTATGTGACTTTGCTTTTATGAATATCCCTGTTTTTGTAAACAAATCACAATACTACATACACATCGAAACAAGAACAGATGTTGTAGCGTGACTAGTCACATTTAATGGAGTCGTAACTTATGTATTCAAATTATTCTCTAACGGTTTATCTAAAATAGAAACGTTACATTAAGTGAAAATGCATACAGTACAATATCTTCGCCATGTGGTAACTTTCTTGATGGTATAGCTGTACATTTCAAATACATGTTTGAAGATTTGTCGTCAGTAGTAAAGTGCTCATGGCAAACATGATAATTATTAAATACATGATCTGGGTTTAATGTCTCCAACTTAGGGTTGAATACTACATGTAACCATTCCGCAAAACGCAGTTTGTCTTTATTGGGGTTTGGGAATCTATGCCTAGTGGACGTTTTATTGTCGCAATCTAACACACTGCATGGAACAACCATTTTGAAAGAGATAGCTACAATAAAAAATCAAAGCTTTAAATCTATTTGCAGATACATAGATTTAGAGTAAATTCCCTTGGACCTCATAAATAATTATGTTGTATACTTACTATAATATACGTGGCAGAAATAATATAAAAATGATACACTTATGCACGACTTTTTCCAAAGCAGTTAAAACACCAATATATTATTTGATATCAAGTAAAACGTTAAATGTTATTAAAGAGCAATCTGCGAAAGTGCAAACTAAAAAGACGTTAAAAAGTTAGGTTAGCAACAAAACCTCACAAATATTAAGTAATAAACTCTTACTTAAAAATAGACCTACAGCGCCATCTGCAGAGATGTGTTAAAACAAAAACGCGCCACCAGTCGATCCATTTAGAGTGCCTACATCCTGACTACTGCCACTGTGGCTTTTATTTACTGCGTTGTTTCATTACAGATCAGACCACTGCCCACAATACGCATTTTTGTCGAACCTAGTACCCTAACATACTAAAGCTGCCTTATCTTAATGTAACAAATCAGGGGCGTGCTTCAATTGTCAATTAAACAAGTTATTCGGTTAAAGTTTAGAGTAAAGTCACGTGTTAGATTTAAACCAACATAACATAGCAGACGGCTGCAAATATTTGACGAACAAGATACACTTATACCTTTTGTAGCATGCAAAATCACCGCAACAGAAAAGTAAAGTCGGAGTGTAAACCAAAAATTTAGGTCAAGGTATTTACGATCGATTAGCTTGCCCTGCACTTTCTTGAAAAATAAAATATCAACGTTGAGGGACTTGAATCTGTAAAGGTGTTGTATACGATCCTGTTGAAAAATAATAAATTTGTTCAGCTAAAGTGATTTAGTATGCGGCGAGAAAGACCAAGATGTTGACATATTACATCCTGAGTACAAATGTAGCTTAGACTTTAGAGACATTTTATTTCCTCGACCTTTGCTTTTTTTTGTACGTAGAAATTGGATTTCAATAAGTCAGTGGACTTTTCATTGATACTCGTATAAATTTAATTTTTGCAATACCACAAGCGATAGCTTTCTACAAATATAGGGTTTTTCATGCGTTCATTTCTTTTAACACAACAAATAGACTGTTTCTTCTTGATCGACATCTTTGACTAAGATAATAATGCTATTCGATAATGCTGACAAGCGACTCGTGTATCCACTCCTAATGTCCGTCGTAGTGGGTATTAGACTTCTACCACTGGGGTAAATAATTAAAATAATTGAATATAATTGAGACGAGCTTGATTATTATTAATGCACATGAGACGCGGTAATTCAGAATTTGAACGGGACTCAAAACTTTTACGCGTATGAGATGAAAAGATTACGAAAAATCAATATGCCAACGGCTAACTTGGTTTTTACTCTAAGGGAGAGTTTGAGATGGGCTTGATTGAAATTCTTTGTTAAACTGAAATCAAAGTAAATTGAAGTTGGAGGTCACTGTATCAAGCAAGTATTAATCAAAAACTTATAATTTTTGAGGTGGATTCAGAAAGCCTTTGGAGTAGATAATTTTACAATTCTTGACCAGACTAGAATCAGAATATCTCTATTTTATAATAGATTACTTGTATCCTATTACAATATTTAACAAATAAATAGCTCCATATGCTTTAGTTATTAAAGAAAATTACTAGTTGAACACAATTTCGTTACATAATATTTAAATAAGAATCAGATCTGATAGTCATGTACAAATTTAATCAAAAAACAGTAATTCAGCAATTATAAACTAATTATGAGTGAGAATTTCTAATATAACAAAATTTGAATCAATATTTTAGTTTTAAGGAAAGATACGCTCTTAGTAAAAAAATAATATACAATCAACTAGATTTAATACAGTTAGGTGCCTGATTTTACAGACTGGAACGATAAGTGATTTTGCAGCTTAGAACTTTAACCGTTAGTAGGAAGGGGGCAGTGTAACAAATCCGTTTTGCAATCGGCAAAAATAATTCACCCTTAATCACTAGCCGCTGGCTGCTATCTTTAGATTGGTTTGGCCCAGGTTCCAGCTGTTTGTTTGCGGCGAAGAATACAATGGCCCTAGACAGATCTCGAATACGTGACCGGTACGATCGAGGGTGACTGTAGGCTCAAGATGGTTGTACGTCAACGGTACTTGTGGCTTGGGGTTAATGCAAGTTTGAAATTATTTGTTGGTTTGAGGGTTTTAGTACACTAACGGTGTTGGTAGGTTCGAAGGTATGTGTTGGCTCAAAGGTGTTTGTTGGCTCGAAGGTATTTGTTGGCTCAATGGTATTTGCATATCGACGACTTCCCATTCTGCTCGACTTGAAAATGATGTGGAAGTGTGCGGATTGAGAAAACAACTTATAACGATAATTCAATCTTGGGAAATCCTATAAGGACAAATGGTTGGTTCTATGCGCTGTGTGTATGAAACAAGTTGAATACCTTGAGATATGTTGTGGACAATAAGTGATTTACACAAACTTTGAAAGATTACAATACTATTTACGACTTTACAAATAAGGTTTTAAAACATCTGAATTGTTCTCTATATTATTGTGGGTACAAAATGTGGAACTTAGCTTTGCAATTTAGCCAGACTAGGAAATGTCACATGTTGTTTTCCATATGGGACCAAGTAAAGTATACAGTAGAAAGCCTCGATAGCTAAATTAGTAGAAAACCATTCGAATCGAGTCAACATACATAGGGTTTAAAATATGCAATAAAGTAAACTATACGTTTATATACACAGGAATTTAAATTATCTGTATCGGATTTGAAATTTATTGCACAATTGTTGTTTTTGATATGAAAAGATTCCAAAAAGAATCGTTTTTTGTAATTGTTTTCTATTTCTAAAATGTATATATCGTCAAAATTAGCGTTATGTGTTTCTTTATTTAGATGTATTGCAAGAGCACAAGATTTTTATTTATTTTATTATCACTTTTATGCTGACTTATACGATTGCGTAACCATTGTTTAGTGTCTTCAATATAGCATTGATTACATTCACAAGTAATTTTATACACTACATTACTTAATAATTTTTTGTTTGTAGAATCTTTTAGCGGAGTGAAGAGGTTTCCTAGGGTTCTGTTATAATTTACCGCAATCTTCATATCCGGTGTATTTAATATTTTTATTAAGCTCGGAGTTAAGTTTCGGATATAGGGGAGGCTTTTATGTAAGACTGTGGTAGCTCTCTTATCAATTTTACTTTCAGTAGCGGTATTAAATAAAATTTTTTGTAGTAGGGTTCTAGGATAACCGTTATTTATTAAAGTGTTTTTTAAGTTTGTTAGATTTTGTTTAAGAAATTGTGGGTAACATATTTTAATAATTCTATTTTTTAGAGTTAAAACGATGTTAAGTTTATGTTTAATTGTGTGGTCCGAGTAAAAATTAACGTATCGTCCGGAGTCTGTGGGTTTTTTATATACTATAGCCTTTTCAGTTATTTTGGGATTTTATTTAACGAGAATTTCCAATAATCGAATAGAGCCCACGGCAAGTTCTGATGGAAAATGGCCCAAAGTTGTGGAAATCTCAAAGGCAAAGCGGCTAGTCGAACTATATGCTCTGGGTGGAACATGAGCTGTGGGTCGGGGTTAGATTGTGACCAAAAACATGAAGAATAAGGCGCCACCGTATTTTTCTATACAGAGAAGACCTTACTCAAGTCCCTTGTACAAGGCGAATGCGGAAACCTTTATTCTATAACCGCTATATTGTTTATTAAAGACAACATAATCCCTGAAGTTTCTTACCTTATGGCTCGACCTTGATCTTAGTAATTCACTGCTACACCTGTAAACAAATTAAACAAAGAATAGCAGTTTGTGCATTTATACTCAAAAAAATTTTTAAATTCAAATGGAATCACTTTCATTCATCCTAATTAAAAAGAATAGTCTTGTTCAAAAATAAAATCTATTCCTCTAGTATTCAATTATGTGTTTCTTTACAAAATATCTTTCTTTCCTTATATTGTGATTAATTTAATTTATGAAAATCATTTACAAGGGCACTGGATAAAATCAGTACCAATCAAATTAAATGTGGTTTTAATAACTAATAAATAAAGCATAAAGTTGCTTTCTAAACTGTTGCTTATTGATGACAAAAATATTAGTTTTGGTAGATCTACCTTAACCTTACAATGGATAATTCCAAATAAGTATTAATGAAATAGCAAACATAGAAATTTGATTTCTAAGTACTCATAAATAGAAGAATTTACTTTTCTTAACACGTATTGACATCTTCCGTAATTTTAGTGAATTAATAAAAGATTTGGATAAGTAATAGTTACAGATTCCTATTGCTTAATATTGCAAAACATATTCACAGTCTGTCCTTGACCTATATTGACGTTTAAATAACTTGATTAAACAAATAAATTATCTAATTACAATGTCCATAGTTCAGCTAACATACGAAAACAAATTTTCTACATACCAGAACTCCGTCTGTCTGAAAAATACCATAAAGGAATCTTACGTCAGCATTGAAATACGGAAATCTCCAATTTAGAACGAATAATTGTACTGCATACTGAAATCCACATTACTCGTATTCATCTTGAGTAATTAAATTCCGCCAGGACCACACCATGAACAAAGCGTAAAAACCAATCTGCATGTTAATTTAAAGTTGCTTTATATGCACATTAAACCACGAAAACCATTTAACTTGAATACTATATGTAAAATTTCATGTTATATATAAATAAAGTTGCATGTAATTTAGATTGAATACTTTATGTAAAATTTCGTATTATACATAAATAATGTTGCATGTAATTTAGATTGAATACTTTATGTAAAATTTCGTATTATACATAAATGAAGTTGCATGTTACCAACGGCCCTTCGACCAAAAAATTTCACGTCATCTACGAACTGTTCCAACAAAATGGACTATCAAAAATGCCTCTCGGAGATGACATTCTCCTAACAGAACTTAATCCGCACGTGCTTCCAACACGAAAAACAGCAAAAAACCATTGTTTCTAGGAACAATTCGACCTGCTTTCACCACAGCTGTGTTAGAAGTGTCGTCAAGCGAGTTGCTGCCCGGCAACACAATCACTTCTCAATTTCTTAAATAGATGGAGCTATAGGAAAGATACTAAATGGAAACTTTTATTTTGTCACTGTGGAAATTAAATTTTAATTGAATGCCAATACTTTATTGGGCAATAGGTAATACTTAACCAGTGGACTGAATAATATTATTATGCATTATATCGTTTCTAATTAAATAAAGGGATTAATTATTTGAACATATCTAGATAGAAAATAAAATTGCTACAATACATCTAGCATTAGTTGGTTATTATTGTCTCTTATTATTTTTATATCAAGAAAAGGAATACTATTGTTTTGTTCAACTTTGATTGTGAATTTTAGATTAGGATTAAAATTATTGAATGCATTTAACGTTTCCGTTACAGAGTTACTTGGTATGGAGCAAAGAATGTCATATACGAATTTAAGTATGAAGGGCATCTAAAATGAAAGTGACGGAAGGGTTGTTTCTATTAAGTGATCGAGTATAATCTGAGCAATAATCGGTAATAAAGGTGAACCCATTAAAGTTCCAGAGTTTTGTAAGTAAAATTGATTTTAAAACGAGAAATAAGTGTTATTGAAAATTAAATTTATTGTAGCGATGAACATTTGACAAGAAAACTGCAACCTCACTGCAATTTTTGTTGTCAAATGTTCATTGCTACAATAAATTTAATTTTCAATGACACCTATTTTTCGTTCCAAAATCAATTTTACTTACAAACCTCTGGAACTCCAATGGGTTCACCTTTATCACTGATTATTGCTCAGATTATACTCGATCACTTAATAGAAACAACCCTTCCGTCACTTTCATTTCAGATGCCCTTCATACTTAAATTCGTAGATGACATTCTTTGCTCCATAACTCGCGAATTATTTTATGTATACGAAAAAATCGCGGAGATGTAATATCAATAAAGTATTTTGAAAGTTTGGCGTATAAATTGACATACCGGTGCCATACTTATACAAAATGAACTAATTGCAACATGTGGTATAAGTGGTTAAAACAAAATTGCCCAAATAATAAATTCTGCAAGCGTGTTTCAATACTAGTGGAGCGATTTACGCTGCAGCCAATAACAGTGAGTCGCAAGATAATATTCTTATTTTGCGAAAAGATTTTTTAAACTAGAGTACAAAGCAAACAAATTAGTTAACATCATTGTTTCTGAATTACAATGTTTATAACGTGATTGCGAATATTTAATCGGACAGAGACTTGACAGCGTTAATGGTGCGTAGATGTAATCCTCCAATATAATTCTGAAGCGTCATATGTAAATTTGCCTCTAATCCATGTTGTCAGATCCAGCGTGTCCGAAATACATTTGATATTCTATATACTTGCATTATGCCTAATATTTAACACATTATTGACGTTAATAAATCTATTGATTAATTCCTAAAGTCATAGCTAAAGTAAACAAAGTGTACAAAGAAAATATAAAACGAGCATTTCCGAGTTTAGATGAAAACCCTTGCGGCAAATTGTGTGACGCTTTGGACTAAAAATTGTGTGTTGATGAGATTTAATAAAAATTTTTGAAATTGTTGATCCGTGGAAAGAATTAAGTTTGGCATTGAACATCGAAGCATCATCAAAAGCTACGAATTTTCTAAAATATTTTAGCAGCGACTTCGTAGTAAGTTTGGAAGTATTATTTTTCTACCAATCCAAGCTTTGTAAAATAGTGAAATTCCACGTCAGACTTAGTAGTCGCTATATAGAATGTCCGTTTCATTTCCAATATTTTTCAAGAAATTCTAACAATGCGATTACAACTAGCGTTACGACAATGAAACGAAGCAGACTACATTATACAAGATTTCAAAATTTTCGTCAGGACTACTGCTATGATTCCACTTTTGCATGATATCACTAAAAGGCTGTACATTATCCCCTCTTTACATTTTGAATTCACATGTGTGTAGCAAAACACTCGCTTTGATTTTTGTAAATTTTTGGAAAAAAGGACTCGGCAGAAGTTGATTTTCAATTATCGAAAGCAATGTGGCAATTGCAACCTTGTCTGACATGTTCAATCGAAACCCTTATAGAATGCCATGAAGACAGTTCTTCTCAAAACGAGTACCCCAGCGGAGAAGTCTTCAAGTTTGAAACACTAAACAATTTATTTAAGAAACCCTACCGACCGAGAAAAACCACTGAGGATAGCCAGAATGTCGATCCATCGAAGAATCTACGTTAACACTTGAGTAAGTGATAGATCTGTAAAAGACTAGATTTAATTTCGTAAAACGCTGATGCGAGCTTGCTTTAAAAGAAGAATCTAAATAAGCAATTTTGTATTAAAATTTGTAATAGATATAAAAATATTTGTCTCAACTTCTTTTTTATTAATTTCACTCCTCTCTCCAACTTTTTTCTAACGCTGGTTAATGAATGACTGAATTTTGATCGTATTTATTATTTTTAATACTGTGTGTTATTCTTATTTCGCACTCCGGTTAATTTTTCTTTCGTGGAGCTGCAAAATCGCTGTCTATGCAATCTGGCCAGTAAAAGAAGTCTATACTTTGAGTAAATGATAACCTTGAATTAAGTAGCCGATATTTTACAAATGCCTTGAAAAAGCATAATCAAAACTGTAAGGCTAAAGAATTTCATACCCTTCATCACTATCGAACCGCACTTAATTATTTATAAGATAGTAAATCCAAAATCAAAACCGATATTTAAAATAATCGACTGTATTAAGAAAACAGCAAACCAATTCGAAAAAGATTAAGCAAACGAATTTAGAGTACGATACAAAATCGAAATAGAAAAGAATAACAAAATAAAGCCAAATGTAAGTAGTGACGAAATAAAAGCAAATTGCAATCTAAAAAACGATAATCCAATTATAATTGTACCTGCTGACGAAGGCAATGCAACAGTAGTAATGGATAAAAACGATTACAACTCAAACATTAACGAACTATTAAACATTGAGAATTACACTAGTTTAGAAACGGGCCCAACAAAATCAATTGGAAATAAAATATACAAAACTCTATATAAATTTAAAAATGAGTTTGAAAACAAAGAATGAAGTAAAAACTTCCACATTACAGCAAACCACCACACATTTACGGTATACCAAAAATTCATAAAAGAGACATTCCTTGAGACCTATCGTTAGCTCCATAAATTCACCATGCCATTATCTAGCAAAATTTCTCCTAAAAATTATAAATCCATTAGCAGGAAAAACGAACTCTTTCATAAAAAACAACCAACGCTTTTTAGGAAAAATTATCAAACATAGAAAATGAAAATACACACACAATGGTAAGTTTTGATGTAGTAAATGTTTTCACAAATGTTCCTGTAAACAAAAAGCTTAATATTATAAAAAATAAACTAGAAAAATTTGACAGTATTAAAGAAAGAACAAAACTAAGTATTTCATCTATTACGGAATTACTTGGTGTATGTGTCAATACCACATATTTTTAAATAAGTGACCAATTCTACAAACAGAGCTTCGGAATGGCGATGCGAAGTCCACTATCGCCAATCCTTTTAGTAATATATTCATGGAGAAATTTGAAACAGATGCAATATTCACACAAGAATTGAAACCACTAGTCTGGTGGAAATATGTAGTGGTGTCCATGCTATTTGCCGTCATAATACAGAACTAATTAGAAACTTTGTAGATTTAATTAACAAAATAGAACCAACTATTAAATGCACATATGAATTAGAGCAACATGGAAAACTTCCATTTTTAGATAGTCTAGTTAGCAAAAACGATACAATAATTAATAGATCAGTATACAGAAGACCAAAGCACACAAACAGATACTTAAATTTCGATTCAAACCACCTACACTGTGTCAAACGAGGAATTAGCAAAACCATGTATGATAGAGCAAAATTACTATCATCAAACGAAGAAAGAAAGAGAAAGATCTAATCATATGTACACTAACAAAAAACCAGTATCCCAAGAAAACTAAAAAAAGAAATGGATAAAGTTCTAAAAAATAAAGAAGAAGAGAACAGAAACAACGATACGCATAAAAAAATACTTTCAATACCATACATAAAAGGATTCTCCGACTTAATGCGACGAATAGGAAACAAATTCAAAATCAAAACAGTATTTAAAACCAACAATACACTAAAACACAATTAACAAAAACAAAACGCAATACAAAGTTCAAAAAACTGCATCTACAAAATACCGTGCGAATGTAACAAGTTTTATATAGAGGAAAGTTCCAGATCATTTGAAGTTCATTAAAAGAACACAAACCATATATAAAAAATAAATTTTTTTAAAAATGCATGATTTGCCGACATGCATGGGACTCCAGCCATAAAATAAAATGGGAGGACGCAAAAATTATTGAGAAAAAAGGAAACCACCAAAAATGCAAAATCGAAGAAGCTGCTTATATAACCCTACATAAAAATAACTGCGTAGCAAACGAATCCGTGACTTTTAGTAAACAATGGATTCCACTACTAAAGAAATAACAAATGAAAATCAAATGCCCCTAATATCTAGGTAGCATTGCAAGTTTTTCTGGGTTTTCCTTGCAATGTTAACATGAAATACAGGCTACATACGTGATTTTTATTTATACATACAATAACTAATTACATAACATTAGGCATATTAGCAGCCCCCGGCTGCTTAAGCCTTACGGAAACGTAATCGCACACTTCTTTAATAACCACCCTCTCAATCGTATAAATACAAACATGTTATAAAATGTTTTCCAATTCTTAAGTTATTGAATTTATATGAAATTTAACTGTATAAAAATAATTTCACGTTAAGCGTAATGGCTCCTCAAACTCGCTCCCAGGGTGCAACACATATTGAAGGCACTCATTCTTCTAAACTTCACAATTTTCACCTAATGTATTCAAGCCAAATATATCACACATTAATAAATCAAAATCGCTTTCAATTTGTATCATAAATGTCAAACTTGAAATTCTTATTATTTTGACAACGATCCAGGTCATGGACCGAAACGTAAATACAGACGATTTTAACAACTATGAGTGGCTTAATTCCCAAAGAAGATTAAGAAAAATACAAAACAAACCACAACAAACATACGGGGAGTAATTAGAAGAATGGGTAAATTATTTTTTTTAAGCTTGCAAGGAATGATTGTAAAATTCTAAGCAATAGAAAAAATCACAAAAACTTTCTTTTTAAGTTATTAACTTAAATAAATATTTCGAATATGTTAGAATATAGTTCTTTAGTGTTTTTGAAGTTTTAACACTTTTTGGTATACAAATCATTAATTCTTTATTTTTTTACAGATTATTATTGTCTTGCTAGCAGTAATATGCGAATCAACTACAAAAGAGGCTCAAAGTATAGCTGGGGTATCTTATAAGTTACTCTCAAAAATTCCTGTTGCGAGCAATGTGGCGCAAGATAAAATTCTGAGAAAAGAGCTAATACTTCTGTCTCAACAAGCAACTCACGAAAGCCCATATTTCACTGCAGCTGGATTTTTTAGAGTTGATCACACTATGCTTTATGGATTAGTTGGAACCGTAACTACATACGTAATCTTGTTAATACAAATGAATAATAAACGTGACTGACTTTCATTGTTATTTAATATTATAATAATTTATATAGCATTAGCAGCAATAAATTCATATTAGCGCCCTATGTAATCAGTATCTCTTACCTCGAAAATTTTGAGCGAAATTCGCAGAGACAAATAGTCCTAAGAGTATATAAGGTCATTATTTACCTTGGCGGATAAGATAAAATTCACGTCATATGTATTTATTGCTGCGTATTTTTAAAAGAATCTGATTTATATATGTATATATATATATATATATATTGCTGTGATAAGTGTTTGTTTAGGAGCGTATTGAGTAGTAAAAGTCATGAAGTAACAATAAATAGCAATAGGAATCAGAAAACTGCATTTATTTAGCAGAAAATTAGGTAATTCAGACATTATGTAAATAGCAAGCATTTAACACCCTGTATATAGACCGTAATTAGCTTTAAGAGCATATCTTACAACAATAGAACCCGTATTTAGCAGAAAGATAGGTAATTCACACATTATGTAAATAGCAAGCATTCAACACTCTGTATATAGACCTTTATTAATTTTAAGTTATGCCAGTAAGAATATCTTTCAACAATAGAACGCGTATTTAGAAGAGAAATAATCGTACATGTAATTAAACACGCGTTGAGAAGTGTTCTAATTAGTTATAAAACAAACACGCAGTAGAGTAGATAAAACCTAGCAAAGCTTTATGCAATTACGCGGAAACAATAAGCGCTTTGATAAGAAAACGCAGTTTCAAAGATGCATAAAAATACATAAACAAAAACAGCATTAAAGTTACATCATTTATTTTGTACAATTATCGAAAAGGCGATATCTACATAAAACAACGTATGGCAAAGATAACGAATAACAAATAATAATGTATCAATTGTTTATGCTATTACGTGGAAATCCAAATTAATTACATCAGTAACCACTTCAAAATGCAGGGAATCTTGAAGACAGGGCCTGGTTAGTTGAGATAATGTGCAAAACTGCTTGAAAACCCAGCCCACATGTAGTGGGAAAATGCTCTTTAACACCATTCTGTGATAAGACTGGTCAGTTCAGGACTAATGCACTTCGAACCTGCGACACTGTTAACCAAAAATCCACGCGTAAAATAAATAAAGTATAATAGAATTTCAAGTTCAAGTTACAGTGAAAATCGTGCAACAATTAGGAAAAGTTGTTGCCGTTTCTTTTTTTTATAGAAAACGTGAGTAGGATTTGGGTAATTGATTTAAATTAAATATTTATAATAATAGGGCTTTAAGTATGCGTCAACAATAATATTGCTGGTATATTTCTGGACACTTCAAGTATGCGTCGATAATAATACTTCTGGTATATAGAAGTTCTAATTCTAAGTGGATTCTAAGGGAACAATTATAATTGAATTTTGGTAAAATTCTGGTACAATTCTAAGCTGCGTCGAAAGCATTTAAGGGAATAGATTCAAGGCATATAAAATAAAGAAGCACGAGGTAATTTTTGGAAAACGAGGGGTAACTGTACTCAAATACTGGTTCAACTAAGCAGAGCATTGGTAGACGATTGAAGACAACAAAGGGGGTGTTGATCCGCAACACGAACAACATATCACAGGTCAGATCTATTTATTTTAAAGATATTTTTCTATTTAAATTTTTATATTGAATTTATTCAAGTGAACTCAACAACAAACATTGCATACGTTAAACTTACGTAATATATCATAAAGAGGTCTAGAACGATCCAGATTTTTTTGTAAAGAGAGGTAGTTTTTGGTGACTTTAGATTGAATTCAAAGTATATAAATTTTGGGATAAATAATACATATGATATTGATTGATTGAAGAGTGTATTTAAAGAACTTCAAAAATTGTAAATAATATTTCTTTTCATTATATGAAATTAATTGACTTCGTTTTATCAATTCAAACAAATAGGTAATCATAAAGGGGTGGAAAAGAAAATTGATCATCGTAACGTTGTGCACTCCGTGTAGATTAAAAAGGGCTAGCCGTGGCATAATACTAAAAGAAAAAGATTAATTTGAGAGAACACAGAGCGGTGGCGTTAAGTAAAAACGTTCATAACACCGAGTACGGCGTTATCATATCAATATATATATATATATATATATATATATATATATATATATATATATATATATATATATATATATATATATATATTGCTATGATAAGGGGGTTATTTAGAGATATATTGAGTCGTAATGGTTACACGATACATGTAAATAGTGCTAGGAGTTAGAAAACCACATCTATTTAGCATGAAAAATATGTAATTTGTATATTATGCAAAGAGCAAACATTTAACGCTTTGTATAAGGATAGCAGTTGACTTTAATTAATGCCTGGAAGCATATCATTCAACAATAAACACACATTCAGTAAAAGACATAACCCTACACGCAATCAAACTTGTCTTAAACCAAATGTATTCATAAATTGTAAATCTATACGCGTTAAATGCAGTAAAAAGCTAGAAAATCATAATACTTGCGAGAGTGAAAGCAGATAGCATAGTGTCCTGATAAGAAACGCATCCTTAAAAATAAATACGTTTCGGAAACGCAAAATGTAAACAGAAATATGTTACTTTACGTCACTTTGTCTACGTGATTTTCTGCATGAAGTTAATACAAATCCCAAAGTATTATCTAGACAAACAAAAGCCATAAGTGAAATTACGTGCCAAGACGAATTAGAAATTCCTGTAACAACATCAAACAGACGGTATAAAATAAATACAAACTAGAAATTTACTGGTACCTACGTGATCAAGAAATCGTTCCGACAAGTTATTTTCAGAGATATACCTGTAAAGCTCAAAATATCCAAAACACCCGATGGTTGGCTGTAAACTTTGAACAACCGTTCAGATAACCAATGAATTTTTAGACGGGGCGTAGACTATAAAACACGCGAATTTGATAAACAGACAGTCTTAGTTTGAACCGAGCACAAGCTACATCACTCTCAAGAATTTAGGCATCGAGTAAATATTCAAATTAAATAATCAAATTTTGTGATAAGTGGTGTTATAAATTTTTAAAATAAATTATAGTGAAAATATATGAGACAAGTTTCGCCGTTTGCTGGAAAACGTGAGTAGACATTAATTAATTAATTAAGGTTAAATATTTATAATTTAGTGTTCTAAGTGAGATCACAAAATCTAAGTGAGATCAAGAAGATCTAAGTGAGATTACGAAACTCTAATTCTAAGAAAATTTAAGAGAGATCACGTAAATCTAAATGACATTAAGAAAAGCTAAGGGAGATTCAGAAAATACCAGATTATTGATTAAACGGGATAAATGTCAACTGAATGTAATATTGGGGTACTGATCCACAGCACGCAACAGAAAGGCGCACAAGAAAAACTACAGGTCAGAACTATCTAGCATAAGGCATTATTTTCGCTTTATTAATTTTGAACACTTGATCATATTTTATAGCTGAATATTTTATGTAGTCATCAAAAATTTATTTTATACGTGAAAAATTTCGTAAAAAGGGGAAAAATCTTGAACCTTCAGAGAAATTTCTTGTAAAGTACAACGTAATTTTGCTGACTTTAAAATAAGGAAAGGGAGCTTTTATTTTTAGAGATAAGAAATTTAAAATTTATTGTTATTTGATTCAGGGGTTCATTTTTGTCATACAATAAAACAGATTAAGCTGTGAAGTGTATATGATTTTTTTTTGTTTCTCATTATACAAATATTAATCGACTTCATTTTATCATTCAAAACAGGAAAAGTTTCAAAGAAAAAGAGGTAAATTATTTGATTATCGTAACGTTGTGCACTCTGTGTGAATTAAACTGGGATGGCCGAGGCATATTTAAATTTTAGGATATTAAAATACAGAGAGCGGCAGTGATCAGAAGGAGATTGAGAGTATAACTACATCGACGTGCAGCGTTATCATATCAATATATATATATATATATATATATATATATATATATATATATATATATATTTTGTGATTATACGTAGATGAGTGTATACGAGAAGACAGCTGAGCTAGTGAAGCTGCTGAAGAAAATAATTCGATGAAGGAGATTATGGGTAAGAGAGTTTTGTAAAATTTTATATTTTGAAATATATATATATATATATATATATATATATATAGCCATGGAATGCCTATAAAGACCTCTCCTTAGTCAAAAAAAACAATTTTCAAAAATATAAAAATTTTACAAATCTTTCTTACCCATAATCTGCTTCATCGAATTATTTTCTTCAGCAGCATCCTTGGCTAGCTCAGCTGTGCTTCTTCTCGTATACCTAAATTTACACTCATTCTCTTTACCGTTCACACACCATACAATAAAATCACAAAATAATACAACAATCATACAATATTTATTAACCACTATTTACAAATAATAATTCAGAGTTATTTACAGTTTGGTGCTCAAGTTACTCCTCAATACATGCTATCTTTGTAAAGTCCAAGTTTTTAAAATGAAAATTTCTAACACATTTAATGCAACGGGAGTCAATGAACCCTAAATAATACCTGACCTTGGTTTCTTACTACACACTGGAGTATGGCGAGCTCAGGATAACCCAGTTTGCTTTCCACTTGGCATACTATTACTACAAATTTCAAAAACAACCCATGTACTCTTAACAATTAAATTTAAATTCATCAAGCAATTCAAATAAGCTTTACGTACACCTTTTGTTTTATATTTAAAATACCATATTAATAGTCAGTTATACGTATCCTTTTCAATACGTAAAATACCATCAAAGTTCGCTCTCACACATCATAAAATTTTCGATAGTTTTTAAAAAAACAGCAAATTCTAATGCGTTACCTGGAAAAACTTGAAGATTCCATCTCCGTTGACAATGTATTGTTTCTGAACCCCTCGGCCTAGTGGTTCTGCGTGCATCTCCACTAGATGTTAAAGATGACCACTATCTAAGCTGCGCTTCATGCCACCCATCCAATATCAATTTCAATATCTAAACCCATGTATATTACACTTGTTATTTATCGCTTTATTAATTTACGAGTTTGCTAAAATATTCTTTGGACCTTAGTTACATTTAAATAAACTCGACACAATACGCGTTTCTAGCGATATGGTCATAACAATCTAATATTGTATTGTATTGCCTCGTTAGTAGATTTTTGTACGTCGTAAGTGATGCAATATAAAAGAGATAAAAAAGCGAGCTATCAATTTCGCTAGCTTATTTATATCATAAGCCAGGCCCCTCTCGGCCACACTTTACTCGAAATCCTAATTGCAAACTAACATTTCCGCAAATTTTGGTGTAACAGTTTTCAACTTCTAGAAAAATATAGGTCGTCAACACGCTGCAAACAACAAAACTATCACATCTTCCTCTGTTCTAAAACTATCTCTTTCGACCAATCATACATTTCAGTGACGTCTTACAACCCCGCATGTAATATCTCTATTCCTGTCTTATGCGTTATGCATATTGGATATCGCGTCTAATCTTACTGGAGTGGTAGAAAATCGATATAGCTGCCCGCGTCTTCTGTCTACCCCACGTGGATTGAATATATGCCTGCTAAAGTGCACGCTTCTTATGCCCGTCTCATTCTGTAACATATTATTAATTGTGCATCCTTTCTGCTCTTGTTAGTGTTTATTACGAAATCCACCGACGGTTAAACATTATTTTCTTGAAGCTTGCGCTGTTATCTACAGAAATAAGCGAAAAGTGACCTTTTCAACGTGCAACTGTGCCTAATTAATGATCGTTTAAAATAGCATTTCTAGGAGTTTACGTTTCATGGTATTCTATATAACGGACTTCTGTCTGTTTGTTAAGCAAAGCTTTTCGCCTTGAGATTATTCATTTTTCATGCTCGTATGCGTTTTCTGACGTTATAACCCCTTAAATTAAAATAAATTAAATTAATTAATAATTTCTATTAGCTTATACAATTGATTTTCTTTATGAATCTATTACCTCCTAATCCCTAATTACAAAATTACATCAATACTTGTAAATTTAAATTAAATAAATGAAATTAACTTTGCGCGTATATCCATGGTTCCTTTCTTTATACAGGGTGTTAGGAAATTGCTTTGTTGACCCCAAATTCGACCCTATAAAACCATTACAATATACATATATATATATATATATATATATATATATATTCTTCTACCTACTAACTTTTACTTTTTTTTACTTTTGCTTGTTTACTCCACACAAAATTTGCTACACGACTTTTGTCGTCGCCCCTATTTTAGTATTCAATAATTGACTTATATTCGAGGTGCTTTAGCAACGTTTGGTTGGTTATCTATTTACTGTTTACTATATTTTATGCCTCGACTATATGAAACCTTAATCTCAGGGTGTTCACCTTACTCACCGTGAGTAGATGTGCACTACCCAACCAAACTGCACCCTCGTTTGTTTTACCACTTTTTTAATGCACTGATTTACTATATATGCCAAATTTTAACAGATCAATGACGCTTGGTGCCAAATTAATTTATGTAAACTATTTATGACTTTAATTTTGACGTTTTAAGATATTCACGGTACTTACCTGAATTATACCGCGCTGAAGGCCTTCTTTTAACTGCTGGCTCTAGATCGTAATCACCGTACGCACCTTCACAAGGATTCTCAATCGTAGTCCACTTGCGTATTGCCTCCAGGTGTTCTTAACCAATTTCGTTGACCCCAAATCTGAAATAATTTTACCCCAATTTAGAATTAAAAAAAAACCGTTGTATCTACTTCCCCTGCGTTAATTCTTCCTCGTAATCTACTGCTCTCCTGGTTCCCTACTTCGTATTCCAATCAATCCTCTCCTTGCTCAATCCAAATCAATCCAGCCGTCCTATTTTAAATCAATCCTTTTCCTGCTATTCCTATAATATCCACACGATGTCCTTACTGCCGTTAATCTGCTCAAATCACTCCAAAAATTATCAATATCGTCGTTGCCTTCTATATCCACTCAAATCTCCTGCTGCCGTTTAACCAATTCTTCCCAAATCCAACACCAATCTTGCTCAAACCTAAATAATCGTCGCTTTTCCCGTCGCACTAGTAACCACTCTAAATCTTCTTTAATAATCGTTGCCTTTATACTCTCGATGCTTCTTATTACTCTCACTTTACTGAATTAGACTCTTTAATTCACATAAACTTTTATTTCAATAAATATTTGTACAACTTTTAACGCAGGTTTTGTAAAACACGTCTTTATCTGAATATAATCGAAATTAGAATCTCCTTTTTATTTTTTTTTGCTTAGCGATAAGATCAACAACCTTAGCTTACTTGAATTACAATTCTAAAACATACAATATCCAATAACAATTCGTCTTTCCTTTCGTGTCCAAAATACCTTCACTACAGTCTTTATAATATTCTTAATTTCTACTATTGGTCCAAAAACACTTCACAATTCTCCAATAACCTTTTATATTTCTATTCACTTTTAATTTTGATTTTACAATTCGTCCAAAAGTTGATTCTATTAAAAGAAAAGCCAAAATAATTTACACACGACCTGGACGCTTTGTTGGTTGCAGATATCCATAAATGCGTTCGGCTTTCCGACGGCAAATGTACTTTCACTGGCTCATAAATTATCAACTCAGTATAAAACCTTAAGTACCGTGCATTGTATCAACGTCATAAAGTCATGTTGTCTACCTTTTGGCACATATTTTTCAAACTAAAATGGTACATGCTTTAGCATATGTAAAGTACAGCAAAATATAGTTTTTTAAATTATTAGATCTGATATATTAATCCTGTTGTTTGGCATACACCCCTATTAACACAAATCTACCCTTAGAAGCCTTGTACCCCCCCCCCTACATAATAATATATATATATTACTCATATTTAGACCAGGGTAGAAAATTAATTATAGCAAATAATTTTAATCACCGTGTATAAGGAATTTTATTAGATAATACGCTTTATTAAAACACCGTGGAGAATAAAAATTCATTCGTTTCAGTAAAAATAAGAGATTTAAATCATGTACAAGACGCTTTATATCAAAAGAAACAGTATTAACAGTATTAACGAGGAAAGAAACAAATGGAAATTACGTGCAAAATTTATATTAATTAACCCTATTTTAAGTAACCGGTATTAAACAAAACGTACAGATAATAATTAATATTTAGTTAGGATTCACTAAAATTTAAAGGGTATTAATTTTAATTGAAGTTAATTGAACCGTTAGTAACATATAATATCTATAAAAACTTGTAAAAACCCAATAAAATAAAGCTCTGAGAATTAATATTATGTTTGAACACCTGCGTATTTTTAAAAAGCTTATTCTGCGTAAATTTTGCAGATAATTAATGGTTACAAAGAATCTTGGAGAAACCGGGGCTTAATATTCACGGGAAGGCGCGATACGGGGTTATTTAACCCAGATAGTCTACATAGACTGAAATAATCGATAGTAAGGAATATCAATTTGCACCACTAAGAACAGGTTAGAGAAGGAAAGATAATGTGCGTAAGACAAAGACACTAATAATTAAAGGCGTGATATGAGCAACGTCACGAGGGTCACGATTGGTTGAAAATAAGATGCACATTTGAGAGGTAAAAATAACATTTCGGTATAGAAGTCAATTAGTTATTTCCAGACATTGCGTGCCGTGTTGAAATTTCTGAGATTTAACTGGGGCGAGTACAAAATTCGTAAAAACCGACGCACAGGCTACGGACTGGGAACCTAGCATGCGAAATTCTTTAGAATTGTCCGTTTTGGGGAACAGACCGACCGACAGGCTAACCGCTATATATACCGAGGTGAATATAAACAAGCTCTCTTACATCCGCGACTGGATTCAATACGTTAAACAGTGCATTTTAGTTTGATAGAATAATTTAAAGTTTGCTCGTATATTTTGGTGATTTAAAACAGTTTGTTATTTACGTGCTAACATGAATGTACTTGAGTGCACTTAGATACAAGGTAATAAAATTTAGTATCACTGTACCAATTAGTAAAATTTACAACGACAAATGAATACACCAAAAGTAGGCAGTTTTGGCGTATATTGGTGAAAGAAGTATGAATTTCTTTGCTATTTTTCGGGGGTGTTAATGATTAAATGGTTCATAAATGTGTCTGGATCCACAAAACAAGGGTCAGATATACACAGATGAGTTCTGGAAAAGCCCAGAAACAACTTTAAATAAATAGTGATGGAGAAAATTTGAAAAGCGTTGAGAATCAGAAGCTGTAAATATAATCCAGTTGGAATGGTGTGATTAACAAAAGGGACGATGTACATTGAAGCTACGAGTGCAGTAACCTTCAGGTAATTTATACTATTTTGTTTAAACTTTGATATTTTTGTGTGTTGAATAACTTTATAATTGATTTACTTTAAATGGACATTAGTGAAATTGTACTAACCATAAAATTTTAATTTTAAGATGAAATTTGCTTGTTTAAGTAGAAAGGGGTATTTAGTATTGATGTTCTGAATTATGATGAAAATTTGGGTATGTCTTTGAGCTCAATTAGACGAACCTGGTTAATTAACGTAAAGGGGTGGTAGATGCTCCCTTTGTACTCAGACTCCGGTCTGCATATATTGTTACATTAATTAGTAGGCATCCAACAAGGACTTTAATTCAGGATGCACATTTAAATGATAATAAATGTAATCTTGAAAATTTCTGATACTGAAATTTATGCCAAAATTTAATTTTGAAATTTTAATGTATTGTGAATATTGATGTAAATAGAGTTAACGTTCGTGTTTGTGGTAGGAATGTGTTTTTTTTATGAATGAGGATGAAAGTTATCTAGGGAGCAGCCGAGGCGATTAACAGAAGAAAGTCAACGAACCAGGTAATTTAATAACTTTGTAGGTTTCACAGCATTCTTTGGCATCCAATTCGTAGGGGCTCGATTCTTAAAGCGGAGTACCCGGAGTTTGGTGGTTTCACAGCAATATATATATATATATATATATATATATATAAATATTATAATTAGTTTTTACACAAGGTAAGTTGATAAATACTTACGTATTGAAATTAATAAGATGAAATAATAACTTAGACTTTTAGTAAAGCCCAAATGATCATTTCAAATCGAGCTAGTAATTGAAAGAAGGAATATAAGGCCTTGGACAGATTTGAACCTGCATCTCAGTTTTGCCGGAACTGTGCGTTATATTACGCTACCGAGGCCGATGGCTATAATTGGAAAATTTACAAATCTAAATCGTGTACAGTACCATATTAACTAACTTTCAATCGTTTAGCATTTTGTCAATCATATCTGAAATTGTCAAGTTTCTGACTTATGTCGATATAGACAGGAAGCACCGCTTATAGCCGTGATTTTGAGCGGTGCTTCCTGTCTATATCTGACATAAGTCAGAAACTTGACAATTTCAGATATGATTGACAAAAATGCTAAACGTAATTGAAAGTTAGGTTTATATATGGTACTGTACACGATTTAGATTTGTAAATTTTCCAATTATAGCCATCGGCCTCGGTAGCGTAATTGATAACGCACAGTTCCGGCAAACTGAGATGCAGGTTCAAATCCTGTCCAAGGCCTTATATTTTCCTTCTTTCAATTACTAGCTCGATTTGAAATGATCATTTGGGCTTTACTTAAAAATCTAAGTTATTATTTCATCTTATTAATTATATATATATATATATATATATATATATATATATATACTCATACTTAGACCAGGGTAGAAAATTAATGAATTACATCAAATAATTTTAATCACCGTGTATAAGAAATTTTATTAGATAATACGCTTTATTAAAAAACCGTGGAGAATAAAAATTCATTCGTTTCATTAAAAATAAGAGATTTAAATTATTTACAAGACGCTTTATATAAAAAAAATGCTCAACGTGTAATTTAATTATTCTGAGTAAAGAAACAAATGGAAATTACGTGCAAAATTTATATTAATTAACTCAATTTTAAGTAACCGGTATTAAACAAAATGTACAGATAATAATTAATATTTGATTAGGAGTCACTAAAAATTAAAGGGTATTATTTTTAATTGAAGTTAATTGAACCATTAGTAACATATAATATGTATAAAAGCTAGTAAAAACCCAATAATATTCAGATCGTAGAAGTAGGACGATTGAACACCTGCGTATTTTTAAAAAAGCTCGTTCTGCGTAAATTTTGCAGTTAACAAATGGTTACAGAGAATCTTGGAGAAACCGTCGGTTAATATTCACGGGAAGGCTGGATACGGGGTTATTTAACCCAGATAAGAACACACGTGGACTGAAATAATCGATAATAAAGAATATCAATTTGCACCAATAAGAACAGGTTAGAAAAGGAAAGAGAAAATGCGTCAAGCAAAGACACTAATAATTAAAGGCGGGATTTAAGCAACGTTACGAGGGTCACGATTGGTTGAAAATAAGAGGCAAACTTGAGAGGTAAAAATAACATTTCTGTATAAAAATTAATTAGTTATTTCCAGACGTTGCGAGCCGTGTCGAAATTTCTGAGATTTAACTGGTGCGAGTGCAAATTTAATAAGAACCGATGCACAGGCTGTCGAGATGGGAACATAGTATACGAAATTCTAGAAACTGGCCGTTTTGAGGACAAAACCGACAGACAGGCTAACCACTATATATACCCAGGTTAATATGAGCTTCTCTCTCTTAGATTTTCGATTTGATTCAATGCGTTAAACAGTGCTTTTTAGTTTTCCGATTTTGATAAAATAATTTAAACAGTTTGCTCGTATATTTTGGTGATTTAAAACAGTTTGTTGTTTACGCGCGACAATGAATGTAATTTAGTGCACTTAGAAAAGAAGATACAAGGTAATAAAGTCTAGTATCACTGTACCAATTAGTCAAATTTGCAACGACAAATGAATACACAAAAGTAGGCAGTTTTGGAGTATATTTGTGAAAGAAGTATGAATTTCTTTGCTATTTTTCGGGGGTGTTAATAATTAAATGATTCGTAAACGTGTCTGGATCCACAAAACAAGCTTTAGATATACATAGATGCGTTCCTGAAAAGCCCTGAAACAAGTTTAGATGAATGGTGGTGTAGAGAAAATGTTTAAAAGCGACCAGTAATTCGAGGACGTAAACATAACCCAGTTGGAATGGTGAAATTAGCAAGGACGATGTACATTGAAGCCACTAGTGCAGTAACCTTCAGGTAACTTATGCTTTGTTGTTGGATTTTGATGTTTTGGTGTGTGTTGAATAACTTTATAATTGATTTACTTAAAATGGACAGTAGTGAAATTGTACTAACAACAAATTTTTAATTTTATGATGAAATTTTCTTGTTTAAGTAGAAAGGGGTATTTAGTATTTATGTTCTGGATTATGATGAAAATTTGGGTATGTCTTTGAGCTCAATTAGACGAACCTGGTTAATTAACGTAAAGGGGTGGGAGATGCTCCCTTTGTACTCAGAAGCAGGTCTGCATATATTGTTATATTAATTAGTAGGCATCTACAAGGACTTTAATTCTGGATGCACATTAAAATGATAATAAATTTAATCTTGAAATTTTCTGATACTGAAATTTATGCTGAATTTTAATTTTGAAATTTTAATGTATTGTGAATATTGATGTAAATAGAGTTAACGTTGGTGTTTGTGATAGGAATGTGTTTGTTTTTTTTATGATTGGGGATGAAAGTTAACTAGGGGAGCAGCCGAGGCGGAAAGGAGTAAAGAGGTAATTAAGAGAAGAAAATGACGGACTAGTTAAGTTAATAGCTTTTTGTAGGTTTCACAGCATTCTTGACGCCCAATTCGTGAGGCTCGATTCTAATACCGGGACACACAGCAATATATATATATATATATATATATATATATATATATTATTCTACCCCCCCTTTTTCTTCTTCTTTTAATTTTACTTTTTATCAACTTAAAAAATGTGCACACCTAATGCACGCCCGTACTTGCACTGTTTGGTTGGTTCTAGTATTAACTACTTATTGCAATGCCTCGACTATTTAAAACTCTTAATCTCAGGGTATTCAAACTACTTATAGTGGATTCCGTTATAAGTAGATGTGCTACGTCCAACCAAAGTGCACTCTTTTGTTTTTCTACTAAAATTGCTACTCTACTTTTGTATATGCCAAAATTTATAAAATGATCAAAGTTACTATGTGCCAAATGAAATTACAACCAAAATTTGTATGACTAAATTTTGACGTATTATAAAAATGATGTTAAACACTCACCTGGTCTATACTCCGTCGATGCCTCGCTGAATCCTGGCACAAAATCCTAATCCCCGTATGCGTCCTTATAATGATGTTCTCAACTTTTCGTGATGTTTCCAGGTATCTTCTAATTTTTAACTGTTCCCCTATATCTGAAATGATTAACCCAAATTTAGAATTTTGAAAAAAACTAGTGCTATAACTTCCTCTGTACTAATCTCCACTTCAAATCCTTGTTTCCGCTCAATGCTTCTGCTGCCTTTAACCCGCTCCAATATCCAACTCGTATCTTTGTATAACCACTCTCGATAACCTTCTAACTTTAAACCACACTCCAATATCCACTTCAAATCTGTATAACCATTCCCGATGACCTTCTAACTTTAACCACTTTCCAAATCCAATATTTTACCGTCGCACAATCACTACTATTTACTTTATACTTTCGCTTATTTCTTTACCACTTTTCAATGAAACTCATTTTAAAACAATTACCTTTATTTTCTTTTTCAAAATATTAGCACAGTTCTGAAAACACGTCTATTACAAAATTTGTTCGAAAATAATCTCTGAAAACACGTCTTTTACAAAATCGTTTCGAAATATTCTGCCTTGTTTACTCTCTAAGGCGACCATGTTGGTTCTCAATTCGCCTACTACATCCTAAAGTTCATCACAAATAGTCAAGTCCGTGTCGCACATACCCAAGTTCATGTCTTTATACAATTTCATAATTACACTAAATTCTAATATATGTCCTAAATCTTTACATTCAACCAATCACATTTTACGATATTTTAACTAATAATTTTGGTTTTACAAATATTGTCCAAAAGTTGATTCTATAGAAAATGAAATCAAAATACTTTACACTTGACCCTGGATGCATGTTGATAGTGAACATTTACAGACGCATCCGGCTTTTGGACGGCAAATGTACTTTCAAAGGCTTTTTAAAATTCAACTCGGTATAAACCCTTGAGCATTTCACATCTTAATACGCCACTTAGTCATTTTAATATTGCCTTTTGGCACTGAATTTCAACTACTATATTTGAATGGTATTTTAGTGTACATAAAATACGGTAAACATACATTTTTAAGTTTATGTGATCGATTATGTGGATTATTTTTGTTTGGCATATACTATCTTGTACTAAACAACCCTTATACCTCTTAGTAGCTCCCTTAGACATTATAATATATAGCTGTGGATCGCCCTAAAGAAATTCTCGCCCCACGGATTGGTCGTCATAAGATTGCTGTGGACTCACCAAAATTCGAGCCCCAACGTTGGGCCGTTTATAAGATTGCTGTGGATCCGGGGATTAAAGTTTAAGAATCGAGAGTGAGTCATTAAATACTTTTCAAAAAAAAAATAAAAAGTTCACAACAAAAAAAATTTTCTTACCCTCATTCTTCTGCTGCAACAATCTTCCGCAGCTTCCCTGGCTAGCTCAGCTGTGCCTCTTCTCGGATACCTAAATTTACAATCATTCTTCCTTTCCACTCACACATCATTCAATAAAAGCACATAATAATACAACAATCATACAATCTTTATTTACCGCTATTTACAAACAATTATTCACATATAAGTACAGTTTGGTACTCTAGTTACAACTCGATAAGTGCTATTTTTGTAAAGTCCTTGTTTTAAAATTTTAATTGCAAACACATTTAATACAATAGGAGTAAATGGGCCCCAAATAATACCCTATTTTTATTGCACACTGGAGTATGGTGAGCTCATAATAACCCAGTTTATTAATGTATGCCTTTCAGCTTGCATAAAATTACTACAAATTAATAACCCATGTACCCTTAACAATCCAATTTAAATTTATAATGCAATTTAGTAAGCTTTACATACACCTTTTTATTCAATATCTAAAATACCCTCATAATTGTCAAGTACACATATCTTTTCCAATACGTTATATTAACTATAAATAACCATCAAAGTTCACTCACACATCACAAATAATTCCACAAGTTTATCAGATAACAGAAGATACAAATGAGTTACCTGGAAAATACTTCAAGCCTTCCACCTCCTTGGGATGTTGCTCTAGAACCCCTTGGCTTCGTGACTATGCGCTCTGATCCTCCAGAACCCCTCGGCTTCGTGATTATGCGCTCTGATCCTCCAGATAGATAATAACCTCAGTTTACGCCGAGCTCGTTGATACCAATTACCATACCATCACCGCATACAAATTCACGTACATTATACTTTTGTTTATTGATTTATTAGCTTGTTATGGTATTAGTTGGACCTCGGTTGATTTAATTCACTCGACACTACACCCGTTAATAACTACAAAGCCTCAACTTACCATGTTATAAGAGCTAATACCATTTTTTTTACTGAATTATACAATTTTCAATACTCACAAGCCTCTACTATAACCTCGGTTGAGTAGAATACGTAGTCTAAAGCGATGAAAATACAACGAAGCGATGAGAATACAAAGAGTACGCTGCTAATTTTCTTATAGTATTTAGTTATACAATTCAAAATGCCCCTCTCGGCCACACTTTACGCGAAACACTTCATTTAAAATAATATTTCTGGAAATTTTAATCTATCTCACTTAAAGCTCCCAGAAATTTACCTCATGGATGCGCAATTTAATCCGAAAAACCGCATTCACCTGTTGCGTGTTCGTCCGTTGTAAAACTAGCTATTTCAACCAATGATACATTCCTGTGTCGCCATAAAACTCCGCCTGTAATATTTTTATCTCTGTCTTATGCATATTAGGTGTCGCGTTCCAACCCCACTTGAGTTATTTAAAATCAATATCGCTAACCGCGTGTACGTGGATTGAATACGTGCGTTTTGAAACCAATGCCTTTATATCCGTCTTTATCTGCAGCATATTATTGATCGTGCATCTCTTCCGCTCTTTAAGAAACTTCGTTAGTTTGTTTATTCGAAGCAACCGATGGTTGGAAACTATATTCTATGAAGCGCGCTCTATTATGTTAATAAATTCAAAGAAGGTAACCTTTCAAACATGCAGGTGTTCTTAATTATCGACCGTTTAAAATAACAATTCTCGGAGCTTATATTTCACGGTATATGATATAACTGACGTCCTCACTTGTTACAACGAACCCTTTTGCCTTGGGATTCTTGATTTTCTTTACCCGGTGCGTTTTCTAATGCTATTACACGTTGAATTAAAATAAATTCAATTAATCATGCGTTTGTATTTGTTTTAAAACTGGTTTTCTTTTTGAACCCATTATTTTTCAATCCTTAATTATAAAAATACGTCAATACTTGTTGGTTTAAATTAAAAATTTTGCACGTAAATAAATTGTTTGTTTTCCTATACAGGGTGTTTGAAATTGCATTAATTACCCCAAATTTAACCATTTAAATCCATAACAATATATATATATATATATATATATATATATATATATGTATATATATATTGCCGTGAAATCTGGGATTAAGGTTTTAACATGGAACCTCAGCGTTGGGCCGTCATAAGATTGCCGTGAAACCTCAGAAAAATTCTTGGACGAAGCTGGGACAACATAATTTTTAAAAATGCACAAATTTCTGCTTCAAAAGTCTTCAGCAGCTTCCCTGGCTAGCTCAGCTGTGCCTCTTCTCGGATACCTAAATTTACAACCATTCCTCTTTCATACCCGCACACCATTCAATAAAATCACCAAATAATACAACAATCATACAGCCTTTTATTTACAGCTATTAACAGACAAATTATTCGCATGTATAAAAAAACAGTTTGATACACTAATTACAAAACTCAAAATATGATATGTTTTTAAAGTCCTTGATTTTTCTAATTATTTTCAACAAATTCAATGAGATATGAGTAGATGGGCCCCCACATATTAGCCTAAATTGACTGTACACTGGAGTATGGTGAGCTCATAATAACCCAGTTTAATTTATATATGCTTTTTACACCTTGCATAAATTAAAACAAAATTTATACACCCGTTTACCCTTTATAATCCAATTTATATCCAAAATAAAATTTTGTAAGTTTTAAATACACCCCTTTTCAATATTTAACCTCAATAAATTGTCCAGTACATGTATCTTTTCCTATAAGTTTATACAATCATAAATAAACCCCAAAAATTAATCACATAGCACCAAAATTTCACAAATGTTTATCAAACAGCAGAAATTTCAAATAGATTACCTGGAGAATTCTTCAGGCTTCCATTCCTTCGAAGACGATCACTAGAACACCTCGGCTTTGTTATTAATCGCTGTGATACTCAGCGGATACATCGATGATAACACCATTTGCGAGCCAAGTGCCTCGTTTCATAGTACCATTCCATATAACAGCATACAATCTTGTTTATTTATGATGCTTACCCCACATATATCATGCTTCCATTTATTGATTTTCGTGCTTTGTAATGTGGTAGCTGTACCTCAATTAATTTCATATACACTACACGTATTTCGCTTTAATAATAAATAGATACCCGCTACTACTGTGTTTTACACTTGCAAGCACTACATTTACTGTATTATCAACACATACAATACTCACAAAAAAAACTCTACTGTTATGATCGTCAGCATTCAGTACTTATCGTCAAAAAGTAATATAGAAGCGAACAAAAGACAAGAGAATCATAATAATTTAGATCAAGTATTTATATCATTTCAAAAACCCCACTCGGGACACACTTCACGTAAAAAGCTTATTTTTAAATCTAAATTCTACAAATTTTGAATACAACCGTCTTAAAAATTCCTGAAATTTGTTCCAGCCTACGTGCCGTATATCCGAAAGTGCTCCCAACCTTCGCATGTGTCTACGTTTGAAAAACTGTCTGTTCTTAACCAATGATAAAATTTTCTGTCATCACAAACCCCGCCTGTACTATCTTTATTTCTGTCTTATGCATGTCTGCTGTCGCGTTTAAAACCCCACTTGAGTTATAGAAAATTGATATTGCTGATAGCTTATCTTTACTCCACGTGTATATGGTACGTGCGTTTTCAACATCAACGCTTTTATATCTGTCTCTATCTGTAGTATATAACCGATCGTGCATTTTCCTCGCTCTTTAAGAGTTTTGTTAGCCTTGTGGTTTAAACCAAACTGACGGTTGAAAATATTTCTCTGAAGTCCTATCTTAATACAAGCTCGAGTTTTTTGAATGTAACCTATTAAAATGCAGGTGTTTGTTAATTATCGACCGTTTAGCACAACAATTTTTAGACTTTATATTTCGTTGTATTTGTATAAAACGAACTATATTTATTTTGGAATTATTGATTTTGTTACGCAAGCACGTTCTCTTATGCTTATACGTGTTGGATTCGAATAAATTAAAATTAATTATGAATTTCTATTTGCTTTAAAACTGTTTTTTCTTTATGTAATTTCTAACATACCATTATTAATTATAAAAATACGTCAATACATGTCCGTTTTCCCTAAATGACTCAAATTAATTTTGCGAGTAAATAATTCGTTCGTTTCTATATACAGGGTGGTTGATTTTATTGTTTACACCTGATTTAACCCTTTGAATCCACAACAATATATATTATATTAAATATTTTATCTCTTTCTCTCTCTCTTTCTGTGTGTGTGTGTGTGTGTGTGTGTGTGTGTGTGTGTGTGTGTGTGTGTGTGTGTGTGTGTGTGTGTACTGTATACTTTTAATTTTTACAAAAAAGTATCAAAGTTGAGTAAATGAATTTTTAAAAATAGCGAGTGCATTGGTAATAAACTTTTAGGATTTCTAGTTTAAGTGTTTGTGAGTGCAATACTTAAAAAGAGGTCGCATTAATCATATAGAGAGGTATTGCTAAGAATATTAACGTCAGCCACTACCAACGCTTACTTTAATTGAGGCACAATAGTGGGGCCACTAAATCTATTATTGCAAATTGTTATACATAACTGGTTTTACTCTTAACCTAAAAAAATTCAAATTGACCCTTGGGAAAAGAAAGGTTTCTGAAATCTACTTTTTCAATCTTGCTCCTATATAGAATTTAAGGAATTATTGTTAGTAAATAATTTTTCAACGCTTTTATACGGAATTGCTTTGGAAAGAATATCTAATTTGATATAGGGGTCGAATAGGAAACAATTCATTTGTAACACAGAAACAATTGATACAATTAGTTAAGGAACAAAAAACTGCTACCAAGCAGATTTATTTGCAATTACCTAGAAATAAAGGCATTGTATGTTATCAAGGAATAGAATAAAAATCAATTTTGCAGTTTCCCACAGAACGATGTGAGACCAGAGGCTTGACGTTAGCTCAGAGAAATTCCCCAAGTCAATCAGCCCTTGAAACTCATAACTTTCACATCATTAGCGGTCAAACTACTCACAGTTAATTATTAATCGTTAAAAATAATAACTTGTAAAATGTAAAATGTTTAGAAAATGAATGGGAAATTAAAGTAAGTAAAGTTGATCTCTTTTATTATGCACATGTGAGTTTTAAATGTAAGTACAGAAAAATACTGTGGCGGTCAATCTGTTAACTCAATGTAATGGATCTATTGAATGCATCCTTAACCCTTAGTTCTATTAGTAATGGAACTGGACTCGAATCTGCAGATGAAAGTAATTCAGTTTCTTGTAATATCTTGTAACTACTGTTGTTGCTTTCCAGCATAGACGGTATTCGTCTGCCTCTGCTTAAACTCATCTTTAAATTCGTATTATAGTAAATAGAGGAATTATTATTATTATAAAAAAGATAATGAAATAATATCCGAGGTGTTACGCACGTCGCACCAGTTTCACCGCTGCTCTTGTAAAGACTTGTAATACGTGTATCTCGAGAATTAACATCCTATTCTATTGTGGGCGTGTCGATAATTACATACTGGAAAATTAATAAAAATTAGATAAAATAGATTATTGTCAGCAGTAAAGATACAATTTAATAGAAACATTGTAATTTGATTACATTTTGTCTAGGTTTGAATTAATAAGTGGACTTGAAACTGAAAACATTTTTTGAATACTAGAGCCAGAGAAGCGTAAGTCCTACAATGGACTTACGTTTTACAAGAATCAGAAACTGCTTCCGAGCAGTTATGTATAAAGTGATTTACGTTTGTCTGACTCTAAACGTAAGTCAGGACTTACGCCTTTACAACCCTAGTACAAATACAAAAGAAGAATTTTAAATAGACTTCCGTTATTATGGTTCGATACAAAATCAGATTTTACTTGTGAAATAGTAATAACCTGAAAATCGCCATTTTTGGACTTACGTTTGTCTGGTTTTGAAGTACAGAATTATACTTTTATGAATTTTTGCAATATTTAAAAAAAAATAAATTGATATATTACTTAAGCCATTGCAATGTGTTCTAAAGCAATAACAAAAGAATATTAGATTCTTGAATGAGAAAAGTCATATTTACATTTTCAACAGTGCTAAAAATCTCAAATTGAAAAGACTTTAGATATATTACTACCCAAGAACTCATTGAACGCACGCAAATGCTAGACATAAGTAGTCTTGGTTACAGTTTTCCTATCGACTAAACTATTAAACTACATCAAAATAGAAGTTGTCACTGTGTACGTCAAATTAAAGCATTTCCACGTCTTGACTATGTACAATATCTAAAATGTCATGTAACAAAGAAGTCGATGATGTTAGTAGTGAAATATCTGAAAAGTGTTTTGAAGAAAAGCACAGAGGCGATAGTAGAAAATGGCTTTTGAGGGATGGAACATCTAAAGCGTTGCAAGGTGGAGTATGTTCTACAATGAAGCAAACATACCCTTTTCCTTATGATATGCACGATCAGATTCCACGTATAGGTAGGTAAATATATTATTTTCATAGCTGAAATATATTATTGAAATAACGATATCATAGAACATGGGACCCGAAAAGTTTTCAATTTGCAACTCTTTTTAAACGTCAAATATTTCCACTTTGATGTGTGTATACAGGGTGCTTTATTACTAATAATTCGTAGGGTAATTAGGGAAACCTTGGAACAAAATATAAAGATCTAACGTAAGATGAAGGATACCACGTATTCTATTTAGCAATTTAAAACTGATTTAAGCACATTGTACTGACACCCCAAAAAGTTTTTGGTCATAATTGGCAAATGGCTTAAATATATTTTAAATTATGATAAAAAATTGTACCTTGTGATTACCAGAGGCGTACAGTTAGAAACTCAATTTCTCCCCTTGTACATTGTACGCCAATGACGTAATCGTTATTTCAGCATTTCTTTTATTTATTATTTTCTAGGTTAATATCGTTTTCTTGTTACACTGTGACAGATATTCAAGGTTCCTAAATAATTTAATTTTATTGTTATAGTGCATCTCACATGAATTTCGTGAATTTGACTGTTTCATTATAAAATTCAGTTCCAACTAAATGATTTAATATTGGTATTGCCAGACCTTCTATTTTTCGCTTATGAAAACATAGAATCTTTAGAAAATCTTTTTATTTTGACAGAAAATTGTAGTTAAAGAGAGTTTGTTACATACCACATCTTTAAAAAAAAACGATTTTTTAATTTTTAATGAAATTATAGGTTTCTGATTAGATTCCGATACAAGATCGAAATATCGGTCAGAAATGCTTCATATTCACACACTTCATCAACACTTTATATATAGAAAAATTAGGTGAAAATACATTTTTGTACGAGTCTTCATAGTTTATAACTTATTCAAATATTTGGAAATCAATTTACAAAATGAAATAACCTTGGGGACTGAATTTTTGAAGCACATATTTAAAGCACAAATATTCGAAACATGTAAACGCATTTATATTGGTAGGTTCGTTTTCTTGAAAGTAAAGCTTTTCGCCTCTGTTTAGGTATAATCATATTAGGGAGTAACTACTGGGCTCCTCTGTAATCCACATTTTGGTTCAATAAGTTATTTATACAAAAGGTTTCATTAACAATGGAATGACGGTTAACTAGAGATACTATGCATCAAATAATGATGATTGAACCAAATCTTTCTTATCCTAATGTTGATGGTTTAAGAAGAATTTGGTTTTGAAGGTAATAATTTTATTTCAATTTTTTGGCATTATTCTGAAAATTGTTGGGTTATCGACTTGAAAATCAGCATCTTTATATTTTTGTACTATTTTTAATTTGATCATAAAGGGCGCTACTTATAACCTTCCTTTTATGATTAATTAATCATAACTTCTTACCCTCTACATCTAGCGTACAACCGACTTCGAAATCAGAAAGAGGAACCCTTTTTCCATAAAAAACGTGTTCTTGCCCCTCTTTGAAATTCCAAGCTGTTATCAATTGTTTTAATCCTGATTAGTTGGATGTCACGCCGAAAATAATAATAATATTTTAGTATGCTTATTTTACTATCTGACAGTGGTCATTATGATTTGTCACAGTTTTTATTTAAAGTATTAACTCATTAAGTTAATCAATAGTATATTATTCAACATACGGTAATGTAGGCAATAACTCACGCAGATGAAGTTTGCGGCACACCAAAGGCCAGTGCCGTAATTCATCAAGTGAGTTATTGCCATTGCCGTATGTTGAATACCTAGTATACTTTATCTACGATTATAAGCACAGTAACATTTTATAAACACATGTAATCAAGATTATTTAAAAAGAATTATAGTACAAATTTGTTTGACATTAGATAAATGTCAATGAGCATGGCTACTTTGATACTTTTGGTGGGTATATTTATTATCGGTAATTAAATAGAAATATAAGCTGGAAGCGTGAGTTATAGTAACTCACGCTCATAACTCACGGTGTTTAATTATGAACACTATTACTTGTTCAAAAGTATATGAATAATGGTATTATAACTAAATAGGAGTAGATAAAATAATTAATACCCCTTTACCACAAAAAATATATTTATAGACTAAATAACACTATGTGGTCATCATCAGTAAGTAGTAGACATAAAAATAAAAGGTATTAAAAATTAGAAGTTGTTCAGGAAACCTTTCACTACATACGCTGAAGTGATCCTTAGCAACACATAATTTACTAAATTTGTTTTGAACGCCTAAGGATATTTTCCTCACCAAGTAGGCTGGTGATTTCTACAAAAAAAAGTGAATTGCGTCCGTAATAAACAAAACCGCTTAATTTATACTAAAATTAAAACTGCTCGAGCTGAACCAAACTTAATCAAGGATTCCCATTGGTTGTTAAACCAATAAGGAAAGTAATCCAGATGACGCTATTGGACCCTTGTCAGCACCTAGAAAGGGTCCTTTGTGTTGAACTATTTTAATCGATGCATACGCATTTAGAGAGGAATACGTTGGTTCCGCTTTTAACAGTTTGACCTTTTCTAGTTTAACCGGATGGCTGGTTTCAAAAATATGTTTGGCGACTTGAGATATTTCATATTTACCGTATTAGAAAAAACCAATGTGCTCTTTAAATATAGTTGTATCATTTCTCTTAGTCTGATCGATATATTTTTGAGAACACCCTGGTTCCGAACAGCTAATCTCATAAATTCTAGACTTTTGCTACTTGTCCACTTTGTCTTTTAGGTTACCTAACAGATCTCTAACTATATTAGTATTATTACAAGCAATTTTGATATTAAATTGTATAAATAATTTATTAAGATCTTTAGTGGTGCTGTGAAAAGAAAGTTTGACATACTTGACTACTTTATTAGTGGTGCTAGGTTGCAAAGTCGTTGATTTACGGATGTTATTTCTATATTTACATTTTCTTAGAATATTATCTATAATAACCATACACAAAAAATTTTTTTGTAATGTTGACAAAAGTCAAAAGATTTACTGACATCAATATTTGTAAGGTTATAGAAATTGTCAATAAATATTCGTTTAATGCTCGCCTTTCTTTGTTAGGAATGTAAAGATAGCAGAAATACTTGGAAATTACACTAAACCAGAACCACGGACCTATAATAAAATTGACATGGTACTCGTATCTAAATGCGCAGAAATGACTGTCGGCAAAATAATTATGAACAGAGGGTTGCGGCGTGAAGGGAAGTAGACCAGACACCACGGCCAAACACAAACAGTATGCAGTGCGGTGCGGTAATGGAAGGGTCTTTACTATCGAATTTGCTTTTTGCAAATAAATTGAAAATATTCATATTTCATAGATAATAAATATTTATTAGCAGAAACAACGAAACTAAGATCTTTTTTATAGCTTTGCACTACAATAAATACAAAACTCTAGGAGCAACTGCACTAGTGTCTACATTATCTGCTACCTTGTCTTAAAGCAGTTTTCAGTTGTTGAATTTCTTAATTGGTCGTTTGTTTTATAGCCCAAGTCTATTCAATAGTATTGCCCTCCAAACTATTATACTATAAACTCAACTCGAACAATCTACATGTCAGCATGTCTTATGAGACTATCTCATTTCAAATTATATAAACCCAGACGACGCAAAAATATTCACAAAATATATTAAGAATGTACCTCAAGTATATTTGAATGTTCTTACTATGCAACTACAAAATGAATATTTAAGGACACTTCTCAGAACAACATTGAACTGTTTAGAATATTCTAAAAATATACTTACAATAGTTCTATAGGTATATTCTAAACATTCTAGACATTAAGACTAATGTAAAAGAGTTTTGGCATACTAAAAGAACACGTCATGGGCGTTCCTAGAATGTCCTGAATGTTATCACCCATCACATAATTATAATTTACTAAATACATTTTCAAGTTGTTGATCTTAGTTTTTTTCTATCAAATTTTGTATTAAACATACAAAAACTGATAGTAATTCCAGTTGTTAACATTCATTGTCTCAAGCTATTTTTGTACTTATCAACGCAAAAATGAATTGTAGTTCCCGAATAAAACTTTCCAAAAGTTATCACGACATTGACCTTGATATCTACGCAAACATATTCCTAAGCGTCGTCGATAGCCCCCTTCAACAACCTAAAGCAGCTGTCTGTTATATTTATACATCACATAAATAATAGCACTAATTTTACAACGATACAGAATGATATAAGTATTGTCAAAGGTTCTTTTAGAATTTTATAATAAATAGTCATGAATCACTAATCACTAATAACATTCTGGTATTATTAAATATATTATTAACAAGAAAAAGCAACTACTGTGCTCAAAGACCACAAACATAGAAACAAGGAAAAGATTGCTTAAAACATATGTGTGGAGCACAGCACTGTACGGCTGTGAAGCCTGGACAGTAGGAGGAGCAGACAAGAAAAAGGTAGAAGCGTTTGAAATGTGGTGCTACAGACGTATGATAAAGATATCATGGACAGACAAAGTTAAGAACGAAGAGGTACTAAAGATGGTAGAGGAAGAAAGAAATATGTGGAAAACGGTAAAAAAGAGAAGAGATAGGATGATAGGCCACATACTACGACATGAGGGAATAGTGCGGAATATATTAGAAGCAGAGATAGGAAAAAAGAGAAGAAGAGGCAGACCTAGGTTAGACTACTGGACACAGATAGTAAAAGATGTAGGCTGTAGGGGTTTCAGTGAGATGTGTAGGCTAGCCCAGAATAGAAATCAATGGAGGTACGAACCCAACCAATACCAAGATGGATAGATGAAAAATAACTGTGCTTAAACATGATGATTATTATAAGTAACTACAAGAATTGGTTGGGCAATATTCTCGAATAATGTTAAGTGTGTGAAAGAATTTACTGGAAAACCATTACTTTGGCAAATGTCTAAGTGTTGGGGGATCTTGGTAGCCTCAGGTTGCTTAACCCCCTTCACTGAATCGCGGTGAAATAGGGCATAACATTAGAAACAATAGAAGGGGAACGAGCTGTATACACATGCTGTGTGAGAATTTCAGGGAACTATGTAGGCTAGCTCAGAATATAAATAAGTGCAGGTACGTGTGCAACCAATTTTGAGACGGAAAACTTAATGACTTAATTAGTATAAACAACTAGTTGTTGGTTGCGAAATATCTGCAACTAATGATAACTGTGCGAAAAGATATATTGGAAAATATATTAAATCGGTAAATGGTTAAGTGTTGGGGGAACTGGGCAGCCACAGGCTGCTTACCTCCCTTCACAACCACTGAAGGTCGGAGAAATAGGGTATATAATTGTAAAACAATAGAAGTTGACCGAACTGCATCTAACAAGAAAGAACAGCGCCTATGAGGAAATACAACAAACAGAACAAGAAGAAAATTGTTGAAAGCATATGTGTGGAGCACAGCACAGTATGCCTATGAAATACGGGCAGTCTGAAATGCAGACAGAAAAACGGTAGCAGCCTTTTGAAATGCGGTGCTTCAGATGTATGAGGACGATAGAATGGACAGACAAAGATAATAACAAATAGGTTATAGAAATAGTAGGGAACAAGGATATCTGGGGAAAAAAATAAGAGAAATAGAAGGGCAGAATACGTTCTACGACATTTTTGGGGAATAGTATGGGATATATTACAAACAGAGATAGGAAAGAGAGGTAGATGTAGACCTAGATCAAATAGTTATAGATGCAGACTGTGCAAATTTCAGGGAAATCTGTAGGTTAGTTTAGAATAGGAAACAATGATGGTACGCGTCTAACCAGTTCTAGGACTGAAGACCTAATGATGATGATATTAACATATACACCAAAAGCATTCTGAACTATTGATAAATTGAATTTGCATAGAACATTCTTTGCCAAAAAATGCATATTAAGAGAAGCCCTCTAAGGAATACTATTGGTTCAATTTAAGATAAACGTTATCTAAACTTAAGTTTGTGGGTTCTAAATATGACTATAACCTACTATGAAAGTTCTTTCAAAATATTCTTAGACATGAGAACGTTTGAACCTTGTGAGAATATTCTGAGAACTGTGTGTGCTGTTTGGGAAATAAGACATAATCAAGTAATACAAATTTATCCCTACTTAGATAATAAATTTATAAAGAAAAAATCCAAAAATGAATATTACTGGTTTTTAAATAATATTGCTTTCGTGAAAGTACTTCTTATTTTTGGAGCATTAATTTTTTTTATACTTTCATAATGAATACATATTGTGAAATAGCTTTTTAACGTTAATTGCATAAGCGTTATAAAATGTCCATTTATAGGTTCATCGTCATACATGTGATCACCGAACATCTAGTACTGATCCTGGTACAGTTTTGTATAATTAAATAATTGATAATTAACATTTCTTGCAGATTTTTTACATTTTTATTAAAAATATTGTTAACTGTATTGAAAAATCTGAAATATTTTTCTGCTGCTTCACACAATTTCGCAATAAATATTGACGCATTTTTTAATTTTTTGTTTTTGTATTTGAAGAAGAGATGATGTTATACTGCCTTCTATAATAAGTAAGCACTTCTCACATTGCACTACTGCAACAAGATTTTTACAACAAAACCAGCAATGTATTATACAACATCTTCTACATAGTCGCTAAGGTTCCAGGTTTCTGAATTTAAAAAATCGTTTTCTTCAATCTGACTGTAAATTTCCTGTTCAAAATGTTTATTTTTTTCACTATTGAGCACGTCTTCTCCATCAATTGCATGTGTAACAGATTTGCTGCTACAATGCAGAATAAGTATGTCTTGTAAATTTATTGAATTGCTTGCATTTCTTGCTTTTACTTGGGCATGTTGAAACGTTTTATTCAAAGGCCTACTAAAACACTACTTTATTAACACCATACTTCAAGTTAGGTGTCTGCAAAACGAAATCTTCCGACGTAACTAGGGGTCCATTCCTTGGGTAGAGCTATGAGCAATGGGGGGGTAAGTCGAAATCTGTAGGGGGTCACACTCAAACTAAAACAAACAGGCGCCACCAAGTCCAGATTGATTTATATTAATGGCATAGCAAATTTCTAAGGGCGGACTTGGAGACCCAAAGAAAAAAAGATCGCCTTCGCTGACATACAAACTTGTCTTAACAGAATAAGACACTGCTCCTGTAAGAAAGAATAATAGTTAAGTTACCTAAAAAAAAATGGGAACACTATTTGCGTCCCTCAAGTATATCTAAAATGCATAGAGAATATTTCTTACATAATGGAATCATAAAATTTAACTCTTTCTGTGTTTTGTCTATCAGGTCTGATCAAACCAGATCAGAATAAAAACTTTAAAATGTAGATAATTAATTTACTAGAAAGAATTTTCTTTGTTTCAGTAAATAAAATTTCATGATAATTAAATAAAATAAATATGTGATATTCTTGCAAAATTGTTGTAAGGTTTAACAACTGATCCTTACTCAAATATATAACACTTCAGTGTAACTAACAATATTAAGTTTCTTTATAACCCAACCAGATCTGTGTAGGTCACTTACAAATGAATATATGAAATTTTCTCATTAATTTAACAAAATTAAAATTAGTCTGAAGTTAATAGAATCACCAAGATATTCTCTAATTTTATCAAAAGTGGCAGTACTGTAATGTTAAACATCTGTTAGCCATTATGCAATTGTTGACGGCATTGTTCAAATAAACAGGTGACGTAATAGCAGCTGTTAATTTACGTTGCAGCCATATGTAGTCACATCTTTACAAAACTAAGTGAAATCAAATTTTGATACTGGGGAACACCAGCTTAATTACAGGTAAACTGAATAACAATTTTGTACATCTAACAAACAAAACGAAATAATGTACTTTCAGAAGGAAGTACTGAGGAAATTCTTAATTCTATTACGAACCCAAATACCGGCTGTCGTCCTTGGTTGCAATGGAAACAACTTCGCAGAGCGGGGCCTGCTGTTAAATATGTTTGTTTTCCATGCTTTATTACAGATGCAAGAGCGAAGCGGATTTCTTACATTGGTTCACGGCATCTTTTATTCACAGCGTACTCCTCCGTTGTCTAATTTTATTTCAAAGTGGTCGTGCGGTTTTCTAATTTATCGTTGCAATTTCTGACGTATTGTTGCTTTTCTAACGTATGGTTGCTAGCGCGTTACTCAGGAAGTGCTTCACCAAATCAAAGCGACCCGGAGGTCACTCGTCATTCTCTTCGAATGCATCTTCACGCTGCCCTAAACTATCGACGAGTGCCCTCGCCGCGCTCCTGCAAGGTGGGAGGATCATAAGTGTGGTTCTCGAACCTCTCACGCGCGCGCTAGTGGCTTGTGGATTTGCACCGAACTCCGAAACAAATAGACTACTAATCCTAGATATAGCAATACTATAAAAATTTGATTGTTACTTGAATCTTTATATTAATTAATAAAGGTATTTCAATATTCATGGTACGTTTAATGAGTATGTTCCTTTACTGCTAAAATAAAATTGTTACAATGTATTATTAAGCGTTTTATAGCAGCTTCAAAATGCCGACAGGAAAGATTATTATTAAATATTTCTTTACTTCTAATTCAACCGAAAAATAACTCTATATGGTCCTGAGAAAACTTATATGTCAGTAAATATTGAAGTTTTTATTGTCTTTTATATCCACGTAGGAAGTATGTAATCCTTTTAAACTTTGTATGCAGATTAAGAAATCCAAGAATCCTGTTTTCTTCTGTGACTGCAATATAGAACAAAGATATGATGTATTTCTCAATGTCTTCTAAATACTTAAAAATTTCTGCAACATCACATTTAGACAAAGGTTTTTTTTATATTTGTAATTTGCTAATCTATTCTGGGAATTAAAAATATCAAATAAATCGTTGAAAGTAAGTAGAAACTTAGATGTTGCAGAAGCTCTTTCAAATTCATTACAACCTTTGTGTTCCAAAATTAATGCATCGGACACACTTTTACTTAAAATTTGTGTCGCAAGTTCGCACTTTCATTTTTTCGCGGTCTATTGTAAATGTTTATCCCTTATTTTATTTCCAGCATGCAGTCCTTCTAGTTTTCGAAACTGAACCAGTTTTTTGACGTAAGACCAACTAGTTGCATTGGCATCTTGATCTTGTAAATTTTGTTGGGAACCAATACAATTTCTAACAAGTTTAATCATATGGCATGGATTGGGTAAAAAATAAATTGGCTTTTTTGTTATAGAATGAGGAAAACTCGTATACAAGTTTAGGGATTGTTAAAATTTGCACCTAATTTGTCCATCATGGCAAAATTTGCAGCAATACCATCAAACGTGACTAAGGTAACTATAACACCCGTTGAATTAACAAATTCCAAGCACTGTAATAATAAATTCCTTTTTTCTAAACCAGTTATTGAATTAATAAAGAAATATGCAATAGAAATTTTTCCATTTGAATTTAATCCCACAAGCATAAACAACAGTGCTTCTTTGGCTATATAGGCAATTCATCTGAATCTATACTTAACCCAGTGTCTGCATAGCCAGCAAATTTAGAATCGGTCCATTCAACTTGAGATCTAATAGCAATGTTATCAAATACCAAATTGCAATATATTCTTTTGTTCTTCCTCTTTTGCTTTCACTTGTAAGATATTGAGAGACTCTGTTAAAAAGCCAGGTGTACCATTCACTGATTGGTGTACCATTTCGATATCGTCGAAGGATGCGGCAAGTCCTATTAAACGTGTGTTCCTCACAAATTCATATGCTCGAGGCGAATAAAAGTGTAGCATTAATGCAAAAGTTCGAAGTTGAGGTGTATTTTTTGCAGATGATGGACCTATCAATATTCTTTCAAATAAATGCTGTACATTGTCAGGTACACTTGTCTGAAAAAAAATTAACATTGTATACATTTAAAACAATGGATAGCAGGTCTACTGAAACAATATCTAAAATACAGTTGAGAATATCATATATAACCAAAACATGGATATAAACTCCTTATTTTTAAAATAATAGCCTTTATCATCGGTCTGAAGACCCGCCTCCTCTCAAAGAGATAATTGCCAACATTATGGATTGATTGTGTATAATACCATGATGTTGAAAGTTTCATTAAAAAATATATTTTTTAAAGCAGCATTTTTCTAATGCTAAAAGGAATGATCTTCCTTTATCAGAAATCTACCGTATTTTAATTTTTTTCAGAATACCTACTTATATGTAATAATAACACGTACATTTAATACAAGTCTAGCATTCTCACTTATGTCATATTCGCGTTTTAAAACCTTCAACAAATCTTTCAGTGTGTTTATTCTTGATTTAAGTCTTCTAACTGATTGTTGAAGATTCGTAATTTTTTCTTTTGCTTTGCAACAGTTGTTTTAGCAATATAAATATACTTTTTGGCACATTTCGGAGAATCACAGCCATCTAGATCAATATACCCGAAAAAATATTTTCTAAAAATCAAGACATTGAAAATATATTTAAAGTAATTTTTATTTTATTTATTGCTTTTTATTTGTTTTCTTTGGTGGTGTTTTGATGATATCAACTAACATGTGTGGCGGTGGTATGTTTTCAATTTGCATTTTTCCAACATCAGCTAAAACATTTGGCGATGGCATGTTTTCAATTTCTATTTTGGGTATAGTTGCTTTGTAAAATGGAGTAAGTGTTGCCTCGAAATCAATAGCAGATTCTGTCTGAAAACTGCTGCTGGTACTTAATGAAAGTTTTTTCTTGAATATTCCCCATTATACTGAGCATTGCTTATTGTTTGAAAAATTTTCATATCAGACGCTATTTTTGAAGAACAACCTCTTCTATTATCACTTTCAGCTATTTCTGTTTGCTGTATTCTAGATGTAGATTGCCCATCAGAACTAAACATACGATTAAATTACAGCTATTGATATAACAAGAGTATTATGCAATTTACACTAATCCACTAATCAATCATCTTACTTTTTAGTTATTGGCATTATTGATCGCTTGTCTAAAACACAAACAAAGAACAGTTGATCTTTTGCTTGCAAAGAATCAACTTATTCGGATGTCAGATTTATACGTTCAAGTAAATTCTGGAAGAATTTCGTTTAGTTCGTTCTTATATTGGTAGATGCGCGAAAGTTACTTTGCCTTCATTTTTACGACATACGTGCTATGTCCATTTTATTATAGGCCTGTGACCAGAACTGTACCAAATGTTGATCTCATCGATATGCCTATCTCACGACAGGCAGAATAACAGCTTATAACGTGCAACCCAGCAACAACCTTGGTGGATTAAATGAACTGCCCTCTGGACATAAATGTTGTCTTCTCCCAGTGTGTTAAAATCAAATCCTTCAACCATCACAGGAATGCTTCCCTATTCAATCACATGCTAATAGAAATCATTGCAACAACTTTTAATTAAATCCTGATTAATATTTGAGCGTTGCTTTTCTACGATCTAGCACTAAGGAATTGGGTTCCAACTACGTGCAAAGTATTGCATCCACAACATAAAGCGAAATAAATACCGCCTTCAAGCTGAAGCTAAAATTATTAATTTCATCAATTAATTAAATTAGAAAAGCTTGCGTCAATGAATTACCACTAGCTTGCTAAAGAACAAAGTTGCTGTTCGCTCATTTATTTTTAACCTGAAACCTCTCAAATCAAATTACTTTCCAGATCAAGAACCAGACATCAAAAGAAGACATCTTAACTGGTTGATTGTTAAAGCCAAAGCGCTCCAGCTTGCGCAGACAAACTCGCTATCGTATCCCTTCCTCACTTTTTCGTAATTGAAGTGTGACGAAACATGAAAGTGCTGCACTCTCTTGCCCATACACGTCACTGCATGGTGTAAACAAAGCTGCCTATCTTTAAATTCGTAACAGTAAAACGTACTGTTACAATGTTGCTGGAACGGTGTTGATAGGTTGGCATGCTTCGTCATTAAGTAGAGCGTTCATTTTGGTGTATCAATCTTCTGCATTTATTATTATTGTTATATTGCTTTTATCCGGCGCTAGAATAACGACAGCTTCATTCTGTAGTATAGTTTTCAACGTAAGCCATTGTTTATTCGTAAGGTTCTCCTTTGGAAGATGGGATGTTCTAAGATTGCTACAAGTAAAATGTGCGTTACATTATAAATTTTGATTTATCTTGAAGGGATAGGAACCTTTACAAGTGCTTCGGCTAAGACAGTGGTGCTAGAGTAGACTTCTATAGAGGAAATCATAAAAATGAAAAAAATATAAATAAATAAAAATAAAATAATGGCTGAAATACAAATTACGTTACAATATTCATTTACCCTAAAAGAAATTTCTTTTGTCATAATTAAGGGGCGTCACACCATCTGTCTTTTCAATCCCTTTGACATTATCCCTACACGTAAGGCTATTATTTCTAATACGTCTTTTTTTGCTTCTAGTTTCTTAAATGTTATCACATTAACTTTACCGTAGCCTAAAATATCGTAAAAATACTCATTAAATATTTGTTAAATTAAACAAAGTTTTAAAATAAAATGCCTCTTTCAAATACAACTCCATGACTGAGGTAATCGGACAGCCTATTTCAACGACCTTATTACCGTCTAGTCTCTAGTCCATAATTAAATGCAAATAAAATTCAACCTATACTTAACTTCTATTAGCATTAAGTAATTGCAAGCTGAAAAGAAATATTCTTAAAACAAACTTAGTTTCTTAACCTCCTTATGGCAATGTATTGCTAAAATCCTAAAACAACATTAAGTTAAATTAATCAATAACTCTGTCACTCCAATTTTCTCGTTTCCCGTATTAAATTACATGACATTATAAATTTCAATTTCTTAAAATGCTTATGTTCATTCAGAATACTAATATTTTTGTTTCAACTAACACTAAATCATACCAATAATACTTACATATAAAATATACTGCAAAGCGTTCCAAACCTTTTTGCACAATAACATTATGCCTAAATTTAACCAGCAGTAGCTCCGTCTCGAATTAATCGTTTAGCAAAATAATTACTTTAATAATTTATTAATTCCAATTACAGATATACGAATAATTCACAATCTTATTTTTGAAATGCAAATGCACAAAATTAAAAAGTATAAACCTAAAAGTTCATACATAACTCGCCGTTTTATGATATTGTTCAACCCAAAATATTCAGATATTCGTATTTCTAATTTTTGTTCTCATCTGTCACAGCTCCTGTAACACAACAAACACAAAATTTAAATTATTGGCGGAGTGAACTTATTACACTTTATTTTGTATTATGAATATTTTCTCCCATTTTACACTGTATACCCTATTTCAATAAATGTTTGCTTTTAGGTTTGGAAAATTGCTCAATTATACGAGCTATCTGTGATACGTAGTATTCAATATTTAGTGTAGTTAAAGAGCCTAACTTGATTGTAATAGATGAAGCAGCAGTGTTGTCTTTGAGTGCTAGAAATAATCTTAAAGCTGTTACTATTCAATGGATTTATTGCAGATATTCTATAAGAAACAATTTTAAAACCCATTCGTAGGACTAATTCAGAATATTTCGAGTGCTGGTTGACGTGCCTTCTATTGTGATAATTATTATAAACTCAACCCGCAGTTACAAAATTTATGTTAAAAACTTGCTTCTTTGAATGTGACCGGTAGGTAGTTGAAGAGTGATGTTTCTTTAATATTAATTCTAATATTTTCAGCCTCAATTTTAACTTACATTTTTAGCTTGAATTCTAACCCACATTTTTAGGTTATTTGAACCGATGCTTATTTGGCATTAAAACAACCTCACATTGTCGATGCCACACATTTCGTCTGGCTGACGTTTGTACCCAGAAAAAGTTACGTTGAAACAAGGGCTTTGCAGTGTTCGCGTGTGTATGTGTGAAGATTGGGATCCTGAGCAGATCACCCCAACTCTATTACACGTAGCAGAGCCCAATGCGCTAAACAATATTATTTTTTATTCATTATTACACAGTAACATGCTGGTGAGTACCAGAGATTTTATTATTTCTTTTTTTTTATATTTACCTATTATTCACCCGCAATTATAAATGAACCAACCCCTCACAGTCCACTTTAATACGATTCAAATGATTAGTAAAGCAAGCAATTTATTTTACTTGAAGCCTTTTTTATCGGATGTAGATGTCATCAATTCACAATGTTCTTGAGTGTGCACCCATAAGAATAGTAAACAATCAAACTTTTTATCTGTGATATCTCAACAAATTCGTAAGACGACTGTCGAAGCGCATTTTTAATATCATCATAATCTTCTTCAAAAACAATAGTATATGCACTCTGAGTGAAGGAGTATTCGCTTATACTCGTTGAGGGTGACTTTTCGCAACACTCTACTCTAATGTCGGCATCAAACACCCGAAAAGTAATTTCATATTGAAGTTCGTGCTTTGGCACTCTATTTAGATCTAACCTCCATGTAACCATCGTGAATAACAAAACATGGGGCTCGCTCCAAACTATAATACCAAAAGCCAAAATCAAATTCAGTAACCACATACTCAACAAAATAAACTGTAACATACGTGTAGTACGCCAAAACAAAACGATTTATCCTTGACGTAGTAGCAACAAAGCAAAAACAGGAATAGAATTGGAAATAGTGCATCAGTGATTTCAACGATCCCTAGTGGGGAAACTAAATTTATCAGACAAAACACAAGTCTGGTAACTTATAGTGAAATTAAAACTTGGGGAATTTTTAAACAACAGATAGGGGAGAGATATGTTAAATTAGAAATACTAAAGGTAGAAATGAATATTGACAAAAATCAGAACGTATATAAAGCGAGTGCTTCGAATTTTATTGTGAAAGTCAGGGTCCACGTTGGCGACAGTTTTGATACACGTAAGACAAGCAATTATTCCAGTGTAAAAGCAAACATTTATTGAAATATGATATAGAGTGTAAAATGGCAGAAAATATTGAAAATACGAAATGAAACGTAACAAACTCTCCACGTTCTAATCCCTTTATAACAGGTCGTAACGACAACAATTCCAGGAATTCTTGAATTGAAAAGACTCCTGTCCTGCAGGCGTATGTTAAATAAATAAATCCAACACCGTTTATTTTCTCCGCGAGAAATCCACGGTCACATCTTATCGCTCTGCACTTTCAATTTAACTTTTAACTTGTCTTCATACTAGGCCCAACAACGACCCCTCCCCCTATTCGCTGGAATTACTACAGGCGACTCCGTGGCATTGTTGATATGCATGTGACTACTAGGTCCAATGTTCGGGGTTCGAATTTCGGCTCGGTCCGTTTGAAAAATGTTAGGCGAGCAGTTTTCACAAAAATACGCCCTCGTTCGGATGAGAGGTAAAATGTGTGAGTGTTGCCACGCACGTTAAAGATCCGCATCTTGCTTGGAACAGCAAGGGTTTGAAAAAATTCAAAATTTTCAGGTACAAAAAACTCGCTTCCTGGCCGATACAGTACCTGATGGAGCATTGTAAAATCAAATGTAGTGCGGTATTATTTAATCGGTTGTAATTACCTGCTTGCAAATAATTAATCAATACTTTTCTACCGGGGTTTTCCTCTCACTTTTCTGATTATAGAATCCTATTAATTGCGGTCAGCATCCGATAATGCAACGTAAACATTTTAATCTATGTTTAATAATCAGGTTATTATCCCATTAATTACATAACAGCTTCGCACTTTTGCAATTAACCTTGGATGTTTAGCAATTTTTCCAATGTAATTTTCCTTGTTGACGGGTTCTGCATTTCTCACTTGATAGTTTATTCCATTAATATATACTCTGTGGTTTTGTTTAGCTTTTTTTGCCTCGATAGTTTCTAATTGAGCGAACACATAAAGTTCAAACATGTTACAATACACGTCACCGTTTGTACTTTTGGTAAAACGGCTCAATAACATGTTCATGCATACTCATGTGGCGGTTGTGAGTCTCTACAATCATGTCGACTTACAACACCATAAACATGAAATGTTGCCTCATCAGTAAAAACAATCTTTATTAAAATTTTTTTATTTTTTTCAATCATATTAAGCAGCATAAATTGCGTGTTCTTAGGCTTATCTGGAAACTTTAGTTTATGTCAAAACTGTACCCTATATGATGTAGCAATTTTTTTTTGTTGAAGGGGGGTGCTGGTTGGAACAAAGTGGATGATCTACTGGAAGGAGCGAAGAGGGAAATTGAAAAAATCTGTCAAGAACGGTTGTTTGCAGTATTGGGTCAATCCTCAATTTTTGATGGGTCCTTGATCGCATGTGGAAAGCAAGAGGCTTGTTGTTGTTTTCTAATTTGGTTCAATTGTAGGACTTGGTTCAATGTTTCGTCTCCATGGTCTTACGGGTAGCAACTTAGCTATTATGAAGCTTGGTTTGTAGAGTCACAAACCACGATATAGTCTTTCAAAAGCTCGTCTAAACACCTAATTGTGCAAGAAGTGCCTCATGGTTTCTTACTCGTTTCATGCACACGGCGTGTGGGCATTGAAGGTTTTGTTCTGATGGGATTTCTCCGTTTGAACTGTCGTGGAAAGTGGTTTTCCAAATCTGGTGATTTCCACAACTTCTTCGAGGCAAACGGGCTGGAAAGTCATTGATCGTGGGACTGCCGTCCAAAACATTTGTTTCTTGATCGATTTTTATTGTAGCGCAAACTCCCTGCGGGTTAACAACTACGATAATGAGACTGCCACACAACAGGACATAGGTGTGGAAGCCAATTGTCCGTCTTCGGGTAACCTCTAGTAGACCAATAAGTTCGTAATTTTGAAGCAGATCTATTCCGTACCATATTAGTCTGGAGCCGACGCCTTTTGATAATCCAGCTGGAACTTATGCTGCTGTCAACAGCTAATGTTTGAGAGTTAGAGACTTTTGCTGGATCCCAAAAGGTCTATTAATTGTTTTTGCAACCCCCTTTTCCACTATGGCTAGGTTCCGAGCCGCCAAGTTCCAGCCTGTAAGACTAGATCTGTTATTAAATATCATAACCTTGTGGTAATTGATTAATTTTTTTACTGAAAGTATACTATTTCTAGAAAGTAATAATTGATCAAAATTTTGTGCACTTAGAATTTTCAGCAATAACCATTGTAAAATAAGTTAAATTACAGTATGTACGTGATTATCAGAGCGGATGTTCCTTTAAGTCTTAAAAGACAAAATGTTGTTTAAATAATATTTTTTTTAATATCACTAAGCCTTGTGAATTGATTTAATTTTTTATTGGATAAAAGTTATTTATTATACAATGTATACTTTCTGATTTTAACAGGTTTACTTTTTAAGAAGTGTAAATTAATAGTTTCGAATAATCCACTTCAATAGGTATCTGTATCTACCCTAAAATCATTTCTTTGTAATACTTGCTAGATACAGTGACGTCCAATTTTGCAATATTGCAACCCTGTCTTTTCTCATGATCTCCCATGGGATAATAGCCAAGCTACCCACCGAAGCAGCAAGTTTTTATAGTCCCAACTCACACGCGTGAAAAGTTCAAGTGTTAAATTCCGAATTGTTATTCTATCTCCTCCCTAGGGGCCCGAGTTGAAAATATTAAAAATAAAAGCAGTTACATCAGTTCACCAACGTGGGACTAGAAGTAAAAATCTGCTACAAGGCTGCGGGATTAGGTGATGAACATAATTTATGCCTAAAAAGATCGAGATGTCAACTACTTGAGAAAGAAAAATAATCACCTCAGAAATGTTGGCGATGAGTTAAAACGAAGCCGAGTATGATCTAAACGTGTGCCGTGCGGTAAATCGTAAAAAAACGTGATACTATTGCGACATGTATTTGATTACTACTGTATTTTGTGTATTTAACAAAATATTTTGCTTTAGAGCCCTGAAATTCTTTTATAGGCATTCTGCATAACGCATTAGTAGATATGCAAGACCAATATACCGGTTTTCTTATGGCATTTAACATGGAAAATTCTAAGATAAAAAAAAAACCATTTTTGTGAGTTCACAGGTCATCCACTTCGAAGCTGCCATGGCGACCCTGGAGGAAGGATGTCCGTTTTGGACCCATCACCAACACCACAACCACCACCACCACAACCACAACCACAACCACCACCACAACCACAACCACAACCACAACCACAACCACAACCACAGCCACAACCACAGCCACAACCACAACCACAGCCACACCACAGCCACAGCCACAGCCACAACCACAACCACAACCACAAGCCACAACCACAACCACAACCACAACCACAACCACAACCACAACCACAACCACCACCACAACCACAACCACAACCACAACCACAACCACAACCACAACCACAACCACAACCACAACCACAACCACAACCACAACCACAACCACAACCACAACCACAACCACAACCACAACCACAACCACAACCACAACCACACACCACAACCACAACCACAACCACAACCACACACCACAACCACAACCACAACCACAACCACAACCACAACCACACCACAACCACAACCACAACCACAACCACAACCACAACCACAACCACAACCACAACCACAACCACAACCACAACCACAACCACAACCACAACCACAACCACAACCACAACCACAACCACAACCACAACCACAACCACCACCACCACCACCACCACTACCACTAAAACCAAAACACACCATCACTACCGTCACACTTGCAAAATATTCGCACATCTAGTAACAGTATTAAATAACATTATCATCTTAAATCTGCACAACAGTTTTCTTCAACTAGTCATTTTTTACCTCCGGTATGGATCATGCTCTTGACACCCTGATCTGGATCATTGAACCCCGGCATCCTTCCCCCGAACCTCGGCATCCTTCCACAGGATCACAGGATTTGCAAATTCGCTAATTTATGGTGATATTAATATCTTATGGGATTTAACATGGGAAATTCTAAGGTCCAAAAAACAATTTTTGTGAGTTCCAAAGAATATAAGAATTATGGTGCAGTCCGATCCACAATCGCCCCCGCACTGTCCAACCATAATAGCTTCATTTTGTTCGAGTGTAGTAAGAATTCTTCTCTTGAAAACAATCTTCCAACATGGAGGCCGCTATGGCGATGTCCGACATATGTCCAACATAAGTCCAACGTATGTCCGCCATATGTCGGACATATGTCGGACAAATGTCCGGTCCAAAGTTCAAGTTGGTTTATCTTTTGCTTCGCCTTGCGATAATCTTATCTGATAAACTTTCTAGGAATTTCGATATTCGCATCAATACAACAAAAGGTTCAAAGTTTTAGTTGTTCAATTTCAAATCGTATTTGGGAAAGATTCTAGAAGTTCGATGCATGAACCGATACGAACACGAACCCAAAGCCCAAGTTTATAATTATTTTGGGGTTTCCCTATCCCTACCAAATGGACTCGTCCGCGGGTGTATAAACCGTCAGTTCTAATTCAGTCTTGTGACAAGCAAGTCTCTCTTTAAAACACGTCGATCAAGTCTATAAAAGTTATCGAGCTGATCGTGTGTTACTTGTTGCAGAAAGTTGAGCAAACAAAATGCAACATTTTGTGGAATTAATAAAAAATATTGCCACTCTACTTGGACTGGTACGACATCACCATAACAACGAACAAATTGATAAAGTATTGCATCTATGCAGAGTTGGAAGAAATAGAATTTATAAAGCAAAGCATGGAAATTGAGGAAGTAGTTTAAATTATAATAATTACTCTAATATGTGCATGTAGTATGTAAGTGTAAATATCTTCATCTAGTAAATAAGTGTAAACCTATAAATAAAATGTTAATTTATATGTAATAAGTGTAAAGTTGTGTATTATATGTTAATTGATAGGTACCTCTAATCCTATTGTAAATGTACTGTTATTTGTTAATGTAGTATTTAAGTGTGTTATTCTATACAATGTTAACTTAGATAATTCGGATAAACCGATACTATATATGTAATGTCAAAATTTGTATGTAATAGTATATAAAATCAATCTATGTAAGTGCAGTGTGTAATAAAGCATTTTAATGATTCCACGTTTTTATTAAGTGGAAGTGGATGGGGCAGAACGGGGGGAGGGATTATGGATCCGACTGCACCATAATTCCTATATAAAACGAATAAGCAAAGGTCACGTGAATCTTGAATATAGGATTACTAGGGGACCTTAGAATTTCTCATATTAAATCCGCTAAGATACAAATATCACCATAAATTAGCGGAAGAATTTGCAGATCCGGTGGTCCTGTGGAAGGATGCGGAGGTTCTGCGAAGGAATGCCGGGTCCAATGGTCCAGATCAGGGTGTCGAAAGCATAATCCATGCAGGAGGTTAAAAATGACTAGTTGAAGAAAACTATTGTGTAGATTTAAGATGACAATGTTATTTAATACTGTTACTAGATGTGCAAATATTTTGCAAGTGTGGTGGTGGTGGTGGTGGTGTGTGGTGGTTGTAGTGGTGATGTTGGTGGTTGTGGTTGTGGTTGTGGTTGTGGTGGTGGTGGTGGTGGTGGCTGTTGTGGTGGTGGTGGTGGTGGTTGGTTGTGGTGGTGGTGATAATGGTGGTGGTTGTGTTGGTGGTGGTGGGTCTAGACCTGACATCCTCCTTCCAGAGTCGCCATGGGTGCCTTGGGGTGAATGACCTGTGGAATTCACAAAAATGGTCTTTATGGACCTTACAATTTCCTATGTTAAATGGCATAAGAAAACCGATTTTTTGGTCTCGTACGTCCCTTGCATATCTACTCGCATTCCATCACTAGCTAAAGTCAGGAAGGATCAATTGATATAAAGAATTAACAACGGTGTATAATAATAGACACCATCTATATCATTCCATTCACGATCGATATTTATCTGTCATGTACTATCATGTAACTATGATTTCGCCAAAATGAACCCACGAGGACAAATAAATTTAATAGTAGTTACTGCTATCTTCTACTTGAGTAGTAATCCACTCTAATATAGACTGACGTTTAATTATGCAGTATATTTAAAATCGATCGGGTTTTGTGTTTATACTGCTCTTCAACATAATCTCTGCACCTAAAAGTATATTATAGTGTTTGAATTATGTCATCAAAAAGTATCCGAACTAGATATTAATAGTATACATTTACCACAAAAGAAACAATTAAACAAAGTTAACTATATTTCTGAATATGCTATAATGTTTTAGGAATTAAAAAAGCACAACTTCAAAAAGTATGGAGAGAACAGGCTTTTGAAGAAATCATTGAAGAGAATAGTAGGCTACCACCCGTAGAAAAATACTGCACAGAATACAATGGAAATTACAGTTCTCCAAATTTTGATCAAAATACAAAAGTCTATAGAGAGAAAGACGATGAGGTAAGAGAGCTTCTTTTCGGCTTAAGTGTTAATACGCTAATTTGTGAAATGAGGATGAGGTTTTATTAAATGCTGTGTCGTAGTTATAAACTACGTACTAAGATTCGTATTGATAGCGTTGTTTTCGTTATAAGAGGTGTTGCACAAAGCTGATCTGGGTTATGTAGGCTAATATTGGGTACACTGATTACATTGTATTTTGAGCTTATGTGACACTAACGGTATTTGCATAAAACTATTCTTAGGAAAATAGAAATAAGGATTCTTACCTCCTCCGATTATCAAATCTTTTAGATTCGTGCGTTAATAACGAACTCCTGCGGAGTAAAAAGTTCTGAATTTGAAAGCTGATTTCTCCAAAAGTCTCCATTGATTTTAATAAAATAAGGTGCATGCTAAAGCCACTTTATTCTTGAACGTATATGTTATAAATTTCATAGTTCTTCATTAAGGAGTGTAGCCATTTCTATGATAAATAACAAAACTTTATATGTTCCATGATTGTGAAATTAATTAGCAAGAAAGTATTGATCAAGCAGAAAAGATATGTATATGCTATATTGCTTATTGAAATCAATAATTTTTAAGATTCCTGTGAAATAAAAGCAAGTGAAGAGTACAGAACAACTCAGTTGTTCAAAGGGAAGGTAAAGCCGCGAGGTGCACCTCGTCGCCGTGCGCCATATTTACGAAGGGCCACACTATTGAAATAACCTATATAAAGAATGCAGAAGCTAACAGGTACAGATGTGGTTGAGGTATTTTTTTTTTGGTTACATTTAACGTGTAGATGAAACCAAAAGTACAACATCTGGAGAAATTTGCAGTAACCACAAGTAAGAATAATTAAAAGTTGCGATATGGTCAATTTCTAGTGTCTATGTAGGGTGATTTTTCGGTGATGTAAATTGTGAAGCGCCTTTTATCTTGCCGGAATTGTCATTAATTATTTTCTATAATAAATGTAAACAACGATCTGTTTTCTACTTGTTTAAACAGTAAAAGTATAACATTTTTGAAGTCTATTTTAAGATTTCACATGTCTATTGAAAGATTTTATGCTATAAGGAATAACTAATATTTTTTAAGATCTACAAATGACTATATGTATATCGTACTCAGATCTGACTATATGGTAAAAAAACTTTTATTAAATATATTCATAGAACATTTTTAATGAAACATTATAACTTGACATAAATTCGATCTTCAGTTAACATTACTTAAAGAAAGCTTAATTTAGAATTATAAAAACCTGTAACAACAAGAGAATAATCTTTAATTTAATAGATATACATACATTGAATAGACTTTTTATTAAATTTACTAACGTAAGCATTTATTAAGAAAGTAACCTTAGGATTAAAATTTTATATAAAGACACATTGCTTATTCAGATGCCACCTATGATCTATTTGAAATGTAACATATAATTATTTTTTCATTCTAAATTAATATTGCATAATTTAGCCTGTGTGCTTTATGTGCGTATAATCGATATTAAAGTTCCTACACTCTGTTTATAACGCTGTCGCGCTTACCTTAAATCTTTGAGTCTAGTGGCGCCTGATATTTCCGTATTTATGGAATCCCTCTGTTAATCTCATCCCGCTGAAGATAGAGTTCAGAGTTAGTTCGGAAGTCTCCAGAAGTATTTATTTCTAATATGGAAAAATTGCATCTATGGTTAACTTGTACAGAAAATTTGAGGAAGTAAAATCTAATTTTCATAATCCTTCAGATATAAATACTCATAAAGTATAGCGTATGACATATTGCAAACATCCTGTGCATAAGACGGGACTAAAATTTTATATTTATAAACAAACAAATCAAACCCGCTTATTAAATTAGATTTAAATTGGTAGGAATATTTCGAAGGCTTTTCGAACGTGCCTCGAAGATTTCAAACCGTTTTAGTTTTATGAGTAATGTTAAATAAAAGTTAAGTTGACGGTTTTATTTTGCCGTGTATTTGTTTAAAAGCATTTTAGAACGTGGTGGAAGAAGCTAGTTCCTAGTATTATTATATTACAAACAAACTGGGAGGAGTAATTTTCAAAAAGCTTTAGACTGTTTCAAACCGGCGTAGTTTTCCGTGTATGACATTAAATAAAGGCAAAGAAGTGAAACAAACAAACAACAAATTCCAGGTAGTTTAGTTCCGACGTCAATTAACGGAACTAAAAATGAAATTTATAGCTTCTAGTAAAGAGCGTAAACTCGATATACAACAACAAGGTTGGCAGCTGCTGTTGTCCGTTACAAACAAAGCTGAAAACAGGGTAAGAGAGATAATTGACTTGCAAGCATATGTAGAAATGGGAAAGATATAACACGTGTTAGTGATAGGCGCAGTTTAAACGTTAAGTTTCGTCAACTGGGAGTATATATACAAGGTTATTGGAGCGGAGTTGAGGAAAAAACTAGGAAAACCATTTAGTACATGTGCGTTATTGTTAGCTTTAATTTGAGTTTCGAAGAAATGTAAAAATAAGTTGGTTAGAAGGAATACATTGAATTTTGTGTACGTTAGAGTGTTGTTTTTGAAAGATTGTGAGTGTGGTACGGTTTTAAGAATTGTGTACGTAAAGATGTTTGTATTGTAGAAATCTTGAAAATTGTGGCAGGCTTTTGGAGGCAGGGGACTTACATATAAGCTCCAAGATTTTTATGGTGAGCTCTCTTATTTTTCGACAAGCTGACCACTCCAAAACTCAAATATGCGTTTACGTTTGAATAAAGTTTCAATTTAATTTACGTTATATACTATAAGTAAACCAGTTTTATTTTAATTTGCACTGATGGTATAAAGTATGCAATGTAATCTGGAGTAAATGTCGGTGTTTAATTGGTTTGGTTGATTACCAACAATTGATGGTACTAGAAGAAGAGGTTTGAGGAGCACCAGAAGTTTGAGATGCACGGTCGAATGTTCTGGGTAAATTTGGTTGCAGCAATCTACATTGGAGAGGTTTCTGAAGGCAGCAGTCATTGATAAAATGGTAGCAGACCCGTGTATAAATATGGAATATAGGTAACTGCAGTTTTTGTTGTTATACTTGTGTAAATTTGTGGTTTAACGACTTTGGGGGGAATGAGGTGTATAATTTGTGAACAAAAAGGACAAACTGAGGAAAAAGTTTCTGATCGAATATTTAATTTGAGTTATTTTTATTTTATTTGATGTGGGAATTTATGTTTAGGAATGTTTTATGGCATTTGTTATTATGTACAAGGTAAGAGTTTTTTTTTTTTACTATTGGTGTCCAAAATTAGCACAAAAAGTTAGGTTTTACTATGAGCTCGTAATGAAACAAGGTTAGGGTAAGAAATGTGTTGAGGCTCCAATACGTTTTTTTTGTTTTATTGAAATTAATTGGATATGCTTTATTAAGATAAATATTGATCTTGAAATATACTGTTTATGGAGTGTTTTAAAAGGGGGTGTATATAACTCGTATGAAAAAATTTTGATTTTGGCTTGTATATTCATTTTGGAGTGTAGATAAATGTAGGCTTTTTACCGTAGCAGAATCTTGTTTGGAGTCGATAGTTTATTTCAGGAAAGAGCAGAGCACCCGCGGCAAATTTTATAAGCAGAGGTAGTATTTAAAATAGGCACACATCACCACATCAACGTGGGGCGGTAGTAGTACAATTCTACCAATAGAGGAGCTCGCAGTATTTATTAATGGCGCAAAATATGGGATTTCTGTAGCAGGTGGAACTCGCAGTAATTAATGGGCGCCCAGTCGTGAAGCTTTTGTGAGGAGCTCGCAGTAATATATATATATATATATATATATATACATATTGCTATGTTAATAGGGTCATTTAGGGGTAGATAGGATCACTGGTATAGTGCGCATTATGTAAACGTCATAAGGATTCAGAAAACTAGACATTTTTAGGAAGAAAATGAGAAATTCAACAATTAGGCAGGAAGGCAAGTAACAACGCCCTGTATATAAACTAAAGTTATAATTATTTTAAGAAATGAAAAGTACTCTGGAAGATTTAATTAAATATACATCTTGGCAAGTCGTAAATCGAGGTAGACAGAAGCTGCAATACAATTCGCGTGAGTAATGCATCATCATTACACAAAGAATTCCAATTAAACAAGTAGGTTTGAAAAAGCATAACATAGAAAACCCATATATTTAATACATAAATTAAAGTAAGGCTACTTGACCAGAAAGGTAAAATCCAACACCTTGATGGATTAGAAATAAGTACGGCATGTGATAAAAGCAAAGTTCATCAAATTTACTGTACAAACAAGACGTACGTGACCAAGGAAAGTGAAACTCCAAGAAAACCAAATGCAATAACTTGAAGTCCTACGTGCAGGAAATAGCATATCAATTTAGTTTATACTTCAAAAATTCGTAGAAATGCCCAAAATCTTGCATGTAAGAATCACGTTCAAAGCTTTAGTCGTTGAACTATGCGCTTGTCAATAGATAGGAGTTTCTTTTAAATACGACAGGATTTGTAAACAAGTCAGTTTAACTTGAATGAAGGTATGGTTCACATCACCTGAAAAAAGATATTTACGTTAAAGAATTACAAGTGCTTTTACATTAACAAAAAGACTCTGACTGATTACTGGATCCGACGTGGAAATTCAACAAGTATTTAAACAATTACTGGATCCTATGAGAAAACATAATAGACATCTAAAAACTGTTTGGATCCGACCAGGAAATCTAACAAAGACTCTAAAATAATTTACGAATTAATCAGGAGAAGCTATACAAATGAAAATGCAAACCATATAAAAATTAAATCTGGATTCAACGTTGGACTATTCAAATCACTAAGCTAAAACTGAAACAGCAAGCAGTTGGAGCAGGAACTGGTCCAAACTAGGGAAATGAGCCATGTCACAGAGGGACAACAGGTTAGCCAATATAAATATTTAGTTGTATTTTTATTAATGAATATTTTAAACATTGCTATCATGAAAATTTTATGTGAGGGTCAACGAAGATCGTTTTAGTACACGTTATAAATTACGTAAAGATTGCAGGAAGTTTAATAAACGTTCATAGGGGTTCGCAAAATAATAACATGGGTGATTTATGCTGGCTCTTTGGTTAATTAACGGGTATGATAATTGTTGAAAGAATTTAATTCAATTATTACAAGGAGGTTCTATTCAAAAATTTCTTAAACGTTTTTGTACATTGTAAATATTTTGAGAACATTATATAAATTGTGGTTAATTGTGTTTAGATCAAAATACATAGAAAATAGAGATAAAAAGGGGAAAATAAAATTTTTTGTTGTCATATTGTCGCAAGCTCCGTGCGTAGTTAAAAATGAGTTAGCCGAGGCATATTAAAAATTAAAATTGAAGTTAAAGATAGAAAATAGGAAAATTTTTAATCTTTTATTTATAACAGAGAAGAAAGGGCACCTGGTCATTGCAACCATATCACAGCAAAGAAAATAAATGTCGCATCAACGTGGGGCTAGAATAAAAATTAAGTAAAAATATTTGCATCGACAACGTAAGGCGAGAAAACTAGGGGAAGAAAAATTTGAAAATTGTATATTAATTAAAAATTAGAAACTACGGTTAGATAGAAAAAGTAATTTGAAGTAACAATCGTAAGGGGCTTATCGTAGAAAATAAATTAAAGGCAACGAAATCGAGGATCTAGAATTTAAAATAATTATAGAATAATGGATAAAAGAATGAAGGAAGCAAGAGAGACATTAAGGTATGAGGGAGTAGAAATAGGTTCACAGGAAAGTGTGATCTTGCATGAGACATCAACAGAGGCTGCAGGAAGAATGTTTGAGAGAAGTGACAACGAGAAACACAGGATCCATCAAGACTCAAAAATGATGGAAATTTTGCTGGCATTGAATGACAAAATAAAAAAGAATGCACAGGCCATGAAAAAGACAAGGCTATGCAAGAATTTGGGAAAAATTTTTATAAATTGAGGAAAATTTTAAGCTCCAGAATAGAAAAGTTAAGTGATGATCTAAGAGAGACGAATCAGAAAATAAAAGAGATGCGATTCCAAACGCAAAATAAAGTTATAAATCTCATTAAGGTAAGATCAATACAGGAGGCCAATGAAAGGGAGACAAGCGAAATGATTATGAACTTAGGAGAAAAAGTGCAGGGCATCGAGAGAAATTGTGGAACGAAAATTCGCAGAGTAGGTAAAGAAATGGAGGATATAAAAATTAACGTAATGAATTTTAGCAGGAACAGGATGATGTATAACCAGGAACCCTTAAGGATAAATCACCCAAATCTAACATTGGATCAATATTCGAAATTATCAGGGGACAATAAACTTAATCCTAAATTATTCTTAAAGGACTTGAAAACACTAACACAAAGATGAGCAGTACAAGATGAACTTTGTAAAGGCTATGATAAAAGGAAATGCAGAAACGTGGTTTGATCTAATTAAGGACGAGTTAAAAACATTCCAGGATTTTGAAGATAAATTTTTAAGACTTTTTGGGAGGTACTCAACAATATAAGGTGAGAGATGACTTAATTAGGGGGAGATACAATAGGAATTTAGGTATAACTAGGGAACAGTACGCGATCAAGAAATTTGGTATAGTCAAACAATTGGATTCTCCGTTGGAAGAGAAACAGATTATTAAATATCTAGCAGGGCATTTTGAAATAGAGGTGATGCAGTATATTGCGCTACAGAATATCATGGATCGTGATGTATTTTTAGAATATTTGCAGCGATACGATGAAATGGGACTGAATCATAAAGAGAAAAGTCGAACGAATACTCAACCTGTAAAACCAGAGAGAATGCCGAGAAGCATGCCAATTAACCGAGTGTATTATGAAAAAACAAATCATAACTATGGAAGAAATTTTAGGAACAATTCCAACGGTAATTCTAGACGTGATTGGAATGTGAGAAACCTACCATGGCAAGAACCAAACAGGACAGACCGAAATAGAAATGATTACCCTAATCAAATTAACCAAAGACACGAGGAAGGGACGTCGGAATCAAGAAGGATTAATGGTACCTATGCTGAGGTTACGAATCAGCCAGACCCATCTACAACGAACACAAATTTTTAAAAGAAGACACACCAAATAAGCTCTTAGAAATAAATCAATACGAACATCAGCGGGAATTCTTAAAGCTTGAAGTGGAAGATGATTTTGGAAGAAATTTATTGCCTATCATTAATTTAAATGTAGAGAACAACGTAATCAAGATACTCATTGATACCGGAGCCGAGGCATCACTCGTCTCAGAAGATTTTATTAAACTGGAGGAAGTTAATGAAGAAAGATAACAAAGTGCAATTCAGTGGCACCAAACAATAAAAGGTTTGCATGCATAAGCAACATAGTAATTCTGAAGTGTGAGTTAGGAAAAGAGAAATTAAAAAATGAATACATGATTGTACCTGGATTAAAAATGGATGCTATATGGGGAATGGATATTATAGATAAGTTGGGGATGAAAATAAATGCGGAAAGCAACGAGATAATATGCAAAGGGAAATGCATCAAATGGAATGTAGAATTAAGAGTAGATAGTGAATGTGTGAATATAAATCAATTTGAGGTGAACTTAAATAATGGGGAAAATAAAAATAAAGATAATAAGTGTTCAGGTTTAATGAAAAGTAAAGTTAGTGCATTATTGAAGAAAGATTCAGAATCATAGGGTTAAAAAATTATTATAGGAACATTGGGTCAGAATTAACATTGATAGAGATACATAGGTTAAAATTTGAGAAAGGGTGAATTTCCGAGGGCTTACTGAAAACATTAGAAAATAATAATACTTAGCATAGGTTCATGTAAATTGGAGGAATATAAGTAAATAGGAAAAAGCTTACAGGGAGATAAAAATACTTAGTAAAGAGTTATGTAAATTGGAAGAAGTATAGGAATTAGGTTACAGGGATATAATAATACTTAGTATAAGTTCATGTAAATTGGAAGAAGTATGGGTATATAGGAAATAGTTTACAGGAGATATTAGAAGATAATAATATTTAATATAGGTTTATGTAAATTGGAGGAGTATAGGTAAATAGGAAACAGTTTACTGGTAATATTAGAAGATAATAATATTTAATATAGGTTTATGTAAATTGGAAGAGGTATATAGGAAATAGTTTACTGGAAATATTAGAAGATAATGATATTTAATATAGGTTCATGTAAATTGGGAGAGGTATATGTAGCAGTCGGTGACCTATGGATTAAGGGTGAGTCCATTACTTTTGCTGAATCCTTCACAGGATTATTAAACAACCCCCTTCTTTACGTATGGTCAAAGTACTTGCCGTAAGAACCTCATCGTTTCAGGTTACGTGATCCGTTTTTTTATATTACCCATTTTTGATAACTACATATATTTTGGGAAAGTAAAATCACGCGTTAAATTTTTGTGATATTTGAAGGTTCCTCACTTAAGGGAAGCTTAAACGAGATTGTTTTATTGGTAACAAAATAAGATTTATATTAGGATTGCCTAAGATTACAGTTTTTTTCTAAATTAAGTTTGAAAGTGACTGCCAGATCTGACATTTGTCCATAAAGATAACTGGTATGTAACGAAATTTTGTGTGGTATAATCGTATATATTTAAAACACTAAACCGTTTCTTGTAACGCTTAGTTTGAGGACTTTTATCACAATAAAACTTATTGTTGCGCCGCTCCCGGTTCAAAGCACATATCCGCGGAGTTGTCCGATCATATCGCTCGGTTAATATAGTCATTAGTTGGTACGAAGTTCGCAACGACACTAGAAACTGGTTATATCCTACTTATTTTCCTCTTAACCCTCCCCACAATCACTTTTGTTGATTTTGGGTAGTGATATTTATAGACTCAGGTTAGTGCTACTCAGAATCAGATCCGTATGATGTTCCAGTGATACATCACAATAGATTGTACTTTAGTGGAGCAGTTTTGGTGAGTGACTTTTTATCGTGCATATTTATATCAATGTAAAAAAGGGTGGCTCTTTAATAAAAGAAATACGCATTAAAGGTTTATCTAAAATACCAACTGAACTAATCGGCTACCAATACAAGACTGACTTTTAAACTTAAACTAGGTAACGCAGTTTCAACATCCTGCGCCTCTTTCCCTTCTACCCTAATCCTAGCGGCGCCAGTACCTGACCTTACAATTTTCTACAATCAATGTTTACACCTCTACGTCTCGCCTCTAAAGTACAGTCCACTTCTTTCCTGTGAAAAACTTATAATTCGTAGATGTGCTTGCAGTAGGTATTTTTTTTTTACAAAAGGCGTAATATTATTGGCGAAAACGACGTTTCAAGTTGTCATTATTTTAAGCGTATTTGTTTATAGTAAATACATACAGCGAATGCAAGCGATTTGAAACGAAGTTTGACGAAGAATACTCTTAATGAGAATGCGAAAATGCACTGCGCGTGTATGAACACAAAACACGTTGTGTGTATGATCAATTGAGATTAAGGTACTTATGGCATCGAAGTTTATTTCTATTGGGTGTGCATTGCTTCGTATAGATGATCTATAGATTTCTATATAGTGCTTCTATAACTGTATTGCGTTTCCTTTGAGGTTATTACATTCAGGATTGTTTAGTAAATACGTTAGTTTTAATAAAATTCGACTATAATGGGACGTCACGTTGTTCCAATTTTAGGTGATCGTAATTGTTTGTTCAGAGCAGTTGCTTATTCTATATTTAACAACGACGAACACCATCCTGACACCCGCTTGCAAGTAGTCGAAAAAATAAAAGACGAGTGAAATTTATTTGTAGCGCTTATTACTGGTGATTCGTCTTACAGGCTGTTACCGGTTACTAATGCACCCATCTAGAACTCTCCCTTGGAACTTTTAAGCTTTTTAAGCATAAAAACTTAAATTTTTTAAAGTATATTACTCTAGCGAGTCGTGTGCAAGGTGAAAATTTCTTTAAGCACGCGTAAATATTTAAAACTGTTACAATACATGTGCATTATGCAACGAAACAAAAATTTTTATTGAAAAATACCTGCCAAATTTGATTTTCGGACATAACCAAAAATCATCTGATATTTAGATAAAGAAATTACTGCTATTTGTGGACGGAATAAGTGCATAAGTTGGTCACTAAAAGTAAACAAGATCATGTTGTAGCAGTTGATACCTTGCAGTTTGAGCGTATATAGTTTAACTTATAAAATAAAGAAAGAGATTTCTTCATACAAAATAATAAAAACTAGTCCGTTCTGAAGAAAATACCCTTGTCAAATTGTTCGTTATAGTTGCCCAGAATTTCAAAGTCTTTTATGTGGTATAAGAACAAAGTATCGTTTAAAAAAATAGTTTATTCAAAAGGCGTGAAGCTACTCCCCTTTGATCCTAAATCAATTAGATTCATGTAATTGTTAGTATAAATATTATGTTAGGGCTTGATGATTATCTTAGCAAATCTCATGACGTGTACAAACCTTGTTCTAAACCTAAATATGTTTGCAGCTATATCTGAAGTATCCATTGTATACATCAGAGCCTTCGAGCTTTTGGAAGTACCAGATCGAACGTAATGTGCCTCAAGAAGTGTCTTTACATGGACTAACAACAGCAATTGACGTGAAGAAACCATTCAAGCGAAATTCTGCATTTACTAAACCTTTATCAGAAACGCTAGATGATACTTTTTTGTAAAAACTGTTTATTTTTTAACATATATGTTTTGTACAACACCACAATTGTTAAATAATAACTATAAAAATTTGTAAAATATATATGGAAAACCCTTTTTCTTATTAAATATAGCAGGGTGTATTTAAACTAAAGTATTAATTTAGTAGTTAAATATGCAAGAAGAAATACATAAAAAGAAGTGGAAGACAAATGTAGTTAAAAAAAAATGCTATTGGTGTTGTATGTGGATGACGTTTGAAAAAACAGATAATAAATCAGTAAAAATAAAATAAAAAAAGTACTTTATTGGGAGTTGGACTTAAACATAAAAATAGAGGAGAACACTGATTCTGGGAAAGTTCCACTAATCGTTTTCTGATAGGTTTTCTTATTAAAAACCTATTAGCACTAGTTGTATTTCAATGGGGTTTTTCATTAAAAACCCATTAGCACTAATTGTTTTTAACGGGTTTTCCCATTAAAAACACATTACCACTGCTCGTTTTTTAATGGTATAAACTCTTTAACGCTAATGGTTTTTAATAGGAAGACTCATTTACACTAATCATTTTTTAATCGAAAAACTCCTTAAACGATAATGTCATTTTTTCTTACGTCACATATGTCATTCGTAATTTATCTTAAGTCAATCCGCAATTTTTTTACGTCAAGCCGTCATTTTTCTTACGCTTGATCCACCCGTTATATATGTAATACACTTTCATTGCTCCATCCTGTGTATACATTTTACCACAAGTTCTTAGAGAAAAAGTAGACTCAAGCTGGTTTCGAACCCTTGCTGCCTGCATGCAAAGTAGACACCTTAACCACTACACCATCGAGCCATTCGAAATTACTACTTGCATATCTCGTATTATTGTTTATTGCACAGATTTCATTTTTAATTTATTTGTAATTTTACTAAAAACAAATAATTTTTACACGACGCAGCGCCTCCCAGCGCCTCTCTTAAGACTACTACCTTAAATCTAAGAATAAAAATAACAATGTTTTTACACTTATTGATAATAACTTTTGCTGGTGTTAGCGTTACAAATAAGTAAAAATAAATTTGATCAAGAAATATAATTTTATTATAATATATACATGCATTCTTAACTATAAACCGATGTGATAACTGGAATCTGGGTTATCTGGGAAAGCTAAATCTCTAAACATTTGCGTGTACGATCGCCCCACAGTCGCATCTTCTAAGTACTGGATGGGACGACATTTAATAGTTTCCAGCACGTCAGGTAATTTACGATGCTGCAATCATTAAACAAAAAATTGCTCGCACGGCTCTCTCTTTCTAATGGCGTTTGAACTCTTTTTTCAACTGTCGTATTTTTACTTACGTAAAATTTTGAAAAGTTTTTACACCTTAACTCCTCTATTTTTAACATTAATTTTTTAAAATTTAATAGCTCGAAGCAATTGTACTTAGGCAACACATTAACATTTCGGTCATTCGTATTTTCCATATTATATGAATTTTTTCTAAAATTTATTCGCCACCCACATACTTTTATTAGAGCTTTCGGCAATCAGTCTCAATTTAAATTCACGATCAAGTTGTAATTCTAAAACACCTCTATCAGATAAACCATTCAATTATACGCTGCTGATTCTTGGGTAAATTGTCTGATTCTAAATTCCAATTGCATTACCCCCTTTATTCAAAGTAGTCCATTTTTATAGCATAATGTTGTCACATTCTACTATTGCAAATAATTTGTATGATTGGTGGCGGACCTATAGAAAAGGAAACTATAGTCCTTATCAAGAACGACCTGCCTCCTCCACTTCCATGCAAGTTACACCACATCATTAATACTTTTTCTGGTGCGGACGATATTGTGCGTTTTGCTAAAGTTCAAATTTCACTTAGCACCTCTAAACGCCATTAGGTCAAACTAGTACTACTACTGATGTTTCAATTTTTTCATTTATAAATTCAGAATGAATTGTAAAATTCTATAAAATTGGACATTTACTCCCTGCAACTAAACCACATATCATGTCTCCTTTTCAACGAATTTTGTGTGCGATATGTTTCGTTGTCATAGAATTTCTAATGGTGATATATCATAGCATTGGTATTGCAGTTAGTTAATGCTACAGCAGCTTGTGACCACTGCCGTACATTGTGTGCGCGAACATATCTTATTTTGTCTGTGTGTGTTTGCAGCACTGCTGAAGAACACTTTTATGCGCCATGACGGACAGTTCGAGCGTGCTCCTAGTGTCCAACAATTACTTCAAGTATTTGTAATGTGCTTTCTAGGTTGCCCTAAGTGGCACAGATTTAAAGATACTTATATCCACTTGTTTTGTACTTTACCGGAAGTATGTATGTATGGTAATTATGTTTACATATTGCCATAGCCGGTATTGCCTTAGTAGCGATTTGTCCTTCGCTTTTGTGTTATTTACTCAATTACTCAATTGACCCCATCATTACAAATCATTGACCCTATAATCAAATAAACCATAATATCATAAACCATAAAACCAGCGTGTCAATACAATCATATTATTATAGTTTCACTGTTGAGTTAACATTTTTAATTCTGGACAAACTGACAGAGAACTTGCCAACTACCTCTTTTTTAATCATTAGAGTTTAAAGGTGTCATCAGATATAGCTTTAGCCGATTGACAATTTAGCGCAACGGGAAAAATAGATATTTTTCTAGGAGTTAGCATATTTTACAATCTTCTCGGGTCTCGTCAAATAAAACTCCACGAAGGTCTATTAATGCTCCAAGAAACTCGCTTGGGTTGGGTACTTTCTGGGTCATTACCGATGTCGACATCATGAAGTTAACATCTGGTATGTAATTTGTCAATCAATGAGTCTCTGAAAAACACCATCGAGCAATTTTGGAAAATTGAGGAGGTTTGTACAAACAAAACCGCAAATACATCTCAAGAACAACAATATTTCGAAAATCTTTTGTTGAAACTGTTCAACGTGATCACTCGCACGTTATCGATGCGCGACAATGCAGGTACACTAGGTTATTCCTTAAATAACGCAATCAAATGACTTTATGCAATGGAACGCAAATTCAAGAACAATCACGAGTTCAAACTAATTTATATAGATTTCATGAGGTAGTATAAGGAATTAGGGCATATGACGAAAATAGAATCTAACGAAATTAACTTCTCCACGACATCAAACGTGTTTTACCAACCTCATCACGGAGTGGCAAAGAAATCAAGTACCACTACGAAGTTGCTCGTCGTTTTCAACGGATTTTCTAAAGCGTTAAACGGTAATTCATTGAACGACTTGTTAATTGTCGGACCAACTATTCAAAACCATTTGTGCGAAACACAACTTTGTTTAACGGGTGACATTGCCAAGATGTACCGTCAAGTTAACGTAAATGAAAATCAAAGCGACTTACGAAGTATTGTTGAAGAAATAGTCCTGATGAAGAGATTCAGCACTATCGGTTCAATACAGTCACTTACTGCGCATCATATGCATCCTATTTATCACGCAGTTTACATGAAGTTGCAAATCAAAACAAAAAATCATATCTGAAACGTGTCACGTTACCTATAACGACTTTTATGTAGATGACTTAGTCAGCGGGTACAAGACGTAATAAAATTAAAACATATTTGTCTACTTTGCTTGACACATAAGGATTAGAGTTACGCAGGTGAGTTTCCAATAAGACAGAAATTATCGATATACAAGATTTAGTAATCGCTGATAAATACGATGTTTGCGAAGACGACCTACACAAAACCTTAGGAGTTATGTGGTAAGAAAAGAACGATATATTTTCGTAAACTATTGACGACGCACAATTCAACACAGTATATATGACAAAACGCATCATTTTGTCTCTAATATCAAAAGTATTTGGTCCACTCAAACTTTTGTCTCCTGTCAATATAAAAGCTAAAGGGTTGATGCAAATAATATGGCAAACAGATACCGGATGCTATTACAGGCTTCCAGAACGTGCTTACACTGTGGTCACAATTTAAACGGCACGTAACAACTATTAATCACGTTCGTGTCCCACGACAGATTTTACTAGCGAACCACAAGAACGTCGAAATTCGTGGCTTCTGACGCTTCAGAGAAAGCTTACGCCGCGTGTATATACATAAGATTTACGGACGATAACCATCAAATACTAGTACACTTGCTACGTTCCACAACACGAGTAGCGCTTTTATAAACAATAATGTTAGCCCGTCTGGTGGTTTGCGGAGCCGTGCTACTTGCTCAACTCTACAGCAAGGTTCAAGGTTCCATTTGTTTGCACATAAATCGAACTTATTGTAGGACGGAGAGCACAATGTTATAGCCTGGTTATGGGCAACTCCTAACGTATGAAACAGTTTCGTCGTCAATCGGGTGATCGAAATCAAAAGTTTAACCCAAAACGGTTTATGTCTTCACGTGCCATCGTCAAGTAATCCTGCGGATGTAGCATCGCGAGGTACTAATGTTTCATCTCTCAGTACTAACATTTTATGGTGGGTCGAACCTCTATGGTTAACAAATGTTTCTTATAATGGGCCAAGAAATATTGAAATCAACACGGATCCACCTGAAAAACGTAAACAACGAACGGTTTTGGTAGCCACTCAAAACAAATTAAACATCTTTCACTAGTTTATACCGTCTTCAACGAATAATCGCATGGTGCTTTCGATTTTATCAAAACCTTTGTTATATTCGATCAATGTTATCAAAAACAACGGGAGAACTCAGTCTCGACGAACTTGATAGAGCATTAACCGTTTTAATCAAGATAGCTCAAAACGAATGTTTCTTTTCGGAAATCACTTGTTTGCTGTAATCAAAACAGTTGCCCAAGAGTTTAAAATTAAAATCTTTGGATCGTTTTATCGATTCACATGGTTTTCTGCGGGTTGGGGAAGACTGTCAAAATCAAATATACCGCCGGACAACAAACATCAATTATTTATTAGCACGAAACATTCACTAACACGTTTGGCTATTTTAAACGAGCATCACCGTCACCTACATGCTGGTATTCAAACTATTTTAAGCAGCATACGTCAAAAATTTTGGCTTCTCTATGGTAAACGTACTATTCGAAGCATCTTAAGAAACTACGTTGTTTGTTTTCGGATAAATCCAACAAAACTAATTCGTAAAGTGGTCGACTTACCTGCTGATAGGGTTGGTTAGAATCGTCTATTTTACTTTGCGGGTGTAGATTACGCTGGGCCATTTAGTATTAAGGATGGAAAACTTCGTAATCAAAAAATCATAGGCTTATTTGAGCATTTTTATTTGCTTCACTACAAAGGCAGTGCGCCTAGAACTAGTGAGCGACTTCACCACACACTCATTTTTAGATTGTCCCAACAGATTTATATCTCGCCGAGTTTTATGTAAACGAATTTACAGCGACAACGGTAGTAATTTTATAGGCTCCAATAACGAACTAAAACAATTGTATCAATCACAAGATTGATTTCTAAAAAATCGTGAAGTTTTAGATTTTTATTTAAAGAATAGTATCGAATGGTATTTTATACCTGCAAGATCAATCCATCATGGCGGGTTGTAGGAAGTTGCCGTGAAGCGGGCAAAGTATCACATTACCCGAATTGTAGGAAGGAATAACCTTAGCTATAAAAATCTATACACTAGTTTAGTCCAAGTTGAGGCTATAATGAATTCGCATCCAATTTCCTTCTTATCAAGCGATCCTTCCGACCTATCCGCATTAACACCTGGGCATTTCCTAATTTGTCAACCACTCCCCAGCTTGCCTCAATCAGACTTAACACTTCTGCCAGAGAATCGTCTATAGCGGTATGAATTTCTTCCACGTGCAACTCAATTATTTTGGAAACATTGGAGCAGTGATTATCTCAACTCATTACAACGGCAATTTCGTTGGACTAATAACACTGGTGACATCACCAAGGAAAATGCTGTTGTTCTACTTATAGATGAAAACGTTCCTTCTTTATTTTGACGAATGGGACGAATTCTAAATTTACACGAATCGAGCGACAGAATCGCTCGTATGGCAACAGTGCGCACCTCAACAAGTGTGACTACTCGTGCTGTTCAAAAACTTTGTATTTTACCTACGAAAACTTACAGTCCAACTTAATATTAGTTTAGTTATATGTGTCATAGATGTTATTGTATTGTTATTCAACACGACTCTCGTCGCTACATGTTCAGTTAAAAAGACTATCTTTTCAAAGTCGGCGGTATGTCGAATTCGTATCAAGGACAACTTCTTTCGCATTATTTTTATTTCCAAGCTTTACTTTAAGCAAGAGCTTACTTAATGTTTATTTGAGATAGAATCGGAAACCCTTACAATTTGTAGTACTACGCAATACAATCTTGGTTGAAGAATAACATCCGTCAGTTGATATTCCGTTTTATGTACCATCTACCTGTGACCCTGTACCTCCACTTATAAAGCTGCGTACAAGTAGCGCATATATTATTCAATAATTCAATAATATGTTCTAACTTTTAATAAATGCGTTTATCGAAGTGATTTTATTATACATAACTTATTCGTCAAATTTCTTCACATTGCACATTGTCCAGATGGTTTTTTTCTTTTATTGCTGTAGTTTAACGTTACATTTTTTGTATTTACTTATCAAGAGTTACTTGTGGATAATATGATTTTATGACTATTTTGATAACAAAGATTGAGTTAAAAAAGTGACTAAAAACAGTTCATTAGAAAATTGTTTTTTTTTTTTATAAATATTATGATTGAGGGTAACATTTGGTTTAAGGTAAGGCAGAAATGTGTAAATGTTTATGTTGCGTAGATATTTTTATACTGAGTAAATTCTTTGCGATATGTTTTGGGTAAATGCTATTTTCTACTCAAGTCGATGTCTTTTTGTACAATGTTTTTTTTTAACTGGAGGTTTTGTAAATGTTCTTTTTGTATCATATCTTTAACTAGAGGTTTTGTAAATAAAATTTTTCGAATAAGGTTTCCTGTTTCTTTTTTTAACCCACACGGCAATACTTATTTGGATTCATTTTCCTTTCCTTTACTTTGTGTCGGACTTCGGTGCGGGCGATTTTCCTTCCTAACGTTACTCTTCTTTCTTATCTGCACGGAATACCGTAATAAGTCATGTTATTAAATGTAAACAATCCAAGCTTATGTAAATTTTACTGAATGCTTTTTAGCTGGAGCGCATGGAACTAACTGAAATTAATAAATAATTAATTAATTAATAAATAAACGTCGGAGGACAGTAAGGTCTTCAACCTCAAAAGAAGTAAAGGAACGAGGAAGAATACCAACATTACAGCCAGAAGAGGATTCAAAGGTCAAGCCTCAAGTAAACAAAAGGAACAACAAGGGGGCACGAGAAGAAGAGAAGAGGAACGCTGGTAAAAGGAAACGATGTACTCTCAACTGTGGTAACGAAGAATCGCAACGAACGAAAATCGAAAAAGAAAAAGGCTGACTAGTTCTAAAGTCGACTGAGTCGTGATTTTTGAAGGAAGAAAGACTAATTAGAAAGCACCTACCACAGGAGCGGATGGACGAAACACAATCGGTCCAGGGACCGACAGCAAAGAAGACCAGCAAAAGGATAGGGGAAGGAAAATGGAATGAAAGGAACGAGAAAAAAAGAAAAAACCAAAAAAGAATAATACCAACACCAAGTATAAAACCCAAAAACAAAACTAAAATCGTACAAAAGCAAATAAAACAAAATCACAGTGTAGTTAGGTATGAGTAAGTGTGGACGTGTGCGTGCGTGTGTATGTATGTGGGGGTGTGTGTGGGAGTGTAAGAAGGGTGTGTGTATGTGTTATGCGTGCATAAAGTGTGCGTGTGTGTATGCGTTTGACCGCTGTAGTCGCCTCTTACGACAGGCAGGTCGTACCATGGGGCTATTCTATTCCCGGACCCACACGGGTGAAAAAGAAAAAAAAATACCCAAAACGAGAACAACCGAAGGAGAACCAAACAGAAATGAGTGTATGCATAAAGTGTGTGCGTTTATGGAGTGTGTGTATGAGTGTAGGAAGTCTGTATGTGTATGTGTTAGACCGCTGTAGTCGCCTTTTACGACAGGCAGGTCGTACCATGGGACTATTCTATTCCCGGACCCACACGGGTGAAAAAGAAAAAAAACAGGAAAACGAAAGAAAACCTAGCAAAACAAGGGAGTAAACAAAATCGTAAGTCCAAAAATCAAATCCGAGGAAGAGCAAAGTCGACATCAGTTTCAGGGGCACGAGGACTAGGCATTTGGCTTAAGGCGTTTACGCCGACAAAAGGAGAACGAAACAAGATCAAGGACATCAGGGTTTCGTCGACCTATATCCTCAGGTTCGGAAGGAGCATAGAATAAAGTCTGCCTCTTTTAAGCAGTTTCTGCCAAATAGGAATAGCAGGAGGAGTAGTAGTGGTAGAACGCGGTGTAGGAGGTGACAAGGGTAGTTTAGAAAACTCAAAACGCGTCATAGAAAGACGTTGTTTATTGTTAGGATGAGTAGTAAGAAGGTCAACGGCAGAAAAGGAAACATCATGGGAGGTCAGAATATCAAGGGTAAGAAAAAAAAAAGTATTGGCTGTACGAGAACCAACCTGACGGAAAGAAACACAAGCGGAACACACTTCAGTTACGTTATAGAAAGGGACAGAAGCAGATAAAATTTCATTGATGTTATGTGCAGGATTAGAGGTATCACAGTTAGGAACGGAAACAGCATTGGTTGTAGGAATATCCACCTTAGTAACAGGAACAGAATCATGTAGTAGTTCGTCAGCATTAGATAACAGCACATCAGCTAGGATGTCACCAACCTTAGTTAACAGAACCGAAGTAAGTAGCATTTTGTCAGCATGAGAAAAATGAGTAAGAGTAGGTAACGAAACAGGATCAGGCAACGCTTTAACGATAACAGCAACAGGCATCACAGCTACGGGTTTACTAACTTTAACAGGACCTTCTCTATCCGTATTAGGAATTATCTTCACTTCAGCTACGGCTGTGATTGCCGGCACAACAGAAATTTCTTGAGTAGAAGCATTTAAGAAAGCAGAAACAGTAAAATTTTGACAAAAACGGGAAAAGGCATTAAAGATACAGATTCGTGGACTTCAACAGGACCTTCGCAGACGGAATTAAAAGTTATCGTCACTTCCGCTACGGCTGTTTTTGTAGACACGTCAAAAATTTTTTGAGTTGAACAACTTAGGAAAGCAGGAACATGTAAAATTTTGACAGCAACAGCAACAGATACTAAAGATACAGGTTCGTGAACTTCGACCGAACCTTCGCTGACTAAATTAGGAGTAATCGTCAACTTAGCTACAGCTGTAGGTACGACAGCAATTTCTTGACTAGAATCATTTAAGAAAGCAGGAACAGGTAAAATTTTGACAAAAACGGCAGGAGGCATTAAAGATACAGGTCCATGGACTTTTGGAGGACCTTTGCAGACTGAATTAGAAATTATGGTCATTTTAGCGACCTTTGTGCTTGCAGCCACGACAGAAAATTCTTTAGTAGAATCGTTTAGGAAAGCGGGAACAAACTCTTGAGAAGCTAGCTGCAAGTCACTAATTCGAAGCATGGGTGGTAAGCGTGGTGGAGGCACATTTCGGGGTGAGAGTGTATAAATAGGACGAGCAGAAGAAGGAGCAGAATAGGAAGCAAAACTAAAAACGGAGGAAATTTTGTTAGAAGCTATATTTGCCGAAGAAGAGTAGGTTTTGATAGTAGAAGCAAAAGGATCTAAATGAAGTATCGAAGAAAACGCAGAATGAGAAGTAGAAGAAGTTAGGCAACTAGAGGTGAGGCTAGAATTTGAAGGATTATTCGAAAACCTATTATTAGTAGGATGACAGTTGGGACAGTTGTGGCGAGTAACTCCTTTATGTCCGCAACCACAACAATGGAGTACTTGAGGACGATTACAACGGGTTGAAACATGACCAGCTTTGTCGCAATTAAAGCATACGACCTGACGAGTAGGAGTAGAAGTAGGAGGAAGAACAGTAGAACGTACGGAAGAAGTATCGGATCTACTCGTAGGCGTAGGAGAAACCTTAACAACTCGGTCATGTGAAGCAAAAGTATTTTTCTCAATCGTAGTAGCCTTATAAATAAGCTCGTTGTGTTCAAAATGAAGAATTAGTAAATTAGACAACTTTCAGTCAGAAAACCTATGCCGAAAACCACGATACCAAAATAAAGCATCAGCCTCGAACAAATCCACTGCAGACTCAAATAAATCAATTTCGGATACATGATGAGCTCGTCGGAGTTTTTCGACTCGTTCCAAAAAATCACGTACGGTAAGAGTGTTCGGGGCACCAGAAAAATTTCAAATTCCACTCCCACACAGGGAGACCGTGATAGAAAGCCGAAAAAGAAGTCATTTTGAATACGAACAAGAAAGAAATGGGTAGAAGGTAATGAAATAAAGGCTAACCGTAACTCGATAAAAACTCAAAAGAAAAGAAAATTGTTGCGAATACAGGACAATTTAAAACATATCCGACGGATAAATTTCGGGAATATCAGTAGGAACGAAACAACAAAATAGAAATTAGAATAGGACTGTAGAATAAAAAAAAATCGGAGGAAAAACTAACTCTAGACGTGACGGGGAGAACAAAATGTGCAGAGAGGGAAGGAAGAAAAAAGAAAAATCTTGGGCGCCAGAGTTTTCAACGGACTAGGACTATTGGCGAAAACGCAAGACCAATAATCTGAAATAAGCCAACCAATAATATTGAACGTAAGGGACTAAACATAAGTAATATCAGGCCGAGAAATTGCAGATCATGTAGGAACTTAGGCACTAACACTAATAAACAAAAAATCGGAGCAAAAATTAACTAAAACGTACTCGGAGCCAAACTAACTAAAATAAAATCGGAACCAAAGTGACATAAAACAAAATCGCAGCACAAAAAAATTAACGAAAACCAAATCGCAGAAGAAATTAACTAAACATAATCGCAGCCAAAATTAATTACAAAAAGAATCGCAGCAGAAATTAATTCCTAAAAAATCGCAACAGAAGTTAATTACAAAAAATCGCAGCCGAAATTAAGCACAAAAAGAATTGCAGACAAAATTAAGCACAAAAAGGATCGCAGCAGAAGTTAATTGCAAAAAATCGCAGCCAATATTTTATGATACGTACATTGACGTAACATAAAAAAACAAGAGAAAGAAAAAAGAAAGGAAGGAATGGCCGGGCTCAGGCGGCGAGTGGGCGGGCTCTTATACCTATAAGTAAGTAAAGGAAAGCCTGAAAAAAAATAGAAAAAACTATATATAAACACTCACTCAGTCACATTCAGAACAAAACATACAACGGAAAAGAAAGAACTTATAATAAAACAAAATATTTACACAACACAGTAAAAAGAAATTATTCAAGAAAAATGGCGTGCTGTAGTTTTTAGGCAACTACCCCCTGACAGTAATTAGAAAAAAAAGAAAGAACCAAACGCAACCCTAAAAACCACAGCTTTAGAATATCGTAAATATACACTTAACCTATTTTTACAAACAATAGCAACAACATTTTCAAATGTGCCAGCAAGTCTTTAAACAATTTTTCATTAATAAGTAGTAAGTTTTTAGTTATTAAAACAAATAGTAAAGCATTAATCAAAAAAAAAGTAGTAAATACCAAAATAGATCAAGAAATTTCGTACCTAAGAATTCAATTAAGAAATGCCATATTTTAATGGTAAAACCCCAGGCGTTCTGGTTTCGAAGTCAGAAGCACATACAGAGAAAACAAAAAAAAGGAACTCACCCTCGAGTTACTGGCATCGGGGTGGAACCAGTCGCTGGTCTCCGTCAGCGAACAGGCCGGCCTACGTCCAGGCAGAGCGCATTTGACCTCGCATTCCCAAAAGAAACGACAGCTCAAGGGATTAACGTGTCCCCCCGCAGGAAGCTAGAATAATTACGAACAATAAATTAATTTATTGAAGCCGACAAGTATTGTTTTATACAAACTCTATATACTTACCACGCTAAATAATGCGTGCCGGAAATTCACATAAAGATAACGAACGAAGCCAAATAGAACGTGCTTTCTTGTGGCTATTCGAACAGGAAATGAATTGTTACATTTGTTTGGTTAAAGCACGTAAACTTGTCGTCAAGAAAAATAAAACAAGAAAGCCCTAATTTTATTAAAATAAATTCGCCGAATTCTTTAAAAAGAGAAAACACACCAGCATTTAATTATTGAAATACTTGGAAACCTAATTAAGGCGTAAATTCCAAGGTACAAAATTCTTAGAAAGGATATTTATTTTTCTAATGAGCAGAAAGATTCATCAACTTACCTAGATAGGATATTTATTATTAATTACAATACAAATTTTAATACACGGGTTATTTTTAATTAACAGAATTAATTTTTGTGTTGAACGCCAAAGGAATTTAAGGGGTATATAAACTAATCAACTATTTACGAAAATAAACGTAACAATATATTTATATATATATATATATATATATATATATATATATGTATATACTATTCAGTTTATGGGTTATTGTTCCTGTTAAAAGGCGTACTCTTTTTATTCCATCTGAATTTTCGAGTAATTTTTACTCTTGGTCACAGATTAAATAGTTGAGATTGTGTAATTACTGGCATGTGTAACAGAAAACATTTTTAAAAGCTATTTTGAATAATTACAAGATTGACAGTTTTGACAAATGACATATAAATTAAAACATTTGTATATAAACATATATATATATATATATATATATATATATATATATATATTATATAATAAAATCTAATAGGAGAACATTAGAAATTGTTAAAGAAACCATAAGTCGAATACAACAATGTTAACTTAAGCATAAATATAAAGAGATTATTAACAGTTCATGAGAACGGATGCAATACAATGTATTCCAAGCGATAGTGATACTGCAGGTGGCAGGTCACAGACGGTTAAGGTACCGCAATTACCTAGAACAATGTATTAATGAATAGAATTAAGAATAAGCAGACACGAGCTCTGCAAGTTCCCATAGAATTGTGAGGGGCAGGGACAACATAAATACCCCGGGAGTCCCAAGACCAGTCAGTCAATCTGAGTATTACAGCTTTAGCATTGTTGTTTACCAAGGCTACTCGCCCTAATATTAGTTCAATTAATCATTTTATTTCGACTTAAGAGTTTTATAAATCAGTTTGTCAAAATTCTATAATTAATGTCTGTTTAAACAAATAAATTGTTACGAAGAATTGGAAGTAGTTTTTAAAAACACCGCTCCCAAGGCCCAAAACGTAACTCGCGCTACCGTTACACTAGTCTGCACTGGATAACATCGATCACTGTTTTCGTATTTGTTTACTGCTTTGCAATTATAAGAAATTTGGTTACATTGAATGACATTTGCTAATTAGCTTTGATTTTCGTATTTCTAAAATTTCTTAATAAAAAGTTATATATTTGAATTAAGCTCAAAGAGACGTACGGTTGTTACCCTAAAACAACTCTTTTCATACGTAGCTACCACAGATCCGACACATCAATAAATTTCTAAATGGCGCTATTACGCTTATGACCTGTTTTTATCACTCAACGATCCATGCTGAAAATTCCACCTTTTGGTTAATCGACTGGAAACTGAGTTACTTTACTGGCGTGGGTCTCTTATTCGGTTCTAAATTTCTTCGCCAAAAATACCTCATCTCCTATATTATACTTGAAGTGTAATATGCTCAGCGATGCATTAATTTACACATGCTTCATTTATTTATGAAGCTACTACATCAAAGCCATTTTAAAGTGGTAATGTTTTTAAATCTTCTTCTGATAGCTCTTTTATTAGGATAACCATTAAAATAAAGGGTATAATAAAACAGCCTAAAGACTTATATGCATAATAATTTGGTGAGCTTGATTTTATTTATGAAGAGCTGTAGTACCTACCCTAACTTTGAAAGGGTAAGATATCATCAGTTATGTACTTCTTCATTATTTAGTTCTCTAATTCTCAGTTCAGCCAACTTTATATTGCGATACTATATGGTAGAAAGAAAAGCGTTACGAAATTGTATAATTAGTGTTCTCTAAAAGCCTAGCCTCTAATCAATTGCACATCCTAACATTCAATATGCGCTAACAAGTGTAGATGCAACCATGAATTTTTAAAAATTGATTGACGGGTATGCGATTGCTGAAAAATTCGTACATTTTATTTACTGTTCAAATGACTTACATCAAAAAACAGTCTTTCCTTATAGAATAAAAACTGCATAAAGTTATTTCTAAGATGATGCACTATTGTGAGTAATAAAAAATGTAATAAGTTCTGATATGATATATATATATATATATATATATATATATATATATAAATTGCCGTGTAACCTCTCTAAATCGAGCCTCATTAACAAAAATACATTCGAAAATTTATTAATTTTCTAAAAATCGAAAATTGCACACAATAGAAAAATTTTTCAAAAAAAATAATTCCTTACCCAGATTCCTCTCTTCATCACCTTAATTCTTCAACGGCTTCTTTGGCTAGCTCAGTTGGACCTCCACTTGGATACCTAGATTCACTATCATACTCTTAATCGTTCACGCACACTCCCAATAAAACCACAAAATAATACAACAATCAAACAATATTTATTTACCATTATTTACAAATAAAACTTCAAGATTATTTACATTTCGGTGCTCAAGTTACACCTCAATAAATTCTATTTTTGTACAGTCCAGTATTTTAACTAGAAATATTAAACACATTGAATGTAACCGGAGTAGATGGGCCCTGAATAATACCTTGTTTTTCGTTCTTTATTTATAATTAATTTTAATTAAGACACTCTGAAGTATGGTGAGCTCATGATAACCCAGTTTTTTTGTATGATTAATATATGCTTTTTACTTAGCATACGCTTACTGCAAACAAAAAAAACCCATGTACTCGTAACAATAAAAATTTAAATTCCTGATGGAACGTTAATAAGCTTTATATACACCTTGAGATTTATATTTAAATACCATAATAAAAGTTAGTTATGCGTATTATTTTTAATACGCAAAATAATGCAAAATACCTTCATACTTCACTCTCACACATCACAACAATTTGCTTAGTTTATAAAAACAACAAATTCTAAAGCGTTACCTGGAATTTCTTGAAGATCCCTACTCCGTTGGCGAAGCCGTTAAGTTGTTTTTACTCTCGGTTTCGTGGTTTTGCTCTGCTGGCCGCTTCCAGCTATTTGTAGATGAACACCATCTAAGTTGTGCTGCATGCTCTGCCTTTACGATGCATCCAAATCCAAATCCAATTTTATTACACTTCTTTTATAATTGCGTACTTTAGTTTAATTTAATTTAATTTACATTACTTCACGAGCTTGTTAAGATATATGTTGCACCTCAATAAAAATCTAGACTCGACACTTTCCGCGTATCAAATTATGAGGCCGATACAGTACTATTTAAATTAAAAATTTTTATATACTCACAAGCTCGTGGTAAATTTCTGTACGTAGTCTCAATCGATGAAAGTACTAAAAGAACGAAGTTAAAAGAAAGCGATGCTAATTCTTTTAGAATATTTATACACTTCGAATGTAATCTCTCCAGACCCTCCTAACGCGAAACATTTAATTAAACTAATTCGTTCTTCAAATTTTGGTTCAACCGTTTTCGAAATCTTCGAAATTTAGCGCGTCGTTACGATATTTTCCGAAAAATTAACATTCAATATTCCCGTGTTTGTCTGTTATGCTACTAACCATATCGACCAATAAGACATTCAATGACGTCTTAAAAACCCCGCCTATACTAACGCTATTCCTCTCTTATGCATATTCTGTTTCCTTCTACCCTCGCTTGAGTGGTAGAAATTGACAATTCTGACCGCGTTTCAAATTAACCCATGTGGACTGAATACGTGCGTTTTGAAATGAACTTTTATTATACATGTTGTTACAATTAAAAAAATACGATACGATAATTCTTACAATTAAAAGTCGATAATTACATGGCGCAAGCGTGATGAAAAAGCGACTTCGCGGGCTGTTAGTAACGCTAATCTTATTACAGATTTGCGCGCAAACTGCCAATGACGTCACCAATGCACAAATTATATTGCGTAATAATCGGAAATATAAAAATTTATACAAAAGTTCATATCAGTGAACAAATTAAACACTGTACTACTTACCCCGGAAATCCGAACGTTCTGCGGGGTTGAGCTAAAGTTGGCCTCTATCAAGGTCCATCAGGGCTCCATCCCGGAGTAATTAAGATGGTGACTCGTTCATCTCGGGTCGTGGAGTACGGTTCGTCTACGGCTCAAATTGTCCTACCTATGCGGGGATCTGATAAGGAAAATAAGGTATAAGGGGCGACAAACAAAGATAATTAGACAGGATATCTACATAGGTAAAGATAAGCACGATACGATACCTCAAAGCGTCCACTCCACTCGATAGTTCTGGCAAAAACAGCCACGTTTAAAAGCGTCACGGAAACTAGTCCCCACTCTTTTGTCTTTTACACGTCGGCGCGAAGTTATTCGTCCAAGGCTCTAGCGTCGCGCGATCTGCGCAAACGCACTATGACGTAACGGAAGTACGCGCCTAAATTTTAAAATTCCGCGCACCGCGTCTTTTGAAATTATGGCGCGAAACCTCCGCACATCAAACTTAACCTAATACATGTTTAAGGGCCACTATGGCACGTAACAATGTCTCTTTCCGACGTATTTCATTGATCGTCTATCCCTTCTGCACTCTAAGGAAACTTTTAGTTAGCATTTATACGAAATATTCTACCGTTTACCCGATATACCTCAAATACTGTCTTTTAACTATACAAATAAGGAGAACATGACCTTTCCAAAACCAGCAGGTGTTCAATTAACAAACGTTTTAACACAACATTTCTAGGAGGTTGCGTTTCAAGGTATTTTATATTCAACGACTGTACGTCTGTTAGCAACGCGTTTCACCTTGGTATTATCGATTTTTCAAGCTCTTATGCGTATTAGACGTAATTACCCGTTCAATTAAACTCACTTAAATTAATCAATAATTTGCATTGGGTTCTACAATTTATTTTCTTAACGTACCTAACTAAATTTTAATCACTACTTGTAAAATTTTGGTAATACTTGTTGCTTTAAATTTATTAAATGAAATAAATTTCGCACGTAAACTCTGGTTGTTTCCTCTATACTTGCTTATACTTAAATTTATCCCTTTAAAACCACTACAATATATATATATATATATATATATATATATATATACTTACCGATGTCTTAATTTTCATATAAGCTCGCTCAATAATGACAAATTTTTCAAGGGGAGCAAAAATTGGATTAAAAGCTCTGCTTTAAAATTAGGATTTGGAGTTTTGCTTGGTACATACTATAATACCGAGCTGCTCAGTGGCGTAGTTTGTATGCGTGTGACTACTATGCCCAAGGTCCCGGATTCGAATCCCGACACGATCCGCTTGAAAAATGTTAGGTGAACATTTTTCATAAAAATACGCCGTCGTTCAGATGAGGTAAAATGTAGGACCCGTGTGTGAGTGTTGTCATGCACGTTAAAGATGCCTATCTTGATTGGAACAGCAAAGGTTCGGCAAAATTCAAAATTTTTAGGTGGAATATTAGAAAATCAAAACTGTAGTATATACTATAGCTATGTCTATAAAGTAATCGGCGAGGTTGGTTTGGAATCATGATAACTTTATCAAATTGACAATTTTTTTTATTAAATATATAAACACTACGTTGGAAGTAATCAATTTTATTTTATAGTTTGTATAATAGTAGACACCCTGCTACGGGTGTAAAAGCAATAAATTATTAAATTTTGAATTGTCTAGAAAGAGCGGAAATCCCGCCACTGCTAACTACAATGCCGTGGCAATGGGTCTCTAAAGAAACAACTTAGGAGAATATAAAATTTACCCATCTGCAATTCCAACCTGCGTTATTATATAACACTTTTCATGAAAAGCTTTCAACACTCTCAAATTTATGGATACCAACTCTTATGATCTAACGAAAATTCTGTGGACGACCAGTAATGGTTGTAAAGTTTAATTGTATTGACGTTTGCGGAATAGAGTTCCTCTCACATTCAATCCATACATTGAATCAAGAAAAAACGGTCTCACGGCCTTGTCTAAATCTATTTCTAGTAGAGTATTGAATTATTATTCCTCTAACCAGGTTCAGTAACGCGTTGGCGTTACGATAAATAAAAAATTTTGAATACATATTTAAAAATAGTTCACGTATATAAATTATTTCAAACCACAAAAGGGTAAACACAATAAATATTATATATAGCAGTAAAATTTTATAGCGGATCACATCGTTTTAAAAGCGCCTTTAAAACGAAGAAGTAAATAAAAGTGATACTATTAATATCCACGTTCAAATTATAATTATCCCAAATATAGGAAAGCTATTTACAAATTTTAGTAAAATGTAGTAGAATTAATGCTACGTAGTTGCAATGTCAAGTAAACGCCAGACCATATCGGAAGTATATTAATACAGTACTTAAAACACAGACACTTAATTAGTAGAACTCACCAAGATTAAGTTCTCGATAATTAATTGTATCCTTCAAACAAAAGTACAAAGTTTTAATTGTAACCATTCAAACTGTTAGAATTATAAAGTAACCATGAACACGTGGCTTTTGCCTGATAGTACGGTATGGTTTAATGCCTGATTTACGTGAAATAAAAATATTATACAATGACATAATTACAACAAACGTATGAAAAGTAGGAAAGAAATCACTCGCTAGACTGTGGATGAAAAATCATGAATTAATTATGCGCGAGCAATAAACAAAAGTACATGTAAAGGTGTCCATTGAAAAGTTTGTCTAATATTCCCTTTTTGTTTTGAATTAACAAACAGGCGTATACGTAGTAAAATACTATGAATTTTGACAAAATTCACAACATTAGTATAGTTTGGCGGTTTGGTTCCAAGCAATACAGGTTTGGAAGTAATGCCCGATGGCAAACTTATTAACTCTTTGCTTCATGGAATTCTTTAGCCACCTTAAGGCGTAACGCTAAGTTATTGCTCATTTGTTGATGACATGAGGTTTGTTACGTAAAATATTGATCAACAACGTACACTTTTAGTTATAGATAGTGTTAAGTTATTATTGATATAAAAGCTGGATATTGCAACTTTTAACTGAAAAATAAGACGTAGTAAATTATTATAGTGAATCATCAAAACTATTATTACGAATATGAACTGACTAAAAATTTTTACCAATTTGTGTGTGTATTTACTTACAGGAACATCGTAATATCGCTGACGTAAGTAACTTTAAAACTTTTGTATGTGTGTCTGTTTACTGAATTAATAAAATAAATATCTATTAAAATAGATTTAGATCACTCAGTAAATCAAAATTTGTTGGTAAATTAAAATTTGTTGTATGTGTTATTGGTAACGCAGCTTGAAATTGCATCTAGGTAATTTTTGTATTGTCCAATTTTTGTTTTATTTTCTGTTATTGTTTCTATAGTGACTTACTCACGTACCACTGTAGTTAGCCGGTGCACTCTTAGTTTGTTACAAAAATTTTGTTACTTCTGGACTTTTTCAATTTTAAGAATTTTACGCTTCGTCTACCGGTAACAATACATATAAAATTTTTAAACAAATTTCAACACTAGTTACACGATAATATTCTTGAAGATATGTACAATGAAAATTAAAAAATTAACCACTTCCAATTAAATGCAAGTAACATAACAATCTTTCTATAATCATTTAACCACATGAGCCTTTCTTTTAACTTTAATTCAATTTTCAATGTTCGTAAATTTAATAAACCTACAGCATGGGTGAACCTTGTACACTTTTACTGTTGTAAACAGGTTTCTTAGATACATGTCACTTCAAAACGAAATAACAGTTTATAGATATTTATACTAACCTAATAACTGAGTGTCAATTTAATTGAAGTCATCCATTTCGCCAGTTGGAATCCATACTAAAAAGGACTGTTTTTAATTCCCCACCTATTTGTTAGGGAGCTAACCTGTCCATACATAGTGTCGAGTTTTGTCGATTCATCTGTTGGTTACCACGTTGAACTTCCAGTTGGTAATTTTGTAATCAATGGAATTTTTCGACATTCTTATCTATGATAACCTTCTACATGTTGTTTCGTTACTGGCTTACGAGTAATTATTTAATTATTTTCGGCAGCTGCCTCACTTTTGTCACTTTCGCCACTTTCCATATATTCGGGAGCGGGTGTGTTAATGTCATTTTATAGTCTTCCCTATTGCTTGTGTAGAACCACGTGAAGTAGGCGTCAACTCATTTGATCCCATCATGCAACGGTCGCGCGCCACGGCTGTTTCATTTCCTCATCAGTCAGAATAAATACATTAAAACCATTTTTGTTTTGTGTTAAAGTATATGATTCAATTATCTGCAACTTAATATTTGTGAGTTTTACTAATTGAGCCTCTGCGCTTTTAAGTCATGAACTACATTGTCCGTATATGCTTGTGACATTATCTGAGGATTACTCTGTATTGAAATATCCTTATTTTTGTGTAATATTAATTTTTCTGAATCCCACTACCAATTGTATAAAGGTTCTCCAGTATTAAAGGATAATTATGATATGCTACATGCACAGAAATAATTTCACGTTTACTTACTTCTCAGATTATAGAAGCTATCTTAAACTGACAACACCACGCTATAAGGATTTACTGTTATAAATATTTTGTTTACACAACTACTTGGAAAATTATTTATGCTTACGTTTTCATATTCGACATCGTAATACATATTATTAAAAAGTGTTTTCCTCTTTTGCGGAATAATTTATGGACCTGAGTTATTCCTTAATACGTATTACGCAAAAATAAAATTATGCTTCTATGGTTTATAAGTTTATGGCAAAAATTTCCTTTAATAGAACTAAAAACTAATTAAAATCTCATGCATAATGAACATTACCATCCATGAAATCAGAATATATGTTGTATATCAATATTGGTTTGTCCGTTTAAGATTAATTTTCCTCTTTTTGCATCCCGTTTCTATTTATTGTATCGTTAACTAACGCATTACCCGTAAGACGAGCGGGCCACATAGAAAAAAGCGCAATCAGTGATACTCGGCTAACTCGCCAGAATTAAGAGGTAACAAACAGCATCGAAAAAAAAGCGAGAAAATGAATTCCACATTTCCACCGATGAAGAATGGGTAGGAGGTCTAAATAAAAAACGACCGGACTCACAAACTAATTTGCCTGTTTTAGAACATCTATATGTGAAAAGATGAGTAAACATAAAAATACATGTAAAATATAACTGTAATAGGGCACTTGTATGAATTGAAATACCAAACAATATTAAATTACTGGTTTAAGGGCAGACCCCTGAATGCTTCACTCCGCACGTACTAACATTAAATATTAATTATGTCTAGCAACAATCAAGTTGAAAAGTATTTTGTAAATAAAAGAACTACTCCAATACACATCCCTTAATTATTGCGCTTACAAGATATCAGACTAAGTGGCATTTAACCACTGTAGTTAAATTAGCACAACGAACAACTGATTAAATATACTTGAAGTGTGACCTCAACGTACGAAGCATAAATGTCGTGAGAATCTTAACTACTTATTTTATATTGGCGCGAAACATGCCCGTTCTGAAACATAAAAGCACATAAATACATATATACAGTAGTACATTAAAATATTGTCACCAAATTATTGGTCAAATTATACAGGATAAAACAGTCCATGTCTACTCTTCATAAGTCTTAATATTTTTCGGATTTAGGCAATCTGCGTACCATTCGAAGTCAAATAAGCAGCTTTTGGTCAGAATAATATGTTATTCCCTCACGCAGTCTGAGAAGGATGTTGGTAACTTTTCAACTAGTAACGAACAGTTAAACCCAAAGGAAGCAGGAAATATTAATATTAAAACCTTGATAACAAACCGAATTAATACTTTAATGGTATCGTAACTCAATTTGTGCATTCACTTGACAGCAGCATAAAGGTATTTCTGTCCAACTGTTTGGTTGGGTTTCCAGTCAATAAACAACACCGCAGTGAAGAAACAACAGACAATTTTCACTCTATAAAGCAACTTTTAACAATGCCTTAGTAAGAAAACTCCATTTCAAAAGCAACACATGAACGTATAGTAACAACAGAACAACATAACAGCGAACTTTCATATGCATTTTAAAATAACCACATTCAGGGAATTTTCGATTATCAAAAACATGCCTGGATAAAGAACCAAAAGATATAACATAAATATGAGGGCTTGCAAATTAAACAAACGCCTAATAAAGTTAATTGCCTAACTTCCGGGCTTGAAATAATACACGTGTATCGAACCCGTATATTCAAATAAGTAGAAACTGAAATGTTTTTAAATTAAACAGGTAGTAAATTTACAAGTGCGAAACGGAACGTAGCAGTGTTACAACCCTATACTGTTTTCAACTCAAATTAGAACGAGTTGTGGTGGGCTATTTACAAAAGTAGATTAATCGAGTAAATTTAGTTACCTGTAATCTTAAATCGTTCAAGCATTTTGCAGTACTTAAAAAATATGTTAGCCGGACAAAAACGAAATAGAAGCATACTTGAATTCTTCAGAAAAAGTTAATTATAGTTTTAAAATAATACTAGTGTATGGGTACTGCAAGATTAATTTTTGGTTACCTCTTATAATAAAATCTGGTTTACCTTAATATCAACTTTTAGTGAAAGCCCGAGGAAACGTTCAATATCGATGAACAGGTACAAGATATTGAAATTAAGGGTCACTATTTACCGCATAGACCAGTTATTAAGGAAGGTAAGACGACTAAGGTAAGACATGTGTATACAGAAAGGTCCAAATCTGATAGCTGATAATTTTTCAATATTGCTAAAGCTTCGTCTGGAAGAAGTACATATTGTAGCCGACATACAACAAGCATTTCTAATGATTAAACTTAGTGTTCCTACAGATAGAAATATGCTACGTTTTTTGCGGTGGAAAAATAACCATTTGATAACATTTCGATATTTGCGTGTTGTTTGGCTTAATCGTGTCTTCTTTTCTATCGAGTGCTACACTCTCTCACCATGTTGAGCGGTTTAGTAGTTCAATGGCCAATAAATTGAAAGGATCTTTCTACATGGACGATTACGTCACATCTATAGCGAAAGAACATGCCGAAGCCTTTCGCAAGGAAGCTAATGGGAAAATTCGAACTACGTGGATGAGTGTCCACCGGAAATGACGATGAACAACGCCTTCTAGGTATTGAATGGTTTGTTAAAGACGATTTGATTGGAACTAGCATTCCTAAGATCGAAAATGCAGTGACAAAGAAATCTCTGCAGTCTATTATTGGACGAGTGTATGATCCCCTTGGTATATTATCTGCGCCTATGTTGTATTTGAAAATAATTTTACAAAAATGTTTTTAATGAAATTAACATAGAAAGAGCTACTGCGTAAAGAATTAAAAACATGTGTCGATAGATGGCTGAATGAAATTGACCTTATCAAAGACATCCTGTGGTCAAGGGGTATGAAGAAATAAGATGATGAAAACATTCAACTACAAGTGTTTAGTGATGCAAAGTCGGAGTTGCAGCATGTGTTTTCATGAGATTTGACAGTAAAAAAGGGGTTTCAATTTTTTCGTTGCGGGAAAGTCGAGAGTCAGCCCTATCAAACCAGTAACGATCCCTAGGGTGGAGTTGATAGGAGCCACATTCGGATCTCGATTAGGAAAAACACTGAGTGATGTTTTACAAGTGAAAAATATTACTTTGTGGACAGACTTAGTGGTTTCTTTATATAGAATAAAAGTAGGAGATTGGCGTACGTGAGTTGGTAATCAAGACAAAGAAATTATACAACACACAAATCCAGATAATTGACGATTTGTACCTGGTGAAATGAATCCTTCTGATTATTTAAGCAAAGAATGTTTATTTAGTGCAAAGAGAGAGAGAGAAAGCTCTGTATGGTTGTATAAGTCGTTTGATGAATGGCAAAATATAGAAATTGTACCAACAATAAATGCCCTAGCCGAAAAGAAAGCAGCTTGTCTCGCTACTGTTCAAAGAGAAACTTGTGTGTATGTGTTTTCGTATTAGAGTTTATTTCGCAAAAATGTGAGATTGATAGCATGATAAGCCGTTTTACTAAGAAAAGACAATGTACAAACTTAGAAAAAACAATCTGGCAGCAAATGAGTTACAAGTCGCAGTAGAAACGATATTGAAATATTTACAGAGAATTTACCCGCTTGCTGCGGAGAATACTGAAACCTTGGTCGATAAGGAAGGAGTAATCAGAGTATGCACTAAAATTCTTAGTAATAAATTTCCTTTTTTTTTCGACAAACCATTGTTTTAACCGAGTGTCCTCTTGTTGTAGCCATGATGAAGGAGCGACAAGAAGAGCTGCACCATGCACGTGCAGGTTGGATTTTTAACGATTTAAAAAATAGGGTGTGGATTTTAAAGGGACGACGAATAGCCAGAAGGGTTGTTTGAAATTGTTGCAGATGCAGAAAATATAGGGCCAAGGTCTTCGCACTCCCTTTACTGGACTTCCAGATAATAGGGTTAATTTAAGTAAAGCTTTTCAAGTGGCTGGGTGTGATTTGATGGGACTTTTGTTTTGAAAGTCTACATGAAGAGATTCACATAGAGTGGTTCATCTAGAAACCTTAAATTCTCTTTTCACTGAAGCATTTATTTTAGCCCTTTGACGTATGATTGCACGTCGCAGGAGAATGCCAGTTCTCATCTCAGACAACGGAACTAATTTTGTTGGCGTGTTCAATAATCTGAATAAATATGCAGTCGAACAAATGAAGATTAAATGATATTTCAATGTACCTACCGCAAGTTGGTGGGGCGGATTTTTCGAACGACTTATTGGTGTAATTAAATTATTATTGAAAACTACTCTTAGTCACGTTCTGTTGACCCTTGATGAGTTACAGATCGTCATTGTTGAAATAGAAGGAGTCAAGACTAAAAGACCAATCACTTACGTATCAGATAACAACAACGAACCATTGCCAATCACACATCGACGTTCTTACAACGGGAAGAAACGGACACCGAGGTGCCAGATTTAGACGCTGTTGATATGCATGCAATAAAGGGTCGAGCACGTTGCATAACTTCTATTCGTAAGCCTTTAAAAGATAGATTTACACAGGAATATTTAGGTACTTTAGTGATAATTAATAATAAAAATTTGAAACACAAAGAGAATATTTCTGTGGGTGCAGTTGTATGGATAGGAAGTGACAATAAGAAACGACACGATTGGGAGTTAGGCAGGGTGTTATAAATATTTACTGGTAGGGAAGGAGTAGTTAGAGTCGCTAAACTCAAAACAACGAAAGGGGAATTAATTAGGTCGGTGCAAAGATTATACGCTTTAGAGGGACGGGGTTCAGGCAACAAAACGAACCTATCAAATACACAGGATGTTGAATCTACAGACAAGGTGCGATCATTGAGGAACCTTGTACTTGGCGGAGTTAGGTCAAGAGATAACTAGTGGTAATGATGCTGAACAATGCACCTCATGAGGTAGGAATGTTAACGGACTCGAACGATTACATTTGTAAGAACTCACGTTTCTTAATATTTTCCTGTCCGAACAGTATTTATGTTTGTTTCTTTGTAATTTAATATTTGAAATAATTGTAAATTTGTCAAACGGATAATGTTTCAATTTGTAATTAATATTTTAATTGTTTGTTTGAGAGATTTATTGTTTATGTTTAATTGTTAATATTGTGATAATCTTAGTTTTAAAGCACATGTAGGTAGATTTGCTGAAAATAGTAGGTTGTTGCGTTTTCAGGGTCGGGAGAAGGATGGTGATCTGAATGAAACCTATAGTTCAATTGCTCATATTTGTACTAAACTCAATCTTTATAACACAATTCTAAGTTACTGAAAACGACAGTCGGTTGCATTTTCAGGGTCGGGAAGATCTCGAGTACATTGTATAATATATAAAACTTCCATTGCTTTATAGATATTATAATATTAAGCAACGATTTCTTATGAAACAGATTCAGAATAAAACAGGACTAGAGTTTCATCCCAATATTAATTCTTTTTAATATTTGAAAGTGAGTGTAAATCACAGTAGTACACACCATTGAGTAACGTGCCTACAAGGTGTTTTATTGTACGTTATCCAATAATTAATCGATGTATGCAGGGAGTACGTTTTTTAAAAATAAACTATTATTTCGCTTTCTACTTTTCCAATCTAGAAATAGCTCATAAGCACGGATGTACTGGCTTATAATTTTGGCGGAAAGATTTTAAGAAGATTATTTTGTCGCCACCACATTTTCTGGCGGGGTCATTCTCTACTACCGTCGTCGTGCGTGTATCAATTAAAGATTTATTACAATTAAAAGTGTTAGTTAAACAGGTTCGTAAGATACTTAGAATTTATTCGATAAATAATTAACATAGCTGTCTTAAGCATATTGCGGTCAAGGTACGTATAGGTACAAAACCAGTGTAGAAAGCATTATGCAGAACAACTGCATAACAGTCTTCTTCTATTAATTCCACTGTAAATCCATTTTATAAAATTGTTAGTGAGAAATAAAAACCTTTGGAATACTGATGGCGTAAGTACATTAAAAGCATTTATACGTAGTGATAAATGTTGTTCTCATTTTTTCTTAAAAACAAATTTTAATGTCATCACAGTGATACTTAAATTTTTGCTCAACTCTTCATTAATAAAACCGCATACTACACAATTTAAAACAGAAAATTTTCTTAATATTTCAAAATGAAACAAAATTTTAGTGCTGGGCATTTGTTGATTGATCAGTTAGAATAAGGACCATATTTTCAAAAAAAAGTATGGAGGACAAAACGGAAGTTTCTAAACCACCTACACATAAAGATGTTTTACATTATAAAAACACTTTTGAACAAGATTCAGAAACAATATCTACTACATCACTCAATAAGTCCGTAGGATGATACATAGATGGCGTTGCTATGTAATGATCCATATGATTTGTAGGAAGTACTAACCTTAAAAAGATATCTGTCAAAATTTCATGACAATCCGACGATTAGTTTACAAGTTACAGAGGTTCAAGTGACGATACTTTTGAGTTTTTCAAAAAAATGAATTCCAAGCAATTTCGCGTGTTAATTTATCATTGCTTTTTGATGGGTAAAAATACCATCGCAGCCAAAGCATGGCTTGATAAGTGTTATCCGGGCTCTGCTCCATCGAGGCAAACGGTGGAGAAGTGGTTTGCTGATTTTAAACGTGGCCGTACAGACACTGACGATGCTGAACGCTCTGGAAGGCCAATTGAGGTGGTTACACCGGAAAACATCAAAAAAGTCCACCGAATCGTTTTGGAAAACAGAAAAGTGAAATTGCGTGAGATAGCTGACACCTTGAAGATATCAGAAGGCAGTGTGCACACTATTTTGCATGAACATTTGTCCATGAGAAAGCTGTTCTCAAAGTGGGTGCCGCGTTTACTCACAGTGGACCAAAACAACAACGTGTCGATGATTCTGAGAGCTGTTTGGAGCTGTTCAACCGGAATAAAAGGACTTTTGCGTCGGTATGTGGCAATGGATGAAACATGGATCCACCACCACACTCCAGAGTCTAATCGGCAGTCAGCTGAGTGGACTGCAGCCGGAGAACCACGTCCAAAGCGGCCAAAACCGCAAAAGTCGGCTGGTAAGGTTTTGGCGTCTGTATTTTGGGATGCGCACGGAATTTTGTACATCGACTATCTTGAGAAAGGAAGAAGAATCAACAGCGAATACTACATGGCATTATTAGTGCGTTTGAAGGAAGAAATTGCCAAAAACGGCCACACATGAAGAAGAAAAAATTCTCTTTCACCAAGACAATGCACCGTGTCACAAGTCGATCGCAACGATGGCCAATTTGCACCAATTGGGCTTCGAATTGCTTCCGCACCCACCGTATTCTCCAGATTTGGCCCCCAGCGACTACTACCTGTTCGCAGACCTGAAAAAAATGCTCGCCGGAAAAAAATTTGGCTCGGATGAAGAGGTGATCGCTGAAACTGAAGCTTATTTTGAGGCCAAAGACGAATTGTTTTACAAAAAAGGTATCGAAATGCTAGAACGGCGTTGGACTGATTGTATCACTCTTGAAGGAATGTATGTTGATGAATAAAATCGAATTTCGCCAAAAAAATGTGTTTTTCTTAGTTATCCTACGGACTTATTGAGTGATGTGTTAGTACAATAAATTCTATTACTGATCTCTTAAATGACTTTGAAGGTGATAGTAAAGATTTACTTTACAAGAGAATAAAATCACGTTTAGTTTGTGGTAGGATTAATCGTTTGTCAGTACCTGATGATGATGACAATGTTGAAACTATTTTTTATAAATGAAAGTTATGCAACAATACTTTTGTTAGATACAGATCTTTATGATAAGGTGGAAAAATACGAACTCTCTAATGGTATAATTAGTGCTCTACTAGTAAATATCACACCTACAATAAATATACATACTCCAACAGTAACTTATATATCTGATCCTACTCCAATCTCTTCTTGGTCAATAAAATTTAGTGGGAAACAAACCACAGTATACGAATTTATCGAAAGAGTAACAGAACTAGCAGAGACAAGAAACGTTTCACTACTAGATTTGTATTGGTCCGCGTTAGAATTATTTGAGGGAGACGCGATTATTTAGTATTGGAAAATAAAACAATTCGTAGCGGATTGTGAATCTTTAGTAGCTCGCTTGAAACAATAATTTCGTGCCTCCAAATAAAGAAGCTATGTTATGGGAAGAAATAAGAAAATAAACCCAATCATCAAGTTTTAAAAACAAACAAATACAAACAGTTTTCAAACAATAACTATTCAAACATACAAAATAATAACTTTCAAATAAATACTATACGATATAATACAAATACAAGAGGTCCAACACAATCATATACTCTACAAAATAAAAATGAAAACTTATCTACAACATGAAAACCATATCACACTACGCATTATTTTACAAGTGCCTATAAACCAACAACTACCACAGTTGGAACTGTTTAAAGCCAAATCACACATACCCAGACTGTACATTTAAGAAAAAATTTTTTGCTTCCGATGTGGATATCAAAACGTAAAAATAAATACTTGTCCAGTTTGTTCAAAAAACGAGCAATGGGGCACAAGGACTGTAGCCAACCTTGTACCGACCTCTCTTTAATTACAAATATCTATAAATCAAACAAGTTAACCTAATAAGAAACATAAGAAAAAAATCTTTAATAATATACCTACCTGCACAACAAAAATGAAAACTCAATATAAAGAAAATTGGGTAAAATGGCTACAAATTGTCAAAAGTTTTTACAAATCAAAAGCATATTCAATAGAAACATATAATTTTATTACCAAAAATTTAGATAATAGACCATACATAAAAGTAAAATTACCTGACATTTATATAACAGCACTTTTTGATTCCGGAAGGAACGTATCAATAATAGGATGTCTATAGGTATACCTATAATAGAAACACTAAATATTAAAATATTCCCTTTAACTACTCATAAACTATTTACCGCCGAAGGTACATAACAAACTATTACAGACACTCTAGACTTACCAATCTTTGTTGGTGACACATGTCATTTCATTACTTGTCTAGTAGTTCCAGCACTTCCACACTCATTTATTTTCGGTTCAGATTTTGCTAAGAAATTTAAACATACTATTAATTATAAAAATAACTTATGGTATGCGCACACAGATACAAACGTACTTATAACTATAAAAGAAAATTTACCTAAACTAAATTTAAATAAATATAAACTTTGTGCATTACAAAATTTAAAACCCACAAAATTATCTAAAACAAAAGACATAATAAATTCTTCTAATTTAATTGCTAGCACAAGCACAAATTTAGCTCACATTGATAAAATATATATGAATTTCAATACAGGTGACCATTAACCTATCAGAAAACACCCATACTTTATGTCTCCATATATGTCTAATATTCTAAATGAAAAACTAGATGAAATGTTAAATTTGGGTGTAATAGAAAAATGTATCTCACCTTGGTGTTCTCCTATCTTACTAGTTAAAAAACCATCCGGGGACTATAGAGTATGTTTTTATGGTAGATCCTTAAACGAAATAACAACTCACGATAGTTATCCCATTGCTAATGTAGACCAAATTCTAAATATGCTTAAAAGTGCTACATACATTTCTAGCCTTGATTTAAGACATACTTTTTGGCAACTTGCTGTAACTGAGGAGTCAAGAGTAAAACTATCTTTAGTGCCATCTCTAGAGGACAATTTAGAGTTGTTACAGTTCCGTTTGGTTTACGAAACTCTGCTCAGACACAACAACGTTTAGTAGATACTATCTTCGGGCCAGAACTAGAATCGAATATATTCTGTTACCTTGACGATATCGTAGTAGTTTCTTCAACATTCTCTGAATCCGTCGGGGACAATGCATTTGAAGGTCACCTAGTAATTATTAGTCATAAGCAAATTCTCCTTTTCTAAATTATGATGTTTTATGAGGTCTCGATGCAACCACTTTCCTACAAATAAATTATAGAAATGTACCTGACATTTATGTTCAAAAATGTACCTCAAATCTACACATTTATGATGTTGGAAGTTTGATAAATTTTATGTTTGGCTGAAGTTGGATGTACTCATAAGTTCTACAAGAGACGGTTATCTCCATGATCACAAACAAAGCACTGAGCGAACTGCGAATGTAAATTTGACTATATCAGAGTACACGTGATGAACACAGAACAATATTCAAAATTCCAATTAAATTTTGTTCTATTAAAATTTGAATAATCTTTGTTCACAATCAAAAATCGACAACGCAATTCATTGGTTAAAGCTCTGATAAACGTTTTTCAATACAGAAAGAATAGCGACCAGAATTGTATAAATGCAAAATCGAATTCTGCAGAAGACAGTCCTAGTACTCGCCATAGTCTGGGATTCTCTCTTCTCTGCAGTGCTACTCATAGCCTGCAGACCTTTCCAAGCAGCGCTCGCCATAGCCTGCTAAAATCCTAACGCAGCGCTCATCATAGCCTGCATCCTGTCCCAAACGTTACCCTATCCGCCGTCGTACCTGGAGGCCGTCATCGTAGTTCATCAATCCACAACTAACAAACACGTATAAACGCTACACTCCGTTCAATACTTCGCCGACCAGTTGTTATTGTGATTGCATCTATCAAGCTCTACCACAGGGACGACATCCCCGTAGAAGTATCACCCCAACGAAGCCTGCCGAAGACTTCAGAAGACAACTGAAGACCTTCTGAAACCTTTATCTTTTATATATATTGTAAATTGTAGTTTTAAGTGCATGTAATTTCAATTCATAATTTCTTTTAACGTAACTTTGACCCACCACTAAAAACACAAAGATTACCAAAAGAGATCCGAACACCACCGAAGATGTCTGGGCCTCGTCGACCTGTATATCTTTCCTAATCATCACTATTTAAGTTCACACTGGGCCTCTTAAGCAACTTCCGAGGCTTCCCGAAGAAAGCCAAAGAGTTTCGAAAACTTATACTTCCCATTAAATGGTGCATACAGACATTTAAACGGTGTTCAAGTTTAATTCTGGCTCCACAGCAACCAGGAAGCCATCCGAAGCAATCCTAACTGATAAATAATCCAATTTCACTTTTTATATTATGTAAATTTGGAACTTATAATGATTTTGCTTATGTTTATTAAACAATTAGCTAAACCCAGCCTACTTGCTTTAAGACGCCGCCCCCTTTGAACGTTAACAAATGGCGCCCAACGTGGAGCCGTCTTCATAAGAAGATTTTGCAAACAGCGCGCTTGCAAGAACCACCATCATGCCCGAGACGAAGAGTCAAACCACGTCCAACGTCTAGCCGGACACCAACTAGCCGCCTCCAACCCAAGAGGTCACTCAACCTAAAGTTCTGGGACTGCAACAACTCGGTGGCGCTCAACAAACACAACTGATCGATAAAATGGTCACAATCAAAACGCTCGTGGACCTGTACCACGTCACCACAGCCACCCACGAGGCAGAGAAACCTATATTCTCTGGCACTCTCCTGGAGGATCCCACAGAATTTCTCCAACAAATGGAAGCGATGAATGCGGATGTACCGACAACAAACGCACAATTTTGAGGTCAAGCAGCCATATGGTGGGAAACATACGCCGTGTTCCAACCCACCTACGGCGAATTCAAAAGGTTATTCCTGGACAAGTACGACAGTCCAACCATTCGAGCCAGAATAACCTCCGACTACTATGGGCAGGCGCAGACGGCGGCTCAACCAGTAACCGCCTTCCTGGGCACGAAGGTACAACAAGCCCGCCGCCTAAAACTGAACATCAACCGAGACATACAGCTGTTTACGGACCTCCTCCTGCCGGCACTGAGAACCCCAATTCAGTGTCATATGCCGACGACAGTAGGGAAATGGTCAATCGCCTTACGAGAATTGAAGAAAACCTAAAAGAAGCAACGATATAGATGACCACCCCCATACCAGCAGCCAGACGTCCACCCACAGCAGAAGATCTGCCAAGGTGCCGCTTCTGCTTTCAAAGACACTGGCACCGAGATTGTCCGACCAGGAACTCGGGAAACGGCACCCCGGCCGAGCCATGCCAGACTACAGCCCGGTCGGGCGCAACGAACTGGCATGATTAAACATCGCCGACGATGACCCACTACCAAGAATCCCCGTCGCAATACAGGAAATAAACTTCGACGCATTACTAGACACAGGAGCATCGACGAGCATGATTAGGGAAGATTGCATAACCACAGGTGCACGGGTAGAACCCTATAATGCCTCCGCCTGTCTAGCCGAAGCAGGAAGAGAAATGGCAATCAAAGGCAAGTTTCGCACGCCATTCACCCTGGGACAAGTGACGGACCACGAAACATTCTTGGTAGTCGCAGACCTCGCTGAGGATGTCATCCTGGTCGAATCTTAGCTACTACGCCAGAAAGTGGTGATGGATTACGAACAAGACTCTATACATTTCGGAGCACATAATCGTAACACACTCCACTGGAACTTAACATGCAGACCACGAGCTAACCACACAGCCCGTGTCAATCTGCCTAATGTTGCGCAGCGCGCACAACCAGAAAGGCATACCTGTAGACAGATGTCCCAAGAAGAGGTGCCCTTTCAAATACAATTATCTCAACAAGCAGCAAACGACCACAGAAGGGTCCAACGCCGCCACACGACGGTGACGCCTGTCGCCGCCAAACCAACTGCAACTAAGCAGTTTGCAGACGAATTCTTGCCCAGCAGCCTTCGGGAAGAATTCCCACTAGTAATCAATGGGTCAGCACCGCCTACTGCCGCCACCGGCAACAGCCCATTATTACTGAACAAAGAAACATGAAGACCACGAGCTAACCACACAGCCCGTGGCAATCTGCCTAATGTTGTGCAGCGCGCACAACCAGAAAGGAATATCTTGGGACGGATGCCCCAAGAAGAGGTGCCCTTTCGAACGCAATTATCTCAACAAGCAGCTGGCGATCATGGTGATACCCGACGCCGCACAAAACGTAAACGTAAACGCGGCCACAGGCTCAGATATTTCAACAATAAAGACCTCGCCGCCTTTTCGCAACGACATAGCTACGCTATCATCTTCAGCGGGGGGGAATGTTACCTCCATGATTACAAGCAAAGCACTGAGCGAACGGCGAATGTAAATTTGACTATATCAGAGTACACGTGATGAACACAGAACAACATCCAAAATTCCAACTAAATTTTGTTCTATTAAAATTTGAATAATCTTTGTTCACAATCAAAAATCGAAAACGCAATTCATTGGTTATAGCTCTGATAAACGTTTTTCAACACAGAAAGGATAGCGACCAGAATTGTATAAATACAAAATCGAATTCTGCACAAGAAAGTTCTAGTACTCGCCATAGTCTGGGATTCTCTTTCCTCTGCAGTGCTACTCATAGCCTGCAGACCTTTCCATGCAGCGCTCGCCATAGCCTGCTAAAATCCTAACGCAGCGCTCATCATAGCCTACATTCTGTCCCAAACGTTACCCTATCTGCCGCCGTACCTGGAGGCCGTCATCGTAGTTCATCAATTCACAACTAACAAACACGTATAAACGCTAAACTTCCGTTCCATACTTCGCCGACCAGCCCTTATTGTGATTGCATCTATCAAGCTCTACCACAGGGACGACATCCCCGTAGTAGCATCACCCCCACGAAGTCTGCCGAAGACTTCAGAAGACAACTGAAGACCTTCTGAACTTTTTTTTTTGTATATATTGTAAATAGTAGTTTTAAGTGCATATAATTTCAATTCATAATTTCTTTTAACGTAACTTTGACCTACCATTAAAAACACGAACACCACCGAAGATGTCTGGACCTCGTCGACTTGTATATCTTTCCTAATCATCACTGTTTAAGGTCACACTGGGCCTCTTAAGCAACTTTCGAGGCTTTCCGAAAAAAGCCGAAGATTTTCGAAGACTTATACTCCCCATTAACTGGCGCATACAGACATTTAAACGGTGTTCAAGTTTAATTCTGGCTCCACAGCAACCAGGAAGCCATCCGAAGTCATCCTAACTGATAAATCATTCAATTTCACTTTTTATATTATGTAAATTTGGAACTTATAATGATTTTGCTTATGTTTATTAAACAATTAGCTAAACCCAGCCTACTTGCTTTAAGTCACCGCCCTCTTTGAACGATAACAAGACTTTGAGGTATCCTACTTTTTATTAATTACATCACGTCAGGTATGCGTTTTTAATTATTTTAAATTCAAACTTCTTATTGGAAGCATGATTAAAATTTTTCTACAGTATGGAAGTATGAGTAAATAACTATACATTTCTTATAATAAAAATTTCTATATATTTAAATGTTAAAAACCTTAAATTCATATGTAGTCTTACGTGTGATCTTTTTTTGTCACAAATGTAAGCCAAGTGCTTCACGAAACATGGTAATTTTTTAATTAGGTAATACATAAATCAAGTTCCGTATTTATCTATATCTAAATGGTATGCTAAACCATTATCTTATCAATTTGACTATTATGTATACAAGTTTAAAGCAACTTAGAAACTAATACCTTATAACTCTATAAAATTATCTGGTTGATCTATTTTCTGTAAAACAACCTCATATTGAATTACATGAAATTTTGTTTGATCTTTGTTCTTAAATGTTAATTTCTAAATAAATAACAAATTTTGGTTAATTTAGCAGTGTCTATTTTATTTTTTTTTATACTTATTATTCACCACCCTGAGATTTTAGGTCACTGCCAGTCTCCGCCACCCCAAAGGTAGGTGCTAGCTGTACCACGTATGCTCTCTCATGCACCTATCCTTTTAATAACACCAAAAAAAGGGTGCGGTGCAGCGCTTGTTGTAGATTGTTAATAATATAAATTTAAATAAAAGGTAAGTTTATTCTTAACTTTATTAATATGTTTCAAATTTGGAATAATATTGTATTAATTGATCTATTCTAAATAGAGTGATCATAAAAAGTAAATCTCAACCAACTTAGCGATTTTCTTTGTGAAACAATTCCATTTTAACCTTTTTGAACTTTTCTGTTATAATTCCATATGGAAAAAATGTAAGACATTTAATTAGTTGAAACAATTAAAAAACTGAATACTTGTGACAGAATTAATTAATTTTTGGTTTCCTATAAAAGAAAAAAAATTCAGATGCAAAATTTCGACAACAAAAAAAAATTAAGCAACAAGAAAGAAGAAAACATTTATAATAGTTTAAACAGGTTTTTGTACATTCAAGACAAAACCGTTGAAAATACTATAATGCGTTATTTAATAACAACACCAGATTGTGTTACCGATGCCAATGCTATATTACGACTCATATCAACGTTGCGGTCGTCATTACAATTAAAAAAAATTTTAAAAATAGAAAGAGTCAGCAGTATTAAATAATTCAAGCATTTGTTAAATTTCCGATTTAGATGAACTTACTAAAACTGCAGCTCAAACATACGCCAGTAATAAAGGAATAAACAAATTGAAAGGACTTAAAATACTCTCTGTCAAAGATTTTAAAAACATATATGATTTATGGTCAAACATTTGTATAGTAATTTAACATCAACTTTTCTCAATCTATCAATTCCTTTAATGATTCTTCTTTCTCTTCCGGTATCTTCCGTTCCTTTTCTAAACTTAAATTGTAATAATAATAATAATAATAAATTCGAAGTATCTGGGATAAAAAAAGGGAAATCGACAGTCTTCCGACTAAGCTGGTGGTGTATTCGTTAGGTAAAGCTATGAGGAATGGCCGTGGGTTTTAAAACAACAATTTGGGACTGACACATAACTACAAAAAAAATTAAGGGGGGGGGCGCTTAAGGTCCTAGGCTTAATAAAGGCAAGGGGTATTCTAAGGGAGATCTTGGAAACCTTCAGAAGAAAACATCGCATTGACTGTTAAAACGCAGTATCTGAAAGAAGACAGTATTATAAAAACAAATAAAGGACACAGGAGATGCACTCTTGCTACCTTGTATTGTAAAGAGAAAAAGGTATTTATTAATATTAGAAATTTGAATGTAAACGTTAAAAGGAGATTTAAAGACCAAGCTTCTTGGAAACGCTGTTCAAGTAATTTATTTTTAAGTCACAGCTAGTAGTCTTACCCTTTTTAAATAAAACAGATTTATGAATTTTAATTTAGATTCCCTATTTTAGACGCATTTGCCCAAAATAAAACAGTTAATTTTAACTCAAGTGATATTCTTTTAATTAATAATTATTCGCTTTTGCTAAAAAATTTTTTTTACAAAAATATACAATAAAAAGATTGTCTAATCATTTAGACATAAGTATATATATATATATATATATATATATATATATATATATATTCTACTATTACTATCTATCTATCTGTATGATTACTACCCCCCTTTTTATTACTACTCACTGTCCGTCACTCACTCTCTTTTTGCCCCTTTTGTAGCGCATTTTGTGAAATGTGCACACTTAACGCACACCCCGTATTTGCAACGTTTGGTTGGTTCTTTAATTAAATTAGTTATTTCAATGCCTCGACTATTTAAGCTCTTAATCTCAGGGTGTTTAACTACTTATAGTGAGTTCTGTTATAAGTAGATGTACCAAGTCCAACCAAAGTGCACTCTTTTGTTTTAGTACTAAATTTTTCACTGTATTTTTGTATATGCCAAAATTTCTATTAAGATCAACGACGCTTTGTGCCAAATTAAATTACTACCAAAATTTATGACTATTTTTGACGTTTAAGATATTTCAGCACTCACCTGGTTTACACTTCGTTGTTGGCCGCGCTGACTGCTGGCTCAAAATCCGTGTCGCCGTATGCGTCTTTACACTGATGTCCTATTTGGTTGAATTTTGTACCGCCTCCAGGTGTCGTTCTTGAAATTTTAAGCTGCTCCCCAATACCTGAAATAATTAACCCGAATTTAGAATTTTGAATACCCCGTGCTATAACTTCCCCTGTGCTTATTTCTGCTTTGAATCCTCCACTACCAATTATTGTTCTCCTTAATCTCGCTCCTCGTGTATTCAATAAATCCGTCCGCTTCTTAAGTAATCCAAATCTACTCGCTGTCCTTTTACAAATTGCCCGCTGCTCCGCTACCAATCTATAACTCGCTATCCAAATCCAACTACTGTTCCTTTATATGTCCTCCCGATGTCCTTGCTACCTATAAATTGCTATCCAAATCCAACTTTCTTTCCTTTTTATGTATAACCACTCGATTTCCTGCTACGTATAACTCGCTTTAAATCGCTATCCAAATTCAAACTCCGTTCCTTTATATAAATCTTCCCAATGTCCTGCTACCTTTAACACGCTATCCAAATTCAACTTCTTTCCTTATAACCACTCGCTTTCCAAATCTAACTTATCCGTCGTTTCACCGTCGCACAATTACCAATCTTTACTTTATGCTTTTGTCGCTGTTGCTTCTTTACCACACTTTATTAAATCACAACTCTTTTAGAAACAAATACTTTTATTAACTTTTTTCAAAATCGTTACAAATTAGCACAGTATGAAAAACACGTCTTTTTACAAATAAAGTTCGAAAATAATCTCCCGTTGTTTGCTTTCCACGGCAACCATTTTAACTTTTCTCGCCTACTACCCCATAACTAAATCGTCCAATACATCCTAACATTTCGTTTGTGTCGCACATACCATAGCTCATGTCCTTTCTACATTTTATAAATCACATTAAATTCTATCATTGGTCCAAAATAATTACAGTTCATCAATCACATTTGATGTTGTTATAACTAATAATTTAGAATTTACAAACATTGTCCAAAAGTTGATTCTATTTAAAATGCAAAACCAAAATAAATTACACTAGAACCTGGATGCGTAATCGATATTAAACATTCATAGACGCATCCGGTTTCCGGACGGCAAATGTACTTTCAAAGGCCTTTAACATTCAAACTCGGTATAAACCATTGAGCACTGCACATCTTACTACGTCATTTAGTCATTTCGATATTACCTTTTGGCACTTAATTTCAACTACCATTTTGAATGGTATTTTAGCATATGTAGAATACGGGAAACATACATTTTTAAGTTTATATGATCAAATATGTGGATTATTTTGCTTGGCATATACGACCTTGTACTAAACCACCCTCAGAACTTTTGGTAGCTTCCTTATACATTATAATATATATATATATATATATATATATATATATATATAATTTTAAATGAAAACACGATAATTATCTTAACATAACCTTAAATATGCCCATTTGATACTCAGATCTGTTTATCTTGGTTCACAGTTACTACAGGTATTTTTAGTTCAAAATTAAGGGTGTTTATCATGTTTAAACATTAGAACTACTTTAATTTCTGTAAGTATGAATTTGTAAGTTTACTTAATAGACTTTATAATTCCAGGTAATAACCTAAACGACGCATAATGTAAACAGTAATGTGGATAATATTATTATTTCCAATCAGCAATTTTTATTGCAATCCTAATGTAAACAAACGTTAAGTTTAACCTACTCACTTAAATATGAACATTGGTTTCTTTAACAACTTCCATGAAAACAGCTGTTCTAGGTCACGTCCTAAAGCTAATCGCTTACATTTGTATGTTAAGCGTATGATGAAACGTCACAAGAAAAACACCTTGCTGTCGCCATATTTTCCGACTAACAATCAATGGACGAGCAACATTTATGGCAAGAATTTTCTGTAACGGCAACTAATGAAAGTGCACATAATCTTAGACATGATTCTCCTTCATATAAATAATTCTTCAACAGAGATTGCTTTCGTGTTTCACGAACTACTAAAACTAAACAGCTTGCACAAGGACGCCATATATTTCCTTTAAAACGAAATGGCACTACAATATTTCTAGAAATTTAAAGTTGATTTCTACTGAGTGCTACAATTCAATTATTTAGTTTTAAGTAATATGTAATTTTACCTGATTACCGTCAACAGGGAATAATTAGAATCAAGTGGATTTAGCACTTGAAGGCACAACTTTGATGGCTATTCTCATATTGCTCTATCGGTTCCTTTCAAAACCCATGTTGCTGCTATCGCAACGAAAACCCGAGAGCGAATGAATACGAATTTACGAAATAACAAGACGACCAAATACCGCATGTCATTTTAAGCACAGTTCAAGTAACCATCAGTTAAAGAATGAGTCTGTATAATTTGTTTTAAATAATACTGGACTCGTGATTGGATAATAAGGTAAATAACTGAAGTAATTAATACTAGAGAATTAATTACTAGCTTGAATAAGTGTCACATTAAATATAGTGACAAAAAAATATACGCATTGATGAACGTCAAAAAAAATGGTACAAAATTAATAAAAACTTCTTTAAGGTCAGCAATGTTGGGGTATGTTTTCTGAATTAGCTATTTGTTTCATAAAATCTGATCTTTTATATACTATTAATACAGAGCTAATCTTAAAAGAATTCGCGACGATCAAAAGCAGAAGGTTTCAGTTTTTAATTTTCAGGTGTACGCAGAGTTTGCTAAATATTTATATCAAAATTTAATGTAATAATTTGTATTCGTTAAAAAAATATATGTAAGCTACTAATGTCTTGAAAATAAAAACAATGTATACATTTACATGTACAACATATTTATCACAAACTTTTTTAATAACCACCCCCTCAACCGTATAAATGGAAACATGTTAAAAATGTTCCAATGATCAAGTTATTGAATTTATATGAAATTTGACTATATAAAAATTAATCAGCTGATTTTACGTTAACCGTATTGGCTACCTTAAAAAGCCGTTCCCAGGACGCAATACAAGTTGAAATTACTCATTCTTCTAAACTTTAAAATTTTCACCTAATGTATTCAAATAAAAAATTAATTATTCAAAGTCACCTTCATAAATGTCAAACTTAAATTTTTTTTATTATTTTGACAACGATCCTAGGTCATGGATCGAAACGTAAACAAAGAATTTTAACAAATATAAGTGGTTTTATTCCCAAGAAACATTAAAAAGAATCTTGGTCCTACATATTAATTTATTAACACATGTTTACGTTTTGGTTCATAAAAATTTTAAGTTCTTTCTGCTTTTGTAATGGTTTCTTTTTTCTAATGTTAACAATATATATTTATATAAAATCTTTCAGTTAAACTTATTCTAATCGAGGATGAGATCTTTAAAGTATCTCACACACTTTTGTATATTCCAACTCAATTTTCAAAAGGCGTCAAATTATAGAGTGGCACACAGGCACGGCTTTTAATAATTTGGGTATTGAAAAATTGGTTGTATTTATAGAAGCTATGGTTTTTTGGTAAATTATGTTACTTTAGTTTTAGCTAAACAAACATTATAGTCTTGCTATTGGTTGTTACTTTATGTAAGACAGGATTGTTAGATTCAGGGTACGTTTGCTCGGGACAATTTCCGGAATAACGAAGCAGTTTTATTGTACATGTTGCATAACTTTTTTAAACAATATATTTTTAGAGTTTTTTTTTGTTAAAAAGCAAATTTCAAATTTCTCTCTTACCCGAATTCACCCTATTTATGAGGCTAGAAATGTTGTTTATTTTAAATTTCCTTCTAGATCTTTAGTAGAAGGCACCAACTCTTCCTCAGGTATTCAACTGTTTTTAGAAATAGTGTGTATATACGTTAAATGTTTATTTGCAATTGTTAGCAGAATTGTCTATTTTTTTAAAGAAAGGCGTCAGAAATCTGTAGCTGGAGAAATTGTTCTCGTAAGTTGTATTCATAAACAAGATTAATATATAATGAGAAATCAATAGGTTACAGGGGCTGGACATGGAATTGGAAAAGAATTGGCCAAGAAATATGCATCTGAAGGAGCGACTGTTGTATGCTGGGATATCAATAAACTAACTAATGAAGAAACAGTAAGAGAAATAGCAGCTTTAGGATATCCAAAGGCTTATGCCTATCTGTAAGTAAACACTAACTAAAAGGTTTTGTATTATATATAAAAGAATATCACAGAAGGCGGTCCAATAACAATTTGTTTTTTTTTTAAATGAACACTGCCAAGAATATTGTATTAATTTATTAATCTCAAAGTCTGTTACTACATGCGAAAAAAGATATTTGACAAATGACCTAAACGACTGCGCTACCAGGTATTCACTCTATTAACAACTATTTTTAACATAATTTGGATTTCTTACGGTAATGTGCGTTGGATTTTATTATTTAGGTTAGAGATTGTTTCTGCAAGACTGACTTTTCAAAAAGTTGCAAGTGCAAAGGGGCAAAGTCACACGATCTGCTAGTTCTGGTCTCCAAACTGAAAAATTATTTGATCTTGAAATTAACTTTGCAATAATCGATGAGTCGCTCTCGCTGTGTGGCAGACCGCAAGTAAACAAGCTCCTCCACTTCAACGTTTTCGAATGGGTACTAAACTGAGTTTGTTATTATATCGTGACTGTTTCATCTGCACCGCTTTGAAAAAACTATAGTCTAATCACGTAAAACTGTAACTTTTTTGGGAATGCATGATTAGCCCAGAATGGCATACCGGTGTTCTCCCCAAAATCTAACACTTTTGGTAATTAACGTAGCCAGCCAAGCAAAAACGATCTTCAAAGGAAAGATTATTTTGGGATAAAAATCACTGTCACCTCATTTCATTTAAAATATCCATTCAAAGACAATCTTCGCGCAGCATCAATTGTAGGCCTTGAGGTAAAATCTTTATGTAAAATTCGATAAAGAGTTATTGGTGACACAGCTAGTTGAGAACGATGACACATAAAAGTGTTTGGTACCTAACTGCGGCTATATTTTCTTGTAACTAACAAGAATGACTATGCACAAGTGATGCTTCGCCGGTAAGAGAAAACCAACTTTCAAATTTTTTTCATCAAATCCCAAATACACTGGAATTGTTTTTGAATATGTTAGTAGCGCTATACCTATTCTACTACTAGTTATTGATATACCTATTATTACTAAAGAAATCTTCACCAAGTATTTCCCTACTTATCTAATTATCTTAATTAATTTCTCCGGTCATAGGAAGCCGGAAATTCGAGACGAGACATTTGGCCTAACCTATTGCGTACGGCATCTGACCTTCGGCAGCTGCTAATTGGAAAATCGCACAGAAACCCTAACTTTATAAATTTTTCGCAAGCCAAATTTAACTTATTTTATCCCTTGACGCTGTACTTAACGAATTTGTGATTTTCATTGAGTCCCCGACCATCGACAGTCGAAAATCAGGAAACTCAGCGGTGAGCTTAATTTATTCGCGTACGCTCCCCGACCATCGGCAGCTGGATACCGGGAGGTACGTACGCGAATCCTAAACGACTTTTCTCTACTTGCTTTTCCCTACTAGTTAGCTTATCTGGCATTTCCTATTTTCAAACATGTCTTCTTTTTTATTTTTGGTTTCTGTTCTTTGTCGTAGTTGTTGCAGGTATTGATCCTTCGCGATTTGTGTATGCTTTTGTATGTGTTTAGAATATTGTATGAGATGTCTTGTCTGGTTATATTGTACATGCTTTGCGTTTTGTAGTAGTTGTCTTAGGATGTTGTTTTGGTATTCGTTTATTGATATTTGCTATTGCAATGTCATTTGTTCAAGTATCCCTTCACCTCCACGGTAGCACCTGACCTTATCTTACACTTGATAGACGGGGCACGTAATGAAGTGGATTAATCCTTCAGATGGGTGGAAGTGTTGTATTTTGAGTATCCCTTATATGTCTGACAGAAGTTGAGAGAATGTTCTCCCAGTCGTGGCATTATTCCAAGTTTCTTGCCATGGCTGAATTATTTACTCTTTTATTCTTTTCTTTGTGGTACATTCTGCTTCCATGATATTTTTTACTCTTTTTTGTTTTTGTATTCTGACTCAATGTAAAGCCGCTTGTTTCCTAACCTCTAAATCCTTCAGCATAATTCTCACTAAAACTACAAGGGCATCCAGAGATGTGGTTCTCTACGCCCCGGTCAATCCCACTGAAATTGATCGTTGCGGTCTAGCAAGTGTAATTCTGCGCACCCAGATACTTGCAGAATAAGATAGTATTGCTGCAAGAACCGCTATTTATCGCTATCCTGTTTTGATGTTGTGTCAAACTTGTAATCTTGTGCGTTGTCAGTTTCGAATTTTCACATGTTTTGCTTATATGTTCTAGAAACAAGTGTTGTTCGTTGATCGTTATTCCTAGGTACACATTTGTCTTCTTTCTTGGTATTTGTAGCGCCGGTAGAATGATTGTTCTCCCGTTTAGTGCGGAGTAGGTTTTTGTTTTGGATAGTTTTAGTTCATTATCTGTGCACCAGTTGCTTACTACGGTCATTGCAGTGCAAATTTTTTTTTGGGGATTATTAACCTGCTGTCAGCACGTAGTGTTTTTACGATGTCGTTTGCATACGCAGTGACTGATAGCACTTCTCTAGTCACTTATAATGTGTCTAGTAGTTCTTTTACTATGGTGTCCCAAAGAACAGGGCCGAAGACGGATCCTTGAGGGCATCCCTTGGTAATTTCTTGTTACTATTTGAGCTCCCTTTACATGTGTATACTTGACAGTAAATCTTAATCGTGTACTACATGTCTACCGCACATTTTAGTTCTTTCAAACATGTTAATAATGCTGGTCAAAATAGATTATTTAAGGCGCCTAATATATCTGTGAAGACTATCACAGCAAATTTTATATTGTCAGTGTTTATTGTTTGTAGGACGTTGTCTTAGTATCTTCCGTTGACTTTTCTTTTTGAAACCAAATTGATTCTCATTATATCGTAATCCTTCCTGATGTTCTTAGATTATTTTGCAAAGTAGTGTTTTTTGTATTATTACCAGGTTGTTTAATAGGCATATAGGCCTATATTATTTTGGGCCCATCGGATTTTCATTCTTGCCTTTTGCTATGATTATTACGTCGGCCTGTTTTCACGCATTTGGTGTATTCTCTTTGCCCGAGGCACTCGTTATAATACGATGTTAACGCATTGGTTAATTTTGGCGCGTGTCTTTATTACTTCTGCCTGGATGCCATCAGATCCATGTACATTCTGTATTTTCATGCTTGTTATTGCCTCAAGGTCTTCTTGTACAGCGAATTCTTCTGCTACCGCACCTGTCGTACACTTATATGTTATTGTATGTCTTTTCTGACTTGTGTTTCGGTTTCATTTTCTTGATTATATTCTTCAAGTAATGTTCTCAGCAGAATTTCTGCTGTTATCTTCCAATCATCCGTGTGTACTTGTTCGTTTTGTTTGAGTGTGTATGGGTGGAGTTCTCACTTTGTCCCTTGCTATCTTATATGTAGGGCTTCAGTGATCTGCTGTAGATACTTTTGAACAAAGGCGTTCCAGCTTTTGTTATTCAGATCCCATATTTTGATCTTATATTATGTTTTATCTGTCTATATCTGCTGAGGTTGAACGATTTATCATTTTTAGTGACTGATCATTGATACCATCTTCTTTGTCTTCTGACTTGGGCTTTTATTCTGGTCAACTCTTCCGTGCAAGGTATTCCTTCTTTTAGTTGTTCAAATTACTACAAATTGATTTTATTATGCTTTTTAATATTTATTTTGCTTAGTCATTTACGTCTTCTCCTTATGTTATTGTTTTGGAATTTATATGTGTTTGTAGCAATCCACCTCAGCTTACTCTTACCAGATTATATTTTGGTGTTGTTATTACTTGTGTTCCCTTAGCTTTATTTGCACCATTTGTAATATCAAACCTAATTAAATTATTGTCTCTTTGTATGATGTTCGCCTTTAGGCACCAATTGATGGTTTTGCCTTGTGCTTTTCTTTTGTCAGTGTAATATCTATGTTAGATGATGATTCCGCTCTTCTTTGGTATGTGTACGGGTTGTCTGGTTTGATGTTTACTTATATTTGGAGCTGGTTGGTTAGCTCCTGTATTGCAACGACTTTGTCGTTAGTCTGCCCGTTGTACCAAAGTGGCGACTTTGCATTAGCATCCGCCAGTATGATAGTGGGCAGATTATTGTATTCTGGCGCTGTCTTTGAGTTGTGTAAGATATGGTTCGATACTATCTGAAAATTGACAATAGGTACGTGTTTGCCAATATCCAATTCCCTATTGTTTTGGATCCTAAACGAATACATACTCAATGACTGTCACAATGCCTTTGAATTTTACTTACGCTAACGTCCTGATTGAATACGACTATTGTTGCCATCGGTTTTTCACCGCGTCAAATTGTCCTCGCCCTTGCAGGCATTCAATTTGCTTTTTCCTTAAATGTATAAGGTTCTTGCGTACACAGAAGGTTTAACGTCATTTCTTCCGCAATTCTATTGAGTTCCTGGATTACTAATTGCTTTTGTTTGCTGTTGTGTGCCCTATTTTTAAAGCATCTTTATAGAAAATTATTTATTCTTATGTGAAGCATATATTGTTGCCATTGCTTGCTGTAATCCATGCCGGTCTTTCCATGTGCCTTGACGACGTCATTATAGACTTCTTCCAAGTTGAGTTTGTATTTCCTTCTGCTTTGCACTTGTTTAATTAGTTTGCGTAGTTTCTTAATTTTTGTTGGTATACACCTCTCTTTGACTGACTGGGATCTACTGCGTTGAAAGTTATATTATTTTCTTCTGGATGTTTGCATTGTTTCATCCTACTTAGAGACGTGGTTAGAATATGTCCTTCCTCCAGTGTTGAAAATTTCATACTCGTCTCTATATTATTATGAGATCTATATTATTATATCCCATTTTGTGTTTTGCCTCGTCTTGTGAAACCATTTATTTTTCCTCTAGGGAAAAGATGATTCGCCTTGATGTATATCTTTTTGGAAATTGGAAGTTTCCTTTTTTCTTCCTTGAAAGTCTGTTGTAACATTTGTTCCTCCTGCGTATTTAGTTTAGGTTCATGCGTATTTGTTAATTTCTTTTGGGTCCATAATTCGTCTTTCAAATTAATCGTATAAGAAACATTTTATGAATTGGACAATCTTTCATGCCTTTTACGTATCTTTTGTCTCTTTTTGGGCAAGTTATACAAACAGCTGGAAGTTCATTTTGATGCGTGTAAATATTTTAGGCGTTGAACATTTTTGCTATTAAAAAATATTTAGCTAAATCGTTTTGAAGTCGACGTAGATTTTGTACTTTGCCCGTAAAATTTTTCTTACTACTGTGTTAACCTCCGCTACGTTGTGTTGCGTAGCCTTCCATTTAGGACCTGTTTTAAACTGTAGTTTAAGATTTTGCTTAAACTCTTCCTGTGTTATTGTATTGTGTAAGTTTTGCTAATATATAAACCCTTTGAGTTCTTCTTCGGTTGTAGCGCATGGTACATCATAAAAGGTGACCTCCGGTTGTTTCTTTTTCGTCCTTTCACATGTTGGGGTCTCTTTTAACTTTTAATTTTGCAATAGTTTGTATGACCCTAGTTCATTGTCGGTTTTCACTATTAATACCTTTCCTGCTACTTGTATATCTTTTATTTATATTCTATCTTGTCTGGCACATATTGTGTTCATGAAACAGTTCCCAATTATTCTTGCCTTTTCTTGGGGTAATAAAAAATTTTGAAGTTACCAGCGTTTGCTGTTGAAGGCTATTTACTCTGCAAAGAAAACAAAGTAAAGAAAAAAAGCACTTTCTTCGCTTTGCGTCATCTAATTCCATTCATTACAATAGTCATAACAATATCACTGAAAACAGGAACATATAAATTTTACATGACAGAAATTAACTCAGCTACTTTCTATAACAAACTCAGTTTCGATCAAGTATAACGTTATATTATCCAATTGCTATGTCTTCGGGGGTATGCCATTGTATTACAGTTGTCATATAAAGCGCACATTGTATGCATGATTTCCCTGGTTTGATTCGTGTTCCTTATATTAGCAATTTGTTTGGTATTACATTGTAAATGTTTATTATTATATCTTATTATTATTATGTTTTGTGAAAGCATTTGTAACATGGTATCTGTGAATTTCACTTAGGTCACCGGATGTATCTACGTGATTAAATTGTGTTGCACCCATTTACTTTTTCTTACATGGGTACATTGTAAACGGTAGCTGCCATTGTTTTGATGTACCTTCAAATTGAATAATTTCTAATGAAGAGCGTAAAACGTTTTCCTAGCTATCATATAATTATATGAAAACATTAAAACTGACAGTTTCACTGTTATTTATTTTTTATGTATTCAATTTTCTGTATATGTTTTAACCTTCCTTTAAACATTAGCAGAAACACACTTTTGCACATAAACAGTACAAAATATCTCGCAATTAACCAAGATCTCGGAAGAATTAAAAATTAAGCACATGCGCGATCTATTCCCTTTCTCTTTTACTTAACCAAGCAAACTAATAATTGTTGATTTTAATTGATTAGGCTACAAATTAATATCCATAAAGAATTAGGCGATAACATATACATAAAAAAAAATTGCGACTGCGCTTTGAATTGTATTTAATTTGACATGAGTTTACTTACTGTAATAGAAACGATACTTACAAATAAATTGCAAGTTTTATAAGATAAATGCCGAGTGCATGTGCTTGATGCCCTTGTAGTATTGTACACATGATACTCACTATATTGTACTAACACTCTACAAATAAACTGAATCGTAGATATTAAACACTTGAAGAATAACAAATTAGGAAGATATTAGAACCTTCTAAAATTTGGTAACGAATGCATCATTTTAAGTGGATACGTAAAGTCGTCAGACCAAAGTATATGCAGTACTAGAATGTTCTATCTTTATCACTAGTAAGTTCTCTGTAAAAATTTTAGCAACCTCAGAATTTGTTTTACTTGTTGTCCATGAAACATACCGTTCATTTACATTTCCAATGCTCCACCCGAAGGTACTACATTGGCCAGGAGGCGAGTTTTTTGTTGCCTGGAAATTTAGAATTTTGCCGAACCTTTGCCGTTCCAGGCAAGGTAGGGATCTTTAACGTGCGTGACAACACTCACACACGGGACCTCCATTTAACCTCACATCCGAACGAAGGCGTAATTTTTGTGAAAAATGCTCACCTTCCATTTTTCAAGCAGTCGGCCGTGTCGGGATTTGAACCCAGGACCTTGGGATCCGTAGTCTTACGCTTACTACATTGATCCACGGCGACGCCTCCATGAAACATACCACTAACTCAAGGCTCAAGGCTAGGAGTATATTATAACACTTGTAGTTGCTGAGGCGAAGCTAATGACCATATGATGTCACATTGTGGAGGTTTCAGGATTTTCTAATACTCCTACTGTGAGCTATTAAATTAATTTTATTGTTATTTCAACCTTCGTATTTCATTTATCATTCGAACACCTTAAAAATAGCACAAATTTGAAAAGAAGCTTGAATAGTACTGACAGAATTAGAGAGGATTGCTAAAATGTATTACCAAAACGAACAAAAACTTTTATAATTCAAATTAGCGCTAAATTCTCTTTCTAAAAGCTTTAATCATTTAATCGCCTCAAACTTAGGAGTAAAGTTTTTATTTTCTAAGGTTCTAATCCGTTGCGCTACGCTAGATATAAATTAAATAAGGAAGGAAAATTTAGTAAATTTGAATGGAAAAATTAAATATGGACGTACCGTATATGATAGATGTTACGAATTAGTCTCAATTAAGCATGCTATTTCAAATTTTGTTCATATAAAGGTCATTTAGCTAACGTCCTTTAACTTCAAAAGATATAACATTATTTCCTTCAAGTACATTGTAGACGCAGTAATCCAGGTCGATGACTTACATTAAAATCGCAACTAAAAAAATATTTAAATATTACAAGAAACGGTGTGTGCATTTCATATAAAAGACAATTTACAATACATATATTGTCTCGTTCCAATAACCAAGGATATGAATGTAATACCATATTAAAACAACACAATATAAATTGCATACAAAGTGACTTGAGAATGATCTTATACGTAAGCATAGATTAAAATGTATTGCATCGTGAGAACAAGTGCTTATAGTGGAAAAATGATATTAGTTAGACCCGACAGAAAAGAATGAATGAATTATTCGCGAGCACGTAATTGGAAACGTCAAAATGTAGTGAGTAGTAAAAGGATGGGGTTGTTGATATTGGTATGAGGACAAAGAGTTAATTTGAAAGTACAGGTCTCCAAGATGTGATGGGGGATTTCTCCAGAGGAAGTACTCTTCGGGCAACAGAAAATACGCTTGCATGTATAGGGTAGGCTTACATACGCGTTGGTCGTAGATATGATGCTGTGATGACCGAAGTAACTGGGTATGGAACCTGGAGAGGATACCCGTCTAATAATTTGGATTTAATCGTATGTTGTGTTAAGGGTGCTGCTATTGTTGGATTATCTACGTATTTGCTGTAAGAAAAAAATTACCGTTATTGGACATCATGAACAGTGAGTATAGCGAGATTTTATGTTCAGGTTTACGAATTATAAAAAGGAAATTTTAAATATAAACGGGTTAATATTCGTGTAGTAAAACATGAATCGAACATAAAAGTAGTTATTTGGTTGAACGATGAATTATGACGCAGCTAGTATTGGTTAAATTTAAGCATGATGTTATTGTGCAGGAAAGTTTGGATCATACTGAAATATTAAGAAACATTAATCTATGGAAATTTAAATGCAAATTCTATTAGTAGATTTTAGTTAAAGTTAGAACATAAAACATGCATTTTAAATAGAAGCACAATAGGAAAAGCTGATATTTAAATGTTCTCTGCTTGTTATTAAAGGCATTTTAAAAAACTAGGATTTATAGAATTATGTAATTGAATAAGTGAAACGGGAAAATTGAAGAGATATCGATGAATTTAATTAAATGTTATTTTTGTTATGATTGCTTCCAGTAATACCTAGCCGGAGCGAGGGTAATAGTCTAGGATTTTTCTAAGTATATTTGTATTTCCATTGCAATTATTTAATGTCAATGGAGGTTAAATATATGTTGAATTTGATTTGCATTACTTATGAACTAGGATAAATATTGGGTTATTGTAACGACTGACAAGATTACAAGGGTTGAGCGTTCTATTTCAACTGTAAACTTTAAAAGCTTTTTGAAAACGAATCATAGCATAAGGTCTTACATTTTGGCGCAGTTTGAATTGGTTAAAAAATACAACTTCTAATGTCTATTCTTATGTTTGAACTGCAAACTAGCTTTAATGAACTAGAAGGCTCAATTAAAAAATAACATTACTGTAGTGTAGTATAAACGGACTAGATTAAGGAATGTTTTGGTTAATTAACCGACAAACATTTCAACAAAATCACGGAAATTGTATGAAAAAGTATCAGCATCTGTATGGCAAGTGATTATTTTAAACTGAAAAGCAAAAGTGATAATTAAAGAAAATTAAAGAAAAATGTTATATACCAATTACGACTGTGTGATTATTTAATGTTAAAAATATAACCATTTATCAATATCAAGTAGAAAACTAAATTACTAGCATATGGTTCTTTTCATAGTTAAAACACTATTTGGCAGCCGAAGATAGTATAACTAACTTCTCTTTACTGTTCGATATTTGGTGCAACATACACCAAATTATTCACAAATACATAGAAACATTAATATACTGAGATGCCGCTAAAAGTATCACAACTGATGTTACTACAATGTTTACCAATACTAAATTCTTTCTAAACACGAAGAGTACACTATATGCATTAATAAGTTCGACTACGTAACTTATCCATTCAAGCACCTAATTTATATAGAAATTAAATGCACTTATTTGTACGATTTATTCAATAATTTATTTCATACTACTTGCAAATTCATACTTCGATTGAAAATGAAGCCGTGCGACTTATATACGCAATTAACACTGGTTCCAGAAATTACTAGGGGATTTAAAGACCTCTCCAGGTTCTTTTTGCCTTTCGATTCTAGATTCATAGGCGATCTTGTTACAATATTCTAACATTATGGATTTTAATGTTATTATTATTATATTGTAGGTGCGATGTAAGCAAATCAGAGGAAGTAGAGAAAGTATCAAAACAAGTTCAAAACGAAGTAGGTTGTATAACAATTCTGGTTAATAATGCTGGTATTGGAATGGTAAAACCTATATTGGAAATGGACTCAGTGAAATTCAAAATATGATAAGAGTAAACACTCTCTCACATTTTTGGGTAAATGCAACGCAGCCTTTTAACATTTTGGCTATAATTTTGTTTCTAGACAATGAAAGCTTTTCTGCCAGGAATGCTGCGTAACAACCATGGTCATATTGTGGCAATCTGTTCGATAGCTGGTTTATTTGGTGCTAGAAATGGCACTCTATACTGCGCTTCGAAGTTTGCTCTTCACGGAATGATGGAAGCCCTTTATCAAGACTTGAGAGCAAATCCAACTAACAAGATTAATATATCTATAATTTATCCATCCGGTGTCAATACGGGAATATTTAAAAAAGCAAAAGCTCGCTTTCCTAGACTCTTACCAATTATTACGTCACGCGAAGCAGCTGACCAAATTGTAAAAGCACAAAAACAACGTTTGATATATTTTTCAATTCCCAGTTATACTTTGGTGACAAATCATTTATTAAGGTAAAGTGTATCATTGAATTTTAACAAAGTTAATAATTTGGGCATTTCTTAGGTTCTTACCTATGAAGGTGCAAGACAGATTAACGGACTTTTTTGATACGTATGTAGTTGAGTAGTAAACTAGGAATGCATAAGTATAAGGATTATTTCTGTATTTTTTGTTTATAAACTTCAATTAAAACGAATGAATCAAATTAACGGCTTATTATATTATAACTTCTATAATAAGTAATTTGATAACTAAATTATGCCCAAAAACCAAGCAGACTAAAGACTTCCGAACAGTGTCATCGAAAGCTACATCTCTACTAAGAATAAAGTAAATTATATGTTGACAGATGCATATAACACTATTAATAGTGTATTACGAATTAGTTTTGTAACAAAATGTTGATGTAACTAGTTTAATTAAGGCTGCATAAAGTTGGAAAACGACTTACGGCTTGTTTCTCTTGTTTCAATTTGATGCTACTGTTAAAATATGGCACTGGAAAAACGTATTTTAAATAATGGGTGAATTGATAATACGATTTTAGGGATATTAGAGGCTGTTATAATGCATTGACTGTTATTGCCTAAGGTATAATCGTTAAAGTCCCGGCGTAATTAATAAGAGCCACTACGACAGTTGGCAACATAATAAACACGTACATAATATTGTCCAACAAAGCTATTACGTCACAATAGCGTCTCAAATTTGTATCACACCAAAAATGTTTATTACGATACAGAGGCGCCATAAAGGAAAAAGATAAAATGTACTCACGTAAAATATGGGGCTCTTCTTCGTGGATCTCGGCGTTGGTTGGGCGTAGTTTGGGCTTCGTCCTTGTTGAAACCAGATTTGTTTGTCTTGCCTCTTTGTCGTTTGTAGAGGTATGGTAGAAATAACCAGGTAAGGAACGATGATAGACAGAGATAAAGGGAAACCTACATTACCTAAAAAAGAAAAGACAAAGACACGCCACAGATAACTCATTGTTCGACGTCTCGTTGACTAATTCCCGACGTGTCGGAAAACGCGCACTTTCTTACTCACTCCACGTCTGCGCATTCTCTTGCGCCGACGCAACTGTCCGAAGTTACGGAAATGCACAAGTATATTTGAAATAATGGCGGAATTTACTCACAAATTCAAACTTAAACTCAAAATAATATATAGCCGATTTTCGGCATGTAACAAGGCTAGTAAAATATAATTAAATTCTTACAGTTCTGTCAATTTTCTGAACTAAGTCGGCATAGACTGGCAGACTGCGGAAATGAACGCCGCCGTTGAACCCATCTTTCACACACTTAATAGGTTGTCATATTCTTCAAATTCAATTTTTACTTTAATGACTTCTGAAGTAATTTTTAAGAAATTACAGATACTTTTATCTCTCCCTATCCAAAAATTAAAAACCCCAACCGCAAGAAGTTCTAAGCGTGAAATTATCATATCTCAAAAAACTAAGACCTATATTTTGTTTAGTATGGAATTCCTTACCTTCACCCACAAAAATTTGAAAAGCCACCCCTGAGGAGTTTCGAACATTTAGATTACAATTCTGGCAGTAACTTAGCTCTGGTACTTCGTGTCACTCTTAAAATCAGAAAGTCTACACCAGAAGTCTCAAGCAGCAAAGCAGTTGAAAACCTATGCTGAATTATTAGCAGAAGTGGTCACTTGCAAAAAACGCTTCGCTCTATGTTAATAGTGTGGCGGCTATTGTTAATTTCTTCAGCGGACAATACCACGAAACAAAATTGTCATCTTTTGGAAAAACGCATACCAACGGCAGAGACGAAATAGTTTGGGTGCTTAAATATCAACAAAATATACCCATCCAACACTAAAGCTTACCTTTTAGAGCAAAATTACAATACTATGGATCAAAGTCAACTGTCGGTACTTACATTTTAATTTTGGTCTTGAATTGTAGAAAAGTTGTGAATGAAATTATCAAAATTAACTCGGCGTCTGTCTTCAACATCAGAATTTGAAAGACAAATTTTTTGAACCTTAAATTTTGATTTAGTTTCTCATTTTTGGGGTTCCGTACCTTATAAGGTATAACAGAACCTTTATAAGATCAATCTCGTGTCCGTCTGTAACAGAGGTTTTTCTCGAAAACTATGTAACGTAGGAATTTGAAATTCGGCACAATGCTAGGTCCTTATCGCGCGCACATATATCGACAGCCAGAAAATAGAAAAAAACATTTTTAGATTAAAATGGCGGGGGTTAATTCGGTCAAAAGAAAAAAAGTTTTAATAAATATATTGTGTGAAGTATCATTTGAAAGAGGATTCTAAAACGCTTCTAAAAATATTTTTTTTATAATTTTCGGTCCAGTAGTCTTCATGATATAGCTCAAAATGTGCCAAAAATGACCGCCCCGCTGTTCTCCTACATTTCCAAAACTAAAATTTTGATTTTAATAGGGATAGTAGCTATTGAGTCATAGATTATCGGAAAACTGCAGATTTTTTTGACAGTGTAATAGTTGATGGAAAAAATTTTTTAAACACAGTATTAGACAACATATTTACTAATGTTTCAGTGCAATGTGGGACAATATATTCATTTTTCAGTTATCACAATCAAATTTCTATAAGATTTAAATATACATAAAAAATAAAAACAGCTTAATTTGGTTTATTGATTGCTCACTGTAGTATTGGTACGGAACCCTAACAGTGCGAGCTCGACTCGCTCTTGGCTAAATTTTTTCAATATTGTCGTACTCGTTCCATAAGCTGACATATAGTTAAATGCCACGATTCTGTCTAATATTTTAATGTTCAAATACATATTAACGAAGGGGATATTCATTTTTCGAGTATAAGATATTTTACTCTCACGGGCCTGCGCTTGTTGGTGATAAAATTTTCGACTTTGAGATATTGCAGAAAACTTTGCCATTTCGTGACGGTTTTGCAATCAAATATGTTTATTTGCTGTATCTAAGTTAGCAATTAAGCATAAGCATGCATTTTCATGAATTGGTGGACTCATAATAATGTCAGTATCATTATTAGACGTAGGTAGCATATTGTGCAATGGATTTATATCTACAATACATTTGTTTACAACATAGATACTAGCCCATATTAGAAAATACAACGTTAAAAAAACAGACTGACAAATACTAAAAATAATTTTCAAACGCCAGCACCAATAGCACCAGGAAGAGATATGCCAAACAATTGAACTACGCAATAAAAACCCCCGACATAAACTCAAATCAACACTAAAAAAGGTACAATAAACGAGGAACTAACCATACTTACACAACAATGCCGAAGAATTAGAACAAATTACAAAAGATCCGTGACAAGGGGGAAACGACAGCACCGCCTGATTATATACCGCGAACCAAAGAACAACTACACAAGATAACTATTCTAAGTAAAACGACATACTTGGAGGGTTTTATAAAAAGACATTTACCGATTGATTCATGAGGAATGCCGTTCAAATTTACAACCGATAAGCAGCATACCCGACCTTGAAAAATCCAACCGCACGAAAACAAGGGAGTGGGAAGGCACTAGGACAGTAAGTAAGTTTTTAACCTGTAAAATTTTTAATTTTGTCGAACCCTTGTTATTCCAAGCAAGGTAGAGATCCTTAATGTAGTGACAACACACACACGGGACCTCCATTTTACCTGTCACACGAACAAAGGCGTACTTTTGAGAAAAGTGTTCGTCTAAAATTTTTCTAGCACACCGTATCGGAATTCGAACCCGGGACCCCGGGTATAGTAGTCACACGCATACCAATTACGGCTACTGGGAAGAAACAGCGGACAAGCTCGGACAACTCTGCTATCTAACCACGAACCGCAAGACGAAGCTCCCCAGCAAATTGTCAAACGTACACAAGTGATTGAACAAAACGAACATGGTAATGATTTTGGAACCGGGTTGTGAATACCCTCGAACAATACACAGAAGGGGAGAGTATTGCCCTTACATTTCATTTTCCAATGCTCCACCTGAGGGTACTACTACATTGGCTATGTGGCAAGTTCTTTTATCTGGAACTTTTGAATTCTGACGCACCCTTGCTATTCCAAACAAGATAGGGATTTTAATGTATGTAACAATGCCCACACATGGGACTTACATTCTACCTCTTACCCGAACGAGGACGTATTTTTGTCAAAACTGTTCGCCTAATATTTCTCAGGCAGTCTGTGCAGGGTATCAACCCCGGAACCTTGGGATCAGCAGTCATACGCAAACCTGTCTGATTCATGGAGACGTTGTTACGTGCTATTGCCACTTAAACATTGTTTTAGGTTAGTTTTTGGTGTACGGAAGTTTCGCGGCATATTTTCAAATGCGCGGGAATCTTTTAAATAGACTAGGCGGTACTTCCGTACGTCAGAGTAGTGCATTTGCGCAGTGTGCTTATCCCTACAGGGATATAGGAATACTAGGCAAGGGGTGGGAGAGTTTTCCGGTGCTCTCGCTAGAACGTGGCTTTTTACCGTGTATCGTCGAGTTGAGTGCTCGTTTCTTTTTTGGTAACGTATCGTAGCTGTACCTATGTAGATTTCCTTTGCTTGATTATCTTTTGTTTGTCGCTCCTTTACCATTTTTTCCGTCAATCCCTGCATAGGTAACAATTCTGCCGCCACCTAGGCGCACCGATCTCCACGTCTGAGGGTGAAGACTCATGACTACTTTAGCTAGCCGGAGCTGATTCGTACGCATTTGAGAGCGTCGACGTATCATCTCTAATTCCTCCGGAAGGAGCCCCGATGGACTTCAGAGAAGCCAACTGTAACGCAATCCCGCCGGATACCGGATTCCTTATGTAAGTAATCCTTTACTTATTTTGTGTGCCCTATTTCTTTGTGTTTGAATTACGGAAATTTACGTAGTATTGTGCAATATTGATGACATCATAGTAGTTGACCGCGCCCAAAATCTGTATAAGAATTAGTGCTGCCAACTGTTGATAGTGTCTATTACACCTCGCTTCCGGGGTTGTATTTATCAAACTTTGTAAATATAACCACGGTGTAGTGTAAGAATTTGGCTGCCCAGCGCGTGTCTTTAGGTGGTATGATTCCTATGTACCTATGGAATGAATAAATTAATGTTTAAACAAGCTTTTTCATTTAAATAATATTAATAAACTTTGTTATCTATGTTCACTAAGATGTCTGTGCATTTTTAATTTCAGTTGGTAACTTGCGAAAATTCCCCAGAAATTCTCCGGAATTGACAGATAGCGTTTGTAATTGAAAACCGTCACTTTGTTATTTTGATATATACGTTTTATCTAAAAAAAATGCTAATCTATTTACCTTATTGTAATTTTAATGAAGTTCATAACTGCAGTTATCTGAAATATGTGTCAGTTCTCTAAAAATGTGTGTTAGTGTCTATATAAAACTTCAAATTTTTACAAGGATGTATACTAACCTCACTTTTTTCAAGTAAGTACAATAAATAAATATTTTAAGTAATTGCACGTCTTAAATACCGTTTATTATAATAATTATTTACCTTATATCAGTTAAAATATAACCCTTGCTGTAATAATAAAAAACTGTATCTAAAATTCTCTAGTTTGCTTATAAAAAAGTGTTTTAATCAATCACTTGTTAACTAATATTCAAACTCGCTTTTTAAAGAAACCTTATGTTTAAAAAAAAAAAACGTTTAACATGACGATTTGACCTCTAGAATATTTTTTGAAGATGCTACATTAATAGCCTCGTGTTATCTGTTAAAATAATACCTTACCTATTTCTGTTTCTCTATTTTGGAGGGTTTTTTTTGTAACTTATCAAGGAGATATCCCTTGTTAAATACTAACCTTGTTCGCATATAGTTTTAAATGTGTTTCTTTAGTGTGTTGATTAATTAACGTTTTAACATTTGCATATTATTCTTTACCGGTGACGTTCCTAACAAGTTTTCACTGTTAAATACCGTATCGAACTAACTTAAAGTAGCTGTAACGTTTTTTACCTTCTGATCTGCGTCAGATTCGCATATTTTATATATATCGTGTCTCAAATATTCTATTCACGATGAATGTTTCACATTTAAAATCGCTGGAATTAATTTACGAGCTTGAGTGTAGGGATATTATTGCAGCTAGTAACCAAAACGATAGAAGATCTCAGCTCAGGGCCATTTTAGCTCAGGAAACAAAAGGCGTTGCTATCTTAAAGAAACCCGTTGGCGATTGGCCTCTTAACGTATCGGAAATTAAATTGTCTTTAGATGATATATCTGGTATAATAAATAGAACAGATCCTGGTGTTAGTAATATCGAGTTAGGGAGATTGGCTTCGAGAATAACGCACGTCAAACAACGTGTCGAATTATTATCTTTATATGACGATGCCCAAGCGACTCAAGCTAAACAAAGTTTGTTGTCCGAAGTATTATTACTTGAAGGAATTATTCTTGAAAGACTTAATCCTAATGCAGACGTAGATATATCGTTACCCTTTTCAAATCTTGTACTTGCCCAACCTAAACCGTTAGGAAAATCTATACCTGTATACAAATGGGGTCTCACTTTCGAAGGGTTCGATTCGCACGTCTCTTTATCATCTTTTCTTGACCGTATAAATGATTTCAAAATCTCTCGCGGGTGTACCGACCAGGACCTATTTGTCTCAGCAGGTGTTTTGTTTTCGGACTCTGCGTTAATATGGTACAGAAACATACGACACCAAATTTCTACCTGGGAGGAGTTAGTTGCGTGTTTAAAACGAGACTTCCTACTTTATGGCTATATTAACGACCTTTGGAACGAAATACGTAACCGAACCCAAGGTCCGGACGAAAATGTTGTTTCTTTTATTACCTCATTAGAAGCTTTATATAGCAGACTCGACAAAAAACCTTCAGAATCCGAAATTATCGATCAGTTACTTAGAAATTTAAACCCCTATTTCTCTGAACGTTTGGCATTACAGCAAATCTCTTCGTTAACTCACTTTAAAGACCTATGTCGTTCTCTCCAGGAAGTGAAGTTACGGATTAACAAATATCGCCCACCCCCCGAGAAACTATCTGGTCTTCTAGAACCTGATTTAGCTTGCCAAGTTCGAACTTCCCATAAAGTATCTACCCTTAACGTTCCTTCTACCGTTACTAATAACTCACTTACCTGTTGGAACTGTAAGCGAAGTGGACATAACTATAATGTCTGCACATACCCTAGAAATATTTTTTGTTATGGTTGTGGCCGCTCAAATATCTACAAATCTAACTGCAGCAACTGTAATCCTAATGTATCGGGAAACTCCCGTCGAGATATTTCAAATCAGGGTGTGAATATCTCAAGGATCCAAAATCGCCCTCATCACCAATCATTCAACGGACCCAGACGCCAATAAATTCAAATCATAAAACCACCTCTAACGTTGTACCGTCATTAAATTTATCTAATAATAATACCGCTACTATTAATGTACAAAATGTCTTACCTTTATTAGAGGAATTATGCTATACTACTCCTGCCGAGTGGTCTAAGTGGTTACAAACCGTCAATTCCTTTTACCATAAAAAGACTGCTGCCGTTTCACAACTTGTTAAAAAACCCTTCGATAACCGTCCACACTTATCTATTTCAATTGGTTCCTTAAATGTAGTTGCGTTATTGGATACAGGTTCTTCATGTTCCCTTATAAATAACGAAGGTTTACATCAATTATCTCAACAAAATATCAAAATTCAAATTATTCCCGAAAAAACTTCCATAAATTTGGCTGACGATAATCAAATACATGTAACCGGTTCCCTTAAGTTAAAAATTCGAGCAGAATCTCTTGAACGTGAGGTTTTATTTTTGATTGTCCCTGCATTAGCGTATCCTTTTCTACTAGGCGTTGATTTCTGTAAACTTTTTAATCTGTCACTTTATTTCCAGGATTTTTCATGGCAAACCTCTCTTAAAACGAACTCTTGTGCATCTACAGGAATATCTAACAAAATCTCTCTTACTGATTCCCAAAATATAACTCTTAACGCTACAATCGACAAATTTCGCAAACTTAATACCTCCGAACTGGGTTGCGTTACAACTGCAACACACGTTATCTCTACAGGTGATGCCCTTCCCTTTAAGCAACGTCAATATCCCTTATCGCCTGCATTACAAAAGCATTTACATACTGAAATAGACAAAATGTTAGAATCTGGTGTTATCTCTCCCTCAAATTCACCGTGGACGTCTCCTGTATTACTAGTTCGGAAGAAGAATGACGAATGGCGTGTCTGTTTTGACGGCAGGAAGTTGAATTCTGTGACTGTTTCAGATGCTTACCCTCTACCTAGAACTGACTCGATTTTAAGCCGGCTTCGAAACGCAAAATTTATCTCATCTATCGACCTTAGACAAGCTTTTTATCAGATACCTCTCGACTTATCTTCTCGTCAAAAAACTGCTTTTTGTGTTCCAGGCCGGGGTCTTTTCGAATATAATTTGTTGCCATTTGGTCTCTGTAACACTCCACAAACTTTACAACGTACTATGGATCAAACGTTAGGTCCTATCTTACACCAGGAACGTGCCTTTGTATTTTTAGACGATATCTTAGTTATCTCAAGTTCTTTCGATGAACATATCGCCACATTAGATGAAGTTGCAGAACGCTTAACCGCAGCAGGTTTTAAGATAAACTGGGAAAAGTCTCAATTTTGTCGTTCATCCCTCACATTTCTTGGTTTTATTATCGATGGGACTGGCTTTCGAGCAGATCTCGCTAAAGTTGATGCTATTACTAAATTTAAAACACCTAAAACCGTTACCGAAATCAAACGTTTAATTGGAATGATTAGCTATTATCGCATCTTTCTACCCAACCTTTCAACTATATCTGCACCCATTACCGCTTTAATTAAAAATAAAAAGAAATCCCAAACTATCGAGTGGAATTTAGAATCTCAACAGGCTTTCGAGCAAATTAAAACATTAATCACTTCAGCACCTATCTTAATCTCTCCAAATTTCGATGAAAAGTTTTTTATACAAACCGATGCCTCACTTACTGGTTTAGGTGCAATGTTATTCCTGGTAAACAATGGTTTAGAACATCCAATCGCTTATGCGAGTCGTGCCTTAACTTCTGCCGAACAAAAATACTCTGCTACCGAACGAGAATTATTGGGCGTTATCTTTGGCATCGAGAAATTTAGAGGATATGTCGAAGGTACACACTTTACCGTAATCACTGATTGTGCAGCTCTCACGTGGCTTAATAACTTGAAACAGCCCGCAGGTCGTTTGGCAAGATGGAACTTGCGTATATCTCAATTCACTTTTGACGTTAGGCATAGGCCTGGCAAATTAAATATCGTACCTGATGCCTTATCTCGTGATGTCGTTTCTCTTAACCTTCCAAATTTAATTCTGGATACCTGGTACCTCAATATGATTAAAAAAGTTTCCGATAATCCCGACAAATTTCCTACCTTTCGTGTAACTAATAATAGACTATATAAATTTGTATCTTCGTCCCCACATAAAATATCGAATATCCCTGATTGGAAACTGGTCGTGCCCACTGCAAACCGCAGTGAGGTGCTCAAATTATGTCACGATGATCCCATAGCTGCACACCTTGGTGTTACAAAAACTCTCGCTAAAATATCTGAATTGTATTACTGGCCCACACTTAAGCAATCTGTTTGTCGTTATATCACGAGCTGCAAACTTTGTGGTTCTCATAAGAGTTCACAAGACGCTCGTCCTGGTTTAATGGGTAACTTTAAGCGTGTATCTTATCCCTTTCAATTAATATCGCTTGACTTATTAGGACTTCTCCCTCGATCGAAAAGAGGTAATCAATATCTTTTGGTTGTTACCGATTGGTTTTCTAAAGTTGTTATGGTGCAACCCTTACGTAAAGCTACATCCGCAGCTATAGTTAAATTTCTAGAACAAAATGTCTTCCTTATCTTTGGTGTCCCACAGATTATCCTTTGTGACAATGGTGCACAATTTATCTCTAAAGATTTTCAGAATTTCGTTAAAAGTTACAAAGTACAAAAAATTTGGTTTAACGCAAAATATCACCCCCAAGTAAACCCTACCGAAAGAGTAAATCGAGTTCTAATTACCGTTATCTCTTCCTATATCAATTCAGACCATACTACATGGGATGAACATATCTTTGAATTTGCTCAAGCTTTGCGTACATCTAAACACGAAGCAACCCAATTCACTCCGTCTTTTCTTGTTTTTGGAAGATATACCCCAATCGATGGGAGTTACTATGGTTTACTGCCTGACGATACTAACGTAATTGAATTTGACGATAAAGTACGTTGGGACAAAGACCAACAGTCATTACCCTCTATCTTTAACGACGTTAGAAAAAATTTGTTAAAAGCTTACGAAAAGAGCAAGGACCACTATAACTTACGTAAACGAAATATTTCCTTCGCCTTGGGCGAACAAGTTTGGAAAAAAGAACTATGTCTTATCGGATGCATCTAAGAAATTCTCTTCAAAATTAGCCCTTAAATTCATTCTTTGTAAGGTCACTCGTGTCATTAGTCCCCTTATCTACGAACTTCAGGATGCTGAAGGAAAACGCCAAGGCAGGTGGCATATTAAAGACCTTAAGCCATTCTCTGCCGACCCAAATGCTAGTTAAGTTTTTCACGTTCCATTCCCCTCACTATTTACCTAATATTTTTTTGTTCTCACCATCAATTAGTTAACTTTAATTACTTATTCCTTCTCTCATATAGTATATAATTTCTTACACGTTTAACTTTACTTACCTTAATTTAGCTATCTTTTTCTTTTGGTTGACTTTTCCTTCACCATACCGTTAGATATATATCACTTCATTCTCTACACCTCCCAATATAACTCTGTCGTTTCATTTAATCAACCCTCGAACTTTTCCTACAGCATATTATTTGGTTTTTAGTATTTTTCTTACGTCATTTAATTTTGTGTGGTAATTGTCGTAACTTTGGTTGCAATGACTCATTGAATTTTTATGATTGGTTTTAGCTGATGTTGAGTGAATGCTTTCTTCTTTGGGCTCACATAGTGTTCGCGACCTATGCCATTGAAAGAAATAGTTCATATTCGCAGTTGCAAAAAATTAGGATTATTTATTCCATGTGTTTTTCCTCTGAATTATTGCAGTCGCTCACATTATACTACACCATTATTTCTTTCTTTTTCTATTAAATCAACATAACTTATAAACATTTTTTTTTCATTGTTTTTTATTGAACTTTGTGGTGAGACACTATTGCTTCTTATTATTGGGCATTTTTGTGTGTTTAGGGTGCTACCGTTTTAAAAAAACTACCTTAAAACAGTTTGTTTTTGTGTGTCTGTATCTGTAATGATACTTTTAAGTTGTCGTGTCTACCTTTGTCTGATTTTCTTATCGTAGTCGAAGCACTCGTTAGGAAAATAATCGCACTAGTTCTCTTAGGAGCCTAGTGAATGTCAACATATGATATATCTTATCTTGTCGGATTAATATCGCAGGTGGTCCTTCAGACTGCGCTGTGTTTAATAGGGACAACTCTCTACCTTCTCTTGGACGCTTGTCCAAAAACTATACTTTTTTCTTAACCCGCTATCTCCGCTATGCCTTATTCTTCTTTCGGTGGACCTGTTCTTGACCCGGAACACCCGTCTGTCACATAAGAATGATGTTCCCTCATTCCGAGCTACTGACCACACTGGTTGGTTGAGTAGCGCTTTGCTATCCACCTTTCCCTCTGTCGCTTTTGCTCAATGCGAGCCCTTCCTCTACTTTCTTCTACCTGGAGGTGCCTCTTATGCACTCCAAAAAACCAACCTCCTTCTTTTTACCTTTCCTATTTCTACTGCCTTTTCATTTCTGTTAGTCACCGTGTGGTTGCGCGGGAGGTTTCCACAGACACCTGGACCATGTCTCTGCGAATCTTTCGTGGGGTCATGCGGTGCCGCTGTCAGTGCATGGGCTCTGGCAGTGAAGGTATGTATGAGTGTGTGAATGTGTGAGTGAATGAGTATATCGTATATACCGTGTGTGTATCGGGTGATAGTATGTATCACCGATATCAATTACCGCCGGGTGCAGGAATGCACCCAAATGTCTTTGCCGGTCTCTCGTGCTGTTCTTGTGAACGGACCTGCTTCACGGGTTTCTCTTTTTTGAGGGCACGAGTGAATCCCATTTAAACGGCTCTACTGGAGCCACTCTATTGTTGTTATTCATTGTCTTGGGTAATAACTAGGCCAATATCTTTGTCTTCTTTATTATCTTTGACAATACCCTTAGTTTTAATATCGTTATCTTACTGATTACCTTTAGTAATAACTTTAGTTTAATATCGTTATCTTACTGACTACCGTTAGTAATAATTTTGGTTTAATTTCTCGTTATCTTACCGACTACCGTTAGGATTGACTTCGAGTTATTTCGCGTTATCTTACCGGTTATCTTTAGTAATAACTTTTTTAAATTCATGTTACTTTACCTACTATCTCTTATAATCACTTTAGCTTAATATCGTGTTATCTTATCTAGTATCGCAAATAACAACTAAAGCTTAATACCGTTATCTTATTCATTACCTTTGAGGATAACAACTTAAGCTTAATATCATTATCTTATCTACTATCTTTAACAACAATTTGAGATCTTGTCTTATCTTTTTATCGTCCTAACGTGTGGTATATATGACCTGACGTGGGAATTATTTTTTCTCTCTGAAATTTAAGTGAAAAAGCTAACCCGATTTAGAAATGTAATTTGTCAGGTTAGTATATAAAGAATTTAGTAGGTGGTACTTTTGGTAAATTTGTTGATTCACAACTATGTCATGGACAAGTTTTAAATGTGCATCGTTGGAAAACCAAGGTACCAGTAACAAAATTTGCTAGAGTGCAGAGTGACTCACTCTATGAACATTTTTTAAATTTGGGCACTTCTTGCCAAAAAGAAGAATAGTTTGGTTGCAACACTCATGTGTGTTTGCACATAAGAACTTTTATGTTAGCTTTAGTTTAGATAGGTTTAGATAGTTTAGGCGACTTGTCGCACCCGTGTTAGTTTAAGTAGTGTTTCATGCTCCCCGACCAATTTGTGCTGTCGGTAATTAGTGTAGTCAAAGACTATCGGGCTACCTATTCCGTTTCCTGGTACTTCGGTAGACGTGTTATCGGTCGAAAAAACCAGGTGGCGCCTTATATAAACATTTTGTAGGTTTTAAGCTAGGGTTTATATAGGGTAATTAGGATTTAGATTTTAAGCTGTTACTGTGCTAACAGACTTTTTCTTTTTTTAAGTTTTTTCTTTTGTGGCTTTGTCGCGATTGTTACGTGCCATTGCCACTTAAACATTGTTTTAGGTTAGTTTTTGGTGTACGGAAGTTTCGCGGCATATTTTCAAATGCGCGGGAATCTTTTTAATAGACTAGGCGGTACTTCCGTACGTCAGAGTAGTGCATTTGCGCAGTGTGCTTATCCCTACAGGGGTATAGGAATACTAGGCAAGGGGTGGGAGAGTTTTCCGGTGATCTCGCTAGAACGTGGCTTTTTACCGTGTATCGTCGAGTTGAGTGCTCGTTTCTTTTTTGGTAACGTATCGTAGCTGTACCTATGTAGATTTCCTTTGCTTGATTATCTTTTGTTTGTCGCTCCTTTACCATTTTTTCCGTCAATCCCTGCATAGGTAACAATTCTGCCGCCACCTAGGCGCACCGATCTCCACGCCTGAGGGTGAAGACTCATGACTACTTTAGCTAGCCGGAGCTGATTCGTACGCATTTGAGAGCGTCGACGTATCATCTCTAATTCCTCCGGAAGGAGCCCCGATGGACTTCAGAGAAGCCAACTGTAACGCAATCCCGCCGGATACCGGATTCCTTATGTAAGTAATCCTTTACTTATTTTGTGTGCCCTATTTCTTTGTGTTTGAATTACGGAAATTTACGTAGTATTGTGCAATATTGATGACATCATAGTAGTTGACCGCGCCCAAAATCTGTATAAGAATTAGTGCTGCCAACTGTTGATAGTGTCTATTACACCTCGCTTCCGGGGTTGTATTTATCAAACTTTGTAAATATAACCACGGTGTAGCGTAAGAACGTCACAGGTGATAGCCGTAATAAAGAGTTCTAAACCTCCAGTACTAAACGAGATATAGGCGAACATGATAAAGGCACTAGAACATTAACTGGTGCCCGCGTTACGTAGCCTTGACATTAAATGGCCGACCCAAACTAAATTTCCAAACATCTAGAAACAAGCAGAAGTTGTTATAGTCCCGACAGACACAAATTTGAACAGACCGATATGCCTACCGAATACAGTGGGTAACACATTTGAACTACTATTATGCGACAGGATGCATGAGCACGAAGAACAAGCGGGTGGGAATGCATCCAAAACTGTACGGGTTTAGGAGAATACGCTTGAGAGAACATACAATAAACGCCACGACAAACAAACTTGCGGAACCAACCCGAAAATACGCGAAACTCTTCATGGTGGACATCAAAGGTACCATCAACAACGGCTCTCGATTTGTGTTTGTTTACATCACTTAAGATGTACACAAGAACTGTATCGCGTGTTTGGGAACTACTGCCGGAACAGGTATACGATGTTGCAGGATCATCAAGAGAATAAACAAAGGTTGTCCCCAGGGTTCGGCGGGCGGTCTTCTCTTTTGGGATATTGTAATCCTGGGGCTTCTATAAATCCTGGAAGCTTCGGAAGAGGCGCTACCTGCCATAGCCTATGCGGACGACATGTTGACCGTACCGGAAGGGAACTCTAGGAGGATTTTCGGATATAAAGTAAATGAATGCTCTACTCAAACTACACAACTGAACTACTAACAATAAATTAAAAATTGCTCCGATAAAAACCATATACACAGTTATCAAGGAATCTTTCAACGCAACCCACGCATTGTAATACACAACAAACTAATAACACGAACACGAACATGCAGGTACTTGGGAATAGCGTTGTAGAAAGCTCAATTGCACCACATCACCGCAACATGCAACAACGTGGCACAGTCAAGGCAAACCATTGCTAGATTGGCACAACGAGACTATAGAACACTCCTACATAGCGTGCACTTGTACATTGACAGTGTGCTGGCAACTATAATGTGGCACGCTGCGAGGGCATATGCGCACCGAATGACAATATTAAAAACAATACAAACAGTTAACAGAACACATAGGGGAGCACTGATGCTACTGATTGCCGCCTACAAGATGATCGCTAATGATGCCTTTTCAGTGATTACCTGGTTGCAATGTTCCACCACCGTAGAAAAGCAACTGGGTGAAGTAAAAGGAATTCTACGATATTCGGCAAACACAAGGAGCGGTATAAAGAAAGCGATCTGTCCGAATTGGAACTAGATGGAACATTGGCACGACTGGGGGACAAACACATAAATGGAAACCGATATAAGATACAAGCTCAAGACCAAATACATACAACTAAGGCAAGGCCTAATTCACATTCTGACGAGCCACGGGCTTTACCCGACATACAAATACCGAATGAACGTGACAAATGATGACTTGTGCGAGTGTGGAGCCATGCTATTCGACTGTAATATTATAGTACAATAGGATATTATACACTAATATTGAATACAGACTGCATGCCAACCATAAAACTGTCAACAACCCAGTTAGAACAATGAACGAGCAAAATATAATAACAACTAGCTTAAATAAAACATTACACAAAAACAATATAAAACAACACTATACACACATGCATACTCAAGGACGGTGCGCAATCAACCTCTGGCTTTCGGGTGTCGACGGGCGAGGTCGTGCTCCATGAACGCGGATGGTTGAGTATCTGATTTCAGACTGCCGACGATTAAGACTGGATAAGACGCAAGCACAAACACAACTAAAAACACATACACAGACACACACCACACGCACGCGCACGTGCGCAAGCACACACACATCACACACACACATATACACATTCACGCACGCAGGCGGTAAATCAGGAAATTTCTCATGAAATAGGCGAGCTACTTCTTGTTGTGTTCGGGTTTTATCTCCATAACCAATCACATATGGATTTCAATTAATCTAACCATATTGTAATAAGTTTTGATAGTATTGTAGCAAATTTTTGTAATCACATGATTTTATTCTATTTTAATTGTTGCAATAAACTTAAAAACTATAAAATTTTTGAATTGAGAATGAAGAGACCTTTTAAACGATATATCACAAGTCTATGCTTCCCATTAAAAACATTAGGGGATGTACCTGTCATTCGAAGGGCGTTAATGGTAGGGATCGCATTTTCATGTTGAAGAATGTCAATTTATAATTTAAATTTAACGTGTTTCGGGATTTTTTTATAAATATATACAGTAATCGAAATAACGAATTTATTCTATTTGTCTTTTACACACATATAGAAAGTGAATTACATGTTACTTGCACGTGATGAACCTATCATTGACAATGTTATTACACAGTTCTCTTGTCTAGCAGGTACGAGAAGGATATGTGCACGACCGAGTGTTGCATAACATCAACCGTTACAGGTTACGTTGAAGATCAAAATTCCAGGGAGGTATAAATACAGCTAAAAAATTAAAGATGCTGTAGATAAAATAAAACACTTGGTTGGAGCAATGAATTAATTAAATAATTTCCACGCAAGTTTATTAAGAATTTCAATAAAAAAAAGTGTATCTGGAAATAAATTGCAGCATTGGCTTCTATATAAAATAAAACTATAGTTTGATATGTATGGAATGGATGGAATGAATGTATGGCAATTTGCCCTGTTACGTGCCAAATTGGCCCTTAAACATGTTTTAGTTTAATTTTGATGTGCGGAAGTTTCGCGCCATAAATTCAAAAGACGCGGTGCGCGTATTTCCGTTACGTCAAAAGTGGGTTGGACGAATAATTTCGCGCCGACGCGTAAAAGGACAGAGAAGTGGGGTTTTCCTGTGCTCTCTGTAACGTGGCTGTTTGCCTTTGATCTTCGAGAAGTGCAGTTGTCGTGCTTGGTATCGTATCTTTATTTTTATTATGTAGATTTCCCTTGCTTATCTGTGTTTGTCTTTCACTAATTAACCCGTTCCTATCGTTCCGCTGCATATAAAAGCCCTAGACAAAATGGCATGTTATAGTATTATAATCTTCATTAAGTCTTAACTAATTTTAATTATAAAACTTTGCCGGTCTTACGTAACACGCTAGGTTAGGAATGGTGAAAATTAATTCTTTAGATATTTTGCTGTATCAAAATTAAGGTTCATATCGTCCGTGAACTGGCAATAACTCCTATCTAAATTTAGTTAAATTTTACAGGAAGCCTTTAAAACTAAACAAAATGTAACTGAAATTGTATATTTCCTTCAAAACTTAAAAACTAGTCACAATGTATCACTTTTTTTTATAGCATTTTCATTTTAAATTTGTTTTAGATTGTCGAGTTAGATAGGAAATTTTGACGCAACAAAATTATGTCATGAATATTTTGCACAAGCTAGTTAGTAAGAGTTGCTATTATGAAAACAATTAAATACTCAAACTTGCAAGGAAAAAAAAATTTTCAATGTTTTCTTAAAATAAACATAGTAGTAATATAAAAATTATAAAAACGCCTCGGCAAGTTTTATTAGTAAGCTGTACAACTCAATGCCTATAAAACAAAATTATTCCACAAAAAATAAAGAAACGTACTAACATTTTATAAATAAGGCAAATTGTCGTAATAATGGCGGCATTCGGGTGGGATTATACTTTTAAGGTCTTGCAAGTGGTGAAATTTTATTCTTGAAATAGGCAATCTTTCATTGTGCAGATTTGTGTACTCAACCGTTTCTTCCTTTTGTAACCGTTGTGGTAGGTCTATCCAATCATCGTCAAAGGCTAGCTTTACTTTTATGTATCCTTTAGGATCGTACAGGATAGCATGCAGATCGGTCATTTTGGGTTTCCAAGTTTACGTCTTTGTCTTATGGACTTCCTTCTAAGTGTCTTCGGATCTGCATAATTTATGAAGAAGCCGAACTGGACCATGTGTACTTCATATAAGAAAAAGGTTTTTGTCGTGCTTCTTTAGCTACAGAGAAATAGTCACTTGGAAGGTGAATCTGTCGATTTTTTAGTTTTCTTTCAATACTGCTATGGACTGAGTCACCTTCCATTTATGTGTGTCCCACTTCTAAAAACTTTTGAGTAATAGTGACGCCATGTGTAATTGTAAAGTTTACTAATGCACTGGATAAAATATTGTTATGGTTTTGACTTGTGCGTCATCAGTGTAGATAATAACGGGCAAATTCTCATCAAGACGATTTGTACTTAGATGATCAATGATAAATGATGCACAAGTGTAAGCTGTAAGATCACATTCACTTTCAGAGAACCAATAATAAGTAGCGTGATGGGAACCGAGATTATATACTGCATAGTTATGCAAGCAAAGCTTAGTTTTATAATAAAAAGCACTCGCTGTTGTAAATGGGCATACCTTTATAGCTTGCAAATCAGCCGTCAGAACAATACTTTTCCTCTCATTTGCAAGTATTTTGTCAAGTTGTTTTCGTGCCTTACTCGATTTGTTTTCGTTATGTGCGCATTGTACGTTTCATTGTCCACATTTCCATGTTTGTGTCCTACACAAATGTCGTACATATCTTTCTTCAACTGATGAATCGTTAAATTTTTATTATGAAATGCCCCTTCAAACTTTTTTCTGAAAAATGCTCGTTCATGTAATTCTGAGCAACGATCTTTGTAAATTTGATATACATGAGAAATACTTCTATAAATAGGCTCTAAAAAGAGTTTGTGTTCATCCTATTATAGTGAAAAGGAAGTTTCGGAATATTATCAAAAAACATGTTTAAAATTTCGGACTGGCGTCGCTGTTTATTTGTACAGGAGTCCTGTTTAATGCTATTGTCTGATATTCCAAAATTACATTTCTTTGCCCACCATTGAACAGAAAATGATCCAAGGCATAATGTCGATAGGAACAAGCTACGGCAAACTTATTTCTTTTCTGAATGTTCCGTAATTGGCAAATAATAAATAAAACTTCCTTCTCTTCTTGAATTATTAGAAATGATTGTAATTCGCTTTCTCTCTTTAAACACAACATTATTGCTTACAAAAATTTTTCTCGCGTCCCAAGTCATGTTACTCCAATATCTCTGAAGCTTGGCGTTGGATTTCCGTAACTGAATTACAAAACCTCAATTTACTTTTTTTATAGTAACTGGAATTACAACTGGGGCCCAATTTTTTCTCTGCCTTTTGCACATTTTGTAGTATTTTACCGTTTTTTGGATGTATAAATCCAACGTAAGGTTGACCTTTCATTCTTAATTTCTTAGTTAAATTTCTTTTCCACGTATCTGGTTTACCGCTACGTCTACTTTTTCTACCCTCTTTCATATTACCACAGTATACGTTTTCGGAAACCGCATCTGCATTTTCTTTTATGAGCTCAAGCTCGTTACTTGCACCTATTTCTTCATTAATTTGCTCTATATCAGAATCAGATTCAGAAAATGGTTGATAGTCACCGTCTTCATCAGGACAAAAATCACTGAAATCTTCTTTTTCAGATGAATTAAGCTGAGACGGTAGTAGCGTTGTTAGAGAATATTCAGAACTTGAAGCATTTATTTCTTTATTTCGAATTGAATTTAAGTCGGCCAGTTCTTTATGTATATACTAACGTGTGCACAATCGTTTTCCAAACTGGGTATCGTTAAAACTGTGTTTTCTGCCGAAGACATACATAATTGCATTATTCGTGCCATTTGTTACGTTTTTTTCGTGGCAGCCACGTTGGGCGCCAAATTTATGCTACGTAACACAAAGAAAGTCAAAGAAATGACCCGGCTCAATCGGAGAGTAGGGGGGGTTGTAGAAAGCAGACTGATCTATGATGTATGCGGCGGTAAGGAGTTAGTAACAGTACGTGCAATAAAAGAAATTAGAAAAGAATTACCTTTAGAGGATCTAGGAAGAGGTCCGACAATATCTGTACATAGGACTTGCCAAGGACGAGTGGCAGTAGCACGAGGAGACATAAAGCCAGGAGGTTTCTTTTGTTCGACTTTGTGTGCAGAGCAAATTTTACAACGACGGACGTATCGAGCAACAGCGGCTCTAAGTTTAGGCCAATAGTAACGCATGGAAATTTTAGAGACAGTTTTGTGGACACCAGGGTGACCTGAAGTAGGTAGATCATGGTTTTCGTGTAGAACCCTATTCCGTTGTTCTCTGGGAACTACTAACTTCCAATCGTCTTGAGGAGGTTGGAGCAAAGACTGTTTAGATTTTACATGTTTATACAGTAATTCGTTTTCCACGTGCCAGTTACTGTATAGTTTAGGATTGGAATTAACACGAGTCCGTAGTTTAAGATACCAAGGATCCAAAATTGGCAGAGTAATAGAAGATTTAGGAAAGTCATCAATTAAGTCAATCTTAGGTACTGAGCGAGATAAGGCATCGGGAACGATATTTTCTCTACCTTTTCGATGTACGATGGTGAAGTTATGTTGTTGAAGTCGTACAGACCAACGAGCTAAACGACCGTTGGGGCTTTGTAGATGATTCAGCCATATCAGCGAGTGGTGATCCGTGATCACAGTAAAGTGAGAACCCTCGATATAGGGACGAAATTTTTCAATTGCCCAGATAACACCAAGACATTCTTTTTCGGTGGCGCTATAGTTGCGTTCCGCCTTTTTAAGAGAACAGCTAATGTAGCTAATGACTTTTTCGTCATCACCCTGTTGTTGAGTCAGCACAGCACCCAGACCAAAATCGGAGGCATCAGTCTGTATAGTAAAGGGCAAAGAAAAATCAGGACAACTCATCAGTGGAGCCGTTACCAAATGTTCTTTCAGCAGCTTAAACGCCTGCTGACATTCTGAAGACCAATTAAATTTAGAATTTTTCTTAGTCAGAGCAGTAATTGGAGCCGTAAGAGCAGAAAAATTTGGGATAAAGCGACGATACCACGAACACATACCAACTAAGCGTCGTACTTCAGTTACAGTAGTAGGAGGAGGAAGATTAAGAATGGCTGAAACTTTTTCTAGGTCGACATGGAGTCCATGACGATTTACTACGTATCCCAGATAACGGAGTTTCGGTCGGCATATAATGCATTTATCCCTGCTAAGAGTAAGACCTGCAGAATTTAAACGAAAAAGTATTTTCTGTAGTACCACCAAGTGTTGTTCGAAAGTAGGAGTAGCGATGATCACATCATCTAAGTATGCGAAACAGAAAGGTTCGAGATCAGCCCCAAGCACACGATCTATAAGTCGCTGAAATGTCGCTGGAGAGTTATGAAGTCCAAATGGCATTTTGGTAAACTGGTATAAACCTCTACCAGGCACCGTAAATGCAGTAATCGCCTTAGAATTAGAAGAAAGAGGTATTTGCCAATAAGCAGAGCGAATGTCCAAACTAGTTAGGAATTTTGCGTCTCTAAGACGGTCTAGAATCGTAGAAATATAAGGAAGGGGATAGGCATCCTTTTCTGTAACCTCATTGACCTTTCGGAAATCGATGCAGAAACGATATGTGCCATCTTTCTTAGGTACCATAACAATAGGGCTAGACCAAGCGCTATTAGACGGTTCTACAACACCATTTTCTAGCATCTCATCCATTGACATGTCGAAGGACCGTAGGGGACATGGGATAATATCGCTGCTTGATAGGACTAGATGTAGTACGGATGTGATGTTCAATGAGATTTGTATAGCCCAAAGGTAAAGGGTCATCTTTAGGAAACATCTGTTGGACTATACGCGACAGTTCGGATTGTTGTAGGTTCGATAGATAGGAAAGAGCATTGATCTGATTGATCGAGACAGTAGAAGGAGAACAGAAAGTCCATTGACCCGTTCGAAAATCCGGGACAACACCCATAGATTTCCAGAAGTCAATGCCTAAGATCAGAGACTGAGAAATAGAAGGAACAACTAGGACGTCAAGAAGGATAGTTTTATTTTCGACCGACATGGGTAAAGTAAGTGACCCGAGAATGTCACAAGCTTGACCATTGGCTACCGTACAGCTGTGGATCTCCGTTTGGGACAAAGGCAAAGAAAGAGAATAGAGAATATCCCAACCAGGACCACCAATAATAGTACGAGAAGCGTCAGAATCAAGCAAACCCTTAAATTCGATGTTGAAAATAGTAACAGTAAGATAAGGTCTGTCGTCCTCACGAAAACTAGCTAAAATGAAATCCAAAACATATTTAGATCGGTCATCAAGACCAGAGAAAGGATTTTCCGAGGAAATAATAGGTACCGAGACAACTGTAGAAGGAATCGGGTCGGTTTCTCGGATTAGCGACTCGATCGGTAGTTTAAATTTTTGTTACAACTCGTACAATTGGTACGGGTAACATTAGATTTACCACAACCATAGCAATGTAGTATTTGAGGTTTAGTACAGGAAGGAGACTTGTGTCCTCGTTGGCCACAGTTCCAACAGACGACCGGTTTACTTGTAGTAGGGGTAGCTGGAGTAGTAGTAGAAGAAAGATTATTTCTATACGCGGGGGTGGGGTGTGGTTTAGAAAAGTTCGACCCACAAGGTTGGACCAAAGAGGGTAACGAAGGGTTTGGTTTATACGCTAGATCAGGTTCCACATACGAGTGGGTGTTTTTATTAGGGGTACGTAATTGTCGACCCTAAATTTCGTTAATTCCAATTTTAGACATTTATTTTCCAACTCTTCCCAAGAATGTACGGTAGGCAGCCGGGCTAAATAGAAAGGGGACAGGTTACGAGAAACTATATCAAGTTGCACATCGGCCGGTACACTCCCATGGCGACGGAACAATGCACTCATGCACGACAAATATTCCACGATACCTTCCGACGTGTCCTGTGTCCTTGCTCGGATGTCGTCAAATAACCGATGATAGTAATCTGAAGGTGCAAAATGACGTATTAGCAGCCTAGATAGTGATGTCCAATCGGAACAACGGTGACAATTACCTCGGAACCAACAGAGCGCTTTGGATTCGAACAACTCAACCGCGGAGTCAAATAATTCACTCTCCGGGATATTTCGGGCTTTTCGGAGCTCTTCCACTCTTTCAAGGAAACTATGTACCGTTAGGGTTTGAGAATCACCTGAGAATTTCAGATCAAGTTTCGAGACTCGGTTACGTGTGGAGGAAGTACCACACGACTTAGAAAGGACGGATTCGGATTCCTCTTCCTTTTCGGAATCGGATGTAAGTATAGGGGGTCCATCCGGGTCTACATGAGGAGTCGGAGAATACTAGAGGTAGCTAATGGGATACCGGATGTGGCAGTAGGGTGTCGAAACTTTTTAATCTTTTTATCATAGTCGGGGCGGAGATTATTTACCGTAAGAAGTAATTGACGTTGTATTGTCTGCTCATCGTCTTTTGGGGACAAATTTGCGCAACGCCGCTCGAGATGTATCCACAAGGCACTAATACGTCGAAACGTATCTGAGGACTTATCACCATCAAAGGGGGGAAGTGAGGTTTCTAACTCTTGAATAGCGGCTTCGATGGCCCCACATTCAGAATCAAAATCTGCTTTTACAGGGATGGAGGGAAGCCTTTTCTCTCGTTCGATACTAAGAGCACTTCGAACGGATCTACGTAACTTTTCCACATTGTCTTCAGGAGTGTAACCCCGAGAAGATAACTCGTACTGAAGCTCAGTCTTCCGTAGCCGGTTGACCGTCATTCGCCAATAAGCCATTAGGAAATGAGATTTTTAAGTATTATATATTAAGGATTATATTTAAGTGAGGTAGCCAAAGTGACGTGAAGAAAAGAAAAAAAAGAAAAGGTGGTGTAAAGAAAACTTGGGCGAAAGTGACGTAAGGAAAAGAAGAAAGAGAAAAAAAAATGATGTAAAGAAAACTTGAGCGCCAGTGTTTTCCAGAACCAAATTACCAGCGAAAACACAACTCTGATAATTCACCAAAAAAAAAAAAAATTAACATCAAGGAATTTCTATACAGCGAAGGAAGAAAAAAATCAAGACTACACCACAAAAAAAAAATTAGAGCCAGCCAATATAGGCGGAAAAGAAAGTCGAGCCGATACACCAGAAAAAATTATTGCCAAAAAACATCAAGGTCATACAAAAAAAAAAAAATTTAAAAAAAGTCAAGAGCAAATAAAAAAAATCGAGAGCAAATAAAAAAAAAAATCAAGCCAAATCAAAAAAAATCAGGCCCTCAAAAAAATAAATCGAGCCCCTCAAAAAAAATAAATCGAGCCTAAACGAGAAGAAAGAAAAATAATTTCGGGCCCCTTAAAAAAATATATCGAGCCCATTAAAAAAAATAAATCGAGCCCCACGTTAAAAATAAATCGAGCGCCAAAAATACCTGATACGTTTTTTTCGTGGCAGCCACGTTGGGCGCCAAATTTATGCTACGTAACACAAAGAAAGTCAAAGAAATGACCCGGCTCAATCGGAGAGTAGGGGCGGTTGTAGAAAGCAGACTGACCTATGATGTATGCGGCGGTAAGGAGTTAGTAACAGTACCTGCAATAAAAGAAATTAGAATAGTAAACCTGCAAAAAAAAGATTAGTCCTGCAAACCTGAAATAAAGAAAAAGCATAGCATGTTTATCAAGCATAAATTGTTCAGTACTTGGTAGAATGTAAAGAAAAACTGTTTGGATAAACTATATCATATAACAACTGTAAAAGCAATACAAAAATTTTTAATACAAAGTGAGGTAATATTGGGGAGTAGCAGAAACGTTTCCTCACGCACCAATTCAACATAAATCAGATAAAATGTTAACAAAAGATAAATAGATAAGACACCATTGGTATGAGTAATTCAGTAAACAAATAGGTAAGACACAATTGATAGGAGTAATTCAGTAGCAGTATGGATTTTTTTTCTTTCTTTTTTTTTCTTAATCGCAGGCAAGTCTATTGGGAAAGGTATCAGAACGACGAAGATATGTCAAAACACGGATAGATATTTAAAGCAATAATAAGTTGGAAATAGTTCAACTTACAAAAAGTCCTTCAGCAACGCTTCCTTGCAACGGAAGGGTGGGATTCAACGATGTCCTGCACTAACGAAGCACTTCACCCTTGACTGTGAGGGTGTTGATGGAACTTGGCACACGTTACACTAATCACTAATCATTGGGGTTAGCAGCAGACATTATCACGCTGATGGAACCAGGTAGTTGATAAATTTCTTGGTAATTCTATTTCCTAAGACAATAATTTCGAAATATTCTGAAGCACTAGTTTGATTTCAACTGGGACCAGATGTATATTATTTTCATAAACATCCCAATAAGCAGTGAGAAACTACCGCCAATACCTTAGTAAACCGGTAATCTATTGTGTTTCGCAAATAACGAAATTTGCTCAAGCAATGATCTATTTTAGGTTCTTTGTTGTTAGAAAATTCAGAAACTACAGTAGCACTGTATTTGGGATAATCCAAAGTATGAACTACTCAAAAAAGAAAAGGACAACGCCACAAAAAACACAATTAGTAAAACAACGTGTATCACTCAAAACCGTCCGTGTTCCGTAAACAACACGCGTGCAGGTCGAGTCCAACAAGTTCCACTCCTTTTGTCTCCAACAGAAAATCAACTAAAACCGTATCGTGCTTGTAGTTAATGAACAACTTTAAAATTTTATCGCATTAATTCTCACTAGCTTCAAAGCAAAACGGAAAGCAAACAGTATATTTTTAACGTAATTAATATATAGAAACCAAACACGAAACTCAACTAACAACCGCTCATCTGTTTTCATTCAACTCGCTGTTACCATCGCGTATCGACACCTTATCTAGACTCGTATATTCACATAAGGAACAACGTTTATATCAGCGGTTAGACAAGAAAACGATGCACTCCACTCATTATAATACGACGCATTCAGCTAAGGATGTTAATGAATATAAAATGTAGAGGTAGTAGTTACAGGAATGTATTTACAAATTTGGTAAATCGTAAAATGTTACACTTAATAAAAATGCACGTTACACATTCTACTATAACAATAAATTAAAATTAACAAGAGAATAATAATTAGCAAATCAAAATACGTAAAGCGTTTATCGTATTTACTGTAAGAACTGTCTCCATTATTAAACAACTCTTACCTCAAGAAAACAAATTTGAGTACCTGACCACGCTCATTGAAAAATGCTTAACTTCTACCTATTTACTCAATAATTTTCTAGATTACATAAACAATCAACATAAAGACATTAAGTTCACTATAGAAATTAAAAAAAAACGGAACTCTGCCATTCCTTGACGTTTTGGTTTAGCGCAAACCTAACGGACGACTAAGTCATTCCGTATATCAAAAACCCACACACACAGACAGATACCTACATGCGTCGTCACATCATCATCCCTCACAAAAATAATCGGTAATCAACTCTCTAGTCCACCGTGCAATTAAGATTTCACAACCAGAACACTTGTCTAATAAACTGACCCATCTTAAAACCAGTCATAAAAAAGGCTATCGTAACTCAGATATCGGCAGAGTAATAAACCGGTATCTGCATCCTACACGAACCCCCAAACCACGCTGTAATCCCGATACACGTTTTTTAGCAATCCTTCCATATATACACAGGGTAGAAGACCGAATTGGCAAAATTCTACGTAAACACAACATCAAAACAATCTATAAACCCACCAATAAAATTTCACAAATATTACCAACCCCAAAAGATTCCGAAAATAGTCCTAAAGCCCCACGCGTATACAGTATACCTTGCAGTTGCGGTTTAGTATACATAGGAGAAACAGGACGGTCAGTACAGACTAGACTAAACGAGCATAAGCGATGCTTAAGAACAAGCCAGTACAATCGCTCAGCGGTGGCCGAACACCAACATGAAACAGGCCATACTATTAAGTTTGACAAGACAAAACTAATTGCCAGAATTCCATTTTTCTACAATAGAAAAATTAGAGAATCCATAGAAATCAATAAAAATTCTAATAACCTAAGCAAAGACAATGGTTACTATCTTTCCCCATTTGGAAAACAAGCCTATGTTCACAACAGCGGAACCGTGACGTTTACTGATCCGCTACGACACTCCTCTCTATTCATGATCGCTCATGCATCAAGTTCTCACCCTATATAAACTACCACATTTGCTACTTTCGTCAGTTACTTCGCCTCAAAACACCTTTTGGTTTTGAATGGGCTAGTGAGTCTGCTAGTTCAGGAGTAACTCTTCTCTTTACACTTTAACTTGTCTACTTAATATTATATTTTTATTATTTTTATTTTATTACTTATTTCTTTTCTTGTCCTGATGAAGCCCCTTACAAAAGTGGGCAAAACGTCGACCTTAATTTATAAAACGACACGGTCCCAACCCGGAACCATGAATATTTATGATGACTCCGGTCGTGAAAGCCTCCAACAATAAGCTAAGAACGTTAGTTAGCAGCAGTTGCTACTAACTTTCTTTGCGTTACAGATTAAAGGAATTGCTGCTTACTAGAAAGAAGGAATTACTGCCAATATTCCTTGCATTCGAGTTGGAAGTTATTGCCACTTAAGGAAAATAGCGTTTATAATAGACATATCACTTGGAAGGATTGCATCCTGATATAGATAGTAACTATTTCCAACAAATGACGTACATAACCCATTTTCGGTAAAAAATGTTAGTTAAGAGGTATTGCCGTTCACGGACGGTATGTTGTTGAATAAGAAGTGTTCTCTGTCCTCTAATTAAACGGAATAAGTGCAGTTTCATTTAATTTAGATGGTTTAATACGTGAAACTCTAGTTCTTTCAGACATTTTAGTTAATTGAAAGGAAATAAGTTTTTGTACCAGAATGCTTGATAATATTAATATTGTAATATTTGTACATGATGTAAAAAAAACGAACAGCGTGGATTATAGAACTTAGAATATATTCCAGTTAGATAATCATATAAAGCAGCTCTCAGAACATCGTCCAATTTTATCCTCTATAAAAGCGCTCCTCTCTGACATCAAAGAAAACCGAATTCGTACTTTTGCACGTTTTCTCAGTTCACCTTAAGGATACGGTTTGCAGTCGTAGTGTTCGTTTTTAACAATTTTTGCATGTACAAAGATGTTCAAGTACTTGTCAAAAGCTTGCACAAACTATAGTTTTGACATGTACGTTGTAAAAATCTCCCGCTTGTGAATTAGCGAAACTCTGAATATACTATTGAGCATCTTGTACATTATGAATACTATCGTTAGTACCTTCATCGTCTGCTTCATTAAAATCATGAGCATGCTCTGCAATCGCAAGTGCTTCAATGTAATGTAAGTTGCTTTTTTTGTTGATCAGTCTTAACTTTACTTGAGGCACTAGGAAATGTGTTGTCTTTCTAAATATTTTCTTTTTTATCGTGTCTTCACGGCTTAGTTTACTAGCAATTGTTGACGGTTTTGTTCTAATAGGCAATAATGATTTCTCTTAAATAATTTCTCCTTGTTTCAGTTGCCGCATTGTTTCTTCCATTATGTTTCGTTTTTAAGTCTTAATTCACCTCTATTCACGATTATGTCCCCAAAAAAGGGTTTAATACCAACCGCGAATTGATTGTGTCTACTCAGTGTAAATGAAAGTGAACGCAAAAACGTTCGTAACCCTAAAGCATATTGCTTAATACTAATTATTTGACCAATCATAACATTAATCTTGTCATTATTCGATAGTTTCACTAGCAAACACAAAACGGACGTAGGTAAAGTTATGCCATGTGGTTTGCTTATATATATTGATGTGAATAAGAGGTCATAAGAGGTCATGGAAACCCAAATTCCATAAATAAAACCTACTCAAATAGAAATAAACCGGAAAAATTGAAATTTCCGAACATTTAACACCGCTACCCTGTATAATACAAGCGTAATGTAAATAAAACGCCATTTAAAATATTCGCGAAAGAACCATATCAATGTTATTGCGTTTAGCATATTGAAGCTATAATTAACTAAATTGACTTCTGTGTATGTAAATGAAGTATTTTTAATAAAACAAAACAAATTTCAAACTTTAAAATATAAAGCCATTCATTTGTTATAAAAATACACCTTCCGTGCATAACATATTTGCTCTATTTGCTATAAAAATCAATTTTTTGTTACAATTATTAAGATGCAAATTATTTGAACTGTTAGGAAGGCAATTGAAGCTTTAATTACTGAAATCTGTAACATTACTAGTTTACAAATCAACCACAAAGAAATCAAATGTGTACTTTAATTATTTTCCCATTCATTTTGTGAGTTTAAAACAATCATTAATCGAGAATCGTTTTTATTCAAAAACGAATACGTCAAATCCTAAGAAATGTTTTTAAAAATCATTAAATAGCTAATCATAAATAAACGTTTATTCAACGAACTCGCACGACGAATAAAATACCCATAAAATCGATACGAATTATTTTACAGTTTCCGTGTCTCAATAGGATATAATGGACGCGCTACCTAACCTTGTGCATTAGGCAAGGATAAACGGTACGCTTTTCTACATACAAAATATCACGCCATCTGACACTAATTATATCATAAAACGCGCCATTCCTGGAAATATTGCTTCACCAATGTATGTTATGTGCCAAAAGAATTATGAAAAATCTAGAAACAATTTTAATATAAAAGCCGGAACCTGATTAGAACAAATCATTCAAGAATTATCGCGTCACCAAGCAATATGTAATATTTTCAATTTGTGAGATCGACGATGTAAAATCTATTAATTCTTGAGTCATCACCAAACAATTTGTAAGAATTCATCTTAAATCTACGAGATCGACCATGTTACTTTAAATAAAGTCATTCATCCAGTATGCGGCATGTATACAAACGTAACTCTGCATAGATATAGAAGATAATTATTTCTTTAGAACACTACAAAAATTGAACAACTTTCGACATACATAATCCGGATGCAAGAGCTACTCTGAAATTAATTAACTAAAAGTAAAAAAAATATACTTTTGGTAACTGATGCACTAAATGGTGATTTGAAATAATACGGACAATCTTGTAAGCTGAGATTTTAACATCAGCTTAAAAATGGAAGCCGTAGGTATTTAATACCGTTAATCACAAGTTGGATAAGCGCCATTTGATTTCGCAAGTTTAAGTGTTAGATTTTTTTGTTTTTAAAAATATTTGTATATTAGTAAGCTAGAGTCTTAATCATCTAATTTTTTCTGTGAGCGGATGATCTGCAGAGAACTTTGAGGTCAAAGTGCAAAGCCCTTTGACCTTTAATGAAATATCTGTGAAGCGTTTTTGGTCAAACACACTTACAAAGATTGGGTAAGGAATATCTGAATAACTAAGTAAACCGTAGGAATTATTGTAAGCATGAACTCACACTGTAAATTGTTTTCTAAACTGTTTTGTATGAAAGGCAATTGTTTTTAAATGTATAGCTGTTTTCTTGAGATTGCCGTGTTTTATTTGATTTTGCAAAACCTATCTCGTACTAATCTGAAAGCGTCTCATTTAAAATAAGGTAAAACTTGTGCACGTGGTTACGCACCGGTAAACCGCGTGCGGTAAACCGCGCCGTAACCGCATAGTGTCAAAGCGCTCTTAGTAACTTATTAACTAACCAACAAACTTAAAAAATAGTAACTTAATCAGTTGCTACGTTTTGAAACATTATTTTTACATGCTATGTTTTGAACATTCATTGATGCCATTTTTAAGACACTAATAATAATCAAATTGAGCAGTGTAACAGAGATACAGAAACAACCAAGACATTTACTCGTAGATTATAAATATGCTGTAATTTTTAAAACCTAGCAAACTGAGTTAGTAGCTTTAGTAGGAACAGTGCAGTCGTTTTGACTGTCTCAGTGTTTAAGTTCCAAAAAATTTAAAAGGAGGTAATTATACTCAATTTGCAAGTCCTATACCATTATCAATCGCTACAGTATTTTATAATTTGATTACTTACTGTTATTAACATTGAAATACAGAAATGAAAAACCTTTTATTGACTGTTTGGTAATCAACCGTTATTGCAACTCCATGATTAGGGTCTACAAATATTGGAATGCGAGTAACAAATTACTGCAAAATATTTTAGCGACGAAAATAATTAAATTAATTACGCTTACTTTTTATGGTACGTTATATTGCTGGAATGCAGTAATCACGCCCTGATAAAATTTTGCAATTTCCATGTAAACGTAATGCAGACCATTAATAATTTGCTGCGTTCCGAATTACAATTTCAGTGGCAGAAGTTATTTTAGCTTTTCGTTTTAACGTCATGCAGGTTTAATATGTGCCGATTTAATTAAAAATTTTTTCGTTTTGTGACATGAAAATCGTTGAATATTTTAATGATTCATTATATTCAGTCTTAATTTTTTAATGAAAAATATTTGTCTTTTGTTGCACACATGGAATATGTGAACACTTCTTACCGACAGACAGTACAATTTATGTAGGCCACTTTCTACTGTTCATTCAATTGCTTGTGCTGCTGTAACCATAAGAGATAGTGCTCGTCATCAATACGTCATCGTAATTTTGCATATAGGAATATGATTTTTTTATATTCAATTGAATGTCTGCTATAACTTCTCAATCATAAACATGTATTTTTTAATAACACAACGTTGTCAATGCAATTTCCACTGCAAGAAATTCACTCAGGAATATGTAATATTAATAATGTCAAAGTTGAAAGAATACATGTATAATATACAGCTATACATTTCATTATATTACTAAATACTAGAATTTAAACAGCAAAGGTACAATTATAAAACCATAAGTACAACTAATAATTTCACAGGATAAACATAAATGCAATCTCTTCAGTATAGAAGGAATGGTATGACAACACTGTTTGCTTTGTAATTTGTATAACAGTAACCTCACTTTTCCAAATTTAGTTAATGTATTTTGTTGCCCATTACTAACTACAAGAACATATTAGGATATTCACGTTTTAATCGTTGCTTAATAATTATTATCACAACCAATTCGGAGTAGTAAAACTATGCAACTTTGGACTTGATGTAAGCAATCGACTAAAAACTGTGCGATTTGGACTGACTCATCAATATAGATCGATCGACTAAAAACGATGTGACCGTGTTGGTTTGTGAGTCAATCGACTAGAAACGACATGACTGTAGACTCAATGTAGATCAATCGACTAAAAAATTGCGCTAACTTAATCTCAACGTATGTCAGCCAACTAAAACAGCTTTACTTTGAACTCGAAGTAGATCAGTAAAACTGCCGGTGGTGCAAGTGCAGTTGCATAATTTTGCTAAGCGCTTAGTTTGTAGTAGAAACTGCGTTGCCTTGGACTGTAAGTAAGGCAAGCTGAGGTTGAAAAATTTAAGAGTAATCAGCGGATGCCAGATTAAGATTGACTATCAAGAGGTCATCATAAATAGGCAAAGTTGGTGATCAATATCAATATAAAGCCTCCATTAGTTTGTTTTTTTATTAGATATGTTCCCATCAAGAGGTGTATAATCATTATAAGAGCAAACGTGGATTTCAATCATTTTATCAAAAGTACCCACCTCAAGGCGTTCACACATTGCAAAACCTTATTGTAAACCAAAAGTATAAGATTTTGAAAGTAGAATCAATAAATACAAAATTTTGTGATCGAGAAATGCTAAAAACAGATGTTCAGTGTATTTTACCACTACGGTACTTTGAATATCTCCAAGCTAATGGAATTCAGAAGCTAAACGATAGTATTGGTCTAAACTAAGTTGTCTACATAATCAATAAATGTTTAAAAGAGGTCACTGTCAATATAGAATTTTTTTAGTAACGTTCAACGAAAGCAAACGAAAAAGAACACAATCCATCTTTGCTATCCATTAATTTTTTTATTGTAATTTATAAAAGATATTTGAAAATGTACTTCAAAATAAATATTCCATACATCACCTAAGATGTTTTAACTTTCCCTTTATAAATAAGCAAGTATCCCAAATTTATAATAAGCCTTATTTTTTTCCTTTAGAACCATTGATATTTACAATAAAAAATAACTAGTTACTATATACACTTAAAATAATTAACTAAAAACTATAACCTAACATAAAATTACTTTATTTTTGCAATCATAAATATTTAGGCCTAAAATTAAAAATTGTTTATCATTTTTGACTTACTTAATTTTTTTATCATATACAGATGAACCTTTCTTTGCCGCTTTGTCACGTCAAACTCTTCTAAAAGACGATGTCGAATTTTTGGGCACGTTCCTTTACGATAATTAAATATTCTACGGCATAGTTTTCTTCTTCTGTTACTTCCACAGTTTCATCGTCTCCGCGCATTTTTTATACATTGGTATGCTTTTTCCGCATCTGTAAATATAACAAGATATAGCGCATAAAAACTTTGAATAGTAGCATATTACCTTATTGGTTCCATAGGAACTGTCATTTTCATCTGCGAAGGCGCCTCGAAGACCGTGGTACTAATCGGGATCGTTCTCAGTGCTTGTCCACGAAACGTTTATTAATAAATTCGGTTATTCATAGAATCAATTGCAAGCATGTTGCTTTGCGAAGATAATATTTTAGTATGCAATATGCACATCCTAATTTAATAATTAAGATGTTACAATAAATAAAGAAGTGATGTTAAATGTAACCTGCATAAAAAAATGGAAATTATTAAATGAAGAAGGATAATTTTTCAATATAACGCTACCTAAAACATTTTTATTAAAGAATTGAAAGAAAGATATTAGCAAATATGAAAATTGGTAAATGCTGTTTCTAAAAGGAGATTTTATGCATCATCTTGTAGGCGGATTTGGATGTCAATTTAAAAGATATTTAATTGCGAGTTGGATAAAAAAGCGCTTCGTGGATTTTTGCAAGTACAATTTTTTTGTAATTGATATTTGAATTTTGTCATTTAGTTTAAGATAGTTTAAGATAGTCCTAATAATTTTTTTGTGAAGATCGTTACCAGAAAAGTTGGCGTTCAGTGTTCAGTTTTAATAGATTGTCTGTCAAATATTTTTTTGGCCAAAACAAACCTTACAAGCGTGAGAATCATAACCAGGTAAACTATCCATAGAAGAAGAAATTTAGTTCTGTAAATTTAAAATATGGTAATGAACATTTTTATAATTAAGTAAATAAGTACTTCTTAGAAATTACTTGATGTTTGAGAAAAACTACGCTGTAAATGTTCTATATGCTTTTGTATGCTCTTTATAAATTCCTACATTTCCGTTGAGCTAGCCAGGCAAGGCAAAGTTAGAAAAAAAGGTAAGTCTACAATTTCAATTTTTATAATTTGTTGTATCTGTTGCACAGCACACTTTTAGCGACGCATCATCGACAGAGCCACGTCACAGCATTTTTTTAATAACACTCCAACGTAATGCGTTACTACATCAATATACATATATATATATATATATATATATATATATATATATATTGCTGTGAAACCTCTATTAATTAGAATCGAGCCTCACTTTTGGGTCGCCAAAGAATGCTGTGTTTCCCTAAAAATTGAATCGAGCCTCACGAATTGGGCGTCAAGAATGCTGTGATACCACCAAAATCCGGGTACTCCGCTTTTCGAATCGAGCCCCTACGAATTAGATGTCAAGAATGCTGTGAATCCTACAAAAAGCTATTCATTACCTTTACTGTGTTGGTCTATTGACTTTCTTCTGTTAATCGCCTGGGCTGCTCCTCTAGATAGCTTTCATCCTCATACATAAAAAAACAAACACATTCCTACCACAAACATCAACGTCAACTCTATTTACATCAATATTCACAATACATTAAAATTTCAAAATTAATATTCAGCATAAATTTTAATATCGGAAAATTTCAAAATTAAATTTATTATCATTTTAATGTGCATCCAGAATTAAAGTCCTTGTAGGATGCCTACTAATTACTATAACAATATATGCAGAGTACAAAGGGAGCATCTACCACCCCTTTACGTTAATTAACCAGGTTCGTCTAATTGAGCTCAAAGACATACCCTAAATTTTCATCATAATCCAGAACATCAATACTAAATACCCTTTCTACTTAAACAAGCAAATTTTACCTTAAAATTAAAATATTATTGTTAGTACCATTTCACTACTGTCCGTTTTGAGTAAATCAATTATAAAGTTATTCAACACACACAACAATATCAAAGTTCAAACAAAATAGTATAATTTACCTGAAGGTTACTTGCACTCGTAGCTTCAATGTACATCGTCCCTTTTGTTAATCACACCATTCCAACTGGGTTATATTTACGGCTTCTGATTCTCAACGCTTTAAAATTTTCTCCATCACCATTTATTTAAAGTTGTTTCAGGGCTTTTCCGGAACTAATCTGTGTATATCTGAACCTTGTTTTGTGGATCCAGACCCGTTTATGCACCATTTAAGTATTAATACCCCCGAAAAATAACAAAGAACTTCATACTTCTTTCACCAATATACGCCAAAACTGCCTACTTTTGTGTATATATTTGTCGTTGTAAATTTTACCAATTGGTACAGTGATACTAAACTTTATTACCTTGTATCTTCTTTTCTAAGTGCACTAACGTACATTCATTGTAGCACGTATAGAACAAGCTGTTTTAAATCACATAATACTCGAGCAAACTGTTTAAATTATTTAATATTAAAACCGGAAAACTAAAAGCACTGTTTAACGCGTTCAATCAAGTCGAAGATCTAAGAGAGCTTCCTCATATTCACCTCCGTATATATAGCGGTTAGCCTGTCTGTCGGTCTGTTCCCCAAAACGGCCAGTTTCTAGAATTTCGTCATTCTATGTTCCCATTCCGTAGCTCGGCATGCGTTTTTACGAATTTTGCACTCGCCTCAGTTAAATCTCAGAAAATTTCCACACGGCACGCAACGTCTGAGAATACATAATTAAATTTTATACAGAAATGTTATTTCTACCTCTCAATTTTGCCTTTTACTTTCAACCAATCGCAACCCCATGACGTTGCTCTACTCACGCCTTTTTACTATATGTGTCTCGGTCTTGCGCCTATTATCTGTCTCTATCTACCCTGTTCTTATTAGTGCAAATTGATATTCCTTATTATCGATTATTTCAGTCCATGTGGACTATCTGGGTTAAATAACCCCGTATCGCACCTTCTCGTGAATATTAAGCCACGGTTTCTCCAAGATTCTTTGTAACCATTAATTATCTGCAACATTTTCGCCGAATGAGCTTTTTAAAAATACGCAGGTGTTTAAACATACTATTAATTCTCAGAGCTTGATTTCATGGTATTTTATTGGGTTTTTACAAGTTTTTATAGATATTATATGTTACTAACGGTTCAATTAACTTCAATTAAAATTAATACCCTTTAAATTTTAGTGAATCCTAACTAAATATTAATTATTATCTGTACGTTTTAATACCGGTTACTTAAAATAGAGTTAATTAATATAAATTTTGCACGTAATTTTTATTTGTTTCTTTACTAGGGATAATTAAATTACCCGTAAAGTTTTCTAATACTGCTTCCTTTTATATAAAGCGTCTTATAAATAATTTAAATTTCTTAATTTTAATAAAACGAATGAATTTTATGCTTCACGCTGTTATTTAATAACGCGTACCTTTTCCAAAAGCTTCTACACAGTGATTAAAATTATTTGATGTGATTATTTAATTTTCTACCCTGGTCTAAATATGAGTATTTTCCCCCTATTTGAATACAAATAATCCCACTTATTTGAATGCAAATATAAAGCATTTAGACAAAAAATTACAAAAAATTGCCTATCTCTCTCTATCCTTATCTATCTAACTTACCTACTTTATCTCCAATTCAAAAAATATTTACACCTATCGTATATCCCTATCCTATTCCTAACTCTCACTTAATTTTATAAACTGAAATTATCCCTAACTTCATCCTACTTATCCATCTAATCCTATATACATCCTATATACCTATCCTATTCCTAACTTTTAACTAATCTTCACTATACTTCACTTCCCCCTAACTAATTCTATATACCTATCCTACTCTTACTCTATTCCTAACTCTCCACTAATCTTATATGAAATATCTATACTTAACCTATCTTCTTTTCTTCCTACATTTACTCTTTATTCTCATCCTAAACCTATTTCTAATTATCTACCATATTTATCCTATATACAGCTTTATTTTCCCTAAACACTTACTTATACTCTTCTCTATACACCTATATCTACTCTCTATTCTATATCTATACTAAAATTCACCTATCTCTATCCTTAGTTCATCAAGTTATTTAAATCTAACTCTCTTCTTGACCCTCCACGTCTTTCTTCTTACCATCCTAATACTCTTCATCCCTATTTCTCCCACTTCTATATCTATACTTATCATCCTTATTATCTCACATAAAATAAACTTATCATCCCTAATATCCTGACTCTTAAATATTACTTCTTCTTCAATCCCTACACTTGTCTGTTTCTCATTTATTATTGTTTCCCTTTCTGCCGACAAACCAAACGATACTACTTTACAATTATCGATTTTTCCCTCTATGGAAAATCCTATGTACCTTCTAGAATTCTTATGTAATGGAATCCGCCAGAATGAATTCCTTAAATCTACTTTATTAAAAACAAACTTGCCATTTAACCTCGTCAAAAATAATACGGCCTTCACCTGCTCCCGATATGCTGCTGTTGCTTCTACCCCCACTAATTCTGCATGTTTTTGTACTAAAGCTTGAACCTCTACTATCCTATCCTCTGGACATCTTATTGTGTTGATCTGTTTAACCTCATCATCCTCTACCTCTACTACATTAATACTAAACCCCGTGTCATCCTCTGTGACTCCATAACTGCCCTTCCATGGCACAACCCTATCATTAATCCTTATTACCTTCCGTTCCATATCTATCAAAACCCCTAACTTCATCATACAGTCAACACCTAAAATGCTCTGAAACTTCAGTCCAGGTACAATTACAAACTCCTGTTCACAGCTTAAATCTCCTATATCTATCCTAAGCACCACAACACTATTTACTACAGCAAACTTCTTTTTATTTGGAGCTACTAAATGGCTACGCTTTATAGGCATAATTCTATCACAAACCTTATCCCTAATTTTGCTGACGAATTCCTCCGATATTAAACTCGCCTCTGCCCCTGTATCAAGTAATACTTCTACATTATTTTCAAAAATTTCTAAATTAATAATTGGCAAACATAATTTTTCCTCAGTTTCTGGCTCTACTTCCTCCTCAATTTTGAAAAATTCACGTGGATGTTCATATACATTTACACTGAAATCTAGTGGTCTGTCGCGTTCTAAAAATCCTGTCCAGGTCTGTTTTCCCTACTTGGTCCTGGTCTAGCCGTCACCTCAGCGTATGTCCTAGGCGTTACCACTCGTTCCGTGTCTGTATTAGCAGTCCCCCTCATGTCCGGTGAACTATTCCTTCTGGTAGGTTCCGGTCTCGGTGCAGGTCCCCTTCCTAAACTATTACTCCTAACGTATGGTCGTCGCTGTTCCCAATTCTGTCGCTGGTATCCGTAACTATTCCCTCTTCTAGCATAGTTGTCCCGTCTATTGTCAAACCTAACTGTGTTGATCTGTCTTTCCCTATTATCCCGAGGTCGTCCACTACTTACGTCGTCGTACCTCTGCAGGTATTCTAAAAACATTTCTCTGTCCACTATGTTCTATAGTGCTACGTGTTGTCTTACTTTTACCTCGAAGTGTCGTGATAAATACTTAATAATTTGTCGGTCCGTCAGTGGTGGGTTCAGTTGCTTTGCTATGCTATACTTGCGTATAGCATATTGCTCTACTTCCTGAAAATTCTCCCTTAAATTTCCCTGTGATTAAGTCGTCTCGTACCTGATCTTGTCTGTGGTCACTCCAGTAGTGCTTTAAAAATCTGTCTTCAAAGTCCGTGTAAGTGTCTATGTCCTGTCCTACTAAATTGTACCATGCTTCCGCGTTGTCTTTCAATAAAGCCTTTATCGTATTCAGTTTAGTCTGTTCGCCAAATAAATTTCCCACTAGATTTCTTACACTATTAATAAAAATTTGTGGATTGACCCTGTTATCGCCATAAAACTTCATGTGTTGGTCCAATGATACTCCACCTGTATAAAATCTGGGACCATCCCCCGTTAAATTTGACATGTTGTATTTGATACCACTAACTTCGCGTTCTACCCTGCCTAACTGATCCCTACATGAGTCCGTCACTTCAGTCATTTTTATATTAATCTCTTCTTCACAAAAAATGTGTACTTCGGACCTTAAATGTCCCATTTCCTGTCGAAGGCCTGTAATATCACGCTCATTTTTTTCAACCCTATTTTCAACTTCCCCCATCTTTACGGTAAGACTATTTTTAAATTCTGTAAATTCTCTCGTCGATTTTTCTATTTTATCCCCTAATTCCTGATTTAATTGGTCACATTTCTTATTTGATTCTTCACTCATCCTCTCTAACATTCTCAATATCATCTCGTTTCCTTGATCCCCTGATTCCGTCCTCGACTGATCTCTACTGCCTCCAGCTTCTTCCATTTTTGAATTTTTCCCACACAATGCACTATCGTCACTTCCAATTTCCACTCCTTGACTCCTTAACCACTCTTTTCTCTGCATACGTTCAAATCACTCACACACACTCTAACTACTCTTAAATTTATACACAAACAAAAACTCTTTCTCTCAGATCGCCAGTTTCCTGGAATAAAATCACAAAAATTTTATTTGGAACTCGAGCGCGTTGGGCGCCAAAGAATGCTGTGAAACCTCTATTAATTAGAATCGAGCCTCACTTTTGGGTCGCCAAAGAATGCTGTGTTTCCCTAAAAATTGAATCGAGCCTCACGAATTGGGCGTCAAGAATGCTGTGATACCACCAAAATCCGGGTACTCCGCTTTTCGAATCGAGCCCCTACGAATTGGATGTCAAGAATGCTGTGAATCCTACAAAAAGCTATTCATTACCTTCACTGTGTTGGTCCATTGACTTTCTTCTGTTAATCGCCTCGGCTGCTCCTCTAGATAGCTTTCATCCTCATACATAAAAAAACAAACACATTCCTACCACAAACATCAACGTCAACTCTATTTACATCAATATTCACAATATATTAAAATTTCAAAATTAATATTCAGCATAAATTTTAATATCGGAAAATTTCAAAATTAAATTTATTATCATTTTAATGTGCATCCAGAATTAAAGTCCTTGTAGGATGCCTACTAATTACTATAACAATATATGCAGAGTACAAAGGAGCATCTACCACCCTTTACGTTAATTAACCAGGTTCGTCTAATTGAGCTCAAAGACATACCCTAAATTTTCATCATAATCCAGAACATCAATACTAAATACCCTTTCTACTTAAACAGGCAAATTTCACCTTAAAATTAAAATATTATTGTTAGTACCATTTCACTACTGTCCGTTTTGAGTAAATCAATTATAAAGTTATTCAACACACACAACAATATCAAAGTTCAAACAAAATAGTATAATTTACCTAAAGGTTACTTGCACTCGTAGCTTCAATGTACATCGTCCCTTTTGTTAATCACACCATTCCAACTGGGTTATATTTACGGCTTCTGATTCTCAACGCTTTAAAAATTTTCTCCATCACCATTTATTTAAAGTTGTTTCAGGGCTTTTCCGGAACTAATCTGTGTATATCTGAACCTTGTTTTGTGGATCCAAACCCGTTTATGCACCATTTAAGTATTAATACCCCCGAAAAATAACAAAGAACTTCATACTTCTTTCACCAATATACGCCAAAACTGCCTACTTTTGTGTATATATTTGTCGTTGTAAATTTTTACCAATTGGTACAGTGATACTAAACTTTATTACCTTGTATCTTCTTTTCTAAGTGCACTAACGTACATTCATTGTAGCACGTATAGAACAAGCTGTTTTAAATCACATAATATTCGAGCAAACTGTTTAAATTATTTAATATTAAAACCGGAAAACTAAAAAGCACTGTTTAACGCGTTCAATCAAGTCGAAGATCTAAGAGAGCTTCCTCATATTCACCTCCGTATATATAGCGGTTAGCCTGTCTGTCGGTCTGTTCCCCAAAACGGCCAGTTTCTAGAATTTCGTCATTCTATGTTCCCATTCCGTAGCTCGGCATGCGTTTTTTACGAATTTTGCACTCGCCTCAGTTAAATCTCAGAAAATTTCCACACGGCACGCAACGTCTGAGAATAACTAATTAAATTTTATACAGAAATGTTATTTCTACCTCTCAATTTTGCCTTTTACTTTCAACCAATCGCAACCCCATGACGTTGCTCTACTCACGCCTTTTTACTATATGTGTCTCGGTCTTGCGCCTATTATCTGTCTCTATCTACCCTGTTCTTATTAGTGCAAATTGATATTCCTTATTATCGATTATTTCAGTCCATGTGGACTATCTGGGTTAAATAACCCCGTATCGCACCTTCTCGTGAATATTAAGCCACGGTTTCTCCAAGATTCTTTGTAACCATTAATTATCTGCAACATTTTCGCCGAATTAGCTTTTTAAAAATACACAGGTGTTTAAGCATACTATTAATTCTCAGAGCTTGATTTCATGGTATTTCATTGGGTTTTTACAAGTTTTTATAGATATTATATGTTACTAACGGTTCAATTAACTTCAATTAAAATTAATACCCTTTAAATTTTAGTGAATCCTAACTAAATATTAATTATTATCTGTACGTTTTAATACCGGTTACTTAAAATAGAGTTAATTAATATAAATTTTGCACGTAATTTTTATTTGTTTCTTTACTAGGGATAATTAAATTACCCGTAAAGTTTTCTAATACTGCTTCCTTTTATATAAAGCGTCTTATAAATAATTTAAATTTCTTAATTTTAATAAAACGAATGAATTTTTATGCTTCACGCTGTTATTTAATAACGCGTACCTTTTCCAAAAGCTTCTACACAGTGATTAAAATTATTTGATGTGATTATTTAATTTTCTACCCTGGTCTAAATATGAGTAATATATATATATATATATATATATATATATATATACATATTCAATAGATTTATTATTTCTTGACCTTTACTGATAAGTATCAATATTTTCAATTGTTCTAGGGAATTTTAGGTCTTTCAATACACGCTACAATCAATAAACTATTTCATACTTGTCAAATACATAATCTATTTGTTATCGTTCCCAGACGTTTCAACCTCATTACACAGGTCTTTATCAATGGTTACTATAACAGAAAGTACATACACAATTTTATTTACGTATATATTTTTACTGTTACCTTAAAACAAAATTCAAAAATACAATTAATTTTAAATTTATACAAATATACATTACACATACCAATAATTTATATTTATCAAATATTTATTTACACATAGGTAGGTTGGTTCATCACAAACCTTAAACTAATATCATTTTATCAGAAATGACAGTCTTTCATATGATGTAGATAATCATATTGCATTTATAGCGGCTTATATAGAACCTTGATATAAATTTATGAAGAAAGCGACGATATTTAACGTAAAATATAAAACCAAAGACATGATTGTAGATATGTAAATGTATTGATGTAGGTAAAGATACGTAGAAATAGAGGTATAGAACTTCAAGGTACAGTTGAACTCGGAATTAAATTTGGAGTTAAACCTGAAAATAAACTGTAAGATAAAGTAGAATTTGATGTTAAACTTGAATTTGAATCCATCATTATTTTATAGGACGGGTTTGAATATGTAAGGCCACATCTTGTACTTTAGGTAAACGTCATAAGCGACCTCATGGCGATTTATAGATATATTAACACTGTCGATTTCTGCACCGGCAGACAGTCAGATACCAAACGAAACGAAGGTTATTCAAACGCTACATATAACCAGCACATTAAATAAAGGAGTTAACAGTGGAATCAATGAATGAATAAATCACATGGATCCAGAGCCACATTTGTTGTATTCTGAAATACATGCTTAAACGAATCAACCAATCAGACAATTACTTCTAAACATATTTATTTATATAACTTAAATACAGGAAAAAATTGTGAATAAATAATAATCTCTGTACCTAGCTTTATTTTCTAGCGCAAGAGTAAACGTGAATGTATATTCAAAAACAAACTTAATTCCAAGAAACAATAATATGTGTTATTAGAGTAAGAAAACAGGAATATTTGATGAAGTGTGAAGCACTTCGGCATTTAATTGGGCGGTATTGTAATGCGTTTTCGGCATCTTTTGAGATATGTTATTGTTAATGTGTGTGGTTGTGCCATATTTATTGTTGAATAATTTTGTTAGGTGTGTTTGTGTGTGTGTGTTGTAAATTTTTTAGCCAGCAGTTTGCTATTTTGTCGTTGTTTGGTGCTTTCCAGTTATGCAATTTGTTTATGGTTTGACTAATTTTTAGGTGTATGATGGTTATTTCTTACATTTCTTTAATTGTGTTGTATTTGTTTGTTTTTGTTTAGATCCTTTGTGCCTGCTGTTTCTGTTGTATTGGGTTGGATCATAGATTGTCCCAAAAATGTTCCATGTCTGTTATTGGTGGATTGTTTATTGTCATTTCGGATTTGTCTATAGTTTGGCAAAATTTTCTTTGGTTTTGGATGAATGTTTTGCTTTGTTCTTTCCTATTATTACTTTTTGGTATCTTCCGAGTATTTTGGCTAGTGCTTACTTTGTTTCTTTTCGTATAGTTGACCTATTGATTTTTCGTTCGGTATTTCTTCTATTACTTTCGTTAGATTTTGAGATTTGTTTTTTAAGTATTGTGTTAGTTGTCCTATCTTTTTAGTTTTAGTATTTTTGTTTGTATTTTGTGATGCCACGGGAAAATTGATTGTTTCTTTTGTTTGTTGATTGTTTTTGTTTTGTATGGATTGTTGTTATGGCGAGTGCTCCTGTGTAGATCCGTTGCTCTAGTTCTTCCATAAATATGTCATTTTGTATTTTGTTCCCTATGATTGTGTTAATGTGTGCAATTGTTGTATTTAACTTGTGTTATCTGGTATTTTGTCTATGAACGGTTTGATGTCATTGTTTGTGTCTTTGAATTATATGTATGTTATTTTAAATTTTTCTTCTATGCCTGTCATTTCTTTGTTTGTATCTTGTATTATTTCGTGTGGCAGTTGTGTGTTTATTTGTTTTCGTTTCTGGTTATTATGTATCTTTGTGCCTTCTTGTGTTTCGTTTTCTTTGTCTGTCTACTTTTTGGTGCGTAGCAGAATACAGTTATTCTGCAGTTGTTTCAACTCATTGATAGTGGTTCTGATTTTTATTCATCTCCTTTCAAATTAATTACGTAAAGTCTCCCTGGTAATAAGATGTTTTAAAAAAAGGAATTGTCGAGGTTTGTCCTAATCAAAACGAAACACTGAAATGCTCGTCGTTATAATGTCGCCATTGAATCCTTCAGATTATTTTTTGTGATTAGAGATTTTCCGGTTAAATCCCCTAATTCAAAGGGTTATAGCTCATTTCAAGGATCTGGTAGGGCTGCCCAACTTTTTTTGCACCATCAACTAATGTTGCATTTTGTGTGGTATGTTAATTGAGGACGGTTTTTCACTTTTCCTAACAGTGCGCCCAATTACTGAATGCATTACTTCTAGCGATTGATGGAAAAATAAAGTGCGTTGTTTTTCTTTTAGTGACTGTTCTCACGAATAATACCTCCATTTAGGCTGAACTGACTTCATATCGGATAACAGAAAGTTTGTAAGCAGTCTAGGGCATAATAATTTGAAAAAAATTTTGCCGCTAGTATTGGGTAACCTTTATTTTGATATGAAGCTAATGACTGTCTTTACACGGTGATCTCATTGCCTTTGCTTCAACAACCTTCGTTTCTTTAACAGCATTGACATAACCATATTTACTTTTCTGGTTTGTGCATACTTTTCCTACTAATTTATTCCACTGTTGTGGTTTTGGCTTTTGTTTTCTTTTTTTCGATTTAAATTCTACATACGCCCCCTTGCTGAAAACGTCCAGATAATCCGCTACCCTGAGAATAACTTCTCGATGTTTTTCTTTGTTGCGAACCCCTGGATGTTATTCTTCGTTATCGGAACCCCCCATTAACTTGTAACCGAAGGATGAAAAGCTGGATTCATCATTACTATAGGTGCTTAGGACCTCCAGTACTAATAAATATGAGTGGTTTAATTCCCAAAGAAGATTAAGAAGAATGCTAAACAAACCACAACAAACATACAGTGAGTATTACGTTTGCATACCCACCAGCGTATTGTAAAATGCGTTTCGTCACTTATAATCAACATTTGCGAAACAACTTGTTACGTTACATCCCTGAACCTAAATAACTTGATTGTGTATAGTTTAGAACGTCATAATCCCGTACTGTTTGCACAAAGTTGTTTCTTTGAGAATGGAGTTTTCCAGCAACAAAAGTATCTACTGCAATTGGTGCTAATTTGCTTTCTACTAATTCACCCCGTTGTTGCATAATATGTATACACTTATATCCTAGGTAATGATGTGCTACTGGCTACTGGTCAAGGGAGGTGAAAAGTTATTCCGCTCACTGTTGCTTCTTCTGAATTAGATTCACTTCGTTTCCAGGAAAGAATTTTGTTATGCGGTGCAATGTGGTCTAGCCTAGGTTGGCTGAAAACAGTATGGGGCCTGAGCGGAACATCCAACCATTGTGTAAGAAGTCCTATTTCTGGTATGTGTCGCGTTGATGACATACTTCAGGAAGAATTGTACCTGGGTTCTTTAGATAAGCTCTTCCGGTTGCTCCTCGCACAAATGGAGGTCGGTTTTAAAATTAAATGTACTTCACTCTAGCTGGGAGAATATACTAATAAAAACAGCTTTTTCCTATTCGGGTATTAAATTTTAACACATAATTTTGCCATTACATAAAAATTTAGCATACACTAGGTACATTGTGACGTTTACTAATATTGTTTTCAGTGAGGTAAAATGCATTTTTAGTCGTAGCGTAGCTACTGATAGTAAGTTTCCGTTACTATTTTTTTTCTAAATTACTCCACAGGCATTATCTGGGGACTATGTGTAAGTAAAGGGTTGGTAAGATTTTTTCTCTTAAATGTTGTTCTATGTGAATGGTAAAATTGAAGGTACAGAAAACAACCTGTTACGTTTTTTTCGTGTCAGCCACGTTGGGCGCCAAATTTATGCTACGTAACACAAAGAAAGTCAAAGAAATGACCCGGCTCAATCGGAGAGTAGGGGGGGTTGTAGAAAGCAGACTGACCTGTGATGGATGCGGCGGTAAGGAGTTAGTAACAGTACCTGCAATAAAAGAAATTAGAATAGTAAACCTGCAATAAAAAAAAAAGATTAGTCCTGCAAACCTGAAATAAAGAAAAAGCATAGCAGTAATGAAAAGTCTAAGTTATGCAGTACTATGTAGAATGAAAAAAAAAGAAACACTTTAGATAATCTATATAATATAACAACGGTAAAAGCAATACAAAAATTTTTAGTACAAAGTGAGGTAATATTGGAGAGTAGCAGAAACGTTTCCTCACACACCAATTAGACATAAAGCAGATAAAATTTTGACAAAAGATAAATAGATAAGACACAATTGATATGAGTAATTCAGCAGTATTGATTATTTTTTTTTTCTTTCTCTTTTTCTTCTTAATCGCAGGCAAGTCTATTGGGAAAGGTTTCAGAACGACGAAGATATGGCAAAACAAACGGATAGATATTTAAAGCAATAACAAGTAAGAAATAGTTCAACTTACAAAAAGTCCTTCCGCAACGCCTCCTTGCAACTGATGTGTGGGATTCACGAGGTCCTGCACTAGCGAAGCACTGCACCCTTGATTGTGAGGGTGTTGAAGGAACTTATTACACGTTACACTAATCACTAATCACTGGGGATTAGCAGCAGACATTATCACGCTGATGGAACCAGGTAGCATTGATAAATTTCTTGTTAATTCGATTTCCTGAGACAATAATTCCGAAATATTTTGTAACACAACTTGTAAAGAAAAATAGTAATAAGAATTTAGAACCACGTGCTTTCAAGGCACGATGTAATGCATGCCATCTGATAAATTCTTGCATTATACTAACAGTAATGTGAGGTGTTTTATTTGCTACATACGGTAACAAAGAAAAATCTAATGCTTTTTAATAACGAAATTTGCGCAAGCAACGATCTATTTTAGATTCTTTGTTGTTACAAAATTCAGAAACTACAGTAGCACTGTATCACTAAAGTACGTCCGTCAAAATGTTCCGTAAAACATTTATCTCACAAGACAAACAACTAAAAACACCATTAGTAAAGCGATGCGTAATCACTAAGTCAATGTTCCGTAAAAACTTTTATTGTACAAGAAAAACAACTAAAAACAATTCGTGAGACACGCGTAAGCAATAAAACCGTCAGTCACATGTTCCGTATTTTTAACGTACGTAATACATCGGAACACAGAACAGAGCTTAGAACTCTTCGCTATTATAATAACCGCTTATCGAATATTATCTACCTCGCTAAATAACATAAGGAACATCTAAAACGTGAATCTACCAATCGTATCTAATAATTAATTACAGGCTGTTTATCGCTTTCAACAAGTTGGACAGCAATTTACGAATAATCCATTATTTATTAATGAAAATCAATCTTCCATTTATCTATCTTTTTAAAATTAATACACGCGAGTTAAATTGCATACAATTCTGAAAGCTATGCGGAAGTATTTACTAATTAAGAAGAAGCGTAAAAAAAAAGTTAAGGTACAAAATAGCCCGTTACAAACCCACGATATCATTTCTTTGTAATTACTGTTTTATGGAGACATTATGATTGAGGGTAACAATTAGTGTAAGTTAAGTCAGGAATGTAGTCACTATTTTTGCTTCGATTTTTGGTACTGTTTATATCCTTTGGGATATTTTGAAAAAAATATTGTCTTTGTCGCGGGTTGGTTTTCCATTGTTGTTTTAAAATGTTTTTAATTAGAGACGTTGTAAATAAAATTCTTTTTCATTCTGTGTGACCCACCCCACTCTACGACGCTATTGGCTAGCACCGCATTAATCCTTTCGATTCCCCTTGTTTATGTTGCAGTACTCGGTGCGGGCTACTGTTATTTTGCCTACTGCGCTGTACTTTTCTATTGTTCGTAATAATTACCGTATCAAGCTGACTGGTCTGTATAGCTATTATTGTCACACAATCCACTGCTATGGACGAACCTAGAAAGCTTCCTGTAATTGTTGAGTGAGTTGACCTTTATATGTCAATCTTTTCACAAAATGTTTTATATTCACGACGGCGCCAACAAATCCTCTTGAATTGAGATACCTAGAGTTTTCGTTACAGCGCTTTTACAACGTATATGTTTTGCTAGTCATGCACTGACCAGGAAATATTCTGCCGTGGCAAATCAAATATTCTCTAACGTTTTTCAAAGTGTTGTATTATATGCCGTTTCTGCTTTTCTAATGGCACGTTTTGTGCACCGAACGCACTGCACTGCCTTTGTGTAGTTAAATCGACGATTTGGTTTTATTTGACGTTTTAAGCACTTTCACACATTGGTAGATAAATAAACGATTCAGAATAAATTGTCAGTGTTTGCACTAAATAACTGTCAAAACTCAGCACACCTTATACTATACTGATAACGGTGAGTAAACAACAAAATGACGCCCTTATAAAAAAGACTTCTTGTATGTCTGGAAAAGCTTGCTCGACAACTTTGTAATTACATGTTTTTCAAAAAAGACTTTTAGCTGCCTTTATATATTAGGTATAAGAATTTCTGAATACCAGGTTGAACCTGCTATCAAAGAAAATACGAGTAGCAAGGAAATTCTAAAGACACGTTTGGCTGTAATTATTGCGAAACTCTCAAGAGAAATCTGGTAACGTTGATGAGCTTCTGACTGCTTTTTCAAATACCCTTATGTATTCGAAAAAATAATGAACAAAGTTCCACGGGAACCCGTTGTATAAAAGCTTCATATTAGACTTTATGTACACTGTCTTTTTTCTGTCTTTAAATAGAAGACCAAATACTTCAACTGAATTTTTCTATACAGATCAAAGTGGTATTGTATTCCTTTCACAAAACTGATTACATTCTTGCGTATGAACTAAATAGTCTAAAGATTGCAACCAAATCAGTTATGCATTTTTAACACTTTCATAAATTTCTGGAGCTTTCTAGCGTTGTTAGTAACGACCTTTCTATAAAAAATACTTTTAAGCTATGCTGAGGGTTAAAACTACAAAACGTTTGGTGTAATTTATAAAATGTTCTATGAACAGTATTAGGATTACCTATGATTGCGTTAAATAGTTTATAATTTTCGAATAAATAAATATGTTCCTTTCTATTATGCAGGGCACAGTAATATTATTTAGATATCTGCCAAATTCGAATGACCCGAATGACCCCTAATGACCCGTATCCAGCGCCAGGGAGAGATCAGGTTAGAGGTTTTTGACGCGAGGACCCAAAATCGGGACTAGATTTAAAACTAAACCGGTGTGGTTTAAACTAGTGACCCGAACTGACACGGTTACCAAATTTCCGAGGATTCGTAATTTCACCCTGTATAATACAAGGGTACTTCGTAGCCATTAAAATTCAAAGCAAAGCATACTTCCCGTGTATTTAAAAATCCTAATTTTAAATAAATAATACAGCCGTCTGTACAAGTTTAAGCGTATTGCATATATAAAGACATTAGTCCATGTGGCCTTAATAAAAAGTATGTATAAATAAAGCTCTCGTCAAAAGTACCAGAAATAACTTAGATTAAATCCATTCATTTTCATTTATTATAAAAATACACCTACAGCGCATGGAACACATTCTGTTAGCAGTGAAAACCAATTTTTTATTACAATTGTTGGGATGTGGGTCTTTTTGCATTTGCAGAAATATAAATAAAGCAATTGCAGTTTTAATTAATTATATAAGTTGACTTCCGTGTATATCGAAATATTGGGGATCCTGTAAGCTGAACATTTGACGTCAATTTAAAAATGGAAGCGGAAGATATATACTACCGTTAAGTACGGGAATTGGATGGACACTATTTTATTTTGCAAGTATTACTTTTAGATTCCTAGATTCCTTTGTTTGTAACTGATATTTCTGTATTTGTCATTTGAATTTAAGTAGGAATGAGTTCTCCTGATTATTATTTGGAAAGCGGATAGTTTGCTTCAAATTCTAAGGTCAAAGTTCGAAACCTTTTGACTTTAAAAAAAAACTTATGGGTGAGCAATTTTTTGCCAAACACACTTACAAGCTTGATAATAAGAAATAGGCAAATTAACTAGCTATTAATTAAGAAAGATCTTGTATTTTTAACAAAAATTAGATTAGGAATATTTTAATAATTAAGTAAATAGGTACTTGTTAGGAATAACTTATATACACATTTAAGCGGTAAACTGTTCTATATTCTTTTGTATGAGAAAAAATTATTTTTGAATGTACAGATGCTTTTTGATATTACTGTGTTTGATTTCTTTTTTAAATTCCATTACTTCCGACGAGCTAGCTAGAAAAGTTAGGAAGCGGCGCTCCAACTCGACCCTTATTACAGCAATATATATATATATATTTTATATACCGGGTGGGTCATAAGTCACTTGACAAAAATGCAATGCGAGAGTAACTATTAATGTATAATAAAGTATATGTTAAGTATAAATGTTTACAATGTACATATACTTAAAATAAATGTTCCATGTGTCCTCCATTATTTTCTATACACATATAACATCTTTTAAGCACAGAAGCGCATATAGTGTCAGTGATACCTGTGGTAGATAATTCTTCAAATACAGATTCAATACGTTCTCTTAAATGTTGCAGATCAGTCGGTTTCTCTGGATAAACTTTATCTTTTACAATTCTCCAAATTAAAAAGTCCATTGGGGTGATTCAGGTAAACGCGCAGGCCATTCAATTGTACCTCGTTTTCCTATCCATTCTGTAAAAGTTTCATACAAGAAATCTCTCACATTGTTCCCGTAATGAGGAGAAGCTCCATCTTGTTGCCAAATTAATTTTTCACGAATAGGTTGTGGTTGTTTGAATGCAGGACTGTTTTCCAATTCAACTACTACCTCCTGTAACATATCATGGTAATTAACAGCATTGACCGTTTGTTCAAAAAAGAATAGTCCAATTAGTCCACCAGCAAAGATTCCAGCCCACACATACTCCAGAGGAATTTAATTCAATCTGCATGACTAAATGTGGGTTTTCAGAAGTCCAGTACACGCAATTATGTCTATTCACTTTACTATTAAGTTTGAATGTTGTCTTATCACTCCACAAAATGGATTTATAAAATGTATTGTCAACTCCTTGCCCTATTACGTACCACTCACAAAGTTCAATTCGCCTGTCATAATCATCTTCACTCAAACCTTGCAGTAAAGTAGGCCGATATGATTTCAGCCCTACCGCTTTTAACATTCTTCTAACACTCGTTCTTGATATACCAAGCTCACTGGACGCTCGTCGGGTTGATTTTGATGGCGATGGCACTAAACTTTGCGCTACAGTCATGGCGTTTTCTTCTGTTGTAACAGATTTTGGCCTACCTGATTGAGGAAGATCCGCTACAGACCCAGTCATTTCAAACCTTTTATTTAAGTTATGAATGACTTGTCATGATAATGGTCTACTGTTTGGGAAATGCTGCACAAATGACTCTACTACATCTTCGTAATTATGATCATGTAACCACCACTGCTGAAGGATAAAAACGCGTTCTCTTATTGGGAGCTTACTATTCATTATTAACCTATTACGTTAATTGATTAAGTTAATCAATTACAAAACTTAATCAACCACAATCACTTCACACAACTCCTTACTTTAACATAACCTCAATATAATACTGTTGTTTTGTTGTAACAGCTGACAGATTACTACTTGAGTCAAATTGATACTGAGTGACTGGTAGTGTCAAGAGACTTATGGCCCACCCAGTATATATATATATATATATATATATATATATTGCCGTGGATCTTGGATTAAAAATCGAGCCACTCTAATTATCAATTTTATAACAAATCGAAAATTTGCACACAATAGAAAATTTTTAAAAAAACATTAATTTCTTACTCAGATTCCTCTCTTCCTCGGTTGAATTGCTTTTTTCAACTACTTCCGGCTAGCTCTGTTGGACCTCCTCTTGGATACCTTGGACCACTATTATGCTATGCATCGTTCACGCACACTTTCAATAGAACCACAAAATACAACAATCATACAATCTTTTATTTATCACTATTTACAAATAAAATTCAATATTATCCACATTTTAGTGATCAAGTTACACCTCAATAAATCCTATTTTGTAATGTCCTGTATTTTAATTTAAATTATCAAACACATAGAATGTACCCGGAGTAAATGGGCCATGAATAATATCTTATTTCTCATTCTTTCTTTATAATTTATTTTAAATCTACGTAAACTCTGGAGTATGGTGAGCTCATGATAACCCAGTTAATTATGAATAATGTATGCACCTAAACTTCGCATACTCTTACAACAAACAAAAAAACAAACCCATGTACTCTTTACAAAATTTTAATTTCTGATGGAACGTTAATAAGCTTTATATACACCTTCAGATTTCTATTTAAATACCATAATAAAGTTAGTTATACGTATTATTTTCAATACGCAAAACAATGCACAATACCTTCAAAATTCACTCTCACACGTCACCCAATATTCATAGTTTCATAGTTTATAACAACAACAATTTTAAAGCGTTACCTGGAATTTCTAGAACATTTCTGCTCCGTTGACGATGCCGTATATTTGCTTCGCTCTGCTCTGCAGGCCGCTTCTAGCTATTAGTAGAAGAACCCCATTTAAGTTGTGCTGCTTGCGCTGCCTTCACGGTGTATCCAATTTCCAAATCCAAATTAATTATACTTCTTTCATAATTGTTTAATTTAATCCACGTTACATAACGTCACTACACGAGCTTGTTAAAAAAATATATGTGACACCTCAATAAAATTTAAACTCGACACAATCCGCGTACAAATTATGAGGCTAACACCGTGCTATATAATTTAAAATAATTTTCTATACTTACAAGCTCGTGGTAACTTTCGTACGTAGTCTGAAGCGATCAAAATACTAAGGGGCTTTTATTCATTTTCAAAAAGTATTTATACCATTTATGATGCCACCTCTCGGCCGCATTTCACCCGAAGTCCTTTATTTACAATAATATTTCTTAAAATTTTGGGTTCAACTGTTTTCTAAATCCTTGAAATTCAGCGCGTCGTTACGATATTTTCTGAAAATTAATATTCAATATTCTCGTGTTTGTCTGATGTACCACTAACAATATCGACCAATAGTCTATGCATTGACGTCTTACAAATCCCACTTACACTAACGCTGCCCCTTGCTTATGCATATTCTACGTCTCTTTCCAACCTTGTTTGAGTGGTAGAAATCGATATTCCTGTCCATGTTCTATTTACTCCATGTGGACTGAATACGTGCTTTTTGAAATGTACTATTATTATGCCTGTCTCAGTCCGAAGCATTTCATTTACTCTTTATCCTTTCTGCACTTTAAAGAAATTTTTAGTTAACATTTACGCGAACCCTCCAACTGTTTACCCGATATTCTTTGAAACTTGTTTGTTATATATAAAAATAAGGGAAACCTGACATTTAGAAACATGCAGGTGTTTAATTAACCGACGTTTTAACACAACATTTCTAGGAGCTTTTTTTCATGGTGTTTCAACCCAACCGATTTATTTGTTTGTTATAACGAACGCTATTCGCCTTGGATTTATTGATTTTTCATGCTTTTATGCGTATTAGACGTATGAAAGATCACAATCTAAACACTTTATTTTGTAAATAACGTTTCTTTGTAATACCTGAGAATTTTTGTCTTTCATTTTTGAAAATAGATTACCAACACTAGTCACATTCTTTTTTGCAATTTTGATGTTATGGTTTCTAAATATTTTTGTTAATTTTGGTGTTAAATTTTTTAAATAAGGCAAAGAAGCGTGAATTTGATTTATATCACCGTTTATATATTTTTTATTTTGTATATCTACAGTTAAATTATTTTCAGATCTTTGATTATATAATAATTTATTAACTAACGTCTTAGGATAATTACTATTTTTTAAGATACTGTTCAGTCTTAATATGTTTTTATTATATAGAGAAGAATGTGAAATCTTTTTTATTTTGTTTTTCATTCCTAAAATAAAGTTGACTTTTATATCAAAAGAATGATATGAGTTATAATTTAGATATCGGCCAGAGCTTGTTGGCTTCATGTACCAATCAGTAATTATTTTATTATTTTTTCTTAATAACAGAGTGTCTAAAAATGGAACGGAGTTGTTGCTTTCTATTTCTATTGTAAACTGTATGTCTGGGTTGTAATTATTAAAGTTTGTTAGAATCTCGTCTGTTTTATTGTATGGTATAGCTGTTACAATGTCATCTACATACTTTTTTATGAAAGGTAGGTGAAAACTAAGTGTAGGTATAACATAATCTAGTAACGCATTCATAACTATTTCAGCCATAATTGGACTTAAATTGGATCCAATTGGACAACCTTTTATTTGACTGTAATATTTGTAATTATAAGAAAAATAACTATTACTGTAAATAAAATCAATTATATTAAGGAACGTGTTTTGAGGAATACTACAATTTTGTTCAATTTTGGGCCAAATGTTTTTGATATTATCGATAGCTAATTCCTTTGGGATACTTGTAAACAAAGAAATCGCATCTAAACTAATTAGTATATAATTATCCGGCAATTCAACATGATTTATAAATTCAACAAAATCAAATGTATCTTTTACTTGATATATATTAGTTCCTATCGATATTTTTAAAATGTCAGATATATATTTTGAAAGTTTTTCAGTAGGACTGTTATTTGAAGCAACTATTGGACGTAATGGAGTATCTGGTTTATGAATTTTTGGTAAAGCATATAATTTTGGCGCAGTACTGCTATAATTGTTTAAATCAGTTGCTTGTTGATTTGATATGTATTTCTTAGTTTTTAATTTTTATATAATATCAAGAGTTTTCTTTTGAATACTGGAAGTTTGATCATTTTTTTGAAGTATATAAGTTGAGTTGCCGTTTAACATGTTGATAAGTTTTGAATTATATTCTAATTTTGACATTGCTACCGTTAAATTTCCTTTGTCAGATTTTACTATAATCATATCGTTATTTGCTTTTAAAAATTTTTTACAGTTTATGTAGTCTGCTATGAATTTTGATTTCTTTCTGCAATTTTGATGGGGGTAGTTAGTTGTGATATTGGTAATATTAGCTCTGCATAAGTTTCTTTCCCTCTCATTATCAATATTAACTAACATGTTTTCTACATCAGCCAATAAACTAATTATAATGTTTTTATTGATTGTAGGTGAAAGGCAAAACTTTGGACCTAAGGATAATAATTGCTTTACATTATTTGGGATTTAAGTATTGGAAATATTTACAAACCATTTGTCAGTTTGAGTGAATTTGACATTGTTAAATTTTGAAATGTCATTTATCTTTTTTAGGTTATTTATTTTAATTTGAAAAAATTTTTTATTATATAAAATGGTTTGTGTGCGTAAAAATTCTGAAAAAATGTGATGTGGAAGTGTATTATTTACAGTGTGTTGAATATTGTGTAATTCATTTTCGCAATTATGGATAATGTTGTGAGTAATTCTTATTTCTAAATTTAAAATTTTTAGGGTAAGTTTATCCGTAAAATGTTTAATTTGTGAAGCCAGTACTTTACCTTCGCTATCTAATAGATTAAATATATTTTTCAGTGCATTTGGGATATGTTGCGGAAGGATATCCTTCTTCCTGCATTGTAATAAAAATATTTTTCTGTTTCTCATTGAAGCTAATTTCAAGTTTATCTTCGACCAGCGTTTAAGGAGGGTTGTAGTTTCAGCTCCATATGTTTCTGTTATTATTAGAAAGAAACCTATTTTGTTTTATGTAATTTGTATTGTTAACGACCTTTAGTGTTAATTTAATAGGATAGTTTGTGGGTTATAGGTCTGCTGGAAATAACTACTCTTCTTTAATACCTAAATTTTGGCATATATTTTATGCTTGATCACAGGTTTAACTAAAAATATATAAGCACTGATTAATACTATAAGTATGACAAATTGCAGCTACTTACAATGAGATTGGTTATAAATATGATTGGAACATGAAATTATTGTGTATAAATTAAATATTTAAAATAGCTTTTTTAAATGGTAAAAATTTTTTTAATATAGAAAAGGTAAAATATTGGTTTGGCAGAATTTCAAAAATTTGATTAATACTATCTTGGATTTATATGTATGTATGGGTGCATGTGTAAGTAGGAGGAGGTACCTAACTGTGTGTTTGAGTGTATGTGTGTGTGTGTGTGTGTGTGTGTGTGTTTGGATGTGTGTGTGTGTGCGTGTGTGTGTATGTGTGTGTGTGGGTATGTGTGTGTGATAGTATGTCTGTGTTCCCAAGTAACGTAAAGGTTACCATATATAAGGGTATGCGTTTATATAATTCTTAAGTATCCAAAGTTTTGTAGAAGTTTACTTATTGGAATTGAATTTTAGGTTTAAGAGATATGCGTATATAGAACTAAGATCACCAATATCACTTTTTTTGTTCATAGATTTTGTATTCTTATAAATATGATATACTTCCATAAAAGTTCTTTTGAAAGTATTGTTTTCTATTTGAATGATATTTGGGTTGTTGAAATCCAATTTATGTCCGTCATCAAGTGCATGTGTAGCTAATGCACATGCTTTAGGTTTAGTATGAATATCACTTTTATGTTGTGTAATTCTTTGTTTCAAATTTTGAGAAGTTTGGCCAATGTATGAAAGATCACAATCTAAACACTTTATTTTGTAAATAACGTTTCTTTGTAATACCTGAAATTTTGTCTTTCAGTTTTGAAAATAGATTACCAACACTAGTCACATTCTTTTTGCAATTTTGATGTTATGGTTTCTAAATATTTTGTTAATTTTGGTGTTAAATTTTTAAATAAGGCAAGAAGCATGAATTTGATTTATATCACCGTTTATATATTTTTATTTTGTATATCTACAGTTAAATTATTTTCAGATCTTTGATTATATAATAATTTATTAACTAACGTCTTAGGATAATTATTATTTTTAAGATACTGCTCAGTCTTAATGTGTTTTATTATATAGAAGAATGTGAAATCTTTTTATTTTGTTTTCATTCCTAAAATAAAGTTGACTTTTATATCAAAAGAATGATATGAGTTATAATTTAGATATCGGCCAGAGTTTGTTGGCTTCATGTACCAATCAGTAATTATTTTATTATTTTTTCTTATTAACAGAGTGTCTAAAAATGGAACGGTTGTTGCTTTTATTTCTATTGTAAACTGTATGTCTGGGTTGTAATTATTAAAATTTGTTAATATCTCGTCTGTTTTATTGTATGGTATAGCTGTTACAATGTCATCTACATACTTTTTTATGAAAGGTATGTGAAAACTAAGTGTAGGTATAACATAATCTAGTAACGCATTCACATTGTAACAGCTATACCATACAATAAAACAGACGAGATATTAACAAATTTTAATAATTACAACCCAGACATACAGTTTACAATAGAAATAGAAAGCAACAACTCCGTTCCATTTTTAGACACTCTGTTAATAAGAAAAAATAATAAAATAATTACTGATTGGTACATGAAGCCAACAAGCTCTGGCCGATATCTAAATTATAACTCATATTCTTTTGATATAAAAGTCAACTTTATTTTAGGAATGAAAAACAAAATAAAAAAGATTTCACATTCTTCTCTATATAATAAAAACATATTAAGACTGAACAGTATCTTAAAAAATAATAATTATCCTAAGACGTTAGTTAATAAATTATTATATAATCAAAGATCTGAAAATAATTTAACTGTAGATATACAAAATAAAAAATATATAAGCGGTGATATAAATCAAATTCACGCTTCTTTGCCTTATTTAAAAAATTTAACACCAAAATTAACAAAAATATTTAGAAACCATAACATCAAAATTGCAAAAAAGAATGTGACTAGTGTTGGTAATCTATTTTCAAAACTGAAAGACAAAAATTCTCAGGTATTACAAAGAAACGTTATTTACAAAATAAAGTGTTTAGATTGTGATCTTTCATACATTGGCCAAACTTCTCAAAATTTGAAGCAAAGTATTACACAACATAAAAGTGATATTCATACTAAACCTAAAGCATGTGCATTTGCTACACATGCACTTGATGACGGACATAAATTGGATTTCAACAACCCAAATATCATTCAAATAGAAAACAATACTTTCAAAAAAACTTTTATGGAAGTATATCATATTTATAAGAATACAAAATCTATGAACAAAAAAAGTGATATTGGTGATCTTAGTTCTATATACGCATATCTCTTAAACCTAAAATTCAATTCCAATAAGTAAACTTCTACAAAACTTTGGATACTTAAGAATTATATAAACACATACCCTTATATATGGTAACCTTTACGTTACTTGGGAACACAGACATACTAGCACACACACATACCCACACACACACATACACACACACGCACACACACACACACACACAACCAAACACACACACACACACACACACACATACACTCAAACACACAGTTAGGTACCTCCTCCTACTTACACATGCACCCATACATACATATAAATCCAAGATAGTATTAATCAAATTTTTGAAATTCTGCCAAACCAATATTTTACCTTTTCTATATTAAAAAAATTTTTACCATTTAAAAAAGCTATTTTAAATATTTAATTTATACACAATAATTTCATGTTCCAATCATATTTCTAACCAATCTCATTGTAAGTAGCTGCAATTTGTCATACTTATAGTATTAATCAGTGTTTATATATTTTTAGTTAAACCTGTGATCAAGTATAAAATATATGCGAAAATTTAGGTATTAAAGAAGAGTAGTTATTTCCAGCAGACCTATAACCCACAAACTATCCTATTAAATTAACACTAAAGGTCGTTAACAATACAAATTATATATATATATATATATATGTGTGTGTGTGTATATTACAATTACATTATATATTATATATATATTGACATGATAAGGGGTCACGAGAGATCATTGAACTCAAAATTCTACAAATAAATTCTACCAAGATATAAAAGAATTCAGAAAAAATAGACATTTTTGAAAATTTATGGTTGAGCTCTGTGTAATACAGGTGTACTTTTATTTATTGACGTACAAGCGAAAAATGCAATTGCGGGTGTTTAAATAAACACCCTGTATAATATAAGTGTATTGTAAATAAATAGCAAATAATGTAAGTTGTATATGTAATAAAAAATACCCCTTACGTGCATTAAAAAATAAATAATTTTGGGCATTTAAAACCCTAATTTTAATCTTACAATACGTTTTAACCTGAAAGCAAATATTTTCTATAGAATAGCATCTCGTTTGCAATAAAAAGCAATTAAAGATTAAATTACTTAGCCGTTGTATAGCATACAAACATTTTAAATAAAACCTGTTCTCGTATTTTCGAGAAGAATTAAGAAAAATACGTTAATTTCATATGAACTCATTAAAAAATAAACGTTTATTCAAAGAAGCGGCCCGATCATTAAAAAAAGGTCATAAAATGTAATAAAAATTGATAAAAATTATTTATTACCATTCGCAATCACTGCTGAAGAAAAGCGATGCAATACAATGATCTTGAGAGATAGAGTAAGAAGAGCGCATAAATCAACACTAACAAGGTAATAAAACGCGACGATTTTGACCGCTAATGAGAGTTTCCCAGAATTTACGTAAGATAGGCGTGTATTATTTAGAATGGAATCACAAAAATACTACTACATTCTAGAAAATACTGTGACGCGTAGCTGTAAGGGTATTTAAGAATATCTAAAGGGGATGCCCTCGGTTAGACATCCAAGATCGATTTATGATTTACATGTTCCTACTGGGACTTGTGATCTAAGTTAATGCATAAATAATAGCCGGTTAGCCGGTGTCTTTCTTTTAGGAATTAGCATACAGTTCAATTGGATCATAAATATTTACTTACATTTTTCTAGGCTTGCGCTGGGGATAGAAACACACACCCCCAAGGACTTACTCTCTTAAAAACCGATGTACATTCTTCCTGTTTTTGAACGTGCTCTTGTTTTTATTGATTCGCGTTTCCGACTAATTGGTGTGTAATCTCCTTTGTTACAATTAAATGTTTTTTCTCAGAGTTAGTAATTGTTCATTTCCTGTGTGTGGTTGCTTGTTTCATGCTTATTAAAAATTTGCTTTCCTGGTAGCTGTGTGTGAACTTCCTATGGCTGTAATTTTGCACTTGATAATTAATAAATAATTTTAATAATTTTTGATGATTGTAAAACTGAGTAATAATACACGTAACAATATATATTTTTTGTATATAAATGAGAGATTTTATTAAAAAGATTCATCTATGAATTCGATCGCGAAATGTTCATTTAATTCGCGAAGACGTTATTTGAAGTATGCAATACGCATACTGTAATTTAATACTTAAAATGTAACAGTGAATAAAGAAGTATGTTTTAAACGTAATCTGCACATAAATATGGAAAATATTAATTGTAATTATATACAATAAAGATGAGAAAAGTTTCGGTATAAAAAATTATTCAAAATTTTATTGAATAATTGTGAGGATGCACATTGGTTTTTAAATGAAGATTTAAATAATATGCAAAATTTTGTAAACTAGGATTTGAACGTCAATTTAAAATAAAACCAAAAGCCGAAAATATTTAATTGGAAAAGCCTTTCGTGGATTTTTGCAGGTATAATTTTTTTTAAACATTGTTTGTAACTGATACTTGAATTTTGTCACTTAGTTTAAAATAGAGTAAGTCATAATCATTTTATTTTTGTAAGGATCTTTACCAGCAAGGTTTATGATCAGCGTTTGAAACACTCTGACCCTGTAATAGAATATCTGTCAAGGATATTTTTGGCCACACAAACTTTACAAGCATGAGAATAAAAAAAATTACGTATAATATCCATAAAAGAAGAGATTTAGTTCTGTAAATTTAAATAAGGTAAGGAACATTTTTTTTATAATTAAGTAAATAAGTACTTGTTAGAAGTAATTTGATGTTTGTAAGAAACATGCTGTAAAAGTTCTATGTGCTTTTGTATGAGAGAAAATATTTTAGACCGTATAAATGCTTTGTGATATTGCTGTTTGATTTCATTTTTAAAAACCCCATCATTTCCGTTGAACTAACCAGGCAAAGTTAGAAAGGAAGGTAAGTGAATAATTTCAAATTTTACAATTTGCTGTATCTGTATTGCAACACCGTTTTAGTGGCGTATTAAAGCGAGGCGTTGTCGCAGCAATATTTGGGGTATTTAGGAGGGACAACGAGTGATTATGCAGCACTAATTCTTGTATGCCTTAAATATTTGCTTTCGCTTTATGATTTTCTATCCTATGATTTACTTTGTTGAAGGTATTCATTACCTTTTGGAACATTAATAAGAATCAGAGTCTCAAAATAAATTATATTTACTTAATTTTTCTTCTTATGTTAGCATCAATAACATCAATAACTTGAGTTGTTCAAACAACAGATTTTTATCACACCTGCGACACAATTATTATTGTAGGGGAAGAAAGGGAAATGGTGGCCCCCTATGCTTTTATACCTACTACGTTTCAACTATTTGAAATGTTTAGATTAGCTCAAGCGTAATTAAGAGGTAAGACACTTTAATAATAGATGTACATTACAGTTATAATTAGAAACAACAAATAGAAATAAAATTCCACAAATTAAAAAAAAAAGAAGTTATCTGCAATTAGCTTCTGTGTGTGGGTACAATTTTTATGGACCCACCCAGAACACGTAGCATACCTTATCAACAATTTTTGTTTTTTTCCAAACTCCCCACATATAGCACATATATCTTTATTTATTCGTACGTCTTTGTCTGTGGTACTGGAAGAAAAGGATTGTTTAGAGAATAGTTTCTGTTTGCATCTTCTATTTTATTTCTCAATGCGAAATGTCAAGAAAAACGTTTTCATTAAAGGTCTGTTGTTTTTTATTCAGGTTTAGATTTGTGCTCCCTTTTTTGTTTTTTTGCGTCTTTTTCTTCTTAGCACCTCTTTCATTGGCGTGGAGGTTAATATTTGGGAATGTTGTTTCTTATTATTTTCTTCGTTTGCCGGTTGAACTGCTTGTGGGGCAAGATGGCAAAGAAAGTAAATCATTGAATGATATTTCAAAACTGCTGTTGCTAAAGTCTGCTTTATTTTCTTTGCTAGAAAAGATTTCCTTTAGGGGAGTTATTTGATCACAGGGAACTGGAGCAGTTCCTGCTACCAAGTGCTTTTCTTGGTGCAAACCTTTTTCCTTTTTCTTTTCCTGGCCAACTGTGCTTCTGCGTTAATAGGTTCGATGCAACATTTTTTGCAAATGCAGTAGCTTCTTTTTCACTATAAGATTAATATTTAAATTTGCAGATGCAGCAAAATCATCTTCTGTGAATATATTTGGATTTATTGGAAATATTCCTGTAATTTTAAAACCTTTTATAGTTTTCTCTGGTGTTGCTACTCTGCTGAAGCTTTCTGAGAGAGTTCAGAAATTTCGTTGGTTGTAATTTTTTCACCAATATATGATCTCAAATAATTACTGCACTCGTTGTTGGCAGTTTTCAATAAAAGGTAACGTCCAAGGGCTGAAATCTGTGTGACGTATGAGATGGATGGTCAATAGTTCAGTCTCTTTGCTTTTACAAAAGTTACGTGCCATTAATGTACAATGGGTACTATGATTATCAATTATTAGCAGTGCAGGATCTTCTTTAGAATATTTAATAAAGTTATGAAAATGTCAAAGCCATTCCACTAACAAATCCTCCGAATCCATCCATTATCGGAACAACCATAAATTGCTCTAATTAGTTAATTGCTCGTTCTCTTACAAGCATATATAAACAAAGGAAGCACATACATTCCGGCAGCGCTAATACAGCACAACGCAGTCGTGGTTTTCCCCCCTTTCTCCACTTGTTACAAAAGTTACTCGTTTTTGGTCCTTTTCTGCTAGAATCTTGCCGGGTACCTGAACTGTTGTTATGTCAGTTTCATCGGCGTTAAAAATTTTGGCAGGTGTAAATTTACGCACTTCTTGAACTACATTCAAGTTTTCAAAGAAAAAGACACTTCATTTCATCCCTGTTAAATGCAGAAATTCGATTCAAATTTTCTTATAGCGATATGTGAATTTCTGTTTAAAAACTTCTAAACCAATCTTTGCCTGCTGATTGATTAGCATCGGAAAAAGGATTGGGTAGATTATTTTTGTGCGTATAATTAAAAGCCAATGCTTGCACTTGTTCGGCAGTTATCCCATAACATCGATTGGAAAATTTTATAATTTTATCAGCTAACAATTTTTCCTGTTCCATGCCGAAAACCGCTATACGTCCTAAAGATGGATTAGAGAGATGGTCATATTTCTTCTAGCCACTTCTCTCAAACTTCTTCCTTCATATTGTATTGCATTTAACGCAAGGGTTAATTGCTCACTAGTCCAAGAGCCTTTGTGGGTTTTTCTAATATATTTGTTTGGCATCTAAAAGATAAAGTTATTACTAAGCGAATAATGAGTAAGTAACTATCATGTAGGATGTAACATTAAGTTGAGGGTAATAGCGACCGGTCGTCATTTGACTTTTATGACGTCCACCATTACCCGCTTTGACTAGTGACGCAATTTATATAAATAAAAATGTTGTATTCAAATTTACAGAAAAAAGTATGTTAAGGTAAGAAAGCTAAGATAATTTACCATCTGCTCTCAAACTTATATTTTAAAGTTTCTTTAAACAATTATTTTTAATATACCTTTAACAAATGCACTATACTACAACACTTCCAAGGTGCAGAACTTGTGTCAGTTATAGCTAAAATTTTCACAAAATAAAAATCTTGACCATCTAAAAGTTACTGGCTCTAAAAACAATTTAAGAACCCATCCTAAAATGCAAGTAAATAATCTTTTAAAGTTGCACTAACAGAAATAATTAATAAAGTGCTATTACAATATACCTTACGAACTGTGCTAGCGATGTCCTTTTCTCATCATTCACAAAATTAAAAATTTCTTTTTACATCCGCTCCGGATATACCTGTCCGAAGCCATATTATAAAATGATAACTGCTCTATCACCTTAACATCACGAAGAATCCGGAAGAAAGAGGACTTTTGATCTAACGACCCGTTATACATCCATCTCGAACTTTCGATATTCAACGCAGAATGGGCGTCTAAAAAATACACTACACTTAAGTTATTGACTATTCGTTTACTTTATATGAACATAAATATTTTGAAAAATAAACTATACAAATTGTAATTATTTTTATTAAGCCTATGAATAAAAATGACTATTGTTTATTTATAATTTAATAATAAAAAGTACCATTCCGGATGGACCTGCACCTTGAAGAACTTCTAGATTACTAGAACAGGTGGAATGGCTTCCGCGTTGCAGTGATCTATAGAGCCATACTACAGGTTCAACCAAATTAGTAGGGTCTTTAGTGAGGAACCAGACTAAGACAGGTCCCCGAAAGAGGGCAGCGGCTCTTTCGGTACTTAGATTGACAGATACCATAGGGGTCGGTATGGTATTCTGACACACTACCGTGATATGAAAGGCAACGGAAAACCACCACATGACCTCCCAAGTACAGAGCGTACTTAAATTGTATTTAAAATGATGGCATCCTCTGAGGTAAAATATTCCGGAGGTAAAATAGTCTCACATTCGGATCTCCGGGAGGAGACTACTTCGGAGAAAGCTATCGGAAAAGTTAGAAAAAAAATAGGGAACATTCTGCAAGTCGAAGCGTGGAATATCAGAAGTATGAAGCAAGTAGGTAAGCTAGAGAACTTAAAAATTGAAAAGGATAAGTTAGCACTAGACATAGTAGGGATCAGCGAAGTTAGGTGGCCAGAGGCGGAAGGTTTTTGGAGTGGAGATTTTAGGGTAATTCATACAGGATCACAGGAAGGAAATTCTGTTGTGGGGATAGTTATGCGAAAAAAGATAGGGCATTGTGTAGAAAACTACTTACAAAAGAACGATAGAATACTTATAGTTAGATTAGAATCTAAACCAGAAAATACAGAAATAATACAAGTATACATGCCTACCTCCAGCCACAGTGAACAAGAGGTAGAAGCGATTTACAAAGATATGGAAGACACACTAAGATACGTAAAAGAACATGAAAATTTGATAATTACGGGGGATTTTGATGCAGTGGTAGGTGCGGGTAGGAAAGTAGCAGTAGTGGGTTTATTTGGTTTAGACACGAGAAACGACAAGGGGAAATAGGTTGGTAGAATTTTGCGACAAAAACAATTTAACTATCACAAACACATTATTTCAACATCATGCAAGAAGACGATACACGTGAAAGATGCCAGTGAAAATAGGAAGATATCAAATAGATTACATTCTTACTAGACAATGGTTTAGGAATCAAGTAAAAGACTGTAGAAGCTATCCAGAAGCAGATATAGACACTGAGTACAACATCGTAATTATGAAGGCAGCTCTTAAATTAAAAAATTTGAAAAAAGAATGGAAAAAGGCACTTTGACTTTAAGAAACTAAAAGGTAAAGATATCCACGAAAGATTAAAAAAAGGTCAAATAAATTGCCGAAAGATATCGGAAGAATTTCTGATACTAAAGAAGTAGAAACAGAATGAAATATCATTAAATCCAGCTTAGACATGGCGGTCAGAGATATTTTGGGGTATACATAAGAAGAAAGTAAGAAACCATGGATAACAAAAGGTATCCGGAATTTAATAAAAGAAAGAGGAAAACACAAAAATAGATCAGACGAAACAGGAAAACAGAGATACAAAGCTATAAAATAGGAAATTATTCGCAAATGCAAGATAGCAAAAGAAGAATGGATTGATGAAAAGTGCAAAGAAGTACAAACTAAGATGGAAATAGGAAAGACAGACAAAGAATACAAACTAATTAGAATGAATTTTAGGAATATAAAACCATATAGCAGAAATATAAGGGACTCTAGAGGAAACGACATTATAGAAAATTTATAAAAAGTGGTTAAATGGCCGGAATATATAGGGAATTTATATGCAGGAGAGGAACTATCAGCCTTAGAACAGGAATCAGACATTCAATATGATGGCTTGGGATATCCTATACTTAGAGATGAGTTTGAATTAGCATTAAAAGGTCTGAAAAATGATAAGGCGCCAGTTACTGATACGGTGCAAGCAGAAACTCTAAAAACCGCTGGATAAGCAGTAACAGAACGTCTCCTCCAACTTGTAAGCTATATGTATGAAACAGGCGAGATGCCCAAAGATTTCAAACGTAACATCATAGTAACTATACCAAGAAAGAGAGGCGCGGATAGATGTGAAAATTTTTGTACAATAAGTCTGACAGCACACGTGTCAAAAATATTAACTAGAATTGTACAAAGACGAATGGAAAAACGAACTGAGGAAATACTAAGAGAAGATCAATTTAGGTTTAGGCGAAACAGGGGAACACGGGAAGCTATTTTAGCTCTGACGGTGATAATGGAGAAAACAATAGAAAAAGGGGAAAGCGTGTATATAGAGTTTGTAGATCTGGAAAAAAAGCAATGTAAAATGGAAAAATATGTTCGCTATTCTCCAAAAGATTGGAATCAGTTTTAGGGATTGTACATAGCTTATACAAAGAGCAAACAGCGGTAATCAAAATTAGAGCAGAAAGGTAAAGAAGTAAATATTAGGAAAGTGGTGAGACAGCGATGTGCTCTATCACCATTGATTTTTAAGAGGCAATGAATCTTTTCAAATGCAGGAAAACATTTGAAATTATTATGCAGGGACAAAAGATTGATATGCTTAGATTTGCAGATGATATAGGGGTATTAGCAAATAGCAAAGAACAGATAGAAGCAGCTCTTAATGAAATTTTCCATTTCATTAGGTTCCTTTTCTCAGTTGTAACAGCGAGATATGTATGAAAATTATCAAAAATAAAACTCAAGTTCTAGTATGCAAAGGAGGGGAAAACAAACCAAAAACAAGAATACAATTAGGTAACGAGAACTTAGAAGAGGTTAAGGATGTCTGCTATCTAGAACGCCAAATAACACAAGATGGGATTAGCACAAAAGATATAAAACAAAGGTTAACACAAAGTCGTGCTACATTTAACAAAAAAAATCAACTACTGTGTTCAAAGACAACAAACATAGAAACGAGGAAAAGACTGTTTAAACATATGCGTGGAGCACAGCACTGTACGGCTGTGAAGCTTGGACAATAGGGGAAGCGGACAAGAAAAAGGTAGAAGCCTTTGAAATATGGTGCTACATACGTATGATGAAGATATCATTGGCAGACAATGTTAAGAACACAGAGATACTATAAATCGTAGGGGAAAAAAGAAATATGTGGAAAACAGTTAAAAATAGAAGAGATGGGACGGTAGGTCACATACAAAGACTTGAGGGGATAGTGCGGAATATATTAGAAGCAGAGATAGGAAAAAAGAGAAGTAGAGGTTAGACTATGGCACACAGATTGTGAAAGATGTAGGATGTGGGAATTTCATGAAAATGTGTGGGCTAGCCTAGAGTAAGAGTCAATGGAGGTACGGATCTAACTAGTCCCAAGATGGAAAAGCTAATTACGAAAAAAGTAAATGTACTGATACATGATGATCATTATAAACAACTACAGGTATTGGTTGGGCAATTTCTCAACTAATGTTAATTGTACGAAAGTATTTACTGGAAACTTCTTGATTCGGCGAATGTTTAAGTGTTGGGGGATCCTTGGCAGCCACAGACTGCTTAACCCCCTTCACATACCACTGAATTTCGGTGAATAGGGTATATAATTAGAAAACAATAAAAGAGGAACCAAGCTCTATATAGGCTGTTGTGGGAATTTCAGGGAACTGTGCGGGAATTTCAGGGAACTGTGTAGGCTAGCTCAGAATATAAATAAGTGGAGATACGCGTCCAACTAGTTTCAAGACGGAAAATCTAATGACGAAAAAATAAGTGCACTAAATCTGATGATTACTATAAACTTGTATGAAATACGGGCAATAGGAAAAGCAGACAGAAAGAGATAGAATCCTTCTGGAATGTTCTGCTTCATATGTGTAAGGATGATTAGCAGTGCCGACAAGGTTAATAACAAATAGGTTACAGAAAGATATCTGTGCAAAACAAAAAAAAATTGGAGAAATAGAAGGGCAGGATACGTTCTAAGGCATTTTTGGGGAATAGTATGGGATATATTACAAGCAGAGATAGAAAAACAAGTAGAGGCAGACCGAGATCAGACGTTTGCACACAGATAGTGGTAGATGCAGACTGTGCAAATTTCAGGGAAATGTGTAGGCTAGTTCGGAATAGGAAATAATGAGGGTACGCGTCTAACCAGTTCCAGGACTGAAGATCTAATGATGATGAATAAAAAGAAATCTCTTTTTAGTAAAAATACTAACTAAATATTTTGGTTACTTTGAAAAAAATTTATATTACAATTTGACAACGCGGAACAAAAGGAGTCGTTACGAATAATTAAAAAATAAAAGTTTATAAATTTTAACCCATTTGGTTGAATACTTAAAGTGAGAGTGGAAATGATTTTTAACAAATACGAAAACGCAAGCTATGCGTATAAAGAATTAAGAAATGCGATTTGTAAAAATAAAGCGCTTAAACCTTTCGAGTTTTCTTTATTTGTGTTTATATTTTCAGGTGGGTTGGCGGTCAAAGACAAAATAGAAACAAGAGAGTTTAAAGACCTTCCAAGGTATAATTTTTGGGTATATGTGTTACGAACTTTTTTGTTGTTTCGACCCGTGACACCTTGTGTGCCCCTAGTGTAATAGATAGTTAAATATACAAGTGTGTGCGCTTTGTTGTAAACAACTTTGAATATATTTTATTAAATTATTTCAGCTTAGTTGATGTATTCGTATATTAGGATACATCTTCATGTGAAATAAAGGCTACGCATATGCTCAACTCTATCAAACAGTCACGCTTTTGAACAATTTAAACCCTTTGTATTTCCAGTTTTCATAGTAGTATACTCTGATTATCAGTTTCGTTTGATTATCCTGTGAAGATTCTCAACGTCTAATGGAAGGATTTTCTCTGGATTGCATTACACCGTTCAATTACTAAGGAAATCAATTCTTATTTCACAGCAAAATCAATATTCTGTTTTCAAATTTGCTTACTCTATTCGGTATACTAACTGGGTCGCTATTCTATAGGACACAATAGCTAAAAGTAATACCTAAACATGCTTGAGTAGGAAAGGCAAAGTCGTGAAAGCTTTTACGAAAATCAAAAGAATACAATGAAATTAAAGGACAAAGCTACTCCATTCTCGTATTTCTCTTTGTGCTATTTACACACTGAGTTGAGATATAAGGACAACGCTTGGTAGATTAACTTCTGGTTTGATAGATTTGGGAATGATCAGTAAATACACCCAAACGGAATATGCTCTTTCAGCGATTTTACTATTTAGGCTTTTATAAGGTACAGGCATTATCTTTAAAAGTCGTAAAATTCTATGCAAATATATTAGGATTATATGCATTGAATTTATAATATATTCTGTATATTGAAATACCTACAGTTAGATATAATTTTGTTCAAAACGTAAAAATTTTCACCTACAAATGTACGCAAAAACAAAACATTTCGGATGAATTGGAGACTATACATGAACAATCATAGAGATGGCAATTGCCTCTGCAAACCCCATGTGTATTATCAGAAAAGAGGATATACACGACTCATATACAAGGACTGCCAAAGTAAGTTTATTATGTATGTATATTAAGAACATTTAAAATCGGTGGAAATATTAACACCTTGTACGCATAAGCTAAAATTATAGATAAGTACTAATTTCCTCCCTTCTCAGGCCTCAATATTATTGGAACTAATTTCAAAAGCTAGTAATTGTATTAATAGAAATCTTCAAAATGGGTATCAGTATAATAACATTGAATATATGAAATATTTGGTAGACATTTTAGAATAGATGCTCGACGCAACAGGTCCGCGCCTAGCGGGTGGCTATTTCGTGCCCCGCACGAAGTCGTCATTATCATAGGGGCGCCAAAAAGACATAAAAGTTATTCATATTCAGAATATTTCATAATCATAAATAAATACATTGTTGATAACAAATACAGTGAATAGTCGTGGATTTAGTGAAAATTTAAAGCTAAACCATAACTATACGTATAGCTACTTAACAAACAGCGGAATATTTGTTCTTCATCCTTCGATGGTGTAATCCTATAGTCCAATCCCTATACCCTATACTATATTGGATATGAAAATAGCTAAGCCATCCGCCTATCCTGTTTAAAGAACTGTAAAATGTCTATTGTCTATTGTTCTGAAAGAAGGGAAATAAGCTGTTGTTCGTATCCTACAATGAACAAACTATAAACAGCAGGGATGTGTGTGATGTGGCGTTATTTCAGTACCGTTACTTTGGATGTTATTTTTTGATTACGTTCTGTAACGCTTCAATGCTTTTTATTTTTTTAAGGAACTGTTGCTTTTGGAACGACTGTCCGTAAAACCTTTAGCGCCTCTTGATGTTTAGGTATTTGTTTTGTTTTGAACTGAAAAGAATTTTTAAAGGTATGCAGTTGCAGGTTATCATTATGTAACGTTCCACGTTTGACACATTTATACTTTAACTCGATCTAGAATACAATGTTAGTAGAGCATTATTAAGAATCCACCTGCCTCATTTCCTCTAGAATTCCTCATTTCCTCACTCATTTCCTCCTGCTTCCCTAGCTCATCTTTCGACATAAATCTATATTCTTTGGTGTCAATTAATAATAGATTATTCTCAGCTATCTGAATTTCTAGGAATTTTTTAAATGGGATCATCCCCAAGGGAGCTATCCTCATTTTAAGATTTTTTACCGGTATCGATTTCTGACCGTCCTTATCAATTTTTTAGCCATGTGATACATCAAATTAACCCAGAATATTACGCACAATCCAAATATGGAAACAGATTCAAAATAGGGCCACCCCTTACAAAGTTACACCTTTTAAAGATCCAAACCTCTAAATTTTTGCTCATCTATATTTAACTCCACTTTTAAAACGTTTTTTCGCTACCCAAGACATATGCTTTAACCAACCATTTCTCGAAAATCTAAAATTGCTGAAATTTTAAAAATAAACCCGTTATAACCCACAAGTGTTTGAAATTTAAAAATATTTTCAAACAATAATGTTCTGTTTTTAGAATAATGTAAAACATTCCAATGTAATGTGTTTTTAATATATAAATGGGAAGGTTGAGTTTAACGTCATCATCGCCCAAATTACATGTGAAAGCGGTGTATAATTTCTCTTCAATGAACTTTCTATTAATTATATCATTGACTGCGTGTTTTTGAGGTATACATGATATATGTTTCAATGCCATATAATAATTTATTTTATCCGATTTACAGTTTAATAAACTAATAGAATACAATTTTTACATTGTAAAGTATAACATTATTTTATTTTCTTCGTGTATCCGAATCCAAGCAGCTGAAAGTAACCTGTAACATAGGTATATAGTGATTAATTTAAAAAACACAAGTCCAAAGACATTTGAGTAGTTAAAGAAGAGGAAACGTGTTTTCGGTCAATAAGACGTTTTGTCGTTAATCTAACAATATGTTTTACCTTCCAGCGACACCACGTGGAGGTAAACACATGTCGCCGGGAGCGAAGAGATTATTAAGGATGGGGATGGTGGGTATGTCTTATAACTAACTTACATGCTACTATAAACAAAAACTTAAAAAAACTTAACCTATATCTTTATGCCCCCATGCGTACGTTGCTGTACTTGTAGGGATGATGTACCTTTTGTCATCCTCGCCAGACAAACTAATTTTAGTAATTAATTGGGTATAAAGTTGATCAAACTCGACGAACTTTGACGACTAATGCACTGAAATATGGTGCCCTCGCTTTTTATGCCGTTGGTTGAGCGTGCGCAGCTTTTTATTATGTTAATTGGCGTTATATGCAAGTCTTGACTGGAAAAGTGACGCTTTTAATTGTTTTATAGTGGGTTTTACCTGTTTGTATTTAACATCAACACCATTTTTAGAATTTTTATAAAAAATTACTCCTAGCAGTATTATTAATGTAACTCCGTCGTGTAAGATATCAATTATTATTGTGTTTTTCCTCAGGTTCTCAAATCCTTCAAAACTTTTTTGTTCAAATCGAACGACCCCTTACTGATTTACAGATCAACCTTTTGCAAACCATATGGGGTTTATCTTTAATCTACGTCTAAACAGTATTTCTCTGTCTTTTGAGATAAACCCATCGTGTAGCCTATCAAATTAGCATATAATTTTCCTGGGGAATCAAAATCAATTATTACGTCTTTTAAAATTAGCTCCAACAAAGACCCGCACGGTGTTTTAATATTCAAAAACCTAACAGCAAAATACCTTTGCATTTTTATTTAGATTTAACTCAATAATAGAGTAAAACTCAAAAAATATTTACTAATATCTAGGATTGTTAAAATTTTCAATCAGTGCATCCATATTCAAATAATTAAACCAAAAGGTAAAATGTATATTAATTCTGCACGGTGGGCTAGAAAGTGGTTCAATAATCTATTTTAAATGTAGTTCAAAATAAGACGTACCTTCTAAATAAATTTAGTGAAATGTATAATCATCAGCCTTGCATTGTTTTGTCAATGACGTCGGACTATTAATTTAATAAAAGTACTTTGCACAATTCTAGTTAATATACGGGAATACGCATTCTATAAATTGATTTAAATTGGGTGAATGTAAGGACAAATTATACTTATACTTTCTCTATGTACATAAATACGGAGAAATAATACCAAAAGTTTATTTTAAGTTTATTTTTGTAAAACGTAACGTCGTTCAAAGTGTAAATAACTGTGTTACAGAATTTTCTGTCTTTGAACATTTCGTGTGAGGACTATCGACAAATAAGAGTCAGTCTTAGTTTGAATTTTCAAACGTAGAAGAAATTAATATTTACATGTTTAATTCAAAAACTGTTAATCATTAATTTTTTCTAGAATAAACATCTTAAGTATCGCATGCAGCGTGTGTGAAAACGTTTTTACTAGATGTGACGCCATAAAAAAACACAACGAGAGGCACATCGAGATGGTTTATTTCCAGGAGGAACTAAAAATTACAGACAATGAGTGGAAACAAATTAAGGATTTGGAAAAGTAGTCGACCGCAGCGCATAAAGAATGTATAAACGCCGCAATTCAGTTAGAGCGAACCAAGTTGTTATTTGAAAAACCATACGCCATAACAAAATCTTTTTTCAAAATCATAATTATAGGCCTGAACCCGTTCGACGATTATAAAATAATTTTCAGATTTGTTGACATTATTTCGCAGACCGGACTTGATGTATCCCTCAACGTATTTAGGAAGTTTATAGCAAATTTTCCATACATTATACACACTATGGAGATTGGCATGCGAAATCGTATATGCAAATTTGACAACTTGCGTTTTTATTTAAATAAGAATTGTTTAGTGAAGATGATGATATTTAAAAGAATTAACGGAAAACGGTACTCCTAATATAGATCTGTTTCTGTTAGATGTAGCAATGGAAATATATAATAGGAATGATGTTTTACAGAATCTCGCACATGATGTAATTAAAAGCAAATACAGTGATAGTGATATTGGGGTCATATTATACGAATTTATAAGAACCTATCCAAGATTGTTTGAAAACAGTATTTGTAGACATGTTAAATATATGGAAGAGTACAACAGGTTTCCATTCACGCATTTACGAGCGATGTTTAAATTTTAAGCCATAGATTGTAGAGAAATTTCTGTCACTATAATCCTACATATTATAGTTTATACAGTTTATTCTCTTATACGAAGATGCGACTGCGAGGCCATCGCTTGCCCAAATGTTTAGATATTTGGCTATCCCAGATTCGCCAGACTCTGGTTACCACAGCGGTTTATATATGTTATCAATACATGTATATATTTTATTAAAACATAATATTTCTTGATAAAGTTTGTTTTACTTATTTGTATCGCAAACATTAGCAAAAATTATTAATAGCCGTATTAAACTATCTTGTTTTTGTTCTTAGGTTTAAAGTGGTGTAACCAATAACTGCATTTCTTTTAGCGTCACCAAATATGTGGTTAATAGTATGGAAAGTTAAACGGGAACTAGAAAGCGAGAAAGACACGATTAAAAAGATTAAAGGGGTCTCACGAGGTGTAGTTAAGAATATTAATGTAGCTAGTTTTAAGGACATTGTACATAATAATTCTGGTACCCTTATGCATAGCATGGTGTGTATTCGAAGTCATAAACACCAACTTTGAACCCAATTAATTACTAAAATTAGTTTGTCGGGCAAGGATGACAAAAGGTACATCATCCCTAATAGTACAGCAGCGTACGCATGGGGCATAAAGATATAGGTTAAGTTTTTTAAAGTTTTTGTGTATAGTAGCATGTAGGTTAGTTATAAAACATACCCGCCATCCCCATCCTTAATAATCCCTTCGCTCCCGGTGACATGTGTTTACCTCCACGTGGTGTCGCTGGACGGTAAAACATATCGTTAAATTAACGGCAATATGTCTTATTGACCAAAAACACGTTTCCTCTCTTTTTAAACTACTCAAATGTCTTTAGACTTGTTTTTTAATTAATCACTACCTATGTTACAGGTTACTTTCAGCTGCTTGAATTCGGATACACAAAGAAAATAAAATAATGTTATACTTTGCAATGTAAAAGTTGTATTCTATTAGTTTATTAAACTGTAAATCGGATAAAATAAATTATTATATGGCATTGAAACATATATCTTGTATACCTCAAAAACACGCAGCCAATGATATAATTATTAAAAAGTTCATTGAAAAGAAATTATACACCGCTTTCACATGTAATTCGGGCGATGATGACGTTAAACTAAACCTTCCCATTTATATATTAAAAACACATTACATTGGAATGTTTTACATTATTCTAAAAACAGAACATTACTGTTTGAAAATATTTTTAAATATCAAACTCTTATGCGTTGTAAGGGGTTAATTTTTAAAATTCCAGCGGTTTTAGATTTTCGAGAAATGGCTGGTTAAAGCATATGTCGTGGGTAGCAAAAAAACGTTTTAAAAATAGAGTTAAATATAGATGAGCAAAAATTTAGAGGTTTGGATCTTTAAAAGGTGTAACTTTGTAAGGGGTGGCCCTATTTTGAATCTGTTTGCATATTTGGATTCTGTGAAATATTTTAGATTAATTTGATGTATCGTATGGCTAAAAAGTGAATAAGGACGGTCAGAAATTGCTACCGGTAAAAATCTTAAAATAAAGATAGCTCCCTGGGGTATGATGCCATTCCTAAAAATTCGGATAGCTGAGAAAAATCTAATATTAATTGACACCAAACAATATAGATTTATCTCGAAAGATGAGCTAGTGAAGCAGGAGCAAATAAGTGAGGAAATAAGAGATTCTGAAGGAAATGAAGCAGGTGGATTCTTAATAATGCTCTACTAATGTTTTGGAATGAAATGAAACTACCGTTGCCTTTAATACTTACCACATCTAATGAGCGTAGTTAAAAAAAATTTGTAAATGCTCAACATGGAAAGACGTTTTTTTATTTGTTTCATTTTCAGGTATATGAGCAACTTAAATATATTTGATTTAAATAACAGAGATTCAGACACTTTTTACGATTTAAAAACAATAATTGTTTTATTTTATTTGTACTTAAACGGTAAATCATTTTATTCACTACAAGCTAAGCTTAGAGCCAAATATTGTTTGGATTATCTGTTGTTATGAGTATTATACAAAAGGAGAAATAGGGGACTAATCCGATTCAAGAGATAATGTACATTCTTACATTGCAAAAATTATGCTTACGGCGAGGAACCGTTTTTCCCAAAACTATTAAACAAATAGGTAAAGATTCCATTTCAAATACCATTCTTAACAGTATAAGTATGAGTTACTAGTGTTCTTCGTGAACAGCACAATAGTATCTCAACCAAATTTAGTATTTACCCAAAAGCGATTAGTCAGATGAGTGATGTGCAACTATAAGTAGTGGCAGTCACAAACAAACACTCTGCATTTTGGTAATCTTATCCTACCCTACCTGTAATAGTGTGGTAAGTGCTGAACATATACGAGTGGTGTTCTATTATTATAAGTATTACATTTTTTGGAAAGTGAATTTTTATTAAGTCAAATTTGAGCAACTTGTCTGCTTTCTCCAAGTGTTCAAAGGAACATAAGTGTATGCGCCCTTGGAACGTCAAGGGACGCAGCTAGAAATTGCCTGGACTGCAGTAGGCAGTAAACCAGAGGTTGTAAGGTAGAGCATGGACTGTATGGAGTAAAAGAGGGGAAAACATAGATTATAAATACAAAGTCACATAAACACTTAAAAGCACTTACCGAAGAACAACATCTGGAGCACTAACGCGGCTCCTTTCACTACTGTTTCTGGCCAGAGGTAAATAGAAACGGAGTAAGGAAATGATTATGGTAGGAAAGACATTATAAGAAGTTAATATTGAAAATGAATGAAACACGTTCGAGTTCGCGGATGGTTGTTTATCGACTCTCTTTTAATTATGTTATTTGTTATCTTTAATTGTCTGGCTTGATGACGAATACAACGTTGGGAGAGCGAAATGGCGCGAACAATAAGTATGTTTGAAAAAAGAAAAAAACCGTCGGAATCCGAATATCGGAAACTAAAAGTTAGGCGAGAAAAAGAACAGAAGCACATGCAAGAAGCCCTGTAAAAATTCCTTGTGAAGGGTGAGAGTGACAATTTTCCTTCTATGTCGACTCACATAAAAATCGCTGAAACTGATTTAGTACCATGTAGTAGTAGTAGTAGTTAATCTATTGTTGCTAGAGGCGATATAGATATAGAATGCGAAGCAAAAAATATATCTAGTGATACCAGTGAAAGTGATTCTTCCACTAACTCTAATGATGATCCTGTAGGTGTAGACGTGCTAAAGGATGTTATTGATCTGCGAACTGGACCGTGCCACTATAACAAAAAAACATAGATTATTTTATAACACACTACAATATATCTGTAGATTACGTTAACAAAAATGAACCCTTTCCAAAAAATGAAGACAGCCGAAGCTTTTCAAAGGCGTACTATAAAAGGCGCTTGAAGAATGGCGAAAAAACTATCCGCGACTGGTTACTGTATTCGAATACATTAAAAATTGTATTTTTTTTTGTTTCAAACTTTTTGGTAACAATTTTAATACTAAATTGACTGATACTAGTGGATTTTCCGATTGGAGACACATATGCGTTACATTAGGAAAACATGAAACTTCATTATCACATTTGAGAGCCTTCAAGCGATGGAAGGAACTACGAATGTCTCTTCAAATAAAATCCACCATTGATGATACGCAACAAACAATATTCGAAATCGTAGAAAAACATTGGCATGGGGTTATAGAAAGGTTTCTTGCTATTATTATATTTCTAGCAACTTGTTGCTTACCGTTGCGGGGGGGATTCAAATGTTTTATACGAAAGCAACAACGGAAACTTTTTAAAAGCGGTGGAAGTGGTGGCAAAATTTGATGGGGTAATGTTGGAATATCTTAGGCGTATAAAAACATCAAAAAACGAAAAACTAGGATGCCTTTCTATTTGGGAGATAAATTTCAATACGAGATTATTTCTTTAATTTCCGAAAAAATAAAAAAAAATATAATAAGCAATCTCAAAAATTCTAAATATTTTTCCATTATTGTGGATAGTACACTTGATGTTAGTGATAAAGAACAAATTACTATTATTTTAAAATTTGTTAACACGGCCAACGAAGAAAGCATTCGCATTGAAGAACATTTCTTGGGTTATTGAAATTTTAAACACTACATGACAGAGATTTTTTAATGTTATTTGTTCCGTTATAAATAATTTGGACACAGATATTAATAACCTAAGAGGGCAAGGTTATGATAATGGTGCTAATATGAGGAGAACATATATTGGTCTGCAAAAGAAGATTTTGCAAGGAGGTAATAAAGCATTTTTTGTGCCTTAAACTTCCCATTAGTTGAATCTTGTGGTAAACGAGGCATCAAAAGTCACACATCAAATTATAAGTTATTTTGGCTTAATTCAAAAAGTATATGTTTTTTTTGCAAGTTCAATCTATATTAAAAATGTACGTTAAATTTTTACTATTGAAACCAGCGAGTGATACACGGTGGGAGAGTCGAATAAACCCAATTAAGGACTTAAGGTTTTAGTAAAAAGAAGTAATTGACGCTTTATCTTATTTAGAAAATAACGGCTCCAGAGATTTAAATACAAGACACCAACCGCAATCCCTAGATTATAAACTTGGATCGTTTAAATAAATGTTGTAAGCAAGTTACTTCAAACATCAGATTTTAATTTGAATGCAGAAGTTGAAGCATTGGAAAACTTACTTACTTATTTAAAAAGTTTGCGTAAATGATAGGTCATTTAAAAAGTTTTATCAAACTTCAGTACACTTATCGGAAACATTAAATATTCATATAAGTTTTCCGCAGTGCGTGACAGAAATATAAAATCACAATTTATTTACGAACATGTCGATGATTCTGTACAGGATCCAAAATCCAACTTTAAAATATGTTTTTATTTTGTAATATTTGATGTGGCGATAAACTCTGTAGAAGAAAGATTTTCGTCAATAAAATACCAATACAATAACTTTCATTTTCTGTGCAAATTAAAAATATACCACAGTAGTCAAATACAAAAATGTGTTAACGACTTATATCTGGAATACACCGAATCTCGTAATAAATTAGATGATTGTGATTTTGATGTCGTCTAGATATGTGATGAGATCTCAGCTTTAAGACAGTTTTTAAAGGAAGATATGATACCATTGCGAGTTCTTCAGTATATTGTCAGCAACAAATTAACCACTCTATTTCCTAACATATGCATTGCTATTAGACTTTTTTTAACTTTACCTCTCACGGTGGTTTCAGGTAAGCGTAGTTTTAGTAGACTCAAAATTATAAAAAATTATTTGCGTTCAACCATGTCCCAGGAACGTCGATCTGGACTTGCTACAATTGCGATTGATCATGTGATAGCAGAAAAAATCGATTACAAAGATATAATTTCAGAGTTTTCTTGGCGAAAAGCGCGAACAGTTAAGTTCTGATACATATCATACGCAACATGCTAATGAACTCAGTATGATAACCTACCTATCTATATTTTACTTTGAATTTTTTCTATAATTGAAATAGAATCTTAATTTCAGTCTTTTCTGTTGTTTATAAATAAATATGTAGTCTTAATTTGGATTCTTTGAACTAAGTAACAATTGTATTATTTAGAGTATTATAAGTTTCTATTGTAATAAAACATTTTTAAAGATTTGTTCATATTAGCATGATGTGACGCAGGGGCGAAAAATTAGCTATTTGCACGAAGGCGTGCGAACCCTTAGGATCGGCCCTGGACGCAATATTACGTTAGGATATAAAGAAATATGGATAATTAGTTATAGAAAAAAGTAGGTACAGGTGGTTAATTTTGTGGTAATTCAATGTAGTAATAGTAAAAATTTTAATTTATAGCAAATTTTTTTTAAAAGACTCTTATTTTGCGATTTGCGAGTATTTTAATTTTCAAAAAAAATATTGAGATATTTACCGGATTGTAACATGTTTAATTTAAGCAATAATTATTCGCATTCAATTACGGGGATAATGCGCTAAGCGTGCCTTATTCTTTATTAATCTTCTTATATTACAATACCCGTGTGACATAAAGTTACTTCGTCAAGCTTCTCTAGCTGTTTCTTTCGTATTTCCCCATCTCTAACGTCGCTATCATTCGGTTCTCGCTTTGTCGGATTAGTCGCCCGCTAGCAACCGCCTTATCAAGATGTATTCCCGGCTAGAGGCATGCGACCTTCGGCTAAATTACTTATGTAAACGGGTCAGGTCGTGCTAGACCTGAAACCACTTTGATAACTTCTACTAACGGTTGGTAAATTATACATTTTACGAACTAATTTAATTTGGTTTTCATTTATTTAGCGCGTCAACGAAGAATTCGTCAACGAGGAATTCGCCTTCGATGAATGATAGATAAAGAACGAGTGAAGATGTTGGTTTTGATTGCAGTCGTCCCAAGTTAAAAATGGCTTTTAACACTGTTTGGAGCTTTTCAATTTCTGTCCAGATTTGTCTTGGAGAACAGAGGTAGTTTGGTTCGTTCTTAGATATAAGAAATTTTTGCATGTGTTTTGAATGTCGTAAAAATTTGATAAACAGACTATCATATAAAAAGCACGAAAACTTGCTATTATGTTTACGAACATATAATCTGTTAATTCTCAATTATTGTTGAACTGGTTTTACAAGCCGTAGAACCAAATTTTGTCAAGTTAGGTTTATATAATTACAAGCTTTGTTCCATTTGAACCTCAGATAGATTTCAAGGTATATTTTCGAAGTCATACTTTTTTGTGTTGTAGCACAGTTGACAGATGTTGCCGTGAAAGCAGATGCTTCGTGCAGCTGCCATAAAATTTAAATTAAACATTCCTCAATCTTGTAATTAGCTCTTATTTACAGATAAATTATAAAATCTAAATATGAAAACTTAAATACACGCTGCGCAATAATTTAGAAACTGTAATTGAAAAGATCTGCCCAGGTTGGAAGCGTTAATTCAGTATATTGTGATTACAAATTATTTTAATCAAATGTTTAAAGTAAGTTTATGTTTGAAGAGCAGTTTTTTGCTTTAAAAAGCCAAATTCTTGACTTTGTTATAGATGTTATTGATGAATTTTTTTTACCTGTTAAAAAGTTTTGAAATTTTAAAAGAGAGTTTTTTTTAGTAAACAATTAGTTAAACTTTGAGACTTTTATTTTGGTCAAATGCGATCAAATCTGATAACATAAAGGTAGAATTTTTGAGTAATAATTTTATGCCAATATCATATTGGATATACATTTTTTTATTTTTGATACTTTTATAGGACACAAATGGTGTTTTACATTTTTATTTAATTAATCTTTGTAATTTCTTACAGGAGCTGTGTCTTATTTTCATAAGACAGGTTTTTGTTAATGAAGGCGATCGTTTTATCTTTGGGTCTCCACGTCCGCCCTTAGAATAGTGCTTTGCTATTATCGTGATTATCTCAGGACTTGGTGGCGCCTATTTAACTTAGTTTAGCTGTGGTTTGCAAACAAAATTCGACTTACCCACCCCCGACTTCTTATTGCTCTACCCAGGAATAGACCCCTAGCTATGTCGGAAGATTTTTGTTTACTGGCGCCCATTAAGAAAAATAAGTTTCACTAGCGCCCACCGTAATAAAAACTACAAAATTCGTATCACTGACATCCACGTGGGGCTAGCAAGAAAATAATCCGTATCATCAGGATCATAAAGCGTATTGAACTTAGACTCCATAAATATTAAATATTTTGGAAAATCATGTTAAGGGTTAAAACTTGGAAAATGCCAATTGTTTATAATGGTATATATAACAGAACCACTCTACAAGATGGACACATTCTGACCGTATCTAAAGTAACGCAACCGCGTTACGGTTTTTATCTTCGTTACATTCTATAGAATAAGTCATCATTTAGGGTGTTATTATATAATAATAATAGCTGGTTTCGTACGTCATTAATATAATATTTCGACATCTACCTACGTCATTAATAATCAGAATTAAAATAGAGCTTGGTTGCAGAAATTTAGTAACAGCTGAACCCCTGAAAATGATTAATAGCTCAGGAGAATTCAATAGCTTTAGAGAAAGCGACAAACCCATTAATTAAAGAGCGTTAAAAGGAAATTAATTTTCTGTCTATAAAACATAATAAACCTACAACCATTTTAAATTTAATTATTTCGTTAAACACAGTTCTATCAAGTTTTATTAAATTGCGAAGTTTGTTAGAATATCACATCCAAAGAAAAGTGACTTTTGGTTGTATTGGACATTACGGAAATCGTTTACATTGCAGTTATATAAAACTGGACAATGCGTGACGTGAAGATATTTGACGAATAATTTTCATAACTCATTTATTTATATTTAAAACATGATGTAGAATTAGTAAAATAATAATATATGTGCTTCTTGCACGCTTCTCCACTGATCGGAGGCACAGCAACGACTGGTGGTGGTTGCAGGTGCACCGCTTGAAACACAACATCACCTGGCAGATGTTGTTCTTGATACAAATCCGACATACCGTCACGTCCAACGAAAGTGCTGTTGTAATGAGTTCAGATAATCACTGCTCCAACGTTTCCAAAAGAATTGAGTTGCACATTGAAGAAATTCATACTGCTTTAGACGATTCTCTGGCAGAAGTGTTGAGTCTGATTGAGGCAAGCTTGTGAGTGGTTGTCCAATTAGAAAATGTCCAAACGTTAATGCGAATAAGTCGGAAGGATCGCTTGATAAAGGAGAAATTGGACGCGAATTCATTATTGCCTCAACTTGGACTAAAATAGTGTATAGATCTCCATAGGTAAGGTTATGCCTTCCTACAATTCGAGTATTGTGATACTTTGCCCGCTTCAAGGCAGCTTCCCACAATCCGCCATGATGGGATGATCTTGCAGGTATAAAATGCCATTCGATATTATTCTTTAAATAAAAATCTAAAACTTCACGATTTTTTAGAAATTTGTCTAATGATTGGTACAATTGTTTTAGTTCGTTATTCGAGCCTACAAAACCATTAGTGTTGTCGCTGTAAAATCGTTTACATAAACCTCGGCGGGATATAAATCTTTTAAGACAATATAAAAATGAGTGTGTGGTGAGGTCGCTCACTAGTTCTAGGCGCACCGCCTTTGTTGTGAAGCAAATGTAAATACTCAGATAAGCCTTTATGATTTTTCGATTACATAGTTTTCGATCCTTAATATGTAAATGCCCAGCGTCATCTACACCCGTAACGTATAATGGACGATTCTGAACAACCCCATCAGCAGGCAAGTCGACCATCTTACGAATTAGTTTTTCTGGGTTTATGCGAAAACAAACAACGCATTTCCTTAAGATGCTTCCAATAGTACGTTTACCATCGAGAGGCCAAAATTTTTGACGTATGCTGCTTAGAATAGTTTGAGGACCAGCGCGAAGGTGACGGTGATGTTCGTTTAAAATAATTAAGTGTGTTAGTGAATGTTTCGCGCTAATAATTAATTGATGTTTGTTGTCCGAGGGTATATTTGATTTTGACAGCCTCCCTCCAACTCGCAGAAAACCATGTGAATCGATAAATGGATCAAAGGATTTTAATTTTGAACCCTTGGGCAACTGCTTTGATTGCTGCAAACAAGTGATTTTCGAGAAGAAACATTCGGTTTGTGTTATCTTGATTAAAATCATTAATGTTTTATCAAGTTCGCCGATACTGAGTTCGTCCGCTGTTTTCGGTAATTTTGATCGAATATTACAAAGGTTTCGATAAAATCTATAGCACCATGCGATTATTTGTTGAAGACGGTATAAACTAGAACATCGTTCAAAAATGTTTAATTTGTTTTGAGCGCTTATCAAAGCCGTTTGTTGTTTACGTTTTTCGGGTGGATTCGTGTTGATTTCAATATTTCTTGGCCAATTATGAGAAACATGTGTTAACCATGGCTGTCCGTTCCACCATAAAATGCGATTTGAGAAGTTTCCATGCGATTTCGTAGTTTTCGTTTGTAACCTCTATGCAACGAACTACTTTCGCCGCTTCGCCCTTAACGCAGCTAATAAGATAGAAAAATTTTCTAATGTTATATAGTGTGTTATCGTTATGTGCTAATGAAGTAAACATGTCGCAAAACGATCCCTATTTGTCGTAATCACCAAAGAATTTAATTAATTCGAGCACAGGAAATCTTACGTTTTGATTAGGAACATGTGTTTTGCGATCTGCATCGTTTCCGCGAGCACTAGCTCCTATTTCGCCTTTTACGTTATTAGTTAATTGTCCGCCATTAAATTCGGTTATAAGATTTTTTGCTATTGAGGTAATGTGATAGAATCGATCTTCAAATTCTCGACGTTCGTTCGTATTGATTTCAGATTCGTCCAGATACTCTATTTTATTTTGAACTTCGTTAAATTGTTCTAAAAGAGAATTGGTCTGTTTCAATCGCGATTCTAATTGAAGAACATTTTGTGGTGTTTTTCAGACGAGCATTTTTCTACAAATGCGGTGAAACGTGTTAATGTGGCCTTGATTTGACCGCGTTTTGTGGATAGCTGACGCTTTTCATTTTCAGTCATTTGGAGAACCGATTTGTTATGATAACGTGATAATTTGTGCAAATAGTAGACTGAAAATAATGACTCTTATATACTGTATGTTGCTTTAAGGTTGTACAGCTCTAAATATTGCTACGTTAATTAATAGAACACGTTTAATTGAAGCAATAATAAGTTACGATTTAAAGCTTAAAAGAAATATAAAGGAACGGACTCACGTTTGAGGTTGTAAGTACGTCCATCCTTGTTGTGACTGTAAAAGTAGGTCGATCTGCACATCTGCGTACTTTGCACTTATATCAATTTCATAGAAAATTATGTTTTTATCTCACTCACGCTAATCACCACATGAGCACGTGCAACGGTAATTAATATACTTTCGGCTTTAAGGACCACGGACAATGGGTGACCTGAAGAGATTTGACGAATTACTTCGATAACTCATTTATTTATATTTAAAACATATTGAACTAGCAAATAATATATGTGCTTTTTGCACGCTTCCCCGCTGATCGGAGGCACAGCAACGACTGGTGGTGGTCGCAGGTGCACCGCCTGAAATGCAATATCACCTGGCAGATGTTGCTCTTGATACAAATCCAACAAAAACTTCTATTAGAGAAAGAAATAACATGATATATTGCAGCATTGTTAGTTTAATTGCCTTCTTTGTGTTGGTTTCTTTGACGCAATTGCCATTATTTTCTACCTGGAACCAACTCTTTCTACCAGCTATCTGCATACTTGGGACATTCCCTTCCTTTAGATACTTACCCTTCTACTCCGCTCTCTATTACCGTCCATTCTCATATGACCCAAAATATGAGTTATGATTCTGTCACGCCTACCACTAATAACATTTATAATATTTCTCTTCCCAAATCACATGTAAGACCTTATCGTTACCAACTTTAAATATTTTTAACACCACATCTGGAAAGCTTCTTCTTTGCCTAATATATATGTTTCGCCGCCCTATAACTTTATGATCCAAACAGATTTTTTAGTAATTTTGTTTTTTATTACTATAGCTATCCTAGATTTTAGTATTGTTTGTTGTACCTTAAATGTTTCCCTATTAGGGATTTTGGTATTGCTTTTTCTTGCTATGTAATACACTTCATAAGTAGCAAATTTCTTTTGTTTTTCTAATTTTTCTGACAGCTATTCTATCACCGCTCTATCGTTGTCATTTTTACTACATTATATTATCTTTGTTTTAGTGTTGTTCGTTTTCATTAATAAATGTCTGCCTATAGTGTCTTTTGTTTTACTAATTCTATTGCGGTCTTCTGGTCTCTTTCTGCCTGTACGTATATTTCTTATGAATTTGAGCTTTCTCTCCTTAAATCCCTTCTACTCAAAGAGTGTGTATTTAAGTTTTTGAACGAGGCTTGAAAATATCTAACGTTCTATTATTATAATTTTTCTTGCATTTGTCATTTTTTCCAATACTGACCTTTGTATTTAGCTAGTTTTTCTAGTAATATTGTTGTTTCCAAATTCAAGCTGTTCTTATTCACATATTGGTCATTTTATACTGAATTGGGTAATATATTATTTAGTTTAATATTTTTAAAATAAATTAGTCAGTTTACACAATCTATTAGTCTTATTGGTATATTCCTTATAGTTTTATTGTGTAGCAATACTTTTATATTCCTTTTTCTTCCACTAAACATAAGATTGCGTGGTTTAATCATTCTTTATCAGCTACAAACTTCCGAAAATAAGTGGGCTTCAACAACCGCTAGTTTCCCTATTGCTTTTGCCACTTCTCGCTATGTAACCATCTATCCTGGTTAGACACGTACCCTCATTGCTTCCCATTTTGAAATTTGCACAGTCTGTACCTATTACTATCTGCGTGCGATAGTCTGATCTAAATCTGTCTCTACCTCTTTTTTCCAACCTTTGCTGGTAATGTATTCCGCACTATTGCCCAAAAGTGCATTAGAATGTATTCTGCTCTTTTAGGTCTCCTAATTTTTTTACACAGATATCTTTATACACCTACTATTTCTATAACCTATTTGTTAATTTGGTCTGTCCATGCTATCAGCCTCATACATTTGCCCTTATTCCATAGACATACTGTGCTGTGCTCCACGCATATACTTTCAACAATTTTCTTTTTTTTTCTATGTTTGTTGTCTTTAAACATAGCCACTGTTCTCTCTTGTTAGATGCAGTTCGGTCCCCTTCTATTGTTTTACAATTATATACCCTATTTCCCCGACATTCAGTGATATGTGAAAGGGAAGCGGGTCAGTGGCGTAGTTAGTATGCGTGTGACTACTACGCCCAAGGTTCCGGGTTCGAATCCCGACACGGTCGGCTTGAAAAATGTTAGGCGAACATTTTTACTAAAAATACGCTTTCATTCGGATGAGAGGTAAAATGGAGGTCCCGTATGTGAGTGTTGTCACGCACGTTAAAAATCCCTACCTTGTCTGGAACAGCAAGGGTTCGGCAAAATTCAGGTAAATTTTCAGGTAAAAAAACTCGCTTTCTGGTCAATGTAGTACCTTCTGGTGAAGCTTTGGAATATCACATGTAAGGATGGTTTGGTCCTAGAAACGAATAAACCATGAGGAGGTAACTGTTCAACTTTGTGAGCAGGACAAATCGGAGAACGTCGGATGTAACGAGCGACGTCAGCTCTGAGATAGGGCCAGTAATATTTTTGAACAAGCCGAGCAGAAGTTTTGGTCACGCCACAATGACTGGAAGTAGGAGGATCGTGTTAGAGGGATGTCAGATTTTTACGTTGTTTCAAAGGTACGACGAGCTTCCAATCGTCCAGAGAATCGGCAGCGATAGTAGTTTTGTAACGACGGATAAGGAGATTGTCCACCACGCACCAGAAAGGATAACGTGTAACGGCGTTAGAAACATTTCGGAGCATGACGTTGTACCAGGGATTCGGAGTAGGAAAAGAGACTTCGTGAGAGGTGACTGTTGAAACAGAAATTGGTTCAAGGAGCGGAACAGAACGAGAAAGAGCATCAGGAACAACATGATCTTTGCCCTTATGGTGAATAATGGCAGAGTCATATTGCTGGAGGCGGAGGGGCCAACGGGCTAAGCGACCGGAAGGACTTAGGAGTTTATTGAGCCAAAAGAGGGAGTGGTGATCAGTGGAAACCCTCGACGTAAGGACGAAACTTTTCAATCGCCCACATCACCGCCAGACACTCCTTCTCAGTAACTGAGTAGTTGCGCTCGGGCTTGGTGAGTGACCGACTGATATAGTTTATGACCTTCTCGCCGTCGGGATAGGATTGGCTAAGAATGGCTCCTAAACCAAAGTGAGAGGCCTTAGTTTGGGTGGTGAAGGGTAAGGTAAAGTCAGGACAGGAAAGGATGGGGGCAGAAATTAGGTGTTGTTTAAGGGAAAGGTATGCAGATTGACAATCGGGGGTCCAAGGGAAAGAAGTGTTTTTGCGGGTCAGGTTAGAAAGCGGAGCTGTGAGGATGGCAAAATTTGGGATGAAACGACGGTACCAACTGGTCATGCCAATCAGTTGACGGACTGCGGTAACAGTGGAGGGAGGAGGGATCTTAAGGATTACAGAGACTTTATCGGGGTCAACAAGGGGACCATCCCGGTTAACGATGTAACCAAGATAACGGAGCTCAGGAAGGCAGAAGTGACACTTGTCTCGACGAAAAATAAGGCCAACATGTAAGAGACGAGAAAAAACTAGGTCAAAAATTCGGAGTTGTTCTTCGAATGAAGGAGTGTCAATGATGATATCATTAAGGTAGGCGAAGCAGAATGGTTCCAGGTCAGAACCGATGACCGGATCGATAAGACGTTGGAAAGTGGCAGGAGAATTATGGAGGCAGAAGAGCATACGACAGAATTCAAATAAAACTCGATCAGGGACGGTGAAAGCAGTGATGGGTTTGGAGTATAGAGGAATTTGCCAATAGTTGGAACAGGTATCTAGCGAGGAGAGATAACGAGCATCGTGGAGTCGGTCAATGATGGTAGAAATGTACGGAAAAGGATATGCGTCTTTTTGGGTTACTTCGTTGACCTTCCGAAAATCAATGCAGAACAGATAGGAATCGTCTCTTTTCTTAACTAGGACAATGGGGCTAGACCATGGACTAGTAGAAGGTTCGACGACCCCTAAGCGAAGCATTTCATCGAGTTCCGAACGGGCGATCTCAAGGAGCGGAGGGGAAAGAGGATAATAACGTTGTTTGATGGGCTCGGTTGACGTGCGGATGTAGTATTGTACTAAGGAAGTGCAGCTGAGACTAGGAGGTTGTTTGGAAAATGAGGAAGTGATTAAGGAGTTGAGTCGAAGTTGTTGTTCGGGAGCAAGGTCGGAAATAATGTGGGTAAGAGCGGAAGTAGTGATGGCCAAGGAGGAAGGAAGAGCAAAAGTGCATTGACCATCCAGAAGACCAGGTACACACTGCATAGACTGCCAGAAGTCAATGCCTAGTATAAGTTGGTAGGAGACATTGGGAATAACCAGTATATCAAGGTTAATCACGGAATCTGGGAGAGTGATGGGAAGGGAGACGTAACCTAGGATAGGACGTTTCGAGTTGTTGACCAGACTGTAGAAAGATGAAGAATACTTATGCAAAGGAAGGTTCAAAGGATGTAATCGGTGCCAACCAGGACCACCAATAATCGTACGAGTGGCTCCTGAAACTAACAGCCCAGTAAAGGGAATCCCAAAGATTTCTACAGATAAATATGGGCGTTGGTCGCCCCGAACACTAGTGCACAGATAGTTTAGAACCGAACGAGATTGGTTGTCGAGACCAGAAAAAGGGATATCCTAAGACAGGGAAAGAATAGGGTCTTCGCCTCGGCCTAAAACCCTATCGTCGGTTTACCGACGCCGTGCATGTTAGGCAGTTAGGTCGGGTAACTTCCTTTCTGCCACAACCATAACAATGTCGGACTTGCGGACTAGGACAACGAGCAGAAATATACCCAGGTTCGTCACAATTGAAGCAGGTGACCTGACGAATAGGAATAGACGTAGGGACAGGAGCAGACGATACGGCAACAGAAACGTTATGTCGGGCCGGAGGTGTAGGACGGGCCTTGATAGGTCGATCAGGATGACTGAGTGTATATATGGAAAGCAAAATGGGTACGAAGGCAAAATCTGGTTCCACGTATGGGTTTTTGTTCTGGAAATGGGGTACGTAGTTTTCAACGCGAAATTTTTGGCGTTCTAGTTGTAAGCACTCAGTTTCCAGCTCTTGTAGAGATCGAACCGGAGGTAACCGGGCAGGAAAAAAGGGAGATAAACTTTGGGAAACAACATTTAATTGTACATCTCCGGTATACTTCCGTGACGACGGAACATGGCAGCCATACAAGTTAGGTACTCGATAATTCCTTCCGTTGAGTCCTGGGTTCGTGTTAAAATGTCTTAGAACAAACGACGTTTATAATCCAGTGTTGGATCAGTAAATTGGACAAAGACTTCCAATCAGAAAATCTATGCCGATTACCCCGATACCAAGGCAACGCCTTAGCTTCGAACAAATCTGCTGCAGACTCAAATAACTGCAGTTCCGACACATGTCGAGTTCGTCGGAGTTCTCCCATCCGTTCTAAGAAATTATGTACAGTCAGAGTGTTTGGGTTGCCAGAAAATTTTAAATTTCATTTTGACACCTGGTTATATTAGTGGAAAGCTGACAAAGGAATAGCGGAAGCGGATTTCGGTTCAGGTTCAGATTCCAAGTCGGAAGTGAGCAAAGGAGGTTCATCGGAATCGACACTCGTAGTGTGTGCCGGGCTAGAAGTAGCTATCGGAGTTTCCGATAACGTAACCGTATGACGATTTTTTTTTATTTTTGTGTCAAAGAAGCCTGGAGATTATCTAAGGTCAGCAGTAATTGGTTATGGGCTTGGCGGTTCTCCTGCGTTGGAGACATTCTCGATCAGCGTCGTTCAGTATACAACCATAGCCAGCTAATACGTTTAAACGCAGGTGAAGATTTGTCCCCACAAAATGTAACCAGAGCTTGTTTTAGCTCTTGAACAGCAGCCGTAACCGCTACCAGTTTGGAAGCGAAATCAGACTCCAAAAGAACAGAACTAAATACTGGTTCACGTTCGATGCGGTACACATTCTGTACGGACCTGCGTAACTCGTCGACATTATCATCGGGCTCAAAGCCTCGAGATGCTAGTTCGTATTGTAGCTCGGTTTTTAGCAACCAATTTACATGGATGCGTCAATATGCCATGGACACCAAGAAAAGAAACAACGTATTAATAAATGGTATTTTAACTTTAACAACAAAACGATTTGGTGATTCGTTGCACAGTTTAGAACCCACAACGTCGAAAGAATCGATACAATAGAAAAATCGGAGAAAAAAGAAAAAAACAATTCTAGATTTGATGGGGAGAACAAAATATACAGAGGGGGAAGGAAGAAAAAGAAAAATCTTGGGCGCCAGCGTTTTCGATGGACTAGGATTATTGGCGAAAACGCAAGTCCAATAATCTGAAATTAACCCACCAATAATATTGAGCGTAAGGGACGAAACATAAGTAGTATCAGGCCGAGAAAATGCGGGTCATGTAGGAACTTAGGCACTAACAATAAAAACACATCGGAGCAAAAATTAACTAAAACAAACTCGGAGCAGAAATTACTCACTAAAAAAAAATCGCGGCCCTACGCCAGGGCGTCATTAATAATGCTACGTACAATGACGTGGCCGGAAGAAAACGTATATATATATATATATATATATATATATATATATATATATATACCAGGCTAACTACCAATGCGGAGAGGGGAGGTGTTCTAGCAACACAAAAATAATACATCGCCAACAATTTTCTGTTTACAATAAAGAAATACAAATAAAGAAATTTATATCGAAACAGCAAAACAAAATTGACTAAGGCTACTATTTAAGAAAACAATTTTACTCTATGGACAAATTCACTAATTGTTCCACGAAGTGCGCAATTCGTAGCTAACATGCAATAAATCTAATCAGTACCAAAAAGAATAACGCTAATACTTTTGTATAAGCTGATGGGTTAATTAAAAAAAAACATTAAATTTAAAAACCTTTCTAGTAAGGATTTTACCGTACGAAGCATTTGTTATAACTCTAATCAGTAAAAAAAGAATACTGCTGATACTTTCGTATAAGCAGATGGATTAGGTACAAAAAGCAAAAGCATTAAAGTTCGAAACTTGTCTAGTAAGAATTTTACCAGAACAAACATTAGCGTATCTAATTCAAATTGGGTGTATCCCTGGATATGTTAGAAAAGGATAACAAGTCACATACGTGTATCGGGACACTTATCTTGTCAGCCCTCGGAAGCAAATTGACAACATCGCCGCGGTAGTCAGCAACAACCATGCTACTACCGTAATTGCAACTACGGTCTACATGCAAAAGCAGTTGATCTACATAAATAAATAATCGGGCTACGCAACAAGCAATTTAAGCTTCAGCTAAGAGATAAAAAACAAAATCTTACTTATATTAACAACTCAGAAGCGCCTACCGATACACACCAAATCTACACATTTGATAGAGGAGAAACGTGCATCGCTCTTGGAGTAACAAACGAGTAGTTTTATCAGTGCATCAACGCACAAGCTGCAGAATTAAAGTTTAAAAGGAGTTCAAAATAACACAAACTCGAAAAGCAAACATCCACGTTATCGAAACGCAATTGAAACTGGGAAACACTGTTTTACCGGAGAATAGTAGGATATATTATTTTGACAAATCTTTAGATGGGAAACCCACTAGAACGCAATTATACGTTATCGGAAGGTATAACGCGCTCACGGATACCTAACAGGATCTTCACTATTTGATTGTAGCATAAACTTGTCGTTTCAAAACAACTAGATTTACGTTGATATATTCTTAGAAAGAGTATCTATTATTAATTATGCTGAAGGATTTAACAATAGACATGAAATTTATATAAACGGATAATGAATTAACAAGGGATTTGAGTTGAAAATTATGGTAAAGCGAGCTTATCTGAACAGGTACAATATATCGGGTATTGCTGGAGAATTTAATACTAGAAAAGGAATTTATGTAATAATAAAAAAACCAATTATTGCCGAAAATGAACGTAACACTGTAAACAATTTTTCTATCCCTATGAGAGATTTCTATTTTTCGCAAAATCCTGAACATAACAATCCAATTAACTCTATCAAATGCTATTTCTAAATCTACAAATGCGAAATGAATTTTTTTATTTTTTTGTAAACTTTTTTCGATAATTATCCTAATCATTAGTATCGGTTCTCTAGTCCCTCTGTCTTTACGAAAACCATATTGGTATTTGTTTAAATAATTCTCAGTCAAAGCTTCTACTCTATTTTTAACTATTATTGTTAGTATTTTGGAAGCGTGGGAAGTTAAACTAACCCCCCCCTTATATTTCTCACACCTATCAGCTCCTGACTTTTTGGGACTGGGATAATGATATTTCTTTTGACATTTATTATAACCCCGCCTGTGTCATGTATTACTTTTACTAGTTCATATAATCTGTCTATAGTTTTCAGACTTGCATATTTTATTATTTCTGCGGGTATATCGTCTATCCCCGGCGCTTTATTTACTTTAAGATCCCTAACAGCTATATCAAATTCCTCTCTTAATATTGAGAACCCTATTTCTACATCCTCTTCTTGGTCCTCCTCTAACTCATCCATATCGTCCCCCTTATATAAATCTTCTAAATATCTTTTCCATCTATCTGCTACCTCAATTTCATTTATTAGAAGCTTATTATTCTCATCCTTAATACCATTATATTTTTCCTATCTTCCTCGAAAAACTTTTTAACTGCCCTGTAAGCCCTGTCTGTCTTACCTACTCTCAAATCATCTCGCATTCCGTTACAATTTTCTTCCATCCATCCATTTCTAGCTTTTCTACACTCATGTACTATCTTATTTCTAACTCTATTATATTTTTGCTTACTTTCACTATCCAATTCTCTGAAAGGTTTAAGCTTTCTTCTATTCTCTATTAAATCTAATATCTCTTTTGTTACCCAAAGTTTTTTCGCCTCTATGTTTTTCTTACCTATGTGTTGCTATACCATGACAGCTCTTTTTATTTCTTTCCATCTTTTATCTACGTTCTATTTATTTTCTAATACTTGTTTATATTCCTCTTTTACCTCACTATCATTAAGCTTACCTAGATCCTATCCCTCTCTTTTAACCTTTATCAATTTTTTGTATTTTAGCTTACACTTCATTTTAACTAAGTTATGATCGCTATCTATGTCAGCCCTTGTATAACTACCACAGTTTTTAACTTGGTTTCTAAATCTTTGTTTAACTAAAATATAATCTATTTGGTATCTAGCCCTATCACCTGGCGCTTTCCAGGTATATCTTCTTCTAACATGTTGTTCGAATAGGGTGTTTACAGTTACTAATCTATGTTCCTGGCAAAACTCAACTAATCTTTCTCCTTTATCATTTTGTCTACCATGTCCAAATTTTCCTACCATTTTTCCCTCACTACCTTCTCCCACTGACGCATTAAAATCGCCCACAACTATTACATTGTCATTTCCCTTTTATTTTCTCACTATACTATTTATATCCTCGTATACCTTTTCTACTTCCTAATCCCAGTTGTTGGCATGTAAACCTGTACTAAAACAGTGTCAGTGGGTTTCGTACTCTATCCATAATTATTGTATCACTAGATTATAAGTACTCTTTAACTTTATGTCCTAATCTTTTACCTAACACTATTCCTACCCCTGCCTGTCCATTAGTTGAAAAAGTTGTAAACCTTGTATGGAGCGTGGCTTTGTATTGAGATGCAACATGAACAATAGGGACCACTGACAGAAAAACGAATTTTGAAGATTAGGTGGGTTGATCGGGTTTCAAAGCAGGGGTTACAAGGGAGCATTGCTTGGAAGCGAGCTTTATGGCAAAATGTAAAAAAAAGAAGGAATAGGATTGGTTAACTAAATATTAGAGGGAAATTAATAGGTAAAAATGGTAGAGAGAACGATGTTTGAATATGATAACAAATTTAGATGGTTGTAGGATGTATCAGTTACGTATCAATGAAGAGGTTATCATACGATAGGTTAGCATGGAGAACTTCATCAAGCCAGTTTGCGGACTGAAAACCTAACAACATTATCTAAATATTACAATCTGACTTAGATTGGTTTCTTTTCTTCGTTGGTATAATGTAAATACTTTGATGGGAACGCGATTGTTTATTTTAATTTAGATAGTGAAATTGCTCTATTGCACTATAGCAGATACCACCAGTGGTATTTTATCTTTAATAATGGTGGTAATTCAGAGCAATTAAACTTGAACCGAAACTAATTTTCATAGTTCTATTAGCCTCTGCAACTACAATAATTTAAACTAGCGATTGTAATTTCAAACCGAATATATTAAATATTTTATTTATACAAATCTGAAAATGTAATTCCATTGTATAGGAAACTAGGAAAATTAGCAAAGCGATTTTCTGGTTATTCCCGGAAGAGGAAACGGAACGCTAATTGTAGTAAAATTACCGTTTACATTGTGGTAGAACTTACATAAACCCAATTTTGATGAGTTTAGCAGTTTTAGGGATACTCTAGTGTTGACGTTGGAGTTACGTTTATGTAACGATCCATAATTTAGTACAAGCAGTGTAGGTTTTCGCTGAAATGCAAATAAAATTAGTTTTGCATTACTGCTATTTAATTTAATTAACAAGAGTTACACAGAAATGTTGGAAATCTTACAATAATCATACAAATGAATGCTGATGTAGAGTGTAAAAATGGAAACTTTACATGAAGATTAAATTTAGGGTGTTCCACAGATTTGAACTAAACAACAAAAGTTTTTTTATTTGTTATTCATTCGTAACCAGTTTATATTTGATCGCAAAACAATCAATGTAGGTGTTCTACTTTGTTGGTAGGCAGCTTGTTAAATGCTACTTTACAAGTTGACAGCTGATTTTTGTTATCTTAAAACGATCGAAATCTTCTGGTGAACGGGGATCGACAGTCTTCCGGCTGAGCTAGGGGTCTATTCCTCGGGTAGAGCTTATAAGGAATGGCCGTGGGTCTTATCACAACAAAATTTTTTGGAACTGACGTATTACTCAATTAGCTAAGGGGTGCAGGGGGGCGCCACCAAGTCATAAGTTTAATAAAGCAAGGGATTTCCTAAGGGAGAACTTGGAAATCCTCAGGGTGGAATTTAGCTTTTATTGCGAGAACGTAGGATCTGAGAGATAATAATATTATTAGAACAAATAAAGGACGCAAGAGATGCACTCTTGCTACCTTAAACAGTAAAGAAAAAAAGAGTTACTATTAACTTCTAAAATTTAAACATAAATACTAAAAGAGAATTTAAATATCACGCTTCTTAAGAGCGCTGTTTCATCATCCATCCATGATTTTTCATGTTCACACACTAAAACTACAAATGCAGCTGCATTTTCATGCGCAATGTTTGCAGTTTTTAACTCGACAAATCATAGTTCAATGTACTGAAAAGCATGAGAACCGAGTAGAGGGTTGACCCTATAAAAATTCCATCAACAGCTTATCTAGAACTTTGGATTTTGAGAATTGATATAATACATGTCTAAAAAACATGTTGAAGGGTTTCCAATTTTAGGATAGGGTAGAGAATTGATCCCAGACTAAAACTCTAGAAAGAATATCCTAAACATACATTTAAATCATTAAAAAGTTTTAAAAATACAGTGTAATATACTTGAGAATTTATACTAGTTTGAGAAATTAAAAAAAAAATCTGAGCTGATACTAAAAGTTATGCACTGTTATATGACTATATCACATGACCAATGATTGCTTGGTTTCCTAGAATTATATAGCATCTAGGGCCAATTGATGTGTCTGGGCTTGTCTGTCATGTCATACTCTATAAGAGCTAAACTGTCGAATTTCCCTACTCCAACGAAGTTGCATATTAACTAGCACTATCTAGACTAGTAATTAGTGTTAATTGAAATGTTGAGATACAAAAGCACGTTTATGTAAAAGTTACCTTGGTGTATAAATGTTATAGGACATCTGATACTGAATAATTGCTTGATAATTTATTATGAAAGTGAACTTGATGGTTTTTATTTATATCTATAATATAAAACATGTTCAGTAGTATGGAAATCTGTAATTTGTAAATTAGATTAGACGTTCAAAGACGATTTAAATTTTGTTCACCAGCTGTTTCAATTTTTCAATAATAAACATAATACAGGGCAATCTACCAACTTTATTTTTATACTTACCGAAAACTATAATATTGAGGCCTAAGTTCTAATTGTTGAAATCGTAACCATACCTCTAAGTCTGTATTTTTTAATTGTACTAATAGGCGACCCATCATATTATTTATGCCACAATCAGCTTCACCCAAACTTTTAATAAAAAAGTCCCTTATTTCAGACATTAGATTGGTAAAACAGAAAAAACTATCTGCTTCTGCATGTTCTATAAAATAATAAAAATTAATACAATTTTACTTTTCTATATTGCAGTGTAGTTTCAACCATATATTATAAATCCCACTAAAAGCTTCTGATAATTATATATAAGACAAAAAGTTACATCAAGTATACTACAAGTCGAAAATAATTGTTATTATACACTGTGTATGACTATAACAATTAAGATCGGCTCCAGCGTATGTGCAACCTCGGCATTCATATGGGGTAGCTGATTATGGAATCGTCACATTTGTCACTATAAAACAAATGGACATATCTGCATATATGCTAGGCACTAATTGGCACGCACATCAATTGGCACTTCTCAAAACGTAATATACATAATGTCTTTATCTATAGTACAATTAAAAAAAAAAGCGTGGAACGATAAAAACAAAGTAGTTCCTTAACTAAGTGTCCAAAATAAAGCAGCCGATTTACTAACTTAAATGATTATTTTTTAATTAAATTTATCTTTTTGTTCTAAAATTCATATACAAAGATGCATAGTAATGATGTGATCTATTCCTTTAAACTTCAGTAAATAAATATAAAAATATTTATTATGACAATCAAACAGTAAAAATTCTCTCAATTTTCGTAATACAACTCTAAGTCCAAGGTTAGCATTTTAAATTCCAGTATTTGTTTCGTAGACAAGTTACTTGGAAACAGCTGTTGACAGGTCAAATCCTTAAGATAATCGATTACTTTGCTCGTCGTTACAAACAATAGGTTGATGTCACCACATGTTCCAGCTTTCGATTCGTGAACAAACAACTTACGTCACTGGACTTTCCATTTCAGCCTACCACAAAAGTGCAAATATCCTTATATGAAATTCCTTCCTAATAAAGCTACGTAAGACCTTCTAAACTTAAAGTTGAGCTTCTATCCATAACTTCTCGACGAATTAAAATTTAAGAAAGCTATTAGAGGGAGCCATTAAATTAAACCACGTTTTCATCAAATGACAACGTGATCCATCGACATAAACCAAGTAAAGTAAATTTATTCATAGAACATGTATTATTCAACCAAGATATAAAGGGGACTATTAATTGACATCTTTAAACTTCTTGCAAATTAAAAGTGAGTTATCAAATATGTGATAATAAAATAAACGAATAATTTCAACTAGTAATGTGAGCGCTACAATAAAATTATTTAATTTACTTTAATAATTAATTTTGTTTGCTTACCGTTAGCAGAAACCAAACTCAAGTGCTTTTAGCAAGTTAAAGCACTGCCACGTTTTTGGCTTTTCTCAAATCGTCATAATCATCATAATCAAAACATAAACTGCTAAATACTCCTTTCTACTTAAACAAGAAAATTTTACCTTAAATTCAAAATTTGTTGTTTATACAAATTCACTACTGTCCATTTTTTTTATCAAATAAATTATAAAGATATCCAACACACACCAAAACATCAAAGTTCGAACAAAATTGTATAATTTACCTGAAGGTTACTGCACTAGTGGCTTCAATGTACATCGTCCTTGTTAATTTCACCATTCCAACTGGGTTATGTTTCCGTCCTCAGATTCCTGGTCGCCTTTTAACATTCATCTACAACACCATTCGTTTAACAAGTTTCAGGGCTTCTCAGGAACGCATCTATGTATATCGAAATCTTGTTTTGTGGATCCAATCACGTTTACGAATAACGTTTGATTACTAACATTCCCGAAAAATAGCACTGAAATTCATAATTCTTTCACGCTATACCCAAAACTGCCTACTTTTGTTTATTCATTTATCGTTGCAAATTTTTATAATTGGTACAGTAATACTCGCAAATATAACTAGACTTTATTACCTTGTATCTTCTTTTCGACGTGCACTAATGCAAAATAACTTTTATCGTAGCACGTAAAGAGCAAACTGTTTTAAAGTATTTAATAATCACAAAATACACAAGCAAACTCTTTAAAGTATTGAATCAAAATCGAAAATCTAAGAGAGCGAAACTCATATTAACACGGGTATATATAATGGCTAGCCTGTACGTCGGTATTATTCCGGGACGGCCAGTTTTTAGAATTTCGCATTCTCCGTTCCCTTCTCGACAGCCCAGCACGCGATTCTACAAAATTTTTGCACTCGTGCCAGTTAAATCCAAGAAATTTTTACACGGCTCGCAAACATGTCCGAGAATAACTAATTAATTTTGAATAGAAATTGTTGTGTTTTAACCTCTCATATCTGCATCTTATTTCAACCAATCGTTTCCTCGTGACGTTGCTCAAATCACGCCTTTTATTATCTGTGTTTCGGCTTTGCGCGTTTCATCCATCTCTTTCTAACCTGGCCTTAGTGGTGCAAATCAATACTCTGTATTATGGGCTATTTCAATTCACGTGGACTCATATGTTAATATAAACTACGGTTTATCCGACCGTTTGCAATATACGCAAAATCTGCATGTTTATCCAAACCAATTAAACTGAAATTGACTTTTAAAAATACGCAGGTGTGTGAACGTTTTAACATAATTCTCAGAGCTTTTATTTCATGGTATTTTAACCTTGGATTTTCACAGGCTTTTATGCTTATTATATTATTAATAATGGTCCAATTAACTCCAACTAAAATAATAATGAATGGCATTGACTTCTACCCTTTAATTTTTAGCGAATACGCACTAAATATTAATTAATTTTTTGTACACTTTGTTTAATACCCATTACTTAAAAATTGAATTAATTAATATAAATTTTGCACGTAATTTCTATTTGTTTTTTGGAACAATTAAATTAAATACACGTTGAGCATTTTAATTCTGCTTCTTTTTATAAAAAGCGTCCTTATACACGGTGACTAAAATTATTTGATATAATTAATTAATTTTCTACCCCGGTCTAAATTTGAGTAATATATATATATATATATATATATATATATACATATATATTGCTAGGATAATAGGGTTATTTAAGGTCATATTAGGTCATAAGGGAAGAATACTTCAGATAAATATCACAAAGACCACGAAAACCAAACATTTAAATCATAAATGTACATAATTTATTCTTATTCAAAAAGCAAATAGAAATCACTCTGTATAAAATCAATAACAACCTACACATAACTAAAGCAAGCTCATTCAGTAGTAATTTTACCATATTCATTAAAATAAATAATTGCGGAAGCAATTCAATCATCTTTAGAGAATTAAAACATTGGTAAGCTTAAAAACCAAATTACAAATTTAACGGAATTGCAGAAAAATAACCGTGAAATGAAATCTTTTTTAATCTAAACGCATTTGGGTAAACAAGGTTAATAAACGCATGTAATTGATACAAGTTTGTAATAGACAAACATCTAAAAGCGGTCATATTTTATAAAGTTTACATATTTGAAGCAATGGTGTACGTGCATTTTGAAACGTATATAAGGTTCAAAACTTAGCAAAACAAGCATATGTAAATAAAGATATTAGAGGCGACAGACTATGTGCAGTGTAAAGCGTACATAATAGCATTTACTAATCAATTTCCATAACAGAAGGTTCCGAGGTACGCGCAAATTTGAACGTATGTAAGTGTAATATTTAGTAAGTCCCTTTACAAAGTTGCGAGATACGTGACAATTAGGACGTATATAGAATGCAACATTTAATAAAACCGAAGAGGTTGGAGATATAATACCTAGCAGATAAACATAATTGAAACGCCTTTTCTCCGGACTAAAGACCGATAGAGAGCTGTCGGCCAATAAGGGCGCGTGCAACATCGGGAAGGAATTTGTCTGTAAAACTAATCGGAGCCGATAAACGAGATTTATTCCATAATCGAGGCGCCGACTGCAATAGTTGAAAGAAGATCATTACGCAAAAATAAATTTAGTGAACGTTAAATTGAAAGTAACATAAATCAATAATTTCAAATGAAACAGTAAAGTGCGTTGAGACAAGTGTGTATAAAATTCTGCCGCTGAGACAAACGTAAGTCTAGAATTAATTAATAAATAAAATCTTTGCAATATATTAATTTTGGGCACTAAGTCACGACGTTAATAATAAATTAAGTCACGAGGTTAATATTCTAAGTTATTGGTATAAAAGACCAAGCTACTGGGTCAAAACTCTAAGGTTAATACTTCAAATCATTGGGCAAACGGCACCAAGTTTCTGCTGAATATTTCAAAGTACTGGGTCAACACGCTAAGCTGACGACTCCAAACTACTGAACAAACAACCGATTTGGGCCAGGAGGCTCCAGCGAGAGAAACAGAAGGGATACAAGGTCAGGGCTATCTTTTCAATTTATATTATGTTACATTTATAATTCTACACAATTGGTGTATTCAGAAGTGAGCTTAAAAGTTGCTTGTAATTTAAATATTTTGTGTAGGAGTCAACAAAAATTTAGTTACTACTTAAAGGTATGTTTAAAAAGAAAGAGCATATTTCATTGAACGCTCAACGAAACTATTCGTGGTAAAATACAACTTTTTTGCTGACTTTAATTGCTATAAAAGGTGTATAAGCTATAATCTTCGTAAAGAGCTAATTTGATAAGAATATTTATTTAAAATTTGATTTAAAAGTTCTATAAAAGGTAAATGATATTAAGAAGAACGCAACTTTTTGTAAATAGTAATTTTATTTAGTTCATTATACAATTTTTGGTGAATTTAGTTTGTCTTGTAGATATTGAAGTTTGGAGAGAAGTGAGTGAAAATTTTCTGTTATCATATCGTCGTTTACACTGTGTGTGGTATCACTGAGCTAGTAGAGGCATATAACTTAATTATGCTAATTTCAAATTATTTTAAAGGCACAAAGAGGTGGCGGATCAGCAAGCAATTGATCGTTGTACATCTGGCGAAGCGGATATCGTAGCAATATATATGTATATGATACTTCTGCTACTATATATATATATATATATATATATATATATATAGTTATGTGATACGGAGGTCACGAGAGGTCATTGAACGCCACATTCTATAAAAAATTACCATACAAAGAGAAGAAAACGGGAATTTCGTAATAATTAATTTCTCTACCCTGTATAATATAAGCGTGTTTCATTAGCACATAAAAAGAAACCTTTATTAATTATGTAATTAAATTCCGTGTATTGGATTTATTGCAGAGGGTAAAAAGATTCTGAAACTGATATAAACATAAAAAGGTGAATCGTTATATTAATTCATTTTAGACGTGTGTATGAATTATTTAAAACGAGTTCTTATATTAAAATGTAAATACACAAGCCATTCATTTATAAATAATTATTCTGTAGATATTAAAAGTAACTTAGATGGTAAGTTATCGTCTTTAAAATATGTGCGTTATTTGTGGAAAACGTAATACGCTGCATAACTGAAAGGTAAATTGCATTTAAAACCACTAAATGCAATTGCAAGCTTTAATTAATTATGTAATTGACTTCCATGTGAAAATGGAACATTTAAAACCAAAAATAAAATATTTATTCTTGTTAAAACTACCACTTTATGAATTCCAGAATTGTCGGTATTAATAAACGAATACATCACTTTACTTCTTAAAAGCCAATTATTAGTATCAAGAAATAATTGTCCCTATTCAAATAAACGAGAGGCTATTAAAAAAACCACAAAAAATAATATAAGAACGATTTAATAGCGTTACGTATTACAGAGAAAAAAAGACCGCGCGCAATAGCTTCGTGCATTAGGAAAGAATATACGACGCTTTAGGAGAATAATAAATCATATTGGTTGCACCTAATTAGATCATTAAACCCCACATTTTCGTAAATATTACATCACCCGGGTGTGTCATGTTTCGAAATAGACCCGGAAGGATCTGGAATATGATGTCGAGCGAATTCTTTTATATAAATAGGAACTGAATTGCAACGAATCATTCACTCTCCCTTAAGGCAAACAACATGTAAGATTCGAGCAATTCAGAATTCATTCATTCATTTCGAGAGATAGAACCTGAAAGTCTTGAGTAAGGTCAAAGTTTTAAACGCATAAGTTTGAGCAATTTATAATTTATTTTACGACATGCAATAAGTAACGTAGAACTTCGCATAAATATAAAGCACAATTATCTTGTAAGAATACTGCGAAAATTGAACGATCTTCGAAATAAGTAGTACTGAAACAGGAGCTAGCGCTGAATGTAATAGATTGCAAACTGATAGAGATTTGAAATGGCATCAGGAAATACTTAATGCCGTTCATTACAATTTTGATAAACGTTTTTTGTCAATAGCTATAGCCAGCATAAAATTTGGAGTTGAGATGCGGACAGTTTGCTTTATATTCTAAGCTCGAGTTCGAAATCCTTTAACACTTATAAAATTTTATCTGTGAACAGTTACTGGCCAAACACACTTACAAGCGTGGCAATAAGAAAGGAGCAAATTAACTAGCTATTATTTAAGAAAGATATTGTACGTTTGACAAAGATTAGGTAATTATTATATTAGTGATTATTTTAAAATAGTTTTATTTACACATTTAAGCTGTAAACTGCTCTATATTCTTTTGTATGAGAGAAAATTGTTTTTGAATGTATATGTGCTTTTTGACATTGCTGTGTTTGATTTTATTTTGTAAATTTCATTACTTCCGTTGAGCTAGTCAGGCAAAGAAAAGTTAGAAAGGAAGGTAAGTCAGTAATTTCAAATTTTCCATTTCTGTACTTGTGTCACAGAACCCTTTTAGCGACACTTCTACTCATAGACGTGTCAGAGCATTCTTTTAGTGACGCCCAACGCAAAGCGTTAACACAGCTATATATATATATATATATATATATATATATATACATATGAAACTTCTATCTTACCGTGTTTTTTTTTTGTCTGGTCAGTTCGGCGAAAAATATGTAATTCATAAAACGCGCGAGTTAAATTATAAAATGACGACTCTTGTTTTTTCACTGCGGCACTATTTACTTACTGTTGTCAAATGGAAGCACAAGTTGTGTTGCGATAACATTAAAATATACACGCTGTTTGCTGTCTATCTTTTTTAAATATATGGCTTAAAAATGTTATAACACATACGATTACAAAATCGGATACATTTGTTAACCAATTTCAAAAATATGTTCTAAGTTTTAATATTAATACTTCATATTCCCTTTCGGTGTAACTGTTACCAAAACTCTTTATAGCTTGCGTGAGGAAACAATGAAGTCAACAACCGACGCTAAGTTCACTTCTATTCGGTACGTAGGTTGCTTGCATTCTAGGAATATTCAGAGTTTAATGAATAACCAATTGTTGACTATTTAATGCTGTAAGATTTGTTTAACTATTGGTGCTAGTTTGGTAATAGTTTCTAAATATACTATAGTAGATATGTATCTGCTGTCTATATATTTTAGTAGCTTATACTTGGACCGAGCTTTACAGAGTCAATCTAGTAAGTAATTAGGTAAGATTCTGGTAATATTTATACCTACGTTTATACCCTATGTCTATATTTTATAGTTATTTAGGATTGTAAGTATATTTAAAATTTGAAGTTTCTTTATGTTTGTCGTCATGTTTTCCATGTATTATTGAGTTCAACAGACGCAATCCGAATTCGCTTTGTTATCGCGCTTAACGGTTGTGTATTTGAAATTAATTAGTAGATTGCCGTGACAATGCAAAATGTTATAAATTACTATAATTAAATACTATCTTGTGTTGTTAACCTAAAGTACACGGCAATATCTAACGGGTGTATAACGGTGCAGCTTTTGTATTTACAAAAAACCTTTTAGTTTGGTTGTTGCTTAGATATAGTTAATATTTGACATTATTAATATTATATGGAGATTATAAAATAACCATCAATCCTTGTTTAAAGATTCATCAATATCCACTACCAAAAGTAGAGGACTTTCTTTCGACATTTCAAGTTTCGGTGGTATTTTCAAAATTAGACCTTTTTAGTGCATATTTGCAAATTAATTTAGATGAAGCGTCTAAAGATTTAGTGGCAATCTCGACACACCTGGGAATATTTCGATGTAATCGACTTCTTTTCGGAATTGCATCAACATCAGCCACATTCTGACACTTATTCGAAGGGTTTTGCAATATATTCCGGGATGTGTAATATTTTTAGATGATATTCTTTTAGGGAGTCATATCCTAATAGGACACAAAACGAGGTTGAAATTAATTTTTACCCGTTTACAAAATCCAGGATTAAAACTAGCTGAAATGAAATGTTGGTTTCTTAAAGATAAAGTCACGTATTTAGATTATAATTAAGAGGGATTACACATAACCCCAGATAAAGTCGAAGCTATTATGAAAACACCGCCGCCTCAAAATGTTTTTGGGATTTATTACGTGGTAAATTTGTACTTAATTTGAGTAAAATTTCACTCCCTTTTTATGTTTTACTTAAGAAAAATGCTAAATAACATTGGAGCAATGAATGCCAAATTGTATTCAATAAAGTAAAAAAATTATTAATTGAGGCTCCTTTCCTCGTACATTTTGACCCAAATTTGCCATTAAGAGTAACTACGGATGCTAACGATTATGGCATCGCTGCCGTATTTAGTCGTATTATGCCGAATAATAGTGAAAAACCTATAGCTTATGCATCCCGCACCTTAAGCGATGCAGAAAAGAATTATTCTGCAATCGAAAAGGAGGGGCTAGCAATTATATTTGGTTCATGAAATTTCTATTTGTATTCATATAGTAAGAAATTTGCGTTGGTGTTAAACAACAACCGTTTGTACTCCATCTTTAGTCCGACAAAAGGAATTTCCCAATTTTTTACGAATTGAGTTAAAAGATGGGCTGCAATACTTAGTGAATTTTCGTACGAATACATTAAATCCTGTAGTAACCTGGCGGATGGCCTATCTAGGTTACCATTTCGGATAGACAGTTCCTCGTGGAACTGCGTAGATATTAATTGCATTAGTTATTTCAACGATAGTAAGTTACCAGTCAATTTTGAACAAATTCATCAGATGACGAATGAAGATATAATTCTTAAAGAGGTGATCCATTATACATTAAATGGTTGCCCTTCAAAAAACAAAAAGATTGTATTGCAACCCTACTACAAAAATTAAAATGCCTACAATAGAAAGTGAATGCTTGTTGTGGAATAATCGTATAGCTATTCCCAATGTTCTACGCCGAAATGTTCTTTTGAGCTTGCATGAAACACACACGGGAATTTTCCGTATGAAATATTTTGTTTGCTCGTACTTTTGGTAGCCAGGATTGTCAAAGGACATAGTTATTATAGACCAATCTTGCGATATTTGTATGAAATGTAAAGAGACGCCTTTCAAAACGTCTTTCATAAATGGTCATGGCCCTCCCAGCCTTGGGAGCGCTTGCATTATTGTTTATGCGGTACCGTTCCTAAACAAATCTTTTTTTGTGGTTATTGACACCCATTCAAAATGGTTGAAAGTATTTCCTATTACGTCAATGACCGCTAAAGAAACGGTAAGTTGTTCACGCAGTTTATTTATTAGATTTGGAATTCCAAAATATGTATAGCTGCAGATAATGCATTTGCATTTCGTTCAGCAGAATAAATTACTATTTTTTAACTCGTGCGGCACTAAATCAGTTACGTCGGCTTCTTGCAGTCTTTCGTCCAACGGAGTTGATGAAAATAGTGTGCAAACCGTTAGATGGATACCATCCAAAACGCCTTACATAAACGATCATGGCGTTCCCAGCCTTGGGAGCGCTTGCATATTAATTATGGGAGACCATTTCTAAACAAATATCTTTTAGTGGTTATTGACACCTATTCAAAATGGTTGGAAGTATTTCCTACTACGTCATTGGTCGCTAAAAAACGGTAAAGTGTTTACGCAGTTTATTTATTAGATTTGGAATAGGAAAATATGAGTTGCCGATAATGCATTTGCATTTCATTCAGCAGAATAAATTAATATTTTTAACTTGGGCGGCATTAAATCAGTTGCGTCGGCTTCTTACAGTCCTTCGTTCAACGGAGTTGCTGAAAATAGTGTGCAGATCGTTAAAAGAGATGCCGTCCAGAACGCCTTACATAAACGGTCATGAACTTCTCGGCCTTGGGAGCACTTGCATACTAATTATGGGAGACGATTCCTAATTAAATATTTAATAGTGGCTATTGAAACCCATTCAAAATGGTTAAAAGTATTTCCTACTAGGCCAATGGCCGCTAAAAACGGTAAAGTGCTTACGCAGTTTATTTATTAGATTTGGAATTGCAAATCATGTAGTTGCAGATAATGCATCTGCAGTTTATTCAGCAGAATAAATTACTATTTTTTAACTCGTGCGGCATTAAATCAGTTACATCAGTTTCTTATAGTCCGTCCAACGGAGTTACCGAAAAAAATGTGCAAACCGTTATAAGAGATGTCATCCAAAACGGCTTACATAAACGGCCATGACCTTTTCAGCCTTGAGAGCGCTTGCATATTAATTATGGGGGCCCATTCTTAATCCAATAGTTTATAGTAGTTATTGATACCCATCCAAAATGGTTGCAAGTATTTCTTGCTACGTCCATGGCCTCTAAAAAACGGTAAAGTGCTTACGCAGTTTAGTTATTAGATTTTGAATTGCAAAATATGTTGTTGCAGATAGTGTATCTGCATTTCATTCAGCAGAATAAATTACAATTTTTTAACTTGTTCGGCATTAAGTCAGTTACGTCGGCTTCTTACAGTCCTTTGTCCAATGGAGTTGCTGTAAATAGTCTTCAAACAGTTAAAACGGCTTTAAAGAAATTAATAATAGACAACCCCGCAAGTGATTATAATAAAATTTTATCAAAAGTTTTGTTTGATAATCGTATTACACCACATACCGCTACAGATGGATTTTCTTTATTTAACGGTAAAAAATTGCAACTAATCACGTGACTCCCAAAATTACACGAAATATCAAACGTAAGCATGGTCTACGAATTAGATCCTTTCGTAGCGACAGGAAAATTGAATTTTATTTACAAGAAGAGTTTAGGCACGTGATTTTAAAAATATAACGTGGGTATTGGGAGAAGTTTTGGCATATCTTTACTTTATCGCCACTTTTAGATTTCAATTTTCTTTGGCTAAAATGTTGTTCCAGTCCCCACTGGTAAGGATCAATTGCTTTTAGACCGCGCTCGTGGCTGGGCTCTGCCCAGCGGGCCGGCAAACCCGCCAAATAGACTATGTTTCAGTTACCGCTCACACAACATTACGATATTTACTAATGGCCAGATATGGTCATTGCAATGTCTTCGGATGTCAAAAGTTTCCTACCCGCCAATTAGGCTATGCCTTTATTATCGCGCACACGAGATTGACACCCCTGAATGTGGACTCCCAACTGAGTTTCGAATTTGATTGGAGTTTCTTGGGCCGAGGTAGGCTTCATTATTTATATCTTTGTTAGGTACTTATTAGTGCCAGTGTTTATGTAATATTGTCATTTTCCTAGTTTCTAAACAGATTGCATTGGAGTTCTCAATTTGGTCATTTCGTGACTGGCGTTGTTAGGGATCTGCTTAGGTATGTCCAAAAATTTTGTTCAATAAAGACAGGATGGGCTTAAAAGCGCCAAATTTGATACTGCGCGGTTTTAGTCGTATTTGGCTTGAGGTTTTGTTAGTTAAAGCTAGCTTAGGTTAAAAAACACGTACTTTGATATTGCGCTGTTTAGGTAGTTTTTCAGTTGTAGTTTTGTTAATTAAAGTTAGGATAGGTTAAAAAACACCAAGTTCTGGTCAACTGTACATGCCATTACGTTATTTGGGCGTTAAGTGCATTATAAAGCACTTGGCGGTTCTGCGGTTGCCGGGCGGCGGGCCAGTGTTTTTGAGAAAAAACGCTATTTTGGGGATAGACGGTAAACTAAATTTATTCTGAGGTTTTTAAGATAGTTATGTCTTGCACGTTCTGAGTGAATATTGACGGCGTTACTGTAAAACGTCACAAAAGTCAAATATTGAAATTTGTGGAAAATGTGTCAAGTATTCCTCTCGTAACGAACGATAAAGGAATGGATTCCAACATACATGTTTTAGAAGAACCAGTTAGTGAAATTTAAAGAAAGACGGATATTGGTAAGACACAATTTCCTACACCTTACAAATTGAGACCGCGAAATCAATTAAAGAAACCGAAAGTGTGGTGTTACAATGAATGGCATTATTTAAGTTATTTAAAAAAAAATGTTTAAATTTTTTTCCGATGGAGAGTAGTGTAGTATCTTGTTATGTTATACATGCACGTCTTTGATACCACATTACTTGCAATCACATATTAACTAGGAGCAGTTTGTTATCGTCAGTTTACGTTTGGGTTTCACAATAAACACACGTATCTCGTACGGGTAATTATTAATATTAGCATTATCGTTGACTGATAAATTTATCAGTCAACGGTATTAGTCAACTGCCCTCGGTTATCACTTAATATATTTTAAATCAATTAATTAATCAATTAAGTCAATGACAATAAATAAGAAAAATAATAAACCAAATACCAACACTTCGAAATCTGGGTTGTGTTTTCCTTTTTCATCGTAAGATACAATTAACTAAGCTCCACGGAAGAAAATCTACTTCTTTGGGCTCTAAGTTGGTTACCAGGACCCGTACTCTGCCAAGACTGAAAGTCTTTACTGTTTGCAATTCGTGCAACGTTTTTTAAATATAAACCTTAAGATTTCAACCTCAAACGACAGCCAAACGAATTATACACCGAAGTAGTATATTTAATGAAATGTCCTGGGCGAATATTATTTAGGACAATACCGTCTGCAAATCAATTGTCAATACCTTGGGAATACTCAGTTTCAGTTACATTCATTTGTGATTCTTACAGAAAAAGCTTTTATACATTTATCCGATACGTTACAGCCTAAATAATTTCTTGGACGCTCAATTAGAATAACTAAAACTTCGACCTACTGCTATGTTGAGCTCAAAAAAATATGCTACCCCTTTCCTGGCTCTGAATTTATCAGGAAAAGCTGATGAAACTCAAAAAGTTTATTTTTTTATTCTAAAAGCATTTCTATTTTACGAAAAAATTTCAAACTTCAAGGCAAGGTTATTAGAGGAAAAATATACTTTGCTTAATTTAATTCAATTTTCAGAAAATGTAAAATATAGAAATGGTATATTTTGTCATTATATGAATTAAAAAACTTAATTGCGACCCTCAGGACTCATGAACTACAGGGTTGTTAACCCAATTTGGGTACAGAAGCCAGTAGCTTGAGCAAGCAATTTTCAATTTTCTTGTTAAATACAGTTCTGTTGTATTTTTATTTCTTGATTAAAGTGCGCGTAACCTACGCAACGGACGTTTACTTTTACTGCTAGGGAGAAGAATGATTTATGTTTCTCTATTAAGTTAAATGGAAAGTTTTCCTTTCAGAAAGTTTTCCAGTTTGGAAGTATGCGCTCGAGCAAATCGAGTTAACTCTAGATTGAATATTTTTTCCAAATTGCTGGTACGATACGCACATTTGTTTATACAGAATGATAAAATAGCCACACTTATAGTTATAAAATGACCTTCAATAGAAACGTGGCTTTTTTATGTAAAAGAATAACAAAAGCTTTAATCGTTAAATTTGTAGGTGCCCTAATTGTTGTGGGAAATGGTAAGAATGTCTCTCACTTTCTCTTTTTCTTACAAATGATTTTTGTTGTGCTAAATCAATTACTGCTTGTGAATAAAATAAAGTGTGGGTTATTACGTTTCTATTCTAAGCGTCATGTTCCACACCTTTCAATAATTACTGGTCTGTTGAAGCCAAAAGTCTGATTTCTATGAAAAATGGTACCATTCATATGATTTTCGGTAGTAGCTTTGCAATAATCTATGGTGTTAATCCAATTCATCAGTCCATTTCTGATTGTTTGTTTCTCCATTTTTCAAATACGAGGGTGATTTAAAAAGTTTGCGAAATAGAGCACAGATGGCAGTATCAGTTTAAATAAAATATATACAACTGATGGATCCAACTATCTAGTGCGCAGATGTTAAATTTGACATTATTCTGTCAAGTTGTACTAATTTGGTACTATATGAAGTAAAGTTAGTTTTGTGAGTTTTTCAAAATGGATAAAACTGAAACGCGCGCTGTTATCAAATATTTTGTAAAAAATGGTTGGAACGCAACAGAAATACCTAAAGATTTGCAGGATACATTAAGAGACTCCGCTCCATTATTTACAACTATGCACAAGTGGGTGACGGAATTTAAATGTGGTCGTGAGTGCCTAGAAGATGACCCGCGCAGCGGACGACCAAAAACTGCCACCACGCCTGAAATCGTTCAAAAAGATAATGATATGGTTACGCAGGATCGTCGATTAAAGGTCTCCGAAATTGTTAAGAATGCAAGTATCTCAGATGAAAGAGCATTTCATATCTTAACAGCGGAATTAGGTATGAAAAAGCTTACGGCAAGATGGGTGCCGCGCATACTGACAATTGTTAAAACCGTCAGAGAAAGAGAATTTGCCTTAACTTCAATAAAACCGATTTCGTCCGACGATTTGTTACGACAGATTAAACTTGGGTTCACTATTATACCCCTGAAACCAAGCAACAATCTAAACAATGGAGACAAGGGTTCTCCACCAACAAAGAAAGCAATTGTCATGTATTGTATACATGAACTGTAGTGTAGTCATTACTTATTCATAGAGGACTTGATGTTTTAATATTTTGAAAGATGTCAATTTGACATATGTTTTAGTTATAAGAATCATCGGTTATGAACAAGTTGTAAAAGTACACTTAATAAAGTATTTGGTCTATTTCAATAGTACGGCTGTTATTAATGTCTGTTAAATAGATATTGTTATAAAACGTTAATGTAAAACGTAACATGGTGGCAGCGGTAAAAATCGTGTAAAAAAATTGCGGTTACGGTGTGAAAAAGTGTGAATGAAAAGACAAAGTTAAACTTGCAATTTATTACAGTTTAGTTGAAATTAGTAGTAATACAGTATTGCCCGAAATAAACAGTACTGAAATTGTAATTGTTTTGTATATTTAAAAAATACATCTTATTGACACTTTATTATATGTTCTAAATGTGCACCTCCTCGTTCGAGACAGACTTCATAACGATGTTCTAAGTTTCTGGTCATGTTATTGAATAAGGGTTGTCTCAGGGCTGCGAAGAAGACTCTAACGGCATCCTTTAATTCATCGATGGTTTGTGGTGCCCGTTTGAAAACGGCATTTTTAGCCATGCCCCAAATGTATGCGTCTGGAGGTGTGAGGTCTGGAGAATGTGAAGGATAAGGGAAGTCAGTAAATAGTGATATGAATTTGCTTGGAAAATGTTCTTGAAGAAATTGACGAATTGCGGCAGCAGTATGGCAAGTTGCCCCGTCCTGCTGAAAAAATTGGTTTCGAAATGCCAAGTTACGTGCACGACAGAATTGACGTAGATCAGGGATAAATCGTGTTAAAATTTGTCTGTACCTCTGTTGATTAAGTGTGACTTGCCTACCATTCTCTTCGATAAAGTACGGACCAATGATTCAGTGTCCGGAAACAGCACACCAGACACTCACTTTTTCACTATGTATAGGAACCTCTTGAACCTCATCGGGTCTGGCAAAGCCCAGAAATCGATTTGTGCGACGATTCACATAGCCTGACAAGTGAAAATGTGCTTCGTCTGAAAACCAAACATTTTTCAAAAATTCAGGATTTTCATACTGTAACGCGAGAATTCTGGCGCAATATTCCACTCTACTGCGATAATCCCGAGGATGTAGTTGTTGATGTACCTGAATCACATACGAAAATGTACCCAGCTCCTTCAGGATTCTTTGAAAGGAAGTTCTTTTTAAATCAAGTTGTAACGCTGTCCTTGCCTGGCTGACTTTCGGATTTTCTAAGATTTGCTCAAAAACACGTTCATGGTTATTGTTGTTGTTAACTGTCCTGGGACGCCCTGAGTTTCCTTTTCGTTGGCACAATACACTACCTGTATTTCTAAACTTTTCAATAACCTTCAAAATTACAGCATTACTTGGAGAACGTTTATTAAACCTTTGTGTGAATTGATCAGACACGTATAGCAAACTTGCACCATTACGTCGGCCGATTCCGTATGAACGAAAATAATGCTCTACCAGAAACACTTTCTCCTCTGTACTTAACACCATTTTTAACAATTAGGCCCTACTAATTACTTGTTTGAGGTTTACTTGACAGGTCTATACTAGCTAACTTGAGTGTGACAGCGCACGCATAAAAACACCGCCAACTTAGTTTCAGTACTGTTTATTTCGGGCAATACTGTACTAAGCATTAGAAAATAAAGTCTTTTTTTTTGTTAAAAAACGCGTTATCAAAACCTGCATACATAACAAAAAGCAGCATGGCGGACCAAAGCAAGGCACCGGAAGAAATGCGCTTTAAAGGTGACATCGCTAATAGCTGGAAGCTATGGAAACAAAAATTTGAACTTTATTTGTTAGCAAGTGGGAAAACAGCAAAAGCCTATAATGTAAAAATTGCCATTTTACTTAATCTTCTGGGCGATGAAGGAATTCAAATATTTAATACGTTTGAATATACAGCTGAAGAAGACCAGTCTAAGTTAAGTGTTTTGTTATCAAAGTTTGATGCATATTCAAATCCAATTAAAAATTTGGTGTACGAACACTTTAAATTCTTTAAAAGAGACCAACTACTGGATGAAACCGTAGATCAGTTTATAACTGCATTACGACAACTGTCGTCTACTTGCGAATTTAAAGAAAAAGATGTGTTGATAAAGGATCGAATTGTACTGGGCATAAGAGATGCACGAATCCAAGAGAAGTTATTACAAGTACAAAACTTGGAACTTCATGAGGCGGTTCAAATCTGTCGTTCTATGGAAAGCAGTGTAAACACTCAAAAGGAGATCATTAGGGAAACAGCTATTATTAGTACAATAACGCGTCATGGGAAGCAAAATAAAGGCATAACTGGTGAATCTTCAGTTAGAAAGAACAATCCTGCTCAAGATAGATTTGCGACGTCTTCTAGCCGGGGAAATAACTACAAATAAGGTAACAAATGCACAAGGTGTGGTTTATTACATTCAGATGGTAAGTGCCCTGCTTTAAATCGATATTGTAGTAGATGTAAGCTGAAAGGTTACTACAGGAAATTTTGTAAAACTCTGAATGTTCATGACATTGAAAATTTAGATGTTTTTGACAGTAACGAGTCTGATTCAACCGATCATGTTGTCTGGACAATCACTGATGCAACTGTTGATTCAGTAGAGTGGTTAGAAACAATCAAAATAGGTCATGTAGCTGTAACGTTAAAAATAGATACAGAGAGTCAAGTTAATATATTAAATCTAAATAACTTTAAAAGTTTAGGTATTGACAACAGCGAGTTAGTCAAAACAACTCCTACACTATGTTCATATACAGGTCATAAAATTGTAATATTAGGTAAAATTAATTTACAATGTAGCTTTAAACAAATGCAGAAGAGTCTTTTGTTTTATATTGCGGATTCAACGTCTGCCTGTTCATTGTTGGGGCTTAGTGCTATTAGGGAATTGAAAATAATTAATAATCCTAATGTTAAGAAAAAGTTTATTGAAAATCCTGCAGGTGCTGTTGAAATAATAGCAAAATCCCTAAAATACATGCCTAGTGGCGTCCAGGAAATTGTGGAAAAACATTCATTTGTGTTTTCGGGTATTGGTTGTGTGAACAGAAGCTATAAAATTACATTAGCTGAAAATGCAATACCTCGCATTTCAGCTGCTAGAAAAATCCCCTTGGCTTTAAAACCAAAAGTAAAAAAAAAGCTTGATGAAATGGTTACTGAAAAGATTATAGTACCGATAAGCGAGCCTACAGATTGGGTGAATCCCATTGTTATAGTTGCAGAGCCAAGTGGTGACATCAGAGTGTGTATGGACCCTAGGGCACTAAACGTTTTCATAAAACGTGAAAATTTTCTAATACCCACTCAGGACGTGCTTTTTAGTCAATTGGCTGGTGCAAAATATTTCTCTTTACTGGATGCATCATCTGCATTTTTGCAAATTCCACTTGACGCAGACAGTTCTAAGCTTTGTACCATAGCAACTCCGTTTGGAAGATATAAATATCTTCGCCTTCCTTATGGAATTTCATCGGCTCCCGAGATATTCCAAAAATTTATCCATGAAACCCTAGACGGATTACAAGGAGTAATAGCCTATTTTGATGATATTCTCGTGTTTGGAAACACTGTTGATGAACATAATCGAAGTTTGAACTTAGTTCTTGAGAGAATTGCAAGAACAGGCTTGACATTAAATTTAGAAAAATCTAAGTTTGGGTTAACCCAAGTTAAATTTCTAGGTCATGTAATCAACGAACAAGGCATAGCTCCTGATGGGCAAAAAATACAAGCTATTCAGAAGATGAACCCCCCTAGCAATAAAAAGGAACTACAGAGGTTTCTCGGAATGATTACATACCTAGCTAAATTTATTCCAAACCTCTCGACAGAAACTGCACCTCTTAGGAAATTACTAAGTTTTAAGAATACATGGCAATGGTCTGCTAACGAAGAAAAATGTTTTGATAAATTAAAACAATTAGTCACCACAACGCCAGTATTGTCATTTTTTAATCCTGAAAAAAATACAGTGGTTTCTGTTGATGCTGGTCCCTATGGATTGAGGGCGGTGATCAATCAAGATGGTTGCCCTGTTGAATATGCGTCTGTATCATTAACAGAAACTCAACAACGATACAACCATATTGAAAAAGAGCTGCTCGCCATAGTTTTTGGCTGTGAACGCTTTCACTATTATCTGTTCGGTAATAAATTCAAGGTTGAAACTGATCATCGTCCATTATTGGGCATATTAAAGAAACCCTCAGATGAGCTTTCCCCTAGAATACAACGGTTAGTGCTTCGTCTACTAAGATATGAGTTTGAAATAACATATGTCCCAGGAAAGCTTATGCAGGTTCCTGATACGTTAAGTCGCGACCCAACTCGTGACATATTAAATACTAATTATTTAGACACGTATTTACGTGTATATTCAATAATATCGACAACACCGGATAACATAACGAGAAGCGGTTACTGAGAGCAATCGAGGAAGATCCTGCTTTACAAAAAGTAAAATTTTACGTCATGAATGGATGGCCTAACCATAAATCAAACGCTCCTCCTTCTGTAAAGCCTTTTTGGACGGTAAGAAATTATATTTATCTACACAAAGGAGTTTTATTTTATCAAAAAAGAATGATAATACCAACTTCACTTCAAGATGAATTTCTTACTTTGTTACATCGGGCACATCAAGGCGTAGTTTCCTGTAAAAAAATAGCTCAAATATCCATCTATTGGCCTGGAATCACACAAGCAATAAAAAACGTATTCTTAGCTGTATAACATGTCAGCGTTACTCTTCATCAAACCCTCGGGAACCATTGATTCCACATGACATTCCTGAATTGCCTTGGCAAAAGGTAGGCCTAGATTTCAAATCGCTTGGCCAAAATCATTTTCTAGTTATGGTGGACTACAACAGCAAACTAACAGTAGTTAACAAAATACACAACAAAATTGCAGAAACAGTAATATCCACACTTAAAAACGTATTTCAAACTCATGGCATACCTCAAGAATTATTTTCAGACAATGGTCCACCATTCAACTCCTACGAGTTTGAAAAATTTGCAAAAAGATACGATATTACATTAAAAACTTCAAGCCCTATATATCCTAGATCAAATGGGATGATTGAAAGAGCCATTCAGACAGTCAAAGGTCTTCTCACCAAAGCCTATCAAAACAACGAAGACCCCTTCTTAGCAGTCTTACAGTACAATGCTACGCCTAAGGATGACTTACCTTCTCCTTGTGTACTGGCTATGGGTCGTATGATCAGAACTTCAATTCCTGTAGTAAAACAGCAATTAAAGCCTATGTACAGCACAAAAGGCATTAAAAGTAAATTACAAGCAAAACAACATAAACAAGCAATGTACTATAACAGAGGTGTGAAGGATCTTGATAAACTTAAACCGGGACAATGCATATTAATGCAAAATAACAAAAGGGACTGGAAGCCTGGTATCATTTCAAAACAATGTGGAGAGCGAGATTACTTGGTTGAGGTCGAACATGGACAATATCGAAGAAATCGTCAGCATCTAAGACCTCTTCAACTTTCCACCACACCACGTTATTCAAGTAACCAAAGAAATGATAACTCAGTAGAAATATCAATTTCAGAAAACAAAAAAGTAATTCCTGCTGGTGAAACCAATACCTTAATTCAGAATTCCAATTCGTTTCAGGAACACGGATCTCCGACAAATCCTACTGCACATACGACTGTTACTAAAAGTGGTCGTGTTGTGAGAGCACCACTTAAACTAGATTTATAATATTATTTGTGTAATAATGCTATTTCTTAAGAAAAGGCGTGTCATGTATTGTATACATGAACTGTAGTGTAGTCATCACTTATTCATAGAGGACTTGATGTTTTAATATTTTGAAAGATGTCAATTTGACAATGTTTTAGTTATAAGAATCATCAGTTATGAACAAGTTGTAAAAGTACACTTAATAAAGTATTTGGTCTATAACAATAGTACGGCTGTTATTAATGTCTGTTAAATAGATATTGTTATAAAACGTTAATGTAAAACGTAGCAGCAATGTTCGTGAAGTCGGCTGAAAAAGTGATGGCACCAGTTTTTTGGGATGCTAAAGGTGTCCTACCATAGATAAACACCCACCCACAATAGATGGGCAACGGCCTAATACTAACTTCTTTTAAGTTCAGCGCGACCTCTAGCGGGCGTAGTCTAAACAACTATTATGGCGGTAATATTTAAATTAAGCAGCTTCTACCATTATATACTTTTTCTTGAAATAAAGAACCACGCGCAAAGAAAATATCATTTATCAGACGTTTTCAGAAATGAAAACGTTCGATAAATACTATTTTCTCAACAAAAAAAAACTATGAACATGAATAATGCTCAGGCTTCGATATTTTGGGTAAAATTATATACAATAAAAGCTACAAATTCGTTCTGCTAAACTGAAATTTTAATTTGAAAGGGTGTCTGTAATTTTATAACAACATTTCAAGTCCTTTTTACTTAATTTTATTCAGTAACATCAGTACAATATCGCACAATACACAGAAGTTGTTATAGGAATTTTACAATTATATTTAATTATTTCACAAAACTTACGATGTCATCGGTAGGAAACCGGTGCATTTTTGTTTCAGAGTTTTTTACAACACAAAGGCACACAGCACAAGAAAACCATTGTTCCTATAGATTAATCTAACCTGCACTGAAGTTATCCTTCTTAAATACAAAAATTAAGTCAATAAACGCCAAACACAATAAATTAATCTGCAAATAAAAACACTTAATATACCGAAAGAAAGTTCAACAAATAACAATAATTAAACAATACCCACAAATGTCATCATTGACAAAAGTTTTATCTTAGAAATGTCATCTAACGTCCGACAGTTTTCTGCATTACAAATTACACGTACCATCTCGCGGGCGTAGTATGAACTAAATCAGTTCTAAAATCGCAGCCATAAATGTTACCCATCTAAAGTATGGTTTTATCTATGGTGTCCTACTAATTGACTATCTTCCCAAGGGCCAAACAATAAACGGTGAATATTACGCTAAACTTCTAGGCCAACTGGATAAAAATATTCGTGAAAAAAGACCTGCATTGCGTAAGAAATAGATCATTTTCTATCAGGATATTGCACGACCACAGTAGCAGTAGCAATGGAAAAATTGAATAATCTGAAGTACGATCTGTTGCAACATCCACCTTATTTGCTTGAATTGGCTCCTTCTGACTTTCACCTATTTCTACGACTAAAAGTTTTCCTTGGGGGAAAAACGATTTTCCACGAATGAAGAAGTAAAAGCAGCTGTCGACGACTATTTTGAAGGCCTTGAAGAATCGCACTTTCTTGATGGCATAATGGGTTTGGAACATAGCTGGATAAAGTGTATTCAACTTGACAGAGATTATGTTGAAAAATAAACTATATTCTAAAAACAAATTTTTTCATTTCCCTCTTCGTTTCCAGAACTTTTCAAACCACCTTCGTACATCGATGTGTGTTATACTTGAAACTGTTAACTGTTTTTGCATGACTAGGGCACCAATGTGTGTTAACCGTTGTAGGACCTTTGTGTGTGAACCCAATGTAGTATCTTCGGGTGGAGCATTGGCGACGTGGCCACAAGTATAGCGGCCCTTATTCAAATTATAATGTAGGACTTTTATCAATTCAATTTCGCACGGAATTTTTGATTTTTTATTTCTCTAATTTGGAAATAGCTTCACGTATGCCTTCCTTAACTATGATAACTGTTTGTGAAATGTTGTAGAATAGCTATGACCTTTAACAGTGATGTAGGTTTCGTAACACCCCTTTGAATTATATTTGATTTATCCTGTATTTGGTTGTGTAATTGGCAAGCTCTATATTTAAAAATCAAAAAAGGGTGCCTCTTTCTATTTAAAATATTTCAGGCGAATTCTATTTGTTGATGTGATATTCATATGCAGGAGAGGAATTAACAGCATTAGAATAAGAATCAGACATTATAAGGATGACTTGGGTTATTCTTGGGTCTGAGAAATGGTAAGGCACCGGGTACAGATAAGGTGCAAGTAGAAAACTCTAAAAGCCGCTGGACAAGCAGTAACAGAACGTCAATTCCAACTTGTAAGCTATATGTATGAAACAGGCAAAATACCCAAAGATTTCAAACGTAACATCATAGTCACTATACCAAAAAAAAGAGACTCTGATAGATGTGAAAATTTTCGAACAATAAGTTTGACAGCACACGTGTAAAAATATTAACTAGAATTGTACAAAGACGAATGGAAGAACGAGCTGAAGAAGTACTAGAAGAAAATCAATTCCGGTTCATACAAAACAGGGGACACGGGAGGTTATTTTAGCTCTGAGGGTGATAATGGAAAAAACACTAGAAAAAAGGGAAAGCGTGTATATAGGGTTTGTAGATCTGGAAAAAGCATTCGACAATGTAAAATGGAAAAAATGTTCGAAATGCTCAAAAAGATTGGATTGAGTTTTAGTGATAGACGGATAGTACATAGCTTATACAAAGAGCAAACAGCGGTAATAGAATTAGAGCAGGAACGTAGAGAAGTATATATTATGAAAAGTGTGAGGCAGGGATGCGCCCTATCCCTATTAATTTTTAGCTTGTACATCAAAGAGATAATGAATACTTTTAAATGCAGTAAGACATTTGGAATTATTATGCAAGGACAAAAGATTGATATGCTTAGATTTGCAGATCATATAGCGGTATTAGTATCAAGCAAGGAAGAGTTAAAAGCTCTTAATGAAAAGGAAACAGTTCTAACAGAGAGATACGGCATAAAAATTAACAAAAATATAACTAAAGTACTAATATGCAAAGGAGGGTAAAATAAATTAAAAATTAGAATACAAATAGGTAACGGGAACTTACAAGAGGCTAAAGCTTTCTGCTACATAGGAAGCCAAATAACACAAGGTCGTACTACATTTAACAAGAAAAAGCAATTACTGTGTTCAAAGCCAACAAGCATAGAAACAAGGAAAAGATTGCTTAAAACATATGTGTGGAGCACGACACTGTACGACTGTGATACTTGGACAATAGGAGCAGCGGACAGGAAAAAGCTAGAAGCCTTTGAAATGTGGTCCTACAGATGTATGATGAAGATATCATGGAGAGACAAAGTTTTGAACAAAGAGGTATTACAAATGGTAGAAGAAGAAAGAAGTATGTGGAAAACTGTAAAAAATAGGAAAGAGGATGATAGGCCACATACTAAGGCATGAGGAAATACTGCGGAATATATTAGAAACAGAGATAGAAAAAAGAGAGGTAGAGGTAGACCAAGGTTAGATTATTGCACACAGATAGTGAAAGATGTAGGCTGTGGCAATTTCAGGGAAGTGTGCAGACAAGCTCAGAATAGAAATCAATGTAGATACGCGTCCAACCAATTTGAAGATGGAACACCTAATGACGAAAAGAATAATTGTACTTAAACCTGATGATTGTTATAAGCAACTACAGGTATTGGTTTTGCAATACTCTCAACTAATGTTAATTGTGCGAAACCACTTACCGGAAAACTATTAATTCGGCAAATGTCTAGGTGTTGGTGGATCCTTAGTAGCCACCGGTTGCTTAACGCGCTTCACATACCACTGAATCTTGGTAAAATAGGGCATTCAATTAGGAAACAACAGAAGGGAAACCGAGCTGTACCTAGGCTGTGGGAATATCAGGAAACGGTGTAGGCTAACTCAGAATAATATGTGAAGGCACGCGTCCAACTAGTTTTAAGGCAGATAACTTAATGACGAAAAAAATAAGTGCACTTAAATCTTATGATTATTACAAACAACTACAGGTGTTGGTCATGAAATATTTTCAACTAAATTGTGCGAAAGGATATATTGGAAAACTATTAATTTGGCAAATGTTCAAGTGTTGGGAGATCTTGGCAGCTGCAGGCTGCTATCCCCCCTTCACATAATACTGAATACAAGGGAAATGGGGTTTATATTTATTATCAATAGAAAGGGAACCGAACTGCATCTAACAAGAAAGAGCAGCGGGTATGTTCGAAGACAACAAACATAGAAACAAGCAGAAAATTGTTGAAAACATATGTGTGCAGTACACAACAGTACTTCTATGAAATAGAGGCAGCAGGAGAAGCAGACAGAAAAACGGTAGAAGTCTTTTGGAGTTGTACTTCAGATGTATGAGGATGATAGCATGAACAAAGTTAATAACAACGAATATATATAAATATATCTATGGAGAGCAAAACAAATAAAGATATGAGAAATAGAAGGGCGTGATACGTTCTATGCCATTTCTGGGGAATAGTGCGAAATATATTACAAGTAGACATAGGAAAAAAAAAGTAGACATAGACCTAGATCAGACTATTGCACACAGATAGTGAAAGATGCAGACTGTGGAAAATTTCAGGGAAATGTATAAGTTAGTACAGAATAGGAAACAATGAGGGTACGCGTCTAATCGGCCCCAAGGCTGAAGACCTAATAATGCTGATGATGTAATTTTCCCAAAAGCTTTGACATTTTGAAGAAATCTATATTTCGTTACGCATTAAAAACGTTTTACAATTATTTTGGTAAATAGTTAACTTTAATGGACCATTGTGTTAATATTATTTAGGGTACTATGTATATAACCTGTTGTTTAAGTGTTCCCCGGAGATGTTTAGGTTGTATAGCTTATTATTGTGTAATTTTGTTATAAAGGCGGTTCTCAGGGTGGTGGAACGGACATGACGTTTTCCAATCAATCGGGACGTGCACGAATAGCGGTAGTGGTTGGCAAGCGGTTCGAAGCGTCAAATGACGTCGCCACCTAACTTGAAGGGCTTGTGCGATAAGTGCATTATAAACCCTGCGATGAAGTAAACCCGTCTATTGCTTACCTATCTGGTATCGTGATTTACCATTACCCGTTCTTATTTGACATACTAGGGAAAAGCAACAAACTCATCACCGAACATGGACTAGTGTGGCAACCGCACCCATGCAGAATAACTGAGATGAATAATAATTATTGGTACAAAGGCAGCTCTAAAATACATTGAACTAGGAAGTAAGAAGGGCTAATAATTAATTCACATCGTTAATAAGAAATGAAAATTATATTATTCCATTTGTAAATTCTGTGTAGTATATTGCATCATCTATTCAAGTAAACGATAAACAAAACCAATACATTTACCTTAATTATAACAATTTTAGTTGTGTTATGTGTTATACTGACACGCATTAAATCCCCTTTAATACTTAACTCTTGTCTGTAGTTTTACGATAACCACATGTTTAAATTAAGCTCGCTTTCGGAATATTTACTTGACATTCTGTTGGGAAATGTGAGACTGGGTGTAAATAGTCGTGTGACCGCGGTATGCCTATGAAAATCGACTCTTTAGTTTTGCCGGCAGTGAAGGAACACTTTCATCGGTACCTTAAGGTGCCGAAAAGTACCAACAAGTGCGCAAGATGAAGTCCTCAACCATTTTTTGTCTGTACCATTTTCTTAACTTTTCCTAGGTCTATCTACAAGAAGAGCAGTAAAATCGGTAATTGACATGTACTTCACCTTGAAATTGTTTCAAAAAATCTGGTCTAATGTTGGTAAGTACTACATTATAGTGCATGACAGTATTATATCTAGTAGTAAGACTGCTTAGCAAGTTATTATGTTAATTAGTCGTGTTATCCTTATGCAATTGGTTACTTTAAATAGTGCGTCATGAGACGTAATTGATACCTGTTTATAAAATCGTCAAATTGACATATAATATTAACAATTGACTCTAAAAATGTAAGAAGTGCTGCTAATTGGATATAAAATGTGTAGTCTGAGTTGCGTTTTATTCACACAGTCTACAAACCCTTATTTGGGTTTTAAAATCGCATTCAGGCAAAAAAATATTTTCACAATAGTCACACCCAAGCGCAACTTCCCAGATTTATCACGTTTATTGTTTAAATAAGATTGGTGTAACGTTCTTAATCCTTATCGAATTAGCTCTAAATTATTTAATCACGGGAGATTGCTCTACAAAACGTGTAGATTATGTTTAAAGCAAGAGAAATTTGTAAGTAATGGCCATATAGAAAAACGTCTTATGAAAGTCAAATAAAGTTTATATTTCATAGGCGTGGCAAGAAGCCTTATTTTTCAAACCTACTCTGGAGAAGCTTTGGTTTCAGAAGGTAAATTCTCGATCTTGAGGTATAGCTTATGCCAAGCATTTGAGTTTCTATGCTGCAAGACGGTTACTAATTTAATTAAGAAATAACATACTCTATATGAACACCATTAAATGAAGATTAAATTGATTGATATCTACAAGGATGTATTTAAAGAACCGACACGAAACAAACCAAGAAGGTGATTCCAATTATTTCTGGAAACACTACTATATATATATATATATATATATATATATATATATATATATATATTGCTATACTACTGGAATTATCGTGCCCCTACGTTGTGCTGTTATATTATTTGCTATGTACTCTAAATTATACGCGCTCCATCATTTGAGCGACCATATACTCACTTTATACGTATGCAACTTCTTTTGTTGACTTTTTCACATTCATATTATATTAAGCAAATTCAATATTCAAAATAAAAAATATATAGAAAAATAAAATGTCTTATAACTAAAAAATCTGACCTGGTCTATTTTCTTCACATCGACGTTTCCATTTGAATAAAAATTATCTTCCCCCAATGTGAAATTATCACATGCCCATTCGAAATATACGCTTGAACCATTGCATTTAAATTATTGCCATCACCCTCTGGACTACCATTAACTTATGCACCCCAATTTATTGTCGTTTCATATCAGACTTTTTGTTTCCCCCGGCCTTTGAAATTGTATTATTCTTCCCACAGACTTAGAAAGCGTAGTTTGTTTCCCCCGGACATAGAAATCGTAGTCTGTTTTTCCCCGGACTTAAAAATTGTCGTTTGTTTCCCCCCGGACATAGAAGCCCTATTATTTTTATGTTTTAGTTTAAAATAAATTCACCAAAATGTACTTACGTTTAATCGCCAGTCGTAATTTTCATTTTCGCACTTTTACAATTATTATTATTACGTATCACTTTATTTCATAGTGGCGCACTTCGGTTTTTGTTGAGTTGCAAACTGACCTCCTTATCACTGTACCTGCTAATATATTATTGAATTCCCACTTCGTCAGTGGGTATGGTCTACAACTCGTCGCCCATTTATAACCAATCAAATAATTACATTTAAAGCAGTTTCTGATGTAATTTTCTACGATTCCCAATAATTGTAACCTGCTTGCAGCTGTCTTTGTTATCAACATGCGGTGTTTTGATAGATCTAATTGCTTTTCCATAAACAACTGATGCAATTCGACTTTTAATTTTCATATTTACATGTTATTCACGCAATTTTTAATCTTCTTTCTTATCAAAAATGGTTAGCTATTTGCACGCATTTATATTATGCTTCCTGAAGCTCTATTTCTATCTCCGTATTAATCTAATCGTTTGGAACTCTTTTGAATGCGTGTCTGCTTACACTTTATTATAGTTACATATAAATATACGCGTGCTTCCACTGAAAAATATCATTATTTGCTTTACCCAAATTAACTAAAACTTTATCTACAGGGTATTAAATATTTACTATTTACCTAATGCATGTGTTCCTTGTTTCTACGCTAACTATGCGTCTTCCTATGTTTATTTGCGTCGCCTAAAACTATTTATACTTTATATACAGGGTGTTGACTGCTTACTACTTACAAACTATCTCCGTTTCTCTTCACTAAATAAATGCAGTTTTCTGCTGCCTATGGTAATTTCTCATTTTTAAACAACTTTTACTATAAAGTACACCCTTAAACAACCCCTTATCATAGCAAGATATATACAACGGCCAAGTCCCAACTCATACTAATTAATTATACAAGAGCATACGTTTATTAAGTGCGTTAGATATTGGAATATGTCTTTTATATTAGCGAAGTTGATGAGCATTCATGTATATTTTAATTCACTTAGAATAAAATGGTATTAATGGGATTAACGCATTTATTCAAGCTGCAAATTGCGTAAATAAAGAAAAATTCACGCAAATGTTAAGTTTGTGTGGATCTAAAATTCTTATTATAAATGAACAACAAACCAATAGTCATGTAGGCAAGATAATAAGTCGTGCAAAACCAACACTTGCTATGATAAATACAATATCAAAACAAATTCGCTATTTGCAATTGATAAAAATTACATTTAATAGAAAAAGTAAAATTATTGGAATGTGTATGTGGTAATGACGTCGAGCTAACAATAATAAAAGCATTGAACTAATAGAATCCTATGGTTTGAAAAAGATGGTCGTTTATTGGTCAGGACGTACGTGTCTCTTACCAAATTTAGCAGAAGGCGTAGAATGACAATTACCTGAAACAAATTGTTTTATAAACTAAATCAAACACTGTAAGTAAAAGTAGATTCACTTTGAAAGTGATAATTGTTGCATTTTCATTAAACCAGTGAAAATTTAAAATAATTAAGTGCTACGAGAAAAGCACAAATAAAAATATTGTATTTGAAGGGTGTAACTTAAGCAAAATTGATTTCGCCGATTGAAACTGGTAAGTCAAATTTAAATGTCTGAATTATTTTGGTATTGGTGTTTTTGGGGAGCTTCGGAGTGCGACTTTTGAACACGAATCTAAAAACGATTTAAAGTACCTCTATGACTACGACTTTGAGTAAGACTTTCAGTTACAATTGAAAGTTTTGAATATTACTGCATTTCTAACATTTTGAGAGTGTTCGCTTTAACCTATATGGTTTGATACTGCTGCAATAAAGTTTGCTACGAATTGTGTTTCTTGTACCTAAGCCAATAAACCTACTACCGCTCTTCGCTATCTCCACTGCATTAAATCTACAGTAATTATTAAATTTCCATGTATCTTCACGAATCTTAGTAAGTTTTCAATATCTTTTGTAGACTTTGTTTCTACCACTTCCTCAAATTCTCTAGTTTACCTACCTGCTTCATGCTTCTGACATTTCACGTACCGACTCGCTAAAAGTTTCCAGCGCTTTTTTTAATTTCCCGATCACATAGGGGAGACCGAGGTTGGTTGGCGCACTGGTTGGTTGCGCACTCGTTATATCTGAAATATTAGAAAGCTGACAACAGCGTAACTATGATCAGACGAAAGATCGACACAGATTGCATCAGTAAACCAACTCAGTGCTGGTTTGACTGCCATTAAAGCAGTAGTGTATGCATTTTGTCGTCCAAGGCTATCTAAACTAATATTCGTACTTTCCCGCTTTTTTGCAAACTAACAACATAAGGTAAGTGTCGCAGATTTTAAACAAATACCATTTTGCTGTACAAGGCATAGCCTTCTATCTGGTATGTGTGCATTTTACTAAAAAGGTATTATTTAAATAAATATTACAGAAACATTTGCAAGATGTAATTGGGGTTAGTTGGCGCAAAGTCAACGGAGCTACTTGGCGCAACAGTTTTGAGCGCTAATTTTTAAAATATAAATAAAAAGCGGTCTTGTTTAGTAAAAGTTATTGCTGTAACTGTTTATAATCAATTAATTGAACGAAATGACATATATCACATATATCATTTGTTATCTTATAGAAAAATGCGAACTTATTAAAGAAGAACGAAAAAAGGAAATACACCTCCAGATGTAATGCTTCAGGCTGCGAGAGAAGTAAAAATTAATAAAAAATCTATACGCAGTGTTGCAAAAGATTTTGGAATCCCTGACAGAACGCTAACACGATTTTGTTCGAATATAACACCTGAAGAAATTAATGGAAATGCGAATTTCCTAAGTACCAACGTAGGTTTTGTCAAGAACAGACAGGTACAGCCTATCAGTTAAAATAAGTTGATTTTGCACTACATAATGTATTTCTTTTGCTTTCACCGATTTTTAGTGACGGACAAGAACAGCTATTAGAGGACTATATCAAAACAGCTTCTGATATATATTATGGGTTATCGCCCAAAGAAATTAGAAAATTTGCTTGGGAATATGCTGTTTCATTAAAACTGCAAATTCCTGAATCATGGAGACGTCAAGAGTGGTTTACTTTATTTTTAAAAAGACATAGAACATTATCTATTAGAACACCCGAAGCTACAAGTCTTGCCTGGGCATCTAGCTTTAACAAAACAAATGTCACCCAATTTTTTAACAATTTGAAATTAGTTCTTGACCGTTTACAAATAGGACTAAGTGACATATGGAACATGGATGAAACAGGGATTACGACGGTACAAAAACCAGATAGAATTGTAGCCAGGAGGGGTTTCAAGCAAGTTGGAAGGTTAACGTCACAGGAAAGGGGTGCTCTTACAACTTTAGCAGCTGCTGTTTCTGCAGTAGGAAACAGCATACCTCCATTTTTTATTTTTCCAAGGGTGCACTTTTGTGACCATTTTGTTACTGCTGGGCCACCTCAAAGTGCAGTTTCTGTCACTCTAAGTACCGAAAGAACCGACGACCTTTCTTGAGGACGTGTTTTTGTCTGGTTCCTTACAAAAAACCCTACTAATTTGGTTAAATCTGTAGTTTGGCTCTTTAGCTTACTGAAACACGCAAGTTATTCTACACGTGCTAGTATTCTAGAGCTTCCTTAAAGAGCAGGTACATTCGGAATGGTAAATCTGTTCAGTAGCAGTTAAATACGTTTATATTTATTGATAGTTCGAAACACTTTTCAGCCGACAGAAGACATTTATCTTAAGGTTAAGTTCTCCCTTGCAATTCAAGGTAGCATGACATCTGAGCAAGTGGGAAAACAAGTCACTTGCAATAAACAAATCAGTGGTAATTTTGAAATTCTAATTAATTATATTATGATATGATATGATATTGATTTCGACCAATAGGTTACATGAGTTTTTTTACTCTCTGCTTTTTAAGTTACTGCAACTTCCAGCTGAAGTGTGTTATATAAATTACTTTTTAACAAGCCTCCATCCTTAGAATTCATTAACACTTTCTTTTTTCCTTGCATAAATTCGTGACAACTAGCTTTCTACGCGTTTCAAAACGTTGTTACACAAAATTGCAAAACTTTTTCTGAGATTTTAAAGGTGCCATAAAGTAGTAAAGAAACGCAGGTGTTTTATTATTAAATCAGTAGTTTACAAAGTTTTCAAATAAAAACTTTAAAGGGGTTCAACTTACCTTTCCTTATTTCACAGCGTAAGCAATGCGCGAGATGGATAACTTTTTTCGTTTCAGCAATATATAATTTATGCTGTAGCTACTAAAGTTCAGAACATGTGCAATATAACAGCGCTTATAAAGTATGCCAAATACCAATTCAAAAATATACTAAATCGTGCTTTTCAAAAACATAACTTTTATTTGGTAAAAATATTTAGAAACGTTAAACAGACGTCAAAAATATCTGAAATATTCTAAATACAAGTTACATCCAGGAATAGTTAATGTAATCAGTCCAGAATTAAAAAAAAACAAAGTTGAATTTTTGTTTGAAATACGTACCTTAGAAACCGCTTGTTTGAAAAAATTATACAAAAGCTTTAGGCAAATGATAAGGCGCTGCTTACATGCGTGATAAATTTTAATAAGAACCTAGTTCCTTGAAGAAAATAATGCTTTATATAAAAGTGAATGAATAGCAAGTTACAACGTCCTAGCCTAAAATTAGTAAAAAAATTCAATAAACCAACGCTTTATCATGCTGTGTTACACTAGTAGATTTAACGGGTAAACAATTTAGTAAATTTGAATAAGCAAACCAAAAATGGACGCACTCTGCGTGCTAAATTTCTCGAATAATTAATCTAAATTCAGCATGCTATTCCAATTTTTGTTTCTATAAGGATCGTTCAGCTAAACAAACTTGAACTTTTTAATATTACGACAGTTTTCCTTATAAATACATTGTAAACGTAATAATCCAAGACAACAACCTATTTTAAGACCGTAGACGAAATCACTTCAATACGACAAGACACTGCGTATACATTTCTCAGGCAAAGGATAATTTACATTAGGCAGATATCGTCCCCCCTGACCAACGCTGACATGAAAGTAATACCATTTTGCAACAACACTACAAATTACATACAACGAAACGTGACAATAACTTTGTACATAAGCACAGATTAAAACTGATACATTGTGTTACCGGATACTAACTGTAACTAATAGGGTTTCTATAGTAAGAGCAATGGCAGTAGTTATACACCTGTCAGAAATAAATGAAGCAATTTTTCATTATCCGATAATTAACAACGCCGAAATGTAGTAATACGAGCGATCCGAGGAGTAGAGTTCGAAGGGGAGAGGTTAGAAAGAAACACAACCTCACTTACAAAATGTAATGTGGATTCCCGTAGGGAAAGAAAATAAAGCGTGCGACTTGTTTTCAAACCTACACTTACACGGGGAGGGTACGTTTCAATTTGCATCTTGTAAAGTTAATGCCGTTATGACCGGTTAAAGAGCGAAGAGTTCACCTATCCAATAATTTAAGATTTTGTGCTGTATTGAGTTAAGAGAGCTGTGCCAGTTGAAATGACGAGAAATTCGAATGCTGGCAGTCTTTGACAACCTGAAAGTTTTAACGATTGGAAACAGTGGGAAATATTATAAGCTTTTACGTTTATACTTTATAATAATGTATATGTGAATTATAAATGCAAACGGCTTGGTATGCATGTAGTAGAAAATTAATTAAACATGAAAGTAATTATTTTGATAGACGACGGAGCTAGTATTTGTTAAACGTATTCATAATGAGAAACTTCTCTAAAGATAAGAAATCCGAAACAATTAGATTTTCCTAATATTTAATTGATATGCACTATATAAAAATAAGTATATTTCTTTAGCACCTAAAAAGAAGCTTTTATTAATTATGTACTTAATCCCTTGTAGTGCATTTATTGCAGAGCATGAATGGATCATGTGTTAAAAATTTCAACCTTGTGTAAACAATCATGCCTAGTAAAAACGGGTTTCATTTTAAGATATCAATACAAAGTCATTCATTTCATTTGTGTCTTTAACAAGCACAGGAACAAAGTTCTCAACAATTAAGAATCTGTGTGTAGACATTTTGTAAACTGAAAAGAAGTCGCATATACTTTTAAAGTATTAAATTAATTTTCCGTGTATTAAATATTTGCTAAAACAAGTCTTATTGCAATTATAACGCATGAGAACGTAGCCCTCATTAACTAAATTGACCTTCGTGTGTAGATATATGTAAAATAAAATATTCATTCTCGTTAAAATAACCCTCTATGAGTTTTATAAAATGTATTTATTCCAGAAGGTTTGCATTTTCAATATTAATGAACAAAACATTTTAATTCTAGAATTTTCTAATACCCCATTTTATTAGAAATGTTTTAAAAGCCATTAAATAAGTTAATTATTTTGAATTAATAAATAAACGCCCTGATTTAAAGAACACGCAGATATTAAAAACCCATAAAAGTTAGATAAGAAAGATTTAAGTGCTCTGCATTACAGTATAAGAGAGAGAGATAGTATCCAATCGGCCGTGCATTAGAAAAGAATAATCAAAGCTTTACCATAGATATAACTTTTAACAAACCGCAATAAATTAACATTAATTAACTGATTACAACCATAAAATCGGCCTAATTCTTACATCAGCCGCGACTAGAATGGTTTGAAGAAAAAAGATTTAGTTAGAATTTTGTATATAAACGGAAGTAGTTCATATTCGGATTTCATTTATCTTATGAGATCGAACATGTAACTTTGAGTAAAGATTAATTCTTCGAACGTTCAAGTTCGAGCAACTCATAATTATTTTAATGCAGTAAGTTACGTAGAACGCTTCATAGATATTAAACATAATTATTTTGTAAAACACTAAAACAATTGAACCATCTTTGACATAGATTATCCTGATGCAAGAGAATACACTAAGTTTAATTGTTTAAAAATAAACATGCACCTTACAAACTGTTGTTCTAACTTCAAATGGAAATTTAGGATGGAACCAGGAAGTATTTAATACCGTTGATAATAATGGAAATCAGGTTTTGATGAGCGCTATTTTCTTAAGTGTAAAATTTGGAGATTTATTTGTTTGTATCTGATAAGAATATTTAAATATTTGTAACTCAAATTAGAATAAGTTCTTAATCTATAAAATTTTTTTGTGAAGCAGATAATTACCAGCGAATTTTGAGGACATAGTTCGACACATTTTAACCTTTTTTAAATGATCTTTGCAGCACCATTCGCCAAATACATTCACAAACGTGGTAATAAAGAATTAGTAAATTATTCATATATAAATTAAAGGGAACTTTGTACCTGTTAACAAAGATTAGGTGGGATTATTTTAATAAATATGTAATTTTAGGAATAATATTGTGTATGCACTTAAGCTGTTAACTGTTTTATAAATTCTTTTGTATAAAAGAAGAATGTTTTTGAATGCATAGATGTATTTTGAGATTTATGTGTTTCATTTCATTTTCGTAAAATCCATAGCGTAACTTCTGATGAGCTAGCCAGTCAAGGAAAAGGAAGGTAAGATACCAATTTCATATTTGCTATAGCATTTTCATTAACACAGTTTGCTGTATCTGATTCACAGCATTGATTAGTGGTTCCCTTACTCATAGACGTACCGCAGCAATATTAGTAGCTTCAACGCATACTTTAGTCGCAGCCCTTTTAGCGGTGTCCCAACCTAGGGCTCGATTAAATCATCTGAAAATTAGAGTTTCTTGTCTCGTAAGATTTTGTCGAAGTTTCTTTTCTTTTTGTAATATGTCTGATTGGTTTCCAGTAGTCTTATAAAATGAAAGAAGTTCGTGAGAGTTTGAGAGTTGAAAGAGTGGAAACTAGTTCTCATGAATGTGTTTATATGGAAGAACAAAAAAGGAGAATTCAAAGGCAAAGAATGTACAAAGTGTAGGATAGACCCAAAAATCTAAAATGACGGCTTTTTTATTAAATTTAAATAAAAATTTACAGTAAATGAGTGAAATGAGTGAAATGAATGCGAACGGCAAGTGTGAGAAACATATCAACGAAATGAGTGACAAATTGGATATAAATATTCAGAAGTTACCAACGGAATTTGGAGAAAGTGAGCAAAATTGGAGGAAAGTGTAAGATTAGAAAGTGAGAAGAATTAAAAAAAAATTAAAGAGATCAGCGAACAAATTATTTTGTGTTTAAAAGACACTAATAAACCATTGAGGAAATCATAATTGAAATTAGAGGAAAGGTGGTACACAATTTTAGAGGATTTGGAGGACGTCAAAGAGGAAATTGTTCAAATAAAGGCAAATCAGGATGCAAGTGAGAAAGAAACAAATGGAAAAATAAAAATTATAAATCAAAAAGTAAATGAAATAGAGGAAAGCTGTGAAGCTGGATTCAAAACATTTAGAAATGATTTGGAAAATTTTAAAACAAAACTGGATACAAATATTCAGGAACGGAATTTGGAGAAATTAAGCAAAATTGGAGGAAAGTGTAAGATTAGAAAATGAGAAGAAGGAAAAGAAGTGAAAAAATTTTTTCACTTCTTGAAAGACACTAATGAAACTATTGAAGAAATCAAACTTGAAATTAGAGGAAAGATGGTACACAATTTTAGAGAATGACACTAATGAAACTATTGAAGAAATCAAACTTGAAATTAGAGGAAAGATGGTACACAATTTTAGAGGATATAGAGGACGTCAAAGAAGAAATTGTTCAAATAAAGGCAAATTAGAATGCAATTGAGAAAGAAACAAATGGGAAAATAAAGATTATAGATCAAAAAGTAAATGAACTAGAAAAGAGCTGTCAAGCTGGATTCAAAACATTTAGAAATGATTTGCGAAATTTTAAAACAAAATTGGAGAATTGTGTGAAAATTTAGAAGACAGAGCTAAAATATTCATGTTGGATGTCGTGTTTTTATGTCATGGGAACACCAGAGTGAGGCTCGTAGCGTGTATTGATTATGCGGTATTGCTGCGTTGGTATCTGAGTGTATATTGTTTGTGATCGTGGTGGCTAGTATCTGGGGGTCAGTGTCCAAATTTGTGGTTGATGGGGACGGGGGAGCAAGGTTTTCCAGTTATTTGAGAAATAGGGTCCAATTGACTTTTTGCTTATATGCTGCAGTTTCTGAAGGGTTGAAGAGGGCGGTTGGAGAGGATGCTGAAGGATATCGGGTTGTGATCAGAAACTTGTAGGATATATCAGACTTTTAGACGGCTGTGAGAAGGGAGGCTGATGAAGTACCTTGGCTATACCACATTTGTCCTTTTTTTTTCACAGAAACAACTCCCATGCTAATGTAGCTAGTCGATGCATTTCTATAAACTGTTGTGGTGTTCATTCCCCTCAAGATAAATGAATACCAATGTTAGAATTATACGGTAACGCCGCCACCATTTCAACCTATATAATTTAATAGGACAAGATAAAATACACATTACGTGCATTCAATTGCCATACAGTCGAGGTTAATGAAACATTAAAGTGCACCACTGAAGGGCTTAAATAATTTTCTTTCGATGTAAGTTTGAATAAAATAAAGTCTAATTCCTTTAGGAATCTCGTAAAGAAAATAAGTATACCATTTCTCAGAAATAAGTTATGCTGCTTTGTTAACGGTCGTGTTCCATTGTTACATTTCGCCTACAAAATGCGAGTCATTTTATTACTTAAAGTCTGAAAAGTCTGAAAAACATCGAATATATGTTACGGAACAAACCATTGCGTCTCAGCCCCGATGAATAAAGTTGTAACGTTCAAAACCTACATATTTCATTCACTGAGAATAAGTAACAAACAATCTAATTATATTTATATCTCCTTTAAGGGGCATTCCAATCACAATGCGAAGTTTGCGAGCAACGGATCTCTTGTGAAAATATCGTTTCAGTTCTGCAGGCTTTTGCTAGTTAAATTAAACGTAATTGCCTAATTCGTTAATTAAAATAAAACAAAACGGAAGATAAATGCTTTAATGAGCGTAAACGAGTTTCTCCAAAGCATGGGTATGGCAATAATTGTCATAATTACAAGAAAATGAATATTACATGATTCCATGATATCAAAACACGAACACAATTTATTGTTTAGTTTTGTTAAAGAGGAATACTAAAATAATTTGGAGCAGAGCTATTTATTTCATTAGAATACAAGATTTTCCAGAAAATGAGATGTATTCAATCAGGACTTAGTTTACAGAAACGGCGTTTGTCTTTCGAAGAAGTCCTCTTTGTAGCATTTTAATATAAAAATATTTTATCCCTAAATTTATAGATGTCGCTTCTATTATTATCAAAAAGGGAGTTGCATAGACTCGTTTTAGAACTTGATCGATGATTTTAGATCCATCAGAATAAAAACCTTTAAGTGTTTGTTGTCGTCAGTTTCAATAGTGAAATTTAATGTAGTGTTAGTTAAAGAATGAAAATTGAGTATTTTGAATAGGCAATGAAATAAAACGAAAAAGTTGGTATTTACTCGTATTCTATGTATTGTTATGGTCAATTCCAAAAATGGGATTTATAATGTTATGGATTTTAATATTGGAAACGGATATAATTGTGTGATGGTATTATCGATTGATTTAATGTTTTTCTTGAGGAATTCATTTAGTAATATATGGTCAATTTGATGTTAGGATATTAGGTCTTTTTAAGAAATGTATATTTGTATCCATATCGCAATTGTGAACGTTAACAGAAGCTAAATTTAGATTGAATTTTATTAAAACTTATTAAGTAATAAAGTCGGATTTGTGAAAAGCGTCAGAGAGGTTTTGGGCCTTTGGGAGCTTCTTTGTAATAATATTTATTTCCCAAAAAACTTTTCTGTCGATTTTATTCTCAATTATACAATTACAAAAATGACTTCTTTCTTGTTACAATCAACTTAAACGTTTTTATATTCACTAAACTATTTGTAATTGATAAAATACTTGAAGTTTCTAATCAATAATTAATAATTAAAAATTATGGTAAGTAGCTTGAACCATCAACAATGTTAAAGTTATGAAGTTTGAGACTGACTCGCTTCTCAGGATATTTATGTAATCTCTGCTCTCACATCATCTTGTAGGAAATGCAGATCTCACCGTCTGCCTTTTCTTAATAACGTACAATGTCTTACTTCTTAGTAACCTTAATTAAGTCTGCTTTTATTGCAGTTCATTGTGTCCTGCACCTGCAGTACCAGGTTACGTCTGGAATACAAAGTTGTTGCTCATGTCTGATACGAACTTTCGTTAACCTTTTATATTATTACCTTCAATTATACAATATAACATTCTGTTTCTTAAGACATATTAATTGCATTTAAATTTATATACATATTAATTGGGGGATATGTAACTCGCCTTATTTTAGAAATTTCTTAGATATGCCAAAATTTGGTGAGTATTTTTAACGTGCTACAGAACGGTAATGCATAATGTGAAAAAATTTAGGAAACCAGAAAGCAAAGAAAACCCATTCGCTATAACCGTCTTTCGTGCAGGGATAATATCGAACGGGATTGTTGAAATAAGACACTTTGGCGATCCTCAACTATGACAATAGAAAAAGTCTTTTAGAGAACGTGAATATTGCAATGTAGTTTGTTTGCATTTCAGCCATTTAAAATGTTTATTACTTATTTTTGTCATTTTTATTCACTAGTAACTCATTCCCGCGCAACTGTAGTTAGTTGGTGCACCCGTAAAATTACTATCGGTTCCCCGCCCCTTTAGACCAAGTTTAAATTCATAACCTAACGCTCAATTTACCCGTAACAGTATTTTTGGCACTCAACTTCAGGGGCTTTCTCTATCTTTTAGCTGTTTTTATATTGCTTAACACATTTTTCTTGGTTTTCTATCGTTCAAGCGAACAATTTGTTTAAAAATTGTTTGTCAATTTTCTTAATTCAGTTGATACAACGTTGTTTTCTTTTGAAAGAATTTTTTATAAGAAAAATTGTATTAAGAAATTTTAAGACAAAAAATTGACTAATTGTGACTAGAAAAATACAAAGTATTCTTGGGTACCGACATGTAGATTTTTTATTAAGAAAAGAAGTGAGTTTGAATTACGAGCTAGGAGGTGAAAGAAAAATTAACGTTTGACAACTACCGGGTTGGAAAAAATTTTGGGAATAACATCATTTTGACTTACGACGACAGGAGGTTAGTTATTGAGTCAGAAATATCGTTTGGGGAAAAATGGGTTCTCAAATGTGACGGATTTGTTCAGGGTCGGATGGGTACGGGACAGATAAAGAGCATAAATACCCGAAATAAAATTAAATACATTTTAAGTTGAAACATAGCCTAGAACAATAGATTGCCTTTTAAATTTTTTTGTTTTGAGGAAATTATTTATTAACTTAAGCGTACCTTGGGTATTTTAGCTCATTTATTTTTATTATTTTTACAAAAGGGATTTACATTTTGAAGTTGGCACACGTATTGAACCAACGTCGCAGACATTTAAATTAATTTGGGATTTTAACTGCTACGGGAAGATTTATTTTTCTTTTAATTGGTAACAGATGAGTAACAGCTAGTTGGCTCGATTTGCAAAAGGATTTTCTGACCGAACATCTAATCGTGAATTATGCTCAGAGAGTCTGGGTAATACATGGCTGGGCGATTCAACTTATGTCATTTATCAGGTGGTATTTTCCCAGCACCTCAGTATCACGGGATGAAGTGTCTAACTTCTGTAAGTGTTCTATGCTCTTGTGAAATATAGTTAGGACGTATTACAACATTTAGCTTTCAGCGGTACTCTTAATGTTTTCTCTGTTATGGATTAAAGACAATATATTTTTACTTACCACATTTTATTCATAATTCTACTTTAATTTTTATTGGATGAATTAACGAACAGTTACTGTATTACTTAAACTGAAAAAAATGTTACGGTAGTTAGCCTAAACGCTTTTGAAAAAATCTAGGTTGTAAGGGTAGTCCGAAAGCGTATCGCATTCAGCTAAAAATTGTATACATTTACTTTGGATGTGCAGACTAAATATGTCTCTAGAAAATATAATTTCACTTAAGGCAGCTAGTATAATCAAACTAACAAAATCTGACCTTGCCGTGGAATGTGCCTTTAAGTCACCGGAACTGGTACTTTCTAAAAAACATTCGAGCTCATGCTCTGGTACCTCGCCAGTTCAAAAAAAAAAATTAATTTTCACACATATAAAAATTCACAAAATTTTTATTACCTGCTTTCTGCTCTTTCAAATTAATTTCTTCAGCAGTTTCCCTGGCTAGCTCAGCTGCGCTTCTTCTCGTATACCTAAATTTACTCTCGTTCTCTTTACCGTTCACACACCATTTAATAAAATCACAAAATAATACAACAATCATACAATATTTATTAACCACTATTTACAAATAATCATTCAAAGTTATTTACAGTTCGGTGCTCAAGTTATACCTTAATAAATGCTATCTTTGTAAAGTTCTTGTTTTTTAAAATGGAAATTTTCAACTCATTGCTACGTACATTGACGTAACATAAAAAAAACCCAAGAAAAAGAAAGAACGGAGGAAAGAATGACCGGGCTCAGGCGGCGAGTGGGCGGGGTCTTATACCTATAGCTAAATAAAAAAAGAAACCTGAAATAAAGAAAAAAAAAATTATATACACACTCACTCATTCACACACCGAACAAAACATACAACGGAAAAGAAATAACTTATAATTAAAGCCAAAATATATATACAAAACACAGTACTCCCGAAACCCAACCCCAAAAAAGTCAATGTCCCCAATTTATAAATACATTATTACAACCCCTTAAATATTCAAAAAAAAAATTACCCAAAAAAAAATGGCGAGCTGTAGTTTTTAGGCAACTACCCCTTGACAGTAATTAGAAAAAAGAAAGAACCTCACGCAACCCTAAAAACCACAGCTCTAGAATATCGTAAACATACACTTAACCTATTTTTTTTTCAAACAATAGCAACAACATTTTCATTAATAAGTAGTAAATACCAAAATAGTTCAGGAATTTTTATATATAAAAATCAAATTTAGAAATGCCATCTTAGAATGGTAAAATCTCAGGCGTTCTTGTTCCGAAGTAAGAATCGCATCCAAAGAAAAAAAAAGGACTCACCCTTGAGTTACTGACATCGGGGGGGAGGCTGTCGCTGGTCTGCGTCAGCGAACAAGCAAGCTTACGGCGAAGCGGAGCGCATTGGACTTCGCAGTCCCCCAAAAGAAACGCAGCTCAAGGGATTAACGGGTCCCTCGCAGGAAGCTAGAATAGTTACAAACAATAAATTAATTTAATGAAACCGAAACGTATGGTTTTATATACAAACTCCATATACTCAACACGCTAAATAATGCGTGCCGGAAATTTGCATCAAGAAAACGAGCGAAGCCAAATAGAACGTGCTTTCTTGTGGCTATTCGAACAGCAAATGAATTGTTACATTTGTTAAAGCACCAAAGCACGGAAATAAACCAGGAAAATCCTAGTTTTATTAAAATAAATTTGCCGAATTTTTTGAACAAGGGAAAACACACCAGCATTTAATTATTAAAATACTTGGAAAGTCGCCTATCTAATTAAGGTGTAAATTCCACCGGACGAACTTCTGAGAAAGGATATTAATTTTTCTAATGAAGCACAAAAATTTATCAACTGACATAGATAGGATATTTATTATTAATTACCATACAAATTTTAATCAACGAAAGGGTTATTTTTAATTAACGGAATTAATTTTTGTGTTGAATGCCAAAGGAATTTAAGATAAAAATTATTGTATATACAATAATTAAATATTTATGAAAATGAACGTAACAACATTTAATGCAACAGGAGTAAATGGGCCCCAAATAATACCTTATCTTTGTTTAGTACTACACACTGGAGTATGGTGAGCTCATGATAACCCAGTTTATTAATGTATGCTTTTCACTTTGCATACTATTACTACAAACTTAAAAAAAAACCCATGTACTCTTAACAATTAAATTTAAATTCATCAAGCAATTCAATAAGGTTTACGTACACCTTTTGTTTTATATTCAAAATACCATATTAATATTCAGCTGTACGTATTTTTTTCAATACGTAAAATAACGAAAAATACCATCAAAGTTTACTCTCACACATCACAAATTATTTCAACAGTTTATAAAAATACAACAAATTCAAATGAGTTACCTGGAAAAACTTAAAGATTCCCTCTCCGTTGACGATGTATTATGTTCCTGAACCCCTCGGTCTAGTGGTTAAGCGGCTCCACCAGATGTTTAAAGATGAACACAATCTAAGCTGCGCTTCATGCTACCCATCCAATATCAATTTCAATATCCAAATCCATGTATATTACATATGTTTATTATCGCATTATTAATTTACGAGTTTGTTTAAGTATTCGTTGGACCTCAGTTAAATTTAAATAAACTTGCCACTATTTGGGTCTCTAATTATAAGGCCACAACAATCTAATACTGTACTACTAAATTTACAAATTTTTAATACTTACAAGCCTCGTCAGTAGATTTTTGTACGTCGTCACGCGATGCAAAATTAAAGAGAGCTCTATTAATTTTTCAGAGTATTTATATCATAAAACCAGACCCCTCTTGGCCACACTTTACGTGAAATACCTTATTGCAAAATAACATTTCCGCAAATTTTGTGTAACCGTTTTAAACTTTTAGAAATATTCCTCGTCAACACGCTACATCATACAAACTATCACATCTACCTGTCGCGTGTTTGTCTGTTCTAAAACTATCTATTTCGACCAATCATACATTTTAGTGACGTCTTAAAACTCCGCCTGTAATATCTTTATTCCCGTCTTAAACATATTTGATGTCGCAGACAATAGATGGATAAGCGTATAAGTTATTATATAAATGTCTTTTGTGTCATTTCTAGAAATAGGGCTGAAATTGTTATGGATTTCAATATTTGAAACGGGAATAATGGCTTGATAGTATTATTGATTGATTTAATCTTTTTCTTTAGGATTTTTGTTAAAAGTACGTAAGAAATTAGATTTTTTTAAGGAAAGTATATTTGTATCCATACTACAATTGCGAAATCTTAATAGAAGCTAAACTTATGTTAAATTTTATTTGAATTTATTTATGAACTAGGTAAACATAAATAGTAATAGAGTCGCATTTAGAAGAAGCCACTTACTTAGAAATTTCTTGGATATGCAAAAATTTAGCGAGTAGTTTTAAGGTGTCGCAGAACAAGATAACGTATAATGTGATAAATTTAGGAAACCAAAAAGAAAGCCTATTTGGAATAACCGATTTCCGTGTGGAATAATATCGAAAGGGATTGCTGCGATAAGATGGTTTGGCGCCCTGCAACTATGACAGTAAAGAAAGCCTTTCAGGTGACGTGAATATTGTAACGCAGTTTGTTTGTATTTCAACCATTTCAAACGTTTATTTTTTATTTTTACTATATTTCTTCGCTTGGAGCCCACTATCACACCACTGTAGTTTGTCAGAGCACCCTTAAAATTGTTACGAGTTCCCCGTTTTTTTTCAGGAAAAAATCAAAATTTATAACGCTCATTTTATCTGCAACAAGGTGACTTGATCTGAAAAGCCTTTCTCTCACAGCACTTTATGTATTTTTCTTTAAAGCCAGATGATTGCGTCTTGCGATGTGCGGCAGGTAGCCCTTTTTTTAAAACTACATCATTCATCTTTCATTATCTCCAGAACAGGTCACAAAACTTGCCATTTATAGTACCAGAATTTGGATTATTATCTTTAAATATGAAAGAGCTAAACGCCTCCTATACAAAATGCGCAACACCATGCTTGTAGGGAATGTATTTTGCGATTTTGAATCATTCTAGGGTTTTGATCACCCCAAATGCTGCGGCATAAATCGAGAGATGGAGGTGTACCTTGTCAGTAAAGAATGTTCTTTTTGAAAAATTATCATCGTCTTGTTTTCTAGTCAGAAATAATAAGTGAGTTTTAACTGTTTTGTTAATCTGCTGGTTTCAACTCTTGCGTCAACTGAATCTTGTTGAGGTGCATACAAAGTTCTGTTTTCAGTATTTGATGTACTTAGTTTATGTTGAGGGCGGCAAAGCAATTCTGCGAGTCTCACTTTAACACTCTTTTGCACAACCGAATGTTTTATTGCGTACAAATATTTGGTTTAATTTATACAGGCTCTTTGAATTTATGTACCAATCTCAAAACTGTTGCTGCAATAGAGGCATTTTTACATTCAGAGATTATGCAAGCTTTACTAGTAGTCTCTAGGTAGAATTCCCCGTTCCTGTAATGAGTTTAAGGACAAAAATAGCGCTACCTGATATTATAATACTCCCTCTGTTGCTACTAAATGTAAAAATATCAAATAGTTTTCTAGTTGGGATGATAACAGATAACGTAAATGACAGGAACTGTTCTGTTAATTTTCAAACAAAAAGAACAGGGAAATTTCAAAACTGCGTACTGTATGAAACACCCTATATATTTAGCCATCTTTACAGTACAGCGCAATAAAAAATACACCAAGTGTGGACATATATTTATCTAAATCTAAAGTTTAAAATCTAAAACATTTTTCTTATTATTTATTTATAATGCCGCTAATACTTTAGAGTCTATTACTGAATAACGATGACTAAAATCCTAATATTTACACGGATGAATAGACCCGAATTTTACAGAAACGTCACTTAAGAAACGATGATACTTTCGAAGTCGTTCCTATTGCAATAGAACTAGTCAAGAAACTTATCAAGACCTTATTGGTTAGAGAAACTTTTGGGGTAGGGAAGATTACAACCGCATTCTGAAAGTATTTCTAGAAAACGTCGTCGATATGTTAACCTAAATAATTGTTTCCATGGTGGGACTCTGATCTATTCAGATATTACGGATAAGAGCTAGTGTGAAAGTTCTCTGGCGATTCTGCAAGTCCGCTGTATTTCTATATAACTACTGACCAATTAGTTTGTTGTCTGTGTATAGGAAAGTGGCAGGGTAGTTTATATAAGGAAACTTGTTATTGTACGAGTAAGCGGCGTCTGAAAGTATGTAGCACTGTTATGTTTGATGTTCACAAGCAAAAAGATAAAAGAAAGTTCATAAGTACATAAATATACAAGTAAATAGTCAAAATGAACAGTTCATGCAGTTTGAAGCACTTTGGAAGTCTTCGGCAATCTTTGGAAGGCTTCGTGGTTGCTCGTGGAACCAAGTAGGAACTTAAATACTAAGTAAACAAATATATACAGAGTTCGGAGAGGCCCAAAGGTCTTCGAAAGTTTTTGGAATTCTTCGGGAAGCCTCGAGATTTCTTAGTCAGGCTGAGTGAGAGTTTGAATAACGAAAATAGGAAAGTATTTCTAGTTTGAAAAGGTCTAGACGTCTTCGGCGGTCTTCGAGGCTCTTCGGAGAACTTTGTGGTTCATTTGTGGAACAACGTGGAGTTATAAAGAATGACAATATACATACAAAAGCTATACATTGAATGTATATATATATATATATATATATATATATATATATATACCATATTAAGAGGTTGGGAAGTCTTCGGCAGGGTTCGGAAGTCTTCGGAAATCCTCGGGGTTTACTCGCGAGGCTGAGAAAGAGCTTGAATAACGAAAATAAGAAAGTATTCCTAGTTTGAAGAACTCCAGACGTCTTTGGCGGTCTTCGGGACTCTTCGGAGGGTTTCGTGGTTTACTTGTGGAACAACGTGGAGTTATAAAGAATAATGATATACATACAAAAACTATATATTGAATATATATATACAATATTAAAAGGTTCGGAGGTCTTCGGGAGGCTTCGAAATTTTTCGGAAATCCTTGGGATTTATTTGTTAGGCTGAGTAGAACGTGAATAACGATAATTAGAAAGTTTTTCACTGTTTGAAAAAGCCAGACGTCTTCGGCTGTCTTCGGGATTTTGCAGAAGACTTCGTATTCTACATGTGAGACAACGTGAGTTATAAAGAATTAGGATATGTACACAGGAACGGTACATTGAACATATATATAATATCAAGGGAGTTCAGAGGTCTTCGGTAGGCTTCGGAATTCTTCGGAAGACCTCGTGGTATACTCGTGAGAATGAGTAGAACGCAAAATTTTTTTCTTAACCATCCTTCCGAGTCTTTACGCCGAACGAGTCCCGCGATAGGCTTTTTGAGGTTAGGTTACTGTTAGAAATAGATATTATTATTAAAAAACACAAATCACTTAACACGCATATCAGAACAGTCTTGTTTTTCTGTTGCTAAAACTATTGCAGACTGTTCTGATATGCGTGTTAAGTATTTTGTGTTTTTTAATAATAATATTTATTTCTAACAGTATCCTACATAAGGACTCGTTCGAGCGTAAAGACTCGAGAAGATGGTTAAGAAAAAAATTACTGCGAGTAGAACGTGAATAACGATAATTAGAAAGTAATTATGGTTTGAAGAAGTCCAGACGTTTTCGGCGGTTTTCGGGACTCTTCGGAAGACTATGTGTTCAACTTGTGGGACAATGTTGAGTTATAAAGAATTAATGCGGCGTGCCCCAGGTACGGCGCCGGGCAGCGTAACTGGTCAGATATTAAGCAGGCTATGAGGAGCACAGCTATTACGTGGTTTACTGTGCTAGACTATGGCGGCGTGCCCCAGGTGCGGCGACGGGCAGCGTGACAGGTCTAAATTAAGCAGGCTATGGAGAGCACTGCGTGCTGAACTATGGCGACGTGCCCCAGGTACGGCGTCGGGCAGCGTAACGGTTCAATAATATGCAGGCTACGAAGAGCACTGCTATACGTGCCCTAGGAGCGGCGTCGGGCAGCGTAACGGGTCAAGTATATGCGGGCTATAGAGAGAACCGCTATACTTGCCCCAGGTGCGGCTGCGGGCAGGGTAACGGGTCAAGAATATGCAGGCTACGGAGAGTACTGCTATACTTGCCCCAGGTGCGGCGCTGGCCAGCGCAACTGGTCGAAAATTAAGCAGGTTATGTGGAGCACTGCTTGCTGAGGTGGTTTACAGGCTGTGGTGAGCACTGTAGTTGAGTTCTTAGGCTATGGTGATCACTAAGTGTACTGAATTCTGCTGGATTCGCAATCGTATTTATATGCTTTCTTCCCTATGCAAGTTATATTGAAAAAAGATTTGTGAAATGGGCATCCTATAGATTTGCTACTTTTAGGGTAGCACAAAAAATGAGTTGGAGATCCTGATTTTCGTGGCCCTTGTTCTATGTTCAGCATGTGTACTTTGATATAGGGTAACAAACTGCACGCCACGATGGAGGCAAAGCACGCGATTTGATACAAACGGTTTAGTTTACGTTAAGCAGATAGTGCAAGTAGTAGAACACATCGGTAAGGTCCTTGTTGGAGACAGTTGATTGGTGCGGTTTTTTACTTAATATGTTGAAGGTTTCCGACAAGGTATTGCATTACTTTTTAAGACATTGGAGAAAATATTAACACGTGGCTTTGATAAAATTACGGAATCCTATCTTCGTTATTGATAATGCTGTGTCAGAAGCGTGTTTCTGAGTGTTCGTTTCTTTCACCGTTACTTATTAAAATAATTTTTTTTATTAAACAACCTACTAAAGACCCTGATTCTCAGACGTCGCCGTGTATGTCGACAACGCAATTATATCAACCAGATCCCATATACCAAATTTATTCACCCAGAATTAACAAACCGTAATGGACGCATTTGAGAAGTGATTGAGTTTGTGATTGATCGAAGTCAATACAGACAAACGCAAGCCGATGTTTGCTCATGCATTAATAATTTGTGAAAACGTAGTGAAAATCATATGTCTAAATTCCAAGTGACCCAGAACGCAATACTGAGAAAGTTTTTAAGCCTCTTTCAGTTTCATATCGAAGCTAAACTGCAATCCGTCAAGGAGTAACGCCAATTCAACACAGAGGTTTTAAGGATCTCTATGAGATGACGAGGTACCCAAGACACATGAGAGAGCAAAATCCGTCTGAAAAAAGGATGGACCTAAAGCTGTGTTTTTCAATCGCGAAGGCGATGAAGATCTAGTTTCAGGTACGCTAGTCACGGTTACTACGGTTCCCGCGTTTCATATTATTGCGCAATGGTTTAATATAACGTATAATTACGCGGTAAAGTACGCGCCATTTGTATCAAATACCAAACACGTTTAAAAGTGATACAATGGTCAATTTTTTAGCACAATATAAATAAAACGGGTTCTCACGTGTATTTCTTAACATCTCAGGATCCTTGTTGTTTTGGTGTGGGTAGGCTACGCCATTATTGACACCAAATTTTATCCGTCCATCCTTTTTTTCCCTCGTAGCGGAATGATAGGAACAACCAGGTATCAGGAACGATAAGGCAATATAAGGTAGGAGGGAACCTACATCCTAAAAAGACAAAAGACACCAACAACCCCGGTAGATGTCCTTGGCTTGAAGTCTCGTAGCTTAATGACGTCGTATCACACCGCGCGCACTTGCGCCATTCACTCCGCGCAGGCGCGACTCGGGGACGACGGAAATTGACCAGTTTATTTAAAAATATTTGCGGCAATTTATTTACATATTTAACAATGTACATTGCCAATGTTGGCATGTAATACGGTAGTCTTATACAGTTTTTTCAAGGAATCGTAAGTGCGACACCAAAGTGTACGCTTAGTGGCTGTATTCTTTTTATGACACTATAAAAAAAGAAATTTTTACAAATATCCATTCTTCTTTTATTTAGCTTTAATAAATTCCCTGTTAAAACTCATTTCCTTACGTATAACGGCTTTGTAAATAATTATAGATTAGGACTACTTCAATAGCCTTATACCGATAGCTGGTTCTCGCCGGAAAAGTATAACATTTGCTGTAAATATTTGCCCTTCAAATTCATACAAACTTAACAGACAGACGTACTTGGTTATAAATTTCTGCATTACTACACCCCGTGCTTCTAAAAACAGACACTAATTGATACTTAGAGACAAGTTGTGTATCCTCCATTAATCTTTTCGGTCCATTAACTTGCTAGTAATGTTTCTCTAGAGACCTTGCAGTTACTCTGTCTTCTTTGGTTTAATAACTAATATTACTGAATACCATCTGTTGGAAGTTGCTTTTATCAAGGAAAGAGCTATTGAACGGCAAATTTCTAAGTTTCTAAAAGCATATATAGAGTTTACTTGTTTTACACCGATTGTACCTTTCAAATACTTAAAATAGTATCCCAAAAGCTACGTTAGGAGGACGTTTACTTTGTCATGCAACAATAATTCAACTCTATTAAAAATTCTCTTTATCGAGGGATACAAGCTAGTTTATTAAATACATTACTAAGGAGAGTCAAAGGTTGATGAGCTTTTGAACTATACAGGAATAAAGTCGTGCATTTTAGAATACGGTAGTGTTAACAAGAAAATATAAAATACAAATAATTATAACTGTAAATTTTTGAACACATTATAACGAGCATTTCTTAGGGTAATTGGGGGAGAGATAGGCCAGCAACAACGTAGGGCTGGAAACGTTGAGTATCTTCGCTCACGTTCTGTACGTGAATATAAGCAGTGGAGGTTTAACGCTTTTTAATAAGTTATAATTTATTTCTATTTTGAACGCTCTCAGAAAATTTGCTATATTGCTGTATTAAGTGAAACAAAAATCGCAATTTATATTGTAACGCAGTTTATTGTTTGCAGGGAAGTAAATTAATGACTATAATATCATTCTATCTTCAAACTAACTTCGGGTGCGGTTTCTGAACCACGCTTTAAGTGGTTCGTCTATCCTCCGTAAAGGAGGATGATTGAACCAGAAGTTGAGACGATAGAAGTAGTAGAATAGGCCGATCCTGGGACAGATTTACGTTATGGATCTATTCATTGGATCCACCCGATCCACCCGATTCATATCTAACCTAGGTAAGAGTTTTCTTCGACTAACCACTTTAGCCTGAGCTGAATTTTCTGGACAATCTAACACTGTTTGAATTTTTAAAATCGGACTATCCCTTACAAAGTTACACCCTGTTAAAGCTTCGTACCATTAAATTTTTTGTTTATTTAATTTTAACTCGATCTTTAAATTCTTTTTGGTCACCTCAGATATACGCTTTAACCCGGAATTTCCCGACTACCCCCTACCTTAACACAAAACCTACCACAAATTTTTAGCTAGTGTATTTATATAAATGTAATAACGTGGTCTAAAATTTACTGCAATATGCAAACCATTCAATTATTTTAAGAATAACACCAAAACTTTGAACCCAACTTAAAACATTTTTAATTCTTTTCTGCGAAATAATTTTAAGAAACTTAATGAATTTTCAAAATAAAATCAACTCTAAAAAGTTCAATAGACAACCAATTATACATAGATTTCTCTAATACCTTAAAAAGCAATTTAGGTTTTTGTAAATCAAGTTAAACCTTTTGAAGTGAAACTTAATAAAACACTTTAAACGTTTACTAAGAGTATATCCAGCTTATTGGCTACAGGATAGTTACTAAATGATGAACCGTTTGTTGTCATTCCCGGATAAGCTGATCTTGTTGATAAGCTTCGTGTACAGTTCATGTTTACTGCTTCTAATAGATGTCATGGTATATCTGAGAAAACCTATATTATTTTGAGCAATATCCTTAAAACTACTGACACTAATATTGTTCACAACACTACGGTTAAAACCTTTTAATTTTTTTAATAATATCCTTCTCACTTATTCAATATGAGTTAGATCTATTGCCCACAAACTCTAGAACTAAATCCCCGTTGAACTCGTCCTTAAATTTACCTACCACTTCTTATTAACTAATGGCATTTTGTATTTAGGTCGAACCTCGCTCAAGCGCTGTTGTGAATGGTTTCTATTAGCACACAGATAGTAAAAGATATAGGCTGTGGGAATTTCAGTGAAATAAAGTTTGTCGCATTTTTTTCTTTCTTGTCTGCAACCCACAATACACATCTAACCTAGGTTAAACTCTTGGAATTTTTTTAATCGCCCAGGCACACCTAAGCCCATGTGCACCTAAATGTATATTTAACATCATCTTTAAAATAGTCTTCGGACATTTACTTTAATCTAGACAATAAATAAAAAACTTAGGAGGTCTACCACTTTCAACCTAAGAATAAAGAAACAAGATAGTTTAATACGTCTATTAATAATTTTTGCTGATGTTGGCGATACAAATAAGTAAAACAAACTTTATCAAGAAATATTATGTTTTTAATAAAATACATACATGTATTGATAACACCTATAAACCGCTATGATAACCAGAGTCTGGTGAATCTGTGATAGTCAAATCTCTAAACATTTGCGTAAGCGATCGCCTTGCAGTCGCATCTTCTAAGTACTGATGGGGTGACATTTAATAATTTCCAACACTGTCAAGTAATTTAAATTGTTGCAATCATTAAGCACAGAAATACTCGCACGGCTCTCTTCCTCTAGTTATGTTTGAACCATTTCTTTGTCCGTCGTATTTCCACTTACATTTTTTATTCATTTTTAATTCACCTAGCGCATAGGTGATCTTACCTACTAGTTTGTCCATACCTAATGGCACTCTTACATCACTTGTCACGTCAACACCAGAAAAATCCATCTTTAACTTGTAATTTTGATCAACTCGATGATACTTTGACAACTAATGCTCTGGAACATGGTTCCCTCGCCTTTTGTGCTGACGGCTGAGCGTGCGAGCTCCTTATTATGTTAATTCGAGTTATATGCAAGTCCTGACTGAAAAAGTGACGCTTATAATTGTTTTATAGTGGCTTTTACCTGTTTGTATTTAATTACCAATGCCATTTTTAGAATTTTATTAAAAAATTACTCTTAAGGATATTTTTAATATAACTTTGTCGTGTAAGATATTGATTATTATTGTGTTTTCCTCAGCTTTTCAAATTTTTGAGATTTTTTTCAAATCGGACGACCTTTACTGATTTACAGATCAACCCTTCACAAACCATACGATGTTCATCTTGAATCTATTTTTAAACAGTGTTTTAAGATAAACCCATCGTGTAACCTTTCAACTTAGTATAGAACTTCCTAGGGAATCGAAATCAATGATCACGTCTTTTAAAATTAGCTCCAACAATGACCCGCATAATGTTTTAATATTTAAAAACCTAACAGCAAAACAATTCTACATTTTTATTTAGATTTAACTCAATAATAGAGCAAAACTCAAAAAATATTTATTAATATCTAGGATTGTTAAAATTTTCAATTAGTGCATCCACATTCAAATAATTAAACAAAAAGATTAAATATATATTAATTCTGTACGGTGGACTAGAAAGCAGTTCGATAACCTATTTTAAATGTAGTTCAAAATAAGACGTATTTTCTAAATAAAATTAGTGAAATGTATGATCTTCAGTCTTGTATTGTTTTGTTAATGACATCTGACTATTAATTGTGAAAGGTACTTTATATATCATTTTAGTTAATTTATGAAAATACACATTCTAATAATTTGATTTAAATTGGGCGAGTATAAAGATAAATTATACTTATACTTTCTCTATGTGCATAAATACGGGGAAAATGATACTGAAAGTTTATTTTGAATTAATTTTTGTAAAACGTAAAGTCGTTCAAAGTCAAATAATGTTGCAGAATTTTTCATCTTTGAAAATTTCAGTGTAGGACAACATTTTAAAACTTGCATGTGTAAACTGCGATTTTTTATTGTTATTCAGCAACTTTACCTGCAAGACACTCTTTATATTATCCGCTTGTAAACATTGAAGAAATTGATCTTTACCTGCATAATTCAAAAACTGCTAATTATTCTAGAATAAACATCTTAAGTATATCATGCCGTGTGTGTGAAAGCGCTTTTACTGAAGGTGACGCCGTAAACAAACACAACGAGAAGTACATCGAGATGGTTTATTTCCAGGATGAACTAAAAATTACAAACTATGAGTGAGAGCAAATTAAGGATTTAGAAAAGCAGTCAACCGCAGCGCATGAAAAAAGTAGAATCGCAGCAATTCATTTAGAGCGAGCCAAGTTGTTATTTGAAAAACCATACGCCATAACAAAATCTTCTCTTAAAATCATAATTGTAGGCCTGAACCCGTTTGACGATTATAATATAACTTCCAGATTTCTTGAGATCATTTCGCAGACCGTACTTGATGTATCCCTCAACGTATTTAGGAAGTTTATACCAAATCTTCCATAAATTATACGCACTATAGAAGTTGGCGTGCGAAATCAGATATGCAAATTTGACAACTTGCGTTTATATTTAAATAAGAATTGTTTAGTGAAGATGGTGACATTTGATGAGAATTATAATGTTATTTACCAAAGAAACTCTAGAACACTTTTTTAGGGATATCTCAGATCGTTCTCAACTTCGCTAATACTTTAAAAGAACTAACGGAAAACGGTAGTCCTAATATTGATCTGTTTCTGTTAGATGTAGCAATGGAAAGATATAATAGAAATGATGTCTTACAGAATCTCGCACATGATGTAATTAAAAGCAAATACAGTAATAGTGATATTGGAATCATATTATAGGAATTTATAAGAACCTATCCAAGATAATTTGAAAACAGTATTTGTAGACAAATTGAGTATATGGAAAAGTACAATAGGTTTCCATTCTACTCATTTACGAGCGATGTTTAAATTTTAAACTACACAACTACACAACAATAGCAATGTATACTTTATGTTTTATAACATAAACAAGCTAATATATACAAAAATAATTTCTAAATTCACATCATTTATTTCTTATAATAGTAGATTAGGTGGTTAAAGACATTTTTTTCCTTCTTTTAATTTTCCCAATTTTGGACAATTACCTCCACTAATCTAGAATTAAAAGACCCTCGAGTTTCGGTTATAGTCGGTATACGTTTTGCAGATCTTGAGATAAACACATAAAATCGCTTTACTGAGTGATAAAAAAACGTAAATCTATGGAATTCCACTAATACTTGCGGAAAAGATACGACATTTAGACATTTCTTTAAAAATTTGTTGTAATACAAAATTAAGACGATGCGCTAGGCAATGTACAAACACAGTTTGTGGGGCTTTCTTTTTAAATTTTCTTTAAACTTCATTCTAGTGCCAAACATGACGTTTGCCCTTCGTAACATTGCCATATTAAATTATTTTGATATTGAAATGCATTTAAAGCGGTGTCTAGCAAATTGTATAACATTTTTGATGTACACTCACATCGTGGAAACCCAAAAAAGGTTCTACTATTGTATCCTCTGAAACGACAATTAAGGAGAATTGAGACGTTTGAGCTATATCAGTGTTGTCATCAACATAAATAGCAAATAACTATGCATCTTTAATCTCATTCTTAGCATGCGTATTGATATAGTCAAAAATGCACTCAATAAAATCATTTTGAATGGTTTTTGAGTCGTCCGAAACAACATATTTGATTTCTTTGAAATGATTTTGAATTTCTAGAAAGCTTTTTGTTGACAATAATCCTAACAATTCCTTAAAATTATCTTGGTTATGGAGTCACTACATTCTGCATGGCCACGAAATGCTAACTCTTGCCTGCTAAGATAGAATACGGCATCAATAACTACATGCAGATAAAGTCTGTTTAAACTTACATTTTCATTAATTAGTATTATAAAGTTTAACATTTCCTTCTAAAACGTGTACAATGGTAATCTGATTTTTTCAAATTTTCTCAAAATTACTTTACATTTGAATGCTCGCCGGAATTATTATATTATGCAAAGCGCTTGTAATATTTAGCATGTCGGTAAATTCATTTTTATTCCCCACCAAATTTTTGCTAGAAAATAACAAACAAGGCCAGGAAAACAGTTTTTCTAAAACTTGGCTACAACATAGACATTTAAGGACGAAAACCAAGTAGACTGAAATTTAAAGATATATGACATCACTTCTTTATTTTCCTTTTTGTAATACAAAATAGAATAGCCGTAGGTCGCACCGCTATTAAAATGTCTCGTTTGTTTTCGTTTTTCCAACAACTGAAAGGAGTGTCCAAAAAATTACAAATGATGTCGTTAATAGAATGCTTTAATATTATTTTATTTGTACTGAACTACTAAATGTTTCAAATGTTAACAACCACTTATACAAAATACGTACACAATATAAAAACAAAACCCAGTTTTAAAAAAAACTATGTCTAGACACGCACACGTAACACAACACAATTGAATTCATTTAGTATACCATACAACAGCAAATGCAGGTGTAAACTGCAGATAAGAAATCATATTCAAAAAAATCTTCACTTGATGAGACAGATGTATTTGAGATATACAGCAAACGATGTCGCCGTTGCCATAACAATCAATTATTTTTATTGGAATTTGAAAAAATGCATCGCAAATCTTCCCTTACCTATATTATAAAGGAAACGAGATCCTATATCGCGTTGGGTTGGGTTGTGACGGCTTTGTAAACGTAGCAAGAGCGAAAAAGTTATGTTTTGATTGAAGATATGAGGAGATTTAAAAAATTAGAATTTGATAAACGAATATATTAAAATTAATTAATGAACAATTAAAATGTATTATTTTACTTAGAATTCTTTGGTGAACAGGCACCTTCACCAACTTCCCCCGAAAAGCCGCCACCGTTATGAGATCTATAAGCAACCGAATACAGACGGTGATATTAGCCGATTGCAGCAATACAACATACCGCGGATAGCCTCCAGAAATTCGTATATCTTCTATCCATCGATACCGTGAACAATTATGTTGAACTATTCGCCATTGTATCGCTTGTGCGATGCATGCTAGAATATAAATTCGAGATAAGTATCCACAGCTGCATTGTTGGTTCTTTGAAAGACGTTGTCTCCTAAAAATATTTATCTGTATTTTATTGTGTTAATATAAGTCCGTATAAGTTTAGTTTAGTATAAGTTAAAGTTTTAGTTTTGTACTAATTTATAGGCACTTCTCTCTGGAATAGCGTATAAATAAATATATAGATAAATATAAATAAATTTAACACTATTTTGAACATTAGATAGTAAAAAATTGAAAATTTATTCTTTCATGAATGCAATTCAAACTAAAATGAATTAAATAAAATTAGTCCATTAATTATTAAAATATTATCTGAAGAAATCGTAAATATTTGTTAGTATCTTTCTTTGAGTATTCCTTATTCGCACAACCCCCATTGAGTTTCTCTATATGATGGTCAAAGAAAATTGTTTGTCACAGAATATGCAATCAGCATTTTGGAAAGACAATTGTTAAAGAAACACCTTCGTCGAAGAAATCTTGGTTAGAAACAACTATTTATTTGAGCTTGATAAAGTAAAAGCTATTTCATTTTCGCTAGAGCTATTTTCTGTGGCATTTGCTTCTTTTTTCTGCCCTTAATTGACGTTTCCAGTTCAGCTTTATTTGTGCAGGGGTTAGCTACCTATGATATTTCGGCACCTCTTTTTCTTCAACGAATGAACTGACATACTTTTTTCCCAAGCAGTGATAATAATCAACACAATTAAGCGCTGGCTTGTTTTATTCTTCTACTATCGATTGCTGCACAATTTTCTGAAACATTGCTTTAGTAAGTAAAGGTGTCCTACTCTAAATATGTCCTTCTGCAAAGAGTGTACACCCGTTACTAGAAATTCTTTAATGACAAAGTTATATCTTCAAATGGACCTTATTGAAATTTTCACTTAAATCAAGTAAAAGAACATTCTTAAATTTGTAAGAAAATTGTGATTTCTTCATTGCAAAACTGGCTAATCAAGCAGCTGTAATTTGTTTATTATGTATGGTAGATACTCAACGGTGACAATATGTTGCTAAGCAGCAAATACTGCATTAAAATGTTTTGTGTCGAACGAAGTCCATCTAATAGAAGAAATAATGTGTTTTTACTGGTAAAGAGAGTAGAGTACCCCTCCGCGAAGGGTTAAAACCAGATTCTAAACAAATCCAATAGTATCTAGCTTGAGACTTAAAAATAGTTCCAGCTAATGGTTCTTTTGAAGTTAAACTTTTGCAGTTTCGGGAAATATCATTAATGGGTTTTTACTGATAAAGGGAGTGAGTACCTCTCCGCGAAGGGTTAAAACCAGATTATAAACAAATCCAATAGTATCTAGCTTGAGACTTAAAAATAGTTCCAGCTAATGGTTCTTTTGAAGTTAAATTTTTGCATTTTTGGGAAATATCATTAATAATGTGCATAAAATAACAGCGGGTAAATAGCATTTCTAGGCCGAAGTAGTAGCGTCAATCTGAGGTTCACCTTGGAGCGAAATTATTTTTTAGACACCTTTATTACACTCAACATAAGCTTGAGTCATCCATATTAAAGATTTTTTTTATCGATTATTTTTTAAATAGAATAAAATATTTGCTTACGTTTTTTCAATTGAAACCTAGGCATTGAAGTCTTTGTTGGTGTATTAGTGCTAATAATATGCTGATGCCGTTCTTGACGATGTTTAATCAACTTTTCCAGTTGTAGAAGAGACAACGCATTTGGAAAAATGCAACATTCAGCCACTTTGAAAAGCTACTTGACGTACACTTTTCATAGTCAAACAAAAAAATGATTTAGATTTATAGTGCTTGGTGTGTTTAGGCGAATTAGATAAATTTCTCTCTTGTTCTTTATAGGATTTCTAAAGCTGTCAGACAGCATCAATTAAATGTTAATATTTAGATTATTTATTAAAGTAAGGGTGTTTTGTAGGTTTTAACTAAATCCTTTTGGAACTGAAAGGTGATTTTATCTTATTTGGAAATTAAATACAAAGTGAATAATGATTTGAAGCTTAGGTATTTTATATGCAAAATCCAAACATGGGCTTTAACTTGTAATACGTTTTCGATCAAATCAAAGTCTCGAGGCACGTTTTTAATGGCGGGAATCGCAAATTAAGAGAGATGTTAACAGTATTTGTGCTTTGATTACAAAAACTTTTAAAAATTGCAGGCACATTCACGTTGTCTATATGGAAACGTTTAAACCTCACAGCTACATTGAAATTTTTAAAACCACTGTACCATTTGAAATTTTACTTCTCTTTTAAACGAAAACGCATGGTCGAATTTGTAAAATAACAGTTTGTTAAAAAGCTTTTAATCTGGATTTATACGGGAAAGGGTCTTTACAAAGCGCCGCTTTGCAAAATACCTGGGGATATTAATGCTACTCTAATCTCAATTCCCACAAATCCTCGAATTATTGCGAATAAACGTATGAAGCTTAAATTTTCAACGCAAACATGGATTTTACTAAAAGGAAAATTTTGATGTTTATGTTGTAAAATGGATAAACCAAAAAGATTTTTTAGAAGTGCTTAATTCGTATATACCGTTTCGTATTAGGTTGCTACGTTTCAACTGTCAATTATTATATTTTAAATGCTAATTTGACGATTGTGTTAACAGGTATGAATTATCTCGCGCGGTACAATCTTTAGCAAATAAATCACCTAGAGAAAATATGACCAATTAACATAATATCATGCCACATAACTTTAGTAATGCATATAATACCGACATGCAAATTAGACCAGACTTCAAGACAATCTTCAGGGTAAGGTCTGAAGTCGTCACTCAATCCGCTACATCTCTTCGAGGAAAGATCTAGCAAAAAGGCAGAAGCAGTAAAAGAATAAAGGGATGTATTTTTCTGCACAGCTCACCACTCAAAGTACTGGTAAAAGTGTTTACTGCCCGGAAAGTTATCTCATCCCCACTTGTGTTAAAGAGTCAATTCCCATTGGCCTACGATATTTAGGCGATCTTTGACAGTCAATTGCACAGTTTCTAACAGGAAGTTATATATATATACAGTATTGCCCGAAATAAACAGTACTGAAATTGTAATTGTTTTGTATATTTAAAAAATACATATTATTGACACTTTATTATATGTTCTAAATGTGCACCTCCTCGTTCGAGACAGACTTCATAACGATGTTCTAAGTTTCTGGTCATGTTATTGAATAAGGGTTGTCTCAGGGCTGCGAAGAAGACTCTAACGGCATCCTTTAATTCATCGATGGTTTGTGGTGCCCGTTTGAAAACGGCATTTTAGCCATGCCCCAAATGTATGCGTCTGGAGGTGTGAGGTCTGGAGAATGTGAAGGATAAGGGAAGTCAGTAAATTGTGATATGAATTTGCTTGGAAAATGTTCTTAAAGAAATTGACGAATTGCGGCAGCAGTATGGCAAGTTGCCCCGTCCTGCTGAAAAAATTGGTTTCGAAATGCCAAGTTACGTGCACGACAGAATTGACGTAGATCAGGGATAAATCGTGTTAAAATTTGTCTGTACCTCTGTTGATTAAGTGTGACTTGCCTACCATTCTCTTCGATAAAGTACGGACCAATGATTCCGTGACTGGAAACAGCACACCAGACACTCACTTTTTCACTATGTAAAGGAATCTCTTGAACCTCATCGGGTCTGGCAAAGCCTAGAAATCGATTTGTGCGACGATTCACATAGCCTGACAAGTGAAAATGTGCTTCGTCTGAAAACCAAACATTTTTCAAAAATTCAGGATTTTCATACTGTAACGCGAGAATTCTGGCGCAATATTCCACTCTACTGCGATAATCCCGAGGATGTAGTTGTTGATGTACCTGAATCACATACGAAAATGTACCCAGCTCCTTCAGGATTCTTTGAAAGGAAGTTCTTTTAAATCAAGTTGTAACGCTGTCCTTGCCTGGCTGACTTTCGGATTTTCTAAGATTTGCTCAAAACACGTTCATGGTTATTGTTGTTGTTAACTGTCCTGGGACGCCCGGAGTTTCCTATTCGTTGGCACAATACACTACCTGTATTTCTAAACTTTTCAATAACCTTCAAAATTACAGCATTACTTGGAGAACGTTTATTAAACCTTTGTGTGAATTGATCAGACACGTATAGCAAACTTGCACCATTATGTCGGCCGATTCCGTATGAACGAAAATAATGCTCTACCAGAAACACTTTCTCCTCTGTACTTAACACCATTTTTAACAATTAGGCCCTACTAATTACTTGTTTGAGGTTTACTTCACAGGTCTATACTAGCTAACTTGAGTGTGGCAGCGCACGCATAAAAACACCGCCAACTTAGTTTCAGTACTGTTTATTTCGGGCAATACTGTATATATATATATATATATATATATATATATATATATATATATATTTCAAAAAAAATATTTAAATATAAGGTTATAATAAAATTACACATAAAAATTAAATATAAAAGAGGAATATTATTTGAGCCAAAATGATAGGTAACAAAATTTTTTCTTGGTTACAAGTTTATTTTATAAGACTATATGGGAAGCATAGATCACAGTCAAGGCACAATGAATTATTCAAATCAAAAATCGAAAGACAAATGTTTTATTCCAAAAAAATTTTAAAAGTTATAAAATCGAATGAATGTGCTTATGCTGCTCTAATATACTAATCAAGTGTTATTGTTAACCGTGTTGATTGTTTCCAAACCACTAAAATTCTGATAGTATAGGTATCAATGAGTATATATCTACATCAAACTAACAACAGACATCAATTAAACTCCAAACAACGAATGCTGCGCAATTTACGATGAATATCGTTTAAATGAGGTAGTTGATTTTGAAAACGAAACCATAATTCGTCAAGAAACATCTTTTTGGTGCAAGTTCTTAGAAAAGTTATTAATGTAGCACTCTTACTTATATCTACAAACTTGTTTGTTAATTCCAACTCCACTGTATTAAAGTTTTTGCGTTGTTTAAAAATATCTTAGTGTTAAGTTTATTATGCCCATAAAATTTCGAATGTTGGTCCAACGGAACACTAGTTGGACTCCATCTCATCGGTTCCCCAACATGAATATCTTTAAACCCATCTTTTAAATTTTCAAATTTATTCCCCAAATCTGTTTTTAGATTTCCCAAATCATATTATCGTTTTTCTCACTTGTATCCTGATTTGGCTTTATTTCAACAATTTCCTCTTTTACATCATTCAGATCCTCTAAATTTGCAACACTTTTCCTCTGATTATAATTTCATTTCCTCTAGGGTCTTATTAGTTTATTTTACGTCCAAAGTTAGTTATTCACTCATCTATTTAAATTTCTTTTCATTATTCTCACTTTCTAATCTTACCCTTTCCCTCAATTTGGCTATATTTTCTCCAAATTTCGCTCGAAGCTCCTGAGTATTTTTTATCAAATTTATCACTCATTTCTCTCACATTCTCTTTCATTTTTTTCATGCCTTTTTAATTTCTCTCACTTATCTCCGATTGTTCGTGCATACTTTTTTTCGTTCCTTTCACTCATTTCTTTCAAGTTTTTCATTTTTTTCATTCATGTGCTTTTGTTCTTGCATATTCTCATTTACTTAATAAGGAACCATTATTTTGGACTCCAGAGTCTCCCCTACACTATGTTCCTTCTTGTCCTCTAGATTCTCCTTTGTCCCTTTTTCTATATAAACATTTTAGCGAGAACCAATTTCCACTCCTTTAGCTCTCAAACGTTCACGAATTTTTTTCGTTCTATTAGTTATACTGGAAACCAATCATATGTATTACAAAGAAAAAAAACTTTCACAAAATCTTACGAGACAGGAAACTCTAATTTTCAGTCGACTTTATCGAGCCCTAGGTTCGAACGCCGCCATATTTGCTGTGACAAGCCTCTGTATTGGGAATCGCACAAATTATTGCTATAACATGTATAGCGAACTGCACTTATGATGATGCAACTAGTACATATCAAATTACTGTCTTACTTTTCTTTTCTTTTCTTTGTCTGTCTAACAGAACGGAAATTATACTGTGGAATTTACCAAATAAAATGAAACAGCAATCTCAAAAACCACATATACGTTTAATGACATTTTTCTTTCATACAAAAGAACATAGAACAGATTACGTTGTTACATAAAATAATTTCTATTTAATTATTCAATTTTATGTTGCCATAGCAATTAGTCAGGTAGTTGACAGAAACATTATAAATATATCAAATATTATTTTATTTTTATTCGTTGTATAATATATTGAAGACAACTCTTGAAATCGGAACTATCAATATCGCATACGTTCATGCATTCAGCGCGAGATAGGTTTTGGACCTATTGGAGCTTCTTTTTAAAAAGGATTTCTTCCAAAAAACACTTCTATCAAATTTATTTAAACGGTAATTACAATGGTTTGACAAATTGTACGTTATATTCATTAACGTCTTAGTTTCAAAATAATCAAAGTTAAATGTTACTAATTAATAATTACAATGAGCAGGTTGAACAAGGCTCGTCAGGGTATTTGTGCAATCCCTGCTTTTACATCAATTGTGGAAAATGCAAATCGCATGTCTGCTATTTCTTGATACAATACAATGTCTTACTTCTTAGTAAACTTAAATCTAGCAATTGCTTTCTTATAAACTATTGTGACCTGCACCTGCCATATCGTGTTACGTAGGGGAATACAAAGTATTTGCTTTTTTCTCACGTTTGATTAATGAACTTCCATTAACCTTTCCTAATGTGTCCTTCCTTTAATTATACAATGTCACAATTTATTTCTTAAGACTTAATAGTCATTTAAATAAATAAATAATATATATATATATATATATATATATATATATATGTTGTCAAAAAATAATTTCATTCATCCTTCGGACTTGTGAAATTAATTTTTGACAACACGTTTCGTGCATTATTAACGCATGCGATTTTCAATAGTCTAGATTCCACTCGTATTATATATAATTATACCGATTATACATAGAGTAACTCAACTAATCAAAAGATTTGCATTTTCATTTTCATAGTAAATAACCAATTTAATATACAAACTAAACGCGCCCCAAATTTTAACATTTAGCTTTAATTAATAAATAGTTTTTATGATCAAATTTTCTCAAAAAATATTCGCGATATTTTTAATATAACTCTGTCGTGTAAGATTTCAATTATTATTGTATTTCCCTCAGCTTCTCAAATCTTTCCGAATTTCTTTCAAATCGAACGACCCCTTACTGATTTACAGATCAACCTTTAACAAACCATACGGTGTTCATGTTTCATCTATTTCTAAACAGTATAGCCCTGTCTTTTGAGATACACCCATCGTGTAACCTATCAAATTAGTATAGAATTTCCTGAGGAATCAAAATGAATTATCACGTCTTTTAAAATTAACTCCAACAAAGACCCGCATAGTGCTTTAATATTCAAAAACCTAACAGCAAAACATCTCAATAATAGAGTAAAACTCAAAAAATAGTTATCAATATCTAGAATTGTTAAAATTTTCAATTAGTGCATCTACATTCAAATAATTAAACCAAAAGGTTAAATATATATTAATTCTGCACTGTGGGTTAGAAAGTAGTTCGATAATCCATTTTAAATATAGTTCACAATAAGACGTATTTTCTAGATAAATTTAGTGAAATGTATGATGCTCAGCCTTGCATTGTTTTGTCAATGACGTCCGACTATTAATTGTCGAAGGTACTTTCCTACAATTCTAGTTAATATACGATACGCATTCTATAATTTGATTTAAATTGAGTGAATGTAAGGATAAATTATACGTATACTTTCTCTATGTATATAAACAGGGAAAATGATACTAAAAGTTCATTTTAAGTTTATTTTTGTAAAACGTAAAGTCGTTTAAAGTGTTACAGAATTTTCCGCCTTTGAAACTTTTGTATGAGGACTATCGACAAAGAAGAGTAAGCCTTAATTTGAATTTTAGCCTGCAAACGTAGAAGAAATTAATATTTACATGTGTAATTCAAAAAATTGTTAATCATTAATTTTTTCTAGAATGAACATCTTAAGCTACTCCTGCAGTGTGTGTGAAAGCGTTTTTACTGAATGTGACGCCGTGAACAAACACAACCAGAAGCACATCGAGATGGTTTATTTCCAGGAGGAGCTAAAAATTACAGACAATGAGTGGGAGCAAATTAAGGATTTGGAAAAGCAGTAGACCGCAGCGCATAAAGAATGTATAAACGCCGCAATTCAGTTAGAGCGAATCAAGTTGCTATTTGAAAAACCATACGCCATAACAGAATCTTCATCCAAAATCTTAATTGTAGTTCGACGATTGTAAAATAACTTTCAGATTTGTTGAAATCATTTTGCAGACCGTACTTAATCCTCAATGTATTTAGGAAGTTTATATCAAATCTTCCATATATTATACGCACTATGGAAGTTGACAACTTGCGTTTTTATTTAAATAAGAATTGTTTAGTGAAGATGGTGACATTTGATGAGAATTGTATGTTATTTACCAAAGGAAATTTAAAACACTTTTTAGGGCCGTCTTAGATCGTTCTCAACCACGCTAATACCTTAAGAGAACTAACGGAAAGCGGTACTCTTAATATAGATCTGTTTCTGTTAGATGTAGCAATGGAAAGATATAACAAGAATGATGTCTTACAGAATCTCGCACACTATATACAATTAAAAGCAAATACAGTAATACTGATATTGAGGTCATATTATACAAATTTATAAGAACCTACCTAAGATTGTTTGGAAACAGTATTTGTAGACAAGTTGAGTACACGGAAGAGTACAACAGGTTTCCATTCCACGCATTTACGAGCGATGTTTCGATTATAAACTATAGATTTTAGATAAATTTCTGTTACTATAATCCTACATATTACAGTTTATTCTCTCACACCTTTCTAAATTATTGTATTTCAACTGCTGATATTAATAGCTGTAAACAAAATTATGTTATAGTTTTAAATAAAACGATTCTGATTAATAATTGTGTAAAACCTGTAAAGCACCCTTTTAATAAATACACATCTTTGTTATAATTGTTTTCATAAGAACTTAGATACTTATTTCAGTTATGAGGAAATTTGAAGAATTAAATAATACCAATGTATTTCTTATATTTTATAACATAAACAAGCTAATATATCCAAAAGAATTTTTGAATTCAAGAGGTAAAATTTTTACTTTAAAACTTACAAGTTAGTATATATTCCATCTGAATATCCACCAACAGTTTTATAAACCCCATGTCCTCGATTATTTCCATAAAATCATCCGAATCCTCGGGAATACTGAGACAGCAGTACAGTGCTGTATTGCTTCCTCGTATGACTGGCGCATAAGACATTTTTCTTCTTCTATCGAAAACCGTTGCCCGCTTTTTTTACTCGTACAGCATTGCGAAATCTTTGAATAACCTCCCAAAAGTCTTTATACATATTTGTTTAATCGTCTCTTTAAACTATACAATCAACAAATAATACCTTCCATGCAGACAGTCCTTTTACATAAGCTAGTCTTATTTGGATATGTACCGATTGTGTCTGATTTGGACTTTGAAAATAATTATAACTCTTATTAGACCTCTAGTGCCAGGATAAACGCTATTATTTAGGTTATGTCACTATTTTTCTGGATCAATTTCCTACACACTTTTTCCCAAACTACCTGTATCGGATTGAGGATTATACTTGACTCCATAAACCAACTTGTCTTAATTTTCGTTTTCATTTTTAACCAACTATCCATTAACGTCTTTTCCAATATTTATATACTCGTTGAAATTCATCCGATACCGTCCTTTATCTATATCTAAATTCTTCACAATAGTGGTAAAATTGTGTTTTGACTCACTCCCACCCCAACACTGCAGGCAATTTCAATAAATTTTGGATATGTCATGTAACCACTTATATGATCAAGAAAGATATGGCAAAGGTTTGTATCATTCTGTTTCCATAATGCGATTACATCGGCGTTTTCTCTGAATCTATGTTTTAAGGCACTAGCATACGTTTGACATAGGTAGAATGAATCTATTGCTTTATGCCTCCCAAACGAGAAAAACTGTGTATTCTTGCTTTCCTCGTTTGCAGGTATATCGTCAAAGACACTAATTGAATCTTCTTTGGTATCTCCGGGTTCAATCAAGTCATCGTAATTTTCAAACTCATGGTAGCCAATTTCACCTTTTAATGATGTAGATACATTTCTTAACAATTCGTATTTGGGTTGATATAAACTTTTCGAAAATACATAGACATTTTGAAATCTAAGCCCATCCTCGTGCAGGATCAGAGATATTAAGGCATTAGTCTTTCCACAACTCGATGGTCCAGCGAATATAGCTCGTATGTTGGACGGGAACAAAAACTCATGTCTACTCATATTGTTAGGTGCGGAAACCAAGAATTTCTCAAAGTTCTGCGCAGGTATTTTAACTTCTTGTATAGCATCACTCATGTCACTCACATCTTCTGGTCTAGGAGCACCATCCTTCTTTTGAGGTTTACGGAGATCTAAATGCTTGCCTAACGTTTTTCTGGGTATACCACATAGCCTACTTGCAGAGTTAACACTTATACCGTTTTGTATTTCACTAATTGCTTTCTCTAAAGATTCCTTGGTGTACATCTTTCAAATATAAGTTTAAACCGATTCAAATTGAAAATATTACCTCTTATATACCAGCATTACAGAAATGTGCATGGGTAGGAGTGCGCACGCGTAGGGGTGCACATGAGTAGGGGTGTGCACGCAAAGGGACGTGCATGGCCAGGAGTTGCGCTTAGTGTTGTTTGGAGTTAGGTTAGGTTAGTTGGACTTGTACGGACTTAGGTTAGATAGCAGGAAAAATTGATAGGTTAGGTCAACACCGCGGCGCGGACCTAACGTATCAATTTTTTCTGCTATCTAACCTAAGTCCGCGCATTACCTTAGCGTGTCTCCATAAATGAAAGCATATATAGTATACACAACCACTTGTTAAATTCAATTGTAATTTCTGTTATAATAAAAATTGTTAGAAGAGTTTTTGGGAGAAGCTTTTTTACAAAGCCGCTCCAAGAGGCCCAAAATCTATCTAGCGCTGTAAAAAAAATTTTGACTATAACAAGTGTAAGTATAATTTGTTTTTTTTTGTAAACTAAAAAAATATTTAAATATTATTTAGCAAATCAAGCTAGAATAGGTTCTTATTTTTATAACAAATTATTTGTCAAGGTACAATTTATTCCAGCAATTTTGAGTCAAAGCGTCTTTGGCCAACTACACTGACAAACAGGGTAAGGAGAATTTTGTGGCTCACATATAAGATGTTTCGGGGTTCTGTAATTGTTAACAAGGATTAGGTAAAGATTAATTTAATACGTAAGTAGTCATTAGGTAAATCTTTTGTCTAAATTTAAGCTGTAAATTGTAACTATAAGCGTTATCTATATTTGTGTATGTAAGAAATTACTGAGATTGTGTAAAAAAGAAATATGTTTTTGTAAGTATATAAGATTGATCATAGATGTTTTTGAGATTTCAGTGTTTTATTTAATTTTTATAAAATCCACAACATATTTTTCGTTGAGCTAACCAGGCAAGGAAGACAGCGCGGCAGAATAAAAATTCATATTTTCTATTAAACGGACATCCTTATAACGATAAAGGGCAATAGCAATAAAGGAATAAAACCATCCACCAGACGAAATGCATTTTGCAGCAGTGGTAAATAGTTATGTCATAACGTCATATCTAAACAATAATGTAGCTCTAAATTTTTCTACCTAAGATTTTATGAACAATCAATGCTAATATTATTTTATAATTAATACCCAAACAAAAAACGCTGCCGTCATTGGTATATTCACAACATTAAACCAAAGTAATTAAAATTTAGCAGACGGTTTCCAAACGAATTTTTTTACTTCATCGTGAATTAAAAGCAATCACCTAAGCACATGTTATGTCTATACTATAATTAGAACTTGAATATGAAAAACTCCTCACACAATGAAAACAAATGCAAACAACATATTTTTACCTAACTTCTTTAAAAAACCCGAGAACGTTTGCATGGTTCTAAATTAATTTTGATTAAAAAAAACTAAATATTTTTGTCCTGTATTCTAGCGTGACCTAATAGATAAAGCCAACCATGCGAGCTGACTTACAGAAGACCAAAATAACGATGCACAGAAAAAAAAGTATATACATACACAGGTGGGATTGGTGCTTTTAAAAAGTGCACCTTCGGGTGTCCTGTCTGGGTCCTTCGAAATTTCTACGACATTGGAACCATCACCAATATAATTTAGCAAAACCAACACCGCTGCTTCTACTATATAGATTCTATCATATGCTTCGAAATCATGATCGACGATGTGTATGTACAATGACAGATTTAAAATTTGTAGTTGCAGGAAGAAAGAGATACTCGTGTCTCAAAGTCATTATTAAAAATTAAACAGTCCCTGATGATTATATCATTGGATAATTTGTATATAGCGATATTTACGTTCACTCACAATTGCGGTAACTATATTTAAACCAGTATTATAGTATGTCAAAATAATGGCTTGTAAAAATTATAGAAGTTCAAGACTTTTTTTATATACTTTCGCAATTTAGCAGTTCAATCAAACACTATACGGAAATGTACAAAAATGTGCTGTACAATACGGTATTTGTTTACAGAGTGCTCATTATGTATGGAAAATGGTTTACATCTCGATAAATATCGATTTTATATAAAAAAATTTTTATATAAAAGTTATTGAGCATTAGATTTTCCATAACACGGCAGCATTTAATTCTTTTCATTTCAGAAACAATTGAGTAACAAATAACACCTACATTTTTTAAAATAGCAATGCACCCTTTCACTAGGCTCATTTGATAGGGATTGCTCTCTTTTAAATGAAGAAAATTTTAGTACCCTTGTACCAGAAAATTTTTGAAAAAAAATGTAAATCTTTATTAACTTAATTTCACCAATAACATGAATTAGATAGCAGAGATCTCTTTAATTTGTCTAACAATGGGTGTAAGCTAATAAATGTGACAGAAGCTTATTCATTTAGATAAGCTGGTACGTGGAAAAATAAAAATTGTTCATATAACGGAAACTGAACGCATAGAAATTTTAATTATTGTCGGTTATGTGGATCGCAAACGAGCAGAATTAGAGATATGTAAAAGTTTTAATGAGCGTTATCAACATCGAAAACCAATCACCTAGTCAGTTGAAACGGTTTAGGAAAACTTGTAATGTAAAAGATCTGCCGCAGACTAGTTCGCAGAGATATGCCACAAATGAAGATAAAAGGTTCGATTTTTAATAGAAATCAAAGAAAATCCAAAAATTTCAAGCGTCAGTTAAATTTAAACCATGGCGTAAGTAGAGGTTTAGTACACAAAATATTGCATTTAGAAAAATTACAACCATAGATAAGACCACACAATAGATGGGTAACATTTATGGCCGCGATTTTAGCATTGATTCAGTTCATACTACGCCCGCGAGATGGTACGTGTAATTTGTAATGCAGGAAACTGTCGGACGTTAGATGACATTTCTAACATAAAACTTTTGCCAATGGTGACATTTGTAGGTATTGTATAATTATTGTTATTTGTTGAACTTTCATTCGGAATATTTAGTGTTTTTATTTGCAGATTAATTTATTGTTTCGCGTTTATTAACTTAATTTTTGTATTTAAAAAGGATAACTTCAGTGCAGGTTAGATTAATCTATAGGAACAATGGGTTTTTTGTGCTGTGTGCCTTTGTGTTGTAAGAAAAACTCTGAAACAAAAATGCACCGGTTTCCTACCGATGACATCGTAAGTTTTGTGAAATAATTAAATATAATTGTAAAATTCCTATACAACTTCTGTGTATTGCGAGATATTGTACTGATTGTTACTGAATAAAATTAAGTAATAAAGACTTGAAATGTTGTTATAAAATTACAGACACCCTTTTAAATTAAAATTTCAGTTTAACAGAACGAATTTATAGCTTTTATTATATATGATCTGTATGTATATAATTTTACCCAAAATATTGAAGTCTGACCATTATTCATGTTCATAGTTTCTTTTTCTTGAGAAAATAGTATTTATCGAACGTTTTCATTTCTGAAAACGTCTGATAAATGATATTTTTCTTGCACGTGGTTCTTTGGTTCAAGAAAAAGGATATAATAATAGAAACTGCATAATTTAGATATTACCGCCATAATAGTTGTTTAGACTACGCCCGCTAGAGGTCGCGAAGAACTTAGAAGAAGTTAGTATTAGGCCGTTGCCCATCTATTGTGGGTGGGTGTTTATCTATGATTACAACCGTATAAACCGACTAGATTGCAAGAATATCCGTAGATGAATACTATCAAGGTGTTGAGTTTTGTAAAACTGCGATGGAATGAATCAACAATACAAATTTTCTCAGTAATATTCTTTTTTCTGAGAGGCTATGTTTTGTGCAAATGGAAATGTAAATAAGTTTAATTGTCGATATTGGACTGCTAAAAATCCCCATTCGACGATCCAAAATCATGCCCAAGAACAACAAAAATAAACGTGTGGGTGGGAATTTCTGCAGATCACATAATTGGACCGTTCTTTATTTGGAGTACTCTAACTGGTGACCGTTATTTACAATTATTGCAAGAGCGAATTATTCCAGCTTGCCAAGCAAATCTTGATTATCTTTGGTTTCAACAAGATGGAGGACTCCCCACAACAATTCAAATATACCCCGATATTCAGATGTGGTTTTTCCGGCAAGTTGAATAGGCAGAAGAAGATCTGTAAAGTGGTCTCCAAGATCTCCTGATCGTACACTATGCGATTTCTTCTTTTGGGGATATTTAAAAACAAAGGTGTATAAAAACAGACCTCAGAATCTAGCCGAATTAAAGATAAAACTGCAGCAATTTCTCCAAGATCGCTCAGAAATTCTTTTAATGCTTTTCGTAATAGGTTGGGCCACTGCCTTGCAGTTAATGACGAACATTTTGAACACTTATTGTCATAAAAAGCATTTTATTGCTAATTTCGTTTTTAAGATTTGTACATAATTTTTGTTTATTCAATTGTTAAGACAAGTACAAGAGATTTCGGTTATCTGATTGATGTCATTGGTGAAATTAACTTAATAAACAGTTTTTACAGTTTTTCAAAAAATTTTCTGGTATAAGGGTACTAAAATTTTATGTCGGTTAAACGAGAAAAAAATCGTTATGAAATAACCCCAATAAAAGGGTATACTGCTATTTGTTTTCTGAAAAAAATCATTAAATGTTGTCTTATTATGGAAAGTAAAATGTTAATAAACTTTTATATAAAAATTTTTTGTAAAAAGTCTATACTTACCGAGATATGCACAGTATTCCATACATAATTGGCATCCCGTACACACAATCCGATACGAAGTGCATTTAAAGTGTGTGTGTGTCAGTCTGTCTGCGTCTGTGCGCGTGTGTGCGTGTGTGCGTGTGTGCGTGTGTGCGTGTGTGCGTGTGTGCGTGTGCTGTGTGCTGTGCGTGCGTGGTGCGTGTGCGTGTGCGTGTGTGGTGTGCGTGTGGTGTGTGCGTGTGTGCTGTGTGCGTGTGGGTGTGCGTGTGTGCGTGTGTGCGTGTGTGTGCGTGTGTGCGTGTATACGTGCGTGTGCGTGCACTGTGTGATGTGTGCGTGTAGTTGCGTGTGCGTGTGTGCGTATGTGGTGTGCGTGTGTAGTGTGCTGTGCTGTGTGCGTGTGCGTGTGTGCGTGTGTGCGTGTGTGCGTGTGTGCGTGTGTGCGTATGACCGTGAGTGCGTGTGTGTGCGTATGAGCGTGAGTGCGTGTGTGTGCGTGTGTGCGTGTGTACGTGTATGTGTGTGCGTGTGCGCGTGTGTGCGTGAGTGCGTCTGTGCGTGTGTGCGTGTGTGAGTGTGCACGTGTGTGCGTGTGTGCGTATGTACGTATGCGCGTGTGTGCGTGTGTACATGTGTGAGTATGTGCGAGTGTACATGTGTGTGCGCGCATGTGAGGGTGCGTATGTGCGTGTTTGCATGTATGCGTATGTACGTGTGTGCATGTGTGCGTCTCACGTGTGTGCGTGTGCGCGTCTACTCGGGTGTGCGTGTTTGCATCTGCGTGTGTGCGCGTGTCCTCGCGTGCTCGTATGCGTGTGTGCACGTGTGTGGGCGTGCTTGTGTCCGCGCGTGCTCGTATGCGTGTGTGCACGTGTTTGTGCGCGTGCGCATGTGCGTGTGCGCGCGTGTGTGCGAGAGTGTGTATGTGTGAGAGTGCGTGTGAATATATGTGTCAGCGTGTGTGTGTGAATTTCGTTAGAAATATTTCGTAATTCTCACGACGACAAATCATTAGATAGAACTTCATTTTAAAGTACACAACAGGGCTTTTTAATATTTGGATTGGCGTGAGCTGCATATCTTGCGCCACCGAAAATAATGGTTAGACCACAATAAAGCGAATCGTAACATTAGGATACTAAAAGCGAACTACAACACTATATCACGATCAACATTAATATTTATAACGGAAAGCAATTCTACTTTGGTAAAGCAAGGAAGGCCGGTACCATAGTAATAATCCGTTTCAATCGTAACTTGCCATGAAAAGATCTATTTGTAGATAATCAATCACATGAATAGTATTTTTCTTTAAAACAATTGTCTGTGTATATGATAACCAGAAAACTAAACTAACTGAATTGCACTCGTCTTGTAAAGTCTTTCGGTAAGCTCGTACCAATACTTATTATGTGATTGTAACGAGCGGATTGCGACCATTAAATGGGGAAATCCGACTAAAATTCTAAACTGCAACGCATCTAAATTCACTACAAGAAACACATACAACAAACACGACGTAAATCATGAAGGACGCGTAGGATGTTTTGCCTAACTTCCCGCATCAAAATTATAGAAACGTACAATTTAAATACTTAAGAAAGCGAACGGTGTTTGAAAATAGAAACCCGACATTATGAATGTCATAACAAAATAGGACAGTGTGAAGTATTTTAAATTATAATTTGAAGTAATCAAATAGCAACAGTTTAAACTGAAAAGCCGTCCAAATCGTTAATAAATATTTAGAAGACTGTAAACAGAGTAAGGAATGTGAAATTTAATTACGTAGAAACAGAAATATTCAAGTGTAAGATCTGCAATTAACAAAAGCTACTATCATCGGTGAAATATGCAAATATTCGACCACATTTACAAAAATGTGTCATAATTTTTGTTTTAAATTTGCACTAATCGGCAAGCCATCTATGTGAAAACTTAAGCAAGCTATTGTGTTCTTATTAATATATGAAGAAACATTTTCCAAACATTCCTCTATTCCATTGTACCAAAGCTTTCCAGACCCCATCCGTTGAATGATGACTTCTTTTAGAGTATACAGTAAGATTTGTCTATCTTTTGGCAATCTATTGATTCCTTGAGAATTTAATATCATGATTAATTCGCTAAGAAGAGCGTGTTGAAGATAGTTTTGTTTAATCCAATTTTTTAGTACATTAGCTATCGATATCTTATTGTTGTCTTCAACAAATTTATTATCACCTAAGTAATCAATAAGACGCTCATGTAGCGAGTTCTCATAATGATCGTTGTGAAATAAAATATTAGTATTGTTTCGATTTTCGCTTTAATTTTGTATCGTTACTAGGTTGATTGATCAGCTAAAACTTGTAGTCTAGGTTCAGGTGCAGCTTTCAACAAACCAATACTAGAGTGAACTTCTTTGGTCTTGTATACTCGTTCATAGAGTTTAATTTTTCTATAAAAAAAAGTGGTATATTTATACAGGCACTTCGTTACACATACAGCATTATAGTATTATGTTATGTATGAAGCACATAACAAAAAGAATTTTATAATTCAAAATTGTTCTACAACCGACGATCTTAGGTCGTTCAAAAATTTGGGAATTACTTTCAGTTACCCAACGTCTAGAGGACGTTGTTTAATTAGTTAAATTTATCTTCGACCTATTTAGTTGGTTGACGACCACCAATCAACGTGACTGTTGTCGATGAAACCGATGAAACTTATAAGTCGTATTAAAACGTCAAATGGATGTTCTTACATAACCAGCAGTTACATCAGTGGAATTCCGACGCTATATTAATATCATAAACAGGTTGCGTTCATACTTGAGGGATCTGGTATGGATCTTATCACAATTTGTAGAATTAACAACGTCCGAATAAGTATAACAGTAGTCGATAGTCGGTTAAAATGTTACTTCGCTGATTTGAAATCGTAGTTTAGCAATGAATTGTAATCTTAGTTTTAAATTCCACAATTACAGTTAGTTTAATTTAAAGGGGAAGTGGTTTATCAGTCGTATGTAGTTGAAGCCTGAACGGAGCGGTTGCTCACGCTTCTCGTTCCGCGCTTAGCGTTTTTTATTATTAAAGTAGATAAGTATAGTACGATAGTGATTAAGAGTGGTATGTACAATTGTTTATTCGTATTTATTTGTAATTAGAGGGTGAATATCGGGTTAGCATTATAATTGAAAACTCAGATTGTTTCCTGAATAAGTGATTTAGAACCCACGAATCTGAGATTAGCAGTATCATATTTAATTATCAGTACGGCGCCCAACAAAATAATAATTAACATTGATTATATCGTTATCTACATACTTTACGGTTAACTATCGTACTTTTTCAAACTTATCGATGTACACAATACCCAGTTTCTAAAACCATATTCTTCATAGTTGTCAATATAGTTTTATAGTTACGCTGTGCTTTAATTATACCTAACTCTATTCTATAAAGAATACTTTGTGTGCAACTCTTGAATATAGTACACTTTATTCGAACTGAAACCGTAATCAGGATTATCCTACATCGCAACCCTCGCACAAATTTAGTGCCAATTTACTATTACATGTAGTCGGTACTAGTTTAAGAATCAGGCATCATAGGTATTTGCTTAGGGGCGTTGGAGAAAAGGGGCGTCCGAGCTATCGACCGTAAAAAATATTAGCAATTAAATAATTTGCTTGTGAAATCCACAATAACGTATCAGAAAGATAAAATTGCCAGCTAAGCTGAACTAAAAACGTTTACTTGGCTGGACTTCGTTTTAGAAATGCGCTTTTTTAAGGGATCGTATATATATATTTCGATAGGGAATTTTCCCCTGAGCAAAACTATGTTATTCATTTTGTGCGGAAACGACCCCTTAAAAAGTTATGCTTAAAATACTGTCCCATTATAAGTCTATGGAAATTTTTAAAATTTTTAAAATATTCAAATTTTCCGCCAAAAATACTTTAAATAACAGATGGCGCTGCGCTAGAGCAAAAGAAGCCAGTGGCGTCTGTCTTTAAAGTCAGTGTGTTCTCAGCTTTCGAAGGAAAAGGTCACACTTTTCGTTCTTCTCAATTAGCGTTCTATTGAGTAAGTATCTAGTTATTTGCTTATAGGTGTGCACACGCAAGAAGTCGAAGCAAACTGGCGCCCGGCAAAAAGCTATTTTGCTGACAAAAAGGCTCCAGAAAAAGCATTTGCTGACCATCTCTGCGAATACCTATGGCGCCGCTGGAACAACAAGCAGAACCGCAATCCGTTCGATGCTCTTCTACAAGCAATTCGCCTTCAATTCACTGATTTCCGAGGGTAAATATTCCTTTTTATATTAATTTCATTGCCTATTTGTATTTTGCTTCCTTGTAAATAAATATTGTTGCCATTTAAAATAATTCTTCAAATATTAGGTTATGTTAGGTTAGGTTAGGTTAGATTAGGCTAGGTTAGGTTAGGTCAGATTAGGTTAGGTTATGTTAGGCCAGGTTAGGTTAGGTTAGGTTAGGCTAGGCTAGGCCTAGGCTAGGCTAGGTTAGGTTAGGCCAGGTAGGCTAGGTAGCAGGTTAGGTTAGGTTAGGTTAGGTTAGGTTAGGTTAGGTTAGGTTAGGTTAGGTTAGGTTAGGTTAGGTTAGGTTAGGTTAGGTTAGGTTAGGTTAGGTTAGGTTAGGTTAGGTTAGGTTAGGTTAGGTTAGGTTAGGTTAGGTTAGGTTAGGTTAGGTTAGGTTAGGTTAGGTTAGGTTATGGTATGTCAGACCAGGTCAGGTTATGTTATGTTAGGTTAGGTTAGGTTAGGTTAGGTTAGGTTAGGTTAGGTTAGGTTAGGTTAGGTTAGGTTAGGTTAGGTTAGGTTAGGTTAGGTTAGGTTAGTGACCAACATTAAAATGGGAAACTGCTATATTAGCGTTGAGACTGATTTATGTAATCTCGTATCAGTATACATTAGCCCGAACTGTACCAGGGACCAGTACGAACTATATCTAAATGAACTCTACGCTGTTGTTGCTAACTCCGATAAGGCATTTATAATAATGGGTGACTTTAATGCTAAAATACCTACTGGGGAGGACAGGTAACGGACGAAAGAGGAAGACTGGTATTTGAGTGGGCGAACTCTTTAGAAGTGAGCATACTAAATGATGGTCAGAAACCGACTCTAATAAGATGGAACGGGGTATCGTTTATCGACCTCACTATGGTTACGAGTGGACTCTTTGTAAGCGAAACAAAATGGCAGGTACTTGAAGAGGAGACCAGTAGCGACCATCGATACATACTGTTGGAGCTGGGTCAACAGCAGAACCCCAAACCCATGTGGATTAGGGGTAGCATCAATACTAAAAGGCTTGCAGAACATTTCAGGAAAATCTGCGACACTGAGGCAATGCATCAGATGGATACCCAAGATGTGGTAAATAAGATTAAAGAGGCATATAGAAGAACGACTTCTTGGATGAGAGTGGATAAACGAAGTAACGTACCATATTGGTGGAATGAAAATATAAGACCAATGATAGAGGAGGTTAGAAAGCGACGCAGAAGATATCAAAGAGCAAGGGTAGATACCGACGATAAAGCCCTGAAAAAAGATAGAATATAATGATGCGAAGAAGCAGCTCAAATTTTACATCATTGATCAAAAAAAGAAAAAATGGGAAGAACTGTGTAATAAACTCAACACCGATATCTTTGGGGATGCTTACAAAATTGTGCGTAGCCAACTGAAAGGCCTAACCCCAAAGGTAGAACTGACTACCCAACAGAAAATAGAAGTATTCCAGGAGTTATTCCTGGAGAAAACTGATACGGCAACAAGAGCAATCGATGAACCTGATCAAATCGAACAAGAGCACCCCCAGCCCTTTACACTGGGGGAACTCGAAAACGCATGTGACAGGATCAAGATCGGTAAAGCACCAGGGCCAGACGGAATTCCTCCGGAGGTAATCAAGTGCGTAGTTAAACAGGATCTGGAGAGTTTCAGAAAACTCTTTAGTGAGCTATTAATGGACAGAAGTTTTCCGAAACAGTGGAGAACTGCAAGGCTCGCACTGATAGAGAAGCCGCGGCAAACAACTGAGGAGAGCATTAAATTTAGGCCTATATGTCTTTTAGACGTTATGGGAAAGCTGTTTGAAAGCCTAATTAACGATCGGCTTCAAAAAGAGATAGTTTTGAATGGAGACTTCCACCAGAACCAATTTGGTTTTAGAAAGGGGCGAACAACTATACAGGCCATTGATAGAGTGCTTGGTAAGGTCGAACAAAGCAATAGAGCGGGGAAAAGATGGTGTGCGTTGGTTCTGGTGGACGTGCGAAATGCCTTCAATTCGGCCGCATGGCAAATAATCATCGAAAAGATGGTGCGTAAGGGTATTCCTAGATACTTGGTTGACATGATTAAATCATATTTGAGTGAAAGATATATACAGGTAGATAAAGAAAACTGTAGAGAAGTTGTTGGAGGTGTTCCACAGGGGTCCGTACTTGGACCCACCTTGTGGAACATACTCTACAATGATATCATGGAAATTGCGGTTCCAGAGAGTGTGGAATTACTGTGTTATGCGGATGATCTTGCGTTGGTTGTGCCTGCTAAGGACGCTCGAGGCTTAGTAAACAAGGTAGAACAAAGCATGGAAGCGGTGTTGCAGTGGCTGGAACACAATAGGTTAGAGATGGCACCAGAGAAGACCAAGGTCAGCGTCTTCAATCTAAGCCGAAAGGTGAAAGATATGGAATTCATGATGGATGGGCATACAATCAAGCCAAGTAAAACTGTAGTGTACTTGGGAGTCACAATTGATTATGGTCTGACCTTTACAGCCCACGTATACAGGGTGGTAGAAAAAGCTAAAGTCGTGATGAAATCCCTTGGAAGTATATTACCGAATATCGGAGGCCCAGGGCAGATGAAGAGAAGGACCTCAGCTTGGCCATGCAATCTATATTGCTTTATGGGGCACCAATATGGGAAAGAGCACTTCAAATAAACAGGTGCAGGATAGAACTTACGAGGTGTCAAAGGATAATGGCGGTACGAGTATGTTGTGCTTACCGAACCGTATCGACAGAAGCTCTACTAGTGATTGGAAGCATGCCCCCTATAGAACATCTAGTCCAGGAAAGGGCATATATATAAAGTTACGACAGAGAACCCAGAGAGAGATAAAAATGAAATTGCGACCACGGCAAGGAATGAACTTTTAAGAAAATGGCAGGCTGAATGGGAGGGATCAATTAAGGGACGGTGGACGGCGCTGCTGATCCCAAACATTGAAAAATGGTTAAGTAGGAGGTTTGGAGAGACAAACTATCATCTGTCGCAAGCCCTAACTGGACACGGGTGCTTCCGGTCGTATCTTTATAAGATCAAGAAGCAGACCTCAAGTCAATGCTGGTATTGCGATGCCGAAGAGGATAACGCCCGGCATACTTTGTTTGAGTGTAACCGATGGCACGCACAGAAGCAGGAAGCCGAAATAATAGTCGGCGAGGAGATCAGCAGTGAAAATCTGGTGGAAATTATGCTCAAAAGCAAGGAACACTGGAAGGCTATAGAACGATATGTCGTAAAAGTCTTGAAAACCAAGGAAATAGATGAAAGAGCTAGGACGCAAATGTAATTAAGACTGATCCCCGCAGCAACTCTGATGTCATACCTCAGGTGGTCCCGGAGTTCGCTTGTCACTAGCGGGAAGGGGGAAGGAGTTTAGTTGGTAGGCGAATGCTAAACTGAATGACAATTTTGGCCGTTCAGTTTGGTATTCGAATCAACACTACCACATCGTTGACCTAGATGTGGTGTCTTCCCGACTGTGAAGATTATATCTCAATTGAGGTATAAAATTCACAGAACGGGTATACGAAGATTCTCTAATCCCATATTTAAAAAAAAAAAAAAAGGTTAGGTTAGGTTAGGTTAGGTTAGGTTAGGTTAGTGTTAAGTTAAGTTGTTAGTGTTAGGTTAGGTTAGGTTAGGTTAGGTTAGGTTAGGTTAGGTTAGGTTAGGTTAGGTTAGTTAGGTTAAGGTTAGGTTAGGTTAGTTAGGTACGGCTAGGATTAGGTTGGTTTGTCAGGTTAGGTTAGGTTATGTTCTGTAGGTTAGGGTGGCTAGGTTAGGTTGAATTAGGTTGGTAGGTTAGTTAGGTTGGTAGGTTAGGTTAGGTTAGGTTAGGTAGTAGGCTATACCTTCTAACAATAATTAATATTAGAAAATAACAAAATTCCTATAGACTTATAATGGGAGAGTATTTTAACCATAACTTTATGGCGTTTCCAAATCATGAATAACATTCGTTGTCAGGGAAAATTACTTGAAAATATAGACAACCCAAAAATGTGGTTCTAAGAAGTCTAACCTTTACCCCGTATCATATACTATTAAATGGATTTAAATATAACGGTTCAATGGATAATAGAATTCAATGCAACCTCTTTACACTAAAACATTCTAATTAAATAAATGCATTCAAATATTGGTTGACATTTTTTAAGTAAATAATCAGGAATAAACAATTTGTGAAACAGCTTACTTATAAAGGTTTAAACATGGAATCACATGTACGACATACTTTAAGACCAATACTGAAAAATAACTTGGTTAGCGTTTAAGTTTGAGTTAGGTTATTGCATTGAATTACGAGGATAATGCGTTAAGCGTGCTTTATTCTCATAAGTTCCATTAGGTACATGGAACGCTTGTTTAATAATCTTCTTTAGTAAAATATTGGTTGACTTAAGTTATTTTTCAAGCATCTCTAGCTGTTAGTTTGATTTCCCAGCTTAACGAGTCTGTGAATCGTCGCTATGATTTGGTTCAGGTTTTTGGTTAGTCCACCTTAGCTAGTGATCCATAGGTTTCCGGCTAAGGCTTGCGAATTCGATTGAATATTTGTGAGCTAAATGGTTCATGTAATTAATCTAATTTATTTAATAATAAACTATAACGCATAATAATGCTACAAAAGCACTAAATAAGATTACCTTTTGCCCAATAAAATGTTAGCATTCAATTCAAATTAAAATTTAATTTATACGGTTACAAAATAAACGATTGTTTGGTATCATTCCTATGGCACTTCTGTTCGGAAATTGTAAGGTAATCTTGTTCCGGTTGTTAACTCGCTTGACATGAGGATTTTTCCAATACAGCGTGGTGAATGCTTGTAATTGTTCCTTGAAAACAGGACAAGGGAATTTGCAGTTTATCGTTTTGGAAGCACGTACGATTTAAGTTGTTTTATTTGAATGTCATCTCCAAAAGAAATAATTTTGTCCACTTGTTGGTTTAGCTCGTAATTGACGAGAAATTTTTTTTGAAGGGCCGTGGTAACTGTAAGTAAAATTTGATTCTGTAACCATTTTAATGTAAAGATTTTCAGCAACTTTAAATTAACATGCAACGTTTGATAATATTCGTAGTTTAAATTTATACGTAAAGCAACTTTGAATTAACATGCAACGTTTGATAATATTTGTAGTTTTAATCTATACGTAAAGCAACTTTAAATTAACATGCAGCTTATTAATAATGTGAAAATTGGAAATAATGTTTAACTTGGAAAAAATATACAACCTTTAGTTAACAGGAGACTGGTTTAACGTAATTTTAATTAATGCACAAGATGAAAATATAGGAATTTACGCTTTGTTCGAGTGTGGATCTGGCGAGATTTAATTACTTAAAATGGATGCCGAGTAGTTTGGAGTTTCAGTAAGCAGTAAAATTATTTGTTCCGGACTGGACATTTCTTTATTTTAATGCTGACGCAAGACGCCTAGCAGGTATTTTTCTGTCAGACGGACATATGGTATGTAGAAATTTGTTTTCGTATGTTAGCTGAACTATGGACATAGCAGTTAGATAATTTTTTGTTTAATCAAGGTATTTAAACTTCAAAATAGGTCAAGGACAGACTATAAATATATTTTTCAATATTAAACAATAGGAATCTGTAAATTTTACATTTCTTAATCTTTTATTAATTCACTGAAACTACGGAAGATGTCATTATGTGATAGAGAAAGTAAATTCTTCTATTTACGAAAAATTAGAAATTAAACTTTATGTTTACTATTTCATTAATAACTAAGTGGAATTACTTATTGTGAGGTTATGGTAGATCTACCCAAACCAACATTTTTGTTATCGGTAAGTAACGGTTTAGAAAGCAACTTTATGCTTAATCAATTTGTTAATAAAACTTGGCTAGATATTTCTTACAGAAATAACCACATTTAACTTGATTGGTACTGATTTTATCCAGTGCCTTTGTAAATAATTTTCACAAATTAATTTAATCAAAAATATATAATAAATGAAATGATATTTTGTAAAAAAGCACGTTAATTGAATACAAGAGGAATAGATTTTTATTTTTGAACAAGACTATTCTTTTTAATTAGAATGAATGAAAGCTGATTCGAATTGAATTTTAAAATTTTGAGTATAAATGCACAAACAGTGCTATTCTTTGTTTAATCTGTTCACAGGTGAAGAAGTGAAGTACTAAGGTCAAAGTCGAGCCATAAGGTAAGAAACTTTAGGGATTATGTTGTCTTTAATAAACTGTATAGCGGTTATAGAATAAAGGTTTCCGCATTCGCCTTGTACAAGGGACTTGAGTAAGGTCTTCTCTGTATAGAAAAATACGGTGGCGCCTTATTCTTCATATTTTTGGTCGCAATCCAACCCCGACCCACAGCTCATGTTCCACCCAGAGCATATAGTTCGACTAGCCGCTTTGCCTTTGAGATTTCCACAACTTTGGGCCATTTTCCATCAGAACTTGCCGTGGGCTCTATTCGCTTACTGGAAATTCTCGTAAAATAAAATCCCATAATAAGTCAAAAGCTATAAGGTTAGGTAAGGTTAGGCATAGAGAGCGCCTGGCAGTAGAGATAAAAGCAACGCAGAAAATAAGCACAGAAAACCTTGTAAGCCTGATGGTTGAGAGCCAACAAAACTGGACTGCCATCGAGAGATATGTCAAAACAATTACTGTTCAGAAGGAAAGCGAGGAGAGAGAAAGAGAGACAGTGAATAGGGCCATGAACTAAGAAGGCAAGTAAGACACCCCACAAGGAGTGCGCAGTAATGCTCCAAAAGCGGTTCCGCACTCCACTGTCACTAGTGGGAAGAGAGGGAAGGGTTTAGTCGGTAGAGCTAAATAGTAGGGAGAGCCCGACACTACCTCCGACATAGAACATAGTCGGGGGCGCATGTAACATGTTCCTAATCCTCTTTAAAAAAGGGCAGGTTAGGTTAGGTTATGTTATGTTAGGTCAGACTGTGTTAGGTTAGGTTAGGCAGGTTAGGTTAGGTTTGGTATGGTTTGGTTTGGTTAGGTTAGGTTAGGTTAGGTTAGGTTAGGTTAGGTTAGGTTAGGTTAGGTTAGGTTAGGTTAGGTTAGGTTAGGTTAGGTTAGGTTAGGTTAGGTTAGGTTAGGTTAGGTTAGGTTAGGTTATGTCAGGTTAGGTTAGGTTATGTTATGTTAGGTTAGGGTAGGCTAGGTTAGGTTAGATTAGGTTAGGTTAGGTTAGGTTAGGTTAGGTTAGGTTAGGTTAGGTTAGGTTAGGTTAGGTTAGGTTAGGCTATACCTTCTAACTAATAATTAATATTAATAAAATATAACAAAATTCCTATAGACTTATAATGGGAGAGTATTTTAACCATAACTTTTTAAGTGGTCGTTTCCGAAAAAAATGAATAACATATTCTTGCTCAGGGGAAAATTACTTATGAAAATATATATACGAACCCTAAAAAATGTGGTTCTAAAAGAAGTCTAACCGTTTACCCTCGTATCATATACTATTAAAATGGATTTAAAATATAACGGTTACAATGGAATAATAGAATTGCAATGCAACCTCTTTACACATAAAACATTCTAATTAAATAAATGCATTCAATATCAGTTGGTTGACATTTTTTAATAGAAAATTAATCAGGAATAAACAATTTGTGAAACGACTTACTTATAAAGGTTTAAACATGGCAATCACATGTACGACATACTTTAAGCACCAATACTGAAAAATAACTTGTAGCATGTTTAATTTGATCAGTAATTATTCGCATTGAATTACGAGGATAATGCGTCAAGCGTGCTTTATTCTCTAATAATGTTCCATATAGTACATCATGGAACGCTTCGTTTTAATAATCTTCTTATAGTAAAATATCTGTGTGACTTAAAATTATTTTGTCAAGCATCTCTAGCTATTGCTTTCGTATTTCCCCACCTTTAACCGCGAGTCTGTGAATCGTCGCTATGATTTGGTTCTAGTTTGGTTGGTTAGTCGCACCTTAGCTATCAATCCATCAAGATGTTTTCCCGGCTAGAGGCTTGCGACATTCGATTGAATTATTTGTGTGAGCGGTCAAGTCATGGTAGACTTGAATAAATTTCAATAACTTCTACTAACGCGCGTCTACAAAAAACAATCGAAAAGGACAAGTGAAGATTCTGTTTTGTAAGTTGTATGGTTCTGTGCAAGGAATGGTTAGGTTTTCCAAAGTTTGAAATGGCTTATACGATTGTTTGGAACTGATGGAATTTCTGTTCGGATTTGTCTAGGAATATCAGATGCAGTTTGGTTTGTTATTAAGTTTAAGAAATTTTTGCACGTGTTTAGAATGTCGTTTGTCTTTGATAAACAGACGGTTATAAAAAAACAAACACGAAATTTGCTATTATGTTTATGAACATATGATCTGTTTCACTTTCGATTATTGTTGAACTGGTTTTACAAACAGTAAAAAGAAATTTTGTCAAGTTAGGTTTATATAATTGTAAGCTTTGTTCCATTTAAACTTGAGATAAATTTCAAGGTATATTTTTGACGTTATGCTTTTTTGTGATGTAGCAACATTTAACAGATGTTTGCCGTGAAAGCAGATGTTTCGTGCAGCTTTCCTAAAATTCAAATTAAACATTATTCAATCTTGAAGTTAGCTATTACTCACAGATAAATTATAAAAGCTAAGTATAAAAATTTAAATACACGCTGCCTAATAATTACGAAACTGTAATCTACCTGATAAGATCTGCCCAGGATAGAAATGTTAGTTCAATGCATTGTGGTTACAAATTATTTTGATCAAATATTTAAAACAAGCTTATGTTTAGAGAGCAGTCTTTTGCTTTAAAAAGACATAATTTTGACTTTGTTATAAATGTTATTGTTGAGAATTTTTTCTACATGTTAAAAAGTTATGATTTTTTAAAAGAAAGTTTTTTTCTTCAGTAAACAATTAGCTAAACTTTGAGACTTTTATTTTGGTCAAATGCGATCAAATCTGATAACATAAAGGTAGAATTTTTGGGTAATAATTTTGTGTTAATATCATATTGGATATACATTTTTTTATTTTTAATACTTTTATAGGACACAAATGATGTTCTACTTTTTTTTTATTTAATTTCTTACAGGAGCTGCGTCTTATTTTTATAAGACAGGTTTTTGTTAACGAAGGCAATCGTTTTATCTTTGGGTTTCCACGTCCGCCCTTAGAATTGTGCTTTGCTCTTAACGTGATTATCTCAGGACTTGGTGGCGCCTATTTAACTTTGTTTAGCTTTGGTTTGCAAACAAAATTCGACTCCCCCCCCCCACTTCTTATTGCTCTACCCAGGAATAGACCTCTAGCTATGTCGAAAAATTTTTGTTCACTGGCGCCCATTTAGAAAAATAAGTTTCACTTGCGTCCATCATACAACAAGAAAAATTCGTATCACTGGCGTCCTACTACAACAAAAAATATAGTTACAAACTATATCAATATTTGCTTCTAAGTTTTTACTAAAATTCATATTTCAGGAATGTTTCTCAAACCTATTGACAACTACCAAGCTATTAGTAGATGCGGATACCTGAGCCGGAAATTAGTCTTCCGTATACATCATTCATTGTGTTCAGTATTGTTTTGCATAGCAGTGGTGGTTAAGCTCACAACCTATTCTTGTACATTTAAATAGTAAGAGAGTGTAGATATTTTTAAAACCTACTTCACAAACATGAACAAAAACCAAGAGGCGCTCAACGTTGAAAAATCGAAAAAAAGAAAAGATGGTAGAAACCAAGAACTTTTGAAAAAAATTTTAAGTTTTTTTTAAGAAATATCATCCTCTGTAAGTTCCAATAAATGTGACCGTATTAGCAATAGTGCTGCTATTGAACAGAATACGCAGAAGTTAGAGACACCGTCATCACAAAGTATGACTGATGAGAATTAAGAAGTCGATTTTCTTGAGGTTTCAGTGTTTCCTTTAATTTTTATAAAATCCACAACATATTTTCCGCTGAGCTAGTCAGACAAAGAAAAGAACACAGTAGGATAAAAATTCATATCTTCTATTAAGCAAACGCCCTTATAACGATACAGGGCAACAGCAATAAGGGAACAAAACCATTTACCAGACGAAATGCTTTTTGCAACAGCGGTAAATGGTTATGCAATAACATCACACATAAACAATAATGTAGATCTAAATTTTTATACTGAATATTTTATGAATAATCAATGCTAATCTTATATTATAATTAATTCCCAAACAAAAAAAGGTGTCATCATTAGTATATTCACAACATTGAACCAATGTAACTAAAAGTTACCAGATGGTTTCTACACAAATTTGTTTAGTTCAGCGTGATTTAAAGCAATCACCTAACCACATTTTATGTCTATACTATACTTTACAAATTAGAGCTTGATTATGCAAAATTTTCACACAATTAAACCAAATGCAAACAGCATATTTTTACTTAATTCCTCTAACCCCACAACGATTGAATGGTTCTAAATTAATTTTTATCCAAAAAAAAACTAAATATTTTTGTCCTGTAAATTTTAAAGTGACCTAAATAGATAAAGTCAACCATGGGACCTGACTTACAGAATACTAAAATATCGATACACAGAAAAAAGTATATACGTATACAGGTTTAGATTGATGCCTTTAAAAAGTGCACCTTCGAGCGTTCTGTCTGGGTTATTTGAAATTTCTACGACATTGGAACCATCATCAATGTAATTCAGCAAAACCAACAACGCCGCTTTTACCATATGATCTTCCAGATTTTATCATTTGATTTTGTAGTTGCAGGAAAAACGTGTTACTCAGTTTCTCTAAAATAAAACGCGCTTATAATAATAGTTTTGGTCTCCCCTACTAGTTAACAAATTGCAATGGAAACTGAATATAAGAATGAGCATAGAATATTTATCAATTTAACTTATATAAAACACACTTTCAGTAACAAATTAATAAAAATTTGTTTTTTTATAATAAAGTTCTTACTTCAAATTTTATTTACCGAGATACTTTCTTGTGTATACCTAACCAATAAAGAGTTGCCTTTAACAACTATATCAAAACATTCTGTGTTTACATTCAGGTATCAAATTTGCAATATAAGAAAATAAAAGTTACCAAGTGCTATATGGTTACTCTCTAGAAACAGGTACTAACAACTCATTACACGTGATATTGTTCTACATTTAAAACATTTTAAATAATGTGTACTGAGTAAGTTTATAAGAACCTTGAGAACAAGTGTCTAACCAAAAAAGCGTCTCAAACAGTTCGATATATATATATTATTTATAAGGGGATTGTGCAGCAGGATTCTACTTAAACTCAACTTCGTACTTTATGTTTATATATGTATTCCGTTCGATTTCAAGAGAGAGAGAAATACTCAAAAATAAGATTGAGGAAGGTATTTTTCAAATTTTATCTAAAAAAATTATACAAATAAATTAACAGGAAATGACACCGACGCGATACAAACCGCAAATTGCGTGTCTTTGATCAAGAGGAAAGACTGTTTAGAAATTGTAATCATCATCTTTAGGTCTGCAGTCCTGGAACAGGTTAGACCCGCACCCTCACTGTTTCCTATTTTGAGTTAACCTTCACATTTCTCTAAAATTTGCATAGTCTGCATCCTTCACTATCTGCGAGCAATAGTCTAATCTAGGTCTACCTCTACTTTTTTTTTTCTATCTCTGCTTGCAATATATACCGCACTATTCCCCAAAAATGTCTTAAAACATATGCTGCCCTTTTATTTCTTCCATTTTTTTTCTACAGATATCCTTAATCCCCTACTATTTCTATAACCTTTTTGTTATTAACATTGTCTGTCCATGCTACCATCATCATCATACATCTGAAGCACAACATTCCAAAAGGCTTCTACTATTTTTCTGTCTGCTGCTACTACCCCTATTTCAGAGACGTACTGTGTTGCGCTTCACACATATGCTTTCAACAAATTTCTCCATGTTTCTATGTTTGTTGTCTTCAAACATAGCCGCTGCTCTTCCTTGTTAGATGCAGTTCAGTTCCCCTTCTATTGTTTTACAAATATATACCCTATTTCCCCAACATTCAGTAGAATGTGAAGGGGGTTAAGCAGGCTGTGGCTACTAAAATCCCCCAACACGTGAACATTTGACGAACTAATAGTTTTCCATTATATCTTTCGCACAATCAACAGTAGTTGAAAATATTTCAAAACCAACACCTGTAGTTGTTTATAATAATCAACAGATTTAAGTGCAATTACTTTTTCATTAGGCTTTCCGTCTTGAAATTGGTTGGACGCATACCTAAACTTATTTCTATTCTGAGCTAGCCTACACAGTTCCCTGAAATTCCCATAGCCTAGATACAGCTCGGTTTTCCTTTGATTGTTTTCTAATTATATACCCTATTTCACCAAGATTCGGTAGTATGTGAAGGGGGTTAATAAGCCTGTGGCTACCAAGATCCCACAACACTTAGACATTTGCCGAATTAATAGTTTTCCAGTAAACCCTTTCGCAAAATTAATATTAGTTGAGAATATTGCACAACCAACTCCTGCAATTGCTTACAGTAATCATCAGGTTCAAGTGCAGTTATTTTTTTCGTCATTAGGTTTTCCATCTTGGAACTGATTGGACGCGTACTTCCATTATTTTCTCTTCTGGGCTAGCCTACATATTCCCCTAAAATTCCCACAGCCTACATCTTTCACTATCTGTGTGCAATAGTCTGTCCTAGGTCTACGTCTACTTCTCTTTTTTCCTATTTCTGTTTTTAATATATGCCGCACTATTACCTCATGCCTTAGTAAGTGGCCTATCATCCCATCTCTTCTATTTTTTACGGTTTCCCACATATTTTTTTCTTTTCCCTACCATTTGTAGTACCTTTTTATTCTTAACTTTGACTGTCTGTGATATCGTTAACATGTGCCTGTAGCACCACATTTCAAAGGCTTCTATCTTTTTCCTGTCCGCTTTTCCTACTGACCAGGTTTACAGTAATACAGTGCTGTGTTCCACACATATGTTTTAAGCAATCTTTTCCTTGTTTCTATGTTTGTTGTCTCTGAACATATTAGTAGATTTTCCTAGTTAAATGTAGTACGACCTTATGCTAATCTTTGTTTTTATCTTGAGCGCTCTTCCCATCTTGCGTTGTTTGGCTTCCTAGATAGCAGAAATCTTTACCTATTGTAAGTTCTCGTTACCTATTTGTATTCTTGTTTTTGATTTATCTTTTTCTCTTTTGCATGCTAGTACTTTAGTTTCATTTTTGTTAATTTTTATACCGTATCTTTATGTTAGAACTGCTTCCATTTCATTAAGAGCAGCATCTAACTCTCCCTTGCTAGATGCTAATACTACTATATCATATGTAAATCTAAGTATATCAATCTTTTGTCCCTGCACAATAAGTCCAAATGTCGACCTGCATTTGACAGTGTTCATGTCTCTTCGATGTACAAATTAAAAATTAATCGGGATAGAGCATATCCCTGTTTCATCTCTTTTTATAATATTTACTTCTCTACGTTCCTAGTTTAATTCTATTACCGCTGTTTGCTCTTTGAATAAGTTATGAACTATCCGTCCACCCCTAAAACTAATTCCAATCTATTTGAGTATTTTGAACATTTTTTCCACATTAAATTGTCAAATGTTTTTTCCAGATCTACAAGCCCTATATACACGCTTTCCGTTTGTAATTTTTTTGCGGTAAATTTCGAATAGCTCTGCGGTAAAGAAAAGTGGACATGTATACGACAGAAAAATGATAATTAACAGATAACATATAATTATTGGTTTTAACCAGAACAAACAATTACTCTAAACACTTACCTATTATTTACGATCATAGACGCATATTTGTGTTTATGCAGCCGTGCCAACGGAAAAACGATGTAAACAAAACTGTAGAATCTGTCCGTCTTACGGGAAGTAAAAAATCTACTCTTCTTTTGGCGGTGTAGCAAAGCACATTTACTCCGACAGTGGTTGTTTTGAAGGAAAACGGTTTTTCTAATTGACGGTTCTACGTAGAACATGTAAGCAGTGATGCGGCCTTCAAGAACAACAAATCGATACTCTCTTGCTTCGTGTGTTTTCCAGGTTAATACAATGTTCTTGCACATGCGTATAGCAAGGTTTATCACGCGCGGCACTTGTAGGCACGTGCTTGAAGTAAAACATGGAATTTTACACTAACAAATTTAAATATACCGAGGCGGACGTAAATAATCAACAAACTCAACGAAAAATAAATTTAGCTGTAAATTATTTACAATATAAACGGAACACCCCTTTCTCTATTGTTTTTTCTATTATCAGCCTCAGAGCTAAACTATCCTCCGCGTTCTCCGCTTTCGCCTAAACTCAAATTGATCTTTTCCTAGAATTTCTTCAGCTCGTTTTTCCATTCGTCTTTGTACAATTTTAGTTAATATTTTTTATATGCGTGTTGCCAAACATTATTGTTCACAAATTTTCACATTTATCCGCGTCTTTCTTTTTTGGTATAGTGACTATGATATTACGTTTGAGATTTTTTGGTATCTCGCCTGTCTCATACATATAGCTTACAAGTTGGAAAAAAAGTTCTGTTACTGGTTGTCCAGCGGCTTTTAGAGTTTCTGCTTGCACCTTATCTGTACCGATGCCTTACCATTCTTCAGACGCTTTAATGCTGGTTCAAACTCATCTTTAAATATAGAATATCCCAAGTGGTCCCTTTCATTGCCCGATTCCTGTTCTAATGCTGTTAGTTCCTCTCCTGCATATAAATTCCCTATTTATTCTTGCCATCCAACCACTTTCTCTACATTTTCTATAATGACGTTTCCTCCAGCGTGCCTTATATTTTTGCTATACCGTTTTAAATCTTTAAAATTCATTCTAATTAGTTTTTATGCTTCGTCTGTCTTTCTTATTTTCATATTAGTTTGTACGTCTTTGCACTATTCATCAATTTTAAAACAATATAACATTCTTTCTATGCTGGTGGAGAATTATCTTACAGATTGCTTTTATATTAGCTTCTATCATTCGTTCTGAATTAATTTTTTTCTCCAGATCTGTTGAGGTGAAGAATAAAGAAGATTGTTGCTTGTATTATTTTGATATTAATCAGAATCGTTACCAATGCTGGGCCCGTCCTCAACAACCGCTTTTATGCATTTCTCGCTCACATGACTTTACGCTTGCTTTACACCAAAAGTAAAATCCTAACAGTTATTGGTTAACGCCGAATATCATAACTGCAGAACAGTTTTTGCAGGTTATTCGACCTTGGAGAAATGGTTGCGAATATGGTTGTTTAGCGTTAATCGAGAAGACACCTTCATGACTAAGAGAAAAGAGTTCTAGCTAGACTAGAACATTGTGATCTTCAACAAGAGGAAGATGCCGGCCCAGTACTTGTGAGTAACTGTCGACAGAAGACTCACCTGAGAGCTCATATCGCCAGCAGCACTACCAGCGCCAACTTAGCAATGGCCAGCCTGTACCTATCACTCAACCAGAAAATCCAGCTTGACAATGCCAACATGATTAGATTAAAATACGTCTGACCGACCTTGACCTTCGCTTTGGTAGCATGAGGATACGCAGCCAAGTCTTACATCAAGATGTTGCAAACCTAGTATATGAGAAAAGACAAGATCCACTTCTATGTCAACACCCAAACGACTGTAGAATTCCTTAAGGCAGTTGCAAGGAAGACCTTGGGCAGAATGACCCTTTACGACAACCCCTGCATCAGCATAGCAGTGGACTACAACGAGATCGCACCAATAACGCACCGTAGGCCGAATACAATAGTTTTACATCTAAACATTGTTTAAAATCTTAAGTGCACTTTTCTTTTCCTGTTACTTATATTTAAAATGGAATATATTTAGCTCATATTTTCCATATATTCACATTTATATTAAGAGTAAAAATTTGTAATTGGAATTCACTAAGGAATATGCCAAAGTTTCCAGAGCTTACTAAAGGAATAAACAGATTAAGACTTTGTGCAACATGGTCTAAAAGTCCGAAGCAATCTTACCACTATAAGGAGTAGGCAATTTAAGGCCTTGCGGCAACACAACCAGGATGTCGGGGTAGTCTCGGTACCAACTACTCGACGCCTGGTGCGTCGTGCTCTCCGAAACGTCGCCATCACCACGACGTCTAAATCGTCCTCTTCGATGTGTTTTTCACATTGCTATCTTCAAGACGCCCACCACGTCGCTATTTCTGCGACGTCCGCCAGATCGTCATCTCTAAACTGTCAACCACACCGATATGTTGGAGGCGTCCACCATGTCGCCACCTCCATCAGGTGTTTTTTTAGATCACCTGCAGTGTGAGTGCCGTCGTGAGTGCTGCGTGGTGAGAACTTATTTGTATATTTGATTATTTGTGCGTATAACTATCATTGTGCATTGTTGGGATATTGCTCCGAACAATACATTTGGCCACGCATTGATATAATATACTAATAAATACAGTTTTATATTTGTTGTGTGCTCAATAATTTATTCCAGACCCACCCACCGCTTCTATCAGAATAGATTCATGTTTGCTAATTAATGACTTAGAAGGATAAGAACATTAACTGTCAATTATGTTCAATTATGAAACAATAAAAACTGTTCAAATGCGATATGCACGCGATTACTTTCACGCGATCGAAATTAATGTGACCGCTCAGAACTGAATTACTGCACGAACATATTGAATCCTTTAGAAGTAAAATAAAATTGCTAAACGACTTTATAAACCGAAAATGGGAAGCGAACATCGGTTCTGAGTGAGCACGCTTGCATTTCACGTGCAACGGGGTGAGTTTTTTTAAAGTGTTACAATAGGATATCTGGAAAATGGTACGAAATTTGAATGTAATATTTTCTTGAAGTAATTGGAAGATTACGAACAATTTTAAACGTATTTTTGACAATCCTCTCCCTATCTTTGGAGTGGCAGGGGTAACTGTGGAATATAAAACGGAATGATATTTTTTTATAAAATTTGGCTCTAAGTATGTTGCAAAAAAGATATTGAGTTGCGCTTTATAACGAAATTATGATATATTAAATTCAAATGTAAAAAATAATTTCAATTTACTTTTCAAGTCTGTTATGCTGGACGTTGATGTTGTTTATTATTTGTATAAAAACGCGTTATTTTTACTTAATTCAATAGAGAGCTTTGGTCCGTTCAACTAACTTGTCGGATCCTCAAATTTGACCCCCCTTTGGGTATATAAAAGGTATATAAAAGGCATTGTGATAGAGATTGCACACAACTTTAGTTGATATGAAAAGCAGAATCCGCTTTGCTGCTCATAAGTGACACCTGAAATGTTGCGAATTTACAAAATTTAAATAGAAAAAGTCAGAAAGTGTTTTGAAGTTGAAAAGAGACTCTTCGAAAATTTTCTCGGGCATGACAGACGATAGTAGGTAGGCTAAGCCGCTTTGAGGAACAAAACGCACAGCAAGATATGTATACGCCGCTTTGAGAACAAAATTGTCTTTGAATGTAAATTTGGTGCGTCGGGGGGTCGTTAGGTTTTGTTCTCGGGTGTGCGTTTGGGGGTTGTTAGATTTTTGTTTGGGGGGCGGGGGTGCAGATATTTTCTTAAGAAATTCTTTTAGCAGCGTTCTCGTGTTAAATATTAAATAAGATGGGAAATGTGTTATACATTTTTCAAAATGATGTGTGTAGAACGGAGTCCACGTGTTGGTTCTTGGCCGCTTCAGAGATTTTTCTGGGTAGGTCAAGCTAAAAATTAAAACGCGGTGAAGAATTTTGTTATATTAAGCAAACACGTGCAAGTGGTAAAAATTTTTTTTAGCTCTCCTGAGGAGCTGTGTTTTGTATGAAGTAGCAAATAACATTTAGTAAATATACGAAATGTTAAATAATGGATCAAAATTTTAAGGTCTGCAAGTAAAATCTTGTAAAAAGAAGTTGTTTATTTCTCACGATTTCAATGCCAAGATAAAATAACAAGAATTCGCAGTCGAAATCTAGAATATAACCTTGTGTTTTTTTATTGTAATTATAGCTTTCTGGTAATATATATGCAAATCATATCGACATTCAATTTGTAATATAATGGATTTAATTAACATAAGGTGTGTTGCAAAAACATGTTAAGACAGGTATGCCGTATATTGCCTTCTTGGTTACATAACTCCAAAATAATTTATACAATTTGACTGAACTTACAGTCGGATCTAACATATAATTTTTTAATTATATTAGTATGAATTTAAAATATATGCAAATTATACCATCTTTCATTTTGCATGTATCAACTTTTATAACTCAAGGTGTAGCATCAAGGTTTTACATCACTCTTAAACTATAGAACTTAATAATAGCTTTTCTTAGCACCAATATCATTTAGAAAATATGTGATTCATTAATATATATTTATTTATTAAATATTTTCTAGCAAAAATTCATTCAAGAAATTTAATGGTTCTTTTTCTTACGCGAATGATTTCTCTTAAACGTGCATCTGGACAACGTAAAAATCTAGTATATGATTTCCAAGTTGTTTATTAACACCAGGACTTGTTATCTGACACACAAATTTGTTGTATATCTTAATTCTTGCATTGGTTGTTAGCCATGTTAAACTTTCATCTTATATTAAAGTTAAGTTTAAATGGATCCATGCTTGGCATTAAATATTTTTAAATTTTGTTATGTATAATGCCAGAATAAAAATTTTAGAATAGTATTACATTGTTCTTTATTTATAAAAGGCTATGACGTCACAACGACCTTGGAAAAGTAGCCGAAACTAGGTAACCGAAAGCATAGCGAAGTGGTGATTTTACCTATATAAAGAATTTTGTTATGTTAAGCAAAAACGTGCAAGTGGTAAAGAATTTTTTAGCTCTCCTCAAAGGCTGTATTTTGTATGAAGTAGCGAATAACATTTAGAAAATATACGAACTGTGATATAATGGATCTAATTATAAAGTCTGCATGTAAAATCTTGTAAAAACAAGTTGTTCATTTTTCACGATTTCATTACGAAGATAAAATAACAAGAATTCGCAGTCGAAATCTAGAATATAACCTTGTGTTTTTTATTGGAATTATAGCTCTCTGGTAATATATATGCAAATCATGCCAATGATTTGTAGATTAAAACAAAAACCAAACAAGCAGGAATTTGGGTTTGTTAATCTTGCCGCGTAGACTGCAAGACAATTTACATGTTAATACACATACAATACTACACAACTAAACTACAAAAAATGCATCTGTTAGCCTACATAAAACAATTAAAAATTATCCCACATACTAAAATAAATCAAAATAACCGTAGCGTGTCAATCCATACAGCATGGAAGCTCGCGCGGAATTCCCTCAGTACCTGCCGGACGATAACTCCCCTATACTCGTCCAGGGGCGTACCTGCTACATTACTCCTCAACAAACTGGTCACAGGACTTGAAAGTTTATGTTAATCCTTTGCATTAAAATTAACACGACCCCTAACAAATGTAAATACAAATCAAAAATAACGAATATACAATTTTTATTGAACATTAATTAATACTAATAATAAAAAAACCTAAACACCCTAAATCTCATTTCATCTAATGAAGTTCAAATTAGAAACATAAACATCATCAGTAAAAATACTAACAATTATCGCCTAGCAAGCTTCAAAAATTTGGACGCCGGTCAGCCACTTATCAATAAGTAGAATTAAACTTCTACGGAAACTAATAGGGCTTGATATTACAACCATTTTGCGTTCCGAGGGATGCCCCAGAGTAATTTTCAACCACTACATAAGCATTATTATTTATTTTTTTCTGAATAGTACAAGGGCCCTTGTAAATAAGAAAGAATTTGCAAATTTGTTTATTTTCAGCCGAAGACATCTCATGGGACCTCATCAAGACTTTATCACTTACCTCGAATTGAGTAATTTAATTAACTGCATCGTGCTTCTTCTTTCGCTTCTCGGCTCGAGCCATTAATCTAGATTGAGTCACAGCAATAACGTTTATGGAACTTGAATTGTTACTGGGGAAGGGAATATTACCCACTCTGTTAATATTCAAAACTGGATCACCATGAACTTTGAGGGCGTAAACCTCGTACTCGAATGAATAACACTATTCAAAAAAGTTTCAACGATCCGAATCGAATGTTCCCATTTCTGTTTTTGGCCACGGCAATATGTACTCAACAATCTACCAATTTGTCGGTTAACCCATTCCACCAAATCCCCTGCAGGGAATACACCGAGGTATAAGTAACCACAATTCCTTCCACTTGCATCGTATTTAATTAGAAACGGTTATCAAACGGGGAATCGTTGTCAGGCAATATCATTTTAGGCTTTCCTACTACTAAGAAATATCTCCTTAAACACCTAACCATGCCCCGAACAGCAGCACTTCTTAAACAAAATAAAGCTGCCCTCTTACTAAAAACGTCTACTGTTACGAACAAATAAGTTGCTCCTTCCCTAGATACAGGAAAAGGACTCATGAAGTGTACACTTAACATATAATTTGGCCCATCCACCACAACAGGAAGCATCTCCCCATTACACCGCTATGAAATTTTAGCTTTCTGGAACAGAATGCATTTACCCACAATTTTCCGAATACTATGCTGCATTTTCGACAAGTAAAAATCACAATACAACGCTAAATAGTATTTTCCGCCCCAAAATAGCCCCCATCAACAAGTGTTTGCACTACCAGTGGTCTGATTTCAGATGTCGGCACACACAACCGAAATCCCGATAATAATTCAGTAGCCCTCCTAAACATCAGATCCTCATGCTGCACATACCATTTTCGGATGCGTTCATACCCATCACCTTCGGGCAACTGTCGTACAATTTTCCTACAACACTCATCATCGAGCTGTTTTTTTCAAATATTGCAAATTGTTAAGAATTTTAGTTGAAGTAATCTTCTCACTTTTATTTAGCGCATTTATTTCGAAAGTATCAAGGGTCCGTTTCTTCACTAACAAAGCCTTTTTCTTAGGATATCTCGACAAGGTATCAGCAACGACATTTGACGGCTCTGGGGTATATTCAAACTATAGTGAAAATTGTTGTATATATAAACTTCATCTCAAAAGCCTGGCATTAAGCAACCGACAGGTATTTAAAAATTCCAACGATCTATGGTTAGTTACAATCGTAATTTTATGACCTAAAACCAAAACATACTAGTTTTTCAACGCTGTAACGATGCTCTATGCTCCTTTTTCAGTAATCAAATAATTACGTTCGGTTTCACGCAGCATACGTGAATAAAAGGCAACTACACGAATCCCTTTATTCTCCTTAATCTGATATAAACACGAACCAATCGCATAAGCAGATGCGGTAGTCCTAATATAAAACTTCAATGCAGGATCCCTACTCCGTACAAATGTTTATTGTTCGAGATCAGTCCACGACCACGGCGATGATTTTTTAGCAAATGGGTTAAAGCAAACGTTAAATTTGAGAAACCCTTAACAAAACGCGAATCGTAGTTCACCAATCCCAAGAATTCTTTTAGAGCTCTAACGCCACACGGCCGTTCAAAGTCTAAAATAGCTTACACTCGCTGTGTCATCACAAAAATTCCTTTTTCCGTGAGAAGGTGGTCTACAAAATTAATTTCGCTTTTTGCAAAGTAACACTTTACTAGCTTTAATGTGACTCCTATACACCATTTTAATACCGCGAATATGAACCTCCTGGCTATCCGATGCAGTCAACAAATCGTCAACATACGGAATAGCAAAGTTGTCCGTCCGTTTCACTATCCAACACAAATTTTAGCGCCTGAATAAAGCTAGCCACCGATGTAGCCAATCCAAGAGGCAATACCCAAAATACATGTCACCCCCGAAAATAAGAAACCTTTGATGTAGAAGCTTGCGCGGAACTCCCTCATTACTCGTCGTACGCTAACTCCCCTATTCTCTTCCAGGAGCGTACCTGCTACGTATTTGTTAGATTCCGATAATGTATCTTTGACAACGCCAATGTAAGGTATCGACAAATACTCATACTAAAACTTTTGTGGAAAATGCCTTTTTCGCACAGTGTCTTTAAATCGTTGAGTTTGGCTGTTGATATATTGTCTCTGATGATACGCTAGTTCTACAGTAGAGGACACGATTTTCAAATTCTGACTAGAACGACTTATATGATTCAGATTGGTGGAATCGTTTTCACTGTTTGAAAATAACCATACTGCAAGGAAGCAGTTGGATTCTGTTTTCTAAAATCAGCCGCCGCAACGCGCTAAATTGTATTTCAAATTAGGCAGGTTAGTAAGATAGTGCAAAGTTTTTCCAGACCTGAAAATCAGAATAATGTTACTACGTCATAGTTTTTTGGTGATGCCCTACTGCTTGTAATAATGGTAAATCATTCAGATGATGCCCAAATGACTCGTCACTGAGAAAATGACTCAATTTTGGAATGCACTGAATCTACAAGCATTATTATATGGCCAGGCAAAAGGAATGTAATTGAAACGTAAGTAGTAAACGTAGAGTTTTGTACAAAGCATGCTATCTTAGCTAATAGCTTGTGGCAATTTTGTCCTGCACAGCTATCGCAATATAAGCTTAGGGCAGATTGCTTTTTACGTTCATCTTATTAGGTAAATGTACATAATTGAGCATATCTCGTTTACAAACCGACACCCAGACCCTCCCCGAGATACGTAATATAGTGCGTTCGCCACTTTCGTAGATGGTTTCCTTATAGATGAATACTCATTAGCACAATATAAATGTATGTTGTCTGCATAAAGAGTGCTTAAAACCTTTTGCAGATCAAAACTGGAACATAAAAATGTTTGATCCTCGTTACTTTTTTTTTGGTCTTTGATAAATTACATTTTACTTTGTTCTTTATCCATTTGGTGACTTTTGATTTCATCTGTCTTTTACTTTTGCGTTTTTTCATCTTTAGTTAAGTGTTTATATTTTTCGCAAGCACTGCATTTCATGAATATGATGAAGATAATATCCCAAATTAAAATTGTTATTGAAGATTTTTCTGAACATTGGTTTGGTGCTCGTATGAGGTAGCTTATTTTCAACTTCAAAATGAGATTTACCACTTTATGAAGATAAGAAACAGAAACTAAATTCTTGAAGAAGATATAGTTTGTTACTTTTACTACGACAATAATGAGAGTGACCGGCAGGTAATCTTTTGATGTAGTTATTACACAATCAACTTTGGCAACATCAGTTTTGTTATGCGATTGGTATTTTCCCCTTTCATCGACTTTGCTTACATTTAAATGCTTTATGCTTTGAGACACTGTGTATCTATGTGCCATCTGTGAAATGTCCAAAGCTTTTATCAAAATTTGTTGGCATACCTTTACACTTTATCCTCAAAAAGAAATAACATAATCATACGAACTATTTCTTCGACTGCTGTAGTCGATCTTTTTCGAGAGATTGGCTTATGCTTGCATACCATTACAATCCAATCTCTTTGACAAATAAGCTCGCGATTTCCCAATAATGGAGACATTCCCCAATCTGCTTCAGCATTTTTTAAATTGCGTCCTTTTACGTTTTTGGGAACAATGTATTTTTCTTTGCACCCCTGTTTCCTACAACAAGCAGATTGTCGATAGAATAATTTGAAGACGTTTTGCTAGTAGTGTTTTCATTTTACTTCCAAGACCTTTCGGAGTATGTAAAGTCAAAATCGTTGCTTCTATTGAATGTATTGTAATTCATTTGTTTTTGTTCAAGTAAGTCAATCTTTCCAAGGCTAGCATTTTGAATGATATTGGAATCGAGATTTAGTAGAACTAATTCCGAAGATTCTTGTGAATTGTCACTGTAGTCTACAATTTTTCTAAAAGGAGACATCAATACGGTTCCATCTTGTTGTATGGCAATATTACAAAAATTATTTATTTCTAATTCTGTGGTACAAGATATTGGTGGCGCGGCTCCGTGGCGTAGTTGGTATTTGTGTGACTACTACGCCCAAGGTCCCGGGTTCGAATTCCGACACGGTCCGCTTGAAAAATGTTTGGCGCGCATTTTTCACAAAAATACACCCTCGTTCAGATGAGAGGTAAAATGGAGGTCCCGTATGTGAGTGTTGTCGCGTACGTTTAAAATCCCTACTTTGCTCGGAACAGCAAGGGTTCGGCAAAATTCTAAATTTTCCAGGTAAAAAAAAATCGCTTCCTGGCCAATGTAGTACCTTCTGGTGGAGCATTGGAAAATCAAATGTAAAGGTACAAGATGTTGTATCTGTAACAAAAAGCAAAAAACAATAAAAACTATAGTTGTTAGATTTTGATTGAATTACTTCACGTATTAGAAAGCACAGTTAAACAGTATCTAAAAAACCATTACTACGTAGCTAGAAGGGAAAGTAAAAACCGTTACATATTACTAAGTGAGCAAAGTATAATGCGATCTTCTTGTATTGTTCGTAGAGGTATTACCGTTGTTAGTTTTTCAGACGATGCACCATAACGTACAGTTTGTTTTAGAGTATCCGACATTTTGGACGCTTAAGTTGTAAGGGTTCGATGTTTACGATAATTTAGATGTTAACTGTATATAAACAACAAGGTTGCGACAAGACGTTCTAATGTCCATATTTTCACAATTGACGTTGGTTTCGTTCTCTAAGTAGCAGCATAAGATGCGTTATCCTATTTTCTGTAGTTTACGATGAAAAAGTATTTTTGCTAAAAATGTCGCTTACGATGTTTTGGCATTAAGGTGTCGATATGTAAAAATATGGACTAATAACAAATCTCAAATGAACAAACGAGTATAATATTTCTAACATATACGTAAGCATACTTATTTAATAAATTATTGCAATTTTCGTTAAATGTAATCGCGTTTGTTTTATAGTAGGAAAGCTGTTGACAATTTTCAGTGATTATTAAGTCAAGGCCTATTTTTTGTGGAAATGTTGAGGGAAGTATGCTCATGTACCTGTATTAAGGATTTTGCCAGATAGCGGTATGGAAGGGATACCGAACATGTAAAAACATGTAAAAAAAAGAGTGTGCCAAATACTAGTTGGTCAAGGCAGAAAATTTGGCATAGCTTCTCTAGTGATCCAGGAATGCAGGATAGTATTTGCGGATCGATACATCGGTATTTAGAGGGTTGCCGATCACCCCAAACATGTTATGTACACGGTCTAATTTATGTTATTAAGCCAAGCCTGAAATTTTGATATGCCGTTGCAGCTACTATTTTAAGCATATATTCTAAGTTGCAGACCAAAATGTCGGTATTAACCCCCCTGCGGAACAATTTTAACATCCCTTTGTCATGCGGCCGAACCTAGTTTTTTACCTACTATTACTGTCCCGTCGGACGCACCGTCCTATCAATGCCAACGCATGAAGTTGATTAAAGATTATATTGTATTTTTGTGAATCAATGGCGGGTAATAGCGTGAAACCGAAAGAGGTTATAATAATTTAAGTCAGGTCCATTAGAACAGCGCATTTCTTGAACGTTCCCGTATCTTTTCCTAATGATGGAATTTAGAATATTTCTCATTTCTTCTTCAAAATCGAGGTAACTTTTTAATTATTATGATTTTGAATTCATTTTCATTGCTCATTATTACAAAATTACACTTTGCTTAAAGCTGATAAATCTATGCCATGCTACCAGCCTTTCCTGCTCACTTGTGATAACAGAAGTGCAAAAATACATAAACCAATACACTCATCAGTTTCAGTTATTTCAAAGAAGCCTTTTGCTGTGATCATAACTGTTGTGGAAATTTTACACGATGCAGTAACAAAAAAATGTGGATTACGCAATACTTTAGTAAAAAACAATTTTTAAGTATTATAGCCTTTCTATTTACTAAAGGGGCTTATTTATTAGGTTTTTACTCCTATGTGACCAGCTGAAGGCACAAGGATGTTTGATGAGGATTTCCAGAAAGTGTAAAGAGCCCACGGCAAGTTTCGGTAGAAAATGGCTCGTAGATGAAGAAACCTCTAAAGGCTAAGCGGCTAGTCGAGCTATTTGCTCTGGGTAGAACATGAACTGTGGGTCGGGGTTGGACTGCGACCAAAAATGTAAAGAATATGGCGCCACCGAATTTTTGCGTACGAAAAAGAACTTACTTAAGTCTCTTGTATAAGGCGAATGCGGAAACCTTTACTCAATTACCGCTATACAACATATTACTGAAACACAATCCCCAAAGTTTTCTTACCTTATGGCTTGATATTGACCTTTATAGATGCACTGTAAACAGATTAAAACAAAGATAGCACTGTTTGTGCATTTATATCCAAAATTAATAATTAATTAGAATCAACCCTCATTCGTTCCAATTAATAATCATAGTCTTGACCAAAATAAAAATCTATTCCTTCAGTTGCAGTTAAATTATTTACAAGACATCTTCTTTAAATAAGTTTGATTAAATAATATTAATGAAAGATATGTACATATGTACTTGATAATATCAGTATTTCTCACAAATAAAAGATAATAATTTTATATTAGCAAGGTCTAGCAATATTTATCTTCATATGATTGAGTATGAGTTTTTTGAATATTTAACTTTATATTACAACTTCTGTTGGTATGAGTAGTACTACTTGAACCTCACATTCTATGACAAAATATTCCACTTAACAATTAGAGAAATGTAAAATGTAACAAATTAATTCTCTAAGATTAGAATAATTTATGTTTCAAATAATCACTTCAATTTTCATTAAATATAGAATTTAACCTTTTCTACCTTCATAATGACATCTACCGTATATTGTTAGTACTAATAAAAAGATTTAATGTGAAACTTTATAGGTTCCTGTTGCATAATTTAAAAATAACTTGTTTGTCATTCACCTAATGAACTTGAATATTTCCACGTGATCAAACAAAAAATTATTTTTCTGCTATACCCAATGCTACAGCTGACGTATAAGAAAACAAATTACATACCAGAAGTTAATCCGACGGAAAAATACTTGCTAGGTATAAGGACTATACCCGGAATTATAATTGATAATTTATAACCTCTTGTTTCAGCAACTAAGAATTTAGGACTTTCCAATTCCATACAACTCAATCAGCTGCATACTGAAAATCCAACACAACATCACGGCGTCCACATTAAATAATTGAAGCACGCCAATTTGACTTTCGTACAAGGTTAAATTTCACATCGTTACTAATAAATTTTCATTTCTTGCCCAAATAAATTATATATATTTCTTAAATTTCAAAAGCTAAGATGTACAAATTATCCTAGATTGCATGTTAACCTAAGGCTATTCAAACAATTTAACGTCTCGTCAAATGCGAGCTAATTCCTGCCAAGTGTGGACATAAAATGCGGGTCGCCGAGACGATATCATTTAAAGAAAACATTTTTTAATTTTTCGGTGCTTCCAACACATGGACTGCAACAACGTTATGTTCCTTGATTTAAGGAACAATTGACCTACTCTAACGATAGCTCGGTTGGAAGTGATTTCTTGACGTGTGTTGCCGCCTGACAACAAGCTTGATATTACAATCATCTAACGGAGGGAACTCTTATGGTGACACTAACAAAGAGCATCTTTTGTCACCGCGTAATTTAAAATTTTATACTTTCAAATCGAAAGCTTATATTGTTTTCAACGATATATAATACTTATTTCGTAGATTGTGTAGCATTATTATACTTAAGTTGGTTATTAATGAATTAAATAAGTTAGATATTTGTTAAAATATTGTCAGAAAATAAAATTGTTACAGTATAACAATTTATTTTAAGAAATATACTATTCAACAAATTTTTGTGCCATCCCTGAGGTTGTTGACTATATCACCGCACGCGAGCTGAGCACAGAACAAACTGACATAATTGCAGTTGACTATATCTAAGTACACGAGCTGGAAATAGAACAAACTAAGAATAGCGAGAAATTCGAAACTCATATTTTGTGTTACCCAAAAATCTGTACTTTTATTGAACAAACTAAATTTGGAGATTCTTTTACATTCAAAACTCGAAATACACAATTCCATTGGTTAAAGACATCATTAACGTTTTTCAACACAGGAAGAATTGGAATTGGAAGTGTATAAATAAAATTTCAAATTCTCCGAAAGACATTCGTTAGTGCTCACCATTGCCTATAGGCGGATTTACATTATTCCCTTTGGATGCACACTAATGATGAATCATCCGCAGTGAAAATGAATCGTGAAATGGAACCAATTTACACGTATCAAATTTTAATTCAACCACTTGTAGCTTTAAAATGTCCGCAACTAAACTAGTGAGCGTAGGAGTTGAATTAATACGCATGGCTCTTACAGAAGAATGTAGCAAAATTTTAAAAAAGAAAGGACGTCGACATCGACGTGGTGGGTTAAGCCATGGATTCAAAAACGAGAATTGTTTGGGACATCCACCCAATTGTTGGTTGAACTAGCCAAAGAAGATCCCGACTTCTACAGGAATCACTTACGAATGAATGAAATTCAATTCAATTTTTTATTGAACATTATTAGCCTTGCGATGCAAAAAGCAAATACACGTTTAAGAGCGGCGTTGCCAGCTAAACTAAAGTTACAAATTACCCTCCATTATCTTGCAGCAGGTACTTGATTTAGTACTCTTAGTGCTCTGTATGGAGTACCAACCTGTAGCATATCCTTGATGATACCTGAATTCTGCAGGGAAATTTATACAGCTTTGGAAATGTTTATTTGGGTAAGAAAATATAAATTAGAAATATATAATAATAATAATATAAATAGTCCTGATTACAGTGCTACTATAAATCTGTATAATTGTTAATATTTTCATCAAATCCACCCATTTTAAGCATCGCTTTTGTCAATAAATTATTGCCGCCTTGACACGAAATTTCAGAATCAAAGACTTGTGAAGAAGATCCAGAAGTGATTTCTAATGATGATTCTGGGTACGAAGTGGCCAAAGTAGAATGAGGACTTGTATGACCAATTATTGTACTGTTCTCTGAAAGAAGTTGTGATAAACGTTCTTGTGTCATAATAGCTTGAAGTTTTTATTGGCAAATAAGAGCTCGGTGCAGTGGCATTTTCTTAAGCCGTATAGCAAAACTGTTGCAAAACGCATCGAACTCGTGAATTTGCTTCGGATTTTTGTTATCATCTGATATTTTGCGTTATGAATTACGTCCAAATTATTCCTTGGCTTGCGTTTATATTTTTGAGGAGTAGAACAAGGAGTGCCGGTAGAAGTTGTATCATGTTGAAAATTGATATTTCTACCAAAATCTTCCGCTAACTCTTCATCTTGGATCTCAATATTTTGTTCCAATTCCGTGCTTTCAACGTCGACCTCGTGGGAAGTTGTGGCTGTTTCAGATTTCTTTTTAAGAATGTCCTACAACAAAGCAATTATGATAATTTCTTAGTTTTTTAGTGCTTGTTTTATAATGAGGTATTTATTTCAGGTTCCTACAACTTTAGAAAAATGGAATCAAATCATGAAAGATTACTATGTAACATGGAACTTCCCTAACTGCTGTGGGCTCTATGAATGGCAAGCATGTAATCGTACGTTGTTCCCCTAAAAGTGAGTCAGACTGTTTTACTTATAAAAGGATTTTAGCATAATATTACTTGCAATAGTTGATGCAAGTTATAATTTTATATACATTGATGTTGGAACAAATGGCAGGATTAATGATTCCTCTGTTTTCTCAAAATGTACATTTAATCAGGCACTAGAACAAAATGTATTAAATATTCCTGATCATGGTGTTTTTATCGCGGACGATGCATTTCCACTAAAACAGAATCTACTTAAACCATATCCAAGAGTAGCAGCACTAGATAGAACTAAATTAATTTTTAACTATAGGCTTTCTAGAGCACGTAGAGTTGTCGAAAATAGCTTTGGAATATTGGCAGCGCGATTTAGAATATTTAAAAAACCAATTCCTTTAAATATTAATACAACAGAATTAATTGTGAAAACTACTTGTGCTTTGCACAATTGGTTAAGAAAAACATCAAATAACAACCTGCTCTTTCTCGAAAGCGATTTAATGGACTCGGAAGGTTGGATTGAAGGAAAGTTGTACCAGGAAAGTGGCGATTGCTAAAAACTGAAGGATTGCTTGATGTATCAAAGTCATTATCTAGTAACAACTATAGCAGAAGGGCTTCATCAGTGCGTGATTTTTATGCGAATCAGTTTGTTACAACAGAAATTGTACCATGGCAATGCAACATGATTTAATAACCTTTATTTGATTTATTCTTGAATTATTTAAAATCTGTACTGTTTTAAAGAAGTAATAAATTACTTAAAGAATTTTATCTTACCTTTATATTTGAAGAACTTTGTTTTGGCGTACAGACTGCCCGCAGAAAAGAATCCGCTTCTTTGAACCAAAATAGACGTGGTACATACAAATCATCTTGGCCAGCACCAGAATGTTCGGATTTTTTTATTTTGGAGAGTTCAGCAACGTATCTAGTGCGGATAGTTTATTTTTGCTTTAATATCTGCTATAGTTACTCCAGGCAAATTAATTTCTTGTAGTATAGATTTGTATGCGACTTCACGCAAATTTACTTTGTGATATTATTCGCATTTACTGTTCCACAAACCCTCCCAATTTTTATAAGTTTCTAAAAATAACTATGTTTGTTCGTCCTTCCAACGAAAACTCATTTTTTGTAAAGCTTTTGATAAATTTGTACGCTCTAACTACCAAGAATGATATTGCAAGCAAGTGCATTCTTCACTTTAACATGTTTACACTTTACATCCTGAGTAATTCATCCATTTGTTTCATCCAAAGTAGGAATACGTTCAACTTTATTCACTGTCACTTTTGATGTTTACTAAGGATGAAATGTAGATGAAAGCAGTATTTACACTTTACAAATTGGATGATTCATCATTAGTGTACATCTAAAGTGAATAATGTAAATCCGCCTTAAGGAATCACCTTACAGTGCTCTCCATAGACTGCAAACCCTTCAACGAGTAACGCTCCCCATAGCCTGCTATTCTACAACACGCAGTGCTCCCCATAGCCTGCGTATCCTCCGATGGTGACGTTCTCCGACGCCGTACCCAGGGCACGTCATTCTAATTCATCAATCCGTAGTTAACAAACCACGTATGAATGTTAAGCTCCGTTCCATACTTCACCGACAAGTCGTTATTGTGATTGCATTTGTCAACTCTACAACCGGAACGACATCCCCGTAGAGGCATCACTACCACGAAGCCTGCCAAAGAGTTCAGAAAACAACCGAAGACCTTCTGAACCCTCTATACTTGTATATATTGTAAATTAGAAGTTTTTAATTTCATATCGTAATTCTTTGTATCGTAACGTTGACAGACAATTAAAACACGAAGTCTTCCGAAGAGATCCAAAGACCACCGAAGATGTCTGGACCTCTTCAAACTGTACATATTTCCTAACTATCGTTGTTCAAGTTCGCACTGGGCCTCATAAGCAACTTCCGAAGCATTCTGAAGACTACCGAAGACATACACCCCGTTAAACTGTACATACATTCATTTAATCAGTGTTTAAGTTTATTTCTGGTTCCACAAGCAACCATGAAGCCATCCGAAGATTACCGAAGACTTCCGAACTGCCCAAACTGTTAAAATCATTCAATTTCACTTTGATTTTATGTATTTATGAAGTTTATAACTATTTTTGCTTATATTTATTAAACAAATAATCAAGCCAAGCCTAAATACTTTCAGACACCGCCCACCCGAACGATAACAAGGTATCAGTCACGTGCTCTAATCTTCCGGTTCATTATTGAATGTTTTGTTCAAATCGCCAAAAGCCCGGGTGTCCATCTCTGTAAAATTCAAAAAAAGCAATTAGCAAAACCTTGTTCTTAAATTTTTATATTATTGCATTTATTATTTGGGTTCATACCTGATTCATTATCGCATATAGACATGACACCATTTCTCGATCTGAATCTGCACGGTTTCTGTGGTATGCATTTCACAGAATATTAAAGTTCATAGATTGTGAGGTTAGGTATTTTTTGAGATGACAGTTGTAAGTGCGTTTGTATTGATAGGACGGTGCGTCCGACGGGACAGTGCTCAACCCATGTTACATAATGAATGGCAGTCGCACAGAGTCAGTGGATAATGCTATACTAATCTTTAAAATTCAATCAATTTGTCATAATGTTTGCTATTGCAGAAAGTAGTAAAGTAATAGTGGCTGAAAAACTTGGTTCGGCCGCATGACAAAGGGATGTTTAAATTGTTCCGTAGGGGGTTAATTCTGACATTTTAGTCTGCAACTTAGAATATATGCTTGAAATAGTAGCTGTAGCGACATATCAAAACTTCATTCTTGACCTAATAATATAAATTGGACCGTGTACATGACATGTTTGGGGTATTTGGCAACCCTCTAAATACCGATGTATCGATCCGCAAATACTATCCTGCATTCTTGGATCACTAGATAAGCTGTGCACAATTTTTCAGCCTTGACCAAATAATATTTGGGACACTTTTTTTTTACATGTTAAGTGCGTTCGGCATCTCTCCCATACCGCTATCTGGAAAAATTCTTAATACAGGTATATGAGCATACTCCTCAACATCTTCACAAAAAAGAGGCCTTGACTTAATAATCACCGAAAATTGTCAACAGCATTTCTACTGTTATCTTAAATTATTAAAGTGAAACATGAAAGGCTACTTGCCGTCTCTTGGATACGACGTCCAAGTACACAGCACGGTGTTGCACGTCTGTTTAAGGGACCCCTGAGATATATATAAATATACATATTAGTTAGAATGGTTTAAATAATATAACATGTAAGTAATTCGTGGTGAAGCAAATTTATTTATTCATGACGATTTAATTAAATCTTAAAAGAAAAAGTACAAGGTTATCGTTTGTTTTATTCAATTCCTTTAAATAGTATAATTAATTTTCTTGGTTGTTTTCAGAATAGCTGTAGTAGCGGATACATCAAGAACTAGTTTTCAAGTGCACAGCCAAGAGAATGTTTTAATCGTTTTCTACTATTATTTTAATACAGTTACATTTTTTAGTTAATGCAGCAAACTGTAATTAATTACAGAACGGATATGCCGTAAGTACCACTGAAAAATAATATTTATGTTGGATTATAGAAGTTTTGATCTCTCAGGTATGCTAATAGAACCAAGTACAGCTTCATTCACCAAGCAACCATTAGCCCAGTAGGGGTGTGACCTGGTGACACTGCTGGTAGTAGTGTACACTCTACCACATTTAATTATTTTTTTTTTGGTTAGGTATTATGAATACTTTACTAAATTGAAGTAATTAATATTAACAAGTGGTGCTTTGGTTAAAATATTTAATAAATCAACAAACATTAGGATCAAAGCATAGTGCATTTTTTATTGAAGTTCCTCAAGTATTTAAACACACAACTGTACAGTGTACTTTGCATAAATTTCAATACATAATTACCCACAAAAAAACAATATAACAAATGTGGTCAATTCGATAAGTGAGAATTAATTAGATATCGAATAGTGCGAATAATCATGTAATAATTTTTGTGCACATAAGTTATTTTAAACATAAAAGCACAACTAATATCCTTTAAATTGATTTATGCAGCAAATACGTTTTGTTAATCACTGGTTTGTTAATAAACTTTGTATTCAGCTGTTTGCGTTTAATATTTAAACCAAATTTACACACATTTCGATAAACAGCGCGATAAATAGCGCTGAATATACTCATAACTATCAATTTTCATAATTAAAGTTATATGTACAGAATGTACAACATAGCAATCCAATTTTCTCATTAGTTACATATGTTCTTGTCCAATTTTAGTTCGCATATTTTCCGGGGCTAATGTTTGCTTGGTGGCACTGTAGTAGTATAAGGTAGAACATATTTTTTTAGATCGAAGTTTGTTAATTATTCACGAATTAAGCAAATGTTAGAATATCTATTTTTCAAGGAGAACATTTAGTCGAGGTTATTTGATTTCTATAAAACTACCAGCACGACAAAAAATATTTACTGTTTCATTCTCTAAACCTCTAAATGAGGTCAACTTACTGCGTAGTAGTTTACAAAAACTTGCTATGAAAATGGTGTGTGTGTGTGCGCGCGCGCGTAAGGGTGTCTGTATGTGTGTAATGAATTGGTACAGTGTTCTTTAATTAAACTTCCTTAATTTTCTTTCTTGTTCTTGTTTGACCTTTTTTAGGCGAAAGATAAGGAAACTATAAATATTTATGGTCCGGGTTGGGACCGTGTCATTTTATAAAACAAGGTTGACGTTTTGCCCACTTTTGTAAGGGGCTTCATTAGGACAAAAAAAAATATAGATATAAAATAATAATAATAAAAATAAGAATGATAAAATATTAATTAGACAAGTGTAAAAAGTATAAACAGTATGAAGGGTTACTTCTAAACTAGCAGACTCACTAGCCGGTTTAAGCCAAAATGTGTCTTGTGGCAAAGTAACTGGTAAAAGTAGCGAAAGTGAGTGAGTGATCATGAATAGAGAGTAGTGTGTAACGGATCAGTGAACGTTACGATTCTGCTTTCGTGAACATAGGCTCGTTTTCCAAATGGGAGAAGGGTAGTAGCCATCGTCTTTGTTTAAATTGTTAGAATTTTTAATGATTTGAAATTGGTAATATTTGTGAAATTTTATTTGCGGGCTTATAGATTGTTTTGATGTTGTGTTTACGTAGAATTTTGCCAATTCGGTCTGTTACTCTGTGTATATATGGAAAGATTGCTAAAGATCATGTGTCTAAATTACAGCGTGGTTTGGGGGTTCGTATTAGATGCAGATGCCGATATCTGAGTTGCGATTGTCGTTTTTTATAAAACTGGTTTTCAGATGAGTCAGTTCATTAAATAATCGTTCTGATTGTGAAATCTTAATTGCACGGTGTACTAGAGAGTTGATTACCGATGAATTTTGTTACGGGTGATGATGTGACGACACATGCAGATATCTGTCTATGTGAGTTGGTTTTCTGTATACGGAATGACCTAGTCGTCCGTTGGGTTGATGCTCCACCAGAACGTCAAGGAATGGCGGAGTTCCGTTCTTTTCAATTTCTATAGTAAACTGAATGTTGATTGTTTATGTGATCTAGAAAATTATTGAGCGTTTGGTGTCCAAGGGGCCAGATTACAAAAGTGTCATCACCATGTTTTCATAAAAATTGAAACTCATAACTATTCTTCATTTCAATTTTCCACAAAAGAGTTTTCGATTTTCGAGATATTTTAAATGAAGTCATACTTAACTCATGCATAAAAACAACGTACAATGCGGTCGCGTAACTCCGAATCCCTGGTAATCCGAACCCCGCAGTAGTCCGAATGGCCTGCACCAACGGCATACGAAGGTGTACTAACAGGAATATTCCTGTTGTGTTTGCGAGTAAGCGGTACATATGTAATAATTTTCTCATGCTTGCGATGTCAGTTCAGTGTCTATAGTGCTGTTGCGGGGGAGTGCTAAAAACTACGACCATATTCATGCTTACGTCGTTTACAGTAGCGTCACAAAGCATGTAACCCTATCGTTGGAAGATAAGTGTAAAATAATTAGACGATTAGATAGCAGTGAAACACTATCAAAACTTGCTTTAGAGTATGGTATCGGAAAGTCAACCGTAAGTGACATTGTAACAAACAAAGATAAAATTCTCTCCTACTTTTTGCGAATGGAATGTGGTTGTGGTAAGCGGAAAACATGAAGAACAGCAGAAAACCCTTAAGTTGAATGCGCTTTGTACTCTTGGATTTTGCAACAAAGAGCTAAGAACAATATTTTAACTGGCCATATTAGTGCTGAAAAGGCAAAATTTTTTTATCGCGAAATGATGGACAAAAATGATTTTCGAGAAAGTAAGAGGTGGGTAGATAATTTTAAAACAAGATTTGGAATTAGCGTTCTTAGTGTAACTGGTGAAAAAGTTTCGTGCAACGTTGATGCTTTCGAGAATTTTAAAAGCTTATTTAAAAATGAGATTTAATGTAAGGGACTTAACCGTGAACAAGTTTACAATGTAGATAAATCCGGCTTGTACTGGAAATCACTTCCAAAAAAAACCCTTGTCTTAGCGTGAGAAAAAGATGCGCCAGGGAAGAAAATCAGTAAGGAGCGCTAACATTCTTCCCTTGCAGTAATGCTGCGGGAAATCACAAATTGCGGCTGTCGGTAATCGGTAAAAGTAAATAATCTAGAGCATTCAAAAACTTTATTCTTCCGGTGAAACATTACAGCCAGAAAAGTGCGTGGATAAACAGGAAAATTTTTATAGATTTGTAAATACTCCCTGTATGTTTGTTGTGGTTTGTTTAGTATTCTTCTTAATCTTCTTTGGGGATTAAACCACTCATAGTTTTTAAAATTATCTTTATTAACGTTTCGATCCATGACCTAGGATCGTTTTCAAAATAATAAAAACTTCAAGTTTGACATTTATGACATAAATTGAAGGTGACTTTGATTTATTGATGTTCGAAATATTTGGTTTGAGTACACTAAGCAAAATTTTTTAAAGTTTAAATGAATGATTGCCTTCAATTTGTGTTACGGCCTGGGACCGACTTTTTTTAGGTAGCCAATACGCTTAACGTGAAATCAGCTGATTAATTTTTATTGGTGAATTTTATATAAATTCAATAACTTGGGAATTGGAAAACATTTTTTAACATGTTTCTATTTATACAATTGAGAAGATGGTTATTAAAGAAGTGTGCGATTGCATTATTGAAAGGCTTAAGCAGTCGTTTTTTTATATTTATTTTAAGGGGGAAAATCATTATGATTTAAATTACCTTTTTGGTAGATTTTTACATGGTTCTGAGGCGACCCTATGGCGGGTTTACACTAGTCAGATACCAATGTTGTTCTATGAAGACTGTAGATGGATCTGAGGCGACCCTATGGCGGGTTTACACTTGTCAGATACCAATACTGTTTAACGGAGATTGTATATGGTTGTGAGGTAACCCTATTGCGGGTTTACACTTGTCAGATACCAATGCTGTTTTACAGGGGTTGTTAATATGCTTCATCATCATCATCATTGGATCTTCATCTCAAAACTGGTTGGACACGTACCTGCATTTATTTATATTCTGAGCTAGCTTACATAGTTCTCTGAAATTCTCACACAGCATGTATATAGCTCGTTTCCCTTCTATTGTTTTCTAATTTTATGTCTTATTTCACCGAGATTCAGTGTAGGTATCTGTTGACGCTGCCATCCTTGAAATCATTGCTGTCTTTCAGTCTATTCATTTATAGATTGGTTCCACAATGAGTTTGTCATTTCTGTGAGAAATCACTTAAAATCTATGAATTTGTCTCAAGAAGCGCTTTTGCTTTCAGACAATTGTCCAGGGCATCCTTCACTTGAAGCACTAATAAGTGATGATAAACAAATCGATGCTATGTATTTACCACCTAACGTTACTGCTCTGTGTCAACCGATAGACCAAAATGTCATCTGTGCAATCAAAGTCAGATATAAAAAGAATTTTCTTTACAATGTTGTGACATCAGAAAAGCCTACGGAGACGGTTATTAAGAGTCAAACAATTAAAGATGCGATTTTGTATCTAACAAATGCTTGAAATGAAACCTCTCAACAAAACATTGTATCATCATGGAAAAGTCTGTGGCCGCTTGCCGAACACTCAGTGAATAAAAATGTATCTGTTGACGCTGCCATCCTTGAAATCATTGCTGTCTTTCAGTCTATTCACTTGCCGTCTGAAAAACAAATCACAAATGCCGATGTGACCGAGTGGCTTTACAAAGAAGAGAGGGAAACATGTCACGAAATTCTGACGGATGAGGAGATTATTCTACGTGTACGGGAAGACGCAGAAAGTAGTGACGAACAAGATGCCTCTGCAGTATCCGTTAAAACTGTTAAACACTCAACGACTTTGCAAGCATTCAATACATGTTTGGCGGGGACGGGTGAAAATAATGCTCCTTCGCAACAATAGCTCATCTTTCGTCAAATGCGAGACGATGCTTTCCCCAAGAGCTTAGCTAAATTAGGTCAGACAAAAATAAAACACTTTTTCAAATGATTTTTACATGTATGTTTACTAAGTATGTATGTTGTAATATGTTTTATCAAAAACATGCTACATACATATGTATGTATGTACATACAGCATGTACATACAGTATGTACATACATACGTGCTATACGTATTTTTCATTGTTTTTACAATCCCTCTATAATCTGAACAAATTACTAATCCGAAATGCTCGTGCAAACAAATAATCGAAGTAATGTGATCGCACTGTATTATTAATTCTTTCAAAAATGCAAAGAATTATTTTGTGAATTCGAAACTGGCATCTCAATTAAATCAAATACAGTAAGTTGACAAACATGTACATATTTTGTAAAAATAATGTTTCATTCATATTAGTTTTACTATTAAAACACAAATAATTACGAACTGCTGCTGAATCAAGTAGGCTTCTCTATGTAGTCTAAAGTTATACTCGTTCAATACGTAACTACAGCTTGCTTATTTCTTATTATTTTGTTAATAATCAAACATAAAAGCGGTAACATACACATTCTCTGAATGTGCTCAAATGCATTTGGTACTAGGAGAATGCCAAGACAATTCTGAAAAGGCTGTAAGGAGATATGCAGAGAATATCCAGGACTCATTGTTTCCAATAGAAAAACTTTTGTGACAGAAGATAGACGGATAAGAGAAACTAGAACTGTTTTACCTGCTGCTCAACATCGTGAAAGTGAAAGAGTAAAACGCAGATTGTAAAATGAAAAAAATGTTTTAAATTTAGTAGAGCAGAACCCAGAAATAAGTACCAGAAACTTTCGCTACAAACGGAAATTTCTCAGATACCATGTTGGAGAATTCTAAAAGATCAGCAACTGTATCCCTATCAACTGCAACAAGTTCGGGACCTTTTAGAAACCGACTAGAGTCAAGTTTTGCGTCCGGCTGCTAAGACAAATTAGAAGAGATAATGAATTTGAAAACAATATTCTTTTTACTAATGAAACAACCTTTAGCAGAAATGCCATATTTAACATGCATAATGAGCATATGTGGTCAAACGAAAACCCACATTTCACGAAAACCAGCAGTTTTTAAGATTTACTTAAAATAAATGTTTGTGCTAGAATAATACACAATCAGCAAACTGGAGCATTTATTTTGATAGGAAATTTAACTAAAGAGCGATAGACAGCTTTCTTAGGAGAACATTTAATAGGTTTATTTGAAGATTTCCTTGTTATACATGTGGTTCATGCGTGACGGGACAACACCTCATTTTGCATTAACTGCAAGGTAGTGGTTAAATAACAATTTTTCTGGCAGGTGGATTGGACGTGGAGTAAATGCTCCGGTTAATTGGCCATCTCCGTCCCCTTAGTTAAATCCTGTGGACTATGGAATTTGGGGTACTTTGACGCAAAAAGTTTCTTCTAAACCTATTAATACTGTTTAGAAGTTCCCTATAGTAGAAGACAAAGAATACTATTATAGTAAGCCTACCTATCGTAAAAGACGATTAAAGACTTCAGCAAGGGGTAGTAGATTTGCTGGCTAAAAGATATTGGAGGAGAGTGAATTAGTCTCGGGCGATCCTCAATAATTTACAAGGTCGTTGAGGGTTGGCCATGACAGATACGGCTTTTTGATAAAATCTTTAAAAACTGCGTTGTGGAAAGATATGGAAACCTACCACAATATTTCCCAGGTATGCGTGGCTCAAAACACGAACTATGTATGGTGGACAGCTCACAAGTAAAATTCTTGTCCGGAGGTAATATACTCCCTCATTCGGATTTCCGGGAAGGGTACTGGGGCTCGTCATTGTAATAATTTAAAATAACGGTTCGATTTAGTGATAGTGACTTGGAATGTAAGGTCATTACTTAGAGTAGATAAGTTAACGAATTTATTAGTCGAAATGAGAAAAGGAAAGCTGGACATTTTAGTATTAGTGAGGTGAGATGACTTGATAGTGATGAGTATTGGAAAGATAGTTATAGAACAATTACAACTTCTTCAACTAATGGAGAGGCAGGGGTAGGAATAGTGTTAGGACGTAAAGTTAAAGACTACCTAATTTAGTGATAGAATAATTATGGTTAGATTGAGTACGAAACCCACTGACACCGTTTTAGTACAGGTTTACATGCCAACAACTCAGTACGAGGTTGAGGAAGTAAAAAAGGTATACGAGGATATAAATAGTATAGTGAGAAAAGTAAAGGGAGATGAGAGTTTAATAGTTATTGGCGATTTTAATGCGTCAGTGGGAGAAGGTTGTGAGGAAAAAATGGTAGGAAAATTTGGGTGTGGTAGACGGAATGATAGAGGTAAAAAATTAGTTGAGTTTTGCCAGTAACATAAATTAGTAACTGTAAACACCCTATTCGAACAACACGTTAGAAGAAGATATACCTGGAAAGCGCCAGGTGATAGGGCTAGATACCAAGTAGGTTACATTTTAGTTAAACAAACTTTAGACAGATTATATGAACTAGTAAAAGTTATATATAATACAGATAAGGTCCCAATAGATTTCTAAAAAAATATTATTATCCCAATCCCAAAAAACTCAGGAGCTGATAGGTGTGAGAATTTTAGAACGGTTAGTTTAACTTCCCACACTTCCAAAATACTAACAATAATAATTAAAAATAGAATAGATGCTCTGACTGAGATATATTTAGGCAAAGATCAATATGGTTTTCGTAAAGACAGAGGGACTAGAGAACCGATACTAACGATTAGGGTAATTATCGAAAAAACGTTAGGAAAAATAAAAAAACTCATTTCGCGTTTGTAGATTTAGAAAAAGCATTTTATAGGGTTAATTGGATTGTTATGTTCAGGGTTTTACGAAAAATATGAATTTCTCATAGGGATAGAAGAATTATTTTGCAGTCTGTATGAAAACCAAAACGTGGTAATTAGATTTGATGAGGTATACTATCTCCCTTAATTTTTAATGTTTATATTGAGGAAGCTTTAAACTTAGCTAGAGAGAGAAAAGAGATAGGTATTAGTGTACAGGGACAGAAAATAGACATGTTACGTTTTGCAGATGATATAGCCATTATAGCAAAGTCTAGAAAAGAGTTACGAGAGCTTTTAAATATTTTAGATGAGATACTACAGAGTAATTATAGCATGAGAATTAACTCGAGAAAGACAAAGATAATGACAAGTGAGTTACAGCCTAGTTCTAAACCAAAATTCAAAATAGGTAATACCGAGTTAGAGGAGGTAGATGAATTTTGCTATTTAGGTAGTATAATTACAAAGGACGGACGTAGCAGAAAGGATATAGTAGCTAGAATAGCTCAAGCTAAAAAGTGTTTCTAAGAAGAAAGACTTACTAATAGCTAATAGTATTAGTTTAGATAATAGAAAAAGTTTCTTAAAATCGTACGTATGGAGCGCTCTATTATACGGTAGTGAGACTTGGACAATTAAAGAGGTAAATAAGAAAAAGATAGAAGCTTTTGAAACTTGGTGTTATAGGAGAATGTTAAAGATTATTTGGACAGATAGAGTAACAAATGAGGAAGTTTATAGAAGGATACGTGAGGAACCCTGTATGTGGAAACAATTAAAGGTCAGGAAGATAGAATGATAGGGCACAAGTTAAGACGTGAGGGACTATTATAGACTACCAAATAAAAATAGAGTAGAAAGACCTGGACAAAGCTATATTAGTCAAATTATTATAAATTTAGGTTGTGAAGGATATGTAGATCTTTTCCACAACTGAGTGGCCGTGACGTCGCAGCCGTACAGATCAGTTGCAGGTTGAGAGGAATTACTGACATAATCTTGGTCTCAGCCTATTTTCCAATTGACCATGACCCACCTCCTCCGGAGTTGACGGCAGTCATTGATCACTGTTATAGGCACAAAAATCATCTGATTATTGGATGCGATTCCAACGCGCACCATGTGATATGGGGTAGCGCAGATAAAAACCCCCGTGGAAAAGTACTACTCGAGTATATATCGAGTAAGAATCTGGAGATTCTTAACTGGGGCAGCGAACCCACGTTTGTGGCATCTCGCTTCCAGACAGTCATCGACTTAACACTGGCATCGTCAGGCATTTCAAGGCATATCTTGAACTGGCAGGTGACGCCTAAAGCGACACTGTCAGATCACATATTGTTAAGTTTTAATTTAGAGGCAGCAGTAGCTGTCTGTAAACAATACAGGAACCCAAAAGCGACCAACACGTCTGTCTACCTAGACAGCTTGGAGCAACGCCTTTTGACATCACAAGGTACTGACAACCCAAAAACAATAGAAGAGCTACAGAGATACTCGGTCTCTCTACAAAACTCCATCGTAGAGTCCTTTGAACAGGCATGCCCGGTCAGGACAGATTCTACTCGCTCCATTACCCCATGGTGGGGCGCGGAGCTGCAGAAGCTGAAAAAGACCCTGGGCATACTGTTTAATAAGGCAAAGAACACCAAAAGTATGGCTGACTGGGAGGCGTATAAAAACCACCAGCGACTATACAAAACGACAATTAGAAGACGACAGAGAGACTCATGGAAGACCTTCTGTAACTCAGTCCAGTCTACCAATGCAATCTCTCGCATTAACAGGATTTTGTCCAAAGACTCCCGTCATCAACCATGCTGTCTGAAACGTGTGGATGGTACATACACTACCAACGAGGCAGAAACAGCGGAGTTACTCGCGGACACGCACTTTCCAGGTACTGTAACACAACCTTCGTCATACGGGGTGGATCAAGCCAGCTCGGCCCCTAACGGGGCCGACTGGGAGGCTTCAAACCGGGTAGTGGATGAAAGGAATATTAAATGGGCTATCTCGACTCTCAAACCGTTTAAGTCCTCTAAAGGGATGGCATCTTCCCCGCCCTACTACAGTGGGGAGTAGAGAGGCTGACACCATTCTTTGTGGCACTTTTTAGGGGCTGCATTGCTTTTAGATACATCCCCAGCAGTTGGAGAGAGGTTAGAGTTGTCTTCATTCCTAAACAAGGCCGGAAGAACTACTCCCAGGCTAAATCCTACAGACCGACCAGTCTCACGTCTTTTTTGGTAAAGACCTTGGAGAGACTGTGCGACAATGATATGAGGTAAAGGATAATGCTTTCTTATCCACTTCACCCAAATCAACACGCCTTCATACCAGGAAAATCAACGGAATCTGCCCTCCACGCTGTTGTAGGACGAATTGAAGAAACCCTAGATAATAACATGTCCGCCTTAGGCGCATTTATTGATATTGAGAATGTGTTCAGCGAAACCACTTTCGCAAGCATCAATAGAGCTCTACGAACACATGGAGCTGAGGGCACCCTTGGGCAGTTTACCAGGCAGATTCTGCGATGTCGACGGGTATACATCAATGTGGGGGAAACCTCACTAATTAGGGCGGTAGGTATAGGCTGTCCCCAGGGGGGCGTGCTGTCACCGTTACTATGGAATTTAGTAGTGGACAGCCTTCTCCAACGTCTTAATGAGGCAGGTTTCTACACGATAGGTTACGCCGACGACATAGCTATACTAATAGTCGGCAAATTCGAACAAGTTCTGTGAAATTTGATGCAAGCAGCACTAAGGATCACGGAGCTCTGGTGCTCCGATAACTTTTTAACCATCAACCCCAACAAAACGGCGCTGGTATTGTTTTCCAATAAAAGGAAGCTGACGGTAACCAAATTGCCAATGCTCTTCCAAACTTCTCTGCCCTTATCAGAAGAAGTCAAGTATCTGGGCATTATACTTGATAAAAAGCTGAACTGGGCCAAACAGCTACAAATGAAAACTAGCAAAGCCAACCAAGTGTTTTGGCAATGCAAACGTGCCATAAGCAAACTTTGGGGTCCTCCACCAAAGGCTGTCCTGTGGCTATACATTATGGTAGTAAGACCGATGCTCTGCTATGGCGCTGTAGTCTGGTGGCCCAGGACCAGACTGGCCTATACAGTCAAAGATCTTACTCATATCCAAAGAGTGGCCTGTCTAAACATTACAGGTTCAATGCGTTCTACACCTACTGTAGCCTTAGAAGCCATCCTAGGCCTCACTCCGCTGGACCTACATGTGGAGGAAATGGCTTTGAGAGCGGCAATGAGGCTGCGGTTCAAAGTCTATGGATCGATAAGGGAGGCGGTGGTAGACACCACAACATACTAAGAGAGGCGTTGCAGAACACCCCTATCTTAGGAGGAGTGGTCGATTCGATCGCACCCATAATGATTTCCAGGAAGCGCTTTGGGGTTTGCCTAAACACTCCTTAACGGAGATCTCCATCTACACAGATGGTTCCAAAACAAATGAAGGTACCGGGGCAGGCATTTTCTCCGATGACCTACACCTTCATGAAAGTGTTGCGCTGGGCAGGCTGGTAACTGTCTTCCAAGCGGAGGTCATAGCCATCATGCAAGGCGCTAACGCCATACTGGAGCGTGGAATCCAAAACAAAGCTATACGCATCTTGAGCGATAGTAGAGCAGCTCTTCTGAGCTTAAACAAGCAGAAGCTTCTCTCGGGGGTGGTATACCAATGCCATCGTGTTCTCGAGCTTGCTTCTAATACAAACGCCCTTGAGCTGGTTTGGATCAAATGGCATTCAGGAGTACATGGTAACGAACATGCCTATTCTTTGGCTAGGCAAGGAGCGGCTCGGGGTTTTGTCGGCCCTGAGCCATCGGTTGCTATTGCTCCATCGGTGGTGTTCTCCATGATAAAACAAATAACCCACCGCCGTCACAAGGATAGGTCGGCTTGTACATTAAGCTGCCGGCAGGCAAAAATGTTTATAAGGTCTCCCATGACCAAAATAGAAAAATTTGTCATACGCTTGCCGAGACAGAAACTACGGCTACTAGTAGGTATTCTGTCCGGGCATTGCACTTTAAGGAAGCACCTGCACAGGATGGGTCTGTCAGACAACCCCACCTGTCGCGGCTGTCAACACGAGGATAAGACGGCGAAGCACATTCTGTGCACCTGTCCGGTACTCGCCCGACTTCGAGGATCCATGCATGGGGACTTCTGGCCCGAGAAGGTCGGAATTCGGGACACCCCCTGGTCCGACATCCTCAAATTCACCTGCAAGGTCGCGTGGTTAAGCAATGAAAGACCAACCTAGGGCAAGGAAGGCAGCACAATGGGCTCACCAGGAAGCCTAAGTGCGCGTGGCTTTAAGTCACCCTTCCCAATTTAATCAATCAATCATGTAGATCTTTTTAGACTAGCTCAAAATAGAAAAGAATTTAAAGCTGCGTCAAACTGACTTATATAAGTTCGAAAACAAAACAAAACAAAATAAATAAATAAAAATCAGTTAACTATATGTCACCATGACAGCGATTCGCTGCTTAAGCCTTACCATAACATATTATTTAACACTTTTCCTTTTTTGGACGGGATAACCAGGTAATATTTTATTTTCTTATAAATGGGAATCATGAGTTCTTTAACACCCATCAGGTTGCTAATATCTATGCAGAGACAGGTAGATAAGGAAAAGACAGAACAGTATAGGAAGACCTAGACCATGCTATATTAGTCAAATTATTAGAAATTTAAGTTCTGAAGGGTATGTAGAACTTTTTAGATTAGCACAGGATATAAAAGAAGTTAGAGCTTCGTCAAACTGACCTTAAGTAAGATCGAAAACAAAATGATGATGAGTTAAGAGAGAGGCTAGAAAATGCTTTTAGGTACTTACCTTGTTCTAGGTTTATTCTACAAAAAACTACTCACCAGATTAAAAAACGAGTCCAAAAATGTATTCAAGTTGGAGGACGTCACCTTGAACACTTACTTAAATAATGAGCGATATGAGCTGATTTCCATTTTGTAGTTTGCAGCGGCTCAGTAAGTAAATTTTAGTTTATAGAGACAAATATTCTTCAGATTGTAAACACTGACAAGTTTATTAAATGTGTTCTTTTACATAAATGTATTTTGATTTAAATCAGGTACCGGTTTCGAATTCATAAAATAGAGCTTTTCATTTTTGAAAGGATTAGTAATACGTTGTTTTTATGCATAAGTAGAGTATGACTTAATTTAAAATATCTCGAAAATGGAAAGTTCTACAGAGATTAACCTAGAGTGCCTTTTTTGTGGCAAATTCTATAAGAAATAATTATGAGTTTTAGTTTTTATGAAATATAAGTTGTGCAAAAGGTATAGGTCAAAATTGTTTGATAATCTCCCTTATTCTACGTCAATGGATTATTCTATTTTGTCGAAATGAAGTATAATAATTCGTATTAATAAACAACTAACGTGTACCTATTTTCGAGTAACCAGTTCGGTTATGATATTGTTATGTGGGGTATTTTAACTCTGACATTTCTTTCGTTGTGCACGAACTAAGTTACAGATTTTTAGAGCCAAAATTGAAATCGTCAATGCACCATCAGCGGCTCAACTAGTAATAGAAATCGTATGTTTGTTCTTCAAATGTGTGGTTTCAATCCTAACGGCCGTTTACTATCTGTTTAAAGAAAGGTCCCAGATATCGGTACAACAAGAGATCGTTCTGGTAAGTTCTGGAATAAACAGAAGCAAATTTTCACACTATTTTAATAGGTTACAGGTGCCGGACATGGAATTGGAAAGGAATTAGCAAAAGCGTATGCTTCTGAAGGAGCAACCGTTATATGCTGGGATATTAATAAACACAATAATGAAGAAACGGTAAAGGAAATAGATGCGTTGGGATACCCAAGAGCTTATGCATATGTGTAAGTTAACATCAACTAATAACAAAGGGTGTCATGTTTAATTAATTGCAATATTTGTATTTATCGCCAATGTAGAAATCTCTAAGGATCGGTAACATATAGTGACACGAAGCAAACATAGGACTTTGAAAGTGTGTCCTTGGTTTCGCTGCCTGCTATGATGTACACTCAAAGTAGAAAGCTTTTATTTGTCAAATGAAATATCTGTAAGGTTAGGTTATTAATATTCAACATTAAGAGTATTATTGTATTTTTAATTTTTAATAATTTTAGAAGATTTAATTAACAAGGACATGACATAACACACACCATGGAATTTTAAATTTGCTTAAAAATGTTTTGTTCCCGCATTGTACTTTGAAACATGTCGCTTTCTGATTGGTTCCATATGTTGTTGTTGGAAATTAGTTCACATATTTCCGGGTCCTATGTTTGCTTGGTGACACTGTTCCTCTCTTACTTTAACCATCAAGAGTTTTGGGTATTAAGAATAGATATTTTTGATGTGCAAATTGAAAAGTTAGCATGGTAGTTAAGGATTCCTTGTTAGAGGGAAATCTGTAACTATTTTAGTTAAACGACGAGCAGTTGCCTAAGGGTTCTCAAAATTTTAAAAATGCATAGAATGATTAAGCTGGTGAAGAGTTGTTAAACGACAACAACGAGCGTGATCTTTTGATATAAATAATGTCACTTTTTGTTCATTGAGACACTTTATATATATATATATATATATATATATATATATATATATACCTTCTGGGCGTTATAAATTAATGCGTAGTTTCCTTGTCTAAAAGCCCCTATTTTTGGTCGCCATAAAATTCTCTGTAGTTACTTTTGTACTAAACTCCAACAATGTAGTTTGCCACGGCTGCTCTGCTCCTGTCTGAAAAATACTTACGCCACAAAAGAAAAACTCTGCAACGATAACTCTCCTTGATTTATTCAGAAAAAAATTATACACCAAAATTATTATCAGCATCTAGTTCACAGATTAATTATATTACAAATTTCCTCTTTTTCAAATAATACATTTTATTTCCTATTACCCAGATTAATAATTATTAAAAGTAACAGGGTTTTACCACCAATCTTACGTTATCCCTGGCTTAATACGAGCTCATAGTAAAACCTTTAATTACTCGTGCTAATTTCAGCACAACAAATTATAAAAAGTCTCTTTTACCTTGCACATAATAGTACTACAATCATATTTATAACCTAAACTCCCTCATAAGCAAAATATAGAAAAATAATATCATAAAAGTTCATTCAATAACTATTTTCAATTTTCTTACTCATACTCATACCCATAAAGTACAAAAGTCATTGCACATTAGTTAAACATAAAAAGCAAATTTTTAATGATCATCCGTTACCTGGATTTTTACTGCACATGGATCTGCTCCCATACCATCGACATCTGCTGCCTTTATCATTAGCTGCGCCTTCAGGAATGTCCCCCCAATCAGAATTGCACCAACGGTAACTGCTAGCTACTACTCTGCCCTATAGATTACCAGAGATTTCCAAATTCCTCAAATTCGGCTACGGATCCCATTTACGGTAGATAAACGATCAAATTCTTCTACCATGGACCTTTACTTCATTGAATGTGCCTACTATGCACCCATCCAAATATCACGCAGTCGGTACATACTTATGTATGTCTGTTACTCATTTTCATCCTTTAAAACTTTCTGTAATACTTTTGCTGACAGCTGGTCTAAACTCAACACCACTTGTGTTAGTTATGTTTCAAACTGTACTTGAAAACTTTTATCATTTGTTAGTAGTTAGCGCGTAAAGAGAAGCAAACATAAGAGAGAGTCCTGCCACCAAATCCTCGTGCTTATATAGCCGTTTTTGTGCCCCTCTAAAACACCTAAATTCAAATTCGTCGATACAAACAAACAACTTATAACCGTTCAATTTTTCCCCGTAAACTTTACACAAACACCAACTGCCATCAAATCTTAAAACTCGCTCCCATACAAACACGCTCATCTAAACATTTTCTACGAAAAACCAAATTTAGCCTTTCAACGGACACTCACTTCCTCGAAATTTATCCCCTACTGGCAAAAGTTTAGCGTCTAACCCACGCCCATAATAATACTCGTATTATAGCTGTCTCAATCTAACATACATACACCATCTCCTATCTTTTACTCTCTCTGCTCTTACTCCATTACTTTGTTTCCAAGTTTCATTTGTCCTTGATAAAATAACCCCAATCTTAACAAACTTCGTATTATATATCTCTTTCTCCTCCTCATTCTGCCCAAAATAACCTTTCTTTGTCTACTGTTAACAACTTGCACGAATATCGTTCTCCACTCCACTGTAAACAAACGTTAAGATTCAATCGACCATATTCCTACTTAAAACAACTTGTACATATGAAATCTAATAATCTTTCCTTGTTTCATGCTTTCTTCTCATGTTAAACGAACACAACACGTGATATTTGTTTACGTTGACTGCCTTAATACGCAGAAACCTAGTGACGGTTATACTTGTTGATCTTTAACTATACTGAGAAAATATCTCCTTCCACAAAATGTATGACCGTGGAATTATTGATTTCTACGCCAAAATAATCTAAAAAGCTTTTAAGAATAAACATTGAACCTTTGCACATATGAACTACGATGGGTTAAAATAATACAGCTTTTGAAAATAACTCTCCCTTTGCTATAATTAACCTCTTCACTTATAAATTATGATTAAATTACCACACGCTATTTTTTAAATGCTATACTATACACGCTAATAATATTTACCTCTGCCGAATTATGAAAATTAATCTTGTAGCTTCCTTAATTATTCTCATAGAATTATCGATATCTACCCTAAAAGAATATCTACATTATAACACGCGCTACTTTATTAGTATTAATGTTTATGAGTATGCTACATTGCATTTAAGCATCCTGAAAGTTATTTGTAAAATTAAATCCTACCCTAACAATTTGCAAAGCGTTACAAATTGTTGCTTTTTGGTATTTGAAATAAATTATTAAATAAATTATCTAACTCCTTTTACTATTCAAATTCACAGAGATACATATATATATATATATATATATATATATATATATATATATATATATATATATATATATATATATATATATTCTTATGCTGCACCCGCTCTTTTTCGCGCCTTATTTTTATTAATTTAATGATTTTTATATAATGTGCAAATACCTATTTCACGCCACGTACTTTAGCAACGTTTGGTTGGTTAATAAATCAAAATGTTTTAAATATGCCTCGACTATATGAACTCTTTCTCCCCAGGGTATCCACCTACTTACCGTGGGTTCAGTGGTAAGTAGATGTGCAATGCCCAACCAAACTGCACTATCTTTTGTTTTAGTACCTTTTTATAATTTACTTTTGTATATGCCAAATTTTATATGATCCACGTAGCCTTGTGCCAAATTAATTACTATCACAAAATTTCTGACTTTGACGTTATATCACACAGTACTCACCTGTTCTATACGTCGTTAACGGCCTCTCTGAATGCTGGCTCAAAATCCTACTCGCCGTATACGTCCTCACAAGGTTGCACTACCACTTTGAAAACTGCCGTCTATCCTCCAGGTATCTTTGACTCAATTTTGCTGCGCCCAAATCTAAAATAAATATGACCCGAATTTAGAATTTAGAATACCCTTTTGTATTTACTTCCCCTGCGCTAATTCTTCCGGTGTTATTTCTTCTTTGACTCGTACGATTCCACTTGCTACTCTTACGCTGTCTTCTAATTTTGCTTCTCTCGTTCTAATTCAATACTTCCGCCTTTAATCCGCTCGTTCCAAATCAATCCTTGTTCCTATTTAATCCGCTCGTTCCAAATCAATCCTAGCTTCTTTTTTTACCACTCAATGCCCCGCTACACATAAAACCATATCCAATTCAATCCTAATATATTCTTCACTCTTATAATTCCTATTCGATGCCTTCTGCCTATATAAATCTCGTTCCAATTCAATCTTATTTTCCGCCGGTTCGCTGTCGCACTAATTCCAATCTTAACTTTTACTCGTCGCTGCTATTAATTATTTATTCACTGTTGCTTCTCTTTACTCTTCCTTTATAAATTAAACTCGTACAATTCAAACTCATTTATTTAACCTTCAAAAAATATTCAAAACAACTTAGCGCAGTTTATAAACACGTCTTATTACAAAATTATTTCGAAATCGTCTCCCTTGTTTACTTATCCTAGGTGATAATTACAATATTAATCTGCCTACTCTTTATTACATAGTGTATAAAAAACCATCCAATAACGTCGTATCACCAAGTTCGTGTCACTAATACCTAAAACTTTGTCTTTTGCACTTTCCTATTTTTATACATAATGTTCAATCATTGGTCCTAAATATCGTACAACCCTTCAATCATATTTGACAATGCTATTACTTGTAATTTTGATGTTACATGTTTGTCCAAAGGTTGATTCTAGTAAAAATAAATGCCGAAATGTTACACATATGAACCTGGATCTGCGTGGTTAATAGTGGACATCCATAGACGCATCCGGTTTTCGGTTGGCAAATGTACGTTCAATGGCCTATTAAACTACAACTCAGTATAAAACCTTGAATACTGTGTGTTTTATCACGTCATCAAGTCATTATAATTTACGTCTTGGCACTTACATTTTAACTAACATTTCAAATACTTTAACGTATGTAAAGTACGGCAAACACAAAATTTTCAGTTACGTGATCTGATATTTGGCTTTATTTGGCATATACACAATCTTCAAACAAAATAATCTTTATACCCTTTTAGCTATTACTAACACTTCAATATATATATATATATATATATATATATATATATATATATATATACAGGGTGAGTTTTTTTTCATTTTCACTATGGGCATCTTGGAAACCGTTAGAGATAGAGAGACGCTCAAGTAGAAAAAGTAATGCGGTTTTATCTGCTGATCTCGCACCTGCTTTTCTTTTTTAGAAACAATCCATGGATATCTAGATATATTGAAAAAACTAAATATTGCAAATTTTTTCAAATTCATCTGTCGGCGTTATTGTTGACATTAGAGTAATAATGTAAATAGAAAACTTGTAGATATTTTTATGCTGAATTAGAATGAGTGGTTGGAAAAATTTAATTTTTGTTTGTTTCGTAGATATGAACATAACCTCAATTTTTTAAATAGAAAGCATAGTTGTCTATGTGCTTGTTTAATAGCTTATGTTGTGTAGATTTTACTGATATAGCACATGATGGAGTTATTCTTGTAAATGACCGAAGTATTAAGGTTTTTTGTTTTTATTGTTCAGAATTATCAGACCACCCATGTAAACAATAAAACAAGCCTATAGAATCGCACTTTATATTTTGAAGTAACTGTCATTGGTGTTATTGTTCACATTATTACTAATAATTAGGTTCTTTTATGCTAAAATGAATTATAGTAAGGAGGGAAAGCTCGTTATGTTAACTTGTTACATTGAGTGTACTAAAAATTCTACTAGAGCAGCAGATTTATATTTTGAAAGTTACTTTAACCGCCGTCAACCATCTGTTCCGACATTTCGTAACTTGTATATAGATTTAAGAGACTATGGCAGTTTTATACAAGGAAAAGAACACAATGTACAAAATATTGATGAAAGTATACAAATAAATGTATTAGCTGTTCAGGTCAATCCTTCTATTTCTACAAGAGAAATTGCTTTATCCAGTGGAAAATCGCAACGGTCTATTGTTCGGGTCCTGAAAAAGCATAAGTTACATCCATACAAAATATCAATTGCTCCAGGAGATGAAGACAAGCGGATAAAATTTTGCAGATGGTTTGTGGAGTGTCAGTAGGATCACGAATTTCCATTTACTGTTTTATGGTCAGATGAAACAAGGTACACAGATTGTGGTATTTTTATTAGGTTCAATGAGTATTTGTGGATGCAAGAAAAACCGCATGCAGTTCAGCAACGAACACCTCAAATAAAATTCGGTTTTAATGTATGGGGTGGTGTTCTAGGCACCAATATTATAAGACCTATAATATTTAATGGAAGTTTAACAGGAGGGAAATATTTAAATATGTTGGAAGCAAATGTAGAGAATCTTTTAGATGAACTTCCTTTACGAGTGCGCGGGAGACTCAAATGGTTCCAGCAAGATGGTGCACCTCCGCACAACACCCGTAGTGTTACTGACTATTTAAATCGGTTACATTCGGATTCTTAGATTGGTAGACATGGTCCAGTGCAGTGGCCACTCCGAAGCCAGGTATTTTCAATATTAGACTTTTTTATACATGGACATGTAAAAAATAAAGTGTATATTAAAAAATTTCATACAGAAGCACAACTACGTGAAGCTGTAATTAACGCTCATGGGAGCATTACTAAGCGTTTATTAAAAAAGCAATGCATTCCATTGCTAAAAGGTGTAGGTTATGTATTGCACAAAGTGGTGGGCTCTTTGAGCATTTGTAATTTATTAATACAATATTTATTCAGTTTGAGTTCGTTCGTATTTTAGTTTTGTTTCCATTTATTATACATTAAGGGTTTTTGTGATTTTCAATCCGTATAAATTTAAATTGTATATTATTGTTGTTATTTGAATTATCTTGATATCAGTTAATTTTTTCTGTTACCAGTTTGTTGTTAAAAATAGCTAACCAGTATTGTTATAATAAGGAAATGCAGCCGCGAAGTCTCCTTTTCTGATTGTATATTGAAACGTAGCCATTTTATTAAATAAAACAAGAAAAAACTCAATATTTTGGTCATTTCCATGAGTAACCCCATTATGTGCCATATGAATAAAATCTGCACAATATAAGCTATTAAACAAGCCCATAGCCAACTATGCTTTCTATTTAAAAAAATTGAGGTTATGTACATAACTATGAAACAAAAAAAAATTAAATTTTTCCAACCACTCGTTCTTATTCGGCGTAAAAATATCTACAAGTTTTCTATTTACATTATTTCTCTAAAGCCAACAATAAAGACGACAGACAGATTTGAAAAAAATTGCAATATTTAGTTTTTTCAATATATCTAGATATCTGTGGATTTTTTCAAAAAAAGAAAAGCACATGCGAGATCAGCAGATAAAACCGCATTACTTTTCCCATTTGAGCGTCTCTCTATCTCTAACGGTGTCCAAGATGCCCATAGTGAAAATGAAAAAAAACTCACCCTGTATATATATATATATATATATATATATTGCTATGATAAGGGGTTTATTTAGGGGTATATTGAGTCGTGGTGGTCGCGCAATACAAGAAAAGAGTATTAGAAATTAGAAAACTGCATTTAAAAAGGATGAAAAACACGTAATTCGCATATTATGCGAAGAACAAGGATTTAACACCCTGTATTAGGACCGCAATTAACTTTGATCAATGTCAGTGAGCATGTCCTTCAATAATATAAACATATTCAGCAGAGAAATAATTATACACGCACTTAAAATAGTGCTAAATCAAGAAGCGTTCATAAATAGATACGCATGAGATAAGGTAAAAGCTAGTAAATCATCACGCAATATCTATTAAAATTAAGCATGTGATAATGAACGAAGATAGTAAAGCGGTCTGATAAAGAAACGCATATTTCAAAAGAAATGAGTTTTAAACACAAGATATAAACGAAAGTATGTCGATGTACGTCATTTATGCTACGTGACTTTATTCATGAAATTCGTTCGATTCCCAAAAAGCTTAAATTACACAAACAAGAGCCGTAAGCTAAATTAAAGGCCAAGGTAAATTAAAATTTCCAGTAATAATACCAAAACAAGCCGTCAAAGATCGACAAACAATAGAAATATTAGGAGTATACGTGATCACTGAATCGCTCCACAGAAATAAACTTGTAAAATCTATAAAATACCCAAAACAACCTGTGGTTGGCTGCGATCTTTGAACGACAGATCAGATAAACCAATAAATTTTAGATAGGGATAGACTATATAACGCCCAGAGTTTGATAAGAGTCAGTCTCAATTAGAACCACGTAGAAACTGCGTCACTGTTACTCAAAAATTTACGCGTTGAATTAATATTTAAATTAAATAATTAAAATTTGTGAAAAGTGGTGTTATACAATATTATAAAACAAATTATAGTGAAAATAGATGAAAAAGGTGTCGCCGTTTGCTGGAAAACGTAAGTAGAAATTGTATTAATTATTTAGGTTAAATATTCATAATGTAGGGCTCCAAGCTACCTCTAAGTCAAGACAAAGAAAATTTTAAGTTGCACTAAGCAAGCTCCAAGTTACTACAACTCTAAGTGACGACAAGCAGATCTATATAAAGCTTTCAGTAAATTTTGGAAATAAATTAATGGAAATTATTGGTGCAAATTCACGGGAGGAAGCACAGGGCAGAACATTATTTTAAAAGAAGCTACTCGATTAAAGGTAATCAAGGGGTGTTAATCCACAACACGTAGCAGCAGATCAAGGGGGAAAACAAAGAAGGACACGCGGGAGAAACTACAGGTCAGAGCTACTTAAAATAACGCATTATTTCTTTTTTTTATTTGAACATTGACTATATTTTCTATATTTTGTAAGGAGTCAACAAAAATATTTCATACGTAAAGATTTACGTAAAAGGGGGAAAGGTCTTAAACGTTCTAGATTTTCCAGTAATGGTATCATTTTTGCAAACTTTGCTAACGCATGAAAATTCGTTACTGTGTACTATCACCACGAGTTTTGGGAGGTATAGATACTTTTAGCTTCCATATGGATTATCTGGTTCATCCGAAATATTTCAACAAAATATATCTGAACTACTTGAAGCCGTACCTGGTACTGTTTCATAACTTCGATTATGTTTTAATTTATGGTTCTAATGGTGAAGAACACAATAAAAATCTTAGACTCGCTTTAAACAAAAATCCAATGAGGTGGTTTAACGCTTAATTTCAAAAATCTGAGTTTTATATTAACATAGTTGTTACGGGTTATTTTTAATTTAAATTCTATAATTTAAAACTGAGAACTAACAGCATTAGAACAGGAATCAACCATTGACAATTTTGACTTGGGATATCCTATGCATTGAGATGAGTTCGAATTAGCAATAAAGGGTCTGAAAAATGGAAAGCGCCGGGTATAGATGAGGTGCAAGCAGAAACTCTAAAAGCCGCTAGACAAGCAGTATTAGAACGTCTCTTCCAACCTGTAAGCTATATGTATGAGACAAGCAAGATACCCAAAGATTTCAAACGTAACTTCATAGTAACTATACCAAAAAAGAAAGGCGCGGATAGATGTGAAAATTTTCGAACGATAAGTTTGACAACACACGTGTTAAAAATTTTAACTAGAATTGTACAAAGGCGAATGGAAAAACGAGCTGATGAAATACTAGGAGAAGATCAATTTGGGTTTAGGCGAAATAGGAGAACACGGGAGGCTGTTTTAGCTTTGAGGGTGATAATGGAGAAAACAACAGAAAAAAGGAAAAAGTGTATATAGGGTTTGTAGATCTGGAAAAAGCATTCGACAATGTAAAATGGAAAAAATATTCGAAGTACTCAAAAAGATTGGAATGAGTTTTAGGGATAGGCGGATAGTACATAGCTTATACAAAGAGCAAACAGCAGTAATAGATTTAGTGCAGGAACGTAGAAAAGTAAATATTAGGAAAAGGGTGAGGCAGGGATGTGCCTTATCCCCCATTAATTTTTAACTTGTACATTGAAGAGGCAATGAATACTGTCAAATGCAGGAAGACATTTGGAATTAATATGCAGGGACAAAAGATTGATATACTCATATTTGCAGATGATATAGCGGTATTAGCATCTAGTAAAGAAGAGTTAGAAGCTGCTCTTTATGAAATGATAACAATTCTAACAGATAGATACTGTATGAATATTAACAAAAATAAAACTAAATTTCTAGTATGCAAAGGAGGGAAAAATAAATCAAAAACAAGAATACAAACAGGTTACGAGAACTTACAAAAGGCTAAGGATTTCTGCTACCTAGGAAGCCGAATAACGCAAGATGGGAAAAGCACAAAAGACATAATACAAAGATTAGCACAAAGTCGTACTACATTTTACAAGAAAAAGTAACTACTGCGTTCAAAGACAACAAACATAGAGACAAGGAAAAAATTGCTTAAAGTATATGTGTGGAGTTACATCACTGTACGGTAGTGAAGCCTGGACAGTAGGAGTAGCGGACAAAAAAAAGTAGAAGCCTTTGAAATGTAGTGCTATAGACGTATGCAGAAGATATCATGGACAGGAAAAGTTAAGAATAATGAGATACTAGAAATAATAGGGGACGAAAGAGATATGTGGAAAATAGTAAAAACTAAGAGAGAAATATGTGAGAAACAGTAAACAAGAGAGATAGGATAATAGGCCACATACTAAGACTTGAGGGAATAGTGCGGAATATATTAGAAGCAGAGACAGGAAAAAAGAGAAGTAGCGGTAGACCTAGGTTAGACTATTGCACACAGATAGTGAAAGATGTAGGATGTGGGAACTTCAGAAAAATGTATAGGCTAGCTTAGAATAGAAATCAATGGAGGTACGCATCCAACCAGTCCCGTCATGGAAGAACTAATGATGATTATTTTAAACAACTACAGGTATTGGATCTGTAATATTCTCAACTAATGTTAATTGTGCCAAAAGATTTCCTGAAAAATTATTAATTCGGCAAGTGTGATCCTTGGCAGCCACCGGCTGAAGAGGAACCGAGCTGTATATAGGCTGTTGTGGACATTTCAGTGAACTTTGTAGACTAGCTCAAAAAATAAATAATTGGAGGTACGCGTCCAACACGTTTCAAGACGGAAAACCTAATGACGAAAAATAAGTGCACATAAATCTGATGATAACTATAAACAACTACAGGTGTTGGTTGTGAAATATTTTCATGTAATGTTGATTGTGCGAAAGCAAATATTGGAAAAACTATTAATTCGACAAATGCTCATGTGCTGGAGGAACTTGGCAGCCGCAAACTGCTTACCCCCCCTCACTAACCTTACATGTGATTGTCCAATGCTCCACCCGAAGGTACTACATTGGCCAGGAAGCGAGTTTTTGTTACCTGGAAAATTTGTAATTTTGCCGAACCCTTGCTGTTCCAAGCATGGTAGGGATCTTTAACGTGCGTGACAACACTCGCACACGGGACCTCTATTTTACCTCTCATCCAAACGAGGGTGTATTTTTGTGAGAAATGCTCGCCTAACGTTTTTCAAGCGGACCGCGTCGGGATTCGAACCCGGCACCTTGAGCGTAGTAGTCACATACATACCAACTACGCCACGGAGCCGACCACCTTCACACACCACTGGATATCGGGGAAATAAGGTTTATAATTGTAAAACAATAAAAGATTACCGAACTGCATCTAACAAAAAAAAGTTGCGGCTATGTTCAAAAACAACAAACAATGAAACAAGAAATTTGTTCAAAGCATATTTGTGGTGCACAGCACAGTACGTCTATGAAATAGGGGCACTAGGAAAAGCAGATATAAAGAGATAGAAGCCTTCTGAAATGTCGTGCTTCAGATGTATGAGGATGATAGCATGGACAGGCAAAGTTAATAACAAATAGGGTATAAAAATAGTAGAGTAGTAGTAGTAGTAGTAGAGTAGTGGAGAACAAAAAATTGGAGAAATACAAGGGCACGATACGTTCTAAGGCATTTTTGGGGAATGGTACGTAATATATTACAAGCAGGGATACGGAAATTCAAGTAGAGGTAGACCGAGATCAGAGTTTCGCACGCAGATAGTGATAGTGCAGACTGTAAATTTCTGGGAAATGTGTAGGTTAGTTCAGACTAGGAAACAATGAGGCTACGTGTTTCTAACCCGTTCCAGGACTGAAGATCTGATGATGATGATGAATTTAAAACTGAAATTATTCGCTTTAGTAATGTATGGCGAAGTCAATTATGTTATTAATCAATCAGCAAGTCGTGTATTATAAAGAATTTCGAATTTTGTTTGTTGATAATAGTGAAGAATTAAATAGGAAGTCAATTCTTCCAAAGATAGTGTATTTTAGTTTTGCGTGTTGTATTCCGTATGCTATTGGATTTGAGCAATCAGTCCAGATCGTGTTAATTATTAATTCAATAGTTTGAATTTTTTTGTTTTGTATTTTCGGAATACCAGCGAACTTTATGGTATCGCGAGAATTGATTGACTGGTCTTGATGGTAACAGAAAGGTGTTAGTAGAAACATGGCTTTAAGTATATCTTTAAAGGCTGTTATTGAGCTCTTCCGATTTGGGATTTGTATCTTTGAAACATTTTACACGAGTTTTCGTTTGGTGTTGTATCAAGACACCGTCTGGTTTGCGAGTAGCCGGTAGAAACTTTGTTCAACTGCTTACTGGGAATTTAACGAATCCACTATCACCGTCATTTCTCGCAGCGACTGGAGGCTGTTTTGAGAAACCTTTTCGGCAGAATTGTATATGCCGTACTTCTCTTATCTTTGCAACTATCCGAAAAAGGTTTCTGTTACCAGTTCATAATTCAAGTTTCTGTCTTGAGTTCAACTAAAACTACAAAGTGGAGTCCCTCCGAGTAATCTGCAATAGTCTAGAGCTTTCATCTAATTACTTCTTACAATCCCATTCTGTGCATCCGAATCTTTGGAAGTTTATCGGGGTAGCCAAGCTGAGCACACCCTTTAGACAACGTAAGATATACGTAGTTGTTATTAGAAGTACCGAAGCGTTTTGTTAAGATTGCTTTACTGTGTTTAATATTTATATATTGTGTGCACATGCGAATATTCAAACGTAAATATACTGTATAGGTACAATTAGCAAGCAAGTTCTTGCGTACTCCAGCTGTTTATTTATAGATAAGGTAAGAGCCTAACAATTTTATCCTCTTCTAATGTTTGATTATATAAATAAATTCATTAAAGCTGTAGGAGCTGTAAAACTTTTATTTCGTCTATCCCCCCCTTTGTGTAAAGTTTTGTACTATCCTATTTGAGCTAGTCTGAAGCACTTTATGTAATAGTAACTACGAGTAGTTTGTCCCCCTACATGTTACTACCTTTAAATAAAAGGTAGTAACAAAGTTAAATTTCTTGGTCATCAAATTTCTGATAAAGGAATCACTCCAGGAAAAAAAATAAAACTGGAGCCATTTCTAACATGAGTAGCCCCAGAATAAAAACCAACTACAACGGTTTCTTGGTGTGGTTGCGTATTTATCTAAATTTGTACCAAACTTATCTCAACGCACAGCTCCACTACGAAAACTGTTAAGCAACAAAATCAGTGGATTTGAACTAATATCGAGGAAATACATTTTAACAGTATTAAACAGCTCGTTTCTTTGGAAACAACATTATCATTTTTTCATCCCCAAAAAGAAACTACATTATCTATAGATGCAAGACCGGATTTCTGGAAGAACGAGTGACAAATCTGCACTAGAGCATCTAGTCAAGCCACAACGCTCTATCTCTGATGCTGTTTTAGCGAACAAACGCACTCATATGCTTGTTAATTTCCCATATTTACGAAATTTCGCACCATATGATTTCTACCAGTTCCAAAATATTACAAATGCGTTAAAGGCAACATATTTTTAGTCTGTCTTTTATGCAAAAGAGGCTAACAGCTGCTGAGCCACGGCACTCTTTTGAATAATGGATGACAAGTATGCAACGATGTATAGATAGGGGAAGAATGTATGTTGAAGGGGATTATGGTACACCTCGTATACTTGTTAGAATTTATGCTTTTGGAAATTAACTGATGCGCTAGAACGAAACATACTATGTGTTTAAGAGCTGCTAAATGGTAATTCTTTTTTACTATTTCTATTCTTACTTACAGTTAGTCTTTACACCACAATGTACGTACACAAGTATAATAGCACTTAATTTAAAATAAAATCGGAATAGCAATATTGTACCGCTCTAAACTTGTACTGCATTATTTTTAAATTTTAACGCACTCTGTTGTAGGTGCGATGTAAGCAACCAAATGGACGTTGAAAAGACAGCAAAGCAAGTGCAAAATGAGATAGGGCGTGTAACCATTTTAATTAACAATGCAGGCATAGGTATAACAAAAACTATTCTGGAAATGGACCCCTCTGAGGTGGAGAGAGTGATGAAAGTAAACACTTTGTCGAATTTTTGGGTAAGTCCAAACAAATCTCTTCAAAAGTACTTCTTTCTATTTCAGACAATAAACGCCTTTTTACCAACAATGCAACTAAATAGGCGCGGTCATATAGTAGCAATTTGTTCGTTGGCAGGTTTCTTTGCTGGAAAAAACGGCACTTCTTATTGTGCTTCAAAGTATGGTGTTCGTGGGCTAATGGAGGCTCTTCGTCAAGAATTAAGGACAGATCAAAACAACAAGATCAACCTAACTATAATTTATCCAGCGGGTGTAGACACTGGTATATTTAAAAAAGTAAGAGTGCGGTTTCCTGGACTAGTACCTATTTTAACACCGAAACAAGCAGCTGAAATTATCATGAAAGCGCAAAGGCAAAACCAGTTTGATGTTTCAATTCCTTGCAGTACTTTGGTGGTAAATACTCTCATGAGGTGAGATTTGTTTTAAAACTAGAACCATATAGAATAACATTATTTTAGGCTACTACCCCTAAAAGCTTACGACGACGTATTTGACTTTATTGGTGCACAAATTGATGAATGAAAACTGAATAATGCAACCATATAGTGTAATAGGAAGACTTATTGTTTATTTAGTGACTTGAAATATCTGACATATACAAAGACCTTAAATATGGGACATATACCTCATTTTCCTATACTACAATATAACAGAGTATTTACTTGAAAGTTTTGAAAAACAGCAAAACTTTACTGGAAGGCATACTTCTACCACTTAAATATTTGTGTTCTGCCTATAACAGGATTGTTTAAATGTCGTAATCCTTGCCTGTAACCGCATTTTAAGCAGCTATATTTCTTCTATTACTGCACATTATTATATGCATACACGAACATGATTCACGTTCAGCTAAATGGAAGCCATATGTTATTATGTTGGTTAAAGAAAAACACACAAGCTTTCTAAACATGCCTACAATATTCGGGTTTTAAAATAAAGGGTATATATATATATATATATATATATATATATATATATATATATTGCTATGCTAATTATCTTTTTCCGGTATTCTAGCTTCAAATTGATGCGTCATATATCTTTGTTGCTGTGTTCATACTCGGCTTGCTACTCTGCGTCTCTAAATCCTATACTTCTTTTTATATTCTGTCTAGCTGAATCTTATCAACACAGAGTGCCCAACGACACGACAATAAAAACTGTTAAATCCCCTTTTTCTCCTTTTCCTATCTGTTAAAATAATGTAAATAAAGCAATCGAAAATTCGTATAACAATGCAGAATAGTTACACTTTGTATTTTAATAACTTATTAATTTGATTTTATATTCAAAAATTAGCCCCTAAATAAAATATTAATATTTATCTGAATGCACCAAAATCATACTCCCTGAAAGCCAGCAAAAATACTACGAAAATTTACTTTGAAGCCCTTTTGAACGTTCAAATGATCTATCTATTTTTATAAATTCTCAAAAGATTTTTGATGACCTTTACAAATACTTCGATATAAATAATAAAAAAATTGAAAATACAGTCTTACACTAATAAAGGATTATAAATCGCGCAGACCTGTGTATTCCCTGCTTGTTTCCTGGAACTGCCTCTGTATGTGGATGGTCAGCACCGCTGGATTGTTTCAATTTGATTCTCTGTTACAGCTTCTCCCACTTAATTCTTAGCATAGTTTCCTCAACTTGTTGACCAGAACAATTACTAAAATTTGTTCGAATTATCCCTTCGGTTTTGACTCAGATTTTTGGTTGTAATTGAAGTTTCTTGAAATTTATTTGAAGTTTTATTTAAAGTTTAATTGGAATTGATACGTTGTTATTTGAAGGTTTATTTGAAGTTTCTTTGAAGGTTTATTTGAAAGTTTATTCGGAAGCCTATACGTCGTTACTTGAAGTTTATTTGAAGCCCTAAATTGTTAAATATTAGAATTATATTTAATTAATAATTTATCTCACGTTTTTAAAAGCAAACGACCGCTTCTATTGTATATATTGGAACTTGACTTTGCACTTTAATTTCACTCAATTATTTATTTTTACTAAGCTCACTTTGCGTAGTAGTTTACGTTTCACTGACGTGGTTAGTGCCTTGGTCGCAGAGATACTGGATGTTTACAATGTCAGCTTACTATTTAAAGACTCCACCCACCTATTTCTCCTATTGGTTTTCCTCGCGTGTTCGTTGATCAAGGCGTTGCATCTTCCGCTATTACTACAGGACTGGGGTATTTCTCCAAATTTCCTGTCCAAACTCTTGGTAAAACGCCTTATTATTTCTCACGTAGGCGTTCTATATTATGTAGCATATTTCTTAAAAAATCCAAATTTCTATTACATTTAGTTACATCGTCTTGCTTGTGTTTGCTATAATTCAAATTTTATCACGTTACGTTGGATTTTATAAAAATATAATGTCTTTTGGTAACGTATTAATATTTCCATGATGACGTATTTGAATGCGTTTACTTATTTATGCGTTAATACTTTGAATGATGTTATTATATAGCTAGGATACCAGGTTGTTTACCTTTACTGATTACATGTTTATTTTGATAAAACTTGTTGCGTTGAAAACATTACTTTTGCTTGTTTCTTTTCAATTCTAGACTTGTATATTTAATTGAAAACGTATTATACGATGTACACGTTATTATTCTTGCTAAATATGATGTAGTTATTGCAGAATAAGCTTCCCTTTTATGAAATAAATTAGTTATGATTTATATACAGTATGCTCGCTATTGACTTTATGTAGAATTGTCGATTTACTCACATTTAATGATTGAATTGTTTGATTTTCTAAACGTTAATAATATTTACATGTAACTTACTATCCCCTATAATTTAATATATCCTTAAATTGCCTTCTTATCACGGCAATATATATATATATATATATATATATATATATATATATATATAATATTCGTCCTTTCTTGACCATCTGTTTATATTTTAATTAAATTTATTGGAACTTGGTCATTTTCAACTATCTTAGTTATATGGTGTTTGTTGTGATGAAATGAAACTGCTCAATCAATCATTTTAATTCAATACATATGACGCGTTTCGGTTTTCCATTTTCAAATATGTTTCTAAAAATATTATTACATAAATTACTATTAATAAAAATCTAGATTTATATATACTTTAAGTTAACAATATAAAAATGTTTTAAAACTATATTACTTTACATCTTCACTAATCCTAACCTTAACTTATCTGACTACATCTGTCATTCAACTCTACCTTTAAATATCCTAATTACCACTGAGTAGAAATTAAACTAGATACTATAAATTATAATGTGTAGCAGATGGTACATGAGAATATTTCTACTAGTTTTTTTTTTTGTTTATTTATTTTTGGTGAATTAAGTTGTGGTATATATTGCAAAAATCATCTTGGTCATTTTTTGAATTTATGGCATTTGAGTTTTTTTGGATTTGTATTGTTTCTAAAAGGTTTCTTTTCTTATCATTAACTGCTGTACTCAGGATACAGACATTTTCGAAGTCAAACTGGTGCAGCACACGCCATTGAAAAAGTTTGGACGTGTAAGGTAGATAAAAAAAGCACCTGCAATGCAATAAGTGTTGATATCAAACTGGATATGATGCTTGAGTTTTAGGAAAACCCACATTCATCGAGTAGACAAGCAGTCGCACCATTTGTTAGTCATGCATCGATTCTAAGAATATTAAAAGAAAATAAAATACATCCCTATAAAATGATCCCAATTCTGGAGCTCATGCAAGACGATTTTGATAGAACAAATGATCGTAATGTTAGATAACAATATTATCCAATTAGAAGATATTGTTTTTTTGATCAATGCACTTTAACAGATAGCGGCCATACTAATTGTCAAAATTGCCGCTACTGGTCAACCGAAAATTCTCACTGGTCGAGAGAAGAACGTACGCAATACCTTCAAAAGGTTAATGTTTGGGCAGGGATTGTTGGTTCCTTCTTCATTGAGAGCATTTTGAATGGCGATAATTATTTAGCACTATTCCAAAATAAACAGGGAACTTTCAAATTTCAGCGAATACTATATAGTTCCTGCAAGATGGAGCACCGTCACATAACCAACCCAAAGTCCGGCAGTACCTCGACATAATTTTCCAAATCGCTGAATAGGAACGTGAGGATCGATAGAATGGCCACTACGATCACCTGATCTTACGTTATTTGACTTCCTTTTTATGGATATGTGAGGAGTATTGTGTACAAAATTAAACTTCTTGGTTTAGATGACTTAAGAAAACGAATAAGGCTTGTCATTATGTCGGTCACACCTGACATGTAAAACAAAGTTAGAAGACATTTTTATTTAAGATTAGGATGTTGTCAAGACTTTCGCGTGGAGCATTTTAAACATCTACTTCATTGGCATTCATGTCTTTTTTGTTTTTGTTTTAAATTATAAACACATAAACAGTATTACTTATTAGTTTTTGAGTATGTTGTAGCAAATTTAAGTAATAGGATGATTTTATTTCGTTTATGTTAACTTTTGCAAAATATGTGAAAACAATAACACTTTTGAATAGAGGATGAAGAGACCCTTCAAACAATATATCACAAGCTCATATTTTCTATTTAAAAAATTGAAGGTTATAACTGTCACTTAAAGGGGGTTCAATGTAGGGATCACATTTTTTCGTAACAGGATATCAGTGTATAATCTAAACTTTACTTGTTTCAAAATTTTCTATAGATATGTCCAGCTTTCGAAATAATGAAGTGTGTGTGTGTGTGTGCGTGTGTGTGTGTGTGTGTTTGTGTGTGTGCGTGCGTGCGTGTGCGTGCGTGCGTGCGTGCTTGCGCGCGCGTGCGTGCATGCGTGCGTGCGTGCGTGCGTGCGTGCGTGCGTGTGTGTGTGTGTGTCATTATATATATATATATATATATATATATATATATGTATATAAATATTTTAAGTAGTTTTTACACAAGTTGATAAATACTAACGTATTACAATTAATAAGATGAAATAATAACTTATTAATTGTAATACGTTAGTATTTATCAACTTACCTTGTGTAAAAAAACTACTTAAAATATGTATATATTTAATACTTGGCTTATAGCCCTAATTTTGAGTGTGCTTCCTGTCTATATCTGACATAAGTCAAAAAACTTGACAATGTCAGATATGATTGACAAAAATGCTAAACGTAATTGAATGTTGGGTTTATGTATAGTTCTGTACACGATTTAGATTTGTAAATTTCCCAATTATAGTCATCGGTCTCGGCGGCGTAATTGGTAAACGCACAGTTCCGGCAAAACTGAGATGCAGGTTTAAATCCTGTCCAAAACCTTATATTTTCCTTCTTTCATTTACTAGATCGATGTGAAATGATCATTTGGGCTTTGCATTAAAGTCTAAGTTATTATTTCATCTTATTAATTATATATATACTAACCGCTATTCCAAAAGATAAAATAGACTACACCTTAGAAACATTTAACAAATATAACAAAAACATAAAATTTACAATAGAAACTGAAACTAACAACTCATTACCATTTTTAGATACTCTTGTTATCAGACAAAATAATAATCAAATAATTACTAACTGGTATATCAAACCCACTAGCTCTGGACGCTATATAAATTATCACTCGTACCACTCATTTGATATAAAAATTAACTTTATTTTAGGATTAAAAATAGAATTAAACATATATCACATCCTACTTTATACCAAAAAAATTTATAAATACAGAGTAAACTTTTAAAAAATAACAACTACTCTAATTCTTTAATAAACAATTTATTATACAACCAAGGACATAGTTAAATTACCAAAAATAAAGAACTTAATAATACAAACAACAACATCCATAACCAAAGCTATAAATCTCTTCCATACATACAAAGACTGACACATAAAATTATTAACATATTTAAAAACCTTAACATCAACATTGCTAAAAAAAAACGTAAATTCAATAAATAAATTATTTTCCAAACTTAAAGACAAAACCAATCAATTGCAACAAAGAAATGTAATTTATAAATTAAATTGTTTAGATTGTGATCGTTTATATATTGGCCAAACATCTCAAAATTTAAAACAAAGAATCATACAACATAAAAGCGAAATAAAAGTTAAACTTAAGGCATGTGTCCTTGCAATACACACACTTAATGATGAACATAAAATAAATTTCAAAAATCCACAAATTTTACAAATAGAAATTAACAAATTTAAAAGAATATTTTTAGAAATGTGCCATATTTCTAGAAATTCAAATTCCTTAAATACAAAAAATGATATTGATAATCTGAGCAGTATATACTCATACCTTTTAAACTTTAAAGAAAAATATAAAGAACAATAAGTCTAAGAATTGATTTTACAAGTGCATTCTTAAGTACATCTAACTATAAAAAAACACACTCACATACACACACACACACACACACACACACACACACACACACACCTACAAACCCACTCTTTCTCTCTCTCTCTCTCTCTCTCTCTCTCTCTCTCTCTCTCTCTCTCTCTCTCTCTCTCTCACACACACACACACACACACACACACACACACACACGTCACACAAAATATGTACTCACAATACGCAAAACACCAAGCAATATCATACATTCAATATTCACCCACCTCCTAATATAAACATACAATATAAACATACAATATAAACATACACACGCTATTATGTGTATCATATTAAAAATTAAAACAAAAAAAAATTAATATATACTTAACATACATACACACATGCAAGTTAAACAAAATGATCAAGATATATATAAAATTCATTTAATCAAAATTGACTTTTACTTCTATCAAACCAATATTTTATTTCATCAATTTTTTTATACATACACATTATTTCTTTTTAATTATTAAAGAAAATTGTTCTAAAAGTTTTTCAGAATAAGCTAATGTAAATACCCTCACTGTAAGTAGCTATTTTATTTACTTTAGTAGTTTGTTAATAGTTTGTACGTTTTAGTTATTGCCTGTGATCAAGCATAAAATTATATGCGAAAATTTAGGCCATAAAAAAGAGTTTTTTTTATTACCAGCCCACCTAAAATCTGCTAATTTCAACACAATTGTATAAAAAGAAGGTTGTTACAATAAAAAAAAGTTATACAAGCTATATATATATATATATATATATATATATATATATATATATATATATATATATTGCTATGATAATGCTGCACGCCGATGTAATTAACGTTCAGTTTCCTACTGTCCGACAACCTAAAATTTAAATATCCCTTGACGAGCTCAGTTTAATCTACACAGACTGCACAAAGTTACGATAATAAAGAATTTACCCCCATATTTACCTAATATTTTCCTACTCAATGCTTATTTATTTAAAATTTATTAATACTTTTCTGCTTTAAAATAAGTTTGATTGCGTACAGAGTTATTTATCTTACTGAATCTGGTTGTATTATTAAAAGATGAGCTTCCCTGAATTAATTAAAGTTACCTATTATCCTTATACAGTGTGTTAAATGTTTGCTTTTTGCATGATTTGCGAATTACGTACTTTGCATGATAAAATTGTTTAGTTTCCTAACTTTTAGTACTATTTACATGTAGTGTGCGACCCTCCATATACCCCTAAATAACCCTATTATCATAGCAATATATATATATATTATCGTGAAATTAAGGGGTCATTGGTATATATAAGGGCGCAAGTGAACTCATGGGTTGGGAACTATTGGATAAGATAAAATAAATTTATTCAGTTAGGCTGTTAGAATATTTTTAACAATTATTTTTTAGCTTAAGTAGTGTATAATAATGTAGGGTCATTGTAATTTAGCTAAGGATAATGAAGCATAGAACTAGTGTAAATATAGGACATAATAAATAATAATTGGGGTAAAATTATTCTAACGTATTTAAATTTGTAATAAAGTATTATATGACAATCTAAAAGCGTGGAGCAGGTGTTAAAATATTATTTCTATTTTCAAACGTAAAACCCAACACGTTTAAAACAGAACAAACAACAAGGGGAGATAATATTTCTCAGTAGCCTGGTAACAAACAAACTTTAATGGGTTATTGAAAAAGAAAAGCCGTTGTAATTAATGTAAACGCGGTTTGTTGGTTAAAATATTGATTTCAATCTTGAAGGTAGTATAAGGGAGAACCAAGATAGAATAAAACTGTATTGAGTACAAGAGAGATGCATATAATTAATTCGGAGACAGTATATTAAGGAGACTTGAATAAAATCAATAATTTCAAGGATATTTAGAAGCAAGCACGCGTCTGTTAAAAGGTGGGGAAATGGAGCCAAGCAAGGTGATTGGTGTAAATTGTATAAGAAGGCAGAGATCCAGCCGGTAGAGGCATATGTGTGAGATAAAGCTATAGATACAAGGGAGATGAAAGATGTTTGTTCAAGTTGAAGGCGTAGATAAAGGGAAAAGTAGATGCTAAATTAGAACGGCGGTTGAAAATTTTGAAGCGGTTTACCGAGTATTGTTGTGTTTGTTATAAAAATTCACGAGAAACTGAGGTTCGTTAGAGGGTTTTTTGCTGGAACGCCTGACGGTTGGAAAACAATTTCAAGAATTATAGGAACGGGTACACTAGCGTACGTGAAAATTTGAAATAGGGAAGGGGGCGAATTTTACTTATTTAATTACTGGCAGAGAGGGACCGAGCTCTCTTCGATTTTATCTATCATTCGTGATAATAGTTACTTTCAAGTGAACTAGTGCAATTTCATAATAATTTATGTAGAAGCTAATAGAGCATCTTTTTGGTTAAAACATTGAAGTGGTATGTAAGTACAAAGTTTATTATTTTGGTATTGGAATGCACGGAAGTATTAGAATTTAAAATTGTTTGGATGATGAGGAAAAAAAAGCGATGTTTGAATAATAAACGTTAATTTTGGAGATTGGAATTTTTGGATTGGAAATTGTAAACATGGGCATGCATGGCAGATATGGTAATTCGACCGAGAAGTTAGCTGATGGACTGAAAACCTAATAGACGGCAGCATCTCTAAGGATCTAGGTGGTGGAGCACATTTAGAAGATAAAAACCAGGTAGGCGATAGAATAGAACATTGAGTGGTGAATATTTTCATGGTGTTTGTGGTTATTTGGATTTGAGTTTTGATGTGTTTTTATTATTTGATATTTTATGAACAGACATTTATGGGACTTTAAAAGGAAATTGATTTTTGAAAATTAATTAATTTACAAATAACCAGATGTTGTAAAGAGGTATAAGAGGGTTTATTGATATTTGATAGTGCAGGGAATTTATACGCATAGTTGTAGAGTTTTACTATGAGCTCATGCTAAGACAAACGGTAACGTAAGGTATGAGGAACGCCCTCTTACTTTAATAAAAATATACGTGTTTAAAAGGTTATCAATTTGCATGATTATTGTTATAAAATTATTGACCTTTATGAATGTACATAAAGGAATGGTGTTTTAAAATGTACTATCTAATTTGAATAGAGTGTGATATATTTGGTTAATCGAGTTATTTTTGAGTGTGCGATTGGTGTGAATTTCTATTTAGGTTTCAGCATGCGGATATTGAGAGTAAGTTTTTGGATGTAACAAGTAGGTCTCAATATTAATTTAGGAAATTTGAACTAATCAGGGAGCAGCCGAGGGTAAGGATTAAGCAAAACTACACAATATTATGACACCCAATTTGTGGGGCGTGATTCCAGGCGTGATTCCAGTAGCTAACAACACAGTAATATATATGTGTGTGTGTGTGTGTGTGCGCGCGCGTGTGTGTTCTTCTACATACTCTGCTGGTTGCATACCTTTTCGGAATGTCGGGCTTGACTTGAACCTCGTATATGAATACCTGAAACTAACAAAGTTCAGGCATTACCTCAAAAACGAAGAACATGAGCTCCAAATTACCTTGAAGCAAAGTGCGTTATGCTGATGCGTCACTTATTTACAACATTACACACATAACGTTATCATCTTGGTATTTATATACAAGACGAGTTTCTAGTGCGGCAACGGTCGCTAACTCCGTTATTACAAAAGCTATGTAAACAAAATTTGAAAGCGTATTAGGGACACCTAAAGTACACATTTTAAAAATATTTGATGTCATACAAGGTTTTCCTTAATTCCAGTACAATTGAAAGTTGTATTTTTTAGCGGAATGCCCTGTATATTATTGCACTTTTGAAAAGCCTATTAAAAGAACTTTAACTTGATACAAATTAGCAAGGGTATATTCTTTTTAGTTTTTGATATATTCTTTTGTTTTAGAAAAAATATGCCATCATTGAATGCTTAGTCACACAACCTACGTTAACTTTAAAGATGCAGAAAATTTTACTAAGTGCTATAGTATTTTTGCAAATATTACTCTTTTGAAACTTCCGCACAGCACTCTTTTTCTAAAAACAATTAATTATCCCAAAAAGTAAAAATATAGACTCATACTCATCAATCTAAAGCACTTCTTATAAGCTTTCCAAAAATAAAATAATATACAGGGTGTTACGTTAAAGAAAATATAACTTTGGTTTGTACGGTAATTAAGGAACACCCTGTACCATTCCAAACATTTTGTGCACTTTAGGCGTCCCCGTTACACTTTTAAATTTTGTTTACATAGCTTTTGTGATACCGAAAAAATGTTTACCAACTGGCTTATCTTTTTAAGGGTATATGAATTCCAACACTTTTACTAAATACTCTTATACCTACCTGGCAAGAACTTCAACCTCTCTAACTAACAAAGCCCTTTGAGCCAACCACCTGGTTAATCCTAAATAATACTTTCCAAAAGTTGAGTGTTTTGAGAAACGGTTTGAGTAGGGTCCACTGCGTTTGGAGGATAATACAGCTTTGCTTACGCCCTTATTACTTACCTCTATTAGTCTACTTTAAACACTAATAAAACAAAAACTCCACATCTAGTACGCCTAACCTATATTAGCAAACATGATTGTCATAATATATAACCACAGAGAATAACTGTTACTAAGATCTACTCTTACTTCAGCCAAATGTGTGTATAACTAAAAAAGAGAGAGAACGGCTTATATTTAATCAATGATAAAATGTCAACCAATTCGATTTCCGATTACTGTTTAGTCTCTAAAACACGAAGAATATTTACAGTAATAATTAGTACGGGTAATAAACTAATTCTACGGCGATACGTATTTCAAATATCGCGTATAAAAGTTTTTGCGGTTCAGTTTCAACTCTTCATCTTATAGTGAGGTTTTCAAGATTCAAATACAAACGCTTGAATCCTGTGATATATGAATATTAAAAGTACAACACTTGCGGAAAGTAGAATGTGTGAACATATATCATATAAGATAAGCGTCCTTGTTTCCGTTTCTGTATTACTGAGTTAATTGAATTACTGATACCCGGGACACTATTTATGTATTGAGAACTGACAACACTGGTATTGCCAGGTGAGTCTATAATTGCCATTGTAAGTTTGACATTTTTGAGGTTATAGGTACTCCGAACGTTTTGACGTGCGAGCACTATTTGTGTTTTTTGCAGTATTTTATTATGTTGCGCGTGTTTTTAGTTAGGTTATTTCTTTTTTCAGTTCACTACTCAAAATTGAAGTTATCTTGGTCGGCCACACTTATCATTTTCCTTAAATGTTAAAAATGTTCAATTGTCCTGACGTGTTCGCCATTAGTTCTTAAGGCTACTTCGCTTTCTTCAATCAATAACCACCCTTCTATCTCTCTTTCCGCATCTGCTCTCTCCCTTGCCCTTTCCCTCACTCCCTCCCACCGTCTCTTCGTCACTCTCTCCCTCTCTCCTTCTCCCCTTTCTCCCTCCCACCCTCCCTCCATCTCTCACCCCTCTCCGCCTTTCTCCCTCCTCCCTCTCACCCTTTCACCCCGTCCCCTCTCTCTTTTTATCCTTCTGGCAAGTGTTCGCGTTCCACTAAAAAGTATGATTTTGATAGCTTGCAACAAATATATAATTTCATAAAATTATTTCTCGCATATCAATAAATAATATTTCTAAAAATATAAAGGTGATATTGGTGTAAAAAGTTATTGTAATCGATGCACTTTATGAAAGTTGTCAAGATACTTTTGCTCTAGAGTCCGTTTGGGTAGCCTTATACTTTCAACATGTTCTCCCACGACCCACAACTTAATACCACTTTTTTTCATTTAAAATATTTTAGATATAGCTCTTGCAATTTCTAAACCGACTTTTGTCATCAATATATATGATGTCATGTATTGGCGCCGTTGCCACTATCAAAATAGCGATTCCTCGTATATACAATGAAGCTATCGGTACAATATAGATTTTGCAAGTATTTAGTAATTGGTGACGGAATGTGGTTTGTTACTTTTTTAAAAGTAACTTGTAAAATGATTTTATAATGACAAAATTGAAGTCTAAGTTGTTTAGCTTAATATTAAATGTTATTATGTGGGAATTTGTACTAGTGAGCATATTTTAATTGAATGATTTTATTGTGTTGTATATTTTTAATTTAATAGACACACGCATGTTATACCGGGCACGGAATAATAGCCACCAATAATCAAGACTTCCAGAAGTTAAGTTTATTAAACTAAAGTAAGAGGACAAACAGTTATGAAAATTTGTTTTTAAGGTTTGCCGGATGTTAAGCAACCCAACACAATATTGTGAAAAATAGATAGTATTTGGGTACTTTTGAAATTGCTAGATTTAGAAACTACTGATAATGTATTTTCAGGAGCGATGCAGATACCTTAAATGATATTGCAGATGGAATTGTGGCAGTATTTCTAACAGAAATTAAGGTACTTTTCATGTTAAATCTACAATTTTGTTTTGCTAATTGACACATTATGATTATGTTGTAGGAAACATACTACTGTAAAACAAGAAAAAATACCGGTGGAAAAATTCATACTATAGTGTCAGGAAAACTAGTATATAAATACTACAACACAAAAAAGAAATTGAAAAACCCCATTGCTATGATAAATCAAATTGAAGATACGCCAGGTAACAATCTCACAATCATAACAAATATTATACTATATTTCCTTAAGATAATTGTGACGAACTGTTGTTATGGTTAAAAAATAGTGTAGAATCCTGGGCACAGGTCAAGGAATATTGGACTAAAACATCTAAAATGCGTCTAAAGCAACTGCGAGATTCTTCTGAAGAAAAAATTTCATCTTATTTAAAGAAGTATTCATCTTTAAAAGGAACGATGGGCTATTTATTATTGTAAATCAACTTCCAAACATTAACAAAGTACTTATCAAAAATTTGATATTTAGCAATAGAAATTTTATTTCGTTTTGTATTTATTTATTGTACAGAAAGTTAAAGATATGTATTAATACACAATAAACTAAATGCCAACAATTGATTAATTTACAAACATCAATGTGTCCATCCTGTAAAAAAATTCCTTTCATTAAATTCCCTAAGGTTCTATAAATTTGTGTTGATTAGTTGTCACTGCAGTCCGAATCCCAATTGCTGTCGTCGCTATCTTCATTTACATCAATGACCAACGGTGCTACATCCTTTATATCAAACTGAATTTCGCGATTCCACCATTCTTTAATGATTGTTTCTGTGTGTTGTACAGAATCTGCCCAAACATGAAACGTTACGGTCGCTATCGCTTCTTGTCACATTGCCATACCGTTTTCTATAGATCTGCCATCCCTACCAACGTGGCGATTAAAATAATTTTTAGCAATATCCCAAATCAGTCCAATTGGATTAAAAATACAACGGTAGGGAGGCAGTCTTAGTACCTTATAGCCATACTGTTCAGCTAAACGATCAATTTTAAAAATTTTGGGTGGTTTGTTCCTACAATTTGGAGAAATATGTTAGTCGGCTACAAAGAATACAACATTTTCTACTTACATTGCAACCTCATGTACCAGTTTCCTTTTTTAAAGATGCTAATTTAAAAGGAATTCTATTTCTACAAAGCCATTTTGCTATTTCTGTTTTCTTCCACGAAGTGTTTGGTATTTTTGTTCTGTAGTACTATGATATGAAGCATTATCCAGGACAGTTACAGATGGTGTTTCTAAATTTTTTAGTAGTTGAATTTCAAACCAAAGTAAAAAATTATCCTCATTCATTTGCCCATGATAATCTTGATTTATTGCCGATGAACTAAAAACCTATTCACTACCATCAATAAAACCATCTGCATTGCCTGCATGCAACACTATGTACCTAAAATGCAGAATTACTTTATGCATTCACATTATCAAATGTAAATCTCACTAACCTTTTTCCGTCAACTCTTGAACCTTTTACACTTTTCAGATTGTTATCTTGCCAAGAACGGCTTTAAAAAATCCACGTTTCATCCAAAAAAACAAATTGATACAAGTTTTGCTGTTTGACTTGTATATATGTTTTCAGAAATTGCACTCTTTTATTGATAACATCGGGTAACTCCATAAGTCCCCGTCTTGGATTATTTTGTTTCCTCTTAAAACCCATACTATGTAGAACTGTATTCAACGATCTATCGCTACCCTTAAAGAGCCCAGCGTGTGTTACCTTTTACCACAAAATTTTTACAGAAATATGCTCGCCTAAAATTATTTACTGTTATATAAACAATTTCAAAATTAATAAAATTTACTCACGATTTTCATACATTCTGCAAATTACATTACGAATACCACATTTAGTAAATTGGTCAACTTCAGAAATAGGTTTTTTGTGAACTCGTTTCTTGGAAGTCAAGGGTTCATTGTTTTTAGCTGTTTGTAACACAGCAGTCACCGTGGACAAATAGATATTTAAAGCCGCTGCTACACGCTAAAATCGAATTAATAAACTACAAATTGAAGTAAATAATTAATTTACCTCGCGAACTGCCATCAATGGAATAAATGGACCACCGTTATCTCTTTCTTGTTCAAAAAACGCTATCAAATTAACTACAAGTAACTTTCCTCTGCTTCCTAAACGTAAACCGGACATGATTTATTCACCCAAACAAAAATAACGCTAGTCTGTTCTAAAGAGAAAAATTTTAAATGCAAGCAAGAATAACACAAAATGCGGGATAAAAACTACGCAAGAAGTTAATGACATGAAATAAGAACTCCAAGCGAAAATGTAACATAACCTATACAAGTAATATTAGTTGTTTATTTATTTATTTATTTATTTATATAAATAATTACATTACAGGTAATACCCAAATAGTAATAATATACATAAGGAATAAGAAACATAGTTAACACTTTACAAAATGGATAAAGATGTCTTCAAATATTTACACGTAACATTGAAAATATCGATATCGGATGGTATAGAAGCATTGTAAACTCCCATTAACTTATCACTAAATGCACTAGCCCCATAGATAGTACGATGACTACCGATGTAGAATAAATCATTACTCCTGGTGACTTTAACTGGTATCCGAAACTGCAGCATGCTTAGTAATCCCGGACAGTCAACTATATCATGTATCAATTTATAAAGAAATATTATAAACGCTGCAGTACGTCGAGCTAGCAGTGATTGATAACCGACCAACTGACGCCGAATGTCATGTAAACTTTCGGCATACGGATATCTAAGCTTCCAGAGAATGAAATTAATGAACTTGTTTTGTACACGCTCAATTTTCTGGATGTGAATGGCATAATAAGGTGACCAAATGATGCAATTGTGTTCTAAAATACTGCGAACTAAAGAATTGTATAATGATTTCAAAGCTTGGACATCGTTGATGTGTATACAGTTTCTTTTAATGAATCCCAACATCCTAAATGCTTTAGAGACAACTGAATTAATATGATTAATAAAATTTAAACCAACATCAAAAACAACCCCTAAATCAGAGATGGTTACCACAGTTTCGAGTTTAGAACATCCAATGCAGTAATCAAACAAAGTCAAGTCTTTACATTTTGTGAACCTCATAATTTTGCACTTCCCAATATTTAGTTTGAGTTTATTATGAGCCAGGTAGATTACTAGGTTGTCAATATCTTTTTGCACATTAAGACAGTCATGTATACAACTAATACACCCAAAAAACTTTAAGTCGTCGGCATATAGTAGGCATTTCGTATTTTTAAATGCAGAAACAACGTCATTGATAAAGAGAATAAAAAGAATTGGGCCAAGGTGTGACCCTTGAGGCACACCTGACGAAACACTGATGCTTCTGGATATTATGCCTGCAATTTTCACACATTGGGTGCGATTCACTAAGTATGAATATATCCATTTCAAATATGAACCTGTTATACCAAGAAAACGAAGTTTATCAATGAGTAACGTGTGACAAACACTGTCAAAAGCTTTCGAAACATCGGCGTATACTGTTATCAACTTGTAATCCACTTTCCAAACTATTTATAAGAAAATCGTGATACATGGCAAGGTTAGTGACAGGAGAGCGGCCTTTAAAGAAGCCATGCTGTTCAATAGCAATACAATTTTTAAATACACTGCATAACTCATCGCATATGATGGACTCAAACAGCTTAGCAATAGAGGATAAAATTCATATGCCACGATAATTTTCGATTTTAGCACGGTCACCCGATTTAAATACTGGGATTAAAAATGACCTTTTCCAAGCTAGGGAAAATGTTCCACTATTAAAGCTTTTATTAAAAAGAATCGCTAAAGCTTGCGATAGACTATCACAGCATTGGTGTAGGAATAAGTAGGGAATGCCGTCAGATCCAGCACACTTAAATGAATCTAAGGCATGAATTTTTCTTTTTACTTCATCTTCAGTAAAGATATGTGATACAAGAGTAGTGCTATTGTAAGAATATGAACATTTGCTAGAAGAGGAAAGATCATTCAAGTGATTAACATAGCAAGATTCAAACATTGAGGCAAAAGCAATGGCTAAACTACGGGCATCACTTAGAATTTTGCCATTGTATGACATCCGTTTTGGAATGCCTAAATCTCTCTTTAATGATTTAATGAAAGACCAAACAGTTTTGTGTTGTCGGAAATCATTAGCTCACTATCACTGATGAATTTTAAATAACAATAGCCAATCAAACGTTTTGATTCCTTACGAGCCGTGGAATATCTAACATTGTCAGTTTCCGATCTAGAGTGCTGATACCTATTATATAGTTTAACTTTTAATTGAATGAGTGTAATCAAAGAATTACTATACCAACACGGATATTTTCCAGACTTTCTTTTTAATATGGGAACAAATTTATTAATACCTTCAAACACAGTTGAATAGAAGTAATTTGTGGCTTCATCAATACTCTGAAAGTTGTCTAAAACTGACCAATCAATTGACTTATACATTCTGTTAAGTTCATCATAGTTTGCTTTTTTATAAGCAAAGACATGGATATTCTCACAAAACCTAATTCAAGGAATAAAATTATTCTTGATAGAAATAAGCAAGGGAGGATGGTGACCGTCCACAGTAGTTAAAGTAACATCAGATTCACGCACTAGAGCATTAACCCCCTCATCAGCAAAAACTAGATCCAAAAACTTACCAGAAGAATTAGAAACACCATTAACCTGCAGTAAATTAAGAAATTGCATATTCTCAATTAGATTTTCTGCCTCAATTGGCAAAGTGCCACATGTGCTGAAAGAATCAACGTCAGGTACCCAATTAATTTTAGGTAAATTAAAATCTCCGATTATTAAAAATTTGGGATTTTTATAAGCCAATTGAAGTCTTGCAGCATTGTCCATAAATTCTTGATATAATTCACAATCTGAGTTGGGTGGGAAATATACTCCACATATTATTATACACTGCTGAAATAGGTCGATTTTACCCAGCTGTCCTCAAAATGTAAATTGGAACAACCAGGAAGCTGGGAAGTATTAATATTAGAAGTAATAGCAACAAGTGAGCCACCACCACGGTCACAATTGAATGCATAATAGTTCCTGTTGGTGTTAAAGACAGTGTAAGTAGAAGGAAATAATTCATATTTAAAAATATCATTGTTCAGCCATGTCTCAGTCAAGACAATAATTTCAAAATTGAAAGAACAACTGGCATGGTAGCAATCAACAGTTTTTGTACGAAGACCGCGAACATTCTGGTAAAAAACGTTGATGAATAATGAATGTCTGTTATTAACTTGTAGTGTTGTTAGTCATGAAGCTGGTAATTCAGTATCAAGCAATTTGTTAGTCACAGTCGTATTTTGCAAAGAACTTTTGGCAATTATTTTAGATTCCCTTTTGTCCTTATCACTGACCTTAAATTCAAAAAAGCGTACCATAACACCGCAAGGTTAATAAAAAGGAGACATGACCTTTTCAACAATATCAGCAGAAATTCCCGGTTTAAAAGAATTTAAATTACCTCTAGTGCCAATCTTAAAGCAGACACCATTGGCACCATCTTCCTGCATGTATCTCAAAATATGTGAGGCTTCCACAATTGGAGTTTGTGCATTAGCCATAACTCTACTCAAATGCAGCCAAGTTTTCTTTGCACTACCACTAAAAAGAGCTGAATTAGGTAACACAGTTTGGGTATCAATGATAATCTTGTTTCTTGATTTTAATTTGCTTTTTCTCCTATTAGCAACATCCAACCAAGACTCAGAATTCATACAATTTTCTGCATTGGATTCATTGCATAAATTGATGTTGGAACAGATCCCACATTAGATGCCATATTCACAGGAACTGAGCAGTCACTATTCAAAGAAATAATCGTATCCACAGTTTTGCTACTATTCTTTGCTGCAACATCATATTCTACTGAATGTATGGCCTTACTAACTTGGTCATTAGTTATTGGTAAATTAGAGACCTGAAAAGGTGTTAACTGTGTATCCAATATATGATTGTGAGAACTTGAAGCATGGTTCACCATGGAACTACCACTTTGCAAACTTACTAATTTGCTCTTTAAATCAGCAATTTCAATTTCTATTGAAAGAAACTTATTATGAAAAAATTCAGCATTTTGCCGCAAACATTTTAAGATTGCTCGTAGAATTTTGGAATCTTGACCGAAGTCATCACCAAACTCCTCTTCAGAGATAATGGAGGGTGCAGCACATTCAGCACATAACAACCTATCATATCCAATTATAACTGTACCTTTTAGTCTTACTGCACAGCCAGGATAAAAAGAGGAAGCACAGGAGATGCATCTCACATCACCTTTAACACCTCTAAGACAACTATTGCACTTTTTACTAATAGAGATAGTGACAGGTTTGTCTCCATCTTCACCCATGATTGAAACATTAACTCCAAATACCTTCCAACATAAATAAATAATAAGTTGAATGCTGCTAAATACAGCCCTGTCTTGAATTCAAATTCTAAACAATATTTATTAGAAATCACAAAACACCCGAAGATAAGAATATCACTGTGTATTGATAACTACTTTTATGAATGACCTTGCAATTTTGTAGAAAAATTAACTGCTTCTAGTAGCAACTATTCTTCAATAAAAACACTGCACTTAAAAACACTAATGTCACCAGATAACCCAGTAGATTAGTATTCAGATGGTATAAATAAAACTGTAAAACTTGCAGTTTAACTATAAGAAGTAATTTAAAATGCACAGAGCTCATACAAACATGGTGATCAAGTCTAGTACATGTTGTCAACAAATGTCTCAAATGAAGACGGCAATAATGCAAAATTTGCAAACCAAGAAGGAAACTTTTTTCTGGAGTTAGAATAAGACCAGAATATCATTTGTAGTTGGTATGGTGTGACGTCATTTGTGACGAAAATCGGTTTAGAAATTGCAATGACTATAGTTGCTTCTAATTATACGCGTACAAACAGCTTAAATGTCAGTAGCAAATAAGTGTTCAAAATTCTATATCAATTAAAATAAATAGCATCGTGATGTAACTGGCGGCAACGATAACCGCTTAGGGAGCATAATAATTGATTAGAGAAATACTTGCTTGGGGAAATGCGAACAATTTTTGCCTAAATCTTACAGATAACTAATGCTGAGTTTATAACAATCCGCTTTAGTAAAATCCTACTGTATACAGGTTCCAATTTCTTACAGTTCTTATTTTAGATATTTGGATAATGAATAAGTTGTCCTCCTAAATAATTAACACTAAATTATTGAAGTTCCCTTTCACAGAACCGATTCATTAAAAATAAATATATAATCTTGCAGGAATATTGCCTAAATATTTGTTCTAGTAAAATTCCTTATACATAGAGTCAGCATAGTCCCAGATCTTTCCTATGTTATGTGCTGACTTTAACAATTTTGATTTTTTATATACAAATGCTATTAATTGGAATTAACTTTGTTCAACTGCGATACACCAAACTAAAACTAGACACCTTTTCATGTACGAATTGCAGCCAATATTCAAATTTCGGTTCAGAATTCCAAAACGTGGTACGTTTGCAGTGCAACCTGTTTTGAGAATTTGATGCTAAACATTATGTACTGTGCACAATAATTAGAATTATGGGGATCTGATTCGCTCAAATGGCTTACTAATTAGACGGTATGTATGCAATCGATAGTAAATTGCTTTTAGCTGCCTTAGGATTAATCAACTTCAATGCTAATTGACTACAATCGATTATTGAATAAACAGTAAATTCCATAGGCGATGCTTGGTTTTAGAATCTGTCAGCGGATATCTGGTGTTATAGGAAATAGACTAGAATACTGTGCTACTGCAGAATTACATTTAAAACAATTAGCAGTAATCAATGTAGAATTTATTAAGCATCTGCTCGAGCAATTTTCGTTGGAAAAAGGATATTAAATTTCATTGTTTAGAGAAGCTTCAGACGGTTACTAACCTTCGGTGAAAGTGGACCTAATTCAGTTTCAGTAATATCTTAAGCATTCTAAAACGCTTAGCTTAATGTTACCTAAAAATGCTAAAGGTGGCAAAAACGTCCCAACTATTATTTCACAAATATGATGTCAAAAATCCAAGGGTATTGGTTTTAGCAAATTAAACATGTCGCCCACCGAGTTCTATAGTGGCACAATAGGAAAACAGTATTTTTGAGATAATTAGCTTTGTATGTTTAAAGTACTGCAAATGAATTTCAATAACTTATGAAAGTAAAGTAGCTGGATAGAGGGTAGCTGCAATTTGATATTAAAGTGTTAGGTGATATTTTTCGCTAATTTGAGTAAATTTCGAGTACTTTAATCTAATTGTGCCAGTACTTAATACATTAGTTGTTGGATTTTGTCCCAAAGTGTTATGTAAATATTGATAATTAAATAAAATTAAATAACAATTGTAAATATACCTCAAAATTATAATAACCTACCTTCCTTTGTTTTTCTTCTGATTCCGTCGTGATCTTTTACAACTTTCCATTGCGATTTAAAGTGATCTTTTTGCAATCTGTAAAGAGTACTGCAATAAATTCACAAAAAAATTTAATTTCCACTCTTTCTTTTACTATAAAACGTATTGGCCCTATTGCACGGCCAATAAACTTTACAAAAACTATCTTTGTGCCGGTTTATTCAAATTTTAAAACAAAATTTTCTAATTTGAAATTCGTTGTAAAGTGAAACATCGTTTTATTGAAGTTGTGCCACTATAGAACTCAATGAACGATGTGTTCTGAACAGTATAAGGGAACCTCATCAAGTACAATTTTAAAACAAGTGAACTAACCAACAAATCAGTTTTAGAATAAGTTCTTCGTTAGGGGTGCGTGTGCTTGTACAAGGCTTATATAGTGGAAGTATCATCACGCAAGAATCGGCGGGTAGATGGTTGGTGATGTGAATAATGCATTGGTTGTTCTGAGACAGATCCAAGTAATTTGGAAAGTAAATCGTTGTTTGCACATAAAACTAACAAAACCATTCTATAACTTTTGTCCAGACTAATCTCTAAACAATAAAAATATTCTGCGAGGCTGAGGTTCTCTCCCCTATTAATCAGCGGTGAAACAAATCAAAGATCAAATTTTACAGAAACCATTTACGGTAGTAAATAATCTAATCGAATTTTCACAACAAGCAGCGTAATTGCACCTAAGCCGATAAATATTTTTATATTGTAATGTACTTCTTTATTCGGTCCATTGTAATTGAATATATTTACCTACCGCGTGAGGGTATCCAATTAACAATAAATAATAAATGACAGGACCTCTAACACTATCGTACCCTCACGTTTCGGGACGTTGCCTCGCAAGCTGCAGCAGTCGGTGAAAGGGGGGTTCATTAAACAAACACACTGAGACGAAATTCCGATTGTTTTATTAAATGGGCTACTAACTAAAACTTCAACTAATTACTTATGCATAACAAAAATATACAGTAAATAACCTTATTTACAATAGGGCGCCACCATGGGAATTAAACGGCCCATGGACCAATCGCGGTAATAGCTCTCGTCGCACTTTGTTCGTGGGCGATGAACCAAGATTGCAGGACAGAAAATAAATCACTTCACAGGGGCTAATCTTTTAAAGTCTCCGACTAGCACAAACACAACTTAACTAAACTAAACTAAGATCCTTATTTTATGAATAGTAATACAGTTCTGGGTGTAAACACCCCAATAACAAAAATTTATTTATGCTACCCTAGTCTACCTAACTTGCATAGTGCGACGACCCTTTTTTTAACCACAGGGTCATCAACAACAGGAAAAATACGACCTTCGCAAGGGTCAAATATTACAGTAACGGAACTCCTGACCGGAGCTTCGCATACACAGGTAGTCTCGCGGCTTAGTGATTACAGGCCTTATACAAACGTTGAAACAACAATAAAATACAAGACCCTTCTAAAGCGATGCGGTCTCTAAAACAATACTTTAACGGGATCAATTTACTAGAACTGAGCTTTAACCCGACGTTGTATTTTATGGAAATCGACAGGTACTGTATTTAAACAAATACGGAATTATGATGCATAACACCGCCTTGAGTTCATGTTAATACCACATATACTAATTACTTACTCAGAAAAATAACTAACTTAGAAACATAACGGCACGCACTTGACTTCAGAGAAATAAAACACATCACTAGTAACCGCCAGCTTTAACCTCTAACGCGTCTGGAAATAAACAACCCCGATTACCACCGGCTGGCATCCTTATATACATTTAAGTTAATTGAAAAATAACCCCTTGCCTAGCTCTCATACTCGACAAGGGATACGCCGGTCGTAAATCTTTAAGATTAATTAAACTGCCAATTGCACTAAGATAGCCACACAAGTAGCTCTCGGAACTAATTTTGTAGTTGAGTATTCCGCTAATTGAAAAATTCCTTCCGACAACCCTGACATAAATAGGGTCCTAGAACATAATTGACATCTAATCATAAATAGCAACTAATCTGACATGTTTAGTGCCTTTCACGTAAAGTGTCTTTAGAAAAATTAATTAACTTTTGGATTATATCTTCCTGGAGCTTCGCTAGGACGCTACTTGGGTGATCTTGCAGCGGTTTACAATTGCAGAATATTTATGCTACACGACCTTCATTCTAATAATTAGCATGCTAAAATTAAACTAGAAAATAACTATTTTTAGAAATACTAGAACTATTAGAGCGTATTAAAACAGTATGTTACACCATTACAGGTTTTAGTTATTCACAAATATATACAGAGAACTTATAATCGATTGAAATGCCGCTAAAGTGATCACTAATAATAATTATTGCACTAGGTTTTATTAAAACGTCAAATACAGTATATTTATTACTAATCCAACTGAATCATTAATTTATTGATATGCAAGCGCTAATCGAATACATATAAGACACTATATCATAATTTACCTAAACACTAAGCTCATTTATTAAATAATTTACTTGCATGACTTTTCGTTGGACTAAGTTTATAATATAGTGCCCTTTGTTATATTGAAGCGGTTTTGCTATATATAGGACTCCGATACATTCCACGTCTGTCTAGAAACTACCAAAATGTAATCGAGGCTTCTTATTGTAATTGGTGGAAATTTGACATGTGAGCACTTACTTTAACGTAATTGAAATTAACCCAAATTTCTTATATAATTGTAAATATATACATCAGAGGTATTCCTAAGTTAACCGTACTAGTTTATTAACAAATATGTATTTACGTAGGAGGTTCTGCTAGCGGTATTCTTATGTCGGTAACCACGGTCAATTCTAGAAATAATAAAGCCCAGGTGAGTGCTGACCTCTCAGTCATTCTAATAAAGGAATAGATAAAACTAGATTCTATATAACTATGTAAATATGGTATCAACTATCATTGGCATACACAACCAATGTAACTAACAATTGATTCAACCTCTACTTTCACCACAACACCATCCAAACGATCATCATTATGCCTGTATAGCTCTAGATAACTAGCGTGGCGTATCTCTCAACCAATACGCCCTATCCTGTGTATCGAATGGTTTGCTATGTAACAGCAGAATTCTTCACCCCCTACCCTGTGTTTCGAATAGTTTGCTATGTAACAGCAGGATTCTTCACACACTACCCAGTGTGTCGAATGATTTGCTATGTAACAGCAGAATTCTTCACACCCTACCCTGTGCTTGGTAGCATCCCTAGCTACATACTCTAATAAACATTATAACGCAATCAGCACATAACAGTTATATTGCCAGAAAAATCTATGCAAAGTACTATACTACTATACTACATAGCTTCATTTACTCATGAATAATTAGTTAATATAAAAGAGTACACATCAATTCATACAAGCCAACACCTGTGAGAATATAATAAACTCACCACTGGAATTGAAGGCTGGTGGCAATCATGACAGTTTAGTTTTTGACATTTTTATCTTATTTTATCATTCAAAGGCAACTATTTCATTATTTAAATTAATAACTAAAATGGTCGCTTCCATTATTGTAATCCTTTTTCTTTAAATACACCATAGTGGATATCAACTATAGCTATTGTGCGCTTAATAGAAGCTATGCTTTCATTCCAGAAGATTCCTTTTGCAACTCTCTGCTAGTGCAACTGTATTGTTCATAATCAACACTGACACTCTTCAAATCCTGATGTATTGTTGGACAACTTTAGCAAACTTAACCGGATTCTGTCTTTTTTTAAAACCTGAATAGCAGTGTTGCTCAGAATTTCCAATCATCTTGAAATATAGGTTCATTAATAGTAAATTGCCTTGGAAACTTCATTCGACATCATAATAGTACGAATTCTTTATTTGAGTGTATTTCGTACTAAATAGTTTGACAAGGGTTTCCCTTTACTTACTCTCTAAAACCTGCACATTTAATTCCTCCAATTTCTTTTATCAGCGAGTTACATATCTCTTTAATTAATATATATGTATAATTAAATGGAACTGTTAAGTCTTAAGAAAGATTGTTACAATGTATAATTGAAGGGCAAATAATAAAGGTTAATAAAAGTACATAAACTAGACATGAGAACGGAAACAGTGCATTGTATTCCAGACGTAATATGACACTGCAGGTGCAAGTTACAGTAAGTTGTAAGACAGCGATTATTACAATTAAGATTATTAAAATGTAATACTTTGTATTGCATCAAGAAATAGCAGACATGAGATCTGTATTTCCCACAAGCTGATGTAAGAGCAGGGATAGCATAAATACCCTCAATAACCCAAGATGACTAGTCAGTCTGAGAACTCCATAACTTTAGCAATGTTAGTTTTTGAAAGCTACTCATTTGTAATTATTAATTATTGATTATTGATTTGTAATTTATAGTAATTTTCAATTTAAAGTACTTAATGTTGAATGTATATAAAAGTTCAACTGTCGTAAAAAAAATAAAGTCGTTTTGTAATAAATAAATTAAATTACACTTGATAGGAGTGTTAATTTAGAAATAAAGCTTTTTAAAAAGAAGCTCCCAAAGGCCCAAAACCTAGCTGGCGCAGCTAGTAGGATTCCAGAAGGGCACTAGCAAATCCAAAATCGAGGAACTGGCGGTCTTGAATTTTTATTCTTCATCTGGAACAAAAAACCAATTATACGAAGTAGAAAATTTGACCAAGTCTAATAACAAAAGGAAAAGACTATAATGAAACTGGCAATCAAATTTTTGTAAGTACTAAAGTTCATTTTCTAACCATTGTCAACTGAATGTTGATATTAGCTAGTAAGAACAAAATAATTTTTACAATTTTAATATCGCAATTTATTATTATCCTTTCTGAAAGAATTTACTCAGCAAACTTAATTTAACAAAGGAATTTTTATATATATACTCATTTATTCACAATTTATTACAATTTATTACGATTTATTAATAAAACGAGATTTATTCAGCAAAGTCTAAGCTTTAGTGTATAATTATAGAACACAGTTACTTATACCATCTAATTACTGCGTTTATTACTGAAACAATTTATTCAGAACTCGATTCTCATCACATTTACAAAGGTTTATAATTAAACACTTTCATTGCAACAATTTAACGGTGGTATATAATTACAAGCATTTTATGTACTGTATTATTGCAACACTTAATGAAATAACTAGTCATCAGAAGTCTGAAACTGATGTAACTATAACCAAGGTTGTTATAATTACATACAATATACGTAAAAATAAGTGATTCTTTAAATAACTCGACTGAAGTAACTTAGAATTAATTTATAAAAACAATGAACTCTGACAACATAAAGCTTTATCTACTTAATCCCTCTATATGACGGAAATTCAGCACTATTAGGAATTATCATTACTGCTTGCAAGATATTTTTAAAATCTTTTTATAAACAAGGTGACATTGAACGCAGCGTATTATTTTTACGCCTAATAATCAGCAAATAAACCGACAGAGCATTAACATTGTTTGCGAGCCACGATCAAATGGGACGACTTTAAACGGATATTGATAGCATATTTAGGAAATCAAAGAAATATCAAATGTCTTTTGCGAGATTTAATAAATTGACGGATAGAAGCTAACCAATCATCCCATCAATTCGGTATGAAATATCAGGACGTACGAAGTTTAATTTTGAACAAACTAAAAATTGAAGAACCTGACCAAAACACACGTTTAACCAAAACGAAGATGTATGACGAAATGGCTTTAGACACATACACCAATGCATTAACAGAACAACTATCAGACAAAATAAGATTTCAACATCCCCAAAATTTAGAAAAAGCGATGAACATGATTGTAGAAGAAGAAAACGTTATGTACTACAGACATAGACTATATAATCCTAACGCAAATAAAAATTACTTACCTATGAAAACGATACAAGCTACGAGACAAATACCAATACAATCGAAATTTACACCATTTAACGCACCAACGAATCAATCTCAAATTAACAATACCAATTTTAATAACACAAATTTCCACAATCAATCTAGACAACTTCTAAAGCAAATATTTGATTCCAACTTTACAAAACCTACATATACACCAAGATTTAATCAAAACGTAAATTAACCAAGGCAAATAATCGGGTCACACCCCAACAGAAACACTCCGATGAGGAATAACAACAACAACCCCAACAATTATTACAAACCAACTCCAATGGACACTTCATCTGGTAACACCAGACAGAATACTAAAATAACTCAAATTAGACTCGATTACACCCAAAAACGAAACGTCACTTCCGAAAAACTATTCCACCAAGAAGTAGAAGATTTTAATAATCATAACACGAATAATTATGCAAACTCCAACAGAGACGATAAAACAAATCATTCAGAAAACTATGAACCTAACAACCCTTGTGAAAACTACCAAGAGGACGACGAAGAAAATGCGTACTCGAATTTTCAGTTGGACAGAGTCAAATACGACCAAACGTAATAAACTTAAATAACATTAATCGACAAATTTTACCTTATGTAGAAATACCTCACGCGGAACTAAAATTACTAATCGATACAGGATCTTCAAAAACTTTAATTAGCCCCAAAACCGTACAGAAACACTATTTATTTTGTAGAAAGAGAATCTTTTAAAATCAAAACAGCACACAAAACAACATTACACCAATTAATAGCAAGCATACCCTTACCCAAAACTTTTAAGGTAAAAATGAAACACAAATTTTGCGTCTTCGAATTTAACGATAAATACGACGGATTAATAGGCATGGATCTTCTAAGAAAATTAGGAGCAAATATTGATATAAAACACCGATTATTAAAAACGAAACACGGACAAATTCCCATTAAATTTCAAAACAGTAATATTCAAACCGACCAAAAATACACCATCGAGCCTAGGACAGAAAAACGTATAACATTCGTTTTAATAACGATATTAATAACGAAGAGGAGAGAGCAATTAAAGACTTTTGTTTCAACTACCGAGATATATTCCATTATAAAAGAATACCTTTAACTTTCACCAACACAGTGAAACATAACATAAAACTAACAGATAATAGACCAATTTTCACCAAAGCATATCGACTACCTCAAGCAAGTCAAGAAGAAGCAGATAGACAGGTAGCAGATCTATTGAAGCAAGATATCATCCAACATTCAAATTCACCCGGGGCAGCCACGTATTAATAGTACCCAAGAAATTAGACGCCTTAGGCAAACGCAAATATCGAATGGTTATCGATTATAGAAAACTAAACGAGAAGACGGTAAACGATAAATATCCATTACCCAACATCACCGAGGTTTGAGATAAATTAGGAATGTGTCAATATTTTTCGACATTAGACCTTGCCTCAGGATACCACCAAGTGGAAAAAGGCACAACTAAAACAGCATTCAGTACACCTAGCGGACACTATGAATACAAACGCATGCTGTTTGGATTAAAGAACGCACCCGCTACGTTTTAGAGAGTTATGGATAACATTTTAAAAGGGATACACAACGAAAAATGTCTAGTGTACCCGGACGATATAATCGTATTTTCGACATCACTCGTAGAACACATCGAAAGATTAAAAAAAGTTTTGAACGATTATGAAAAGCTCATCTTAAGGTTCAGTTAGATAAAAGTGAATTTTTACAACAAGAAATATCATTTTTAGGACAGATAATAACCCCACAAGGTGTTATGCCAAACTTAGATAAAATAAATGCAGTATTAAATTACTCCTTACCAAAAACAAATAAAGAAATTAAAGGATTTTTAGGACTCAGTGGTTGTTACCGAAAATTCATCAAAGGTAACGCACAAATAACCAAACCATTGACAAATTGTTTAAAGAAAGGTAATAATAATAAGATCGAACACACACCAGAATGTATTAAAGCGATAGAAAAAATTTAATGTATCCTTACAAATCACTCTATACTATAATACCCCGATTTTCAAAATCATTTATATTAACAATCGACGCATCTAACGTTGCATTAGGCGCAGTATTGAGCCAAGGAAAAGTAGGTAGAGATAAACCAATCAGCTACGCATCTAGAACACTAAATAAAACGGAACAAAAATATAGTACTATTGAGAAAGAACTATTAGCAATAATATGGGCAACAAAATATTTTAGGCCATATCTTTGTGGAAGAAAATTCTATATATACACCGACCATAGACAATTCGCATGGTTATGCAAACTCAAAGAACCGAATTCAAAATTACAGAGATGGAGGATTAGACTAGAAGAATATGACTATGAAATTATATATAAAAGAGGAATGTATAACAATAAGGCAGACGCACTAAGCAGAATAGAACTCAACGCAATAGATACAGAATCAGTTATAGGTAACGTAGACGAAACAGAGATTAGGGAGGACTCAGAAGAAATAGAAACCATACACTCAACGCAAAACGACGAACCGAAAATTGCAATTAAAATTTTAAACGAAGCAATAGACACGAAACCAAATCAATTCATAGTTACCGAAGTTTTAACCAACCGCAATCCAGTAAAATATACAAAAACAGGCAATAAGAAAATATATCAATTTCAAATAACGAAGGACGATAACGAAGAGCAGATAATTATAATTTTAAAAGAATATACCCCAGAGAAAAAACGTTTTACTTTTATTTCACCACAGAACATTTGTACAAAAGATTTTCAGAATAATATATTGGATTATATAATAATACAGGACCCGAGATTATCAGATGTACACGAAAATTAATACCTTGGTTGACCCAGACAAAATAAATGACGTGATTAGAAAGCAACACGAAGGTATAACCAACCATTGTGGAATCAACGAAACATTAATACAACTCTTAAGAAGATACAGTCTGTGAAGTCCATAACTTTAGCATTGTTAGTGGTTCAAAGCTACTCATTTGTAATTATTAATTATTGATTATTGATTTGTAATTTTCAATTTCAAGTACTTAATGTTTAATGTATACAAACGTTCAAGTGTCTTAGAAGATATAAAGTCATTTTGTAATTAATAAATTAAAGTACTCTTCATAAGTGTTAATTTGGAAATAAAGTCTTTTTAAAAAAAAAGCTCCCAAAGGCCCAAAACCTATCTAGCGATTTTTTAAAATTTATTTTACACATCTTAATAAGAGTGTCAAACTCGATTGGATGTATCCATAGTGTTCAACACTAACTCTAGTTCATTAGTGTCAAGCGGAGATTTAAACACTTTCATGACTGGGTCCATTAGTCACCTAACAACTACATAATAATTTTTGTTAGACTATAACCTTGTTCAAGGCTATACAGTACTAGGTCCTAGCTAGATGTGTTGGTTGCTAGGCTGTATACATAAGCAAGGAAGCTTCATAATACTGATGATCAAACGAGAAAGGTATTGTTTACGTTTCTGAATCAAAAACTTCAAATGCAATACAAACATAAACGTAAATACTCCCTGTATGTTTGTTGTGGTTTGTTAACTATTCTTTTTAATCTTGGAAATAAAGCCACTTATATTTGTTGAAATGATCTTTATTAATAAATCAAAGTCACCCTCAATTTGTGTCGTAAATGTCAAAATTAAATTTTTTTATTATTTTGACAACGATCTTAGGTCATGATTGAAACGTAAATAAAAATCATTTTAACAAATGTAAATGGTTTTATTCCCAAGAAAGATTTAAAAAAACATAAACGTGCCAAACAAATACATACTACATCCAATTTAATCAACAAGTATGATGGAGATTGAAGTACAAAGACGGAAATGGCAAAGACAGACCTGTTGATCGTTCCGAAAAGATTTTAATTCTAATTTTATACGAAGGAAAGGGAGATGAGCAATATTGAGGAGATAAGTTTATGAGCAGTGAATGTAATTTATGATATACTAAAATTGCGCTATATTCCCTTGTTGGCTATAGGAACCAGAATCATAACCAATCCAAACCAAATGTATCGCTATTGTCTCGCAGCCGCAGCTTAGCACTTATTGTTTGCACAAAATGTTAACAACGGACTTAATTTTTAGATTAATACAAATCGTTCACTATTGTGAACACCGAAGCAACTTTTCTAATGGAATTTAGAAATGCATTTGCCGTACAGGTCGTAAAACCAGTATCATCACGGCTTTTCCTAATCATATATGTATTTTATAATAATTAGGTACGCCTAATTGACACATGGGCGTGCTTTAAAACCAAAACAAGAATTCTGACCAACCAGAAATTGTAAATACAAAATATATAATCAAACAAAATAATAGTTCTAACCAAAATTATCCATACTCCCCACCAATGAAAGCATCCATCTAAGCTTTCACGAACAACCGAAAATAGAAGAGAGAAAAAGAAAAGCAAACGAAAGGACAACATCACTGGCCTGCTGCTCGGGCAGAGGACAAAGTTTAATCAGGGGGCGTTTTGTAACGTCATGATTTGTGCGAACTGTCGCAACGCTAGCATCCTAATCGGTAACACGATGGAACTCAAGGACTCGATCTAGAGCTCAATTACTAGGAGGCAAATTGTTCTGTTTTATTAAAACCAAGGTCCCATTTTAGTAAGGCTGGTCTCTTCATGCAATTTATAGCGCTGTTGGAGTGTGTTTAAATATTCACAATGCCAACGTCGTCAAATGTTTTAATTTAGGCTTTTAACTAGTTGCCACCGAGAAAGCCTATTGATAGGGGTGTTCGCTCAATCTTCATCCGAAGGAGCTGAAACTGACTCCACATTGATGAAATGATTGAGCGTGAGCGCAGTTAAATCGTTAGGATGGGAACCCATGAGCACTATAGGGCGCGAATTGAGAACCGACTCCACTTGCGCCAGAAGGCTGGTCTACTTTCAAAATGTATCCTTTGGCCGATTTTATAGCAGCCTCTCAAAGACCCCCCCATATGGGGTATTGAGGGAGGGTTGAAATGCCAATTTATGGCTAGCTGATTGTTAGCATTTTTTAATAATACTATGAATTGATTGTTGGTACCGACGAAGTTTGTGCCGAGATCGCTGTATCAGTCACCGTACCTTTCCGGGCTACAACACGCCGGAGAGCAGCTACAAAGGTGTCTGTTTCATGGCTAGAAACAAGTTTCAGGTGCACACCTTTATGCGCAAAACATACAAAAACACAAATGTATGCCTTGCATGATTTGCCCCACGATAACGTCCTATAGTTACCTTGTAGGAGCCTCTCATGTAAACCCCACAACCAGAGAATGCTATAATTTGTGTTATTCTACAAAAAGTCAAATTTCCCATGAGAGGTATCAATGGTGTAGGACTAGCTTTGAAACAATTATAACATGCTGATAAACAGCGGTTAATGGGGCGTTTAAGACAAGATCCAAAACTGTTGCTTAATAAGAAAAAGAAGTGTTTGGGGGGTCCTGGATGAAGGCATCTATTATTAAAATTCCGAATAATTAAGTCTGTAAGTGGGTGATTATTCGTTAATAAAATGGGGTGTTTGGACCCGTAGGAGAGTTCTGACATTTGAAGTCGCCCTCCTATCCTAGCTTCCACATCTCTGTCAAGAAAGGAAGCTAATTTTCGAATTGATTTATCGCAAAGCTTATTCGATTTAAGAACAACTATTTGACTTTAAAATACACTACTTTGCTCAAATTTGCACAAAACTAAAGTAGATTTCTAAAGTTTTGCCTGAGAAACACCACCTGATTAATGCTCAGGGCTATATTTGAACCTACTGACGAATCTTAGGATATAAGCCAGTACACCCTGAATCTTGCGAAAGGAAGAAAATTTTAAAATGATACTTTCTAGTACATGAGCTTTTAATTCCACCTTGGTCATACGTAGGTCAAGACTTGAGATTGAACATTCTGGGGTAGAAGCAGACATGACGGACCGTTCTACCAAAGTGGATTGCTGATTGAGCCTAATGGTAGTATACCAAGGCTAGCGACATTAGCCAATTGAAAGTGATTCCAATTTTCAGGATTAATATTGTCCTGAATGAAACTAGCTCTATTGGCAATAAATGTCTTCCACCTGTGGTAAAGATTTTATTCAAGGGAGTGCTATGGTCGAGTCGGATTACACATACATTTTGTTAAATTTTATTTTTGTTTTAAAAGCGCTTAAAACAAATTTTACTGTTTTACTTAATAAAATCGCACAACATAACTCGAGACGTGTCAAACAAATTTTACTCAGTGTAGCAACTTTCGATTTGCGACATAGCAAATAAACAACTATACGAGCATCGGAATGTACCGCACGTAAATAAACACAACATGCGTAGCCCCTTTTACTACTGTCGCAAAATCCGTGAAGTTGCAATTCTATACCTTCATAGTTAATATCTATTAAACGTTCGTAAACAGCAAGATAACCTTTTAAATTGTAAAGCAAAATTAATTCATAATTATTGTATGATGCGGCGCTCCAATCAAAATCGATAGTTTTGCCATTGGATCTTTGACAGATTTTCGCATTCTAACAAATGTCGCAACTACTAACAATTCTATTAATTGTTTCCCTCATCTTTGGCCAACAGTAATCATGGAATAGGTTTTTGTTACGCTTTTCTGGACGAAAATGGCAATATTGATATGAACAGCGCTCACTAGCTGTGGGGATGTATTATCGAAACCAAGATAATTTTTCATGTTTTCGTCTGAAGAAGACACCTTCATGTAGAACATACTATTGACCAACTCGAACTGAGGAACCTCCTTGGCTTATTTCTTTTTTTGATTTTATTGCACGCCTCATCCTGAACCTGAGTAAACTTTAAATATTCAACCTTCTTAAGAATTCTACTTAGAGTAGCAAATTCGTTTTTGTTTAACGCATTCATTTCGAAAACATGAGGATTAGACTTATCTACCAAGTGTCCCTGGCGCTTGAAATATCGCAATAGAGTATCTGCCACAAAATTCGATTCACCGTTACAATAATCCGTTTTAACTGAAAATTATTGCAAATAGAGGCTCCACCTCAACAACCTGGAATTCGGAAGACGGCCGGTTGCTAAAAATAACAATGCTTTGTAGTCAGTTGCTATTGTTACGCGAGGCCCTGCAGTAACATGTACCAATTTTTTAAGGACATGACAATACTGATAGCTTCACCGAGTAGTTCAATTCAGCCTCGTGAAGCATTCTCGAATAGAAAGCAATAACATATACTTTTTCCTCTTTGATCTGGTATAAACACGACCCTTTCGCATAACGAAAAATATCGACGCGAATACGAGTCCCCATACCCGGATCGGGATCGGGGTGCGATAACATTATAACCCTACAAAATGCTCCTTTGATTTTTTCATACGTCTTCTCCCCTGGGTCTGTCCAAGATTAATCTGCAGTTATTTTTTAATAAGTGATTCAAACCAAATGTCAGATCTGAGAAGTTTTGAATAATCGTCATTTACTAAGTTAAAAAATCCTTAAGTTTTGAGGCCGCTCAAAATCTAAAATTGTTTGAATGCGGTCATAACAAGACCATCGGTAGTTAGAATGTGACCTGCAAACCCCACTTCTTTATATGCAAATGGGAACTTTTCTAATTTAAGGGCTACTCCCGCTTCAGCTAATTTTTTAATAACAATTTGAATACGTTTAATATAATTCTACACATTATTTGATTATTTGATGATCAAAAAATCATCTAAATAAAGAATTACAAATTGCTCTCCTAATACAGATTTTAGCACTCTGATCAAACTTCCAAGAGATGTCACCAAGACAAATAGCAAGACACATTAGTAATGCCTGAAAACATGAACCCCGTATATATTTGATGAGGTTCGAAAAGGATAACCTGCTAGCACGACATACACAAATTAAGTGTGCTGTGAAATGCCGTTGGGGGAATCCGGTATAACAACTTAAACGCATCGGGAGGGGACACTTGGTCCGTCCCAATTTGTCGATTGAGGAACCTTGCATCAACACCCACCCTAGCACGACCATCTTTTTCTTTAACTACGACCAAAGGATTAACAAATTTGGTTTGTCGTTCCTTAATAATCTCCCAATGAATCAATTACCTCATCTGATTCTTCACCTCCTGCTGACACACGCGTGAAATTGGGTAAGACTTAACGAAAAACAGAGGTTCGTCCTTTATTTTAATTTTATGAACATATTTCTTGAAACGCCCCGGCTTATTTGAAAACACCTCTTAAAACTCCAAAACCACCTGCAACACTTTTCTTTTCTAACAACGCCTTAAAATTCAACTTCTTTGATTAACTTCTTATCCTGTCCTCAACAGTTTCATTTCTTTCTACAGAATAGTTCGACGGCGGAAATATTTCCACTTGTACGCTAATTTTAGCTATACACAGGGCCACCATTTGAGATATTTCTTTATTAAAATTTATCAATACCAGAGCTTGTTACTTAATTTTTTTCCTTTATTACGCAAAGCCCCCGCTATAACGGTGTTATTGACAGGCAAGATAGAGATTCGTGGACATCTCACCTGAAAACATTCTGTTATACACACGACGGGAGACTACCGCTATCGACTAAAATATACGTGGCAGCATTCCACACGCACCCCTCTAACCGATTATATTGCGTTCGACTGCTTGTTTTCTTTCTTACCATCCTGTAACAATTCCTCATTATTCTGGGTAAATAATATATCCAACTGCTTGTTTGTTGAGGCAACATCCCTTCTACGCACCCCCTTTCGCTCTTCATTTTCCTCCCTCCTTCTGTCTACTCTCCTCATATTTTTAACGTGATTCCTATCACCTACCCTACTCGGCTTATAATCAGCCCTATTCAAATTATTTTCAGTCCGATATTCCTGTTCTTGGACACAATTTCCCCTATATCCTTGACCAACGATATTACTTCTTTCCGGTACCAAACTACTACGCTCTTGTTGATTCCAACTGTTGAATCTTTCCGCTTACATCCAACCAAATTAATTTGTAGATATGAATTATTCGGATACAATTGTGAACTCTTTATATGAAAATTTCTGTATTCTCAAAACGCTTTAAATAAGTCTGCACCTTAAAATTTTACTCATTTATATCATTACCACCAATCACAATTATAAGTTATAAAACAGTGTGCAGTATTTAGCAGGTAGGTGGAAAGCTGAAATTTAATAAATTTACAGTTTTTGCTTCTCCTATTCAAAGGTCTGACAACCTTCTAGTGCTCGTTTTCGTGGTGTAATGTGTCTAGTTACTCGATTTTCGAAAAGAGTGTCGTACTATTTATGCGAGTGGTCAGCTTGTTCTAAAACTTTTACGTTGGATACCAAAAGCTGCGCGATTTGTTTACGTTCGCAATAAATTTTTATGGCTGTAGTTTAAGAGAATATGATTATTGGTGGTTTTCTACCATAGTTGTGGAATGTACAAATAACTTTAATATGCTGTTTATTTCCCTAGTGTCTACGTGCACTTTTGTAAATTTAATAGAAAGGGTGTAAAGTCCCAATTTAAATTCCTGATTGTATAAAATGTACTAGATGCTTTTACTATTTTAGTTCCTTATTCTAATTCAGTATGATTTTGGAATAACCACTTTATTAAATGTCCATTACCACAGCTTTTAAATTGTATAGGCTGCTTTCGTGCTAAAAGCTCATTTAACTAACTGGAATTAATAAACTCTCTTCTACTACTTAATGTCTCATAAAGTAACGCACTCACGTTACAACATTTAATATATTACACCACATAGAAATCAAATTACTAACTTTATACATTATAAACCTCAGTTTTCAACGCGAACAGCTTGAAAACTAAATAACGGTTTAACTAGACTCTTGGTTCAACAATTCTAGTTTATTATGAGTAGAGGATCCTAGTTAACCATTTCAGATTCAAAATAAAAACAAGTGTTGGTTAAATAATCAAATTCAAATAGCTATTTGCCGAACTTTATATATTTTACCCGTATATTGAATTAACTTTAACGATCGCCATAAAGGTATGGTTTAATATATCATGTTGTGGTTCCACCACAACCCACAATAAGATTGATGGATGTGCTAAAACTAACAAGGCACTTTATTAAACCTTGAAAGACAAGAGTTCATTTACTACAAGTACCGGCCGGTCCATCCATTCTAATATAATGGCTTCAAATTTATCTTGGACCCTTTTTTATCTTTCATATAAGCTGAAGTTAAATACCGAATTTATATTGAGTGATATAGTTCTTGAAGGGTGCAATAATCAGTTGGGCTGGTGGTAGTGGACCTTATGCTGTAGTAAGTAATAGATAACAAATTGTATATTATTTTGCAAATATTCTTAATGTTTTTATGTTTTACGCTTTTATCGAAATCATAATAGCAAGCACAATTTAGAGCAAATAAATGAAATCTGTCTGTGCTCTTCTGCAAGCAATTATACGATTCACTAAAAGCTTTAGCAGTTTACTTTTAGAAAAGACGGAATATTATTTGATTTTGCTCTGACTGAGCACAGAAGTATGAAATTACTTCAGGGTGTTCCGCTCCTAAACAATCTGCCGCCACTAGTAATGTGATTGGGTTTATATACACTTATACTTCAAGCTGAGGCTTGGAAGTAGTACGTTTCTGCCTCGACTCACCAGTTCCAAACAATCAAACGTGGCAGTAAAAGCTTTACAGCAGCTTGTTAGTACAAAAGACTGTTTTAGCCCTTGCTTGGACAGAAGTATATCTGTTTAGGGTGTTACAAGCAAGATATATATATATATATATATATATATATATATATATATATATATAAAAGGTTCTTGATAATTCTTGAGCGTAGTTAAATTAGAAGATTTTGTTTGGTTCTTGGGATAAAGTCGCTCATAAATTAAACACACAACATTAAATGTATCATTTGTATTAAATCGTACGTTTCGGTGATAATTTACACTTAATCATCGATTTATTACTTGATAAAATTATTTTATGTATTCACCATAATAGTAACAGAAGGAAGCTTGTCATATTACTGATGACAAGCTTCCTTCTGTTACTTTTATTATGGGTGAATACATAAAATAATTTTATCAAGTAATAAATCGATGATTAAGGTGTAAATTATCACCGAAACGTACGATTTAATACAAATGATACACATTTAATGTTGTGTGTTTAATTTATGAGCGACTTTATCCCAAGAACCAAAAAACAAAATCTTTCCTATATATATATATATATATACAGGGCTTTTCACGACGACCGTGCATTAGACATTTTTCAGAAAGTACAAGAGATAGAAGTATGAAATTTTATATGTAGTGATTGTTCGACATGCCGAGTTGATCTAAAATATTTTCGTTTTGATAGCACTTCCGGTTGTACCGGAAGTTGATATTATCTTTGTTATTTTAAATGGAACACCCTGTATATTTTGCATTTTTAGATTCTACACACAATTTTAACTTAAATTCCTTTAATAAGTAATATCTCAATATTTTACCGTTTTCGAGATATTTAGCTTTTTATGTTTTTTTTGTAAAAAACTGATATACTTTCTTGACAATAATGTACATTTAAACTAACAGTTTAGAAACCAATTATTAGCAGATATACTATTCAAATGTTTGATACACATTTAAATGTATTTGTTTCCATTCAACACCATACGAGGTGTCCGCCATTTTACTTAAAGTTTCTTACATAAAAATCTGAAAAGTCAATTTTTCTAAATGGAACACCCTGTATATTTTTGCATTTTAGATTCTACACAAAATTTTAAGTTAAATTCCTTTAATAAGTAATATCTCAATATTTAACTGTTTTCGAGATATTTAGCTTTTTATGTTTTTTTGTAAAAACTGATATACTTTCTTGACAATAATGTACATTTAAATTTACAGTTTAGAAACCAATTATTAGCAGATAAACTATTCAAATGTTTGATAAACATTTAAATGTATTTGTTTCCATTCAACACCATACCAGGTGTCCGACATTTTTAATTAAAGTTTCTTGCATAAAAAAATCTGAAAAGTCAATTTTTCTAAATGGAACACCCCGTATATTTTGATATTTTCAAATTGTTCAATGATTTTTAAGGTAACCTTATGTAACAAGTCCTATTCTGAAGTTCAACTGTCTTTAAGTTATTTGATTTTAATGACATTAAGTGGTTCTACTACGATAATAAAAATAAATATCAGCATTATGTTCGCAGGAGACTTTAATAAAGGTTGAAAAAGAATGAAAGAATAATTAATCTTTATACTATAACATATGCTCGAAAATGTGACCATTTCTTTCCAAACATGCATTTATTCTTTTAATAAGGTTATCGTGTGTTGCTTTTCTTATTGCTTGTGGTGTTAATGAATTTATAGCAGCTCTAACTCTATCTTTCATATTGGCTTTGGTTGTGATAGGATCTGAATAGACGATGTTCTTTAAGTGACCCCAAAAGAAAAAATCTAGTGGATTACCATCTAGAGTTCTCGGGGGCCATCGAAATGGACCATTATTTGCAATCCATCGGTCTTGAAAAATTCCTGTTAAAAAATCGCCAACCAGTCGGTAATTGTAACATGGAGCACCATCCATTTGATACCATAAGTAATCTCTTTGTGGATGGTTTTGTATTATTGGCTGCACCCCATTTCTAAACATACGAACATACCTTTCTCCAGTTAAATTTTCATCGTAAAATTCCAGATAAAAGATTGAATCGCAATGAATAGCACAAAATACATTAAATTGCCATTTGTCTTGAAAATTTCTTTCACGGACTACGTGTGAATTTTGCGGAGCCCAATAATTGCTGTTGTGCCTATTAAAGACTCCATTTTTGGTAAACTTTGCTTCGTCTGTCCAAATAATGTTTTTTAAAAAGTTTTTGTCCTCTTGACTTTTAGTTAGCAATCACTCAAAAAACTGAACTCTCCGAGGCAAATCAGTGTATTTTAAATGTTGGATGCAGTAAAATTTATATGGGCGCCATTTGTGTTTATTAAGTATACGATAAATGGTCACATACGGTATGCCTATTTCTCATTCGGCTTCGTGTAATGAAGCAGTTGGGTAAGCAGAGAAAAATCCTAAAACAGTGATTTCATTGTCTTCATTTTCAACTTGCGGCTTTCTGCGTTTAATGTGTGGAAGAAATGCTCCATTCGTTCTACAGTTTTGAAGTAGACGATTAACTGTATTCTTATTGGGTTTTTGGAGATGCGGGTATCTATCTGCAAATAATCGACAAGTTCGACTAATTATTCTATTACATTCACCGTAAGTAATTATTAAATTTAAGAAATCTTCATTACTATAATCTAATCTTGACATTTTTATTATTTTATAACACACACAATCTAACACGTAATCTAATAAAGTAATAAGACAGTTTGTTAATTCTGTATCACCGTTCGATTATTTGCCAAAGCGTCGTACGAACATAATGCTGATATTTATTTTTATTATCGTAGTAGAACCACTTAATGTCATTAAAATCAAATAACTTAAAGACAGTTGAACTTCAGAATAGGACTTGTTACATAAGGTTACCTTAAAAATGATTGAACAATTTGAAAATATCAAAATATACGGGGTGTTCCATTTAGAATAATTGACTTTTCAGATTTTTTTATGCAAGAAACTTTAATTAAAAATGTCGGACACCTGGTATGGTGTTGAATGGAAACAAATACATTTAAATGTTTATCAAACATTTGAATAGTTTATCTGCTAATAATTGGTTTCTAAACTGTAAATTTAAATGTACATTATTGTCAAGAAAGTATATCAGTTTTTTACAAAAAAAAACATAAAAAGCTAAATATCTCGAAAACAGTTAAATATTGAGATATTACTTATTAAAGAAATTTAACTTAAAATTTTGTGTAGAATCTAAAATGCAAAAATATACAGGGTGTTCCATTTAGAAAAATTGACTTTTCAGATTTTTTATGTAAGAAACTTTAAGTAAAAATGGCGGACACCTCGTATGGTGTTGAATGGAAACAAATACATTTAAATGTGTATCAAACATTTGAATAGTATATCTGCTAATAATTGGTTTCTAAACTGTAAGTTTAAATGTACATTATTGTCAAGAAAGTATATCAGTTTTAAACAAAAAAAACATAAAAAGCTAAATATCTCGAAAACGGTAAAATATTGAGATATTACTTATTAAAGGAATTTAAGTTAAAATTGTGTGTAGAATCTAAAAATGCAAAAATATACAGGGTGTTCCATTTAAAATAACAAAGATAATATCAACTTCCGGTACAACCGGAAGTGCTATCAAAACGAAAATATTTTAGATCAACTTGGCATGTCGAACAATCACTACATATAAAATTTCATACTTCTATCTCTTGTACTTTCTGAAAAATGTCTAATGCACGGTTGTCGTGAAAAGCCCTGTATATATATATATATATATATATATATATATATATATATATATATATAGCTATGATATCGTTGAAATGACCCGGTGCTTTTTCTCAAAAAAATTAATTTCATTTGTAATGCTTCGGCTAGTTCAGTTTTAACCACGCACGGAGCTTGCGACGATATGACAACGTAGAATTCTTAATCTCCCTTTTTATCTCTACTTTCTATGTATTTGAGCTAAACACAATTAACCACAATTTATATAATGTTCTCAATATATACAATGTACAAAACGTCTATAATATTGTTGAATAGAACCTCTTTTATATAATTGAATTAATTTCTTTCAAAAATTATACCTCCCTTTAATTGATCAAAAAATCAGCAAAAATCGCCTTTTTTATTATTACTTGAAGCCCTATGTACGTTCATCAGACTTTTTTAAATTTCTACGTAAATTATAACGCATGCCAAAACAATTTTTGTTGACTCTCATAAATTTTTGTGAAGGTAATATATTTAAATATTTATTAATAAAATCATCAATGCAACAAAATATTTATAATGGTTAACCTGTTGTCCCTTTTTGGAGTGTCTTGCTCCCACAATTCAGACCAGTTTCTGCTTCAATTATTCGCTGGTTCAGCTTCAGTTTATAGTTACTCCTTGAGTTACCCAAATAGAATATAGAAATTCTGCGCCAGGTGGATTCTTAAGGTATTTATTTAAGCACTTCCTGTTGGATCCAAAAATTATTTGTATATACTTATTAAACTTCTCCAGGCCGGATATTTGGATTTCTTTGTTCAACTTCTCCAGGTCGGATCCAGAAATTACTTGGAGTCTTTTGTTCGACTTTTCCCGGTTGGAACCAGAAATTGTTTGGAGTCCTTTGTTAATATAAATCTTAAAACCTATCTATACCAACTTTTTATAACTTACGTTTTTGAGGATTAAACGACGAACCTTGTTTAATTATTCAGTATCACCACATTTAAATTATTAATTATAAAATCTCTTGCAATTATTTCACGTAAATATCTTATATCAGGTGATGTTGACCATGCCTTCATTAAAGTCAAACTCATTTGTTAACAAGATGCTGTGGTATTTAAAAAAACGCCTATCTGTTTGCAATTAGTCGGTCAAGCGCATAGTTCGTTGATTACCGCCTTGTACCTTGCTTTTTACATGCAAGCTTGAGTATTTTATGAAATTTCCATGTATAACGAAGACGCTCTTCATTGCACGCAGGATTTCAGGTTACTTGTATAAATTTGTTGGAATTTAACATCTTCCATGGTCTTTTAACTCACATACACTTTGTTTGTACAGCAAATTTATTGAACTTTGTTCTATTCTCATGCTGTTATTATTGCTAAATTATTAAGGTGTTGGATTTTTATACTTTTTGGTCACGTAGGTTTATATTTATTGATGTATGAAATTATATGCGTTTATCTGTTTTACGCATTGACAAACCTGCTTATTTAAATGGAATTCCTTGTATAATAATGATGCACTACTTACGCATATTGTTTCATAGCTTCTGTCCATGTGGTTTTATGACTTGCAAGATTGTTTATTTATTTGAAACTTTACGAATACTCTTCTTTTCTTTGAATATAATTATAATTATAGTTTATATACAGGGCGTTGGTATTTGCCTTTTTGCCTTATCGTCGAATTTCGCATTTTTCTTGGTAAAATGTTTAGTTTTCTAGACACTCACGATGTCTATATAAAGCGCACTATCCTAGTGACCCTATATATCCCTAAATGACCCTATTATCATAGTAATATATATATATATATATATATATATATATCGCCAACAACAACGTTACTAGCTTATGCTACAATCATACTTCAAGTTCACTAGTGGCAGTATTGCGTTTTGTCTTAGACTCGTCAGAAACAAGCACTCATACGGTACTTTATTTATTTATTGATTCTTAAAAATAAACGTTTGTATTCAACAGAGAAGCTGTCTGTACACTTCAACACATTTGTCGCGTCTCCCGTCCACTTCTCAAGGTTCTGTTTATATAGACCAGGGCCCTCCTGTCCTACCTACATTTAGTAATCTATCATTTGTTAACAAAGACTTTTAAGCGTCTCTGGTGTCTTTATATATCAACCAATTCTAATTATTTAGGATACATAAGTATTCCTTAATGTATTCTTGTCACCATTAAGTAGTTTAGTTGGGTTGACAAGTTACAATTATCATTACCTTGTACCATATGTCGCCCCGAAGAGCCGAACATTAATCAGTCATTCCTTTATTTTATTTACTTTTACAGTTTATGAATATACTTAAGATTAAATTTATATCTACTTTTGCTTATAATATATTACACAGTCTCTAAAGCGTGACTTTCACATTACGCTTATTTATTACTTACCACCAACTGGGCGGTCATAAACGAAGGGTTGCTACTTTCCCTTTCACATAAATCTTTACAAGATACAAAAATCTTATGAATTAAGCTTTCGAATATCAAACTCTTAATGCTACTTATTGAAATATCGTAACTCTTCCCTTCCTATGGAAAAATTTCAAATGAAACCAAAAATTTTGTTATTAAAAGTTCAAACTTTGTACACTTGTTATTTAATCTATTTTACCAAATAGTTTATCAATGTGATGGCTTATAGTACATCCCCTTTCTTGCTTTCCGCGTTTCTTATTACTGCATATGCTTGTTGCACCTTACACTTTTAGCAATAACAAGACTAGAATTATAATCACAAAAATATATCCTATAGTAGTCCATACGTTTGCACTATTGTAAAGTATTCTTGACGTTTTTAAACTGCTTACCTTCTGCATGTTTCGGTCCATCACTTTTACAACACTGTCCAGATAATCTAATTCTAAATATTCAATTTTCATGGGCTCTATCATTGTGATTTCAGAACATTGGTGTTTCTTAAACTCGAACTGCAGACTGGATAAATTCGCTGCTTTTCTTGTTACAACTGGATTTCGTACACGCGGATAAGTTTATTATCAATTCTTATATACCACTCTTTTCTTATGGTGATTACTTAACTACATAAAAGTGCCATGTTGTTTTCATCCATGCCTCAAACTGCGGTTGCGATCGTTTCCTGTGGAACAACGGCGATCCATTTATTTTCGTCACCTTTTGTATTTTCTTATTAGTGACTTCTATGAATCTTCTCAAACAAGCTTTGTAATTGCTTGAAAATATTAATAACTGAACCTCGCAATGGCCCTCGTTTTGAATTAAATTCTTAATGATCGAATGGCAGATGTTTTGGGTTGCCATAATTTCGTTACATTTGGCATTTAAAGCACCATGCTTCAGCTCATTAAATGCTAAATACTTAGTTTTTGGTATAATGATCTGGAATTTGTTTCTAATCTTGATTGGAAGTGCAAACATAAAATAATTATTAATACGTAGTTCTACAATGGAAATTTCTACAGTAAAAGTATTTGCAGTGTCTTTTGCATATAACTTTACATTGGTAATTTTTTCGAACAGTAGTAGTATATTGTCAGGGTTAAATCAAAAATGTAATTTACTATTTTTAATAAAAGGTGTTATTGTCTGTAGTTCCGCCATTTATTGTTGGGATCAATTATATTAGAATATAGTGTATCTAACTGTACAAATGTAATAGCGCTTTCTAAAGTATTAAAGATTTGTTGTATTATTGAAATTGCTACAATTATATGATTAAATATTGTTTTAAAGATGACTAAGGTGTACATATTAATATTGTGTATGGCTACGTTGTTCGTGCTTTGTTCTAGTTGCATAACTTTACTCTGCATAATCATTTGGTTGCTAGCTAATTTAGAAATATTCTGATTAACTTTTATTATCGTAGATTGAGTTAGTGATATCTGTTCTTCTATCACAGTTTCCAAGTCGTTTTGGTTTTTACTTATTTTTTGTATTAATTTGCCATAGCGCTTGGCATCTGTATGATCTATGTTTCCTGTGATTATTTTAACGAATGATTTGAGTCTGTTAATAAATCCTCGCTCTTCTCTCTTAGTATTAGTTCTATGTATGACTATTAAATTTTTCGTTCGTTGTCGTAACATGTTTTCTACAAGTTACAATTATCATTTATCTTGTACCATAGTCACACTAAAGGGTTGAACATTAATTAGTCATTCCTTTATTCTATTACTTACTCTTACAGGTTAAGAAGATACTGAAGTTTAAATTTATGTTTACTTTCGTTTTAACACCGATCCTTATAAAATAATATATTACACAGTCCCAAAAGCGTAGCTTTCACATTATGCTTACTTATTACTTACCACCAACTGTGCGGTTATAAACTAAGGGTTAACACTTTTCCTTTCACATAATTTTTACAAAATACAAATATTCTATTGTTAATGCTGCTTATTGAAAGTCGCATTAAATATAGGCATTACTACAGTCCACAACGTTGTTGTAAATTCCAATCAAAGAGAACTTCTAACGAACCCTAAACGAAAAAGATCACATTCCAAACCTATAGTCGATATATGTATATCCTTGTGACGACACAACAATTTTAGATGCCAAAAAAGTAAGCATTACTATTTGTTGCTGGGTTAAATAATTGCAAATTGTTATAGAGAAACACATTATTTTGGATTCGTTGCCGCAAACATTTGCAGATGAAGAAATTTTTAAGAGAAGCAAGTCGTCGTTGCGGAAGTTTATTAGGAATATTGGATTTAAGTATCGCAAGGATGACCCTTGTCGTGGATTATTGGAACTATCCCAAACTGCTCTCAGGTGTATGGACTTTTTAGAAAATTCACTAAATTGGAAAAGAAGGTGTTTATCAATTTGTTTGTATTGACAAAACATGGTTTTTTAAAGACGGGACCAATGGCCGTTTATGGGAAGACACTAGTGTCAGCAGCATGAAAAAATATAATAGGTGGAGGTAGATATATTGTTGTACATGCTGGTTGTTAACTCGGGATTTATTACCGGTGCAGAACTAGTGTTTGCTTTCAAATCATTAAATGCAAATAATTTATCATGAAGGAATGAACCAATAAAATTTCTTGCGATAGTTTGGAGAACAATTTTTAGCAAATTTAGAAGAATCAGCCGTAATCGTTATGGATAATGTTAGTTACCATAGCACCGTACTACAAAAAAGTCTACAGTAGCTTTTAAAAAAGCAGTTATTAATGAATAGTCTACAAGTAACAATGTTTATTACAATTTTGATGTGTTCAAAGTAGAATTATTACATTTAGTTCAAACGTGAGTAAATATTTGTTACTTTTAGTAAAGTTAATATTGGTTTTTCAATTTTAGACACAAACCTCCGCCAATATTTGTTGCGGATACTTTGGCGGAACAGTATGTGCATAATGTGTCCTGTCTTTCTCTACATCATGGTGTGCTTAATGCTATCGAGCAGATATGGGGAATTCCAAAAAGTTATTGCAAGGTTCATGTTTGTGTTTTTGTAGGAGAAATTTTAGCTACATGAAAGGAAGGTCTGCATTGAATAACCCTTGAAGTGTGGAAGAAAATAATTCAGCACACTGAAATTGAAATACATAAGTGGTGGGATATCGTTTTGTTGTACAATACATCCGGGAGGCTCCGTGGCGCAGTGGTATGTGTGTGACTAATACGCCCAAGGTTCCGGGTTCAAATCCCGACTAGGTCCGCTTGAAAAATGCTAGGCAAGCATTTTTCACAAAAATACACCCTCATTCGGATGAGAGGTAAAATGAAGGTCCCGTGTGTGAGTGTTGTCACGCACGTTAAAGATCCATACCTTGCTTGGAACAGCAAGGGTTCGGGAAAATTCCAAATTTTTCAGGTAAAAAAACTCACTTTCTGGCCAATGTAGTACCTTCGGGTGGAGCATTGGAAAATCACATGTAAAGTACAATACAACCAGGCGGCTCCGTGGCGCAGTTGGTATGCGTGTGACTACTATGCCCAAGATCCCGGGTTTGAACTCCGACACGGTTCGCTTGAAAAATGTTAGGCGAGCATTTTTCACAAAAATACACCCTTGTTCGGATGAGAGGTAAAATGGAGGTCCCGTGTGTGAGTGTTGTCACGTACTTTAAAAATCCCTACCTTGCTTGGAACATTAAATTTGATTTTCCAATGCTCCACCCGAAGGTACTACATTGGCCAGGAAGCGAGTTTTTTTTTTACCTGGAAAATTTTGAATTTTGCCGAACCCTTGCTGTTCCAAGCAAGGTAGGGATCTTTAACGTGCGTGACAACACTCACACACGGGACCTCCATTTTACCTCTCATCCGATCGAGGGTGTATTTTTGTGAAAAATGCTCGCCTAACATTTTTCAAGCGGACCGTGTCGGGATTCGAACCCGGAACCTTGGGCGTATTAGTCACACACATACCACTACGCCACGGAGCCGCCTCCTTGCTTGGAACAGCAAGAATTCGGCAAAATTCCAAATTTTTCAGATAAAAGAAAACTCGCTTCCTGGCCAATATAGTACCTTCGGGAGGCAACATTGGAAAATCACATGTAGGGTACAAAACATCCATATGAAAGGTCTCAGTCCAACCAGTATCAAAGAAGAGCTAGATTTCACTTTGTGGGTGTCAAACCCCTCATTTACAACCATAAAATATTGTGTGTCAGAGATTATACGAGGGCGTACGAGCTACTAAGACGAAGATTGCAATCTTATACCAAATGAGCTCACCTCGCCCTAATTGCAAGGGAAATCCGTAAAATGGTATTAGATAACCCAATAGTTTTGATTTTTCCAATGCTCTACCCGAAGGTAGTGCAGTGGTCAGGAAGCGAGTTTTTTAACTGGAAATTTTAAATTTTGCCGTTCCTTGCTGTTGTAAGCAAGGTATGGATCTATAACATGCGTGACAACACTCACACACGGGACCTTCATCTTACCTCTCATCCCAACAACGGCGTATTTTTGTGAAAAATGCTCGCCTACATTTTTCAAGCGAACCGTGTCGAAATTTGAACCCGGAACCTTGGGCATAGTGGTCACACGCATACCAACTATACCACTGAGCCGCCGATATTAAATGAGTGTCGAATGAAAATGTGCAAAATAGCAGACATGGTAGGCTTTCCAAAAAGTCCTGTACATCCATATTAACTGAAAATTTGGACATGACGATGCTGTGCCCCATATGGGTGCCGTGATTGCTCACAATGGAACAATAACAGAATCGTGAAGATGATTCAATAGAGTGTTTAGCGAAGCTTCATAGCCAAGTATTTGCGTCGATTTATACCCATGTATGCATAATTTCGCACCTAAGCCCTAGAACAGTCAGAACAATCGATTGAGAGGAAAAAATCAGCTCCAAAGAATACGAAGGCAGTTCCATCCCCATAAATTTGATTTTTCCAATGCTCCACCCGAAGGTGCTACATTGACCAGGAAGCTAATATTTTTTGCCTTGAAATTTTGAATTTTATCAAACCCTTGCTGTTGCAAGCAAGGTGGGAATCTTTAACTCGTAACAACACTCACACACGGGACCTTCATTTTACGTCTCATCCGAACGAGGGCGTATTTATGTGAAAAATGTTTGCCTAACATTTTTCAAGCGGAATGTGTTGGGATTTAAGAACATACTCAAGTACACATGGCAAAGGGCAAATGCGAGGAGTATAATTGATTTGGTTGTGTTTGATGAAAGTGTAAGAGAACTGGTAAAAGACACGAAAGTATTCAAGGGATCTAAGTGGGGGACAGATAATTTTCTTTTGTCCAGAATTGATATTAGCCAAAAGTGGGTATGTAGAAGTAAGCAAAATATGAGACAATCAAGAGTGAAAGTAGAACGCTTGTTAGAAGAGTCGACAAAAAGAGAGTACGCTATTATGTTAGAGAAAGAGTTGTATGACTGCAAATAGGAATGGGATAATGCTCTGAAGATTTGGAGAACAGTGTAATGAAATGTGCTTTGAAGGTATATGGAACGACAATGATTGATACATGTAACAAAAATGCATGGTGGAACGATAAGGTCAAAAAGGTTGTCGAGGAAAAGAGAATGGCGTATATCAGAATGATTGTAGAAAAAAATGTTGATTTAAGATATCAACTTCAGGATGTATAAAAAGAGAAAACGCGATAAGCGAAAGAAATAGTAAAGGCAAGCAAAAAGCAACTGAGGGAGAGCGAGAGTGAAAAAATGCAGAGTGATTTTAAAGGGAATAAAAACGTATTTCGGAAACGGGTAAGGAAAACAAGAAAGGGTGGAAATAAGCGTGTGAATGACGTTGTTAGCAGTAGAAATGAAATTGTGTGGAACGAAGCAAGTGCGAGAAACTGTTGGAAAGAGTATTCTAAGACGCTGTATGGTGGTGGCAAGAAGGATACAGATGACTGTATGTGGTTTTATGCGTGGAAGAGGATGTGTGGATCAGGTGTACGCAATGCAACAATTTGTTAAAAAGTGTATGAATGCCAGAAAAAAATGCATGCAGCGTTTGTAGATCTGGAAAAGATGAATTATGGAAGGCGCTGCGTGAATACGGTGTAAGCAGGTGCTTGATAAGATTAAACAGAGCGAGGTGTGAATTGTTACATGGGGAATTACTGTGACATTGTGGAAGGTGTGTAAGACAGGGCTGTGTAATGTCACGCAGGCTGTTCAATGTATTTATGAACAAATGTATCAGGCAGGCTTGCGTAGGAATGGAAGGAGTGAAAATTTGTGAAACAAATGTGTGTGCTGTTGTGTGCTGATAATGCAGTATTGTTGGCTGAATCGTCACAAGATTTGTAACAAATGTTTGTAAGACTATCAAAAGCGTGTGGAAATATGCAATGAAAGTGAATGTAAATAAGACGAAAATAATGATTTTTGACAGAGATGAAGGAATTGATGACTTTGTGTTTAGAATGGACAATGACACGATAGAGAAAGTGAATGACTTCGTGTACCTCGGCAGAAAGTTTTTAAGTAATGGAAAGTTGTATGGTGAAATAGAAAGGAGGGCAAATTCTGGTAGAAAAGTATCTAGAAGTATGTGGGCAGTGAACAGAAATAAAGGATTGAGTATAAACGCAATGTTGGCCATTTACAACAGTGTGTTTGTACCAATTGTTCTGTATGGAAGCGAAACTTGGATCTGGCAGACAAAGCATGTTAGTCGTATAAATACTACAGGAATGAGGTTCCTAAGAAGTGTGTGCGGAAAAACGTTGAGAGACAAAGTACAAAACAAATGGATCATAGCAAAGAGTGGGGAGCAAGTGACCCTTAAGTTCAGCGAACGAAGTTCGCTTGGATGGTTTGGAAAAAAATCAACGAGAATAGTCTTACCAAACGTATATATGCAAGCAAGACGACTGGTAGAGCTGCAAGGGACAGCCCTTACGATTTTTTTTTTGTTTATCGTTCATCTGAATGAAGTGGCGTTCTATATGTGTTTTGTTGTTTAATTGTTTTTATCTACTATGCAGCAGAGCTTTCCGTGGGGTTAAATCCAGCTTAGCCCGATATCCCAAAAGGAAATTTCTTTCATCATTTAGCTATTATACATCTAATTTTACGTGGTCTATTATTTATTTTTTACAGAATATTCGCATATACATTCCTAAAGGTCTACTTAAGGTGAATTACCGTTCACCTTAAGTTGGCGCAATTAATTCCTTAATGTTAACGTAATTTATTTTAAAAAGTCTAAGTGGAAAAAGGATGCGCGTAGGGAGACAAGATGCCATGCTTTCCCTTCAACCTCAATGGTTATTCTAGCGCCGTTTCATTCAGGAAATAATTTAATATCCGAATATTAAAAACTATGAATATATTATATGGGGATCCGAGTTTTGGAGAGAGACTTAGGTGGATGGATAAAAAGATTAAGAACCATTGCTTTATCAGATGTTGTGAGAGATACAAAATAATTAGAAAAGTATTATATGACCATTGTTTGAGCCCGAGCAATAACAAAATGAAACGGAGAAGGGTACATGGAGAGCGCCATTAAGAGATTTAATGCGACACAAAAGCACCATACGGATATGACCATTAACGTCAACACCCTATGCTTCTACGGACACAATTAAAATGAGAACAGCTGTGCAACTACAAACTTACGGAAATAAAACCTAAATATACTGTGGATTTTTCGCACCATTCATTAAACGTTTTAAGCGACGTCCCGAAACCTATTAATCTAGAAGATTAATGTAAACCACTGCATAGACTGTAAAAGATTTTCTATATCAGATTTTAATTAATATCTGCTTAAATATGAAACTGTAATTTAATTTAGTAAATAGTTCACACGCTAAAACTAAGTATTGGTAATTTTGTATTATAAAGGTAGTTCGTGTACACACAGGGTAGATTCTGTTGCGAAATTGGTCGATATCACCGTTATTATAAAAGCTACGTATACAAAATTTGGCTGCGTGAGAAGAACTCCTAGAGTGTACATTCTAAAAATATTTGGAGGAATACAAGGTACACCACAATTTCAGGTAAAGCTGAATGTTTCTTATAAATGTGTGCAAAGAATTATTTTTTACATGAACAATTTACCCAGAACACTTTAAAAATAAAAGCGTGTGCCCGACAAGTTGCTATGGCAGTATTGAGTTAGTTCATTTTTTTTTAAAAATATATGTAACGTAAAAATTTATTTCATTTTTAATAAATCAAAAGCAAAACTACTTCGAGCATTAATTGCTAAAACATAAAATTGATTCAGTATGATATTAAAAATGTTTATACAAATTAATCCATTTTGGATAAAATCGGTGTTTCTAAGCAAAGTCCGAATGCTACTTCAAAGTACTTGGTTCAAGAAATTCTATATATATATATATATATATATATATATATACATACATATATGTTGATATGATAACGCCGCACGCCGATGTAATAAACGTCCAGTTTCCTGCTGAACGCCACCGCTTTGTGTTTTTCTAATATACTAATTTTAATTATGGCACGGCTAGCCCAGTTTGATTCACACAGAGTGCACAACTTTACGATGATCAAATTAATTTACCCCTTTAATTCTTACCTGTTTGAATTGATAAAACGAAGTCAATCAATATTCGTATTATGAAACGAAATAATATCACCACTTCACAATTTTGTAATCCTTTAAATAAACCCTTCAATTAAGTAATATTATTCGGATCAGTTATCCCAAAAATTAGATCCCTTTAATTTAACTTAAAGTCACCAAAAACGACACTTTTTACTAAAAAAATCTGGAACGTTCAAGACCTATTATACTTGTTACGTAAATTTCAACGTATCAAATAGTTTGGTTGACTCGTTACAAATTTGAGAAAAGAATAATATATTCAGTGTTTAAATTTAAATTTGAAAAGATTCCTTATTCTAGTTAGCTCTGACCTGCGATATTCTGATGAGTTGCTGCGTGTTGTAAATAAACACCCCCTTGTTATCTTCAATCGAAAAGCAATGCTTTGCTGTGTACTTCTTTACGTGCTTTCAACCAATAGTTTTGTTACTCCTTATTTCCAAAATTCACCTCGTGCTTTACTTTATATTTTTGTGGATACACCTTAGACCTCTCTACTTAAATACCACTTGGATTTCTGAATACCACTCAGAAGTTCTGAATACCAGACTTAGATCCTTCTTAATATCGTAGGTTTCTTAGATTTCTGATATACACCTTAGAAATATCGCACTTAGAATTTGTAGGTTTCTTAGATACACCTTTGAATTTTTGAATACCAGACTTAGAAGCCCTACATTATTACATACATTTAATTTAAATTAATTGACACATTTCTACTCACGTTTTCAGCAAACGGCAAAAGCTTTTTTACATATCTTCAACGTAATTCGTCATCAACTATTATTACACAACACTATTTTTCACAATAATATCATTTAAAACTTATTTATTTGACGCGTAAATATTCGACCCAGAGTGTTGCAAGTTTGACGTGCTTTAAATTGAGACTGTCCTCTTTTATCAACTCTGGACGTTATATAGCTTTTGCTATCTACATTTGGATTGGTTTGTCCAAACAGCCTTACAAAGTGTTGTAACCAACCATGTTTGTTTTTGGTATTCTTAGGCTTTTCAAGTTTGTTTCAGACGAAACTATTCTGAAGTTACATATCATACTGGTATTTGCTATTGTTTTACGATCTTTGACCCCCTGTTTTGTTATTATTGTTGGACCTTACTTTAGCGTATGTCTGTTGTTTTGTGTAGATAAAGCTTTTGGAGAATTGAACATAATAACTAGTGTAACATGAGTGATGTTTTGTTTATGTCTCTATTTAAACTTAATCTTTGAAAGTGCGTTTCTTATCAAAGCGCTTTATTGTTCTTTCTTTATTACAAGCGTAGTTACATGAAGATATACCAGCTTTTATCTTATCTCATGCGTATATGTTTTATAAACTTATTGAACGCTTCTCGACGTAGTTTAATTACATGAATAATTATTTCTCTGCTGAATATCCGTTTTATTATTGGAAGATATGCTTCCTGGCGTTGAGTAAAGTTAATTGCGGTCCTTATACAGGGTGTTAAATGTTTGCTATTTACATAATGTGCACATTATCTATTTTCCGGCTAAATAAATGCAGTTTTCTGATTGCTTTCGCTATTTACAGTTACTACGCAATCCGTACAACTCAATACATCCCTAAATAACCCATTATCACAGCAATATATATACACATACAATATAAATATATATATATATATATTATATATATATATATATATTGACGTGATAAGGGGTCACGAGGGGTTATTGAACCCCAAATTCTAAAAACAAATCCCATCAAAATGTAATAGAATCCGGAAAAAATGGAATTCTCCGTAAATTCATGGTTATACCCTATATCATACAAGCGTACCTTTATTCATTGATGTACAATGCAAAAACGCAAATTGCGCGTGTATAAATAATCACCCTGTATGACATAAGCGTATTGTAAATAAATAGCAAGTAACGTAAGTTGTATATGTAAAAATAATTAATAGCAAGATAACCGTAAAACGCATTTAAATGCGAATGCAAATCTATACATTTTTGATAACATTTGCTGTAAGTAGCATAGAATAGTACAGCTTTACGCATTTATCTTAAGAAACTACATTCAACGTGTATTTTAAACGCCAAACCTCAAAATTTAAGTTAATTTTATGTTCTGGAACATAAACGCAAATATTCCTATAAAATGCAATCTTTTTTGCAGTAAAAAGCAATTAAAGTTTAAATTAATTACTACGTGAATTATGGCAGATTGTTCTAAATAAAGAATTTTTTAGAATGTAAAACGATGAATTATAGGTATTTTAGAACTACGTAAATAACTCATTAACAATAAACATTTTATTCCAATAAGCGGCCCAATCATTAAAAAGCACCCTAAAATCCCTGGAACAACTAGTAAGAAATATTTATGATTTTAGAATTCACAGTTGGAGAGAAGAGATACGCCACAATAATAGTATATGTGAAAGCGGGACGAAAAGCGCACGTCATAGATAATTGAAGCCAGATAATTAGGTCATAAAACTCGACAATTTCGAACGCTAATGAGGATTTCCAGGACAGTTATGTAAGATATGCGTTTAATTATTTTGAATGGAATCGCGTACATTCCACAACATTCTCAATCTAGATAATTTAGGGTACAAAAGAGAAGCATTTATTCAAAACAAGGTCAGTTATGTATTAGATTTCAAAAAGTACATTCATTAGATTTGATTGATTCGATTCTTAAATGAGATCGCAAAATGTTATTTTAATTAAAGAGCGAGGTGTTGCGTTATGAAAATAATATTAGAAGTATGTAGTAAACATACCCATATTTAACTATTACAATGCTACGAGTAATATAGAAGTGATGTTTTTTAAACGCAAATTACATAAAAAGAAATGGAATTATAGATTACAATAAATAAAGTTCTTCAATATAACGCAGTTTAAAATTTTTTTATTAAATAATTGAAAGGAAGACTTAACCAGTAATGTACTTTGGTAGTTGCTGTTTGAAATTAAAATTTTTTTATGGAGAATCTTGTAAGCTCATTTGACGTCAATTTAAAATAAGAAGATAATTTATTACGAGGAGGGTTTTTGTGGATTGTGCAAGTATCACATTTAAGTTTATTTTTAACTGATTTATATTTAATGTAGGGTATAATAGTAAGTGTTAATCATGTAATATTTTTTATGTAAAGGGTTTTACCAGGAGAATTTGTAATCAGATTTCGAAATACTCTGACCTTTTAATAGATTATCTTTCAAGGATTTATCTGGCCAAAACAAATCTTACAAGCGTGGAAATAAACATAACCAGGTAAACCATCCTCAAATGAATAAATTTAATTCTGTAAATTTAAAAAAAGGTAAGCAACAATATTTCTTTGTGTAATAAATACTTCTTAGAAATTATTTTGTTTAAAAGAAACAATGTTGCAAATGTTCTAAATGCTTTTGCATGAGGAAAATATTTCATAATGTATAAATTCTTTGTAATATTTCTGTGTTTGGTTGTATTTTGAAAAACTCCGTCAGTTCCGTTGAGCCAGCCAGCCAAAATTAGAAAGGAAGGTGAGTGAATAATTTTAAGTTAAACAAATTGCTGTATCTGTAGCACAGCGCTCTTTTAATGACGCTCACAAAGCGGCCATTTTCATAACACTCTTTTAGCGGCACCTCAACGTGTGGCCGTATTCATATCATCTTTTCCGTGACGCTCTAAATGCGGCGTTGTCATAGCACTCTTTTAATGGCACCTCAACGTGCAGTAATTTTCATATCACCCTTTTAAAATCGCCCCAAAATGGTCGTTCTCACAGCAATATGTATATATATATATATATATATATATATATATATATATTGCTATGCTACTGGAATTATCGAGCCCCTACGTGGGCTGTTATATTAATTATGCTATGAATAAACAAGATTGTAATTATCTCCTCCGACGTTGAGCTGTTTTATTAATGTTGCTATAAATTCCCTCCAGAAACTTAACTGGATTTTATCTTGAACCAACCTTGTCTACCAATAACAAAATTTGATACGTTACCGCCTTCCTCGTTATCAATTTCCTATTCAACTCGGAGCTCCTCCTTGAACTATTTAAATTATCAAATTACTCTCCTTAACTTTATCTTAGGACCTAGACTAGCATTTACTTGGAATTATAAAATTCAGGTAATTCGATTTTATATAATGAAACCAATATTATGTACAGCTTTTGTAAATTATTTGAAATACACTTTTCAATTAGTTAATGTTGTAAATTCCATTTATTAAACATCATATACTATTTACTCAAAACCCAAAGTCACCAAAAACCTATTATCTTTATAAACGAAGTGTAGAACGTTCTAAACCTGTTCTCATATCACGCACATTATACGTATTCAAATCCTTTGTTGACTTTTTCACATTCATTTATATTAAGCAAATTCAAAATAAAAAAATATAGAAAAATAAAATGTCTTATAACTAAAAATCTGACCTGGTTTATCTTCTTCACATCGACGCATCTATTTGAATAAAAATTATCTTCCCCCAATGTAGGATTATTACATGCCCATTCGAAATACTGTCTATCTACACGCTTGAACCATTGCATTTAAATTATTGCCATTACCCTCTGGACTACCATTATTAACTTATGCACCCCAATTTATTGTCGTTTCATTTCAGACTTATTACTTCTTATTCTCGTCAATTTTCCCAAATTTAGAATTGTATTATTATCATTTATTTTCCCTATTGCATTTATTCTCCACATACTCGAATATCGTAGTTTATTTTCTCCCCTTACTCAAAGATTGAATTTTCTTTCCCCAGACTTAGAATTTGAATTTTTTACCCCGGCTTTAGAAATTGTAGTTTGTTTTACCCGGACTTAGAAATCGCATTATTCTTCCCCCAGATTTAGAAATCGTAGTCTGTTTCCGCCGGACTTAGAAGTCCTATTATTTTTATGTTTTAGTTTAAAATAAATTCACCAAATCTACTTACGTTTAATCGGCAATTATAGTTTTCATCTTGGCACTTATTTTATCTTTCACTTTTAAAATTGTTACGTATCGCTTTATTTCATAGTGGCGCACTTCGGCCTTTGTTGAGTTGCAAACTGACTTCGTTATCACTGTACCTGCTAATATATTATTCAGTTCCCACTCCGTCAGTGGGTATGTCTACAAACTCGTCGCTCATTTTTAACCAATCAAATAATTACATTCAAAGTAGTTTCTGATGTAATTTTCTATGCTTCCCAATAATTGTAACCTGCTTGCAGCTGTCTTCGTTATCAACATGCGGTGTTTTAATAAATCGAATTGCTTTTCCATAAACAACTGATGCAATTCGACTTTTAATTTTTATATCTGCCTGTTGTTCACGCAATTTTTAATCTTTTTTCTTATCAAAAATGGTTAACTATTTTGTACGCATTTACCTATGCTACCTGAAGCTCTATTTCTATCTCCGTATTAATCTGATTGTTTGGAACTCTTTTCAATGCGTGTCTAATTACACTTTATTATGTTTACATATAAATATACGCGTGCTTCCACTGAAAAATATCTTTATTTGCTTTACCTAAATTACCTAAAACTCTATCTACAGGGTATTAAATATTTACTATTTACTTATTGCATGTCTTCCTTGTTTCTACTCTAACTATGCGTCTTCCTATGTTTATTTGCGTTGCTTAAAACTATTTATACTTTATATACAGGGTGTTGACTGCTTACTATTTACAAACTATCTCCATTTCTCAATTCTTTACTAAATAAATGCAGTTTTCTGCTGCCTATGGTAATTTCTCATTTCTAAATGACCTTTACTATAAAGTACATCCTTAAACAACCCCTTATCACAGCATAATATATATATATATATATATATATATATATATATTTATATATAAAGACAAGTTATTTGCAGTCCGCAATAAGAAATAGTATATAAAGTAAGATGTATCTGTAAACAAACTCTTATGAAAATAATAAGAGTTATTGATAAATACAAATCGGGCTGGTAGTTATATAGCCATTAACAAAACTTTAGCTTTATTACTTCATAAGGGAGGAAACATCCACTGACCGACGGCTTCGGCTTGTTAAGCCTCATCAGAGTGAAATAGTTCCCAAAAACCCTATGAAGTAATCGAAGCTATTATAATGATATAATTTCGAAACAATCACTGTACTGTGGCAAAAGTAAATAACACTGCCATCAGGTGATAAAACACCAACACTACTAAATGTGGAAGTATAGAATTGAATCGAAACTACATAATAAATTTTATAGATGGCTATAAAAGTACGTCTGGCCTTTGAGATTTGCGGAATGTTACAGCAAAATTTATTTGCAAACGTAACAAACCTTCTCGTGTCGACACCCGGGTTCATGCCCCAAAGGCAATTCAAATAAATAAAGACAAGTTATTTGCAGTCCGCAGTAAGAAATAGTATATAAAGTAAGATGTATCTGTAAACAAACTTTTAAAAAATAATAAGAGCTATTGACGAATACAAATCGGACTGGTAGTTATATAGTCATTAACAAAACAATAGCTTTATTACTTCACGCCCCTCAACCTTGCCGATAAATGTGCCCGTTTTTGATGTTACACATGCCAGCAGGTACAAAGCAACCTACCAATCTCTTCTATTTAACCTCTCGACAATATTTCCTTGAGGAAGATAAACGAACTTTCTTCATTCTATTCAAATATACTCGACTACCGAATTGCGACCTGTTATCTGACTAAATAACTTTTTCTTCGCGGTCGGTCCGCAACCAAGGCGCAGACTTTTTTAACAGATTATTAAGACCCGAAGTAAAGTACGAAAGCTTTTTAGCAAAACGAGCATCGTAATTTACGAGTCCAAGAAACCGTCTTAAAATCTTAAAATTACGCAGACGTTCAAAGTCAATTATATCCTGAACACGTTCCGGTGTCATACTAATACCTTGCTGACTTACAAGGTGACTAACAAAGCGAATCTCTTTCTGTGCAAACAAACACTTTTTTAATTTGAGAGTAACCCCCGCCTTAGCTAACTATAAAATAATTGAAATATGGCGAATATGGGACTCCGAGTCTTCCAATACCACAAGCACGTCATCTACAAATCACAAATTTTTCAACATCCTCCCCCAAAACCGTCTTAAGTGTGCAAATAAAACTGGCAACTGATGTGGGATCGAACGAGAAAACCGCAAATACATACGTGTTACCCAAAAATAAAACCCAGTATATTTCTGGTGAGCTTCGTACAAAGCAATCTGCCAGTATGACATAGACAAATCGAAAAGACTAAAATAAGCACGTGGAAAAATTCGTTATAAAAGTTCTGAAGCATTAAGTGGGATCGCATGGTCCTTTTCTATCAACCGATTCAAATAACGGGCGTCAATGCACACCCTTGGATTTCCGTCCTTTTTCGTTACTACTAATGGGCTTAGAAACTCGGTTTGTTTCTCCATTATAACCCCCTATTCTATCATTGGATCAATTTGTTTCTTGATCTCTTTTTGGTAAATGAAAGGTATCGGATACGCCTTCACAAAAAATGGCGATTCATCCCTCATTCTAATTGTATGCACATAATTTTTTATTTGACCGGGTTTTCCAGAAAAATACGCAACCATTATTTCACATAAACTCATTTTGTATACATCATCAAACATATCAGTCCTATTAGCCACCTACTCTATTCTCGTAATCATATCCCAATTTCAATCTTTAACCGTTGCCCCTCGGGTTCTACCTTCTTGTACTTATCACCTTCCCTTATATTAATTTCCGCAATGCTTATTCCTGCCGTCTCCATTTTCTCTTGATTAAATTTTAGAGTAACATTCGACTTGTGAATACACCCCGAAAAGCTAAATCACTCGAAACATAAATTAACCTTATAATGGGTCAACCAATCGCACCCTAAAACCACACTACGTACCAGGGATGGCACTATGATGCAGCTCGTTCCAAAACTGCACCCCTTTAATTCAAATTCTATCAAAACCTGCTGCTTGATTCTCTTACCATTACCCTTCAATGCGCTTACAATGAAAGTATCGTTAACCGGTAGAATAGGAATTTGCCAATTTTCTTTCAGAATTTCTTGGAAAAATTCTTGTGAGATGGACGCCAACTGGCTGCCGCTGTCAATTAAATTCGGTGTTATTAGATTTTGAACATAATCTTCAACGACTAGAATAACACTTCCGTCGTCCACCTTTTCCTCATCACTTCCCTGCACTAACCATTCGTTATTTTGCGCAAACAACATATTGAGTTTATTAATTTCATTAATTTCTTCAATGATTTCTCCCACGGTTTCGGTTTATTTACGTTTTATCTGAACACAATTCACCTCGCTTCTTGTATTAAGAAACTCAGTATGTTCGCCTTCCCCTCTTTTATTCCTATACCGACTGGCTTGCTCGAACCCGGATGCGTTATCATTTTCACTGCTATCCTTAGTTCTTTCTAGAATGTTTCCAGAATTCACGTTTTCTCCCCTGTTGGCATTGCTGTATCTCTGGGAATCATACCATCTCCAGTTATTTCCAAAATCCGAACTATTCTCGTTTCTACCTTGTGCAAAATTATGACTACCCCTATATTGATTCGACATACCCACCTGTTTATAAATTTTATCCAAACTAGAATACAATATCAGAAAACTCTTAATCCAATTAATTATTCAATGGTTCGGCTAGCTACGTCCGCTATGGGCAACCGCGCGTACCTGACCCTCTATCTTATATTAAAACGACTTTTTCTAACTGCCAGAACCGGACTCGCTACAAGTATAGGCCTACAATTTCGGAGTGATGCGTTTGCATCAATCTGCGACGTTATGGTTTGTCCGGGATCACCTTGTTAATGCTTCGTAGCGGCAGAGATAACATTTATTTACAAGTTTAAAATACGAACTAATTATACATTAAAGGCATGAAGCACAAAGAAAATATTTACAAAATTTTTGTTGTTCATAATTATCGCAAAAGTATTTTTTTTCTGTGACGGGAAAAAATTTGACATTTAATGTTTATTGACAGGTAACATAATGTCACTTTTTATGAATTTACTTTTTTCCCCGGGAAAAAAATGAGTACTTTTTTCCCGGGTATGTCCAAATAAGTGAGAACACGAAGATATTTAATTTAAAGCCGGGTCCATATTTGTAACATTCGGGTGTAACATAACATCGTATCATAACTTCGTTGCGTATCCGCAACACCTGTGTGGACGAGAGGCGCAAAACTGTTCATTTCTGATTTCTGAATATTCAAAACAACCGATATAAACAACTTAAGTAAGCAATTTTTGAAACCACACGCAGAATTAAATTGACAGATATTTGATTATTTTAAAGGCTTCCTTAACAAGGCAATTCTAACTGTCTCTATAAGTACCACAGCCTACTTGTTTAGAACTTCAAATTTGACATCAATTGGTTTTTTGACTTTAATATATTTTAAAAGTTTTTTCAATATTAAATCATCGTTTTGCCTCTCACAAAAAAAAAGTGTTTTATACACGGGTAAAAATGTAATATTTTAACTCTCGGTGTTTTGTCTCCCTCCGCTTCCCGCCGGGAGACAAACACACCTCAAACTAAAATCTAGTACTTTTTTCCCTTGTATAATAAATAACTATTAATACTAAATACTGAATACACATGCTGTGTGAGAATTTCAGGGAACTATGTAGGCTAGCTCAGAATATAAATAAGTGCAGGTACGTGTCCAACCAGTTTTGAGACGGAAAACCTAATGGCTGCGAAATACCTGCAACTAATGTTGACTGTGCGAAAAGATAAATTGGAAATATATTAAATCGCCAAATGGTTAAGTGTTGGGAGAACTTGGCAGCCACAGACTGCTTACCTCCCTTCACAACCATTGAAGGTCGGAGAAATAGGGCATATAACTGTAAAACAATAGAAAGTGATCGAACTGCATCTAACAAGAAAGAACATCGCCTATGAGGAAAGACAACAAACAGAATAAGAAGAAAATTGTTGAAAGCATATGTGTGGAGCACAGCACAGTATGCCGATGAAATACGGTAAGTCTGAAACGCAGACAGAAAAACGGTAGCAGCCTTTTGAAATGATGTGCTTCAGATGTATGAGGACGATAGCATGGACAGACAAAGATAATAACAAATAAGTTATAGAAATAGTAGGGGAACAAGGATATCTGGGGAAAAGAGAAATAGTAGGGCGGAATACGTTCTAAAGCATTTTTGGGGAATAGTATGTGATATATTACAAGCAGAGATAGGAAAAAAGAGGTGGATGTAGACCTAGATCAGACAGTTATAGATGCAAACTGTGCATATTTTAGGGAAATCTGTAGGTTAGTTCAGAATAGGGAAAAATGATGGTACGCGTCTAACCAGTTCTAGGACTGAAGACCTAATGATGATGAATACTAAAAGCACTTTAGTTTTTAAAGTAGCAGAATGCGTTTTTATGTTGAACAATTGAGTGTTGTGGGTTTGCGACATGGATCTAGTGTTGTGTAGAAGATGATGTCCATCGTTGAGCTGAATTCAATGCGGAACGTAGCGGTGGTGACTGAAATAGAATTTCCTGTGGATGGAAGGTGGAGATGATGGCATACGGGCAACGTCATTGGTTGGTAGAAATTAGAATGAGCTTATGGCGGAATGTCCCTAATCCCAGCGTTCGTGTTGATGTCACGTGCTCTAGAAGGTGGCCCTGATGCCCTCGGAGGTGGAGCGAATTCTAGCTGTGTTATGGTTGGCTCCTGCGTCCGTAGCGCGGTTAACAGAGATTACTTTATTTTATAGCGTTAGATTAGGTGGCTACAACAACATAGTCTGAAAGAAAACCCTTAATATACGAGGATCTTTGTGATTTCCGCCTTACACTATTGTTGTTCTTTCCACGAAGTTTTGATACTACCCTAAATAGAGAACAATTAAGAAGGAATTTGTTATAGTGCTTGGAGCTCCTTTATATCCTGGATTCTTTCGTATTTTGCGTTCGGCCAATTCCACTATGTATTTTGAAGGGAGTGGGACGAGTATGGTGTGGTTTAAAGAGTTTGAGGTGAAAAACCTGTTTGTTTTAGCAATCCCTTCGATATTTTTCTTACACGGAAAATTGTTTCTCCGACTAGGTCTCATTTGCTTTTGGTTTTCTAAATCTCGCCATGCCATACCTCACCTTATTCTACCAACCTTAAAAATACTCACTTAAATTTATCATATCAAAGAAATATTTAAAATAAAAGGGCCTCTCCTCAAATACGATTTCATCACTAGGATAGCTAGAGAGCCATTCATAAATTTATCTATTTTTACTTAGTTGATAAATAAGTTCAATAAAATTCAACCTACGCCTTTATTGACAAATAAGTAGTTACCATAAGAATACAAATATTTCCCAAAAAACTTGCTTTTCCTACATTGAACTGGCCAGGTATTACTAAAAACAATAAATTCTTAAAAAAAATTAGTACAACTATTACCAAACCTATTTTGCTAGTTTTATAAATATTGGTAACATTCTGAATCTCATTTCTGGAAATATCAATTAACAATAAACAAAAACGTCGATCAGTATAACTTCTCACGTCCGCACTCCATAGTCCCTTAAAAATACCAACCTGTTGCATATTTCTTAAATGGTACTGCACCAGCTATAGAACTTACTTTAAAAATTATAAAACTCATCCTATTGAATCATTCAACAATGTTTCAATTTTAATTTTCTACACCAGCATACTTAAAACTAATCAAGCTCTAGTTCTAAGCACTTTATTAGCGCATCACTATTCAAACAATCCAACAAAACAATAATGTTAGAATTACGTCAACTTTCTATAAATGAGAGACCATCTATAACTCACTCGCATCTCAATTTGACTTTAGTTTATTTCTACATTATTTAAAATGGTTTATTTACAATGGTTTATTTTACAACCCTTAACAAAGGACGTCCAGGAACAGTAAAGGTTTATATTCCTACTGTGTCACCAATTCACATAAAATGATAGTTAATTTTGTTTCTGGACGGGTGAAAACTTGCAGGTTTTGACCCTTATATTTATTTGTGATCTCAAAATTGTGTTATGAATGTTTATTTTAACGGCGCGTCAGTAAAATCCACGAACACGTGTAAGTGATTTAATGCCTAATTGCAAATCAGAATACAACGCGTCCACGCACGACCTAACTTCAACCCGCATGACCCTACTGTCCTAGATATCACCGTGGTTACATTTCGACTTCTACATTTTGAGCTTATCTTTTTAACTATCAAGCTTAGTTGTTACATGTCATTTTCCTTTCTACAAATCTCGTTTTGCGATGTAACAAATTTCAACTGTACTGGACAAAAAGTAATTGTGACGTTAATTACAAAAAGTCGCGTACCTACTGTTGTAATTTTGACTTATACGTCCAGTCATGTCTTAGATATGGTCTTGCATTTTAGCGCTTTCTGTATATCTCACGCATTAATATATTTCCCCAATGCATAATCTGAGGTTTCATTTATTGGCGGCCACGTGGCGTATTGGTATGTGTGTGACTACTACGCCCAAGGTCCCGGGTTCGAATACCGACACAGTCCGCTTGAAAAATGTTAGGCAAGCATATTTCACAAAAATACACCCTCGTTCGGATGAGAGGTAAAATGGAGGTTCCGTGTGTGAGTGTTGTCGCGCACGTTAAAGATCCCTACCTTGCTTGGAACAGCAAGGGTTCGGCAAAATTCCAAATTTTCCAGGTTAAAAAAAAACTCGCTTCCTCGCCAATGTAGTACTTTTGGGTGGAGCATTGGAAAATCTCATGTAAGGTTTCATTTATTAGATGACGCTGCGTGTTTTATTTTAATCATAATTTTTAGTCTCACATATTTAGCATTTTTGTATTACTTATAATGATGATCGTATTATTGAATAGTGCATTGTATGTTTAACGGATTCTTTTATTTCAGTGGTTTACATGTTGTGCGTTTACATGGTTTTATAATCGCGTCGTTTATCCTACTTAATACTTTTGCGTTATCGCTTTATTTTATTGAAATGTACCAATTTATTTTAGAAAAATTAATTTTTATTGTGTTGAGTATACTGTCTGTTCTAATTAAAATTGTATGTTCTGATAAAAAATATATAACTATAACTATCTAATAACAAGTTTCACTAAAAGTATGGTATTTTACAATAATGCGAAAGCAACAGAACCCAGCCAAATCAATGATCTAAATTTTATAGAAAAATGTTCATGATTTTCAGGCATAACATCAAGCTTTTGATGGTGTGTTGCCGAAACTTTGACCGTCTCTTAATACAAGTACAATAGGTATTTTAGAAAAGTTTCAATAACATTTAATAATGTTTACTGAATATTTATTTATATGTGGCGACGCACAAGGGTATATTTCTGACAAACAATGAATTTTTTACATACACTTTATTAGTCGCCTTCAAGTCCAGACTGTACCACTATAAATATTTTTCTGCAGGTAGATATGAAAGACGTATCTTGGAGAATCGCGAAGAGGAGGTGAATTTATTTTCACGTCTTGTAAAAAGAATGACCGGTTTATTCAAGCACGCAACCTACACTACAACGATATTGATTTAAACTGCTTAAGCTTACACACAGTGAAATCTTTCCGACAGGATTATACATTTCCAACTCTTGTTTTAGCCCTGAAGGTTCTGCATAATAGTATCTTTTGCATCTGTTTGCAATTTAATTGCACTTCTAGCAAATTGGAAGGATTCGTTAGTTAGCTGCATTCTAAGAGTTGAAATGTTAAATTAATACTGATAGCGTGTTGCCTATATTCGTAGCTTTAACAAATAACAAGTTGTATGACATTTCGTTCAAATTCAATATTGAAGAATATAAATTGCACGGTGTATAGCTGCAGTGCCGGAAATGCAGTCAGATTATTTATAAGAGAAGTTTATTCAAAATATCTTCGGTTTGCTTTGACATTGCATTCGAACTTTATGCTGTTCAGTTGTAGCATCAAATCATGAGGGTTCGGAAACTTCAAATCTATTGATTTCAGACACCCTATGTAGAAGGAGATGTCTGAGAGAAATATTTTACGAAAACTCATTTAACACGTGGGATGATTGACAACTGGAGCTCTTTGCTAAGAACTTTTCAAATATAAGTTGTCTATTATGCACCGGGCAGAGTTTTATAAATTGAGAAACAATTGCTTTGTCCGTGCTAACCACTTGTGCAAATTTATCCTTAAAAGCTTAAATCGAAAATACATAATAAGCAACTGCAAACAATTAATTTGAAGCTGGTCTTAGACAAGTAAACTCGATTTAAAAATAGACATAGTCACCAATACATTGAACAAAATATTTACCATATATAAAAATCTATTAGAACTTATGTTAATTTAGTAGAACTCTTTGTGCCTTGTTTTTGCGATGTTGAGTTAATTCATCAACATATAAAAATCTCTTCTGTGGATTAAATTCCAGTGTAGAACAGTCAAATGGAATAAATTCATTATTTCTGTAACTGTACGTATTTATAGAAAATACCAAAACACGTCAATTTTAGATTATGAGTTGACATCCTGGAACCAAAAAGTTTGATCCCTTACATTGAAACCGGTTGGAGTGACAGTTGCAACCCCTAGCTTTTTAAAGATGAAATATAGGCTTGTAATATATAGTCAAAGATCTCTTCATGTTCTATTCAAAAATGTCATTGTTTTCGCATTTATTGTAAAAATTAACATAATAAAAAATAAATCTAGCCGAATACCGAAATTCGCCACAACACACTCTAAAACCAATAAGTAATACTGTTTATGTGATCATAATTAAAAAAATCACAAAAAACATGAATGTGATGAAGTAGATGTTCAAAATGCTCGATGCGAAAGTCTTGGCAACATCCTAATCTTAAATTAAAATGTCTTCTAACTTTATTTTACATCTCAGGCCTGACTAACCCAATCGCAAGTGTTATTTGTCTTCTTAAGTCATCTAGATTAGGGGTATAGTTTTGTGCACAATATTTTTCACATATCCCAACAAAAAGAAGTCTATTAGCATAAGATCAGGTGATGGTGCTGGCCATCCTATTGATTCTCGTTTCCCAACCATTGATTGGGGGCCGAACATTGCGTTGGTAATGTGGAACCACATGGTATTCGCTGGAATTTGAGGGTTCTCTAGATCAGGATATAAATTTTCCAAAGGCGGCACAACATTATTTTAAAGTAGTGCTAAATAATTAGCGCCATTCAAATTGCCCTCAATGAAAAAGTGACCGATGATATGACTTCCAACAATCCCTGCTCAAGCATTAACATTTTGAAGACATTGCATACGTTTTTCTCTCATCCAGTAAAGATTTTCGGTTGACTAGTAGCGTCAATTTTGACGACTAGCATAACCGTTAAGTGAAAAAGTGCACTCATCAGAAATCAGAAATCATAACATCTTTTAAATGGATAACATTGCTATCCAATATTCCCATTTCACAAAAATAAGTTCTATCTAAATCGTCTTCCATTAGCTCCTCATTTTATAGGGAGGCATTTTATTTTCTTTTAATATTCTTAGAATGATGTTTGTGTGGGTTAAATCCTATGATGCGGCTGCTTGTCTACTAGATATATGTTGGTTTTCCTCAAACTCAAGCATCACCCCAATTTGGTAGAATCACTTATTGCATTCGCAGGTGCTTTTTTTTATCTACCTTACATGTCTTAATTAGCGAAACTGATTTTCTATTTTAGTAATTGTCTTTGAGTTGTTGGAGGGAAGTCGGGAAATTTTCCATGATATAAGCAAGCAACCTCCAATCGTGTTCGTGTGTTATCTTCGTAACTCATCATCTGTAGAAACGTTATTTTGTGCATTTCTGTTAACCTAAACATGTTTTTGAATTGCAGTTAACGAAATTCAAACGATAAATATAACTCTTACAACTACTGTCATGCAGTTATAATCACACAACAATTTGCTTACGCGAGATAGGTTTTGGGACTTTGGGAGCCTCTTTTTAAAAAGATTTTATTTCCAAACAAAACACTCCTATCAAGTGTATTTTAATTAATTAATTACAAAATGACTTTATTTCTTCTAAGACACTTGAACGTATATATACATTAAACATTAAGTACTTGAAATTGAAAAATACTATAAGCTACAAATCAATAATCAATAATTAATAATTACAAATGAGAAGCTTTGAACAACTAACAATGCTATAGTTATGGAGTTCTCAGATTGACTGGCCATCTTGGGCTCTTGAGAGTATTTATGCTATCCCTGCTTTTACATCACTTGTGGGAAATGCAGATCTCATGTCTGCTATTTCTTGATACAATACAAAGTATTACATTTTAATAATCTTAATTTTAACAATTGCTGTCTTATAACCTACTGTGACTTGCAGCTGCAGTATCATATTACGTCTAGAATACAAAGTAACTGTTTCCTTTCTCATGTCTGGTTTATGAACTTTCATTAACCTTTTATTATGTGTTTTTCAATTATACAATGTTACAATTAAGACTTCATAGTTTCATTTGAATATATATATATATATATATATATATATATATATATATATAAGTAAATGTCTGTAAACAACTCTTATGAAAATAATGCCATTGACAAATACAAATCGGGCTGGTAGATATAGCCATTCACAAAACATTAGCTTTATTTCTTCATAGAAACATCCACTGACCATGGTTTCGCTAGTTAGCCTCGTCAGAGTGGAATAGTTCCCAAGAACCCCATGAAGTAATCGAAGCTATTATAATGATATAATTTCGAAACAATCACTGTACTATGGCAAAGTAAATAAAACCGCCATCAGGTGATAAACCCAACACTACTAAAGTGTGAAGTACAGAATTGAACCGAAACTACATAATAAATTTTATAAATGACTATAAAGTACGTCTGCCTTTGAGATTTGCGGAATATTACTGCAAAATTTGTTGCATACGTAACAAACCTTCTCGTGGCGACACCGGGTTCATGCCCAAGGGCAATTCAAATAACAAAGACAAGTTGTTGCAGTCCGCAATAAGAAAATTGAATATGAGTAAGATGTATCTGTAAACTCTTATGAAATAATAAAGCATTGACAAATACAAATCGGGCCTATAACTACCAGCCCGATTTGTATTTGTCAATGGCTTTATTATTTTCATAAGAGTTGTTTACAGATACATCTTACTCATATTCAATTTTCTTATTGCGGACTGCAAATAACTTGTCTTTGTTTATTTGAATTGCCCTTGGGGCATGAACCCGGTGTCGCCACGAGAAGGTTTGTTACGTATGCAAATAAATTTTGCAGTAATATTCCGCAAATCTCAAAGGCAGACGTACTTTTATAGTCATTTATAAAATTTATTATGTAGTTTCGGTTCAATTCTGTACTTCCACACTTTAGTAGTGTTGGGTTTTATCACCTGATGGCGGTTTTATTTACTTTTGCCATAGTACAGTGATTGTTTCGAAATTATATCATTATAATAGCTTGATTACTCATGGGTTCTTGGGAACTATTCCACTCTGACGAGGCTAAGCGAAACCATGGTCAGTGGATGTTTCTCCCATGAAGAAATAAAGCTAATGTTTTGTGAATGGCTATATAACTACCAGCCTGATTTGTATTTGTCAATGGCTTTATTATTTTCATAAGAGTTGTTTACAGATACATTCTTATATTCAATTTTCTTATTGCGGACTGCAAATAACTTGTCTTTGTATATATATATATATATATATATATATATATATATATATTCAAAAGAAACTAATTGGGGAATATGTAACTACTCCCAACATAGATGAAAATTAAGGGTTTCACTAAATTTTTAAAACTCACTGTCCCTAAAGGTTTCTTTATTATTTCTTTATTTACCTTTGCTTTTTGGTTCTTATGACTAAAATTTGTTTCCTTGTTTCTATATCTAATACATTTTGTACAATAAATATACAGTTAATAAAATTATTACAATAATCAATAAAATTGTTCAAACACTAATATTATTGTAGTGCAATTTCGGTACTTTTAATTCACTTAAATGTTCTTTATCGCTGTCCATTAATTTTACGGCTTGTTTGAGATCGTCTAGGTCTAGATGCTCTAGTTGCATTGGTTTCTTGATGATTTCGTCGTCTTCGGTTTGTGTATTCTTGAACTGCAGTTCGGGTAGATTTGCGAATTTCTTCGTTACTGCTGGGTCTTGATATACTCGAATAATTTCGTTTTTTAATTTTAAATAGCACTTCTTTTATGGTGATTACTTTACTTCCAATTAAGACTAAATTGTCTTCGTCTTGGTTGTAATGGGTGGTTGCTATTATTTCTTGCGGAAATACAGCAATCCATTTGTTGTCTGTGACTTTCTGGATTTTCATATTCATAATTTGTACTGGTTTTGGCTCACAATTCTCATAGTGATTAGAAAATCTTAATAATTATACTTCACTAGAGCTATCTGTTTGAAAAGCTGTTGTCGTTAATGATTGTCATAAATATTGACTAGGTGCTACTTCTTTGCATTTTTTATTCGTGAAGCCATACCTAAGTTCATTCAGGGAAAGTAACTTGGTTTTAGGGATAATAATTTGATACTGGCTAGTAACTTTTATGGGGAAAGCAAATAAATGATAATAATTATAGGTGTTAATCTCTAGAATTTTCATGGTTCTTTAAATAATTCTTAACTATGGCTATTTTTTCAAATATAAGTATGTTAGATTCTGTTATATCAAAGGATAGTTTACTGTTAGTTATAAGTAATCCAATTCCTAATAAATCATTTAATAAATCAATTGGCTCTATAATACTGGCATGCGAAGTGTTTAATTTAGCAAAAGTTACAGCGTTTTCTAATGTGGCTAAAATTTGTTAAATTACAGTAAGGGTTAATATCATTTGATTGAATATTGTGTTAAATCTTATTAAATCTCGCATTCCTAACATTGTGGTTTGCATATTACTTTCAAGAGTTAATATTCTGTTTGTTATGCTGTCTTCGTTTTTTACTAATTTTCGTAATGTGTCGTTAAATTTCACTATGGTTGACTGATATAAAATATTTGATTTCTTACAATGGTTTTCATGTCATTCTGGTTTTCAATTAAATGTTGTATTGCGTAGTCGTATCGTTCAGCATTTTGGTTGTCTAAATTACATATGATAGCTTTTATAATAATACCTAGTCCGTTACTAAATCTTCTTTCTCCTCTTGTAATTTGGTTTGTTGGTATTAATCTATTAAATTTGTCGTCTGTGTTCTTAAAGATGTTTTCCATTATACTGTTGTAGTTAAGCATTTCTATCGCGTATTATTTTCCGAATTGGCTGTGTCCATTGATTGTTTCAGTATGTAGTAATTGTCTCTAATTATATAAAATTCTTGTTTTAATTCAGTTAAATTAAATTTCTGTGCGAAAGTTCCGTAATCTATTGCGTTTTGCATACTTTCTAATTTTACTAGTAGTATACCGGGGTTGTTTTAATATCTTTCACTATTATGTCGTTGCCGTCCGTTCTACCTGGGTAGAGGTTGACGACAAGGGTGATGGCTGTCCATCTGAAATTACAAGGTGTCTTAAATTCTTTAAGTGAGTGTATTTTATGATTTTTCCGATATCTGCTACGGCTACATTTTTATCTGATATTTTTATATTTTAAACGGACCTAAGTTTCTGGGGGTCATTTTGTGTCTCTTACCTTTAAAATTCCTCTCGTACACGGTTTGTTCTACTGAAAATCTATTCATATCGGCGTTTTTATTGCGGGTTCTTGTAATATAAGGTTATCATAAAGTAAGGGATATATTTTAAATTATGATAACTTTTTAACAAATTAAGTTAATAACAAGAAATAAATGAAATCTAATGGCTTATGAAATGGGATTTAGTATGCCCAAAACAGGTTACGGCAATTGCTCAATATGACCTCCATTTTGTTGTTGTAAGATCACCATCCTTACCTCCAAATTGTTCACAGCATTTCGTAACATTTCTGGTTGAATTGTACCAATTTGCTCCGTAATACTGTCTTTTAATTTTTGTAGCGTAGTTGGTCGTCTTCTAAACACTAAACTTTTTAAATAACCCCACAGCCAGTAATCCGCTGGGTTTAGATCAGGTGATCTTGGTGGCCATGAATTTACGAAATGTCTGCTAAACACGCGATCTTGAAAAACGTTGGTTAACAATTCTTTGACTGGTCGAAAAATGTGCGGGGTGCTCCATCCTGCATAAAATGATGTTTTAATTCCGTAGTGCTCGTTTTGCAGCTGTGGAATAACATATTTTGTAACATTTGCAAGTATCGTTCACCATTTACAGTTACAGATACGGCTTGTCCATTCTGCATTTCCTCGTAGAAATGCGGACCAATAATAAAATCTGCTGTAAAACCGCACTAAACGGCGACTTTCTTGTCATGAAGACCTTTTTGAACGATTTGTTGCGGATTTTCTGCAGACCAGATTCTACAGTTTTGAGTATTGACTCCACCATTCAGAGTAAAATGTGCCTCATCTGTCCATAAAATACGGGATAACCATTCGGGTTCAATTTCCATCTGAGCCATTACTCGCAAAGAAAAATCGTACCTAGTAGCCAAATCTGCGTCCTTTAATTCAAACAGCATTTTCAGTTTATATGGATACATGTTTAGAATTTTGCGTAAAATTTTCCAAACCGTGGTATACGGCATTTGCAATCGCTTGGATATCGCATTTGCACTGCTGATTGCGAGTGAATTGCTTCTGGCTATGTCTTGATTTTCATGAAGAACCTCTGCAACTTGGACATCACTAATTATTGGTCTTCCTGATCTTGGTAAGTCAGTTACAGACACTGTTTTTTCAAATTTTTGTATCTAATTGCGGTACACTTTCATTTGACAGGGTCCCGCTCTCAAACCCATTCTCGTGCGAAATCTTCATAATCCAGCGGTGTAATTTCTGCCGGATTCATAATAGCACTGAACTAAACCAATTCTTGTTTGTAAATCCATGTTATTACAGTTGAGTCGTTTGAACTCAACGTTTACTTGAGTTTTAATTTCAAAATAAAACTTCAAATTGAATAATTTCGTTTTGACACTAGTGTCAACAATTGTTATGACAACGCTTTTGTTTCTCATAGATACGGTAAAATCCCATTCATTAAGCAACTAGATTTCGTTTATTTTATGTTACTAACTTAATTTATTAAAAAGTTGTAACGATTTAAAATATATCCCTTACTTTATGATAACCTAGTACGTTTTTTACCTTATCTAATTTATTTTTTACATTATTTTCAGTAATAGGTTGTAATTGTAACTCCAGTATTGAGGTCACTGACTTTTTCACATGACTACTATAAAATTGTAATAGTGCTACCTCTACATATCCCTTTTGTAGCAAGTATGCTGTCTATAAAATATCCATTAATGTCATTAGGATCTTATAACTTTTCAGATAATGCGTTTCTATTTGTTTTACCGATGTTTAAGTTTCTAAGATCTTACCACATCTGTTTAAATTTTTTTCCAAAACTGTATTTTACATTAAAATACGTTTTTTTCACGTTTAACCGCAGAGTTTACGCAGTTACGAAGTTGTTTATATAAATCAAAATGATTAGGATCCTTGGTTTTTAAAATTTTTGCATCGCTTTCTCTCGAAGTTCTATCATAGCTTTTAAATTATCAACTAGCCATGGTGCGTGTAGTTTTGTTGTTCTAATCGTCTTGAAAAGGCCATGATTATCAAATAGTGCAATGTTATTTACATTACAAAACTGTATCTCATCATCAATATTATCCAGTTGATATATTTTATGCCATGGTACTAAATGTAAATCAGTTATGTCAAAGTGCTTATAGTCTCTAAAAGTATGGCAGTTAACAATTGGTTTTGTTATTTTAAGTTTAATATAAAAAAAATTAATTCATGGTCTGTCGCTTCTGGTACATGTTTGACTCCCGACGATACATTAATCTCACTATTTTTTACAATGATTATGTCAATTAAAGATTCTGTTTATTTGGTGATTGGGGTAGGTTCGCTTATAATTTTAATATTTCAACATTCTCACGCTTCCACTTTTCTGTGTAGCTACCTTTTACAAAAGACGTCCCTGATTATGCTCTATAATTTAATAAAGCGACTTGTTCTTATAAAACCCATCCTAATACAATTGAAGTAAATGCTTATTCGACAAACACGCTGTAAAGTGTTATTAGTGTATTTAGTTCAACTTAAAGTAGCTCAATCTATCTTTATTGGTTGATATAACTTGGTTATCTACAATATTTGCTCTCTGAAAGAATATGTTTGTTTCATTTAAACGTTGTAATATAAGTTTGAATAGAATAAATTTTCTACATGTGTGATTAATAAAGGCGATTCGATTTGCATTTGCCGGTTTTCTTTTTATATTTATGCAATAAGAAGACCTGGGACGTACTCTTTTAACATGTGTACCCTATATTTCAATCGATTATCATATTGTTTCTAAAAACTGGCTTCAGTTTGATTCTGCCTTTCGTCCTTGCATGTGCTTTCTGCGTGGTAAATTCTATTGCTACAAGAGCGATGCACATTTTTTACGAGATGCTTCTATTTTCAGTGCATAGGTAAGTTAACGCGTCTATTAATACTAGAAGGGTTCTCTTTTTTAGCTTTTTCACTAGGCCCGATTGCCCTTTTGAATAGCCCCCCCCCCCTGTTTCAGCTATGGTCCTGACTACCGTAAAGACAGCGCCTAACTGAGCGTCGTAAGGATGTCTTGCTGGTACACTTCCGCGGGTGATTAGGCGTGCAAGATAAGGCGAGAGCACGCTGTTAGATGTTTCACTTCAACGGATGTAGATACATGAATAGTATTTCGACACGCGGAGGTATGTGCCGAACTTTTTCTTTTCTCTTGTTTGTCCACTTTTTGCTGTATGTGCGTAGCAAATAAACCGCGTCTAAATTCAGATCGCAATGCGCCGATGGACGTAATCAGTGAATCTCAAAACCCATTTAAAAACTAGCTTCACTAGTGTTCCTTATTACTTTGAATTGCTTAATAGAGAGTATTTTAAATGTACTATGTATATCATAAAATGCTTGTTTAAAAGAAAGCTTAAGCTTTACTTTTCTGTTCATTACCAATCCTTTGTTATGTTACAATACGAAATGAGCACCTCGTATCTCAATTATTAAATTGTCCGTAGATTCTATTTTTTTTTAAATTTAAATAGAAATTTTTGTGTTAATTGACAAAAAATTTGATTGCGTTGTACCTTTTCTTGTCCATGTGAACCATCCCATTCTCCACATTTGTAGTTAGCTCGGTACTTTTAAATTTCTTTTACCTTTTTATACGTCACCGCGATTCGTACGACCCCTTACTTCGCTCTCCTTTCTGTTTCTCTGTCCCGTGCGTTTTACCGTTACAAATTTGGCAAACCCAACGTGTGGCCTCGATTTTCTAATTTAAATTTTCGCCCCGACTTGTTTTTACTAAACTTTTCGCTTCGTTTTCTTTCTGTACTCAACGGTTTGTACCGATACTGTTCCAGGTTAAGCCCGTTTTAGATTTCCATTTATTTTCGGTGTAACATTTCCTTAGGATTTTTTTTTCTTTTATTATTCTCCATACTTGCGTTCTCGCTGTTCATGTTTTCGGGATTAAATTATAAGGATTGTTAGGTTCTGGTGCTTACCGTACAATTATTGGTGAACACGGATGGAAGATAGCTTCGTGGCGTAGTTGATATGCGTGTGACTACTACGCCCAAGATCCCGGGATCGAATCCCGACACGGTCGGCTTGAAAAATGTTAGGTGAGCATTTTTCACAAAAATACGCTATCCTTAAGATAAGAGGTAAAATGGAGGTCCCGTGAGTGAGTATTGTCACGCACGTTAAAGATCCCTATCTTGCCTGGAACAGCAAGGGTTCGGCAAAATTCAAAATTTTTCAAGTAAAAAAAAAACTCGCTTCCTGGCCATTGTAGTACCTTAGGGTGGAGCATTAGAAAATCACATGTAGGGACCCAGATGGAAAATTCTCTCCACTTTTTTTTGCTTCTTAATTCATCGGGAACCCTCAACTGTACTGTGGACAATGGTCACTCTTGTGAAGTATTGGGATCCCGTACCGTATCCATCTCGGTAGAGTCAAAACACATTTCAATGAATGCTTTAGATGTCTCTTTTGTCGCGCAGATACTAACACTCGGAATTGATTTTTGAAAAGCTATGGGTGTCGTTCCTGATTTGCGTACTGTATATTGGTCTTTTGGTGCCACTGGTGATATAATTATTGACTTCATTGATACTTTTAAAAATCTTAACGCTACTCAACGGTCTAAAGTAATTGATAAGGATTTTCCTTCTTATGAAGTTTTCCCCTTAGGTTGTACGAATCTAATTGAACATCAGATTAGAACTACTGCCGAACCGATCTAACAACGGTATTATCCGCTTTCTCCGGTGTTATGGAGTTGTGCCAACATAAAACTGTATAATGTTAAAAAATAATGTTCATCTACTCCCTGATATTTCCACGATTTTAAACCATCTACGTGAGGTAAAATTTCTTACGCGCTTAGACATCCGTTTTACCTATATGCAAATCCCTCTTTTTGCTGATTCGAAACCCGTCACCGCTTTTACGGTACCAGGTCGAGGTTTGTTTCAGTTTACTAGAAAGGCTTTTGGAATTTATGGTTCTCCTGCTACATTTCTGTGTTTTGACCATCGTGTGCTGGGAGCCGACCTTGAACTGTATTGCTTTGCATATCTCGATGATATCATACTTGCTATTCCTACTTTCGAAAAGTACTATAGAAAATACTTTTCGCTTGAATTCTTCTGATCTTACTCTTAGTAATGCAATTTCTGTAGTTCTAAACCTAAATACCTGAGACGCGTTGTAAACCGACAAGATTTTCATGTCGATACTGAAAAGTTTCTGCTGTTCTCAAGCTATGCCCTCCTACTACTGTCACTGAGGTTCGACGCATCGTCGGAGTGGCTAGTTGGTATCATCATTTCATACCTAGCTCTTCTTAAGCCATTTCTCCAATTATTGTGCTTACTAGGAAGCACGCAAAATTCAAGTGGTCTCCGAATGCCAAAACCTCTTCGAAAGACTTAAGGAAGCTTCTGCCCCAATTCTTAGCTTGCTACGTGCAGCGACGTAGTCAACAAAAATAGACAACAAAGCTGAATGAAAGAAAAATTGACCGGGCTCAGTCGGTGAGTGGGCGGGGTATAATAACTACAAAAATTAAATAAGGCCTCTCAATACACCTGTATCTGTAGGAGAAATCCCCGCCTGCAGTTATACTTAAAAAGCAATAACACATTAACAAAAAACTCTAATTAGCATAAAAAGAAAAAGAAACATTACAATTGGCATTAACCCGGTTTAAGTAAGTGAGACTAAACCATATAATATATTAGTATTTGCTGGCTAGTTAATTTGTATGCCAGATTTCACAATTTCGTTTAGTAATCATAATATTATGATACCTCACATAGGCTCTAATAATGCTAACATATAACCTACAATTACAACTACAATGGCAATAACGTCTTCCAATGTGCTAGCAAGTTTTTATCCCATTCCCGCATTAATTGATAGTAGTTAAAGTTAAGCGTAATATAGTAATCCCATGGCAATAGATCCCCGTAGTATAAATCATTTTCGTACATATAATTAATTCGAGACCTGTATGAGCCCCAAACAGTAATATCTAAGTGGACAGGGTCTCGACACAAGCAGGAAAGAAACACTCATTCACGTCTCTACGGTGTTGGATCTCTCGTTTGCTCCTCCGACCGGAGCGGGCCAGACGGACCTGAAATCCCGTAACGAGTGCAGCCTTTTATACCCCAAGAATCGGCAATTCAAGGAGGTATCGTGTCCCCCGCAGGAAGCTAGAATGATTACGAAAAAGATTCATTTATTTACGCCGACAAGTACGTGTTTATAAAACTATCAATATCACCACGCTGTAAGGCGTGCGCGAAATTTTTATAATGAAAAACGGAACGAAGAATCTAGCAATTACGACGAGTGCTTTATAACATTTTGAAAAGAAAGTGAACATAAGTTCGTTTAATTAAACAACCAGATCTCCAAGTCATATTGTGGTTATCAAAAAGCGTGATTAGGAAACTTGGAAACACGTTTTTATAGGATAGTACGCGACCTTAGTTCGACGAGTCTTTAGAATCAAACCATAGAGAAAGCAATTATACGTTATCGGAATGTTTAACAAATTAAAGGATACCTCAAACAAGGTATTGACTTATTTAAATTTTATCATAAACTTTTCGTTTCCAAGCAAATAGATTTGAGTTAAACAATTATTGTAAAGCGAGCTTATGATGAACAGGTATAATATACAGGATGTTGATGAAGGATTTAAGAAAAGCAACGGAATTGATTTAACTGAAAAACAAATTAAAGGGACAAAGGGGTAAGTAATTTATCCCGAAAATAAACGTAACAAGCTGTCACACTGTTTGGTTCCCATTTATTATTCAAAACGACGCTTCCAATTTTGGACACGGCGCCGATATAGCTCAACAGGATGGGAGAAAGTTACTAGTTATATTAGTTGCTCTCTGAAGAAAGCTGAACATCACTATAATATGACCTATAAGAAATGTATAGCCGTTTTTGAGCTATCGAAAAGTTTCGCCCTTACGTTGAAGGCAGTAATTTTACGGTCATCACCGACCATCATTCTTTAGTCCGGCTCAATAATCTTCAGAGCCCAACTGTTCGTTTAGCTCGCTGATCCTTTAGACTTCAGCACTATCATTTTACTGTGCTTCACCGGAGAGGTAAAGACCATGTCGTCTCTGATATCTTCTCCGATCTGTGTTACACTGGCTTTTCAAGCGCAATATAAATTCTAGTTTTGGTCTGGATGGTGTGAATTGCGTCGTATGAATAAAAACTACAGCAAGAGTGATTCGCCGTTCGGTCTCCAAAATCTATCCTTTTCCTTTTAATAGCGAATAGATAAGATTTTCAAAATTTTGTTAGTGTCTATTACTAGTTTGTAGTACATAGCTTAAGTTAGATTTGAGAGCTTTATATTATATTCCAAGTTATCTCTTTCAATTGTAAAGGTATGTTTTGAATTTATAGATTTTAGAAACGTAAAAGAAGAATACATCCAAAATTATATAAGATTATTAAAAGTTGTTAGTGATGCGCGCAACGCAGTCATGCAAGACTTAATTTTTATATTCAAGTTTCTCATTGACACTTCATTTGTTCGGAGATCAGTAAATGTTTCAGTCAATTACTTATTCATCAAGTTTTATCCAGGGATAACGGGTTCCATTGTTCATTGCTAAGCTGGTCCGACGAGTCAATTCTTTCAATAATAATGAGTGCAAAAGGTTAAGGCTTTCTGAAAAAAGGACAGCGACTCCCAATTTCAAACATACAAGAAATACTTCAATTACAAATTAAAACAGTACTTCTTTTACACATACTATATCGATATATCCCAATATTATAATGACATTAGCTAGCATCGAAAATTCGCCGGAAATAACCAGCACCATACGATACAAGTAAAATAAATGAGATGTAATAGGATGCGATACAATGCGGTCTTCTTCAGGATATGATAATTAGTTGAATAAGAAGGTCCACAGTCTGTCCCGATCAAATGTAAACATACTTTATATAATTATTTTGGATGTTACTCCTGCGAATTTATATTCTAAGCCGTTTGCTGGAGATAAAGTAGCATTTACAAACAATCACTTTCATAAAATAGATGTGAGGAACTTCAGAAATTTGTAGCTCGCATGACAACAATTGCTATACTTCTAAACCCTATCATCTTACACCAAAAAATATAACCAAACTTTCATGAGATTACGCTTTAACAGTTTGGTGCCCACTTGGGATTACACAGAGGTGTAAGGATAAGTAGTGCTACACATTTGATACGACGCTTAGGTCACAGATCCGCCTAATCAAGTAAACAAAACCCGAGAGGGTAATAAATGTTGAAAACGATTCGCTTCATTGTAAATCCGCAAACGGCATCTAATGCTAATGTTTACAAGTTCTCGAGAAAACCAATGAAGCCGCTAGATGTAGGCCTATGATGCTGTTGAATTATTAACGTGTAAGACCATAAAGGTGTTACCGATAGGAAACCAGAAGGTATTAAATTTAGAAATAAATTAGCATGGTATAAGACGTTGAAGAGCTCTTTAGGTTATTATAAATTACACAAGCTTTATTTGTTTTGGTTGTAGGTTAGAAAACAAAACTGTTAAGCTTTTGTTGCTTGATGCTGCGTTTATATTAATCTTTTGTCTATATATGTATGTATCATATGGATTCCTTTAAAATATCTTGAAGCGTTAGTATGTGGGAGGCTTGGAGACATTATTGTAATGCAAGGAGGGGTTTCCGTTAAGTTTGTTTAACTGAAATGATCATTAGAGATCGCGTTATAATTTTTCAAAAATAATGTTGTTGATTCTTTTGGTTGCTAATAATTGATAAAACTGTAGTTCATATTTGTTGGTTAAGACTTACATAAAAGTTGTTCATAAAAATTAGTAGCATATATGAAATAAGCAGTTTTTCAAATTTAATTAGCATTTGTTGAAATAAACAGTTTTCAAGATCATAAAATAGGATTATTTATTATTTAGAATAACATTGAACATTAACAAAGAGTAGTAAAGTGGTATTAACAAAATGTTAAAATTTCACATTAAAGTAAAGAGAAATCACCTATTTGGTACAAATTTAAAGATGTTGCACTATTTTGCCGAACCATTTCTAAAACTTTAAGGTTGCTAACTCTACCAGTCCAGCTGATCTTAGGCATCTTCTTTTAGCATTATATCTCGAAAGCATTTAACGTTCTTTTTTTGCTGAAGGGCTATGTTTTGCGTTATAAAGTGCTCCGCTTCACATAAAAGCTTTAAAAAATTTTTTTTCTGGCACTTAAAGGTCACGAGGTTTTGTACCGCATCCTTGCATCCCTAGAGTTTTCTTTCCTTAGGTTATATGACACTTTATATCCTTTTTAATACTATTCCTGTTTATAATGTAACTTCTAAGTTGAAAACCTGCTTTGTTACATATAGTCTTTCAAACCATAGATTTATCATCTTTTTACAATTATTTTGTCTGCTACACTTCATTATTAGGATTGTTGATTGCCATGCATAAATCTTTATCAAAAACCTTTTATATTTAATTTAATGCTATCTCTAACCTCTTATCTACTTCCGCTAATATAACTATACCAACCGCATTTCTCCGCACACGAAATTTCTTCTTTGAATTACCACACTTGTTTCTTATACTTTGATTTAATTTATTGCATGCTTCGTACATAAGTTAAACGGGATTAACTGGGAGAGGTAGTGATTTGGAAAAATAAGAAATATCAATATAACATGAAACATATTTTTATAGAACATGGAAATTTACGCGTACGTAAATTTACAACTAAAAATTACTTCAAAACCTTAAAACTAAAATAAAATTAGCTAAAAATAAGAGTATCTACAAACTTAATTTTATTATTCATAAGACAAAGTCGGTACGGCGTCGTCACATTTTAGAAAATCTGTCAATAATAGAGTTAACATCTAGATTAACTTCTTTGTGAATATTTAATAATGCTAAGCCATCTAATCTTTCATTGCCCATTGTAGATCTTAGCCAAGTTTTCAGCCGTTGAAGAGTAGAAGAGGAACGTTCGGCGGTTGTTACACTTACAGGTATAACTGAAACTAATTGAAACATTGAGTTCAAATAGGGATAAATTACTAACCCTACATGTAATTTTTTTTCCAATGCTCCACTCGAAGGTACTACATTGGCCAGAAAGCGAGTTCTTTTTTACCTGGAAAATTTGGAATTTTGCCGGACCCTTGCTGTTCCAAGCAAGGTAGGGATATTTAACGTGCGTGACAACACTCACACATGGAACCTCCATTTTACCTGTCACACGAACGAGGGTGTATTTTTGTGAAAAATGCTCACCTGCCATTTTTCAAACAGTCAGTCGTGTCGGAATTCGAACCCAGGACATGGGATCCGTAGTCTTACGCTTACTACATTGATCCACGGCGACGCCTGATAATTTACTAACCGTGCATTTATATTTCCAATGCTCCACCAGAAGGTACTACATTGGCCAGGAGATGAGTTTTTTGTTGCCTGGAAATTTAGAATTTTGCCAAACCTTTGCCGTTCCAGGCAAGGTAGAGATCTCTAACGTGCGTGACAACACTCACACACGGGACCTCCATTTAACCTCTCATCCGAACGAGGGCGTAACTTTTGTGAAAAATGCTCACTTGTCATTTTTCAAGCAGTCGGCCGTGTCGGGAATAGAACCCAGGACCTTGGGATCCGTAGTCTTACGCTTACTACATTGATCCACGGCGACGCCGCGATAATTTACTAACCGCAGTGGTGCCCAGTCGGGGATTTATTCATTACTTAACTGGCCACGGACCCTATCCAACATAGAGAGAACGCATGAACTTTGTTGACAACAACATATGCACGTGCGGAGAAATAGGAACACCGGAACATATAGTATTCGAGTGTAATGACTTACAGCCGTACCTCTACGCAAATAGACAAACATTATTAAACAAGACCCTATACCAGATGATTTGGAACGAAAACCTCTTTCCACACTTAAATGCACTCACGCAAAAAACCACGGCACTCATCCACCGACGTTATCTTGACGGATAAAACACACAAACAAAACTACAAGGACGGAGACATAAAAGTACCACCTCTCCTTGGACCGAGGCTCTGCCCTGGAGACCGGAGACCGATCTCCGCTCTTGACGACCAGAAGCCACAAGATCAAAACATCAACCCGACTTTGAAACAATCCAACTCCCTGATATGTAGAATTTGCATGCTTCTACATATTAGCAACCCCGTCTCTATCAAATAATAACTAACATTAGTAGTATAAGTTAATCTTAAGTAGTAGAATAGGGAATCTCATTTCTTTTTACTAAAGTTAAATTTTAAGAAACAAACTTACACATACCTGAGGCAAATAATACAGTAAACAAATCCTTTCCTCTAAAGGAACCAATTATTTATGTAATAGTATAAGTTCAAACATGTACAAAATTATACCAATTCAATCCAACCTTTTGGTAACCTGGGCAAACATAAACATAAATTAACATTTCAAACAGACTTCACACAAACACACACGCACGCACACACACACACACACATAAACACGCAAAACACCTCTCAAACAATGCACGAACACAAAACAGCATTCACGTACTTACATTGCCTTTTCAACGCCTGGATTTCCGGCTGCCGATGGTCCGGGCTGATAACGTAAATCCGTTAGCGTTCTAGAGGGGAAACGTAACACGGACACGGACATCAACATCACAAACACAACACACATATACACAACTCTTACACACACATACACACACACACACACACATACACACACACACACACACACACACACACACACATACATACACACACACAGAACACACGCCCTCAAGCCCGCGCACAAACACACACACACACACACACTTTACAAACACAACCTATTCACACTCTTACATTGCCTTTTCAACATCTGGATTTCCGACTGCCAATGGTCGAGGCTGATAAGGCAAATCCGTTAGCGTTTTTCCTTGACGACTAGGATATCCGGCTGCCGATAGTGTTGGTTCTAGAGGGGAAACGTAACACGGATACCAACATCACACACAACACACATACACACAACTCTCTCTCTCTCTTTCTCTGTATCACACACACACACATACACACACATAACACATGCTCTCAAGCGCGCGCACACACACACACACACGCCTTACTGACGGTTTATTTCTGTGGGAATGCCAGGTCTGCTTAAATTTCAGGTAGCAGACTACTAAAACGTTGGAACAAATAAATACATAAATAAATAAATAAACTAACTGCAGTATTTGGAATATCATCTGTATTTTTCCATTTGTTAACCGACAATTTGATCTATGATTTTAATAATAAAGAAATTAACTTGGGAGATTTTTTTTAAATTTTGTCAAGTATTCTGATGTGGTTTCATTAATAACTATTTTTTTTTCATTTTTTGTTAAGAGCGTGGCGGGTATTTGTTACGTTTTTTTCGTGGCCCCACGTTGGGCGCCAAAATCTCTGTTACGTTTTTTTCGTGGCAACCACGTTGGGCGCCAAATTTATGCTACGTAAAACAAAAAAAGTCAAAGAAATAACCGGGCTCAATCGGAGAGTAGGGGGGGTTGTAGAAAGCAGACTGACCTATGATGTATGCGGCGGTAAGGAGTTAGTAACAGTGCCTGCAATAAAAGAAATTAGAATAGCAAACCTGCAATAAAAACAGATTAGTCCTGCAAACCTGAAATAAAGAAAAAGAATATCAGCAATGCAAAGTCTAAGTTATTCAGTACTTTGTAGAATGTAAATAAAAACTGTTTAGATAAACTATATAATATAACAACGGTAAAAGCAATACAAAAATATTTAGTACAAAGTGAGGTAATATTGGGGAGTAGCAGAAACGTTTCCTCACACACCAATTAAACATAAATCAGACAAAATATTAACAAAAGATAAATAGATAAGACACAATTGATATGAGTAATTCAGCAGTATTGATTTTTTTTCTTTTTTTTTTATGTTTTAAAATAGCATGCAAGTCTATTGTAAAAGGTATCAGAACGACAAAGATATGGTAAAGCAACGGATAGATATTTAAAGTAATAACCAGTAGGAAATAGTTCAACTTACAAAAAGTCCTTCAGGAACGCTTCCTCGCATTTGAAGTGTGGGATTCACGAGGTCCTGCACTAGCGAAGCACTTCACTCTTGACTGTGAGGGTGTTGATGGAACTTATCACACGTTACACTAATCACACCTACGTACTTCACTGGTGTTAGCAGCAGACATTATCAGACTGATGGAACTATGTAGCATTGATAAATTTATTGTTAATTCTATTTCCTGAGACAATAATGTCGAAATACTTTGTAACACAAATCGAAAAAAAAATGGTAATAAAAATTTAGAATCACGGGCCTTCAAGGCACGATGTAATGCATTAAACTAACAGTAACGTGAGGACTAGATCGCACACACAGTTCAAATATAAAAAGAGAAATCAACTAAAAAAACACAATCAATAAAGCAACGCGTATCACTAAGTAAATGTTCCGTAAAACAAGTTCTATCACTTTTTTTCCAACAGAAGATCAACAAAAACAATTAGTAAAGCAAGGCGTAAAACCGTCAGTCAATAACCTTAAAACCGCGCTTGTGGTCAATCAAACACGTTACATATAAAGCATATTTTCTTCAAATGCCATCAGAACTACACTACTCTACAGTTAATAAACCACTTTTACTTCACAAGAAGACTCAACTACAAACACAATTAGTAAAGCAACAAAGAAACCGTATTTTTCACGTAACATGTCGGAACAAAACACAAACTACAACTTTCAAAGCAAACAGGACACAGTATTATCAACGTAAACAATATATAGAAACGAAGAACAAACGACAACTCCTAGTTTGTAGATATAAAATCGTTGTTATTACAACCGCTTATCGACTATTATCTAAACTTGTTAATAACATAAGGAACATTCAATAAAATGAATGCAGCCATCCTATCTACTAAATAATTACGAGCTGTTTATCATTTTTCAAAAAGTTGGAAAGTAATTTACGAATAATCCAATTTACAATTCTTCCTTGCAATTTATTTATTAATGAAAATCAATTTTCAAATTATCTACTTTTAAAGTAATACCGACGAGTTAAATTGCATACAAATCTGAATTATTCTGAAGTATTTCCTTTATACAAACAGCGATCTCAAAGAATCAATGTATTTTTAAGTACGTTAACAGAAAGGAAGCGAAAAATGTTAAACTACAAAAATGCCCGTTACATATTAAACTGTTTATTTTTAACAAGCGGAAAACAGCAGTACTAAACCGAAAATGCAAATCCTGAATAATATTGCCTACCAAAGGTATGAAAATTGAAATTTTAAAATACTCTTTATGATCGTTTATTTGCACATTAACTGGATTTGTTGGTCTAGCATTTAATCTTGGAGTTTGAAACAGTTTGTTCAATTTGCTGTGAACTTGTGTCACTTTGTTAAAAATTAATTCAAAAAAGTTCTCTGCGGATATTCTCTTTTTTTTTTTGCTTAACATTGATGTTATGTTAGTAGATATACTTCTTTCGTACGAGCACAAAAAGTGCAAGTTTTACATGTAAATTCCCATAAGGAGTCTCGAGGTCCGTTTTGCACTTTTTTGCACCAAGCATTCAAATCTTTATAAGGAGGATCCGTGCATCAGTTCAAGTCACTTTTCAGCCCAACATCCTGACGGGAGAGTATAGTACATTCAGTTTTTACGAATAGGATAAGAATAATATATAAGAATAATAAGAACAATCAAAAACATGTTGCATAGAAGATTTTACTTCTTCGCTCACTATACTCAAAAGTAGGGGATGGGGCCGGTCCCGGTGCAGCGCCTCACGCCTTAGCGCCTCACAGCGCCTCTCAGCGCCTTACTATGTCGGACATATGTCGGATATATGTCGGACAGATGTCTGCGCGTGCGCTGAGAGGCGCTGTGAGCCGCTGTGAGGCGCTGAGGCGTGAGGCACTGCACCGGGAAATGCCCCATTCCCTACTTTTGAGTATAGTGAGCAAAGAAGTAAATTCTTCTATGCAACATGTTTTTGATTGTTCTTATTAATCTTTCGCAGAAGCCGGCTTTGATTTCGGACTTTTTAATTTTAATTTCTAAAATTTGATATATGATTTGAAATGATCTGATTCGTGCTCATTTGTAACCCAAATGGCTCTATTTAACTTAATTTTCAAGATTTTAGATTTTGAATACTTTGGAACTTGGTAAAATTTTTAGTAGTTTATATTAGTGTTATTCTATTCTTAAAAACTGAATGTGATAAACTCTCCCGTCAGGATGTTGGGCTGAAAAGTGACTTGAATTGATGCACGGATCCTCCTTATGGGGATTTGAAGGCATGGTACAAAAAAGTGCAAAACGTACCTTGTGCCTCCTTATGGGAATTTACATGTAAAAATTGCACTTTTATGCTCGTACGAAGGTAGTATATCTACTTATGTTGCTTATTAATGAATGCGCTAAAACTTTATCAAGTGATTTACTTTGTAATATGTTGCTAAAATTTACAACACCTGTTAGGCAGTAAAGTGACAGATAAATGTGTTTTTTTTAAAAGCGTCTAGTAACCTTTGAGTTTCTGAGGAAGATTCGGTATCTCTTCACTGAGATATTAGCTGCAATGCACCTATAATATTAATAAAGGAAGTCTTAAACCCTATGACAGATGCATGCCATTCTGCCCACCATGTATCTAAAAGTGATTTTATTACGCCTTCGTTTCTATATTCCAAGACTTTGTTTTCTTTTGGCGAGACTTTATCAAATTTGATAGTTTCTTTTATGATATCTACCACATTTTGTATAGCCTGCATATTACTTATTGAGACAAAGAAAGATTAAGTGAATGGCTATAGCAAGAACATTTTATAGCATTTTTTAAACATTTTTGAATTTCAGATACTGCACCCTTCTGATCTGACATTACGCTACACGTATCAGTTCCTTTTTCAACACATGTATCAAATGGTTTACCAAGTTGTAACGGGCATTTTTATAATTTAACATTTTACGCTCCCTTTCTGTTAACGTACTTAAAAATACTTCGTTTCTTTGGATCGCTGTTTGTATCAAGTAAATACTTCAGAATAATTCAAAATTGTATGCAATTTAACTGGTGGGTATTAATTAAAGATAGATAAATTGAAGATTGATTTCCATTAATAAATACATTCCAAGGAATGAATGTTAAACAGCTTGTAATTAATTATAGATTGCATCGTTCTTGTCTTGCCGTAAATATAAATTTTGTTCCTTATGTGGATATACAACTCTAGATAAGAGACGATAAGCGGTTGTAATAACGACGAATTGATATAAACAGACGAGTTGTAGTTTGTTCTGTTCTGTGTTCCGATATATTAAGTACGTTAAAAATACTGCTTCTTTCTGCTTTTGACAATAGTGAGAATTAATGCGGGATTAATTTTCGTATTGTTCCTGAACAAGCACGGCATGTTTTTAGTTGATTTTCTGTTGAAAATAAAAGTAGTAGAGCTTGTTAAGCTCGAGGCACGTGTGCTTTACGGAACATTTGACGGACGGTTTTAGTGATACACGTGCTTTACCCATTATGGTTCTTTTTAGTTGTTTTGTCTTTTGTAAGTTGAACTATTTCCTACTGGTTATTACTTTAAATATCTATCCGTTGCTTTACCATATCTTTGTCGTTCTGATACCTTTTACAATAGACTTGCATGCTATTTTAAAACATAAAACAAAAAAAAGAAAAGAAAGAAAAAAAAATCAATACTATTGAATTACTCATACCAATTGTGTCTTATCTATTTATCTTTTGTTAACATTTTGTCTGATTTATGTGTAATTGATGTGTGAGGAAACGTTTCTGCTACTCCCCAATATTACCTCACTTTGTATTAAACATTTTTCAGTATTGCTTTTACCGTTATTATATTATATAGTTTATCTAAACAGTTTTATTTACATTCTACAAAGTACTAAATAACTTATACTTTTCATTGCTGCTATGCTTATTCTTTTTTTTTCAGGTTTGCTTAACTAATTTTCTTGCAGGTATTGTCACTAACTCCTTACCGCCGCATACATTATATGTCAGTCTGCTTTCTACAACCCCCCACCCCCTACTCTCCGATTGAGCCCGCTCATTTCTTTGATTATTTTTGTGTTACGCACGGCTGCCACGATTAACGTAACATAAATTTGGCGTCCAACGTGGCTGCCACGATTAACGTGACATAAATTTGGCGCCCAACGTGACTGCCACGAAATAACGTAACAAAGTATTCTTAAAAAATCAACAACTGTTTGACCTAAGATTTCTCCTATCAAGATAGGTTCTTGAGTAAACTCGTCATAAGTTTCTTGATGAAAATCAATAAAGCACAAAAATCTTCACGCACATTATAGTCTGCAACCAGATAACGGGCTACCAAGGACATTGCGATATTTTTCTGACATAAGTAGTTTCATCAAATATAATACTATATTACTGACTTTTAATGTTTAGTATAATTGAACTTGACATTTCTTCACCACAGCAATTTATAATTTCAATTTGAACTAACGGGCTGATATATTTTGTACGTACGGAAGCTGTTTCAAAATGGTTCTTTAATTTTACATAATCTCCGCATGTGTTAATTCGATGACGAAAAATCTCTTAAATTTCCCTCATTTACACTTGATGTAGGCTGCATAAGATCAGATTCAACTTTTGCGCCACGATAAGCAATGTTTCGCTTTTCTAAAAGTATTATAGTGCTAATTATAGGTTTTAGATTTTCCCTATTTTTCCTTTACTTGTTTTAAACGGGTACTATTTAAGATGGTTCATATTTCATAACAAGGATTATCAAAGGTTAATAAAAATGAAACGGCCTCATTGTGGTATTTAAGCGCTCTTGGTCTCGCTCTCCCTCTCGCTCTCGCTCTTGCTCTCGTTCTCGCTCTCTTACGCGCTCTTTCCCTCTCTCTATTTCTCTCCCTTTCTCTCTCTCTCCATATAAAATTAAATGATGAATTACCTGTATATATTAATCACACCGCTAGGTGTTTGCAATGTATTTTATTACATCAAAGCTGGAACTATTATTTTCACATTATTTGTCAAAAAAGCCAGTTTAGGGAAGTTGTTACTCTATTACACAACTATGTTTTCATCACAAGCACATATAAATACTGTTAAGTAAAAGAAACAAATACATCAAAAATATCTTAACTTAGTGGAAAACTGCGATTAAAACTACTTTGTAACGTCCTAAACTAATAATAAGAACGCTCTGTGAATAGGTTTATAATGTCACATAGTTAAAAAGTTGTTCGTTAATTTACTGCTACTCTAGGTTATGGTTTCAGCAGTTTAATCATCAATACCTGGAGTGATTTGGCTGTAAATGCCTTTGGAAACAACTAAAATCAATGACATTCTAGACTCAATTAGTTCTAGCCAGTTTCTAGGAAACTCCTCAATCTTCTTTAAAAGCTTCAATGTTTTCAACTAACCTGCCTATTATTATCAACATGAAGTTGTCAACTTAGGAGACCCATTTGTACCTAAATTTAGAAATAACCAACCTGGTAGGGTATTATTTATTATTATTTATTATCTTATTTATCAAAGCTTAATTGTAGCTACTCAATGTTGCACGTTATCTGTTTCAAAGGTAATGACGTAGCGCTTAACAAAAAATTATCCTGCCTCCATACACGGCGTGATTATCTTTCGCAGAATTCGGACACATCAATTAAGACTGCAAATTAAAATTATTCTTGGTGTGTTTCTCTATCTAGCATGTGTAAAGTCATTTTACCAAAATATTAACTTGAGCCAGACAAAACGACCTTTTCGATTTCTGTATCGGCATCATTTTTTGTGTAAAGTTTCTTCGTTCCAAGATGTTGAGGTTATAGGCGCAAACGTTATGCATTATTAATCAAAACAAACGAATCATAAAACTGCATTACTTAAGAATACAAAGTAACCATGATATCAATTCTAAACTCGCCGTAATGAATTTGACAACCTTCGAGTATGCATAATGCAAAATACAAAAACAATCCTTTCTTCAATAAAAGATGTTTGCAACTAAAGAATTATATCTCTTAAAAAAGTAACCCTAACCCTATTCGTGGAAGTTACCAATACATACTATTAAATTGACATATGATTCTAAAAATTTTAAAAGAATGTTACAACCTGTTCTATAATTTATTAATCGCTTGTGCTACGTATAAATTGAAACGTAAGCGAGATAATGTTCATTCTTTTCCTGCCACTCCTATTTACATGCCTCCTCCTTTTGCGCACCTACTGATACTTTATACATTTGTCTTTTTGGAGATATTTACATCTACTATACTATCTTTAAGAAGGGTGTAAAACGATTGTTGTAGCCTTGGGTTATTGCGGAATAAAACATCAGTGCCAAATCTTACATTAATTGATGGAATTAACATTTCTGATTTAGAAGGTCAAAAATAAGGTAACGCATATCTGTGTGTTTAATGATTTGTGTCACTTCCGCTAATTACTATAAATGTTTGAATTATGGTTTAGTTTCTTTGTACTGATACAGTTTATTCCAATATTTAATTTGAAAATTCTTAAGCTAAATATTCACGTAAAATCCAAATGAAATAATTATCCAAATATAATTTTTTCTCTGGAACTGGTTGTGATTTGATAAACATCAAGTTGAATTATATTGAACGAAGTTAGATTCGGCATTTGTGTTTGATTTCACAGGCAGCCAGAATTTCAATAATTGTCAAATACCTGTCATTTCTAGTTTATGTTTTACAATATTTCAAACATTTTATCCATTTCCACGTAATCAAATAACTTTGCTAAATCAAAAGATAAATATATCGGGTCATTATTCTCTATTTTACCTTTTATAAGTAATATTACCTTCTACCCTTATTTTTCTTAAGTGAAATTGGTCTCGTCAATACGCATTCTCGCTGTTTTTGTCATTCTTCTATAAACAAAGAGGGTTGAAATATTTGATGCTTGATGTTAGTGTATTTCTTAAGTGTTTATATTTCATAAACTATACTGAAGAGTATAACTTTTGCTATTTCTCCTGAACGTTTTAGTTGTTTCGTAGGCATATTGTTTGCTACTACTGCTTTTCGGGCATTTAAATCTTTTTATGCTGTTTCGAACTCAGATGTTAACGTCAGACCCTTTTTCATCTTCATTTTCTAGTACTTCAAACTTTAACTTGTTTTATCTATAAAGCATTTCGATATATTTTGTCCACCTTTTCTCTATTGCTATAAAAAGCTTTTCCGTTCTTGTTTAATAATTAGTACATGTTTTACTGTTATCAAAACATTGTTTTACTTTTCCATAAGCGTCGTATACCTAACCAAAATGTTTGATTTGTGTTTTTCACACCTTTCACTAATCAATTCTTTCGTGGTTGCCCTACACTTCCTACTAATTTTATTTCGAAGTTGTTTATACGTTCTACTTTCCATAACAGCTTTAAAGTTTTGTCTTTCCTATTTTAATCCATCAACTGTAATCTAGCATTTTTTATTCAAGATTCTGTCAACTTTTTTGGTTTGGTCAAGGTTTACCTTTACCGTTGCATATTTTTCTTGTTTATGTTTTGACATTTTTTCTATTTTTCTTTGCTATTAAGGCCATTTGCAATAGGGTTTTCAAAGTTTTCTCCTAGTTTTTTTATTGAAGTTTCTTTAATTTCTATATTAGTTTGATTTAAATTTTTTGTCAAGTTTTTGTTACCAAAACGTTGTTTCCGATCGGTGTCCTGGTCTGCTGCTAGATACGCTTTACAACCTCTTAATTGATTTCTATACCTTAGCTTTGCCGTAATATAGTGAGTATGTCTTAATTCATGGCTTTCTTCAAGTAAATAATCCTCTGTTGTGATTTTCGAAAAGGGCATTTACAGTTACAGGTTTATATGCGGTTATATGCTGAATTTATGTTAAGCTTTTGAATTATTTTTACTCTACAGAGTGAGATGACGCAACAAAGTGATGCACACTGACTAATTTTAAGTGGTGACGGATGGGTTCTGTAGAAGCAAATACATTAGCTTTGTGTGTGTGTGTGTGGGTGTGTGTGTGCGCGCGCGTGCGTGCGTGCGTGCGTGCGTTTGTGCGTGCGTGCGTGCGTTTGTGCGTGCGTGCGTGTGTGTGTGTGTGTGAATTTAGTTTATTTTGGCTATACTCATGGCCCATCTTAGTTTTTTACAGTTAAGATATTTAAATAAAGAAAATAAAATTCAATTCTGAAGGTCTTCATTGTACTTGCTTTTATTCTCCATTATTGTGCAAAAGTCGGTCCAAGGGCAAGTTAAGTAGAATTTTTCGTACTCCGATGCAGTTTCCTCTTAATCGCTGGTTAGAAGTTAGGGTAGGGGTATTTGGGGTTTGATGATTAGTATTTCTTGAAGGAAATCGTGTAGTCGTAAGGGAAAGTAGTGACTAGGAATTTTAAATCGGGTAGTGGAAAATATAGGTTGAGTTGTATATACTGCTTGAAGTTGTTTCGGTGGCAATGATACAATAGATGCTCAGGAGTTTGGGGGAAATTTATATAGTTGCATGGATATAATGAATAGGGGAGGAAAGGTAGTTTAGAGCGGAATTTGCCATGACCAGCTAGGAATTTGTTACGGTAATCCGTGCAGATAAGAAGGAAAGTAGTAAAGTAAGTAAAGAAAATCGACCGCACCGAATACCGCAACAAAACAGAAGGGTGTAACATGTTTAATTTCCGTAGTAATTATCCGCATTGAATTACAAGGATAATGCGCTAAGCGTGCATTATTCCTTATTAATCTACTTATATTAATATATCCGTGTCACATAAAGTTATTTCCAAGCGCATCTCTAGTTGTTTCTTTCGTATTCCACGCCTCTAACGTCGCGACCACTCGGTTCTTGTTTCGTCAAGTTAGTCGGCCGCTGGCAACAGCTTTATAAACATGTATTCTCGGCTAGAGGCTGTCGACCTTCGCATCAATTACTAACTATTAAGATATCTTCTACTAACGCGCGTCATGTAGGATCCAAAAATTTAGAATTACCGTTATTTAGGAACTGTCGATAAGAAATTTGTCTACTAAGAAATTATGGATGTTAGTTTGGATGCAGTCGTATCTAGTTAGAAATGGCTGGTAACTTTGTTTGAAGAACGTAAATTTCCATCTCGATTTATCGTGGAGCAACAAACGCAGTTGGGTTCGTTATTAGTTGTAAGATATTTCATGCATGTGTTTTGAAGGTTAAAGCACGTAAAGTTGCTATTATGTTTACAACATGTAAATTGTGTAATTTTCAATTATTGTTGAACTGGTTTTATAAGCCGTAGAACAAAATTTTGTCAGATTAGGTTTCTATATTTACAAGCTTTGTTCCATTTGAACCTTCGGTAATTTCAACGTATGTTTTCGACGTCATATTTTTTGTGTCGAACAATTGACAGATGTTGTCATGAAAGCAGATGCTTTGTGCAGCTGTAATGGAATTTAAACCAAACATTCCTATTTTTGTGATTAGCTTTTATCTAAATATAAATTATTAAATCTAAATATGAAAGTTCAAATCCACGTTATGTAAGATTCTAGAAATTGTAATCTACCTGAAAAGATCTGCCCAGGTTAGAACGTAATTCAGTGTATTATGCTTACAAATTATTTTTATTCAAATATTTATAGCAGGTTCATGTTTAAAGTATAGTTGGTTGTTGTAAAAAAGTCAAAACTTTAACTTTAATGTAGTTGTTAATGACAAATTTTTTTCTTGTTAAAAAGTTCCGATATTTTAAGAGTTTTTTTTAGTAAACAATTAGTTCAAATTTGAGGCTTTTATTTTGGTCAAATGCGATCAAATCTAATTACACAAAGATAAAATTTTTTGAGTAATAATTTGGTGCCAATATCATATTGGATATACATTTTTTTTATTTGTTTATACTTTTATAGGACACAAATGGTGTTCTACCTTTTTTATTTATTTAATCTTTGCAATTTCTTACAGGAGCTGAGTCTTATTTAGATAAGACAGGTTTTTGTTAACGAAGGCGATCATTTTATCTTTGGGTTTCCACGTCCTCCCTTAAAACTGTGCTTTGCTATTATCGTAATTATCTCAGGACATGGTGGCGCCTATTTGATTTAGCTTGGCTTTGGTTTGCAAACAGAATTCGACTTACCCCCCCACTTTTTATTGCTCTACCCAGGAATAGACCCCTAGATATGTCGAAAGATTTTTGTTCACTAGCGCCTTAATGTTGAAGAAATAACGTTTCAGTGGTGCTTTCAGTACAAAAGAACAAAAAGGCGTTTCAAGGGTCGAATAGGAAACCAATCGAATTAGATTCCGTGCAAGCTCAAAATGTCGATTAATGGGGTGGGTCACACAAAAAGACAAAATTAGAACCTCAGTAGGTAGATTTATTTACAAACCGTTAGTTAGCAAACATAGTACCAGAAGAATTATTTACAAAAACCGAATCGAATACTTTGTAAACGTTTTGTTAGAGCATGATGTAAACAGAGCGTCAACTCCATATAACACAACATAGAAATATACATTTAAGCAAGCATAGATTAGGAATTATTTCGCAGTCACATCAAATCTTAAAATCTGAATAACATATAAAAGTGTAAAAGGTTTCCAGCCCTAAAATACACAATAAGAAAATTAAATATAATATGTATAGTATTAGAACACTGTTTTAACTGCTCTTTGAAGTGCACTTTCTAAACGTAAGAAAAATAACAGTAAATTTAAGTAGCCTAACCCTAAACTGAAATGAACCAAGCATTAAACATAATATAGATTAGAATTTTGTAAACAAGTTGTGACCTGAGCATTTCGTAAATCTTAAGCTACAGTAAAAAAAATTGTTTTAACGCGAGCTTAGGTTTATATTAATAGTGACTTGTATATTATCACGCAATTGCTTGTATACAATGGAAGAAAATTTTTAGCACGCACCCTGTAATTTATTGTGTCATAACCATAAGTACGAATACAAAAGCATTTACGTGGTTATCAACCAACAAAAGAGGTAGCTAAATTTCATAGAAGCATCAAAAGAAAACAGTAACTGTACTTTAAGAAAAGTAGCTGCCTGCTTCAGATACGATTGTAGCGGATCTAAAAGTGCGTATTTGCCGATGCACTGGATAGGCTATAACACTAAGTTTGACTATAACACTGAAGTAAACTAACGCTTCTTACAAAAAAGCATTTAATTAGCACCGCAATTTACAGAGTTCCTTTACGGAAAGGGGCTCTGTAAGGAATTAGCCTTGTTTTAGAAGCTATGCCTATATTTATGGGGAGTAAAAACAACGTATACTCGTTTCAAAAACAATTCTCATCATAAAATGAAAAGTATTCTGAAAACCGTACGTGCAAGTATTTTCAATACAGCAACTGCGAAGCATTCGTAGAACACGGGTTGCGACCAAGAGTTAACATAACGGCTTTCAAAAAATGCTAATATGGCGACAGTTTTGGTGCTCATGAAACTGAGTGAGTAGAACAGCTGCACGTTAACAGAAATACCGCGTTTATTTTTTCGTAGTAAAGTGTAGATAACAAACCCATTAAACGTTTTTATTTACGATTTAGGTGGTCGAAACGAATTTCAAAAAACTTATTGGGTAAAGCTTTTAGCCTTTTCTAAAACAAAGCAAACTGTTATAGAACAGATTCTAAATATTTACCGTTGTGCTGAACACTATTACATTTTATAGGACGTTTAAATAAGTATTCAATTCAATTGAGAAGAAGTCGAACTTGTTAAATCGCTTAATAGTGAGTGGAAAGTTAGAAATTTTATAGGGCGTTTCTAAATAAACATAAAACAGAGTAGTTAGAAGTTAATTTATGTACAGCATGTAGAAATCAATCGATATCGGAAATTTAACGTAACAAATTGGATAGTTTTTGGCTGGAATTTTGAATGTGAGCGGAAATTTTGGTAATAGTGAGGAATTAGTTGGTGGATATGCCGGCTTTAGAGTGGGACAATGATGTTTGCCGGGAATGGAGGAGTTGTAACTGCGGGTCTTGATATCAGAAGTAGGGATTGTACGATACGTGTCGGGGACTAATGTTTCATCATGAAGTTGGATTGAACGAAGGAATTTTAAGTTGTCGGTTTGCACAAACTGGTGTAGTTGCATTTCCATGGTAGGGAATCTTTAAGGTTGTGTATAGAGCTGCAGTGGAAGTGGTCCGAAAGGCACAGGAAGCATAAAAGGTAGGGACGTTTGATCGGATTTAGGATTCTGCAAGAGTAGGGAGTTATTAGGAAATATCAAGGATCAACAATTTAGTGGATAATGGGGAAATGACGTTGTTCCAAATGAGTCTTCTTGTAGATGGAGTACATCGGATAGATTCTGGTAAGGACTGTTTGATATTATACACGATTAGTTAAGTCTTGGATAGGTTTTCTGGAGGTGCATGTGCATTTTTAAAACGGATCTCTAAGTGGATATCAAGGCAGGAAACGGATTCAGAAAAGATAAGGAGTGTTCTCAAAATATGGGCAGTAGGACTTCGAGGGGGTGACGGAAGCCTTTCATGAGTAACATTTTGGTTTTAGTGGGAGAAACGGGTTGTGTATTTAGAGCCGAACATTGTTCTATGTGTTGGAATAGGATATTAGCGGAGGTATGTAGCTCAAGACGGCAGTTGCTATGTATAAGTAACGTAAGATCACGTAAGATGATCTACATAGGCCAAGCTGTATATGTTTAGAATGTTGTGGTCAAGGAGAGGGTTAGTGGATAATTTCCAAAGGGTAGGTGATAGGATAGATCCTTGAGGAGAGCCTTGTGATAGTTTGTGGTGTGGAAAAGGTAGTTTGTTTGCAGGGTAGCTCTAGGGGAATACAAATAAGATTGGACGACTTTATAGATATTGGAGGGAAAATTCAGTATTTTAAGTTGACAAAGGATGTTGGAGGACCAAAGGTAATCAAAAGAGGAATGGAAGTCTAGGAAGATTAATAAGACATATTTGACGTGTGATGATCGGAAGAAATAGATAGTTTGTTCGGCACTGTGACTTTGGTGCAAGCCATGCTGGTTATTAGAAATAGTTGCTTTCGATGTGGAATTGAAGTTTATTGAGAATTAGTTTTCCTTGAGTTTACTGATGGTTGAAAGGAGGGCAATTGGTCTGTACAAGCATGGATTTCCAGTGGATTTCAAGGGTTTCAGAAGCAGAGTGATATTGGCGTATTTGAAGGTATCCAGGAAGGTACCGGTGGTTAAACATATTCGGAATAGGTTGAGAATGGATTGCCGGATTACTAGCCATGCTTTTGAACTATTAAGTTGGAGATGTTATTAGGATCTGGGAATTTGTGAGGGTTCGATTTTGACACAGTAGTGTCTAGAAGTTCGGTGTCAAGGAAATCATCAGGAGTTTTATTTGGAGGTTTTGTGCAGTTGTTAATGATATGATCTTGAAGGAGGGAGGGGTCATTCATAAAACCAGGAGCGATCACTGTATTTAGAAGGAGTGTTAAGCTGTTTTAGGTGGTGGGGTTTTGTAGAAGTGCAAGAGTTGTTAGCACATGAGTTGGAGGGGATTTCACTAACCTGCGATAAGTTATTTAAGGATCAACACAGGGATGGTCGATGATGTTCCTTACACGTTCTTTTTTTAGCGTTTTAAATGTTTCTTCTGAAAGAAGCTCGCGATTGTCGTTATTAGTACCCAGTGTTGCCAAATGGTCATTGGAAACTGCAAGTCTACTGTAAACGCTGAATCTTGTGGGGTAGGGTGCTAAGGCGTTTTCTGGTGTCATGAAGCGAACAATTTTACCAGGGTGTTGTGCGTGTGACGTAGTTTCTCGTAGGTATAGTAGTAGCTGCGGCACGGAATTGGGATTGGATGATGGAGTTTGCAAGAGTGTAGGACGAAAGCCTCTTGATTGAGTTGGTTGATGATTGAAAAAAGGTTTTTCAAGGATTTTAGGAAGCGGGGCCAATCTTTATTTGTGTAATATGATGTGCTTTATGAAATTGTCGTGGTGGGAGATTAGAGAAGAGTTTAAAGGTTATTGGGTTATGGTCACTGAAGTTTATAGGTCTAGATACATTCCAGGAATCTATCAAATTGCTCGCTGATATGAAGCAAGGGTGAATATTGGATTGATAATTAAGGGATTCCAAGATTGGAGTATGGAAAGTGTTGTTTAGGATGGTCGGGTTATTTTGTTGAATAAAATTTTCGAGGAGGGTGCAATTTTCGTCAGTGATGTCATTGTGCCATAGCGTTTGCATCTGCACATATGATTGTCGGGTTGTATTCAAGTGTCTGTAAAGTATCGTCGAGCTGTTGTAAATATGTTTGTACGTTTCTATTGTACTGAAAGTACGATGAAATTATGTAAAATGTGCATGTGTTCTAATGCAGATCTTTAGACTAAATTTGTGTTGTAGAGTGGGAGAGGATACCAAAAACGTCTATTTGAGGGTTGTTAATGGTAATAACTGATGAAAAACTGGGGTCAGGTGGGTAGGGATATCCAAAGGATCTGGTGTGAAGGTGTAGGACGAGGATTCTCTTGTTTCCTAGTTAGAGTTTTTGAAGGACATGGGCAAGTTCAAGTGTAGCTGAGGGGGAGTGTTAAAGGCTGACTTGGATAACTCGTACATAGAAAAGATCTTGGAATTTGGAATTTGGAAATCTCAAGGAATTGCTTATACACAGGATAATCAGACCTGGTTAACTAGGCGGTTATATGGACAGTTGATACGTTGGCAGTTGGAACAGGTGAGTGGTAAGGATCTTTGGTTCGGGCACAATATTATGGTTGTTTTTCTACACATTGACCACAGGAGGTTGTTGATCGGCGGACTTTGGTAGAATGTCCAAACCTCTGGCAGTTACAGCATCTGGTGATTGAAACCAAATCACGAATTCTGCAGAACTTGTACACGATGTAAACATACGATCTTGATGTTACATGTTAGGATAGATCTGAAGCGGGGAGATACGTTTGGGATTAAATTGTCATAGGAGTCAAGTCTGGGGCGGCATATAGTTACGGATACCTCGGATCGTATGGTTTGAACATAATAAACTAGATGTTTTACTATTTCGATTCCTCCATCATAATTTAGCATTATATTGAAATATCAACGTTATTAAATGTAAACTACCAATACTTCTGAATTTTTCAAGGTGCTTTCTTGTTACAAAATTCATTTAACTAAATTTTAGAAATTTTTTTCTACTGTGCTATTTCATTAAATAACGTTCTAACATTACAGAGTTCCTAGTAATCTCTTTTCGTTATTATTTCTTTTTCCCTATTTACATCCCCTAAAATTTAGCTTTATATATGGCAAATACAATTTAGTAATACAGAAAAATGTTTACAAAGTTGTAGGAGCTCGAACCGCACGCTAATTGGATATCCGAGTGGGGAAATTAATTAAGATCCTTTCAAATTCATCCTATGATGTATAATATTAGTATACAAAATTCTAACAAACTACATGAAATGAAGCTTAAGCAAGCATTACACGTGCGCATTAAAATGCTGAATAAATTTGAGCTACAGGAAAATTTTACTTTAATTGTACCGTTGCAGAATTTCGTATAATTTTGCCACACTTGCAATTTATTATGTAAGTTATTACAGGAATTCCTTCACGTAATGTTCTCATTAGTCTGAAGTCTATGCATATTTTATCCGTTTAAAATTAAATTCCTTCGTAAGGTACCCCCACGAATATTAATTTTTGCAACATAATTTATAAAATTGTTTGACAGTTTGCTTTATTATACTTTTTGAATGTACCTCATGAAAACTCGTGTCCCTGCAGATACGCAAGGATCGATTTGCATATCAAGTGGGGCTACCGTGATTCAGTTTAACTTTTTGGAAGAAGTGTGTTTACTGTATAGCAATTTGAAATAGTAGAAGGGCTTTTGACCTTGAAAGACAAAATTGCATCAGATTTCTTAAAATAGATCCTATTTATAATTAAAGCAATTATACTAAAGAACAAATAAACTTGTGTATGACCAATCGATGTTTAAAACAGGAAAACGCGACTTAAAACGGTTCTATCTCGTTTTATTGAAATATTATAAAGTGAGTTGGAAGCATTTGCATAAATCTCAGTGTAAGATATAGAGCGTCAAAACATTTGTCATAGGTTAAGTGATACTTATTGAAGGTGCAGTGTAGTAGGTGACCAAACATGGATGGAATTCTATATGCATAATACAGAGATTAACTCTAGGTAGGATTTTTAATTTAATTTTTCTATATGAACTATATATGAGTCTAATGGAAACAGACATGTAGGGCTACCACTCCAAAGAAGGCAGTAGGCGAGATTTTATATGTATAGGGCAGAGACTAGCGATACATGGGATTTTTAACGCAATTTCTTCTTTATGGGCCTTACGCAAGTGGAATAGATATAGACATAGGACAGACAGTAACGGTTGATGGGACTTTTAATGTAATTTCTTCTGTGAGGACTGTATGTGAGTTGAAGAGAAACAGACACACCGCTGATACTAGTTACCAACTGTTAATTTCGATCAGGTTAGCCATCTTAGTAACCAGTTTCACCCTAACGGGAATCAATTTAAAAAATGAAGAAATTGAATCATAAGAGATACATGAAAACTGTCTAAACAGGGTGTCGCAAAATTTCTGGGATATAAAGCCTCCACGTACTGTAGACGTCAAAATAAGTCGCTTGGTGCCCAACTTACCTATATATTAAAATATACCGTTTGTCCGTGAACAGAGTTCAAACACAAATTCGGTGGCCGTAGGCAAAAAGACAACACTTTTTTTACAATAAGTGTTTAATGTGACCTCCACCTTCATTAATGCAAAAGTCAATTTGACGAATAAAATTGACATGCACCCATCTTAAAACGATCAGACAAACGGAATGGACCAACCATAAAATTGGCAATAACTCCGGCTCAGACATTAATTTTAAATTCTCGTTGATAATGTCTACTTTTAATAGCATGTGGATTTTCATCTGGATAATTGATCTCTAATGATCCGGCTTACGGTGCTTTTTGGAATCCCAATCTCTTGTTGCAATTTTCTGGTACTGGTCTCAGGATTGTTATTAATCATTTGAAGAACGGCGTCTTCCGTATTTGGTGTTCGGGCTTGTCGAGGTCTTCCAGCGTTAGTTTTGACTGGCTTCAACGTTCCTGTTTTTCGAAGACGTCTTTCGATTTGGGTAAAAGTTTTGTGATTTGGAATTCTCCGGTTTGGATATTTCTCTTGATATACGCGGACACTTTCGAGGCATTTACCCTGAGAGAATCCAAGAACGAATAGCATGTCCACCTGCTCATTAAGTGGGAACACCATAATTTGCTAGCTGTGAAAATTACACAACAGTAATAGCAATTATAGGAATATCGGTGATTGCGCTAAAGAAAACAGTAGCAAAGCAAACTGAAATGAAAAATTATTGTAACATTTACTCTCAAGAGTGTCAAAAACTATAGTGATACGATTGTGTTTTATGACATTTATGTTTATGAATATTATTTAGCAATGTTTGAGAAAACATTTTTTACCGCGAAACTAAGAGAAATACGTAGTTTTTACAAGAGCCAGCAACAATAATACAATTTTATCAATTCTTAGCCACAGTATGCAATCTTAGCTTCAAATTCCACTCACAGCTTGATTTTAGTTCTATCTTCTTTGTTTCGTAGAGCACAATGGGAGATTGCAACTACTGTAGCGGACTTGTCATCTTTGATTGAATTCCAATTTCCTCAATTTAAACGGTTTGTACGATTGAACTAACCTTGTGGTTGAGGTCAAGAGTATTTTAGTGCATGAGGTATTATATGTTGTTATTTCACACGGTTCATTTAATTCCACAACTGCTCCATTGGTTAATCCTTACGCATTAAGTTTAATGACGTTTTATAGTTTCTGCATATTTAAGTAATTTCGGAATCTGTAATAATATAATCGAATAGGCCCTTTCTAAAAATTTACGAAGATTTTTGCGCTAAAGCCCTTTTACTGACTTAAATTAATTAATGCCTTTCTATATACAAATGTATGCTTAATTAACGCATTAGCGTTACACCTCCCTTACAAACAAGGTTCTTCTTAAACATCTCTTCCTCAAAACCACCAAAGATTATGTCTATCTTCCAGTGATACGTTACCAGTTATATCTTAGTCATAAAAATAAATAAAGTTTATTGACTCTTCATCCAACTCTGTAAATGCAGCTGAAAGAGAAAGGTTGTGAAGCGGCCTTCTCTATCCCTCATGGAAGTAGAATATTTACAGGAGCCAAGGTACTTTAACTCTCTGGCGCTGGATTACTAGGATATTGCCCTCTGAGGAATAGAGAGCAATCTACACTCCTCTCTCAAATAATATCACATCCCTCTGAGTATAATTTGCAATTAAATAATCATGCAGAAAGTTCATTCGAAAAATTATCCCATCCACCATTCCATTATCTTTTTCTCATTTTTGCATTCCGCCACATTCATAAAATTATTACCCCAACTTAAAAAACGCCCCCGGAAGGTTTAGCATTACGACTCCCAGTACCTCTAACAGGAGGTACTATAGCGATGGCAATGAGCCAAACTGTAATGGTGGCCCTCGATAGAGCCTCCATCTTAAAATCCAGCGCTGAAAAATTTTTATGGATAGGCCCAGCAAAATAAAAAATTAAGGAATTAACACGAAGATGCAGGAAGTTAGAAAATAAGGTACAGAGACAGATGTTCTCACTAGTAGGAAAAGAGGTCTGTCTAGTACGCAAATGTGGATAACTGACTTCGGTTGGAAACTCTCCTTTTTCGGAGAAGACTGAGCATGATTAGCCAAAAAAGGATAGTTTGATAGTGGTATAGGATAGTGGAATAGACTAGTTATTGGAATAAGTAAAAAATAGAAAAGTGTGGTGTCCACGTGGATGTATGTATACAAATACATGCTTACCCACCGCATTTGCATTACAAAAGTTAGTACCTGATTGAGTGTCACAGGCGCTGGTAGGTGTATTTCTTCTACTGCAGTCCGACAACATAGGGTCAAAGTGAAAAATTTCTTTCAGATCACCAACACTGCAGATTTATTAATGTTTCGATCAATACTAGAAGTATTTCACTTTAAGAAGAAACCATCGTCATTATTCGAAGAAAACAAAAATCAGTATTGCAGTTTTAAATTATCAGAGGCATCGAGTATTGTGATCAACCAATCAAAAATTACTTTTAGCCCGTCTAGATCTGAGCTGTAATACTATTTTTACTATAACACCATTATTGTTAATTTATACTCTCAGTTTCCTTCTGTTATTTCTTAATTATGTGCCGTACTTCGCCAAGATTCAGTGGTATGTGAAGGGAATTAAGCAGCCAGTGTTTACCATGGATCCCCAACATTTGCTGAATTAATAGTTTTCTAGTAAATCTTTTCGCACAGTTAACTCTAGTTGAGAGTATTGCAAAACCAATACCTGTAGTTGCTTATAATAATCATCAGGTTCAAGTACAGTTATTTTTTTTGTCATTAGGTTTTCCATCTTCGATTTGGTTGGATGCGTACCTCCATTGCCTTCTATTCTGAGCTAGCCCGCACATTTCCCTGAAATTCACACAGCCTACATCTTTCACTATCTGTGTGCAATAGTTTAATCTAGGTCTACCTCTACCTTTCTTTTTTTCTATCTCTGCTTCTAATATATTCCGCAGTATTCCCTCTTGCATTAGTATGTGGACCGTCATCCTATCTTTCCTATTTTTTACTGTTTTCCACATACTCCTTTCTTCCCCTACCATTTCTAGTACCTCTTTATTCTTAACTTTGTCTATGCGTGATATCTTCATCATACGTGATATCTTCATCATACGTTTGTAACGCCACATTTCAAAGGCTTCTATCTTTTTCCTGTCCCCTTCTCCTACTGTCCAGGCTTCACAACCATACAGTGCTGTGCTCCACACATATGTTTTAAGCAATCCTTTCTTTGTTTCTATGGTTGTTGTCTTTGAACACAGTAATTGCTTTTTCTTGTTAAATGTAGCACGACCTTGTGCTAATCTATGTTTTATATCTTTTGCGGTCTTTCCATCTTGCGTAATTGGCTTCCTAGGTAGCAGAAATCCTTAACGTATTGTAAGTTCTCACTACCAATTTGTATTCCAGTTTTTGGTTTACTGTCCCCTTCTTTAGTTTTATATTTGTTAATTTTCATACAAGCATGTGTGTGGAGCACAGCCCAGTATGCCTATGAAATACGGGCAGTAGGAATGACGCATGACATGACGCATGTGTTACAATGACGGTTGTGACGTAATCAAATGGCGCTTGTATCGCAAACAAAATGGTAGATGCAACAAAGTTACCAACCTTACATGGTGAAACATTATATACGCCAGATATCTAAAATTTTTCAAGAAGTTGTAAAATGGTTTGTTAGATTCTATTTGGCTTTTCCAGCATGAGCGTTAATGCGGGACATTTTAAAGCAATGTAGCAATTTGTTCCCAGATATGATGGTTTATCGGTGTTGCCCTAAGTTTAAGTCAAGCCCAGCTTGATGGACTACAAATAAGCATAGAAAAAAATTATAGTCTACCATATCTAACAACAAACCGCTATAAGGTTCTAAAGTGCGTTGCATAAGTACTTATATCTGATGAGCCGAAAGCGTAACGCACCGGTTTCATTAGGTCCTTTTATGTTTGATAAAATTGTGGAGCTAGCCTGCTGTTGTGCTCCTATACAGAATGCACTACCATACGCAAGTTTTACAAAAATCGAAGTAATTATATTTAATACTCAATCTAAGCTCCAGGCCGACCGACAGTGTAATATATAGTTTCATTCCTTGGGAACGTACAATATCGAATGCTATTTAAGTCAATCAAATCACATTCAGCATATGAACAAAGAATTTAGATTTTCTAAAAACCATACTTCTGTAAAAACTCACGCTTTACTTTAAAATGTTGTACAACCCTAGAGTCCCCTCGTGCAAGCGCTTTTGGTGTTTTTCTAACTGCGAATATAGTAAATACAGTTTCAGAAGTTTTTAATTTTTCTTTAGATTCAGAAAACGGTGTTTACTGTTATAACTTTTGACAGCCGCTATAAAACTTATATGGATCTATCCCTTGGGTGTTAGTCGAAGCTTTGCCGCTCGGTAGGCTAAAATCGATAGTTTGAAGTGATTGATACTCCTAGGTCAATGCATATTATATTACGCTTACTCACAAGACTTATTGAATTTAGATTAATTTTTGTCATTTGTAAACATAAAATGTTTTCTTTTTCTTCCTTATCTGAGATTTTATTTTGTTTTGGGACAAATATAAATTAACAAATACGTGGGTTTATTAAGAATCTTGAAAATTTGAGATCGTGCATTTGCTGCAAACTTTACACAATTTCAAATAACTGTACAGATTGAGAATTTTATTCCGTATATATATATATATATATATATATATATATATATATATTGCTCTGTGCTATTAGCCTTTTTGGATTTTAAGTCCCAACGATGGTGCCATTAAATATTGATATGATATCCCTTATTAAACGACGATAAAAATTGTTTAACCCTTACTCTTTCTACTGTTTAAATAAATTTAAATGAATTTAAATGAAGCAATCCAAAGATTAAACAATATAATGATTGATAATAATATGTACAATTTTATATAAATTCAAAACCTAGCCTCTGAATAGAACATTAACATTTACCAAATTTATGATTTCCTGAAAGCCAGCAAAAATAAACTTTTAATTACTTTTAAAGACCTTCGAACGTTCTAAGGTGATTTCCCCGTTTTCAAATTCTCAAATAACCTTTTTGTTGACTCTTACAGACATACAATATATAGCAAATATTGAAATTGAAACAGTTTTTAAATAATAAAATATTTAAGATCGCTAACCTGCGTTTTTCTTTCCTTGTCACTGGAATTGCCTCAAAGTATCTGTGTTCAGCATCCCTTGCTACACTCGTTCTACTTATTGCTTGTAGTTTCCCTCGGATTCCATGAGTGTCCTTACTTTTGTTTAATTGGTCGTTTTTTCAGACGTATTTTTATATCTTCTTTTTAGAAATAATTTTAGAAATATATTCAGATATTTAATCAAGATATTGACTTAGATCTGTATCAAGTTATTGATATAGATCAGTATCAGGATATTGATTTATAGCCTTGAATTGTAAAATATTAGAATAAATTTTATTTAATAGTTTAACTTACGTCTATGTGTAGATCGGCTATTATTCGTTGCACAAATTTGGCAGTTTCGAATTTTTACTTATACTAAATTATAAATTTTTCACTAATTAATACTGTCATGTAAATTTTTACTGCATACTGACGTGATTTGTGCTTTGTTGTAGATGAACTAAATGTTTATTCATTTCCCATTGTATTTATAAGCCCCTTATTGATGCTTCAATTGGTGCGCGTCGCGTGTTTATTGATAATCTCCGCCTATCTCTGTGGAACCTTGGTAATTCTCAAATTCCCTGGTTTTAATTGTTTTTCCTACCATCCATTCCGCACGTCGACATTTAATATATCATAGCATCTTCTTAAAATTTCCAAATATTGCTTTTATTCTGTCACGTATTTTATATTTGTCGTTTAAACGTTCAAAACTTTTCGTACAATTAACCTTTTGCTGTTTATCTGTTATTAAAATGTGTTGGTTTTATAAACAAATCTACTATTTCTAGTCACGTATTTAATGACGTATTAGAATGCGTTTTCTTATACACGCGTTGATATTTTCGACGAAATTATTAAATATTCAAAATGCTAGTTTATCTATCTTTCCCGATAATGTATTTATATTGATGCAATTAGTTGCGTTTAAAACATTATCTTAAAACACATTACACGACGTAAACATTATTATTTTAGCTAAATGGTATCGGATTATTGCAAAAGGAGCTTCCTTGTTATGCATTAAATAAAATATACTATATATATACACAGTGTGCTCGCAATTGACTTTTTCTAAAATAGTCGATTTACTCCTATAGTAGATGAAATTATTTGGTTTTCTTAAAGTTAAAATTATTTATATCCATCCTACGACCCTTATAACTTAATCTCCCTTTAAACTGCCCTCTTATCATAGCAATATATATATATATATATTATATATATATATATATATATATATATATGTGTGTGTGTGTGCGTGTGTGTGTGTGTGTGTGTGTGTGTGTGTGTTAAACTCTATGAAAAAGAACCCACTCAAAAAGAAAGAAAACTGGAAACTTAAAATTTTCCAATATTTAATTGTTCTGCCCTGTATTAATATCAAGAGTAATTATTCGATGAAGTATAAAGAAGCCCTTATTAATTATGTCTCGTGCATTGCATTTGTTGCAAAGTGGGAAACGGATATAAACTTAAAAACCCAATTTTTAAATGAACTTATAAATAATTATTCTGTAAATACTAAAAAGGAAAGTTAAAATAGTAAACTATCTAAATAATGCGAAACGAAAAGCCGTACCCTGTTAGAATGAAAAACTAAGTTTCTCTTTAGGATATAAATACAAAGCCATTCATTTTATTCGTGTTATTACAAAGCATAAGAACGAATTAAGAATCCATGTAGACTAAAAATGAGTTATTTACACTTTTTAAAATACTACATATACTTTCCGTCTTTAAAATATTCTCTTCATTTACAGTAAAAACTATAGCAAATCTTATTGTATTTCAAAGCATAAAGAATGCAATTGTGATCTTTAATTATGTAATTGAGTTCTGTGTGTAGATAATATCAAAAGCAGAATATTCATTCTTGTTCAAAATGACATTATTAGTTTTAGTTTTAAATGAAATATTAATTTCAGAATCTTCTTTGTATGTGACTTTACTAAGAAATGTTTTTGAAATCTATTAAATAAGTTGATAATTTGTATCAATGAATAAACGCCTTTATTCAAAGGAACCGCGAGTATTAAAAGCCATAAAATACATAAGAACTATTTTAAGAGCTTTCCGTATTACAATAAGAGAGAAGGAGATAGTATATTAATTTAGTGCGTTAGAAAGGAATAGATGACGCTTTGCGATACACAAATCAATAACAGCCGCGACAACTGATACTAATTAGATCATTAAACGCACCATTCGCATAAATATTACATTAACCAAAATGACAAATCTGTCTGTAGAGGTCGGGAAAAATATTGAATATGATGGATTGTTTTAAATTTTGAGTATATACACGGAAGTAATCCAAATTTAGGATTCATTCATTTCACGAGATCGACCATGTAAGTTTGAGTAAAGATTAATTTAAGATTCAGTATTTGGCATTGACAGTATTTGATATTTAAGATGTAACATTGGAGTAAAGAATTCAGATTCATTCGCGGTAAAACAACGAGAACAGCAAAGTTTAATTCTCTGAAATATTTTGTGACATGAAATACACGTTTAGAGTAGCTAGCAATCTAGCTAGTTGAAGATTTGCAAGTAACAGAGAATTTTGCATAAATTAGAAAGAATATTTATTCTTATACCACAGAATTGAACGCTCTTTGACACAAATAATCCAGATACGAGAGTTACTGGTGAATTTAATTGATTGCGAATCAATATTCTAAATGGAAATTTATTATGGAATCGAGAAGTATTTAATACCGTTGACGATAATAGAAATGAGGATTTGATAAGCGTTATTTTTGTAAGTATAAAAATTTGAATTTTTCTTTGTTTGTAGGTGATAAGAATATTTAAATACTTTTTAATCATATGAAAAAATTTATTGTGAAGCGGATAATTGCTAGCAAATTTAGAGGTCAAAGTTCAAAAGACTTTGATCTTTTATTAAATTATCTGTGCAGCGTCATTTGCCAATCAGACTCGCTAACACGTTAATAAGAGTAGAAAAATCATCCACAACAAAACTATAGTGAAGTATTGTAACTCACAAGAGAAGAGATTTGAGTTCTGTAATTTTTAACAAAGATTAAGTAAGGACTATTTTAGTTATAATTTAGAAACCATTTTATGTATGAACTTAAGCTGTAAACTGTTCTATATTCTTTTTTATGAAAGAAAACTGCTTTTGAATGCATGGATGTATCTTGAGATTTTTGTGTTTAATCTTATTTACATAAATTCTACAATATAATTTTTGTTGAGTTAGCCAGGCAAGTAAAAGAAAGGTGAGATAATAATTTCATATTTTTTATTGCATCAACAAGTGTTAGGCCGTATCAACAGCACTTTTTAGTAGGGTCCCCCTCTGAAAATGCTCTTCGTGTAGAACGCCAAACCTCCAGCTTTCTGCTCAGCTTTTTAAGGAATATTCGCCATGGCTGATCACTTGCTCTCTGAAAATGCTATCCTACTTATTCAAAGAAAAAAAAATTGACTACCAAAATTACATCATACTTTATTGCAACATCAAATCGCTGTTCAAAAATCTGTCTTAACACTCTTTGTTCACACCTCGGATATTTAACAACCTTTACCAATTTTAAATGAGGTCATTTTAAAATAAAATAATTTCAAAATTTATCTATTTACATCTATCATTAATAAAAAGTAGCTGGGCTTATCCCTAAACGTTATTTCAAACCCCAGGTCTAATACGAGCTCATAGTAAAAACCTTTCTGTACCTAAGTGCTAACTATTGCACTGAAAAATTTACCAAAAACCCGTTTACATTGTACAAAAGCCAATATTACACACTCATTTTATAATACATAATTGAACATGAATATATTTTCATATAGTTCCATCTCAAAGGTAAAAAGTTAATTAAAATGTCCATAAAATTCAACAAAAAACCACCAAAAAAAACTCAAAATGTCATAATCACCAAAAACCACAACAGTCAAAAAGTTTTATAAAATTCATTACCTGGACTGTAGCACAACCAGCTCACTGCTTTGAAACCGTCTCTGATGTACTCTTGCTTCATGACTGCACGTGCATGAATTCGTCCATGTTGACTCCCACCATACAGCACGCCTCTACTGAGGTCTCTCAGTATCGACTGTACGGTACTTCCACACTCTCGTACATCCGCTACTGGTCCATCAACATCCACTATTCCAACCCAGTGCACACCAAGCGTCCCCAACCATAAATGGCAAGAAGTCTACTTACGTTCAGCAAGCTTCGCTTTTCAAAATGTACTTTATATAACTTCCAAGTGCTACATTAAACTTGCACGAACTTGTGCATATTCAATCAACTGTAATTAAAAATCTCAACTTATTTAGTCACATTTATTATCGTAGTTCGAAGCTTGGCTCAAGATCGAAAAAGAAAGAGAACCTCTACTGCCTTGTTTTCGTTTATATAGACTCAAAATTACCCCCAGAATCGTTCAACACCACACCCCTAACACGCTTTCTCGGTAACATTTCTCAAACACCCACTCCACAAACTCATTCACATCACAACATCTAACCGTCGTCCAATTCCGCTAAACCAGCCATTATCCTTCAGTTATTCTTGGCAAACTTAACAACCGTCTTCCAACCGTCTCAAAAATCTTAGAATTTCACTCGCAAACAAGCATTTTATCGAAACCCTCATTAAAAATCTCTAACAGCTGTCGACTTCGTCGAAATTCTCCAGCAACTAACTCCAATCGAAGCATCCAAAACACGCCTCTCTCTCACACGCAAACATCCTAGCACCTCACCCTAACTTCCATTCAAAATGTTCTGTTCTTTGTCTTCTACCCTTTCTCAATTTTCTACGTCTGTTATCTATTTCTTGTAGTTTTGTCTAACCCGTGCGTTATATCTTTACCTTTATTCCCGCTGCTAAAATGTTCCATTCCTTTCCTACCAATCTACACTATCGCCTTTCTCGTTCATATACATATAATCCAACAGTCTTACTCTGTCCGTAGCCTTCTACCGTACTTTCCGTCTCTCTTTTTAACCAATGTTTTATGCAAATACGCTGCATCTCCGTCTAGCTTATTTACCTTTAAAAAATTTCTTTGTCTTACAGACGTTCCAACGTCAATGACAACTAACCATATGCTATCTTCCATTTCTTGCTACTTCATATAAAACACAGTCTTTCTCCTTATATCATCAATCCATTTTGTTCGTTACGTTCAACACCTTATCTAACATACACCAGCCATTCGTTTTTAACGATTTTTTCCTAAGAAACCTTGATACTTGTTGACAGGTTTTTAAATCAATACTAAGAACGAATTTACACTGCTAAACCTTACTGGAAATACTTTGTTCGTAGAAACTCCTAATGGTTAACTTGTTTATTGACTACACTTTCATATTTTATGCTAAACCTTTAAAAAATTATAAATGTTCTAGCTTCATTATACCTTACACTAAGTTATGTACACAAATAAAATAATTACGCTTAGAATATACGTTACTAACAAATTCACTCAATTATCAACTTCTATGCTACAAATGAAAAGTTTCCCTATCACTAGCTTTACATGATAATTATACATGTAAACGCACGACCTTATGCTTCCTATGTCTAAAATTGTACTTAATCTTTGCCCTAGTTCTAAAATGAAGTAAAATTAATGTTAAAGCTTATCTTAAATAATAAATATCCATGTTCTAGCTTTGAAAAATGTTATAACTAATTACTGGCAAGCTGTATACATGGTATACGCTGTTAAAAAATATTTAACTGACCTATCTATCCTTAGTCATAACACAAAAATCCATAGAAGTATATATTGCTATGATAATAGAATTATTTAGGGGTATATTGAGTCATAAGGGTCGTACACATGTAAATAGTTCTAGAAGTTAGAAAACTAAATAAATTTATAATGAAAAATACGTAATTCGCAAATTATGCAGAAAGCAAATGTTTAACACCCTGTATAAGAATCACAATTGACGTTAGTTAATGCCGGGAAGCATATTCTTCAACAATACAAACACATTCAGTAAAATAAATAACTCTGTGCGCAATCAAAGCTATTTTAAACCAGAAAGCATTCATAAATTCTACAATAAATACACATTAAATGCATCCAAAGCTAGAAAATCGTGATACAAATTACGTTAAAATTAAACAAGAGAAAGTGAAAGGAGATAGCAAAGCATTCTGATAAGAAACGCATTTTTCAAAACAAATAAGTTAAAGAAATGCAAGATGTAAATCGAAACATTTCAATTTACGTCATTTTATCCACGTGATTTTTAACATGGAGTTTACTCAAAACCCAGAACGATATCTTGAATAACAAAATCCATAAGTTGAATACGTGAAAAGGCGGATTAGAACAATATTTGATAGTCACAAATGTTGGTTGGGGTGGGCAACCGGATATATTTAGTATTTTCTTTTAATTCTCAACTGATTTTTAGTCATTTAATAAAAAAGTATTACTTCTTTCTTTTATACGCTTAGTACTTACAAACTATGCTTTAAATCGGTGCTGTAGTATCATGCTTTTAAGTTTCTGAAATTTGGGAAAACCAAAAGGTAATTCCCGTCTGGACCCAATTTATGCCACACGAATAACAAGAGGATCAAGTGTTGCAGTAAGTAAAGAAAACACAAGGTACATTTACGTGAATCAGAACTTTCAGGATTATCCGAAATATCAGCATCCCCTGGCTCGTCGGAATGTGTTAAAATACATTTTTCATGATGCTTTTTTATTCTTGTAACTAATTATACTTTTGCTTCTTGCATCTTTTACACTCAGTTTTAAGCACAGGCTTTGTCTTTTTGTCTTCTTTTCTACCATCAGAATTAACATTTAACTTAATCAAATCAAAATTTATCCAAATTGGATCTTTTCATCTTCTTTGACTTGACATACTTGTACCTTTAAATTTAATACTTAATCTACACTTAACACTGAACACCGTACACTACAAACCGGAACAAAAGTAAAATTACTGACATTTGAAAGTTGAAATATAATTAATCAGCACTTATTGGCCTCTGACCTGAACCTGATCTGTAGGGATCTGTATGGAATGTGTGCAGGAATTACGTATTAAACAAAATATGTTGCGTCACGGGGTATCTCTAGGAACGTCTTGTTAAATAGGTAGTTGTTTTAAAACATGTTGTTTGTTTTAAAACAGTTTTTTTTAAATGAAATAAAACTGATTTAAAACAAAAACAAAACATGTGTTTTGTTGTTTTTGAGAAACCAGTTTTTCACAACCCTGCATTTTATGTATATTTTCTAAGTGCAAATCTGCTGTTGCCTGTGAGCTATGATTTGTACTATAATAGCAAAACATATCATTTTTATTTCATTTGTATAGGACATTCTAACTAGTAGAAAATATACATCGAATATTTTGATACTTATTATAAACATAGGAATCCCTAAATCAGTTGAAACCTTGTGGCATGTTTTGAGTCAGAGAGCTGCTGTTTGGATTTCTACTAAATGATAAGCGAAAATATTCTGGTGGTTGAAAATTATGGAATTGAAAAGCCAGTACTTTTATGTAACGTTTTAGAAACACCAAAATAGACAAGTAAAAATGCCCATATTTTAGCAATAGACTTATAAAACTTGTATTCTACGTGACCAAGAACATTATTTCGGCGAGCTATTATCAAATCATACCTGTAAAAGCCCGGTATATTTATAACATCCTATGGCACGTCGTAAACTTTGAACAAACAAGGCCAATAGCCAATGGTGTCCGATACGGCGTTTTTTTTTGAAATATTACTCAAACTTCATAACAGGTTGTCTTTATTCAACCTGAGCACGCTTGAATCAGTTCAACTCAAGTTTTTACGAAAAAGTTAACATTAAAAATTAAATAATTATATATTTGTGAAAGTTTGGACAGAAAGTTTTTAAAATAAATAATAGTAAAAAATATATGAGAGAAGTTTTGCCCCTAACTTGAAAATGTGAGTAAAACCTAATTAATTAAATAATTTTAATATTTATAATTTAGGGTTCTAAGTGACAGGTGAAAAACTAAGCGTTATCCAAATCTAATTATTGTCTAAGTAATAAGCTGAAATCTGAGAAAAGCTCCAGATATAAATAACTCTAGGAATAAATCTAAAATTGCATAAAAATATTGGTTTACATCTACGCATCGAAGCACAAAGACGAAGGTTTGTTTTAAGCATGGAAGACACAAAGAGACTCAAGTAAAAGTAATCCAGAGGAACTGGTCTACAACACGCAATAGCTGATCCAGGGAGAACAAAGAAAGACACGCAAGGAAAACTACAGGTCAGAATATTATAAGGCAGTATTTTCTTTTTCATTGCAAATTTACTATATTTTTTTATATCTGAATATTTATGTAAAAGGTCACCAAAAATCTTTTTTATACGTGGAAATTTACGTAAAAAGGGAAAAGTCAATTAACGTTCAAGGATGTTTTCCAGTACTGTACAATATCATTTTGCTGGCTTTAAACTAATTAAAGGGAACTATACTTTTGGGATAAACAAATTGAAATTATTGTTTGATTAATAGGTCTACTTTGTCAAATTAGTGAATAATATTAAGCTGTACAATGTATATAATTTTTCTTTGTCATTATACAAATCTTAGTCGATTTCGTTTTTCTCATTCAAGCAGAAAAGTATTAGATAGAAAGGGGTGTAAATTCTTTGTTATCGTAACGTTATGTACTTTATGTGGATTAGACTGAGCTAGCCAGGCATATTTAAATTTTAGAATGTTAAAAGACACAGAGCGGTGGCGGGCAGCAGGAAACTGAACGTTAATTACATCGGCGTGCAGCGTTATCATATTTGTTTATATATTATTTACATTTTTGATAATTGTAAATCGCTGCTAAAACTGTGAAAAATTGTTCAGTAGTACCAACTTCAAACCGCTAAGTAATACGCTATTTAACCCCGTATCTATTGTAGACAGCCCTAATCGGCACATTTCGGTATTTTATAAATTTCATTGTTGTAGTAACTAAGTTGTTTTAATTAACGAACTAGAACATAATTTAGGCAGGAAAGCACTCTATCGTCCTATAGAGCTGGCTTGCATTTTAATAACAAAGAAACCTACTACACCTTTCTATAAGCCTATTAATAGTATATTATTCAACATACGGTAATGTAGGCAATAACTCACGCAGATGAAGTTTGCGGCACGAGCCGAAGGCGAGTGCCGTAATTCATCAAGTGAGTTATTGCCATTACCGTATGTTGAATACTATACTTTATCTACGACTATAAGCACAGTAACAAGTTTTAATAAACACATGTAATCAAGATTATTTAAAAAAAATTATAGTACAAATTTGTTTGACATTACGTAAATGTCAATGAGCATGGCTACTTTGATATTTTTGGTAGGTAATTAAATAGAAATATAAGCTGGAAGCGTGATTTATTATAACTCACGCTCATAACCCACGGTGTTTAATTATGAACACTATTACTTGTTCAAAAGTATATGAATAATGGTATTATAACTAAATAGGAGTAGATAAACACGTTTATTACAGATTTCAAGTGCTTTTACACTCAGGAAATTAGTAAAAACTAAAGTTTCTTCAACCCCATTTAAAACCTGCCCAAACATTAAACGCTGCATTGAATTCTTTCAGCGTTTTCGTGTTAAAGCTATTACCTCTGTTATGTGGGCGTTAATGAGGCAATAAAAACTCAGATGGGTATTATAATACAAATCCTTCTAATTCAGTTTGAAATAGGAAGGAAGTAGGTTTGCGCAAATCCGACCCTGCGTACATTAGTATATTTTATCACAAATATGATTGCCTCGTAATTGCGTTACTATACAATTTCCGGAGAGGATGATTTCTGGAAATCCTTTGTGGCATTTTGATAAATAACACATTCTATATTTTAGTGAGCTTAGTTCTATTACTGGTAACCCTTCATTGTCGGAATACTAATCTGACCGTAGTTCAAGATAGACTCCAAATTTAGGAGAATTTTCTGCAACTGTAATAAGGACTTGCGATATTTTTCAAGTTGTTTAAATTGATCGTTATTCAACCCTTCAGAAACCCTTAAGAACCCTTAAGAAATAAACGTTATAAAAGAAAAACCAACTTGCATAGAAAAACATATTTATCGAAAATATATTCCGATAAACCAACCATATATTTTCTTAACGGATATTTATTTTATTTTTAGAAGGTAACTAAACAGCAACATAAAATTTTTGTACGATAATAGATAATATTTTGTAGATAGTAGGCATAGATAGCCTAGAATATATAATTAGACACTCCACCAGAGAACCCTAGAAAATAATTGTGTTACAAGGAGTATTGTAATACGCCACGAGGAAACAATCAGAAAATGTATTTGTGAACAACTTACCATTCATAAACATTTTGAACGGGTAATTCAGGTAGACTTTTCCGTATACATTTTACTAATATCTAAAACGATATTTTTCTATTTATACAAGAATAAATGAAAAGACATTTTTTACATACCAGGTACGACATCTTGACCTTAGAAAGAACTTCTTTATCGGGAAACGGCATGTGCACAAGAAGGCAGTCAGACATCAAGAACACCAATATTTGTTCTGGTTAGAAGATAACGTCACATTTAGAGAGAAGGATAAACAAGAAAACCATCCTAAATGACAGATTTATATATACACCAGTTGTGTATTTATGGACATAATTCAAAGGTTTATCAATTAGAAAATTACATACGATCGTAATTATTTATATTAGGTATACAAAGGAAGGATGTTAAATTAAAACTAAAGATCAACGTATTTAGTGTATTATTTTTAATACTAAAAGGAATTGTTACATAAATCAAAACTAACTTGTGATTGTTAACGGCATTAATGTAAAATGACAGTGAAGAATACATTTATATGGAAGGAAGTGAAACGCACAATGTAACATGGTAAGGTAACCGTGAATTGACATCTTACGCTTTAAAATAACATTTCCGCAAATTAAATGAGTTGAATCGAATTTTTTTGCATGTTGCTTGTTTGACGCAAATTTATCAATTGATTCTCTTTCATAAAAGCTCCCGTTTATATATAAAAATTATCTCTTTCTAGAATGTACTAGTTTTCAATGGAATTCCATTCCAATTACAACATGCCCATCTGACATGAACCAAGCTCCCTCAGAAAGATCAGACATTCCAGGAGGCGTGAAAACGAGTGGTTGCCCTTGCAGATGTTGGCCCCGGGCTAGCGGCAACCCCTCGCATGCGGTATTTTCGTGATCCTTTCGTTTTACCTGTTACAACCTGTGGATATTTAATAATAACTCGTAGATGGATTTATGTAGTTTAATGACTTGTAACCAATGTCACAAAATAAAACAAACAAACACAGCTAAATAAAAATTAATGCAGCACGCACCGTAACTACAATGCGGCCAGCGGCGTTGCCATTAAAAAAATTAAACAAAGGAAAAAATACTACAACTATAACTTATCTGTAAAGTACAATCCAACTATCCACATTAGCGTCAACTATCACTGCCACACTCTTACGGATCAATGTATAATTTAATTTCAACGCAAAGTTCACAATTTAAACTAAGTTCTAAAACACCCGACACGCGCTAGGATAAACGTGCCGCACTATCTCGCACGCTTAACCCGACTGATCTTTACCTATCGGACCAACTTAACCCTTACAGCTCCTTCTAGCTACTATTATAGGGGGCGGCCTAGTACTATTGCCACTCTATATTATTAAGGGATTTTACTTTACGAGAATTTCCAGTAAGTGAATAGGGCCCACGGCAAGTTCTGATGGAAAATGGCCCGAAGTTGAGAAAATCTCAAAGGCAAAGCGGCTAGTCGAACTATATGCTCTGGGTGGAACATGAGCTGTGGGTCGGGGTTGGATTGCGACCAAAAATATGAAGAATAAGGCGCCACCGAATTTTTCTATACGATGAAGACTTACTTAAGTCCCTTGTACAAGGCGAATGCGGAAACATTTATTCAATAATCGCTATACAATTTATTAAAGACAACATAATCCTAAAGTTTCTTACCTTATGGCTCGACTTTGACCTTTATACTTCACTGCTACACCTGTGAACAGATTAAACAAAGAATAGCACTGTTTGTGCATTTATACTCAAAATTTTAAAATTCAATTCGAATCAACTTTCATTCATTCTAATTAAAAAGAATAGTCTTGATCAAAATAAAAATCTATTCCTCTTGTATTCAGTTAACGTGCATTTTACAAAACATCTTTTCAGTTTTAATATAATTTAAATCAATTTAATTCATGAAAATTACTTACAAAGGCACTGGATATAATCAGTACCATTCAGTTTAAAATGTGGTCATTTCTATAAGAAATATCTAGCCAAATTTTATTTAAAAATGATTAAACCTGAAGTTGCTTTCTGAACAATTACTTACAAATAACAATATCTGTTGGTTTGAGTAGATCTACCATAACCTCACAATAAATTATTCCAGCCAGCTATTACTGAAATAGTAAACATAGAAGTTTAATTTCTAATTTTTCTTAAATAAGAGAATTTACTTTCTCTATCACATAATGACATCTTCCGTAGTTTCAGTGTATTAATAAAAGATTTAAAAATGTAAAATTTACAGGTTCCTGCTGCTTAATATTGAAAAATATATATAGTCTGTCCTTGACCTATTTTGAAATTCAAATAACTTGATTAAACAAAAAATTATCTATCTACTATATCCATAATTCAGCTAACATACGAAAACAAATTTCTACATACCAGATGTTCATCTGACAGAAAAATACCTGCTAGGCGTCTTGCGTCAGCATTTAAATAAAGGAATCTCCAATTCAGTACAATTAAATTTGCTGCTTACTGAAGCTCCAAACTACATCACGGCATCATTTTAAGTAATTGAATCTCGTCAGATCCACACTCGAACAAAGCGTAATCCTTATATTTTCTTCTTGTGCATTTATTAAAATTACGTTAAACCAAACTTCTGTTAACTAAAGGTTGCATGTTTTTTCAAAGCTAAACATCATTTCCAATTTTCATATTATTTACAAACTGCATATTAATTAAGGTTGTGTGTAAATTAAAGTTACGAATATTATTTCCAAGTTAAATATTATATCAAAAGTTGAATACTATATCCCAAGTTGCACTGAAAATCTTTACTTAATATGGTTACAGAATCAATTCTACTTACTGTCAACCACGGCCCTTCAACCAAAATAATTTCTCGTCATTTACGAGCTATGTTCCAGCAAGTGGACAACACAAAATGCGCTTCGGAGATGACATTCTCTCCTAAAAACAACTTAAATCGCACGTGCTTCCAACACGTAGATACTGCAAACGCCATTCCTCGGGTTCAAGGAACAATTCGACTTGTTTTCACCACAGCTGCATTGGAAGTGCTCATGTCAAACGAGTTACCGCCCGGCAACAAGATTACCTTACAACTGTCTAACAGAGGGAGCTCTAGGAATGACACTAAATGAAAAGTTTATTTTGTCACCGTATAAATTAAATTTTAAATTGAATTGAAAGCTAATATTTTATTGGACAATAGGTAGTATTTATTTAGTGGATTGTGTAGCATTATTATGCATTATATTGTTTTTTATTAAATAAATAGATTAATTATATGAACACATCTTGATAGGAAATAAAATCGTTACAGTACATCACCCCCCTATAAGTTAAACTTAATTGCTAAACATATTTTTGTAATTAACTTGAACTTATACTTAATAATTACAGTGTTAAATTTTGATACGGTACAACATACGGTTTTAAATTTCTAACATTCTGTATACCCAACAAGAGACCCCGAGTGTCTTCCCGTACTTCATAAGAATTTGGCCCGCGCTTAGCCACAATCGTAGCTGGCCCGGAATAAAGCAAAAAGAATTTCTTAATCTCCTTGTCTTCCGCAGAAGACTGGGGATGAGTACGAACCAGTACTCTATCACCAATCTTAAAATCAATACCATTTTTATGGGTCCTTTGATGGCGCAATTTACATCTTTCAGCCTTAGATTTTAATTTATTATAAGCTAGTGTTATAATTTTATCCCTACCAACATCCGGTATGTCACTTGTAGGAAAAATAAGGTTTTTAATATTAGGGTTATCCATATGATCACCAAAATGTAGTTCACGAGGGCTATACCCAATCGAGTCATGAACTGCCCTATTAATCCATTTCCTTACTCTATCTAGCATCAAAGCCCACCCCCCATGAGCCGAATAACACAATGATCTCAAAATACGCACAATTTCTTTATTAACCCGTTCCGTCTGCTTTCCCTGCGGAAAGTACACTGACGTGTGAGTTACCTTTACACCTAACGAATTCAACGACTCTTTCCACTCTTTGCTCGTAAACTGGCTACCATTATCGGAAAGAATGACCCCTGGTTCACCAATCTCAATAAAATACTTCTTGACCAAACAACGAAGAATCGCAGCTGTATTAGCACGTTTAAGAGGGTGAAAAGTAACCAACTTACTGAAAGCGTCAATAATAACTAATAAGGAAGTCGCCCCCGACCTTGATACTGGGAGCGGACCAATGAGATCAACACATACGATTTCGTTGGGCGCTTTAGGTAAAACACTATGATATTCGCCATAAATTCTAATCGAACTCTTCGCCTTCTGGCACAAATTGCAGCTTGAAATAATTTTTCGAATGAAAGGTTTCATCCTCTGAAAATAATAATCACGACGCAGCATCTGGAAACACATTTCCGCCCCAAAATGCCCATTATCTACATGTTCTTGCCAAACCAATGTACTTATTTGGGAAGCAGGCATACATACTTTAAACTCTGGCGAACCTTCGTAACCTCGCTTAAATAAAACTCCCTGATACACAACAAACCAATCCGCGCACCTTTTCGGAACTTCCTCCTTCAATAATCTAGACATTATTTTACAACAGAATTCGTCTTTTCCTTGCTCCTCAACAATATTTTTCATACCTAACTGGACCCCTTTACATAGTTCCGACTTCTTTACTGCACAAATTTCTATCGGCACACTCTCAAATTTTTCAAATTTCTTCTTTTCCTTGATTGGATAACGCGATAGAGCATCCGCAAGGACATTCTCCTTCCCAGCACAATATTTAACATTAAAAGCGTATTCTTGAAAATACAACACCCACCTAGTCAAACGCGAATTTAATAGTCTGCAGGACATTAAAAACGATAGAGATTTATGATCGGTGATCACAGTTAATTCTCGACCTAGCACAAATACCCGCCACTGCTGCAAACAATGTAGTACGGCTAATGCCTCTTTTACGCCCCACGCCACCATCTCCTCTATCTGCCGCCTAACCTCGTCTTTATATGCATACGGAATTGGGTATGATCTGATAAAAATTGGAGACTCATCCCACAACTCAATTTCATGAAAGTAAACATTCGTTCGTCCTGGTTGGTTCGAAAATATCGACCTATGTGACAACAGCAGCTCGTACAATTTATTTTTTTCTTCTTGAGAAAAGTTTTCTGCGCAATCCACTACCTCTTTAATCTCAGACACCTTACACGGCACTATCTCCTTTTTTAATTGAATTTCCTCATCTTTCTCTTCCGACACTTGACAAATAGTCAACCGACCATCAGATTTTGGTTCCATACTAAACCCTACGCTTATCGCTCTTCCTTCAAAAATACCCGATAAACAATTTTTTGAAAAATCGATTTTAATTTGATGATCAGCAAAAAAATCGCATCCGAAGATGACATCACGAATTAAATTCGGAACTACCAGACAAGGGTAAGCCAATTCGAAATTATTAAATTTAAAGTTCAAATACAATTGATCCTTAACAATAGAATTCTTGCCCGTCGCACTCACCAAAATAGTTGATGTAAACGGCAAACGTAAAATATCGCTATTAATTTGCGTTATCTTTAATAAAAAGTCTTTTGAAATGCAGGTAACTTGACTACCCGAATCTACTAATATTTTTACCAAAACTGTCTCAACTGTCGCTTCAATGGTCGGTGCCAACGCAACTGACTTTATATTCTTTTTGTCTTCTAGTAAAAGGTCATCCCCGTTTTTATTAAATAACGAGGCCACAGCCGATGGTCGACTTCCACCTGGACTACTAACAGTTTGAGATTCACGACGCCCTTCATCCCTATCATCATTATTGTAATTACTATTAGTATTATTTTCCCTATTTTCAGAGCGGGCACTATTACCGCCTCCAGAATTTGACGTATTTGATCTAAAATTGTAACGAACGCTCCCGTTTTGTTCATTACTCGTACCTCTACCACGCCAATTCGTGTAGGAATGGTTATTTTTGTTATTGGGGTTCCGATTATAAGTTTCATCAATTTCCCTTAAGTAAGCTTCTACTTCATCAAAAGTTCTAGGCATGCAATTTACAATACCTCGTTGAATTTCACTCGGAAAATGATTTTTTAATAAAGAAATAAGCGCACCTTCCTCAAGAGGAGTAGTTAAGAAATTTGCTTCTCTCACCAACTTTAAAAAATAATCAGCCCTTGACCCCCTTTCGTAACACCCAAATTTAATTTTTTGAAAAAGTTTCCTCTCTTCGTCAACCCCCCAATATCGACTTAAAAATAGCTCTTTAAATTCTTGGAAATCCCTTACTTTTTCTTCCTTTAATAGGCCCCAATCCTGAGCTGAATTACGTAAATTACTAACGGTCAAAGGAACTTTTCTACTTTCAGGAACTCCAGCTTCCAAAAATATTGTTTCTTGTTTTTTAATGAAAGTTACCGGATGCACAGATCCCTCCGGCACAAATCACAAATTCGTACCCCCAGATCCTTATATAAACTCATAAAATTATGATACCCAAAAGCCTCGGACGTGACGCCCCTGGTCTCTGGTTGGTGTACATGCACAACACTTTCATCCCTAACATATCCAACATCGCTAGCTTCTACCAGTTCTTCAACCGATTCAGAAACACGATTTACATCAAAACTTAATTTGCTAATATTTGCAGCAATATTCACGTTCATTTGTTCAATTGATTCCTTTAGGATGGCATTGTTACAATTCATACTATTAACAGCTGCAACTAGTTGTTTCAAAGCATCTGCGATATCAGGTTCGCACATTTTATCAGCTTTATCTAAATTACTTTGATCTTTACTACGCGTATTATACTTATGTGACATTACATTTCAACAACAATCAAAAACATATTTTACCTTGAGGTGCGATTATTAACTCTTAAGCTCTAAACTACTCTATTTATTTTTGTTCCAAACTTACACAATAAATTCAATAAATTTCTCTGAATTGTCCACTCACACTTAATACAACTGGAATGTTATACCTCAATATCATTAATTATTTACTAATGCCCTTAGGTACCTGACCCTTTTCAAATTCTACGTAAACAACTCGAATCATTTACAGTTCCAGGTATTTGTGTAACAAGAAAACGTCCCCGTTGGCGCCAAAATGAACCAAGCTCCCTCAGAAAGATCAGACATTCCAGGAGGCGTGGAAACGAGTGGTTGCCCTTGCAGATGTTAGCCCCGGGCTAGCGGCAACCCCTCGCATGCGGTATTTTCGTGATCCTTTTAGTTTTACCTGTTACAACCTGTAGATATTTAATAATAACTCGTAGATGGATTTATGTAGTTTAATGACTTGTAACCAATGTCACAAAATAAAACAAACAAACACAACTAAATAAAAATTAATGCAGCACGCACCGTAACTACAATGCGGCCAGCGGCGTTGCCATTAAAAAATTAAACAAAGGAAAAATCCTACAACTATAACTTATCTGTAAAGTACAATCCAACTATCCACATTAGCGTCAACTATCACTGCCACACTCTTACGGATCAATATATAATTTAATTTCAACGCAAGGTTTACAATTTAAACAAAGTTCTAAAACACCCGACACGCGCAAGGATAAACGTGCCGCACTCTCTCGCACGCTTAACCCGACTGATCTTTACCTATCGGACCAACTTAACCCTTACGGCTCCTTCTAGCTACTATTATAGGGGGCGGCCTAGTACAGACATAAGGTTCTCAGAATTTCTCATTAGCGTTCAAAAGCGCCGCGCTTTGTTACCTCGTTAGTGTTGATTTATGTGCACTGTTTGTTCTACTCTATTTCCCAAGGTTATTGTGTCGCATCGCATCTTTTCTACAGTGATTGCGGATGCTAATAAATAATTCTTAACAATTTTATGGGTATTTTAATGTTCCGAGTGCTTTCTGGAATAAACGTTTCCTTATTAATACGAAATTTACGTAACTCTTCTCAATTCCTCTCAAAATTTCAAGAACATATTTTATTTAAAATGTTTATATGCTATACACCGGGTAATTAATTTAAGTTTTAATTGTTTTATCCATAGGTTTTGTATATGCAGAAAGACCCCCGTCTTCATAATTGTATTAAAAAGATTGATTTTCACGGCAAAACGTGTTTTAATACACATAAATAATGTTTAAGTGTTATTTTTTAACAAGATTGAGATAGTTCTTACGCTAAATAGAACAAATGTTTTACATGTAACGAGAAATGTATTTTTTATAATAATTAATGGCTATGTATTTACCCTTGAAATTGATTGATTCTTCATAAAGCATAAAGTCCGCATTTAATGCGTTTTAACATTATTTTACAATTAATTATTTTTACTTATACTGCTTACATTATTTGTTATGTAGTTGTAATACGCTTATATCATACAGGGTGATTCTTTATACACGCGCAATTGCATTTTTGCTTGGTACTCTAATGAATATAAGTACGTTTGGTAATAAACAAGGCGAGATAGGTTTTGGGCCTCTTGGAGCGGTTTTCTATCAAATTCTTGTCTCATTTTATTAACTAATATAACACTGATAATTTGTTTACTTTGTGTAATTACTAATATTGCAATTAAAAGTCAGTTAATAGCCGTATTTTTTTGCGTCACTTCCTGTTTATATCTCATATAAGTAAAAAACTTGACACTGTTAGATATGATTGACAAAAATGTCAAACGTAATTGAAAGTTAGGTTGTAATCGCCTGTTTGGCTCTCTGGCCTCGAAAGCCGTAGATGCAGGCTTGAATCCTATCCGGGAGCGTATATTTTCCAATTTTCAAATACTAGATCGATTTAAATTGATCATGTAAGTTTTTCATTCGGAAAAATTCTAATTGCGGTGCATTCCTAATCTGACTACGACATGGATAGTCAAAAAATCACCATCACTTTGAAACTTGGGGGAAACAATGGTTTATTCAAAGCTCAGGTATTTTACGAGTAAGATCAACTTCCAACGACAACGTTTAGCAGCATTATGTACCACATTTTAGGAATACTAAGATATCAGTACATAATCAGCGTCTTTGTGTCAAAGAAATAGCTGTATTGAAGTGGCGCACAATTAAGGCTAGCATGGTATTTCGGAAATATCTTTTCGACAAACGAGGTTCTTAAACAGCAACGTATGAGTTCCTGAAGTATTTGTATCGACGCAACTGCGAAAAATCCTTCAAGAAACGGCTTTTCCGTACATTATTTACTAACATATGCAGTAAAAGTACATATTCTTCAATGGACTGTTTAGTGAAAGAATTTCAGAAAAGCACAGTTTTCAAGGTATTTACTATGAAGGGTTTAAACTTAAAGTGACCAGGTACAGATAGCGATGTTTATTACACAGATATTTGCTAAACAATATAGAAAATTTTTTTTGACGTTTCTTATTACAATTTTTTGCGTTAATTGTCATGTGTCTACAAAATAACGGAAGACTTTTGAGGTAGTGCCAAAGTAAAAGATACAGGTAAGCAGTAAACGGCGCAAAAATCGTATAAAATGGTATTCATTGGCAAGAGAGTTACTTCAAGGTTTAAAGTTTCTCTAAAAAATGAAGTGTATTGACCTTTAGGAAATAGTATCCTCAGAAAATTACAGAGAAGGGATTTTCGACTATTGGGCGTTAAGGGTTCATGTTTGGATAAGAATTTTCATCAAGTTTACTCAAAACTTAAATGATCTGGTAAAAATAAAATACAAACCTTTAGTTTTGAGAACTAATGTGTCCTTGGTCGTAAAATCTTTTAAAGTAACCTTTTAACAGTACAGTTTTTCAGTTCTCCTATTTCTTCTGTTGTTAACTGAAACTTAAATTATGACTATGAACATTGGGTCATCTATAACTGTCTCTGATTTTTAAACATATCAGATATGCCTCTTGATTCTCTTATGTACCCAATCGGTGTACATTTCCCTAAGTGCCAATAAAGTCTATTTACAACTTCCAATTAAATTAAATGGAAGCGTCTTAGATATTGGAAGTTCTTGAGAATATATGCGCGAAAAGCCTGTTTTTATTTCAAGTTTAAATTTATTTTCTACAGGATTATAATCTCATTATTCTCCTTGATAATAGGGGTATAATGGAATTGTCTAACAAGCGTAAAGCTTTAAGAGAGTTTAATAATTGTTCTGGTATTGTGAGTTTCGCAGAAAATTTGGGAGCCAATCTGGGGTAAAATCATTATCAACGGAATTAAGCTTATCAATTTTATATTTAAGATATTTAGTTCAATTTAAGTGAAAACTATATAGAGTGCACTTATTGGATCACTGTTCTATTCTCTAATCTAATTTATATCGTTTATAGAAAACCAGTTATATAAAAGTTGGCTAATATTAAATTTTTTCTCAAGTAGGGAATTTTTAAATTATATCATTATATTAAACTGTGTGTAGAAGAGATTTTAAGAATATAATTGCTGTTTTGATCCTTGGCTTTATAGCATTTTTCCTCGCGCGAACAAATTCGGTATAACGGCAAATACTTTTCAATCGGAAATTAGATACGTTTTTGATATTCAGGGTGCTGCATATGGTAACCAGAACTTATGCGATATTTTTCAATAGTTATTTTAAACCCAAAAATTCACACACAGTATACGTCTTTTTGTGTCATACTGCGTTACGATTTAATATCTACAAATTTATTTCCGGGACTACAACTATTCTTGCAATCAAATATTCTCACGTGTCTAGAGTAGCGTACAACTCAGAAACATTTATAAAATGCAGTTGGTATCATTCTTTTGTTCAAAAAAATTCTGAAAAATTAAACAACTGCGTTTTTACAGATAATCCCAGGGCATCTTATGATATTTCTATATTAAATAAACATATGTCCCTAACCGGTGTTGAAGATGATAATGAAATCACGAGTAAATAATGGTTGTTGGATATAATATAATTATTTAATAAGAAGCTTTTAACACGTTGACTGCCGCAACGTTAAAATTTTGAGGATGTCACAGGCCGCATTATTTCTTTTGTTGTAGTTGTTGGGAAATGACCAAACATATGTATGCAATTATTTTCAGATTGGTTTTTCTTCAGGAAGTAGTATTTTCAGGTCTGAATCACTTATAAACCACGCGGCGCCAGAACATATTTTTTCACAAACAGGCCGAATGACGCGTACGTGATTCACAGAGACAAGTTGAAACTTGTGCTTTGTGCATTGTCGTAGACGTATACTTCTGTTACTTATTCATTTGCTTCGGAAATAACCTCCAAAATTTTATCCAAAATCTTGAAACGTTTTTTCTTTTTATCTACTGCACGTCCACGTTGGGCGCCAGTAAAACGTATTTTCTTTTTATCAACTGCACGCCCCACGTTGGGTGGCAGTGAAACGAATTTAACTGTGCCCTAACAGTTTGCGGTGCCATTGAAACATATTTTTTTTATATGTGCGGCGTCAGTGTTACAAATTTTCTAAATGGGCGCCAGTGAACAAAGTCTTCCGACATAACTAGGGGCCTATTCCTTGGGTAGAGCTATGAGAAGTGGGGGGGTAAGTCAAAATCTGTTTGCAGATCAAACCTAAGTTAAACCAAATAGGCGCCACCAAGTCCTGATGTAACTCTGCATAGCATATTTCTAAGGGCGGACGTGGAGATCCAAAGAAAAAGGATCGCCTTCGCTGACAAAAACCTGTCTTAATAAAATAAGACGCAGCTCCTGTAAGAAATTGTAATAGTTAAATAAATAAGAAAGTGGAACACCATTTGTGTCCAGCAAAAATACATAAAGAAATAGTAAAAAGGTATTTCCAATATAAAATTGGCATCAATTTCTTACTCATAAGGGTTTTAGCTTTATGTTATTAGATTTGATCATACTTGATCAAAATAAAAAACTTTAATCTTGAACCAATTGTTTACTAAAAAAAATCTCTTTTAAAATAATATGACTTGTAACAAAAATTAATCAGTAACTGTATCAATTTAAAACTTACAACTTTCATGTGTGTCTTAATTATTTTCAATCAAATATTTTACTTCAAGACATGAACTTGTTGTACAAAAAGGGTTCTAACCTGTGCAGATCTGTTCAGGCAGATAACAAATTAATAGTTTCTAACAATGTTAGCATTTGAGTTTTCTAAATTACATATACAAATTTTAATTTAGATAAAGCTGATCACAAAAATAGACATGTTTACATGTATTGTACTAAAGCTGTTCAAAGCATTTGCTTTCAAAATAACATCTGTCAGCAGTACAAAGCAGAAAAATATATGACGTCAGTAACACCTGTTGACGTTACCGACGATTTATATTGAGCAAAGCGTGTTGTTTTTAAAACATTAAATCAGTGAACTTTAGTTTTACTACTGGTAAATCCAGCTCAGCAATTAGTTGAAACTTTTATAACGTACTTGTACTACGCATCAAAGCAAGTTAACGTGTTCCTAGTTTTGAAACACATAAAAAGAACTTATAGCTATCTACGAACCAAAACTGCATTTGTCGCCTTGTAACGAAGAAAGACGGGATCCACGTTATTTCAAGCAACGATAACAGCGTTTGTAATTTGAAACAAATTCATTCAAAACAACTTCTATAATGACTTCGTTCCACGTGTCAAATCAAATCCTGTTGCAATACATTCTGCAGCAGTTGTAATCTCGAAGATGAATTACGCCGCTTTCCAAAGGTAGCATCTTACATGTGTATACTTTACTGTGTCCTTGTGTGTCTTAAAAGTTGCATCCTACTTGTCGTTGTGTGTCTTAAAAAGTGCATCCTTCTTGTCGTTGTGTGTCTTAAAAGGTTGCATCCTTCTTGTCGCGCTAAATAAATTATCTCAAATTATACAAGTTCTCACAATATACACCTTACTGACCGTTATTCGAAGATATGTTCACTAATTGAAGTGGATTCGCAGATTACCGGCCTGTAATCTAGGGTACATGTTGATAGTTCTATCACTTGTGGCCGACTATCTTCTAACTAGCTCGGGCGGTCGCGCCGTCAGGAGGAGAACAATCAAACAGAGCTGTGCTTGTAAATAGCTGTATACTACACAGATATTTAAATATAAGTAAATTATTAAAGGACGATGCAGGCTTAACGTATTACTTTTGAAGTTGAATGCAAATTATTATTGTTATTAATAAAATTGTTACATTATTCGTAAAATTATATGGAGGGATTTATTATCAAAATAAAATTGTTACAATCTTACTCTAAAATTTTACTCTGAATATATTTACAGTTATTTCCATATAACCTACAATCATGTCTCGATTTAATCTCTTGCGTTGGATACCGTCGATTTCTTCATAAATTCTCTCTCAACGTTTTATATAAAAAAAAACTATGGTATGCAACAGTTTTACCTACAAAATAAAAAATATCTGGATGACGGAATTTTTCTTTGATGAAATATAATTATTTATCTATAATTACAAATATTTGACTGCAAGACCTTTAGTCCACTCAAAATGTCAAAACTTCGTCAGCTGTTATTAGTGGTCAAGATGTCATGTGTAACTTGAGGAAACTAAAATATGTGACATCCTATTAATAGTTACTTATTCCAGAAATAAGTTTTAATACAATGTTTTTTACTGTAAAAGATAGTGCATAAACATTAGAAACTAAATCTTTACACACAGTGGTTTTACCTTTTGCTTATCTTGCATTTAAATAAAACTTAAAACTTGATCTTAAATATTTTCTGTTACTGCTTATAACGTAACCCTGTGAACAGAGGAATTTCATGAAATTTTTTTATGGGAAAAAGGTTTACAATCAAATAAGTTAAAATTGAACAGAACTATTTTATTTCCTTTACAAAGGGCTTTGTGCAAATGGCTATAAAAACAATATATTAAGACTGTGATTTCATAATTATTTATCGGTTTTATAGAGATAATTGTTTATATGTTAACCAAAATTTCAATATACAAATTTAGTGCTTGTCTTGCTCCAACTTACGTTTGATTTCTGATTCTTTTATTGCCAGGTGAGAAAAGAAAAGAAAGTAATCATATCAAGAACTTTATCTATGAATAACTCCCTCCCCAGAGATTAGTCTTTTGCAAACTCAGCAACCCTTAAAGGCCGATACTAGCTCCGCCAAGGTATACTTATCGTTATAATCTCCCGACCTGCTTTTTCTCTTTTTTTAAAATTTCTACGGCATAATGAAGCTCAACGTGGTTATTTTTTCTAAATTTTTCCATAATACTATGACGCCCAACTTATGTTTTTCCCTTTTATTTATTTTTCAACATGCTTTGCCGCCCAATGTTGTTTTTTTTTCCTTTTCTAAATTTTTCTACAATAACTTAGTACCCAACGTAGATTTTCTTTCTTTTTATAAATTTTCCTACAGCACGTTAGCACCTTGGCATCCAACGTGGTAGATAGACATCCCTAGCACCCAACGCCCATTATCGTCCAACAATTATGGTTATTTGAATTTTTTTGAGCAGTCTGTTATTTCATCCAATAATAGCGAATAAAAAGGAGATTTGTATCTTAGTTAGAAGGATATCTTAACAATAGCTTGAACAAGATCGTTTTGTATTTTTCCATTTATTATTGTGCAGTTATCAGGAGCAGTTAAAAAGCGCTGTATAAGTTTAGTATCGCTAGATTCCATTCTAAAAGCCAGCAGTGCTCTAAAAATACGTTGAACACCTGATATCGCTCTTTTCTTTATAACAATGTTATTCATGGAACCTATTTCTCGATGACTCCTGTGGGGTGAGTTTTTCGAAGGCAGAATATAATAGTTTTTATGATTTGGTATTAGCCTTTGTCAGTTTGACTCGATAACCACATTTCCTTCTTGTTCGAATAATATAGATACACTTCTACAAGATTCAAAAGCCTTTACGAATTCTGAAGCGTTGTTAACACCGTTGAAATGGTACTGTTTTGCGGTGTAATTCTGGAAGTCTTTAATAGCATCTTAATATTAACACATTGCTTCTGTAACCATATTTCTAAGTAGCTTCAAATTAAGTTTAATGGTATATTGCTAAGAAAGAACACGGAAGTAATCGAAACAATTTACCCTCGGTATAGTGTGTCTACAAAAGAAGTTGCAATGTATAATAAAAGAGTTAATACCTGAAATTCAACTACTCTACTGCAGAAGTAAAAAAAACACAATATTTGCAAAACGCTCCTTGTTTTAACTTGCTGTAAAAAGTGTTTTAATTCCCAAACAAGATTAAGAAACAAGGCCACTTAAATTTCATCAACCAAGAATATTGAAATTTGCGAATACGCCCTTTTTCATTTTGAACCGGAAACCGGATATGATTTTGCAGCGTCCAAACACCTTTAAAAAATTATACCGTTCGCTGGTGGATTTCCAGTTGCGTTAGCATTCACTTTCTTTGACGTACAAGTTTCTTGTGAATCGTTACCTACCGTTGTTGACTTGTTAAAAAAAATGGGTTATATCACGCGATTTCTATGTTCGTTTGATTTTTGGATAAAACTTTATACAATGTTTTTATTGTGTAGGTACTATAGAATTTAATAATATAATTTAACAGAAATAGACAGTTTTGTACAACCCTTGCAGTTTATTGTGTGTTATGATTATTCTTTAGACCAAATATAATAAAATGCACTTACTATTTAGGGCAAGTGTACTGCATGCATAACTGTTCATCAGTCATTTGTAGCACTGCGGTGGTAAGGGATGGATGTTACACGTGACGCGCCAACGTCGATATAAAACGTGGACAAAACCGAAGCCATACTATTCTCCCGACACAGACTATACCTACACCCTCCGCCAGCGTTTGAAAGGCTGCAACTTCCGTAGAAGAACACCATCCAATACCTGGGAGTCACTATTGACAGAAACTTCTGCTTTCAAAAATACCTAGACGAGACACTCAAGAAAGCAAGAAAAATCAAAGGCTACTTACCCCCGATGCTGATCTTTAACAATAAACTACCGACAGAAACGTGGACCAGAATATACAAAATACACATCAGGCCGATCATCACCTATGGCTCACATGCATGGCTGACATATCTATCTAAGACAAACGTACGACGTCTAGAGGCTTTCCAAAACACTATCCTCTGACTGATTACTGGCGCACGGTGGTTTCGTCAGAAACGACTAAATCAGAAACGACTTAAACATTCCCACAGTACACGAATACTGCAAAACAAACGCCATAAAAATGTTCCAAACAATAGACGACTCACCACACTCATCCATACGAGACGAAGCACCGCTATAAGGCACGCAACAAACATATAAAAAACGCCCACGTCGACTACTAGATGTGTAACATAGTTGGCAAAATAAAAATACAACTACAAGACAACACAAGACGCAGACCAGTAGGTGGGAAAACAAACACCTAGAACACACGCACGGTAAATAACAATACACACAACACAGTAAAAACCACAAGGTTAACGCTGATTACAAGACACGCCCTGAGAGGTCCAAGATCTACCAGGATTTAAAACGATGGGTTAGCAGATTGCAAGGTGTATTGAAGTAAATATCGACAGGATCGATCTGAAAAAAAAAGCGGAAAGAAGTTTATGGTTGTTATACAATGAGTTCAGCACTGGCATGTGCGATCTTCAAACAATGTAACTACTAACTGAATGTTTTATCGCCACTAAATGAAAAACCTCTTTTTCTAATTTTAGCCCAGTTTTTGCGATTTTAGACCGTTACACGTCGTTCGACGGGTGTTAGTAGAGCGTGCACACTGGCAATTTGAAAATGGACGACGAAGTGGTGGTTTGTAAATTTGTATAGGTACACGATAGCATGCGTTAGAATGTACAGCCGAATGGAGAGGCATGTATTGCGGAGTGGTTATTAATCGAAAATCTGGCACGTTCGGCCAAAAGTGCGCGATTAAGTATATACGTCCAATTGAAACCCTACAGCTCGTGAAACGCACGTTTCGAAAATTATGACTGGAAGTTATTTGATTCAATATTCGAAAGTGTACCAAGTTGTTTGCGGGGAGAGGGGACTGTCGGGCGCTTCCTTGGGGCCGTCATTGCCGCCAATGTCTGTGTGTACTTGCATATTTCTCTTCAGTTACTGTAACTTAGTATTGGTAGTTATTTTCTGCGTCAATAGTTTTTAAAACTCTATCCATTTCTTCTTATTTTCAATAGAAGCTTTAAAATTACAAATACATAAAAAGATATTTCCAGCTTTCGCTACGCGTCCCTTTAACACTGTTAGTCATAGATCAGCAAAGAGAAAATGTCAATTTGGGTATGTATGTCAAATATCATAGGTGCCAGTACCAGTACTAGAAAGACGTTTCTAAATTACACCATCTTAACACCATATTCAGTAACTAATAAATACGGAACAATACTTTTCAGTAAAATCAGTACAGTAAAGAGCAGTACTGTCAGTTGAAAACGAAACACAGCCACGTGTACAACTGCAAAAGTTAATTATCTGCTTAAACAAGGATATCAAATTTCAATGAATTGCAAGTACTTTGACGGTAATACATTTTTGCAACAGCAATTTATAGTAAACGTATAATAAACAAAATGTGCAATGAAAATAAAATGGAAGATAACCCAATACTTTTTCTAATGGAGACCAGTAACGATATTACAACACTGCTAATTTTATTATTCACTTTACAGAGAAGTTCTGGTATATTTTGTGCCCACTCTCTTCAAAGATACAGGAGCACTGACTGCATTACGGCTTTGCGTTATTCAGATGAACATGGAATATTGGATTTAGAAGTAATTTTTAAATGGCTTTTTGGCTAGCTATTAAAATTTAAGTGAATTAAAACGCAGCTTTGTATGCTATAATTTTATTAATGCTATGAGTCAAAAATAAATTACGAGTCTAATCAAATATTGTGTCCTGGTAAACGTAAAGCGTAGTAAATATAGCAGACTATAAAATAGTCATGCAGTGCTCGAATATCTGAACAATTTAATTAAATATATTCGCGCTTTTTACAGCAAATGCAACAACACGACACTAACGATTATCGATCTTCCATTAAAACAACGTTTTTCAAGTGCCGTAAGATAGGTTTTTGGCCTTTGATAGCTTCTTGTTTAAAAAGACTTTATATCCAAATTTACACTCCTATCAAGTGTATTTTAATTTATACAGAAATTACTAGTGAATTTAATAAATGGTTACGTTATGTTTATAAACGTTCAAATCAAAATTAATCAAAGTTACTTTCACTAATTAATTAAAACTAAATAAGTAGATTGAACAACCAACAACGTTAAAGTTGTGAAGCTGGAGACTGACTGGCCACCTTAAGCTTCTGAGGGTATTTATGCAATCCCTGCCCCTCACATTGCTAGTGGGAACTGCAGATCTCATGTCTGCTATTTCTTTATGCAATACAAAATATTACTTTTTTAATAATTTTAATTCTAATAATTGCTGTCTTACTGTCTACTGTGACCTGCACCTGCAGTGTCATATTAAGTCGGGAATACAATGTAACTGTTTCCGTTCTCATGTCTGGTTCGTGAATTTTCATTAACCTTTTATTATGTCCTTCAATTATACATTGTACCAATAATTCTTAAATCTTAATAATTCCATTTAAATATACATATATATATATATATATATATATATATATATTGATTTGGGGGATATGTAACTACTCCCGACGTAGATTGTAATAAGTTTTTTATCGTTATCTAGTTTATTTTTTACACTATTATAAGTTATTTAAAAAAAATTTTTATGTCCTAATGTTAATTCGAGGAGTGTAAATTAGTTGATGGGTCGATTGTGTTGTTCTAAGCAATTAGTGCGTATGACATTAAATCAGTGATACATTCTTCCTTATAGGTTAAGCTTAACTGTCGAATTTGTTCTAATAAGGTTAGGTGTTATCTTTCAATTAGTCCATCTGTTATAAAGTGGATTTTTATTTTATGGAGTTCTAAGGAACTTTGTATTATTTTATTTCTAAATTCGTTGCCATTGTTTAAAATTATTGTTTCTGATATACCGTAAAATGTAAAATATTGTAAGAATCCTTGAGTTACATGGATATTATTTTTTGAAGTGATGGGTATCGCTTGGCCAACTTTGGTGAATGTGTCTACGATTGTTAAAAAGTTTTGAGCTTCTACTACGAGAGTGTCTGCATGTAATTTTTCAAAAGGTTTGTCGGGTGTTTTGGTTAACATTAAGGGTACCTTGGGGGTGACCTGTCGTATTTTGTTTTGTCGCATCAGCTACATTTAGGAATTTCTAAAAATGGGAAAGCCCTATGTAAGAAACTTTACCTGATTACTATATTTCGACTTGTGCATTATAGTTTATTAATGAGATGTTAAAATTATTTTTTTAAAGACGAAAGCGTATCTATATCAAGATGTATTCGTTCAGATTGTATCATATCTAACAGTAACCTTATATCATACTTATTTATAGAGGATCGAAAATGCACCAAAAACAATTAAAATGAGAATTTCTTGTTTGATCAGCATTTTCTACTCTGGCAACACTGGTTGACCAAGCAGTTGATGTTTTCTAGTTTCACTTTCTTATTTTAAATATTGATATGGCCCCGCAGCCTGCAGATTTTTTTCAAGGTCACCAGACTTTCGATAATAATACTACTATAATAATGTCGATGAGTGTTTAAATTCTAACTTTATGTTTGAAGACGACTCAGAAAAAATGCTGACTATGATCCACAATTCGACGCTCCAAAACGAACTGATCAGAGGTACAAAACACTACTTGGATAGTGTCACACTAAATTTAATTTTCCCATGCTCCGGCCGAAAGTGCTACACTGTTCAGGTAGCGAGTTCTTTTCACCAGGAAATTTGGAATTTTGCCGAACCTTTACCGTTCCAAGCAAGGTAGGAGTCTTTACCGTGCTTAACAACGCTCATCCACGGCACCTACAATTTACCTCTCATACGAACAAAGGTTATTTTTAAAAAAAATGCTCGCCTAACATTTTTCAAGCGGACCTTGTCGGGATTAGAACTCTGGACCTTGGGCATAGCAGTTACACGCACACGAGCAACAACTAACAACATTAATGAGGCTATTGAGCTTTAAAATTTGCTAGGGCGTAGTAGCTCTTACATTTATTTTAAAAGCGAATTTCGCAAACAAAAGTAAATTAACAGCAAGAGCAACTTAAGAAACCATAGAGAGTACAACCTTGAATATTTCTTTAATTTATATATTTAAAAGGCTTGATGTCACAAACAAAACATTCATCATGTCCCAACGTAACTATATCAACTTTTGTTCTAAAATGTGGGAATACCGGCCACCTGCGTATCTGATTTCAACGTCCGTATTTTATTCGCACCCAAATAACGTGTAGTGTTGCATGCTTTTAGACGAAATATCATTTGTTTTGTAAAATGCAATGAAGATTGATCATTCTTCGATACAGACACTACTTTGAAGCTAATTAATTAAAAACAGAAGATGCAGTATTCTAAATGGAAATTTAAAAAATTTGGATTATTTTGTACACTGCGATTTTAATGTCAGAATCGAATCACGAAGTATCTAAAATCATTAACGACGTTGCGGATGAGATTATAATAAGCGCTATATGACCTGCAAGTATAAATTTTGGATTTGTTTGTTTGTAACTAATAAGAATATTTTGTAATTTGAAGCTACAATAAACCTTAATCATATAATTTTTTGTTGTAAGCAGATAATTACCAGAAATTTTCAGGTCGAAGTTTGAGGTATTTTGATTTTTACCAAATAGATTATCTGTCAAGGATTATTGGCCAATCATCCTTACAAGCGTGGGAATAAAGGATGGATAGATTATCCGCATATTTGTGTAGCTGTTAGAAAAATTTAGTCAGTAATTATATTCTGTATGAACTGAAACTGTGAATTGTTTTATAAACTGTTTTGTATGAAAGAAAAATATTTTAAAATGTATAGATACTTTCTTGATCTATGTGACGTTATTATCGGGGCAGCCACGTTGGTTCGTCAAATTTATGCTACGCTGGCTCGTGGCCGTACGTAACACAAAGAAAAACAAAGAAATGACCCGGCTCAATCGGAGAGTAGGGGGGGTTGTAGAAAGCAGACCAACATATAAGGTACGCGGCTGCAAGGAATTAGTAACAGTACTTTAAAAGTACTTAAAAAAATTAAAAAAAACTGTTTGGATAATCTATATAATATAACAACGTTAAAAGCAATATAACAAATCTTTAGTACAAAGTGAGGTAATATTGGGGAGTAGCAGAAACGTTTCCTCACACACCAATTAGACATAAAGCAGATAAAATTTTAACAAAATATAAATAGGTAAACACAATTAATATGAGTAGTCCAGTAGTATTGATTTTTCTTTTTTTTCTTCTTTTATTTAAAATAGCATGCAAGTCTATGGTAAAAGGTATCAGAACGCCAAAGGTATGGCCAAGCAACGGACAGGTATTAAAAGTAAAAGCAAGTAGGTAATAGTTCAACTTACAAACAGTCCTTCAGCAACGCTTCCTCGCAATTGAATGTGGGATTCCCGTTGTCCTGCACTAACGAAGCACTGCACCCTTGACTGTGAGGGTGTGGATGGAATTTCTCGCACTTTACACTAATCCCACCTACGTATTTCCTGACACAATAATTTCGAAATATTTTGTAACACAAATCGAAAAAAAAAATGGTAATAAAAATTTAGAATCCCGGGCCTTCAAGACACGATGTAATGCATTAAACTAAAAGTACCGTGAGGTGTTTTATTTGCTACCTATGGTAACAAAGAAAATCTAATGCTTTTGAATAACGAAAGTTGCGCAAACAATGATCTATTTTAGATTCTTTGGTGTTAGAAAAATGCAGAAACTACAGTATCCACTGTATTTAAGTAAGCCAAAGTATGCATTAATCTGATAAAACCAAGGGACACTAGACTAGATCGCACACATTAATCCTAAAGAAAGAATTGGTCAGTTTAGCAAGTTCTACGACTCCTATTTCACAAGACAAACAACTAAAACCACAAATTAGTAAAGTACGCGTATCACTAAAGCAGGTCCGTCAAATGTTCCTTAGAGCATTTGTCTCACAAGAAAAACAACTAAAATCAATTAGTAGGCACGCGTAAGCAATAAAACCCGTCCTTAAAAACACACGTGCGTCGACCAAACACGGTTAATATACAACTCTTATTTCACAAGAAAACAACTAAAAATCGTGCCGTGCTCGTACATGAACAATACGAAAATTCCGCATCAATTCTCACTATTGTCAAAAGCAGAAAAAAGCAGTATTTTCAACGTACTTAGTGTATCGGAACAAAGAACAAACTCCGACCTTCAGAGCAAACAGGACACCGTATTATCAACGTAAACAATATATTGGAACGAGGAACAGACGACAACTGCTAGTCTGTAGATATAAAATCGTTGTTATTCCAACCGCTTATCGCCTATTATCTAGACTTGTATATTCACATAAGGAACTAAATTTATATTTACGGCAAGACAAGAACGATGCAATCTATTCATTATAACACGACGCATTCGTTAACGAGTTAATAAATATTAAATATAGAAATAGTAATTTGTAGAAATGTATTTATAAATTGGGAAACAGCGTAAAAAGGTTAAAACTACAAAAATGCCCGTTACAGCTTGCTGAGTTTTTTTTTCATTTTGTAAATTCCATAACTTCCATTGAGCTAGCCAGCAAAATAAGGAAAAGTAAGGTTAGATAATAATTTCAATTTTACAATTTGTTGTATTCACAGCATTTTTTTTTGGAAAATTTTCCTAATTTTCTAAATCATCTTTGAAACAAGTAGGTTGAAAAATCGTTGATGAATTAATTCACTGTCAAAAATTTAAGTGTCTTAATCGATTTTTATTAAAGCGCAAACATCCCGTACAAGTACAACCACAAGATCCTATAATGCCAACAACGATCATCCAACAACCAGATGTAAGGCAGTAAAATCGGAAGCCACTTGCTAGTCCACGTGTACCCTGATGTAACATTCAATTGGTCAGGTATTATTAACAGAAATTCTTAAAAAAATAAACACCAGTTCGTAAACAATATTACCATATCATCGTTCGGGTTTCCAAGATTGAGCTATACAAGATGTTTAATCTTATTTTGTCAATACCCTTAACAACAATACATAGAAAAAAGTAGTGCAATATCAACGTTTTCTTTCTTTTCTTATGTCCATTACAAATACTGTACCTTTACTTTCTGATTAAGGATAATTCCACAAATAAGCTTATATTTATATATTTATAATTCTTTTAAAGTACCCAAACCTCCTTTTGCGATAATGTTACGCTTAAATTTAAACATAACTAATTCCTTCGCTATTTCATAATTCAAGGATATAATTACTTACGGAACATTTACTTCCCACCACATAGATACCAGCCATTTATCCTTAAAATTCACAGGCACATAATCATAAACCATAACTTAACTCACTGCTGAAAAATTGAAGCATATTCAGGTACGTCAATGATTCACCTTTTACTTTCTCAATACGTTATGTCACCCATTATGTCTATTTAAATTACATTTTGTGGCAGAATAAACGCACTTGTCACCCTTTCAGGACTTAATGTCCTTACTTAACGCACCTCCGACGCGATTTAAATTTCACGCTTACTTAAATGCTTGAGCTTTGTGGTCTATTTATCCAGGAAAGTTCAAAACAATTCGTTGTCGGCTACTTTTAACCTGGAGGGCCTAAGATCTATGTGCCCGCTGTCACTAAACAACAATTACTTTCTTAATCCTAGAATACTATAGTGGTTCTGATATACCTAACTACTATACTGTCTTAGATTTTACGAGCATTAAATAACCATGGTATTAAAGCTGCATTTTTATTTAAAAAAAGGTATAAAATTAAAAATAACTTATTTACATATTCAGTAACACGATAAAATGTAATAATACAAAATAATTGTTATTGTGAGGCACATTCAGTACAGTAATTCCCGCAATACGTTCCGCATATTAGGTGTTGACACTGCACGCAATAGGCAGTGACAATACGTCTTAGTTTACTCGGGCAGTAAAAACAAACTGTACGTTTTTTATCTTGAAGTACGGTATTTTTATCTACCGCATCTACCTTGAGTATTTTGCAAATAGTTTGGCGAAGATTTCGACCCAAACTAGCAATGCTTATTCTGTGTTCCATCCATGGTTTGCAAGACGATGGGTCAATTTAATCATAAACTCTTCACGTGGTAAAAGTGTTTTTCTCGTCTTAACTGTATTGTAGCAATAGACTATATATAAATTAATACTGGCTGAATTTATCATTCCGTAAAACGCGCATAACGGCTATTTTCTAGTTTTTTGGCTACAACTCATATTAAAAGTAAGTTGATCAAAAGTGTTAACCTCCCCCCCCTTTCGTTTCATTATAATTTAGAATTATCTGTGGTTTACAATTTTGTTTTGAAATTTCGGCTCCCTCATGCAAGGTGAATAGCAATACAACGCATTTATTTTTTTTGGTCATATAAGACACCAAAGTTTTACTTTGGTCAAAACAAAATATTGAAGTTTTTGGCTTCCTATTGTTCGTGTCTAATAGTTCAAGCGGTATCTCTTTTTTATTTTTTTTATTGTTCCTAACAGTGTAAGTTTATATGGCTCTTTCAATAGTTCATCAGTAAGGGCTACCGAAGTGAACCAACTGTCCATCGTGATATTTCGATTACTGCCGTAAACAGACTTTGATAATTCTTTTACAAAATAATTTTCCACTGGTAAACCTCCTGTTGTTGTTCCTTTTCCTAAATATGGACAGGCGTCAATTAGGTACTTCAATAAAGAATCACATAGCATCACAATCTTTATTCCATATTTTACTGGCTTGTTCGGTATATACATCTTAAAGGGACACCTGCCACGGAAACCTAGAAGTTGTTCGTCTATAGTCAAGTAAGACGATGGCGTATAGAATGTTCTGCAAGTATCAATAAATATTTCCTATATATTTTGTATCTGTGCAAAAGTATCATCTTGCTTTCTTTTCTCTCTACTTTCTTTATCGTCAAATCATAGACAGTTAATTAAAAAGTGGAAGCGTTCGTAGCACATGCAAGCTTTATAAAATGAACCCGACCGATAGAATCAAACACCACTTTGGCGTTAAGATGATTATCTTTTTTTTTTACCGCGGAGAGAATCAACACAGCAAAAACTGTCATTAATTCATGTTTCGAAAGTGTGATACCCAGGATTCGGCTTTAGCATACTTCACAGATTGTCTGGTAATTTTCTCAGTGGTGTGTTCAAGAATTATATCGAGTATATCATCAGAAATGAAATGCATGAAGTGATCATCAACAGCTAAATATGCTTTAGCGCCTCCTCTGCTGCCAACCACAAAATGAATTAAATTTCTACGGGCTGTTCTTCTAGATTTTAGTGGTAATTTAGTTGACCACTTATGGCCGTCTTTTCCCTTCGGGTTGTTTGTTTTGGGCGTAATTATACTCGTCTTCTTTTGCTGTATATTAGACAAGGGAAATCTCTCTCCCGGTAAGGTAGCATCATTTTCTTGTTCAACGTTGGGTGTTGGTGTTGTTGAATTACGTACATCAAGGGCATTCTTAGCACAACGTGTAATCCCATATGTGGTTGAAACTGGTGAATTATGACGTGCAGTTCTAATATCGTAGTCCAGATCGCTATCATCAACGTCTTCTGAATTCTGCTCTTCTATTTCCAAATTTTCTTCCTCCTACTCACTTCCACTTAATATATGGTTCTGGATCACTATCTTCCCCATTCATAATCCGTTAAACTTCATTTTATATTTCGCGTTCGGACCAAGGTCTCTTTGACAACATTTTATTAAAACATCAACTATTACTTCAAAAATAATGAAGTAAGACATAATTTCTCTTACTTGTTGATAATAGAACAAGATATATTTATAATGGTACCACTTCTCACGCATACATCAATACTATTTCGTCGTAAATTCTACAAGTTATCAAAATAGCGAATACTGGAAATAGTTAAACAGATTCACGTACACAAATGTATAGCTCACGACTAGTTAGAAAGGTACTAAGAATACTCGACCGCAGTAAATTTTACGAACGAATAGTATTCTAGGGTTAACCAACTTTTATCGAACTTGTCGTTATATTCCATACTGCCTCTTTTGCGTCTAAAACAGTCTTACTGTCAAAATAAATGCCGTTCTATTCATGACTATGCCTTCAATTTATGATTGTTTTTATGACTAAAGTGGCTTCATGGTGTGTTGGTTTGAGTCCATGATTCAATAGTTTGTTTTTAACTTATGTGAATTAGGGATGGCCACGAACAGAACAGGTTCGAGGTTCGTCTCGATTTTTTCGAACCGAACCGAACCGAACCGGACATTTTATTTTCGAACCGAACCTCGAACCGGACCGGCAAATTTTTCGAACCAAACCGAACCCAACCGAACCTTGAGCTAGGTTCGGTTCGGTTCAAAAGGTTCAATTTTTTAAATAAAAATTTAGTTTAAAAATCTAATTTTCACTAAGAACATGTTAACCTTAATTTCTCTCAAATGCACATTCTAAAAATCTTTAGTTGCAAGCATATAAGAAATAGAACGATTTTCTAATGTATATGGTCATCGAGTTTTAAGCCAATAGGTAAAAAATGTAATGAGTATTAGTGTTACACATCTAATAAATTTTGTCATCGAGGCATGCTTGTAGATAAAAAAATTCTAGATTAGTTCGATTTGTTTAATGCTCCTTATTTCAAATTGTTGCTGGTTTATAACTAGTATTAGATATTAAAGAAACTCGAATTGATTTTGAAAATTTCGTTTTAAAAACAAGCTTATTTTATTTATGAACAGGAGTCGTGTCGCAAAATCATCTTACACATATACAACCCGAATTCACGGTCTAGAGATTACAGAAGTTTTTAGAATAAATGAAACAACTTAATTTTTAATTAAGTATGTATTACTAATCCATCATTTTGAATTTTTTACTTTTGTATGAAAACGAGCCCTCTATTAATATTAAAAAAGGTGACTGTAGCAAAAATAATCTCCTTTTCTTTTGTACATAATCGCTCAACAAATGGTGTTACAAAACGCATAGTACCATAGTATTTACTGTTTATTTAGTGTGGCCATTACCACCTACGTCTTTAGAAGTAGCCGATTCTCCAGAAGAATGACCCCGAACTTTCTCTCTAAACCAAGGGTTGAAGTTTAGGATTCATGGCGGCATAAACTTTTCAATCAATGCCAACATAACATAACACACTATAATGCAAATAATAAGCAGATATAATGTTATATTTTATTATAAAAAACGTAAACGCTGTTTGAGGTAGATTTACGATTCTTTCCGAGAACTATCTGATATTGTCTTTTAAAAGAAATAATACTTAAATAAATTTACAACATTTTTCCTTAGAATATGGGTTTATATGGATATTTCTAATGGCTATTCAAGGTTTCAATTTTATTTATATTGCTGTTGCATTTGTCCGTTTTGACCGATCAATTGCACTTTAATAGATGCATGACACATGTTTCAAATCTGGCCGTGCAAGATTTATTCCGTACATTGAACTTAAGCCCTGAACGAACTAATGAAGAAGAAATTGAAGATCAAGATGAATGTAGTAGTGATAGTGATAAAGACGAATTTAACAGTAAAGCCAAACTCAATTGTATTGAGAAAATTCGAATAGTCTTTAAGAAAATTAGAAGATCTGAGCTATTGAAACCCCGAATTAAAAGCGCTTGTTAGGCTGTCGGTGTGTCTACAGAGCTTTCACCGATTCTAGATTCTCCTACACGGTGGAATTCCACTTATAATATGTTAGATATAGCTTTTAAGTTAAAGCGAGGACTAGTATGTTTGTGCGAACGTGATCCTACTCTAAAAAATTAAAAACTTAATCAAAGTGAGTGGTTAATCTTAGGAAACACGTGTAATTTTTTAAAAATGTTTAAAAGAGTAACTGATAAGTTAGGAGGAGACAGGTACCTTACCTTACCCTCCGTGGTAGTTTGTATTAATATTTTATTGAATAAAATAGAAGAAGAGATAAGAAAATTAGATGAAAAAGCAAATAGATCTACAGTCGATGAGCAATTGTTGATAGCATACCAGGGTTCAAGAAATAAAATATTAAAACATTATCGTCTTACCAATTGGCTATATTGTGCTGTACTAGTGCTCGACTCTATACACAAAATAGAGCTCTTTGACCACACTAGTTGTGGAAAGCACAAAAGTGGAATCGCTAAACTTCTTCAAAAACCTCTATGAAGAATATACAAAACAAGGGCCAAACCTGCACTCTCCTTTGCCCGAATCTTCTAAAGATTCAGAAGGCGATTTTAGTGTCTCTAAACTGTACAAATCCAAAAGAAGAATGGAAGACAAGGCCGACGAATTAGCAATATATTTAGCAGTACCGCGTTGCAATGGTGATGAAAATATTTTAAAGTGATGGCAAATTAACAAGGAAAGGCTTCCGATACTGAGTAGTATGGCAAACGATTTATATAGTGTGACTGCAACCTCAATCCCTTCTGAAAGACTGTTCTCAAAAGCAGATTTGGTTATAAGAAAGCAGAGGAATAACCTTAGTCATGAATTAGCTAAAAGTCTACTCTGCCTTAATTCTTGGGTAGGAAAATTATTTCCCAACTTAAACACTATAACTATAAATAAGTAACTGCTATTATATTAGAGTTAGTTGTATTATTATGCACCACTATAAATTATACATTACTAAAATTATATATATATATATATATATATATATATATATATATAAAATAGTAATAAAGTGAAGCAATACAATGATTTTAAATAACAAGTCAAGGTAAGTATAGAATTTTACAAATATGTATGAACTTTTTTCAATGATTTTATATTAAGTGTTTAAGACGACTTTTGTGAATTTATTTAAATACGAATTGTTATACATATAAGCACAGTTTCTTTATTCCTGTATTGTACGAAGTGTATAAAATTCCCTTATCGTTTAATTTTTAATTATAAAGATAAACTGACAATCAACTTTTTGTTTGTACTGTATCAGAAATCAGTAACACCTTATTGACTTGATATTCTTTTTATACTAACTAAAATAAAAGTAATCGCAAAGATTGTGTGATATCGTTCCTGCACAGTAAAATGGCATTAGTAAAAATCATCAATTATTAACACATTTTAAATTTTGGAGGTGGTTTTCACTATTAACCTAATTGTAATTACGCTTCGTTAAAGATAGTACGTATTGAAAAATCAAACCTGAACAAATAGTATTAATATGATTTATACTACTAAAATCTAAAGCAAATTAATGTTGGGTTTGAAAGTAGCAACTACTAAATATAAAAACTACATTATGCATTTAAATTGTGTAGTTGAACGCATTAGTTGTTTGAAATATAAAATGTCGAACCGGTTCGCTTCGAAACGAACCGAACCGAAACATATTTTTTCGAACCGAACCTCGAACCGAACCAGACTAAAAAGTTTTCGAACCAAACCGAACCTAGGGCAAGGTTCGGTTCGGTTCGGTTTAAATCCATCACTAGTGTGAATGTGTACAAATAAACTTTGCTATGCCTGATGATTTACAGAGATCTATCTGTATGTTTTTTATATCATACTAAGGGTGTAATGCCCAAATTTTTATGACCAACTGTATTTAATATATTATATGCTTTCCTATTTATTTATTTATCTTAATTTAGTATTACATTCAAGTATTCACTTAATAAAATGCAAACTACCAAAGCTTCTAAATTTTACAAGCTCTTTCGTGCTAAAAGCTTATTTAACTAATCTCTCTAAATTCTTTTTATTTCTACTACCTATTGTTGTTTAAATAACGCGCTTGCGTTACAAAATGTTTTTATAAATGTATCACCTGCGTTCAACCTAATTTTATAGAAACGGTCGGTGTCCAACATCCTCTGTTTCACTAGTTAAGCAGTCAGCTGCTAGCTGCTATTTGTCTATAAGTATAAGTTCATTACAAGATCAAGTGATTGATGTTGCAAACGACGGTTTCCCCGATATCTCAATTTTACATTAGAATCACTCGATTTTAGGAAATAATAGAAGACGGAAACTAACTATACTGATTAAGATTTTAATAAATGTAGCAAAATTTGCTGGGAAAAATCAATGCCTCTTCAGAGAAGCGACTTTAGTTAATTATATTTGTTGGTACCTGTATGCAGTTATTTTGGATGCTGCAACACGGTTTTGCAGAAAAGAAACATATTAGCCTTATTGAATTCCAAATGTAAATTCTTGGGCTTTTGGTAATTGTGTTAAATATTGAATTAAAGTTCGTTGATTAAGCAAATCGTTCAATAAACTCATAAACTCGAGTATTGTGTCTAATTTGTATGACTACCCTCATGGTTGGCTTTGAAAGCAGATACGTTTGATAAATTTCGACCACCATTACATTTTAAACATAACTAGAATATCGAGTAACCAATTAGATCGTATCTGAATACCGTCATAAGTACAATTGAAACCTGATATGGTTGGCTTTTAGTGCATAAAGCCCTTTACTGCATATCTATAGCTGCTGAATAATCCGTAATAGAGGTAATCCTATATATTTGGAGGATTGTTCTAGTGATTGAATGTTGGCGTACATTCGCTATTTGCCGAAGCAAAAAGTTTTCTGAATTATTAAAACTTGTTACTGTCGTTACAGTATTTTAAAAATACTACAGTAGCTACGAAGCTTTGTTAAAATGTTTCGCTTCAGCTTCCCATAAAAGTTGGAAATTAAATTCAACGTTTGTCGATCTCGTTCAAATTGTTTTAAGAGGGAAATATCATTATTAATCTTCAGGTAAAACAAAGAAAACCTTGTTTAATGCAGTATAGATGTACGTATATATTATCTTTACTTATATTAGATAATTTTTCTTTGGTCTGTGATTGTTTAAATATAAAACATAACAGCTATAGCTAGAATTAACATCCAAATGCAGATGGCAAGACACTGAACGAATTTCAATTTGCAGTTCCTTATTCGGTTCAATACTAGTTTAATACTTCACAAATATTTACAGAGAATATACTCAAATGCCGTAACAAGTGTATACTGCCAATTATAACTAACAATGTTTATAGCACTAATGCGCTTTTAAGACGACGATCACACCATATTCATATTGATAATGTACATATGCCATAATTAACAACTCTATCTGAATTTATATTGACATAAAGCGTATTTATTTTAATGAATATAGCAATTTAGTTCATATGACTTACCTTAACTGACTAGTCTTTAGGTTTATGTATCTTGTATTGTATAGACCCTCCTACCACGAATTTTGGTAACGTTTATCTGGGCGTAAACTACTTGTTTTGAAAGTCAAATCTGATGCAACCTTATAGCAGCGAGAGGTTCACCATTGTACAGTCTTATAATAAACGGAATTTAGTTGTTCAATATGAGTAGCGAATAATTATTTAATCCCTCTATTGACGCAACATTTGGTCGATCTCCAAACCGGGTGAAGATCAGCATATATTAATCAGCTTTTATGGAAAATCTGCACAAGGGTCCTTCGAGAAATCAATATTAACAAAAAAAAACCGAAACATTAGCAGGTGAGATAAAAGTTCAGTATCCATTTATACCTAAATAGACAAGGGCTGAAGCCTTTGAAAGCCGTAAAAAGTGGAAAAAAATATTAGTAGGATGAAACCTATTAAAAAAGCAAGAAAATATAACAAAAATGAAAGGAAAAATAATTTACGGGTGATCTGAAGTCGGGAAGTGGAAAAGGGTGAGTTTTTAGGGGTTTATCTAGATTTTCGGCAAAACTACAAGTCCTATGGAAAAACGTTAAATGGCAAAGTTGTAGGTATTAAAAAGATCTACAAATTTTATATTTACACTTTTTTCACATGATTTCAAAATTTATGTGAAAAATTCAAATAACCAAGTTTTTGGTATTTTATTTTTATCTTTTACAAAAAAATTTCTTTTTTTACGAAATTTGGCGTAAACGTACCTTTGTTATATCCCAAACACACTGTAAATTTTTTAATTTAAAATATTTATTTTTTCACCTTATTTTGACTTAATATCGAAAAACCACCCTCATCTTCAATCGAAAATTCTCACGTCAAAATATCTGCTTTTTTAAAAAAGTCGGTGCGCTTTTTGTTCGTTGAAATCTCCACTTTCTGATGGTTTGAAAAATATATATATTACTATGGTAAATGTTCGCAAAAATGCAAAGAAACGAAAAAAACTCGAATCCAAAATTTTTTTTATCATATGTACAATTTTGAGCTATTTATTAAAATGTACACATTAATTACTCGAAAAATGTAAGATTCCATGTTACATTGATAAACAAAAAATTACAAGTCGAAATATACTACTATAATTAACAACAACCAAATAAGTTAAGAAAGTTATTATTTATTAAGACATCTACAATATTTTGAGAAAGTTGTAGAATTTTCCTTAAATTATATGCGTAGATACCAATTTATTGCTATTTTAAGATATCTTGTATACCTGTGTGAACAACGGAAAATTTTAGGCCATCAAAAACTTAAAAGGTAAAATTTCATAGAGAAATGGGGAAGAGGCTAGGATGGTCTGGGCGTTACTATCTGTTATTTTGTAGCAGTGCATTTACATTTCCAATGCTCCACCCGAAGGTACTACATTGGCCAGGAGGCGAGTTCTTTGTTGCCTGGAAATTTAGAATTTTACCGAACCCTTGCCGTTCCAGATAAAGTAGGGATCTTTAACGTGCGTGACAACACTCACACACGGTACCTCCATTTAACCTCCCATCCGAACGAGGGCGTAATTTTTGTGAAAAATGCTCACCTGCCATTTTTCAAGCAGTCGGCCGTGTCGGGATTCGAACCCATGTTATTTTGTAGCAGCTGTAAATACCGTTAGCCAGTATTCGAGATACAGAGCAGTGAACAACATCGTTCATTAAAATACACGTGCAGGCTGAGTGATAAGAGCATTGTGACAAATTTACTTTACTAGAAACATAATTAAAATGCACAAATTTATGCTCAAATTGTCATGCTTCTGAAATATGCTCCAATGTGGAAGAAAAAAGCAACGAGAAAGTTAATGATTCAGATGAAATTGTGGATGAAGAACCAATGCAGACTGGAAATAATATTGAAGACAAAGACGGTGATCGTCATGAAGATTTCGAAGATCTACTAGAATCGGAAAGGTTTGTCGAATCTAACGATCAAGAAATGCCATCAACAAGACAAAAACTAAGGGATAAGTGATTAGTATTCAAGATAAGGTATTTATAAGTAACAAGATTAATGCATTCGAAAATATAATGAATAACATAATCAGTAACAAGTAAAAAAATTCAGTAATGCATTTTACATGTATATTTATATATGATGAGATATTGTTTGACATAAATGTGATTACTTTTAATAAATCAACTTTGTTACTGCAAAAATAGCAACAGTACCTTTTTTTAGATGAAATTCCCTTTAAATCCTATTTTTAATTATATTTAGAACAACTATTTTCTCAGGTTTTTTGCAATCTTTATGTTTTATGGATTTGTAATTTTTTGTTTATCAATGTAAGTAACATGGAATCTTACGTTTTTCGAGTAATTAAAGTGTACATTTTAATAAATAGCTCAAAATTGTACATATGATAAAAAAAAAATTTCGGATTTGAGTTTTTTTCGTTTCTTTGCATTTTTTGCGAACATTTACCATAGTACTGTATATTTTTTTACACCACCAGAAAGTGGAGATTTCAACGAACAAGAAGCCCACCGACTTTTTTAAAAAAGCAGATATTTTGACGTGACAATTTTCTATTGAAAATTAGGGTGGTTTTTCGATATTAAGTCAAAATAAGGTAAAAAAATAAATATTTTAAATCAAAACATTTACTGTGTGTTAATAATGCAACTCATTGTTTGGGTGCATATATATTTAATTGTGAGTGAGTATTGCTATATTTTTGTAACTTTTACCCAACAATGGCCGAATTCGCCCATCTAATTGCAATACGTGGTCAATAAAAGCTAAATTTACAAGAACTGCAATCTACCTGAATAACTTTAACAATAAAGGCGGAGATATAGAACAATTAAAAGCTAGGAAAAGTAGTGTAACGGAGTTGTTTAAGGAATTTAAAAAATTGCAGTATCATACAGAACAAATACCTTCTAAAGATATTACAACTGCCCAGGAATCAGAAGTGGTCGAATTACAGTATTTTTAATCTTTTAGCTATTATTCGTTAAATCATTCAAAACAGTTCAAATTTAATGTCATTCAAACTATACTACTCCCAACATAAGCAGCGAAACCAAGCTGATTAAGTCACAGTCTAACTGCCTGACCTTGCCGAATATAAAATTACCAGTTTACAGCAGTGCATTTTACAATAATTTTAATATAGTAAAAACCACGAAAGAAGTCCTCTACGTCATAGTTGTCTAACTCAATTCAAAACATACGTTTAAGGTTATTTAAAAGTTTAACTAATGTATATGATAAAGATAGTAATACTAATTGTACGTATTTTAAATAAAGACATACGTGAACACGTTCATCTGGGAAAATGACAGAGAAGAGTATGTGTCCGTATGTTTTGTAAATTTTTTTGTAAAGCACGGTTGCCAAAGTTATCGTACGGAGAAAGATTTCAATGCAGCTGCCGTAAATAGTTTATATTGCAATTATTGTACGTTTCTATTCAGATTAATCTATGCAACTCAATTTATGAAAATGAGTTTTATTTTAACTGAATTCATTATACTCGTAAAACATGAGGACGCCAATTTAAAAATAGTTAAAGCAACTACCTCTATGAAAATAAAATATTATTGGCAACCATGCTTCATTATGGTTTGCAGATGCGCGAAGCTTGACGAAAACTTCCGATTCGGAATATTTATTGGGTATTAAATTTTCAACTTAATTCGTACGAATACAATTGATGACGCAGACGACTTCTTTCATGGTTTCGACTATAACATGGTAAATCTTGATAGTCGTTTAAATGACTGCCAACGATTTTTTTATTTGAAATCTTGTCTAAAGCGGAATGCATTACGCGCAGTCCAAGCTTTACCAGTAAACAGTGAAAATTACAAGGCAGCTCTAGATATTCTAGAAAAGTGATTTAAAAAAGAACGTTTAATTGTTCAAGAGCACATTTGCTCAATATTAAATTTTCCAGCTATTACAAAAAATTCTGATTCAAATTTAATGCAAGAATTGTTAGATAACTTAACAGTTAACCTACAAGCCTTAAAGAGTTTGGAACTAAAAATAGAAGCTTGTTATGTAAAATTAATTCCGATAATTCAATCTAAGCTTGATTATTTTACAAAAAGGAATGTGAAGCAACTTTGGTTCAAAGTTACCAAAACTTCCAGATTAAAGAAACTTTTTAGAGAAAAGATGCCCGTTTTTTGAAGGGGTAAATGCATTGAATAAATCGGATTCTACACAAAACCATGTTGTAACGAGATTTCAAAATTCAAATAATAAGCCGCGAACTTCTGCCTAGGTTGTTTCAAAGGTATACAAAATTAATTGTCGTTGTTTTAAGTTAAAATCCATCTCCGTACAAGAAAGAAAAGATGAAATTAAAAAACTAAATCTTTGTCTTAACTGCTTAAAATACAATCATTCGGAGTCTGAATATAAATCAACAAATGCATGTCGGGTGTGCAACAAAAGACATCACACCCTATTACACGTATCAGAAGAGGTTAATCCTAGTGAAATTGTCGATCTTTATCATTATGCTGCTTCTAACAAAACTGTCGCCTTAGCAACAACCATTGTTCTTGTTAAGGATGCTTCGAATTCTTTTCAACAATGCCGTGCATTACTAATTTTATGTCTGTGGTAACTTACGTTAGATTAGGTTTAATACTTAATAAAACTGATTTTACGATCTGCGGAATAAACCAAAAAAAAATACCGTTGTACAACAACATGCGAACGTAACAATAGAATCCTGCTATAAATAAACCCTTTAAACCTAGCATAGTGTAACGGGTTGCTACTACCGCGTTTCTTTAATTTAACACAAGTAATAATAAAGGTCTTTATTACTCACTGTTCACAAGTCTAATTAACAGTATATGCCTTATTTATAGATGTTTTCAGTCCACTTAACAATGAAGCACTATTACACTAATGAATTTACTAGCACTAATTTCTTCTTAAACTAACTTCTTTACCATAGGTCCATTAACAACACTAACACAACTATTTGTTTATACACTTCTTTTTATTTATGTATACTACAAGCTGCATGCACATTAGACACAGCATATAACATTTATGTATACCTCTAAAAGCTCAAACTACTATTACTTTACAACGTTATAATTTATATGAGACATTCTAGTATAGACTAACTCTTATGTTCATAAGCGGCCTTATATATACCCTGCATTAAAGATATGACTCATTATCTAGTATTTTCTAGAAGGATTCTCGAATGCTGAAGAATACGCTGTGCCCCGGGCGTTTGTATGTTTGACGGGTTGCCTAATAGTGGATCGCAACACTGCCCCCTCTTTAAAACCGTTACGTCTCGTAACTGTAAATCCATCTTGACGCCAATTCGATGACTGATGACGGTATCGGCAGCTATCTCCTCTGGTGCATCCACCGCGTCGTTGGAAGTAATAGTCAACACCCTTTTCTTGGTCTTGGTAGGCAACCGGTTGATAACAACAAACAAGAACCTGGACGTTGGTTCCCTGGAAAACTACTTCTAGCATATTTCGGACTATCCTCCAATCTAAGCGATCCAGTCCACAGCCCAGCTTGGGCACCGCTAGTCTCGTTACTCCATTTTCCATCATCTGCGTCTTAAGATTTAACAAAGTGTACTCAAACCAAATATTTCAAACATCAATAAATCAAAGTCACCTTCAATTTATGTCATAAATGTCAAACTTGAAGTTTTTATTATTTTGAAAACGATCCTAGGTTATGGATCGAAACGTTAATAAAGATAATTTTATAAACTATGAGTGGTTTAATCCCCAAAGAAGATTAAGAAGAATAACGATTTTTATCTTGAAGAACCAAAGATTTTCCTACAGTTGGCTGCTGTTGTACTAATTCATCCACACATCCAAACTTTTTCTTGAAAACAACAGCTATTCCCCTTGACATTGCCAAATCTTGAGCTACGCATTGTGCAAGGGAATACTCTTCTGGTGCTCTAAACAGATCTTGCTGTTTTTCAACAACAACGCCAAATCTCGCTTTAGCGGAACCACCATACGCCGCCATAAAGCTCTCAAAATCTACATTTGGCTCATGATTAATAACTTGCCGAACAGCATTATCATTATTCGAGTCTTCCTGGTTGTTGCCAGCGTAGGATGTTAAACGGTCAAAGTGTACCACTTTCGGTTTACCACGAGGGGGTCTTCTGATCCGGTACACTACATCATTAATTCTTTTTAACACTTCGTACGGCCCTTCCCATTGTCTTTGTAGTTTTGGCGACAATCCACGTTTTCTTTGTGGATTGTACAACCACACTAAATCTCCAGGTTGATAACCACCTTCTTGTGTTCTCGTGTCAAATTGTGATTTCATTCGATCGCTTGCTGCCTGTATATTCTTTCGGACGTTTTCGTGAATGCTATTTGATCTTTCACGAAGCTTACTAATGTAATCTTCACCTGCGATCTCTTCTCCAGGTTTAAATCCAAACCGAAGATCACATGGTAGCCGCAATTCACGTCCTAGCATTACGCAAGCGGGCGAGTACCCTGTGCTGTCATGTACCGAAGATCGGTACGCCAGTAGGAACAAATGTAGATATTGGTCCCAGTCTCGTTGATGTTCAGAGACAACTTTGGCCAGGTACTTCCCTAACGTCCTGTTCATTCTTTCAACCATTCCATCCGATTGGGGATGAAGTGGCGTGGTTCTAGTCTTCCTGATTCCAAGATGCTTGCAGACATTTTGAAACAATGCTGATTCGAAGTTCCGACCTTGATCGGAGTGTAATTCCAACGGAACTCCAAAGCGACAAAACAACTCCTTCACTAGTACATCTGCAACCGTCTCGGCTTCTTGGTTAGGTATAGCATATGCCTCCGACCATTTGGTAAAATAATCCATTGCAACCAAGATGTATTTATTTCCTTTCTCTGATTCAGGAAACGGACAGCTAAATCAATGGCTACCCTCTCAAACGGATTCCCCACGTTATACTGTCTCATTGGGGCTTTCCGTTTTGTGACCGGGCCATTTGCAGAGGCACACAATTCACATTTCCGGCACCACTCCTTCACATCATCTTTGCAGTTCACCCAATAGAATCTTTCCCTCACTCTTTCGAGAGTTCTTTTCACGCCAAAGGGCCCTCCGGAAATACCATCGTGCAAGTGCTGCAACACTTCCGGCACTCTGCTTCTCGGTACTATCACTTGAAGTCTCTCAGTGCCATCTTCAAATTCCAGGCGTCGTTTCAAGATTCTATTTTCCATCATCAAGGAGTCCCACTGTGCCCAGTATGCCTTTAGGCTCCTACTTACAATACTAATTTCTTCCCAAGCTGGTCGTTGTCTTCTATTTTTCCACTTAATAATACGGCCCAATTCGGCGTCATTCTCCTGGTCTTCTCGTATTCTTTCGGGTTGCCAAGTATCATCGGTCACTGTCATTCTATGGATGACACTTATTTTCTCCTCCATCTTGGAGCAATGATTGCAGTCTACCGGACAAGGTCTCCTTGACAGAGCGTCTGCATTCTGATGGCTAGTTCCTACACGATGTTCTGTGTCAAAGTCATATTCCTGCAGCTGCTCTATCCACCTTGCCACTTGCCCTTCAGGATTTCAAAACTTCAGTAACCATTTCAGTGCAGCATGGTCTGTTCTCAACAGGAATTTACGGCCGTATAAGTACTTGTAAAAGTGCTCTACGGATTTGACGACGGCCAACAGCTCCCTTCTTGTCACACAATAGTTCCTCTCTGGCCGCGACAAGACTTTGCTGAAATACCCAATGACTTTTTCTTGTCCGTTCTGCACTTTAGAAAGAACGCTTCCTATAGTTGTGTTACTGGCGTCGGTATCCAACACAAATTTCCCCTCCATCCGTGGATAACTCAAAATCGGTGCTGTAACTAGCAGCCGTTTCAGTTGTTCAAATGCACTGTGGCAGTCGTCATTTCAATCATATTCTTGTCCATCTTCGGTTAATTTCGTTAACGGTTTGGCAATGTTCGCAAACCCAAGTATAAAACGTCGGTAATATGTGCACAATCCTAGAAAACTGCGTAGTTGGTGTATATCTGCTGGTGTGGGCCACTCTTGTACCGTTTTTATTTTGTCAGGGTCAGCTCTTATTCCGGTCTCCGAAACGAAATGTCTTAGGTATTTCACCTCTTTTCCAAATAGGTGACACTTCTTCGGGCTCAATGTAAGGTTTGCCCCGCGTAATCTTTGGAATATCTCCTCTAGGTTCTTTAGGTGTTCTTCAAAAGACCGGCCTAACACTATCACGTCGTCTAGGTACACCAGACATGTCTTCCAGGACAGTCCACGCAGTATCGGCTCCATCAATCGTTCAAAAGTAGCAGGGGCATTGCATAATCCAAATGGCATGACCTTGAGCTGCCATAATCCAGTTCCAATTGTAGACGCAGTCTTTTCTTTATCGTTTGGTTCCAAGCCTACCTGCCAGTATCCGCTTTTTAAGTCTAAGGTCAAGAACCATTTGGATCCGGATAGAGTATCCAAAGTGTCATCAATCCTGGGTAAAGGATAGCTGTCTTTCTTTGTTAAATTGTTAAGCCGCCGGTAGTCTACACAAAAACTTGTCGACCCGTCCTTTTTCTTGACAAGCACTACCGGGGATGCCCATGGACTATTCGAGGGTTCAATCACTCCCTGTTCTTCCATATCGGTGATAATTTGCTCGGCTTCCTTACGTTTTGCCAAAGGAAGCCGCCTGGGGTGTTGTCTTATCAGTTGGGCATCTCCAGTGTTGATCTTATGTCGCACAACATTCGTCCTTCCTTTCTCACTATCATCCAGTGCAAACACACCTCGATATCGTCCGACCAGTTCTTTTACCTTGCTCAGTTGGTCGCCGTTTAATCCTTGACACAAAGGTATTAACATATCCAGCAATTTCTGTGAGCAACCGTAGGCTGGTTTATCTTTCGTGTCGTCCACACAACGTTTAATATGGCATACTGGAATGCAAATTCCCACAATCGTGTCTTTCTTCAGGGTCACCGTATGCGGATTAATACTCAGCACCCTTACTGGTACCATATTTCGAAACTTTACCAGTGTTCTTCCAATCAGTAATCCCTCCTGACCCATTCCCGATTCAGTTGCTTCCATCATGCATACTTGTCCTTCCCGGAGCGTACCATCCGGGCGTCCCATTACTATCATTTCCGCCTTCTCGGGTATTTTCATATCTCAAATCATTCGTAGTTGCATCGTCTGGTTACTCCTACCTTAAGATGGAATCTCATCATCATCTATCCGAAGCACATTTTCTTTAATGTTTACATGAAACCCATATTCTCTCATGACATCCATTCCCAAGATCACTTCTTCTGTAATTTCAGCCACCAACACTCGATGATTAATTAATTTGTCCCCAATTGTCAACATAACGGCAGTCTCTCCGTGAGTACAAATCTTCCCACCACTTGCCGTTCGAAGACACACCGATACAGGTAGCACTTTTCCACGACCAACCAAATCTGGTCTCACAACAGTTCTTGTCGCTCCTGTATCCACGAGTAATCGGACAATCCTACCATTAATTCTACCATCGATATAAATGCTGTCCAGACTTCCCATCGACGATGCAGCACGGATGATAATCTCCGGGGCACTACGCTGTGCTGTCGACGTTTGCTCCCTTACATTGACCTGCTTTAACTCAACCAGTTGTTTCTTTGGTTGAGTGCAGCGTCTCTGCATATGACCAACTTCATCGCAGCTCCAGCATCGCATACGCCATCTCCGCGGTCGTAATCTTTCCAGCCTTTCCACACGGTTGATTATTTCATCTATGCTGTTCTGCGCTTGATCAGGTTCCTCTAAGTCAGACCAAACTTTGTGACTCATTCTGTGTGATGTCTGCTTAGCTGCTTCAAATTCAAGCGCATGAGTCAGTGCGTCATCTAACATTTTTGGCCGTGTTAGTCTTAGCGCTTGCTGTATTTCGCCATTTTTAACGCCATCCACAAATGTTTGAACAGCCAGTTGTTCGAGGAAACTATCTGGTGCCGTTGGGTATGCCAATCTAACTAATCTGGCGATGTCAGGTTCGAATTCTTGCAGGCTTTCACTTGTCTTTTGCGAGCGGTTATTAACTTGTGCATGGTAAACCTGTTGAAGGTGAGCATCTCCATATCTCATCTCAAGCTTCGATGTTAATAGGCCGTAATCATTCTGCTGGTGATCGGGAATCGTTTGTAAGATGTTAAGAGCTTCCCCCCGTAAGGCCACTATTAGAGAGATAGCCTTCTCTTTGTTGCACCAACCGTTGGCTATTGCAGCAGCTTCAAATTGTTTCAAATATGTGGGCCAAGGTGTTTTACCATCAAATGTAGGTGGTTTTACTTTAAATTTAGACGGAATTGACTCGCTTCTTTCCATGGTTCTTATTTATGGAATGTTCTGATTAACAACTTGGTCTGGTAATTCACGTGGCTGCGTTGTTAGTGAAATCACTTGTTCTTGCAGCCTCATCACATCTTCTTCCATTTTTATCAATTTACTGTCCAACTTTTGTTCAACTGTTTTTACCTGTTCAGTGAAATCTTCTTTCAATGCAATGGAGCTTTCCATTAATCTTTGTTCTAACGTGGCTGTATTTTCACTTAACTTTTCTATTTTCTCAGCATTTTCACTAAGTGTTATTTCCATACCGTATTTAAACTCTTTAAGGGTAGATTCCAGTTCAACTGACTTCACTAAGTTTTCACTGAGTGTCACTTCTAGTTTAGCCGACCTCTCCTCCATTCCGGATTTAAAATCCTTGAGGAAGTTCATTAAAGTTTCTGCCTCCATTTTACTTTGATTTCTTGTAACTGGCATATACAAACTACTCAAATATCTTTAGACTTAATTAATCACCCAACACAGCCTGACACCAGTGTAACGGGTTGCTACTACCGCGTTTCTTTAATTTAACACAAGTAACAATAAAGGTCTTTATTACTCACTGTTCACAAGTCTAATTAACAGTATATGCCTTATTTATAGATGTTTTCAGTCCACTTAACAATGAAGCACTATTACACTAATGAATTTACAAACACTAATTTCTTCTTAAACTAACTTCTTTACTATAGGTCCTTTAACAACACTAACACAACTATTTGTTTATACACTTCTTTTTATTTATGTATACTACAAGCTGCATGTATATTAGACACATCATATAACATTTATGTATACCTGTAAAAGCTCAAACTACTATTACTTTACAACGTTATAATTTATATGAGACATTCTAGTATAGACTAACTCTTATATTCATAAGTGGCCTTATATATACCCTGCATTAAAGATATGAATCATTATCTAGTATTTTCTAGAAGGATTCTCGAATGCTGAAGAATACGCTGTGCCCCGGGCGTTTGTATGTTTGACGGGTTGCCTAATAGTGGATCGCAACAATTGATTGTTTAGTGGTGCGATGCATTACCGGAAAAGTACCCTATAATACAATAGATCAGACAACCTTGCAAATTCTTGGAAACTTGCATTTAGCAGAGCCAAGTTTCAACAAATCATTACCTGTAAACTTGCTGTTAGCAGCTGAATTGTTTTGGCAATTATTGTATCCTATCCGCCAACACAAAATAAGTAACAAATATACTCCATTAAAATAACTTTAGGATGCCGTCAAATATAGTAATAAAGTGTTGGCGACTGTATACAAATAAATACCTAGAATTGCGCATAAAGGATACTATCATTTAACATATTATAGGTTGGCAGTTCTGTACGGTTTTGCTACCAATTCTTCTTGCCAATGGGAATATTTTTATATCTATCATTAAATATATTATAATATAAACTAACATTGGCAATGTAACATTTCATCCAGTTGTGACGTCATCCTAAAGTTAAAACAAATGGATTATACCTGCGCCGTACCGTCACGAAACTAAATTGGGGTAAGTGATAGGTGGTCCTCTTGATGTACCTACTAGAAGTGGTTTAAAATTATGTAATTTAAGTGTGGATAAATATAAAACAATAGAATACCAATTATCTAAATTTTGGGATCTAAAGGAGTTAAACAATTCCACAAGGTCCGCTGGAGAAAAGGAATGCGAAACGCATTTTCAAAAAACGTTCAAGCGCGATACCGATGGTAAATTTATAGTGAAACTACCGTTTATAAATAATACAGTTCAATTATGGTCGTCTAATGAAATTGCACTTCGAACATTTTATGGTTTAGAACGTAAATTCATTAAGCAACAAAATTTTGAGAACGATTACTCATAATTTATAAATGAATATATTGCATTATGTCACATGGAGTTATTAAATGAACAAGAACAATATAACCGAAAAGAATATTTTCTCACGCGGTTTTTTAAGAATCCACAACAACACGATTGATGGTCGTATTTCACGGTTCCCCAAAAACAAAAAACGGAGTAAGTTTAAATGATAATATGTTAGTAGATCCTACCTTTCAACGCGAATATTTTCAATTTTGATGTGCTTCAGAACTTATCAATACGTATTTAATGCGAATATCAGCATGATGTACAGACAAATGAAGGTCGATCAGGAAGACGTTGCATATAAGAAAATCTTCTGGCGAAATTGTGACAATTAACCAATCCAAATTTTTAAGCTTAATACAGTAACTTACGGTACTAGGGCCGCGCCATTTTTAACCGTTAGATGTTTACAAAAGCTAGTACATGAAAATCAGAAAAGATATCCTTAGGCAGCAACAGCAGTTCTTAATAATTTTTATATGGAACACTATTTCAGAGGTCTTAACGTTGAAAAATCAAATCATTTCAATTTTTTGCAAGATGGGTTCAAACTTAGATAACGGGCTTCAAATCATAAGATTTATTACCTAACGTGAGTCAGTTTTCAGATATTGCCATAGTTAATTTTGATAAGAATAGCAATGCAAAAATTCTTGGGTTGTATTGGAATTGCAATTTATCTACGGGATGTCAAATTTTTGATCCTCTTGGAATAATTACTCCTGTCGTATTGAAGGCGAAATCAATTCTCCAAGAAATTTGGAATTTGAAAATAGGCTGGAACGAATGCGTTCCTCAAAATATTTTTCTATTATGAGAACAGTTTGTAATCGAACTTTCACATTTAAAATTAATAAATATTCCCAGAAAAATTATTTCAAACTTTCCAGTTTTTCGGATACTTCCATGCAAAGGTATGGGGATACTGTATATTTTTAAGAGTTAAAGACAATTATGATAGTTATTTGATACAAATTTTATGTGCCAAAAGTCGGGTGGCTGCATAAAAAACTGTAACATACCAAGGTTAGAATTACGCGTAGCGCTGCTCTTAACTTTTTTGGTAGAAAAGATAATACAAAATTTAAATTTAAATATATCACAAAGATATTTTTGAACCAATTCTAATATTGTGCTTGCTTGGCTAGCCGCAGAGCCAAATACATGGCAAGTTTTTCTTGCACATCGCGTTGCAAAAATTCAATCACTTACAAGTATAGATGAATGGCGCCATATTGCAAGTAATGACAATCCCGTTGACATTATAACGCGTGGTGCTTCACCAAAACAATTAACAGAATCAAATTTATGGTGGAACGGACCTCAGCGGTTGACACTAGAAAATCACCTCTGGGACAATTCTAGTTCACACCTATAGGTCAAATAGACGTGGCGGAAAAAACGTAAAATTACACTGCTCGTTGTATCTATTGGCGTTGCAGAATTACCGGTTTTTACACGATTCTCGACCTTTAATAAACTTCAACATGTTTGGAGTTAAATAACGCTCACAATATAATCATAAACATTATTCAATCACAGGAATTTAATAACGAGGAAACAAATTTATCAGCAAGAAAACCAATTTCAAAGGGTAGCAAATTATTAACTTTAGACCGTTTTTAGAGAAGAATGATTTACTGCATGTAAGTGGCCGTTTACAAAATTCATAGTTTGCACATGACAAAAAAAATCAATTGCTTCTGCCCGTTAAACATGCCATTAGTAAGTTGATAATTAAAAAATATCATAAACGCAGTTACATACCGGAAATCAAACTATACTTGCTGCTCTACGCAAACAATACTGGCTAATTTCCTCACGACAAATAATTCGAAAGGTACTCCATTCATGTATTAAATGTTACCGATTTAATCCAATACCCATTTTTCAAAAAATGGGCGATTTACCAAGAGAACGACTGGCGCTTATACGGCCATTTGTTAAATCAGGTGTGGACTACGCAGGTCTAATTTGGTTGAAGGTTGGTGAACTAGAAGTAAAAAGAAAACAAAGGTTTATTTTGTTCTATTTGTCTATTTTGCTACTAAGGCAATTCATTTCGAATTAGCTAGTGATCTAACCAAGGAATGCTTTTCAAATGCTTTAAGACGTTTTATTGCACGCCGTGGTCATGTAACAGAATCGTTATCAGATAACGCCACTAATTTTGTTGGTGCTAAGCGAAAATTGAATGAATTATTGACTTCCTTACATTCAAAAACATTTAAAACTGAGGTAGCAGATCTCATTATTTTTAAATATATAATTTGGAGTTTTATCCCTGCAAGAAATCCACATATAGGCGGTTTATGAGAAGCGAGGATAAAATCCTCAAAAAATCATTTGAAAAAGATTATAGGTGATGCTTTACTCACATACAAAGAATTGCATACGTTCCTAACTAGAATTGAGGCCATACTTAATTCCCGACCTTTAACTCCAATTACAACAGATATATACGACCTAAATACTCTCACATCTGGCCATTTTTTGATTGGTGAACCATTACCCGCCCCATTAGAAGCAGATATTGCTGAAATCTCGATTAATTGCTTAACTCGTTGGGAAAGAATCGAGCGACATTGACAGCATTTTTGGAAGCGCTGGTATAGAGAATACATATCTCAATTACCAGGTCGCTGTACATGGCAACAATCTACAAGCAAAATAATCAAGGAAAGGCAAATGGATTTGCTCATGGAAAACAATTTATCACTTTTTCACTGGAAACTGGGGCGAACTGTTAATATCCATCTTGAGAATGATGAAATAATTAGAGTGGTGACTATTCGTACATCCAACGGCGAAACAAGGCGCGCAGTTAGCAAAGTGTGTGTGTGCTACCTATTGAGTAAAATAGTGCAAATTCTGAAAAGAGAGACGATTAGTGCTTATTTAAACCTTATATAATTGTATGTATTATATGTTATTCGTTTTTGCACTATGTATTATTAGCATTAATTGTTCCTCTTAATTTGAAACGATCTTATTTTAAACTATAATATAAAGTATCTTACAATTGAAGCCCTTATGACCTTCAAAGGGGGCAGTATGTATTGTATAGACCCTCCTATCACAAATTTTGGTAACGTTTATCTGCGTGTAAACTGCTTCTTATAAAAGTCAATTCTATTGCAACCTTAGCAGCGAGAGGTTCACTATTGTACAGTGCTATAATAAGTAGAATTTGGTTGTTTAATACGAGTAGCGAATAATTATTTAATCCCTTTATTGACGCAACATATCTAATTACAGAGCTTTCTCATTATAGCAGGAATTGCTAAACCCTTCTAGAGCGGTAGCATTCACTCAGTTTTTGTAGCTTTTAATCAATCCATTGTTTGCCGAAGAGCTTTACCACTCCTAATTCCAAATTGCTCAACATTATTGTAACAATATCATATACTGCCGATCAACATATCAGTATCGCTAATATCGTACATAGAAAGAAGTTCTTAAAGAAAAGCAATGTGGTGATGGTGGATAGTCATGGTAACCGGGAAAATATAATATAATATAACAACAGTACACAACATGTATTAGAAATAACGCAAGGCATAGTAAAGTAAACTCTTTCGAATCGGTAGAGTGTTCGTTAATCAATTCAAGATGGAGTTTCCATTTCCAGTTACAGATGTATGTGGTAAATGCAAAATAGTGGTATGATTAAAAAAGAAATGTGCCAAAAAAAAACTTGTTAATGAAAGCTTATGATTCTCAAGAACTAGTGCTTTGCATAAGTTGATGAAGAAGATCTCGAAAGATTAGTCATTCTTTGATTTGATTCACAAGTCAAACCATTGCCTAAAATGCCTATTTAAGATGGTTTAATACCTACCAAATAAGTATATGTGTTTTTTTTTGTGTTGATGATTGAATAGAACAATTCAATATTTTGTACATGGATAGAAAATTGAACCGAAAGGGGTCGATTAGAACTAGATTCACTCTACTACATTATTTAGATTTCCTACACCATGCTAATAACGCTATCGCACTTAGTGGTTAAAATAAGAATACGTTTTTGCACATACTCCTTATTTTCCGCTAAGATTTAAGGCTTCACAAACTCCAACAATGGAAATATTTTTTTAACGTGGAAAACATTGTTTTATATTTTTTGACCGAGTATATGTACGGATAAAACATCTGCACAAAATATTTTACCATCATTTCAAAAACGAACTATTAAGGAACATGTGAGGCATATAAGGAAACTAGGTTCTTCTTGGAAATTGTTCGATGATTTAAAAAAGCTTGCAAAAAATTTAGAAAGAGTGAATGGGCTCCGACACTGGCGAAATAGTTTTACAAAAATTTAAACAGGTAAATGAATTAAAGTTTGTGTTTTAAACAATTTCTACTTCACATGTGAATTACGAAAGCGTGAAAAATATAAAGCTTTAAATACGGATTTAACAACAGTTGAAAAACATGCGCATTCCTCAAAGAAAAAACAGCATTTACTCAACCAAGATCTTCATTCTAGTCAAAAAGGGTCAATTCTGCAACAGTTTTAAAATATTTGCGCGTACTTGATTGTACAGTTAACCTGCTTAGAACAAAAGCGCACTACACGTTGGGAGAACCTCCACGATGTGGCGTTGGTGTAACAGTTTTATATAATATCAAGCGTGTTAAAGAAACAAGTTATAATTTTTATAGTAACTGCACCGGTTTGTACGTTACATGCGACTCACTGTAGTATTATACTTAAACAAATTAAAGTTTTAAGCTTAGATGATGGAAAGGCTAAAAGCTCTATGCCGACGGCTAACTTGACTATCACTCCAAGAGAGAGTTAGAAATGGCTCTGAGCTGAATTTTTCTTAGTTGTGTAAAATACAATTTAATTTAAAGTCTATTTTCTAACAAACAATCAAATAGCAACCATATTTAAACATTAAATTATGCCAGAGATACATTAATTTTGACTATTTAAACAAGATTTCTTTACACATATGTTATCTTTATGAATGTCAGAACTAGCAGCTGTTTACAAATTTAAACGTTTAGTTTATAAAACTGGAACTTTTAGCAATTTTATTTTGTCACTAGTAAGACAAAATTTTGTTTAGGCTTCTCATAAGTGTGTGTAAGACAGAGAGAGAGAGAGAGAGAGAGAGAGAGAAGAGAGATTCAAATATTACAAAAAATAACGAGTGATTTTTTTCCACTAAATATAAGTAGTTACGAAAAATTGGTAATATTAGGTGCTATTACGGCTTTCAACAAACGCATCTCGTGAATTGAAACGATAGGGTTATTACATCAGTAATTTGACTAAGTAGAGGGTTGTTTAACACAACTGGTTTTCTTGTAAAAATCAGGTAAAGAATCAGGTTTTAGTTCATCTTCTGTTGTTCACTTGCAAGTATTGAATTAAAAAGTCTCTATATCGACTCTAAATTGTGGTGTTATAGCCTGAAAGAATACAAGTTAAGACATTTTTCTGACTTTGTACCACTGGTTTCTACTATCAACGACTTCCATTCTGCTTTTCTAGAAGAATAACGTGAAAGTGATCGGATTAGAAAAACAGTTCATGAAGACAATTGGACTTGGTGAATTTTTATGTTCTTGTTTCTGAATCAAGAGGAATATCTTGTCGTATATGTAAACAATAAGTTATTTACCCAAACCTTTAGTAATAAAAATCCTATTTAAAACGTTCTAAGTAAGGTTTAGAAACACCTAAAGTATTTTTAATATTATTATTGTAACAAAATGTGGAGTTTAGCCTTAAGATTTAATTAAGCTGGGATATAACGGATCGTTTTGTTTTCTATATGGAGCCAAAGATTTATTATGGATTTGAAAACGTATTTAAATTTGCAAATAAATAATTTTATGCAATTTTTTTTATTTTTTCTTAATACAGATTTGTTATACAGCAAAGAAATTTTATTACACAAAAAAAATTGTTACAATACATTCCCAATGATACATGGTAGTTTGATTGGCGTTACTGTGATTCTTAATGAAGAGTTTGATTAAAAAAACGAAATTGGCGCATTCATTATCTTCCAGACGATCACGCTATTTATATCTAGTTTTATAAAACTCTTTTTATTATGTTGCATATTTCTACTTTAATTCATTGTATATGATCTTTTACTGTTAAGTACTGAACGACATAAATTTTTGGTCAGTTTTGCTATTACTATCTATTCATAAGGTTAATATAGCAATCTTCAATACGGAAATCCAAACAAAAGCTGATAAAATTTTAGAGTTGTTTAAAAACTGATAAATCTGTAAAACAGCATTTTTAAAAATGTATAGAACAAGAATATGCAGTTTCTGTAGCTTTGATTGTATTTTAACAACTAAATGATATCAATTCCAATTTTTTCAGGTTTAATATTTTTGAAGAATTTTGTAGTAGATGTTTTTTTGCATATTATCAGTTACAATATTTTTAAAACACGCTTTGTGGCTGATTATTACCTAGAATAACGTTGGTAATACATCTAACTCATCAGCTTTCCGATTTATTTACAATTTTTATTAGGTTTCTAGTGATTTACAAATTGAATTATGATAAAATAGAAAATACGTATCTAATGCAGAGTCGAAAATATTTGCCAAATAGTATGGGAACTGTTCACGACTTATAAAACAAAAGTCCTACTTAGAAGCTTGTATAAGGATTGAAAATCTGCAAATGTTAATGTAATTTTTATCCACGTTATTGCCGAAGCCCCCCCCCCCCTCCTCTTCTCCCATCCAATATTAATTTGCACAACGAACTATCTTATAATCCATATTAATTAGACAGACTGCCATCGTTCAAGTATGTTAAACTTTCTATGCACAACCGATAGAACGTCAGGAAAGTTTTCATGAATAAAACAAAGCAAGAAGAAATTCAATTTCATATATACACAGTGCTAATTAAATCTACCTCTGGATCCGAGTCGACTTCCTGATTAATTTTGACCATAAAGCGGTGAAAAGCTCAGCTAACAAATTTCATTTAAGCTACACAATGTACTTTGTTATACTCGTATATAGTTTTATTTTCGCAAGCGCTATTGTTATCAGGAGAAAGTTTCAGACCTATCAGTCAACATGTTTGGAAAATATACAACTCACGTTTTCAGTTTGTTATAAAAGCCTTTATAAAGCTTCAACAACCTCATGTACTTCGTTTCTTTCTAACAAATAGATAGAACGTTTAATATTTTATTTGGGTGCGGTATTTTGTTATATGGCGTGTTTATGGAAGAAGTAAGTTGCTAAATCTCAATTACTTCTAGTTTACACTATTCTCGAACCTGAAGTACTTGAAAACACACTTTGTGAGATAAACCTTTCCATGCATTACATGTATAGCTTCGCATTGTACAGATAGTAGCTGCTTGCGGAAGTGCATTCTATTTGCAATGCAAAACTATTAATGCCGACCGTTCCACTGGATACTATGTTTATCTCAAGGTTTAATGTGAAACATTTTTTGCTGTATGAGAAAAAGAAATACGTTTCGACGTAACTTAGTTAACTATGTGTTTTCCAGTAGTGTCGGAATAAATACTAATGAAGTCGACGTTTTACTCACTTTTGCAAAAGGCATTATCTTGATAACGCGAGTTACATATCCCCCAATCTATATATGTATAATTAAATAGAAATTATTAGGAAATTAGTAAGAAACTTAAGTTAGATGCAACATTGTAATTCAAGGATAAATAAAGAAAAGGTTAATGAAAGTTCACATGCAAGTTGTGAGAATGGATGTGAATACATTGTATTTCAGACGTAAGTGATACTGCAAGTGCAGGTCACAGACGGTTAAGAAACGGCAATTATTAGAATTAAGATTATTACATTGTATAATGAATTGAATAAAGAAATAAGCAGATATGAGCTCTGCAGTTCCCACAGAAATGTTAGAGGCAGGGACAACATAAAAGCCCCGGGAGCCCCAAACCAGTCAGTCAGTCTTGAGTATTTCAGCTTTTACATTGTTGGTTGCTTAGGCTACTCGCTCTAATTTAAATTCAATTATTAGTAAATTTTGACTTAGTATAATTTTATAGTTTGTCAAAATTCCAAATGTAATTTCTGTTAAATAAATATTTGTTACAAGAAGTTTTGGAAAAAGACTTTTTAAAAAGACAGCTCCCAAAGCCTAAAACGTAACTAGCGTGGATCACTACTCCTGAACATGCCAAATCTTACACCCTATTAAGTCAAACAGTGTCTGTAGTAAAGTAATAGTTGTAAAAAATATTTTTTCCGCAAAAGCAGATTTATCAATCCTGTCAAATTAGAAGGAGCTCATTTGCAAAGTAACTGAAAAAGAATTTTGTTTTGGCAAAATCGCACGCAGCATGAGTAAACAATGCCAACTGATACTTGCAGTAACGCCTTAGTGAAAGTGACGGTTTGCGCTTCGGAGCACTCAGGAGAGAAACCGATAACCTGCGCTCCTGTTGATGTTGTTGAGATTTTTAGTCATTTCTAGAGTTTTCTGTTTCTTCTATTGAAGAAGTATATTATGCTTTCAACTTTATTTGGTCGAAGTTGATAGTATGACATGCATCATATTGGCGTTTGGTCACCGCCGAACGACTGTACTCAGGGACGCCGTAAACAGGCGTGCAGGGCGTGCACCGCACGCGGACGGCATGTTTAGAGGGGAGCAAATATAGCAATCTCGTCATTAATTAGTATATTAACCAATAGGACGGCATCATTCCATAGCTATTTAATCATTTGGTAAAAATTCGCCATATTCCTTATCAGCGGGCATGCTTACATACCTAATCTGGGAACGAAATTTGACGCACTACATTTGAAATTTCAATGCTCCACCCGAAGGTACTACATTGACCAGGAGGCAAGCTTTTTTACCAGAAAATTTTGAATTTGGCCGTACCTTTGCTGTTCCAAGCAAGATAGGGATCTTTAACGTGCGTGACAACTTTTACACACGGGACCTACATTTTACCTCTCATCTGAATGAGGGCGTATTTTTGTGAAAAATGCTCTCGGAAGAAGGATAAAAAGGATATCGTATCTTACATTATACTTCAGAACATAAATTGAGCGTTGGAATTACATCATTATAACTGTATGTATTTTTCTGTAATACATACAATCCAGTAAAACGAATTAGAATCGTGAATACAATGATGCGCTAAATCTTTGCAAAGTTAATCGGTGTCTTTCGGTGCAAGTTATAATTTACGGGTACTCTTAAGACAAAATAAATAAGGAACACGATTAGTGTCCCAAACAAAATAAGTTCCAATTCAGAACTATAAATATTATCAATACACTAACGCATAATATCATCGGCGTTTTGTTAAAAGGGGCGAATTAGTCAATTTTACAAAAAACTTTTTTTACAGATTGTATTTGCTTACGTTGCTTTGGTGGTTGTGTAAAAATGGCAAATATGTATCTTCACCGGAAAGGCCTGAAATTTTATGTGCAAAAGGGCGAATATCTAAATCTGGTTATGAAAAATATACCATTATACCATATCCCCCTATTTCTAACTGTTCTGTTTATAGTAAATAACTAAAGCTAAATTTTCATTTTATATTGAGTTTGTTGGTTATTTTAAATTCGCCGCATGTATATTTAAATTTATTAGTGAGGAAGCCCCATGTGTTTACTTGAAGCACCCGCTAACATTGCCGTGAGTGATAAAAGTCGGTGTGTTAGTGTGCATCTGCAAACAAGTATCGATTGGAAAATCCACGAAGTCGGAAGAGTTTCTCGTTTCGTCGTGAAAACAGCTCGCATCGATTATTGTGTATGAACCGCTGTCGATTAAACCGCATGGAGTTTACACGTGCTACATAGAATTAATTAGATGAACCGCTTTGTTACCCTCCGCTGCTATTTATAATAATTATTACACTTATGAACCGCTTTACTAAACCGCTATCGTTAAATTGTGCTTTGCTCCGTCCGCCAAAGGAAGAGTTGTATTTGTTCCAGCGTTTTTTTATCGACATGGCCGCATCATTAACAAGGTGAGTGCTCATAGTAAACGCTTTGATTAACTGATTTGTTTAAAGACATTAATTATGTTGTTTGTAAATTATCAATTTTGAATTTATATACCGTCCGTTCCCTCTCCAACTTAGTTATCGAAATTTACACCGCCATTATTTTACAATAACTGTCTAATATTACTTTTGGTACGGAATTTATATGTAGAGGCGATTATCTTATAATCATCTTTACTGCATAATATAATACGAATTCCTTATATTTGTAGTAAAATAATAATGTGATTAAATTCCTTATTTTCGCCCTTGCATAGCAACTCAGCATCTTTGTTTTGTTTTGTGAAACCGTACAAGCTGGAACTTGCAATTTAGTTCTAACATACCTTTAGTGTCTCCTTATGTTGATGTCGACTTGGCTGCATATAAACCAAATTCACACATAGACTTACCTGATTATGACTTAATCACAATTAAACCGGTATTACCTCAACCGGAACTAATTTTTCCTACTCAAGAAGGCATTGTTTTGATGCAGAAGGATCTTATGTGTAGTTATAGCACAATCCCCCGTCTATATTACCAACGTTTCATACTGAGGAAAATATAGAAGTATCACCTGCACTTACAAATGTCAATGGCTAGTCTGATCCATGTTTGGAAGGCAAAGTTTATGAGATGGTGTTGGGAGCAGTCACATGTTACAACTGTGGTGAGGAATTCTTCTAAAAGGCTCTATTAGAAATTCATTTTCAAAGAGTGCATACAAAAGTCAACATTACAAAAAAGAAAAATCTGTTAACAGAAAAGAAAAGAGGAAACCCAAAGCTGCAGGAAAACCATATAGAACCACATCTGGAAGAAAAGTTACATGCCGAAACAGATCCACATTTTTTGTAGGAAATGCACGTTCAAGTGCAGTTCTAAATTTTCTAAAGAAGAGAAAGACACCCTATTTAAACAATTTTGGCAATTAGGTGAAAGCATCGGCAATCAGGATCAGCAAAGACAGTATATATCAGTTCATGTTAACCTTGTTGAGCCTGAAAGAAGACATGTAAAGCATCACTCACGAAAGCGTAATGCAGTGCATTCATATGTTACTTGCAATAGTGTACGCATACGAGTGTGTCGTTCTTTCTTTTTGGCTGTACACAATATTTCAGAGATATTTGTAAGAGTATGTATAAAAAAGCGAACTGAAAATACTGAAATCGTAAAACCCGATAAACGAAGCCGACATCCATCGATTATAAAAACAGTAGATGAAGATGAAGCATTCGCAAAAAAATACATTTTATCCATACAGACAGTGGAATACCCCTATTGCAAGAAATCCTCCACCAAGAAATACTTACCGGCAGAATTTAACACCAGCAAAATGTTTGAGTTGTATAAATAGAGGTGTGTTGAAAACAACAAAAGATCTTTATCTATTTCACTGTATAAAAAATGCTTCTAATCATACAATTTAAGTTTTCATAAGCCGAAGAAAGGTACTTGCAATACCTGTCAAATTTGAAAGTCTGGCAAACGAACAAAAATCAAAAGAGATACAAGAATTTAACAATCATTTATATCACAATTGTCGATAAAGTAAAAAGTTTTCTCGCCACTGCGTTCTAAATTTTGATATGGAAGCATTATTGGAATCTTTAGAAGTAAAAGTTTCTGCTATTTTTTATAAGAGAAAGTTAGCCACTCATAACCTGACGATTTATGATATTGTGTCTTATCAGAGAACATGCAAGTTGTGGACCGAGTGAATGGGAAACGTGGATCCAGTGAAGTGGTCTACAATTACTCAAAAACCCGAGTAGAGAGTAAATATTTCTTTTGTATGACAGATAGTTGTGGTGGGCAAAACTGTAATCAATATTTTGCCACAGCTTGTCTTTATGTTGTGAAGAATATTGCACATAGCGAAAGTATTGACCAGGTGTTTTACGAGTTTGGGCACTTTCAACAAGAAGGTGATTCAATGCACTCCACTTTAGAGCGAGTAGCCAAGACATTAGTGTGAGTGCACCTCCAGTATGAAAAGTTATATGCCAAATGACCAGAAAAAATTTGTCGCCCTATGAAGTTAAAGAATATAAGTTCGATAACTCTATTGATTGGAAAAAAGCGGCAATACCTCATAACTTAAAAAAATGTTCTAATGGAAATAATGTTGAATGGATGAACATAAAATAGATGCGGTACCAAAATCCAACCGAATTTGATTTTGTTTCGATACGATTATGATGGTAATTTTAAGTCGATTGAGATCGAAGAGCGTTCTACACTACTAAGAGGAAGAAATAGATCGGGCCAAATTGAGCACTCACCAATAGCATACAATGAACCACTACAAATAACCAAAGCCAAATTTGACGATTTGATACAGTTGTGCAATGCAGGTGTTATTTCGCGTGATTTTTGTAATTATTATGAGTCACTTCTACATACGAATTATTCTTCAGAATAAAACTTCCATCTTCAATATGTCTTAGATTTAAGTTGAATTTTGTTAATAAATAATTTAATTAAAAAATTCCTTTCATTCGCTATAATGTGCAAATTTTTAATTTCCGCTGCTAACTAAAAGGCAAATATCACTGAAATCTAAATCAATATGTCAAAAGGGCAAATATCCATATTTAATTGTTTTTCTTTTTTCATAAAAAAATTAAAGTTTTTTTTCTATTACTTTGCCAAAACATACTTTATATTTTCATCTTATCATTACCAGATTGTTCAATGGCACGTGAGTGAGTCACAATAACACGTCAAATGTAATTTTTGAGTTTATTGTATATTTTGTAAAATGGTCAATTCGCCTTTTTAACAAAACACCGACAATATGTTCTTTTGTGCGACACGGGATTTCTAGTTTTGAAAATAGAATCCTTCACTTTACTATCTCCAAGCACAAATAATTTGGTCTCAAACCTTAGTAACTTCTCTACTGATTCAAAAGTAATCAAAAGAATTTTAACTAGTAAAGTTGTTCTTATATCAATTCACTTCCTTTAAAAATCAAAACCAAGTAAATAAACAAGGATAACGGACAAATGATTTTTTTTATTTACTTAAATTCTTCTTCTTTTATTTAAATGTATTTACATAAGTGGGGAAAGCTTCCAGATATGTATATTTACAAGAAAATATAAACTATTATCTTTAATTTTAAGAATCTCATAATGCACTCATCGAATAACCTAATTTATCACAACATCAAAATATGCAATTGGAGAATCGTTAGTTTTCATTTCTTTCTAAATTTCATGTTGTGATTAACATTAACTTGAAATAAATTAATATTTCAGATTTTAACTAGCTAACTGCAGAACAAGGTATTTACGGTGTCGCCTGAAAATATTTAAACAAATTTTTAATAATGGAAATACTACAGAATTAATGTTAATAATTTCAACTAAACTTTTTTATAAACTAGAACACATTTGCAAATTATATGATCAACACAAGTGTTGAAAACTTTCTATACATAATAAATTGCTAGCTAAAATTGAATGTAACCTATAATGTTGTTGCAAATTTCTTATTCAGATTCAATTTTAGCTAGCAATTTATTATGTTTAGAAAGTTTTCAACACTTGTGTTGATCATATAATTTGCAAATGTGTTCTAGTTTATAAAAAAAGTTTAATTGAAATTTTTAACACTAATTCTGCGGTATTTCCATTATTAAAAATTTGTTTAAATATTTTCAGGCGACACCGTAAATACCTTGTTCTGCAGTTAGCTAGTTAAGATCTGAAATATTAATGTATATCAAGTTAATGTAAATCACAACATGAAATTTAGAAAGAAATGAAAACTAACGATTCTCCAATTGCATATCTTTAATTTTGCGGTTGGGGGTGGGGGAAGGATTTGTTACGTTTATTTTGTACATCCTGTGTATTTTATTTTCTGCAATAAATACGCTTGGAATAATTCCTCAAATTGAATCGAGTTGCTTTGAAACGAAACATTTATTCGATAAATTAAATAGTTTATATCCTTTAATTTGTTAAACCTTCCGATAGCGTATAATTGCTTCTTATGTGTGTACCATGTAAACATTCGTCTACATAGTGTATTGAACTATTCTCCGGTAAAACCGTGTTTTCAAGTTTAAAATCATGTTTCGATAACACGGATTTTGGATTTCGAATTGGCGTCATTTAAATTCATTCTGAATTTGATTCTGCAGCCCTTGCGACGAAATATGTTCTACATTTCTTGTCCAATCATTTTAAAAGCAATGCACGTTTATTGTTGTCCTGTCAATTAGAGATGTCTTGCGTGTATTTGGTGAGTGTTCCCGCGCTTACCCCATCTAATCCGATTCTATTTCTAGCTGTTTTTAGCTGGGGGCTAAATGGGTTCTTTCGTTATGTAAAACAACTTCTTTCGTTATGTAAAACAAGTTCTTGCGTTATACTGCTGCTGCAATTATTGTAGCAGAGTAAATGTAGGTTGACGACCATGGCGTTTCTATGCTGACTCAACCCCGACGGTTTGCGAGCTAAGTATCAGGATACCTATAGTTATGCAACTTGTTTTCTTTGTGTGCGTCAAGGGCATATTCCGTATCAACGGTTGGTGTAGTTACGTGACAAGAAACATCACATTTTTGTTGCTGCGGTCCGATATTATCACGCTACAGGTGCAATGTACTATTTTTAAAGGTGCGTGACAAAAAAACGCACATGTTTATTGGCTTTACAAAAATTATTAGGTAAAAATTTAAAAACACTTGACAAAAGCTCTCATAGTTTTTATTCAATACTGATTAATTTTATTTTGTGTAAATACGAGATGCGCACTTTGTAGCTAAATTTCTAAATTGTCCGTAGAATATAGTTGTTGGCTGTAAAATAGTAGGCTTAATTTATTTCTTTTGCTTGTTTGTACAGAATCCTTTATTTATTTTTATGTGTTAATAGATAATCGTGGATGATGTACAAGTATTTTTTATTTTCTGATATGTAGGCGAATCCCCAACTCTTCGCGTCTAGTAGTTAACCCGGTATCTACTTTCCTTCCGGCTACGTCTAGGTACGTGGCATACTTAAATTCTTTACAAATTAGTTGTCTATTCTTTGTAAATTGTGCTTCTACGAATAAGAAAGTTCATTCTGTGTGGCCATCATACGATGTCGCTACTCTTCATTATGGTGTATCGGTTACAAAATGTTTAAATGTTTTTCATGAAGATGAATTGGATGTGGTTTGTAAAGAGGACTCCTAGGTCACGTGATTTAAATCCAATGAATTATTTATGTGGAGTTATCTAAAATCTCTAGTAGACTGCACTACAGCACCAAACTCTTAAAAATTGAAACACGGAATTATTGACAACTGTGAATAAATTAAACAAAAAGTTCGAACATGTTTTAAGGTTCTTCATATTTTTGTGAGAATAATTAATTTATGGACAACAATTTAAAGATTTGTTATTAAATGTGCAAACTATTGTCAATGCTAATAAATAGTGTTACGTGCTGAGTTGACGCAAAGTACATGCACTAGTTTACTCTACAAAAGCTAAGTGACGTAACAGTGGTGTGGGATGGGGTCTGTGAAAGCAAATGCACAACCTCTAGGTATGTACAGATTATTACACCCTTGCTAAATATTTTTACACTTACTTTGGAAGGTCTTTAAACTCTCTTTGTATATATAATAAATCCTTTGAGCGCTAGCCCACCTAATAATGCCCACCAGGAAGGTGTTTGTGCGGAAGGACAGGTTCTTATTGCAGTAGAGACTGAAGGAGCCTTGTGTACATGTTTCTCACCTTCTACCAATTAAAAATATACATAAATAAAAAGAACTATAAGTATTGTTCAACTAATCTATATTAACATACATGAAAATCACAGTAAATAACAAACAAAAACAAAACTAAGATCTACCCCTTATTAACCAAATATGTGGTGTATTTAAAAAGAAGAGCAACTTAAACTTATCAATTAACGTGTACATATGGTATACGCCGATAAAATTGTGGTGCTTTTCTATATGTGAATTTCGGGGTTTACAAGACGTTTTTAACATATGGTGTACCAACGTAAAAGGTCCTTTGAATAATAAATTTTACTCAATCTTATTATTACAAACAATTACAATTATTATATATACAACAGCATGGAAAGGTTTAGCAAGGGTAATTCAGTAACATAGGTATTGCTAGATCTTATACAGATCCGTCCGACATTTTAGAGTAAGAATCTTTTGGTTACAAGTAACCAAATACTCCGACTTAGCGGGTAATGAAAGCTCCCAATACAGGACACTTTTACCTGTAAGCTATTTTTACTTCCGCGTTTTCACTCGCGTTTGGGAACTTGTTTACTAATAATCCGGGATTTAATACCGTCACCGAATTGCCAGTGAATCAAATTCAAAGCTCTATATCAGCAGATGAAAGATAGATTGATTTATTCCCTTTTTTATTATTCATGGTTTTTATTAAGTTTCAACGCTTCAGGGTTATGCATTTTACTGTTCGTTCTTACGTGGTAGTGCGTTTTGAGGTCAATGTCATAATATTCATGTGAACGGTCATCTTGTTCACAACCTTTTAAAAAAGCGGCACGTTTGTTTACGTTCTCAACATATTATTTATGATTATAGCTAATGAATTTTTGGATATTGAGTGTAACCTAACATAGTTGCGCGTTTTTAGAATTTGTATGAATGTGTACGAATAACTTTTCCTAGGCCAGTTATTAACCGAGATCTATCTGTATATTTATATACACGCGCGCGCGCACACACACGCACACACACATTTGTATATATTTATATATAATACGAAGAGGGTAAAGTCTAGATCTTTATTTCCGTTTGCATAATAATGTGCTAGATGCTTTACTATATTAATTGTCTATTTTAATTTAATATTACCTTGAAATAACCACTTTGTACACTATTAACGCTTCTAAATTTTGAAGGCTAAAAGCTAATTACTAACTAATATTAATAAATTCTTTCTTGTTACCTCTTTTTTGCTTACATATAGCATTAATATTACAGCAGTTCTTACTATTGTACTACTGACTAAAGAAATATTAAATTCTGGAGTTGACTTGAAGACTTGTCTATTTCTCAAAATGTCACGTATTCAAAATTTTAATCATCGTAATGATTTATCTGACTCGATTTTAAAATTAAAATTCACAACTCACATACAGCTATTATCTAACAAAATTGTTGATAAGTAAATATCTTGATTTTCTTTAGAAATAACATCTCTTTCCAAGAAATACTTTGTTAAGATGATGAAAATAACTGAAAATGACTTATTTTTCAGTTAGTGCAATTGTTTTTAACGATTTAATTTGAAAACAGCTCAGTATAGCGAGATTCCTCCAGTAAACTTTTTTGTATGTTTAGGCTTTTTGCATTTTATTCAATCAGAGATGTTAAAATGCAAAAAGTTAAATAAGTTTTTGGTAGTTAATCAATTTAAAAGCGTGAGTTGAATTCTTTGCCATTTGGGAAAATCTCAAATTTCGAGTAATTACAGAAAAGAATTTGAGCAGAAGGTGTACCAAACTAGGAAAGAATTGGTTAACCCGAGCATAAAATCTTTAAAGAAGTTATTTTAACCTCAAAACGTTCAAGCCTTATAGCCCGATTATTTACGAGTTTTCAAAAAACTGTTATAGCAACTTAGGATATTCGTCTTACAATTTGTTTGAAAAGTTGTCTGAACATTAAACATTTGCATAACTTCTTGTTGAGGATTGTGCTATTGGCTTTTAGCGATCGTGTGACTGTTGTAAATAAATGAAAATAGCTCTTTACCATGGAGCGAGAAATATAATAGCTTTTGTGAGAATAAGTGGACACTTATTAGCGGTGCACTGAAGTTGAGAGTCTTAACAAGAGTTGTAGCAGACGATATACACTGTAGCGGGCTACTACTACCGCGTTTCACCAATTTAAAACAAGTAATAACAAAAGTCTTTACTCACTGTTCACAAGTCTAATTAACAGTATATGTCTTATTTATATATGTTTTCCTTCCAATTACAATGAAGCACTATCACACTATTGCTATTTACAAGCACTAATATCTTTTTAAACTAAATTCTTAACCATAGGTCTATTAACAACACTAACAGTACTATTTATTTATTACACTTTTGTCTATTTATGTATTCTACAAGCTGTCTATACAATAGACACGTTCACATGATATAAATTTATGTTTACTCTTGGACTTCCAAAAGCTTAACTATTTAACTTTACACGATATAATTTATATTCGACATTCTGATATAGACTAGACTCTTACATTTATCAGGGGTCTTATATATACCATAAATTAAAAGGATGATTCATAATTCAGTATATCCTAGAAAATTCTTGGCTTCTGTAGTATATACGTTGCTAACGTGTGTTTGACGGGTTGCCTAATAGTAACTCGTAACAATACCTTACTCCCTTCTTGGCATTTTTCTAAGTCTTCTACAGGAGGGGTGTAGCAGAATCTGTCGATAGACACCCTAAAATTTTCTTGAAAAAGTTTCTGGTTTCATTGTAATTTATTGTGTTTTATGGTGGCATTAAAAGCATATAGATAGTAAGAGATTATGCTAATTATGCACTTTATCTTTACGGAATGATGCTGCACAATGTATCGTAATTAACAACCGTTCATGTAACCGTCAAACTATACCTTTAAAGTATGCAGCGACATTTAAAATGTAAAAAAAAACAGCGCACTTAGACCACGTACAGATGTACTAGTTATACTAGTGGTTCATAAAGCATTTCTACTTCGCATGAAAAAGCTACGTATATATAAATTTGTAATTCAAATTTTGGGTTCTTTAATGTTTATCTGATATCGCTTGAATGCCGAGAGAATTTAACAGTCCGCAGATGAGAATAAAAAACAGAAAGAATTCATCGGTTTAATCAAATCTGCAAACACGAGTTACTACCGTTACTTCTAAAGTTAAGCTTATTAAAAAAACTTTCATTTAAAACGAAACCACCCTTCGATACCTTCTCTTACATGTTTGCGTATTTGGGTCGAGTGCGTGCCCTGTTTTAAAATCCTCCCTGGGTTTTATTGTGCTCTGAACCCTACAGTACCGAACAATACGTATAAATGGGAATTTCATCACCTTTTATTATTCAATCGTGAATCAATTTTATAGGAATCAGTAAGCTGAACACACCCTCCAGTTACTCTTCGCAGTTGAACAAAAATAGAAATCTGACCTATCGAATAAATTCTTGTTCTTACCCTTAATCCAATAATCTGAAAGTAAGAATTAATAAATGATTCTAGGCCGGAGCAATTGTAGAATCTACACTAAGCGTACCTATATTGCATCTCTAGATTTCTTTTAAAAGATCGTGAAAAAGCTTTGGATTTAACAGCGAGGGAACTACTAAAGTTTTTGTTATATCTTGTACCTGAGTTTTCTTTTATGGTACACTTTTATAGAAGAGGTAGCTTTTAGCCTGACGTCCGAGGGCGGTATTGACCTTATCAGAGCTAGTTATTGAAACTATAATTGTACTTACTTTTGCATGTCTCTTAGTTTGATGCAATATCGTTTGAGGTTAATAAAAATGTTGGAATATTGACCATCGGATCATAATCATCTGCATGTGTCTGAAGTACAGCATTTCTAGGCAGTTAGTCGGGGGTCCATATGTATTATTGTATAATCGATTATGATAATTTACTCAACCATCTAAAGTCCTTAAAAACTAAACTGCAATGTTACCCATGAGAAATTACTTTCGGCCTTCCATGAATCATGTGGGCGTTAGCGCTTTTACTAATGCTTATATATTACAATAGATTGATTAGCCATCTGGTGCTTAGTTACGATAACAGAAGGAGTATGTTCGTTGGTTGATCTTGGCCCTCTCAGGGCGCGTCTTCTAATCAGCGTTAATCTTGTGGTTTTTACTGTCTTGTGTGTATCGATATTTATCGTGCGTGTGTTCTAGGTATTTGTTTTCCCACCTAGTGGTCTGCGTCTTGTGTTGTTTTCTAGTTGTTTTTTATTTTGCCAACTAGTTGCGGTCTGTTGTGCTGTTGTCTGATGTTATGTTACACATTTAGTAATCGGCGTGGGCGTTTTTGAATGCTTGTTGTATACCTTGTAGCGGTGCAACGTCTCGTATGGATGGGTAAAGTGTGTCGTCTATTGTTCGGTTCGTTTAAATGCCGTTTGTTCTGCAGTATTCGTGTACTGTGGGAATGTTTAAGTCGTATCTGATTGTATCGTTTCTGACGAACCACCGTATGCCGGTAATCAGTCGGAGGATGGTGTTTTGGAATGCCTCTAGGCGTCGTACGTTTGTCTTAGATATATGTCAGCTATGCTTGTGAGCTCTAGGTGATGAACGGTCTGATGTGTATCTTGTATCTTCTGGTCCGTATGTCTGTCGGTAGTATGTTGTTAAAGGTGAGCATCGGATGTAAGTATCCTTTGATTTTTCTTGCTTTGTTGAGTGTTTCGTGTCGGTGTTTTTGAAAGTAGAGGTTTCTATCAATAGTGACTCCCGGGTATTTGGATGGTAATCTTCCACGGGAGTTGCTGCCTTTCAAACTCTGGGGGAGGGTGTAGGTGTAGTCTGTGTCGGGAGAATAGTATGGCTTCGGTTTTGTCCACGTTGATTTTAATTCTTCATCTTCCCAACTAATGGGATAGTGTGTCCAGTTGGCGTTGTGGTCTATGTGTTGCTAGTGTGACGTGACGTGCTGTAGTTAGGAATATAGTGTCGTCGACATATAGTCTGCATTTAATATTGTCGTTGCACGGTATGTCCAGTATGTAGGCGTTGAACAGAGCCGCTGAGAAACTTTCCCTTGCGGAACTCCAGCCGTGATAGGTACTATGTGTGATGATTGTCCGTCTACTCGTACGTGTAGTTTTCGGTCTGTGACGTAGGTGTCGAGTAGCTGCATGTATTGTAGTGATACAGGAGTCCTCTGTGCCACACCTTGTCGAATGCGTTTTGTATGTTTAGAGATACTGCTGTCGTGACGTGTGCTTTGTTGTAGTTCTCTGCAATGTGGTCTATAACGTGTATTACTTACATGTAGTGTGGTTGAATGATTTTCTCTGAAGCCAAATTGTTCTTGTCGGTCTCGTAGGTGGTGTTTTAGTTTTTGTAGTAGTAGTAGTTCGAATATCTTCGGGATTGCGCTGGGAAGCGATATCGGTCGGTAGTGTGACGGGTTTGTCATTGTTTTTCCGGTTTTGTGGATCATGATTGTAATTGCGGTTTTCCATGCTGCGGGGTAATGTCGTTGTAGGAGTATTCCGTTGAATAGTGTCGTAATATATGCTAGTGTGCATTTCGTGATATTTTTGAGTGTTCAGTTTGTTGTTGTCTTTCCCAGGTGCTTTTCTGTTGCAGAGGATTGTTTTTTGTACCTTTTGGTGTTATAAGTGGTATGTGTTCTTCTGGATGCGTTTGTTGTAGTTTGTCCATAGTTTTGTTTACTTGTGTTTCATGTTGCTGGTATATTGTTGGGTTTGGTAAGTATGTCTCTTGTAGTGTTGTGGCGAACATGTTTGCCTTTTCTCGGGCATTGTAGATTTTTCGGTCTGGTCCGTCTAGTGGTGTGTTGGTTAGTTGATGTTTTCTTATGAGTCCCCTGTTAAGTTGCTGTAGGTTCCATTCAGTCTAAAGAACATTGTTGATATGTACCGTCTACTGTTGCGTATTGTGTTCGATTAGTAAATTTTTGAGTGCAGCTTGTGTTGTGTTTAGTTGGGTTTTAATGACTGGGTACCTCGTTATGTGCCATCTCCAGATTAACTTCCTTTTCTGTTTTATGATATACCGAGGGTAGTCAGGAAGTCATGGTCCGTTAGTGTTATGGATTCTTGTCGTAGTGCTGTGATTTAGTGCTTCTTGTAGTGTATTGGTGATGTATTCTGTGACTACGTCAATTTTTTCGTGTGTATCGACGGTTGGGTTTCCAGATTTTATTTTGTGTTGTAAGTATTCGTTGAACATTCTCCAGTTTGTTGAAGCCACGGTTTTAGTCGTCTCTTGTGTATGTGTCGTTGTGTGAATCGTAGTTATTATTGGTAGATGGTCGGAGCTCAAGTCTTCTATGACTTTTGTCGTAAAGTTGTACGACATGTTTTTTACTAGTGTGATGTCTAGTACGTCTGGCTGATTTTTTGGGTTTGGAGGTATTCTTGTTGGTGTGTTTGGTCTAGTGATGTCGAAATCATTTCCCAGTGAGTGAGTGTAAAGCGTCAGTCCGTCGTAATTGTTTATTCTGGAACACCATGTAGTGTGTTTGGCGTTTAAGTCACTCATGATTATTGTAGCGGTGTCTCCTAGTGTTAGGTTGTCAATGTCTTGCGTAGATAGTGATATGCTTGCGCTACGGTATACAGGGATGATTCTCAGTAGTCCACCGTCTGCGTTGATTTCCACGCCTGCGGCATCTAACTGTGTTTGCGGAAGGTCTAGTGCGTAATGTGTAATTCGTCTGTATATAAGTACAACTACTCCTCCGCTTGATACATGTCCTGGTTCGATGATCTTGTCTTTTCTGTGAGTTATGTAGTTGGCGATCGTAAATGCGTAGTTCTGATTTAATTTCGTATCCCCTTGTAGTGCAATTTCGATGTCGAATTCTGTGAGAAAGCGTTGTAGTTCAGTTGGTTTGGTTTTTGTGTCGTTAACGTTCCAGGGGAGTAGTCGTAGTTGTCGTCGTGTTTGTTGTTTATCCATTAAGCGTCGTGAAGATGTCGCACAGTGCCTTCAGGAGAAGCGGTATAACAGGTTCCCCAACCATATAGGTCGATATGAGTCTTTGTGTCTATTATAGCGCCATGTTTAGTAGTTTGTTGTTGCTGATTTCTTGGTTGGTGTTTGTAGGAGGCGTGACTACTTCTGGTGCTGAAGCTGCTAAAGTAGTCCTTTCGGTGGTGTGTAGTTTTGTTGTGGAGGTTGCGGAAGTTGTCGGTGTCGTCTTTTTTGGCGGCTTGTTAGTAATAGATCATCTGCCCTTTCTTTTCTCTCATTTTGCGGGAGCGAAGTCCATGCTTCGTCGGTGGAGCTGTCGGTTTCTGGTGGACAGTACGTGCTATAAGTAGTTGCAGTAATCACTTCTGTCGGTTTTGTCGGTGCTTCCTGTGGCGTCTTGCGTGAATGTGTTTCTTGTTTCGGTTAACTCTAGTCCGCTTGGCCCAAAATTGAACAAAATTGTAGTATTCCACAAAACACGTTACTTAATGTAATTGATTTTATTTATAGTAATAGTTATTTTTCTTTTAATTACAAATATTACAGTCAAATAAAAGGTTGTCCAATGGGATCCAATTTAAGTCCAATTATGGCTGAAATAGTTATGAATGCGTTACTAGATTATGTTATACCTACACTAAGTTTTCACCTACCTTTCATAAAAAAGTATGTAGATGACATTGTAACAGCTATACCATACAATAAAACAGACGAGATTCTAACAAACTTTAATAATTACAACCCAGACATACAGTTTACAATAGAAGTAGAAAACAACAACTCTGTTCCATTTTTAGACACTCTGTTAATAAGAAAAAATAATAAAATGATTACTGGTTGGTACATGAAACCGACAAGCTCTGGCCGATATTTGAATTATAACTCATATCATTCTTTCGATATAAAAGTCAACTTTATTTTAGGAATGAAAAACAAAATAAAAAAGATTTCACATTCTTCTCTATATAATAAAAATTTATTAAGACTGAGCAGTATCCTAACAAAGAATAATTATCCTAAGACTTTAGTTAACAAATTATTATATAACCAAAGATCTGAAAATAATTTAACTGTAGATATACAAAATAAAAAATATATAAACGGTGATATAAATCAAATTCACGCTTCTTTGCCTTATTTAAAAAATTTAACACCAAAATTAACAAAAATATTTAGAAACCATAACATCAAAATTGCAAAAAATAATGTGACTAGTGTTGGTAATTTATTTTCAAAAATTAAAGACAAAAATTCTCAGGTATTACAAAGAAACGTCATTTACAAAATAAAATGTTTAGATTGTGATCTTTCATACATTGGTCAAACGTCTCAAAATTTGAAACAAAGAATTACACTGAAACATAATTTTTTCTAAATGCACCAGCCCCACATTGGGTGGCAGTGAAACGAATTTTCTTGAATGGGCGCCAGTGAAACGAAGTCTTCCGACATAACTAGGGGTCTATTCCTTGGGTAGAGCTATGAGAAATGGGGGGGTAAGTCGAAATCTGTTTGTAGGTCAAACTTAATCTAAAACAAATAGGCGCCACCAAGTCCGGACTTATTCACGATAATGGCATGGCATATTTCTAAGGGCGGACGTGGAGACCCAAAGAAAAAAAGATCGCCTTCGATGACAAAAACCTGTCTTAATAAAATAAGACGCTGTTCCTGTAAGAAATTATAATAGTTAGGTTAATAAAAAAAGGTGGAACACTATTTGTGTCCCGCAAATATACATAAAGAAATAATGAAAAGATATTTTCTATATAAAGTTGGCATCAAAATTCTACTCTTAAAGATGTTAACTTTCTGTGGTTAGGTTTGATCATATTTGATCAAAATAAAAAACTTTAATCTTGAACCAATAATTTACTAAAAAGAATCTCTTTTAAAATAAAATGCAATGCAACAAAATTTAATTAATAATTGAATTACTTCGTGAATTTTAAATTAAGGTTTATCAAAATTATTCATAATCAAACATTTTACAGTATGTTGTAAACTTGTTACACAAAAATACTCCGACCCGTGCAGATCTGTTCGGGCAGATTACATTTAAAAATGTTATTACTCAAGCTTTTCCTTTTTAAGTTAAATGTACTAGTTTTAGTTTCCATAAAAATGATCACAAAAATATTCTTATTTACATAAGATGTGCTAAAGCTGTTCGAAGCATTTGCTTTCAAGAACGCATCTGTCAGCAGTATACTACAAAAAAATAAGTGACGTCAGTAACACCTGTTGTTGTAACTAACGGTTTCTTAGAACATCAAATTAGTGAATTTTTAATTTTGACACTGGAAATTCCAGCTCAGCAATAGTTGAAACTTTCATAAATTTATGCTTTTACACATAAGAACAAATTAGCGTGTTTCTAATTTGAAACACAAGAAATTACTTAAAGCTAACTACGAACCAAAAACTGCTTTTCTCGCCTAGATGAGGTACTTGTTATATCATGCGATGTTTACTGCATGTAGTATGAACCCAGCTCATCCTAAACAGCTTCTACCACATGGAGTTGTTCCAGGTGTAGAATTAAATACGGTCACAATACATTCGTCAGGCTGTATAACAAAGTGGTCTTCTTTAAATTGGTTAAACTTTCCATCTTCTAAGTTGCATTTTACACGTCGTATAACAAAGTGGTTTCAACAAAAGGGATTGAATTTCCTATCTTCTAAGTTGCATTTTTCGTGTCGTTCAACAGAGTGGTTTCAACAAAAGGGATTGAATTTCCTATCTTCTAAGTTGCATTTTTCATGTCGTACGTGCGCTAAATAAAATATCTCAAATTAAACAAATTAATGACGTTCATACGATACCAAACGCTATTCAAAGATGTGTACCGACTCCTCAAAATTTATACGCAAATTGCCGGCCTGAAGTTTCTGGTACATCTTATCTCTTCTTCCACGTATGGCCGACTCCTTATCAAACTCGCTCGGGCGATCGGAGCGTCCAAGGAGGAGGTTGTCAAACCGAAACGCGCTTGCGAATAGCTGTAGAAGACACAGATATTCAACCTCGAATAGAACACTGAAGGACGATGCTGCTTTAACGTATTACTTTAGTTGTTAAATGTATTTTATCATTATTTTAATAAAAGTGTTCTATTATTCTCGCATTTTGATGAAGGGATTTATTAACCAAAAATAAAATTGTTACAACACAACATAAAAGTGATATTCATACTAAACCTAAAGCATGTGCATTAGCTACACATGCACTTAATGACGGACATAAATTGGATTTCAACAACCCAAATATCATTTAAATAGAAAACAATACTTTCAAAAGAACTTTTATGGAAATATGTCATATTTATAAAAATACAAAATCTATGAACAAAAAAAGTGATATTGGTGATCTCAGTTCTATATACGCACATGTCTTAAACCTAAAATTCAATTCCAATGAATAAACTTCTACAAAACTTTGGATCCTCAAGAATTATATAAACAAATACCCTTATATATAGTAACCTTTACATTACTTGGAAACACAGTCATATTAAAACACACACCCACACACATACACACACGCACACTCAAACACACAGTTAGGCACCTCCTTCTACTTACGCATGCACCTATACATACATATAAAAAATTCAAGATGGTATTAATCAAATTTTTGAAATTCTGCCAAACCAATATTTTACCTTTTCTATATTACAAAAATTTTTTACCATTTTGAAAAAGCTGTTTTACATATTTAATGTACACGTAATAATTTCATGTTTCAATGATATTTTTAACCAACCTCATTGTGAGTAGCTGAAAGTTTTCATACTTATAATCAGTGTTTATATATTTATAGTTAAACCTGTGATCAAGCATAAAATATATGCGAAAATTTAGGTATTAAAGAAGAGTAGTTATTTCCAGTGACCTATAACCCGCAAACAATAATTAAATTAAATATATATATATATATATATATATATATATATATATATATATATATATATATATATTGCTATGAACTCCTTCCAGGATCTAACAGGATTTTATCGTGTGTCGACCTTGTGTCGACCAATAACAAAACTTGATATAATAACGCCTTCTTTGATATCAATGGCGTATTCTACTTGACTCCTCCTCTCCTTTTAAATTATCAAATTACACTCCTACTAATTTTATCTTTTAACCTCGACTAGCCTTTTATTTTTGAATTATAAAATAAAGTTAATTCAATTCCATATAATGAAAACAAATATTATGTACAGGTTTTGTAAATTATTTAAAATACACTTTTCAATCAATTAATGTTGTAAATCTTATTTATCTCAAAAATCATATTCTTTTTAACCAATCTAAAGTCATCAAAAAACCTATTGTTTTTATAAAAAGAAGCCTGGAACGTGCAAAACCCCTTTATCATATAACGCACTTTCTACGTATGCAAGTTCGTTGTTGACTCCTTCACAGCAATTTATATTAATTAATCAAATTCAATATTCAATATTTAAAATCAAATAGAAAAAAAGTCTTAAAACTAAAACTCTAACCTGGTCTGTTTACTTCATTATTTCCGTCTCGCAACCAAGATTATCGACGCATCCATTATCAACTAGAATTTGCCATGCATTATACCATCCATTTGGATCAAAATTATTCTCCACCAATTCAGAATTATTTTATACCCATTTAAATTTTTATCTATATACACGCTTGAATTATTGCATTTAAATTGTTGTCATCACCTTCGGCCTCATACTATCATTTGAATTATGATATTACTTTTTCTCACCAGCCTGCAACTTAGATCATTTTTCTCCCCAGACTCAGACTTGCCATTTATTCTCACCGGACTCAGAGTTTATTTATTCTTCCCGGACTCGAATGTCATTTATTCTCACCAGACTCAGAGCCCTATTGTTATTGTTTTAGTTTAAATAAATTTCCTAAAATCTACTTACGTTTAATTGGCAATCGTAATTTTCATCTTCGTCGCACTTAAACAATTTTCACTTTAAAATTATTCTTCCGCGTCGAACTTAGGTTTAAAATGACGCACCTTGGCCTTTGTTGAGTTGAAAACTGAGTTCGTTATCACTGTCGCTGATAATATATGCTTGATCTCCTACTACGTCTGTGGGCATGGCCTACAAGCCCGTCGCTAATTTTAACCAATCAAGTCTTTGCATTTAAAGTAGTTTCTGATGTAACATTCTTTGCCTTCAAATAATTGTTATTTGCTTGCAGCTGCTTCGTTATCAGACATGCGGTGTTTTGAGCAATATAATCCCTTTTCCATGTGGTACACAAACAACTGATGCAATTCGACTTTCAATTTTTATATCTGCTTGTTTACTTACGCAATTTTTAATCACCTTTACTTATCAAAATGGTTAATTGTTTGTACGCATTTACACTATGCTTCTTGAAGCTTTATTTCTTATCTCCATATTTTCATTACTGAGTGGAATTCTTTTGAATGCGTGTTTAATTACACTTTATTATGTTTACTTATAAATACGCGTGCTTCTACTGAATATATCGTTATTCGCATTACCTAAATTAACTAAAACTCTATCTGCTGGGTGTTAAATATTTGTTATCTACTTAATGCATGTATTACTTACTTCTATGCTAACTATGCGTCTTCTTGTCCTAAGATGTGTCTATTTGCGTCGCCTAAAACTACTTATACTCTATATACAGGGTGTTGACTGCTTACTATTTACACACTATTATAATTACTTACTTTTCTATTAAATAAATGCAGTTTTCTGCTTCCCATTATGCTTTCTAATTCCTGCACGACCTTCGCTATAAAATACACCCTTAAACAACCCCTTATCACAGCAATATATATATATATATATATATATATATATATGTGAAGTAATAAAGCTTATGTTTTGTTAATGGCTATATAGCTACTAGCCCGATTTAAAGGGTTAAATTTGGGGTCAACAAAGCAATTTCCTAACACCCTGTTTAGAGAAAGGAACCACTGATATACGCGCAAAGTTAATTTCAGTTATTTAATTTAAGTTTACAAGTATTGACGTAATTTTATAATTAGGGATTAGGAGGTAATAGATTCATAAAGACAATCAATTGTATAAGCTAATAGAAATTATTAATTAATTTAATTTATTTTAATTTAAGGGGTTATAACGTCAGAAAACGCATAAGAGCATAAAAAATCAATAATCTCGAGGTGAAAAGCTTTGCTTAACAAACAGACAGACGTCCGTTATATAGAATACCATGAAACGTAAACTCCTAGAAATGTTATTTTAAACGATCATTAATTAGGCACAGCTGCACGTTGAAAAGGTCACTTTCCGCTTATTTCTGTAGATAACAGCGCAAGCTTCAAGAAAATATTGTTTGACCGTCGGTGGGTTTCGTAATAAACACTAACAGCAGAAAGGATGCAAAATTAATAATATGTTACAGAATGAGACGGGCATAAAAAGCATGCATTTTAGCAGGTAGATATTCAATCCACGTGTGGTAGACAGAAGACGCAGGCAGCTATATAGATTTTCTACCACTCAAGTAAGATTAGAACGCGACATCCAATATGCATAAGACAGGAATAGAGATATTACAGGCGGGGTTATAGGACGTCACTGAAATGTGTGATTGGTCGAAATAGGTAGTTTTAGAACAGACGAAGATGTGATAGTTTTGTTGTTTGTAACGTGTTGACGAGCAATATTTTTCTAGAAGTTTAAAGACGCTTACACCAAAATTTGCGAAAATGTTATTTTGCAATTAGGATTTCGAGTAAAGTGTGGCCGAGAGGGGCCTGGTTTATAATATAAATAATATAGCGAAATTGATAGCTTTCTCTTTTTCTTTTATTTTGCATCGCTTACGACGTAAAAAAACTACAGACAAGGTTTGTAAGTATTTGAAAATTCAATAGTACAATATTAGATTGTTGTGGCCATATCGTTAGAAACGCGTATTGTGTCGAGTTTATTTAAATGTACTAAGGTCCAAAGAATATTTTAACAAGCTCGTAAATTAATAAAGCGGTAAATAACAAGTGTAATATACATGGGTTTGGATATTGAAATTGATATTGGATGGGTAGCATGAAGCGCAGTTTAAATGGTGGTCATCTTTAGCTTTTAGTGGAGACGTACGCAAAACCACCAGACCGAGGGGTGCAGGAACATAAAACATCGTCAACGGAAATGGAATCTTCAAGTTTTTCCAGGTAACGCATTAGAATTTGCTTTTTTTTATAAACTGTTAAAATTTTTGTGATGTGTGAGAGTGAACTTTGATGGTATTTTTCGTTATTACATATTGATAAGGATACGTATAACTGACTATTAATATGGTATTTTGAATATAAAACAAAAGGTGTACGTAAAGCTTATTTGATTAGCTTGATGAATTTAAATTTAATTGTTAAGAGTAAATGGTTTTTTTTGAAGTTTGTAGTATGCCAAGTGGAAAGCATACTTTGATAAACTGGGTTATCATGAGCTCACCATACTCCAGTGTGTAGTAAGAAACCAAGGTCAGTTATTATTTAGGGCCCATTTACTCATGTTGCATTAAATGTGTTAGAAATTTTCACTTTACAGAAACTTGGAGTTTACAAAGATAGCATGTATAGAGGTGTAACTTGATCACCAAACTGTAAATAACTCTGAATTATTATTTGTAAGTAGTGGTTAATAAATATTGTATGATTGTTGTATTATTTTGTGATTTTCTTGTATGGTGTGTGAACGGTAAAGAGAATGAGAGTAAATTTAGGTATACGAGAAGAAGCACAGCCGAGGTAGCCAGGGAAGCTGCTGAAGAAAATAATTCAATAAAGCAGAAAAGGGTAAGAAAGTTCTGTAAAAATTTTATATATTTGTGAAAATAAATTTCTTTTTGAAAACTGGTGAGGTTCGGTCTTAATTTATCAGGGTTCCACGGCAATTTATGACCGCCCAATCTGTGGGGCTCAAATGTTTTTTAGAAGGTACCAGTTCTTGTGACCTAAAGGCACATTCCACGGCAATATATATATATATATATATATATATATATAAGAGAGAGAGAGAGAGCCTCCCATGTGTAAATACATACACATGGGGAAGGCACAAGTTTCCTCCCTAGGAAAAAAAGCACTGTCTTCCATAGGGAGAAAAAGTGAAACTTTCTACCCTCATATGAACGTGGAAAGGTACATTAAAGCCCCGTTAAAGCTTACGAACTTAAGTTCGTTACGTTATCTGATGTTCTGATTTTTTTCCAATGCTCCACCCGAAGGTACTACATTGGCCAGGAAGCGAGTTTTTTTTACCTGAAAATTTTGGAATTTTGCCGAACCCTTGCTGTTCCAAGCAAGGTAGGGATCTTTAACGTGCGTGACAACATTCACACACGGGACCTCCATTTTACCTCTCATCCGAATGAGGGTGTATTTTTGTGAAAAATGCTCGCCTAACATCATTTTTCAAGCGGGCCGTGTCGGGATTCGAACCCGGGACCTTGGGCGTAGTAGTCACATAAATATTATATTATATTGTTTTGTGTTCTGTGAAATGTTTAATTTAAAAATGTTTGTACAATAAGCGCGCTCTGTATACGTTATATTTAACGTCGGACGCAAAATACTCTGACTCTGAACCTTCTATTGATTACTGATGTATTCACATCTAGCATAAAAACTACAGAGTGCGGGTAGCAGGCCTGCTTGAAGAGTTTTAGAACTTCGTTGAGCTGAGTGTACTTTGATCAAAAAACTTCAGTTACTGTATGTAGTTACTTATTATACATTCATATTACCGTTATTAGCGATTGCTCAGCTTTATTCGTATAGGTGCTAGTTTCCTTAAAGTACGAGAGGCAGTGAATTTTTATATTCTATTACGTGTGTTCTTTCCGATTTATGTTGTATTTAATATAGTAATCGTGAGAAGATCCGTATGAAAAGCCCTAGAATTGACTAATATATGCGTATTGCCGTTCCAGTTATTGCATAAGCTGCACCGCTCAACGGTGTATGAAAAGAAACCAGAGGCACCTTCAGTCCGAATAGCACTGACTAAACGACACGTAAAAAAAGGCTATTGTTATACGGCACATGTTATCAAGAATGAGATGTTTCTAGTAGCGTTCGTGTATACAAAGTTATGCAAACATTATATTACAAGACACTGTCATGTTCATTCCCAAATTCATTTTTTATATCGCGAACTCCCATAATAAAAGATTTACTTTTCCTTTAGCTGTTTACTTCGCATACAACGTCAGTCATTTTTTTCATTAGCTTTTTGTGCGTGATATAAAATTTCATATTTCGCGATTGGGCTTCAACGCTCTAAGAAACTGTTTACTTTTCTAAAATTGCTCATGTTGGAGAAGTCTGAAATTCGCCGCTTAAGATACAGTTGTAATCTTAATCAAGTTCATTGAAGGAGGAATTCGACAAGCAGAAGAACCGTGGTCTAAATTTCTGTTTTTAAATGAGACATTTACAACATATTCATTTATTGAAATATAGGGCAAGTTATTCCTAGATCATATTAAAGTGGTAGAACGAGAATAAAACTATTAACAGAGGCAATTTCAAAAATTAAAATCTACGAAGTCCATTGTTAAAACTCGCGGAGTTTAGTACACCTTGTATTGTCAGTGGTTTGCCGTTGTCATGTTTGTAAAATTTTGTTAAGGGTAAAATGAGCGTTAAGTTAATAAGTTTTGATTTGCCCAAACGGGCGAAACCTCCCGTAACATTATAAGGATACTTCGGCTAACTACAGTAGTGCGAGAGTGGGTTCCTAGGGAAGAAATTATAAAAAATAATAGAAAAATTAAAAATAACAATATTAAACAAAAAAAATGATAAAAAATGTCTGAAACACAACTACGTTACATTAATCACTTAGCCTGAAAGTCGTAATTGAGGAGTGAAAAACCGTCTGTCACAACTATTCCTTTGATATTATCTTTACACGAAACACGTTATTCCGCGTGGGTCTCATTTTCTAATTGTGTAATCTTATCCTTTACCTTTTTATTAAATTCCGAAAAAGCGTTCATTAAGTTTGTCATAATTACATAAAATTGTAAAACAATTGCAATTAAATAATTTCAACAAAATACAAATACACTTTCTTTAAAATAGTCTCTAATTTCTAAAGCTCAATCTGACCAGGTATTTATTATTAACAAAAATCCTAAAAAAAATTGCTAATAAATCATTCAATAATACTAACACTCCAATTTTTCTCGTTTCCTATATTAAACTACATGATTCTCGGAATCTCAATTCCTGGAAGTGTCGTTAATATCTAACATAATATCAGTTAATTAAAACTTTTTATTTTTCTTTGCTCATACTAAATTTCACCAATCAAACTTACATTTAAATATTCAGGTGTATATAATTCCGCTGAATGATCCTGCACCTTAAAGAGGTTCTAGATTACTAGAACGGTTGGAACAGCTTGAGTGTTCTAATGAACGAAAGAGCCAAACCAAAAGTTTTACCAAATTGGTGGGGTCTTTAGTGAGGACCCAGATTAAGACAGGTCGCCGAAAGAAGGTAGCAGTTGTTTCGGTACTTAGAATGGTAGAGACCAAAGGGATTGGTATGGCATTCTAAGATACACTAATGCGATGTGGCAGGCAACGGAAAACCACCACATTATCTCCCAAGTACACAGCGTATTTAAAGTGATATTTAAGATGTAGGCATCCTCTGGGATAAAATATTCCAGAGTTAAAAAGTTCACCATTTGGATCTCTGGGAAAGGACTACTTCGGAGGATGTGATCAGAAAGTATAAAGGAAGAACCGGGGAACATTCTGCGAGTCAAAGTGTGGAATGTCAGAAGTATGAAGCAAGTAGATAAGTAGAGAACTTCAAATTTGGAATGGATAGGATAGCATTTGACATAGTAGGGATTAGTGAAGTTCGAGGCCAGAGGCGGGGGATTTTTAGAGCGTTAACTTTAGAGTAATTCACATGGGGTCAGAGGAAGGAAATTGGGGCGTGGGTATGCTTATGTCAAAAAAGATAGGACAATCTGTAGAAAACTACTTACAGAAAAACAAGAGTACTTATGGTTAGATTAGAGTTTAAACCGGCCAATACAGTAATAATACAAGTATACTTGCCCACCTCTAACTACAGTTAGGAAGCGGTAAAAGCGATCTACAAAGATATCGAAAACATACTAAAATACGTAAAAGGACATGAAAATTTAATAATTACGGGGGATTTTAATGCAGTGGTTGGTGAGGATAGGGACGAAACAGTAATAAGTTTATTTGGATTACGGATGAGAAACGACACGGGAAATAGGATGGTAGAATTCTGCGACAAAAACAATTTAGTCATCACAAACACATTATTTTAATATTATGCTAGAAGACGATACACGTGGAAGACGCCAGAAGATATAGGAAGCAAATAGATTACATTCTTGTTACACAACGGTTTCGAAATCCAGTAAAAGACTGTAAAAGCTACCCAGAACCAAATATAGACAATGACCACGCCATTGTTTTTATGAAAGCTGCGAGTTACATATCCCCCAAATTAGGATACATGTGTAATCAAATAGGATTAATAAATCTTAAGTTAGATTGTTACAATGTATTCATTAAAGGACATAATAAAACGTTAATGATAGTTCACAAACCAGACATGAAAACGGAAACAGACATTGTATTCCAGACGCAACATGATACTGCAGGTGCAGGTCACAGTAGATTATAAGACAGCAATTATTAGAATTAAGATTACTAAGAAGTAATACATTGTATTGTATAAAGAAATAAGCAGACATGAGCTCTGAAGTTCTCATAAGCAATATGAGGGTCAGGGATAGCATAAATACTCTCGAGAGACCAAAATGGTCAGGAAGTCTGGAGCTTTACAACTTTAACAGTGTTGGTAGTTTAGCTACTCACCGTAATTTTAATTACTTTGATTAGTGAAAGTCAACTTAGAATTATTTCGATCTCTACACGTTACTGCATATAACGTACTTGTAATTAAAATTAATCTTGTAATTTCTGTATAAAATAAATTGATAGAAAAGTGTTTTGAAGAAATTCTTTTAAAAAGCCGCTTTAAGAGGCCCAAAACCGATCTCGCGCTTAAATTTAAAAATTTGAAAAAGTGAACAGAAAAAGGCACTCTGATTTTGAAAAACTAAAAGATAATGATATCCACGAAAGATTCGGAAAAAGTCAAATGAATTGCTGAAAGACATCGGGAAAATGTCTGAACTAAGGAAGTAGAAACAGAATAGAATAACATTAAATCCAGCTTAGACATTCTGGTGTATACACAAAAAAAAGAAACCATGGCTAACAGAGGATATCCTGAATTTAATAGAAGAAAGATGAAAATACAAAAACAGACCAGATGAAGCCGAAAAACAGAGATACACAGCTTTATAGTGGAAAATTATTCGCAAATGCAGGAAAGCTAAAGAACATTGAAAAGGATGACTTAAGATATCCTACATTTAGAGACGAGATTAAAGGGTTTGAAAAATGGTAATTTCTATCAGTTGGTATATTTCTACGTTATCTTATAAACAAGCGCGTTAATTAAGCATACATTCGTCAATTGAAAAGCATTTATTAATTTCAGTTAGTTCAGAAGCTTTAGCAAAAATATCCTTAAAATTTTATAGAATCTTGAACTACACTTTATAAAAAAGCTATTCAAATATACATTCAAATATACATTTATGAGCTAACATCAAATTTTGTTCGTTGTACGTAACCTTTCTAAATTTTTCAAAAATATTGTACCATGTCAAATTTTCATGGCCGTTTTAATAAATTTGTTATGCATCTTTAACCGCGGTAGGAATAGATATTCAATGGAAGACGCCACAAGTAATGTATCAGCTCTACCAATATTGTAACTAGCTCCCCCCCGCCCACTGACACAGGAAGTAACACGACGAGAGTCACTTGATAGATGTAGTCCGGATAAAACTTCGTGCCTCAAAAGCACGACGATGATTTTGTTTTGGAGGTGGGCGATCAGGATCGCAATAAAAAGAATGTTGGTGATGTAGCAAGGTATTGTTAGATGGTTAGTGAACATGCTTAATAGTTTAGTATTGGTTAGTATAATTCTTTAAAACAAAATGATTTATGTAATTCTGTTTTAGCGAGTTGGCTTAGTTGCTGATTGTTGAGTTGTTTTTTTGGTTCCTCACTTAATGCAATATGGTTCGTTTGTGTTATGGTTCGTCAGCTGATACGAATGTAGATGCAATTTGATGTTTCTGAAATTAATGCTATAAGATTGTTTGCGAAGTGCAGAAAATCTTTCGTTTTGTTGAAGCATACTACTGTTTGGTTATATTCCACTACAAAAAAAAGCACATGTTTGGACGTACGAACATAAAACAGGTCAAGGTCGATTTTTAACACGGTGTAGGTAATATGGCGACATCTGTCATACTTGCATATGTTGAAACCATGGTGAGTAGAAAGCTATTTTTGAAATGAACGCTTCGTAGTTGACATAATAGAGGGCAGACGTATTAATTGTGTTTCGAAAATGTATATTATTTAAAAACTAACTTTGAAATTTAATTATGTAGAGCATATATTGATAATGCATACGGTTCGCACTTTTCACCAAAATTGTTATGAGGTTAAAGTAAGAAATTCAGAAACGAGTTCAATAATTATCCATTAAAAATCTGTCAGTTTATAACTTAAATCACACATAATGTGTATGTAACCTGTTTAAGAAACAGCTTTGATGATATTTATATATTATAGCGCTGCACATTTTTATTAGTAGTGTGAATCCTCATCAAAGATCTTTGATAAGATAGGGCCGTTGATGGCTAGTACATCAATTGTAATTTATTGAAAAGCATTAAGTAATTTGCATTAAAAGGTTAGAAATTATTTTATTCAAGCCAGTAAATTTTTGTGTAAACAACCAAGATAAAGAAGTATTAATGATTATCACAGAGAACATTTAAGTAAAATTGTAAGTTATTACTAGAAATACGTAAAGGGAATCATTTCAGTAAGAGAGGGATTAATTCTATCTGTAAATAAATCAATGTGAAACATGAGTAGTGACTAAATATTCTTAAATGTTAATAGAGGAATCTCAAGCTTGAATGTTTATTTCTTAAAACACTCACGTTGATATTAGTGAATCAAAGTCAACTGAATTGCGTGTGAAAAATATCCTCGATTAGTGTTGAATGTATTTATTTGAGGGCACAAAAAGTGTTCTAATTGTTTGTTTTATTAATAATTATGATCATACATTTATTACAGGTCCAGTAATAACACCAGTAGCGTAATATATATTGAAGTCTAAAGTTTTTGCATTAAAGGAAATATTTGAGGGTTTTTTTGCGTTCTTCCTTAAATTATCTGAATTTGCGGAAATCAGACCCAGTGGCGCCATTTTAATTTTGCGTCAGTCAGGTCAGCGGTATTTTTGCTTCATATAATTTAGACCCCGCCCTGCATGTTTCATGCCTCTGCAGGAATAGACCCCGAGATAGTCCGGAAGAAACCTCTTTTTACTAACCGTCAGTCACAGAAAGAGGCCAGTGTTCTTCAACCCAGGGTAACCGCCCCTTGGGGGAGAAAACAGTTGAATGTTACGCATATTACCAACTAATTGTGAAGCACAAAGTCCTCTATTGCAGTGGCAGACAGCGTTCTGTAATATAAAAAGTTTTATTATAATAAGTATAAGACCCGACAAATAGCACGATTGTAAAAATTGTGCATGTTATAATTTTTCAAAATACTAGATTAAAACAAATGTTGCAATTTCAAAATACTTCATTATTTGTTATGATATTGTGAGATTGGAATAATGCAATCAATCAGAGGTATTTTAATATCATATTGTATACCTGCTGTACAACGTTGTTCAACTTACCTCATTTGGCTGAACCAACGCAGGTACAATCTTTTTTCTTTTGCTTATGTACTGTTCGCCACGCAATCTTGCTTGTTGTGTTTTTTGCAGTTTCACCCAGACATTAATTTTACGTTTTTCCCGCGATTTATCATATTTTGTAACGCGGACGACAATATGGGAGACGACATTTTAAAAAATACTACCTCTATTGCAGTCATAAACGCTACTAGTTATACCCTATTCACGATAAATATAGGATGACGTCATAAACAGTAATAAAGTGTTAGTAATTGTACAATGTTGACGTAACTATGAACGCAGCTTAAATGATATTACGATTTAGTATGTTACAGTTGGCAGTTTTGTGCGGTGTTGAACATTTTCTGCTTCTGTATCCTTAGACGCAAAATTAGTTTACAGTGAAATTTTAAGCCACTGCTTTCATTACTTGAAAAATCTTACTTATGCATCTTGAGTTGCATTGCTACCACAATTCACTACCTTATAGAAAGAAGGTATTTTAAAAATAACCTTACATAAAATATGCCAACTTTTAATAATTATTTAATAATAAACAAAAATTATAGAAGTCTAACTATTAAATATGCATAGAATAAATTAACCATGACAACACAGCATTTATTTGTATTGTGACGTCATCCCATATTTATCGTAAATAGGGTATACAACGATTACTCATGAAAATCGTCAAACCTCTACTATAAAATATTTATATGAGAGGAGAAAAACTGGGTATTGGCAGATTTCTCGAGTTGCATGGATGGATTATGATCCATAGAACGTTTGTTACGTTTACTTTCGACGGTAAATTAAAACTCACCCTTCTTTATCTTACATTATTCATTCACGTAGATTTTACCTCAATCCTTCAACAACACCCGGTATATTAGACCTTCCTATCATAAGTACGTTTCATAATAATTTTTCATTTTAAATCTATTTACTTAGAAACGAAAAGTTTACTCTATAATTTAAATAGTCGGTACTTTGTTATCGGTGTCCGCTGGCTTGCTACACATCGCTGCAGCGTACAAATAATCCTTATACTGCTACTACTAAAAGATTCATTGAAATAAGGTATCGTATTATTTGATAAAGGTTGTTTCCAAGTTTCTATTTAACACCTGGGTATGATAACGCGAATATTGCAGTGAATCCTTGCTTGAAAACGAATTCATTTACTCGATTCTTTCTGTATGTATATGACAACCATTACTCGTCGTTAACTTTTTCTTTTTTTGTTATCCTCACAATTTCGTGCACACACTGTGTTGTAAGTACTTGCGGTTTCAAAAAATGTAATTTTCGGCGTAAATAAATTATTGTAGCTTCTTCCTTCGGTGGACTTAACGATCCGTTGGATTGCCGCTCCCTTTTGGTATGGAAGGACACCAACACTGCGTGATCCCGAGCCTCTCTATTCCGCCCTGTCATTAGGATCAACCCAATGCTGTGGACTGGAGGGTGTGTTTAGTTACTATTTTCTGATATGGGTTTTATGTACTTGATGAAACAGCCTATTGATAAGGTTCGTCTATTGCCGACTAAATTTTGTATGGGTAAAACGATTCTCTTTATGTGAGATGATATTTACTGATACAATTGTATTATATCCTGAGCTTTTACTGTGATAATTTTATGTAGTTAATTTAGAGCCGTTGTTGAAGCTGTAATTGTAAATTTTTGTTAATTAAGACTTCGTAGCGAAAACCTGATAGATTTAATTTTATACTTACAATGAGAATTCAGAGCTGTTGTTTTTAGAGTTGTAATTTTCTTTTGTGTAGTTAACATAAGGAAGGGACCTAAAAACTACAGCTCGCCATTTTAAAGAGTGATTTTTGTGTTCTACCTGATATGTGTATACTGTAGTTACTGTTTTTTTTTGTTTGTTATAATGCACTGTTATGTCTCTCCAAAATGTCACTTAGATTAATTATAAGTATTAATAAGTATGTTTAACTTCTTATTTTTATTTCAGGCTTTCCTTTAATTTTTTCTGGTATTGGTAAGACCCTGCCTACTCGCCGATTGTGCCCGGTCATTCTTTCTTTGTCTTTTAGGCTACGTCAATATACGTAGCACGTTATTCCGTCGAAAACTAGTTTTTGGTAAATATGCGGCTTACAACGTTGTTTGAGCCGGCGCTTCAAGTATAAACCGTGTTGGTTTATAACGATAGCAAAAATCGTGGACTTATATGGTTCTTTTAGGTTCTTATAAGTTTGACAACTTTTTAGAACAACCCTTGATTTTAAACTTCCATTTACATAATTTGTTTGTACAAATAAGAATATCAGCATGTATAAAGCACTCAGCTGCATTTTATATGGATGGGTTGAGCACTATGCCTTCAAACAATAATCTCAGCAGTATTTACGTAACTTATGTAAACAAAGTTTACCCTGAATTCCGCAAAGGCTTTTGCAACGCAACTCAAGGTGTATCACAGCTCCTTGCAAGTAACTACACAAAGAGTACCTAAACTATGATTTGTACTACCTTCCAGGCCGTTTTAAGTCGTTTAGGTTTATAACGCTTGCAATCAAGATAAAAGGGTAATATTACGGCAGTTCAGAGAGTTTCGGGTTAAATCCGTTGACAGTAAATTTAACGTGTCCATTAAGCACACACCCTTCCATACATTGTTTTGCTCGCTCGTAGTTTGTTTTAGTGGAGGTTTGAACAAACGTTACGAGAAAATAAAGTTTTATCTTGTTGGTGTTTGGTGTCAGTGGAGCTTACAATAACTCTCAATTTGGATACGTAAATGGATCAGGTAACCAATTTAGTACTAAACGAGACTAATGTGAATTAGCTTACGTTTTAATTAAAGCTACGGACATTTATTGGAAAATAATTTGACGTTATATTTAGCGATCAGATATACATAACTAGTACTAATATCACAGTTGTTTGCTCGGGAAAATGGGAATTTGTTTTCACATTAAGAGTTCCATCAAAAATTCAATTTAGAGGGCGCCAGAAATAAGATATTCAAGAAAACTTTACAAAGATTCTCGATTAAGTTGGTTCAAAACATAAAAAAAACTTCTAAAATGTTGAGAAAGGTCTAGACCACTACAGCTTAAGAGTTTTGTGTATAACTACTAATATCAAGGTCCAGAGTTAGATTTTCGACTAAATTCGCATGAGAAATGTTAGGCAAACATGTTTTAGAAAAATACACTATAGTTCGGGCGAAAGACTAAATGTAGCTTAAATGTCTGAATATTAATGATCAATCCTACCGTACTTAGCCTGGCAACAGTTGGGCTATAAATTACATAACGTTTATGAGAAATCAATTCTATATCAAGTAATCCAAGAAATCGATGCTAAAAGCAATTGGAACTAAATAAGTTATTGCATTAAATTTAAAACTCAAGAACGCCAAGGTATGCAGACATCCAATGGTAAGTAAACAACTCAGAGAGATCTAACTTTATCCAAACAAAAATATTTTCGTAACGTTAAATATATTTAAATCTCCAACTTTCCTTCTGTGGCTCAGAAAGCAAACAAATGGAATTCGAAATGTGCATAATCAATTCTACCAAGTTATTCAAACGGAAACTTGGAGAATACTTGAAAATCTTTGTGATCGACGATGTTGTTTATTATAATAGAACTTAGTGCTCGGCTTAAAAAAGAATAAAGTTTTCTATTGTCGCTGAGATTCTGTTTATCGCCACGTTTTTATACCGTTGAATGATATGCTCTCTCCAATAAATATAGTACGAGACACAACGCCCCATCATCGATTTTAGGAAAAACATAAAAGTGCTTTCAAGTAGAGATTCGATTTTACTGCGTAAACAAGCCATCCTTTTATATGATGTCAAGCAGCATCTAATTTCGACTTTGTAGTTTGAATATAAACAAACCAAGTCGTATATGCGAATGGGTGCTAACATTTATGCTAAAGACAATTAGACAAACAAAGTTTTAGGCCAATCAAGAAGAGAAACTTCTAACGTTATTTTTTTAGTGGTTTTAAAGGGTTAAATTTAGGTATGACCAAGGCAATTTCACATCCTGTGTAACATACTGTTTTAATACGCTCTAATAGTTCTATTATTTCTAAAAATAGTTATTTTCTAGTTTAATTTTAGCATTCTAATTATTAGAATGAAGGTCTTATAGCATAAATATGTCTGCAATTGTAAGCGACTGCAAGATCACCCAAGTAGCGTCCTAGCGAAGTCCCAGGAACATATAATCCAAGAGTTAATTAATTTTTCTAAAGGCACTTTACTTCAAAGGCACTAAACATGTCAGATTAGTTGCTATCTATGATTAGATGTCAATCATGTTCTAGGATCCTATTTATGTCAGGGTGGTCGGAAGGAATTTTTCAATTAGCGGAGTACTCAACTAAAAATTAGTTCCGAGATCTACTTGTGTGGCTATCTTAGTGCAATTGGCAGTTTAATTAATCTTAAAGATTTACGACCGGCGTATCCTAAGTTGAGTATGAGAGCCAAGAAAGGGGTTATTTTTCAATTAACTTAAATGTATATAAGGATGCCAGCCGGTGGTAATCGGGGTTGTTTATTTCCAGACGCGTTAGAGGCTAAAGCTGGCTGTTATTTGCCAGATTAAGTGAAGTGTTTTATTTCTCTGAAGTGAAGTGCGTGCCGTTATGTTCTAAGTTAATTATTTCTCTGAGTAAGTAATTAGTATATGTGGTATTACCATGAACTCAAGGCTGTGTTATGCAGCATAAGTCAGTTATTTGTTTAAATACAGTATTTGTCGACTTCCATAAAATACAACTCCGGGTTAAAGCTCAGTTCAAGTAAATTGATCCGTTAGATTATTGTTTTGGAGACCGCATCGTTTTAGAAGGGTCTACTATTATATTGTGTTTCGACGGTGTCAGAGGCCGTTAATCACTAAGCCACGAGACTACCTGAGTATGCAAAGCTCAGGTCAAGAGTCACGTTACTGTACTATTTGACCCTTGAGAAGGTCGTATTTTTCCTGGTGTTGATGACCCCGTGGTTAAAGGAGGGTCGTCGCCATAAGCAAGTTAAGTAGACTACAGTAGTATTAATTAATTATTGTATTGGGGTGGTTTCACCCAGAATTGTTATTAATATTCATAAAATAAGGATCTTAGTTTAGTTTAGTTAAGTTGTGTTTGTGCTAGCCGGAAACTTTAAAGATTAGCCCTGTGAAGTGATTTATTTTCTGTCCTGCAATCTTGGTTCATCGCCCACGAACAAAGTGCGACGAGAGCTATTACCGCGATTGGTCCATGGGCCGTTTAATTCCCATGGTGGCGCCCTATTGTAAATAATGTTATTTACTGTATATTTTTGTTATGCATATGTAATTAGTTGAAGTTTTAGTTAGTAGCCCATTTAATAAAACAATCGGAATTTCGTCTCAGTGTGTTTGTTTAATGACCCCCTTTCACCGACTGCTGCAGCTTGCGAGGCAACGTCCCGAAACGTGAGGGTACGATAGTGCTAGAGGTCCTGCCATTTATTATTTATTGTTAATTGGATACCCTCACGCGGTAGGTAAATATATAAATTACACTGGCGCATTAACGTGGTTAATATCTTAAATATGGTAAACAACACACGGACGAAGTTTTAGATTGTTTTATTTCTATATTACTATTTAGTGTTAGGCAGAATTACAGTTTAATATTAGTGATTTAGGAACAGGTTTTGCTATTGTTGACATTTACCTTTTATTTAATCATGTATGTAGTAGAAGCATTAAGAAGCGACGAGCTCAGTCACGAGCTTTTAATTAGAAACGTTGAACCAACAAAGTTAAGTGTGTTAGAAAAGCGAAAATTATTGCGTACAAAACTCATTGTTGAGAAAGTCGACAGTAATGTTTTTTCTGAGTATGAAAAAATTGAAATCGTTCAAAAGGACGAAATTGAATTATTGAAACTTAAGATTTTTGAATTAGAAAACATTTTAAATTCTTTTACCATTCTTCCTAAAAGGAAAGATTATATTAAACTTAACACGATGTTAATTCATGTAACAAAGAGACTAAATTATGTCAATTTCGATAGTGAATTTTTAGAGGTACACAAAGAACTGCATTCTAAGTGCATTAGAGCTTTTGAGATTTTAGAACAGGTAAACGGGGAAAATGAGATTAATGATAACCCTTCTTATTGTTCGGCTAGTGATATTAAAGATCCTACAATAACACCAACAGCAGAGGTTTCATGCCCTGGAGCATCAACGGTTTCTTCCATTAATACCCCATCGGTTTCGATTTCTAGTAATGATTTAGGTACTCTAATTTAGTCCTTGAATAAAACAACGATTTCAATCCCGATCCACAAGTGGGGATTACAATTTTCGGGTGAGTTTGATTCTATATCGGTTTTAGATTTTATTCAACGCGTCAAGGAACTGCAAGTTGCAAGAAAAGTTTCGTCAGATGACCTTTTCGAAGGGGCTATTGATCTTTTCACCAGTTCAGCATTGGATTGGTATAGAGCAACGCGATGTACAGTAAATTCATGGGAACAATTAATTTTTAAATTGAAACAAGATTTTCTTTCAGCCTATTATGCAGAGAATATTTTAATGTTAATTAAATTTAGACGGCAAGGCGCCGAGGAATCACCTACCATTTATATTTCAAAGATGGTAAATTTATTTTCTCAATTAGAAGATTCCATTCCACTCCGGGAACAAATAAAAATTATTAAAAGAAATTTACAGACTTTTTATGCCACGCAACTGGCGTTAGTTGAAGTGACTGACATTTCCCACTTGATTTCTCGTTGTAAGGTTTTAGAAGACATTAAGCCTCCAAATTTTATTAAACAGGAACATTCTGATTCTGCCAACGTACCAGTTATCTTAGAACGCCAAGTTCGACAGAGTTCATTTTCTAATAATAATTTACCACGGTCCGGCGTTTCGAATTATTTTAAAAACACAGCAAAATTTTCGACTATTTGTTTCAACTGTAAAAGACGAGGTCACTCGTTTCATACTTGTCCGGAGAAACGTGGAAGAGTTTGTTATTCTTGTGGGCAGCGGGAAGTTACGTCCACAAATTGTCCAAACTGCTCAAATAATTCAAAAAACTAAGGACAGGAAAGCGCGTAGTCAGCCGTTGCTTTTCTTCGTTTAATAATATTGCTGCTAACAAAAAGACGTGGTCGGAGTGGTTAGTAAAAGTTAAAAATTTTTGTAAATCATCTAAGGTTTTTTCAAATTTTTATAAAGTAAAAGGTGATACAAGACCTTATATTAATATCGAGATATTTAAGGAAACTTATACCGCACTGTTGGATTCCGGAGCGAATACCTCTATTTTAGGCAGACATGGCCTGTGTTTATTGGATAAATATACGTTAGAATTAATAAAAAATATAAAAACGTCTATATTAACAACCGCAGATGGCACTTCACGATCAATTTTAGGTTCAATTAATTTGCCCTTGACTATAAACGGGGTTACTCGGTCTTTAAATATTTTAGTTTCCGACTCAATAGAGTGTACCTTAACGTTAGGGATTGATTTTTGTCAATTATTTGAATTGAAAGTAGATTTTTCAAAAAATGAATTTTATGCTCATTCTGCGGAAACGAATAAATTAAATTTCATTAAAGTTATGGCCGATTTAAATGAAGACCAGAAAATTGAATTAAACAATGTTATTTCTTTATTTCAATCCCTGGATCGTCCTACCTTAGGCCGAACCACTAAAATTCCACATCATATTACAACGGAAGACGTTGAACCAATTAAACAAAGGTATTACCCATTATCACCGGCGATGCTGGAACATGCTAATAAAGAAATTGATGCGATGCTTGAACAGGGCATTATTAGCCCAAGCAATAGCCCGTGGAACTCCCCCATGCTATTAGTAAAGAAAAAAGCAAAAGGTGAATTTCGTTTATGTTTTGACGCTAAACGATTAAATTGAATTACAAAAAAAGACGCGTATCCCATTCCGTTTGTAAATGACATTCTTGATAGATTACGCAATGCGAAATATCTCAGTTCAATCGATTTAAAAAAAGCCTTCTGGCAATTGCCCTTGAGTGACGAAAGCAAGGAAAAAACAGCCTTTACTGTCCCAAGGCGCGGATTATTTCAATATAATGTAATGCCGATGGGTTTGGCTAATGCTCCAGGCACATTACAGAGGCTCATGGACTCTATTTTTGATTTTTTATTATTCCAATCGGTATTTGTTTATTTAGATCATATAATTATTATTTCAAGCACATTTAAGAAACATATTAGAATTCTGAACGAAGTGTATGAGAAGTTGAAAGGCGCTAATTTAACTATTAACATTTCAAAATGTGAGTTTTGTAAACCAGAGTTACAATATCTGGGATATATTGTGAATAAAGATGGTCTCCGAACTGACCTAGAAAAAATTGACGCAATTGTAAATTTTCCTCAACCCAAGACAGCCACTGAAATAAAAAGTTTCACCGGGATGTGCTCTTGGTATAGGCGTTTTGTTTTGGATTTTGCCACAATTATAGCACCTATCAATGATTTATTAAAGGAAAAAAGAAAATTGCAAGCGATTAAATGGACGGACGAGGCTCTTATTTCGTTTGAAAAAATTAAAGATGTTCTTACAAAGGCTCCTGTTTTAAGGAGTCCTGATTTTTCGAAAGTTTTTTCTTTAAAATGTGACGCCTCAAATTACGGCGTTGGTTGCGTTTTAACTCAGGGAGAAAAAGACGAAAAACATGTAATTGCTTATGCTTCTCGTAGTTTAAATTCAGTAGAGAAAAATTATTCAGTCACAGAACGGGAACTTTTGGCGGTGTGTTTTGCTATTCAAAAATTCCGACCATATATTGAAGGAACTCATTTTAAGGTCATCACGGACCATCATTCTTTAATTTGGCTCCACAACTTAAAAGATCCTGCGGGACGTTTAGCTAGATGGAGTGTGAAACTCCAACAATTTGATTTCGAAGTTATCCACAGAAAGGGTAAATTTAATGTGGTACCAGATACATTATCCCGAGCTCCTAGTGGAGCCTATGCTATTAATTCTTTAAATTTTTCTTTAGACGAGGTCGAGGATTGGTACAAAAACATGTTAAATAATATTAAGGAAAAGCCAGATCTATATCCCGATTGGAGAATAGAAAATGATAAAATGTATAAGTTTATTCCGAATAATTTGAATATCAAAGCCAATTTAATTGAGTGGAAATTAGTAGTGCCGAAATCATGCCGTGCACAAATTTTAAAAGAATGCCATGATGATCCAGTTTCGGCCCATTTGGGTGTATTTAAAACATACACAAAAATCAAAGAGCTCTATTACTGGCCTAAAATGCGGTCATATATTTCTAAATACATTAGTAAATGTGTTACGTGATGCCAAAGCAAATCCAGCACGTTCAACCATTATGGTTTTATGGGCAAAGAGAAAAAAGTTTCATTTCCGTTTCAATGTTTGTCCATTGATTTAATGGGGCCCTTTCCGCGCTCGAAATTGGGGAATACTTACCTTTTAGTTGTCACTGACTGGTTTACAAAATTCACTTTATTGCATCCCATGCGCAGCGCTTCAACAAAACAAATTTGTAATTACCTGGAAAATTTTGTATTTTTGGTATATGGGGTACCTCAAATTTGTATGATAGATAATGGCCCTCAATTTAAAAGTAATTTATTTTCTAATCTCATGAAAAATTATAAAATACCTTCAGTTTGGTTTAACGCCAGCTACCATCTTCAAGTTAATTATGTAGAACGCGTTAACAATGTAATTGGAGCTGCCATTCGCAGTTACATTCAAGATTCTCAGAAGAATTGGGACGATAATATTCACAAAATTGCCCATGCGCTTCGTAATGCTGTTCATGAATCCACAAAATATTCTCCAACATTTTTAGCTTTTGGACGCACGGTTCCTCTGACCGGAGAATTTTATAATAAGGGAAAGGATTTAAATCCAGAGGATCTGGCAATTGATACTCGTGAACAATTGGTTCAAGACCTCAATGAATTATCGCCCATCTTTAAAGAAGTTCAGAAAAACATACATTTGGCGTACGAACGTAATACGCACTCTTACAATTTAAGGCGCAGACCATTAAATTTCAAAGTAGGGGATTTAGTGTGGAAGCGCAATTTTATATTATCATATGCTTCTAAACATTTCAATAAAAAATTAGCCCCGAAGTTCCTTGAAGCAAAGGTGATAGAAGTTTTAGGTTCTACCACTTATCGACTATCTTCCATGGACGGAAAACCGCTAGGGGTGTTCCACGTCCAAGACCTAAAACCTCACTAATATTTTATTTTCCAATTTTTTATTTTTTCTTTCGCCAATTTTCTGAAAAGACTCAGTTGTCTTAGACATAATTGCGGTTGGATGTGTTAATTTCTACATTTATTTTTTCAATTTTCTTGAAATTCCTAAGAGCAATTTTAATTTTTCGAGGGGGGCTGTGTAACATACTGTTTTAATACGCTCTAATAGTTCTATTATTTCTAAAAATAGTTATTTTCTAGTTTAATTTTAGCATTCTAATTATTAGAATGAAGGTCTTATAGCATAAATATGTCTGCAATTGTAAGCGACTGCAAGATCACCCAAGTAGCGTCCTAGCGAAGTCCCAGGAACATATAATCCAAGAGTTAATTAATTTTTCTAAAGGCACTTTACTTCAAAGGCACTAAACATGTCAGATTAGTTGCTATCTATGATTAGATGTCAATCATGTTCTAGGATCCTATTTATGTCAGGGTGGTCGGAAGGAATTTTTCAATTAGCGGAGTACTCAACTAAAAATTAGTTCCGAGATCTACTTGTGTGGCTATCTTAGTGCAATTGGCAGTTTAATTAATCTTAAAGATTTACGACCGGCGTATCCTAAGTCGAGTATGAGAGCCAAGAAAGGGGTTATTTTTCAATTAACTTAAATGTATATAAGGATGCCAGCCGGTGGTAATCGGGGTTGTTTATTTCCAGACGCGTTAGAGGTTAAAGCTGGCTGTTATTTGCCAGATTAAGTGAAGTGTTTTATTTCTCTGAAGTCAAGTGCGTGCCGTTATGTTCTAAGTTAATTATTTCTCTGAGTAAGTAATTAGTATATGTGGTATTACCATGAACTCAAGGCTGTGTTATGCAGCATAAGTCAGTTATTTGTTTAAATACAGTATTTGTCGACTTCCATAAAATACAACTCCGGGTTAAAGCTCAGTTCAAGTAAATTGATCCGTTAGATTATTGTTTTGGAGACCGCATCGTTTTAGAAGGGTCTACTATTATATTGTGTTTCGACGGTGTCAGAGGCCGTTAATCACTAAGCCACGAGACTACCTGAGTATGCAAAGCTCAGGTCAGGAGTCACGTTACTGTACTATTTGACCCTTGAGAAGGTCGTATTTTTCCTGGTGTTGATGACACCGTGGTTAAAGGAGGGTCGTCGCCATAAGCAAGTTAAGTAGACTACGGTAGTATTAATTAATTATTGTATTGGGGTGGTTTCACCCAGAATTGTTATTAATATTCATAAAATAAGGATCTTAGTTTAGTTTAGTTAAGTTGTGTTTGTGCTAGCCGGAGACTTTAAAAGATTAGCCCCTGTGAAGTGATTTATTTTCTGTCCTGCAATCTTGATTCATCGCCCACGAACAAAGTGCGACGAGAGCTATTACCGCGATTGGTCCATGGGCCGTTTAATTCCCATGGTGGCGCCCTATTGTAAATAATGTTATTTACTGTATATTTTTGTTATGCATATGTAATTAGTTGAAGTTTTAGTTAGTAGCCCATTTAATAAAACAATCGGAATTTCATCTCAGTGTGTTTGTTTAATGACCCCCCCCTCTCACCGACTGCTGCAGCTTGCGAGGCAACGTCCCGAAACGTGAGGGTACGATAGTGCTAGAGGTTCTGCCATTTATTATTTATTGTTAATTGGACACCCTCACGCGGTAGGTAAATATATAAATTACACCTGTATAGAGGACACAACCATAGTTTACGTGCGAAATTTATTTCATTTAGTTAACTTAAAGTAATAAGTATTAACAAAATTGTATAGGTAAGGATTAAAATTTGATAGGTTCGTAAAGAAAATAAATTCTATAAGCCAATGGAAATTATTAATTAATTTAATTGAGTTTAATTGAAAGGGTTATAACGTCTAAATGTGCATAAGAACATGAAAAATCGATAATACCAAGGCAAAACGCTTTACTAACAAACAAACACGTCAAATATATGAAATACCTTGAAACGCAAACTCCTAGAAATGTTATTTTAAAACGTTCGTTAATTGAACACCTGCATGTTTTGGAAAGGTCATGTTCCCCTTATTTGTGTAGATAAAAACAAAATTCGAAGTATATTGTGCAAACGGTCGGACGGTTCGCATGAACGCTAACCAAAAGTTTCCTTAAAGCGCAGAAAGGATAGACAATCAATGATATGCTTCGGAATAAAACAGGCATGATAGCAGTTCACTTCAAAACGCACGTATTCAGTCCACGTGGGTTAGATAGCACGCAGACAGTAATATCGATTTTCTACCACTCAAGCGAGGGTAGAAGGAAACATCTAATATGCATAAGAGAGGAATAGAGTTAATATAAGCGGGGTTTTTAAGACGTCACTGAAGGGATCATTGGTCTAAATAGTTAGTTGTACAACAGATGAACACGGGAAAATTGAATGCGGGTTTTTCGGAAAATATCGTATCAAAGAGCTAAATTTCAAGATTTCGAAAACGGTTAAACCAAAATTTGAAAAAGTATTATTTTAAATGAAGTATTTCGCGTGAAGAATGGCCGAGAGGTGGAATTTTAAATTGTGTAAATACTCTAAGAAAATTAATAGGGCTCTCTTGGTATTTTCATGCTTTAGACTACGTACAGAAATCTACCACGAGTTTGTAAGTATTTAAAATTTATAAATTGAATAGTACAGTGTTGGCCTCATAGATTGAAACGCGGATAGTGTCGGGTTTAATTTTAACTGAGGTGCAACAGATATTTTAACAAGCTCGTAAGGTAAAGTAAAGTAAAGTAACGTAAATTAAATTCTGCAATCATAAAAAAGTGTAATATACTTGGATTTGGATTTGGACGGATCTTGAATGAATAGCATGCAGCACAACTTAGATGGTGTTCATCTATAAATAGCTGGAGGCGGCAAGCAGAGCAAAACCACGAGACCGAGGGTGCAGGAACTTAACTTAATAGTCAACGGAGTAGAGATCTTCAATAAATTTCAGGTAACGCATTAGAATTTGCTGTTTTTTTATAAACTATGAAAATTATTGTGATGTGTGAGAGTGAACTTTGATGGTATTTTGCATTATTTTGCGTATCGAAAATAATACGTATAACTAACTTTGATGATGGTATTTGAATATAAATCTAAAGGTGCATATAAAGCTTATTAACGTTCCTCATGAATTTAAATTTTTATTGTTAAGAGTACATGGATTTTTTGTGTTTGTAGTAAGAGTATGCAAAGTAAAAAGCATACATTAATAAAATAAACTGGGTTATCATGAGCTCACCATACTCCAGAAAGTACTAATTAGAAATAATTATAAATAAAAAAGAAAAATAAGGTATCATTCAGGGCCCATTTACTCCTGTTACATTCAATGTGTTTGATATTTGATATTTCTTGGCTTATGTAGTACCTTCGGGTAAAGCATTGGAAAAAATCACATGTAAGGTATATTAAGTCGTAATGGTTACCCAATACATGTAAATAGTACTAGAAGTTAGAAAACCACATTTATTTAGCATTAAAATAGGTAATTTGTATATTAAGCAAAGAGCAAACATTTAACACCCTGTATAAGGATCGCAAGTGACTTTAATTAATGCCGAGTAGCATATCATTCAACAAAAAGGACACATTCAGCAGAAGAAATAACTCTACACGGTATCAAACCTGTCCTAAACAAAAAAATATTCATAGATTGTAAAATTAATACGCGTGAAATGCTGTAAAAACCTAGAAAATCATAATACAATTCACATTAAATAAGCGATAAAGAAAGTAGATAGCGTTGTGTCTTGATAAGAAACGCATCCTTACAAATAAATACGTTGCAGAAACGCAAAAATGTAAACAGAAATATGTTAATTTACGTCAATTGATGTACGTGATTTTCTACATAAAGTTAGTGCAAATCCTAAAAGTATTATCTTGACAAACAACGCCATAATTGAAATTACGTGCCAAACCGAATTAGAAATTTCTATAACAACATCAAAACAGACGTTATAAAATAAATACAAACCAGAAATATAGGCCTACCTACGTGATCAACGAATCGTTTCTATAAGGCAATATCAATGATAAACCTGTATAAGCCCAAGAATATCCAAAACAACCGATGGTTGGTCATACACTTTGAACAACAGCTCAGATAAACGAATGAATTTAAATGAGACGTAGGCTATATAATGTGCAAACTTTTTAAGCGGACGGTCTTAGTTTTGAACCACGTACAAGCTGCATCACTGATACTTAAGAATTTACGCGTCGAATAAATATTCGAATTAAACAATGAAATTTTTGTGAAAAGTGATGTTATAAAAATTTTTGAACTAATTATAGTAAAAATATGTGAGACAAAGCTTGGCCGTTTAATGGAAAACGTAAGTGGAAATTTATTAATTAATTTAGCTAAAATATTTATAACTTAGGGCTCTAAGTACAATACACTAGGTACAACAATTCTAAGGACAATCTAAGAATAAATCTAAGTACAAAATTCTAAGAGACGTTACGAAAATTTGAAGAACATTACGACGTTATGAAAATTTGAAGTTGATTACAATAACCGGGGTAAAACTTGGAGACTACGCAATTCAACTAAAAGCAATATTTGGGTACTGATCCACGGCCCGCAGCTGAAAGACGCTCAAGGAAAACTACAAGTCAGAACTATCTTGCATAAGACATTATTTACTATTTATATTTGAACATTGATCATATTAATTCATTATTTTCTATTTAGTATTTTTGAACATATTTTAAACTTGAATAATTTATGTAAGGAGTTAACAAAAATTAATATTTGGTACGTGAAAAATTTCGTAAACAAGGGAAAAATTTTGAACGTTCGGAGAAATTTCCAGTAGAGTACAAACGACATTTCTCTGGCTTTAAATAAGAAAGAGGGAGCCTTAAATTTTGGAGATAAATAATTAAAAATTTATGGTAATTTGATGTAGTGGTTAATTTTATCATACAGTCAAACAGATTAAGCTGTGAAGTGTAAATCATTTTTCTTTTCTCATTATACAAATATTAATCAACTTCGTTTTATCATTCAAAGCAGAAAACGTTTTAGGGAAAAAGGAGTAAACTATTTGATTATCGTAACGTTGTGCACTCTGTGTAAATTAAACTGGGCTAACCGAAGCAGATTAAAAATTTCAGGAGATTAAAATACACAGAGTGGTGGTGATCAGAAGAAAACTATTTGAAAATTACATCGACCTGCAGCGTTATTATATCAATATATATATATATATATATATATATATATATATATATATATTGCTGTGATATGGAGTTGTTTAGAGGTGTATTGCCAGGGGAATCAGAAAACTGCATTTATTTAGCAGGAAAATAAATAATTAAAAATCGAGCCTGGCAATGTATTCAAGTTGAAGGACGTCACTTTAAACGTTTACTTAAATAATGAGCGATACGAGCTAATTTCTATATTGTAGTTTGTAGCAGCTCAGTAAGTAAATTTTAGATTGTAGAGTCAAATATTCTTTAGTTCGTAAACTCTGAGAAGTTTATTAAATGCGTTTACTTATACTAAATGTATTTGATTTAAATCAGATACCAGTTTCGAATTCATAAAATAAGCTTATACATTTTTGTAAGAATTAGTAATACGTTGTTTTTATGCATGGGTTGAGTATGACTTAATTTAAAATACCTCGAAAATGGAAAGCTCTACAGAGATAGAGTACCTTTTTTGTGGCAAAATGTATGAGGAATAATTACGAGTTTTAATTTTTATGAAATATGGGTGTGCAAAAAGTATAAGTCAAAATTGTTTGTTAGCGCCCCTTATTCTACGCTAATAGATTATTCTATTTTGTCAAAATGAAGTGTATTAATTCATATTAGTGAACAACTAGTGTGTACCTATTTTCAAGTTAAAGTCTCTACCATAAATGGAAATATTCTAACAAACATATTTATTTCAATATCACTTCATCACCCCGTATAATGGAAACGGGTGGGTTTACAGGAAGATGTTATTTAATTTTTCTTGATAACTTGTCAAGATCTATATATTACCCAATTTACGGTATTTTATTCTGAAGCACCTCGTATATATATATATATATATATATATATATATATATATATAGCTTGTATAACTTTTTTTTACTGTAACGACCTTCTTTTTATACGATTACATACACATAAATCACTTCTTAGAATGGCGAGCTGTAGTTTTTAGGTCCTTTCTCTATGTTAATTACCCAAAAGAAAATTACAACTCTAAAAACAACAGCTTTGAATTCTCATTGTAAGTATAAAATTAAATCTATCAGATTTTCGCTACGAGGTCTTAATTAACAAAAATTTACAATTACAGCACCAACAACAGTTCTAAATCCCCATTGCGAGAATAAAGTTAACTACATAAAATTATCACAGTAAAAGATCTGGATATAATACAATAGTATCAGTAAATATCATCTCACATAAAGAGAATTGTTTTACCCCTACAAAATTTAGTCGGCAATAGAAGAACCTTATGAATAGACCGTTTCATCAAGTACATAAAATCTATATCAGAAAATAGTAACTAAACACTCACCCTCCAGTCTACAGCGTAGGGTTGGTTCTAATGACAGGGCGGAATAGGGAGGCTCAGGATCACGCAGTGTTGGTGTCCTTCCATTCCAAAAAGGAGCGGCAATCCAATGGGTCGTTAAGTCCACCGAAGGAAGAAGCTACTATAATTACGAGTAAAGATTAATTTATTTACGCCGAAAAGTACATTTTTTGAAACTTCAAATACTTACCACACAGTGTGTGCACGAAATTGTGAAGATAGCAAAAAATGAAAAAGTTAACCACAAGCAATCGTTGTCATATACATACAGCAAGTAAATGAATTCGTTTTCAAGCAAGGATTCAATGTAATACTCGCGTTATCATACGCAAGTGTTAAATAGGAACTTAGAAACAACCTTTATCAAATAATACGTTATCCTATTTTAACGAATCTTTTAGTAGTAGCAGTACAACATTTATTTGTACGTTACAGCAATGTGTAGCAAGAAAGCGGGCACCGATAACAAGGTAACGATTATTTAAATTATAGTGTGAACTTTTCGTTTCGAAGTAAATAGATTTAACACGAAAAATTATTATAAAGCGTACTTATGATAGGAAGGTCTAATATACCGTGTGTTGTTGAAGGATTAAGCCAGAATCTATATGAATGAATAATGTAAGATAAAGAAGGGTGAGTTTTAATTTACCGTCGAAAGTGAACGTGACAAACGTTCTATGAATCATAATTCATCCATACAACTCAAGAAACCTGCCAATACCCAGTTTTCCCCCCTCAAATAAATATTTTACTAGTAGAGGTTTGACGATATCCATGAGTAAACGTTGTATACCTTATTTACGATAAATATGGGATGACGTCACAATACAAATAAATGCTGTGTTGTCATGGTTGATTTATTTTAGGCGTATTTAATAGTTAGACTTTTATAATTTTTGTTTATTATTAAATAATTATTAAAAGTTCGCATATTTTAAATTGTATGGTTATTTTTAAAATACCTTCTTTTTATATGGTAGTGAATTGTGGTAGCAATGCAACTCAAGATGCATAAATAAAATTTTTCAAGTAATGAAAGCAGTGTCTTAAAATATCACTGTAAACTAATTTTGCATCTAAGGATACAGAAGCAGAAAGTGTTACAACACCGCACAAAACTGCCAACCTAAATTGTAGTATAATTTAAGCTGCGTTCATAGTTACGTCCACATTATACAATTACTAACACATTATTACTGTTTACGACGTCATTCCATATTTATCGTGAATAGGGTATAAACTAGTAGCGTTTTTGACTGCAATAGAGGTAGTACTTTTTAAAATGTCGTTTCCCATATTGTCGTCCGCGTTACAAAATACGATAAATCGCGGAAAAAACGTAAAATTAATGTCTGGGTGGAACTGCAAAAAACACAACAAGCAAGATCGCGCGACAAACAGTAAATAAGCAAAAGAAGAAAGATTGTACCTGCGTTGGTTCAGCCAAATGAGGTAAGTTGAACAACGTTGTACAGCAGGTATACAATATGATATTAAAATACCCCTGATTGATGATATTATTCCAATCTCACAATATCATAACAAATGATGAAGTATTTTAAAATTGCAACATTTGTTTTAATCTAATATTTTGAAAAATTATAATATGCATAATTTTTACAATCGTGCTGTTTGTCGGATGTACATAAATTATAATAAAACTTTTTATATTACTGAACGCTGTCTGCCACTGCAATAGAGGATGTTGTGCTTTACAATTAGTTGGTAATTTGCGTAACATTTTTGCAAAATTTAGAAAGCTTACGTAGAACGAACAAAATTTGATGTTAGCTCATAAATGTATTGAGTTGCGTGAACCAAAAAGACCCAAAGTTAAAAATCAGTCCAATCCACGCCGCAAATGTACTATTCTTTACTACCTACCTCTTAAAACTAACAATATTCGAGTTTGTCAAAAAAACAATGACGCGCACTTTAGCAGTAATACCACGTAGATTGCAAATGTTAATAGAAAAACTAAAAAATGACGTCGATCTTAAAGATCTTCGAGGATCGCATGCAAATCACCCACATGCTGTTGGTAGTTCCACCAAAGACACGATAAAAGAACATATTTTATCTTTTCCTAAACAAGAGAGTCATTACTCCAGATCAAAAACTACTACCAATTTTTTGTCTGAAGATCTTAATCTACAAAAGATGCATCGAATATTTGTCGAAAAATATCCACAGCACAAAAACAAATCAATTCGGACTTATAAGGACGTATTTTCAAAAATGAATTAAAAATTTGGATTACCACGCTTTGATACATGGACATTTTGTGACAAGCACTACATTCAGTTATGTGCTGCTAATACTGAAGGAAAACGTCAGATAATCCTACGTGATATGCACATCCATCAAACACGTGCCAAGGCAGTTTACAGTCATGTTGCTAGAGATGCAGAGTTGGCAGAATGTAATCCATCCATTTGTTCTGTTTGTCGACTTACAACACGTATTATTTTGTCCTACTTTACACAAGTATTATTTTGTCCTACTTTACATTACTCAACTATTTTTTATCAACGTCAACTATCAAACTATAACTTAGATATACATGATACGGCAACTAATAATGCATGTATGATGTTGTGGAATGAAACGGTGGGGGAAAGGAGGATCCATAGAAATTTCGGCATGTATTTTACGATACGTAAAAGATCATTTACAGTCAATGCAATCAGATGACAAGAAACTTATTGTATGGTCTGACAGATATATTGGTCAAAATAACAACTGGCGCATAATTACTTCATTTGAGCTGTTACTGGAATTGAAGTACTTCACGGAGGTACATCAAAAGTTTCTGCCAATAGGTCACAGTTTCTTGCCATATGACAGAGATTTTTCTCTTATAGAAAAAGGAAAGAAAACAGCCAAGGTATTTATACCAAACGAGTGGATAAAAGTTACATCTCAAGCGTGAAAAAACAATCCCTTTAACGTAGTGTGCATGCAAAGAGAAGATTTTAAAGATCTTTTAAGATTAGAAGCATCACTTTATAAGAATCCTACATTCAAACTCACTGAATCTCTTTGGAATAAATTAAGTTCAGACGATATCAACACTTTATATACACCGAGCCTGTCATAACACACTACGTCCATGGACATCATTTTTGGATCAAGTAGACCTCAACTCTACATTTTATTTTCCAACGCTTCACCCGAAACTACTACATTGGACAGGAAGCGAGTTTCGTTTTAACATGGAAATTTTGAATTTTGCGGAATTCTTGATATTCCAAACAAGGAAAGGATCTTTATCACTTTTGACAACATCCACAAACGTGACCTGCATTATACTTCTCATTCGAACAAGGGTGAAAAATGCTCGTTTAACAATTTCCAAGCAGAGAGTGTCGGGATTTGAACCAGCGACCTTGGGCCAGTAGTCATCCGCATACCAACTGATCCACGAAGCCGCCTAGTAGATCTTAACAGTAAACACATGTTGGGCCGTGGAAAACCACATAGTTGACACAATAAACAGTAATACACTGAAGTAACGCTAAAAAAAGATCAATAACTGTATGTTTCTCGAATTACGATAATAGAGAAGGAAAAAAAAGAAAATTAATATACGCTATCACAGTTGGAGATGGGAGGGGAGTTAATGAATAAAATGAAAGAACACATAACCCAATTCGCCGTGAACAATAACGATTGGTAGATACACAATATATACATGTTGACTGAATACTAGTCTACCCAATATAGTAAAATTCACGTATCGTAAGTGAGTGTAGCAATCGTTACCTGTTGGCTATGATGATATTCCCTCACGTAGGCTGCTAAGGATTTTTGATAACTGCAATGTAGTTACCTCATCATAACTTAACATACCTAAAACGGCTGTCGTACGTAATGTGTTCTAATAGCAATGTGAGATTTCTGTGTTAAGCACGGGGTCATAGAATCTGAGAATGTGGGTTAAAATCCAGGCTACTAAAGAAACATCACCCTTCAAATACCTATCAGTCGCATAAAAAAAAGCAAGTTTTTACCATAAAGATTCTGTATCTCCCATGTTGGGTATATAATATTTATCACAAAAGCACCCGCGCAAACCAACACTCGAAATACAATGAACCAATTCAACGAAAGTGTTCTAAAATTGTTTTCTAACGATATTCACGGGAAACCCACTATAGAATACAAATAACTTTGAGCATATTTCTAACACCCAAAGATAACATAACAGCTTTATCTAATTACAATTAAACCAGGTCATTTAACTACAATAAATATCGAATACTGACGTATAATGGGCGGCTAGTATAGTTAAGCACTTTTTTGAACCTAAAAACAAGTATCTATCAAATCAGAGTACAGATTGCAAAATACAAATATAAAAAATATTAAAACAACACAGTGGAACGTTACATTCTATTTTCTTAATCTTAGGGTTCCGTTCTTTTTGAAGATCCCGTTATATCGTACTCTGACTATTCAGTTGTAAAAATAAGTATAATTTCCAAATATGTGGGATTGAAACTTCAGGGACTAGAATGTAATTCTGCAAGTGTCATTTAAATAATTAAAAAGACCCATATATGTACGTAATGAGGATAGTTAGCTTGTTAAAGTCGACCAATTAATAAAACGGTTTATACTAAGACACCCATCTTTTTATATCACTCCTAACAGACAACTCAAAGGCTTTAAGACAATTCCATATTGAGTTTTCTCTAAATTAGCGATTTTCAGCACTTGTGTGTTTCCATTTCCTCAAATACTTCAATAAAAATGATTAACTCTAACTAATATTATTCCCTATTTAACAAATAACTGTATAGTTTTTTAAAAAACAAACCTAGGTGAAAAGTAGTTTACACATCTTTAAATCATAAATAAAAATACCTTTTGGAGCTGTGCGCGGTTGGAACACCAAGCTGAATTTCTTCTCTTCGTACAACACAAGTTCTGATTAGTTTGGTTTAGTAGTACGCCGTCAGTACTCGTTACCATAGCACTGATTAAGTCTGCTATATTGGTGAGTTTAAAAAAGCGCTTAATGATAAATTTACTGACCACAGGAATAGTGCATCTTGTAACGCATTCGTGCTTCTTTAAATGGAAATTGTACAGGAAAGAAGAACATTTATTTTAAACGGGCAGAATAAATATGAATATACCCTGTATATAATGATTTTACGAGTAGTAGTGCACATTAAGCACGGCAAATCAATAATTCTCTAGTTAATTCTATAAAGGGAATTCAAGTAATAAGCTTAAATCACAAAGCCATTTTCATGTTTTTTGTATAACACGGTTGAATGTAACTAATGTCTATAAATTATCTCAAAACCGCATAAAAGAAAATTGATTTCAGTACTACGTATTACGAATCCGAATATAAAAATGTACGGATGGCTAATTACCAGGGTTAGTTTATATATGCAGAATAATTACAACAGTAAATTTTCATAAATTGGTCGTGTTGCATTAAGATAACTTTTATATTAATTAATGGAGTACATAATAGTGGGATTAAAATATGCATAGTTCATACAATAATAACCCCAAATATATAAGAACCTTGTATTTTTGGTAGAATTGAAGAAAATTAACGTTAGAAGGAAACAAGTGTAAGCAAGTGTAGGTATAAAACAAAGTAACCCCCCACAACCCAACAAAAAACAGTACCACAATTTCAATGTAATTTAATCACTTAAATACAGATGACGATTTAATGAAATTCACTAATGCAATGTTACAGATTATTTAACCATATATATAATATATCATACAATACAACCTTAAAAGCTACAATGTACCTATTTACAAGATTACTGAGGATACCTCCGATAACACTTACAACGTATAGGTTCATTCGAAGTTACACATTTTTTACGTGTGACAAGTAGGTTCATTACGAGAATCGTAACACAATGACAAATTCTTTGGAAACATGTACAGTGAGAGGAATGGGCGCTGACCGAAATAAGAGTATTAATCACTCGCCAGTCTAAGACGAGAATACATGTAAGGGCGACCGTCGAGAGAGTAGTCGAGTAAACCCCTTTGGTTGAGGTAATCAAACTGCAGTTAAACCCGACAACACATAGAATTTGGGACGGACTGGTCTTAAACCAACAGGGGTTGGAAATGATCTATTCGACGAAACGTGAACTGAAATTTGGCTCTGTGGAAGTCCTGATTCATATGAACATTCAATTGTAAGTTTGGTATACAGTTCTAAATTTCTTTTACTGTTTTGTTGGTAGCATTTACGCCTGACATTTGTTAAATTAAATAATAAGTAAATTATAAAACGTCCATTATCAGTGTAAGACTTGGTGTTGATTTATATTATGTTACGTGCCAAAGTGGCCCTGTAACATATGTATTAGGTTAAGTTGATGTACGGAAGTTTCGCGCTATAATTTCAAAAGACGCGGTGCGCGGGAATTTTAAAAGATTAGGCGCGTACTTCCGATACGTCCCAGTGAGTTTGCGCAGAGTGCGCGACATTAGAGGGTTGGACGAATACTGGACAAAGAGTGGGGACAAAGTGGTTAGAGGTTTTTCCGTGACGCTCTTAAACGGGGCTTTTTGCCTTTGTTCTTCGAGTGAAGTGGTCGCTTTGAGGTATCGTATCGTGCTTATCTTTACCTATGTAGATTTCCTTGCTTAATTATCTTTTGTTTGTCGACCTTTACCTTGTTCCTAATCCGATCCCTGCATAGGTAGGAGAATTTGCAGCCACCGAGGCTAACCGTATCCACGACCCGAGATGAACGAGTTACATCTTTAATCCCTCCGGGATGTAGCCGGATGGACTTCAATAGAGGCCTACCGTAGCGCAACTTCGTGCGAATGCCGGATATCTTATGTGAGTATTCTGTTTGTTAAAATTATTCGCTTTTATCTTTCATTGTTTAAATATGTAAATTTCCGTAGTATTACGCAATGTAATTTGTGCAGTGGTGACGTCATGGTAGATGACCGCGCCCAAATCTGTATACGGTTCGCGCTTTCATCCGCCAGAGGCGTAGCCCGCTTCCTCATTGCGCTTGCGCGATGTGTTTATGAACTCTTAAACTGTATTACCGACTTTGTAACTGTATTTATCGACGTAGTTCGTAAACTGTTTTATCGACTTTTAAATGGTAACAACTATCACCAATTGAATTGTAATACGTAATACTATTACGTAATACGTAATACGTGCAATTAAATTGTAAGAATTAGATGTACAAAAGCTGCAAGTGGCAATTTTGTTTATGAAGTTGCACGTGCTTTAAGTCACTATAGTTCTGTTGTTCCAGTTATGACTTATTGAAAGTTAATTAATTTTTGCAATTCTTTTGTGTGTATTTGTTTACAGGACTAGTGTTATAACGTTTGTATTTGAATAAATTTAGGTAACGCAATGAGATGGTGTTTTTGTTTTATTGTAAACATAGATTGATTGTAAAAAGAACACCATTTCACCAGAAAGCCGACTAAATTAGGATCACTTTGGAAAACTCTTTTTCTAGATGATCACTCATAGACCAATTAATTTAGTACATAAAAAAGTTTATTAAGTTTAATTGTTAATTGTAACACCTTTGTAGTTGCAACTGTTCACCTTTACCTTTAGCGATATTTGCAATTTCTTTATTTGTTTATATGGGAACCCACTCACACATCAGTATATTAACTAGTGCATCCTCAATTTTTACGAGATTCCCGCCCATTCTGGTTAATTCAAAACTTGACAGAGCATCACGGTGGTGGGTACGTTTCAACTGTTGACAACCTCCACGGTTTTTTCACAATAAGTATATCTAAAAAGGAGGAACCAAAACTTGGGAACGATATATAGTGTCATTACGAAGTCGTACTCGACGCTTTCGAAAGAACGGATACCAAGCAGTTTGCATAACGACAATGTTCTGATTCACATGTCTAACGCGACACAAAAAGTACTCGCTAGTTTGAAGCTCGATATCGCTATTCACCCTCCGTATTTTCGGGATCTAGCGTATTGTGACTTTGGTCTTTCTCCAATGTTGAAAAGACCTTTTAACTATATGAGATTATGTGGAAATGACCATGAGACCAGCATTTGCCAATTAATTTGTGGTAAATATTCGCAATTTTTCATGGATGGGCACAAAAAGGTATGTGGCGAAGGGGTAGGGTGGTGGGGCGTATTGTCCGCAAAGACGATTACGTGAAATATAAGTAATGATTTCGTAACTAAAGTATCGGGATTTTATTTTTATCGGATTTGGTAAGTGCTTACCTATGTAATTCCTAAAGTTTAAATCTGTTCGCGATTTCTCTTTAAAATAATAACCCATCTTGATAGTTCAAATGAGGTCTTTTTATGCAATTCTTGATATGCATTTGGGAGGCAAGACGTTTCACTAGGCGTTATTAACAGAACTTCTAAAAAAGGCATAAATCTGTAAGTAATAGTGTCACTCCATTACACTACATTCCTACATTGTCTTATACGACATTTTTTAATATTATTTACTTGAAAATTCTCTTAACAGACATACTTAGAGGTACATAGCATAATACTAACTTCTGCTTTCGCCATTCTGCGGTTCATAATAAATATGAAATTTACTACCAATATATCATACACTTAAAGCTTGAGTTATTAATACGCACATCCTTCTTAGCGTTTTAAAAGCTTCAAACTTCCTTTTCAATAATCTTATATTTAAATGCAAATAACTAATTTTGTGGCTCTTCGAGCCCATTACAAATATATTTATCGAGCGTAAACCTAAATATAAAAAAGCTCAAAACCGCACTAACAGTGTAGAAATATAAGGGTGTCCAGGATACTCCACTGATTCACTGATCATTTTACCTATACGTTAGGTCCCCATTCCAGTGATTTAATATCCAACATATAGTAGTTTGTTATAAACTATTTATCACCTTGTTAGTGCAGTACCGGTGCAATTTAAGTTCATGCAAAACACACGTGGTGATTTCCTGGCCAATTTATCATGCGAAGCTCAAGATAATTCTCTATCGCCCACTTGCCCGAGGGACTTTTAGCCAGCCTATACATGTTGGTTACCGTTAAACCATATTTTTGTTCTTCTTAATTTACTTAAGAACTTTATCATTATATTATAATCTCCCGACGTTCTGTTAAAATTTCGAATTCCGTTCTCACCCGTTATGCGTATTATGTTTTTGTAGGGTCAAGTTCAACGCCTTCAAAGCGTGCGAACGCAATAATCCTTAAGAAATTTTATTAATCTTTGGATGTTGCTGTTGCTTGAATCCCAATGGGAATTGATACAAATATTATTGTGGACAGTAACTTCAGTGACTCGTATCTGTGTTTTTTTAAAATTGAATATGACTAGTGTAAAATTCCTATCATCATTGCTGTTTATATAAAAATGCACTAGGTGCTTTTGGTTTATATGATTGTCATGATTTAACAGTATATATGCACTAGCTGAAATTAATAAATGCTTTTAGGTCCCAGAGCCAGAATATGTTACAGTATGTCCATAGGTCACAAGCTGCTCAAGGTGGATATGCAAATTTTCATTACAATAACTTTAATAAATCCAAAAATGCAGACAGTGGCAGGAAAAAGTGTTTAATTTGCAACCAATAATACAATTTATAAAAATCAAAACTCGGCGACCTCTCCCATCAAGAAAAGGCAAACTTTGTTAAAACGAATAAACTGTACTTCAATTGTTTAGCATATAATCATTACACAAGTCAATATAGTTCCCACGGGTGTTCAAAGTGCCAAAGCAAACATCACACTCTTTTAGATTAAGGGAGTCAGAATAGAAATTTTAATAACAAAAAATCAAACAATGTTTGTTCTTCAACTAATAATGAGCAAGCAAATCCCAAACATCAAAATGTAAGCTTTCGAAATTCTTCCAGTATTTCTAAACAAATGCAAAATAATGTTGAAACTTCCATTTCTGCGAAATCTGACGGCAACGGCAATTCCTTCAACGATCACACTTTTGAAAATTCTGCGCAAGAAAAGGTTGTTCTTACAACTTTTTTCTAACGGTGAAGCACTGTTAGTTACGGCTATGGTGACAGTATTTAGTGTAGAGAACTATCCTTTTCAATTAAAAGTTGTCTTAGGTCCTTGCAGTACAATTTTTTTGATTACTAAAGGTGCAGTGCAAAAATTAAAATACACTCCTCAAGAAAAAGGCATTCAAGTCAACATTATTAAGGGTGTGGTTGCAAAATCTAACAAAATAGTGAATATAAATATCAGATCAAATGTAAAGAAGAATCTAACCTTGAATTTCACACAATTTACCGCAACTAATGCTAGATAGAAAAAATACCTATTCTCAAAAACACACGATTAGCAAACCCGAATTTTCATATTCCTTCACAAATTGTCCTCCTCTTGGGAGCAGATATTTATTATAGTCTATTTCATAGGTGGAATAATAAGAAAAATAATTGAAACTAATCTAAGGTATATTGTAGGCGGTCCAGTTCCTCAAAAAGCCATTTCGTATCAAAGAAATTTCACTATAGCAAATTGTTTTTTCTTGCAAGGTGTAACTCCAAATGACATGTTTCAAAAATTTTGGCTAATGAAAGAAATTCCTAACCAAAATTTGTACTCATTATGATCAGTTAACTGAAAAAATATTTTTCTGAAATGGATCAAGAATGATTACTTTGTTAGCTCAAAATCAAGTTTCAAAGTACACTATTCCAGTAAACGTCAAAAAAGGTACGGGAAAATACTTCCCCGGCCTAGGACGGGAAAGTATTTTCTGGTACAGTTTTTTAACCTCATTTTAAACAGTATAACGCATTCCAACAAGCAATCTCACGAAGAATACAATAGCAATTTTTTTTATTAAAAATAGTACACCTATACTACTTACACGTATAGTACAACAGCTATGATTTATTTATATTTACAGTAATGCTACAGTTCGTACAATCAGGAACGAGTGGCTGAATTTTTTAAGAAAAGCTGGAAGCACTACTGCTGTCTATTGTTAGTAATTCTTCTGCGCACTTGTCGGTGTATGTTTCTTTAAATATTTTATTTGCTGATACACTAATAGTTTTTAGATTTTCAAAAATATTGAATACGATTTCAGAAAAAATAGTAGTGAAAGCACATTCTCCTTTGCGTCAATGTCAGTAATCCAACTGTCAACATGGAGAGAAGTAGGATGCTGGCATTTAAACAATCCAAGTATTTTAAACTGTCCTAATTTTATACATCAATGCTTCTCTTGCTCCCTTATGCGTGTAAACCCCTACCAGTGTCTGTCGCTTTGGAGGCATGGCAGGAAAAGTTATATGATTATATTTGGTTTATAACCCTCAGAAACTTCAGAATTCATAACCGACAAAATTTAAAACTATGTGTAGAAAATAATGTTCACAAAATCAGGAAAAATATTAAAAACACTTAATCCATACGTCTTCTGTAAGACATCAACATTTCTAGCGCTAACTTTGATATTCTGAAGTTGCAGAATCATCTTCAACATTGCATATGTTTTAAAAAATAGCAATTTTTTGACAATATTGTAAAATACTATTTGAAAGCAACTAAATCTGCAGTATTTCTTTAACCTATCCTTAATATTTGACCGAAACGTGCAGTACTCAAGCCAACTGTAAAAGGATTTCTATCGCAAGCTGCACACCTACAGCTGCGTCTACCTTTATAAATTAAACCCTTCGGACAAATTAATATTCGGAACGAATTTTATACATGCGAGATCAAAAATTCAGCATAATTATTTGCCTCTTATTACTCGACTCACGGTACAACGAAGGAATGCTATTACTTATGGATCCTTTAAACGTTCTTGTTAAACAAAAATTTTAAACTTCCACAAAAGTAAGTTACTAGAAATTTATGGCCTACTTAATTAAAGGGAATTTTGGTGTGGATGTAAGTTATAGACATGGTCATTCTTGTGATTGCGAACGTTAGACACATTAATTATAGCTTGAGGGAGATTGCCTGTTATAACGTTTTGCATTAAAATTATATACTGGCGCTAGTAGCTTTTATAAGTAGTTTTAAGTCGTAGCATTAAATATATGGTTCAGTGATCTTTTTAATCCTTGATTAAAGTGGGCCTAACCAACGCTTGCTTCTGTTACAATGCAGAAGAATGATTTATGTTTTCTCATTACGTTAAATGGAAAGTTTTACTTTCCTAACGTTTTTCAGCTTGGAAGTATGCGTTCATACACACCGATTTAAATTGAAATCGAATTCATCTCTATAAACTGCTAATACAGAAGCAACATTTGCGAATAAGCAGTATACGACAGTACTGCGATAGTATGAATGAGTTTTTTATGATTTACAACGATAACCCAAAGAAGTGTTACTACTGATATCAAAATGCTTGAATCATCTTCTTCCTGTACTTGCAAAACGTTGGTCACTTTAGCAATGGAGAAGTTTGATGCTACGGGCACAGACTGCTACCGCGCGCGCGCGTGTGTGTGCGTGCGTGGGTGCGTGTGTGCGTGCATGCATGCGTGCGTGCGTGCGTGCGTGCGTGCGTGCGTGCGTGCGAGTGTGCGTGCGTGCGTGCGTGCGTGCGTGCGTGCGTGTGTGTGTATACACAGGTCCAAATTCCAGATAGGTTCCAAGATGTTGGTATAAAATTTAAGTTCACAGTTCACTCTTTATTCGAAATTATTGCGGAAGATCAAATACCTTTCGTAATGCAGCTTTACCGCATTATTTTCGCCCTTGCTGTTGCAAACATCGTAGTAGCATACAATCTGAATAACTGGCTTATGCCGCCGAAGAGATCGAACCCCAATTGGAGATCGCAATAATGTAAATTTGCGGGTACTACGTATTCGTTAAGGTTATATGTTGCTTAGTCTACCTATATATGTAGATCTGGTTATGGAACTCTCACATCCGACTTAATGTCATAATCTTTGTTATTTTGTGTCTGCGTGCTGTAGAAACGCGCACGTTTAATCATCCTTTTATTCCTAATTTAACACAGCAATCGAACGCATGGTATAACAACAGCTCTCGGTAAAACATCTGCGGGTTCGCGAGTGAGGGAACCTACAAGTCTCGAACGACGTTTTAACATGTTGAAGAATTCGGTCTTCTCACGCCGGGTTATAGCTGAAGATGCACAGCATACCACGACTGTCGTAGAATGCACACATTAAATCCCTCTTCTCCCTCTTTTCTTCTCCCTCCATCTATCCGCCACCTTTTTTCGTCTTCCCATCTCTCTCCGTCTTTTACGACCCCAATCGCTCTTCTCGCTTATGTTCCTCTCCCTCCCTTCATCTACTACTCCACCCCCTCTCCTCACCACATTTATATCCCCCTTCCCTTACACCATTTTTCTCCTTCCCACTATTAACCTCCCTTCTCCCAAACACCCTCCCTTAACTTTATCGCTCGCACCCTCTTCCACTTTCCCACCTACCATCCGCAATTGACCATCACTTCATCTCTCGATCCCGACTTTTTTCCTCTATCCCTACTTCTATCACTCGTTCCAGTACATCTCCCTTCCTTTTCCCCCTCTTTATACTCACTCTCTCCATCCCACTATTTAAAACTCTTTTTCTCGTTTACCCCAGATTTTCCCCTTCTCTCCCTCTACGTCACCCACTTTTCGCTTTCCCTTTCTCCTCCCTCCATCCACGCCTCTCTGCCTCATTGCCGCTCTTCCTCTCTCCTCTCTCTCTTCTTCTCTTTCTATCTCGTTCTTTCACTGCCTTCCTCTTGTCCCCTCGCCCTTTCTCCCTCGCTCTTACGATCTCACTCCCTCCTTTTACCCATCTTCACCCCTCTCTTTTTCTCCCTCTCCGATTGTCAACCCTCTCCCTCCTCCATCTTAACACTCGCTCTCTGTTTGACCCCTCTACCTCCTCCTCCTTCTCGGTTGCAGAACATGTACCCAGCAAACCAGCATTGTTGCTCATTTATTACAGACAATTGCTGCTCAGTGCTAAAATTCTATTTCTCTTGATAAATTTTGCTAGCAAATTCTACAGAATCTTTTGCTTTGGGCTTTTGGTGTCATAAATATACACCATTAGTATGTAACCTATCTATTACTAACGTCATAAGTAGGTCATTTTTAAGATAATTCAAATAATAAAGCTGGCCAAATAGAGATATTCTACTTCTTACAGTATTGCCCGAAATAAACAGTACTGAAATTGTAATTGTTTTGTATATTTGAAAAATACATATTATTGACACTTTATTATATGTTCTAAATGTGCACCTCCTCGTTCGAGACAGACTTCATAACGATGTTCTAAGCTTATGGTCATGTTATTGAATAAGGGTTGTCTCAGGGCTGCGAAGAAGACTCTAACGGCATCCTTTAATTCATCGATGGTTTGTGGTGCCCGTTTGAAAACGGCATTTTTAGCCATGCCCCAAATGTATGCGTCTGGAGGTGTGAGGTCTGGAGAATGTGAAGGATAAGGGAAGTCAGTAAATCGTGATATGAATTTGCTTGGAAAATGTTCTTGAAGAAATTGACGAATTGCGGCAGCAGTATGGCAAGTTGCCCCGTCCTGCTGAAAAAATTGGTTTCGAAATGCCAAGTTACGTGCACGACAGAATTGACGTAGATCAGTGATAAATCGTGTTAAAATTTGTCTGTACCTCTGTTGATTAAGTGTGACTTGCCTACCATTCTCTTCGATAAAGTACGGACCAATGATTCCGTGTCCGGAAACAGCACACCAGACACTCACTTTTTCACTATGTAAAGGAACCTCTTGAACCTCATCGGGTCTGGCAAAGCCAAGAAATCGATTTGTGCGACGATTCACATAGCCTGACAAGTGAAAATGTGCTTCGTCTGAAAACCAAACATTTTTCAAAATTCAGGTTTTCATACTGTAACGCGAGAATTCTGGCGCAATATTCCACTCTACTGCGATAATCCCGAGGATGTAGTTGTTGATGTACCTGAATCACATACGAAAATGTACCCAGCTCCTTCAGGATTCTTTGAAAGGAAGTTCTTTTGAAATCAAGTTGTAACGCTGTCCTTGCCTGGCTGACTTTCGGATTTTCTAAGATTTGCTCAAAAACACGTTCATGGTTATTGTTGTTGTTAACTGTCCTGGGACGCCCTGAGTTTCCTTTTCGTTGGACACAATACACTACCTGTATTTCTAAACTTTTCAATAACCTTCAAAATTACAGCATTACTTGGAGAACGTTTATTAAACCTTTGTGTGAATTGATCAGACACGTATAGCAAACTTGCACCATTATGTCGGCCGATTCCGTATGAACGAAAATGATGCTCTACCAGAAACACTTTCTCCTCTGTACTTAACACCATTTTTAACAATTAGGCCCTACTAATTACTTGTTTGAGGTTTACTTGACAGGTCTATACTAGCTAACTTGAGTGTGACAGCGCACGCATAAAAACACCGCCAACTTAGTTTCAGTACTGTTTATTTCGGGCAATACTGTATTAGAATTCATGGATACATTTTGTAGAACAAGGGTGGTTTGAAAAGTTCGCGAAATAGAGCACAGATCGCAACATCTGTTCGAATAAAATATATGCAGTTTGATGGATTCAACTATCTAGTGCGCAGATGTTAAATTTGGCATTATTCTGGCAAGTAGTATTAATTTGGTGCTATATGAAGTAAAGTTAGTTTTGTGAGTTTTTCAAAATGGATAAAACTGAAACCGCGCTGTTATCAAATATTTTGTAAAAAAGGGTTGGGAAGCAACAGAAATACATAAAGATATGCAGGATACATTAGGAGACTCTGCTCCATCGTTTACAATTGTGCACAGGTGGATAACGGAATTTAAACGTGGCCGTGAAAGCCTGGAGGATGACCCGCGCAGCGGACGACCAAAAACTGCCACCACGCCTGAAATCGTCCAAAAAGTTGATGATATGGTTACGCAGGATTGTCAATTAAAGGTCTCCGAAATTGCTAAGGATGCAGGTATCTCAGATGAAAGGACATTTCATATTTTAACTGCAGAATTAGGTATGAAAGAGCTTTCGGCAAGACGGGTGCTGCGCATATTGACA